>CM059035.1:33476065-38276065 GCA_030279155.1 Forsythia viridissima | reverse complement strand
TCCTTGGCTGTGAGCATTTTTCCTTCATTTGGGTCAAGTGTAGCAGCAGTAGCAGTGTTTTTGAAGCGTTTGTTTCGTGGCTTCACATCCTTCTCTGAAACTTTTGCCCTAGAGGGAAGCTATTGATGAAATAGCAGGTATCAACAATGTGGCCAGTCATCCCACAGTAGGTGCACTGTTTCTGTCTAGTTTCTGTCGAAGAGGTCGACCAGTTCAGCTGATTGTCATCTTTCCTGTTCGACCCCCAATTGCTCGACTTCTCTCAATTGATTGAATGTTTCCCTTCACGATCTATTGCAACCTCAACTTGCCTTTCATGTTGCATTAAAATAGCGTGGACTTTTCTAGTATCTAGAAATGGGCTCATCATTGTATGTTTCCACGAACTGTAGAATAAGAATCATTCAACCCCATCAAAAAGCTAATTTATTTCTTGGCAATTAGAGCAATTCTCATAGCCCTACTCTATTGTCCATAATTGTTTCCATCAAGTGGTTTAGAAACGAGGACTAAGCCGTGATGATCAGATTGCTGAGAGCCATGAGATCCGATTGAGTAATCGTCGCTTCTATGGTGTTTGTGCCAGACATCGTTGCTCAGAATCGATGCTCTGATACCATGTAAAATATGAGAGAAAATATGTGTGGAGAAATAATTCTATGTATTGATTCAATTGAATTATGAATAAGGTTACAAGATATATATATTAATAGGAAAGGAATTCTACCTAAAATATGAATATTACATACATGGTATCCTACTACAAATACAATTCTACCAACACGATAAAGAATAAGGTAAGTAAATATTTGTTAATAAGAACTTAGAGGCCGCCAATTCCAAGTACAAAGTTGCAGCTGATCAATCTTCCAGGTTAAAATTGTTTGACGAATGTGATCTAGTTATGGTGCATCTTCATAAAAAACAGGTTTCGAGTTTGAACTTTTAGTAAATTAAAAGATAACGTGTTTTGAGGAAATTTGGAGACAATGCCTATATGATTCATTTCATCTACATTCATTGCAGACATCTTTGAATATTATCCGCCAGACGAATATTCTCTTCAACCAAAAAATCCAAGGTTGAGTTTCCTTCAAGTGGGGGAGAATAATGGAGGACAAAGGAGTTAATTATTATTGTAGTAGGATTTGTTTCTTTTTAGATTAGGAGTTTGTTTATTTTTATGATTTTAGTTTTATTTCCACTTAGTAACATTGTTTAGTTCCTTAAGTTGGTGGGATTAGGAAAATAATTTGCATATATAAACAAAAACGGATAAAAGCCTTTTGGACCTATCCCAAAAACCCCTGTACTCTTCCACTATTCAAAATCTTGACTTCTTTTCATGGCATCTAAATATTAAGAGAAAATTCGAAGATCAAAAGCCTTTGCCCACTTTTGTTTCCCACTACAAGAACACAAAGGAGATGATGCATGGTTGGTGTGAGGTGGAGAGAGTATTGTTTTTTACTGATAAAAGCGTCTCTCACGTGATTAATGGAGAAAGTCGTTTTCTTCTACAAGAAATATATATGCTAATAGAATCGATAACATAGAATTCAATAGTGACATATTTTAGTAAGCTAAACGAGATAATAATGGAAAGTAGTGTTAAATTAAAATTTTTATTTATTTAATAATTTTGCACAAAATGTGCCTCACTATAATGTGTGTCTCTTTGGCTGTGTTATCAATATAAAATGTATAAATAATCAAATAAATACAAGTTAATTTTAACAACAAGTGTAAACACATTAAATAATTATATTTATTTGAGAATGCATATATTTTCTATTAATGAGACAGTCAAAAAGACATACATTTAAAGTAGAAGATTTGGGCTCCACTTATGGTGTGTTTGATTTCAATTTGAGGCATTATGCACAGTAATACTTTGAAGGGTTTGATGCTAAAATTAATAATGAATTAAAGAATCATGTGTGTCACATGCATTGTTCTTTTCACTGTGTATTCCGCGGCCCTGCACAATTATTGTACCGTTTCTTATTAATTGTTATTTATAATGATGCCTTCATCCATATATTTCATGAGTTATGCTATTTGTACACTCTCCGTAACACCTACTTATATAGTAAATAATGTTTGATTAAATATTTTACTCCAAAAATAAAAGTATAAGTGAGGATGTACAAGTACTATAACTCTATTAATTAAGTGGTACTAGGATTGGAGTCCAGATGTCTTGAATAAATAGGATAATACTACTTGTACACTCAAAATTACCACCACACTTACACTTTATCTATGTGACACAATAAATAGTAATAAAATAATTGAAGCATTGTCCTTTTTCTTTCTATTTATTGGGCCACATAGACAAAGTGTAAATGTGGTGGTAATCTTGAATGTACAAGTAGCATTGTCCTAATTAATATTCAAACAATGTATTTTTGGTGAAGATGAAATTTAAATATACAAATTTACCCTAATTTTAAGAGCTCAAGTTTTTTTAAAGGGACAATTATACATGAGTTGTGATATGTCCTCTTGAACTTGTTGTTCACTTATACATTTTGACACATTGGCACATCACATCTTTTTAGCAAATGAAAAGACGCTAACGTTTGCTAAGAAAGAGTCATTGTGTGTTAAAAATATATTGGGAGGGCAGCTGATGGAACATCAAATTCGGAAAGCTGATACGAGCTTAATTAAAATTATCAACTCAAACAAATATCTTGAGATTTAGTATCGTGATAATTTATTTATGAAAATTATAAATGTGTTAAGCTTCTAGTGGAATATAAGTTCTTGCATGCATTTATGGGAGCATGTTGAATGCTAAATAAATATATAATTTCTTCTTAAATTTTTAGATGAAGTAGTTTAACAAATAAGATAACAAAAGATGAAGATTATGAGTTTATGTCTTTCCTATACTTGTTTATATAAAATTGTACACGTATCAAACATATGTGAAAAAAAAAATGTAAAATTGACATGCGGCTCAAGAGACACGTTGAACAAAAAAATTAAATAAGTAAATTTATCCTTTCTTTAAAAAATTAATTTGTTAAATGAGATAGTTCAACGCATAACATATTCAATTTTTTAACGTGATAATATATTTTAATAAGAGTGATGTCTAGCATGGCTAAATATAAATTTCAAGGTATAACCATCTTATTTTTAATTTGTCATGAATAACATATAACAATTATATCAAATTTCTGAGGTACAAAAAAATGTGAACTAGAACTTGATGGTTTTTGAGTTAACTTTTATACTAATATTAGTAAATTAATTAATTGGAAATATAATTTTAAAAATTAGCTATCATTATATTTTTACTTTAAAAAAATGCATCATGTTATCAATTTTGTAGATGTTGTGTGTCATGAGTATCGCGTGCATTACATAAGTATCAAACAGAAACATAGTGATAAAAAAAAAAAAAAAAAGCATGATTATAATTATTTGGTAGGCAGTACGATAAAGAAAAGTAATATTGCAACCTTTGCATGATTAAAGTATAAATTTTTGTTTGATTAGTTATTGCACTGTTTTCATATACTTTCGTGCTTATGTCCAACGTGACTAAAAGATATTAATATTAAACTTAAAAAATATCTTATTTTATATTTTACCCCAATAATGTATGAAAAATTACTAGTGTGTGTTCGGGTTTTGATTCAACTGAGCAAAGCTTAGGACATGGGGCGGCCGAGTCGTATTTTTTGTCACTTGACAAGGACATAATCTCTTCGGATAATGTAAGGGCCAAGCTTGAGTGTTGAGTGGGTCGGTACGAGTATTTCAATATTCGAAACGATCCGTTATAATTCGAGTATTTTGTAAATAAAACCATTCGGTTCCACATAATTATTAGAAATAAACTCAAACATGAACCGTCGATTCCGGTTCGGATTCGGTTCTACTTACAATATTTTTTTTAAATCGTGAACTGACAACATGTTTTGAAAAAAAAATTAAAAATTTCAAACCCGTTAACATTAATGTACATTAGACATTAAAACAATAATTTCTGAAAGAAAATTGTAAACTCGTTAATTAGAGTTAGAAAAAAATTATCTCTCAAGATTGAGGATTCGTTTTGGTTACAGAAGAGTTTCGCTTTCGCCGTTTCACTTTGTGTTGAACTAGAGAGATGAGCAAAAGTGCAAGACAAATGGCAATGTTTGTATTGAGTATCTGAGCAAATAGCGATTGAGAATTTGAGATTTAGGTAATTGAAATTGGGTCAATTGAGTTTGAGTTTAAGAATGGTTGGCTTTGTAATTTTTGTTTGGGTCTTGAACAGCTGGACTCTTGCCTATGGTACCGTAGTATTAAGTTGTGGATCATTTGGATTAGGGTGAATAAAGTAATAACTTTGCTACATACTTGATTTTCTATTAAAATTTCACAATTACTTTTTAATATTTTAAACTCCAAATGTAACAAATGTAATAAATGTAACACAAAATTTTTTATAAGAAATATAACAAACGTAACAAATGTAACAACAAGTGTTACAAATATAAAAAAATATTTTTAGAATAAAAAAAGTTAGTTTTTTAAATTATTTTATATTTTGTAGTGTATGGTAAAATTATCCTGTGAATAAATTGTAAAAAATAAAAAAATAACAAATTCGGTTCCAATCGAGTACCCACGATTCTAGTTCAAGAACAAAAAACCGACCTGGATTCGGTCGATTCTTGGTTCTGATTTCTAATTTTATTTTTTTAGAATTGGACAGGAACCTCTAGTTCCAGTTCGATTCCAATTCAAGAGGTTCAATTCCAGCCAAAGAGGTTCGATATTTTACGTCACTTGACAAGGACGTTATCCTCTCAAATAATGTAAGAGAAACTATTTTAAATGTCTAATGCGCGAAAAAAATTTAAAGTTCTGATTGAACATAGTGTTTAAAGGTAAAAGTTTTAATGGCGGTTTTTTAAAGATGCCCTTTAAGGAAATCGATTTTATGATTATAAGTTCAATCTAAACGAATTTGTGGTGTTTCGATCCTCAAATTAATAACTAATTAGATAATTAGGTCTATATTATTCGTTTCTACACAAAAAAAGATTCAATGTTGTAGGATATGCAAATATTGGACTAACTCAACTATATTGTACTATTTCTTATTCATTTAATACTTTAACATAGTGCTTGTTTGGTAAAAAAAAAATTACAGATCATAAGCAATGGATTCTACAGAATGTGTAGATAAAAAATAGATAAAAGTTGTAGATCTTAAGAAATATATGGATAAAAATAATGTTTAATCAACGTATAAACACTCATAAGCACTTCCAAAACATCCAGGGGTCAGCTAGGAAATTTTTTCATTGCGAGTGGGAACGAAGGTGGGATGTTCGTCTGGCAGAGACAAGTTTTTTTTCTTGAGGGGCGGTCATGCTTTGACGGTTAGTAATGCAGGGAGAGAGGAAACATTATATAAATGGTACTCTATAAATAAATCACGTGTCAGAAAATACATTGGGTTATTGCAAACATTTGCAACATAAAAATTAAGAGTCATTACGGTTGTCTTGGTCCCAAAAATTGCAATACGAAACTTACGGTGCGTTTGATTGCAAGCATTGAATTTGAGTGGAAAGAAAACGAATTCCATTTAATTGAATTGCCAAGAAATTGTTTAACCGGCAATTGTCAATTGAAGGTAAATTTTACCTAGAAAATAAAATCTCCTCCCCCCCAAGAAAACGTTTTACTTGTTTTCAAGGAAAATATGGTAATTTATATAGAAATAAAAAAACGTTTTACCTGAAAAAAATGACAATCAAACACCATGTTAGTTGGAAAAATAGGTGGAAAAATGCTTTTTCCATGGAAGATTGTGGCTACCAAAGTTATTATATGGAAAATAGGTGGAAAAAATGATTTTTCTATAGAAAATTACGTGCAATCAAACGCACCCTTAGTGCTTCATAAAAAGGGAAAAAATTGAAGTAAAAATTAGGGAATTAATGATGTATATCCAATCCAACAAAAGTTCCAACTGAATTCACATTGCCTATGTTACTTGGACTCAGGTACTAGTATCGGGCATGAGTACGTATATAAGTGTCGGATCATTATTCTTCTAAAATCTAGTACAGTGGGGATATGGCTAAAAAAAGTTCAAAATTTCAGACACGAATACGACGTCTTACATAATTTTTTAATATAAATCAATTTAAAATAATATTAAAGTATTTTCATTTTCATCTTCATTTTTATTTTTATAGTGTAAAGTATTTTTTATTTTTGTTTATATAATCTTTAAAATCTCATGGACCTTCTTGCAATTGAAGTTAAAATTACAAAGAAATTTTTGCAATTAAAAACAAACCAACTAAAAACTTGCCCGATCCCAATCTCAATACCTTTTTAGCCCAAAAAAGAGACCATATTCTTATTTTAAAATTTAGAGCATCGCCAATGAAATCATGGATTGCCCAAAAAAAAAAAAATATTAAATTCTGCCACATAAGCAAAATAGACAATGTCTAAAAAATTTCCTCTACAATGCAAGTTGTCAGGCTCAAGCTGACGTAGTAGCAAAAATAAAATAGACAATATCTAACACTCCGTCTATTTTCATACGTTCCGTTAGACATGCTCACTCAGCAATATTTAAATTTCCTTTGTAGATTTTAATTTTCTATGCATATTTAAATGTAATCTAGTATTTATTTTAATAAAATAAAATCCATCTAGATAGCAATCCATATAATGCATTGGAAACCAAATTTGAACGTGAATGTCTATTCATTAGACGTCAATGCCACAAGATCGGAAGTCTTCCAATATTTTTTCTATCTAGATAGCAATCTATATAATGCATTGGAGATGCTCTCAAAAGTTTAACCCTAAAAGAACAAAACAAAAGATGCATCTTCTACAGTGCGTTTGTGTCTTCTGCTTCCTTTTCTTCAACTATAACACATTGGAGTCACCCAACTCAATCCAGATTACAGTGCAGACAAAAATAAATCTTTAAAGGGCTGCCCAAAGTTCAGTGCAGGCATCCCCGCCTGCACTTGTCCTCATGTGGCTCCGCCCATGAAAGCGGGTGGGAACGAAAGTGGGCAATTCGCTTAGTAGATACAAGTTTTATTTCTTAGGGCCGGCAATGCGTTGACAGTTGGTAACGTAGTGATAGTTAATAGAGAGAGCAGCAACAACAATACATAAACGAAGTATAAAAGAATCACGTGTTAGAAAAGACATTGGATTATTGCAAATATTTGCTACATAATAATTAAGAGTAATTACGGTTGTCTTGGTCCCAAAAATTATAATACGAGACTTGGTGCTTCGAAAAAAGGGGAAAATTGAAGGAAAAATTAAGAAATTTATTATGTTATCTAATCCAACAAAAGTCCCAAACAAATACACATTGCCTACGTTGCTCGGACACGGGTACAAGTACATATCTAAGTATCAGATCATTATTTTTCTAAAATCTAGGATAAGGGGGGTTTTTTTTTTTATTCGAAGCACCAGCACAGTCCCAGTATGGTTTTTAAGCCTCTACCAGGACAGGCTGGTGGGGGTTTGGATGCCCCTACCACTATATTTATATAAAAATGGTAGTACACAGGAGGGGGATATGAACCTGACCTCCAAGCATACAACGAATGAAAAAATTCCTCAAACTACAGCAAATAAAGAGATACTACTTCCGGTGCATAATTCTGAAAAGCAAAAGCAAAAGCAAATGAAAACCAAACTAACAAAAAACTAAAGACCTCTAACTGATGGAAGGCCATATCTGTCAGTCTGAAGTAGTCCACGCGAACGACGAGGCAAGTCTGAAGATCTATACTATTGATAATGTCGTTGGTCCCAGCAGAAGCTAAAGAGTCAGCGACCTGGTTTCCCTCTCGAAAAATATGAGAAATTGTGTCTCGATCGAATGAAAGAAGATGTCGGATGCGTCTGAGTATTGACTGAATGACCCACGGCCCCTCACCACGTGAAATGCAATGAACAGCGAGTGTAGAGTCAGTCTCAATCCATAAGTCCACAAGACCCATCCGTCGGGCAAGCTCAATGCCCTGTAAAATGGCTCTCAACTCTGCCTCCAAAATAAGTATGTCTCCGTAGCCAGTAGAGAAGGCCCTGATACAACGCCCAGTGTGATCTCTGATAACACCCCCGCCACTCGCAAATCCATCCCTGACGCATCCATCAGTATTGATCTTGGTAGATCCAGCCAATGGGGCACGCCAATAAACCAAAGTAGGGGGCCTGGGGGTAGGAGAAGTAAGAGTAAAACCAAAATGTGGGGCAAGATCAAGGTCCCCACGCCAATGCCCAAATCGAAAAAGTCTTCCCATATGCAGTAAAGAAATAGTGTGATAGACCCGCCAGATGATATGATTGGGCTCCATGCCAATCCTACGATGCTTCGTATCATTCCTAGCTGTCCAAATGTACCAAAAGACCAGCAAAGGGATGATAGTGCGAATATGGCCACTCCTGACAAACTGGCCTGAGAATCTCCAAGTCTGAAATCTTTGCTGTAGCATCTCTCCAACCCTGAGGGGAATGCCAAAAATAGCTGAGAAGTGTTGCCATACCTGGTGAGCCACAGGGCTATTAATAAAGACATGCTGGATGGTCTCAATCTCTGAACAGCACTGACACCTTGATGCCATGTGGGCCCGAATCCTCCTCTGAATAATCACATCCACTGGCACTAAACCCTGCCACAAACGCCAACAAAAGAAAGAGATAGTCTGCGGGATGATCGGGCTCCAAATCATGCGACAAAAGGCCTGAAGAGTACTCCCAGTGCGAACAAGCTGCCATGCCGACTTGGTAGAAAACCTACCATCTGGGGTGTCTTTCCACATAGGTCTATCAAGAACATCAGGACAAAGAGGTAGACTTCCAACCTGGATTGCTATATCATGTGGAAGGACCAACAAGAGTTTATCGATATCCCATCCAGTATCATCAAAAAACTCAACTACCTAGACGGAGGTATGCTCCCTATGAGGAAACATTTGAGCTAAAGTCATGTCACCCATCCAACAGTCGTGCCAAAAGAATATGCGCCCATGACCCAACTGCCACGCGATGTGGGGCTCCGCTGTGAGTCCCACCCCCTTTAGCCTCCTCCAAACCGCAGAAGCAGAATGTGGTATGGGTGCTAGAAGGGGGTGGGTGCCCCTGCAATACTTGCCCAGTAAAAACTGAGCCCAAAGCGACTGCTGTGATCTGAATAACCACCAGAGCTTCAAAGAGAAAGCATGGACCACGTCCTCTAATCTTCTGAAGCCCAAACCACCCTCATTAGTAGGAAGGCAAATATCCTTCCATCTCTTCCAATGCATACGGTGAGCCTGATCCTTAGAATCCCACAAGAATCTAGCAAATGTACTCTCTAACTTCTTCAACACTGTTTTGGGAGGCTGCATAATCTGAAGAAGATAGAGAGGCAAGGAAGAAAGGACAGACCTTAGTAAAGTAATCCTGCCACCAGAAGATAGCAGCCTAAAGGCCCATCCAGAGATCTTGCTCTTGACCTTTTGAAATAGATCATCATATAAGAAGGTCTTTCGGGCCCCCTTAAACAAGGGTATGCCCAAGTATGTGATAGGCTGCTGCTGACGTCGAAAGCCAGTAATGTGCTCAAGTATCTGAATCTTAGAAGGAGGTACGGTTAAAAAGAGTCCAAATTTTGGACACGGGTATAGGGATACGTCTTACATATTTTTTTATTTTTTATTTGTAAATTGAAAAAAAATCCAACTAATTAAAAACTTTCCCAAGACCAAATCTCAATAGCTTTCTTGCCCAAAATAGAGCCCATATTTTCATTTAAAACCCATATCCTTTAACCCTAAAAGAACAAAACAAAAGGCCTTTTCTCTAGTGCGTCTTCTCCACTGCTCCATTCTTCCTTATCTTCAACTAGAAAACATTAGAGTCGTCCAACTCAATCCAAATTTTACTACAGAAAAAAATAAATCTTTAAAAGGCAGTCCAAAGTTCAGTGCATGCATTCACGTGCACTCGTCCTCATGTGGCTCCACCCTTCAAAACTACTAATTTTTTTTTACAACATTAGTGTGTTAATTGAAACGTTAAAATAACAATACTTACATTATCTCTCGGATTTATTAACATTCGTCATGCTGTCTTAAAAATAGGCAATTGTTTTTTGGTCTAACATTTGACAGAATATGCTTCTTTAACGATGTCCTTTTTTTTTTTCATTCTTGTACAGATCTCTCTGCCATGAGTATCACGTGCATTAATTATTGAAGTATTAATTGTAGTAAAAAAAAACCAAAGCATTAATTTTTGCATGAATAATGTACAGATATTTGTTTTAGTAGGTATTGCACTATTTCGTGTCATTTTAGTGCTTATTGTAATGCCCAAGATTTTATCAACCCAGAGGGTCACTTAAACATCTTTAAATAATGTTTGACAACTCCAAATAGATTTTTTCATGCCCTTGAATGGTTTTAAATTTCAATGTATTGTGGAAAAATAATTAACGCACAAGGAAAACTTGAAATAAAATCCAAAACCTTAAGGTTTTACCAAACTATATTAGGTATCACCAGAAATTATTTGACTATCTAAACATGCTTAAAAAAATGATGATATTTGAACTGTAAATACTTGGAACCTAAGGCTAGAACATATCAAAATTTCATCCCTTATCCATATCGTTTGATATGAGAAAAACGTAATCAAAGTTGCTTGAAAAACTATCCTACTACATTGATGCAGCCCAGTATAACAATCACAATAAATTCATACGATATAATTTTTAGGTGATTCCAATTTTTTCTATTAAAGAACTTATATATCTAGGGGTGGCAAAAAAGCTTGTCTGCTCGGCTCGTAAAAGCTCAGCCCAGCCCGTTTCCACGAGCCCACGAGCCAAATTGACGAACCACGAGCCGGCTCAGTTCGTGACCATTGGCCAACTGTCACATCATTTTTTTTTTTTGGTTTTTTACTTTCATTATTTTCCTATAAATACCCTTATTCTGAACTCATTTTTTCACACTTCAATATCTTATTTCTCATTCAATTATATACTCAAAGTCTTAATCCATTAACAATTCTCAAATTACATTCTCTCAATATTAGTGTTCTAATTAGTATCTAGTATGTCATTATCTAGATATTACTCTATAATTTTAAGTTGTAATTTTCTACTTCTACTAATTCTCTACATTTCTATTTTCTACTTTTTACTTTCTACTACATCTTCATCTTGTCCTATTTTCTTTATTATATTATTCCAAATGCCATACAACCGAAGTGACAATGATTTCAGTGATCTTAATGACATTCCAATTCCAGAAGATATTATTGATAAGTTTGGTGGTAGCACTGATCCAATTGATTTGGAAGACGTTCATGAAGGCGCTGATACACAAACTACCATTAGCTATAGCACTAAACGAAAAGCCACCAAACAAAAGGCTAAGTGCTGGGAGCATTTTGAGTTGGTGCTGACTGGCAAACTAGTGAATGGAGTTCCTGAGTTCAAAGTACAGTGTAAACACTATCAGGAGAAGTTTGCTTGGTAAAAGGAGATGGACACGATCCATCTAAACAGACACTTCAAAAGTGTCAATACAAACATGGATGTTTGAATACAAATCAGGTACAACTCTAGTTTGGATCTCCCGGAGCCAGGTCCAGTAGTCATGCTCTCAACAACTGGATATACTCACAAGAACTCATACGCTAGGAAGGACTGCCGAAATGATAGCAAATGTTGAGTTTCCACTATGCTTGGTGGATAATCCTCATTGGACGTTATTCGTCCAAAAATATCTACAACCAAGGTACGTTAGTATTTCTAGAAATGCACTTTGTAAAGACACTATTGTTAGATATAATAAAAATAAAGAAGCTATAATTAATGATATTAATAAGTATAACGGTGTTGTATTTTTTACATCAGACTTATGAACATGTTGTAACCAAAAAGGATACATGGTTGCAACTGTACACTATATTGATAATAATTGGATAATGCATAAAAAAGTAATAGTATTTAAACAAATAGACTATCTTCATAATGAAAATAATATTTATCAAGTTTAATTAGATGTGTTACATGAATTTAAATGTGATTCTAAGGCTCGTAGTTTTACATTTGATAATGCAGGCCCAAATAATATAGTAATTGAAAAATTAATGCAACATTGTAGTCCAGATTTTGATGATATTTTATTGCATATTCGTTGTGTATGTCATGTGTTTAATTTAATTGTACAAGATGGATTAAAATTTATACAACCTCAATTAGAAAAAGCTAGATATGCTATTAATTATATTTCGGTATCACTATCAAGAAAACAATTTTTTGCTCCTCTATGTACAGAAAATTGGCTGCAATCAAAAAGTTTTGCAACTGATGTTGCTAATAGATGGAATTCAACATATCTTATGCTTGAATCGTGTGAAGATTATGAAGATTGCATTACTGTCTATTATAATGGCCGACACTCACACGACTCAGAATATGATTTACAATTACATGATTGGAAAATATGTGGTCATGTTAGAAAATTTTTAAAAATTTTTTGACACAACAATTGCATGTTCTGGTGTGTATTACCCAACTACTCCAATTGTTTTAAATCATTTCTATTATATTGCTAAAAATTTTAATACATATAAGAATTCTGCTATTTTTACTAGTATTATACATGTTATGGAAGCTAAATTTAAGAAATATTGGGAACAATTACCTATGTTATTTCCATTAGCGTGTATCATGGATCATCGACTTAACTTAGAGGGTACGAAAGTAACAATAATGATAATTTTAGATAAATTAACTTACATAAATCTAGTCACGTGTGATGATTTAGAACAAAGTTTATGTTCTATGTATGAGGTCTATGCTGAAAAGGTCGGTACGAACGTTGTATGTCCCCCTAATTCAACATATATTTCGTTATCAACTGATGACATTGACTTATGAAGTTACGTCAATACACATAGGAGTGGTCCAGGTCAACAATTAGTTGGTTCTTCTTCTAGTTCCCCCCTTCCCCGTTTGCGCATGATGTGCTTAGTATGTTAGATGACGAAGAGAGAAAAAATTTTGATATACTACGATGGTGGAGACAACATCAACGTAGTTACTCAATTCTTTCAAAAATAGCACGTGATCTACTAACACCCCCGGTCTCAACTGTATCATCGAATGCTGCATTTAGTACAAGTGGCAGGGTTTTATCTGATATCAGGTCAAGACTCAAAGCCGACATTTAGAAAGTTTACTGTGTCTAAAGGATTGGGATGACGCCGAACTTTGAATCCAAGACAAAGTGGACAGATTAATGTCCGAAGAACTTGAAGATTTAAATATGGATTAATCATATTCGTACTAAGTATTATTTTACATTAGTATTTATGTATCTGATATTTTTTTCTTATTTTAATAAAAAAGTGTACACGTAATATCTTGTTCATGTACAATTTTAACTCCGCCTACTTCTAAAGTAGCCGGTCCCAAGCCTGGAAAAAGGAGGAGAGTTTTAAATATTTAATTTTTAACATAAATGATTCTCGATATGGTAGTTATTTTTTATTTTCAAATTTTAAAAAAATAAAAACAAAAAAAAAAGAGACGAGGGTATTAAATCTTTAACTTTTAACATAAATGATTCTCGATATTGTATTTCTTTTTTATTTTTAAATTTAAAAATAAAATTAGGGCCGAGCCGAGCTCCACAATTGTGGACGAGCTGAGCCGGCTCGGCTCGGCCCATTGCCATGCCTATATATATCTATCAAACTCCATTAAAGTGAGTCAAAAATTCATAGTACACAAAAAGTTATGATACTTCAATGTTAAGGGTAGAAAGCTGAAATTTTCAAACAACTTCTTGAAGGTGGATTTCTGGTTCAGGCAGATTGTTTCCAAGATTATTTTGAAATAGAAAAAAAATAACTCGGATTCAAGTGAAATTCATATAGAAATTCGAAAACATATATACATCATAACAAAAAATTGTCTCCCATTGGTGACGTTCGGGACATCAAATTATTTTTTCTCCTTACGAACTCTATTCTTGAGTACAATTCGATGTAGTGCACCAAAATTGTCATAAATAATTCTATGAACCTTATAATGACGTGATTTCAATTCTAGGTCATAGATAACTCATAAAGAGATGTTTTCCAATTGAAATCACATTAAAATTATAGTATAAAATCCTCAACGAATTTTTGAAGTTGAGGAACAGATTATGAGATTTGGACAGGAAGTCCGTAATTTCATAAACCTAAGCATAATTAGTATTTAAAGATACCCTAAAGTGTCATCAAGAATTCATTAAAAATTTCACAACTTGAACATAATAAACATAATTTAAATGATTGGGTTTATGCCCGAGCACTTGCCATTCACACCAAGCCACTACACCACATTTGCCTAATCTGAATTTTTTTAATATAGGGGTGTATATCTTAGAGAAATACTCAGTAAGGCTGCACATGTTAATAAAAATTAATCATATCAATAAATCATGCAAGTCATATGTATCAATTCATCATACAAGCAAACCGATGATAAGTCGATTTACTAAAGGTTCCGATGAGCTTCTACGACCACTAGTATCATAATTCTTTTGTTCTGATTATCTTCAATCACATTCATAAAGTTTCAACTTTAGCATTCAGCTTGGCATAATAATTTACATATCTTTTTCTCAATTTAAAATCATGGAACTTAAAATTAGGTAGCATAAGAAACTATCTTGTAAATCAAAACCTTGTTGAGTTGAATTGAATAAACAAATTGACTACACTTTTCCTTAAAATAAAGACGTGTCTTTATCTTTTTGTTATCCCAAAATATAGTAATATAACATGATATTTAAATGTCGAGAAAAGAATGAAATCGATGGCCCAAAGCTTAGAGAAAAATGATGCTTCCTCTTATTGATGGGGCCGATTTCTGCTAGGAAGGTGGTGGTTTTCTGCATTGTTTTTGTATCTTAAATAAAAGGAAAAATAGGAGAACTTTTGGCTGGCTTGAAGTGAGGGAAAAATGGTGCTTGGTTGGCTTATATCGAGGACTAAAAATTGGAAAATTGGAGTAGGTTTTGCTGGCCGAATATTGAAAAAGGAATGTGAGAACTTTCTCTGAATTTAGGTGCTGAATTTTGGGAGTGAAAGTGAAGGAGTACTGATGTGGAAAATAAGAGAAACAAAGAACAAAATGACTGGAACTTCAAGGCACCAGCATCAAAAAGAAAACGAGAGTCTTTTCTTTAAGTTTAAGGGCTGATTTTCTAGGGAAAAACAATAGGGTATGGGTGGCTATTTTTCAAATGGTGGAAGAGGAGAAATAGATGATATTTGAGGCTGTAATTTGAAGGAAAATGGATGAAAGAAGGTGGGATTGAGGATGATTTTTGGGTGTGTACGTGGCAATTTTCAAGTGATGAAATGGAGCAGTTTGAGGGAGTGCTAGGGGGCGGTTTCTGGGAGGAAAAAATTGTGGTCTGGGGCAGATATTAGGAAGAAAAAATAAGGAGAAGAAAGTGGGGTTTACCAATAGGAAATGGGTAGTTTTAGTGGTCATGGAGGAGGCGGTTTTTTGGTAGTACAGAGGGGCTGTTTGGCTGAATTTTACGCTAGTTTTTAGGGTAGATTGGGTTAATCTGTGGGTCACATTTTGTAACGACCATGAACTTTTTCCTACAAGCATCTCGTTCAGAGGCTATTCCGTGTGCCGTTAGCATATGTATTATCCAATAGAGGTTGGGCTCTATATTGAATTTCATTTGCATCCCCAGCGATTCAAACCATTGACCTCTCTCTTAAAAGGAACTTAAATAGAATGCTAGTACCAATAGATAGAAAACGAGGAAAGGGAGTTGAAGTTATAAAGTTATAATTTCACTAAAGAAGGAGATGTTTATAGACTTTATTCAGTGAACTTCAATACATCATTGATATTACAGTATTTGTATACACCTATATGAGGAGTGATCTATACAAAATGCAGGCGGATGAATAATTAACAAACTGAAACACATGCAAAACTATTTAGTTACAACAATATGACTAACACTAGATGTTTCCATTCAACAGAATTCTGGCCACACGTTTCATGAATTAGTGCTGAGTTTTCTTTGTTATTTTACATCCTTGTCACTTGGTTTTCTGATTTTATCATTGTAGTCCACAATTTCTTCTTCTCTAACACCCTCTCAAGTTGGAGCTAACTTCAATTACTCCAAGCTTACTGCGTAGATATAAGTGTCTAGAGTTTATTAGAGGTTTGGTTAATATATCTGCGGTTTGATCTGCTGTTGGAACATAACTTAGTATCAGTTGTTTAGCTAATACCTTGTCTCTGACAAAATGCATATCAAGTTCTATGTTCTTGGTTCGTGCATGATAGACAGGATTAGAAGCCAATGCACTAGCCCTTAAGTTGTCACACCAGATTCTTGGAAGTTCAGTCTGAGTTATGTTTTGTTCTTGAAGTAGAGATTGAATCCAAGTAATTTCTGCAGTGGTGTGAGCTAGAGTTTTGTATTCTACCTCAGTATTTGATCTTGCCATTACATGTTGTTTCTTTGAAGACCAGGAAACCAGATTGTCACCTAGATACACACAATAACCCACAGTGTATTTCCTGTCTTCTGGACATGATGCCCAATCAACATCTCTATAGGCAACGATGTTCAAATCTTAAGCTTCATGAATGATCAATCCTATATCAAGAGTTCCTTTTATATATCTGAAAATTCTTTTTAGCAAGCTCCAGTGAACATCTGTAGGATTTTGAAGATACTGACTAATTCTGTTTATAGCAAAGGTAATGTCTGGCCTTGTATGAGTCAGATATTGCAGTGCTCCTAGTGCACTCCTAAATTGGGTTTGATTTCTTAAGTTTACCCCTTCTATTTTACCTATCAGTCTTCTAGCTGCCATAAGAGTGATACTAGGCTTTAGATTTTCAAAACCATACTTCTTTAATACATCCATTGCATATTTCTTCTGTGATAGATGAAGTCCAATTTTATCTCTGTAGAATTTAGTTCCCAAGAACTTATTTAAGCTGCCCATATCTTTTAAGGCAAATGATGCATTTAACTTCTCAATCAGCTTCTGTATTGTTGTTCTGCAATTCCCAATCAGTATAATGTCATCAACATATACTAGCAAGTAGATTACATGTTCCTATGCAATTTGATAGAACACTGAACTATCAGCTCTGGATTGTTTAAGGTCCCACTCTAGTAATGTCTCCTTCAATGTTTCATGCCAAGCTCTAGGAGCTTGTTTAAGTCCATATATAGCTTTGTTGAGTCTGTACACAAATGATAGTTCAGATTGATCTATAAAACCCTGAGGCTGCTCCATATAGACCATTTTCTCTAGCTTTCCATTGAGAAAAGCATTGTTGATGTCTAACTGCCTTATCTCCCATCTTTTAAAGATTGTTGCAGTAAGAATAACCTTCAAGGTTGGTGCTTTAGCTACTGGACTGAATGTTTCATAGTAGTCAATACCTGAAGTTTGTGAGAAGCCCTTTGCCACCAGCCTGGCTTTATGTCTCTAAATATTTCCATTTGCATCAAATTTCAGTTTATATACCCATTTGCATCCAATTACTATCATTGTAGGTTCATGAGGGACAAACACCCAAGTATGATTTCTCACCAAGGCATCATATTCTTCTTTCATTGCTTTGCACCATTTTTCACTCGTCAGTGCTTCATCCAAGTTAACTGGTTCCACATCATCTAAAGATTGTGAAGTAACAGCAGTAGTGTAGGCTCTTGGTTTTACTATCCCAACTTTTGATCTAGTTACCATATGATGTCCATTCTTATTTGTAATCTTCTCAATTTCTGGCATATCCACCCAAATTTTAATACCAGCTTGAGATTATGAGGACTGAGGTTGTATATATCTCTGTTCTGGTTATTGTGATACTTCATTATTCATTCCTTCATCATTTTCTACCACTTCTTCATTTCCAGCTAAAAGTTCATGTGCAGGTTCATCTGTAGGATGCATTATATCAGCTAAATCTGGGGTTGTATTGTGAGAGTTGTGTTCGAATGGAAGATGATGTAAGGTCATAGGAATGAGTTTAGTTTGATGTGATTTGTTGAGAAAACCTTCCTTAAAGGGAAAAGAGTTTTCATCAAAGACAACATGCCTGAAGATGTAGATTCTACCATTAGAGTTTAAGCACTTGTATCCTTTGTGAGACGTACTAGGTCCTAGATGGACACATTTTTGGGTATGAAAATCAAACTTGTGTTTCTGATATGGTCTTAAACATGGATAGCAAGCAGACCCAAATACCTTAAGGAGTTTGTAATATGTAATGTGTTTAAATAGAATTTCATAGGGTGATTTGTGTTGAAGTAATGGGCTAGGCATTCTATTTATAAGGTATGTTTCGGTTAGAAAAGCTTCCCACCAATAGTATAAAGGCATATGTGCTTGATCTAAAAGGGTCAAACCAGTTTCAGTTATGTGTCTATGTTTCCTTTCAGCTCTTCCATTTTGGGCTGAAGTGTGAGGGCGAGAATGTCTAAGTTCAATGCCTGATTATGTGGCTAGTTTGTCCACATTTATGTACTCTCCTCCTATATCAGATTGTAAGGTTTTAATTTTTCTCTCAAATTGGTTTTCAACTAACCTTTTAAACTGTGTAAAATAGTGTAGGACTTCAGATTTATGTTTCAAGCGGTAGATCCAGGTATATCTAGTACAATCATCCACAAACAACACATATCACTTAAACCCTGAGGTAAAATTGATGGGAGATGGTCCCCAAACATTAGTATGTATTAGATCAAGAGGCATTTGAGCATGAGAGGATGGCAATTTAAAAGGTAATGCATGAGATTTGCCAAATTGACATGATTCACAAAATGAAAAGGTTTTATTATTGATACTTCTGAGATTGTTACAAGACTTTAGAACTTGTTGTAACACGTAGACAGGAGGATGTCCTAGCCTTATGTGCCAGATTTCAGTTTGTGCTTCTATGAATTTATCACTGGTAGACTTGGTGGAATGATTCAGACTGGTGTTGAAAAGATTATAAGTGATGTTGGACTGATGATGATTGACTGAGCTTGTGTTTGGAGGTCTTGAGTTAGGTAGATTCAGTTGATATAATCCATCTTCAAGTTTTTCCTTCACTAGAGCCTTCCTTGTTGGCAGACCCTTCACAACACAACCATTAGGAAAAAATTCAACTAAAACATTATTATCAGTAGTTAATTTAGAGACACTTATAAGGTTCTTCTTGATCCTAGGCACATGTAGCAACGTTTTTAGCACCAAAGATTTATCAAATTCAATATCAAATACGTTAGAGCCAACATGAGATATTTGTAATGAAGTACCATTACCTACTACCATTTTCTGCTTACCTCTATATTCCTTAGCTTCATCAACATTGTTTTTATCAGTAGTGACATGGTGCTAGCTCCAGAATTTGCATACTAGGCTTGATCTTTTACTGAATTTGGGCTTGCAATGTAAACAGAGGGATTAGAGCTGTGACTCTGATCATTGGGTCTTTTCTCCATATACTTTTCATCAAATCTGTTATAGCACCACGTACCAGTATAGTTGTTTAAACCACAGATTTGACAAGGTTGTCTTGTTTCATTTGTCCTTCCATATCTCTCTCTGCCTCTTGTTCTTCCTCTAAAGTTTGAGTTTCTTCTACTTCTATTTTCTCTCCCATTATAGTGGCTTACATTCTGTGAGTTTCCTTGAGTTAGGTTGATAGATCCAAAGCTATTTTTGACTTAACTGAGGCACTCCAATCTACTTTCAAAGGTCATGAGTATTGAGGATAACTCATGCCATGAAACCTGATCTCTGCAATTTACTTGCACTATAATGGAGGTATACTCTTCATCAAATCCAGCTAAGACTTGAGTAACCAAATCAGCATGATCAATCTTCTTTCCAGCAATCTCAAGATTATCAGCAAGTTGCTTGACAGTGCTGAGATATTGATCCATAGACATGGATCATTTTCTTATTCTCTACCGTTCAGAAGTAAGAAAGGCCACTCTGGACCTGTTGAGAATTCCATAATTCTCATTTATAGCCTTCCAAAGCTCACTTGAGCAATTGAGCTATTGTAACCCATGACACGCATCACAATATCTGATGTCATGGAGGAATACATCCATCCTATTAGGAGTTGATCCACTAAAATCCATCTAGAGTACTCTGGATTGGGAATAATTTGTACTGTTGTTCCAGTTTCAGTTGCATCTTGCGAATTGACAAATTGTGGGGGACATACCATGGTGCCCAGCAGATATGTTTCCAGACCATGACCCCTTACAATTGGCATTATAACATTCTTCCACAGAAGGAAGTTATCTCTGTCTAGCTTTACAGATGCTGCTTGTGTTAAGTTCATGCCAAAGGGAGCAAAGTTGCTCACCAGTGCTGGAGCTTGAATTGTAGAGTTAAAGTTTGAGCAATGAGATTGGTTGCTGTGGCTAGTATTCGCCATTGAGAGACTCTGGTACCAAGATAGAAAAGGAGGAAAGGGAGCTGATGTTAGAAAGTTAGAATTTCACTAACGAAGAATATATTTATAGACTTTATTCATAGAACTTCAATACATCACTAATCTGTAATGCATTATTTATATACACCTATATGATGAGTGATGTATACAAAATGCAGGCGGATGAATAATTAACAAATTGAAACACATGCAAAACTGATTTAGTTACAACAATATGACTAACACTAGAAGCTTCCATTCAACAGAATTCTGGCCACACGTTTCATGAGTTAGTGCTGAGTTTTCTTTGTTATTTTACATCCTTGTCACTTGGTTTTCAGATTAGATCATTGTAGTCCACAATTTCTTCTTCTCTAACGCCAATTGAGCAAGTGGAATGCTAGTCCCAATTAAGAGAGAGGTCAGTGGCACACAGAAAAGTCCCTAGGCGAGAGGCTTGTAAGAAAAAGTTCATGGTCATTACACTAATGTCCAATGTGACTAAAACATTTAATTTTCAAAATATATCTTATTTTAAATTTGACATGTATGAGCAATTAATTCAAGTATATAATGCATTGAAAAAAAAAGTAATGTTATTTATCACAATTGGTAATAATCACAATTCTATGTGACAATAATACAACATACAAATTTTGTATAACTAAAGAAAGTACATATTTCAATGGACTCTATAGTAATAATCATAATCGATTAATAAAAAGAAATAAAAAACTTTGAAGTTTAACTAAAAAAGGATTATATTTTGTCATTTTGTGTAAAACGTGTCTTGAACTGATATTATTATTTTAATAATAAATTGATATTTAATGATCTTATAAAGTATTAATTTCATAAATGCATCGTGGGAAGAATTTGAGGAGAGAGAGATCTTGAAACTGTTGTCTTTCACTATTCAAAGACTTGACAACATCTTCTAATAAGGGGAAAATTCTGAAAGCAAAACTTCCTTACTTGTGTCAAAGACTCCTTGATCAGGTGGGTTGTAAATCGAGGGATATGCACAAGTGGTAGGGATGTGAAGGAGAGAGCCAACAGGCTAACCCCCAAGACAGACCTCCAGACTCGACAACATCTTTTCATGGCATAAAATTGATTAAAAGAGAAAATTCAAAGATCAGCCCACTTTTGTTACAAGAACACAAAGGAGATGTAGATGCATGGGTGGGGCGGGGGAGAGTATTGTTTTTTTTAATGATAATAGTGTCTCCCTTTATCCATGTGATTAATGAAAAAAGTCGTTTTCTTTTACAAAAAAGTATATATGCTAATAGAATCGAGAACATAAAATTCAATAGTGACATATTTTAGTAAGTTAAACGAGATAATAATGGAAATTATTAAATAAAAAATCTTATTTGTTTAATTATTTTGTACAAAACGTGCCACGCTATAATGAAGAGAGGGTGCCGAGGTGGAGGTGGAGGTGGAGGTGGAGGTGGAGGTGGGGTGGGGAATTTCTTTCTTTTTGTTTCTTTCTTATAACTTGTAAAATCATCATTCTTTTATTCTTGTATAAGTAGAACTTGCTAAAAAAGTACAAAGAAAAAGTTGTTTTACATGAATGATCAAGAGAAGTGAATTTTTTTTTTTTTTTTTTTTTGGGCGTGTGTGGAGTAGTACATTTATTAATCATGAATAAAAAACATGGACTCCAATGGAAGCATGTTTAGTAATTAAATTAGACGACATAATAATAAGAAATTAATTTTATCTATTTAATTTTACGTACTATAATATAATGAAAATTGGGGTTGGGTTGGGAGTACATTTTTTTGGTTGATAGAAAGCATTTTTATTTTATGCTAGTGATTGAATACAACCAGAAGAAAAGAAAAAAATAAAAAATTCCAAGTTGTTGCCTGATGAATCAAGTGATTTTTTATGTAGAGAACATGATCTAATTATATCAAGAACATGGAATTTAATGCCGGTATATTTTGTAAGCTAGACAAGAAAATATTTGAATATAATAAATTTTACAAATATTTAGTTCTATACTACCTAAAGTAATATAACAAAAAACGAAAATCAAAATTAAGTAAGAGCTCACGATTTATTGTGATTTAGTCATAATACAAGAGTTTTGTCAATTTATCAAAGCATTGTTATATTATAACTAAGAAGAAGAGAATTATAAATTATAGGTGAACTTACACTTTTCTTTTTTCTCTATGCGGAGGAAAACAGTTTGTCCAAACATCCTTCATATGAGAAGGAATTATTAGGCTCTCCACGTCCGTCCAATGTTAAAAAGAATTAGTGCATGTTTGGTTTTGTTAAAATAATTGATAAAATTTGAGTTCAACTCAACAATTAATTTAAATATTAATTCTATAACATCTACAAATTTTAACAACTTTTCACCCATACATTTTTGTTGGAATATTTTCTCAAAACTTGTAAAACATATAGGTCGACTAAAATTTAAGAAGTTTCCAAATTGTAGACACTTTGGTAGTCAAAATATAAAAGACATCTAGGTCAACTAAAATTAAACAAGTTTTCAAATCTTGGACATATTGGTAGTCGAAACTTGGAAGACATATAAGTCGACTAAAATTGAACAAGTTACTAAATATTGGACTCTTTCGCAATCAAAACTTGGAAGATACGTTAACTATAAATTGATGTGGTTTATTCTCTTTTGTAGATGTGACTTGAGGGTTTTTTTTAGAGAAAAATTGTAAGCCTAGTATCTAGTTGTTTTTCTTGTTCTCTTTGTAGATTGTATAAAGAGTAGAAATTGGTGAGTGCAGTAAGCTTATGATAATATTTTTCTTGAGATACTTGGGAATTTGGGTAAGTGAAATCTATATGATTGTAACAATTTTTCATATAGTGAAAGTTATGACAGTCCATAAATCTTTCTCTATCTTTTATATATTTTTTTTTTGTTTCGTTATTTTTCTTTAAACAAGGATCTTGTGGGTAATAAAGTAATTGGTTTTATCATTTTTTTTAATAAAAATCTGCAAAAAAAAAAAAAAAAAAAAAAAAACTAAAAACTAAGTTTTAGTAAAATCAAACCGGCTTAATGTTTTATTTTTCAAAGAGATTATGTTTTCTAATTGATAGAAAGTCAAGATTGAACACAAGCCATTTATAATTTATTCGAGATTTCAAACCATTTACACAGGTACAAGAGCAAAATGCATAAAACACGGGCCTTCACACTGAGGCTAAAAACCATTAGTAAGAAGCATGAGAGTCTTTATCATCAGTAACTCTAGTCGAGTAGACAAAATTCTTCATAGCATTGTACAAACTTTGAGCAACAGTCTTGTTTTGAAGTTTGATACCATGAAAACCACCTCGATTATATTGATAGACCACTGGTACTCTGTATCTCTGCAACAACTGTACTAACTGGGTTGTTTGGTCGACTAAGGGATCACCTTCGTCAGCTTTTACAAAGACCCTTGGTAAACGTGGAACTCGTCCAAGATAAGATCCACCAACTATCGGGTTACAAAACTCGTGATCTCGATTGGCATAAGATGGCAATACTAATTACCACAACACGTCACACATGTACAAAGGAACATAGAGATCCTCGATAAGTCTAAGCTCGGATGGAGTCCTAACAACTCTACCAAACAAAGGTTGATTCAATAGAATTCCTCGAATTCTTATTGGCCGAAGATCAAAATCCAGTGCACGTAGGTCCGTGTGGTAAACTATGTTCGCACCAGCACTACTGCCCAATAGAAAAACTCTAGAAAAATCAGCATATAGTCTAGCCATGGATCACGGCCCCCACTATAGGATGCCTAGTTCTTAACCCAAAAGATATCATTCAAGGCATCATCAAAAGCTGTCGGGAGGCGGTTTTCGGGGGCCAGCCGGTACTCGACAGAGACCACCACCGCCGGGAACTGTGAGGCGATATTGTTATAGAATTCATGAAAAATGACAGTTGATGCACTAAACAATACAAAGTCACCACCATGTAAGTGGATTATAAGTTGCATCTTGGTGTCTGTTGGGGGGTTGACAGGTATTAACAAATATTTACATACCTTATTATTTACCTTATTGATAGAATTCTATTTGTAGTAGAATACAATGTAAGTAGGATACCATATGTATAATATTCCTATTCTAGATAGAATTTCTTTGTTTTATTAGGTTTCTATTAGTCATCTATTAGTATATAAATCTTGTAACCTTATGCATAATTCACATTACTTCATTATAGATAATTATTTATCCACATATATTTTCTCTCATATTTTACATGGTATCAGAGCGACGATGTTTCGCACAAACGATGATAGAAAAACCATAAAAGCGACAATTACTCAATCGGATCCCATGGCTCTACAGCAATCCGATCATCCCGGCTTAATCTCCGTTTCTAAACCACTTGATGGAAACAATTATGGCATAAACACCGTAGAGACGACGATTACCCAATCAGATCCCATGGCTCTACAGCAGTCCGATCATGAAGGGCAATATTTAATAAATTCAATCAATTCGAGATCGAACCGGAAAAGTGCCGATAGGCCGAACCGGTTGGCCATTTCGACGAAATTTGGACAGAAACGGTGCACCTACTGCAGGATGATTGGCCACATTGTTGATACCTACTATTTCATCCATGGCTTTTCTCTAGGGCACAAGTTTCATGGAAAGAACGTGAAGCCACGAAACAAACGCTTCACAAACACTGCTACCGCTTCTACACTTGACCCAAAGGAAGAAAAAATGCCCACGGCCAAAGAATATGAGCAGATCATGACACTTATAAACAACAAGAAGAGTAATGATAAATCTAATGTTAACACCTCAAGTATCAATCCCTCTACTACCTCTTTGAGCAATTCATAGATTATTGATAGTCGGGCCACTGACCATGTGACAAAGGATGTGATTATTGAGAATAAATTCAAGCCAAAACAAAAAACTGTGCAATTACCGAATGGGGGTCATGCTCCTATTAAATCTATTGGTGCAGTTAACTTTGAAAATAATATAACTGTTGATAATGTGCTTTATGTTCCTAATTTCAATGTTAATATATGTTACCACACGATTACGATATGGCCGCCACGTCAGCACAGGCCCCAACTAAGCCCAGTAAGGGCCCAGTTCATACTCTATCAAGAACCCTATCTGGGCCCTGCTAGGGCCTTGGAAGAGCCCGTGACGCGCTTGGGCCTTCGGCAGCCAGAAATCCGCGAGTCATGTGGAGGGCCTCGACACCCGCATGCGAACCACAGGGCCTTGTCAGGCCTCGCATCACTCGTAACCAGCGAGCAACTCGATAGGCCGGGGCAACCAGAGAAGTAATTAAAGAAAGATTGCTTTGGATTGGACGCACGAATCTCCACAAGGAAATACAATCATGATCTCCTAAAATCACGCAACGTGATAAACTCAAGGAAAGAAGGCAATCTCGGATATTTTTATCACATAAGGAAGGAGAATCCGATTGGGAACCTAATTGATTTGTCTTCCAAATCAATTAGAATCCTTGCGCTATAAATACAACGTCTCCGGTTGTTCCAAGGTACGCACTTTTTACGCTTAAGAATCCCACCCTAAACTCTGCTCAAATCTCTGCCTGCTTGTCTCTCCCACACCCCTCTTTTGTTTCCGCCCCCGTGTATTTCTCATATACCGGCAGTTGACTTGATCGTCGGAGTGCCAACGATCGCCGGACCCCTTTTCTCCGGAGATCTTGGTGCCTAACGGTCGTCCTAGTGTGCAGGTAAATACGAGCTGGCAGAGGAGTGACTGGAGATCTGTTGGCACGTGGACTGGTGCAGGTTCAGACGTCAACAGATTGGCGCCGTCTGTAGAAAACGAAAAACCTTACACGACCAAGTGCTTGTGGTAAAACGTGTCTTCTACCTAAAGGAGTATGACATCCGAACAGTCCACAGAAGAAGAGGTGGAGTCCCACCACACCAACCTACGACAGGAGAGCATTCAAGACCTGCAGAACATCACCCGTCGCAGGAAGAAAAGACATCAGAAGAAACGGACGATGGAACAGGAGAACCAGGACCTCAAGATGGACAATGCCCAGATGAAGGCCACGCTTGAACTGTTGGAGAATCAATCCCTCCAACATGGACCTAAGCGCAGCCGTGCCCGGAGGAGCCCCTCACCCACTGGTTCAATGGACAGCCATGGCTCCCGAGAGGAACCCCCCGTTTCTAACGACCGGAACCCAGCTCCAAAGCCCCCGCAGGACGGTCACAAAGGGAGGCCATTCCCTGTACGTGAAAGCCACCCGGTTCCTGTAGCTAACGTGTTTGACAGGTTGGGAGTGGGGTCTTCGATTGCACCCCCCCAGCCCATACACAGCAGGCGCAGTGAACATAGCGAGGCCCGTACGGAAAAGAAAAAGGACTCGAAGGATCAAGGAAAGGCCGAAGACGAAAAGGAAAGGCTAGAGTGTTACGAGGACGATGATGACGAGAACCTACCGTTCACCAATTACATGAAGGCAATGGAGGTGCCAGCCAACTTCCGAATGCCAATCATGGACAAGTATAATGGAAGAGGTGATCCCACGGACCACATAAACACCTACAAGACAAAACTCCAGGGCCAGTCTCCCGCAGTGAAGTGTCAGAATTTCCATACCACACTCATGGGTGACGCGAAAAGGTGATATAACAAGCTGAGGCCAGGGAGTATCCGAAGCTGGCCACAACTTAAGAGGGAGTTCGTCAACGCCTTCATTGGTAACCGGACGATGATTGCTGACATCGCCCAGCTCAATGATATCCGGCAAAAGGAAGGAGAAACCGTCAAAAGCTACTTTAAACGATTCAGCAACATCATCAACAAGATCGAGACGGTGACCGACGAAAAGGCCCTGGATGCGCTGATAACGGGGCTACACATGCGAACTCCCTTTTGGAGGGATGTTCAAAATAGTCAACCGAAAGTCTACAGCCAGCTGGTAGACATGATCCAGCGTGAAATCCGATCAGAAGAAACGATCGAGAACAGAGAAAGGGCTGAAAGGGAGAGAGGAGATCGATACAGGAGAGAGGGGCGACGCTCTCCAGAGCCTCGGTTATCCCGTTTTCAGAGGAGGCGTTCCCCATAACCAACCAACAACCATTACCGGAGGTTCAATCAAACGGAAGTAGCCCCAGCCCCACGGGCACCAGTAGCGGCCCCCCTACTCGCGGTGATCCCACCCAAGTTCTGTCGTATACACAGGACCAGAGTACATGACACAGAAGATTGCCCGGATGTGAGGGAGCTAATCAATCGCGGGAATCACGAGCCAGGCGAGAGGGATCAAGCGGCGCGAGGACGTCGAGGACCGCCCACACAGGGGCGTAGACCTCCTCCTTAGCACCGGAACGATGGACCTCGCCGCGACGGAGAAAAGAACGAGGGGGCAGGGACCAACCGAGAGCCGAGAGGCTCCAAGGAGTCCCACCAATTCGAGAGATAAATACCATCTTCGGAGGACCGTATGTCGGAGGAAACACGATGAACTCGCGACGTAACTACGCGAAGGCAGCCAGGGGAGAACCCCTGGAGAGTTGGCAAGTACACGGGCATCGGCCTAGAGTGCCGCCAATCTCATTCACTGAAGAGGACAAATCTGGGATACATTACCTACATTGCGATGCCCTAGTGGTACGCGCCATTATCGCCCGAAACGGCCTAGGCCGGATGTTGGTCGACGACGGGAGCGTCGTGAACATCCTATTCGACAACACGTTCGACCAAATGGACGTGGATCACGAACTGACGGCCATCAACGAGCCCCTATTTGGTTTCACAGGGGACAGTCTCGTCCCGCGAGGAAAGATTACCTTGGCGGTAGATTTCGGGGAACCACCTTGCCACCTCTGGAAATTCATGGAATTCTTAATAGTGGACACCCGCTCCGCCTACCACGGGGTCCATGGTAGGCCCGCGCTAAAAGATTTACAGGCGGTTACGTCCATACACCACTTGGCGATGAAATTCCCGACTCCCGGAGGGATAGCTAAAATTCGGGGTAATCAGACGGACGCACGGGCATGCTACATGAACGCGTTACGAAAATTCGCCAAACGCGATGATATTACCCCAGCCGCAGCAACCTGAGACCTTACCACCGGTATCTCCATTTTGTCTTTTTCCTGCATTGCTTTGATCTCTTTAGAGATTTTTCCTTTTTTTGCCGGACGCCAAGAAACTAGGCGCTGTTCAATAATATTCGTCTTTTATGAATTCAAAGTGTTCCACATACGAAGAGTACCAACACGGCAGTGAGGGAGTGTGGTTCGCGGCCAACTCTATTAACTCGCTGGGTAAACATTTTACGCGTAAGAAAGCAAATTCAAAGAACACGGCAGCGAGAGAGTGTGGTTCGCGGCCCACTCTATTAACTCGCTGGGTAAACATTTTACGCGTAAAAAAGCAAATTCAAAGAACACGGCAGCGAGGGAGTGTGGTTCGCGGCCGACTCTACTTAACTCGCTGGGTAAATATTTTACGCGTAAGAAAGTAAATTCAAAGAACATGGCAGCGAGGGAGTGTGGTTCACGGCCAACTCTATTAACTCGCTGGGTAAAAACTTTACGCGTAAGTAAGCAAGTATAATCGACTCGGCAGCGAGAGAGTGTGGTTCGCGGCCCACTCTATTAACTCGCTGGGTAAACATTTTACGCGTAAAAAAGCAAATTCAAAGAACACGGCAGCGAGGGACTGTGGTTCGCGGCCGACTCTACTTAACTCGCTGGGTAAATATTTTACGCGTAAGAAAGCAAATTCAAAGAACACGGCAGCGAGGGAGTGTGGTTCGCGACCGACTCTACTTAACTCGCTGGGTAAACATTTTACGCGTAAGAAAGCAAATTCAAAGAACATGGCAGCGATGGAGTGTGGTTCGCGGCCAACTCTATTAACTCGCTGGGTAAATACTTTACGCGTAAGTAAGCAAGTATAATCGACTCGGCAGCGAGGGAGTGTGGTTCGCGGCCCACTCTATTAACTCGCTGGGTAAACATTTTACGCGTAAGAAAGCAAATTCAAATAACACGGCAGCGAGGGAGTGTGGTTCGCGGCCAACTCTATTAACTCATTGGGTAAACATTTTACGCGTAAAGCGTGCGAGTACATGTAACCCGATTGCGAGGGAGTATAGTTCGCGGCCAACCCTGTCAGACCACTGGATAAAATGGTCAACGCAAAAGTACGCAACTAGAATTCATTCGATGGTAAAATAAAATTCGATCATGGCTCGCGAGCCACTCCGGGCTACCAGGGATGTTATTTGCGACCTCGGACTTGTACCAATAACTTCGTAAGCAACACTAAACGCCGATGAAGCCCGAAACAAGCATATAATTCAGGGGCATCACAAACACGGTAAAGGCACGCACACAGAGATATGAAGATAACTCGGCATCTTTTTATTAAATATGAAATACAATACAGGAGAAGGTATAACTGCAATATATTCTAAAACCCCTGCTGCCTCTTCGGGCCAACACATAAATAAGGTAACTAGATCTACTGACCCAATCCCCTGGTCTACGCTGGCTCCGCCCTGGTTGGGGAACCTGACTTCACCATGATTGGGAGTCTCCCAAGCCAACTTGAGTTAATTTGATGGCTTACTAGACCATACTGCTCAAAAAATGCCGTTGAGGCCTTTTTTGGCAGTGGGAGACCCCCCATAGCCCCATTAACCGTTCAGGGGAGGGTCGGGCTAAGGCTGCTAAGCCTACATCCCCACCCCGTACGTTTGGTCTCCTGAACGTTGATTGGCCAGACTTTTGGTCCTCTGAATGTTGATTCTCAGATTGACAGGCATCTTGAAGGATGCCAGCCCTCCATTCGCACCACCATCACACGTTTTCTATCTCTATCCCGATCGCATGATAAGGGCAGGTTATGTGCAACAGCCTCACGATGGAAGAGTCTTGTTAGGCTTAAATCCTATTTATAAAGGGTTACGTTGGGAAGGGGTGTAATGCAATAATTATGGTCATAACAGAGAATCTGGAATGGCGCACGGACGTTCTACCTCTCCAAGACATTGAAGGCGCCAACCTTCTGGGTTCCGCCAGGTGTCTGTATCATCAATGCTAGGAGAACGATTCTCAACTTTAAAGCGTCTTTCCCCCCCCCCCCCCAAGCGCACACAGAATCGAAACGTCGGATAAGCAAAAGGTCAATTCCAATTTTGTTTTTCTATTAATTCGGGCAACAGACATAAAGATTACAAAATATAAGTGCCCTGTCGCCTCTTCAAGGGTCGGTACACTGCGGGCCTCCCTCCGTTGGAGGGGGTGTCTGATCACCTGCGGTACTAGGCCCGGCGTCAGGGGCCTGAGCCTCGACAGGGCCCTGCCGAAGGAAAGAGAGGTCCCATTCCGGGTGGACCTCCATGATGCTCTCCACCAACTGCTCGCCTCCAGCTGTCATCAAATGCTGGGCAAGGTCTTGATACTCAGGCGTCTCCACAAATGCATCTTGGTAAGCCTCCACCGCCTTGGCCCCGGCAACTGGACATTCGGCCCGGACCCTCTCCAGTTCCAGTCTCGTGTCCGCCAACAACTTGCCCTCCTCCGCGACAAGGGTCTCCATCCTGCTAGTCGCGTTGGCAAGGGCTTCCTCGGCGGCAAGTGCCCGGTCCTTGGCCAACTTTTGGGCCTCTTCAGCGCGTTTCTGCGCCTCTTCGGCACTTTTCTGAAGCTCCTCGGCTCTTTTTCGGGCGGCCTCGGCAGCCCGCTTTTGTTCCCGAGCGTCCCTCAAGCACTCTTTCGAGACCTTCAATTCAATCTCATATTTCTCCTTAATATTCGCCTCCCTTACAACAGAGGCGTCGAGTTTGAATCGAAGTCCCCTTCTTTCGGACTCCAGCTGTGCCTTCTCGAGCTGAACAGCTTTCAGCTCCTCGGACAGCTTAGCGGCCTTGGCTCCCTCCTCATGGCACTGGCCATCATAACTTTCCACAATACTGAACAGCTCTTTGCTCAGCACCATGCCCCGTATCAGGTTCATTTTCGCCATCTTCAGCCGCTCCCGTACAGTGGCCCCCTCGGCAGTCTTTTCCTATTTCTAGGTCCAGTACTTGTGTACGCTTGCTGCCATCATCGCAGGATGGGCCGGGAGCATCTCTAGGATGGAAGTTTCCAGCTATCCCCAGCGTTGGGTCATCCGAACGGGGCCCCCTTGGTTAGACGAGGAGCCAGGTTTCTTCACACCCTCGGTCCGCCCCGATTTACCGGTATCCCCCATAAACCCCCTCCAAACACGGAAGCCTTTCTTTTTCACGCACTCGTGTCACCCACGTCCTCGGCAATGCCCTTCCCCATGTCCTTGGCTGGGATGGGGCCAGGTGATGGATCAGTCGCCAAAGGAGGGGAAGGAGGAGGAATGACCTGACTTGGGTTGGGCTCTAGTAGCGCAGCAGTCGGGATACCTTGCGATGACCAGGGTGCCTCCCGGACGGGCACTTGAGCGAAAGACCCCTCTCCACTAGTAGGGCGGGCAAGGTGGAGTGTGGGCACGCTTTTGAACTTGAAAGCTGTTAAGCACATACGTTAGTGATCGGCGCACCCAGATAATTCCACGCCATAGCACCAGAACACCGAAGCAAGTGAAACTTACACATTAGTCCGCAGCTGGCCAAAAGTTTATCGTCTTTCAATAGATTCCCAAGGCTCCAGAAGTCGCTGCTGAGAGACTGAACCTTATCCCACTTCGACCTCAGCTCTCCTTGGCTTCTCTTCGGGATCGGTGGCTTCCCGCAATCTGCAAAAAAGAATAAATACATCAAGTCAGGAATCGTAATCAAAATTTCATTCGATTGTGGCGAGTTATACCAAGATCTCTGAAATGTCGAGAGATAGACACGTGCGGAAGGGAGTCCTCGGGCGTAAATTCCCAATCCTCGCCAGCGAAGATGAACCTCTCTTTCCAGTTGTGCACCTTGTTGGGATTGTTGGTGGCCGTCCCCCATTTCTGACCCAGCCGGGGAGATATATTATACCAGCCGGCAGACCGACAAGGACGGTATATGGACTCAAACTCCCTGGAAGACAAGTCTCCTCCAGCCTTGGCAACGCTCCACAAAATATATGAGGCTACCATCTGCCCCCAGCCATTTGGCGTTATTTGACAGGGAGCCAGATTCCAGTCCCTCAACACTTGACGAAAGAAAGGGTGCATAGGTAGGCGAAGGCCTTGTTGCATCGCAGGCTCGTAGACCGCCACATACCCTTCGGGTGGATGGTCGGCACGCTCTTTCGGGCTCGGGGATCTGAGCGTCACGGACGAAGGAATATCGTAGGACAACCGTATGTCCTCTAACTCCGCCTCCGTGATCTTCGATTGAGCCATGGACGCTTCAGTTGCCGACCGTTTCAGCTCCTCGTCCAAAGCCCTCGCAGCCGGAGCATCCCTCTTGTCCAGAGATCCCCTCATTTCAGGCACCTCCGCGTCCGACTTCTCCTTCACTACCGTCTCTCCCGCCGGCACGGGGGGCCTGACCTCCTTCCCACTCGTCGACGGAGCCGACGGGTCCGCAACCAGGGGCTCCAGATTCACCCCTCCTGTGACTCTAGAGGAAGAAAACGATGTAGAGGCCGACGAAGAAACGCTCCCAATAATACTAGGGTTTGTGGGAACGTCGGACGGATTCTGTGAGTCTTCGCCTTCAGATGACATTTGGCCGTACCCAAGTAATGGTATCGTACTGTGACTATGAAAATAAACAATGCAAACAAATTTCAACCGCTGTCTGAGCGCTTACCTCGACTGTACGACTCAAATGGCACACCAGCTTCAAGTGTCTCGGCTATCGGCAGAATAACTACAGTAAGCACGATGGTAAGAAGAAGGTACAACTTTTGGGTGGATGCCTGGTTTTATATAGGCGCATTCACACATCCACTGTCCAGATCCCAAGCGCTCAATATGGGCATACGGACGGTCGACGCGTGTCTTCAATGGTGTAGCAGGCGGGAAAGCGAAACCTACGCATTTAATGATTCGGGAGCGCACGCGTTCCACGCGCGCCCCCATATTCCCTCTCACGCGACCGCATTTAATGCGTACACCCCTTCATTCATGATTGCCTGACCAGAAAGGGACAGTCTTGATAGACGGAATCATGCCATCAGGAGGCATGTCAGCATTGGCCTGGCCCCTTGAAGCCCTCACCTGTCATAAATGTTCGGCTTCGGACTTGGGGGACTATACTGGGTAGGATGAATTACTCCCTGCCAAACCACCTTGAGAACACATTTTCCACGAAACGCATTCCTGCGAGGCACATCAACATTCTGTTTATCCTCAAAAGTCCCACGCCCATTATAAATAATAGGCTTGAACTTGGGGGACTATTATTACCACACGTTTACGATATGGCCGCCACGTCAGCACAGGCCCCATCTAAGCCCAGTAAGGGCCCAGTTTGTACTCTATCAAAAACCCTATCTGGGCCCTGCTAGGACCTTGGAAGAGCCCGTCACGCGCTTGGGCCTTCGGCAGCCAGAAATCCGCGAGTCATGTGGAGGGCCTCGACACCCGCATGCGAACCACAGGGCCTCGTCAGGCCTCGCATCACTCGTAACCAGCGAGCAACTCGATAGGCCGGGGCAACCAGAGAAGTAATTAAAGAAAGATTGCGTTGGATTGGACGTACAAATCTCCACAAGGAAATACAATCATGATCTCCTAAAATCACGCAACGTGATAAACTCAAGGAAGGAAGGCAATCTCGGATATCTTTATCACATAAGGAAGGAGAATCCGATTGGGAACCTAATTGATTTGTCTTCCAAATCAATTAGAATCCTTGCGCTATAAATACAACGTCTCCGGTTGTTCCAAGGTACGCACTTTTTACGCTTAAGAATCCCACCCTAAATTCTGCTCAAATCTCTGCCTGCTTGTCTCTCCCACACCCCTCTTATGTTCCCGCCCCCGTGTATTTCTCATATACCGACAGTTGACTTGATCGTCGGAATGCCAACGATCGCCGGACCCCTTTTCTCTGGAGATCTTGGTGCCTAACGGTCGTCCTAGTGTGCAAGTAACATACGAGCTGGCAGAGGAGTGACTGAAGATCTGTTGGCACGTGGACTGGTGCAGGTTCAGACGTCAATAATATATTATCTATCAGTAAACTTACTAGAGGCTTAGGTTGCTATGTGATATTTTTCCCTGATTTTTGTGTCATGAAGGATTTAACTACGAAGAAGACGATTAGCTTGGGAAGGTAGAGTAATTGTCTATATTACCTTTCACAAAACTACAAAATACATCATACTACTAGTGGATCAACCAACCTATGACATAGACGTCTTGGACACCCTTTAGCCCCACTTCTTCAATTTATAGCACAAAGTGTCTTAGGTATATTAGTTTTGATTTCCACGATATTTGTGATGTTTGGCATTTGGCAAAACAATCTAGACTATCCTTTAAAGTTAGTCAAATCTCTAGCAATAAACTATTTGATTTTATTCATTGTGATATTTTGGGACCTCATAGGATTTATTCTTATTCTGATGCTAGATATTTTCTTACAATTGTTGATGACTTTTCTTGTTATACTTAGGTACACCTCATGCGTCACAAATCTGAAACTCAAAGCATAATTAAGAATTTCTTTGTTTGGGTTAAAACTCAACACAACCTAACTATAAAAATCCTGAGATACGACAATGGTCAAGAGTTCTTATCCTTACAAACATTCCTAGATGAAAATGGTACTATTTTTCATAGATCATGTCCTTATACCCCTCAATAAAATGGAATGGTAGAGAGAAAACACCACCACCTCCTTAATGTGGCTTGTGCCATTAAATTTCAAGCCAATCTTCCGTTAAAATTTTGGGGGGAACATATCAAGACAGGTTGTTACTTTATCAACTGGATACCTTCACCATTGTTCTCACACAAAACACCATATGAAAAATTGTACAAGAAACCACCACCTTATTCTCATTTACGTGTCTATGGTTGCCTTTGTTTTGCTACCAACCTTAGACCCAGCCATAAATTTGACACACGAGCCAAGCGGTGTGTGTTTCTTGGATACTCCTCAGGATAAAAATGATACACATTATATGACCTTAACGACAGAAAACTAATGGTGTCCTGAGACGTCGTGTTCCATGAAACCATATTTCCATACGCCTCCCAACAAAATGATGAAACCAACTCTATCTCGTTGCCACAATCTATGCATCTGGATATTGAAACACCACATTTCACATACCCTGAGGACCAAGATATAGTATAAACGGATAACTTGTCTAAAGTTCCCAGACACTGGTCAACCGATCGACCTACCAGTCGGCCGGATACCTCATCCGAACCAACCAGTCGACCTTTTGGTCGACTGGTCTCCTTATCCATTTTAATAGAGAATTCAACCGGTTGAACGGTTCTCTCATCCGGTCCAACAGAGGGCTCAAATGGTCGACCAACTTCACCTACCGGTGGACCAATTATGCAGTATCCATCCACCAATAATCCACCTACCTCTTCTCACCGTCCAGATGACCAGCCAGCACAAACCTAAATACCAAATGACCAAATTCGACGATCCACAAGATCCATTCAAACCCCAATTTACCTAAAAGATTACTATGTCAATCATGCTCTGCCTACTTAGGCCGGGTCTCTTCCAGTCAAATACAGTAATCGACATCCTATATCAAGGTATGTGTCATATATCAATCTTTCTTCTATTCATCATGCTTTGACATACATTATTTCTCATATCATTGAGCCAACTACATATGAGGCAGCATGTAAGGATCCTAAATGGGTAGCTGCTATGAATAATGAAATTCGTGCCTTGGAAGAAAACAATACTTGGTCACTAGTCCCGCTTCCTCCAGGTTATAATTCTATTGGTTGTAAGTGGGTGTTCAAGGTCAAATTTCATTCTGACGGTACAGTTGAACAAAACAAAGCATGGCTGGTGGCAAAAGGGTTTACACAACGAGAAAGGATTGATTATAATGAAACTTTTGCTCCAATTGCAAAGTTAACTACTGTCAAATGCTTACTTGCTATCGCTTCTATTCGTGACTAGACGCTTGATAAGATAGATGTACAAAATGCCTTTCTTCATGGTGATCTTGATGAAGAAGTCTATAGGACTCCTCCATCTGGATTTCGTCGACAGGGAAATACACCAGTTGTATGTCAACTTTATAAATCTTTATATGGATTGAAACAGACATCTCGTTCTTGGTTTCTAAAATTTGTATCTGCAGTTATTTAGTTTGAGTTCAAACAGTCACATACAAATTACTCACTCTTTACAAAGGTCAGCAGTGATTCATTTACGACAATTCTATTATATGTGGATGATATGATTGTCACAGGAAATGATAGAGAAGCAATCTCTACTACAAAAATATTCCTTGCATCTCAATTCAAGTTGAAGGATCTTGGCACATTAAAATACTTTCTTGGAATAGAAATTGCTCGCTCAAGATCAGGGATTTTAATAAATCAAATGAAGTACACTCTTGACATTCTTCAAGAAGCCGGATTACTTGGAGCAAAACCTACAACATTTTTCATGGAGCAGTCATTGAAATTTAATTTGACAGATTGAAAGTTATTGAAAGATCCTATATATTATCGACGGTTGGTAGGGAAGCTCATTTATCTCACCATTACCAGACCAGAAATCTCATATTCGGTCAATACACTCAGTCAGTTTATGCAAGCACCTAGAGAACCCCATCTTGATACAGTTCACCGATTGCTCCGATACTTGAAAGGGACATCAGGACGAGGATTATATTTCCCATCGAGTGGAAAATTGTAGCTAGCAGGATTTTGTGATGAAGATTGGGCTGGAGATATTACTACACGACAGTCAGTTATGGGATATTGTATATTTTTTAGAAATGCACTTATATCATGGAAAAAGCAAGAAACAAACGAATGTGTCCAAATCTTCAGTAGAAACAAAGTATAGGGCAATTACATATGAGCTTATATGGTTGAGACAATTGCTGACAGACTTATGTGTAGATCACCCACAAGCAGCAACTTTAGAATGTGATAATCAAGCAGCAATGCATATTGCTGCTAATCCAGTATATCCTGAAAGGACAAAACATATCGAAATAGATTGTCATATTATTCGTGAATGAATTGATAATGGAGAGATCAAGACTGTCTATGTTACAATCAACAATCAGATTGCGGATTTATTTACTAAAGCACTGGGCATAGAGGCATTTCACAATTTCACTCATAAGTTGGGCACTTTTGACATACATGCTCCAACTTGAGGATGATTATTAACAAATATTTACTTACCTTATTCTTTACCTTATTGATAGAATTCTATTTGTAGTAGAATACAATGTAAGTAGGATACCATATGTGTAATATTCCTATTCTAGGTAGAATTCTTTTTTTTATTAGGTTTCTATTAGTCATCTATTAGTATATATATCTTGTAACCTTATGCATAATTCACATTACATCAATATAGAGAATTATTTCTCCATATATATTTTCTCTCATATTTTACATAGTATTAGAGCGACGATGCTTTGCAGAAACGATGATAGAAAAACCATAGAAGCGACAATTGCCCAATCAGATCCCATGGCTCTACAGCAATCTGATCATCTTGGCTTAAACTCCGTTTATAAACCACTTGATGAAAATAATTATGGCACAAACACCATAGAGACGACAATTGCCCAATTGGATTCCATGGCTCTACAACAATTCGATCATGAAGAGCAACATTCAATCAATTCAATCAATTGGAGATCGAATCAGAAAAGTGATGATTGGTCGAACTGGTCGACCGGTTCACCTTACCAGTCGATCGTTTCAACGAAATTTGGATAGAAACGGTGCACCTACTGCAAGATGATTGGCCAAATTGTTGATACCTGCTATTTCATCCATGGCTTCCCTCCAGGGAACAAGTTTCATGGAAAGGACGTGAAACTACGAAACAAACGCTTCACAAACACTACTACCACTTCTACACTTGACCCAAAGGAAGGAAAAATGCTCACAGCCAAAGAATATGAGCGGATCATGATACTTATAAACAACAAGACGGATAATGATAAATCTCATGTTAACACCTCAGGTATCAATCTCTCTACTACCTCTTTGAGCAATTCATAGATTATTGATAGCCGGGCCACTGACAATGTGACAAATGATGGGATTATTGAGAATAAATCTTTGTCAAAACACAAAACTGTTTAATTACCGAATGGGGGTCATGCTCATATGAAATCCATTGGTACAGTTAACTTTGAAATAATATGACTGTTGATAATATGCTTATGTTCTCAATTTTAAAGTTAAACTATTATCTATCAGTAAACTTACTAGAGGCTTAGGTTGCTATGTGATATTTTTCCTTGATTTTTGTGTCATGAAGGATTTGACTACGAAGAAGACGATTGACTTGGAAAGGCAGATTAACGGCCTATATTACCTTTCATAAAAACCACAAATACATCATACTACTAGTGGATCAACCAACCTATGGCATAGACATCTTGGACACCATTCAGCCTCACCTCTTCAATTCCTAGCACAAAGTGTCTCAGGTATTAGTTTTGATTCCCAGGATATTTGTGATGTTCGTCATTTGCCAAAACAATATAGACTACCCTTTAAAGTTAGTCAAATCTCTAGCGATAAATCATTTGATTTGATTCAATGTCATATTTTGGGACCTCATAGGATTTAATCTTATTATGGTGCTAGATATTTTCTTACAATTGTTGATGATTTTTCTCGTTATACTTGGGTACACCTCATGCGTCACAAATCTAAAACTCAAAGCATAATTAAGAATTTCTTCGCTTGGGTTAAAACTCAACACAACCTAACTATAAAAACCCTGAGATCTGACAATGGTCAAGAGTTCTTATCTTTACAAACATTCCAAGACGCAAATGCTCCTATTTTTCATATATCATGTCCTTATACCCCTCAATAAAATGGAGTGGTAGAGAAAAAACACCACCACCTTCTTAATGTGGCTCGTGCCATTAAATTTCAAAAAAATCTTCCATTAAAATTTTAGGGGAAATATATCAAGATAGCTTGTTAAGCGAGATTGTCAACAGTTTCTTATCAATCTTATTGGTACATCATCTGAGGAATTATCAATGGATAATGTGCCAGTAGTTCGAGAATACGTTGACGTGTTTTTAGAAGACCTATGAGGTATCCTGCCACATAGATAAGTGGAATTCATGATAGATCTCATACTTGGAGCTACACCATGTCAAAGTCTCCATATCAGACGACACCAAAAGAATTGCAAGAGTTAAAATTCAATTGAAATAGCTTCTGGATAAAGGATTTATCAGAACAAGTGTTTCTCCGTGGAGAGCCCCAGTTCTCTTTGGGAAGAAAAATGATAGGTCGATGAGAATGTGTATCGACTACTGTAGGCTGAATAAATTGACGATCAAGAATAAGTATCTTCTTCTAAGAATTGAGGATTTGTTTGATCAATTGAAAGGAGCTTCAGTGTTCTCAAAGATCGACTTGAGGTCGAGGTTATCATCGACTGAAGATCAAGCCATCAGATATAGTGAAATCAATATTCTAAACTCGCTATGGGTATTATGAGTAATGCCCTTTGGACCGACAAATGCTCATGGAGTATTTATGGATTTGATGAATTGAGTTTTTCATCTATACTTAGATCGGTTCGTCATTGTGTTCATTGACGACATTTTGATATATTCAAGAAATCCCCAGTAACATAAAGAACATGAGGACAATATTGGAGACTTTGAAATGTGAATTTTGGTTGGACCGAGTATGATTCCTGGCTAAGGTAATTGAGGTGGAACTATCAAAAGTTGAGACTGTGTCAAACTGGTATAGCTCGCTATTATCGGCGATTCTAGAAGGATTTTCTAAAATAGCTGATCATATGATGCAGTGGACTCGAAAGGGTGTTAAGTATGTGTGGTATGAGAAATTTGAACGGAGTTCGCAGGAGTTAAAGGACAATCTAGTGTCTCCACCAGTACTAGCTTTACCCAAATGTTCAGAAGGCTACGTAATTTACAATGATGCATCAAAGCTCAGTTTGGGATGTGTGTTGATGTAACATGGAAATGTAATAGCTTGTGCTTCAAGCCAGTTGATAAGTACATTTTGTGCACTTAGTCGGGCCTTTAAACTAATCTTTTATTCTGTTATTTTATTAATTTTCTACTTAATTTATTGAATTATTCTTTCTATTTATGTTTTGGACCCGTTTATAAGCAATTGAAGAAGAATGAATGAAAAGAGCAATAAATTGAAAGATATTTCAGAAGTACGGGGGTCAAATTGTACTCAATTGAAGTGACTATCAAGAGCCAAATATTGTAGAATAAGAAATAAGATAAAAATGAATAATTTTAAGGTGTGTGGGAGTGACAATGAAGAGTTGAGGCAAAGGATCAAACACCTGAAAGTCAAAGAACCGAATTGAGAAACTACCTACCGAAGCATGTGGGAAAATTCAAGCACAAATTTTGGTATTAAAATCTCCACAAGGAAAATGATATATCATTGGAAATATAATTGAATTATGAGTCCAAAAGGTTTTACAGATCTCAATTTGGTGTTTCCTACAAGAAGTTATGACCATTTAAAAAATAACTGCAGAGCAAAGAACAATTAAGCTAGGCGATCTCCCAAGCTTATAGATGGGCGAGCGCCCAGCACTATTTTTCAACAGCACAAGCCAAATCTTTGAACTAGGCGATCGCCCGGGAATGTAATGGGCGATCTCCCAAGGTAAAATGTCTATACACGGATTTTTCTTACCTTTTTGAGTTCAAATCCAATTAGGAAACCTTTTAGGACACGATTTTAATGATCTTTTGGGATCTTTTTGGGATAGAATAAAGGGACTATATACATGAGTTCTTAACTCATAATTGGATAGCCGAATTACAGTCGATATTAGAAACAAGAAACGAAGATTGAACGAAGATCAAGATTCATCATTTCAAGAATTAAACGTAGATCAAGTTCAAGATTTTATCTTTCAAGTTTTCTTCTTATATGGATGATAGCTTCTATATTTTATTTTCTTTTTAGTTTTCTTCTTCTTATTATATTAGACAAGATTATTTAGTGCTAAGATCATGGTGAAATTTGTATCATGAACCTTTAATTCGACCCTAGTTTTTGATATTAAAGCATGTTTTTAATTTTGAACAATTGATATGGATTTCTTTCATCTACAATTATGTGCGTAATGATTGTATGAGTTTTGTGACTTATTTTACCATCGAGAGATTGAAAATAGGTTAAACATAGTAACAATAGTCACATAGTCCGATGGGGGATAGAGATATACTGCTATGCTTTACTTGATCTCTAAGTATTCACAAAGAAAAACGCATTCTTGTATGTTCGTCGTATCCGTCATAAAAATATAGTCAGGTCATATATATGAATATGTTTAATTATACTTGAGAGAGATTGTTAAACAAATTATGAATATTGATCTTCATAATTAAATCATGTTATCATGTTAAAGAGAATTGGTATAAGTGGATTCGAAATCCCAATGCGTTTTTCTTTTCCAAAGTTAAAGTAATTCTTATCTAATTTAATCTCTTATTTGCTTGACTTATGATTATTTAATTATTCTTAATTCATAGTTTAATTAGTTTAAGAAACAAACATCAAAAGTAATTTGATTCGGTTAAAGTTAATTTAATTGCAATTAAACTATCTAAATTCCTGTGGGTACGATACTTGGACTCAAAATCTACTTTATTACTTGTTCGATCCATACACTTGCTGTATAACATAAAATCACTGACAAGTTTTTGGTGTTGTTGCCGGAGATTTAGTTTTAGTTCTTTTACATTTATTTTAACACTAATTCAAACTTTATTTATCTAATTTTATTATTATTATTATTATTTTTTAGTTTATTTCATTGTTCGATTTGTCTCTTTTTAGACCACAACACAAGATGGAAGACTAGGATATTAATGAAGACAGTATGCTAATTGGAGACTTTATGACTCAACAAATCATTGAGACAAATCTAGTATTGATGAGGACAACATGCTTGTTGGAGATTTTATCGCAATGCACCAGGCTAATATAGCGAGATATGATGCAACTTTTGAGATTGATGAGGACAACATACTTGTTGGAGATTTCATCGTAATGCACCAAGCTAATATAGCGAGATATGATGCTACTTCTGAGATTGATGAAAACAACATGCTTGTTTGGGATTTTATCACAATGTACCAAGATAATATAGCGAGATATTATGCAACTTCTGAGATTGATGAGGACAACATGCTTTTTGGAGGGTGAAATCATCCAAATTTCTCTTGGAGGAATAATCAGAATAATATCAGACCACATGGTCCTCAAATTCAGCAACCAGAAAAGAGAATACCGTTAGAAAAAATGTTAGGTAAATTCATCGAGAAAATCGAACAGTACATGAACAAGACATAGACCACTCTTCAAAATTAAGGCGCTTCAATAAAGAATTTGGAGACACAAGTGGGTCAGATAGCAATTGTTATACCAGGCAGAGCACCAGGTACTTTTTCAAACAAAACATATGTGAATTCCAAGGAACGTGTTAAAGCTATTACCACCAGAAGTGGGGTTCAGTTACCAGAAATCCATGTAAAGAGACCAGATGCAAATAAAGAAAAGGTACTGTCAACTGATGAGGATGACTTGATCTTGGGAGATATATGGAAACTACCAGTCATACAAAGTTCTTGTCCCTACTCCTACACCTTTCCAATCGACACTGAAGCCAACCTAATAGATCACACGCCAAGCATTACAACAAGGAATGGAGAGAAACTGTCTGAGATTTTGGATAATAGTCATGTCATCCAATCCGAAGAAGTAAAAAAGAAGATTATGTGGAGAAAGAGAATATGATTCTAATTGGGCAAAATGAAAAAGTGATATTTAATTGTGTTGCACTTATCAAACAATTCTCAGACTCTCATCTTTATTCTAAAATTGATTTTGTGATCAAGGTCCATGAAGAAGTTGAAGTTTTTGTAGTTGTGTTCGAACAAGGTGCTAAACTACAACCATATTTTTATGAGGAGCGCAATTTCAAATTTTTGAGGATGAATGAAAAATGGTGCAAAGTCAATAGATGCAAACAAAACAAGTCCTCCAAAGTACTATTTAAAGTGCCATAAAGCAACCAGATAATAAGTCAAGCTAATTACTATAAATAAGCGCTTAATGGGAGGCAACCCATTTTTATATCCTTATTTATTAATTTAGAATAAATAATGCATTAGTTTTAATTTCATATATTGTTTATTACTTTTGTAAACCCTCACCATGTCAACCGCAGGATGCTCCACTTTGCAAGACGCGTGGATGATATCTATGACATAATATTTCTACCATTAGTCCCATCCCATTTCAGTCCACTTCAGTTAGTCCATCTGATCAGCCCAGACCATCTTCTCCACATCTACCTTCGGAGAGTAACTGATATCTTCCTTCCTTTAATTGCTTAAATTTTTTCTTACATTAAGAACAATATAGTATCTTAGTTTGGGGGTGGGTTAAGTGTCAGGATACTTAATTGATGAATTTTGAATTTGATTATTATTCAGGTTTGTATAACTGAAATAGTTGATTTGCAAAAAAAAAAAAAAAAAAAAAAAAAAAGGTTTATTTGTCTAGTTATTGTTGAACAACTTACTGCCAGTGATGATATTTGTTTGAAGTTGAGTACGTTTTTAGTTAGAATATTAGACAACACTTTAACTCGTGCTTTTACTTGAACACTTATCAATGTTAGACTATATTAATGGAGCACGTAGCCACTATTAACTTATCACTTATATATGGACATGACTTGAGTGTATGGGTTGATATTGTTGACTTAGGATTATTGTGATAATAGTTTGAGAGTGTTAAAGTTAGTACATGTGTTTGTAAAATTTTGATGAGTTGGGTTTTCTGGATCTCATCTTTTGTTGAATAGGTTGTAGTCAATGAATCTAAACTGGACACTACTCACTGCTCATAAAAATAAAATAAAATATCTTACTTGAGCAATGAAGCCTGTTAGGGTATTTTAAAACCTGATACCCTATGGTCGTTTGACTTGGGAGTCATCGACCTAAAGCTCGCTACATTAGTCACTAAAAAAATTATTTTATACATCTTCACTCTCTTATAGCCTGTGGGACTCGAGCAATTAAGTTTGTTAAGATATTTTAAAACCTGGTGTCCTATGGTCATCTGACTTAGGAGTCATCGGTCCAAAGCTCGCTATATGTGTAACATAGAAAGCTTATGGGAGATAAGTATTGCACAGAAGATGTACGATTGTGTACATGAGTTAAATAAATAAAAAGAGTTAGAAGTGCTTGATAAAGACTGCTAAGTTAGGACCTCAAAGGCTGAAGATGAAAATTTATAAATCACTCACCATCCTGATTCTAGGAATACAAGCTTCTAAGTTTTACCACTTTATTTGGAAAAGCATTGTATTGATTGATATGAACAAAATTTACTAGAACACCTTCGGATTGGAGAGAAAATCATTAGAAGTGTGATAATTTATGAGAGGTGTAAGGAATAAATGACTTAAAAGGGTTCAAAATTATAAAAATATTAACAACACAATATTGGTCGTGGTCTGATATAGGTATAAGTTCAATATTGGGCTATTCGCACACTCACAATGTTGAGTATCGGATAAGTAAAATTTTATTTGTTGTGTTGTGTTGTGTAATATCTTTCTAAAAGTGTTGCTTTATATTTGAACCTGAGGTATTTGGTAAGAAATTTAATATTGACTCTGTTGTTGGGATTCTCTTAACTTAATTTAAAATTGTATTTTAATTTTGTTTTTGTTCGAGGATGAGAACAAATGTTTAGTTTGGGGGTGTTTGATAAGTACATTTTGTGTACTTATTTGGTCATTTAAACTAAGCTTTTATTCCATTATTTTATTAATTTTCTACTTAATTTATTTTATTATTCTTTCTATTTCAGTTTTGGACCCGTTTATAAGTAATTGGAGAAGAATGAATGAAAAAGAGCAATAAATTGAAAGATATTTCAGAAGTACGATGGTCAAATTGTACTCAATTGAAGTGAATATCAAGAGCAAAACATTGGAGAATGAGAAATAAGATAAAATCAATAAGTTTAAGGTGTGTTAGAGTGACAATGAAGAGTTGAAGCAAAGGATCAAACACCTGAAAGTCAAAGAACGGAATTGAGAAACTACATACCAAAGCATGTGAGAAAATTCGATCACAACTTTTGGTATAAAAATATCCACAAAGCACATGATATACCATTTGAAAAATAATTAAATTATAAGTCCAACGCTTTTTACAGATCTCAATTTGGAGTTTCTTACAAGAAGTTATAGCCATTTGAAGAAAAATGCCGCAGAGCAGAGAAAAATTAATCTGGGCGAGCGCCCAGCACTATTTTTCAACAAAGAAGCCAAATCTTTGAACTGGGAGATTGCCTGGGAATGCACTGGGTGATCACCCAGTGTAAAACGTCTACCCGCATATTTTTCTTACATTTCTAAGTTCTAATCCAATTAGAAAACTTTTTGGGACACGTTTTTAATAATCTTTTAGGATCTTTTGGGACAGAATGAAGGGACTATATATATGAGTTCTTAACTCATAATTGAGGAGTCGAATTAGGGACGATATTTGGAAACAAGAAATGAATATTGAACAAAGATCAAGATTCATCCTTTCAAGAATTAAACGAAGGTCAAGTTCAAGATTTTATCTTTCAAGTTTTCTTCCTATCCGAGTGAATTTGATAACTTGAAAGATAAAATCTTGATGTAACATGGAAAGGTAATAGTTTTCTTCCTATCCAAGTGAATTTTCATCCTTTCAGTTTGGGTTGTGTGTTGATATAACATGGAAAGGTAATAGCTTATGCTTTAAACCAGTTAAAGCAGTATGAGTAGAATTATCCAACGCATGATCTTGAACTTATGACAGTAATTCACGTTTTGAAAATTTGGCGCCACTACCTTAATGGAAGCAAGTGTGAGATTTGTACCAACCATAAGAGTCTCAAGAATTTCTTCACTCCAAATGAGTTGAATATGAGATAATGACGGTGGTTGGAATTAGTAAAGAACTATGAATACACTATCATATACCATCCAGGTAAGGCTAATGTCGTCGTGGATGCTCTAAGAAAAAAGAATATACGTCAGTTGTCTGCACTGTAATCAACACAAGATAATCTAAACAAAGACTTTGAGAATTTGAGAATTAAAATTTTAGCACTGCCAGTGTGTGCATCAGCATTGATAGCAAGTCTAATAGTAAAGCTGACACTCAGAGATAGAATTGTGGCTACTCAGAATGATGATCCATTCTTAGAAAAGATCAGGTCTAAATTAGGAACCGAAAAGAGGAAAGAGTTTGAAATAGCTTAAGACAAAACTTTGATGTTCAAAAGTCGTTATGTGTGCCTAAAGATGAAAGTCAGAGAAATGGGATTTTATTTGAGGCAAATTCCACTCCTTACGCTGCACATCTAGGAGAAACTAAAATGTTTAAGGATTTACGTAATACATTTTGGTGGAGAAACATTAAATGAGTTATGGCCTGTTTTGTGTAAAAATGTTTGGTGTGTCAACAAGTGAAGTAAGAATATCAGAGGCCGTCAGAGCTATTAAATCCAATGGATATACCTTAGTGGAAATGGGAGAAAATCGCAATAGATTTCGTTGTAGGTTTTCCAAGATCGGCAAGATGTCATGATGCCATCTGGGTTGTTGTAGACTATTTGACGAAATATGCTCATTTTATGCTGATTTGAATGCAAGACAGTTTGGAACAGTTAGCTCAGTTTTATGTCAAAGAAATTGTTCGACTTGATGGAGTACTGAATCCATTGTATCGGACCGAGACATGAGGTTTATCTCAAATTTCTGGAAAAGTCTTCAATGAGATTTAGGTACTAAATTGAAATTTAGTACGAGTTATCATCCTCAAACTTACAAGGAGTTAGAACGGACTATTCAAATCCATGAGAATATGTTGAGAGCATGTGTCTTGGATTTGGGTGGTAAATAGAAAAAATCAATTTCTGTTGGTCGAGTTCGCTTATAATAATAGCTTTCAAGCTGCTATCGGTATGGCACCATATGAGACATTGTATGGTCGTCGATGTCATTCTCCAATTTGTTGGGATGAAGTTGGCAAAAGAAGAATTTTGGGTCCAGAGTTAGTTGAGAAAACAATGGAAGGAGTAGATAAGATTATGTCCATAATTAAGACAGCAAGACGTTAGAAAATTTATGCTTATAAAAGAATTAGAGTTCGGGGTGGTTGGCAAAATTTTTTTTTGAAGGTAGACCTAATTAAAGGAATCTTGTGTTTTGGTAAGAAATAGAAGTTGAGATCAAGATTCATCGCCATTCAAAATTCTTGAGAAAATTGAAAAGGTATCGTCTGACATTGCTACCCAAGCTCTCTGTAGTGCATGACATATTCCACGTTTCGGTGTTAAAGAAGTACGTGCATGATCATATGCATGTGGTAAACTATGAGTCGTTGAAATTAAAGAATGATATGACTTATGATGAAGCACCTACGGTGGTTCTAGAGAGAAAAGCCCATGTTTTGAGGAACCGAGAAATTCCTTTAGTCAAAGTTCAGTGCGATAGGCACGATGAGGATTAGGTCACTTGGGAAAGAGAATACAATGTCTTAGCTAAGTACCGGACCTCGTAAACTAAATAAGTTAAAATTTGAGGACGAAATTATTTTAAATGGAGAGGGTTGTAAGGACCGGAAAATTTTTCGTCTTCTAATTTCAAGGAAATAAAATTTTAACATCCAGCGTTGTTACAAACTTCTGAGTACGATTTTAAAATATTTTAGTCACGATAAATTTTACACGTGCTTGCCTTTTATTTTTATATGACGAATATGAAATATATTTTATCAAAAAAGACTAATTAAATTTTCTTAACCCGAATTAATTTTAGGTTAATTGTAGACCAATCGCTTAAATTAAAAACCATCTTCTCGGCCTACTTTTTGGTCAATTTATTTAGCTTAGTGTCGACCCATTTTCGATCATTTATTTTCCCATACTTAGCCCAAAATCCAGTTAACCTAACTGCTAGAAAATAACCATCCAAACGGCCCCTAATCCCAGTCATAATTCAACTCCCAAACAACTCATAAAACCATGAAATAACCGTCCTTGACCCCCATGTTCTCAGCAATTTTCCTGCCATGTTCAACACTTTCTTACCCACCATATTACCCACACTTGGCAGCTAATTTAACCCCAATCTAACTAGTGAAAACGTCCCCATGATTCCCCCCTAAATCATATGAAAACAACCCCATATTTCTCTTCCAAAACTGTTGAACCACCCTTTAAGTCCCATTTTCCCATCAGCTATATTATCCCATGTTTCGTGTCAAAAACTGTCCACCGCCTACCCATTTTCACACCCTATAACCAACTTAAATTACAGATGAAATACTACTAAGAAACCTACTGAAAATCGTCCACAACTGCCCTCTTTAATGTGAAGAAAGGTGTTCTCCATCTCCTAGTTTTCAGCCCTATTTTCTACCCCATTTTCCTCACATTTCAACCACCAACCTAAATCCTACTTCCCCCCCACCCACCCACCCACCCCCCCCAAATTCCTCAATTTTGTTCTCCAAAAGCCCCCCTTATTTCCTTCATTTTAATCCCACATAACACTAGCAATTCACTCTATTTTCATCCCCAGTGATTTAGTAGCAAGTGCCCTTTTCTTTCCAGATTTTCGGCCATCATTAGGAGCTTTACTCTTGCTTATTTTTTACAACTTGTATAGAAAAACTATCACTTAAAAACCCTCAATGTCGTCCCTACATTGTTCTCTTAGCCCAAAGGAAAATCAACATACAACTTAAGGAAGAAACACAACTTTCTCTCCCTTCAATTTTAGCCCAGCAGTAAGTGTTTGTTGTGTTTTTTCTTCTCTTTTTTAGTCACTTTAATCTTCATTTTTAGCCACCAAAAGTGCCCAAAAATTCATTTTAATTTCCCTCATTTATCAACCAACAAGTATAAGTCTTATTCTCTCTCTTTCGTCACTAAATTTCTGGTCCAACAGTAAGCTTGTTACTGTGTTTTAGTCAAAATTCCAACCACTTTCAGCTCTGAAATTCATCCCATGATTCTCTATTTTCCAACTTCATTTAAATCTTGTTACCATACTATATTTTGGGATAACAAAAAGGCAAAGGCATGGATTTATTTGAGGAAAAGTGCAGTCAATTTCTTTATTCAATTCAGCTCAATAAGGCTTAGATTTACATGTTAGTTTCATATACTACTTAAATTATGCTTCATGGATTTTTACGTTGAGAAAATGATATGTAAATTATAGGGTTAATTATACTAATGGTCCCCATTCTTTCAGGTTTGTAACGATTTCTTCCTCATTCAATTTTTTTAGCAGATATCATCTTCATCCTTTTATTTATTCGCACAGATGGTCCCCAAATGACTATTTTGACAATTCTTTGACAATTTTGCCCCTGACTTAAATAAATTCAAATGATAGAAAAAAATAAAATATAATAAAAAATTGTAATTGGACCCTTAAATTTTTCAAAAGTACAAATAAATCCTAAATATTTTTATTTTATTTTTACACGATCGCCCACCCCACCCCACCCCACCCCACCCCACCCCTACACATTCCCAAACATTAGATTCTCCCAAGATGAAATCAAATTATTTTTACAAATAACATCCCTAAATATCATATTCTCCCAATATGAAATCAAATTATTTTTTTACAATTTCTGCCTTATGTATCTCCACATCTCCACCAGCCGTAGCGCCACCACGGTTAGCCCCTCTGCTGCTATTAACCCCACCATGGCTAGCCCCTTTACTGCTACTAATAACTCCACTACTTGAAAGCTCAAAACTACTATCAACTTCATCCCCTGCACCACCAACATCGATTTTTGCCATTTGTATCTTTATGGCACCACCACGGCTAATTCATCTGTCGTTATCGCTAGCAAACTCAAAACCACTATCAACCTCACCCCAAAAACCAGGACTGCCACTAGACAGTAGATTCTGAGTCTGGTCAATGTTGATTTTGAGATTTGGTGGTTTCATGGATGGCTGCTAAAAATTTGAATGAGGATGAAATTGTTATAAACCTGAAAGAATGGGCACCATTAGTGTAATTAACCCTAAATTATATGTCATGTCTAATGATAAAGATGGAACATTATGATACTGATTGAAGGTAATCACTTAAGTATGATAGTGATTAAATGTAATCACTTAAGTATGTTAGTATAATTTACTACTAAGCGTTTCTTATGAAATACTCATCCTAAAATGATAAAATGTTCGAATTGAATTGGTTGGCGTTGGCACGATGGCATAAAGTACGACCTTGAAGGAAAGCTTAGTTTACTTATTTTATGGTTTGGCGTCGATATAATCGAGCCTATTATAATGTAAAAACTTAAGTACAATATTAGATTTATTTTCTATGATTATGTGAAGTGCTAGAAAAACTGATTTTATATTTTAGATTGCCGGTCAGAATTTAAAGATTAATAATTATGAAGTGTTTTCTGAATTCTAGCTTTTTGCCCTTAATTTTGAAGTATCATTACTTATTGTGTACTTTGAATTATTGAGTCAAATTAGTTGCGTTTGATAGGTACATAATTGGTCTAATAACATAATTTGGAATCACTCAAAAACATTGTTTTATGAATTTATTGTGATCGTTTTACCGGGCTACATGAGTGCACCCGATATAATTTTTCAAGAAACTTTGGCCACATTTTTCGCATATCAAACGACATGGTTAAGGATGGAATTTTAATATGTAGTAGCATACGGTCACAAATAATTACAGTTCAATTATTGTAATTTTTGGAGAACTTTTAGGTGGTCAAATAATTTGTGGGGACACCTAATACAGTTTTGGTAAAACCTTAAGAATTTAAAAGGTTATTTCCATTTCCCTTGCACGCTAGTTACTTTCCGTAGTAGTTAAATTTTTAAAATCATTCAAGGGCATAGGAAAGTTTATTTGGAGTCCTCAAATGTCATTTAAAGATTGTTAGGTAACCCTCCAGGTTGAGAAAATTTGGAGCGTTACAAGTTCTATAATCTTTAGTTGTCGAATTAAGGGTGTGAAGTTTCTGGTGTTTTTGGTGAACAGTAACTTTCGGAGTTTTTTGGGTTTTCTTATGTTTAGCCTTAGTGGTTTTTTCATATACTTGTAACTTCTAATATTAGTGTACACTTTCGTTGCCGTTTGGTTGATTATTAATGCTTGGGGATGTAGGTGTTAGAATCTGGTCATCGAACCTTTGGGGCTTCGGATGGAACAAATCTTGTGTTCATTTACTTTTCTTGGACCTTTTATTTCTCAGATATGTTAAATACTTCGTATTCTTCAACGTTCTGACAGATATAAAATTCTTTTTGTGAGATCTCTCCTATCTATAACTTTTGGTGTTAACTTGGTAGGATAATCTTGTTCCTTTTTTGTTTCCCTTAATTTCCATTCACAAGAATCCCCCTGGAGACTATTCTTTGTCCAAAAGCTCATTCGAGGCCTTGGGAATCTAAGATAAATCTAGTATGGGAAGTGTAACTTGGAGTTGTAGCTGGAGATGAAAGGGATAATATCTGTGATATGTAGTTTAAACATAATTTGTATATGAATAACTACATGACAATTTCTTGTCTATAAATCTGCTTGGTGTTTATTCTTACAATTTAACTGAGTTGCTTCTACTTCAGTAAAATAAATAAGAGATAATTGCATCAAAGGTCCCCAACTTTTCAGAATTGTTAGGGATATGCCCCTAACCTAAAATAATAGCACCAGACATCCCCAATATTTCAAAAACTTAGCATGGTAGGTCCTTTATGACGAAATTGCCCTTTTCTTTAAATAAACAAAAAACAAAAGACAAGAAAAATGAAAAAAAAAATGATTAAAAACTAATCAAATATACCCCAAAAAATGAAAAGTAAGAAATGTAACCCCAAAAAATAAAAATGAACAAAGAGGCCACATACTTCATTTTTTATTTGCTGATGGTGTAGGTAGAGCACGCTCCGCCGCTTGCATTTCTTGAGAAGGGCCAGTGATTTTTTAAGGTTTTTCGACACCTCGACGGCGATGCGGGGGAGGGTGCAGTCGTAGAAGAAAATACCAGCAGTGGTGGAGGTGGAAAGACGCACGGCGGCGCGTAGCATCTGGCAGAGATTGACCATTTTCTTGCCCACCTCCAAGCACTCGAACTTGAACGACTCAGCCTCTTTTACAGCTTCATCAACCGTGTCCGACAACAAAATCGGGTACGATAAGACCTCTTCGATTCTCTTTTCTTGTTCGATTGTTGTTGGATTTTGGGTTTGCTTATTCTGAGGAAGTATTGCTGCTAGTGGTTTTGTCGCCATATATTAATTGAATTCAACTGAAGAAAATTTGATAGAATCAAACGTTAAGATGCCAGCAGCAAAGATTCGGAGCTCCTCAAAATAGTTCCAATCGAACACCTCGTCCAACCTTCCATCGACACTGTTGAAGAAATATTGTCAATTGAGGAAGGCCCCACATGGATGGACCCTATCCTCGCTTTCCTCCAAAATCAAACCCTCCCCAACAATACGACAGAGGCAGGAAAGTTGAAAAGAAGGTCAGCACACTTCCTACGCTCGGATGACATTCTATACAAGCGAGGCTATTCTTTACCCCTCCTCAGATGTGTAAGCACCAGCGAGGCAGAGTATATCCTCAGAGAAATCCACGAAGGAATATGTGGCAACCACACCGGTGGAATGGTCCTGGCTCAAAAGATTCTCAAGCAAGAATACTTCTGGCCCACCTTGAAGAAAGACGCCATGCTTCATGTCAGGAAATGCGACAAATGTCAGCGCTTCGCCACAATCCCAAGGGAGCCCCACCAAGAGCTCATTGCCATGTCTAGCCCTTGGCCTTTCGCCAAGTGAGGAATAGATTTCATAGGCCCAATGCCTAGGAGAAGAGGAAATGCTTGCCACGCCCTAGTCGCCATCGACTACTTCACAAAATGGGTGGAGGCAGAACCAATGGTGAAAATCACCGAGGCCAGCACTTCCAAATTCTTATGGAAGAACATTATTTGCAGGTTTGGAATCCTCCATTCTCTGGTCTCGGATAATGGGAGGCAGTTCGACAACAAGAAGGTCAATAATTTGTGCGAGGAATTGGGGATCGCGAAACACTTCTCGAGCCCCCACCACCCTCAGGCGAATGGTCAAGTCAAAGCTGTCAACAAAACCATCAAGTACACCCTCAAACAGAAGCTTGAGGCCTCTAAGGGGGCATGGGTTGATGAGCTCCCCCATGTTCTCTGGGCCATAAGGACCACTGCCAGGACCCCTACCGGGGAAACCCCCTTCTCCATGGCTTACGGATCTGAAGCTGTATGCCCTGTCGAAATCGGCACACCCTCTCCCCGTCGGCTAATGTTCAACGAACAAACCAACAACGATTCGATGAGAACAAGCCTAGACCTAATAAACGAGAGAAGAGACGACTCCCAAGTCCGGTTGGCCTCTTACCACAGAAAAATGACAAGATACTTCAATAAAAGGGTAAGAAAGCGATCATTCCGCCTCGGGGATCTTGTCTTGAGAAGAGTATTCCTATCCTCCAAAGAAACGGGCGTTGGGACCCTAGGCCCCAACTGGGAGGGTCCCTATCGAGTTATCGACGAGACACGACCCGGTACCTATAGCCTCGAGGACATGTGTAGTAAACGACAGCCCCATGTATGGAACGCAGAACATTTGCGTCGGTATTACCAATAGCATAAAAGGGGGGTCGTTGTTAACATAACGTTTATCTATCCAAGTTTAGTTCCGTTAAGTTACAAATTATCTTCGTTCCATTCAGATCGAGGCGCTATCATTATCATAATAATCGACAAAAACACCAGATAAGCTTCGAAATATAACTTCATTAATAGTAAAAAGAGGCACTCCATTACAAAAAGTTGAAAGAGATTCAATCACAACAAGATGCACTAACTATTACAGCCTACGCTACTTTCTAACTACAATCATCCTCCTCATCATCAGCAGGAGGGAACCTAGCCTCCAAAAGCCCGATGTCAAGGTTCGGATAATCCGTCCTCAGAGCGCTCAGAACCTCTTGATGCCCGACCTTGGCAAAGTAATCGGAGAAATTGGTGTAAGCCTCGGTATTGTGGAAATTGGCTACGAAGTCCGCCTCCAAATTTCCCAACCTAGCCAACTCCTCATCCTTTTCACCAAGTAATCTGGCAGCCTCAGATTCGGCATCTTTCCTCCCCTGCTCGGCGGTCTCAAGGCTCTCCCGCAGACTCTGAACCTCCATCTCATGTGCCTCGCACACATCTTGCAGCCGTCGCTTCTCCTTATTTGCCGCTTCCAGTGCTTCGGAAGCCACCGCTTGAGCAACATTGGCATTATCCAACCGCTTGGTCAGCTGCAGGATGTTGGACTCGGACTCCCTCAGGTCCTCCTGGAGCTACTCATAGGCCGATCGAGCACTATCAGAGGCAGCCTGCAATCCCTCCAGAGCCCGCTGATGCTCCTTGTCAGACTTAGACGCCTTCGCAACAAGCTTTTTGTGCTCTTGCATACGGGTACGAAATTCTCCGAGCGCCTTCAGTTGCATCCCAGCGGCCCTTATTGTCGAGGCCAAACCAGCTTCCAGAACATCCCCCAAGTCTCCATGGGAAGCAAACTCTTCCCACTTGGGGGTGAAGTATTTTTTAACGGCCTGGGCGCCCATGGAGGGATAGAAGGGCACGTTCTGAAGCACCTCATCCAAGATCTTCGATCTCGGAGCACCGATCAGCTCCTTCAGCTTCTTCTTAGAGTCGTAGGATCCCCGGGCAGGAACCCCCGAACTCTGGGCCAGTTGAAGGGGGTCTTCTAGAACCACCTCCCCTGAGGTGTTGACCGTGAGAGTCCGCTGGGCGGTCGGCACACTACAGACAACGTAGTCTTCCACCGCCTCAACGCCTTTCTCCTTTGATTGGGAGGGGGCTCCGGCTTTCCTCTTCCTCGACAGAGGGACCTCCGCCCCCTAGGGGTCAGGGTCCCCTATCTCTACGGGGGCTTCAGCCTCTTCTCGGAGGCCCTCCCAGCTGAGGTCCTCAATGACTTTCCTCTGCCGCACCTCTTCGGAGGAACTAGAGGCCAGGGTCCGAGGTTTCTTCTTCGCCAGAGTTGCGAGAGATGGTCGGGGGCGCGTCCGTTTGTCCACTTCTGCCACGGAAACAAGTAATCATTAGTAATTTACTCCCAAGGCAAAGGAAGTTCGACTTTATTACCTTTTGACGTCATCAGACCCAATTCCACCAAGCAGTTATGCCGATTCAAAAGAAACCCGTATCGGCGGGTCGGAGATGCTTGGTATATGGACTGAAGCAAATCAACGTCTTCACTGGATAGCTCGCAATGGAGAAAAGTGTCTGCAAGAGAAAACAAACAGATCGTTAGAATATACGAGAAAATACTTAGACAACTGTTTCTACCAATCCTACTCACTGGCTATCCCATAAGTATGGGGTACGTCCAGATCAGGCTCCGGGTCGTTGACGACCCTCTGCCAATCTCCCGCCACCCAGAACCACGATTCCTTCCACTGCTTGATTGACGATGGGCAGTTCGTTACCAGTGGCTTGTGAGACCCCCAAGGACAGAAGTAGTACCACCCCGGCTCCTCTTGCCTGCCTTTCTTTCTCGGCAACTTTCTCAGCTGATAGACTGTTTGGAACACATGCAGTGGCATCTCCTTACCAAATGAATGCCAGAACCAGAGGTACAAACCTCCGACCATCTGGCTCCATCCATTCGGGGCCACTTGGGTCGGGGAGAGGCCATAAGCCCGTAGGATCCTCCGAAAAAAATGGTGTAGAGGCAGATGCATCCCACTCACGAAGGCATTTAAATGCAAGGCAATGCACCCTTTCCTCGAGGCACACGCTCTCTCGTGGGGCTCCGGGAGCAGTAACTCTATACCTGAGAAGACCCTATAAGCCTCCCTCAGTAAACCCAAGTCCTTCTCATTCATGATAGACGGAACATTCCCAGTAGCCCATCTCACAGGGTCGGCGTTAAACGAATCCTCAGCTTCTCTCAAGCTCGGAGCCGAAGATATGGTCACCAACTCACCCGTGTTGACGTCAACGCCTCGGATAGGCAGAACCCCCTCCATCGACGGAGAAACAGGAGGAGACGTGTCGCTCCTTACAGACATGACAACAAAATAAAGTATTCATTTTTAGCAAAGAAAAGGTTTTAGGAAGAGACGGTTACCTAACACTATATCTTCACCGGAAACACAGAAGATAGACCAGTCGCCGAAAATGTTCACGGGAAGTTATCGTCTGAAAATCTCTCAAAATCTCTCAAAAAGCGTAAGTGTGCAAATGAAACTTCCACTCAACTATATATGGACGATGAACATTAATCCCCCATCCTTGGATCTTGTCAAGATCCATCCCCACCGTGCAAACTCCTGAGAACATCCAAGCCATTCAAATCCAACGGTCGCTCAAATCAAAGGTCAGCATGCCTGCGTATATCCCACGCGCGCGTGGCTTGCTACCCCTTGGCAATACCAAAGCCCCCAAAATTAAATGCAGGTATCATCATTACCTGCAGCTGTCCTTTCATCACACCAGAAGAGACGTACGACGGGAATTCCAATCGACAAGTTCTCTGTGGACACGCCATTACTGCTACAGCTAAGGGACTCGGCTCTCTTTCAGCCTCTTCCAACATGGGACTCGGCTATCTCTTTCTACCTCTCCCAACATGGGACTCGACTCTCTTTCCGCCTCTCCTATCCTGGGACTCGGTTATTCTTAGAGCCTCTCCCAACATGGGTCTTGGCTCTCTTTCCGCCTCTCCCATCCTGGGACTCGGCTATTCTTACAGCCTCTCCCGACATGGGACTCGACTATTCTTAGAGCCTCTCCCAACATGGGACTCGGATCTCTTTCTGCCTCTTCCATCCTGGGACTCGGCTATTCTTCGCCTCTCCCATCCTGGGACTCGGCTATTCTCAGCCTCTTCCATCCTGGGACTCGGTCATCATTTCGGGCCCTCCCACCTTGGAACCATCATCTACAACTTTTATCCTCTATCCGCGCCACAACAAAAGTTGCCAAGGATTCCAAGGCTCACCATCCACATCAATGAGCATTTCGAGCCTTGTGGGACTCCAATCCCGCTCAAACTTTAAAAACGAGCATCCAAGTCCAGCATCCCACATAAATGACAGATTCTGAACTTGGGGGACTATTGTTATGTACCGATCCTACCTGGCAGCCCACGGAGAGAAGATAGTCCCACCCACGCGCCACGTAAGCATAGTCGAAACAAATACGCTTTGACCTAACCCTTCTCCGAGGCGGTCTGGACCGAGGGAACAGGTTACCGAGGCTCATAGGACAGAACAGCTTAATAGGCCGACCCTGGTTGCGTGCCCAGGAAGCCTCCCTGTATTTCAACCTTGTAAAGATTGATGGGACTACCTGCCAATGCGGCTTGTCATGATCATAGCCCCTTAGTCTGCGGCTGAAGGTGACTTTCCCATTAATGCTAATGACATGACACCAAAGATGTGACTTAAGAACCCCTCAGATGGAACCACGTGTCGCACATCGAAGGGGATTATTCTTGTAAGAATTTGCCTATAAATACTAAGCTCATTTCCACAAAAAGGGGATGTTGAAAATATTACTCACACACACACACATATCAAGTCCTCTATCTTAACCATTCTTAAGGATCTTAACCACTTGGGAATTTGTCAGTTAGAGGCCCTCAAGCTATCACCTCTACTATAAGATCGTCCTTGAACTTTTGTTATATATCCACCTGGTCCGAGACTTAAGTACGTGGTTGAATAAACCACGTGGCGGTCTTAGTAGGAGGAAAAGTGCACGTAGGCAGAGGTAGCGTGGGGATCCTGTTGGCAAATATTTTTGGAGGTCAACAATTGTTTCAAAAGGTAAAACGAACTAAAAGAAAAGGTGTTAAAGAGGGTATTGCAGTTTTAGCTTACAATGAGGAAGAACCTAAAAGTAGTGTTGTGTTGGTCAGTTCTGAAAGGCACTTGAATCAAGAATAGATCCTTGATTCAAGATATACATTTCATATGTGTCCAAACAAAAGCTGGTCCACTAATTTTTAGAAAACAAATGGTAGGCAAGTGATTATGGAAAATAATATGACTAGCAATATAGATTGAATAGGATCTATTAGTATTGTTTTAGAAAATAGAAAAAACTTAGTCCTTGAAAGAACAAGATTTGTCCTTGATCTAGAAAGAAACATAATATATTTAGGTGTCTTAGATGATATGGAGTTTAACATAATGATTGGAAATGGACAAATAAAAATCTTTAGATATTGTGACTTGATCATAAATCTCCAAAAGAGACATGGTTTATATTTTCTAAAAGAAAAACTCATTCTTGGTCTATCATCATCAATTTCAAATGACAAAAGTTCTTTAACTAAATTATGGCATGAAAGACTTGGTCATATTGGTTCAAAAGGCCTAAAATCTTTTTAAAATCAAGGTGTTTTGGTAAAATTAATCCGTGTGATATTTCTTCTTGCTAAAAATGTATTTTAGGAAAGAAAGTCAAGCTCTCTTTCTTGACTGGAATTCATAGATCTGAGAAATTACTTGACTACTTGCATGCTAATTTGTGGGGCCCTACTTGTGTGTGTACTCAATCTAGGTTTAAATACTATTTGTTGATCATTGATGATTTTTTCAAGAAAGATGAAACATTTTGTTTTCAAAACATGGAAAACTCAAATTGAAAATCAAGTTGATCTTAAAATAAAAGTGTTGAGAACAAATAATGGACTTTAATTTTGCAATTATGAGTTTAATAAATTTTGTAAATTATATGGAATCTTGAGACATAGAACAGTGAATTATACTCCTCAGCAAAATAGAATCTTGAGACATAGAACAGTGAACTATACTCCTCAGCAAAATAGAATTGCTGAAAGAATGAATAGAACCCTTCTAAACAAAGTAAGATGGATGTTTTTAACTTCTGGTTTGCTTAAATTGTTTTAGGGTGAAGCAGTAATAACTGTTGCCTATTTGGTAAATAGAAGCCTCTCCAGTGCAATAAACTCTAAAGTTCCAGAGGCTATTTGGTCTAAAAGACATGTTGACTACTCTCGCCTTATAATTTTTCGTAGCCGTTTGTTTGATTAATAATACTTAGAGAATATTTAACTTTGTGGGTGCTCAACAGATGATGTAGGTGTTAGAATCTGGTCACTGAACCTCTAAGACTTCGGTCGAAACAAATCTTGTGTTCATTTAGTTTTTCTTGCACCTTTTATTTCTGAGATCTATTGAATATTTCATATTCTTGAAGTGTATATTTTTTTGGACCTTACACATATGTTATATGTATGTGTGCACACATGTTTGTATTTTAGATTTCAGATTTATTCTACATCTAATAACGTGAGTTTATATGTGGAATCTCAATTATTATAATTATTACTTTTTATTTTTGGAAGGTATGAGGAATTTCAAATTAATATCATAAGGCAAATAAAATATATTAAGTTCAAATTGTATTATCACCTATAATTAATATATTTTCTTTTTCAATTTTAAATAGAACATATATATAATTTTATAACTTATTATAACCTATAATTAATATATTTTATATTTAAGTTTTAAATAAAATATTTATATAAATTTTATTAATTTAAATTTGATTGGATCTACCAAACATATGTTATAGTCATATATGCAACTCTGAAAATGACAACGATCTTTATTTAAAAAAAAAAATGACTACGAGCCTTCAAAGTATGTTACATGGAATATATTGATTAGATTCTTTTCTTCTTAGTCTTTTCAATGTTAAGGTTTTTGTCTCCCTCCTAAATTATATATAATAAGTACTTCGTTCATAAGCTGATTTTTAAATATATTGAATTCATAGTTTCAAAACCTATCAATTGGATCTTGTCCAAGATAATTAAAAATAATCTCTATAAAAAAAACACCAAGTTAATTAAAGATTACATAAAATAGAAACAAAAGTGTTCGACAATAAGTAGAAGCAAAAGAAAAACTCCAAGCTTCACTAATGGCACGGTAATGGTGAAAGAAGGCTAAGATTTTAGTCAAACTCCAACAATGGTAACACCACAAATAATGGCCAAAGAACACTCCTAATCAACCCACAAGATTCCTCTCTAAAAGGGAAAGGTTAAACTTCACAAAGAAGAAGAAGAAGAAGAAAAGGCAGGGATTCGGCCGATGAAGAAAGAGGCAGACGACTTTTTCAACACATGAGCAGCAAGATTATGAATAGGTATGCGTGTGTTATGTACACACAAAATCAGCTAACACACACACACACACACACACTAAGAGCCCTAATTTTAGAGAGTTAACATAAAATCAATCGTCCGAATAATTGGGTCATGGCCTATTACCTAAAGTTCACAATAATGTGTTTTGACCCGTCTTCGTATTTGGGCTGCCTAATTGTTGGCGATTGGGCAATATAATAAATCTTTGATCATTGGCCGAGCCTATGAAGTATAATTAAACTGACCCGTTTAATCATCATTGCCCATTTCGTTTGCTTGAGACCAAAAATCCCAACCTCCACCTTGGTTCCAAACAAAAAATCCGCAAAATCCAATAGACACATGCTCAGTAGTTGTCAAAAATTAATTATAAACAAATTAGAACTCAATGTACCTTTACCAATATTTAGAATTGTAAAACTTCTAAACTTTACCAAAGTGAATACCTTAGTGCCCATATCTGCCAGGTTATAGTTAGTGTGCACTTTCTTAAGTTTAATCAAATTTTAAGATACCACATCTCTAATAAAATGTAGTCTAAATTCTATATGTTTAGGCGTTCATGAAAAGCAGGGTTCTTACACAAATGAATAGCTGATTGATTATCAGAGTATATAGTTACATTTTCACTTAAAACACATAGTTCATTAAACAAATCTTTAAACCACACAGCCTTTTTAAAGTCTTCAATTGCAACTATATAATCAGATTCAGTAGAGGAAAGAGCAACAATATATTGGAGTTGAGATTTCCAACAAACACACGAATCACACAAAGTGAACTCATAAGCTGAAGTAGATTTCCTATTATTTCTATCTCCACAATAATCAGCATCACTACAACCCTTTAGTTTCACACCGTTAGAAACAGTTTTATATATTAACCCCACATTATATGTACTTTTCAAATACCTATGCAACCAATTCATAGCTTCCAAATGAGTGGGTCCTGGATTAAACATGTATCTACTCAAAGTACTAACATCAAAACTCAAGTATGGCCTAGTACAAACCATCAAGTATATCACAGAACCAATCACATTTAAGTAGAAAATTTTATTCATATATGCAATTCTTTTTCATTTGTAAGTGATTGTTCTTTAGACAAGATAAAATGATTACCATAAGGCACAGAGACAGTTTTACAAGCAAGCGTACCAAACGTTTTCAAAATCTTAAGCATATATGGAGTTTGATGTATAATTAAGCAAGAATTAGACCTATTTCTATTACTTTCCATGCCAATTATCTTTTAGCGTGCCCAAGGTCTTTTATTTCAAATTCTTTACTTAACTCATTTTTAATTTTGTTTACCACTTTTATGTTAGAACCAATCAATAACATGTCATCCACATCGGGTAACAAATAAACACAATCATTTGCACTGTGGTTCTGGTAATACAAACAATGAACAAACTCACACATCTTTAAACCAATTGAAAGAACATAAGAATCAAACTTATAATACATGTTTTAGACCGTAAAGAGATTTTTTAAGAAAACACACATGATCAGATTTGTTTTTATCTTCAAAAATAAAAATCAAAAGAATATAGATCAACTCCATTTTTATACTTCTCCTTCTGACTTGTTGATGAAGTGTAATCAAACCCACCGGTCTTGACTTTATCGTGACTTTTCTATTATACTTGACTGCAACCACTACTTAGATTAAGAACACTCATTCTTAACTTCACGCAAAGTAGATTAATCAAGATATGAAATTGTTCCTTGAGCACCAATTTCTTTTTGATTCTTCAACGAATTTGAAGAAAACCTTTTTTCTTTGAAACTTAATCAATGAAGCTTGATGTCTTGTTCTTTCATCAATGGAATCGGCCAGTTTGGAGCTTGAAGAACAAGAGCACAAAAATATTATTTCAAAGCTTAATTCTTTTTTAATTTGTACTCTTACTTATAGGTAAAGTAATAATCAAATTAGGAATTATATCTTGCCTAAATATCTGCAATAAGAGTGGTAAGAAATTTAGTAGAAAAGATACAAAATATATTCTAGATTTGTAGAAAGAAGATATTTAGGAAACTCAAGATTATCTTTAAATATTTCATTCCTAAATAAATATTCACGTGATCAGATTATATTATGTAAGGAAACAAAATAAAATCCGCTGCCTATAGATCTAGAATAAAAATCTGCTTACCATCTTAGCTAGTCAAAATGTACATCCACTTTCAACATTAAAAATCAGCAATATAATTTAAGTAAGCCAAATTAAAATAAATGTAAAAATATGAGGCACTCATATTTTTTTAACAATCTCCCCCTTTGGCGCTGCTTAATTACAAAATCTAAAACTTGGATTTTTAATGTCGTGTGTGTTGTGTGTTAATCAAGTCATCAACCAAGACAAGTGAGCATCAGCCTTACACTACAACTAAGCACATAATAATCTCACAACCACCATTACTCCCCATAGTAATATATCATAAAAAGTGTTGTTCAAACACCACCAAGAACACATCATATTACTCCATATTTTTGTAATAGACAAATCGCAAAAGTGAAAGTGGGAGAGAAACCTAAAACCAAGAGTAGTATTAGTATAATAGTTATCCACCAAATAATTAGGAGCAAATAGTTGGAACCTGGCAGTTAGTGGACGTTGTTAGCACACTAAGAAGAACTAGAAAATGATGAATTAACCGCGAATGAGGAAGTTTGTATTGCTTTGCTCTCCTTGTCCCTTCATAAATAATTTTGTCAAATATCATCTTGGTCCAGTCATCATTAATCTCTTGCCACGATGCACCAGTCATCTCCATAGGAATACCATCATTTGTCAATTCCTCGTCATTTGAGGTAGTCACATCATCCATTCCCAATCAGTCACGTAGTGAGTTAGGACTGAAAGTGGTGTGTCTATCCCTCACAAAAACCCGCCATCTAAACTCATTTCCTGCTTTCCCTAGATTCTTAGGCATTTTTGGTTCTTACCATTATTGTCCCTACACAAACTTATACCAAGAATTTAGGATCAAGTGAAATAGGAGAATTTGAACTTTGATAATGAAAGCAAGAGAGATTGTGAGCACATGTAGAAGATGGCAACAAAAAGATTATGGATCGACAACTAAGGACGTGTAAGGGGCAGTTACCAAAAATTGGAGATGGCCAGTTAAGGACAAAAACTTCCTTAACTAGATTTTTCACAATTTGAAATTCATCTATTTAATTTGATTAATTTTTTCTTAGATATAACTCGATTATTTTGCAATCAGAAATGAGCACATATGCCATTTAAAAAAAACAAATCTAAAACTTTATGTAGTACTTGATTTTACTGCCAAGTTTAAACCGTTAATTGAAAATCTACAAAAAGTCCACACACGTCAATCACACAAAATCAATGAGAATCTTTTGTAAAATATAAATGAATTTTTTTTACGGGTAAATTTCACAGTCCAGTCCAAAAATATCAAAGCTAACAAGAATATTCCAATCTGATGTATGTGCATAATTAGATTCAATTAATTTGTCAGATTATGATGTGATTATGTGATACGACATACTAAACTATTCTATCATAACCATCCTAATAAACAAAATTGAATCTTGTCTAGAAGATAAGTAGAGAGATGTAATTCAAACTAGCCATCATCTACAAATGTCTCTTTAAATAATAAAATATGTGCGTACTAGACAAAAGTACAATATAATTTTTTCTTTACAGTACTCAAAGTGTAGTATTTGGTTTATGTAGTTGGCTTTCTCACACCCATAGGGGTAGCCCTTTTCTACTTAATGTATGTTTATTATCAAAGACGGATGCACACACATATGGTGGTAGCCCTCTCCTCCAATGAATTTGTCTTTTAACACAACAACATATTATAGTTTCGGGAGACATAGATACTGACCATATATCCACAATAAAGTACAAACTACTTTAGAGATAACAACTCATTCAGTAGTAAGGCACAATCAAACTAGTCAAAATGTCCTCAAAGTGTTCTTATCTGAGCATATTTTACCATAAGTCTAATGAGCATAATATACTGATTGGTTAATCCAAGTTAATCCCAATAGTCATAAACCAATCATATATTTACTCTATATGCTATCTGCAAGAACCCCCGCCCCCCTCCCCTCTACCCTTTTTTTACATTTCAAAAAAAAAAATAAATTCAAAACATATACAAGCACACATGATGAATTCAAACAAAGAATAAACAAAAAGAAAAACACTACTCTACTAAGTATACAATTTTTTTTAATGCATCAAGCAAATATCTACGGCTTTTCATAGCTCAAATATAGCAAAATCTAAGGCATTGGTGAGCAAATCAGCCAATTGATAGTCATTTTGAATATGTTCCAAAGTAATTATTTTTTCTCGACAAAATCTCTAATAGAATGATGATGTCAATATATTTGGTCCTATAGTGTTGATTAGGGTTTTTATAAATATTGATAGCAATATTGTTATCACAAAAAATAATAACAGAATCATGATCAATACTATAGTCACATAGCATTGTTTCATCCAGAGTAACTGAGTGCAACAACTACCAGCAGCAATATACTCAGCTTCTGCAGTAGATAAGGAAATGGATTTTTGTTTCTTACTTAATCATGCAATGAGATTATTACCAATGTAGAAACATCCTCTACTCGAGCTTTTCCTATCATCCATGTTTCATGTCCAGTCAGCATTAGTGTATCCTACAAGATGAGAGTTAATATCATTAGTATACTATAAACTAAAATGAGAAGTACAGTTAATATAGCGAATAATTCACTTCATAGCCACAAGATGAGATTCTTTGGTTTATCTTGATAGCGCACACAGACTCCAACACTGAATGATATGTTAGGACGACTTGAAGTCATATACAGAAAACTACATTTCATACTCTAGTACAAATTGGAGTCGACCTCCTTGCCCTGGTAATCTCTGAAGATCTTCAAAGACGTGCCCATGAGAGTTCTAACTGACTTGGTCTGTTCATGACCAAACTTCTTCACCAGATTTTTAGCATACTTGGCCTGTGAGATAAAAATCCTTAATTCACCAATCATAATCATCCAAAATTCATTTTACATTAGCATAACTCCGTGGATTTTATTTCTAAAGAAAAACCAAACACAATATCATCAACATAGATTTTTGCAACTGTTAATCCAGTTTTAAGATATTTGATGAACAAAGTTTTGTCAGCTCTTCCTCTCTTGTATCCTTGTTCTAACAAGAACATGGTCAGTCGTTTATACCAAGCACATGGAGCTTGTTTTAGTCCGTAAAGGGCCTTTTTCAGTCTGAACACATGGTCAGGAGAATAAGGATCAACAAATCCCTTAGGTTTCTCAACGTAGACTTCTTCATTCAAAATCTCATTTAGAAAGGCATTTTTGACATCCATTTGGTATAGCTTGAACCTCATTTGACATGCTACAGTTAGTAAGAGTCTAATGGATTCAAGTCGAGTCACAGGTACAAATGTTTCATCAAAATCCACTCATTTCACTTGAGTGTATCCCTGTGCAACCAAGCGTGCCTTGTTTCTGACTATATTTCCATATTCATCATATTTCTTTTTGAATATTCACTTTGTCCCGATCACATTTGTGTTCTTTAGCCGGGGTATAAGTTCTCACACTTCATTTTTTTCAAATTAAACTAGCTCTTCATGCATGGCTAAAACCCAATATTCATCATCAATTTCTTCATTTATATTTTTGGATTCAATCTGTGAAGTGTAGCAACATTTCCAAATTCATTAGCAAGCCTCATCCTAGTTATCATACCTTCATTGGAATCTGAAAGTACATTTTCCAATGTGTGTGCCTTCTACAGGAATGAGGTTGTCTTCTTGTGTTCTATTAGTTATATGTATTTGATACGTTAGAACCTCCAAGAGTAGGGGCAAAGACACCAGAACTTGATGCTGGCACTTCACTCTGTCTATCACTGTATGAACTAGACACATGGTTGTCTTGAGTGTTTTGACTTCCATCAACTTGTTATTCCAAAGTTTAAATATTAGGTTCATGTGAATAAGAAGAAAAATGATAAGTGTCATCAATTTTTAAATTGATAGATGCAATGATAGTTTGAGTATGCATGTTAGAAATTCTGTAAGCTCGGTTATTTTTAGAATAAACAATAAAAACTCATTCATTACTTTTTGAATCAAATTTACCCAAGTGGTCTCCATCATTTAACACATCACTTGCTACCAAAAGTATGGAAATATTTGAGGTTCAGTTTTCTTCCTGTCCGGAATTTCATAGGGAGTTTGAGTAGTATATGTTTTTAATGACACACAATTTAAAATATAACAAGTAGTACTAATAGATTCAACCCACAATTTAACAAGAAGTTTCTTACTATTTAGCATTAATCTAGCCATCTCTTGTAAAGACCTATTTTTTCTTTCTACAACTCCATTTTGTTCAAAGTTTCAAGAGCAGAGAATTCATGAAATATATCATATTTATCACGGAATGTAGAGAAACTAGCATTTTCAAACTCCGATCACTTATAATCCTTATTATTTTTATCCCTTCAAAGACAATATGGCATTTAAAGGTTTTGAATTCTAATTTGTATAATTAATATTAGTTGTTGCCCACTCTTCTATCTTTTTCTCTCTTTCTATACCATTTTCAACAACAGTAGAAGTTTTATAACCATAGCCAATAGAGTGTCAAGTTTTTTCATCAAGAGATTGGATATATATTTGAATCCTAATTTTTTAATATGCATAATTAGTATCATCTAAAATCGACGGTCTAAACGGTTTCTGTTCATATCTAGGTTTTCGGATCACACTTATAAAAGTGTACCTGCTCTCATACAAATTGAAAGTTCTAAAACCTATATTAATTAAATTTAAAAAATTTAATCTAAATTAAACAAGCAGTAGACAAAATACGGTCAGAACTGACGTCAGTTCTAACTCACACACGTAGGTCCTAATAGTTTTCGTTTAATAGGAGTTTGTTAAGAAGAAAGTTTAAAGAATTAAATAAGAACACAAGATATAACGTGGTAAATCTCGAACGAAAACATCCACATCCCCCATGGTATGGGTAAAAAAAATCCACTAATAATCTTGATTAAAAATACAATAGTATCCAGTTTTTGTAATTTTACAAAATTAACAAAATAACAATCAAAAGAATATAGATCAACTCCCTCTTGACATGTTGATAGAGTAGAATCAAACCCACTGATCTTGACTTTATCGCTACTTCTCTATTGTACTTGACCGTAACCACCACTTGGATTAAGAACCCACATTCTTAACTTCACATCAAGTAGATTAATCAAGATATAGAATTATTCCTTGAGCACCAATTTGTTTTTTATTTTTCAACGAGTTTGAAGAAAACCTTTTTCTTTGAAACTTAATCAATGAAGCTTGATATCTTGTTTTTTCATCAATATTGTCGGCCGGTTTTGAGCTTTAAGAACAAGAGTACACAAATATTTTTCAAATCTTAATTTCTTATTGATTTGTACTCTTACTTATAGATAAAATAATAATCAAATTAGGAATTATGTCTTACCTCAAAATCTACAATAAGAGTGGTAAAAAAATTAGTATGAAAGATACAAAAAGATATTCTAGATTTATAAAAAGAAGGTATTTAGGAAACTCAAGAATATCTTTCAATATTTTATTCCTAAAGAAATCCAAGAGAATAAGAGAAGGTATGTATGAAAATTAGTAGGAAAGATACAAATAAATATTTTAGATTTCTAGAAACAATCTATTTAGGAAACTCAATATTATCTTTAAATATATCATTCCTAAACAAATCCAAGAGAATGTAATTTAACATACAAGATGGTTGCTCATGATATTCACGTAATTAAATTATATTATGTAAGGAAACAAAATAAAATCCGCAACCCACAGATCTGAAATAAAAATATGCTTACCATCTCAGCCAGTCAGAAGTGGCACCAGCGTGTCTAGTCAGAACGTACCTCCATCTTCAACATTAAAAATTAGCAATATAATCTAAGACAAATTAAAATAAATTAGAAACAGTTTTATACTAATATTAGTAAATTAATTAATCAGAAATATAATTTTAAAAATTAGCTATCATTATATTTTTACTTTAAAAAAAGCATCATGTTATTAATGTAGTTAATATAAAACTGTTTTTAACATTGTCATTTTTCTCTTTTTATAGATGTCGTGTCTCATGAGTATCGCGTGCATTGCAGGAGGAGTATCAAACGTAGTGATCAAAAGAAAAAGGAAAGTAATTGGTAGGCACGATACAGAAAAGTAATATTACAACTAATGCTAGGCATGTTTTTGCTCAAACCGGTTGAGTTTGTCATGTACAAGTGGTCGATGGTTGATTCTTTTGTAGTCGTTCAATTTTAGAATTATTCGATTTACTCGATATGTAACCACTCGACCGAGTTATATCTGTAATTTTCATTTATAAATAGACAACCGTCCATCAATTAAAAAGGGAAGTTGATACTTTTAACATTTTTTCGAAACATTTCATAACTCTTACACAAGAAGACACTTCGATCAATTGGCGCCGTCCATGGAAAACTTTTTTTTCCCAACAAGAAGAACAAAAAGTCAAGTCAGGTAGAACAAGAGAAAGGCCATAAATAGATCATCCAGATGCTCCATTATAAGAGATTGCAGAGGAACAGCAACCTCCGTTGCAATTCTCCACTGTCCAACAGTTCAGAGTTTTGTAGGATCAGATGTCCACTATCATGAATATGTTAAATAGAATGACCACTCCAATGCCAGCAAAGGAAATTCCATCCACAGAGGAAACTCAACCGGCAACTGAAATTCCACCAGCGGTTGAGGTTCCCCCATCCGAAACTATGCAAACACAGAAAATGACATCCACCAGCCATTACTCAATCCCAGCTAACTGGGAGAGCCTTTTGAATGAGAAAGTTGACGAGGCGATCGCCTGGATGAATAATAGGAATCGACCAATTTCTATAAAAAGATTATCCATTTACGGAAGAGCTAATGAATGTACCCTTGCCATTGAAGTTCAAAGAGCCAACCGGTGATTTTGATGGCACGACAGATCCCATCGATCACATACGAACTTTCCAAGACCATGTAAGGTTACACGGTTGGCCAAATTATATTATATGCAGGGCGTTTTCCATGACTTTGCAAAAAGACACTAGAGGGTGGTTTGACACATTGCCCCCATAGTCAATCTCTTCATTTTCAGATTTTATGAACAAATTTGCAATATGCTTCTCTAGTAGTGCACGGAAGAAGAAGACAATAATGGGGCTCATGCAAGTGATGCAAGAGAAAGGAGAATCTCTATGCGAATACATGTCACGATTCAACAAGGCGATGTTAAGTACAAAAAACTTGCAGATGCCATCAGTCGTAACCGCTCTACTAAGTGGATTGAGAAACCACATCTTCAAGGCTAGTCTTTCGAAGAAACTGCCCGAGTCTACGTCGGAGCTCTTTAGACGAGGAGAGGAGTATATCAATCAGGAAGAAGTGATCAAAGCAACTAGGAGCGACTGAGATATATATGATAGGGGTAATAAGAAGAGGCGGCGTGAAAAGCCTTCACTAAACAAGAAAAACAATCATGTACAGATATCAGCCGAAGGCATAGGTAATTAATGCAATAGCTCAGATCCAATTGACCGCTTCGTTGTCTACTAGACTCTGCAAGATAAGCATGTCAAAAGAAGTATAATGGCCAAAGAAATTGATATCTGATCCTTTTGTTCGAGACCTTAATCGTATATGTGAGTTTCGTAAAGATCATGGTCATACCACCGATCAGTGTTAGACTTTACGAAACGAGATCGAGAGGCTGATTTTCGAGGGACAATTAAAGCACTTCGTAAAAAATGTCGACAAACCAAAACAACCACTTGAAGAAGAGGGAAGATAGCGAAGAGCATGAGTGATATACATCATTGTTGGTGGATCAACTGTAGAAGGAGATTCAAAAAATTCTAGAAAAGGTTATGCACGGTTGCTACAGATAAACTTGATTAGTGTGTCAAATAGATTTGGCTAATCAATCACCTTCAATGACAGAGACCTAGAGGGTGTGTCCTTTCCACACGATGATGCCCTAATGATTACATGCGATATAGTAGATTTTGATGTAAAACGGGTGCTAGCAGACACAGGCAGTGCAGCTAATGTGTTAAGCTGTGAGGCCTTCAAGGCATTGAAAATATTGGTCAACCGACTGAAACCCATAAACACTCAGATATGGAAAAGCTCACCTTATCCTTGATAATCACATTTAGGAAACTCTTACCATACTTCCAAGCTCACATCATCGACATCCTGACAAACCTTCGGCTAAGACAGATTCTCCAAAAGATAGATACTTTTGGGAGGCTGATGAAGTCGTCTGTTGAGTTCAGTCAATTTGATATTTCATATAAACCAAGACCCTCCATAAAGGGATAGGCCCTAGCATTTTTGATGGCTGAGTTCACCCATATCCCTGAGGGAATGCTCAAAGCCAAGCCTCAAGAGGTACCAACATAGAAACTGTATGTTGATGGATTGTCAGACAATGCTGGATCTAGAGCTGGGATCCTGTTGATTAGTCTTGATGGCCATAACATCAACTATGCACTTCGTCTAGAGTTCAAAGTCACAAACAACGCTACTAAGTACAAGGCACTCCTAGCAGGCTTGAGGTTAGCACAAGAGATGAAGGCAAGGAAAATCCAGATCAACAATGACTCACAGCTGGTGGTATGTCATGTTAATGGGACTTTTACGGCACGCGAAAAATCCATGATATCTTACCTAAAGAAGGCCAAGGAATTCTTGTCCCACTTTGAGAAATTTGAATTGCTCCAAATCCCCAGGACCAAAAATAGTTATGCAGATGCCCTCTCTAAGTTGTCCAGTTGCAGAGACTCGGACTTGCAACAGAGCACCATGGTGATCAGTGAATCTCCCAAGTGGATAAAGAAAGTTTCCGTGTACTTTACTGATTAGGTCTTATTGGATAATAAGGACGAAGCTAGAAAACTATGCAGGAGGGCCACGAAGTTCGTCCTACAAGACAAAATCTTGTACAAGAGAGGTTTTAGCCATCCGCTCTTACGCTGTATTACAAAGGATGAGGCCGATTATGTTATGCAGGAGATACATGAATGAGTCTGCAGTAATCACGCTGGCGGGATGGCCCTAGCACAAAAAGCCCTTAAACAAGGATACCACTGGCCGACTATGAAAAAGGACTCACATGCATATGTGAAGAAATGTGACAAGTGCCAGAGATTCGCCATTGTGCCAAAGCTCTCGGCTTAGAACCTCACCCCGATAACTAGTCCATGGCCCTTCACCAAAAAGGGGTGGCGTTAAGTTCGCAGTTCTAGCCATGGACTATTTTACTAAATGGTGCAAGGCTGAGCCCCTGGCTAAAATCACGGAGAAGAACACATGGAAGTTTGTGTGGAAGAACATAATTTTCCCATTTGGGATACCTCATTTCCTTGTGTCGGACAACATATGCAGTTCGCCAGGAAGAAATTTAACTCGAACTGCGAGGAGCTCGGGATTAGGAGAAACTTCCCCACATCCTACTACCCCCAGTCCAACAGCCAAGTGGAGGCCGTCAACAAGATTATCAAGCATACTATGAAGAGAAAATATGAGTTTGTTAAAGGGAGATGGGCTGAAGAACTCTCCAAGACCTTGTGGCCATATTGGACTACCTCTAGAACGGCAACTGTCGAGACCCCTTTTGCAGTGACGTATGGAGCAGAGGCAATGATCCCCGTTGAAGTGGGGATGCCCTTCCCAAGGCAATTGCATTTCGACGAGGTTGTCAATGAGGACCTACATAATGCAAACCTTGACTTGTAGGAAGAAAGGCATGCCAACTCGTAGCTTCACCTAGCATTTTATCAGAGGAAGATAGCTGGGTACTACAACTCGAAAGTCAGGAACAGGGCCTTCCTAATCAACGATTTCATCTTCAAAAAGGTCTTCCTGGCTAATAAATAAGCAGGAGCCAAAACCTTTGGACCCACCTGGGAAGGACCCTACAAGGTCATTGAAGAGATTCACCCTGGAACCTACAGATTAGAGGACTCAGGGAAAAGAGATGAAGCATCCATGGAACATCACTAATCTTCGTCTGTACTACCAATAGGATTCATTTTGTTTTTGTTAGCACTGGGTTACTTATCAGTTTTCTTTCGACTTTGTTCCATCGCCGCATTATTTCAATAAAGTTCAGTTATTTCCAAGTTAAGACTCTCACATCTCGAGTGCACAAATAAAGAAAGTAATGCAGCGAGAGAGCCTGGTTCGCAGCCAACTCCTTAACTCGTTGGGTAAAAACTTAACGCGTATATATGAAAACAATGAAAGCAATGCAGCGATGAAGCCTGGTTTGCGGCCAACTACTTAACTCGCTGGGTAAAAACTTAACACGTATATATGAAAGCAACAAAAGCAATGCAGCGAGGGAATGTGGTTCGCAGCCAACTCCTCAACTCGCTGGGTAAAAACTTAATGCGTATATATGAAAGCAACGAAAGCAATGCAACGAGGGAATATGGTTCACGGCCAACTCCTTAACTCGCTTGGTGAAAACCTAATGCGTACACATACAAAGAACGAAAGCAATGCAGTAATAACACTTTTCATTAATACGGTGATTGAAGGAAATCATATTTAAGTTAATGGTGCCAGTTACCAATTTATATTGTTCCTATGTACGTTTAAAATAATAGCATAAGCATTTATGTTTCCATATAATTTTTTCTACATGTTAGTATGTATTGGTACTGAGTGTTTCTTATAAAATACTCACCCCAAAAACGAACAAATGTTCAAATTGAATTGGTTGACGTTGATGCGATGGTGCAGGCTAGCGAATATGACGTGGAATTTTCTTATTTAATTTAAGTTTTGACGTAGAGATGATTGAGTCAATCATGATGTAAATACGATATTTTAAGTATTATATTTTTAGTATTTAATTATGAAATATTTATGGAAAACATGATATTAGTTTATTTTCCGTTTAAAGTTTTAAGTGAGAAATTACCTGGTTTCATTTTTCAGAATTGTTTAGCTTACTGTCTCTATTTTGAAAAATCATAACTCTCTGTACGTTTGGAGTTTTTAAGTGAAATTAGTGGATATGGAAAGTCTTATATGTGGTCTAATGATAGCATTTGGAATCACTCAAAAATTCCATCTTATGAATTTATTATGAACGTTTTGGCGGGCTGTCTTAAGGCACTCGGGACAGTTTTTCAATCAACTTTGTCTAACATTTTCACCTACCAAACGATGTAGTTAAGGTCTAAAATTTTAACATGTTATATTATATAGTCCCAAGTATCTACAGTTTAATTTTTGTAATTTTTGGAGTTCATTTGAATGGTCAAATAAATTGTGGAGACAACTATCACGATATAAGCAAAACCATAAAATTTTAAAGTAAAATCATTTTTCCCTTGCGCATTTTTTATTTTCCGCAATAGTTATCTTTATAAAACCCTTCCAGAGCAATTCGGAAAGTTACAAGTGCAGGAAAAAATAAATCTTTAGAGGACAGCTAAAAGTTCAGCGCATGCATCCATCTGCACTCCTCCTCATGTGGCTCCACCCCTGAAGGCGGGCGGTAGCGAAGGTGGGAAGTTTGCCAGGCGAAGACAAGTTTTTTCCTTGGGGTGGCAACTCTTTGACGGTTGGTGACATAGTCACAGTTAGTAGAGAGAACGACAATAATATATAAACAATGTATAAATGAATCACGTGTCAGAAAAAGACATTTGTAACATAAAAATTAAGAGTCATTACGGGTTATTGCAAGCATTTGCAACATAAAAGAGTCATTATGTTTGTCATGATCCCATAAATTGCAGTATGAGACTTGGTACTTCAGAAGAAAAAATATTCGAAGTAGAAATTAAAAAATTAATGATGTATATCGAATTCAACAAAAGTCCCAACCAAATACACATTGCCTACATTGCTCAGACCCAGGTACGATTACGTATTTAAGTGTTAAATCCTTATTCTTCTAAAATCTAGGATATGGGGATACGACTAAAAATTGTCCAAATTTTGGACACGGATACGAGGATACGTCTTATATATTTTTGTAATTTTTTTTATAGAAATCAAAAAAAAAAAAATATTTTGTTTATATAATCTTAAAAATCTCATGGACCTTTTTGCAATTGATGTTAAAACTACAAGAATATTTTTACAATTAAAAGAAATCCAACAAAAAACTTGCCCAAAACCAAATCACTATAGCTTTTTTGCCTAAAAAAGAGCCCATATTCTCATTTAAAATACATATCCTTTAATCCTAAAAGAATTTAAAAAAAATAAAAAAGTTGCATCTTGTCCATTGCTTCCTTCTTCATTCTCCTCAACTAGAACACATTGGAGTTGTTCAACTCAATCTAAATTCCAATACATGTAAAAAAAAATCTTTAGAAGGCAGCCTAAAATTCAATGCAGGCGCCCTCATGTGGCTCTACCCCTGAAAATATCTATATTTTTTACAACATCAGCTTGTTAATTAAAACTTTAAAATGACAATACTTACAATATCTCTTGTATTATTAAAATTCGTTATGTTATCTTAAATATAGGCATTATCGTTTTTTCATCCGAGACTTAGACAAAATATGATGTCCCTTTTTTTTTCCATTCTTGTACAGGTGCCCTCTGCCAAGTATCGCGTGCATTAATTATTGAAGTATTATGCGTAGTCAAAAAGAGAAAAAATGAAAACTGAAAACGAAAGCATTAATTTTGGCATGAATAATGTACAGATATTTGTTTGAGTTTCGTGTCATTTTAATGCATGTGACTAAAAGATTTAATTTTTAAATTATATCTTATTTTAAATTTGACATGTATGAGCAATTAATTCAAGCATATAATGTACCAAAAAAAAAAAAATATTTATCACACAACTGGCACTACTAAAAATCGTCTTTTCACCAATGAAATTTACCAACAGAAATATTCCGTTGGTAATCAGCAACGGATTATCCATTGATAAAAGTAATGACCTTTCACCTATAGTAATTATTGTGAAAATAATATAATTGCAAATGTACAATATTGCAAAAAAGTAATAAAGTGGACCTATTGAGTCGGGATTATCGTTCCTACAAAGACTATCTTATTTATATACTAATTAAATAAATCTTAATGCTAATTTATTTTAAAAAATTTGAATTGAATTGATTTGAATATTTAAACTAGAATTATGAATTTAAGGAAATAATATAATAATGTATGTGAAAGCAAATATCAAGAATTATTCAAGAATGATGGTTGAAGAATTTGGATTCATGAGCTCACCATAGTTATCATCTCTAATTTTTTCTCTCAAGATTTATCCCTAATGTTGTATTCGGTCGAATTCACGAATTTAACATTATTTACCTCACTCGAGTTCAAATTAGTCCTATCTAATTAAGTCAACTTATACAGTCAAAATGGTCCTTAACTATATACATTAAATCGCCTAAGAATTCAATTCAAGACCGTGATAATAATAAAAGCGTATCTCTACCTTTTATTCAATTGCCGGATTTTACTACGTGGTCTAGATTAATAATTTACTTCTCAGTTCATTACAATCCACAAAATCAATGACAAATAATAGCCAATTATTTCAAGCATTAAGAGAAGTAAAATCAAAACATGATTAATTTATAAGCAAAACTTGAAAATCGAAAATAAAAAATTAAACTAAGCTACATCGTTCATCCAAATTAAATATTTAGCTATTCATGATTCGAGAGATAGACAAGATGAAAAATTTTGAATACACAACCGAATCTTGAATAAAAGAGGATAAGACGTTGAATATCTTGCACCAAGAATTCTTTATCTTCACATTTCAATCTTCAAGATTTTGGTCGTTATTCGTGTTCTTCGCCGTTCTTTCCTAATGATTCATCTCCTTCAATTAACCAAGGTCAGGTTTTTATATAATATTTTACTAATTTTGAAACTCATGTACATGAAAAGACGAAAAATGCCCTGACTAAAGTTGAAAATAAGCCAAAATAAATGTCAGACGCAATTTCCGCGCATAGCCGCAGTCAACCGCGATTTGCAATCCACTGGTTAACCGCGACAAACAGTAAACAATTGCCAAATTCAATTTCAATCATATTTGCAAACTTTAGTCCTCCAAGTTTTGATGTGTTTTTTATTTGGTGCTTATTCATAATTTGTCCTTTTGTCCTCTTATTTGCAGCCTAATTCCTTCAACTTTGAATTTTATCCTCTTTAGTCCTCCTATTTTTTCTTTCATTTCAATTTAGTCCTCTTTTATTTACAAACCAAGTCCTTCAACTTTTGGATGTTTACAAATTGTTCCCCATATCCAATTTCATCCGATCTTAAGTTTTGATATAAAATAATTAAATCAACAAACAATTAAGTAAAAAATCATTTAAGAGTACTTATAATCGTCCACTTTTAATGGTCCCCCCAAACTTCAACATTTGTTCGCCCTCGAACATGACTATTTACTTAAATAATCGAACAAATAATATTAAAATATACTATAGTAGATAGCTTGTCGTATTTGCCTCATGTTTTTGAAACAACTCTATCAATTCATAAAAAAACTTCTAAATTATGCTACCAAAATTATTTTTTACTTATCCGATGCTTGATTGATATATGTATGTGCGGATAGTCAATCCAATCAACATAAACCTTTAGGTTGTTAATATTCCGCCCCCAATGGTCAAATATTTTATTTCTATCTCGTAAGAATACACACTCCTATATTAATATTCATTCTCTTACCCTAGGTGTTAATTCTAAAGTTGCCTTCAAAACACTTATTCTTTTATCGCTCAAACTTTGGTTAGGCCTAGCCAATACAATTGCTATCTAGATCTGTGATTATTCTCCTTTTATTGAATGCTTCGACCATCAAGCTTCCACTAGGTAAGTCAAATCCACTAGTTATCTAAATCCCCAAGTTATGCGCACAAAGGCTCAAATTTGCTTTTTCATTTTTTTTATCTTATCTTATATGTAAGACCTCACTCCCTTAAGATTTATAGATAACCCTTGTAGCGAGCTTTAGGTCGATGGATCCCAAGTCTGATAGACTTTAGGGCACCGAGTTTTGAGAACCCCTACGGACTTTATCACTCGAGTCAACTAGGTTACGAAGAGAGATATAAGATAATGCAAGTGCAATGCCTTTCATTTTTTTTTTTTTTTTGCAAGATAGATAAGTGGGGATTAGATTCCTAGCATCCGGTCAATACCTAGATTTCACCTGGTAGCCAAATACACTCCACACAAATATTACTCATGCACAGAATCAACACCGATCTAAATACATTCCGCATTGGTTTAACCACCCCCAAACTATCATTTCAACTAGTTAGGTAATTCAGTTGTCAATTGTTGGTCATAGTTTTCACAACTTAGGTTCACTTATTGTATTCTATTTAATATACCAACCAAATGTAGTGATGTTCATGACTATTGTGCTCACACTTAATCATATCTCACATGGATAAGTATAGTCTACAAAAATAGCTTAAGTAGCATCACCGAATCATAATTCATGAATTGATAGCTGTTTCAAAGAAATATCATCATAAGCCGGTAAGGCTATCCAACATACAAGTACACATAATAAATTTTTTTTCCACAACACACACAACTTTGACAAAAATAATAAAGTCACCCAACAATGAAGAAAATAATAAATTCATCCCCAAACTTAAAATCCATATTATCCTAAATGTGACAAAAGAAAGCAAAATAAATAAAAAATGAAAGAGTTAACCCGGATCAAAAGGAGTGGAGACAACGTCGGACTTTTAGCTGATCAATATGCATTGGGATTGGAATGACGATGTGTAGCCTGAAATAAAAATAAATATTAAATGTACTCATTTACTAAAAATCGAGAAACGTGCTCTACTTCCTAATACAGTTCTAAAATTCTACATGTAAACATAAAAGGGATAGAAAAATGGGTTATCTCCCATTAAGCGTTCGATTTATAGTCTAGAGCTCGACTTATTATCTGGTTTCTTTACGACACTTTAAATAGTACTTTGGAGGACTTGCTTTGCTTGCATCTATTGACTTTGCACTATTTTTTGTTTATCCTCAAAAAATTTAACTTGCGCTTCTCATAGAAATATAATTGTAGTTTAGCACATTGCTTTAACACCACTACGAAAACTTCAACTTCCTCATTGGCCTTGATCACAAAATCAATTTTAGAATAAATACAGGAATCGGAGAATTGCTTGATAAGTGCAATATCATTGAATGTCAATTTTTTATTTTGCTCATTTAGGATCAACTTCTCTTTTTCCAAATACTTTTCTTCTTTTGATTTTGCATCTTGCTTCCCAGTTTCTTCTTCTTCAATTGTCAACTATTTGTCCTTTTCTCTGGCCTTTTCACGTGAATTTTTTACAGTTGTACCACATTCTTAGTAGTGATTGTATTTACCTGTTCTTTTGGATTTGTCACTGTATTGCTAAGCAAAGTGTCTGGTTTCCTATCTGACAATTGCATGGCTAACTGGCAAATCTGAGTCTCTATTCTTCTGATAGACACATGTTGATTTTGAAAGTTTGTGTCCAGTCGCTCCAATACTTTATCAGTTTTCTAGATATATTGTTGAAACACATCTCCCAGACTTGGTCCTCTTTCTTGCTGAGCATTGCCACTTTGTTGATTCTCAGACCACTTAAAATTTGAGTGTTGCTTCCAACCCGGATTGTATATTTATGAATATGGATTATACTACTGATGTGTATTATTTAGCACAAAATTGACATGTTCTAAAGAGGCCAATAACATACAATCTGATGTCGAGTAGTTAGCCTCACAGTTTTCGCACATGATAGTTGCTTGGATGGCATTCATTCCTTGCATCTGTGTTCTGACCAAGAGCTCTCCACCTGCTTTGTCAATGCAGCAAGTTTTGCATTAGTAGCATCTGCCATTTGAAAGAAATAAACAAAGAAGAAAGAAAATAGTAATAATAACAATAATAAAAGAAATTAATAAAAATTATAATAAAAAATAAAACTAACACTAACGATTTATCTAAACTAATATTAAATAAGAATAGTCCCCGGCAACGGCACCAAAATCTTGTTGTGAAAATAATGTATTTGCAAGTGTACAATATCACAAATAAATAATAAAGTGGACCTATTGAGTCCGGATTATCGTTCCCATGAAAACTACTTATTTATATACTAGTTAAATTAATCTTAATGCTAATTTATTTAAAACAATTTGAATTGAGTTGATTTGAATATTTAAACTAGAATTATGAATTTAAAGAAATAATATAATAACGTATGTTTCAGCAAATATCAAGAATTATTCAAGAATGATGGTTGAAGAATTTAGATTCACGAGTTCATCATAGTTATCATCTCTAATTTATTCTCTCATGATTTATTCCTAATGTTGTATTCGGTCGAATTCACAAATTTAACCTAATTTAGTTTTTCCGAGTTCAAATTAATCCTATCTAATTAAGTCAGAATGGTCCTTAATCAGATGCATTAAATCGCCTAAGCATTCAATTCAAAACCGCAACAATAATAAAAGTGTATCTCTACCTTTTATCCAATTGCCAGTTCTACTATGTGATCTAGATTAATAATTTACTTCTAAGTTCATTATAATCCACAAAATCAATGGAAAATAATGGCCATTTATTTCAAGTATTAAGAGAAGAAGCAAAATCAAAACATAATTAATTAAACTAGGCTACGTCGTTCATCCAAATTAAATATTTAGCCACTCATGATTCGGGAAAAAGACATGTTGAAAAGATTTGAATACATAACCGGATCTTGAATAAAAGTAGAGAGGACGTTGAATGTCTTGCACCAAGAATTTTTTATCTTCACGTTCCAATCTTCAATATATTGGTCGTTCTTCGTGTTCTTCGCCATTCTTTCCTAATGATTCAACTCCTTCTTTTAACCTAGGTCAGGTCTTTATATAGTGTTTTACTAATTTTGAAACTCATGTATATGAAAACACAAAAAAGGCCCTGACTGGAATTGAAAATAAGCCAAAAAAAAAGTCCAGACGCGATTTCCACATAGTACCGCGGTCAACCGCAGTTTGACTGCGACAAACAGTAAACAATTGCCAAATTCAATTCTAATCATATTTGCAAGCTCTAGTCCTCCAAGTTTTGATGTGTATTTTATTTGGTCCTTGTTCATAATTTATCATTTTGTCCTCTTATTTGCAGCCCAAGTCCTTCAACTTTGGATTTTATCTTCTTTAGTCTTTCTATTTCTTCTTTCATTTCAATTTAGTCCTCTTTAATTTGCAACTCAAGTCCTTTATCTTTTGAATGTTTACAAGTCGATCCCCATATCCAAGTCCTCGTACATCTTTAGTCCTTTTTCGCCTATTTTGCTTTATTTTTATTCAATTCCATCTGATCTTGGGTTTTGACCTAAAACAATTAAATCAACATGCAATTAAGTAGAAAATCGCTTAAGAATACTTATAATTGTCCACTTTGATGGTACAGATAAGTGTAAAATCACATTTATCACTAATCAGTGACGACTTTTTCGTTGGCAAAGGTAATAGTTTTTCACCAACGAATTTTCACCTTTCACCAACAGAAATAGAATGATTCTTATTACCTACGAAAATTTCGCTACAGCAATTCTGTTGATAATATTAATTAATTTTGAAAACGAAAAAATATTTCGACCTTTCACAAACAGAATATCCGTTGGTGAAGAGTGAATCATATTATCTACTGAAACTCCGCTAGTGATATTAATTAATTTTGAAAACCAAACAATATTTCGACATTTCACCAACCGAATATCCATTGGTGAAGAGTAATTCAGATTACCTACGAAAATTCTGTAGGTGATATTAATCAAGTTTGAAAACCAAAATTTTTTTTGACATTTCACCTACGGAATATCCGTTGGTGAAGAGTGTATCATATTACCTACGAAAATTTCGTAGGTGATATTAATCAATTTTGAAGACTAAAAAATATTTTGACCTTGTGAAGAGTGGATCATAATACCTACAGAAATTCCGTAGGTGATATTAATTAATGTTGAAGACCAAAAAATATTTCGACCTTTCACCTACGGAATATCTGTTAGTGAAAAGTAGTTCATATTACCTAAGAAAATTCTGTAGGTGATATTAATCAATTTTGAAGACCAAAAAATATTTCGACTTTTCACCTACGGAATATCCATTGGTGAAAAGTAAATTATATTACCTACGAAAATTCCGTAGGTGATATTAATCAATTTTGAAGAACAAAAAATATTTCAACCTTTCACCTACAAAATATCTATTGGTGAAAAGTGATTTTTATTACCTACGAATGTTCTGTATGTAATATAAATCAATTTTGAAAATTAAAAAACACAATTCAACCATTCACCTACCACAAATTTATGTGAAGAGTAATTCATAAGTCGAAAAAATCTTTTTACCTATAGATAATTTGTATGTGATATTAATATTTCAACCATTGAGCTACGGAAAGTATGTTGTTGAAGAGTAAATCTTGTTACCCGCATATTTTTCATGAGTAATGTAAATCAACTTTTAAAAATGAAAAAAAAATTCAACTATATGGAGTTGAAGGTTAATCATTTAAGGAATAGCCGTAAATTAAGTTTTATTCATTTAACATTCGAATTTTCTACAATGAAGTTATGCAATTACAAAAATAAAAAAGATTCAAATTATAATCCTGTGCAAAGAAAACATAGATGGAGTAGTTTACTTATTGTACGACATCCCTTTAGTTGGACATTTCGTGTTTAAATGTGAAAGTAAATAATGTTTATCATCATTTCATACAGCTTGTACATCTGTAAAAAAATTTCGAGCAATGTGATATTTTATGTTTAAGTGTTAAACATAATGTGGAATTTAATTTTTCACTAATATTTATTTTTTACTTTATAAGCAATTATAAAAAAATGTTGCTCATTGAACTAATATAATTACAATAGTTCATTTGTCTCTAATGGTTTAGTTGTAACTTCACAACTCTTAGGTTAAAGGTTCAAAACACATTACATCAATTCTAAATTAATAAAATAATAAAAATGCTTGACAAATCTTAGTGGATTGGGTCGGGACTTTGGTAGGTCGAGTTTCAAGCCCATAATTGGCAAGTCGGGTCAGAGGTCCACCAAGTATATAAAATTAATTTTTTTTAATTATTAAAAATTTGCACTATTACCTACGGAAATTCCTGCTCAGGACATTACCTACAGAATTTCTAGTGGTAAAAGCGTGTGTCATTACCAATGGAAATTCCGTTGGTAATGACACACGCTTTTACCACCAGAAATACCGTAAGTAATTGATGTCAAATTTTAATTAACTCGCAAGTGTACGAATCTATTGGAATATAGATAAGTAAAAACGAGGACGATCCCACAGAGACTGCTATGAGGAAGGTGTAACTTAATCCAAATTAACTGTTATTCTAGTCTAGTTGAGTCGAAAAGATTTGTTGTTGAAATTGTTTAACTAAAAGACTAAAGAAGTATGCTAAAAAGATGAATTGAGAATTCAAATTGTGTAAAAGGCCAAGGTTTCGGAATCCACCATTGTCTAACTTAGCAATCATCCAATCATTCATTAATTCCCAAAAACACACACGACAATACGAAATCAATCTATTGTCGTCCCTAAAGATTTATCAATTAAGTCCAAAGGCAGAAAATCAAATATAGGCTCCCCTTATGCTTCAAACATAAATCACTTAAGCATTTTTCATATCAAATTCCATTGAAAGAAGACAAAGAATCAAAGATTACCTAAACATTCCATGTATCCCAATACGAATAAAAGAAGATGAAAAATCAAAAGAAATTAATAGAACCATTTAAGCATCAAGCACGGATTAATTAAACCAAGATCTAACTATCAAAAATACATGATATTTAAGATGAAAGAAATCATGTTTAATTAATTTAATTAAGAATAAGCCATAAACGTTAAAGCTCTTAAGAAGGAATTAGATGAATAACGGAATAATCACTTAATCAAAACAAGGTTTCATCGTCTACCTTGGATAAAGAAAACTAGAAGAACATGATTAAACTAAGAAAACAATAAATGATAAAACCCGGCATGGATTCAAGGAGAAGAAATCTTTGAAGAAGTCTTGATAGTCGAGGAGTCTTGTTGTCTTGATCTCTTCCGTCTTCTCTTGATTTGCTCTCCAAAAATCCAACCTTTGATATGAGTTAATAACTCATATATATACTTACCTAATTGTCCCACAAAATATCCCAAGAAAACCTAAAAATTCGTTCAAAACGTTTCCTAGTTGAATTGGGATTCAAAAAAGGAAATAAAATTATGTTTCTGCCATACACTGGGAGATCGCCCAGTGCAAACCCGGGCAATCGCCCAGGCCAAGGAAAAGCTTTCTGCTGTTGAAAAATAGGGTTGGGCGAACGCCCATATTTAAGCCTGGGCGATCGCCCAGATTATTTTTCCCGGCGGCTCATTTTCAAATGGCCATAACTTCTTGTAGGAAACTCCAAATTAAGATCCGTAAAAAGTGTTGGACTCGTAATTCAATTATCTTTCCAATGGTATATCATTTGCTTTGTGGAGATTTTAATATCAAAAGTTGTACTCTAATTTCTCCACATGCTTCAGTAGGTAGTTTCCCAATTTGGTTCTTTGGCTTTCCGGTGTTTGATCCATTGATTAAACTCTTTGTTGTCACTCCAAAACACCTTAAACTTATTGATTTTCCCTTCTTCCTCATCCTCAAATATTTGGCTCTTGATACTCACTTCAAAAACTCAACTTACTCGTCGATTTCGCCAAATTATTGCTCTTTTCGTCCATTCTTCTCCAATTGTTTACAAATGCGTCCAAAACTGAAATAGAACAATAATATACTAGATAAGTAGAAAATCAACTATATGATGACATAAAAGATTAATTCAAATGCCAAAATAAGTGCATAAAACGTACTTATCAAACACCCCCAAACTAAACCTTTGTTCGTCCTCGAACAAAAACAAAACTAAAATATACTTTAACTAAGCTAATTGAATCCACGAAAATTTGTCAATGTTGACTTCCTTACCATATGCCTCAGGTTCAAAAATAAAGCAACATTATTAGAAGGATATCAAACAACAGCACAAAAATTTTCACTTATCCGATGTTCGACCTTGTGTGAGTGTGTGAATAGCCAAACATTGAACTTATGCATGTATTAGACCATGACCAATATTGTGTTGTTGATATTTTAGCAATCCCGAACCCTTTGTAGTCATTTATTCCTTACACCTCTCGTAAGTTATCACACTTCTAAAGCTTTTCTCTCAAGTCCCGAGATGTTCTAGCGAAATTGGTTTCTATTGATCATTACAATACTCTTTCTTTTCAACAAAAGTGGTAAAACTTAGCACTTGTATTCTGAGAATTAGGATGGTGAGAGATTTTTAAATTCTCATCTTCAGTCTCCAAGGTTCTAATCTAGCAATCCTTTCTGAGCACTTCTACTCTTTTTATTTATTCAACTCCTGTTAACAGTCTTACATCCTGTGCAATACTTCTCTTTCACTAGCTTTCTGTGTGACCCTTGTAGCGAGCTTTGGGTCGATGACTCCCAAGTCAGATGACCATAGGGCACCAGGTTTGAAAATACCCTAGCAGACTTAATTGCTCGAGTCTCACAGGCTAATAGAGAAGTGAAGATGTAGATTTATAAATGTCGCTCTCTTTTCTTTTTCTTGTTTTATATTCAGGACTCATGTAGCGAGCTTTGGGCCGATGACTCCCAAGTCAGATGACCATAGGGCACCAGGTTTTAAGATACCCTAACAGGCTTAATTGCTCGAGTCAGATGTTTCATTTAAATTTTATCAGCTGCGAGTAGTGCTCAGTTTAGATTCCTTGACTATAACCCATTCAACCAAAGATGAGACCCAGAAAACCCAAACCATCAAAAGTCTTAGAACAAAAGTAGTAACTTTAACACCCCCAAACTGTTCTCAAAACAGTTTAGTCACTAGCTCTAAGAATGTAGGAACGAAATTTTTATCATGATACTCAGTCAACAATATCAACACTGACACTCAAGTCATGCCTCCAATAAACAATAAGTCAATAGTGGCTATGTGCTTCCATAATCAGGTCTAACATGAATAAGTGTACAGATAAAAGAACAAGTTCAAGTGTTGTCTAATAGTCGACTAAAAATGTGCCCAATTTTGAACAAATATCATCATGGTAAGGTATTCAACAGTGACCAGGCAACTAAACAAATTTTTTTTTTTTTTTTTTAAAAAGTATTTCAGTTATAGAGACGAGAGTGATAAGCAAATCAGAAGTACTTGAGTAAAAAAAGTATTTCAGTTATAGAGACGAGAGTGATAAGCAAATCAGAAGTACTTGAGTAACATGATACTTTATACCCCACCCCCAAACAAAAATCTTACATTGTCCTCAATGTAAGAATAAAATAAAGCAAAGAGAATGAGGGAAAAGATCAGTTACTCCCCAGAGAGAGATGTGGAGAAGAGAGATCTGCCTAGTATGTAGTGGACTCAGATGTAGTGTCGGGACCCTTGGTCAAAAGATGATTGCTTACATAATATCCAAGCGGCTCGCAAAGTGAGATATCCTGCGCGTGACAAGGTGAGACCTAATAAGTGCAATAAATAAAATAAAAACTAATAAATTATTTAAACTATCTAAAACTACTACATATAAAGCAAGTAAATAAAAGGGTAAGAAAATGGGTTGCCTCCCATTAAGCGCTTATTTATAGTCAGTAGCTTGACTTATTGTCTGATTGCTTTACGTCACTCCGAATAGTGCCCTTGAGGACCTGTTTTGCTTGCATCTATCGACATTGGCACGCGTTGGAAGTGGCTCAATTGTCTGTTTCCATTCAGTTGTACCCATGACAGGTGTTGTTCCAAACAAAATATTCACCTCTTCTATGCCACTATCAACATCAAAATAAGAACCCAAATGAGTTAAGCACATGTGTAATGCATCATCACAATTAGTATAAGCAAGACAATCATCATCTAATGCTTCTATCATGTCCACATCAGCAACATCCTCATTATCATGTGGTAGCTTGTTGACATTAAAAATATTCAGTTCTACTGTCATGTTACCAAAGGATAGTTGCATAACTCCATTCCTGCAATTAATGATAGCATTAGATGTTGCCAGAAAAGGACGACCAAAAATTACAGGAATATGTTTTGTAGAGTCTCGTACTGGTTGAGTCTCAAGTACAACAAAATCAACAGGAAAATAAAACTTGTCAACCTGTATCAAAACATCCTCTACAATTCCTCGGGGTACTTTCACAGATCTATCAGCAAGTTGTAAAATCATAGATGTTGGTTTTAACTCGCCTAGTCCAAGTTGCATATACACAGAATAAGGAAGAAGATTAACACTAGCTCCTAAATCTAGCAAAGCTTTCTCAATTTTATGGTTTCCTAAGATGCATGAGATAGTAGGACAACCTGGATCTTTAAATTTCGAAGGAGTGTTGCTTTGAATTATAGAGCTAACTTGTTCAGTTAAAAATGCCTTTTTGCGCATATGTAGTTGTCTCTTTGTTGTACATAGATCTTTCAAGAATTTAGCATAGGCAGGTACTTGTTTAATAGCATCAAGTAAAGGAATATTCACACTTACCTGCTTGAAGATTTCCATCATATCATTGATAGAATTACTTTGCTTTACCTTTGTGAGCCTCTGAGGAAATGGGGCTTTTGGAATGTAAGATGGCTCATTATCCTCTTTGGGAGCTTCTTGGATTGAATCATCAGTTGGAACAGTACCTGGGGAAAGTGGATGAGATGTGTTTTGCTTTGAGATATCCACTTTGTTGTCAAACAGACTGCCACATCTCAAAGTCATGATGGATTTAGCCTCTTCATGTTGCACTCCTTTAGGATTAGGAAATGGCTGACTAGGGAACCTTCCTTTCTCAATGGTTGTTGCCAACTGTTGGACTGATGAAGCAAGTTGTCCCATCATGTTTTCAAGATTGGAGATGGATTGTGCCTGAGAGTTCTGGCTGGCGCGTACTTCATTCTTAAACTCAGTAATTGTGTGGTTCTGGCGCTCTAATGCAGCATGTGTAGCTTTTGTCAAGTTTTGAATTGCCTCCTCCCATGGTTTTGGCTGTGAAAAATTGTGATTGAATTGTTGAGCAACCTGCTGGGGGGCTTGACCTGCTGTATTATCCTGTTGAACACCCTGTGACCAAGAAAAATTGGGGTGGTCCCTCCAACCTGGGTTATAGGTGTTGGAGTAAGGATTGTAAGGAGGTTTCCTCATCATGTTGAGGGCATTAGGTTGCTCAGTACATGCTTCTAGCTCTGTAGGACTATTGGCTGTCAATGAGGTCAATTTGCGAGAAATGTCTTCTATCATGCATTTGACTTCTTTGATTTCTGAGCTAGGTTCACTGCTGCGAATCTCATAAATCCCCATCTTCTTTGGTTCAGTTTTAGATGATCGACTCCGCTGTTGTGAATTGTCAGCTTGCTTTTGAAAGAAGCTCCAGATCTCTGTAGCATTCTTAGACATAAGCTCTCCCCCGCCTTTGGCCATCAACCATTCTTGAATATGCGATAGCAAGCCCTCCAAAAAATATTGGCATAAATGCCATTTTTCATAGCCATGATGTGGACATTTCATGAGAAGCCCGTTGAATCTCTCCCAAGTTTCATAGAATGGCTCATCGTCTCTTTGCACAAACTCTGAAATTTCCCTGCGAATAGCATTAGTTTTGTGAACAGGAAAGTATTTATTCAAAAATTTAGCAACCATTTGTTCCCAAGAAGTAATACTATTTGCAGGTAGTGTATTAAACCATGATCTAGATCTATCTTTCAGAGAGAAGGAAAACAGACGAAGTTTAACATTATCAGGAGAAATATTCTCATATTTAAATGTTTCACATACAGCATAGAAGTCCGTGAGATGATTGTAGGGTTCTTCACCATCTAAACCATAGAAAGATGGCAGACAGTTAAGCACACTCGGTTTAAGCTCAAAATTTCGAGCAGTCACTTGTGGGTATTGTATGCAAGAGGTGCTCAAATTAGCCAATGGACTAAAATAGTCACTAAAAGGTCTCTCCTTAATTTCATCGTCCATGTTTCTCTTTTTTTTTTTTAAAAAAAAAAATAGAAAATAAAAACAAAAAACAAAAAACTAAAAAAAATAAAAGTTTTTTTTTTTAAATAGAAAATAAAAACAAAAAAAATAAAATAAAATAAATAAAATCCTAAATTATAACTAGTCAAGAATAAAATTAACTAAAATTAAATTAACCTTCAGACGCAGTCCCCGGCAACGGCGCCAAAAACTTGATGTCAAATTTTAATTAACTCGCAAGTGTACGAATCTATTGGAATATAGATAAGTAAAAACGAGGTCGATCCCACAGAGACTGCTATGAGGAAGGTGTAACTTAATCCAAATTAACTGTTATTCTAGTCTAGTTGAGTCGAAAAGATTTGTTGTTGAAATTGTTTAACTAAAAGACTAAAGAAGTATGCTAAAAAGATGAATTGAGAATTCAAATTGTGTAAAAGGCCAAGGTTTCGGAATCCACCATTGTCTAACTTAGCAATCATCCAATCATTCATTAATTCCCAAAAACACACACGACAATACGAAATCAATCTATTGTCGTCCCTAAAGATTTATCAATTAAGTCCAAAGGCAGAAAATCAAATATAGGCTCCCCTTATGCTTCAAACATAAATCACTTAAGCATTTTTCATATCAAATTCCATTGAAAGAAGACAAAGAATCAAAGATTACCTAAGCATTCCATGTATCCCAATACGAATAAAAGAAGATGAAAAATCAAAAGAAATTAATAGAACCATTTAAGCATCAAGCACGGATTAATTAAACCAAGATCTAACTATCAAAAATACATGATATTTAAGATGAAAGAAATCATGTTTAATTAATTTAATTAAGAATAAGCCATAAACGTTAAAGCTCTTAAGAAGGAATTAGATGAATAACGGAATAATCACTTAATCAAAACAAGGTTTCATCGTCTACCTTGGATAAAGAAAACTAGAAGAACATGATTAAACTAAGAAAACAATAAATGATAAAACCCGGCATGGATTCAAGGAGAAGAAATCTTTGAAGAAGTCTTGATAGTCGAGGAGTCTTGTTGTCTTGATCTCTTCCGTCTTCTCTTGATTTGCTCTCCAAAAATTCAACCTTTGATATGAGTTAATAACTCATATATATACTTACCTAATTGTCCCACAAAATATCCCAACAAAACCTAAAAATTCGTTCAAAACGTTTCCTAGTTGAATTGGGATTCAAAAAAGGAAATAAAATTATGTTTCTGCCGAAAATACACTGGGAGATCGCCCAGTGCAAACCCGGGCAATCGCCCAGGCCAAGGAAAATCTTTCTGCTGTTGAAAAATAGGGTTGGGCGAACGCCCAAATTTAAGCCTGGGCGATCGCCCAGCTTATTTTTCCCGGCGGCTGATTTTCAAATGGCCATAACTTCTTGTAGGAAACTCCAAATTAAGATCCGTAAAAAGTGTTGGACTCGTAATTCAATTATCTTTCCAATGGTATATCATTTGCTTTGTGGAGATTTTAATATCAAAAGTTGTACTCTAATTTCTCCACATGCTTCAGTAGGTAGTTTCCCAATTTGGTTCTTTGGCTTTCCGGTGTTTGATCCATTGATTAAACTCTTTGTTGTCACTCCAAAACACCTTAAACTTATTGATTTTCCCTTCTTCCTCATCCTCAAATGTTTGGCTCTTGATACTCACTTCAAAAACTCAACTTACTCGTCGATTTCGCCAAATTATTGCTCTTTTCGTCCATTCTTCTCCAATTGTTTACAAACGCGTCCAAAACTGAAATAGAACAATAATATACTAGATAAGTAGAAAATCAACTATATGATGACATAAAAGATTAATTCAAATGCCAAAATAAGTGCATAAAACGTACTTATCAAACACCCCCAAACTAAACCTTTGTTCGTCCTCGAACAAAAACAAAACTAAAATATACTTTAACTAAGCTAATTGAATCCACGAAAATTTGTCAATGTTGACTTCCTTACCATATGCCTCAGGTTCAAAAATAAAGCAACATTATTAGAAGGATATCAAACAACAGCACAAAAATTTTCACTTATCCGATGTTCGACCTTGTGTGAGTGTGTGAATAGCCAAACATTGAACTTATGCATGTATTAGACCATGACCAATATTGTGTTGTTGATATTTTAGCAATCCCGAACCCTTTGTAGTCATTTATTCCTTACACCTCTCGTAAGTTATCACACTTCTAAAGCTTTTCTCTCAAGTCCCGAGGTGTTCTAGCGAAATTGGTTTCTATTGATCATTACAATACTCTTTCTTTTCAACAAAAGTGGTAGAACTTAGCACTTGTATTCTGAGAATTAGGATGGTGAGAGATTTCTAAATTCTCATCTTCAGTCTCCAAGGTTCTAATCTAGCAATCCTTTCTGAGCACTTCTACTCTTTTTATTTATTCAACTCCTGTTAACAGTCTTACATCCTGTGCAATACTTCTCTTTCACTAGCTTTCTGTGTGACCCTTGTAGCGAGCTTTGGGTCGATGACTCCCAAGTCAGATGACCATAGGGCACCAGGTTTGAAAATACCCTAGCAGACTTAATTGCTCGAGTCTCACAGGCTAATAGAGAAGTGAAGATGTAGATTTATAAATGTCGCTCTCTTTTCTTTTTCTTGTTTTATATTCAGGACTCATGTAGCGAGCTTTGGGCCGATGACTCCCAAGTCAGATGACCATAGGGCACCAGGTTTTAAGATACCCTAACAGGCTTAATTGCTCGAGTCAGATGTTTCATTTAAATTTTATCAGCTGCGAGTAGTGCTCAGTTTAGATTCCTTGACTATAACCCATTCAACCAAAGATGAGACCCAGAAAACCCAAACCATCAAAAGTCTTAGAACAAAAGTAGTAACTTTAACACCCCCAAACTGTTCTCAAAACAGTTTAGTCACTAGCTCTAAGAATGTAGGAACGAAATTTTTATCATGATACTCAGTCAACAATATCAACACTGACACTCAAGTCATGCCTCCAATAAATAATAAGTCAATAGTGGCTATGTGCTTCCATAATCAGGTCTAACATGAATAAGTGTACAGATAAAAGAACAAGTTCAAGTGTTGTCTAATAGTCGACTAAAAATGTGCCCAATTTTGAACAAATATCATCATGGTAAGGTATTCAACAGTGACCAGGCAACTAAACAAATTTTTTTTTTTTTTTTTAAAAAGTATTTCAGTTATAGAGACGAGAGTGATAAGCAAATCAGAAGTACTTGAGTAAAAAAAGTATTTCAGTTATAGAGACGAGAGTGATAAGCAAATCAGAAGTACTTGAGTAACATGATACTTTATACCCCACCCCCAAACAAAAATCTTACATTGTCCTCAATGTAAGAATAAAATAAAGCAAAGAGAATGAGGGAAAAGATCAGTTACTCCCCAGAGAGAGATGTGGAGAAGAGAGATCTGCCTAGTATGTAGTGGACTCAGATGTAGTGTCGGGACCCTTGGTCAAAAGATGATTGCTTACATAATATCCAAGCGGCTCGCAAAGTGAGATATCCTGCGCGTGACAAGGTGAGACCTAATAAGTGCAATAAATAAAATAAAAACTAATAAATTATTTAAACTATCTAAAACTACTACATATAAAGCAAGTAAATAAAAGGGTAAGAAAATGGGTTGCCTCCCATTAAGCGCTTATTTATAGTCAGTAGCTTGACTTATTGTCTGATTGCTTTACGTCACTCCGAATAGTGCCCTTGAGGACCTGTTTTGCTTGCATCTATCGACATTGGCACGCGTTGGAAGTGGCTCAATTGTCTGTTTCCATTCAGTTGTACCCATGACAGGTGCTGTTCCAAACAAAATATTCACCTCTTCTATGCCACTATCAACATCAAAATAAGAACCCAAATGAGTTAAGCACATGTGTAATGCATCATCACAATTAGTATAAGCAAGACAATCATCATCTAATGCTTCTATCATGTCCACATCAGCAACATCCTCATTATCATGTGGTAGCTTGTTGACATTAAAAATATTCAGTTCTACTGTCATGTTACCAAAGGATAGTTGCATAACTCCATTCCTGCAATTAATGATAGCATTAGATGTTGCCAGAAAAGGACGACCAAAAATTACAGGAATATGTTTTGTAGAGTCTCGTACTGGTTGAGTCTCAAGTACAACAAAATCAACAGGAAAATAAAACTTGTCAACCTGTATCAAAACATCCTCTACAATTCCTCGGGGTACTTTCACAGATCTATCAGCAAGTTGTAAAATCATAGATGTTGGTTTTAACTCGCCTAGTCCAAGTTGCATATACACAGAATAAGGAAGAAGATTAACACTAGCTCCTAAATCTAGCAAAGCTTTCTCAATTTTATGGTTTCCTAAGATGCATGAGATAGTAGGACAACCTGGATCTTTAAATTTCGAAGGAGTGTTGCTTTGAATTATAGAGCTAACTTGTTCAGTTAAAAATGCCTTTTTGCGCATATGTAGTTGTCTCTTTGTTGTACATAGATCTTTCAAGAATTTAGCATAGGCAGGTACTTGTTTAATAGCATCAAGTAAAGGAATATTCACACTTACCTGCTTGAAGATTTCCATCATATCATTGATAGAATTACTTTGCTTTACCTTTGTGAGCCTCTGAGGAAATGGGGCTTTTGGAATGTAAGATGGCTCATTATCCTCTTTGGGAGCTTCTTGGATTGAATCATCAGTTGGAACAGTACCTGGGGAAAGTGGATGAGATGTGTTTTGCTTTGAGATATCCACTTTGTTGTCAAACAGACTGCCACATCTCAAAGTCATGATGGATTTAGCCTCTTCATGTTGCACTCCTTTAGGATTAGGAAATGGCTGACTAGGGAACCTTCCTTTCTCAATGGTTGTTGCCAACTGTTGGACTGATGAAGCAAGTTGTCCCATCATGTTTTCAAGATTGGAGATGGATTGTGCCTGAGAGTTCTGGCTGGCGCGTACTTCATTCTTAAACTCAGTAATTGTGTGGTTCTGGCGCTCTAATGCAGCATGTGTAGCTTTTGTCAAGTTTTGAATTGCCTCCTCCCATGGTTTTGGCTGTGAAAAATTGTGATTGAATTGTTGAGCAACCTGCTGGGGGGCTTGACCTGCTGTATTATCCTGTTGAACACCCTGTGACCAAGAAAAATTGGGGTGGTCCCTCCAACCTGGGTTATAGGTGTTGGAGTAAGGATTGTAAGGAGGTTTCCTCATCATGTTGAGGGCATTAGGTTGCTCAGTACATGCTTCTAGCTCTGTAGGACTATTGGCTGTCAATGAGGTCAATTTGCGAGAAATGTCTTCTATCATGCATTTGACTTCTTTGATTTCTGAGCTAGGTTCACTGCTGCGAATCTCATAAATCCCCATCTTCTTTGGTTCAGTTTTAGATGATCGACTCCGCTGTTGTGAATTGTCAGCTTGCTTTTGAAAGAAGCTCCAGATCTCTGTAGCATTCTTAGACATAAGCTCTCCCCCGCCTTTGGCCATCAACCATTCTTGAATATGCGATAGCAAGCCCTCCAAAAAATATTGGCATAAATGCCATTTTTCATAGCCATGATGTGGACATTTCATGAGAAGCCCGTTGAATCTCTCCCAAGTTTCATAGAATGGCTCATCGTCTCTTTGCACAAACTCTGAAATTTCCCTGCGAATAGCATTAGTTTTGTGAACAGGAAAGTATTTATTCAAAAATTTAGCAACCATTTGTTCCCAAGAAGTAATACTATTTGCAGGTAGTGTATTAAACCATGATCTAGATCTATCTTTCAGAGAGAAGGAAAACAGACGAAGTTTAACATTATCAGGAGAAATATTCTCATATTTAAATGTTTCACATACAGCATAGAAGTCCGTGAGATGATTGTAGGGTTCTTCACCATCTAAACCATAGAAAGATGGCAGACAGTTAAGCACACTCGGTTTAAGCTCAAAATTTCGAGCAGTCACTTGTGGGTATTGTATGCAAGAGGTGCTCAAATTAGCCAATGGACTAAAATAGTCACTAAAAGGTCTCTCCTTAATTTCATCGTCCATGTTTCTCTTTTTTTTTTTTAAAAAAAAAAATAGAAAATAAAAACAAAAAACAAAAAACTAAAAAAAATAAAAGTTTTTTTTTTTAAATAGAAAATAAAAACAAAAAAAATAAAATAAAATAAATAAAATCCTAAATTATAACTAGTCAAGAATAAAATTAACTAAAATTAAATTAACCTTCAGACGCAGTCCCCGGCAACGGCGCCAAAAACTTGATGTCAAATTTTAATTAACTCGCAAGTGTACGAATCTATTGGAATATAGATAAGTAAAAACGAGGTCGATCCCACAGAGACTGCTATGAGGAAGGTGTAACTTAATCCAAATTAACTGTTATTCTAGTCTAGTTGAGTCGAAAAGATTTGTTGTTGAAATTGTTTAACTAAAAGACTAAAGAAGTATGCTAAAAAGATGAATTGAGAATTCAAATTGTGTAAAAGGCCAAGGTTTCGGAATCCACCATTGTCTAACTTAGCAATCATCCAATCATTCATTAATTCCCAAAAACACACACGACAATACGAAATCAATCTATTGTCGTCCCTAAAGATTTATCAATTAAGTCCAAAGGCAGAAAATCAAATATAGGCTCCCCTTATGCTTCAAACATAAATCACTTAAGCATTTTTCATATCAAATTCCATTGAAAGAAGACAAAGAATCAAAGATTACCTAAACATTCCATGTATCCCAATACGAATAAAAGAAGATGAAAAATCAAAAGAAATTAATAGAACCATTTAAGCATCAAGCACGGATTAATTAAACCAAGATCTAACTATCAAAAATACATGATATTTAAGATGAAAGAAATCATGTTTAATTAATTTAATTAAGAATAAGCCATAAACGTTAAAGCTCTTAAGAAGGAATTAGATGAATAACGGAATAATCACTTAATCAAAACAAGGTTTCATCGTCTACCTTGGATAAAGAAAACTAGAAGAACATGATTAAACTAAGAAAACAATAAATGATAAAACCCGGCATGGATTCAAGGAGAAGAAATCTTTGAAGAAGTCTTGATAGTCGAGGAGTCTTGTTGTCTTGATCTCTTCCGTCTTCTCTTGATTTGCTCTCCAAAAATTCAACCTTTGATATGAGTTAATAACTCATATATATACTTACCTAATTGTCCCACAAAATATCCCAACAAAACCTAAAAATTCGTTCAAAACGTTTCCTAGTTGAATTGGGATTCAAAAAAGGAAATAAAATTATGTTTCTGCCGAAAATACACTGGGAGATCGCCCAGTGCAAACCCGGGCAATCGCCCAGGCCAAGGAAAATCTTTCTGCTGTTGAAAAATAGGGTTGGGCGAACGCCCAAATTTAAGCCTGGGCGATCGCCCAGCTTATTTTTCCCGGCGGCTGATTTTCAAATGGCCATAACTTCTTGTAGGAAACTCCAAATTAAGATCCGTAAAAAGTGTTGGACTCGTAATTCAATTATCTTTCCAATGGTATATCATTTGCTTTGTGTAGATTTTAATATCAAAAGTTGTACTCTAATTTCTCCACATGCTTCAGTAGGTAGTTTCCCAATTTGGTTCTTTGGCTTTCCGGTGTTTGATCCATTGATTAAACTCTTTGTTGTCACTCCAAAACACCTTAAACTTATTGATTTTCCCTTCTTCCTCATCCTCAAATGTTTGGCTCTTGATACTCACTTCAAAAACTCAACTTACTCGTCGATTTCGCCAAATTATTGCTCTTTTCGTCCATTCTTCTCCAATTGTTTACAAACGCGTCCAAAACTGAAATAGAACAATAATATACTAGATAAGTAGAAAATCAACTATATGATGACATAAAAGATTAATTCAAATGCCAAAATAAGTGCATAAAACGTACTTATCAAACACCCCCAAACTAAACCTTTGTTCGTCCTCGAACAAAAACAAAACTAAAATATACTTTAACTAAGCTAATTGAATCCACGAAAATTTGTCAATGTTGACTTCCTTACCATATGCCTCAGGTTCAAAAATAAAGCAACATTATTAGAAGGATATCAAACAACAGCACAAAAATTTTCACTTATCCGATGTTCGACCTTGTGTGAGTGTGTGAATAGCCAAACATTGAACTTATGCATGTATTAGACCATGACCAATATTGTGTTGTTGATATTTTAGCAATCCCGAACCCTTTGTAGTCATTTATTCCTTACACCTCTCGTAAGTTATCACACTTCTAAAGCTTTTCTCTCAAGTCCCGAGGTGTTCTAGCGAAATTGGTTTCTATTGATCATTACAATACTCTTTCTTTTCAACAAAAGTGGTAAAACTTAGCACTTGTATTCTGAGAATTAGGATGGTGAGAGATTTCTAAATTCTCATCTTCAGTCTCCAAGGTTCTAATCTAGCAATCCTTTCTGAGCACTTCTACTCTTTTTATTTATTCAACTCCTGTTAACAGTCTTACATCCTGTGCAATACTTCTCTTTCACTAGCTTTCTGTGTGACCCTTGTAGCGAGCTTTGGGTCGATGACTCCCAAGTCAGATGACCATAGGGCACCAGGTTTGAAAATACCCTAGCAGACTTAATTGCTCGAGTCTCACAGGCTAATAGAGAAGTGAAGATGTAGATTTATAAATGTCGCTCTCTTTTCTTTTTCTTGTTTTATATTCAGGACTCATGTAGCGAGCTTTGGGCCGATGACTCCCAAGTCAGATGACCATAGGGCACCAGGTTTTAAGATACCCTAACAGGCTTAATTGCTCGAGTCAGATGTTTCATTTAAATTTTATCAGCTGCGAGTAGTGCTCAGTTTAGATTCCTTGACTATAACCCATTCAACCAAAGATGAGACCCAGAAAACCCAAACCATCAAAAGTCTTAGAACAAAAGTAGTAACTTTAACACCCCCAAACTGTTCTCAAAACAGTTTAGTCACTAGCTCTAAGAATGTAGGAACGAAATTTTTATCATGATACTCAGTCAACAATATCAACACTGACACTCAAGTCATGCCTCCAATAAACAATAAGTCAATAGTGGCTATGTGCTTCCATAATCAGGTCTAACATGAATAAGTGTACAGATAAAAGAACAAGTTCAAGTGTTGTCTAATAGTCGACTAAAAATGTGCCCAATTTTGAACAAATATCATCATGGTAAGGTATTCAACAGTGACCAGGCAACTAAACAATTTTTTTTTTTTTTTTAAAAAGTATTTCAGTTATAGAGACGAGAGTGATAAGCAAATCAGAAGTACTTGAGTAAAAAAAGTATTTCAGTTATAGAGACGAGAGTGATAAGCAAATCAGAAGTACTTGAGTAACATGATACTTTATACCCCACCCCCAAACAAAAATCTTACATTGTCCTCAATGTAAGAATAAAATAAAGCAAAGAGAAGGAAGGAAAAGATCAGTTACTCCCCAGAGAGAGATGTGGAGAAGAGAGATCTGCCTAGTATGTAGTGGACTCAGATGTAGTGTCGGGACCCTTGGTCAAAAGATGATTGCTTACATAATATCCAAGCGGCTCGCAAAGTGAGATATCCTGCGCGTGACAAGGTGAGACCTAATAAGTGCAATAAATAAAATAAAAACTAATAAATTATTTAAACTATCTAAAACTACTACATATAAAGCAAGTAAATAAAAGGGTAAGAAAATGGGTTGCCTCCCATTAAGCGCTTATTTATAGTCAGTAGCTTGACTTATTGTCTGATTGCTTTACGTCACTCCGAATAGTGCCCTTGAGGACCTGTTTTGCTTGCATCTATCGACATTGGCACGCGTTGGAAGTGGCTCAATTGTCTGTTTCCATTCAGTTGTACCCATGACAGGTGTTGTTCCAAACAAAATATTCACCTCTTCTATGCCACTATCAACATCAAAATAAGAACCCAAATGAGTTAAGCACATGTGTAATGCATCATCACAATTAGTATAAGCAAGACAATCATCATCTAATGCTTCTATCATGTCCACATCAGCAACATCCTCATTATCATGTGGTAGCTTGTTGACATTAAAAATATTCAGTTCTACTGTCATGTTACCAAAGGATAGTTGCATAACTCCATTCCTGCAATTAATGATAGCATTAGATGTTGCCAGAAAAGGACGACCAAAAATTACAGGAATATGTTTTGTAGAGTCTCGTACTGGTTGAGTCTCAAGTACAACAAAATCAACAGGAAAATAAAACTTGTCAACCTGTATCAAAACATCCTCTACAATTCCTCGGGGTACTTTCACAGATCTATCAGCAAGTTGTAAAATCATAGATGTTGGTTTTAACTCGCCTAGTCCAAGTTGCATATACACAGAATAAGGAAGAAGATTAACACTAGCTCCTAAATCTAGCAAAGCTTTCTCAATTTTATGGTTTCCTAAGATGCATGAGATAGTAGGACAACCTGGATCTTTAAATTTCGAAGGAGTGTTGCTTTGAATTATAGAGCTAACTTGTTCAGTTAAAAATGCCTTTTTGCGCATATGTAGTTGTCTCTTTGTTGTACATAGATCTTTCAAGAATTTAGCATAGGCAGGTACTTGTTTAATAGCATCAAGTAAAGGAATATTCACACTTACCTGCTTGAAGATTTCCATCATATCATTGATAGAATTACTTTGCTTTACCTTTGTGAGCCTCTGAGGAAATGGGGCTTTTGGAATGTAAGATGGCTCATTATCCTCTTTGGGAGCTTCTTGGATTGAATCATCAGTTGGAACAGTACCTGGGGAAAGTGGATGAGATGTGTTTTGCTTTGAGATATCCACTTTGTTGTCAAACAGACTGCCACATCTCAAAGTCATGATGGATTTAGCCTCTTCATGTTGCACTCCTTTAGGATTAGGAAATGGCTGACTAGGGAACCTTCCTTTCTCAATGGTTGTTGCCAACTGTTGGACTGATGAAGCAAGTTGTCCCATCATGTTTTCAAGATTGGAGATGGATTGTGCCTGAGAGTTCTGGCTGGCGCGTACTTCATTCTTAAACTCAGTAATTGTGTGGTTCTGGCGCTCTAATGCAGCATGTGTAGCTTTTGTCAAGTTTTGAATTGCCTCCTCCCATGGTTTTGGCTGTGAAAAATTGTGATTGAATTGTTGAGCAGCCTGCTGGAGGGCTTGACCTGCTGTATTATCCTGTTGAACACCCTGTGACCAAGAAAAATTGGGGTGGTCCCTCCAACCTGGGTTATAGGTGTTGGAGTAAGGATTGTAAGGAGGTTTCCTCATCATGTTGAGGGCATTAGGTTGCTCAGTACATGCTTCTAGCTCTGTAGGACTATTGGCTGTCAATGAGGTCAATTTGCGAGAAATGTCTTCTATCATGCATTTGACTTCTTTGATTTCTGAGCTAGGTTCACTGCTGCGAATCTCATAAATCCCCATCTTCTTTGGTTCAGTTTTAGATGATCGACTCCGCTGTTGTGAATTGTCAGCTTGCTTTTGAAAGAAGCTCCAGATCTCTGTAGCATTCTTAGACATAAGCTCTCCCCCACTTGTGGCCATCAACCATTCTTGAATATGCGATAGCAAGCCCTCCAAAAAATATTGGCATAAATGCCATTTTTCATAGCCATGATGTGGACATTTCATGAGAAGCCCGTTGAATCTATCCCAAGTTTCATAGAATGGCTCATCGTCTCTTTGCACAAACTCTGAAATTTCCCTGCGAATAGCATTAGTTTTGTGAACAGGAAAGTATTTATTCAAAAATTTAGCAACCATTTGTTCCCAAGAAGTAATACTATTTGCAGGTAGTGTATTAAACCATGATCTAGATCTATCTTTCAGAGAGAATGAAAACAGACGAAGTTTAACATTATCAAGAGAAATATTCTCATATTTAAATGTTTCACATACAGCATAGAAGTCCGTGAGATGATTGTAGGGTTCTTCACCATCTAAACCATAGAAAGATGGCAGACAGTTAAGCACACTCGGTTTAAGCTCAAAATTTCGAGCAGTCACTTGTGGGTATTGTATGCAAGAGGTGCTCAAATTAGCCAATGGACTAAAATAGTCACTAAAAGGTCTCTCCTTAATTTCATCGTCCATGTTTCTCTTTTTTTTAAAAAAAAAAAAATAGAAAATAAAAACAAAAAACAAAAAACAAAAAAAATAAAAGTTTTTTTTTTTTTTTAAATAGAAAATAAAAACAAAAAAAATAAAATAAAATAAATAAAATCCTAAATTATAACTAGTCAAGAATAAAATTAACTAAAATTAAATTAACCTTCAGACGCAGTCCCCGGCAACGGCGCCAAAAACTTGATGTCAAATTTTAATTAACTCGCAAGTGTACGAATCTATTGGAATATAGATAAGTAAAAACGAGATCGATCCCACAGAGACTGCTATGAGGAAGGTGTAACTTAATCCAAATTAACTGTTATTCTAGTCTAGTTGAGTCGAAAAGATTTGTTGTTGAAATTGTTTAACTAAAAGACTAAAGAAGTATGCTAAAAAGATGAATTGAGAATTCAAATTGTGTAAAAGGCCAAGGTTTCGGAATCCACCATTGTCTAACTTAGCAATCATCCAATCATTCATTAATTCCAAAAAACACACACGACAATACGAAATCAATCTATTGTCGTCCCTAAAGATTTATCAATTAAGTCCAAAGGCAGAAAATCAAATATAGGCTCCCCTTATGCTTCAAACATAAATCACTTAAGCATTTTTCATATCAAATTCCATTGAAAGAAGACAAAGAATCAAAGATTACCTAAGCATTCCATGTATCCCAATACGAATAAAAGAAGATGAAAAATCAAAAGAAATTAATAGAACCATTTAAGCATCAAGCACGGATTAATTAAACCAAGATCTAACTATCAAAAATACATGATATTTAAGATGAAAGAAATCATGTTTAATTAATTTAATTAAGAATAAGCCATAAACGTTAAAGCTCTTAAGAAGGAATTAGATGAATAACGGAATAATCACTTAATCAAAACAAGGTTTCATCGTCTACCTTGGATAAAGAAAACTAGAAGAACATGATTAAACTAAGAAAACAATAAATGATAAAACCCGGCATGGATTCAAGGAGAAGAAATCTTTGAAGAAGTCTTGATAGTCGAGGAGTCTTGTTGTCTTGATCTCTTCCGTCTTCTCTTGATTTGCTCTCCAAAAATCCAACCTTTGATATGAGTTAATAACTCATATATATACTTACCTAATTGTCCCACAAAATATCCCAACAAAACCTAAAAATTCGTTCAAAACGTTTCCTAGTTGAATTGGGATTCAAAAAAGGAAATAAAATTATGTTTCTGCCGAAAATACACTGGGAGATCGCCCAGTGCAAACCCGGGCAATCGCCCAGGCCAAGGAAAAGCTTTCTGCTGTTGAAAAATAGGGTTGGGCGAACGCCCATATTTAAGCCTGGGCGATCGCCCAGCTTATTTTTCCCGGCGGCTGATTTTCAAATGGCCATAACTTCTTGTAGGAAACTCCAAATTAAGATCCGTAAAAAGTGTTGGACTCGTAATTCAATTATCTTTCCAATGGTATATCATTTGATTTGTGGAGATTTTAATATCAAAAGTTGTACTCTAATTTCTCCACATGCTTCAGTAGGTAGTTTCCCAATTTGGTTCTTTGGCTTTCCGGTGTTTGATCCATTGATTAAACTCTTTGTTGTCACTCCAAAACACCTTAAACTTATTGATTTTCCCTTCTTCCTCATCCTCAAATGTTTGGCTCTTGATACTCACTTCAAAAACTCAACTTACTCGTCGATTTCGCCAAATTATTGCTCTTTTCGTCCATTCTTCTCCAATTGTTTACAAACGCGTCCAAAACTGAAATAGAACAATAATATACTAGATAAGTAGAAAATCAACTATATGATGACATAAAAGATTAATTCAAATGCCAAAATAAGTGCATAAAACGTACTTATCAGTAATGGCATACGCTTTTATCAACGGAAATTCCGTTTGTGAAGATCACCGACAGAAATTTCGTTGGTAACTTTCAGCGACCCTCAAAATAGTAACAAAAATTCCGTTGCAAATAATCTGTTGGTAGCGACTATTAGGCATAGATATCGTGGCTTCAGTAACGGAAAATCCGTTTCTGAAGCCACGGTTTTTGTAGTGTGGTAATAATCACCATTCTAATAATTCATTTTTCCACATTTCATTGAACCTAACATTTAATGTAAACAAAGTTTTGTCACGTACACTAATGATAATCACTAATGATGATAAATAGTATTATTTGAAAAAAAAAATGAGAACTTCTAAGTAAACTTTATTGTTTCGTGTTAAGTTTTCTTGATGATATCTTCTACATGTCCCATCATACATGTAGGGGAGGAATCAGTTTTTCTCATCAAAATTTAATATGTTCACAGTTTGATTAAATATGTGGAAGCGATATTTGAATTTATGACTTATGTGATTTTTCATATCATTTTAAGCTACTTGATCTAAAAGCTTAAACAGTTAGAAAGAACTATATTTATATCATCTATATTTTGCCTTCAACTACATTTAGCACATTTATTATTTTTAATAGTTCTATTTTAACAAGTACGACGATGGCTTATAATTTAAGATGGTCAAACTGGTCAAATATACATTGTATTCATATATTTCGTAGGACTCACAATTTACTATTTACTTATTATCCATATATTTGATAAAATACAATTAATAAGCACTTTAAAAAAAATTCAACACCGTCAATTACATACACTAAGCAATTACGATGAAAAAGGAAAATAGAAACTAAAAAAAGGGGAGGGACCATAAACTTATTTATGCATTCTTATAGCATTTATGATCCATGGTCACTGAACTTTGAGTGAAATCGTAATTAGGTTATAAAACTTAATTTGTTTCAATTGAGTCACTAAAGTTTAATCTACTTTCAATTGATTTAAAACATTAATTTTAGCTTCAAATTTTACTAGTGCTTCACCTACCGTCTCCTAAATTGATGAAAAGTGATTAATTGACAACTATACTACAACGAATCTTCCACATTATAACTGTGACTTGCCAACTTAATTACCACTACACACACATCAAAATAGTGAGAAAAAAAAAAGAACATGTCTTTAATTTTTTAACATAATTAAGGATATGGTATCACGTATCACGTAACGATTACGTGGAAGATCAATTATAGAATGACTGTCACCTAAGAATTTTTGTCAGTTTAGTGAATGATACGTGACAGAATGTGATAGACTTGTGACATTTTGAACTAAATTTTAATTTGATGACTAAGGATTTGTTTGAAATCAATTAAATTTTTGTTAAAAAGTTCAAGTCAAAGTTAACAATTAATTTTAACTGCACATTTTGCGGACTCACAATTTATTTTTTATTGACTATGGGCTTTTTGTTTTTGTTTGTTTTTTACTTGGCCTAGATTGTTATTAGTAATTCTATTTTGTTACTAGTGGGAGATATGTAACCAATTAGTGCTCCTTTAGTTTTGCCAAAAATAAAAAATAAATAAATAAATTAGTGCTCCTTAGTTTTAAGTGAAAATATTTATATTATCTTGTATTTAAATCCCAAGCAGTCAATCAATATTATATGGATATTATTTTCAACTTTTGGATTGTATATGGAGGGTATTGGTTCATAAAAAATCAGTACTATTTCGTAATTTTTTTCTATCATGTTCTATTTTTCGTTACATTCAATTTGTATCCGTAACACATTTGATATACTATTTTATTGTACATATAACAACATTTCACTTAGTGTATAAATATCTTAGAATTTTCTTTTTTTGGACTGAAATGTAACCCCCACGTGTCCCTTCCTCCTATCTATTATTACAATAAATGTATGACTTATATTTTTCTTAATAAATGGACCACACACTAGGTGGTCACTTTTTTTTAAGGATGCTATTTATTAATAATTAACTAAATAAAAATATTAATAGAAATATGATAGGCGTGACCTAAAAAAATAACAAATACCTATCCCTTGTGGTCACATTCATCTTGTGGTGATCATGAATGCCGAGGTATCCAGCTAGCAAGCTCGATATTGTTCGAGGGTCATCGTTTAAGCTTACTAAGCAATTGGATAATTTCCTATATTGTAACTTTTACTATTGCCCATAAAAGTTCAGCACTAGGTATTGACTCGACACGTATAGTGAACTAACTTCTTTGTTAATCGTACAATCACCAACCAGGCTAGCTTTCTTGTTATTTATATAAAAATATGAGTTATATTTATTACCATATAAGTTAGTTACATGATTGGCCAAAAATTTCACATGATCTAGAAATTGTACTATATGCACAAAAGAAGAGAAATTTTTAATATTATAATTGAGATTAAACTACTGAGATTTATGACAACTACATAGACATCTCTTTTGTTTTAATTTATAGACATCTCTAAGTAAATAATTAATTAAATAATTGTTGAAGAAGTTAATTTTTATTAAGAACTTTATTTTGATAGAAAAAAGAATTACCGTCTAACTAGTAAATTGGTCATCTCCCTATTTATAAAATGACATATATACTATTCCATCAATTTATTCATGCCATTATGTGAGATTAAACTACATATATTAAAGTATTTTTGGTGATTGAAAAAATGAAATTAAGTCGCTTGATGAATATTCATAAGATTTAAGATACGGAATTAAGGACAGTTTGTTATGGATCAATATACGTACTTATTACTCCGTATTTATATGTGAAAATCATGAAGTTTAATAAAATATGAACTCGTGATTTTTGATTAAAGATAAGTCTCTGGATTTTACGTGATCTTGTATTTTTTTTAACAAGATCAAAAATATCGTCGGAGAATTATTGTGATGCAATTATATCAAGAACGTGGAATCCAATGCTAGTATTTTTTGTAATTTAAACGAGATAATATTAGAAAGTAAATTTTTTATAAATATTTAGAAAGTAATATAACAAGAAACAAAATTTAAATTAAGTGAGAGCACGTGATTTAGTAAATGTTTGGTGGGGTTGAAATTATTTTTTAAATAATTATAAATTGTGAGTCTTATGGAATGTGTGGATAATAATTAAGTTGTGGATTCTATATATGAAATATGTGGATAAAAAATATAGTTGACTAGTTTAAATTATAATTTAAGCTTAAACAAAAAATTAGTGTGCTTTAGTCATAATACGAGAGTTATGTCCACTTACCGTAGCATTGTTCTATTATAAGGAAGAAGAAGAGAATTACATATTACAGGCAAAATTACTCTTTTGTTTTTTCTCTATGCAAAGGAAAAAAGTTTGTCCAAACATCCTTCGTATGGGAAGGAACTATTAAGTTCTTCACGTCCGTCCAATGTTAAAAATAATTAGTGTATGTTTGGTTTTGTTTAAAAAAATTGATAAAAATTTGAGCCAAAATATGATAAAATTTAAGTAAAATCAAGTATAACAACCTACTTTATACGATCTACAGCTTTTATCAATTTTTATCAAAATCTGATAAAAAACTGAAATTTTAGTAAAATCAAACACAGTTAGAATTTAATGTTTTATTCATAATTTATTCAAGATTTCAAACCCCAAATCCATTTTGAAACTCAAGACAAGGCACACAGCTACAAGAGCAAATTGCATAAAACAGGGGCCTTCATACTAGAGGCTAAAAACCATTAGTAAGAAGCACGGGAGACTTCATCGTCAGTGACTCCAGTCGAGTTGACGAAAGACTTCATAGCATCGTACAAACTTTGAGCAGCAGTCGTGTTTTGAAGTTCGATACCATGAAAACCACCTTGATTATATTGATAGACCACGGATACTTTGTTTTTCGATAACAACTCTACTAACTGGGTTGTTCGGTCGGATAAGGGATCACCTTCGTCAGCTTTTGCGAAGACCCTCGGTAAACGTGAAACCCGTCCGAGATAAGATCCACCAGCTATCGGGTTACAAAACTCGTGATCTCGATTGGCGCCATGTGGCAATGCCAATGTCCACAACACGTCACACACATACAAAGGAACGTAAGGATCATCGATAAGTCTAAGCTCTGATGGAGTCCTAATTTCTCCACCAAAGAAAGGTTGATTCAATAGAATTCCGCGAATTTTTATTGGACTAAGATCAAAATCAAGTGTACGCAGAGCCGTGTGATAAACTATGTTCGCACCAGCACTACTGCCCAATAGAAAAACTTTCGAAAAATCAGCATAGTCTAGCCATGGATCACGGCTCCCAATACCTAATGCCTGGTTCTTAACCCAAAAGATAGCAGTCAAGGCATCGTCATAAGCTGCCGGGAGGCGGTTTTCGGGGGTCAGCCGGTACTCGACCGAGACCACCACCGCCGGGAACTGCGAGGCGATATTGTTACAGAATTCATGAAAAATGACAGTTGATGCACTATACAACACGAAGTCACCACCATGTAAGTAGATTATAAGTGGCAGCTTTGTTGTTGCTGGGGGGGTGACAGGTATGTAGAGGCGGACATAGGCTTTGCTCTCGGGGCTGAGCTGTATATCCGCCGATAGCGCCAACGGCGAGTTGTTTGGGTCTGTCAAAGTCGGGGTGGCATTCACCATAGGAATTAGGATTTCTCTGTGCAATGTACCATCAGGATTCCAGCTTATTCCAAGTACTTCGAAGGCATCTTGCCAAGTATGGTTGGCCACCTTTTCATCAGCCATGATAGACGGCCATGATTGGCTGAAAAGCAAGAACACCAGAAGAGAGTATGAAGCAAGAGCATGCCATGATTTTGGGTTTTGATTCAGACAATGTTGTCTGAACATTGTTTGTTATTGCAATGGATTCAACATTGTTTGTTATTGCAATGAAAAGCAAGAACACCAGAAGAGAGTATGAAGCAAGAGCATGCCATGATTTTGGGTTTTGATTCAGACAATGTTGTCTGAACATTGTTTGTTATTGCAATGGATTCAATCTAGGGAAGCTAAGAAGAAGCAGAACAGTGTGTTGAAAACTGGATGCCTTGAGGGAATGGAGAGTGGATTATAAATAGTGTGAATTTAAGGGTATTGATAATAAAATTTCAATTAATTTTGAATTAAAGAATTACGTTTATCAACTGTATTATTGTAGTACATTATCCACAACCACACACACACACACACACACGCAAAGGAAAAAAACAAAAAAAAAAAAAAGAAGAAGCAATTTTCTTGTATTTTTCATAGACCCTACTCTCCACAGGACCACACTTTTGTATCCACTCCAGTATCACTTAATATTCATGAAATATTGTTGATAAATTAGGAACAAAATTCCATACTGCGTAGTTATTGTTGACCAAAATAACCATTTGCTTTTCAAAGGAGCCTCAATATTTGATTAGAAAATTGAGTCATTTTAATCATTTTATCCCAAAAGTCAAAAAATAAAAAATGAAAAACTCATTAAAATTTCTTCCAAACAAGCAAATATTATGTTATTAAGAGTTTACACTTTTAGGATGATGACATGATTAAGTTTTAGTATACACATGTCTTGGGTTTGAATATAAACAAATATAAACAAATATATTTTAGTAGACAAAGATCGTTGTTATAAATCTCTATGAACACATGTGCACATGTCTACGCTTAAGAGAGTCTCTTGAAAAGGGATATAAGTGAAATAAATTTATCTATTTTTTTAAGATATTAAACTTTTGAACGATGTACTTCAATAAAATTTAATATTTATTGAACTCAACTTTTGACATGAACATATTATTTAAGTCAAGTGATGTATAGTGTGACAAGTTTGTGTTTAGAAAGGATTTTTTTAAATCTATAAGCAGTGTCATACGGAATTTAAATATATAAAAATTTTTAAAATAAAAAATAGAGGCATTATGCACAGTAAGAATTTGAAGGTTTTGATGCTAAAATTCAATGTAATTGACATAAAACGTTTTTATTTTTTAAAGTGATTGTACAAATAATCACTACCTATGAAATTTTGGCAATTTCACTCTCAAATCCACTTTTGCTTCTGCAAAACATCATCTTCCATTGTCATTCAAAAATCTCCGTTAAATGGACTCTTGTACACGACTACTATCAATTAGTAAGGATAATTTCATCAACATACATTTTTCCCATTTCTTCCTGCCTAATTGATGTACTTCCTAAACTGTACAATTACTGAACAATTTCAGATTTAGATTACTAATCCGATGACGTTGGCATGTGAAGAAGCGTCGGCCAGGATTTGTTTGTGTCCACAAAGTCTTCATCTCAATTTGGATTTCAAATTCTTGGTGAAATCTATTTTGTTTTACATTATTTTATATATGATTAAATATAAAAATTAAAGATTTAAAACTACCGTTAAAGAAGTACATCAATTAGATGGGAGGAAATGAGAAAAATGTGTGTTAAAGAAATTACCCCTACAAAGTAGTCGTACAAGTCGTGTTCAAAAGTCCACTTAACGGAGTTTTGTGGATATAACAATGGATGGAAATAGTGTTTTGTGCAAGCAAATGCAGATTAAAGGTAAAAATGTTAAAATTTCATAAATAGAGATGATTTATACAATCACTTTGAAATATTTTGTGGCTACTACCCTTAAATTAATAATGAATTAAAGAATCACGCACGTGTGTCACATGAAATACAGTTCAATGTCTATTCCACAGCCCCACACAATTATTGTACTGTTTCTTATCAATACTAGCACCACTCAATTAATATTCAAGAAATGTAATTCTGGTCAAAATAAAATTTAAATAAATAAATTTATTTTAATTTTGAGAGCTCAAGTTTTTTAGGGAGATGATTGAATATGAGTTGAAATATGTTATCTCGAATTTATTGTTTATTTTTATATTTTTGACATTGATACATTAAATTTTCTAAACAAATGAAAAGATGCCAACATTTACTGAGAAAAGATCATGTGTCAAGTATCATAATGATTCATTTATGGAAATTATGAATATGTTAAAGTTTCAAGTAAGAATATAAGTTCTTGCACGGATACTTGTTTATAAAATTGTACATATATCAAACATGTACAATAATTAATTCAAAGCTTTGCAGTACAAAAAGAATGAATTTCCGAAAATGAGGGTTTTTGAGTTAAATTTTTTATTATATCAACATGTTAATCAAAACTTTAAAATGACAATAATTAATGATTGTTTTTGTAAAAAGATTTTGTAAATTATAAGAAATGAGACTTACGGAATATGTAAATAAAAAATTAATAAAAAGTATATGTCCTATGGAATGTGTAGATAAAAAATAACGTTTTACTAACTCATAAATTGTTATAAGTACTGACAAACATGCTAATAATGTAAAAATTCGTTACATTGTTTTAAAAATAGACACTATCGTGTTTTCGTGAGTAAAATCAAACAGTGGCCATTGAACTTTAACTAGATTTCTACTTAACAACCGAAATTTAAAAGGTATTTCAACGCTCACCCAAATTTCAATTAAGATTCTCATCCATCATCTATTACTAATTCACTTGCAATGCCTGAAGGAATATCTTACGTAGCAAACAATCTTTTGATATAGCATAGTAATTATGTTAAATCTCCCACAGACAACAAAAGCGCACTACTCAAAAAGTCTAATTGGCATGAATTTAGTAGTTGGAAAAGATTGAAAGCATTTCAATTTCTTTGAAGAAGAATGTGTTTGAGTAATGCATTTTTGTTGGCTATGAGAGATTTAACATTGTTGCTACGCTACGTTGAAAGAGCATTTGGCACATAAGATATTCAATCAGGTATTACAAGCGAATATGTAATGAGTGATGATTGAAAAACTTATTTAAAAGTTGAGTGAACGTTAAGATACATTTTAAAGTTATATAGTTAAGTAAAAACCAAGCAAAAGTTCAATAGCCACTTATTAATTTACCTTGTTTTTCGTCCTAGACTTGACCGAATATGCTGCCTCAACGATGTCCATTTTTTCTCCATTCTTGTACAGATGTCCTCTCCATGAGTAACACACAATAAAAAAACAAAAAAACAAAAGCATTAATTTTGCATGAATAATGTAAAGATATTAATGCATGGAATAAAAATTAAACGCTATTGTTTTAGGATAATTTTTTTGTGATGGTATTTAAGTTAAACTTTTATTGAGTTATTTGATTTAAAAGTTTAAATTATTTGAGACTGTCACATGTATATAATTTATAATGTCTTTAACATGTTTAATAACGTATACGTGAGATTCAATATATATTTTTTAATCAAAATTTAATACGTACAGAATTTCAATACATGTGTAGTAACGTGCAGGGATAGAGCCACATGGAGCCGAGTGCAAGCGGCCTCCTGTACTGAGTTTTGAGAAATAAAGAAAAAATGGAGAGTGTATCTGTTCTGCGTGTAAGTATATGTGTATATCAGTAAGTTATATGTGTATATATATATATATATATATAAAACTTACTGAGAGTGAAGGGGAAAGAGAAATAAAAAAGATATTTTAAATTCAAAATTTCATTTATGGTCCATGAATTTTGAAAAATTAAAACGTAAGATAATTGCATGACTAAATACTTAAGTAATGATTTATTATTTTTTCTTAAAGTGGATCAAAATTGAATAATATAGAAAGTATTTTTAGAGTTTTTACTCTCGAGTTTTTATATTTATCATCAATTTAACTTTATTTTAAGCTTCTTCCTACGCAAGTGGTAGAGACGAATCAAGTGTACGCCTAGAACTTCTATCTTTAATATGTGGAAGTTATGCTAATATTTTGTTTTTACATTTAAATCTCGCCAGCACTGAAATAGAATTCTGGCTCCGTCCCTTGTAACGTGACTTGAACTTAAGTACGATGATGGCTAAAGGAGAGAGATCAAGCAACAACGATGAAAAGGAAAAATAGAAACTAAGTGCTTGTTTGGTGTAGATAAAAAGTAGTTTTTTTAGAATATTTTGTTGAAAGTTGACGAAATGTATGGTTTTAAAAGTTATAAAAATTGTAGATCGTATAAAATGTGTGGTTATGGATGAGTCGGGTGGAAAAATTTAAAGTAGTTATCAAAAACGTGCAAAAAGAAAATAGAGGGTCCAAAATTCAAAGACTAGCGCATTGACAAATAAAGCCAATGTTTAATTAATGCACTGGGAAAAGGAAAGATGCGGCCTTTTCTAGAGAACACTGTGGTGAAAACTGCATAACACTCTTTATTTTTTTTATTTTTTTATTTTTGTCGTGTGTACGTGTCAGTTGTCACTTTCTTTTTTTGTATATTCTTTAATTGATAGGAAATATTACAATAAATTAAATTTTAATTTAATGTATATATTGTTTATATGCATGAGTTAAATTTCAATAATCTTGAAAATTTAATATTTGCTAAATATTGTAACCAATATTGAATATGAATTAAATCAATTATATTCCTACAATAATATAAAAGTCTTAAATTTTTTCTGTTTAAATTTCATCCAATACGGCATCGTTTCATTATTTCAAGTTATATTTCTTCTTTATACTACCTACTTTATGACACCAATTGCTCTCCTTTGTTATATAAAAATGTAGACAAAATTGGGTACATCGTAGGAGCTTGGATTTATGTTTATTTACTCGACAATCACCATCCTTATATATATATATATATATATATATATATATATATATATATATATATATATATATATATATATATACTCGACAAATTAAATTATGAAGTAACTCGACAAACTAGAATTTTTTTTTTTCATTTGTCTTATACTTTAATTTATTATAATTTTTATTTTTTTTATTTTTAATTATTTTACTGTTTAACTTTCGTTTATTATCTGTCATAATTCCAAATTGTTATATCAGTCGTAAATTTGTTTCTCACTTACACTAAATTTCTCTAACATCTTCCATAATTCCTTTTTGTAGAAGTCATCAATTAGATTTGTTTATTTATAGATTATTTGAGATTAGTTATTGAAATATGATGGTAAGTTTGAGTTGAAACTTTGGAACATTTGTTATATATAAAACTAGTATTTTGAGACTTACAGCTATAGACAAAATTGGGTGATTTATTCGAGCTTGGATTTATGGTCTCGACAAATGACCATCCTCATATTTTTTATTTTTTATATTTGGGTCGAGTAAATTGAAAAAAATTCTATCAATTCTACCAATTCAATTCTACCAAAAATTATCGAATAACTTTTTGGTCAAGTAACTCGACCAAACCGAGTTTGTCGAGTAACTCGACAAGCTCTGGTCACTGGAGTTTGTCGAGCAACTATTTATTTTTATTATTTTTTTCATTTGGCCTATAGTTTACTTTTTTATAATTTTTATTTTTTTAATATTTTTTATTTGTTTTATGCAGATATTATGTAGATAGATGGATGCACAAGCACAAAAAAAAAATTAAAAAAAAAATGTATGAAAGAATTGTATGCAGAATTATATTAGTTGATGAACAAGAGAGTACATACATTTCATGGTAGTTCAAGTACAACGAAAGTAGGCAAGTTTCATTTAATTCTATGCTATATATTAGCTACTTATTTTATATGAATTATAACAGGGTTATTTTTTTTTTTTTGTAGTTAATGAACAGAAAATAGTTGATGATGATAGTATAGTTGATGATGGTCTACTAAATAACAATTCTTACCAAAATTCCTATACACATAATCAGTTGCCAAACAATCAATATAGTAAAGATTTTTACATAACAAATATTCCTACAAAAAGTCATATATTACATATACTAACAATTTGTAAGCATTGTCACGCTAGAAAATTTTAGAAAAAAAAGTAAAGTTTTTTGTTGTTGCGGCGGTAAAGTTAAACTACAAATAAATTATGTACCTGATGAATTGGTCATTAAAAAATTAGTTGCTAATTCTCATTTTTCTTGTAGTGCAATGAAGCATTACATTTTAAAAGTAATGTACGCAAATATAATAACCACTTTGCATTTACATCATTTTGTGTAAATTATGATAAGAATCTGGGGAAATCATATAAAGGTATTTATACCTGTATTTACAATTGTAGTTTTATGATACTGAAAATAAAATACAATATAGATTACAAAAATCCGATAAATTTTTTGAATATAGATTGCATAAATTAATAAATATATTAAAGATTAATCCATATTTGAAATTTTTTCGCTCATTAAGTAATATCAATTCTTTAGAATTATGTAAAATACATATTAAATGTGACCTAGGACTTGATCATAGGGTGAACAATACACCTCCAGCATCACAAAAAACATATTGTTAAGCGTCAGCTCTTTCCCAGACGTCATCTTCAAAACTATTTTGCATTGGCCTTTGATTTCAGATGTAGCTGAATATACCATAAACATTTTCTTCCCATTCTCAATTGTTTCAAAAGTACTGAACAACTTTTTATCCGAGCAAACATGTCTGGTAGCACTGGTGTCAATCCACCATTCCCTTGGGTTTGATCCCACTAGATTCATTTAAGAAATTACTGCAGCGAGGTTCATTTCAAACACATTATATGCTATGCCATCAACCACATTTGCTTCTTTCTTATTGTTTCTTCTTGGCAATCTGCACTCCGAAGATTTATGACCTACTTTGTCATAATTGTAGCATTTTTCTGGATTTTTTTTTTTTGGAAATTCTCCATTTTGGACCTAGTTTTGTCCATTTTCCAGATAACCCAAACTAGCTCTTGTTTGTCTTAGAACTTTGATCATGCTCCACAACTTTTACTTTGGCCATTGGAGGATTGAACCCATTCTTTTCAAAACCTTTGTTGTCATCTTCAATTCAAAGTCTGACAACCAGTTCTTCAATGTTTATTTCCTTTCGCTTGTACTGAAGTAATTCTTGAAATCTTTCCAAACTGGATGCAGCTTTTCAATCATTGCTACCACTTAGAAAGTTTCACTTAAAACCATCCCCTCATCATGAATCTCATACAAGATCATTTGAAGTTCTTATACTTGACTGATTACGGTTTTTGAGTCTACAATTTTATAATCCAGGAAACGGTCAACAATAAATTTCTTAGCCCCTACATCCTCGGTTTTATATTTTCTTTCTAGAGACTTCCATAATTCTTTCACCGTTTTCATTGTAATATACGTTGCCACATTTTGAAATTCAATTTCTCCAATTTTTCTCCATGATTAACCGGAATAGTCACACGACCAGTTGGAGCTACATTTTGGGTCAAAACAAAACTTGGCACTTGTGCCACAGTTTGGTTTAGAGCTGGGCTTGGCACAGTAACCAAAGTTTGATTTTCAGTAGCCACAACTCCAGATATAGAATCAGATGCCATTTCTGAAACACGAAAAAAAAATTAAAAGTTTCAAACATTTTGGAGGTAGAAAACAACCTGTATGAATTTTTTTTTTCTTTTTAGAATATGTTTTAAGATTGTTGAACTTAATATATATAAATAATAAAATATAATTATTATTTTAATTAGTAACAAAACAGGATTACAAAATAAAAACAGTTGCAGTAGCTTGAAACTCAAAAAAAAAAAAAAAGAGAACAGATTAATCAAACCAAGGCATGTGTATTCACAGTGTCCTTAAAACAAATTCGCCCCCTCACCGTAAGTGTTTAAAGAATATTGTACGTCTGTCTCTTAGGATACAACATTAGAAGTAACAGTAAGTTTAGTATAAGAACTTTCTGCTCTGGCGAACTGAACTGAGGACCGAATAAATCACCAAGTACTAGAAGTGTTTGAAAAAATTGATTGAGTAGATCAAATGAATTTTTGTGGACTGTAAAGAGAGAAAGTAGAAAATTTTGTGTTGATTGTGGAAAATCGGACCTGTTTATATAGGCTCCCATGTGACCTTTCAATCCCCCATAAACGGGTAAGTTGCAAGTGTTACAGAATTCACACCTGAATTAACAATGCATTACATTCAGGAAATTAAAAGAGAAATTGGAAGGTCTAAAAATAAATTAGCAATTAAATTCGGAAAAAATATGACAAAACGTAGGCTTCCCTAAGAGGCCAATTTCGTTTCGACATTCGTGTACGCAGGTTGCACTCGCATATGAGTTATATGTGTAAATCGGTTCGTGATTTGCACCCCCTTGCGGAAGTCCACAAGAGAAAGGCTCTATGCCACACAATATTACACCTTTGTAAATTGTGTACATTTAAATACTAGTCAATCTTACATCATTTTTCCAATATGGGATAACCTACTTTTTTTTTCCTTCCACTATTTTTTCAACTCCACTTTGAGCTTCAATTTTTCATTCACCTGAGCATCAATTTTTCTAAGTAAATATATGATTTCGATATTCACGCGGAGGAGAATATGAATTTACTTTTATCTTTCATATTGAAGAAATGGGTCTCACACAAAATTATGCCTAAACATGGCATAATATCACTAATTTTCCAACAACTTGTTGGCTATGAGAGATTTAACATTGTTGCTACACTACATTAGAAGAGCATTTGCCACATAGGATATTCAATCAGGTATTGCAAGCAAATATGTAACTGGAGATGGTTGGAAAACTTATTTGAAAGTTGAGTGGGTATCGAGATACCTTTTAAAATTTGATGGTTAAATATAAACTAAGGGTGTGTTTGATTCCAAGATTTTCCATGGAAAATGTCTAAACCATGGAAAAACTTGTCACATCAGTAAAAAATATTTTCTATCTTTGGCTGTTTGATTGTAAATGGAAAATGAAAATGATTTTCAAGGTACAATCAGTTAAAGCATGGTTAAGAAAGAAAAGTTGGAAAATATTTTCTTAGCAAAATAGGTAGTTTTTTTTTTCCAACTTTCATGGAAAATCTTTTCTTTTCTATGGAATCTAATCAAACACACCCTAGTATGCATGGAAAAAGGTGGAAAATGAAAATATTTTCCATGTAAGGTGGAAAATAAAATCTACAATATAGGTGAGAAAATATTTTCCAAGAAAGTTGGCAAAAATGTGCTTTAAATGATTGTACCTAGAAAATCTATTTTATTTTCCATGTGCAATCAAACAACAAAAGTGGAAAAGAAAATTTTTAAATTTGACAACATTTTCTATGGAAATGACATTTTCCATAGAAAATGTGCCAATCAAACACACCATAAGTTAAAATTTAGCCACTGATTGATTTACCTTGTTTTCATCCTAGACTTGATGGAATATGCTGCCTCAACGATGTTCATTTTTTCTCCATTCTTATACAGATGTCCTCTGCCATGAGTAACACACGTTGAGAAAAAACAAAACAAAAAAAAACGAAAGCATTAATTTTGATTGAAAAATGTAAAGATATTTGTTAGATGTCATTTTAAGGCTTAGGTCCAACGTGACTAAAAGATTAAAATTTTAGAATTATATCTTATTTTAAATTTGACACGTATATGCAATTAAACGCTATCGTTTTAGGATAAGTTTTTGTGATGGTTTTCAAGTTAAACTTTCAATGACAGTTGTTAAATTCTTTGATTTAAATTCTAGGCGCATTGACACACGGCCTAAAGCCTACGTTGCTTTTGTTGTTGTTTTTGTATTGAAAAATATTTTAATTAGGAAGAGCTCTTAATCCATATAATAGAGACAAGAAAAATTATTTATCTTTAATCTTAATTATTAACTAATTCTCGGCTTAAAAATATCTCACTCAATATAACTATTCTAAACAAGCTCGAGATTGATTTTAAATTATTTTCACTTATTTGATACATATGGGTGAGATAGTTATAGACTATATAAATTTGTGAAATAATAATGTGGATATTATATCCACTACTTATTAATATTAAAATAATTCTAAATCTAACAACTTAGTTTATTTATTCCAAAAATACTACATAATTAATATTATATTATTTAATAAAATAATGAATTAAAATCAAAGGACAAAGACCACGTGACTTTCCAAATTTGTTGATTGAGTCATTGATTATTTGCACAATAAGTCCTTCATCTTTAAAATATTTTCATTTTAGTCTTCGTACTTTCTCTTTCATTTCAATTTCGTCCTTTTTAATTTGCAACCTAAGTCCTTCAACTTTTAAATTTGTACAAGTTGGTCCCCATATTTATACTTTTATATCAATTTAGTCCTTTGTATCATTATTTGATACAGATGTTACAAATAATATTGTGTATCAATGTTTGATACAAATGTTACAAATGATATTTTGTATCACTGAATATGTTACATATTATATTATGTTATTTTACACATCACATGTTACATGAATTGGTATTCTGTATCACTGATGTTACGTATATTACAAATGATGAAATCAATAATTTTATTTGTTAAATTTAGCATTGTGTTACATATCTATATCATACTATAATGAACTTATTGAAGTTTAGAGTTGATTTTGCAGTTGTAACAATTTCTGTTTAGTATCACAATCTGATACAGATGTTACAAATCATATTGTGTATCACTATTTGATACAAATGTTACAAATAATATTTTGTATCACTGAATATGTTACAGATTATATTATGTTATTTTACACAACACATGTTACATGAATTGATATTTTGTATCACTGATATTTTATATTTCAATTTGTAACACAGATTGTTACAAAATATCATTTGTAACATTTGTATCAAATATTGATACACAATATAATTTGTAACATATGTATCAAATAGTGATACTATAAAGGACTAAATTAATATAAAAGTATAAATATATGGATCAAGTTGCAAAAATTTAAAAGTTAAAGGACTTATGTTGCAAATAAAAGAGGGCGAAATTGAAATGAAAGATGAAATATAAGGACTAAAGTGAAAATATTATAAAGATGAATGATTTATTGTGCAAATAATCAAGGACTTAAAAGTAAATTTGAGTGAATTCACGTACAAATATATTTTGTGGTATAAATTTGATTTTAATTTATTATTTTATTAATTAATATAATTTTAAAAATGTAGTATTTTTAGAATAAATTTGTTAAATTGATAAAATTAGAATTATTTTAAAAAAGTGGTTTATTTATGAAAAAATCCCAATAATAATTCTATTTATTACTCATACTAAATGTTGATAATCATCGATCTAGGTGATAGTGGACTCCGCTGTCTTCAATTAACTAAAATTAAAATAATATAATTAATCACCAATAGAAGACAGTCGAATTCACTGCCAGTTAAATTACTCTTTGTGAAATAATTATGGCATTATCTTGGTGTGAGAATCCTGAGATTGAAGATTCATTGTAGTCTAATTTTGTTACGTTTCTAAATTTTATTTTGTATTTTGTTTATTTTTTGACTTAGCCTTAGTAATTGTTAGAGTTGGCAAATGGGTTAGATTGGACCAGTCCAACCCGTCAAAGCAGGGCCACACATGAAACAGGACTTAGCTGGCCCAGTCCAGTTTTATATGGGCCAGAAATATGCTAGCCCAGTCCAGCCCATTGGCCCAACTTACCTTAATTTTTTTTTCTTTTTTTTTTAAATAAATTTTTTATACAATCTAATACATTACATCAAATACAATCTTAGATAAATTTAAACTATATATTTTGAGATTTTTAAATAGATTAATTTATAAAATTGGGGCTCTCATGTATTAGTTAATAGATAAACGTCAATTTTCTTTTAAAATAATAATTTTTTATTATTAATTGTAAACTATTTTTAGACATTTTTTAAAAAAAAATACAAATATTAAAGGCATGCTAGTATTATTGTTTTGAGATATAAGCCTGTCTGGCTTAAATTAAAAAATTTACTTATAAGTAAATTTAAAATAAATAATTTACTTGCCACATCAAATATATTTTGGATTAAAATTTAAATTAAACTAAATTTTAATTAAATCTAAACAATTTTATGTTGGATCATGAGATTTTTGGACTAATGTTTATTGATGAATTTGGCTTAGATCATTTTAGATTGATATTATTTGAATTATGTATTGGGGTAATTCACAAAACGAGTGATTAGTGTTAAGTAGCAAAAACAAAAAATAAAAATAAAAAAAAAATCAAAATCGGGCCGGCCCAACTAGCCCGCGGGCTAGATGGGCTGGGTCATCTTGGCCCGGTTTTATTTAGGTTATGGCCAACCCAACCAAAAATACGGGCTACATGTGCAGACTTGCGGGTCGGGCCAATTTTACCACTTCTAGTAATTGTATTTTGTTACGGAGATAGATAACTAGTTAGTACTCCTTTAGTTTTGCCAAAAAAAAAAAAAAATAATAATAATAATAATAATAAAAATACATATTTGTGTTCCTTACACCTTTAGGATTGTATTTGGAGGGTATTGGCTAATAAAAAATAATTACTATCGTGGAAGTTTTAAGTTTTTTCTAAATAATTTATCAATTGTTGACGTCGGAATCTGCAATGTCTACGTTCCAACAGATCTCTAGTCTCTGCCAACTCATATGTTACCTGCACACTCGGATAATCGTTAGGCACCAAGATCTCCAGAGAAAAAGGGTCCGGCGATCATTGGTACTCCGACGATCAAGTCAACTGCCGGTTAAAGAATAATACACGGGGGGCGAAAGTAATGGGGTGTGGGAGAGACAAGCAGGCAGAGATTTGAGCAGAGTTTAGGGTGGGATTTTAAGCGTAAAAAGAGAGTACATTGGAACAACTGGAGACGTTGTATTTATAACGTAGGAGTCCTGATTGATTTAGGAAACAAATCAATCAGATACCCGATCGGATTCTCCTTCCTTATGGGATAGGGATTATTCATTACTCAGGCAATCTCCAAGATTACCTTTCTTTTTTGAGCCTATCACCTTGCATGATTTTAGGAGATTATGATTCGGTTTCTTTATGAGGATCGTGCGCCAATCCAACGTAATCTGTCTTCAATTACCTATCTGGTCATTCCAGAATATCGTGCTGCCTGCTAGTTATGGTTGATGCGAAGCCCTGCGATGCCCTATGGCTCGGCCGTAAGTGTCGATGCCTTCTATGGGCCTTGCGGTATTGTAACTGCAGGAGGCTAAGATATCTAATGGGCTTCTGAGGCCCCTTTCAGAATTTATAAGGCCGTTACTGGGCCTATATGAGGGGCTCGTTGGGCTTTTGCTGACGTGGAAGCCCATCAAAATCGAGTGGTAACAATAGTCCCCCAAATATAAGCCTATTATTCATAATAGGCGTGGGACTTTGAAAGTGAGTGGAGAAATTTCTGACAAAATTTTTTTGATTTCAGCGGAAAGCGTGGAGTGTGGTCTTCGCGTATGGTCTTCGCCAATTGGGTTCTTATCCAGTATAGTCCTCCAAGTCCGAGGTCGAACATTCATGACGGGTGAGGGCTTCAGGGGCCCAGGCCTTTGGTGATGTGTCCGCGGTTGGTGTGATACTGTCAATCAAGGCTGTCATTGTGTGGCCAGGCAATCATGAGTGAGAGGGTGTATGTATTTAATGCAATAGCGTGTGGCAGATAACGGGGGCGCGCGTGAGGCGCGTGCGTTCTTGTTGTACTAAACGCTTGGGGTTCCGTTTCCCGCTTGTTGCCCAATTTAAACACGTGTTCACCATCCAACGGCTCAGATGTAACACTTAGAAGTTGGACGATGGGAATTGGAATGCCTCAATTCTATAAAGCTTGGCGCTCTCCTTCATTACAACTTCTTCTTGCTTTTGTGCCCATTTGTGAATGTTGCGGATGCTCTGCCGGTAATCGAGAAAATCCAAGTGTGGGCATCGTTCCAACTGCATTTCCGAGGTAAGCGCGCCGAGAGTTGCAGTGATTTGTTTCGTTGGTTGCTTTTGTAATATTTTCTTGATTCCGTAGTGTGGGGATTATATCTTGTTGCGTGTTCCGACGACAATAGGAGCATCAACTTCCGGGGTTGAGAAGGGTTTGTAATGTCTTCCGGAAACGACGACTCACAAAATCAATCGGACCCCCGGACAAACCCTAGTATTTAGGGTGGGTCATCGACATCTGCCTCATCGTCTTCCACCTCTGAGGTCGCAAGGGCCTCATAAATTCTGAAAGGGGCATCGGAAGCCCATTAGACATCTAAGCCTCCTGCAGCTAGAATACCGCAAGGCCCATGGAAGGCCTCGACACTCACGACCGAGCCATAGGGCCTCGCAGGGCTTCGCATCAACCCTAACTAGCAGGCAGCACGATATTTTGGGATGACCAAAGAGGTAATTGAAGATAGATTGCGTTGGATTGGTGCATGGATCCTCACAAGGAAACCGAATCATAATCTCCTAAAATCCTGCAACGTGATAGGCTCAAAGAAGGAAGGTAATCTTGGAGATTGCATGGGTATTGAATAATCCCTATCCCATAAGGAATGAGGATCCGATCGGGTATCTGATTGATTTGTTTCCTAAATCAATCAGGACTCCTGCGTTATAAATACAACGTCTCCAGTTGTTCCAAGGTACGCTCTTTTTACGCTTAAAATTCCACCCTAAACTCTGCTCAAATCTTTGCCTGCTTGTCCCTCCCACACCCCATTATTTTCGCCTCCCGCATATTATTCTTATACCGGTAGTTGACTTGATCGTCGGAGTACCAATGATCGCCAGACCTTTTTTATCCGGAGATCTTGGTACCTAACGATTGTCCGAGTGTGCAGGTAACATACGAGTTGACAGAAGAGTGACTGGAGATCTGTTGGTACGTGGACGTTGCAGGTTCCGACATCAACATCAATATCGTTATTTTTTTATTATATTTTATTTTTTATTACATAATTTGTTTCTGTAACATATCTGATATACGTATTTTAGTGTACATGTAACAATATCTCATGTAGTGGTGTACAAATATCTTGTGCTTCTATTTGTGTTATTGTTCTTGATATTCTTTAAATAAGGGTTTCGAAGTGAATATAAAAATACGATCAAGTCTTCAATTGGTAAAATGTTTTTATAGTACCGTCTTCGAAAATAGAATTCTGGCTCTGTCCCTTGTAACGTGACTTGAACTTAAGTACGATGATGGCTAAAGGAGAGAGATCACGCAACAACGATAAAAAGGAAAAATAGAAACTAAGTGCTTGTTAGGTGTAGATAAAAAGTAGTTATTTTAGAATATTTTGTTTAAATTTGACGAAATGTATGGTTTTAAAAGTTATAAAAATTGTAGATTGTATAAAATGTATGGTTGTAGATGAGTCGGGGGAAAAAAATTTAAAGTAGTTATTAAAAATGTGCAAAAAAAATTAAAGGGTCCAAAATTCCAAGACTAGCGCATTGACACATAAAGCCTATGTTTAATTGATGCACTGGAAAAAGGAAAGATGTAGCCTTTTCTAGAGAAACACTGGTGAAAAGTGAAAACTGCATAACACTCTCTTTAATTTTTTATTTTTTTATTTTTGTCGTGTGTACGTGTCAGTTGTCACTTTCTTTTTTTGTATATTCTTTAATTGATAGGAATATTACAATAAATTAAAATTTAATTTAATGTATATATTGTTTATATGCATGAGTTAAATTTCAATAATCTTGAAACTTTAATATTTGCTAAATATTGTAACCAATATTGAATATGAATTAAATTAATTATATTCGTACAATAATATAAGAGTGTTAAATTTTTTCTATTTAAATTTCGTCCAATACGACATCGCTTCATTATTTCAAGTTATATTTCTTCTTTATACTACCTACTTTATGACACCAATTACTCCCCTTACCAATTGGTCTCCTTTGTTATATAAAAATGTAGACAAAATTGGGTACATTGTAAGAGCTTGGATTTATGTTTATTTACTCAACAATCACCATCCTTATATATATATATATACTCGACAAGTTAAATTATGGAGTAACTCGACAAATTGGAATTTTTTTTTTCATTTGTCTTATACTTTAATTTATTATAATTTTTATTTTTAATTATTTTACTGTTTAACTTTCGTTTATTATCTGCCATAATTCTAAATTGTTATATCAGTCATAAATTTGTTTCTCACTTACACTAAATATCTCTAACATCTTCCATAATTCCTTTTTGTAGAACTCATAGAAGTCATCAATTAGATTTGTTTATTTATAGATTATTTGAGATTAGTTATTGAAATATGATGGTATGTTTGAGTTGAAACTTTGGAAAATTTGTTATATAAAAAAATAGTATCTTGAGGCTTACAGCTATAGACAAAATTGGGGGATTTATTCGAGCTTGGATTTATGGTCTCGACAAATGACCATCCTCATATTTTTTATTTTTTATTTTTGGGTCGAATAACTCGAAAAAAAATTCTATCAATTCTACCAAAAATTATCGAATAACTTTTTGGTCAAGCAACTCGACCAAACCGAGTTTGTCGAGTAACTCGACAAGCTCTGGTCACTGGCGTTTGTCGAGTAACTATTTATTTTTATTATTTTTTTCATTTGGCCTATAATTTACTTTTTTATAATTTTTATTTTTGTAATATTTTTTATTTGTTTTATGCAGATGTTGTGTAGATAGATGGATGCACAAGTACAAAAAAAGTTAAAAAATAAACGCATGAAAGAATTGCATGCAGAATTATATTAGTTGATGTGGGCTTGATCTACTTCCCATGGTGGTGAGCATTTATAACTTCCACTGGACACGTTCAAGCACTTTTTCATTGGCCAACCCCCCTCCCCCACTGGACACGTGTCCAGCGGGAATTATAAATGCTCCCCACCATGGAGAGTAGATCAAGCCCATAGTCAATGAACAAGAGAGTACATACATTTCATGGTAGTTTAAGTACAACAAAAGTAGGCAAGTTTCATTTAATTCTATGCTATATATTAGCTACTTATTTTATATGAATTATAACAGAGTCATTTTTTATTTTTGTAGTTGATGAACAGAGAATAGTTGATGATGATAGTATAGTTGATGATGGTTTACTAAATAACAATTCTTACCAAAACAATGACAATTCTTACCAAAATTCCTATACACATAATCAGTTTCCAAACAATCAATATGGTAATGATTTTTACATAACAAATATTCCTACAAAAAGTCATATATTACATATACCAACAATTTGTAATCATTGTCAGGCTAGAAAATTTTAGATTAGAAAGTACAGGTTTTTTTTTTTTTTTTTTTTTTTTTTTTTTTTTTTTTGCGATAAAGTTAAACTACAAATAAATTATGTACCTGATGAATTGTATGAGTTGTATACTACCTTCCGCTGAAGCATTACATTTTAAAAGTAATGTACGCAAATATAATAACCACTTTGAATTTACATCATTTGGTGTAAATTATGATAAGAATATGGGGAAATCATATAAAGGTATTTATACCTGTATTTACAATTGTACTTATATGATATTGAAAATAAAATACAATATAGGTTACAAAAATTTGATAAATTTTGTGAATATAGATTGCATAAATTAATAAATATATTAAAGATTAATCCATATTCGAAATTTTTTCGCTCATTAAGTAATATCAATTCTTTAGAATTATGCAAAATACATATTAGATATGACCTAGGACTTGATCATAGGGTGAATAATACACCTCCAGCATCACAAAAAACATATTGTTAAGCGCCAGCTCTTTCCCAGACGTCATCTTCAAAACTACTTTGTATTGGCCTTTGATTTCAGATGTAGCTGAATATCCCATAAACATTTTCTTCCCATTCTCAGTTGCTTCAAAAAAACTGAACAACTCTTTATCCGAGCAAACATGTCTGGTAGCACCGGTGTCAATCTACCATTCCCTTGGATTTGATCCCACTAGATTCACTTAAGAAATTACTGCAACGAGGTTCATTTCAGACACATCATATGCGATGTCATCAACCACATTTGCTTCTTTCTTATTGTTTCTTCTTGGCAATCTGCACTCTGAAGATTTATGACCTACTTTGTTACAATTGTAGCATTTTTCTGGAAATTTTTTTTTTTTTTTTTTGGGAATTCTCCCTTTTGGATCTAGTTTTGTCCCTTTCCCAGATAGCCCAAACTTGCTCTTGTTTGTCTTAGAACTTTGACCACGCTCCACAACTTTTACTTTGGTCATTAGAGGATTGAACCCCTTCTTTTCAGAACCTTTGTTGTCATCTTCAATTCAAAGTCTGACAATCAGTTCTTCAATGTTTATTTCCTTTCGCTTGTACTCAAGTAATTCTTAAAATCTTTCCAAGCTGGAAGCAGCTTTTCAATCATTACTACCACTTGGAATGTTTCACTTAAAACCATCCCCTTATCATGAATCTCATACAAGATCACTTGAAGTTCTTGTACTTGACTGATTACGGTTTTTGAGTCTACCATTTTATAATCCAGGAAGTGCCCAACAATAAATTTCTTAGCCCCTACATCCTCGGTTTTATATTTTCTTTCTATAGACTCCCATAATTCTTTCACCGTTTTCATTGTAATATACGTTGCCATATTTTGAAATTCAATCCATTGAATTTCTCCGATTTTTTTCCATGATTAACCGAAATAGTCACACGACCAGTTGGAGCTACATTTTGGGTCAAAGAAAAACATGGCACTTTTGCTACAGTCTGGTTTACAGCTAGACTTGGCACGGTAACCACAATTTGGGTTTCAGTAGCCACAACTCCAGATGTAGAATCAGATGCCATTTCTAAAACACGAAAAAAAAATTAAAAGTTTCAAACATATTGCAGGTAGAAAACAACATGTTCGAATATTTTTTTTTCTGTTTAGAATCTGTTTTAAGATTGTTGAACTTAATATACATAAATAATAAAATATAATTATTATTTTAATTAGTGACAAAGCGGGATTACAAAATAAAAACAGTTGCAGTAGCTTGAAACAAAAAAAAAAAAAAAAAGAGAACAGATTAATCAAACCGAGGCCTGTGTATTTACAGTGTCTTTAAAACAGATTCGCCCCCTCATCATAAGTGCATATAGAATATTATACGTCTGTCTCCTAGGGTACAATATTGTAACAGTAAGTTTAGTATAAGAACTTTCTGCTTTGGTGAACTGAACTAAGGACCGAATAAATCACCAAGTACTAGAAGTGTTTGAGAAAATTGATTGAGCAGATCAAAAGAATTTTTCTGGACTGTAAAGAGAGAAAGCAGAAAATTTTGTGTTGATTGTGAAAAATTGGACCTGTTTATATAGGTTCCCATGTGACCTTTCAATCCCCCATAAACGGGTAAGTTTCAAGTGTTACAGAATTAATACCTGAATTAACAATGCATTATATTCAGAAAATTAAAAGAGAAGTTGGAAGGTCTAGAAATAAATTAGCAATTAAATTCGGAAAAAATATGACAAAGCATAGGCTCCCCTAAGAGGCCAATTTCGTTTCGACATTCGTGTACGCATACGCAGGTTGCACTTGCACATGAGTTCTATGTGTAAATCGGTTCGTGATTTGCACCCCTTGCGGAAGTGCACAAGAGAGAGGCTTTATGCCACACAATATTACACCTTTGTAAATTGTGGACATTTAAATACTAGTCAACTTTTCATCATTTTTCCAATATGGGATAACCGACTTATTTTTTCCTTCTACTATTTTTTCAACTCCACTTTGATCTTCAATTTCTTATTCACCTGAGCATCAATTTTTCTAAGTAAATATATGATTTCGATATTCATGCGGAGGAGAACATGAATCTACTTTTATCTTTCATATTGAAGAAATGGGTCCCACACAAAATTATGCCTAAACATTGCATAATATCACTAATTTTCCAACAACTTGTTGGCTATGAGAGATTTAACATTGTTGCTACGCTACATTAGAAGAGCATTTGCCACGTAGGATATTCAATTAGGTATTGCAAGCGAATATGTAATGGGTGATGGTTGGAAAACTTATTTGAAAGTTAAGTGGGTATCGAGATACCTTTAAAATTTGATGGTTAAATATAAACTAACTTAAAATTTAGCTACTGATTGATTTACCTTGTTTTCATCCTAGACTCGATGGAATATGCTGCCTCAACGATGTTCATTTTTTCTCCATTCTTATACAGATGTCCTCTGCCATGAGTAACACACAGTTGAGAAAAAACAAAACAAAAAAAAAACGAAAGCATTAATTTTGATTGAAAAATGTAAAGATATTTGTTAGATGTCATTTTAAGGCTTAGGTCCAACGTGACTAAAAGATTAAAATTTTAGAATTATATCTTATTTTAAATTTGACACGTATATGCAATTAAACGCTATCGTTTTAGGATAAGTTTTTGTGATGGTTTTCAAGTTAAACTTTCAATGACAGTTGTTAAATTCTTTGATTTAAATTCTAGGCGCATTGACACACGGCCTAAAGCCTACGTTGCTTTTGTTGTTGTTTTTGTATTGAAAAATATTTTAATTAGGAAGAGCTCTTAATCCATATAATAGAGACAAGAAAAATTATTTATCTTTAATCTTAATTATTAACTAATTCTCGGCTTAAAAATATCTCACTCAATATAACTATTCTAAACAAGCTCGAGATTGATTTTAAATTATTTTCACTTATTTGATACATATGGGTGAGATAGTTATAGACTATATAAATTTGTGAAATAATAATTCTATTTATTACTCCTACTAAATGTTGATAATCATCGATCTAGGTGATAGTGGACTCCATTGTCTTCAATTAACTAAAATTAAAATAATATAATTAATCACCAATAGAAGACAGTCGAATTCACTGCCAGTTAAATTACTCTTTGTGAAATAATTATGGAATTATCTTGGTGTGAGAATCCTGAGATTGAAGGTTCATTGTAGTATAATTTTGTTACGTTTCTAAATTTTATTTTGTATTTCGTTTATTTTTTGACTTAGCCTTAGTAATTGTTAGAGCTGACAAATAGGTTGGATTGGACCAGCCCAACCTGTCAAAGCAGGGTCACACATGAAAATGGATTGGGCTGGCCCATCCCAATTTTGTATGAGTAAGAAATATGTTAGCCCAATCTAGGCACGGCAATGGACCGAGGCAAGCCGTCTCGGCCTGTAAATCACGAGCTCGGCTCGTCTGGAGACGAGTCTCCAAATCGTGGGCTCGGTTCGACCCACGGGTTCGTGGGCCGAACGAGCCGGGCCGAGCCGGCTCGGCTCGACTCGACCTTTTTATTTATATATTTTAGGTTTAAAATTTGAAAATAAATCATTATATTCTAATTTCTATTTATTTTGTTAAAGAAAAAAATGTAAATATTTAAAATGAATCCTTTATTTATCTTTATCTTTATGTTAAAATTTTTATTGAATCATCTTGATTATATTTTTTAAAATTCTCATATTTGATTATGTTTTTGTTTTTTTATTTTTTTTTTCAATTTGAAAATAAAAAAGAAAGTAGAAATAAAAATTTATTTATGTTAAAAATTAAAGATTTAAAATCCACCTCTATTTTTTTGTGTTTTACATTTTTAAAAATTTGAAAATAAAAAAGAATACCATATCGAAAATCGTTTATGTTAAAAAATATAAAATTTAAAACCCTACTCCTTTTTCCGGGATTGGGACCAGCTACTTTAAAATTAGGCAGAGTTAAAATTGTACACGAACAAGATGTTACGTGTACAATTTTTTATTAAAATAAAGAAAATTCTTTAAATACATAAATATTAATGCAAAATAATACTTACTACGAATATGATTAACCCATATTCAAATCTTCAAGTTCTTCAGACATTATTCTGTCCACTTTATCTTGAATTCGAAGTTCGGTATCATCAAAATCCTTTAAACACAGTAAACTTTCTAAAATATCGGATTTGAGTGTTGACCTGATATCAGATAAAATACTGCCACTTATAATAAATGCAGCCTCCGATGCTACCGTTGACACCGGAGGTGTTAGTAGATCACGTGCCATTTTGAAAAGAATTGGGTAACTACGTTGATGTTGTCTCCACCATTTAAGTATATTAAATTTTTTTCTCTCCTCTTCATCTAACATACTAAGCAGATCATGTGCAAAATACCTAACTAACTCTACAGGTGTATTATTAGAACAGGGAAGGGAAGAACTAGAAGAAGAACCAACTAATTGTTAACCTTGAGTGGTCCTATGTGTACTGACGTAACTCCATAAGTCAATGTTATCAATTGATGACGAAGTATATGTTGGATTAGGGGGTCGTACAACGTTTGTACCGGCCTTTTCAGCATAGACCTCGTACATATAACTTAAAGTTTGTTCTAAATTAACACACGTGACTGGATTTCTAAAAGTTAATTTATCTGAAATTGTCATTATTGTTACTTTTGTACCCTCTAAGTTAAGTCGAGGATCCATGATACATGCTAATGGAAATAACATAGGTAATTGTTCCCAATATTTCCTAAATTTAGCTTCCATAACATGTATAATACTAGTAAAAAGAACAAAATTCCTATACCTATGAAAATTGTTAGAAATATAATAGAAATGATTTAAAACAAGTGGAATAGTTGGGTAATAAACACCAAAACATGCATTTGTTGCGTCGTAAAAAACTTTTAAAAATTTTCTAACATGACCACATATTTCTCAATCATGTAATTCTAAATCATATTCTGAGCTGTGTGAGTGTCGGCCATTATAATACACAGTAATGCAATCTTCATAACCTTCACATGATTCAAGTATAAAATATGTTGAATTCCACCTATTGGCAACATCAGTTGCAAAATATTTTGATTGCAACCCATTTTCTGTACATAGAGCAACAAAAGCTTGTTTTCTTGATGGTGAAACCGAAATATAATTAATATCAAATCTAATTTTTTCCAATTGAGCGCGTATAAATTTTAATCCATCTTGTACAATTAAATTAAACACATGACACACACACAACGAATATGAAATAAAATACCATCAAATTGTGGATTACAGTGTTGCATTAATTTTTTAATTACTATATTATTTGGGCCTGCATTATCAAATGTAAAACTACGAGCCTTAGAATCACATTTAAATTTATGTAACACACTTAATAAAACTTGATAAATATTATTTCCATCATGAGGATAGTCTATTTGTTTAAATGCTATTACTTTTTTATGCATTAACCAACTATATTATCAATGTAGTGTGCAGTTGCTACCATGTATCCTTTTTGGTTACAACCTGTCCATAAGTTTGATGTAAAAGATACAACACCATTGAAATTATTAATATCATTAATAATAGCTTCTTTCTTAGTATTATATCTAACAATAGTATCTCTACGAAGTGTATTTCTAGAAATACTAACGTACCTTGGTTGTAGATATTTTTGGATGAATGACGTCCAATGAGGATTGTCCACCAAGCTTAGTGAAAACTCGACATTTGCTATCAATTCCGGAAGTCCTTTGTGTCGCATAAGTTCTTGTGAGTATATCCAGTTGTTGAGAGCAGGACTACTAGACCCGGCTCCCGGAGATCCAAACTAGAGTTGTGCCTGATTTGCATCCACACCTCCATGTTTGTATTCATACTTTTTGAAGTGTATGTTTAGATGCGTCGTGCCTATCCCCTTGTGTTAAGCAAACTTCTCCTGACAGTGTTTACATTGTGCTTTGAACTCAGGGACTCCGTTCACTAGTTTACCAGTCGGCACCAACTGAAAATGTTGCTAGCATATAGCCTTTTGTTTGGTGGCTTTTTGTTTAGTGCTAGAGCCAATGGTAGTTTCATGTGTATCGGCGTCGTCATGAACGTCTTCCAAATCAATTGGATCAGTGCTACCACCAAACTGATCAATAATATCTTCTGGAGTTGGAATGTCATTAAGTCCACTGAAATCATCATCACTTCTGTTGTATGCCATTTGGAATAATAGAAGAAAGAAAATAGGAGAAGATGAAGATGTAGTAGAACGTAGAAACTAGAAAATAGAAATGTAGAAAATTAGTAAAAGTAGAAAATTATAGTGTAATATCTAGATAATAAGATACTAGATACTAATTACTTAGAACACTAATATTGAGATTTGAGAATTTTTAATGGATTGAGTATGTAATTGAATGAGAGACAAGAGATTGAAGTGTGAAAAAATGAGTTTAAAAATATGATATTTATAGGAAAATAATGAAAGAAAAAAACAAACCAAAAAAAAAAAGAAATTGGTCAAATGACCGTTGGGGACGAGCCCGGCTCGTGGCTCGTCCATTGGCTCATGGGCACGAGCCAACTCGTGGGAACGAGCCCAATGAGCCGGCTCGCTCGGCTCTTTTTTTTTTCTCCAGCTCGGCCCTAGCTCGTGTTCATGGTTCGACGAGCCCGAGTCCGAGCTGGGCCGAGCTTTTACGAGCCGAGCCGAGCCGACGAGTCGACGATCTTTTTTGCCACTCCTAGCCCAATATAGTCCATTGGCCCAACTTGTCTTAATTTTTTGTTCTTTTTTTTTAAAATAATTTTTTATACAATCTAATACATTAAATCAAATACAATCTTAAATAAATTTAGACTATATATTTTGAGATTTTTAAAGAGATTAATTTATAAAATTGGGGCTCTCATGTATTTATTAATAGATAAACGTCAATTTTCTTTCAAAATAATAATATTTTTTTTGTTAATTGTAAACTATTTTTAGACACTTTTAAAAAAAATACAAATATTAAAATTATGTTAGTATTATTGTTTTGAGATATAAGCATGTTTGGCTTAAATTAAAAGATTTACTTATAAGTAAATTTAAAACAAATAATTTACTTGTCACACCAAATATATTTTGAATTGAAACTTAAATTAAACTAAATTTTAATTAAATCTAAAAATTTTTATGTTGGATCCTGAGATTTTTGGATTAAGGTTTACTGGTGAATTTGGTTTATATCATTTTAGATTGATATTATTTGAATTATTTATTGAGACAATTCACAAAATGAGTGATTAGTGTTAAGGAGCAAAGAAAAAAATTAAAATCGGGCTGGTCCAACTAGCCCGCGGGGTAGATGGGCCGGGCCATCTTGGCCCGGTTTTATTTGGGCTAGGGCCAACCCAACCCAAAAAGGCGGGCTACATGAATAGACCTGCGGGTCGGACTAATTTTGCTACCTCTAATAATTGTATTTTGTTACGGAGATAGATAACCAGTTAGTACTCCTTTAGTTTTGCAAAAAATAATAATAATAATAATAATAATAATAATAATAATAATAAAAAAAAAAAAAGGTACATATTTGTGTTCCTTACAACTTTAGGATTGTATTTGGAGGGTATTGGCTAATAAAAAATAATTACTATTGTGGAAGTTTTAAGTTTTCTCTAAATAATTTATTAATATCGTTATTTTTTTATTATATTTTATTTTTTGTTACATAATTTGTATCTGTAACATATCTGATATACGTATTTTAGTGTACATCAGGGGCGGATTTTGGGGGGGCGGGCCCTGACTACAGCCCGCCTCGCCCCGGAGAAAGTCTTTTTTTTTTAGTGTAAAAAATGTTTTTTTTTAATAATAGCTCGTAAGAAATTTTTTTTTTCAATAGTAGTCCGGGCTCAAAAAATTCCTGGATCCGCCACTGGTGTACATGCAACAATATCTCATGTAGTGGTGTACAAATATCTTGTGCTTCTATTTGTGTTATTGTTCTTGATATTCTTTAAATAAGGATTTCGAAGTGAATATAAAAATACTATCAAGTCTTCAATTGGTAAAATGTTTTTATAGTACCGTCTTCGAAAATAATAATAAATTAATGTGAAGATAATACTAATAATGTCTAATAATCATTAACTACAAAAATTATAGTTACAATTCCCTTTTTATTTTTTTGCTTATTCCAAATTCCAATTGCTCAAAAAGGGTAAAGGACACATATACAGCTATTTTTGAAGAAACGTAGTGTGGCGACCTCAAAATTCTGCCTTCTTTTTTTTTTTTTTTTTTTTTTTTTTTTTGAATTCTGCCCAGAAAGGTAATAGTACCCAGAATTGAGGGTATTGATACCCTTTTACGCAGAAAGTAGTTCTACTTCCTGGTTTGACGAAAACTAAGTTGAAACATGCTTTCTTTATTTTTCTTTTGAGGAAAGTATTTAGAAACTACTTTTAGACAGTATTTGGAGATCACCTTTTCTTGTTTTGCTTTGGATTTGCTTCATTCTATGTTAAGAGTATGACAATTTAAATAAAGCGGAAGTTTAAAACATATAAATCCGGTCTTTTTAATTCATTTCACCTTCAAGGGTATAAGTACCACAAAATATGGGCCCAAGTAAGAAGAAAGAGTGCCTCACATACATTTTTGTTTCAAAACGGTTCATGACAAATCATTACATCTCGTCAACACTCCAAAAGCTTGAGTCCGTTAGTAAGTACTTCTAAATTCTTTAAAAAGAAAGATGATATGATAAGGATAAGCTTAACAAACTTCATAATAACGAGTGGTAAGATATTCCATGGTCCAAAAATCATATATGTCCACGCAAAGGTAGGTGGCTTCATGTTTTTGCATTCCGGGTTGATGGGGATATGAGGACCATATATCAATCTTTGTTATCAAGTGGTATTCATGCTCATCAAAGGCTACTTCCACCCGTTGCCCCCTGACTTCATACACGTCTCGATCCATTTCCTACAAGAGTCATAAAACGACTGTGAATGGTGACATTCAATGAGTAAAAATATGGTGCTTGTGTGATATTGCACGTAGTATATCTTTTATCTTTCTTAGGGCCCTTCCCACAAACAATACTTGTACACCAAGCGCTCAAATCAATATTCTTTGTGCATAAGCACACGGCCAAACATTCTTAGGACACTCAATGTCCTTTTATGGGCTACTCTTGCCCTTGGCCTTAGTTCACTTGGACCTCAAGTCCGGGCTGCTCTTGCCCTTGGCCTTAATTCAATCGGACCTCAAGCCCTCATGTGGGTCACTCTAACCCTTGGCCAAAAGTTGAATCAATTCTTTTCTTGGGACCTTCATCGTCCCTTATGGGCCACTCTTGCCCGTGGTGTACAAATAAGTTTGGGGAGATCTTTATGTGTTCAAACATATTTCATCTTCGTTTACATATAATCTTTGTCTTCTCAAGTTGAGCATAAATGGCACAAGATAATTTTCTCATTCTTGTTCTTCATTCTTGTTGCATAAAATAGTCAATAAGCTCAAGATGCTCACAATCATATCATGTACTCATCAACATAGTTCATCAAGAGCACATGGAATATACACACATATAGATGTGTAAAATTGTCATATTGCATATAAGTCATATACATAATTTTACTCACAACTTGGCGTTATCCTTGATCCACCTGAAAAGGGAAAGGTTCTAAACATTATGATCTTATGTTAAATGCCATTTAAATCTGGAAAATGGAGAGTATTAGGACAGCACAGAAACTGCCTCCAGGTATTTCTGGTGCAGAGGGTATCGATACCCTATCGTAGAACAGTGACATAGGGTATCAATACCTTTCGGGCAGAAACCTGATGAAATCATTTTATTTAGAAACTAAGTTTTCTGCCCAAGGAAACTAACTTTCTACACCATGAAATTTGAGTTTCTTGGTCCCTTTAAATTATTGCCCATAATGGGGCTTTGGTGCTTGGGTTGGAAGTTCATCTATTGAATTAGAAAACCTCCATCCCTTGCTTTCTTGATATACCACACTCACCTCCTATTTCTGGTGTCTTTCCCCTAATTGAGGGCTATTTTCTCCTTGCTAAATGTTAGAAACGTGAGGGAGAGATGAGGGAGAGTTATGGGGGTTGGAGAGGAGGAAAGGGGCAAAGATAACTTGAAAAGGATGGGGGGTATTTATAGGAGAAAAAGGCATCTTTGCCAATGATTACATTCATCCCCATGGTGACACATGTAAAGTTGGGGAGATTTTCTGAAGATACACCAGCAGAGACCTCATAAATTCGTTTTCCCCAACTACTCACATTTAAGAAGACATTAGGGGTAGCCTATAGGGTAAAAGATGCTAAATTCCCATTTTAGGCAGATTTCTGGACCCGTTTTTGGGTCGATTTTTGAAGGTCGAAACGTGCTCATCTTTCAACGTTACTTATATCATCTCGAAGATCTCACGAGGATCTTCACAATGAACTTTGAATCGTAGAAAACGGATCATCACAGTGATCACAGCATCGTCTCAAAAATGGCTGCTCGTAACCCAATTTCTGGGAATTCCAGATTTCCATTTCCCTGGAAGGTTTTTGACAAAAATATTCGGGGCTGATTCTGGGGTCGATCATAGGTGTATTTGGTACCATTTCGAAGCTCTCGTTGTGTACTTCACAAGGCACTTTGAATCGTAGGAAATGGACCACCACAGAGGTTAAAACGTCACTCTAAAGATGGTTGCCCGAACACAGTTTTGCTGGAATATTTTGGCTGATTCCCAGATCTTGGAACGTTTTTGACAAACTTTTTCGAGGCTGTTTTCATCGTCGAAACTATGCATATTTGGTTCCATTTCGAAGGTCTTGTTGTGTACTTCGCAACAACATAAGTTTCGTAAAATTCCGATCAATACATGAATTATACAATGGCTTCAAAGATGGCTAGTTAACTTTAAATCAAAAAGCCCAAAACTTTGATTTTCCTCTTTTTGGGCCTTTCCTTATCATTTTCACTTTTTAACCAAACAAGCCTTAACAACAGCCCATAAATCTTTAATAAATTCATCTTAGCCCTTTTATAAAGTATTAAATCCAATTTTTCTCCCTTTTTAATATTCGGATTTAAAATAAAATCTAAGTGCTAAGACCTTTGGAGGAAAATGTCGGAATAATTCAACTAAATTCCTTGCTTCATTTCCTTTTTCATATTAAAATAAAAACACGAATTTTTGGGTCGTTACACGTAGTATGAGCACTACGTCACACCTTTTCATTTTTCTTTTGTTGGACTGAAATGTGAGCCACACGTTTCCAACAGGCCAGACTAACATAGAGAATGATCGTGTAGAGTTACTATCTCGAAAATTCCACGTATAGCCAATAAAACAGAGAAATTTTGAACTTTTACCAAAATTTTAATCTCAAAATAGTGGATATTTTAAAAAAAATTTCACGTATATCCAATAAGTACGATGTAGGACATAAAACAGTTTGTTAGAGTGAATTTCTAGAAGACGTGAACACAAGGACACGTATCATTTTCTGGTAAATTGGTGAACATTTTTGTATACGAAGTAGGAAAATTACAAGTAATATGGGTTCTATAACATGTTACATTACATAACTTACATCAGCTGTTATAAAACAGTACACTGGCTTTCTCAAGCCATGTATTCAACAATGTGTAGCAATTTCAAATACATCACTATTTAGATTTTGACAAGTTATATGGTGTATGTTATATATTTTTGTTCGTGATGTGTCATACGATATACTAGAATGTCAATACATTTACATAATAATGCATGTACGCTAAATTGCTGATATGGTACAAACAGAGTTGAAGATCAATTGAAGATTGTATACTGTAACAATATATATAAAATCGATACAAAAATTCAAATTGAGCATAGTCTGTTATAGAGCACGTGTAAGGTAAGATTGTCATACACCATTTTACATAGTCTCTTAGCAAAACTCGAACAAATATGTCTCGTGTAAAAAATCAAATTTAGCAGTCTCTTAGCAACATTTTGTGGATAAGTTGATGTTGCAATTTGATATTTTTTTGTCTAAGAATGACCCAAAGCAAGTTTCTTTAAATAGATGTTTATGAGATTCATTCAACTTTGCTATGATATCAACTTTTGGTGCTACCATGATCCAACCGACACGATAACTTTTGTGATCTATGCGGTAGTCCCAAACTTAGAAAACTAAGAATAAAATGGAATAATAAACATATATATATATATATAAACTAAATATTAAAATAAATTTTTAAAAACAAGTAAATGGACATTATTCAAAATTACAAACGTAATAAACGTAACAAGTGTTATTTCAATATTACAAATGTAACAAGTTATGTTTTTTCAAAATAACCAATATAAAAAATGTAACAAGCTATTTCAAAATCACAAATATAACAAGTTATGTTATTTCAAAATCACAAATATAACTGTTAATTTTTGATTACAAATCCATGTTAAAAGTTGCTATTACTTTTATGAGATATTACATTCTGGTTTGGCGCTTTTACTTACGATACTTCATCTACATCTGAACCCCTGGTTTTGTGATTTTGTTCTGAGCCTATCATCTGGAGTATATAAGATATCCTTGTGTACTGTTGGCTTAAGAAATTCATTCCATCTTCTTCAGGACTCTTCTTCTACTCTCTGTCTCTCCGATTGTAATCCGTCCAATCCTTTCCATTCTTCTTTCTGATTTCTTGGTGGAATCACACCATGAACATGGTGATGATGCTTCATGTGTGAGAGTATTTGGCAACTATGTTTGTTTCAGAGGTCAATCTTTGATTAACGCTTGGTTTCTAAGGGTTAGGGTTTAGAACGTGATTCTGTGTTGAATCTTGTTATCTCTGAGATGTATATTTGAATGATCTTGTTAATGCATAAAGCCGAAATCTACTTTGTGGAGCTTCAACAAGAAGTAGTCAAAGGTTGGGTGAACCCAGGTCCTTAGGGACATAAAAATTATTGTGTTCTTTCAATTTTGCACTGCTTACACGTTATTGTTTGCAATCTAACATCAAAGCAAAAACGTAACAGTGGTATCAGAGCTTTGTGTTCTTGAAGTCTTTGATATTTGAGAACTAGTTCTGGGTTCAAATATTGATACTTCAAAAGGCATCTGGTAGTTGTTCTTGAGGGGATCTGTAAAATCTCAAAAGTTGAAGAAGCACAAAGTTCCTAGGGTAAAAATTGCAAACTCTAGGTTCAGATCTGTAAATCTTGAAACCATAAATATTGCTGGAGTCGCATCTAACGAACATAAGGTGTTCGTGCTGTTTTATATTATCTGATTATTTGTTTCTTTGTTGTATTTGTGTGAAAAATATCTTTTACCTCTTTGCTGAAAAATAGGAACCCGTAAGTTTGACCTTGAAATGTTTGATGGTAGATGTGATTTTTCAATATGGCAACAAAAAATGAAAGCTCATTTAATTCAACAAAAATTGTCTAAGGCAATTGATGGGTCTTTTCCTGATGATATGACAAGTGTTCGAATGAAAGAATCTGGTGAATCAGCTCATAGTGCAATAATTTTGCATTTTGCTGATAATGTAATAAGAAAAGTGAGTGATTGTACAACTACCCCTATCATTTGGGATAAATTTGAAACTTTGTATCATACAAGATCCCTTCCAAATAAAATATATCTTTTAAAAAGGTTTTTTGGCTACAAAATGGATCCTTCTGTGGACCTTGAAACAAATCTTGATAACTTTTCAAAATTGAGTCAAGATTTGGCAAATTGTGGTGAAAAGTTTTCTAATGAGCATCAAGCCATCATTTTATTAAATGCTTTACTTGACACCTTTAAAGATGTAAGAAATGCCATTGAATATGGCAGAGATTCTTTAACTATAGAAATTGTGGTTAATTCTTTAAGAACCAAGAATCTGGATATTCAACAACATAATTTAAATTATGTTATCACTCACTAGACAAAATAGGCACTATGACAATCATCAAACTGGAAATAAAAAGAAGTTTAAAGGAAAAAGTAGATCAAAGTCTAGAGTTAAAGATAAGAAGTGTTATGGATGTGGAAAAATTGGACATTTTATAAAAGATTGCTATAAGAAGAAAAATGAACAAAAAGATCAAAATAAGGAAGATGCAAACATTGCTTCTTCTTCCAGTTTTGATACTGCTGAAGTCTATGTGGTTATAAATCAAATTTCTGAAGTTACTGAGTCAAATTTGACTATTAAATCTATTTTTGAAGGAGAATGGGTCTTAGACTCAGGTTCTTCTTTCCGTATGACTCTAAAAAGAGAAAGATTTTCAAATATGATTGAAAAAGATCTTGCTTTGGTAACAATGAGAAATAATATTACTTCTAAGATTTCAGAAATTGGAACATTTTCTTTACAATTTGAAAATGGCTGTGTGTGCATTTTTTAAAATATAAGATATGTGCCTGAAATGAAAAGAAATTTAATTTCTTTAGGTGTGCTTGATGATATTGAGTTCTCTGTTAAAATTGATAAGAGTGTTTTAAAAGTGGCAAAATATTCACTTTTAATGTTCAAAGGACTAAAACAAAATGGAATTTTTGTTGTAAATGCCACTGCTCTAACAAGAAACTATTCTGCACTATCTGTAATAAATGACCAAAATGACACGTTAAAATGGCATAAAAGGCTTGCTCATGTTAGCAATAAAGGACTCTCCATCCTAAATCAGAATGGTGTTTTTTGGCAAAGATAAAGTCTCTGATTTGCATTTATGTGAAACATGCATTTTAGGAAAACATCACAAATTGCATTTTAAAAATGGAACTCATAAGTCTAAGGGAAATTTTTGATTATACTCACTCAAACTTACGGGGTCTATCACCAGTTTCTACTATGGGAGGCTAGGAATGGCAATTTGACTTGTGACCCGCGACCCGCTCCGGACTATTGAATAAATGTGGCGGGTATGGGGCAGACGAATCTGTCCCGTCGCGGGTCTGGGGCGGGCGTAAGATTTTTTTAAAAAAAAATTTAAAAAATCATAAATAAAATCAAAATTTTGAAGTGTAAGCTTACATGACTTGAACTTGGGTTGGAGGAGAAATATTTTGAATTCTTAACCATTACACCACAAACATAACTTGCAAAGTTTTCCTTTTGTTCAATACAAATATTAGAACAAATTCCTACTTTTTAAATCAAAACCCTAACTTAAACTAAAATCGTTTATTCATTTTAGTAGACAGTGATTGAACAATGAACAATTGAACACGCATGTGGCAACCTCAAAATTCTGTCTAAATATATTTTTTTATTCTGCCCAGTAGGGTAATGGTACCCATATTTGAGGGTACTAGTATTCCTTTTACGCAGAAAGCAGTTCAACTCTTTGGTTTGATTAAAAACTGGATTGAAACATGTTTTCTTCATATTCTTTTGCGGAAAGTAGTTAGAAACTAATCTTAGACAGGATCTGGAGATCACCCTTTCTCTTTTTTCTTCGGATTTGTTTTATATTTGTTATGTAAAAGTATGTGTATTTAATAAGATGAAAAGCCATAAAAGAAGGTATGATAGTTTAAACATAGCGGAAGAGTAAAACATGCGAATTTCGTCTTTTATCTAGTCTTCATCCAAAATTGTAAGTTACTACAAAATAGATGTTTAAGGAAGGTAAAAAAGTACCTTACTTACAACTTTGTCGCAAAGTGGCTCATGACAAATCATTACGTCTCAAGAATGGTTCATATGCTTTGAACCCGATTAAAAGTGCTACTAGGTACTTTATCAAAAATGAGGTGCTTGAATATTAAAGACGAGTTCACCTAATTTATTACATTTCATAAAAACGAGTAGTGAGATACTCCATGGTCCAATAATAGAATATGTCCACAACAAAGTAGGTAGTTTCATATTTTTGTAATCCGGGTATATGGAGATTGGAGAACCATACGTCGATCTTGGTGATCAAATGGTATTCTTGGCCATCCGAAGCTACTTCCCACCTTAGTCCCATGACTTCATAGATTTCTCAATTCATTTTCAACAAAAGTCATAAAACGACTATGAATAATGACATTCAATGAGTAAAATACGGTGCATGTGTGACATTGCATATAGGTATATCTTTTATCTTTCTTAAGGCCCTTCTCCCTAAGCAATATTTATACACCGAGTGCTCAAATAAACATTCTTTGTGCATAAGCACGATGGCCAAACTTCTTAGGACACTAATCGTCCTTCTATGGGATACTTTTGCCCTTGGCCATAGTTGATCAACTCATGGAACCCTTACCGTCCCAATATAGGCTATTGTTGCCCTTAGCCATACTTTAATCGGACATCAAGTCCTCATGTGGGTAGCGTTGAATCAACTCCTTTCTTAGGACCCTTATCATCCCCTATGGGCTACCTTTTGCCCATGGTGTACAAATAAGCTTGGAAAAATCTTTATGTGTTATAACATAACTTATCTTTGTTTACATATAAACTTTGCTTTTTTAAGTTGAGCATAAATGACACAAGATAACTTTCTCATTCTCATTCTTTCTTCTTGTTGCATAAATAGCAAATAGGCTCAAGATGCTCATAACGTATCATGGAACTCATCAATATAAATCATTCGGAGCATGCAAGAGCACATGTAATATACACACATATAGATGTATATACTTGTCATATTGCACATAAATCATATACGTAATTTACTCACAACTTCTTGTTGTTAACCTTGATCCACCTAAAAATAAAAGGTTCTAAACATCATAATTTTATATGAGGTGAATGATGCTTAAATCTGAAGATGAGGGTATTAGGACCGTGCAGGAACTGGCCTTAATTATTTCTGGTGCCGAGATTTTTAGGGTATTGGTACCTTGTCGTAAAACTGAAATACAAGGTACCGATACCTTTCGGGGCAGAGATGTGTTAAAAATATTTTATTTGAAAACAACGTTTTCGGCCCATAGAATCTGACTTCCTCTACCATGAAATATGAGTTTCTTGGTCCATCTATGCTACTGCCCGAAATGGGGCTTTGATGCTTGGGTTGGAGATTCCTCTATTGAATTAGAGGGCCTCCTTACCGAGCTTTCTCATCACTCAAACACTCACCTCTTTTCTCTGATATTTTTCTCTTATTTGAGAGTTATTTTCTCCTTGTTTATTGCCAGAAAACGTGAGGGAGTGCTGTGGGAGAGTTATGGTGATTAGAGAGAATAAAAGGGGCAAGTGGTAGCTTGAAATGGAGGGGTATTTATAGGGGAAAAGTGTATCTCTTCTAATGATTACATATCTCCCATTATATACAAGAATTTTGGAGAGATTTGCTGCAGATTTTCCTTGCCGGGCTTCCTTAAATTCGTCTCCCAGCTGCACATGGCTTTAAAGGGTGAAATAAAGATGCTAGGAATAGCCTATAGGGCAATTAATGCAAAAACTCCAATTAAGGCAGATTTCTGGACTTGTTTTTGGGTCGAGTTTTGAGGGTCGAAACATGCTCATTTTTTGACGTTCCTTATACCATTTCGAAGATCTCACGGGGATCTTCACAACAAATTTTGAATCGTAGAAAACGGATCATCACAGAGGTTAAAACATTACTTTAAAGATGGCTGCCCGAAAATGGTTTGCTGGGAATTATTCACTGATTTCCAGATTTTCAACTTCCTGTAACGTTTTGGCATAATTTTTCAGGGCTGTTTTCATAGTCGAAAATATGCATATTTGGTACCATCTCCAAGGTCTCGTTGCGTACTTCGCAACATCATAAGTTTCGTAGAATTCTGACCAATACATAATTCATACGATGGCTCCAAAGTTGACTACTTAACTTTAATAAAAAAAAGCTCAAAACTTTGTTTTCTCACTTTTTGGGTCTATACCCAACTTTTTCACTTTTAACCAAACAAGCCTTAATATAGTCAATAACTCTTAAATAAATTCATCTTAGTCATTTTACAAAACATTAAATCCAATTTTTCTCCCCTTTTTATTATTCGGATTTAATTTAAATTCTAAGCACTAAGACTTTCGAAATACTTTTTGGAATAACTCAAGTAAATTCTTGCTTCAATTTCTTTTTTCATATTAAAAATAGAAATACGAATTTTCGGGTCGTTACAACGCAGGCCGCAGCTCTTCACCTTGGTTGATTGAATATGTAGACGGCAGATCAAAACCCTTTTTCATTTCCCTTGATTGATCATGCAGTCGGTTGATTCTTCTTCATTCGATGATTGAATCTCTCGTCTTGAACTTGAAGGTAAATTATAATTACCTTCTTTTTTTGGGTTATTGCTGACCACATGGAGAAGGTTGCTTCAGGGTTCATTAGGAACTCGGCTGGTCTAGGGGGGATTTTTGATGGCACAGAGAAATTATTTTCCTTCAGATATTGCAATGTTACTTCTTGCTGCTGGTTCGAGCACTGTTTTTGGAACCAATAAGAAATGATGGTTGAGTTGAAAGTTGAAACTAATTCTAGGTTTTTGTTTGAAACCAATATGGCTGCGCCCGTATTTAGAATCTTCATTTACCTATTTTTACATTCTAGAATCTGTATTGCTAAACAACTGATTCTGAAGAAGTGAATGGCCTCTGATTTTTATGTGGCCTGGGCGAACGCCCAGTACAATTAAGGGCGTTTGCCCATGCCACGTATTTCACCTCTGTTGCCAGCAGCTGAGGCTGGGAGCTGGCTCCAAATTTCAGTTTTTTTTTTTCCTTTTGTAAATCGTGTCGCATTTTAAACAATATGATTGTGTTAGTTATATTTTTTGTATTTTTGTTGTAGAATTTGATATTTTGAAAATGGCTCAAACTACAATTTCATCTTTAGTATTTTACTCCCCTGCCCTGCCCTGCCCTGCCCTGCCCTCCCCAACCCAGAAAAAAATCAAAATTTGGTGTGCCCTGCCAATTGGAGGGTCTCGGGGCGGGGCGGGGCGGGGCGGGGTTGATCTACCCCGGACCCGCCCCATTGCTACCCCTATGGGGACAGTGTTTATTTTGTTTTCATTATTGATGATTTTTCAAGAAAAGTGTGGGTTTTCTTATTAAAGCATAAATAAGACAATTTTGAAAATTTTAAACAATGGAAAACTTTGATTGAAAATCAAACAGAAAAGAAAGTAAAGACTTTGAGAACAGACAATGACCTAGAATTCTGTAATTCTGATTTTGATAACTTTTGCAAATTGCATGGAATTCTAAGACATTGAATTTCCTATATACTTCCAACTGGAGTGCAAGAAAGAATGAATAGAACACTTTTAGTTAAAGTGAGATGCATAATAGTAAGCTAGGTTACCTAAAAGTTTTTAGGGGGAAGCTATAATGGCTGCTTGTTATATTGTGAATTTAAACCCTTCTGCTGCTCTAAATGATAAAACCCCTTGTGAAGTGTGGAATAATGTGCCTATAGATTACTCTTCTTTAAGAACTTTTGGATGTTCTACTTATTCCCATCAAAGTGAAGGTAAAAATGAGCCCATGGCTCAAAAATGTGTTTTCTTGGGTTATCCTCAAGGTATAAAAGGATATAAAATGTGGGCTAGGGGTTATGGTGGAGTAAAAGTAATAATAAGTAGGGATGTTAGTTTTAATGAAAGTGAAATGCCTTGTTTAGACCCTAAATTTGTAGAAGACAAAAATGAAAAGAAAAATGATTTTTTTTCTTAACCATTGCTGATAATGAATTAGATAGACTTAATCCTCATTCTGAAATTGAGGTGGAGTCTGATAATAATCAAACTCAAACAGATCTTGAAGAATACGATGAAACCTTAACTGATTCTGTTACTGAACAGAATACCCCAGTCCCTGATTATGGTGATCTTAGGAATTACCAGCTAACAAGGGATAGAGTGAGAAGAAATATAAGAGAACCACAAAGATTATGTTTTGAAGATAGTGTTTGTTTTGCTTTTCTGAGTTATCAAGATCTTTGTGAAAAAGAACTAAAATCTTATGAAGAAGTAGATGCAATGAGTAGAGTTCATTAAGTTGAATGTCAAAAGTCTATGATTGAAGAAATGAAATCCCCTACTGAAAACAAAACTTGGGAGTTAGTTCCCAATCCTAAATATAAGTCCATTGTTGATTGTAAATGGATTTATAAAGTTAAGGAAGGAGTTTCTGATTCTGACCCTATTAGATTTAAAGCCAGACTAGTGGCTAAAGGCTTTAATCAAAACGAAGGGGTTGATTATAATGAAATTTTTTCTCCTGTGGTTAAATATACAACTATAAGATTGATGCTTGCTTTAGTTACTCACTTTAACTGGGAACTTGAACAACTTGATGCGAAAATAGCCTTTTTACATGGTGATTTGGATGAAGATTTATATGAATCAACCTTCTGGTTTTAAAGACGAATTAAAACCAACATATGTTTGTTTGCTGAAGAAATCCTTATATGGCCTGAAACAATCTCCAAGACAATAGTATAAAAGATTGATACTTTTGTTCTGTCTTTAAATTTCAAAAGAAGTGATTATGACAATTGTTTATATTTTAAATGTGAACCTGAAAACAATAACAGTAAATATGCTTTTGTATGTCACTACAAAAAACTGTGGCTTTAGAAACGAATTTTTCGTTGCTGAAGTCACGATATCCGTGCCTAATAGTCGCTACCAATGAATTATTTGCAACGAAATTTTCGTTGCTATTTTGAGGGTCGCTGAAAGTTACCAACGAAAATTCCGTTGGTAATAGTGTTTGTCATTACCAACGGAAATTCCGTTGGTAATATCCCAACCCTTTACCTACGAAATATCTGTTGGTAATGACACACTATTACCAACGGAATTTCCGTTGGTAATGTCCTAACCCTTTACCAACGGAATTTCCGTTGGTAATAACATGCGCTTTTATCAACGAAAATTCTGTTGGTAACTTTCAACAACCCTCAAAATAGCAACAAAAATGACAAACACTATTACCAACGAAAATTCCGTAGGTATTGTGCAAATTTTTAATAATTAAAAAATAATAATTTTATATACTTGGTGGACCCTGACCCGACTTACCAATTATGGGCTTGAAACTCGACCCACCAAAGGCCCAACCCAATCCGCTAAGCTTTGTCAAGCATTTTTATTATTTTATTAATTTAGAATAGATGTAATGTGACTTGAACCTTTGACCTAAGAGTTGTGAAGTTACAACCAAACCATTGGAGACAAATAAATTCTTGTAAGTGTTTTTGTTTTTATAATATATATTAGTTCAATGAGCAACATTTTCTATAATTTCTTATAAAGTAAAAAATAAATATTAGTGAAAAATCAAATTCTACATTGTGTTAACACTTAAAATATTACATTGCTCGAAAAAAAATCTATAGCTGTACAAACTGTATGAAATGATGATAAACATTATTTGCTTTCACATTTAAACACGAAATGCCCAACTAAAGTGATTTCGTACAATAGGTAAATTACTCCACCTATATTTTATTCGTATGAGATTATAGTTTGAATCTTTTTTATTATTGTAATTGCATATATAACTTCGTTGTAGAAAATTCGAATGTTAAATGAGTGCTTATTCGACTGCCCTTTTTTTCATCTCCAAAATCCATTTTGCATTAAATTTGGTGGGCTATGACTGAATTCCTCTTACACACTTTTTGACTTACATTGCAATTTGACAAAATTGCCCTCAATCAATTAAATGTCATTTGAAAGTTAAAAGGGCAATTTGGTCATTTCATCTCAAATTTTTTTGAAAAGTAACAAAACTCATGCTCAAAAATTAATTTTGGAGATGAAAATACCTACCGAACATGCTCTCTATGAAACTTAATTTACAACTAATCCTTAAGTGATTAACATTCAATTCCATATAGTTGAATCTTTTTTCATTTTCAAAATTTGATTTACATTACTCATGAAAAATATGCGGGTAACAAGATTTACTCTTCACCAACATTTTCTGTAGCTTAATGGTTTAAATAGTAATATTACATATGGATTATCTGTGGACTGTGGGTAATAGGTTGAAAGATTTTTTCGACTTATGAATTATTCTTCACATAAATTTCTTTTATTTGAATAGATAAATTGTGTTTTTTGGTCTTTAAAATTGATTTATATCACCTACATAATTTTCATAGGTAATAAGAATCACTTTTCACCAATGGATATTCCGTATGTGAAAGGTCGAAATATTTTTTGGTTTTCAAAATTAATTAATATCACCAACAGAATTTTCGTAGATAATATGATTCACCCTTCATCAACGGATATTCCGTAGGTGAAAGGTCGATAATAATTTCTTGTTTTCAAAATTAATTAATATCACCAACGAAATTTTCGTATGTAATATGATTCACTCTTCATTAACAGATATTCCGTAGGTGAAAGGTCGAATTATTTTTTGGTTTTCAAAATTAATTAATATAACCAACGGAATTTCCGTTGGTGATAAGTTCACTCTTCATCAACTGATATTCCGTTGGTGAAATGTGGAATTATTTTTTGGTTTTCAAAATTAATTAATATAACCAACGGAATTTTTGTTGGTGATAAGATTCACTCTTCACCAACGGAATATTCGTTGGTGAAAGGTCGAATTATTTTTTGATTTTCAAAATTAATTAATATCACCAACGAAATTTTCGTTGGTGAAATGAAATGTCGAATTATTTTGTGGTTTTTTAAATTAATTAATATCACCAACGAAATTTTCGTTGGTGATAAAATTCACTCTTCACCAATGGATATTCCGTTGGTGAAATGTCGAATTATTTTTTGGTTTTCAAAATTAATTAATATCCCCAACGGAATTTCGTTGGTGATATGATTCACTCTTCATCAACGGATATTCCGTTGGTGAAATGTGAAAATTCATTGGTGAAAAACTATTACCTTTACCAACGGAAAAGCCGTCACTAATTATCGTAGTTGAAAGGTCATCACTTTTACCAACGGATAATCCGTTGCTGATTACCAATGGAAATAATCATTTGGTAAATTTCCGTTGGTGAAAAGGGGATTTTTAGTTGTGTGTTGATGATATGCTGCTCATTAGTTCTTGTGTAAATCAAATTAAGAAGCTAAAGTCTGATTTCAAAATAAAAAATGTAACAAGTTATGTAATTTCAAAATCACAAACGTAACAAGTTATGTTATGTGTTTGCACCAAGAAATCAAGATAGAATAATCTGCAACTGCAATTAGCATGCAAAATGCAATTTTCTGTGTTTCTTTTTCCTTTCTTAATTTTTAAAAAAGAACTCTTACAAAGTTTAACAAAATTAATCACATCTACTCATGATTTGATGTAAAATCAAAATTCATTACAACATGAAATTTCAATTCCCTAACAATGTGAAAAAAAAAAAACCCAAAATGTGTCATCTCTCTCATGGCGGACTTTATGTTTTCCCGACCTAAGTCGAACTTTAAAAGTTGGGCCCTCAAATCATAGTTTGTATTCTTTTTTTCTTTTCTTCATATGAGTTTTCCATAACTAAATCAATAAACTCAAATCTTAATAATAAAACGACAAACAAAATTCAATATCCAAAATATTTATGTAATAATCAAATAATAAGGCCAAAAGTGTTCCAACTAATAACTTAAATACTACTAGTCTTGCAGTTTTAAAGGAAAAAATATGAATTAAGTTAACATACTTCATTGTGCAACTATAACTAGTATAGTTAACAAAATTCTGTAAGCAACATATCATCCATTTTTTTTCCAATTAATCCAACACCTCAATTGCTCTTTTTGTTTCTCTTGGTAAATAGCACTTTAAGATTGTCAACTCTAGAAATAAATGTCCATCAATATCAAAACAACTATTATATATAAGAGAATTTTCAAGATTCTCACAAGACCTCAACATATCATCATCAGCACATTGTAAACTCTCCAAAATAAAAATAAAAAAACCTAAAGATTTCTTCATATTTTTAAATTGGTCAAACCGAGTTTGAAAGGAAGAACGAGCTTGATCAACTATTCTTTTGTTTCTATTCAACTATTTATCAATATCTCTCGTTTGGCTTTGAATTAATACTTCTTCCCTCTTTCTTTCTTTCTTTCTTTTTTTTTTTTTTTCATTTTTGAGCTCCAGACATATGTTTAAGAGACATCATATATGATTTGTCTAAAAAAGCATAAAAAATAATTCAATGATCCAAAAATTTAACTTTTCAACCAAAGTCAACAACAAGCGAACAACAATTCAACACTATATATCCATATCCAACATTATCAATCAACTCAAATCCATATTAATCCAAATATTAACATCAATAATCATAGCCAAGTCAATAATAATTCAAGTTTCTAACTATAAAAATAATTATAATTATTATTTACATTTTTTTGTCCATTAGAATTTCAACCCAACTAACCAAAATATATGAATTCAAAAAACTAAAAATAATCTTGCATCAAAATAATATTTTTAAAGAACTAGAAATAACCTTTGAATTTTCTATTTCATCAATCCTAAGGGATTGTTGTTATTTCAGCCTTCAAGATGATGCAGTTTAGAGTTTTGGGGGTGGGTTTCAATTGGGTGGGTGACGTGGATAGAAGCCTCTAAGTACAATAACTTAATGTCATTGAAATTTTTTATTGCATCATTTCTATGGATTTATGTTGTTTTAGCCTTCAAGATGAGGTTTTTAGTTTTTGGGGTGGGTTTTTTATTGAGTAATTTTTTAAATTGGTTTTAGGTTTGAGTTGCTTGGGTCAATGTTTTTAAATAATAAAAAAAAGTTACATAATATATATATATATATATATATATATATATATATATATATATATATATATATATATTTTTTTACTTATGGCCCCAACACATATTTTGGGCCTTAGGCAACCATGTCTTGGGCCTAATACAAAGTCTGGGCTAGTCCTCCTCTATCCATCCAAGGGACGGAAAGATAGAAGACGTTGGTGTCCTCTCCATTTAAGAACAATATGTTCTGTATTTGAATATAACGAAATGATATAAGTTTTATACATAATTTTGACGGTAACAAGATAAGATTTGAGTTCGAGACGTATATAATGTCAAATATACTATTCATTTGTATATGACAACAAAATGATACTAAGAACTCTAATATTCATATTCATTTGGATATGTAAAAAAAGAAAAACCATTTATGAGATGGAAAAGAAAGAGACGGCAATATCCAAAGGGACGCAATATAGCATCAAGAAGCATTCTTACCTGAATGGAAGAGATACGAAAAAATCCTAGAAGTGAAAGAAAATAGGCGTTCTTTATTTTGGGGCTATGGAGTCTTCACAAATCTCACGGTAGATGGAAGACTTTTTTATAGATTGCTATTTATACTTTTCACTAAAAAGTCTCCTAAAGTCTCCAGAAATTTGGTAAGTAGAGTATCCTTAGAAGTCTTTCTTAATTTGAATACTCCGTGACTTATAAAGACTCCTACAAATTACTAATTGAATACTCCGTGACTTTTAAAAACTTTTTTAAAGTCTCTAAAAGTCTCAATTCAATACACCAATACTTTTAGAAATTATTAAAAAGTCTACATTGAACATCCTAAACTTTTCAACAATTAAAAGTCCTTAAAAGTCTCAATTTGAATAGAATGTAGACTTCTCTTAAAGATTTTTTATTTTAAAAAAACAATATTAAGCACATATAAATAATCCACAACACATACAATATAATATTATATTACTTTGCGTAACTTCTCGTATGTTCAAATCATCCACAACACATAATTAAGAACTCAAAGTAATAAATTACATTTCTCATGTCAATAAAAATATTTAGTAAAAAATATAAAAAAATTTAAGTCATATCAATTAATAAAATAAAAAATAACATAAATCCCAAAAAGATTAATAACATTTTAATAATATTCAATAAAAAAGATCAAATATTCCCAACATCTCAGGGTAGAAGAGAGAGATGCGAGAAAACCCTACAAGTGAAAGAAAATAGACGTTTTTTATTTTGGGGTTCTGAAGTCTTCATAAATTCTCAGGGTAGACGAGAGATTTTTGTTTAGATTAGCTATTTATATACTTTGCACCAAAAAGTCACCAAAAGTCTTTAAAAGTCTAGTAAGTAAAGAATCCCTAAAAGTCTATATCAATTTGAATTCATAATGACTTATAGATCTAGAGCCTCTTAGAAAGTTTTAATTGAATATCCATTTACTTTTAAAGACTTTTTTAAAGTCTCCAAAAGTCTTTATTGAATATACCAATATTTTAAAGAGTTTTTAAAAGTTTACATTGAATATTTCTAAACTTTTAAATCCTTACAAGTCTTTAAAAGTCTCAATTTAATTACAAGTCTTAAAAAGTAAGTATTCAATGCATCTAAACTTTTAAATACTTTAAAAGTCTCAATATAAATACACCCCCTTAAAGTACCCGGTGTAATTCCCTCATACTATTCTAATCATTTGGTTGATCCCCTATATTGTTCTAGTCAAATATTCTCGAGTGAAATGTGCTGCCTCTGTCATGATCTTGTATTTCATATTGTCGTCTTTAAAGGCTCAGTACCTGACTCGATTAGATAGTGAACTAACCTCTTTGTTAATTGTACAATCACCAACTGGTCTAGCTTTATTAACTGTATTAAATTATGAGTTGTATTTATTATCCTACTAGTCATAGTTGGACGTGTGTTGCACATTATTTTGAAATATTTTATAAGTGCTATAAAAATAATATTTGAAGTTGTTGTGCATATAAAAAACATTTCATACAAATTGTTAGTTCCAATTGATTTATGAATGGATGTTAAAATGTATAAAGAGTAAATGAAGGGACATATTGTATATAATTTTAAATGAATCTAATTGTTGTAAAATTAATGATTGTATTCATTAAAAACATCTTCCACTCCAAACATCAACTCGCAAGAATCTTATTATAAATATATAAATATTAGATAACAAATGCATAACAAAGTAAAAATTTATATAAAATTAATAAAAGTACAAAATATAATATTATTTATCAATCATTACTATAAAAACTCTAAAGGCAACAAACCTGAAGAAAAATAAAAGTATAATTAAATAAGACATAATCAATTGACCGAACAAAATCCACATTTTGATAGAAACCAAAACTAGTGTTACCAAAAAAAAAACCGTTTCTTTCGATTAGCTGACCTTAGGCCCGTTTGGTATATGGTCAATGATTAAAGATAATTGATAAAATTTGTCTTATCCTATTTGGATAGAATTAATGTCTAGATAAATTTTTTATCTAGATAACAATTTAAGTAAAAATTGAGGATAAGTTTTGTCCTTGAAAATAGGAGGACAAATTATTTTTTCCGAATAATGATTCACTCATTTTTTAAAGATCAACATACCCTTTATAATATATAATAAATTTATTTTTAAACATCCATATTCTAGAATAATCACCACCACCCACTGCCACCACTGTACACTATCCGCCTTTTGTTTGCCAATTTAGGGTTTTTCTTTTGTCTTTCACCGTCCTTGAAGAGAAGGTCATTGCACACTATACTTTGGCAAAGGTATGCTGAATTCGAGACTTAAGTCAACCATGAAATCTATGAGATATGGATTTGAATGTATATGGAAGAATCAAGCTTTAATGTCATCTAGTTTTATCAAACACGCTATATGATTTATGGACTTACTAAATTTGTTGATTCAGCTATATGCACCAACAACTTTGACGCCAGGTCGTGACTTTTGGCTGTTGCACTATACTTCTATCATTGATGATGGCAGTCTGGTGGTGTGTCAACCTTTTATATCCTGAGATCATGTTTGGCTAGGCTTAAAAATAAATAGTACTTGTTTCCAATCATGTTTAAATAAGCTAACTTTTTCTTACTTCTAAAGTAAAAAAAGTTACATATCTTAGAAAACAACTTTTACCTTAGTGTCAAACCTACTTGTTTATTTTCAATTTTGATAAAAAAATTTACTTATTTACTTAAATGTAAACTCTTTAAGCTTCGCTGAACATGCTCTACATCTGATGGTGTGATCTTTAAATTCCAGTATTTTTTCTTTTGCAATTGATCGCATAAGTTACTCTGTTTCTCCAACAAAATAATTAGGTCTGCGAAAGATCACTTAGCAATACTCAAAATAGTCCAAGCATGCCACCTGGGCAGAACTTTGTACACTGTATTATAATTCATGTCGTATGTGTAAGGAATTGAGATATACATGTACTGATAGAAATTTACCTTTAATGAACACCGTGAAATCTGATTATCTGATTGGCTGGAGGTGCGATTTTCAATACCACAGCAGTCCAATTGTCCAGCCTCCAATAGTGATCCATGTATCAAGAATAGATCTGGACTTCCACGATCAAGACAAATAAAAACGGAACTTTTGGGAGTAATTGTTCTTAGTTGTCTTTTGCTGGTGCTAGCAAGTAATAAATATCAACTATTAATCTGTCGTGCCATTTGTATTTATATATAGGACTAACCCTAGCCTTAGTTCTAGTCAAACTAGAACCCATCAACATATGAGCCCAAATTAATTAATTAATTTGGTCCAATAAATAATTAAGTCCGACCCAACTAATTGGACCTTGGACATTAATTCTTACAATCTCCCACTTGGACAAGGTCCAACTCCAAATGCTCAATTCTCGCTTTATGTGTGTGAACTATTAGGTTCCCATTCATGATGGCAAACATAGTGATATTCTCATCGATTCACCTAGATCGATCAATTCATGCCGTTGTTCAAGATTGACATCTAGCAATGTGTCAAGGCAATCCATGTGAAGGAAAATGTCATGTGGTATGACAGAACCAATATATGTACGGTTACCGTGGAAATATATTCCCTTCATGAATATAACCCAATTGGTTAAAAGATATGAATCAGCGTCAATCTCATTCCAATCAATCATATTATTTACCTCAACTCTCTGTTGATCTAATTTAGTTATGATTGAAATAGTTATGATTGAAATATTTTCAACTCATAACTCCATCCCAGCCGAGAAAATTTATATCAACTTAAGTGGGCAAAATTCAGGTCATAATCTCCTACTTTCCAAGAGTGACGAATCCTCATATTGGACATTCACAACCTTCATACGATTTTCACTATACCGGTATGACGTCTTCCTAGTGACTCAAATCTTCGAGCCCCATCAAACGCTCGCCAAAGTATAATGGTCCTCACATAAGATTCTATGATGTCCTCAAGTCAAAGAACCAAATCTACAACCGCGCATTAGAGATTTATTAGTGACGCTAGGATAGTTATCCATGTGGAATCTCTAGGCGGATCATCCAATGTCATGTTCTCGTAATAATGCATTCATGTGTTCATTCAGATGTCTCTCTATACCTTAACTTGTGAGTCAGCTACTTTCTTCAAAAGAAATACAACACATGCTAGTCTATCTGCAATAATGATATCCGTATCTCATTATTACTATGACTAAGGATATTTCAAGAATAAGTTATTTATAACGTGTATCTCACAATCACAACACCTTGTGATTAACAAGTTACTATAAACTTTTCTTCGGACTCTATTATTTTAAATAATAAAATTTAAGAATAATAGATCTGCCATTTAAAATGTAGACACATATTTAATTAATTATTTTGTTCATATACCTCAATGTCTAACAAAGAGTATATCATAAAATGTCCCATACAAACTAGATCCAGTCACTCAGGTATTATAATACCATCAAATTTAGCATGACTACCATGCTTGTGCTGGGACAACAACTTTGTCAAAGGATCTGCTACATTATCGTCTGTCGAGACCTATTCTACTTTTTGTCATTTATTAATACTATCTCCTTGATGAGATGATACTACCTCAATATATATCTAGATCATTGATGAGACATGGGTTCCTTCGCTTGTGCGATGGATACATTTTTATCACAATACAAGTTATTAGATCAACAATGCTAGGAACTATTCCAAGTTCAGTAATGAACTTCTTGATCCAGACCGTTTCCTTTGCTGTTTTTGAAGCAGCTATATATTCGACTTCTGTAGTTGAATCAGCAGTCGTTTCTTGTTTGGAACTTTTACAATTCTGTAGTTGAATCATCAGTCGTTTCTTGTTTGGAACTTTTACAATTGACCGTACCACCATTTAGAGTAAATACATATCCAGACTGGGATTTGCTATCGTCTTTGTCAGACTGAAAGCTGGCATTGATATAACATTGAACTCTAAGTTCATTTTTCTCCATACATCAATAACATGTCTTTAGTCCTTCGTAAGCACATAAGAATGTTCTTGACCATGATCTAATATTTTTCGCTAGGGTTTGGTTGGAACCTTCTTGTGACAATCAAAGCATATGAAACATCCGATCGAGTATATAACATGACATATATGATAAATCCTATTGCTAATGCATAAGGAATCATATCCATGCTATCTTTCACAATCTGTGTTTTGGACACTCTTTTGAGAGATAAATCTCATACCCGATGGGATAGAGTCATCTCTTAGACTCTTCCATACTAAATCTTTTCATGATTTCATCTATGTACGTACGTAAATTGAGATAAGCCAAGCATTCTATTAGATATGTATACTGAGAATGTACGCTGCCATTCTCATATGCTTCATGGAGGAATTTTGGATAACCACAACTTTACTGATTTTGTGCATCGGAGACATCGTTTCCTAATAATAGTATGTCATCAACATACAAAATTAGAAACACGACTTTGCTCCCACTAACATTTTATACACATAGTTCATCTTCATTCTTGATAAAATCAAATATTTTGATTTTCTTATCAAAATGAAGATTCCAGCTCTGAAAGACTTTCGTTAATCCATTAATGGATTTCTGTAGTTTGCATACCTTATTTGGCTATGTGGATTCAAAACCTTCAGGTTGTGTCACCTACACATCCTTGCTGAGATTCCCATTAAGGAATACGATCTTGACATCCATTTGCTAGATCTCATAGTCATGGTATGCTACTATCGCAAGCAGAATTCGAATTGACTTAGACATGGCTACTGGTGAGAAGGTTTCGTCAAAGTCAATCCATTGTCTTTACTTGTAACTCTTCGCAACCAATTTTGTATTGTAAGTATGAACATTATCATCCATGTCGACCTTTTTAATGTAAACCAATTTACAGCCTATAGGTTTTACCCCTTCAGGCGGGTCAACCAAGGTCCAAACCTTGTTTTTGTACATGGAGTTCATCTCCAATTCCATGGCTTCCTGCCATTTCTTTGAATCAACATTGGACTTCGATTCTGTGTAAGTAGTAAGTTCATCTTCCTCGATTAGTAATACATTACTAGTAATCAGGAGATCGTATCTCAGAAGAAAATGAATAACTCTGCTCGACTTATGCGGAGCTGGTGTGTCCTTGGGAATTGGTGGTTCCCACTTTCTCAATATGTGCTTCATCAGATGCAAGCTTAGCCATTGGAAGATCTAATTGGTCAATTTTATTTGTGGTTTCTCGAATCTCTTGAAGATCCACTTTGCTCCCACTGTCTTCTCTAAGAATACAGCAAGTCTCAATATGATGACCTTCATCTCGATGGGATTGTAGAAATAATATCCTGCAGTTTACTCTGGATACTCCACAAATAAACATTTATCATATTTAACTCCTAGCTTATCCGATTGAACGTGTTTCACATAAGTGTCGCATCCCTAATCATTCTTGTATGAAAGATCTGGTCTTTTTCTTTTTTCATAACTCGTATGGAGTTTTATTGACCGATTTAGATAGGACACATTTTAGTGTATAATATGCAGTGTTAAGTGCATATCTCCAAAATAATATTTTTAGAAGAACTGCACGACTCATCATTGATCACACCATATCAAATAATGTGCGATTTTTCTTTTCAGATACACCAATTTGTCATGGTGTATACAGTGGAGTCCACTGCGAGAGAATTTCATTTTCTCTTAGATAGTCTAAAAACTCACCATTCAAATATTCTCCACCTCGATCGGATCTAAGTGTTAGAATATTTTTTATCAGTTTGCATTTCTACTTCTTACTTGAATTCTTTGAACTTTTCAATGACTTCACTCTTGAATTTTATCAATTAGATGAAACCATATCTAGAATGGTCATCTGTAAATGTGATGAAGTAAGAAAGGCCACCTCTAGCATCTTTAGATATTTGTCCATGTACATCAGTATATACAAGACCCAAAATATCTGCAACTCCGACTTCCTTTCCAGAAAAGTGTGTATTGGTCATTTTGCCCAACTGGCATGATTCACATTTATCAAATGATTCATAATCATTTGAATCTAAGTATCCATCTTTATGTAACTTAGTAATGCGTTTTCATTTATATGACCAAGTCTACAATGCCAAAGATTTGAGTTATTAGTTTTATCTCTTTTATGCCTTGCAATTCCTCTTCTAATGCCCTTTTATTTTCACAGTGAAAACACGGATCATCAGACTTGGATTTGTTTTTTGCTTAACTGTTTTCCAATAGATTTGGCCTTCTTGGATCCTTTCTAAAAGGTCTCTTTAGATTTTTCTCTTAGTGCTCTTAGAGGTATCAATGGCCAAAGTTTACCCATTCTCTTGGGCTTAAAAGTTTTCAGCATGTTTAGCATCTCGAGTAGGGTACACTGAATCTTATTCACGTTGAAGTTCATAATGAACTGGAAAAAGTTATTAGGTAGGGACTACATAACTAAGTCAACACTTAGCTCTTGGTCCATGGTAAAACTTAATTGATTTAATTTTTCAATATAATCAATTATCTTTAATACATGAGCACTGACTGAAGATTTTTCTGCCATCATACATTTTCATAACCTTTTGGATGTTTCATATTGTTCAGTCCGTGTCTATACACCATTCAACTCCTTGAAATGATATATTTTGGTATATGCATCCATACCCTCATGCTACTTTTCTAATTCAAGTGACAGATGTTGCAGTGTTACTATTATCACTGTGTTTTTGTAAGCATGCACGTTCTCCGGCATAGCCTCCTCAGTAGGAGTTTCCGGCATTGGCTGCTTATTGACATATCCAATTTTTATTTTTCATGCTTGAAAATAATTCTCAGAATGTGCTGCTAGTCCAGAAAATCTGGTCCGATATGTACGTTGGCATCCAATATGCCTCTCAAACTAATATGGTTACTCATGATTCAACTATTAAATGACATGATAGAACAATTAATTAAATGCAGAAAATTAATTTATGGACTTATATTAAATTAATTACACTCCCACTGTTTATATTGAATTAATGACCCTCAAACATTAATCAATAAAACCGATTAGATTCTCAGTAGGCTAGGATCCCTTTTGTTTTATACAACCTTGAGCGACTCAACAAGCCTTAATAAAACTTCTAGGTAGATACTCTATCAATCACATCTCTATGCGACTCCTAGATCATCAAGTAGACAACTTATTTTCGTATACATCTTATGTGTTTTACTTGATTGTGCCCCTAAAATTGTATTTCCTGGAGCGACTCAACAAAAAATAAAATTCTAGTTAAATTTGACCTATTGTTCAGAAACATCAAATGTTTCATAGTGATAAACATATATATGAGTGAGTAGCCTTGATCGACTTAACAAACTGACATCGATAATAGACTGTGGTTTTTCACTATAACAATAAAAGACACGTTGTATTAACCATTTAATACGAATTTAATATTTTGATAAAGAGGAGTTTGTCTCATCACATTTATGTATATTAACTAACATCCAACATGCAATCAATCATACATAATTATAAGTGTGGATAATTATGTACTTTATCTATCTAATCTTCCTAAGCTAAAAAGAAGATTAGTCAGTCAAATCCTAATGGACGTTGCATTCGTTCATCGAATGCTAAATGCAATCATCATCATCTTTTGTTGCAACATGTATCCTATACTACTTGGCACGCAGGCCCTGATTAATGGACACGCAGACCTATAATAAATAAATAGCTCGAAAATCTAATTAAATAAATAATAGGCTCGCAGGCCCAACCAACTATCAACAGGAATAATTAACCATACAACCAATCACATGGGTCGAGTTCATAATCATCCACTAAACATCCATTTTAATATCTAATATTAAAAATATATTAATTTCTAAATTTGCAGCTTTGACAGTATAAGTCTAAACCTTTTAAAGATTTTGGTATGAACCATTCGGAATTAGATAATTAAATCTAATTAATTACTTAATTTTTCATCAATAAAATTAATCAATTATTTAATTAATTTTATTGATTTTTCAAAATTTATTTTATCTTCCAATTTAAAGTCATACCTTAAATTGAAGATAAAATTTGTATATGGTCAAAATTACAATTTTATAAAGTAATAAGTTAAAGTTTAATATGGTCAGAAATTCAAAATATGGTTTAAAAACGATTTTAATTTAATTTTGAATATTTGACCAACATTAAATATATTAATAATTACAATTTTCTAAAAAAATAAAATTGTATTTGAGACCCTATTTTTTTTTCTTTTGAAATTTGAGGACTTATTGTACAATTTCTGAAATTGCATAGTCAGCTCTAATTTTTTTTTTTAAAAAAAACAGTGGGTCCTTAATGCAATTTCTAAAATTGCACAGAATACCATTTTCTTATTTTAAAACAGTGGGCCTTCTCATGCAATTTTGTAAATTACACAAGAGGCACCTATTGTTTCTTTTAAAATTGGGGGGCTTTTCATGCAATTTTCAAAATTGCAGGGGAGGCCCCCCTTCCCAAATATGCAAACTGAAGGGTTTTTGCAAGGCAGCATTTTTGCAAGGCAGCGTCGTTTGTCACGGCGCCGCCAACATATCTATTGGCGGTGGTTGCGCCGGTGTCTATCACCGACGATCACCGCCATTTGTCGTCGAACAGTAGCAAGTTGTTGCTCAAAAAGGGGCCATCGCCGCTGCTAAAAATAGCAGCGGCCCATGGTTGTGCAGTCGTGAAATCAGCGGTAGCGACCGTTGATTTTGTGACAACAGTCCGCTGCCTTCGCAAGGCAGCGGACCCACATCTATGGCGGTCAATTTCTTACCGCCGCCACCAACCACCTTCTCGACTTTTGGCCAATTTGATTCGTTCCAAATAAACCCAAAACAATTTCAGATTTCTTTTTTCAAAAATTCACAATTTTTATATTAAACTGTTAAAACTCAAATCAAATTAATACACAAATAACAATTATTGTTGGATTCATTAAAATATTCTAACGAACTCTAACAAGTAACAAGGTAGGCTCTGATACCATTGTAAGGAATTGAGATATACATGCACAGCGGAAATTAAATGTTCAATTCCTTTAAGCCGGATCAACCTTGTATTTAGAGAAAATTCGTGATAGAAGTTTACCTTTGATGAACACAGTGAAATCTGATTATCTGATTGGCTAAATGTGCGATCTTCAATACCACAGCTGTCCAATTGTCCAACCTCCTATGGTGATCCACACAGCAAGAACAGATATGTACTTCAACGATCAAAATAGATGAAAGCGGAACTTTTGGAAGTAATTGTTCTTAATTGTCTTTTGATCGTGCTAGCAAGTAATAAAGATCAACTCTTAATCTGTTGTGGCCTTTATATTTATAGGTGGGGCTAACCCTAGCCCTAGTTTTAGTCAAACTAGAACCCATCAATAAATGAGCTCAATTAATTAATCTAATTAATTAATTTGGTCCAATAAATAATTAAGTATGACCCAACTAATTGGACATTGGACATTAATTCTTACAGTATGAAGAGTTTATTTAACCATTTTCACCACAATTATATAACTTTGCTTAACGCTAGACCTTTCAGTGAGTAGCTCACTATATTATATCTAGTTCTGAGTGCTGTGGTTGAATCTCAATTAAGTAAAAGTAAAAATTGCAATAGTTAACGAAGCTTGCATATTCTTGTCACCTTTAGTGATCATGGAGGCTCCAGCTCTACAATTTCTGGTAGAAGTATGAAAACTAGGAGACAGTTCAATCACAACCCAGTCCTTACCTTAAGCAATGTCAAGTTAACATTTCTGCAGTTATATGACAGCCTAGTTTCCAGGCAACATAATTATGCATTTCCAAGAGACATAATAGTGCTTTACCTCTATGGATCTCTGTGGATTACAACTTTTGGGGGCTTGGGACCAAGTTTAAACTATAATAATGAATCAATTAAGATCTTTATTTTTTTTTAAATGGAGCTGTCGTCTATAGTGAACTGTCTTTTTATGGAGTTTCTTGCAAATTGATGATACTTTTTGCACATTCTTTTCTGGTAGTTCATTATGACTCTATTGCTCTTATGTTGCAGCTGGAATGCAAGATTAGATGATGGAGATTTAATTGGGTTGTATCAAGAATTGGTATCTCATCTTGAAGTAACACAAGTCTATATGTGTTAGTGAATATTTAGTGGAATTTTATCCTTAATTTGCTTTAAAGGGTTCTATTTTAAAAATAAAGGTCAGCTTTATGTTATATCAATTGCAAAGAATCTGCTGCTTTATGTTATATCTCTTACAAACTTTGTTTTTTATGCTATTTAATATCCTGAAGAGATTTTCGTAGAACAATTGAAGGTTCTTGTTGAGTACTAGAGTACAGACCGAGTAGAGCTATATATAGTTGAACTTATTATTATTATTTTGTGTTATTATAATTGCTCCAATACTTGTTAATTTTGTGGTAAATATTTAATATTTATTCAATTTCCTTATAAGAATGTAAACAGTTATTATTCTTTATTTTTCATTGTTTTTCTTTGTTGCATAAGATCTTTCTAGAGTTGTGGAATAGAGATTTTCGAATCCAGCATGGTTGCATTTTGTCAAAGTTCAATAACCATGTCTATAATATTAGAATTCAGAAGTTTGTTATCTTATGTCAGCATATGATAGACACTGTCTAGTTTATTAAGGCCATATATATTTATTCATTTTCTCTTATTGGTCATGTTCATGGTTTAAAGGATTGCAAAAGTAGAGTTGGCTCGGCCAACTTGAAACAGGAATGCCCATGGCCATCCTGGTATTTCATTCTAGAACTTCCAAATAGACTATAATTTTTTGACTTATTTAAATTTCTTTTTCTTAGGAAATCTCAGAAAAAACAAGCAGAATCGTATGATGTTAGGGTCTTTTTATCGCACCGGGATAAAATCATGTGCCAATATACGTAGAGAGGTATGAAAAATTAAAACAATAAATATGTTTTTTTTTCTATATATTTAGTATTAAATAGTACTTTTTTAACATATGGAAGAAGCTAGTAAGCCCAATGATACGTTGAGTGTATATATTGAAATGCACGTTGACTTAGGTGGGAATCCAAAGAACGACTATGCTGCTGCACTCATTGTATGATTTCTATTTAATTTTGGTACATAATTGAAATAAGATGTGCATTTTGTATCATGATTTTTTCATTTGACTTTAAATTATCTTTGTAGCATGAATTCAACAAAAAAATAAATGATTTGCCCATGGAAGAGCAAAATTTGGTGGAAAAAAAGAGATAAAATCTTCATGGATGTTCTGGGAGACGAAGGACATGGTCGTGTTCGGACAAGGGGATCAGGTCCCACACCTTCAAAAATTTAATGTTTGTTGAATATATAATAAACAAATTTATATTAATTAGACTATGGGTGCATCAACTTCACATATAAATGCAACGACTAGCGATCAAGTTCGCCCTATGTCTACAGACCACGAGGTTTGTGATTAATGTTCGTCCTATTGGTCGCAAGGATTGTCTCAAGCACTAAGCATTGTGTTTTCATTCCAAATATTACCTTATCTCATGGAATTACATTTTTTCAGGTCTCCGAGCATTAGAAAATCTAGAATACAAGAAGTTGAGAATTGGAAAGTAAAAGAGACGAGTATTAAGAGAATGTTTAGTTAATGCTATGTTTGAGTTGAGCTTTATATTTCATTTGCATGTAATGACACTAATTTTAGTTCTTTTGATTTCAATTATATGATGAATGGTGATAGTTGTTTTGATTTTTGAGTAATGAAGATATTTTGTGACACATTAATTTGAATTTGTTGCTTGTACAAAATTTTATAAGGAGAATGGTTTGAAAATGTATACGGGTCAGGGTCTACATATTTTTCATGTTATTTTTATTTTTTAAATAAGATTTTTTACGACAAGAGGAGACTGTTGTGAATGAAGACATATAAAAGTGTATTTACTATGGCAATCACGTGTCACAAAATCATTTACTAAAATTTACAATTAGTATTTTCGATAACAACCAACCGTCGTATATAATAATTTGTAACAACAAGTAGTTTTCCTCGTTAATAGTAATGACAACGAGTTATATGTAAATATTTACTACGGTTTTTGAGTTGTGGTAAAACCGTAGTAAATACTATAACAACAGACATATGATGTAGTAAAAGTATTCGCTACGATTTTTAATACCTCAGACGCAAATTCATGGTTAATTTATGGTAAAAACTATTTACCACAAATTTCATTACCGTGTAACAACGGTTATTGACTGTGATAAATAGGATTATTTCTTGTAGTAATTAAACTTAGTGCTTGTTCGGTAAAAATGTTTACAAATCATAAGTGATGGGTTTTACAGAATGTATGGATAAAAAGTAGATAAAAGTTGTAGGTCTTACGAAATGTATGGATAAAAATAGTGATAATTTTGCTACATACTTGATTATCTATTAAAATTCCATAATTACTTATTAATGTTTTAAACTTCAAAAACAACAAATGTAACACACATTTTTTGTAAGAAATATAACACATGTAACAACATGGTTACAAATATAAAAACAGTATTTTTAGAATAAAAAAATTAGATAGTATTTTCTAAATTATTTTATATTTTGTGGTTAATAGTGAAACCATCACATAAAAATAATGTTTAACCAACTTATAAACACTCATAAGCACTTCCAAAACATCCAGGCGCGAGCCAGGAAAATGTTCTAGTGCGAGCGGGAATGAAGGTGGGAAGTTCGTCTGGCGAAGACAAGTTTTTTTCTTGGGGCGGGGGCGGGGGCGTCAATGCTTTGATGGTTGGTAACGCAGTGGCAGTCAGTAGAGAGAACGGCAACATTATATAAACAGTCTATAAATGAATCACGTGTTACACAAAACATTGGGTTATTGCAAACATTTGCAACATAAAAATTAAGAGTCATTACGATTGTCTTGGTCCCAAAATTTGTAGTACCAAAGTTAGTGCTTCGAAAAAAAGGCAAACAATTGAAGTAAAAATTAGGGAATTAATGATGTATATCCAATCCAACAAAAGTCCCAACTAAATTTACATTGCCTATGTTAATTGGACTCGGGTATAGGTGTAGGTACATGTACGTACATAAGTGTCGGATCATTCTTCTTCTAAAATCTAGGACATGGGGGATACGACTACAAAAGGTCTAAATTTCGAACACAGATACAATGTCTTACATATTTTTAAATTTGTTTTTATGGAAATCAATTTAAAATAATATTAAAGAATTTTCATTTTCATTTTTATTTTTATAGAGTAAAATATTTTTTATTTTTGTTATATAGAGTCTCTAAAATTGCATGGACCTTCTTGCAATTCAAGTTAAAATTGCAAGGATATTTTTGCAATTAAGAACAATCCAACTAAAAACTTGCCCAAGCCCAAATCTCAATAATGTTTTGGCCCAAAAAAGTGCCTATGTTCTCATTAAAAATTTTAGAGCATCTCCAATGTAACCAAGGATTGCAAAAAGAAAAAAAAAATGCAACATAAACAAAATAGATAAATTTCCTTTACAATGCAAGTGTCAAGCACTCTATCAGCACTCTATCAAGCTGACGCAGTAGGAAAAAAAATTAGATAATGTCTGACACTCCGTCAATTTTCAGACGCTTCGTTAGACATGCTAACTCAGAAATATTTAAATTTTCTATGTCGATTTAAATTTCCTATGTAGAATTAAATTAATTTCTATACATATTTAAATGTAATCTAGTATTTATTTTAATAAAATATAATCCACCTAGACAGCAATCCATATAATGCATTGAAGACCAAATTTGAATGTGAATGTCTATTCATTAGACGTCAATGCCATGTAGATCGAAAGTTTTCTAATATTTGTGCCACCTAGATAGCAATCTATAGAATGCATTGGAGATGCTCTCATATCCTTTAACCCTAAAAGAACCCAAAAAAGATACATCCTCTCCACTGCGTTTGTGTCTTCTCCACTGCTTCATTCTTCCTTTTTCCTTCTCTTCAACTAGAACACATTGGAGTCACCCAACTCAATCCAGATTATAGTGCTGGCAAAAATAAATCTTAAAGGGTGGCCCAAAGTTCAGTGTAGGCATCCTCACCTACACTTATCCTCATGTGGCTCCGCCAATGAAAGCGGGTGGGAACGAAAGTGGGAAGTTCACCTGGCAAAGACAAGTTTTTTTTTTCTTAGGTCTGGCAACGCTTTGATAGTTGGTAACACAATGATAGTCAATAAAGAGAGCAAAAAAATATATATAAACTGTGTATAAATGAATCACATGTCAAAAAAAGACATTGGATTATTGCAAACATTTGCTACATACAAAATTAAGAGTCAATACGATTGTATTGGTCCCAAAAATTGCAGTACGAGACTTAGTGCTTCGAAAAAAAAGGGGAAATTGAAGTAAAAATTAAGAAATTTATTATGTATATGTATATCTAATCCAACAAAAGTCCCAACCAAATACACATTGCCTACGGACACGGGTACGAGTACCTATCTAAGTATCACATCCTTCTTCTTCTAAAATCTAGGATAAGGAAGTACGGCAAATTTGGACACAAGTACGGGATACGTCTTACATATTTTCTTATTTTTTATTTATATAAATCTTATTTTTTGTTTATATAGTCCTTAAAATCTCATGGACCTTTTTGCAATTGAAGTTAAAATTACAGGGACATTTTTTCAATTAAAAAAATCCAACTAAAAACTTGCCCAAGCCCAAATCTCAATAGCTTTCTTCCCGCAAAAAGAGCCCATATTCTCTGCCGCGTCTTCTCCAAATGGCAAAACAAAGGGCATTTTCTCTACTACGTCTTCTCCACACATCAGGTTCATCTTCTCCATTGCTTTGTTCTTCCTTCTCTTCAACTAGAAAACATTAGAGTCGTCGACCTTTTTCTAAATTTTACTATAGAAAAAATAAATTTTTAAAGGGCAGCCCAAAGTTCAGTGCAGGTATCCGCCTGCACTCACCCTCATGTAGCTCCACCCCTCAAAACATCTATGTTTTTACAACATTAGCAAGTTAATTGAAACTTTAAAATGACAATACTTACATTATCTCTTGGATTTATTAAAATTTGTTATGCTGTCTTAAAAATAGGCACTATTGTTTTTTGGTCCGACACTTGATGGAATATGATGCTTAACGATACCCTTTTTTATCATTCTTGTACAAATGCCCTCTACCATGAGTATCACGTGCATTAATTATTGAAGTATTAATTGTATTCAAAAAAATAAAATAAAAAAACCAAAGCATTAATTTTTACATGAATGATGTACATATATTAGGTATTGCATTGTTTTGTGTCACTTTAGTGCTTATTGTAACGCTCCAGATTTTATCAACCCGGATCGTCACTTAAACATCTTTAAATAACATTTGAAAACTCCAAATAGATTCTTCCGTGCCCTTGAATGTTTTACATTTTAATATATTGTAGAAAAATAACAAGCACACAAGGAAAACTTGAAAAAAAAAACGTTAAGGTATTACCAAACTACATTTAGTATCGCCACAAATTATTCGACCATCTAAACATGCTCCAAAAATAATGATATTTGAACTATAAATATTGGAACCTAAGTCTACAACATATCAAAATTTCAGCCCTTATCCACATCGTTTGATATGAGAAAAACGAAGCCAAAGTTGCTTGAAAAACTATCCTAGGTACACTAATGCAGCCCAGTATAACGGTCATAATAAATATTCATACGATATCCTTTTCATATGATGCAAATTTTTGTTATTAGGAAAATTATATATCTATCAAACCCCACTAAAGTGAGTCAAAATTCATAGTACACAAAAAGTTATGATTTTTCAAAGTTAGTGGTAGAAAGATGAAATTTTGAGACAACTTCTTGAGGGCAGATTGTTTTAAATTTATTTTGAAATAGAAAATAAACTCAGATTCAAGTAAATTTCATACACAAATTAGAAGACCTATAAAAGTACATCATAACAAAAATTTGTCTCCCGCGGGTGACGTTTGGGACATCAAATTATTTTTGTCTCCTCACAAACTCTATTCTCGAGTACAATTTGATGCAGTGTACCAAAATTGTCATAAATAATTATACGAACCTCAGAATGACGTGATTTCAAGTCTACGTCATAGATAACTCATAAAGAGATGTTTCCCAATTGAAATCACATTAAAATTTCTAGTATAAAATCCTCAACAAATTTTTGAATTTGAGGAACATATTTTGAGATTTGGACAGCAACTTCGTAATTTCATTAACGTGCTCGCACAATTTGGTAAAACTTACGAACATGTAAAATGTATAAATTTAAGCATAATCAGTATTTGAAGATACCCTTAAGTGTCATCAAGTATTCTTTAAAAATTCCACAACTTGAACATAATAAATGGAATTTAAATGATTGGTTTTATGCCCGATCACTTGCCATTCACACCGAGCCACTACACTATCTTTGCCAAATCTAAAATCTTGTTAATATAGGGGTGAGTATCTCAGAGAAATACTCAATAAGAGATGTCAGCACACATTAAGAAAAATTAATCATATCAGTAAATCATGCAAGTCATACGTATCAATTCATCATACAAGCAAATCGATGATAAGTCGATTTAGTAAGGGTTCCAATGAGCCTCTACGACCACCTGTATGATAAATTTTTTTCTTCTTATGAGCCTCTACAGCCACCAATAATTTTCATCAATAACACGACATTTAACATATAAACTAGAAGAATTAAACTTGCTTAACTTGAAGGACATAGTGTGGGAACCTAAAAATTACGATCATTTCTTGATTTTCATGTGTCATCCTTGCACAGGGGCCATGCTAATCTTCTTTGTATCATTCCAATTTTAAGCTCTGATACCAAGTTGTAATGTCCCAGATTTTTCAAAACCCGAAGACTCACTTAAAAATCTTTAAATAACATTTGACGTCTCCAAAAAGATTTTAACATGCCTTTGAATAGTTTTAAAATTTTAACTATTGCAGAAAGTAACAAGCGCGTGTAGGAAAATAAAATAACTTCTAAAATTTAAGGTTTTTACCTAAACCACAATAGATGCCGCCACAATTTATTTGACCACCCAAACATACTCCAAAATTACAAGATTTGAACTGTAAATACTTGGGACCTTAGAATACAATATGTTAAAATTTCAGATCTTATCAACAGTTGCTTGAAAAACTATCCCGGATGCATTGAGGCAGCGAGCTAAAAAGATCAAAATAAATTCACAATCTGATTTTTGGGTGATTCCAAATCTTGCTATTACCACACCCACCGATTTTACTCAAAAATTACAAATAAGCAGAGAATTATGATTTTTCAAAGTTGGGACAGGAAGTTGAAATTTTGGAAATGAAACTTAGTTCCTCTTTAAATTTCCAAACGGCTACCAAAACAACATGTGGGTTTTTTCTGGTACTTCACATAATCAAAGATAACAAAACCAACATTGTACTTCTGTTTTTACATCATAAATGGCTCGATTATTTCTACGCCCAACCATAAAATAAACAAACTACGTTTTTTCCTCAAGGTCGTACTTATGCTGTCACGCCAACGCCAACCAATTCAATCTGTACATTAAATCATTTTGGGGGTGATAATTTAATAAGAAACACTCAGTAGTAAGTTATACTAACATGTGAGAAAATTTAAAAAATAAATATGCGACATGCCAATCGTTTAAACATTACATAGGAACAACATTTTCGGTAGCTGGCACCACATGAACTTAAAAGTGATTACCTTCAATCACTAACATACATATGTGATTACCTTCAATCACAATCATAAAGTTCCAACTTTAGCATTAAGCATGGCATAATAATTTACATATCTTTTTCTCTATTTAAAATCATTGAGCTTAAAATCAGGTAGCATAAGAAACTACACTGTAAATCAAAGCCTTGTTGAGTTGAATTGAAAAAAAAAAACAATTGACTACACTTTTCTTCAAAATAAAGCCGTGTATTTTCCTTTTTGTTCTCCGAAAATATAGTAATATCAAACGAGATTTAAATGTCGAGAAAATAAAGAAATCGATGGCCGAAAGAAGAGAGAAAAATGATGCTTCCTCTTACTGCTGGAGCCAATTTCTGCTAGGAAGGTGGTGGTTTGCTGCAATGTTTTTGTGTTTGAAATGAAAGGAAAAAATATGGATAAAGGGGATGAGAAGAGGGGAAAATAAGGGGACTTTTGGGTAGCTTGAAGTGAGGAAAAAATGGTGCTTGGCTAGCCAATATCATGGACTGAAATTGGGAAAATTGGAGCAGGATTTTCTAGTCTCCTGCTGGCCGAAAATTGAAGGAGGAATGTGGAAACTCTCTCTGAATTTTGGTGCTAAATTTTGGGAGTGAAAGTGAAGGATTGCTGATGTGGAAAAGAGGAGAAACAAAGAACAAAATGACTGGAACTTCAAGGCTCCAGTTTGAAGAAGAAAAAGGGAGTCTTTTCTTTAAGTTTAATGGCTGATTTTCTAGGGAAAAACAATAAGGTATGGGTGGCTATTTTCAAAGTGTAGAAGGGGAGAAATAGCTGAGAATTGAGGCTGTAATTTGAGGGAAAATGGAGGATAGAAGATGGGAGTGAGGACAGGTTTTGGGTGTGTATGGGGCAGTTTTCGAGTGATGAAACGGAGCAGTTTGGGAGAGTGCTAGGGGGCGGTTACTAGGAGGAAAAAACTGTAGTCTGGGGCTGATATTAGGAGGGAAAAATGAGGGGAAGAAAATGGGGTTTACCTATAGGAAATGGGTAGTTTTAGTGGTCATGGATGGGGCGGTTTTTGGGTAGTGAAGAGAAGCTGTTTGGCTAAATTTTACGCTTGTTTCCTGGGGTAGATTTGGTTGGTTTGTGAGCCGCGTTTTTTTGAAATGACCACGGACTTTTTCCTACAAGCCTCTTGCATAGGGGCGTGCACCATTAGCATACGTACTATCCAATAGAAGTTGGGCTCCATAAAAATTTCTTTCGCGTCCCCAGAGATTCGAACCATTGACCTCTTCTTTAAGAAGAACTTAAGTGGAATGCTAGCACGAATTGAGCAAGTGGAATGTTAGTACCAATTAAAGGTGAGGTCAAGGGTTCGAATCGCTGGGACGCAAAAGAAATTCATTAAGGAGCCTAACCTGTAGTGGACAGTACATATGCTAACGGCGCACAGAATAGCCCCTAGGCGAGAGGCTTGTAAGAGAAAGTTTGTGGTCGTTACACTCATATCCAACGTGATTAAAAGATTCAATTATAAAATTGTATCTTATTTTAAATTTGACACGTATGAGCAATTAATTCAAGCATATAATGCATCGAAAAAAAAAGTAATGTTATTTATCACAAGTGGTAATAATCACTATTCTATGTGACAATAAATGATAGGTCCAATAAAATGAATTTTAAATCCCCACATTTCATTGGATTTAACATTTAGTGTAAACAAAATTGATACCTAGACTGCTGATAATCACCAATGATGATAAATAGAATTATTCGAAGAAAATTAAAAAGAGAACTTCTAAGTAAACGCTATTATTTTGTGTTAAGTTTTTCGTTATGGTGTCTTCAACATGTCTCATCACAAGTAGGTGGGATTCGATTTTTCTCATCAAATTTTAATATGTGCACAATTTCATTAAATGGATGGCGGCGATACTTGAACTTATGACTTTTGTCATTTTTTATACTATTTAAACTATTTGATCTAGAAGTTTAAACTGTTAAAAAGAACCACATTTATATCATCTATATTTTGCCTTCAACCACATTTAGCACATTTATTATTTTTAATATTTCTATTTTAACAAGTATGATGATGGCTAAAGGAGAGAGATTAATTTGTTTGGCTATTCTTAAATTAGATAGAAAGTTTTGTTTAAACACTGGGTTTTTAATAAACTTGCTAGTTGAGTGTTTTTTCAAAAATTCATTTTAAAATGACTTCAACAAGATTTAAACTCAACATTTTTTTTATGGGAAACGAGATATTAATGTGGGGTCAACAGTTAAAAGCTATTTTAATGCAACAAAGATGTGATAAAGCTCTTGATGACTCTTGGCCTAATGATATAATCTTTGTATAAGAAATTTGAACTAGAAGAAATTGCATGGAGTACAATTTTCTTACACTTATTTGAAAATGTGATAAGAACAATTGGAGAAACAATGTGACTAAAACTGTTACAAACAAATGTTATCTTCTGAAACAATTATTTTCTTTTCAAAGTGGTTTCTTCCCTTGATTTGGATGGAAATCTAAACAGATTTGCAAAATTGTCCCAAGATCTTGTCAATTGTGATTAAAAGCTTTCACAAGATCAATTGGTTGTGGTCCAATTAAACTCTATAAGTGATAAGCAAAAAGACTTGAAAAATGCTCTAGAATATGGGAGGAATACTTTAACCACACATAATAATCAGTGACCTTAGAAACAAAGACCTAGAGAAAGCTGGGTCAAAAGAGAATTTGAGAGGAGAACCCTTGGTGGTAAAGGGAAAGAATAATGACAGATCTAATTTTAACTCTAAGAAAGGTAAGCCTAAGAACAATAAAAAAGAAAAGAAATGCTATTTATTGGGGGAAAACGGGACATGTCATAAAGATTATTTCAAAAGGCAAAATGAACTAAAAGAAAAAGGTGTTAAAGAGGGTACTACAATTTTAGCCTGCAATCATGAAAAATCTGAAAATAGTGTTCGTTGGTCAGTTGTGAAAGGCACTTGAATCAAGAATAGATCCTTGATTCAGGATGTACATTTCATATGTGTCCTAAAAAAACTGGTTCACTAGATAATTTTTAGAAAACAAATGGTAGGCAAGTGATTATGGGAAATAATATGACCTGCAATATAGATGGAATATGATCTATTAGTATTGTTTAGAAAATAGAAAAAAAACTTAGTGCTTGAAAGTACAAGATTTGGGCCTGAACTTGAAAGAAACCTAGTATCTGTAGGTATTTTAAATGATATGGAGTTTAACATAATTATTGGAAAAGGGACAAATAAAAATATTTAGAGATTGTGACTTGATCATAAATTTCCAAAAGAGACAAGGTTTATATTCTCTAAAAGAAAAACCCATTCTTGGTCTATCATCAACAATTTCAAATGATGAAAGTGCTTTAACTAAATTGTGGCATGAAAGACTTGGTCATATTGGTTCAAAAGGCCTAAAAACTTTACTAAGTCAAGGTGTTTTGGCAAAATTAATCCGTGTGATATTACTTCTTGTGAAAAATATATTTTAGGAAAGCAAGTCAAGCTCTCCTTCTTGCCTGGAATTCATAGATCTGAGAAATTACTTGACTACTTGCATGTTGATATGTGGCGCCCTACTTCTGTGTGTACTCAATCTGGTTCTAAAAATTTTTTTTTTTTATCATTGATGATTTTTTCAAGAAAGACTTGGGTGACTGCTAAAAACAAAAGATGAAACATTTTTTGTTTTCAAAACATGGAAAACTCAAATTGAAAATCAAGTTGATCTTAAAATAAAAGTGTTGTGAACAGATAATGGACTTGAATTTTGCAATTATGAGATTAATAAATTTTGTAAATTACATGGAATCTTGAGACATAGAATAGTGACTTATACCTATCAGCAAAATAGAATTGTTGAAAGAATGACTAGAAATCTTCTGGCAATATTGATGAGAATCAACTCAATAGCAATAGACAGAGAAGCCGGATCAAACCTTCTGCTAGGTTAATGATGATAATTTTGTCTCTTTTCTCACATATCAAGATGTAAATCAAAATGAACCAATTACTATGAAGAAGCCGTAAAATTTAAAGATTTTTTGAAATGGAAAAAGAAACGAGTTCTCTTCTTCAAAATAATACTTGAGTTATGGTTGAAAACCGTAAAAATCAAAAAGTAATTGATTGTAAATGAATTTTCAAATTAAAAGAAGGAGATAGTAGTCAAAACAATGTCAAGTTTAATGGCAACTTGTTGCTAAGGATTTTACTCAAAGGGAAGGTGTGGATTATATTGAAATTTTCTCACAAGTAGTAAATATAGCACCATAAGAATCAACTTGTCCTTAGCGACTCAATTTGAATGGAAATTTGATTGGTTAGGTGTGAAAACTGCTTTTCTCTATGGTGAGTTAGATGAAACCATTTATATGAGCCAACCCTTAGGTTTTAAGGTGAATGGAATGTCTGAGCACATGTTTGCCATTGTTTAATTATAATTTCAACTAGTCAAACATGTCAAATATACTTTTTATCTACACATTTTTTAGGACCCACAACTTACAACTCACTTTTTATCCATACATTCACCCACAACTTATAATATAAATACTTAAAAAATAATTTCATCACTACCAAACAAATGCTGATATGGTCTGCCTTCTTAAAAAGTCCTTATATGGACTGAAACAAGCACGAAGGCAGTAATACATAAGGTTTGATACTTTTGTACATAATCTTGATTTTCAAAGGAGCAATATGACTCTTATCTCTATTGTAAAGGTTTAGGTGGGGCTAACTCTCTTTATCTGCTTCTCTATGTTGATGATATTTTATTAGTTAGTCATGAAAAAAATGAAATTCAAAGAATAAAAGAAATTTTGATTTCTTATGAAAGATTTAGGTGCTGCAAAAAGAATATTGAAAATGCAAATTCAAAGAGATAAGAAAAATGACTTGTTAATTCTAAATCAGCATTCTTATGTGAGAAAGATACTTGAAAAGTTTACCATGTCTAATTTCAGACATGTTAACTTACCTCTTGCTAATCATTTGAAACTGTCTTCCTATTTCTGTCCCAAAATTAAAGAAGAATTTGATAGAATGGAAAAAGTTTCTTATGCTAATGTTGTTGGATTTGTTATGTATATTTTGATTTGCACTAGGCCTGATCTTGCTCATAGCATTAGTGTGTTAAGTCGATTTATGGTAAATCCTGGTGAATGCCATTGGAAAGCTCTTAAGTGGCTTCTCATATACTTAAATGGCACTTCTAATTTGGGATTGATCTGGAGTGGGGATAAGAGGAGATCCACTTCAGCATATTTTTTCACTTTATGTAGTACTGTAATTAGCTGAAAATCTCATCTTCAAAAGGTAGTTGCCCTTTCTTGTACTATAGTTGAATAATTGCTGCTTCTAATGCTATTAAAGAAGGTATATGGCTATGTGGTTTATTAAAGGAATTTGACTTTGTTGATAATAATGCTGTCTTGTTTTTTAATCATCAAAGTGCTATTCATTTGAGTAAAAATCTAATGTTTCATAATAGATCAAAACACATAGTTTTCAAGACAATATATCTAATGGCGTTCTTAAATTGGAAAATATTGTAACTCAACCATTATAATATGGGTACTAAAGTCATTCCTTTAAATAAATTCCAAAATTGTTTGAAACTTCTTTCAATTGATCAAGTTTGAATCTATTAATTGTATTTTCTATTTTGTAAATTCTACAAGTACAAGAGCATATGAAGTCAAATGGGATGAAGCCCTTTTAGCACAAATTTGATCAACCAATTATTGGTAGCAAGGTGGAGTTGTTGGGAAAAAAACGTGTTTGCCACTCAGAATTGGTTATAAATGCGTATTCAAAAATGCGCTTTTCTTAGTGGGCAATTGGCATTGGATGTTGACACATGGAGTGTTGATAGCCATTGGATGATATCTCTATGGCTTCCCTTATACGCCTCTTGGTGGCTTGTCCTTTCAGATTATTGATTAGGATTTTTTTTTGTATAGTGTGAGAAGTAGGGGTGGCAATGGGCCAAGCTAGCCAACCGAGCTCGGCCCGTCCAAAGGGACGAGCCAAGCTACCCACGAGTTCGACTTGGTTTTTAAATTATTATTTTTTGGATAATTTTAAAATAAAAAAGAAAGAAAGTGTCAAAAATGTTTTATGTTAAAAATTCAAGGTTGAAAATCCTCCTTCTTTTTCTGGGCTTGGGACCGGTTACTTTGAACATATTCGTAGTTAAAATTGTACACGAACAAATTGTTACGTGTACAATTTTTTAGTTAAAATAAGACAAAAATATCAAATAAGTGTGCAAAATAATACTTACTACATTTCTAAATATTCCATATTCAAATCTTCAAGTTTTTCGAACATCATTCTTCCACTTTGTCTTGGATTCGAAGTTCGGCATCATCCCAATCCTTCAGACACAATAAGCTTTCTAAAATGTTGGCTTTAAGTCTTGACTTGAAATCAGACAGAACCTTGCCACCTGTACTAAAACTAGACTCCGATGTTACAGTTGATACCGGAGGTATTAATAGATGACGTGCAATTTTTGAAAGAATTGGGTATTGACATTGATGTTGTCTCCATCATCGTAGTTTATAAAAAAATTTATCTCTTCATCATTTGAAATACTAAGCATGTCGTGCATGAAATACCTAACTAACTCTACAATATATCACTAGAACGAGAAAGGAAGAAGCTGAAGAAGAACTAACGTAATTCCATAAGTCAATGTTATCAGTTGATAACGAAGTATATGTTAGAACATGGGTTATATAACGTTCCTATCAGCATTTTCAGCATAGATCCCATACATTTGATATAAAATTTGTTCTAAATTACCACACGTTAGTGAATTCCCGTACGTTAATTTTTGAGAAATTTTCATTATTGTTACTTTCGTACCCTCTAAGTTAAGTATATGATCCATAATACATGCTAATGGAAATAACATGGGCAACTGTTCCCAATATTTTTAAATTTTAGCTTGCATGACATGTTTAATATTAGAAAAAAGAGCAAAATTCTTATACCTATTAAAATTGTTAACAATATAATAGAAATGATTTAAAACTAGTGGAGTAGTCGGATAATATATACCTGAAAATGCATTAGTTGTGTCGAACAAAACTTTCAAAATTTTCTATCATGAGCACATATTTTCCAGTCATATGTTTGCAAATCATATTATGTGCTGTGTGAGTGTCGGCCATTATAATATGCAATAATGCAATCTTCGTATATCTTCACAAGATTCAAGTATGACATATGCTGAATTCTACATATGGCCAATATCAGGACCAAAACATTTTTCTTGCAGCCCATTTTCAACACGTAGAGCAACAAAAACTTGTTTTCTTGCTGGTGAGATCGTAATATAATTAATAGTGTATCTATTTTTTTCTACATGTTCTTCTATAAATTTTAATCCATCTTTCAAAATTAAATTGAACACGACATACAAAATGAATGTGAAATAAAATACCATCAAATTCTAGACTAAAATATTGAATTAATTTTTGAATTACTATATTGTTGGGGGGCTACATTATCAAATGTAAAACTAGGAATCTTAGAATCACAATTAAATTCATGTAACACACCCAATAAAATATTAAAAATATTAACTCCATTATAAGAATACTCAATTTGTCTAAACATTATTACTTTTTTTATGCATTATCCAATTACTATCAATGTAGTGTGTAGTTGCAGCCATGTATTCTTTTTAGTTATTACTTGTCCATAATTCTGAAGCAAAAGATAAAACACTTTTATAATTATTAATATCATTTATAATAGCTTCTTTCTTTTTATTATACAAAATAATAGTGTCTTTACGAATAGTATTTCTAGAAATAGAAACGTACATTGGTTGTATATATTTTTGGATGAAGTTCGTGAAATGTGGATTTTTGACCAAGCTCAGTGGAAACTAGGCATTTGCCACCAATTTTGGCAGTCTTTCGCGACGCATGCTTTCTTGTAAATAAACCCAATTGTTTAGATTGGGATTACTACTGGACCAAGCTCCAGGAGATCCAAACTGGAGTTGTGCCTGATTTGATTACCAAACCCTAGTGTTTGAATTGACACTTTTTGAAGTGTCTGTTTAGATGGTTTATGCCTATTCTCTTTTGCCAGGCTAACTTCTCTTTATAATGTTTACACTGTGCTTTGTGCTAAGGAATTCCGTCTATTAGTTTACCATTTGGCACCAACTCAAAAGCCTACCAGCACCTAGCCTTTTGTTTGGTGGCTTTTCGTTTAGTGCTAGAACCGGTGATTGTATATATGTCAACATCTTCTTGAATGTTATCCAAATCAATTAGATCAGTGCTATATCCAAACTCATCAACAATATCGTTTGGAATTGGAATGTCATTAAGACCACTAAAATTATCATCACTTCAATTGTAGGCCATTTGGAACAAAATAATAAAGAGAAGAGTAGAAGATGAAGATGTAGTAGAAATGTAGGAATTTACTAGAAGTAGAAAATTAAAATTTAAAAGTATAAACTAATATCTAGATAATGAGATTTGACATACTAATTATGAACTAATATAATGAAATTTGAGAATTGTTGTTGAATTGAATATATAATAGATTAAGAGATTGAAGTGTGAAAAAATGAGTTTAAAAGAGGGTATTTATAGGAAAAAAAAAATATGAATTATTAAATATAAAAAATAAAAAAAAAAACGACGTGTAGCTCAACGTCACAAAAATGTGACCGTTAGCAAAAAACAAGCTCTACTCGCGGGCTCGTGCCCACGAGCTCGTTCGAGCTGGCTCATATTTTTTTCGAGCCGAGAGCCCATAATCTTGTACGAGCCTGCTCCTTGGCTGGCCCACGAGCCGATAAGTATTTTTGTCAAGCCAAACGGGCTCGGCCCTAGCTCGGGCTTCCATTTGCCTTCCCTAGTGAGAAGCAATCCCCTTGGTTATTTTCTCTGAGGAATCTTCATCTCCTTATGTTTTTATTCTTCCTTTTTGGGTTCTAAAATCTTTAGTTGCCGAATCAGGGGTGGGAAGCTTTATGGTGTTCACGGTGAACAATAACTTTTGGATTTGTTTGAGTTTTCTTGAGTTTAGCCTTAGTGGTTTTTTCATATACTTGTAACTTCTGGTATTGGTATACAATTTCATTGCCGTTTGGTTGATTAATAATACTTAGAGCGTATTCCACTTTGTGGATGCTCAACATATGATGTAGGTGTTACAATCTGGTCACTGAACCTCTGGGACTTCGGTCGAAGATTTACTTTTTCTTGCAACATTTATTTCTTAGATCTGTTGAATATTTCATATTCTTGATATTTTTTGGGCCTTACACATATGTTATATGTATTCTTCTATATATAATAACATGAGTTTATATAAGGAATTTCAATTTTATAATTATTACATTTTTTTGGAAGGGATAAGGAATTTCGAATTGATATCATAATGGAAATAAAATATATTGAGTTCAAATTTTATTATCACCTATAATTCATATTTTCTATTTAAATTTTAAATAGAACAGTTATATAAATTTTATTAATTTAAATTCAATTGGATCTACCAAACATATGTTATAGTCATATATGCAACTCTGAGAATGACAACGATTTTTATTAAAAAACAACTACGAGTCTTCAAAATATGTTACACAGAACATATCGACTAGATTCTTTTTCTTCCCAGTCTTTTCAGTGTCAAGGTTTTCGTCCTTCCTAAATTATAGATAATCAATACTCCGTTGATAAGGTGATTTTTAAACATATTTAATTCATAGTTTCAAAACCTAACAATTGGGTCCCGTCCAAGGTAAATTATATATATGGACAAATATAACCCAACACTTGGAAGAACTTTCTTGGGACCAGTCCATGTGGCTATGAATGGATAAGTTAGTCAATTTATCTTTTCCCATAAGTGGACCATGTTAAAGATGGATCTAGATTGCTACAAGCTCTGATCAACTTGGTCCTTTGTTTAATTATTTGTACAAAACGTGCCACACTATAATGGAGACAGGGTGCTGGGGCGGGGGCGGGGTCGGGGTCGGGGTCGGGGTCGGGGAGTGGGGGGGGGGGGGGGGGGGGGGGGGCGGGGGCGGGGAACTTCTTTCCTTCTTTTTTTGTAACTTGTAAAATCATCATTCTTTATTCTTGTGAGTTGAACTTGCTAGATAAGTACAAAGAAAAAGTTGTTTTAGGTGAATCAAGAAAAGTGCTTTATTTTATTTTATTTTATTTTATTGGTGTGGAGGAGTACATATATTAATCATGAATCAAAAACATGGAATCCAATGGAAGTATGTTTAGTAAATTAGACGACATAATAATAAGAAATTAATTTTTTATCTGTTTAATTTTGCGTACTAAATATGCTACATGTTTTTCGGTTGATAGAAAACATTTTTTTATGCTAGTGATTGAATACAACCAGAAAAGAAAAATAAAAAACAAATTCAAAGTTGTTGACGGATCAATCAAGTGATTTTTTCTATGCAGAGAACATGTTCTAATTTTATCAAGAACATGGAATCCAATGCTTGTATATTTTGTAAGTTAGACGAGACAATATTAGAATGTAATAAATTTTAGAAATATTTAGTTTTATTTATACTACCTAAAGCAATTTAATACAAGAATTTTGTCAATTTATCAAAGCATTGTTATATTATAACGAAGAAAAATAGAATTACTAATTTTAGGTGAACTTACTCTTTTTTTTTTTTTTTTTTCTCTCTATGCTAAGGAAAACAGTTTGTCCAAACATCTTTCATATGAGAAGGAATTATTAGGCTCTCCACGTCCGTTCAATGTTAAAAAGAATTAGCGCATGATTGTTTTTGTTAAAAAAAATTGATAGAATTATCTTAATAGCATGATATTTTTTATTATTTTTTACCAAACAAGCTCTTAGTATTTTATTTGTCACAAATATTATGTTTTCTAATTGATAGAAAGTCAAGATTGAACACAAGCCATTCATAATTTATTCAAGATTTCAAACCATTTACACAGGTACAAGAGCAAAATGCATAAAACATGGGCATTCACACTGAGGCTAAAAACCATTAGTAAGAAGCATGAGACTCTTGATCATCAGTGACTCTAGTCGAGTAGACGAAATTCTTCATAGCGTTGAACAAACTTTGAGCAACAGTCTTGTTTTGAGTTTCGATACCATGAAAACCACCTCGATTATATTGATAGACCACGGGTACTTTGTATCCCTGTAACAACTGCACTAACTGGGTTGTTCGGTCGACTAAGGGATCACCTTCGTCAGCTTTTACAAAGACCCTTGGTAAACGTGGAACCCGTCCAAGATAAGATCCACCAGCTACCGGGTTACAAAACTCGTGATCTCGATTGGCGTAAGGTGGCAATACCAATGACCACAACACGTCACACATGTACAAAGGAACATAGGGATCCTCAATCAATCTAAGCTCGGACGGAGTCCTAAAAGCTCCACCAAAGAAAGGTTGATTCAATAGAATTCCTCGAATTCTTATTGGTCGAAGATCAAAATCCAGTGCACGTAGGGCTGTGTGGTAAACTATATTCGCACCAGCACTACTGCCCAATAGAAAAACTCTCGAAAAATCAGCATAGTCTAGCCATGGATCACGGCCCCCACTATAGGATGCCTGGTTCTTAACCCAAAAGATAGCATTCAAGGCATCATCAAAAGCTGCTGGGAGGCGGTTTTCAGGGGCCAGCCGGTACTCAACAGAGACCACCACCGCCGGGAACCGCGAGGCGATATTGTTACAGAATTCATGAAAAATGACAGTTGATGCACTAAACAACACAAAGTCACCACCATGTATGTAGATTATAAGTGGCAGCTTGGTGTCTGTTGGGGGGTTGACAGGTACATAGAGGCGGACGTAGGCTTCGCTCTTGGGACTGAGCTGTATATCTGTGGAGAGCGCCACCGGCGGGTTTTTTGGGTCTGTCACAGACGGGGTGGCATTCACCATAGGAATTTGGATCTCTCGTTTCAATGTACCATCAGAATTCCAGCTTATTCCAAGTATTTTGAAGGCTTCTTGCCAAGTATGGGGTTTAGCCACATTTTCATCAGCCATGATCGACGGCCATGATTGGCTGAAAAGCAAGAACACCAGAAGAGAGTATGCTGCAAGAGCATGCGATGATTTAGTGTTTTGATTCAAACTATGTTGTTTGAACATTTTTCGTTGTTGGAAAGGATTCAAACTTGGAAATTTAAGAAGAAGCAGAAGAGTGTTCAGTGGATATGCCTTGAGGGAGGGGGTTATAAATAGTGAGAATTTGAGGTTTTTGATAATGAAATTTCCAATTATTTTTGAATTAAAGAATTAGGTGTGCCCCCCAACCTCCCAACACACACTCCCCAAAAAATCAAATTTCTTAGATTTTCAAATACTCGATTCTCCACGGATTGTAGATATTTGGACACTTTTGTATCCACTCTAGTATCACTTATGGAACTTTATGGTTTTTGAGTTAAGTTTTATACTTATATTACTAAATTAATTAATCGGAAATATAATTTTAAAAATTAGCTATCATTATATTTTTACTTTAAAAAAGAAATCATCATGTTATTAATGTTGTTAATGTAAAAGTGTTTTAACTTTGTCCTATTTCTCTTCTTGTAAATGTCGTGTGTCATGAGTATCGCGTGAATTACAGAAATATCAAACGTAATGATAAAAAGAAAAAGAAAAAAAAAACATGATTATAATTATTTGGTAGGCACGATAAAGAAAAGTAATATTGCAAGCATGATTAAAGTGTAAATATTTGTTTGATTAGGTATTGCACTTTTTCAAATACTTTTGTGCTTATGTCAAACGTGACTAAAAGATATTAATATTAAACTTAAAAAATGTCTTATTTTAAATTTGACACGAATAATATATGAGAAATTAGTAGAATATGTTCGGGATTTGATTACACTGAGCGAAGCCTAGGACATGGTGGGACTCAGTCGATATTTTTATGCCACTTGACAAAGACATTATCTCCTCGAATAATGTAAGAGCAATTACTTTAAATGTCTAATGAACAAAAAAAATTGAACTTCTAATTCAACATAATGTTTCTAGGTAAATTTTTTAATGGCGGTTTTCTCAAAGACACTCTTTAAGAGAAATCGATTTTATAATCATAAGTTCAATCTATACGAATTCGTAGGGTATCTGATAAGTGCGTTTTGTGCACTTATTCGAGTCCTTAAACTAAGCTTTTACTTCGTTATTTTATTAATTTTCTACTTAATTTGGTGCATTATTTTTTATATTTCAGTTTTAGACCTGTATGTAAGAAATTGGAGAAGAATGAATGACAAGAGTTACAAATTGAAAGATATTTTGAAAATATGAGGATCTAATTGCACTCAATTGATAGTTGAAGGATCAAATCAGAGATGATTGAAAGTTGAAGGACCAAATTGGATGTTATAAAAAGATGAAAGACTAAATCAGGCGGAATAAAAAGTTGAAGGACCAAAAAGACCAAGACTCAAAGTTGAGGGACCAAGATGAACAAACTTAAAAGAGCTAAGCTGGGTGATCGCCCAGCTTAAAGCTTGGCGAGCGCCCAGCAATTGAAGAGGCCAACAGAGAGTAAATCAAGTCTCCTGGGCGATCGCCTGGGATTTGCCTAGGCGATCGCCCAGGCTATTTCTGGACGCAGAGGATTTTTTCCTTTTTTGAGTTTTACGTCGATTAGGTAACTTTTGGCCCACGGTTTTTAGGTCTTTTTGACATTTTTTGTGGCACCATTAGGGCAATATATATATGAGTTATTAACTCATAATAGGTTGTTGAGTTTTTAGGAGAAAAACATAGACGAAAGCATCAAATGGGGATCAAGATTGCTTCTTTGAGGAATTCAACGAAGATCAACAACAAGCAATTATTCTTTCAAGTCTTCTTCTTTTCCAGGTGATGAATTCCATGTTTTCTTCCCCTTCTTATTTTCTTATTATTAGTGTGCTAGGCTAGTTTAATTAGTGCTAGAATTACGATGAAACTTGTCGTTTAAATTCTTTTATCTTGAGACTTGGTTTTTGACAATTTATTTCAATATAGTTTTGAATAATTAATTTTGATTTGTATGCATCTACAATTATATACGTAGTAATTGTATGATTGTTGTGGTTTGTTTTACTATCGAAAGATTGAAAGCATGCTAGACGCTATTTTAATTATCTTAAAGTCCGATAGGGGATAGAAATATACCGCTATGCTTTAGGTGATCTTTAATTATCCACATAAATTTAATGCATTTGTTTGTATTCGCATTCGTCATATAAATATAGTCGAGTCATACATATGAATAGGTTTAACTTTATTCGAGAGAAACTGTTGAACAATCTAGGGATATTGATCTTCATAACTGAATTAATTTGTCAAGACCAAGAATCAAGAGAGAAGAAATAACAACTACAAGTAGATTCGAAATTCTAGTAATTTTCCTTTTTAAAGTTAAATTAATCTTGAATCAATTTTAATCCTTCAATTATTTGAGCAATAGTTATTCAACTATTTTTAGTTTACTATTTCAATTCGTTATTGAACACAAAATCTTTCAAAGTTCATTAGATTCGGTTAAGGTTAGCGTGATTTAACTGAATTATCTAAATCCTCGTGGGATCGATACTTGGACTCAAAATCCATTTTACTACTTGAGCGATCCATGCACTTGCAGAATTATTTAAGATATAAAATCGCTGACAAGTTTTTGGCGTTGTACTTATGCAGTTCTCTTTTGTATGACTCTATCTGATGGCCACATGATAGTGCAAATAAAGAAATCAGCATGTGAAGAATGTGGAGCCAGTCATAGTACATCATAATGTCCTATTCTATCACTACAGCCTGAAAAGGTCGATTACATTCAAGGTGGTCAGCTCCAACAAAATAACCTGTACTCCAACACATATAATCCAGGGTGGCGAAACCATCCAAATTTCTCTTGGAAAGATAATCAGAATAATTTCAGACCACAGTTTCAGTAGCCAGAAAAGAGTAGATCATTAGAAGACTCAATCAATAAATTTATCGAGAGAACCGAACAGTTCATGCTCAAGACAGATACTAATATTCAAAATCAAGGTGCTGCAATAAAGAATCTTGAGACACAAATGGGTCAGATGGCAATTGCTTTATCAGGCAGAGCACCAGGTACTTTGCCCAGTAATACAGAGGTGAACTCCAAGGAATATGTTAAAGCTATTACTACTAGAAGTGGGGTTCAGTTACCAGAGATCTAAGTAAAGAGATCAGTTGCAAATAAAGAAGTGGTACCTTCCACTGATGAGGAACACATGGTACAGACTGAGCAGACAACAGCTATGAAAGAGAGTTCGGGCACACCACAGGTTAAGGCAACCGTTCCTATCAAGCCATATGATCCTCGGTTCCCATTTCGTCAAAGGCTACAAAAGCACAAGTTAGACAAGCAATTCGGAAAATTTCTTGAGATCTTCAAGAAACTACATATCAACATCTCCTTTGCAGATGCACTTGCTCAGATGCCCAGTTATGCAAAATTCTTGAAAGACATTCTTTCAAATAAACGCAAGATGGAGGAACATAAGACGGTGATGTTGACAGAAGAGTGTAGTGCTATTTTACAAAATAAACTACCTCCTAAACTCAAAGATCCAGGGAGTTTTACAATACCTTGTACAATTGGTGATTTTAGTTTTGATAAAGCTTTGTGTGATTTAGGAGCTAGTATTAACTTGATGCCGCTTTCTATTTTCAGGAAATTAGGTTTGGGGGAAGCTAAAGCGACTACGATAGCTCTGCAGCTAGCTAATTGGTCTATTAAACATCCAAGAGGAGTTGTTGAAGATCTTTTGGTAAAAGTGGACAAATTCATCTTACCAACTGATTTTATCATTCTCGACATGGAGGAAGATAAAGATGTCCCACTTCTTCTTGGTCGACCATTTTTAGCTACTGGTAGAGCTCTGATCAATGTACAAAAAGGCCAACTGATTCTGAGGCTTAGCAAGGAGCAGGTCACATTTGATGTCTTCAAGGCAATCAAATATCTAACTGAGTCAGATAGTTGCTTCAAAGTTGATGTGGTTGATGATGCAGTTCATAAAAATTTCCATCTCCATAATCAATCAGATCTATTGGAGGCTTGTATTGTGCATTCTCAATCCTCTCACCCTGATTCTAGTGAGGTTGAGATGTGCGCAAGATATCTTGAAGCTAATCCTCCATATACACGCCGACCACGCTTTGAGGAGTTGGGCACAGGTTTTACAAAACATCTGCTTTCTATTCAACAGCCTCCAAAAATAGAGCTCAAACAGTTGCCCTCTCATCTACGTTAAGCCTACCTAGGGAAATTCTCTACTTTGCCTGTAATCATTGCAAATTCTATTAATAAGCTTGAAGAGGAAAAATTACTCAAAGTGCTTCGAGAACACAAGATAGCTATTGGGTGGTCTATTGCTGACATCAAGGGTACCAGCCCTACTCTGTGCATGTATAAAATCCTCATGGAGGGTGATTTTAAACCAAGTATTGACAGTTAGAGGAGGCTGAATCCTAATATGAAAGAAGTGGTCAGAGCAGAAGTCATGAAGCTAATGGATGTCGGGATAATCTACCAAATCTCAAACAGTGCTTGGGTTAGTCCAGTTCAAGTAGTGCCAAAGAATGGAGGTATTACTGTGGTTTGGAACGAAAAAAATGAGTTGATTCCAGCCAGAACAATCACAGGTATTTTGATGGAGGGTTTGCATTGACTACCGCAAACTCAATACTGCTACTAGGAATGATCATTTTTCCCTTCCATTTATTGATCAGATGTTGGAAAGACTAGATGGATATTCTCATTACTGCTTTTTGGATGGGTACTCCAGGTATAATCAAATTCCAATAGCACCTGAGGATCAAGAGAAGACCACATTCACCTTTCCCTATGGCACCTTTGCTTACCGTAGGATGCCTTTTGGTCTATACAATGCTCCTGCCACTTTTTAGTGTTGCATGATGGCCATCTTCTCTGATATGGTGGAGAAATTCATTGAAATATTCATGGATGATTTCTCGGTGTTTGGCTCATCCTTTGATGAGTGCTTGGAGCACTTACACCTGGTTATGCAGCGGTGTGAAGATACAAATTTGACTCTCAACTGGGAAAAGTATCACTTCATGGTTCAAGAGGGCATCGTGTTGGGACATCGAATTTCTGCTAAGGTGATTGAAGTGGATAAAGCAAAAATTCAGGTTATAGAAAAATTGCCACCACCAACTTCTATCAAAGGTATTAAAAGCTTTCTTGAGCATGCCGGGTTCTATCGTTGATTCATCAAAGACTTTTCAAAAATCATAAAACCTTTGTGTACTCTGCTGGTCAAGGATGTGCCCTATGTCTTCTCTGAAGAGTGTCTATTGGCATTCAACACTCTAAAAGAGAAGCTCATTTCAGCACCTGTGATAATTGTACCTGATTGGAATCTACCGTTTGAGCTAATGTGTGATGCAAGTGATTATGCAGTTGGAGTAGTGTTGGGGCAGCGAAAAGATAAATTTTTTCATGTGATACACTATGCTAAAAAGACTTTAAATGATGCACAGCTCAATTATGCCACTACTGAGAAGGAGCTCCTGGCTGTAGTCTATGCATTTGATAAGTTCAAATCATATCTGGTTGGATCGAGGGTAATAGTTTACACTGATCATGCAGTCTTCAAGTACTTATTGGCAAAGAAAGATGCAAAACCGAGGCTGATTAGATGGGTATTACTTCTACAAGAATTTGATCTCGAGATAAGAGATAAGAAAGGAAGCGAGAACGTAATAGCTGATCGCCTATCCAGACTTGAGCAGGAAGAGCAGATCGAGAGCTTGGATATTAATGAGGTGTTTCCAGATGAACAAATTTTTCATTTGAAAAAAGCACCATGGTTTGCTGATATAGTGAATTTCCTGGCCAAATCCATTATCCCGCTAGATTATTCAAGTCATCAAAAGAAGAAATTTTTCTCTGACTTGAAGCTCTATTTTTGGGAGGATCCCATTCTCTATAGACGGGGTCCGGATCAAATAATTCGGCGGTGTGTTCCTGAAGAAGAAGTCCCTCAGATACTTGGGCATTGCCACTCTTCAGCCTACGCTGGACACTTTGGTGCCTCTAAAATAGCTGCTAAAGTTCTACAGTCTGGGTTCTACTGGCCTTCTCTCTTCAAAGATGCTTACCTTTTTGTTAAAGAATGTGATTGATGCCAGCTCACGGAAAATATCTGAAAAAGGAATGAAATGCCTCTCAACAGTATACTTGAGGTCGAGCTGTTTGATGTTTGGGGTATTGATTTCATGGGGCCATTCTTTTCTTCATTCTCGAATCAATATATTTTGGTTGCTGTAGACTACGTCTCCAAATAGGTTGAAGCCGTCGCTTTACCTACTAATGATGCACGGGTTGTGATGAATTTCCTAAAAAAATACATTTTCACTCGTTATGGCACACCCCGAGCCATTATTAGTGATGGTGGTAAGTACTTTTGTAATCGTCAGTTTGAGTCTTTGTTGGCCAAATATGGCGTTCGGCATCGTATTGCTACTCCTTATCACCCTCAAACAAGTGGGCAGGTGGAAGTCTCCAACCGGAAGTTGAAGAGGATTCTTGAGGTAACGGTGAGTTCATCAAGAAAAGATTGGTCAAAGAAACTCGATAATGCTTTATGGGCCTACCGAGCAGCTTTCAAAACTCCTATAGGCATGTTTCCCTATCGGATAGTTTTTGGAAAAGTGTGCCATTTACTAGTTGAGTTGGAGCACCGAGCATATTGGGCTGTTAAGAAGTTGAACTTTGATCTAAAGGCAGCTGGTGAAAGAGACTCCTTCAATTGAATGAAATGGATGAGTTTCGGTTGGAAGCTTATGAGAACGCGAAATTGTATAAGGAGCGGACCACAAAGTGGCACGACATTCACATTCAAAGAAGAACTTTTGAGGTTGGGCAGCAAGTCTTGTTGTATAATTCTCGCCTCAAGCTTTTTCCTGGCAAGTTGAGATCTAGATGGTCGGGTCCGTATACAATCACAAAAGTCTATCCATATGGGGCGGTAGAAATCATTCATGAGAGTAAAGGCACTTTTAAAGTCAACGGGCAGCGTTTAAAAGTCTATTGGAATGGTGGATTCTCTACAGAAAAGTCCACCGTTCATCTTACACCACCTGAATGATCAACCCGAAAAGTCGAGCTCTAGACTATAACTCGAGCGCTTAATGGGAGGCAACCCATTTTCTATCCCTCTCTACCTTTTAAATATAATTCTTTTAGTTTGCATGTGGTTAGGGATTTTACCTTGTTTTTTGGTTTTAGGTTTGTCCAATTTTTGCACTTAGAATTTTTAGCATAGTTTGGTCTTTATGTTCATTTAAGCACAAATTTAAGATTTCATATGATCATATAGATCTAGATAAATTAGTCAAAAACATGAAGTGAGTTTTAGCACATGTTTGGTGGTTCTAATTCACCATTTTCAGTTTGGCTTGTGCTTGGAATTTCACATGTTAAAGTATATCTAGTTAGTCACATTTAAACTTCATTTGCATACTCGCATCATTTCCATTTTAGCACGTTTTAGATGTAGGACATGTTGACTTAGTTTATATGCATTTATTTGAAAAAAAAAAATTTGATCCGGTAAACTGGGCGATCGCCCGGGTTAAGCCTAGGCGATCGCCCCAACAAGTTTCAACTGGGCAGAACGTCTAGCGTCAAGCCCAAGCGATCGCCCGGATTTATACCAGGCGATTGCGCAGGCTTAAGCTGGGCAAAATGCCCAGCACTTAAACTTCAAACCGGCGGAAATTTTTTTTTGTACTCTCCTCTCCTCCCGCACCAACACTTAAAACCCAAGTACGGTTGCCTTCATCCCCACACCACACATAATTTGCTTCCCTCTTGGTCCTACATCACCTCATATACATTCACGCACGGTATCCATCCACTGCATTCCCGTCATACCCCTCGAATTGGGCAAAGCAACGCCAAAGGTATGATCTTTCTTCATCTCCTCTCATGTTTGTTTTTTTGAGCTTCAATTTTTCGGTTTCACTTTAATTACTTGAGGAGGATGGGCTAGGTTAGATGTTGGCTTGTTGATTTATTGCTTTTGCGGTAGAAAATTTTGGGCTAGCTTCACTACCCATTTCATATCACTTAAGCCTAACCCGAAGTTGCCCCCTAGGTGTTTGATAAAATGACTGAGTGCCATTTCTTGTGATATTAGGGCTCATCTTTGATGGACTTTTCTCCCTACTCTATTCAGCTTGATCATTGTGCGTACATTCAACAGAATTCCATTACAATTTGTCCACAACACTTCATCCCGTTGTAGGCAGTCATGGCATGCCATGGTTGGGCCCCTGCCAATTCACGTCCACGTATTCGTCCCCCTTCCGTCCCACTCATATGACCTCCGTTCTACCTAAATTTTGAATATGATAACAACCAATCTATGCAGAACCATATGTCCGGAGATGGCTCGAAACAATTGCAATATTTCCTCAGTTTTTCCGGTGGTGTAAAGTGGTGATCGGCCTCAGTTTCACACAAGAAATTTCTCTCCATGTTTTCTTTTCTTTTGGTGTGTTACATATTCTTTCAATTCTATGGTGCTTACTGATTATTATTTTTTTCTTAGGTAAAATGGCACTGAAATGTAAAGACCCACCGATTAAAAAGAGGAAAGAGTAGGTCGGTTCATCATCTGGCAGATGCCAACCAGTGGAAACAAATGTTGATGACGGAGGTATACTAAGATTTCGGGGTCCTGAAGAAGAACATATCTACAGCAAGTGGTTAATGCAGAAACATATATGGGCCGAACGGGAGGTAATTCTGACTGACTTCCCTTACTCTGAGATGGCGAACCTCATTCATTCTTGTGGTTGGCAAAGGGTAGCCAGAAAACCTCATTTGGCTTACCCAATTTTGGTCAAGGAATTTCTTGCCAATTTCAATCATGCCATTGAGGAACCTGAAGCAGACCATCGATACACCACTTGGGTTAAGTTCAGCCCCACTGTGATTGACAAATTTTATAGACTGACTGCCAACGATATTGAGCCCGTCCCGGCCGATCTTGACATGAAACAAGTGGCTCAGTTTCTTTATGGACGAGCAGACGATTGACCTCTTGTGGGACCTAAATCCCTACACAACCAGCTGACAGAGAGTCTACGTATCTTCCATATTTTTATGTGTCATAACATCGATCATACCTCCCACCGTACAAACTTCAATGAAACTCGAGCCCAGCTCTTGTATCATCTTGCAAGTGGGCACCAAATTGACTTGGGAACTCACATATTTCGATTCATTGTTGATCTTGCCTCACAGTGTGCATCTGGCCGATCCCCCATGTTTTCTTGCCTCATTAGTGCAATTTGTCTAGTAGAAGGGGTGCCGTTACTTCCTCATGAAGAGCCCGAGACTCCTGAACCATCTAGAAAGCAAACGGCCCTTGGGACATCCTGTGGCCAGACGAGCGGCGGATAATCCAGCTCTGATCCCTGTTACCGAGACTGATCGCCTCTTACGTTAGATTTTCACCCAGTTATCCGAGCAAGGTCGGGTTTTGAGCTCCATTTAGCGCACTCAACAGCCCATGCAGCACACAGTTGACCATATGAGGATTGAATTGGACTCCTTGACAGCGGCAAACACTGCGCTCCGAGGAGAGCAACGGACTATAAAATACATGTACGACGATGTCCACCACCGAATGCTCCATTTTGCGTGGCGCATGGATGATATTTATACCATCATCTCTCAGCCCTCAGCCTCGAGCGCTCCTCTCCATGGATCCACTTCTGCTGCACCAGCCGATCCACCAAGGCCTTCTTCTCCACATTTATCCCTGGGAAGTACCTGATCTTTTCCTCCTTTAATTTTGTTCTAATTTGCTTACATTGGGGACAATGTAATATTTTCATTTGGGGGTAAGTAAAGTATCAGGATACTTATTGGCTGCTTTTGAATGCGTATCACTCGGGTCTACATAACTGAAAAAAAAAATTTAATTTCTCTAGTTGTTGTTAAACTTCTTACTGCCAATGATGATGTTCGTTTGAAAATCAAGTGCATTTTAGTAGAATATTAGACAACGCTTGAACTCATGCTTTTCTCTAAATACTTATCCATGTTAGATCTGATTAATGAAGCACGTGGCCACTAATAACTTATCATTTATTGGGAACATGACTTGAGTGTTTGAGTTGATATTGTTGACTTAGTGTCATTATGAAAAGTTCTGTTCCTAAATCCTTAAACTAGTAACCAAACTGTTTGAGAACAGTTTGAGGGTGCTAAAGTTACTACTTGTGTTTTGAGAATGTTGATGGTTATGGTTTTTTGAGTCTCATCTTTGGTTGAATAGGTTATAGTAAAAGAATCTAAACCGATCATTACTTTTTGCTGAATAAATACAATAAAATATCTGACTTGAGCAATTAAGCCTGTTAGGGTATTTTAAAACCTGGTACCTTAAAGTCATCTGACTTGGGAATCATCGGCCCAAAGCTCGTTACACGAGTCAAAAAAAAATTGTACATCTTTACTTCTCTTATAGCCTGTGGGACTCGAGCAATTAAGCATGTTAGGGTATTTCAAAACCTGGTGCCCTATGGTCATCTGACTTGAGAGTCATCGGCCCAAAGCTCGCTCAATGGTCACATAGAAAGCTAGTGTGAGAGAAGTATTGCACAAGATGTAAGATCGTTTATATGAGTAACATAAATAAAATAGTGTTAGAGGTGCTCGGTAAGGATTGCTAGATTAAAATCTAAGAGACTGAAGATGAGAATTTAGAAATCATTCACCACTCTAGTTCTGAGAATACAAGTTCTAATTTTTACCACTTTATTTGCAAAAAGCATTGTGTTGATCAATAGGAACCAAATTCGCTAGAACACTTCGGAATTGGAGAGAAAAGCATTAGAAGTGTGATAATTTACAAGAGGTGTAAGGAAGAAGTGCATACAATGGGTTCGGGACTGTAAAAATATCAACAACACAATATTAGTCGTAGTCTAATACATGAGTAAGTTCAATTTTTGGCTAATCACACACTCACTCAAGGTCGAGCAATGGATAAGTGAAATTTTTTGTGTTGTTTAATCTTTTTCTAAATGTGTTACTTTATTTTTCAAACATGAGACATATAGTAAGAAATTTGACATAAACTCAATCACTGTTAATTTGTTTAGCTTAGTTTAAATTTATGGTCTATTTTATTTTTGTTCGAGGACGAACAAATGTTTAGTTTGGGAGTATTTGATAAGTGCGTTTTGTGCACTTATTCGAGTCCTTAAACTAATATTTTATTTCGTTATTTTATTAATTTTCTACTTAATTTGGTGCATTATTCTTTATATTTCAGTTTTGGACCTGTCTGTAAGAAGTTGGAGAAGAATGAATGAAAAGAGTTACAAATTGAAATATATTTTGAAAGTATGAAGATCTAATTGTACTCAATTGAAAGTTGAAGGATCAAATCGAAGATGATTAAAAGTTGAAGGACCAAATTGGATGTTATAAAAAGATGAAGGACTAAATCAGACGGAATGAAAAGTTGAAGGACCAAAATGACCAAGACTCAAAGTTGAGGGACCAAGATGAACAAACTTAAAAGAGCTAAGCTGGGCGATCGCCCAGCTTAAAGCTTGGCGAGCGCCCAGCAATTGAAGAGGCCAACAGAGAGTAAATCAAGTCTCCTGGCCGCGGAGGATTTTTTCCTTTTTCGAGTTTTACACCGATTAGGTAACTTTTGGCCCACGGTTTTTAGGTCTTTTTGACATCTTTTGTGGCACCATTAGGGCAGTATATATATGAGTTATTAACTCATAATAGGTTGTTGAGTTTTTAGGAGAAAAACATAGACGAAAGCATCAAACGGGGATCAAGATTGCTTCTTTAAGGAATTCAACGAAGATCAACAACAAGCAATTATTCTTTCAAGTCTTCTTCTTTTTCGGGTGATGAATTCCATGTTTTCTTCCCCTTCTTATTTTCTTATTATTAGTATGCTATGCTAGTTTAATTAGTGCTAGAATTACAATGAAACTTGTCGTTTAAATTCTTTTATATTGAGATTGGTTTTTGACAATTTATTTCAATATAGTTTTGAATAATTAATTTTGATTTGTTTGCATCTACAATTATATACGTAGTAATTGTATGATCGTTGCGGTTTGTTTTACTATCGAAAGATCGAAAGCATGCTAGACGCTATTTTAATTATGTTAAAGTCCGATAGGGGATAGAAATATACCGCTATGCTTTAGGTGATCTTTAATTATCCACAGAAATTTAATGTATTTGTTTGTATTAGCATTCGTCATAGAAATATAGTCGATTCATACATATGAATATGTTTAACTTTATTCGAGAGAAACTATTGAACAATCTAGAGATATTGATTTTCATAACTGAATTAATTTGTCAAGACCAAGAATCAAGATAGAAGAAATAACAACTACAAGTGGATTCGGAATTCTAGTACTTTTCCTTTTTAAAGTTAAATTAATCTTTAATCAATTTTAATCCTTCAATTATTTGAGCAATAGTTATTCAACTGTTTTTAGTTTACTATTTCAATTCGTTATTTAACACAAAATCTTTCAAAGTTCATTAGATTCGGTTAAGGTTAGCGTGATTTAACTGAATTATCTAAATCCTTGTGGGATCGATACTTGGACTCAAAATCCATTTTACTACTTGAGCGATCCGTGCACTTGTGGAATTATTTAAGATATAAAATCGCTGACAGTATCGATGCTGAAGTTAATAACCAAAAATAAGTAGGCTTGTAGTATTCATTTCTACATAGAAAACGCAGCAATTTTGCAGGATATAAAAATATTGGACTGACTCAACTATATTATACACTTTCTCTTTCATTTAGTACTTTAACTTGTACTTGTTCGACAAAAAAATTTGCAGATTATGAGTAGTGGATTCTACAGAATGTATGGATAAAAAATAGATACAAGTTGTACGTCCGACAAAATATATAGATAAAAATAATGTTTAACTAGCGTATTTAACATTTGACCCCAATAATGTATGAGAAATTACTAGTGTGTGTTCGGGTTTTGATTCCACCGAGCGAAGCCTAGGACATGGGGCGGCTCAGTCGTATTTTATGTCACTTGGCAAGGACATTATCTCCTTATATAATGTAAAAGCTAGGCCCTGGCGTCGGGTGAGTCGGTCTAGGTGTTTCAATATTTGGAACCACCTGTTAGAGTTCGAGTATTTTGTAAATGGAACCATTCGTTCTATGTAATTAATGGAACCAAACCCGAACTGCAATTGTCGATTCCGGTTCGGGTTCAGTTCTATCCACAACAAAAGAGTTTTGTCTTTGCTGTCTCACTTTGTGTTGAGCGAGAGAGATGAGCGAAAGTGCAAGACAGACGACAATATTTGTATTGAGTATCTGAGTAAATAGCAATTGAGATTTTGAGATTTGGGTAATTGGAATTGGGTCAATTGAATTTGAGTTTAAGAGTGGTAGGTTTTGTACTTTTGGTTTTGGTCTTAGACAGTTGGACTATTGTCTTTAGTATCGTGGTATTAGATTGTGGGTCATTAGGTTATGGTGAATAAATTGTAAAAAATAAAAAATTTATAAAAAATGACAAATTCAGTTTCAATCGAGTACCCACGGTTGTAGTTCAAGAACTATGAACCGACCCAGACTCGGTCAGTTCTCAGTTGTCGGTTCTAGTTCTTAATTATATTTTTTTGGAACTGGACCGGAACCTCCAGTTCTAGTTCGATTTCAATTCTCCTTGAATAATGTAAGTGCAATTAATCTACATGTCTAATGCACACCAAAAAAAAAAAAAAAAAATTCAGAGCTTTAGTAAACAAGTAAGTTAATTGATTTTCAATCTGTATGTGTTTGATTTTGATAATTTTACTCTTCTAGTAGATCTAATGAAATTGTGCCTAATATCTATTTGTTTCGTTTTTTAATGTTGAACATGATTTTTTGATAAACTTATGGCACTGGTATTATCGTAAAACATAATGATAGAGTTTTGTTTGATACCGTAATTATCCAGCATTTGTTTCATCCATAGTAATTGTGTACAACAACTATCTGCTGCGATGTATTATGCTTCTGCTGTAGATAGTGAGATAGAGTTTTGTTTTCTACTAAGCCAAGCTATGAGATTGTTTCCCAGATAGAAAAATTCTCATATAGTACTTTTCCTATCATCAATATTACATTCTCAGTCAGCATCACTAAAACCAGCTAAATGGGAGTTAGTATCACTTGAGTATAGCAAATCATAATCAATAGTTGCTTGAACATATCAAATTATTATTTTTACAGCAACCACATGTGATTCTTTTGGTTTTGCTTGATATCTAGCACAAACTTCTATACTAAAAGCAATATAAGGTAGACTAGCAGTCAAATATAATAAGCTTCAAATCATGATGCGATAAAGACTGGAATAAACATCTATTCCATTTTCATCTTTAGTGATTTTTAAATTTATGGTCACAGGTGTTCTCATTGGTTTGGAGTTATCAATTCCAAACTTTTTTGATAAGATTTTTTGCATATTTTGATTGATATATGAAAATGTAATTGCCCATTCGCTTAACCTGCACATCAAGAAAGAAGGTTAGTTCTCCTACCATGCTCATCTCAAATTATTTTTTTCATTAAGTTTATGAAATAAATAAATTGTTTTTCTGAAGTTTAGCCAAAAACAATATCATCAACGTAAATTTAAGCAACAATTATTCCAGCATTTAAGTGCTTGATAAAAAGAGTTTTGTTGACTCACCCTCTCTTGAAACCCCTTTTCAATAAGATAAGTAGTTCGATATTCATACTAAGCTCGTGGAGCTTTTTTAGACCATAAAGAGCTTTTTCAAGTTTATACACATGGTTTGAAAAATGGGGATCTATAAAACTTTTAGGTTGTTCAACATAAACTTCCTCATTAAGATAGCCATTTAAAAACTCACTTTTGACATCAATTTGAAATAGTTAAAATTTCATTTGGCATGCAATAGCAAGTAAAAATCTTATAGATTCTAATCTAGAAACATGAACAAATGTTTCTTCAAAGTCTAATCCTTCTATTTGTGTATATCCCTGGGCTAGTAAAAGGGCTTTGCTTACCAAGTTGACATGGGCCACATATACCTTCAAGTTTGTCTTTCAATTTTGGTATTCCTCTTAGAGCATTACCTTGGCTTAGTCTTAATAGATCTTTGTAATTAAGGTGCCCCAAGCATTGATACAATAGTTCTGTGAAATCAGTTTTAGCTACAAGACATAAAAGACTATGATCAAGTAAATAGCATCTACCACTAGCTCTAGTTTATGTCAACAAGCAAATATCTTTATTGTTTACAACCGTGCATGTGTTTTGGTAAAAAATAACAGTAATATCATCATCACAAGTTTGTCCTACACTAATTAGGTTTGCTTTTAAACTTTCAACAAGAAGAACATTTGTTAAAGGTGGTGAGCCTTTAATTATTATAGATCCAGTCTCAATTACTTTACCTTTAACACCATTACCAAAAGTGACAGTTTGACTCCCAAAATAGTTTTTAAAATTAGACAAGACCTGTAATATGCCTAGAGCATCCACGGTTGAAATACCAAGAATTAGTTACAAACGCATGGAATGCCAAATCAACCACATAACAGTTCAAGTCAGTTTTCTTCAACCATATTTGTAGGATTTTAGTTTGACTTCTTTTATTTGGTAAAATGTTTCTCAAGTTCATGCTATTTCTACAAATATTTTTCTTGTGCTTAGGTGGATAATTTGAGATTTTAGCATACTTTTGTTCTATCTTACCACATGTTGGACAAGTAGGAGATGGTATATGTTACCTTTAATTTCACCTTTAATTACCTTGTCAGCAGTTTCTGTAATTCTTGATTCTTTCAACATCTGATCGTTGATTACAGATTTAGTGGACATCAAAACGTTATCTGAAACATCAGAACATGTTTATGTTATTCCTTTGACAAATGTGATTTTCTTTGCTTCCTTATCTTCTCTATGCTGAGTATATCCTAAACCATATCTGATATTGGTGGTTCTTCCATAGCTCAGCACCTCGTTCAGTCGAGCAGTTCCAATGGTCAATTGTTTGTTTACTTCCCTAATTTTTTTCAATTCATCTTGCAAATCGTACAATTGTTTATTTTTATGAGCCAACAACATTTCAAAATGAGTTATTTTATTATTGGAGAAACTTTGTTCTTTAGTGAACACAGTAGTTAAAGCCTTTAGGTTGACCCTAATGTCATCAGCTCCAACGTTCAGTTCTATGTCAGAACGTTCATAAAAAAGATCAGATAAGTCAGAATCATAAATATAGCATGCTGTAAATGAAAAATCTTGAGTATTAGAAACTTCCCCATCTCCTAATTGATAATCGGTTGATTTTTCGTCCTCGCTCCAAGTTACATTTATGGCCTTTTACTAAAAGTTTTCTTTTTATTATTAGCACATTCAAAGGCAGTGTGACGATATCCTTCACAAGTATGGCACTGGATACAATTTTCTTTTTTCTTTAGAGGATTTGATGAACTCTGTCTATTTTGATCAGGATATTTCTTTCTGTATGATCCCTAATTTTTTGCTGATTTAAATCTTTGAGATCATTTCAAAAATTTGCCAAACATTTTGGTAACTAATGCAATATCAATATCTAAATCACTTTCATCGTATTCATCTTTTTCTTCCTCAACTCGAAATGCTATGCATGTAGATCTTTATTTCTTTCTTGTGCCAAGGTTTAGTTCATAAGTCATTAATAACCCAACCAATTCTTCAATTTTTATCTCGTATATGTCCTTGCTTTCTTCAATTGCAGTCACCTTGGAGTGAAACCAATTTGGCAAAGACCGCATGACCTTTCTAACTAATTTTGACTCTGAATATTTTTCTCCAAGGGCATGTGCTTGATTTGATATGTCACACAGCTGAGCATAAAAAATTTTGAATGCTTCATCGTTCGTCATGCGTAGGTTTTCAAACTCTATGATGATCATTTGTAGTTTAGATGATTTCACCTTGGATGTTTCTTCATGTGCAATTTACAGGATCTCCCAAGCTTCTTTTACTATCCTACAATTAGATATTAGCATGAATTGATTAGCATTTACAAAGAAAAAAATAGTGTTCAAGACTTTGCTATTCTAGCTAGCATTATTGAAGTCAGCAATTACTCATTGTTCACATGATTTTTCTATTTCAATATTATTTTCAATGATAGTTAGAGGACTATAATCTCTAATGATAGAATGTCATGGTTTTTCATCTAGAAATCGAATGTAAACAGTCATACAAATTTTCCAATAACTATAGTTCGTTCCATCCAAGATTGGTGGTCGAAAAGAAGCACTGTCCATACCTAGATTCATAAGATTTCAATTTCTAGAGGTGAACTCTCTTTGATACCAATTGTTAGTTTTAAATCTAGATAACAAACAACCTAGAATGGGGGTTGAATATGTTGTTACTAAAACTTAATCTGAAACTGTAAATATTTTTTCATTAAAAAAAAATACAACATTCACTTTACTATTATGATGTTGATGAAAGTTTGTTGAATATCAGAACATTGCACTGAGCGTTTCTTAGTTTGAGACAGTTAATATGTAAGACGATTAACACCGGATATAGTGTGGTAAACCTCTAAGGAAAACATCCACAGGCCTCCATGCCATGAATAAATAAATCTACTATTTTAGAACAAGTTACACACGTATCAATTTTTTGAAATTACAATTTTTAGACCTAATCTAAAATTTTATCAGCAATTTACAAAAAGTAAAACTTAGTTAAGAACAACAATAAAACTTATCTATTTTATATCTTCTTTAACTAGTCAATGAATGCAGTCAAGTACTTCGGTCTTGATCTTGGTCCATTCCACGAGTGTCCTAGATTGATTCCACAAATCATAATAAGGACCCACTCCTTATCTTGCCGCCGAAATACCGTTCTCTCTCACAATGGATATCTACAATGCTTAGTTTCTCAGAGCCGTTCACAAAAAAAAAAAAGGAATTTTTGATCGAGCTAGGACTTTTGAATATTTTTTTAGAACTCATAACTCACAAATAATTTGTTCTTAGATGCTTGAGTATCTTTGTTTTCAAAGTCCATAGAATTCTTGTAATACCACATATCATATATATGGGTATTTATTTCCTACCCACTTACAATGCCCACTTATAATACCCACGCTGAGGAGGTATCACTTGATTGTTAGTTCATAGTCTCACACTCATTATTTTTACCAATCATGTGATACCACATACCAATCATGTGATGCCACCTCATCATAGGCATTATAAGTGGGCAACATAAATGGGTACGAAATCAAGACCCTCATATATATAGCACAACAAGTTTATCTAAACCTAATAACTTAGTATCTATCTTATATAGAGATAAGACAGAATAAGTCTTTAAGTTTAAATAAACTTTATAAAAGATAATGTGAGATATGTCACAAGAATATGAAAATAAGTTCAGTTATATATTTTCATTTAAGTAGATAAATAGAAATATAATATTTCAATATCTTATCTACTTAGAAACCTAGTTCAATTAGAATGCTTAACAAGCAATACCCAATCACTTATTTATCTGATAAAGAGTTTTAGAATAATTAAAACTGATAAATATATTGTGATAAGTATAGCATTGAGATTTTCATACAACTACTAGATAATGATTGAATCCTAGTTGGCTCACATGGATAAATAAAATATAATTAAATATGCCAATAAAAATCGGATTCTCCAACACAAATTTATCTTAATTTTAAGAGATCAAGTATTTTAAAGAGTCGAATAAACATGAGTTAAAATTTATTGTTCACCTATACATTTTTGATTTGGCACATAATATTTTCTTAGTAAATTGAAAGACGTAAACATTTGCTAAAAAAAAAAATCATGTGTCTGAAAAATATTGAGAGGACAACTCATGGGACATCAAATTCGGACAGCGTATCTGAGCTGAATTAAAATTATCAAGGAAAACAAATGTCTTGATATTGAGTATCGTGATAATTCATTTATGAAAATTATGATTTTGTTAAATTTCCAGTGGAATACAAGTTTTTGCATGCATGTATGAGAACATATTGCATATCATGCTAAATAAATTCGTCTTAAAATTTTAGATAATGTGATTTAACAAATAACATAACAAAGACGAAGATTATGAGTTTTTGTCTCTCTAATACTTGTTTATATAAAATTGTACACGTATCAAGTATATGTGAAAAAAAGTAGCTATTATTATATTTTTACTATATAAAAAAAAATTCATGTCATTAAAAAAAATAATAATCATAAAGCATGATTATAATCATTTGGTAGGCACGATAAAGAAAAGTAATATTTCAGCATTTGCATGATCAAAGTATAAATACCTGTTTTATTAGGTATTGCATTGTTTCATATACTTTTGCACTTATGGCCAACGTGACTAAAATATATTAATATTAAACTTAAAAAATGTCTTATTTTAAGTTTGACACCAATAATGTATGAGAAATTACTAGAATATGTACTCAGTCGTTATTTTATGTCACTTGACAAGGAAATTATCTCCTCAAATAATTTAAGAGCAACTTCTAATTCAACATAATGTTTCTAGGTAGAAAAATTAATGGTGTTTATTTCAAAGACACTCTTTAAGGAAAATTGATTTTATACTTAAAAGTTCAATCTATACGAATTCGTGGGGTTTCAATGCTAAAATTAATAACTAATTAAAGAATTAGGTCTGTATTATTAATTACTACACAGAAAAAGCAGCAATTTTGCAGGTTATAAAAATATTGTATTGACTCAACTATAAAATAATGTTTCTTATTCATTTAATACTTTAACTTAGTGCTTGTTGTGTAAATTTTTTTACATATTATAAGTATTGAGTTCTATAGAACGTGTGGATAAAAAGTAGATAAAATTTGCACGTCCGACAAAATGTATGGATAAAAATAATATTTAAACAACTTATAAACACTCATAAGCACTTTCAAAACATACAGGGCGAGCTACGAAAATTTTTCAGTGCGAGCGGGAACGAAGGTGGGAAGTTCGCCTGGCGGAGAAAAGTTTTTTTCCTTGGGGGCGACAATGCTATGACGGTTGGTAACGCAGTGACATTCAATAGAGAGAGAGAGAACGTCCTGTTTGAATGAATCACGTGTAAGAAAAGACATTGGGTTATTGCAAACATTTGCAACAAAAAAATTAAGAGACAATACGGTTGTCTTTGTCCTAAAATTTGCAGTACTAGACTTACTTCGAAATAAAATGGAAAAAAAATTGAAGTAAAAATTAGGAAAATAATAATGTATATCAAATCCATCAAAATTTCCAACTAAATACACATTGCATATATTACTCGGACTCGGGTACTGATGTCGGGTACGGGTACGTATATATGTGTCGGATCCATCTTCTTCTAAAATCTAGGATATAGGGGATACGGCTAAAAAATATCCAAATTTTGAACACGGGTACGACGTCTTACATATTTTTTAAAATTTTTTTTTATTATAGAAATCAATTTAAAATAATATTAAAGTATTTTTATTTTTCGTTTTTATTTTTATACTGTAACATATTTTTTATTTTTATTTATATAGTCTTTAAAATTTTATGGACATTTGAAGTTAAAATTACAAGAATATTTTGTAATTAAAAACAATCCAACTAAAAAATTGCCCAAGCTCAGATCTCAATAACTTTTTGGCCCAAAAAAGAGCTCATATTCTCATTTAAAACTCATATCCTTTAACCCTAAAAAAATAATAAATAAATAAATAAATAAAAAAGCTGCATAATCTCCACACAAAATCTGCATCTTCTCCATTGCGTCTACTCCACTGCTTTATTCTTCCTTCTTTTCAACTAGAATACATTGGAGTCGCGCAACTTGATCCACATCCCAGTAATCTTTCAAGGGCAGCACAAAGTTCAGTGCATCCAACTGCACTTGTTCTCATGTGTTTGTGCCCATGAAGGCGGGTGGGAGTGAAGGTAGAAAGTTCGTTTGGCGGAGACAAGTTTTTTTCCTTAGAGGGTGGCAACACTTTGATAGTTGGTAACGCGCTGGCATTCAGTATAAAGAGACACCAATATATAAACAATGTATAAATAAATCATGTGTCAAAAAAGACTTCGGATTATTAGAAACATTTGTTAAATAAAAATTAAGAGTCAGTATGGTTGTCTTGGTCCCAAAAATTGAAGTACGAGACTTAGTGCTTCGAAAAAAAGGGGGAAAATTGAAGTGAATATTAAGAATTTAATGATGTATGTCTAATCCAATAAAAGTCCCAACCAAATACAATGTACGTTGCTCGAACACGGGTATGGGTACCTATCTAAGTGTCAGATCCCCTACGTTGCTCGGACACGGGTACGGGTACTTATCTAAGTGTCAAATCCTTCTTCTTATCTAGGATAGGGGGAAAGGCTAAAAAGAGTCCAAATTTCAGACACAAGTAGAGGAATTCGTCTTATATCTTTTATTTTATTTTTTTAGAAATCAATTTTTGTTTTGTTTTTTTTTTTTTATATAGTGTTAAAAATTTCATGGACCTTCTAACAATTGAAGTTAAAATTACAAGGATATTTTTGCAATTAAAAAAATTCCATTAAAAACTTATCCCAACCCAAATCTCAATTTCCTTTCCGCCTAAAAAGAGTCCATATTCTCATTTAGACAAAAGGCATATTCTCCACACAAAAGTTGTGTCTTCTCCACTACTTCGTTCTTCCTTCTCTTCAACTAGAAAATATTGGAGTCGACCAACTCAATCCAAATTCCACTACAAGCAAAAATATATCTTTAAAGGGCAGCCCAAAATTTAGTGCAAGCCTGCCACTCAAAATATCTATGTTTTTTTTAAAACATTAGCGTGCTAATTGAAACTTTAAAATGACAATACTTACGTTACCTCTCCTATTTATTGAAATTTGTTATGATGTCTTAAAAATAGGCACTATCGTTTTCTCGTCCAACACTTGACTGAACATGTTGCCTTAACAATGTCAAATTTTATTTCTATTCTTGTACGGATGCCCTCTGCCATGAGTATCACGTGGATTAATTATTAAAGTATTAATCGTAGTAAAAGAAAAAAGAAAAAAACGAAAAAGCATTAATTTTTAATTTGCATGAATAATGTACAGATATTTGTTTGAGCAGGTATTGCATTGTTTTGTGTCATTTTAGTGCTTATGTCCAACATGACAGAAATGATTTAATTTTAAAATTATATCTTATTTTACACGTATATGAGCAATTAATTCAAGCATTTATGCACTAAAAAAAAAAAGAGTAGTATTATTTATCAAAACTAGTAATAATCATCATTCTATGAGACAATAAATGATAAGTCCAATAAAATTAATTTTATATTCCCACATTTCATTGGACCTAACATTTAATATAAATAAAATTGTTACATAGACTGGTGATAATCGCTAATAATGATAAATCACATTATTCGAAAGAAAAAATGAGAACTTCTAAGTGAACACTACTGTTTTGTGTTAAGTTTTTAGTATGGTCATGTCTCATCAAAAGTAAGTGGGATTTAATTTTTCTCATCAAAATTTAATATGTACACAACTTATGACTTTTGTCATTTTTTATATTATTTTAAACTAATTAATCTAGAAACTTAAACGGTTAGAAAGAACTACATTTATATCATCTATATTTTGCCTTCAACCACATTTAGAACATTTATTATTTTTAATATTTCTATTTTAACAAGTACGATGGTGGAAGGAGAGAAAGACTCGTTTGTTTGACTATGCTTAAATTATAATTTAACATTATCAAACTAGTCAAACATACTTTTTATCTATATATTTTGTATGACTCACAATTTGCTATCCATTTATCATCTACACATTATATAAAACACGATTTATAAATACTTAAAATTAATATTTCAACACCATCAAATACGTACTAAGCAACTACGATGAAAAAGGAAAATAGAAACCAGAAAAAGGAAGGGACGAGAACTTATTTATGCATTCTTATAGCATGTATGTGGATCTGAACTTTTAGTGAAATCTTAATATTAGAATACAGAACAATACTCAACGGAAATAACAACCATATTTTACAGCTTCAAACTCCTTAAGGAAAGCATTAGGGCTCAGAAACATTGTACTCTTTTGTATTAAACCCAAAGACCCAAGAAATAGCCCCAAGAACCAAACCCAAAACTGCAACTCGTCTGAGTTGCTACAGTAATCACGAAGACCACGAAAAACCAGACCTCTTCAGCGATTCTCCCTCACTAAACAACACTCACTCAGAGATGAACACAAAGCAAAAGGAAGAAGAAGAAATCCTCTGAAAACCAGAGGTTTACAGAGTGTAGAAGACGAAGAATATCACTCAGATTTTTCTCTCTCTCTCACACCAAACTTACAGCCGAAGAGTCTGGAAGGGTATGAATCGTCAGAGTCTGCAGATGGATATATATACACAAATCAGCAGCCATTGATCATCCTTCTGATCCAACGGTCACCAGTAGCCTTCTCGAAGATCAATTACAGAATTTGGGCCGGTTCCAGATGTGGGTTTCTTGGGCTTGAGCTGATGTTATCAGGCAATGGCTTGGATCACAGCAATTGGGCTCGAGGCCCATTTTCATCATCGCCCTTAATCCTTAATTCTGTTTGTCATCACACGTCCAACTAACAACATGACCCAACAGAATCTCCACCTTGATGCCAAACAGATTAAGCAACAAGGTTACCTGCAAATGGAAGTAAACGAAAGAACTTTTAAGCAGCATCAATGTTCAACATTTTTAAGCAAGAGTTGAATTTATTTAAAGGCAATACCTTAGTACCCATATCTGAAGGATTAAACTGAGTTGGTATCTTTTCAAGAAACAACAATTCTTTTGAAACTATATCTCTAATGAAATGTAATTTAACATCAATATGTTTAGTGCGTTCATGAAACACTGGATTCTTGCATAAGTGTAGAGCACTCTGACTATTTGAATACACAATTACAGATTTGGATAACATATTGATTTCAGACAACAACCCTTTTAACCATAATCCTTCTTTTATTGCTTCAGTAGCAGCAATATACTCAGATTCAGTGGTAGATAAAGCAACAATAGGTTGAAGTTGTGACTTCCAACTTATACAAGTGCCACATAGCGTAAAAACATAAGCAGTTGTGGATTTCCTATTATCTTTATTACCAGCAAAATCAGCATCAACAAAGCCTTTTAAAATAACTCCCTCATTACATGCACCATAAACTAAACCAAGATTGGACGTACCTTTTAAGTATCTAAGCAACCACTTAAGAGCTTCCCAATGTTCAGGACCAGGATTGGCCATGAATCTGCTAAGGGTACTAATAGCATGAGCCACGTCTGGTCTAGTACATACCATGGTGTACATAACACACTACAAGAATTTTATGTTCCGCCTACAAAATTTTAGGAGACAAATTTAAATTTGTAGGCGGAGTTTACTTCTCCCCACAAAAATGATGTTTTGTAGGGTAATGTTTTGTTTCAAAATTTCTAATAATGAGAGGACTTGTGCCCACAAATATATGCATTTTTCTCAACAAAAAATTTGTCGGGTAAAATATATCTTTTACCGACAAAAAAAAAAAAACGTTTGTAGGCTAATAATTAGCAAAAAATAATTCCCTCTTTTTGTCTTTTTTCCTCTACAAACGAAATAATTTGAAGGCAAAAAATAAAATTAAAAAGAAAAAAATATAATTTAACTTTTAATAAAAATAAAATTGTGAAGCCCCAACTCATTCTGCAATCCCTCTCTTTACCAATTCGTGAACCAGCCCACGTCTTCTATTTTTTTTTCTCCCCCAATTCATGAATAGAAAACGCAGCCGGCAATTACCGCAGCAAACTGGCCCCTCTCTCGCTCAGTCTCTTTCCGTCGGACTCCGGACCGTCTCCGGTGAACATTGGTCGCGACTCACGACCTAGACTCCTCTCATTCTCTAATCTCCGACTCGCCAGTCGCCAGGTACATTCAATTTTTATTTTGTTTCTATTTTTGAGTTTTTCTTCATTTTTGTGTGTGACAAAATTTTGAGCAATGCGGTGAAAGGAAATTGTTAGTAGAAATAGAATATTCTTCTAAAAAGATTTTGGGTATTCAGTTGTATTGAAGAACTGTGAAGTAGGAGGTTTATTTAATATTTATTGGGATCATCGTGTAAACCAGTTATCTAATTAATCATTCTGAAGGCGTCAATCACCACCTTTCCTTTAACACTCTTAATGGGATCCACCCCCACTGCAACTGCTATTTGATTCAAAGCTTCAAAACTCTACATCATACAATAGGTAATGGCAACTGAGGACGCTAGAGATACACAGTTCTAAATAAAAAATTGACCGAATAGTAAACAATTAATTGTAGAAAAGTAAGTGACAAACTTTCCAAATGGTGTGTCATGCCAAAAACTCAGCTAAGTAGTGTCAAGAAACGTTGTGAGGGTAAAACCCCTAATATTTTCTTTTTCCCACAACTCACCCTACCTTTTGGCTACGGAGCTTGCATATCAATTTAGCATTGCAACATTATAGCGTCAGGCTTTAGTTTCTGCTCATAATTTATTTTAAGAAAGGTTGACATATGGGTTATAGAATGGAGGTTATACTGACAATATCCATCTTGATTCTTTTTTCTATGTTTCTTTTTCTTGTAATTGAAATTTGTATGGTTCAAACCTGAAGTGTTTTGATTTTTATGTTGTTAATAAGTTTTTAGATGTGTTGTATGCGAGTAAGAAAAGGAGAACGTTTGTGGGTTTTAGTTTGATTGGCATTTCTTATGTGCTTGAGAGTTTATTTAAAGCCTAGAACAGGTCATTTTTCTTTAGTTTGGGGCAAGAATTCATGTGAAACTTTTGCTGTTTGAACTGAAGATTCTTTGTCAAGGCAATAGCAGAAAAAATCAGAATTTCAAAAGAGAGTTCGAGAGCTGCAAATGTATTCAACTATAGAATATAGATCATATTTTTACCATTCCATCCACCATGCCCAGCATAGGCTGCCCATTTGTTATCGATATCAGCAATTTTAGTAATGTTAAATAAAAAACACAACAGAAGTATCAGTGCAGCCATTTGATAGTAATGTCTCAATAACATGTGATAGATATAATGTCTCAATAAATAACTTTAAATAAGAAAAACACAATGAAATTCTCTTTCTCACATCTTTTACATTCATTTTCTTATTTCATAATGCTGATGCATCATATATAGATGTAGCCTGCTGTTTTTTACTATGGAAGTAGATGTTAGATAGAGCACAACTTCTTGTTATCCCTCAGTCTTGAATTGAATGGCTTGATTTCTTCTGCGGAATATTATATTAGTTTGTAAAAAAATTATATCAGTTTATATTGTAATGTTGCAACTTGTGAGAAATTAACCATACCTCTACTTCTTGTGCAATTAATAATTTCCATTTTCAAGCTTGATCATCCATCATTCTCCACTCTGACAATTATTTTCCATAATTTGTCCACATTTGTATATAATAAATCATATTCTTACAAGATGATAAGACGATTGATCAAAGTACAGGATAGGTGGCATTTTCATTTTCTTTTCTAGATAAAATCCAAATTTTAAAACAAGTATTGATTTTTAATTAAGAAATAAAGATATAAAACATAAATGTATAATTTGAAAAAAGAAGAAGTAATGGTGGAGTGATTGGAAAACTAAATGATGTAGAGATCCTAGATTCTGAGAGAAGTTGCCAGATTGGGGAAGTGGTGGATTTTCTGCAACAGTTTCCTTGGCTCTATAACATTGAGATAGTGACTGAATTGGAAGATAAATTGATATGGAAGGGTAACATAAGTGATCTCTTCCTTTTCAAATCTTTATATTTCATGTTGCTTAAAGCACATGATGTGTCGTTTCCTTGAAGAATCATTTGGGGGAAGTAAACACCTTCTGAAGGTCACTTTCTTTGTCTGCACTGCTACTAAGGATTCCTTTTCGACTCGTGATAATTTGAAGAGAGGGAAGAGAATATTCATTAGCTGATATTGTATGTGTAAAGACGTGGGAAGAATGTAATCATTTGTTTTACGTGGGAAGTAATCATCCATTTCTACATTGTTTGAGTCAGTTGCATTGTGCTGCTTCTATATAAATAAACTCCACATGAAGTTTGTAAACATGTACTTTTCTTTGTGATTTTAATTTACTCATTAGTTGTATTGAAGGGCACAGATTTGGTTGATTTTGATTTTGATTATGTCTTGGGCTGTGTTATATCTCTTGTACTTGCCTTTTGATTTAAGTTGTGCCCCTTTTGATAACCCTTTGATGACTTATTTGCACCACATGCACAAGCATGATCATAGGAATGTTATAGACTTATTTGCACCACATCCACAAGCATGATCATAGGAATGTTATATTATGTCTTGTATTTGGTTATGTTATATTGAAGGGCACTACCCCTTTTGATTTTGATTATATTTCTTAGGTTGTGTTATTATGACTTGTATTCGGCTATGTTATATCTCTTGCAAACTTTATTTTTGTAGGCTATTTAATATGTTTTTGTTAGTTGTTTGAATTTCTTGTAGGATGAGATTTTTGCTAAAGTTGTTGAATATCTTGCATAGAGTGCAAAGGAGTAACAACTTTCTGAGGATACTCCTTTGGAGGAGATCCCTGTTCACGATCCAGATGCTAAACATAAATTATGATGTCCGTTCTAGGTGTAAAGAATGGAAGTCAAATTTGTGGGTTGGGAGGTTTGTCATTTTCGAGACATTAGTACTTCTTCCAATGTGCACCAAATGGAAAAAGAGCTGGAAGAACAACGTGCTGCTCGAAAGACGGCTCATACAGCTCAAATTGAAATAGAGCAAAAACAAGTTGAAGGTTGTTGGGTAACAATTCAATTCTACACTGCAGTCTTGGCATCATTCTATGCAACAACTATGTAGACAAGTTCCTAACTTCTTTCTACCACTATTTACACCGTTGTCAATAGAGGATGATGCTATTGAGGATAAAGAGAACGACTTTGATGAAGAGAACAACTTTGGTGAGGACGAGTAGCATAACTATTTTATGATGAAGAGTTGTGTTATTATTATTATTATGTTTTTTAACATTAGATGCATTATAATAGATAGAGAGCATGTTTATTATACTCTTTTTAAGTTTAGTTGTAACTATATTTAGTGAATAGTTTTTATTTATATTTTGGTACAACATTTTGAGTTCAATATTATATTGATTGACACTAAATATTTTAATTTAATTTATTGTCTTTCTGCATCTTTATATTATTTTGAATAAGGTAAAAATATATATATAATATAAATAAAAAATATATATAAAAATGATATAATTTCTCCCCACAAATTTTATCATTGTTGGGAAAAATAATATATTTAGCCCACAAATACGCCATTCCAACAAAAAATTGTTTGTAGAGAAAAGTAGGATTTAGTCTGCAAACGTTTTTTGACACAAAATTATTTGTAGGAAAATGCATGATTTAGCTACAACATAATTTTTGTCTTGTGCGTGCAAAACCTTTTTCGTAGGCCAAAGTAACTTTGGCAGACGAATAATTTTGTCGAGAAAGAACTTAGACGACAAATAGTATTCGTCTCTAAAAGAATTGTAGGGAGAGACTTTAGTCCACAAATTTCTACCATTTGTCGTCTAATATCTTTCCCCACGATGTTTACCCTACGAACGTCCCTACAAAAAAATTTCGTAGGGAAAGGTTTTTCCCCACAAAAATGAACATTTCCCTACAAATATATTTTGTATGCAGAACATAAAATTCTTGTAGTGACAGATCCTACAGCATTAGCATAAGGAACCTTTTCCATATACTTCACATCAGATTCATCTATTGGACATTGATCTTTACTCAACTTAAAATGACTAGATAAAGGTAAAGATACAGATTTTGAATCATGCATTGAAAACTTAGATAACACTTTTTCAATGTAAGCAGATTGTGTTAATTTCAAAATATGACTTGACCTTTTCCTTTCAATATCCATTCCTAATATTCTCTTAGCATGCCCTAAATCTTTCATATCAAATTCAGAGCAAAGAAATCTCTTTATTTCATTTATGTTATGCATATTGGAACCAATCAGCAAGATATCATCAACATAAAGGAGCAAGTAAACAGTCACATAACCATCTTTATCCTTTTTAAAATACAGGCAATGATCATAGGCACTTCTCTGAAAGTTAACAATTAACACATAGTTGTCAAACCTTTTGTACCACTGTCTAGGTGACTGTTTAAGGCCATATAAAGATTTCTTAAGTAAACACACATAATCAGGTTTAGACTTATCTACAAAACCTTCAGGTTGAGACAGACATATGAATGATTTCATCTAAATCACCATGCAAGAAAGCAGTTTTAACATCCATTTGTTCAATTTCCCAGTCATGGTGAGCAACCAAAGCAAGTAGAATTCTGATAGTAGTGTATTTCACAACAGGGGAGAATATTTCATTATAATCTATGCCATGTTTCTGAGAAAAACCTTTTGCCACAAGTCTGGCTTTGAATCTTAAAGGTTCTTTATCAGAAACTCATTCCTTTACTTTAAAAATCCATTTGCAATCAACAAGGGACTTGTTTTTAGGTTTGGGAACAAGAATCCAAGTATTATTCTTTTTAAGGGACTCCATTTCTTCTTTCATAGCACAATACCAATTATCAACATTTTGACCACTTACAGCTTCACTGTAAGTATTGGGTTCTTTGAACATGAGATCATGATAAGACATAGCAGCAAGAGAAACATAATCCCCAAACCTAAGAGGTGCCCTAGTGTGTCTTCTAGTCCTATCTCTAGCTAATTGGTAATCTTGAAGATCAGGTTGATGAGTTTCTTGGGCCATATCATCATTTTTAGGAAATTCTACATCAACCCCATCCTGCACATTGTGATCAGTCTCTATTTCAGATTCAGGCTCCACCTGAATTTGATCTACCCCTTCAGTAGGAGTGGAAAGCTCCACCTGAAGCTTAGTGCTGTGATCTAACTCACTTTCTTTCAAATTTTTGTCAACAAGACAAGGCATTTCAGACTCATTAAAAGTCACATCTCTACTGGTGATTATTTTAAAACCACCAATGCCTTTGGCCCATAACCTATACCCTTTAACCCCATCAGGATACCCTAGAAAAACACACTTTTGAGCCCTAGCCTCAAGTTTTCCTATAGACTGATGAGAGTATGCTGCACAACCAAAAGTTCTTAAGTGACTATAGTCAGGAGACTTCCCAGACCATTGCTGTTCTGGTGTTTTACCATCAAGAGCACTGGAAGGGGTCCTATTTACAATATAAGAAGCTGTCATAACAGCTTCTCCCCATAAGACCTTAGGGATACCTGAACTAACCATCATACACCTAACTTTATCTAAGAGAGTCCTATTCATTCTTTCAGCAACACCATTTTGCTGAGGGGTATAGGGGACAGTCTTATGCCTTAATATGCCACTTTCATCACACAAATGACTGAAATCAGAATTACAGAACTCAAGGCCATTATCAGTTCTAAGGACTTTAATTTTCTTTCCTGTCTGATTCTCTATAAGAGTCTTCCAGGTTTTAAACTTCTCAAAAGTATCAGATTTTTGTTTTAACAGAAAAATCCAGACTTTCCTAGAGAAATCATCAATCAAAGAAAGAAACTACTTATTTCCTCCTTGAGTGGAAACAGATGAAGGGCCCCATAAATCTGAGTGAATGTATTCAAGGATAGAGGTGGTTTTGTGACTACCTGTACTAAAGTGCAGTCTGTGATGCTTACCAAGAGTGCAGTGCTCACAAAATGGGACTTTGGAGATCACATATTTACCAAAAACTCCTTGTTTTTGTAATATGTGAAGACCTTTTTCACTCACATGAGCCAACCTGGTATGCCACTTTAAAGTGGAATCACCATCAGTGCTTAAAGCAGTATTACTGAACTGTGACATAGCTTCAGCTCTAGTAATATAAATCCCATTTCTTCTAAGACCTTTGAAGATGACTAAGGATCCCTTGATCACTTTTAGCATGCCATCTCCAAACTTACCACTCATCCCTAATTCATCCAAACTACCAACAGAAATCAAATTTCTATTAAGATCAGGGACATACCTTACCTTATCTAAGGTACAAATGAAACCATTTTCAAATTTTAAAGTCACACTACCAATCCCCTTTATCTTACAGGCTATATTGTTTTCCATTAAGACTTCTCCAGAAGTTATATCCCTAAAATTCTGAAGCCAATCTTTCCTAGAAGTCATGTGAAAAGTGCAACCTGAATCCAAGATCCATTCTTGGATTTGATCATGATTGTCAGCAATGTTTGCAGCAATATGATCACTGCTAGGCTCAGTGACAACATACACATCAACAGTGTTAGGTTCAATTGGTTCAACAACATTTCCTTCATCAACTATTTTTTCTTTTAAATCATTTTTTCTTTTATAGCAATCTTTGATGAAATGTCCTGTTTTACCACAACCATAACACTTCTTATTTCTAGACTTAGACTTAGACCTAGACTTTCCTCTATTCTTCTTCTTGTAATTGCCACTCCCACTACCCTGATTTGACTGACCTTCATGACTCCCATTCTGCCTAGTCTGAGACCTTCCTCTAACATAAAGAGACTCTGAATTACTGCTATCAGCCTTTTCTGTTTTTAGTTCCATGTCTTTACTTCTCAAGGAATTTATTACAATATCTGGAGTGAGAGTATCCCTACCATACTTAATGGCATTTTTGACATCCCTATATGCTTCAGGAATGGCATTTAAGAGTATAACTGCTTTATATTCTTCAGACACTTTCTCACCAGTATTAATGATATCTTGAACTAACTTATTAAAGACATCAAGATTATCATCTAAGTCCTTTGAGGAATCTATCTTAAAACTAAAGAACTTTTCTAACAGAAAAAGCTTATTTGGTAAGGACTTAACTAGGTACAACTCTTCTAACTTTTCCCAAAGAAGCTTAGTGGAGTCTAGTTTCCCTACCTTTCTAAGGACTTGGTCAGACAAATGCAAGATTATGGAAGTATATGCTAACTCATCAGCTTCAACTTGCTGATCATCATTCATAGACTCAGGGTACACTCCCTCAATGGCTTTAGCCACTTTCTGCTGAACTAAAACCCCCCTCATTTTTTGTTGCCAAATCGGAAAGTCCCCCTTCCCATTAAACACTCCTAGTTCAAAACTAGTAGTAGTCATGACAACAAGAACACAAAGTAATGCAATACAAAGTGAATCAAGAAACAGGGGCACACACAGCAAGCACACAATCTTGATTAAAATTTTTACGTACTGATATACAAAATAGTAAGTAAAAGTGACCACTCTGCTTAGTTTCACCAGGATTCCGTGAGAATCTAGTTCCCAGGTCAAGGCACAAACTGAAGGACAGAGGTTTTGTATCACAGAAAATCAAATACCCAAAGAAAAATTTCAATATTCTTTAAAGGAACTTTTTTAGGGATTTGAAAGACACACAGCAGAATATAAACAGCAAGGAGTTATTAGAGGCAAACCGCTGTGGTGATCGGAGACTTGATCACCATATACAAAAGAATCAGAGAATATAATATTTTGAAGATATTTCTTCAAGAAATCCAGACCATTAAACGGAAACAGATGAGTCTATCCAGGGACCAGAGATCAGAGAGTTTATTTTCCAGAGTTATATCAAGAAGCCTTAGATCCAGGCCATGAACCCCAGATTCAGTAACAAGATACACAGAAACTTTACCAAGAAAGAGTATCGACCAAAAGAAAAAATGGGTTAAACCTCCAAGAACCCCAACAAATGGCTCTGATACCACTATTAGAATACAGAACAATACTCAACGGAAATAACAACCATATTTTACAGCTTCAAACTCCTCAAGGAAAACATTAGGGCTCAGAAACATTGTACCCTTTTGTATCAAACCCAAAGACCCAAGAAATAGCCCCAAGAACCAAACCCAAAACTGCAACTCGTCTGAGTTGCTACAGTAATCACGAAGACCACGAAAAACCAGACCTCTTCAGCGATTCTCCCTCACTAAACAACACTCACTCAGAGATGAACACAAAGCAAAAGGAAGAAGAAGAAATCCTCTGAAAACCAGAGGTTTACAGAGTGTAGAAGACGAAGAATATCACTCAGATTTTTCTCTCTCTCTCACACCAAACTTACAGCCGAAGAGTCTGGAAGGGTATGAATCGTCAGAGTCTGCAGATGGATATATATACACAAATCAGCAGCCATTGATCATCCTTTTGATCCAACGGTCACCAGTAGCCTTCTCGAAGATCAGTTACAAAATTTGGGCCGGTTCCAGATGTGGGTTTCTTGGGCTTGAGCTGATGTTATCAGGCAATGGCTTGGATCACAGCAATTGGGCTCGAGGCCCATTTTCATCATCGCCCTTAATCCTTAATTCTGTTTGTCATCACACGTCCAACTAACAACATGACCCAACACTTAATTAGGTTATAAAACTTAATTTGTTTTAATTGAGTCACTATAGTTCAATCTACTTTCAATTGAGTCATAATATAAATTTTAGCTTCAAATTTCACTAGTGCATCACCTACCATGTCCCAGATTGATAAAAAGTGATTAATTGACAGTTATACCGCAACGAATCTTCCACTATAACTATAACTTGCCAACTTACCACTACGCACAAGTCAAGATAATGATAAAAAAAGAACATGTCTTCAACTTTTAAACGTAAGAATATTGTCATAAACCTCATTTATATTATCATCTTAATGGTATGACTTAACGATTAGGTGGAAGATAAATTATAGAATGAATTTTTGTCATCAGTTTAGGGAATGATAAGTGACTTGTGCTTTTGTTTTTTGTTTTATTGTCCTTAATATTTTTTAAATAAGAATTTCGAAATGAATATGAAAAAACGGCCAAGTTTTCAGCTGATAGATTGTTTTCATACTATCATCTTTGAAAATTAATCTAATAATTTATAAAGAAAAAAATTGTCAATTCCTCTTTTCTCACTTCCAAAGAACATTAGTGTGAACACTGAAATGTAACCCCAACGTGTCCCATCCTCCTGTCTATTATTAATTTATTATAATAAATTATGACTTATATTTTTCTTAATAAATGGACCACACATTAGGTGGTGAGTCTGGTGACATTTTTTAAGGATGCTATTTATTAATAAATAATAATAATAATAATAATAATAATAATAATAATAATAATATAAAATAGAATTACAGTCTAACTAAAAAAGTAGTAATCTCTCTATCTATAAAAAGGCATATTATTATATTAATTTATTAGAAATTAAACTACATATATTAAAGAGTGTTTGGAGATTGAAAACATGAAATTAAGTAGCTTGACGAATATTCAAAAGATTTAAGTTACAGAATTAAGGACAATTTGCTATGGATCAATGTACGTTCGTGTTACTCTACTACAAGAAAAGGTAGCTACAACGAGACAATATTAGCGATGACACCATGTCGCTCCTACTTGTTCTATGTAGTAGAGACAAAAATGAAATATCTTCTCAGTAAGGTCAAAATATATAGCGACGACAATTATCGTCGCTGTAGTGCAGTTGTCGTCTCTACACATAACGACGACATATCATGTCGTCTCTACATATATTCCAAAAGGTGGGAATAATTCGCGCCATTTGTGAGTACACATAGAGACGACAACATGTCGTCGTAAAAAGCAGTAGTTGTAAAAAATATCTAAGTCTATGGCGACGACAAATGTGTCACTGTAGAGTTGTAAAAAATGGGCGGAAAAATTGGCACCCATTTCTTAGCTATAGGGACGACATGCGTAACCTATAGGGACGACATTGTCGCCGTTACAGAATTTGATGTTATTGAGACGACTATTGTCGTCGCTATAGAGTCGTCCAAATTGGCAGGAAAGTTGGCGCCCATTTCTTATCTACAAGGACGACATTTTTAATCTACATAGACGACTTTGTCGTCGCTACAGAATCTCTTTTTTCAGTTCTACATCTCCGCATTTCTGTACAGCATTTCCAACGTTTTTCCATCTCCAGGTTTTTTTTCCATCTCCATTTATTTGTTGTGTCCATCTCCATCTTCTTTTTCACCCATTTCATCACTATATTTCTAAAAATTATATAATTCACTGGAAAAGAAACTGTATTTTTTAGGTATGGATATTGAAAAAAGTTGGACAAAAATTAGAAATCGCACAAAATCTTCATATTTTCGAAACGGTTTGAAATCATTTATAAATATGTCTAGACCATATGTAAATGACGGGATAAGGATTAAATGTCCGTGCACAAGAATTTTAAATGGTCTCACACATTCATTGGAAACTGTCAAAGAACACATATTTCGTCATGGTTTTGTGAAGAGTTATCTAACCTAGATATACCATGGCGAAGCTGAGGTTCAAACTGCGAATGTGTATACACAAAATGAGAGAGTAGGTGTGGAGGATGAGATGATGGATGTCATGGACGACGTAGTCGGTGATGAGCATGCTAGTACAGGCACCAATGGTTACTATAACGAATGTTTTGAGGCTCTGCATTCAAAAATATACCCGGGAGTTTTATCATTTTCATCCTTAAATTTTTTAGTGAAGTTGATGCATATAATGTTGTAAACAAATAGACAAACAAGTATGTTGATGATCTGTTGAAGTTGCTGAAGTTAGCTTTCCCAAACATGAACTTGGTAGATTCCCACTACGAAGCTAAGAAGATAATGGCGAAGCTTGGTTTGGGTTACAAATCTATTCACACCTACAAGAATAACTGTGCATTGTTTTGGGGTAAGCATGCTGATAAATAAAGTTGTCCGATCTGTCGAAAAAGTCGTTGGGTGCACGCTTCTGAGAAAGTGAATGGGAAGAATGTTCCGCATAAGGTGTTGCGCTAGTTTGCATTGGCACCCATACTAAAACATATGTTCACCACGAATGATACTGTAAAACTTATACGGTGGCACAGTATGAAAAGGTCTACGAATAAGATGAAATGCAACATCTTGTTGACGGGAAGACATGGAGAGATTTTGACAAGAAACATCTACTGTTCGCAAGTGAGATCCAGAATGTTCGGTTAGGTTTGGCCGTAGACAGATTCAATCCATTTGGAGATATGAGACTGGTGTACAGCATGTGGCCAATAGTTGTAACCGTTTACAACCTGCCACCTTGGATTCAATCCATTTGGAGATATGAGTCTAGAGATATTTGTTTTTAATCACTAAACAAGATAAACTTGTTGAGGTGAGAAAAACTCAACAGACTCAAGTCGTCTCCAATGGCGCGTCGATTGAGGAGCGTGCTATTGTGAAAGAGGTTCTCGAAGAATGACAAGAACACGTCCGTGGGGTTGGACGGGTTCCGAAGGGCATCTCTCCCTAGATTCGACTGCTGCATCAAAGGCCCCACGAGGAATACCGGACTTGTTCTCTAAAGAACCCAGTGTCATCATTCGGTTAGCATTGTATGAGGCCCAACTACGCCGAATGGAGAGGACAATTGCACGTCTTACGGCGAATATGCTGATGGTTGTGCTAGAGGAAGACAAGAACGACGGCGGGGGTTTGAGGAATCTGTAGATTTTATATACAATACAATTGTTTTTATTTTTTAAAAAAAACAATTGTACAATATATGGCGACGACAATGTCGTCTCTGAAACAAAATAATGAATTGACAGTTAGCGACGACATTGTCGTCACTGTATATTATACACATATAGCGGCGACAATGTCATCGCCAATAGTGATAAAACTTAAAAGTAATAGCGACGACATGTCTGTTGCCAAAGTCGACGACAACAACGACGATGTTGGCGACGACTTCGTCGTCATAGTTGCTCTATTTCAGACACATTGACCACGACGATGTAGCAGCGACTTTTGTCATCAGTATAGATACCCGTGTTTATAGCGACGACAATGATATAGAGGCACTAATCTATTAAGACGACTTATAGTGACGACATTGTCGTCGATATAAATAAACAAAAACGACAACTGATGTTATAGCGACGACATATGTCGTCGCTATTGACGTCTTTTCTTGTAGTGTCCATATTTATATGTGAAAATTATGAAGTTTAAGAAAATATGAACTTGTGATTTTTCATTAAAGATAATTCTCTGGATTTTATGTGATCTTATATTTTTTAACAAGATTTGAAATATCGTTAAGGAATTATTGTGATGAGGTTATATCAAGAACATGGAATCCAATGCTGGTATATTTTCTTAGTAAAACGATATAATATTAAAATGTAAAATTTTTATGAATATTTAGTTCTATATTGTTGAAAGCAATATAACAAGAAACATGTCGAGAACATGGAACCCAAGCGATTTGGTAAATGTTTGGTAGTGCTGAAATAATTTTTTAGTGTTTCAAAATTGTGATCCTACGGAATGTGTGGATAATAATTAAGTTGTAAATCTTATAAAATGTATGAATAAAAAGCTTAAATTATAATTTAAACTTATACAACACAAATTAGTGTGGTTCTGTCATAATATGAGAGTTTTGTCCACTTATCGTAGCATTGTTCTATTATAAGGAAGAAGAAGAGAATTACAAATTACATGTAATGGTCCGTAACGTTTTCCCTCATTGCGGAAATGGTCCATAGTCTTTGTTTTTTGGCACAGCAATCCCTAACATAAGTGTTTTCGTGCGCAATTGGTCCTTATTTGATAAAAAAGACAAAACTGCCCTTAGTTTTAATTAAAAATATTGTAATTGGATTTCTAACCTTTAAAAAATGTGCAAATATGTCCGATACATTTATTAAATAATATTTAATTTAGCATATTAAATATATCACTGTAGTCGTGTCAATTAAATTTTTTATAAGAGAAAAATATAAAATTATTGCACTTTAGGTATATGTAATTGCTGTGTGATGTGAAAAAGTTGAATAAAAATTAAGTTAAATAAATAACAAAATGGTGTACATAATTTTATGACATTCAACCAATCTTATTATGTTTTTTTTAACATAAAACTATTAATAAAAATTAATTTACACATTATGTGTTCTTTATTTTTTAACGAATCATACAATTTGAGCTCCAACATTTGTAGTTAATAAACGAATAGCTCAATTAAATAACAATATTTGAGTATCAAGTTTGAAACAAAATTATTTTTCTTTTTATGTTGTACGATAAAATTAAATTTTAAATTTTAAATAATAATAAAATAAATTTAATTAACACGTTTGTCAATAATTATAAGTTTAAATTTTAGTTATTTTATAATAGTTCGTAAAATATACAAAATAATTTAGTATATTATCAATTTGTTAGTTTCTTTAAATTTTTCATAAAAAATAAAAGTATCGGACCCATTTTTACTTTGTGCAAAGGTTAAGAATCTAATTGAAATTTTTTCTAATTATAAATAAGGGCATATTTATATTTTTCATCAAATAAGTACCAATTGTGCACAAAAACACATATGTTAGGGACTATTGTGCAAAAAAATAAAGGTTAGCTGGGGACCATTTGCGCACTGAGGGTGAAGGTTATGGACTATTTACGCCAATTTTCTGAACATATTCTTAGTTGGAAAAAATTGAAAGTATTTTCAATTTCTTTGAAGAATGGCGTATTTGAGTAGTGCGTTTTTGTTGGCTATGAGAAATTTAACATTGTTGCTATGCTACGCTGGAAGAACATTTGTCACGTAGGATATTCAATCAGGTATTGCAAAAAAATATGTAACAGGTGATGGTTAGTAAACTTATTTGAAAGTTGAGTGGGCATTGAGATATCTTTTAAAGTTTGATAGTTAAGTAGAAATTAAGTTAAAGTCGATAGCCACTTATTGATTTACCTTTGTTTTCGTCCTAGACTTGACGGAATGTGCTGCAACAGCGATGTCCATTTTTTCTCTGTTCTTGTACAGATGTCCTCTGCCATGAGTAACACGCGTTGAAAAAAAAAAAACAAAAAAGGAAAATAACGAAAGCATTAATTTTGCATGAATAATGTAAAGATATTTGTTTGATGTCATTTTAATGCTTATGTCCGACGTGACTAAAATATTTAAATTTTAAAATTATATTTTATTTTAAATTTGACATGAATGAGCTATTAATTGAAGCATATAATGCATGGAATAAAAAAAGAGAATTTCTAATTAAACGCTATTGTTTTAGGATAATTTATAATTTATAATTTATAATTTGAGAGTGTCACATGTATATAATTTACAATTTGTCTTCAACACATTTCATCATGTATAGGTGATATTCAATTTTTTTTTCTATCAAACCTAATACGTAAATAATTTAATAAATGTGTGGTAGCGTGACTTGAACTTAAGTATGATGATGGCTAAATAAGAGAAAGACTGAGCAACCACAATGAAAAAGGAAAATAGAAACTAAGTGCTTCTTTGGTGTAGATAAAAAATAGTTTTTCAAAGATATTTTAACAAAATTTGATGAAATATATGGTCGAAAAATAAATAAAAATTGTGAATCCATAAAATATGTGGTTGAAAATGAATTCAAAAAAGATAAAATTTTTAAAAAATAGTAATCAAACACGTGAGAAAAAATGAAGAGACCAAATAGTCCAAAAGGCTAGGCCCATTGACACACGGCCAAAAGCCTATGTTTAATTGATGCAATGGGAAAAGGAAAGATACAGCTTCCGTTTGATTGAACTTCCGCTAGCGATTGGTGCGAGGCTCAAGAGAACGTCGTCCTTCATGGCGGTAGCGCTCCTTTTTATCCTTCAGCTTTTTTTCTATTTTTGATGGTTTCTTCGGAACGAATCTCTCGCAGGATCAGATCCACCAACTTAGTATACGTCTTGGGCTCTCTATTCTGGATGTCTCTCCAAAAAGGTGTTCGCATGTGGAGCCCGGTTATCAGTGCATCTAGGGCCTTGTCATCAGTGATGTTCTTGATTTTGTTGATGACTTTACTGAATCTCTTGAAGTACTCCTTTACTGATTCTCTTTCTTTCTGTCAAATGTCGTGGAGTTGGGTCACATCATCTATCATCGTCCTGTTGCCAATGAAGGCGTTGATGAATTCCTGTTTCAGAAGTGGCCAGCTTCTGATGCTCCCATGCTTCAACTTGTTATATCACCTCTTCGCATTAGAGACAAGGATGGTGTGAAAGTTTGTGCATTTGACTGCCGAGATATATCCTTGGAGCCTCGTCTTATACAAGTTGATGTGGTCCATGGATCACTTCTTCCATTGTACATTCAATAAGGGGCATTTTGAATCTGATGGAGAGTTCTCTAGCCTTCAGTTCCTTGGAGAATGGGAGGTATTCATCATCGTGGACGAGGTCACACTATCATTCACAACCTTTGGGTCCTTTTTCACTTCCGGGTGAGCCTCGCTATGGTCACTACACCAGGTGCTCAAAGATTGGGGCGTGTTATAGAATATCCAACCCCAATCTGTCAAATACACTGACAGATGCGGCCGGCTAGTTTTCTCATACTATGGGAGATTTTCTATGTCCGTTTTCGTACGAAGGCCTCAGATTAAGGTTCCGAGGGTCCCAGCCATTTGATACCAGTAGGTCATCTTGAGATCAACGGCTTTCACCAATCACAGTTACGCTTGTGTCCAGATTGGAGAGATTGATTTTCCAACCGCTCAAGCATTGCCTTCATCCGGGCATTATTTCTTTTCAAGTCCAGAATATCTTACTCGGTCTTTCGCCTCTGTCGTTGTCTCATCCTCAAGCAGCGGGTTATGTTTTGGAGATTCTGAATGCTTTTCTTCCACTGGTCCGTGTGGTGGAACTCAATCTCGTCTTCCTGAGAGTTATCTGTCGCCATGCTCTTTTCGGTAGAGAGCACATTTTTCCACAAGTATATTGGTTGTGTAATGTATTTTCATTGTCCACAGACAGCGCCAATCTATTAACCTCAGAATTTGCACTATCCACGTGTCAACATATATATCTAATCAATGCTATGCCAGCCTGTATGTTACATGCACACTAGAAGAATCGTTAGGCATCAAGATCATCTAGGAAAAAGGAACTGGTGATCGTTGGTAGTCCGATGATCAAGTCAATTTCCGGTACAAGAATAACATGGGGAAAGTGTTTAGGTATGGGAGAGAAGCAAACAGAAAATTGAACAAAGTTTAAGGGTATAGAATAATGCGTACCTTAGAACGGTAAATGATCTTGTATTTATAGGTTCAGAGTTCAATTGATTTAGGTAAATAATTAATTAGACACCTAATCTGATCTTTCTTCCTTATGAGATAATGGGCAATTGGATATCAACGTGATCTTTTAGATTTTTCATCCTTATCTCCATTGATTCTCAATATCTTGTTACCAATTATTAAGAGATTGATATTTAATTTCGGTCTAAGTTTGTATCACAATCAAAAACAATCTTTTCTTGACATATTGCTCTATCTATGATTACCAATAGGCTTTGTGGGACACGGAGAATACTGAAGTGGCGAAGGCCTTTATGGGCTTTGTTGGTATTGGTAATGACGTGCGAGGCTTACGTAGATTCAATTGGTCCTGCGAGGCCTTCCCTAGGCCTTATGAGGCCTCAGCTGGGCCTTTGAGGCCTTGCCAAATCTGTGTGGTAACAATACTTCCCCAAGTCCAAACCTGTTATTTATGATAGGCGAGTGACTTAAAAATTTTGTTTACGAAAGGCGAATAGTGAACCTTTGTTTATGTTTATAGAAGTATTTTGTACATGTTCATAGTCCCCCAAGTCCGAGCTTGTTATTTATGGTAGGTGAGGATTTTACTGTAGCTAAGTAGGGTCCACGTGTATCTTGCTGAGTGGTATTGTTAGTTGTCTGTAATGATGGCGCAGATTTTTCACTGTTCGAGGTGACAACATTATGGTGGATGTCACTAATCCTGGCATGTTCATGGAGCCTTAGGGGTGCGCGTGGCATGTGTCAGTCGCTAAACCAATAAGTGCACATGATATTCCAATGACAGCTTGATGAGGCGTGCCTTGAAACAAAGGCCATGATCTCTGTTGCTATGGTCTACGGCTGAGGTTAGATGGCTTGTGCCTATAAATAACTAGGGTTTTACTCATTTCGACCTTTACACTTATCAAAATTTTTGATAGCTCTGTGTTTTGTATTGAAAGCAGTCGGCTGCTATCCTAATCGTCTCCGGTGCAGTGAGTTTTCAAACATTTTTCGGCCAACTAGGTAAATTCATATGCTTAGGTTTGTACTATTTCTTGTACCGCCTTCGTGTTCTTCCAAGTTTTCTGCTCCGGCCACCCTCTCCACGGCGAAACCAACGATGTCTTATGAAAATGATGATTCCCAAAACCAGTTGACCCCCGATACCAACCCAGAAATGATGGGCGAAGTCCTATCATCACCATAAGGGCAGTATGACATCGATTAAAGGCCAACCATTGCCTATCCCTCCCCCGTCTCCACTAGTAGGAGAGAAGCAACCTCAAGAGCCCCACATAAGACGAAGGCCAAGAAAAAGCAACGAGGCACTGGGATCCCTGAAATGAGAGCCTCACTGGACAGAAGAGATGTCCCGAGAGCTCGGCAGCTAGATGAGGAGTTAACAAATTCTGCCATTGCAGCATCGTTGATTTGCTCGAAAATCAAGAAGACGGACCTGGAAGTTATTAGGCTTGCGTATGTGGTCCCCAACTCTGTTGTGCTCAGGGCCCTGGCCCAAATGAGCGGGACGATAACCCGCTTGAGGAGTTTGTTGCCATTTATAAGCCGGCTATACAGCAAGGCCTTTGTCTGCCAATGCATCCGTTCTTTCGTAAGGTATTGCGAGATTTCAACCTGGCCCTTTGTTAGATAACTCCAAATGGATAGGGCCATATGGTGGCAGCATTCGTGCTGTGGAAGATCGCTAGGGTTGGGGTGACTTATCCTCAAAGGAATTCGAATTGATCTACCGACATTGTAGGCCCTGGAGTTGGTTCAATATGTCTCCTAGGCTGGGTCAAAAGTAGACAACAGCCATTGATAGTCCCAACAAAGTTCACAACTAGAAGGGGGCTTCTTAGGAGGAGGAGGAGGAGATTGAGAGTTTAGGTTGGAGGATCCCCTTCCCAACTTAATGCTTTGGAGAACTTGGTATATTTTATTTCTCCTGTGAGGATCCACTCAATAGAAATACATACATCATGTGGAAAAATTATACGTAAACGTAAATTTGACATGCCATCATTTTGAAACGTACATAGGAACATAAAAATTGGTAGCCGGCACCACATAACGTCATACGTGATTACCTTTAATTACTAACATGTTAAAGTGATTACCTTCAATCACTATCATAAAATTTCTTCATAAATCATTTTCATGGCATTTATATCACGTCATAATATTCCAAACATCAATTTAAAAATCATTGCAAAAGTAGTAAGTAAAACTATCTCAAAAATGAGTTTTCGGTTGAAGTTTTGATGAAGAAAACTTGTTTCTGCAGCTTTCCAAAAATCCAAACCCGTACACTATATATATATATATAGGGAACTTTTGTGAATTAAAAAGTAAGGTTAACAACCTTCACTTCTAGTTGAAAACTGAACCAAAAGTGATGGAGAAAGGGTGAAATTTGGGACTGAAAAAAATGCAGAAAATGAGGCTAGTTGCTGGACGAAAATTTGAAGGAAAAGATGGATACTTACTGGAGAACTTTTTGGTGACTTAGAATAAGGTTTCAAGGTTGAGTTCTATGGTTGAAAGTAAGAAGAAAATCACAAGGTGTTATCCATTCGCTGCTAGCCGAAACTGGAACAATTCAAGTGGAAGAATTATGTTGTGGTTTGGTTGATAAATGGAACTAAAACTCTACAACTGGGAGGAAGGTTTCTGGGGTATTTTGGAGGGAAAAACAAGTTGGATTGAGGGCTTAGCAATGATTGAAAGTGGAAGGAGAAAATGGGAGATGTGGATGGATCATGGAGGACGATTTCTTCACTTTCATATGGTTGTTTTGGTTAGTTGAAATCTTGGACCTTTCTGGAGAAAGAAATGGTTGAAATGTGAGGTTAATTTGTGGAGAATTACGGCAAAACAGGGGCTGCTGGTGGGAGACGTTTTCCTTCAGATTGTGGAAGGCAGTTATGCTGCAAATGGCTGATGGTGGGCAGTTTTCTTTAGATCATGGAGGAACTGTTTGGATGATGCTAATTGGTAGGAGTTAAGGCATTGTTTGGCTAGTTTTTCGGCTAAGGTGTTGTTTGAGTTGGGTTTTTGGTTAACTTTTGGAGTCGAAAAGTAAATTGATTTCGGCTAAGAAATCGAAGGTAAAAAGGCGAGATTTTTAGATAAAACCGGAGAACAAAATTTAAAAATTTAGACTAGCCATAAATTATTTCTTGTTTAAAATAAATTTAAAATCTTACCAAATGAAAATAGAATAAGGTTCATTTTCAAAGTAATTCCATAGTCGTCGACTAAAAATTTGAAGCGAACACGGGAAAATATTTTAACGTGACCAAATTTTTAAAATGAATCATAAGGTACAAAACGACGTCGAATGTAAGAAATTTCATTTACTTGAAATTAAAATGCAAAAAATTTCCGGTTGTTACATTAAAACTTTATAATTGTCACATATTTATTACCACATGTATGTCTGTCATTTGGTCAGACAGTAACCTTTCTTTGGGCACGTTGTTTGCATAAGCAAATCTAAGCGATAGAAGTTACTTTGGCAACGTATCATTTCAATTTATTTTTTTAAATATAAGACAATTAATTAAATGAAGATATTTTAGGGATTAAATTTGATAATTCTTTACTAGAAGGGCCTAAGATTTTAAAAAATCTTAAACTTGATGGACCTAAGATTCAAAATACAAAACTATAAGGACTAAATCTTAAAATCTAAAACTTTAAGGGCCTAACATTTTTTTTATTCTTTAATCATTAAATTCTTTAGATCTGATTTTTTCTCAACAAAACAAGCCAAAAATAAATATATTCATACACTAATTTTTTATCCAAAAATTCGTTATGGGCATATTCATCTAAATTCAAAACAAGTATAAAAAATCTTAATAATTTAACATAATTTCTTCTCCAATAGCACTTGTTAGATTTAAACATAAATCTCTAACTATAATTAAATAATTAGAGAACCCAAGATCATCATCTTAAATTATTAAGAGTAGGTGTTGAAGAAGAATATCTAGATCCGTCGTGTTAAAATTGAGAGGGTTGGGATCTTCTATAGCCAAATCTCTATAGTGCTCAACGGGATCTCGCTCCAAGAAAGGAATAGAGGAGAAAAGCCAAGCTATTGAATGATTTGACTTTGGGGACCTAATCATTTAATATTCCTCAAGTTAATTAGGTTTCCATCAGCCCTAATTAGACTAGAATTAGATTTTTACACATTATAGAGTCCATACCAATAAATATTTCTATACCCCAATCAAAGGATCACTTACATGATCATATTAAACTAGATAGCCCACAATATAATTGTATTTTAAATATGTAGTCCATATAAAAAATAAATCCTAACATGATTTGCCAACTTACTACTACGCGCACATCTAAATGGTGATTGAAAAAACATGTCTTTAACCTTTTAATATAAGAATATTGTCATAAACCCTCATTTATATTTTCATCTCAATGGTATGGCATAACAATTAAAAGGTGGAAGATCAATTTATATAATGATTGTCAACTAAGTAATTTTTGTTAGTTTAGAGAATGATAAGTGACGAAATGTGATAGACTTGTGACATTTGGAACTAAATTAAAATTTAATGACTAATGACTTGTTTGAAGTTAGTTAAAAGTTTATTAAAAAGTTGATATTAACAATTAACAATTAATTTTAACCATACATTTTGGACATGAATTTAATTTTTTATTGACTAAGAGCTTTTTGTTCTTGTTTGTTTTATGATTTGTTTTTTTTTTTTGGGAAATTGGCGCAAATGGTCCCTAACGTATGTCATTAATGCGCAAATGGTCCCTAATATTTCATTTTTGGCAGAATGGTTCCTAACCTATCTATTTAGGTGCACAATTGGTTTTTTTTTTACGGATTCCGCTAAACATCCGTTAAAACCTTTCCATAATTGGAGCAAATGGTCCCTCTCATGTTTTTTTGTCTTTATTAGTGGGGGTAAAATTCTCAAGTTACATTTTTCTTGCAATTGGCACAAATGGTCCCTAACCTTTATTTTTTTTTGGAGCAAATAGTCCCTAACCTATAATTATATTTTGGTGCATAATTGGTCCTTATTTGATGAAAAAGACAAAAAATATCCTTACTTTTAATTAAAGAAATTTGCAATTGGATTCCTAACCTTTAAAAAAAAGTGAAAATTAGTACGATACTTTAATTTTTTTATTAAAAAAAATTAAAAGAAAACTAACAAATTGACAATATACTAAATTATTTTGTATATGTTACGAACTATTATAAAATAACTAAAATTTAAGCTCATAATTATTAACGAATGTACTAATTAAAATTATTTTATTATTATTAAGTAATCATATTATTTAAAATTCAAACTTTAATTTTATCGTTACAATATAAAAAAATAACTTTGTCACAAATAAAAATTGTAATTACTTACCGAACAACACATATCCGTTGAACCAAACAAGATTTATCCATGTAGCCAAACATGAGTCTTCTTCTTCGTTGAATTTTCTTCTTGTCCAAACAACTAACCACCAACGGATAACCCGTCTAAAACTCAAAAAAAATTCCACCGGAGAAAACCACCGGATCTGCGCTAGTCATCTTCCTCGCAGATCTGGTGGATCTTGACCCAAATCTGCGCGACCGATTCGTGCAAATCCAGCAGAATTTGCGCGGGATTTGTGCGACTCCGGTCGCGTAGATCAAGTAGAATATGTGCGATTCTAATTACGTAGATCTGGCTAGATCTGCGTGGCCACCGCAAAGATCCTATCGAATCTGCGTGACCCGATGGCACAGATCCCATAGGATCTGCGCGAGCCACCAGATCGGAGTCGCGCAGATCCATCCGACAATATCCCTTTTTTATTTCATTTTTTTTTTCGACCTTCAATCTTCAAGATCTACCGGATCTGCGAGGAAGATGACCGGCGTAGATTCGGTGGTTTTCTCCGGTGGAATTTTTTTTAGTTTTGGATGGGTTATCTGGTAGTGGTTAGTTGTTTGGACAAGAAGAAAATTCAACAAAAAAGAAGACTCATGTTTGGCTACATGGATAGATATTGTTTGGTTCAACAAATAGGTTCTATTTGGAAAGTAATTAAAATTTTTATGAGAAATTGGCCAAAAACATCCCTAACGTATAGACCCAGTGCCCAAATCATCTATACCTTTCAAATTTTGGCAATTACATCCCTCACCTATCCATGTAGTGCCCAAATCATCCTTTTGGATGAAATCCATCCAAAATTCCGTTAAACCTTTGGGATTTTGGCGCAAATGGTCCCTAACCTTTGTTATTAGTGTGAAATTGGTTCCTAACGTTTATGTTTTGACAAATAAGTCCCTAGCCTATGTGTTTTAGTGTAAAATTGGTCCTTATGGGATGAAAAAAACAAATATACCCTTAGTTTTAATTAAAAGAAATTTTATGTGGATTCCTAATCATTAAAAAAATGTGCAAATAAGTCCAATACTTTTATTTTTTATAAAAAAATTTAAAAAATTAATGTTTTTTTTTTAATTAACACTTTAGTAATAAATATGTCAAATAAATTTATTATTTTTATTATTAAGTAAATATTGATCTATTTTGTTTTGTAATTTATACCAATCTTCCCCTTTTTGTTAGACTTTATGTGACCTTTGTGGATAAGTTAATTTCTATTAAGAACTCCTTTTCGATAGGAAATAGAATTGTAGTCTAATTAAAAAATTATTCATCTCTCTACCTATGAAAATGAATATTATTATATCAATTTATTCATGCCATTATGTATGTGGCAAAGAGAGAAAAATTCAATTCTATACAATTACTTGAGGGGTCAATTTTAAAATTGAATTTTTTTTCGAGGAGATAAATCTTATTTGGAATGGATTGAATTAAAAAAAAAAAAACTCTTCTAATTTTTTTCTAAAGGTTTTCTATAGAATCAAATTTTCTAATTTTTCACAAAATAGGGTCTGATAAATACAATAGGATAGAGGTATAAGCAATTTCATCAAAATCCGTTTTTTGATCCTCAGTTACAGTAGGATTAAAATAATTATGAATAGTTTTTGAAACATTTTTTCAAACCAAAATATCTTTCATTTTCTGTTGCCAAATGGAAAATTCATATTTACCAGTAAAGACACTCAAGTCAAAAATGATGCGCAAACATCTAAATAAATAAGAGTACACACCAACAAGCACATCCAAGATAATCACATAGAAAAAACATAAATGCCTCAATATATACCGTTTTTTATTCCCAGAGTTTCGTGAGATTCGTGATCTCATATCAACGAAATTTTCAAAAAGGTCAAGTCTAGGTGACAATTATAAATAGTAACAATTATCCAACAGAAACATAGTGTTGCAAATAATCAATAGTAAAGTCAAAAACTAATTTGAACACAAGTCACAATAATGGGTACGTAAATTCCTAGCAACAAATAATGGTTACCCAACACAATAACACCAAACCTAATAGCTACCCCACATGATGGTCTGCTATTACAAGAACTAAAAAAAAAAAAAAAAAAAAAAGATCAGCTAATTTACCAAAGCGGACAAATCTGACGGTCTATAATCGGAGAGATGCGAATTTCTTTATTTTGTTATTAATTTTGTAGATTTACATTTCAGTAGTTTTGGAGTAGAAAGACGACACCAAGCTTGAATCCAAACTGTCCAACAAAAGCACTATTGTCCGAATATTAATCTACAAACAATAAAAATAAAAGTCAAAATCAGAAATAAGTGATTTCAGCCCCAAAATAATTCTGAAAATAAAAAAAAAAATTGGCCAAAATAGTTCTGCTGTCGCTACCAGTCGTCTGCCACTCGCCCACTGGTCGCCCTCCATCTTCAGTTTCAGTCCAATAAGATATTTCAAAAAGCAACAAAGCTCTGATACCAGATTGTGAGAAATGATCTCTATAAAAAAAACCATGTTAATCAAAAATATATAAAATAGAAACAAAAGTATTGGACAATAAGTAGAAGTAAAAGAAAAACTCCAAGCTTCACTAATGGCACGTCAATGGTGAAAGGAGGCTCATATTTTAGCCAAACTCCAATAATTGCACTACCACAAATAATGGCCAAAGCACATTCCTAATCAACCCACAAGATTCCTCTCTAAAAGGAAAATGTTAAAATTCACAAAGAAGAAGAAGAAGAAGAAGAAGATGCGCGAATTCGGCCGAGGAAGAAAGAGGCAGACATCTTTTTCAACATAGGAGCACAAAAATGATGAATATGTATATGTGTTATGTACACACCAAATCAGCCAATATCCATAGGGATGGACCTTTTCTACATGATGTATATTTGTTATCAAGGACGGCTGCACACACATATGGTGTTAGCCCTCTCCTAAAATGTATTTTTCTGTTAACACAACAACATATTATATGGACTGGAGACATAGATACTTATCATAGGTTTACAACAAAGTACAAACTACTTTAAAGATAACAACCTAGTAAGTAGTAAGACACAATCAAACTAGTCAAGATATCCTCATAGTGTGTTTATCTGAGCATATTTTACCATAAGTTTTATGAGCATGACATGCTAATTGGTTAATCATAGTTAATCCCAATATTTATAGATCAATCATACATTTATTTCATATGCTATCTGCAAGAACCCTTTTGTTGTTTAAATTTGAAAAAATAATAAATTCAAAACAATTACAAGCACACATGATGCATTCAAACAAAAAAGAACAAAAAAATACTACTTCAACTAAGTATACAATTTTTTTAATGCATCAAGCAAATATCAACGGCTTTTTGTAAAGTCTCAAATCTAGCAGAATCTAAGGTCTTGTTGAGCAAATCAGTCAACTGATACTCAGTCTGAATATGTTCCAAAGTAATTACTTTTCCCTCGACCAAATATCTAATAAAATGATGTCTAATGTCAATTTGTTTGGTCCTAGAATGTGGAGTTTTAGAAATATTGGTCGCACTAGTGTTATCACAAAATATAGTAGCAGAATCCTTATCAATACTATAGTCACTTAGCATTTGTTTCATTCAGAGTAATAGAGTTGAACAACTACCAGCAGCAATATACTCAGTTTCTGCAGTAGATAAGGAAATTGAGTTTTGTTTCTTATTTGACCATGCAATGAGATTGTTACCAATGTAGAAACATCCAACACTCGTGCTTTTTCTATCATCCATAGTTTTTGCCTAGTCAGCAATAGTATAGCATGCAAGATGAAAGTTAGTATCATTAGTATACTATAAACCAAAATTAAAAGTACAATTAATTTGTTTCAATTGAGTCTCTAAAGTTAAATCTATTTTCAATTGAGTCGCAACATGAATTTTAGCTTCAAATTTCACTACTACATCACTTACCGTTTTCCAAATTGATAAAAAGTGATTAATTGACAACTATATCGCAATGAATCTTCCACGTTATAACTGTGACTTGTTGGATTTAAACATAAATCTCTAACTACAATTAAATAATTAAAGAACACGAGATTATCATGTTAAATTATTAAGACTAGGGTTAATATTTTCCACAGCCAAATCTCTTTAGCGTTGAATGGGATCTCGTTCCAAGATGGGAATAGAGGGGAAACGCCAAGTTATTGAATGATTTGACCTTGGGGACATAACCATATAATATTCCTTATATATACTAGTTAATTAGGCCCAATTAACAAATCACTTATACAGGCATATTAAATTAGATAGCCTATTATATAATTGTATTTTAAATATATAACACATATAAGATATAAATATCCACAATCTCCCACTCGGGCTATATATGTTAGCCAAAAAATTATATCATATAACCTTATGTGTACACAAAAATGCTATCTTACCTTGAAACATTTCTTTATTTACAATTTGTTCCATCTACTATGTTATCATGAGATCAAAGCGGCATTCGTTATATACATATTGGTAACTGGACACATCAATGGTCACCACACCAACATATTTAATGGCATATCTCAAGTATAGATGTGTAACATGGAAATTACATGCAATGTGATCTAAAACATACATATTTTCAACTGGTCTAACTTTATTCTTTAGTGAGATCGTATCAAGGTTTTCCAATCTTAATGTTAAACCACAAATGGAAAGGCCAAATTCAGATATTGGTAACAACCAATATACTTTATTTTGGTAGAAAAGAATCATAAAGTGTGTCTACTACTAAAAAAATATCAAAAATACAAACTCTCACTAAACCAGCACATCGTCAAACAATACAACACCCATATGAGTTGCATGCTCGTGAAACACCTTGGGTGGTAAACTCTTGGTGAGAGGATCCACAATCATAGAGTTTATGCCAATATGATCTATAGATATTTGAATACTCTAACCTTTCTCTTTAACAACAAGAAACATGATGTCTATGTAATTTGACTTTGTAGAGCTTCTATTGTTGTTGGAATACAACACGGACAATTTATTGTCATAATATATCTTCAATGGCCTTTCAATACCATCCACAACATGCAGCACAGTAACAAAGTTTCGCAGCCATATCTTAAGATTAGATGCCTCATAACAAGTTATGAACTCATCTGCCATGCTATGTGAAGCGATAAGTGTCCTCTTAACACTCTTCCAGGGTATAGCTCATCCAGGCAGCAGATAAATATATTCTAATGTGGATCTCTTATTGTCTTGGCATCCAGCAAAATCAGAATCAGAATACACAATGATCTCCAAATAATCTGAATTCCGATAGATGAGCATGAAATCTTTTGTTTTCTTTTGTAAATAGCGCATAACCCTTTTAGCTTCTTTCCAATGATCTATTCCAGGGTTACTTAAATATCTACCTAATAATCCCACTATGAACGCTATATCCGGATGCATACATAGTTTAGCACACATACGACTCCCTATAGCACGACGCATAAGGAATATTTTGCATTTCTCTCACCTCAACCTGAATCTTGAGGCATTGATTGATGCTGAACTTATCTCTTTTAGCAATGGGAGTATCTCCCGGTACACAATCTTTCATGTCGAATCTGATAAGTACCCTTTCAATATAGCTCTTTTTGTGATAACCCAAGGATACCCTTAGAACGATCTCGATGTATCTGTATGCCTAATATAAAAGAGGCATCCCCAAGATCTTTCATTTCAAAATTCTTACTTAGAAATATCTTGGTTTCGTGCAATAAGCATATATTGTTGCTAGCTAGCAGTATATCATCGACATATAATACCAGGAAGATATATTTACTCTCGCTGAACTTATGGTACACACAATCATCAACTGCATTTACCTCAAATCCAAACGAGATAATGACTTGATGAAATTTTTGATAACATTAACGAGAAGCTTGCTTGAGGCCATAGATAGATTTCTTCAGTCTACATACTATTTTTTGGATCACCAGATACAAAGATTTTTTATTGTATCATATATATTGTTTCGTTAATGTAACCAAAGAGAAATGCGTCCATCTTATGTAACTCCAAATCAAAATGAGCTACAAGTGCCTTTATGGTCCTGAAAGAGTCTTTCGATGAAACGAAGATAAAGTCTTTTTATAATCAATGTCTTATTTCTGAATGAAACCCTTGGCAACAAGAAGAGCCTTATATCTCTCAACATTGTCTTTTTAAATCCCCTTTGGTCTTAAGTATCCATTTCAACCGATGGGATTCATACCTTCAAACAATTTGATGAGATCCCAAATGTCATTGTCTTCATGGATTTCATCTTATCTTCCATGGCATCAATCCACTTTTGAGAATTACAACTCTATTTTGCTTAATGGAAATTGATTAGATCATTTTCCACTACTCCTATGGCAACCTCATGTTCTTGGAGAAATATGATATAGTGGTCCAAAATTGCACTTCTCATTTTTCTAGTGGATCTTCCCAATGGCATTTGTTTTTGAAGCTGTTGAGCTAGCTCGTTATGAGAAACTCTTTCATTTTGGATAGGGAACTCCTCAACATTGTCTGAATAATCCAGATTCGCATCTTGAACGATGCCAGAAATTGGAGTCTGATCATTGTCAATAGCAACAACAAGAAAAGAAATGAATTCCTCTTCAAACAAAATGTCCTCAACCTTACCTCTCCTCCAAAGCTCAACATCCTCAAGCAATTTTGCATTTCCTGTTTCGAAAATGACCTAGTCGAGGGATCGTAGAATTTGTAACCCCTTGACCGTTCAAGATACCAAACAAAGTAACAACTTACGGTTCTTGAATCCAGTTCCTTTTCATTCAGCCTGTAAGGCCTTGCCTCAGCTGGACAACTCCAAATATGCAAGTGCCTAATACTAGGCTTCTTGCCTATCCAAATTTTAAAAGGGATTTTAGCCACTACTTTGCTTAGAACGCTGTTAAGGATGTATGTTACAATCATTAGTACTTCTTCCCAAAGGGATTCTGATAAAGAAGAATGACTAATCATGTTTCTTAACATGTTTTCCTGACTAAGAATGACTAATCTACTCTCAGCTACACAATTCATACTAGGTTTTTTGGGAATTGTGTATTGTAGGACGATACCGCAATCCTCTAGGAACTTTGATAAAAGGTCCTTGACGTTGTTCACTAGATCTGTCATATGTGCCATAGTATTCACCACCAGAGTCAGATATAACGAATTTAATCTTCTTGCCAAGTTTGGTTTTCAACTTCAGCTTTGAAGGCCATAAATAAGTCCAGTGATTGAGACTTCTCATTAATCAAATATAAGTAGTCATAACGCGAATAATCGTATGTTAACATAATAAAATATTGTTGGACATTCCAATAAGCTGTAGGGAACCCTACGCAGATAAATCTTTCAGCATCACTTGGTCGTCGGCTCCTCAGGTAACCCTGTATAGGCACACTTATATGAGTGATAGCACCATAATCTATCCACCAAGTGTGTCTAGATTCAAAAGCTAAATTAACTTCAGAACAAACTATAACGAGAAGCATACATTTCTTAAACCGCCATGCAACGTACATGGGGCATTCTTTTTCATGCGTCCACAATTCTTGCAAAAGTAATAGGTGAACTCCTTATCTTGTTTCTTTTTCACTTTTTGCTGTGGTGCCCCAACTGTAGCTTCCTTTCCTATTTTCTATTTCTTGTCTTGAGCAATAGTTGATAAGTTAGCATTTTCAATCCTCTGACACTTAAGTCTTTCTTCTTCTTGCACACAGTGAAATATGAGCTCATTAAGAGTCTATTTATCATTTTGAGAGTTTTAGCTCATTTTAAAATGACTGTATTGTATAGGAAGGAAAATCAAAACGAGCACGTCCTTAAAAGCTCTAACTTTAGTACCTTTAGTTTGGAAGTGAGCTTAGATATTTCCATAATGTACTTCCTTACGATCCCTTTTTCTTAATACCTCATTGAAACAAGGTGATCAAGAAGAGTACTTGTTTCAGCCTTTTTATTTTTGGCAAAACACATTTCAATTTTCTCAAGAAACGTCTTACCAATTTCCTCCTCAGACATAGTGTTCCTGAATGTTTTCGGAATGAAATGTTTCAAGATCATAAGATTCATATGGTTAGAACGATCCCATTTTCCAAGTCATTTTTATCCTCAGTGGAACTTTCATCAATGGGAGTAGGATTTCGTTTGGTCTGAAGCGCAAGGTCAACATCCATGCAATCGAGAACAATTATAATGTTCTCTTTCCAATACTTGAAATTTATGCCATCAAGCACATGGATGGAATTAATGTTGGCAGATATTGTAGAAGAAAAACCAGAAACTGAAAACAAGAGAATATAACATAAACTCTTGATTAATGATCATGTCATAACATATGTACGAAAAATTATATAACGTTGAGCCGCATTACAAGATACCTAGCACAACATTGATATTTAGTCTTTGGCCATAAACATAAACTTTTAAGTGGTACTCTCTGTTTAGTAATGAAATATGATAATTAATCTGTTAAACAATAAGTCTTAATTTCTTTAGACCGACTTATTGTCTACATTAAAACTTTAGAATTGTCACATATTTATTACCACAGATATGTCTGCTATTTGGCCAAACAGTAACATTTTTTTGGGGCCAGTCATTATTTGCATAAGCAAATCTACACGATTAGAAGTTATTTTGGCAACGTATCATTTCAATTTATTTTTTCAAATATAAGACAATTAATTCAATGAATATATTTTAAGGATTAAATTTGATAATTCTTTACTTTAAGGGTCTAAGATTTTAAAAAAAATCTTAAACTTGAAAGACCTAATATTCAAAATACAAAACTATAAGGACTAAATCTTAAAATCTAAAACTTTAAGGACCTAACATTTTTTTATTCTTTAATCATTAAATTCTTTAGATTTGATTTTTCCTCAACAAAACAAGCCAAAAATAAATATATTCATACACTGATTTTTTTATCCAAAAATTCGTTATGGGCATATTCATCTAAATTCAAAACACGTATAAAAAATCTCTAACTATAATTAAATAATTAGAGAATTCAAAATCATCATGTTAAATTATTAAGAGTAGGTGTTGAAGAAGAATATCTAGATCTATCGTGTTAAAATTGAGAGGGTTGGGATCTTCCATAACCAAATCTCTATAGTCTTCAACGGGATCTCGCTCCACGAAAAAAAAGAGAGGAGAAAAGCCAAGCTATTGAATGATTTGACCTTGGGGACCTTATCATATAATATTCCTTAAGTTAATTAGGTTTCCATCCGCCCTAATTAGACTAGTATTAGGTTTTTACACATTACAGAGTCCATACCAATAAATATTTATGTACCTCAATCAAAGGATCACTTATATGATCATATTAAATTAGATAGCCCATAATAAAAATTTATTTTAAATATGTAGCCCATATAAAAAATAAATCCCAACACGACATGCGAACTTACTACTACGTGCACATCTAAATAGTGATTAAAAAACAACATGTCTTTAACTTTTTAATATAAGAATATTATCATAAACCCTCATTTATATTTTCATCTCAATGGTATGACAAAACAATTAACAGGTGGAAGGTCAATTTATATAATGATTGTCACCTAAGTAATTTTTGTTAGTTTATAGAATGATAAGTGACAAAATGTGATAGACTTGTGACATTTGGAACTAAATTAAAATTTAATGACTAATGACTTGTTTGAAATTAATTAAAATTTTATTAAAAAGTTGAAATTAACAATTAACAATTAATTTTAATTATACATTTTGGACATGAATTTATTTTTTTATTGACTAAGAGCTTTTTGTTCTTGTTTGTTTTATGTTTTGTTTATTTATTACTTCCTAGATAGTTATTAGTAATTGTATTTTGTTACTAGTGGGAGATATGTAACCAATTAGTGCTCATTTAGTTTTGCAAAAAAATAAATTAATAAGTGCTCCGTAGTTTCAACTTGTATTTAAATCCCAAACAGTCAATCAATATGTATATTATTTTCAACTATTGGATTGTATTTGGAGGGTATTGATTCATAAAAATTCCTCGAAATAATTTATTAATTTCGTTATTTTTTTCTATAATATTTTATTTTTTATTGTTCTTGGATCTTGATATTCTTTAAATAAGGATTTCGAAGTAAATGTGAAAATATGGCAAAGTTCTCAACTGGTAGATTATGTCATACTATCCTCTTTGAAAATTAATCTAAAATAATACTAATCATGTCTAATAATCAATAACGACAAAAATCGTCAATTCCGCTTTTCTCGCTTATTCCAAAATTCCAATTGTGTTACAACTTTCCATTTTTCTTTTTCTGGACTGAAATGTGACCACCACGTGTCCCTTTCTCCTGTCTATTATTACAATAAATTATGACTTATATTTTTCTTATATGGTCCCCAAACTATGTGACTTTTTTAGGACAATATCTATTAATAAATAAATAATAATAGACACATGACAGGCGTGATTTAAAAATAATAGCAAATATATATATATATATATATATATATATATATATATATATATATAAGCCTTAATTTTTTTACTGTAGCTTTTTTCGTCCAACACGACATCGTTTTGACAATGAAGCCAGCCGCAATTTTTTACTTTGTCCAACATTTCACCCAAAAAAATCTCTTCTCTCTCTCAATCAAAGTCGAGATGAACCCTGGAATTGCATAAATCACCACTCTAATTAATAAACGAAATCAATTAAAGCTCAGACTTATGAATCAATAACCAAAAATGAAAACTTTTTCCATGCTTCAATCATTTATACATACACCAGATGTACAAGCAAAATTACATACATATGACAGAAACTGAGAATAGAACTCACGGGAGAAATTGAAAAAACGATTCAAATTTGCAACAGTGCGTCTCTCTGTATATATGTGTGTGTGTGTGTGTGTATGTGTATAATTTATACTAATAATCTCTTACAACATGTTTGGTTTATTAATAAAATTTATCTGTCCAATAATGTCTACAAAATATTTTAACTTATCCTGGTAATGAGTATCTCGGCAACCAAAGCTGATTGCCGAGTATCTTGGCAACCAGCTTGGTCTTGGTTGCCGAGCAATTTGGCAACCATCATTGGTTGTTATATTAAGGTGCAACAAGGGAGGGAACCTACTGATGTGGATTTCTGCTCGATAGCTATTGATGGAGGTTTGGAGAATGATATTTTGCAGTAGAGACTTCACACCGTGTTGAAACAAAGAGAGCAGTTGCAGCACATGGAGATTGGGCTTCGAGCACAGGTCATTGCAAAATCCAATATTATGGAGATACAGAGTACATTCGATGCTCAGATCTAAAAGCATGCAAATGCCAATATTAAGCTTCAGGTTTTTAATGTTTTTGTCAAGTCTTCGCACACGTCTTTAGATATATGGGTATGGTTGAATCATGCATTCATGGAAACTAACTTGTGGGTTTCAATTGATTCTCTAGGAACAACTGCATAAAAGGGGACAGCAGATACACGAGCTAGAGAGAAAGATTGAAGAGAAGGAAAGAGAGTTGAATGCAATCAGATTGGATAATGAAGATGTGAGTGTCATAATTTATGTCTTTTCTTTCTCAATTTATGCTTGGTGATTGTTTTGTTAGTTATCCTCTTTATCCACTTTAGCAGGCATGGGCCAAAGAAGATCTTCTAAGATAACAAAGCAAAGAGCTCCAGAGCTATAGGTATGGCTTTATGTTTCTTGTGGGAATTTAACTACATCACCTAAGTTGTAGGTGTTGTTCCATCTGTATGAACACATTGGTTTGCTCAAATGTATGATTTTGTAAATTTGTCATATGCTCGAATGATTAATTTTTACTTGTTGAAACAAAGTGTACTTACTGTTACATTGTTACATCGACATTGTAGCTACCTGAACAAAATAATGAAAAAGGATTCATGAAGCCAATTCCAAATTTATTGAGAAAAATGATGTTGTTGTTTGCTTTGTTTTTTCGCATGTGGTACATCTTTATTTTACTGTTCACCAATTTTTTTTAAGCTCATTTTCTTTGACACATTTAAAAAAAAAAAATTAATTAACAGTTGTCGAGCCATCTCGGCAATCAAATTGATTGCCGAGATGGCTCGGCAATCAATTGGCAATCCAATTGATAGCCATGAACAGTAAATATATGTTTTTTTTTAAATAAGGAATAATTGCACAAAAGGTCCCTATTGTTTTAAAATCATTGGGATATGCCCACAATCTAAAAAAAAAATTCTTTAATTTATTTTTCTTATTTTTTTTTCTTTTACACTTAATTTTCATTCAATTTTTTACTAATCTTGTTTTTTTATTTTACCTTTTACAAATTATTCTAAATAAATGCTAAAAAATGCCATTCAAGAATTTCAAAATCCGCACTGTGAAATCTTGGTGGCAAATTTTTTTATTTTTTTTTTAGCCAATTTTCTTTGACACAATTAAAAAAAAAAATTGTGAACAGTGATTGCCGAGCAATCTCGGCAATCACTGTTCACATTAAAAAAAAAATTTTTTTTTAAAGCCAATTTTCTTTGACTCAATTAAAAAAAATATATATTTTGAACAGTGATTGCCGAGATTGCTCGGCAATCAAAATTGATTGCCGAGCAATCTCGGCAATCAATTGATTGCCATAAACAATAAACGGTTTTTTTTTTTTTTAAAGGAATAATTGCACAAAAGGTCCCGATTGTTTTAAAATCGTTGGGATATGCCCACAACTTAAAAAAAAAAATCTTTAATTTATTTTTTTTATTTTTTTTTCTTTTACACTTAATTTTCATTTAATTTTTGACTAATCTTGTTTTTTTATTTGACCTTTAACAAATTATTCTAAATAAATGCTAAAAAATGCCATTCAAGAATTTCAAAATCCCCATGAAATCTTGGTGGCAAATTGAATGTTTTTATTTTTTTTTACACCTTTTCATTCAATTTTTTATTATTCTTTTTTATTTTGTTTTGCACAAATTGAATGTTTTTATTTTTTATAATGTTGTCACATTAAAAAAAAAAGCGTCAACAGTAAAATTCTCGGCAATGAATTGTTCATTGCCGAGCAACTCGGCAATGATTTTTATTTTACTGTTCACCAATTTTTTTTTTTAAGCCCATTTTCTTTGATAAAAGGAAAAAAAAAAAGGTGAATAATTGTATGAATAATTTAATTTCAAATATTTTTTTATACATGTTATATTAACCATTTTCATATTTTTTTATTTTAAAAATAATTGTATGAATAATTCTAAAACTTTTCCCTGCATTTTTTACATACGTGCATTGCAAGTAGCCAAAACTAGTATATATATATATATATATATATATATATATATATATATATATATATATATCTATTGTAGCCATATTCATCTTGATCATGAATGCCGTGGTATTCAGCAGGCTCGAGAGTAAAGTTACTATACTAATCAATTGGATAATCTCTTATATTGTTCTAGTAAAATATTATCGAGTAAAAATGTGCCGCCTCTGTTATGATCTTATAACACTGTTGTCCTTAAAGGTTAAGTACTAGATTGACTCGATGTATATAGTGAACTAACCTCTTTGTTAACAGTACAATCATCAATTGAAGAAGCTTTCATGTTAACTGTATAATAATATGAGTTATATTTATTATCGTATAAGTTAATTACATGTCTGATTGACAATTTCACATAATCTAGAAACGGTACTATATGCCCAAAAGAATAGCAAATTTTAATATTGTAATTGAGAGTAAAAGAATAGCAAATTTCCATATTATAATTGAGAGTAAATTACTAAGATTTATGACAACTAAATACTGATCTATTTTGTTTTGTAATTTATACCAATCTTCCCCTTTTTGTTAGACTTTATATGACCTTTGTGGAGAAGTTAATTTCTATTAAGAACTCCATTTCGATAAGAAATAGAATTATAGTCTAACTAAAAAATTGGTCATCTCTCTCTACCTATGAAAAGAAATATTATTATATCAATTTATTCATGCCATTATGTATGTGGCAAAGAGAGAAAAATTCAATTCTATACAATTATAAAGTACATATATTAAAGTCGGAAACACGAAATTAAGTCGCTTGATGAATATTCAAGAGATTTAATATGCTGGATTAAAGACCGTTTTCTATAGATCAAGATACGATGTTGTTACTCTATATTTAAATGTGAAAATCATAAAGTTTAAGATCTTGAAATTTATGTCCATGTAAATTGAAAAAATTTAACACGTTGCATAAGAGATTATGGTTTATGAACTCATGATTTTCTACTAAATATAATTATCTGGATTTTACGTGATCTTATATTTTTTCAACAAGATCTGAAATATCGTCGAGGAATTATTGTGATTCAATTATATCAAGAACATGGAATCCAATATTGGTATTTTTGTAAGTTAGACGAGATAATATTAGAATGTAATATATTTTATAAATATTTAGTTTTATATTACCGAAAACAATATAACAAGAAACAAAATTTGAAATTAAGTAAGAGCACGCGATATAAGAAGTTAATTTTGTAACACCTGAAACTGCCTTAGTTATGGATGAGTTGAAAGGTCATCTGGGGGCTTATATAACATGTCAGATTTTCCACATTCAAACACGCGAATTTTCTTTTGCTTGTTTCTTCACTAGTCTTGCAAATTACAGTATACTTCGCAGTTCATATTGCTTTGTTCTTCCACTAGTTGGTGATTCTTTTTAGACATAAATTCAGTTCACCGGAGTATAAGCGTTATGCTAAGCTTGCTACTGGTTGTATTGTTGTATCCTAGGAAACAAATGCTTATTTATTTTTTAGCACCTACGGTGAAGGGGCAAATCAGTTTTAAGGACACTATGAATTTGCATGCCTCAAATTGCTTAATTCAGTTCCCTCTTCTTTTATTGTTTCAATATTCTATACTTGTAATCCTATTCTGATATTCAATTAAAATATTAAATGTATTAGATTATTTCAGTATTTTGTATAACACATTATCCACAGTCCCCTAAACACTTGTTTTTGTGTTTATGTAGTATTTAAAATCTTATGGACTTTCTTGCAAATAAAGTTAAAATTACAAAGCTATTTTTGCAATTAAAAATATGAGAAATTGTCTATAAGTCAGCCGTGGGTGACTTATTCCAAATTTGGTCAAAACACTTTTTAAAATTGCAATTAATTCATACTAATTGAATCTGAAGAGTTGAATCTAAATTTGAGGAGTTGTTTTCAAAGGCATTAATGGCACAGCCTTTTCGTTGCATGTGGCGGTCCAAATGTCCATTAAATAGTGCGTTCCTCAAAAGTCTTTTTAATGATTTATGTTTCCTACTCCATCCCTTTGCAACAGTTCAGATCATGGCCCTATATAAACCCTGAGAATCTCTCATTTCTAGTTTTACCTTTCCAAAACTTCTCTGAACTTAAATATTTCGTTTTGATGGCAGTAACCTTTCCTGACGGAAGATGAAAAAAAGGTTTCTCGGCAAGTTGCTCAATTGGTACTAGTATTCCACTTAAATTCCTTTTAAGGGGGAGGTCAAAGGTTTTTGTTTCGATGACCAAGTATGCCTCCACAAATATCCCAGTCATACTCCAGATCTGATGGGTGCTTTAGATGCCATAGAAGATGTTAGGCCCAGTAGTCTTAGCGAGAAGTGTTCAAATGGTACCTCCTTAATGGACATCGATGTTGATGATATACATTTTGATGATTCTGATTCCAATGACGAGGCTGAAAGCTATTTGCAAAAGGCGTCAACGATATTTTTTGAGTAGTATGGCCTAATTAGTCATCAAATCAACTCATATAATGATTATCATACTGATATTATGTTTGGGAGACTCCCTATCATGGTGCAGTTACACTTGTGTCTCTGACGAGGCCCAATGATGAGCTGAGCAAAGCATAAACAATTGGTTGAGGCAGTGGCGAAACTTACAAAGACCAAAGAACAGTTAGCTAGACTAGGAGCCCCTTCTTGTACCGACCCAAAAGAGGTGGTGGGGCAGTAGGATGGTGTTTACGTACTTTTCTATTTACTCGCTCAGTCATCATCATCTTTGTGTTGGAGTTCATTTGTTTCTTTATGACGGTATGATTGACTTACTATTAAGCTCAATTGAGCTTATTCAAGGCTCTTAGTTCATTTTGACATAATTACTCAAAAGTGTTACTGCTTCGCCTATTCTATTATCGAAGTTGAAGCGATTATACGAACAGTGTTATAACCTGTTTATTCTTTGAAGTCGAGGAGATAACCTGGCGAGGAGGGTTAGGGACCAGTTGTTAGGTTGCCCTCATGGATTTGGTCGAAGCCTTATCATCTAGGGCGCTATTAGCGAGTGACAACCCTTACAGTGGACGAAGGTTGATATTTATGTCATGAATACTTCCCAAAGTCGGCACTGGATGACGGCGCCATTATGGTGCGTAGCAGGTGGAAGTCCCCAAGCACATTTAAACCACGCAACCTTTACGTTCTTCTAGGTTTTTTTTATTAATGCAGCCCCCTCCATGCGTCTCTTATCCAACGATTCAGATTTTGGATTTCTCATTAATGGCTGGGATCAGGCGCTTTTTTCCAGAACTTTTCATTTCCACATATTTTCCAGAACCCAACTGTCCATGCTGTTCTAGAAACCCGTTCTGGTGAACGAATCTTCATCAATGGCTAAGTATATTTTCTCCAAAATCTCCATTTTTAGCATCGAAGAATAAGAAGAAGACAACGGGAACATGACTTCTTCTCTACAATCTCTGGTACTAGACGCGGCACCGGTCTTAGTTGCCATTACTCCGTTGGCACCAGTCTCATCCCTTTTTCTTTCCAGAGAACCTTTACTTTCGTCAAAGAGTGTCAAACGAAAAGGCAAAAGAAAGGAGATTGTCAAGGATAAAGGCAAGGACAGTGCGCAAAAGAAGAATACAGTGGATGAAGGTATTATGGGGGATGCAAAGAGGGCCAGGCGAGGATGAGTGTTGACTCATTCTCAGGAAACTGAAGGGTCAACTCAATCTCCTCAAGGTGGGACGTGGGCCAATGCTCCCGCTTCTTTGGGTTGGACAAAACACATCAACATTGGGTTCCGCTATGACGAGTTGGATCCGACCATTCTGGATACGCTACCGATTACTTCAGCGATGGCGGTAGATTCTATCCATAAGTATTGGACTTCCACCTAGGAGAAGGCGATGGAGCAAGCAACTCTACAGGATTGATGAAAATGGCGGAGATGAGCACCACCCGAAGCCATGTACTTAACTATGAATTGTATAATGTATTGGTGGGCTATGAAGAGTCAAAGGCCGTGGCTTCTGAGGACGCTGATGAGTTACGCTTGGAGAATAAGATCCTCTATTCGAAGCTTGACCTCACCGAGGAGGCCAGGCAGTAGGCCGAGTACAATGCGATGAAAGTCGAAACATTGCAAAAGGTTTGTAACTATGCTCGGAGGTGAGCTGAGCTGAAACTTAAAGTGTACGAACATGTAGCCTATGTCAAGCATAAGGAGTTGGCCGAGCCCCTGGCGGAGCTCTCAAAGGCCAATGAATCATTGGCTAGGTTAGGGCCCATACTTGTGCCGACCCTAAAGAGGTAGTCGAGCCGTAGGACCTGTATTTTGTGTAGCTTTGTGTACTTACCAGAGATTTATGAATGAAAAGGAATTTCCTTCCAACTTTTTTCCTTTTACTTTAAGTATTGCCACTTCTTACCCTTCATTTCCTCAAAAAATGTGACCGTCCCGATATTATTCTTTCTCGCTTGTACGTGTTAAATAGATTTTACTCCTTCACTGCCTCATATTTGTTACTTGTATTTGCACACGTCAAGTTTTTACCCAGCGAGTTAAGAAGTTGGCCGCGAACTACACTTCCTCGCTGTCTTGCTTACTTTACTTACATGTGTACGCATTAAGTATTTTTACCTAGTGAGTTAAGGAATTTTCCGCGATCCATACTCTCTTGCTTGCCTTGCTTACTTTACTTACATGTGTACGCATTAGGTATTTTTACCCAGCGAGTAAAAGATTTGGCCGTGAACCACATTCCCTCGCTGTCTTCCATACTTTACTTACATGTGTACACGTTAAGTATTTTTACCCAGCGAGTTAAAGAGTTGGCCGCGAACCACACTCTCTCGTTGTCTTGCTTTCTTTTTGGCACAATCTAGATGAGAGAGTTCTAACTTGAAAAAAACTAACTTTATTGGAATAATACTACGGCTAAACAAAGTTGAAAGAAAAACTGATATACGACTTAGCGCTAATAGAAATGAAACTTATTGGTAGTTCGAACGAAGATGAGTGATGTTTCAGGGATGTTTCGTCCTCTTTCCCTCTGAGCCTTCTAATTTGTAGGTTCCAGGTCGAGTCACTTGAATGACCTTGTATAGTCCGATATGATCATAGGGTCTCGGGAAGTTCTTCAGCCCATCCTCATTTGGCAGATTCCAACTTTTCCTTCAGAGTGTGCTTGATGATGGCCTCTACCTGGCCATTAGACTTGGGATAATAGGGAGTAGAGAAGTCTATTCTAACACCAAGCTCCTCGAAGTTTGAGTTAAACTTTCTCCCAGCAAACTGCGTACCATTGTCTGAGACAAGGGAGTAAGGTATCCCAAAGCCACAAATTATGTACTTCCAAACGAAGTTCCATGCATTCTCCTCCATGATTTTAGCTAGGGGCTCAGCCTCGCACCATTTAGTGAAGAAGTCTACGGCCACAACTGTGAACTTAACGCCACCCCTTCCAGTTGGAAGGGGACCTATGAAGTCGATCTCCCATTTGGCAAAAGGCCACAAGCTAGTAACCGAGATGAGGTTTTAAGCAAGGAGCTTCATCACAATGGTGAATCTTTGGCACTTGTCACATTTTTTCAAAAAAATGCATGTGAGTCATTCTTCATAGTTGGGCAGTAATATCCCTATTTCAAGGTTTTCTATGCTAGAGTCATCCCCCATGCATGATTGCCACAGACTCCTTCATGTATTTCTCGCATGACATAGTTGGCTTCGTCTTTAGTAATGCAACGTAGGAGTGGATGGCTAAATCATCTCTTGTACAAGATTCTATCATGTAGGGCGAACTTTGTAGCCTTTCTACGAAGGTTTTGAGCTTTATCCTTGTTGTTTGGTAGGACCTGATTGGTCAAGTATGTGACGATTTCCTTCATCCATTTGGGCGACCTACTGATTATCATGGCGTTTTGTTAAGAAGCCTCGTCAATGGTCGACCAGCTAAGCTTTTCTACCATAATGGCTTTCATCAAGTCGGAGTCTTTGCAATTCACCAACTTGAAGAGAGCATCTGCGTAGCCATTTTCAACCCTGGGGATTTGTAGTAACTCGAACTCCTTACAGTGGGATAGAAAATCTTTGGTCTTCTTTAAGTAGGCCATCATGGACTGTTCACGAGTCGTGGAAGTCCCATTAACTTGACTAACCACAAGCTGCGAATCACTGTAGATTTAGATTTTTCTTGCATTCATCTCATGTGCCAACCTCAAGCTTGCAAGGAGCACCTCGTACTCGGCGTCGTTGTTTAAGGATTTGAACTCCAAGCGAAGTGCACAGTTGAGGTTATGACCGTCGGAGCTAATTAACTGGATATCAACTCCTGCTATGGTCTCGCTTAAGGATCCATCAACATATAATTTTTATGTTGGTACCTCATGTGGCTTGATCTTGAGCAATCCCTCTGGGATGTGGGCAAATTCAACCATAAAATCTGCCAATGCTTTACCTTTTATGGAGGGCTTCGGTTTGTAAAAAATCTCAAACTGATTGAGCTCTACAGACCACTTCATCAGCCTCTCTGAGGTGTCTGGTTTCTGGAGAATTTTCCTCAAATGGAGGTTTGTCAGGACGTCGATGCTATGTGCTTGAAAGTATGGCCGAAGCTTTCTTAATGCAACTATCAGGGATGCTTATCCATATCTGGGTATCTCGTTTCTGCATCCTACAATGCTTTACTAACATAGTAGATATGGAGTTGCAACAGGCCTTCTTCTCAGATTAGCATCGAACTCACTGCCTTTTCTGACACCGTTAGGTAGATAAGCAGTCTTTCTTCGGTCTTCGGCTTGGATAATAGTGGGTCTTTTCCAAAGAGGATCTTGAGTTTCTGAAAGGCACTCTCACACTCTCCAATTATGGTTACTTTTCTTGCCCAACATAGGGTTGGACACCCATTGGGGGTAAACCGCTTCTCAGATGAACCCATTTGTCAGCAGTTTGTCCACTTATTCCTTTAGGGAGCCATATATGTCGGTACTCAGGGGTCTTATTTTATGTATCCTGGGGTGCATTTTGGGATCCACTTTCAAGGCATGGCAAGCTACAAATAGGCTTATCCCCACCATGTCAGCATGCTTCCATGTGAAAACATCAATGTTTTCTTGCAAGAACTGTTTTACTTTTTTTTTCATCCCATTTTCTTGTTTTTGCCCGAACGATAGCATTTGGGAGGGGTTCGAAGGGTTTACCAGGAATGTTTCTAACTCTTCCGCCGGAGAAGCTAATAAATCCAAACATGCGATTTGTGGGTCAAGGTCTTCATCGAGGTCCATGTCCTCTTTACCCTTTCCTTGGTCAATATCCATTGCCTCGATTTGTATATTCATGACTACGGAGAAAGTGTCTCTGCGAGTGGCTGCTTTCCGAAGTGCATTCATGTAGCAGGCCCTCACCTTTGGTTGATTACCTTGAACTTTGGTAACTCTGCCTGGTGTTGAGAATTTCATCACCAAGTGATGGATGGAGGTGACTACTTGTAAATACTTAAGCGCGGGCCTGTCGAGAACTCTATGATATGCAGAGCGAGTGCGTACTACCAAGAACTCCAAGAATTTTCTCACAAGGTACGAGGGCTCTCTGAAATCCACAGCAAGGGTGATCCTCCCTCGCGGGATGAGACTGTCTCTTTTGAAGCCAAACAGTGGTTCTGAGATGGCTTTCATCTCGTGATCTATTTCTATTTTGTCGAGGGAGCTATCGAATAGGATATTCATGGCTCTCCCATCATCGACCAACATTCTTCATAACTCGTTTTGGGCTACTATGGCGTGGATTACCAAGGTGTCACAATGCATGTAATAGACACCAGCCTCATCCTTCTTCGTAAACGTGATAGGTGGGGCCTTGGGCTGATGTCCATGAACCTACCAGCTTTCTGTTGATTCTTCTCTTACTGCTTTAGCATAGTTTCATCATGAGTTTATTGTATGTCCTCCAACTGAGGGCTCTCTAATTATGGTCTCACAAACTGGGTGGCTTTTATGGGTCCATCCTGTCTAGGTGGGTCTATGTTCCAGTTGTTATCCCTGTCATCTCAGTACTAAGGTTGGGGTCCTCGTTTTCGGTTGGCCGGTCATTGTCTTCCTCGCACCTAGTGGTTCTCTTTTCCTTATTGGTGATTCTCTTGATAAATCAGTTCTCGTACATCAGGGTAGTTTTCCGTGTTGTGTACCCGAGTCCAGTGTATGCGACATAACTTGGGAGGAAAAATTGGTGGGAGGACCACCGCTGGTGGTCCAAACAAGGTGGCTGAGATTATCTCTGTTTGATTGAACCTCTGGAAGTGATTGGTGCGAGGCTTAGTAGAACGTCATCCTTCATGGTGATAGCGATTGTTGCGAGTCTCAGGAGAACATTGTCTTTCCCAGTGGTAGCGCTCTCCTTTATCTCTTTTAGTTTTTTCTCTATTCTCAATTATTTCTTCAGAGTGAATCTCTCGCTAGATCAGATTTACCAACTGAGTATAGGTCTTGGGCTTCTGATTTTGAATGTCTCTCCAAAAAGGGATTCGCATGTGGAGCCCGGTTACCAGTGCATCTAGTGCCTTGTCATCAGTGACGTTCTTGATTTTGTTGATGACATTGCTGAACCTCTTAAAGTACTTCTTCACTTATTCTCCTTCCTTCTGTCAAATGTCATGGAGCTGGGCCACATCTACTATCATTGTTCGAATGCCAATGAAGGCATTGATGAATTCATTCTTTAGCTGCGGCCAGCTCCTGATGCTCCTAGGCTTCAACTTGTTGTACCACCTCTTCGCATCTGAGGTGAGGGTGGTGTGAAAGTTCCTGTCCTTGACTGCTAAAATATATCCTTGGAGCCTCATCATATACACATTGATGTGGTCCGTGGGATCACCTCTTCCGTTGTACTTCTCCATATGAGGCATTTTGAATCTGGAAGGAGAATTCTCTAGCCTTCAATTCCTTGGAGAACGGAATGTTCTCATCATCATTGTCAAGGTCACACGATCGTTCTGGCCTTTCATCATCAAGCCTCACATTTGTAACCTTTGGGCCCCTCATTCATTCCAGACGAGCCTTACTATGCTCATTGCGCCTGCTACTCAATAATTGGAGATGTGCCATAGAAGACCCAACCTCCAATCTGTTAAATACACTAACAGACGTGGCTGGCTAGTTTTACCCGTACTGATAGAAATTTTCTGTGTTGATTGTCGTACGAGGGTCTCAGATTCAGGTTCTGAGAATTTTGGCAATCTAAAATCAGCGGGTCATCCTGAGATTGACAGCTTTCGATCGAGCTGGACCTCGAAGTGCTTCGCCAACCATGATTACGCTTGTGTCCAGATTGGGAAGATTGATTTCACAACTGCTCAGGCACCGCCTTCATCCGAGCGTTGTCCTTTTTTAGGTCCAGAATATCTTGCTCATTTGTTAGTGTCTGTGGTTGTCACTTTCTTCTGTGGCGGGTTATGTTCTAGAGATCCTAAACGCTTTCCTGCCGCTAGGCCGTGTGATGGGACTCAACTTTTTCTTCCAGGAAGTTATTCGTCACCAGGCTATTTCTGGTAGAAAATGCGTTTTACCACAAATATTTTGGTTGTGTAACGTATTTTTATTTTCCATATACAGTGCCAATCTGTTGGCCTCGGAATCTGCACTATCCACGTGTCAACATATGTCCAGTCAATCCTCTATCATCCTATATGTTACCTGCACACTAGGACGATCATTAGGTATCAAGATCACCGGGAAAAAAGGGGTCGACGATCGTTGGTACTCCGACGATCAAGTCAACTGCCAGTATATAGAATAATATACGTGAGAGGGGGTGTTTTGTGTGTGGGAGAGACAAATAGGTAAACATTTGAGTAGAGTTTAAGGGTAAGAATAATGCGTAACTTAGAATAACTGGAGATGTTGTATTTATAGCTTCAGAGTCCTAATTGGTTTAGATAAGCAATCAATTAGACCTCTGATGGTATTCTTCTTCCTTATGGGATAAAGGGTAATTAGATATCAACGTGATCCTTTAGATTTTCCATCCCTTATCTCTCTTGATTTCCAATATCTTGTTACTAATTATCACGAGGTTAATATTTAGCTTTCTTCTAAGTTTGAATCGCAATAAAAAACGATCCAACACAATCTTTTTGAGATATCTCTTTAAACATCAGATTGTCTGTAACTATGATGGATTCGAATACCAACGAAGTACCTTGCGTCGGCTATGAACATTGAGGCCCTTCATGGGATTCGATGTACTTGATTTAGGAGTGCTAAAATGTTGCTGGGTCTTTGAGGCCTTTTATGAATTCACGAGGCCCTCGCTGGACTCATGAGACCTTTAATGGGCTTATGAGGCTTTTGCTGACTTGGAGGCCTTACCAAAATCGGGTAGTAACAAATTTTTTATACTTTAACAACCTAGTATTGTTATCAGATAATGATGGTGATTCTAAGAAGTATTGGACAGTCCCTGGATTGCAAAATTTTGGAAACAATTGCTTCTTAAATATTATTTTGTAGGCAGATTCAGTTTTGATGAATTGTTTCTCTTATTTTTCTTGAATTATGTTGTTTTCGTTGATATATTATTTTTTTGATATATAGGAATACAATTGTTTTGTAATTATTTTCTGGTCGAATAAAAGAAAAAAATATTTGTTTCACATACATGAACATTTTTATGTGTTTCGGGATAAACACATTCATGTGTGTTTTTTGATAATATATTATAGAAAATAGTATTTTAATAAAACAGTATCACAAATAATATCTTATTAAGAACAGTATTTCGCAATACAGTATTACAAACAATATTTTATTAAGAATAGTATTTCTGCATCTTAATATAACAGTATCACAGATAAAAGTGTCTTATATTTCAGTATCAGAATTAAATTATTATATCAATATAACATATACATTAGTATCAGTATCTTTGTAAACAATGACAATACTACACAGTCAAAATAGAAAATTCCAACCTTACAAAAAAACAATATCATAATAAAATTATCTTAATAATACAGTATCAATGAAAATTGTATGAGAATCACACTTGCATCAATATCATAATAACAGTATTATACATAACAATGTTGTATAATTAATGATAGAAAATATAACAGTATGAGAAGCACATTATTATCAATCATATATTTAGGTAAGCACAAATGTTATATTTTAACAGAAAATCATAACATGATATCTAAATAAAATAGTATCTTAATAAAACAATATCTTAATAAAATAGTGTCATAGATAAAACTATCTTAATATATCAATATCATACAAGACAATATCTTAATAAAACAATATCATATATACAAGTTACAACCCAATAGAAGAACAGTATCAAACATTTTGAATGAAAATAGTATTAATGATCTTGTACCACTAATGGAACATTTTGAAACCGTATTATTATTTCAACGATAAAACATTTAATTTTGAATGTGTGTTTGTTTGGTTGAGTTTAAAAGTAGTTTTTTTGAAAATTTTGAAAAACATTGGTGAAATATGTGATTGAAAATAAGTTTGAAAAAAAAAAAGAATTAATAAACTTGGTAAAACAATCTATAATGTAATAAAAACTAGCGTAAAATATTAAAAGTAAAACAATCTCAAATATTTAAAAAAAAACAGTATCATAATAAAATAGTATCATATAAAACAGTATCTTAATAAAACAATATCATAAAAACCAGCATCGTAATAAAATAGTATCATAGAAAATAGTATCATAATAAAACAATATCGTGTTTGAATTAGCGATTTTTTAATTGCAAGGGTATGTTAGTCTTTTAGCACTGAAATATTACTTAAATTGAATTAAGTTTGGGACATATGACTTTGGCGCCCATGAGCGTACCAACAGTTACCGAAATTGAATTTTTCCTTAAAAATTCTAATTAAAAACTTGCCCTAACCCAAATCTCAGTAGCTTTTTGGCCCAAAAAGAACTCATATTCTCATTTAAAGACCATATTCTTTAACCCTAAAAGAACAAAACAAAAGTTGCATCTTGTCCACACAAAAGATGCATCTCTCTCCATTGCATCTATGTGCTCTTCACTACTTGCTTCTTCCTTCTCATCAACTAGAACACATTAGAGTTGCCCAACTCAATCCAGATTTCAGTCCTGTCAAAAATAAATCTTTAAATGATAGCTCAAAGTTCAGTGCATGCGGATCATGTGGCTCCACCCTTGAAGGCAAACGGGAGCGAAGGTGGGAAGTTTGCTGGGAGGAGACAAGTTTTTTCCTTGGGGTGGCAACACTTTGAGGGTTGGTAACGTAGTGACAATCAGTAAAGAGAGCGACAACAATATATAAACATTGTATAAATGAATTACTTATCAGAAAAGATATTGGGTTATTGCAAACATTTGCAACATAAAAATTAAGAGGCATTGCGGTTGTCTTGGTCCCAAAAAATTTTGAAGTGAAAATTAAGAAATTAATTATGTATATCGAATTCAACAAAAATCCCAACCAAATACACATTGCCTACATTGCTTGGACTCAGTTACGTATCTAAGTGTCAAATCCTTCTTTTTCTAAAATCTAGGATAGGAGGATACGACTAAAAAGGGTCCAAATTTTTTGACACGGGTACGGAGATACATCTTACATATTTTTGTAATTATTTTTTTTTATAGAAATCAATATTTTTATATAGTTTGAAAATCTCATGAACCTTCTTGCAATTGAAGTTAAAATTACAGATATATTTTTACAATTAAAAGAAATCCAACTAAAAACTTGCCCAAACCCAAATCACAATAGCGTCTTGCCTAAAAAGAGCCCACGTTCTAATTTAAAACACTTATTCTTTAACCCTAAAAGAATAAAACAAAAGCTCCATCTTCTCCATTGCTTCCTTCTCTTCAACTAGAACACATTGGAGTTGTTCAACTCAATCTAAATTCCAATACAGGCAAAAATAAATCTTTGAAAGGCAGCCCAAAATTCAGTGCAGGCTCCCTCATGTGGCTCCACCCCTGAAAATATCTATATTTTTTACAACATCATCGTGTTAACTAAAATTTTAAAATGATAGTACTTACATCATCTCTTGTATTTATTAAAATTTATTATGATGTCTTAATAATAGGCATTAATGTTTTTTCATCCTAGACTTTCACGGAATATGATGTCCCTTTTTTTTCATTCTTGTACAGATGCCCCCCTGCCATAAGTATCATGTGCATTAATAATTGAAGTATTAAGTGTAGCAAAAAAATAAAAAGAAAAACGAAAAAACAAAGCATTAATTTTTGTTTGAGTAGGTATTGCACTTTTTCATGTCATTTTTAATGCATGTGACTAAAAGATTTAATTTTAAAATTATATCTTATTTTAAAATTGACACGATGTGTATGACAATTAATTCAAGCATATATTGTACTAAAAAAAGAGTAATGCTATTTATCACAACTGGTAATAATCACAATTCTATATGGCAATAAATGATAGGTCTTCATTGAACCACCTAACATTTAATGTAAACAAAGTTGCCACTTGTTGAGATTGTTGAAGATGCCAAAATAGTCAGCTAATAGAATTCACATGTGCCATGCTATAGCTCCTAGTTTTTAGTTCCTTAGGTGTTAAATTTATATTGCCTAATTCTTTTATTCTTGTAACAACTTTCCCTATAAGATTCGGTTGTCATAATATAAATACAACTAGACAGGTTGTGCTGCAATGTGGAAAACTTTTACAATTCATTCTTTATCCCAAATTTCTACTTGGCATCAGACCTATTAAAATGGCAAATGTCAATTCTCATGGAAGCAACACAGCCACATAACAAGCACAAACCATTGTTGAGAGGAAATCAACCATCTCCTTTTGGTGTTAGCCTCACTCAAACACCACCATTGAAGCTTGATATAAACAATTTCCTGATGTGGAAGAACATGATTATGCCTATTATTAAAGGACATAATTTAGAAGGGTTTCTCTCAGGAAGAATTGAGTGTCCACCTGAGTTTATTGCCACTCAAACTACTGGTGCAGCTGGAGAAGCTGTGGAAATGATTCAAAATTCTGAGTATAGAAAGTGGTTCTCTGTGGATCAACTATTAATAGGATGGTTATATTCTTCTATGTCACCTGACATTGCAATCCGTTCCTCCAGCTCATCTAAGCTTTATAATGCTATCCAAGAAAGCTCTGGAGTCATGAACAAATCAAGAATAACATTTCTCATTGGTGAACTTCAAAAAACTAGAAAAGGATCTATGAGTATTGATCAATACCTTAATGATGTCAAGCAACTTGCAGACAACCTTGAAATTGCTGGTAAGGCCATTCCTCATTCTGATCTAGTCACACAAGTTCTAGCAGGCCTAGATGAAGAGTATACCCCAATAGTAGTATAGATAAACAACAGGGAGTTTATCTCATGGTCTAAACTATAGTCTCTACTTATGACATATGAGAGTAGAATTGAACATATGAATGCTATAAAAATAGAAAAGTAAATCTGAGCCAAACTTTAGTGAATCTTGTCCAAAGGCCATACTCTAACAGTTATAGAGGAGTAAAGTCAAACTATGGTGGAAGGAGTAGTGGTGTAAGAGGTGGAAAAATAGAGGCAGATGGGGAAGATCTGGTGCAAACAAAGGCTCTTGTCAAATTTGTGGCATGAACGATCACTTAGCAGCTTGGTACGATAACCGTTATGATGAAATGTATATGGGTAGTAGACCAGATGAGCAGCATCAAAGCAATCACTCAAGTCCAAATTCTTAGTAGCCTCACCTCTCAACATAGCAAATCCAGCTTGGTTTGCAGACTCTGGTGCTAGTAATCATGTCACTGCAAGGCAATAAAACATGGCTAAGACACATGAGTATGGTGGTAAGCAAAAGCTCATTGTTGGAAATGGTAATAAGCTAAATATTTCACACATTAGCAGTGCACACTTGATTATTTTGAAAGATAGATCATTTGTGCTTACAAAATTTTACTCGTGCCCTCAATTAAAAAGGACTTGATAAGTGTTTCACAATTAACCTCCTCTGACAATAATGTTTTATGGAGTTTTACTCTGATTCTTGCTTTGTCAAGGACACACAGACGAAGGAAATACTGCTGCAAGGAAAGCATAAGGAGAGATGGTACCAGTTTGATATACAAAATCAAGTCTAGAAGTCCTATTGTCAAGAGTTAAGTCACTTAAACAAGTTAAATAGCTCAGCCTTTGTAACCAAATATAGTTGCATTGAACCTTCCAAAAATTCTAAATCAATAGAGTCTAGCTTAAAATTGTGGTACATGAGACTTGGTCATCCTGATCTTACTGTAATGTCTCAAGTCCTAAAGACTTGTAATGAAAGCATTGGTGATAATAAAATTAGTGTTTTTTGTTATGCTTGCCAATGTGCTAAATCTCATGCTCTTCCTTTTAACGTTTCAGCATCACATTCTTCATTTCCTCTTGAACTAATCCATACAGATGTTTGGGGACTTGCACCTGTAAATTCTACATCTATATTCAAATACTATATCCTATTCATTGATGACTATAATAGGTATACATGGATTTACCCCTTAAAATATGAGTTTGAAGCAGTATACAAGTTTGTCCAATTCAAAAAATTGGTAGAACATAAATTTGACAGAAAAATTAAAGCTCTACAATCTGATTGGGGTGGTGAATTTAGAACTTTTTATAGTTTCTTAACAGAGTCTGGTATAGAAATGAGAGTTTCTTGCCCTTATACTTCAGCTCAAAATGGGAGAGTAGAGAAAAAGCATAGACATATGACTGAAACAGGGTTAACCCTCTTGGCACAAGCTAAAATGCCTCTATTTTACTGGTGGGACTCATTCCATACAGCTATTTATCTGATCAATAAACTACCTACACCAGTACTTAAGATGTAATCACCTCATCAATTACTACATAATGAAATTTTTGATTTGAAAACACTTAAAACTTTTGGATCTGCCCGTTTTCAATGCCTTAGACCATATCAGAAAAATAAGTTCAGCTTCCATTCTGTTAAGTGTGTGTTCCTTGGTTTTAGCAATTCACACAAAGGCTATAAGTGTCTAAGTCCTACTGGAAAATCTATATATCTAAACATGTAATCTTCAATGAGTTTGATTTTCCTTTTGAATCCAGCTTTCTAAACAAACACTCAATTCCTCAAGACTCAAGAGATTATCATTCAGCATCTTCCTTTTTATACCGAACCAAACAATGACACAACCTCGGCTGGTACATCTCATCCTAATGCAACTCAAGCAGTAGAACTGAATACACAACATGTTGATAAAACAAACTTCAGTGAAAATGGTTTGATAGATCTTAATGCTGGTACAAAGGTTGGAGTGTTAAGTAGTGATAATATTCCAGGGCCAAAAGATCAGCAAGTTGTTGACCAAATTGAACAGATGAGAACAAGTGAAGCATTGCCTCAAACAAGTTATAGTTCTGAGCAAGTGATCATAGATCATCCTATGATTACCAGGGATAAAGAGGGTATTTTTAAGCCCACGACCTATATGACATATGCAAAAGAACATCAGTTAAGTGATGATCAAAGAATGACTAAATAATCTACTGTATCTGATTCCTTGTTGGATGAGAACTGGAGAATAACAATGAATGAAGAGTACAAGGCATTAAATAAAAATAAAACTTGAAAATTGATGCCATATTCAACTGATCAGAAGGTAATAGGCAGCAAATGGGTATTCAAAATCTAGGTTAGTGGCAAAAGGGTTCTTGCAAACTGCAAAAGTAGACTTCTATGAAATTTTTAGCCCAGTAATAAAGTCTTCAATGTTAAGAGTAATATTTACTCTTGCAGTTTCAAGAGATTGGAGCATTAGACAAGTTGATGTAAACAATGCCTTTTTGAATGAAAAGTAGGAAGATGAAGTATATCTTAAGCAGTCAGAGGGCTTTATAGATAAAACAAATCCCATTTTTGTGCGCAAGCTTGAAAAGGCACTTTATGGACTAAGGCAAGTACCTAGAGCGTGGTATTAGAGACTAAAGAAAACTTTAATAGACTGAAAGTTTACGCATTCCTAGGCTGACAAATCATTTTTTTTTTCTACATGAATCAAAGTCAAGTAATCTTTGTACTAAGATATGTGGATGATATTGTGATAACATGAAATGATAGGGAGATGTTGTAGTGTTTTATTGATAATTTAAACAAAACTTTTGCTCTTAAAGATATGGGAGAATTACATCAGTTCCTAGGAATTGAGGTTAAAAGATATTCTTGTGGTCTTCATCTCACTCAAACCAAATATATCATAGACTTGCTAAAATGGTTTGGTTTTCAGAATTTGAAACCATGTCCTACTCTAATGTCAATGGGCAAACCTCTTTCCAGAAGTGAAGGAAAAGAAATGATCAATCCTACTCTATATAGAAGTGCAATAGAAGGCCTACATATTTAGCACATAGAAGATCTAATATCAGTTTTGCAGTCAACAAGTTGAGCCAATATTTGCAAGCACCAACTGATATACACTAGAAGTCAGGAAAAAGGGTTTTTAGATTCTTGAAGGGACCAATTAGACAAGGGCTATTAATTCAAAAATGTAAAGGGCTCAATATAGTTGGTTTTGCTGATGCTGACTGGGCCTCCAGTCCAAATGATATATGTTCTACTGTAAGAAATTGTATATATTTAGGACATACATTGGTAGCTTGGTCATCGAAGAAATAGCAAGTGGTATCAAGGTCTAGCACTGAATCAGAATAGAGAACGTTAGAACAAACAACTGCTAAGTTTGTGTGGAGATGTGACTCCTATATTGTGGTGTGATAATTTGAGTGCTAGTGCTTTAGCATCAAATCCAACTTATCATGCTCGAACGAAACACATAGAGCTCGATATACACTTTGTAAAAATTGTAAATTCAGTGGACCAAATTACTGATTTGTTAACTAAATCTCTTTCACAATCAAGGTTCATTTATCTTAAGAACATGCTTGGTTTCACAGAAGTATGCTCCAACTTGAGAGGGGGCGTTGAGATTATTGAAGATGTCAAAAATCAGCTAACAGATTTCACATATGCCATGCTACTGCTCCTAGTTTCAGGATCAGCTCGTTAGGTGTTAAATTTATATTGGCTAATTTTTTTATTCTTGTAACAACTTTCCAGGTAAGATTCGGTTGTCATAATATAAATACAGCAAGGCAGCTTGTGCTGCAGTGAGGAAAACTTTTAGAATTCGTTCTTTATCCCAAATTTTTACTCCACTTTCACGGGAGATAATCGCCAATGATGATAAATAACATTATTAAAAAAAAAAAAAAAAAAAAAAGAGGACCTCTAAATAAATGCTATTGTTTTGTGTTAAGTTTGTCTTGATGGTGTCTTCAACATGTCCCATCACATGTAGGTATGAATCGATTTTTCTCATCAAAATTTAGCACATATTTAGAGTTGCTTAAATTATAATTTCAGCTAGACAAACAGGTCAAACATACTTTTTATCCACATTTTCGTAGGACCCACAACTTACAACCTATTTTTTATCCACACATTTACCAACAACTTATAATATCAGCGCATGTTTAATATCAGCACTACCAAACATGCGCTAATATATGCACAATTTCATTAAATGGGTGGAAACGATACTTGAATTTACGACTTATGTGATTTTTTATATCATTTTAAGCTACTTGATCTAGAAGTTTAAACTATTAGAAAGAATTATATTTATATCATCTATATTTTGTCTTCAACACATTAATTATTTTTAATAGTTCTAATTTAGCAAGTATGATGATGGCTAAAGGAGAGAAAAAGTTCATTTGTTTGGCTATGTTTAAATTATAATTTAAGATGATAAAATTGGTCAAACATACATTTTATTCACATATTTCGTAAGACTCACAATTTACTATCCACTTATTATCTACATATTTTATAAAATACAACTTATAAGAACTTAAAAAAATAATTTCAACATCGTCAATTATGCACTAAGCAACTACGATGAAAAAGGAAAATAGAAACTAAAAAAGAAGAAGAAGGGACCAGAACTTGTTTATGCATTCTTATAGCATGTGTGATCCATGGTCATTGAACTTTCAGTGAAATCGTAATTAGGTTATAAAACTTAATTTGTTTCAATTGAGTCACTAAAGTTCAATCTACTTTCAATTGTGTCATAATATTAATTTTAGCTTCAAATTTTACTATTTCATTACCTACCGCGTCTCCCAAATTAATGAAAAGTGATTAATTGACTGCTATACTACAACGAATCAATCTTTCACGTTATAAATGTGACTTGCCAACTTACCACAACGCGCACATCAAAATAGTGAGAGAGAAAAAAAAAAGAATTTGTCTTTAACCTTTTGACATAAGGATATTGTCATAACCTTCATTTATATTTTCATCTCTATGGTATCACATAACGATTAGGTGGAAGGTCAATTATAGAATGGCGTCACTTAAGCAATTTTCATCAGTTTAGGGAATGATAAAGTGGTGGAATGTGATAGACTTGTGACATTTGGAACTAAATTTAAATTTAATGACTAAGGGTTTGTTTGAAATCAATTAAAATATAGCTAAAAATTTAAAATCAATGTCAACAAATAATTTTAACCACGTATTTCACGGACCCACAATTTATTTTTTATTGACTATGCATGGATTTTTTTTGTCTTTTTTTTTTTTTTTTTATGTTTTGTTTATTTTTTACTTTTCCAAGATTGTTATTAGTTGTATTTTGTTACTAGTGGGAGATATGTAACCAATTAGTGCTCCTTTAGTTTTTCCGAAAAAAAATTTAAATAAATAAATTACTGTCCTTAGTTTTAAGTGAAAATATTTATATTATCTTGTATTTAAATCCCAAAGAGATATTATTTCAACTTTTGGATTGTATTTGGAGGGTTTTGGTTCATAAAAAATCAGTACTATTTTGAAAGTTTTATGTTTTCTCGAAATAATTTATCAATTTCTTTATTTTCTTCTTTCATATTTTGTTTTTCGTTACATACAGTTTGTATATGTAACATATTTGATGTACGTATTTTATTGTACATGTAACAACATCTCAAGTAGTGTATAAATATCTTAGAATTTTCTTTTGTTGGACTGAAATGTAATCCCACGTGTCCCTTCCTCATGTCTATTATTACAATAAATTATGACTTATATTTTTCTTAATAAATAGACCACACACTAGGTGGTCACTTTTTTTTAAAGATGCTATTTATTACTAAATAAATAAATAAAATAATAATAGAAACATGATAGGCATGACCTAAAAATAAATAACAAATACCTATCTTTTGTGGTGATCGTTAATGCCGTGGTATCCAGCAAGTTCGACATTGTGCGAGGGTGATCGTGTAAAGTTACTTTATATCTCAACCAATTGGATAATCTCCTATATTGCAACTCATATTATCGCCCTTAAAGGTTCAGCACTAGATTGACTCGATGCATATGGTGAACTAACTTCTTTGTTAACCATACAATCATCAACCTGGCTAGCTTTCTTGTTATCTGTATAAAATTATAAGTTATGTTTATTATTGTATAAATTAGTTACATGCCTGGCCGACAATTTCACATGATTTAGAAATTGTAGTATATATGCACAAAAGAATAGCAAATTTTATTGAGAGTAAACTACTGAGATTTATGACAACTACATAGACATCTCTTTTGTTTTAATTTATAGACATCTCTAAGTAAATAATTAATTAAATAATTGTTGGAAGAGTTAATTTTCATTAAGAACTCTATTTTGATTTTTATTAAGAACTCTATTTTGATAAAAAAAAAAAAAAAAAAAAAAAATAGATTTAGAGTCTTAACTAGGGAATTTGTCATCTTTTTATCTATAAAAAGGCATACTATTCCATCAATTTATTCAAGTGATTATGTGATTGTCAAATAAAAAGAAATTAAACTACATATATTGAAGTGTGTTTGGAGATTGAAAACATGAAATTTAGTCTCTTAACAAATATTCGAAAGATTTAAGTATAGAATTAAAGACAGTTTGCTATGGATCAATGTACGTTGCTTTTACTCTGTATTTATACATGAAAATCATGAAGTTTAAGAAAATATTAACCCATGATAAATCTCTGGATTTTACTTGATCTTAGGCTGTGCTTTATTCATACATTTTTCATGGAAAATGTCACATCAGAGAAAAATATTTTCCTACTTTAGCTGTTTGATACAAGATGGAGAAGGAAAATGAATTCTAAGGTACAACTACTTTAAGCATGAATTTGGCCACTTTCATGGAAAACATTTTCTTATGGGTTTGGTGGATTTTTTTTTTTCCAACTTACATGTAATTTTTTTTTTCCTTTTCCACTATTTTCCACCATTCGCAATCAAACACAACCTTATATTTTTTCAACAAGATTATATCAAGAACATGGAATCCAATGCTCTTATTTTTTGTATGTTAAACGAGATAATATTAGAATGTAAAATTTATATAAATATTTAGTTCTATATTACTAAAAGTAATATAACAAGAAACGAAAAATAAATTAAGTAAGAGCACGCGATTTAGTGAATGTTTGGCAGTGCATAAATTATTTTTTAAATATTTATAAATTGTGAGTCATATAGAATATATGGATAATAATTAAGTCGTGGATCCCATGAAAAGATAAAAAACATGTTTGACTAGCTTCAATTATAATTCAAGTTTAAAAAAAACAAATTAGTGTGGTTTAGTCATAATACGAGAGTTTTGTCCACTTATCGTAGCATTGTGCTATTATAAGGAAGAATAAGAGAATTACAAATTACTCGCGAAATTACTCTTTTCTTTTTTCTACATGCTAAGGAAAAAAGTTTGTCCAAACATCCTTCGTATGAGAAGGAACTATTAGGTTCTCCACGTGCGTCCAATGTTTAAAAGAATTAGTGTATATTAGATTTTGTTAAAAAAATTGATAAAAATTTAAGTTAAAGTCAACAATTAAGTTTAACTATATATTTTATGTGACTCACAACTTTTATCAACTTTTCAATCACAGATTTTATCAGATTTTATCAAAATCTCATAAAAAGCTGAATTTTAGTAAAATCAAACACACAGTTAGAATTTAATGTCTTATTCATAATTTATTCAAGATTTCAAACCCCAAATCCATTTTGAAACTCAAGACAAGGCACACAGCTACAAGAGCAAAATGCATAAAACAGGGGCTTTCATACTAGAGGCTAGAAACCAATGTAAGAAGCATGGGAGTCTTCATGGTCAGTGACTCCAGTCGAGTAGATGAAAAACTTCATAGCATTGTACAAACTTTGAGCAGCAGTCGTGTTTTGAAGTTCGATACCATGAAAACCACCGTGATTATATTCATAGACCACAGATACTCCGTTTTTCAACAACAACTCTACTAACTGAGTTGTTCGGTCGGATAAGGGATCACCTTCGTCAGCTTTTGCGAAGACCCTCGGCAAACGTGAAACCCGTCCGAGATAAGATCCACCAGCTATCGGGTTACAAAACTCGTGATCTCGATTGGCGTAATGTGGCAATGCCAATGTCCACAACACGTCACACACATACAAAGGAACATAGGGATCATCGATAAGTCTAAGCTCTGAGGGAGTCCTATGTTTTCCACCAAAGAAAGGTTGATTCAATAGAATTCCGCGAATTTTTATTGGACTAAGATCAAAATCCAGTGTACGCAGGGCCGTGTGGTAAACTATGTTCGCACCAGCACTACTACCCAATAGAAAAACTTTCGAAAAATCAGCATAGTCTAGCCATGGATCACGCCCAATACCTCCTAATGCCTGGTTCTTAACCCAAAAGATAGCATTCAAGGCATCATCATAAGCTGCCGGGATGCGGTTTTCGGGGGCCAGCCGGTACTCGACCGAGACCACCACCGCGGGGAACTGTGAGGCGATATCGTTACAGAATTCATGAAAAATTACAGTTGATGCACTATACAACACAAAGTCACCACCATGTAAGTAGATTATAAGTGGCAGCTTGGTTGTTGCTGGGGGAGTGACAGGTATGTAGAGGCGGACATAGGCTTTGCTTTTGGGGCTGAGCTGTATATCCGCCGATAGCGCTAACGGCGGGTTGTTTGGGTCTGACAAAATCGGGGTGGCATTCACCATAGGAATTAGGATTTCTCTGTTCAATGTACCATCAGGATTCCAGCTTATTCCAAGTACCTTGAAGGCATCTTGCCAAGTATGGGGTTTAGCCACCTTTTCATCAGCCATGATAGACGGCCATGATTGGCTGAAAAGCAAGAACACCAGAAGAGAGTATGCAAGTGCATGCCATGATTTTGGGTTTTGTTTCAGACAATGTTGTCTGAACATTGTTTTTTGTTGCAAAGGATTCAATCTATGGAAGGTAAGAAGAAGCAGAACAGTGTGTTGCCAAGATGCCTTGAGAGAGGGGGTTATAAATAGTGAGAATTTAAGGGTTTTGATATTGAAATTTCAATTAATTTTGAATTAGAGAATTACGTTTATCACGTGTATTATCGTAGTACATTATCCACAGCCACATACACACAAAAAGAACAATTTTCTTGGATTTTCGTAGAATCTATTCTCCACAGGACCACATATTATTCTAGATTTGGACACTTTTGTATCCACACTAGTATCACTGAATATTCATGAAATATTGTTGAAAAATTAGGAACAAAATTCCATACTGAAGTAAATAATAGACGTACAAGATGAGTTTATAAAGAAATTTTTGAAATGGAACTCGAACTCCATACAAATATAAAATGTCGAAGAAAAAATTTATATAAACAAATATATTATGTTTTTAAGAGTTTACACTTTTAGGATGACATGATTAACATAGTATCAAAGTATACACATTCTTGAGTTTGAATATCGTCGTGAATGCATGTGAATATCAAAGTATTAACATCAATTTATGAAAGTTGTGAAAATATTAAGTTTATAATGAAAAAATAAATTCGTGAATGCACGTGAGATGGCATGTTGGAAATTAAATTTAAATAAATAAAAGAATTATATTTCTAATAGTATAAAATTTTAGAAGAAATTGTTTAAGATGTTATTAGTGGACATAGATCATTAGTTCATATCTCTATGAAAACATGTGCACATGTTAACACATATAAGACATTAAACTTTTAAACGATTTAGTTCAATAAAATTTAATATTTATGGAACTCAACTTTTTGACACGAACATATTATTTAAGTCAAGTGATGTGTAGTGTGACAAGTTTGTGTTTATAAAGTATTTTTAAAATTTAAAAGCAGTGGGGCTCGACAAATTAACCGTCAAATCGACGTAATCTGACCCACACCCATTCCTAATAAGCAGTGTCCACACGGAATTTAAATATATACTTTTTTAAAAAGAAAAAATTGAGGCATTATGCACAGTAAGAATTTGAAGGGTTTGATGCTAAAATTAAAGACAATTGGCACAAAACATCTTTGTTTTTCAAAGTGATTGTGCAAATCATCACCACCTATGAAATTTTGATATTTTTACCCTCAAATCCACTTTTTCTTGCGCACAACACTATTTTCGTCAATTGCCATCTAAAAAACTCTGTTAAGTAGACTTCTGAACACGACTAGTACCAATGAGTAAGAGCAATTTCGTCAACACACTTTTTTTCCATTTCTTCCCGCCTAATTGATGTGCTTCTTTAACTGTTTCTTAGTTCTTGGTGAAATATGTTTTGTTTTACATTATTTTATATATGATTAAATATAAAAAATAAATATTTAATATTACCGTTAAGAAAGTACATCAATTTAGACAGGAGAAAATGAGAAAAATATGTGTTGACGAAATTATCCTTATAAAGTGGTTCGAGTCATGTTCAAGAGTCTACTAAACGGAGTTTTTTTTTTTTATGACAACGAACGAAAATTAGTATTTTGTGCAAACAAATGTAGATTTGAGAGTGAAAATGTCAAAATTTTATATAAAAGAATTATTTGCACAATCACTTCAAAAGGTAAAGATAATTAGTGCCAATTACACTTAAATTAATAATTAATTAAAGAATCATGTGTGTCACATGAATTACGGTTCATTGTCTATTCCACAGCCCCACTCAATTATTGTACTGTTTCTTATCAATTCTAGCACCACTTAATTATTATTCAAGAAATATAATTCTGGTCAAAATAAAATGTTAATAAATAAATTTATTTTAACAAATAAGATAACTACAAATGAAGATTATGAGTTTATGTCTCTCCGATAATTGTTTATAAAATTGTACATATATCAAACATGTGTGGAAAAATGTAAATTTGACTTAGGCTGTATTTGATTCCCTTTCTTTCCTATGGAAAATGAAAATTTTTCATCAATTTTTCAGCTTTGGTCTGTCTGATTGGCAAAATTTTCCATAGAAAATGCATTTTCTCACATATTTTCTAACTTTTGTTTGATTGCAACCTTTTTTTTTTTCCATGGAAATTTTTTTCAAAGTTTTCCACTTTTGGCCACATTTTCCTTGTTTTCAAGAAAAATATTTTCTTTGTGGGATAGGAGAATTTATTTTCCATGGAAAATTTGTAACTTTTTCCAACCCATTTATTTTCCATGGAACATTTTCCAATCTATAATTTCTTGGTAATTCATTTCTATGGAAAATATTTTCTTTCCATCCAAATTTTCCACTTGCAATCAAATACAGCCTTATAGTTTTTACTACATCATCGTGTTGGGATTAAAGTACAATAATTAATTCAAAGCTTTGAAGTACAAAAAGAATGAATTTTCTGAAAATGAGGGTTTTTGACTTTAAAATGACAATACTTAATGGTTGTTTTTGTAATTTTTTTTTTTTTAATATTACAAGTAATGAGACTTACAAAATATGTGGATAAAAAGTAAATAAAAATTATATGTCATACAAAACATATAGATAAAAACAATATTTTACTAATTTATAAAAACTTATAAGTACTGAAAAACATGCTAATAATGTAAAATTCGTTACACTGTTTTAAAAATAGGCATTGTCGTGTTTTCATGAGTAAAATCTACCAGTGGTCACTCAATTTTAACTAAATTTATACTTAACCATCGAACTTTAAAAAGTATTTCAACTCTTACCCAACTTTCAACTAAGATATTCTCATCCATAATCTATTATTAAGCCTGGTCAAATATCTTACGTAGCAAACAATCTTTCAATGTGGCATAGTAATTGTGTTTAATCTCCCCCAGACAACAAAAACGCATTACCCAAACAAGCCTAATTGGCATGAATTTAGAGTATGTTTGGTAGTGTTTATAATCACTTATAAGCCGGTCAAACTTTATTTTCATCTACACATTTCGTAAGACCCATAACTTTTATCCACACATTTCGTAAAACCCACTGCTTATAATTTATAAAAATATTTACCAAATATATTCTTAGTTGGGAAAAATTGAATGTATTTTCAATTCCTTTGAAGAAGGACGTTTTTTGAGTAGTGCGCTTTTGTTGGCTATGAGAGGTTTAATGGTGTTGTTACGCTACGTTGGAAGAGTATTTGCCACGTAGGATATTCAATCATGTATTACAAACGAATATGTAACGGGTGATGACTGTCAAACTTATTTGAAAATTAAGTGGCCATTGGGATAAAAGTTCGATGGTTAAGTAGAAATTAAGTTAATGGTCAATAGCCATTGATTGATTTACCTTGTTTTGGTAGGCATATGTTTGGAGGTGCTGAAATTATAATTTAAGTGCTTATATTATAAGCAGTTGGTAAATGTGTGGATAAAAAGTAGTTGTAAGTAGTGGGTCCCATGAAATGTGTGGATGAAAATTATGTTTGACTAGTTTGACCAGCTGAAATTATAATTTAAGTTATGCCAAACATATGTCTAGACTTAAAGGAATATGCTGCCTCAGCTATGTCCATTTTTTCTCCATTCTTCTACAGTGTCCTCTGCCATGAGTAACACGCGTTGAAAAAAAAAATGAAAAAAACGAAAGCATTAATTTTGCATGAATAATGTAAAGATATTTGTTTGATGTCATTTTAATGCATATGTCCAATGTGAATAAAAGATTTAAATTTTATAATTATATCTTATTTTAAATTTGACACTTATGAGCAATTAATTCTATTAAAACGTTATTGTTTTAGGATAAGTTTTTTGTGATGGTTTTCAAGTTAAATTTATAATGATAGTTGTTAAGTTATTTGATTTAAATGTTTAAGTTATTTGAGAGTGTCACATGTATATAATTTATAATTTGTCTTCAATATGTTTCATCATGTGTAGGTGAGATTTAATTTTTTTTTTATCAAAATTTAATACGTGCAGAATTTCAATAAATGTGTGTCAGCGTGACTTGAACTTAAGTACGATAATGGTTAAAAGAGAGAGACTGAGCAACAACGATGAAAATAGAAAATAGAAGTTAAGTGTTTGTTTGGTGTAAATTAAAAATAGTTTTTTTAGGATATTTTGATAAAAATTAATGAAATGTACAGTTGAAAAATTAATAAAAATTATAGGTCCCATAAAATATGTGTTAAAAATGAATTCAATTTTTTTTTTAAAAAAAAAAAATGGTAATCGAACGCGTGCAAAAAAAAAACAAATAAAGGGTCCAAGAGCCCAAAGGTCTAGGCTCATTGACACACGTCCTGAAGCCTATGTTTAATTGTTGCAATGGGAAAGGAAAGATACAGCCTTTTCTAGACAACAGTGTGGTAAAAACGTAACACTTTTTTTTTTTTTTGGTAGTGTGTACGTGTCACTTTTTTGTTTTTTTGTATATTCTTTAATTGATAAGAATATTATAATAAATTGTAATTTCATTTAATGTATACATTGTTTATATGCATGAGTTAAATTTCAATAATGTTGAAAATTTAATATTGGCTAAATATTGTAACCAATATTGAATATTCTTACCACTAGCTTTCGGTAAAGCATCCACATCAGCAAATGCCCCATAAAGGCCCAAGTTAGGTCTCGCAAATGTCTCATAAGCCCATTGAGAGTCTCTCAAATTCGTAAAAGCCCCCATGTAACTAGCGAGGATCTCGTGAATACATTGTAGGCCCATCGCTTCATTGTCACTCTTGAATTAAGTATGGCGAAGTCCATGAAGGACCTCGACATTCATGGCCGACCTCGAGCGTTTCGCTAGCAATCGAATCTGTCACAGATCTACAAGCATTGTGATATTTCAGAATGACCAGAGATATATTCAAAGAAAGATTGTGTTTGATTGGCACACAAATTCTCACAAGGAAACCAAATATCAATCTCCTAAAGATTAGGCAACGTGATAATGGAAATAAACTCAAATAAGGGATAAAATCTGGGAGATTGCATTGACAATCAATTATCCTTATCTCATAAGGAATGAAGATCCAATCAGATATTTAATTGATTGTTTTCCTAAATTAATTAGAATTCTGAGGCTATGACTTTTGAATATTTCTCAGAGCCGTTCTCAAAAATAGAATTTTGATTGGGTTAGGACTTTTGAATATTTCTTTGAACTCTCAACTCATGAATGATTTGCTCTTAGATTCTTGAGTATATTTGCTTTCAAAGTCCGTAGAATTCTTGAAATACCACATGTCTTATTTATATCATAAGAAATTTTTATAAACTTAATGACTTGGTATTTATCTTATACAGAGATGAGACAAAATAAGTCGTAAGTTTAAATAAACTCTATAAGAGATAAGGTGAAATATATCACAAGAATATAAAAATAAATCCAGTTGTATATTTTCATTTAAGTAGATGAATAAAAAGATAATATTTCAATATTTTATCTACTTAGAAACCTAGTTCAATTAAAATACTTAAACATGCAATTTACCCAATCACTTATTTAACTAATAAGTAACAATTTAGAATAACTAAAACTGATAAATAGATTGGAATAAATATAGCATTAAAGTTTTTAATTTCCATACAACTACTAGATAGTCATTAAATCGTAATTAGCTCATATCAATAAATAAAATATAATTAAGTATGCCGGATTCTCCAACATTAATAATTAATAAAGAAAAAAAATTGTCAATTCCTCTTTTCTCGCTTCCAAAGAACAATAGTGTGAACACTGAAATGTAACCCCAGCGTGTCCCTTCCTCCTGTCTATTACTACAATAAATTATGACTTATATTTTTCTTAATAAATGGACCACACATTAGGTGGTGACTTTTTTTTAAGAATGCTATTTATTAATAAATAAATAAATAAAAATAATAATACAAACATGATAGGTGTGACCTAAAAATAATAATAAATACCTATACTTGTGAACACATTCATCTTGTGGTGGCAGTTGGCTGACTATAAAGTGCATTTACGCCATTAAAAGAAAAAATGGGTGATTTCATCATAAATATTGAATTTTGTTTTTGAATATTATGTCCCACGTGCTCAACTTAAAATAAATTTTGATAAAAATCCAGACAAAACAAGCACTATATATCATAACCAATTGGATAATCTCCTATATTGTAACTCATCGCCCTTGAAGGTTCGACACTAGATTGACTCAATGCATAAAATTATGAGTTATATTTATTTGTGAACTGACTTATTTGTTAACTATACAATCACCAACCGGGCTAGCTTTCTTGTTATCTGTATAAAATTATGAGTTATATTTATTATCGTATAAGTTAGTTACATATGGCTGGACGACAAATTCACATGATCTAGAAATTGTACTATATGCACAAAAGAATAGCAAATTTTAATATTATAATTGAGAGTAAACTACTGAATTACATAGACATCTCTTTTGTTTTAATTTATAGAAACTTCCCCTTTTTTATTGGATTTTATAATATATCTTATGGATGTATCTAAGTAAATAATTGTTGGAGAAGTTCATTTCCATTATGAACTCTATTTTGATGGAAAATAGAATTGCAATCTAACTAGAAAATAATACTCTCTCTATCTATAAAAGGACATATTATTCTATCAATTTATTAATATCATTATGTGATTGGCAAAGAGGGAAATTAAACTACATTTATTAAAGTGTGTTTGGAGATTGAAAACATGTAATTAAGTAGCTTGACGAATATTCAAAAGATTTAAGTTACAATTAAGAACATTTTGCTATGGATCAATTTACATTCCTGTTACTTCGTATTTTTATGTGAAAATCATGAAGTTTAAGAATATATGAACTCGTGATTTTCCATCAAAGATAATTCTCTGGATTTACGTGATCTTATATTTTTTCAACAAGATCTTAAATATCGTCGATGAATTATTGTGATGCAGTTGTATCAAGAAATTTAATTGTAGAAATGGGTTTCTGGGAAGGAAGGAGATGATATCTTGAAGGAATGAAATTGTTTTCACGGATGAAGGGCTCAATTGAAGTCGTTTTACAAATGTATGATTTAAAGTATTGTTTGACATGCGTTTTTAATGACTGGGTCAGAATTAATGATGTCAACAAGCAATATCATATTTTCACTTGCCACGTAGGACGTCCCATTAATAATTAAACATTGTTAGACATTGGATAGTTGATAGATAAGATAATAGAAAGAAGAGCGGATATTGAGATACCTTTCAAAGTTGGGTGGTTAAGTAGTAATTGAGTTAAAGTTTGGTGGCCACCGAGAAAATAATCGTGTAGAGTTACTATCTGAAATTTTTTCATGTGAACCAATAAAAATAAATACATTTTGAAATACTTTTACCAAAATTTTATTCCCATAATTATGGATATTTGGCCTAGATTTTTAAAACAAATGGAACCTAATTAACATTAATTAAGGTAACTGTCTCAAAAAATGATGAGGGAAACAGAAGAAAATTGCTGGGATATTTTGTGACTGAAATGATAGGAGTTGGGGGGTTTCAGACTGGCCGAAAATAGGATGAATTCTAGGGGAAAATGCAGTTTTTGGATGGGTGAAAAGTGAGGGAGAAATAGGGAAAATATTGAGCAGTTTTGGATTCATGGGATGTGGGTAAGTTGACTTAGCTTATCATGGAAGGGCATTTTCTGGGGCAGCAGGGGAGGTTGTTTTTTGGGCAAAGTTGACAAGAGCTCTATTTTTTGTAAAAAAGTTGAAAAATACTTCTCTTTTTTTATTATTCAAAAAATACCTCATTTTCTTGGTTTGATTTAAAAAATACCTCATTTAATTAAAAACAATATTTTATAATGTAGAATGATGATGTGGCATTTATTTATTGTATAGTAGTCTATGTACTTTATATAATATTCACTTTAGTCCTTATATTTTCAATTATATTTTAATTAAGTCATCCAAAAATTACATCTTAGGTCCTTAATCTTTTACATCTTTACACTTAAGTCCCCAAATTTTTAATTATCTTTCAGTTAAGTCCTCCAAAAATTACATCTTAGGTCCTTCAACTTTTTATATCTTTACACTTTGGTCCCCAAATTTTCAAATATCTTTCAGTTAAGTCCTCCAAAATTGCATCTTAGGTCCTTCAATTTTTTACATCCTTACACTTTGATCCCCAAATTTTCAATTATTTTCAATTTTTTATTCTTACCCACGTCTAAATAATATTTATGAAAAATACATATCTTCTCTATTATATAAACTCTTTTAAAAATATTTATTTATTGCATAGTAGTCTATATACTTTATATAATACTCACTTTAGTCCTTATATTTTCAATTAAGTCTTTCAAAAATTTCATCTTAGATCCTTAATCTTTTATATCTTTACACTTTGGTCCTTAAATTTTTAATTATCATTCAGTTAAATCCTCCAAAAATTGTATCTTAGGTCCTTCAACTTTTTACATATTTACACTTTGGTCCCCAAATTTTCAATTATCTCTCAGTTAAGTCCTCCAAAAATTGTATCTTAGGTCCTTCAATTTTTTACATCCTTACACTTTGATCCCCAAATTTTGAATTATTTTCAATTTTTTATTCTTACCCACGTCTAAATAATATTTATGAAAAATACATTTCTTCTCTATTATATAAACTCTTTTAAAAATATTTATTTATTGCATAGTAGTCTATGTACTTTATATAATATTCACTTTAGTCCTTATATTTTTAATTATATTTCAATTAAGTCCTCAAAAATTGCATCTTATGTCCTTAATCTTTTACATCTTTACACTTTGATCTCCAAAGTTTCAATTATCTTTCAGTTAAGTCTTTCAAAAATTGCATCTTAGGTCCTTCAACTTTTTACATCATTGCACTTTGATCTCCAAATTTTCAATTATCTTTCAGTTAAGTCCTCCAAAAAAATGCATCTTAGGTCCTTCAACTTTATACATGTTCAAAGTTTGGTTCTTCAAATCCTTGATTTTAGTGGCCAAAATAAGTGTAATTTTAGTGGTCAAAATAAGTGTACTTTCAATTAAATCTTTGACTTTATACTCGAATTTTCATCTAAACTAATAAAATAAATATTTGTATACTATTTTGAATTATGGTACACATATGTTACTTTAATTTAAATTAAATTAACACGTGTTACCACCACCTACTATCATATTTGTATACTATTTTAAATATAATAATAACTATAATCATATTTTACAATTATTTTCTTTGATAATTGTTTTAAAATACAGCATTTTCATAAAATCAATATTTTTACACGAGTAACATATGTGTTATTTCATCATTTTCATTGAAATTAATACTTTATAATTTACTCATTTTATTATTTTTTAAAAAATATGTTATTTTCATTTAAAATTAATATTTTAATTTTTAATTGAAAAATAATATTTTTACATGGGTAACATATATGTTACTATATATGTTACTTCTTCATATTTCATTAGAATCAATATTTTATCATTTCTCTAATTTTATTAATATTTTAAAAATATATTATTTTCATTTAAAATCAATTTTTCATTTTAAAAAAATATTTTTATACTAGTAACATATATGTTACTATGTGTTACTTGCTCATTTGCAATAAAATCAATATTTTATAATTATTTAAAAAATTCGTTATATTTCTTTAAAATTAAAATTTCAATTTTTTTTATTTTAAAACAACATTTTTACACGGGTAACATATATGTTACTTCCTCATTTTTCATTAAAATCAATTTTTACCATTTCTCTATTTTTATAAATTTTTTAAAAATACATTATTTTCATTTAAAATCAATATTTCAAATTTTCATTTTAAAAAAATATTTTTGTACTAGTAACATATATATTACTATGTGTTACTTGCTCATTTGCAATAAAATCAATAGTTTATAATTATTTAAAAAATACATTATTTTTCTTTAAAATTAATATTTCAAATTTTTTGTTTTAAAACAACTTTTTTATACAGGTAACATATATGTTACTATATATGTTACTATATGTTACTTGTTTATTTTTCATTAAAATCAATATTTTACCATTTCTCTATTTTTATAATTTTTTTAAAAATACATTCTTTACATTTAAAATCAATATTTCAATTTTTTATTTAAAAACAACATTTTTATACTAGTAACATATATATTACTTTAGGGCTGTTCTCCTCCACCTAGTGGGGAGAATTATTTTGCCCACTAGACAAGTGTCCAGTGGGCATTGGTAGAGTGTTTGACTTTAATATCAAATGCATTTTATTCCTCCAAATATTCAGTGGGCTAAATAAATCTCCCTACTGAGTGGAGAAGATCAAATTGTTATGTCACTATGTGTTATTTGCTCATTTGCAATAAAATCAATACTTTGTAATTATTTTAAAAATATTTTATAATTGCTATCTTATAATTTATCTCCTTGTAAATGTTTTTCAAAAACTACATTACTTTGGTCTAAAATCAAATATTTCAAAATTTTATTTTTCAAAAAACAATTCTTTTACGCGGGTAACATATATGTTACTGAATTTGTTACCTTATGTTACTTTCTCAATTTCATTAAAATCAATTTGACATAGGTAACACATATGTTACCACATGTGTTACCCTATATTACTTTCTCATTTTCACTACAATTGCTATTTTATAATTTATCTCCTTGTAAATGTTTTTAAAAAATACATTAGTTTGGTCTAAAATCAAATATTTCCAATTTTTATTTTTAAAAACAATACGTTTACGTAGGTAACATATATGTTACCGTATTTGTTAACATATGTTACTTCCTCAATTTCATTAAAATCAATTTGACACGGGTAACACATATGTTACCACATGTGTTATCCTATGTTACTTCCACATTTTCAATACAATTGCTATTTTATGATTTATCTCTTTGTAAATGTTTTTTAAAAACTACATTAGTTTGGTCTAAAATCAAATATTTCCAAATTTTAATTTTGAAAAAAAAAAACTTTTATGTGGGTAACATATATGTTACCGTATTTCTTAAACCTATACTACTTTCCTCAATTTCATTAAAATCAATTTGACACGGGTAACACATGTGTTACCACATATGTTACTTCCTCATTTCAATACAATTGCTATTTTATGATTTATCTCCTTATAAATATTTTTTAAAAACTACATTTATTTGGTTTAAAATCAAATATTTCCAAATTTTTATTATTGAAAACCATACTTTTACGTGAGTAACATACATGTTACTGTATTTGTTAACATATGTTACTTCCTCAATTTCATTAAAATCAATTTGACACGGGTAACACATATGTTACCACATGTGTTACCCTATGTTACTTCCTTATTTCCAATAAAATTGTAATTTTATGATTTATCTCTTTGTAAATATCTTTAAAAAATACATTAATTTGTCAAAAATAAAATATTTCCAAATTTTATTTTATAAAACAGTACTTTTATGCTGGTAACATATATGCTACCGTATTTGTTAACCTATATTACTTCCTCAATTTCATCAAAATTAATTTGAGACGGGTAACACATATGTTACCACACGTATTATCCTATGTTACTTCATCATTTTCAATATAAGTGTTATTTTATGATTTATCTCGTAAATATTTTTTAAAAACTACATTAGTTTAGTCTAAAATCAAATATTTTCAAATTTTAATTTTGAAAACAATACTTTTACGTGGGTAACATATATGTTACCATATTTGTTAACCTATGTTACTTTCTTAATTTCATTAAAATCAATTTGACACGGGTAACATATATGTTACCACATGTGTTACCCAATGTTACTTCCTCATTTTCACTACAATTGCTATTTTATGATTTATCTCCTTATAAATATTTTTAAAAAATACATTAGTTTCATCCAAAATTAAATATTTCCAATTTTTATTTTTAAAAACAATACTTTTACGTGGGTAACATATATGTTACCGTATTTGTTAACCTATGTTACTCCCTCAATTTCATTAAAATCAATTTGACACGGGTAACACATATGTTACCACATTTATTACCCTATGTTACATCCTCATTTTCAATACAATTGTTATTTTATGATTTATCTCTTTGTAAATATTTTTTAAAAAATACATTAGTTTTGTCCAAAATCAAATATTTCCAATTTTTATTTTTTAAAACAATACTTTTATGTGGGTAACATATATGTTACCGTATTTGTTAACCTATGTTACTCCCTCAATTTCATTAAAATCAATTTGACACGGGTACCACATGTGTTACCCTATGTTACTTCCTCAATTTCTATACAATTACTATTTTATAATTTATATTCTTGTAAATGTTTTTAAAAATACATTAATTTCGTCTAAAATCAATACATTAATTTTTATTTTTGAAAACAATACTTTTACGCGGGTAACATATATGTTACCGTATTTGTTAACCTATGTTATTTCCTCAATTTCATAAAAATCAATTTTTAGCAAATTATATCCTTCTATAATTTTCTGAAATATGAATTATTATAAATAAAAATAATATATTTAATTTATTTACTTTTAATATCAACAATTTGATATTGGTAACACATATGTTACCCTATGTTACTTCTTCATTTTCTATACAATTACTATTATATAATTTATATTCTTGTAAATGTATTTAAAAAATACATTAATTTCGTCTACAATCAAATATTTCCAATTTTTAGTTTTGAAAACAATATTTTTGCGCGGGTAACATATATATTACCATATTTGCTAACCTGTGTTACTTTCTCAATTTCATTAAAATCATTTTTTAGCAAATTATATCATTTTATAATTTTTTGAATTACGAATTATGTTAAATAAAAATAATATATTTAATTTTTTCATTTTTAATATCAACAATTTGACATGGGTAACACATATGTTACCCTATGTTACTTCCTCATTTTCAATACAATTACTATTTTATGATTTATCTTCTTGTAAATGTTTTTTAAAAAATACATTAGTTTGGTCTAAAATCAAATTATATCCTATGTTACTTCCTCAATTTCGTTAAAATTAATTTGACATGAGTAACACATATGTTATCATATGTGTTACCTTATGTTACTTCCTAATTTTCAATACAAATGTTATTTTATGATTTATCTCCTTGTAATGTTTTTTAAAAAATACATTAGTTTGGTAAAATCAAATATTTCTAATTTTTATTTTTAAAAACAATATTTTTACGCGGGTAACATATATGTTACCGTATTTTTTACTATATGTTACTTCCTGAATTTCATTAAAATCAATTTGACACGGGTAACACATATGTTACTACATCTAAGATGTATTTTTTGGAGGAATTAACTGAAAGATAATTGAAAATTTGAGGATCAAAGTGTAAGGATGTAAAAAATTGAAGGATCTAAGATGCAATTTTTGGAGGACTTAACTGAAAGATAATTGAAATTTTGGAGACCAAAGTGTAAAGATGTAAAAGATTAAGGACCTAAGATGCAATTTTTGAAGGACTTAATTGAAATATAATTAAAAATATAAGGACTAAAGTGAATATTATATAAAATACATAGACTACTATGCAATAAATAAATATTTTTAAAAGAGTTTATATAATAGAGAAGAAATGTATTTTTCATAAATATTATTTAGACGTGGGTAAGAATAAAAAATTGAAAATAATTGAATATTTGGGGATCAAAGTGTAATGATGTAAAAAATTGAAGGACTTAAGATGCAATTTTTGGAGGATTTAACTGATAGATAATTGAAAATTTGGGGACCAAAGTGTAAATATGTAAAAAGTTGAATGACCTAAGCTGCAATTTTTAGAAGACTTAACTGAAAGATAATTAAAATTTTGAGGACCAAAGTGTAAAGATGTAAAAGATTAAGGACCTAAGATGCAATTTTTAAAGGACTTAATTGAAATATAATTGAAAATATAAGGACTAAAGTGAATATTATATAAAGTACATATACTACTATGCAATAAATAAATATTTTTAAAATAGTTTATATAATAGAGAAGAAATATATTTTTCATAAATATTATTTAGACGTGGGTAAGAATAAAAAATTTAAAAAAGAGGGTATATATCAACTTTTTATAAAAAAAAAAAGGTATATGAGCTAATTATCCCTTGTTTTTTTGTCTGACTAGAAAGTGGGCCGAAATGGACCGGGTTGGGCTGCTTACGGGAATATTTTTTTGGACAAAAAAAGAAGTCGAGTTTTTGGGCCAAGGGAACAAGATTTTGAGCTGAATATGGGTGAACTTTTGGGCCAGACAATAAAAAGCTTGAGGAAAGAGCTTTGTCGTCTATACCTTTAGCTTTTCTGGTCAGAAAGTTCAATTTGAACGATCAAGAGTTGAGAAAAGTCCTTCTTTTGATTCGAAAAAGAGCGATTTCAGCAAGACAAAAAGAAGGGAAGCCCCCTTGACTCTCTCTCTATAAAAAAGCGTTCAGTTGTTAGGCTCACTGTTCTAAAAAGCCTGTCTAAGCTTCGCCTAGGCTCCGCCTAGACTTGAAACTTGGCCTCCACGCCTAGCCACGCTTCACGCATCGCCCTCGCTTTATCCTTTTATTGCTCTCGCCTAAGCCTCACTTAGGCCCGAAAAGCTTGAAATTCGGCTTCGACGCCTAGCCACGCTTTACGCTTTTTAGAACCTTGGTTAGGCTAGAGGATACTATTTTGTATTGGGTTTAAAAGGTTGGTTTTTAGACTATAAATTAGGACTAGCATGGGCCGAAATAAAGGTTGTAAAATTTTTTGGTTTTTAGATTATTTGGTTTGCTGAATATCACCCAAGAAATAAACTCTATTCGATCTAAAATTTTAACGAGGCCCGGTGATAAAATAATACTCCATAATTGTCAAATAAAATTTAAAGTAAACGCGTGCAACATTTAACGTGAATAACTATTTGAATTAGTAATATGAAATTCGTAGAGACGCCAAGAGTAAAAAAAAAAAAAAAAATTTGAAACTAAAAAAGAATTTTTTTTTTTTTTTTTGGGTCGCTACAATTATAGAGCCCTCAAGAAAAATGGCATTTACACTATAATTAATCATCCTATAGTCCATAAGAGTCTTGCTGGTTTGTCACTCAATCTGATAAGTCACAACTACGACACAAAAAGGTTGGGCCAATTAGTAATAATTGATTACAACACCTGACGAGGTTGGGTGTTTTGAGGATGATAAAATTAAAAAAAAAAATTCGTTTAGTGCGAAAACAAAGCAAACTCCGTTTTACTACTAACATTCATAAATCCTCCTCAATTTTACAATATCTGAATGCTCGTTTGTGGGGTCCTAAATTTGTTAATAGTACTGTGACTAGTTTCAGATTTTTCCGGTTAATAATTGATGATTTTCAAGAAAAAGTTAGACTAACTTGTTAAAGAATAAGTCTAATACTTTTATGTGCTTCAATCAATGGAAGATTTTGATTGAAAATCATGTAAAAAGATAATACTATGAGAACTTAGTGGCCGGTTTTAAATTTTGTAATCTAGAGTTTGATTATTTTTGTAAAGAGTATGACATTCTTAGACATAAGACTGTCATTTATATACTACAACATAATGGTGTTGTTGAAAGAATCAATAGAACCATACTTGACCAAACTACCTAATCTTCACCACCGTCGCCTAAATTTCTTTTTATGTTATTTAACTTACATCTAATCCTCAACAAAAGCTTTGAAGTTTCAAACTTGAAACATTTTGCTGATCCACAGTATGTGTTATTGATTACATTTGAGGGAGAAAATAATTACAATTACTGATTAAGATTATTGCCCCATATCAAACCCTAAATTATAGCCCCTTAATTTTAGCACTCTCCCCAAGTTGGAGCATGAATATCACCCATGCCTAACTTGCCTAAGGAATCATCAAAAGCTTTGTTGGCCATGACTTTGGTAAGTACATCCGCTGGTTGATCTTCATACATCACAAAAGATAAAAATAATAATCCCATCTTCAAACTTTTCCTTAATAAAGTGTCTATCAACATCTATAGCTGAAGTGTTATCATAGTACAACTTCCTTGCATTTTGAGAGTCAACACCCAAATCACTTAACAAGTTCCTCAACCATAGTAACTCACTTACACTAGAAGTCATGCCTTTGTACACTGTTTCTACACTAGACCTTGCTACTATCGGGTGCTTTTTAAATCTCCAAGTCACAAGGTTTTCCCCTAATAAAGTAAAGTATCTTGAAGTAGATCTTCTTTTATCAACTGAACTTGCCCAATCTGCATAGGGTAACCTTCTACCTTCAAGTGATTATGCTTGGTGAAAAGTAACCCTTTACCTGGAGCACTCTTCAAATACCTTAATATGTGTTCCACGGCATCCATGTGAAGTTTACGACGATCATGCATAAAGTGGCTCACTACACAGATTGCATAAGCAATATCTGGTCTAATGTGGGACAAATAAATCAATTTTCCCACAAGTCTCTGGTACCTTACTTTATCGGTAGAAGTTACATCCCAACAGTGACACTACAAGAAAGGAGGGCAATAACGGCAACATAAGTCGTCGCTGAATCATCAATAGTCGTCCCTTTACATGTATAGGGACGGCAAAGTCGTTGCTCAATGTCGCTGTAATAATTTAGTGTCTCTAGATATGTAGCGACGACAATAAGTCGTTGTAACATATATTTGAATCTAAAGCGACAAAAACTTCGTCGCAATATTGTCGTAGTTTATATCTCGAAAATATATAAAAAGGGACGACAATGTCGTCGCTAACGTCGTCGTTGTTAACTGAAATAGTAGCAACATGACATACGTCGCTATATGTCCTTTTAATATAGAGACGACTCTGTCATCGCTAAAGCTAATTGTTTTGTTTTCCTACAGCGACGACAATATCGCGGCTATAAACAATTTGAATTATTTTAAAAACATTTTTTTCAAAATAATTGAAATAATGTATAAAAAATTCTAAAAATCTACTGATCTCCCAAACCTTCGTCTTCGTCCCCGTTCTCGTCCTTCTCAGACACAATCACTGGTATGCTATTTTTCAGAAGCTCAATTTCCCGCTGCATTCGACGTAACTGAGCATCGTACATGGCAAACCGATGATCGTTATTCTGGGGGTCTCCAGAGAACTAATGGGAAGTTCCTTGTGGGACCTTCGATGCAGCAGTCGAATCTAGGGAGGGAGAGGTACCCTTTGGAACCCGTCCAACCCCATGGACGTGACCTCGTCATTCTCCAAGAACCTCCTTTGTAATAGCACACTCGTCTAACGACGCACCACTGGAGGCGACCTGTCTATGTTAAGTCTCTCTCAACTCAACAAGTTTATCATGTTTAGTGAAAAAAATAATAAATAATAATATCATGTCAGATAAAATTATATTAACATCATTTAAAAGTCCTCACATAGTCACCAGCCGCCTGCGGGTTCACCCAATTGCCATCCCGGAAGGTGTGAAACGTTTGGAACAAATCAATAATCCCCGGCCACTGTTGGGTCTCAGGGTCCTGCTACGATAATTTAAACGTGAAATGTAACTTAGTAAACATTTTTACGTAATGTAGTGAAGATTTATATAATGATATTGAAAATTTTAGTTGTACTTCATCGTAACGCGTGGCAGAGAAGCTCTTCGACCCCTACAAGCTCGGGTATTTAGCCTCACCCCGATTGGCCTTATTTTTCGAGGAACGTTCTTGAACGTATAAAAATAATTGATTAACAGAAAACTTAATAGTTACAAAAATATATAAAATAAATCGTAAAAAATAGATAAACAATGTGTACCACAAAAGTAGGATTGGTGAAGAAGTCAATGCACTTCTGCCAGTACTCGGTAGATATCTCGCCGTATGGTCGGTTGGGTCCATGCGCTTTTAAGTGATAATGCGCCTTGAGTTTTTAATCGCGATAACGATCGGCCGCCAGACGATCTACAGCGGCACAGACTACCCTGTACTCTTCGGGGGACCGATCGCCCTGCAGATCGAAGTAGCTCTGCAAGAGTGAAAAAAATTATGTTAATGTAGAAGTCATTGAACAATTATTTATTGACTGCACTAATAACAAAACTAATTTAAGTTCATACCTCGATAATGCTACGTAACCGTGCCCGCTACTCCTCTGGAACCTCTGTCCATGAAGGGTAGTACGGGGTCACGATGAATCTTACTTGGTTTCTAACCAATAGCGTGAAGTACTTCGCGTTATTCTCAATCGGCTACCAAACCTTCTCAAGGTTGATACCTCGAGAGTTACCCCGTCACTTTGGTGGGGGCGCTAAAAAAGAACAAATACGAATCATATTTATCATACGAAATTCAACGATATATATAAAATACAAGAAAAATGATTTGAACAAAAATTATTACCAGACTCGTAGGCCGAAGCGAGCCGGTGAGATGGCTGCTGTGGAGGATCTCCTGCACCATCACCTCCGTACGATATCACGTCAACCATACTAACACATGAAATAATTGAGAACATCAATTAGTGCGGAATATGTCCCTACATTTAGTGAAATTGATCTTAATAAACTTTTTTCTTTATTTCAGATAGGTCTATGAACTTTGAATTTTTTCGAAGTTTCTAATAAATTTCAAGTTGATGATGAATAGGTCATACAACTTCTACTTTATTGTAAATAGGGCTTTAAACTTTAACTCTATTTTAAATAGGTCCCTAAACTTTTAATTTATTTTAAATAGGTCCCTGAACTTTGAATTTTTACATAGTATCTAATAAGTTTGAAGTTGTTGATGAATTGGTCCTTAAACTTTTAATTTATATCTAATAGGTCTCTCAACTTTGAATTTTTTCTTAATTTCTAATAAGTTTCAATTTGTTGATTAATTGGTCCATCAACTTATGAAATGTCAAATAGGTCCTTACAATTCGAATTTTAGCGTAATTTCGAATACATTTTAATTTTGTTATAAGTAGGTCCCTAATGAAATTGTTCATTTCAAATATGTCCCTAAACTTTTACTTTATTGTAAATAGATCCATAAAATTTTTACTTTATTTCAAATATGTCCCTGAACTTTGAATTTGGTCATAGTTTCAAATAAGTTTGAAGTTGTTGATGAATTGGTTCTTAAACTTCTAATTTATTTTAAAAAGGTCCCAAAACTTTGACTTTAGTTCAAATAGGTCCCTACACTTAGAATTTTTACGTAGTTTGTAATAAGTTTTAAGTTGTTCAAGAATTGGTCCTTAAACTTTTAATTTATATCTAATATGTCCCTCAACTTTGAATTTTTTCATAATTTCTAATAATTTTTAATTAGTTGATTAATTGGTCCCCAAACTTGTGAAATTTCAAATTGTTCCTTACACTTTGAAATTTAGCGTAATTTGTAATACTTTTTAATTTTTCTATGAATAGGTCCCTAATGAAATTTTTTATTTCACATAGGTCCCTCAACTTTGACATTTTTCGTAATTTCTAATAAGTTTCAATTTATTGATTAATTGGTCCTAAAACTTCTAAAATTTCAAATAGGTCCTTACACTTCTAATAACTTTTGTTCTCAAAAGTTATCAAACAAAACCAAACAAGTCCTACCACCCAACCTCATTAGTATTATTTTACTTGAAAATCCTAAATCATAATATTTCCTCAAAATTTAACTTTAGTCTTTAAATTTTACAACATTTCAAATTGCTCCTCAAACTTGCGCAAATTGCATCAATGGCTCTGAATGTCAATATTATCTTATGATCATCCTAAAAATGATACCTCAAAGTTCATTTGTTCGTTTCAAATGAAAAAGTTTATTCGAGATAAATGAATAATAATCCATAAATGCCATATTACTGCAAGAATGGCTCAACTTTATAACAGTTGTTCAGGACGTAAAAAATCGCATGATTTGAACATGAGTATGAAACGTCGTTGGTGACTTCTTTCCAAGTGGGCGACACTGCGACAGAAAAACAGAAAGTCGTGTCTGTGTAACACTAGCATTCTCTTTCTGTCTGGTCGGTTGAACCTTGTTCCTATGTCCTCGAAGTACTTCGAATAAAAAGTCAATGTCTCATCCACAACATACCTTTAAGCTATTGATCCCTCAGGCCAAGCTCGATTTCTGACGTAGCCCTTCAATTTCTTTAGGTATCGCTCGAATGGATACATCCATCTCATGTGTACCAGACCTCCAAGGATTGCCTCTTCTGGCAAATGCATTACGAGGTGAATCATGATGTCGAAGAAGGCTGGTGGAAATATCCATTCCAACTTATAGAGAATGAGTACCAGGTGATCGTGGGAAACCATCATGTCGCTAACCTTTAGTGTTCTTGCACAAAACTGCTTGAAGAATGTGCATAGTTCAATAATTGCTGTGGAAATTATTTTATTCAAGAACGTCCGACATCCGACTGGCAATAACTGTTGCATGATAATATGGCAATCATGTGACTTCAACCCAATAATACGATTGTCATTAGGAGTAATATTTTTCTGAAGATTAGAAACGAAGTCATCTGAAAACTCAATCGATCAGATAAATTTACAAAATTTCTTTCGATTTGCAGACGACATAGAACATGCAACAGGCTTCATCCACCTATTCATGTTCTGATACAAGTGCAACTTCGTTTTGATCCCTAATTACATAGATCGAGCCTCGCATTGACTATGTCCTTTGATTTGAATAGATCGTCCATAATTGTGCCGAGCAAGCTATCACAAACATTCTTCTATATGTGCATGACATTGATGTTATGTTTGAGCTCTGTAGAAGTCCAATACGACATCTCATAGAAAATACTCTTTTTTCTCCAATTCAGCTCGTCAACACTTCTCCGAATTGTAGCACCCCCGTAGTTAGGGTGCTTTCCAGGACTTCTATATCTAACACGGTTTAACTGTGATAAAATATTTGTAGGTGTTAATCGACGTAGAGGTGGTCGCCTCTCTGTCCTCTCATCGAAGTCTAAATTACTCCAAACACGATGCCTGGATGGTAGAAAATGATGGTGACCCACTTAAGTTGTCTTACCTATCACACGGACTGAAGAAGTATCCTCGTTGCACGTAGGACATGCCATGTACCCCTGACCACTCCAACCCGACAAACTACTTCTCGCTGGAAAATTGTTAACAGTCCACAACAACGTTGTACGCAGTCTGAATACTGACATGTTGTTGGTTCCAGCGTCACGCGTGTCAATCCCATCGGCCACAACTCCTTCAACTCATCCACTAATGGTCATAAAAATACATAAATGTCCTTACCATGTGCTTTAGGACCAGGTATCAACAGAGTAAGCATGAAGTATTCGGGCTTCATGTATAAACATGGTGGCAAGTTGTAAACTGTTACAACTTTTAGCCACATGATGTATACCAAACTCATGTCACCGAATGGATTGAATCCGTCTGCGGCCAAACCTAACCTGACATTTTTTATCTCACTTGCGAACAATGGATGCTTCATGTCAAAATTCTGCCATGCCTTTCCATCAACAAGATGCTGCATTTCATCATTGTCTCTAGACCTTCCTATACTGTGCCACCGCATGAGTTTTGCAGTATCCTTCATCGTGAACATACATTTTAGTCTGAGGGCCAAGAAAAAATATCGTAACACCTTATGCAGAACATTCTTCCCATTCACTTTCCCATTAGTGTGCACCCAACGACTTTCCTGGCAAATCGGACAAGTTTGTCTATCAACATGTTCACCCCAAAATAGTGCACAGTCATTCTATCAGGCATGAATGGATTTGTAACACAAACCAAACTTCGTCATCAGCTTCTTAGCTTCGTAGTGGGAGTCAACCAGGTTCATGTTTGAGAATGCTAACTTCAGTAATTTCAAAAGATCATCGACAGACTTGTTTCTCCATTTATTCATAACCTTAATATGCATTAACTTGACTAAAAAATTTAGGGATGAAAATGATGAAACTCCCGGGTACAGTTGTGAATGCAGAGCCTGAAACAATTCGTCATAGTAACCATCGGTGTTTGTACCTGCATGCTCATCACTTGCTACGTCTTCCATGACATCCATCATCTCATCCTCCACACCATCTCACTCATTCTGTCTATACACATTCGCAGTATGAACATCGATATCGTAATGATATATCTAGGTGACATAACTCTCCGCAAAACCATTATGAAATATGTGAGCTTCAACAATTTCCAATGGATGTATGAGACCGTTTAAACATTTTTTGCACGGACATTTAATCATTCTTCTGTCATTGACGTATGGCCTCGTCATGTTTATAAATGCTTGCAAACCGTTCCGAAAATCTGTAGATTTTGTCCGATTTCTAATTGTTGTTCAAGTTTTATCAATATCAATACTTGAAAAACACTATATTTTCACAAATACAGTAAAGATAATAAATGAAGATGAAGAAATAAAATGTAAAGAAGAAGATTATAGAGGAAAACAATAGAATTGCAAGTATTTACGCTGATGGAGAGAAGATTAAATATATTCGCAATGATACAATACAGAAATGCGAAGATGGGAAGAAGAAAAAGAAGACTATATAGCAGCGGCATAAATGTCGCTGTTATATGTCAAAGTCGTCGCTACAGAATCCTTCTCATATTATGAGAAAATTGATACCTCAAGTGCCTACCAAAATCATCAATACGTATATTGTGACGACATATGTCGTCACTACAGACAACAAATGGGCGCCAATTTTCTCGCTTAAATTGATATAGGTCTATAATGACGACATATTTCATCGCTATATATCTCATCACATTTTACGAGAAAAATCATGATTCACGTGACTGACAACATCATCTACAAATCTATTGCGACGACAAAGGTCATCGCTATTTATGCATCAAAATGGCGCCATTTGTTTCTGCCATTTCGGAATGTAATTAGCGACGATATTGAAAGACATCATTATAAATTCTACGTAATAGCAACGATTAATAATTTATTGCGATGACATGTCGTCGCTATAACTTTTGAATGTGTAGCGACGACATTTCTTTGTCGTCTCTATTGTATAGAATTAATAGAGACGACTTGGTGTCATCGCAACTGGTGTCGCCGCTATAGACACTATTTGTTGTAGTGTGAAACAACTTATGATTTTGTTCAATAGGGGTATTAACATGTTTACATCTAAGCATACATGTTTCAGTTAACAAATTAAGAATGTATTCTATTGAGATAAGAAAATACCATTATTTGATCAGACTAGTTCAATCCCAAGAAAGTACTACAAGTCACCAAGATGCTTCATTTTTGAATTCCAAGGCCAATTGTCGTTGTAATATTTCAATTTCATCTTGATCATCACCTCTCACCACCTTACCATCAACATAGATAATCAATGCACTAAATCTACCATTTTTGGTGCTTTAAAAACTAAGTGTGATATGATTTGCTTTGTTTATAGCCATAGTTCTTCACAGACTTGGTAAATCTGCCAAATCAAGCTCTTGGAGATTGTTTTAATCCATGGAACGCTTTCTTGAGTTTGTACACCATTATAGTATTTGAGAACTTCCCTATACCTGGAGGAAGATCCATATACACTTCCTCGGCAAGCTCTCCATGCAAGAAAGCATTTTTTATATCAAATTGAAGAAGTAACAAATCCTGATTACCCACTAAAGATAAGAGTACTCTTACAGTTGGCTTCTGGCCATGATTGACACAAACACAAGAACAAGAGAAGACTGTATCCTGCAATGGCAAGCCATGATTTTGGATTTTGATCCATACTATGTATGTTTTCTGAATTTTTGTTTCAACCTAGGTGAGGGCTTTATAAAGAATAAGGACTTTGAGGGGTTTCATTAAAAAATTATTTGTTAGTTGTTGAAATTTGAACAAGTTGATTATTGAAATTCTGAATTTTTGTTTCAACCTAGATGTTTGCTTCTTTTTTTTTTTTTTTTTTTTTTTATGTTTTGGGAACACATGTTCCATGATTTTCACTTAAAAATTATTAATTACTCTCTCATGTAAGATGATCTCTATTTTAAATAGTCAATCCTTAAAATTATGTTTCAAAAGACTCCAAATTAACTTTTTAAAATAGAGTGGTCTTGACTCCCATATATGGATAGCCAAATACACTCTCTATAATTAATTGCATTTAAAGTATTTCAATTTTCAATACTCTACATTGACTGAATTAAATAGTATATAAAAATAAAATTGAGGAAAATCTTATAATAATTAGGAGGAAAGTATGTCAAAATAAAAGATAGAGAAAAATAATAAATATTTATTAGGAAGTAAAATGAAGTGTTAAAGATAAAGAGACTGTTGGAGCATTTGCAAAAATTATACTTTCTAAATTTGTAGATGTTTTCTAAAATGCAATAGATGATGTTTATAAATAGAAAACCTCTTAGAGTTGTTGTTAGTATTGATTAAAAATTGCAAACTAAAAAATGATTTCCCGATTTATTGAAAATGTAGCAAGTAGGTCCCCAATCTAATATTTTGACAGCCTTAGTTCCCAACCTTTTATTTTCATAACATTTGGCTCCTCGGTAGATGATTTTACCCCTTACTTTAATTAAAAACTCTTTTTTTTTTTCAAAAACAACTTTATTCTTGTCTTTAATAATACCCAAAAAAAAATAGAAAAAATAAATAAAAATAAAAGAAAAAAAAACCTCCGAGCCTCACACAATCACCCCCAACCTCCCAATGGGTTTTGTTTTTTCTGTTCTTTCTTCTTTAATAAAAAAAAAAAAAAAAAATGGTGAAATTGTCTTTTGAAGTAATATTTGATTGTTAGTGAAATTGTCTTTTGAAGTAATATTTGATTGTTAGTGAAATCGTCTTTTGAAGTAATATTTGAGTATTTAGTCAATGATAATGTTAAAATTGTCATCATCGACGACCCGGACTTCATATTAGCCCCTTTGCAAAACAACTTTGATTTATAATTTGGCACTACCAAGCCAATCAAACAAACCAACAATCAATATTTATTCTTCACACTTACCTTATTTAGCACCCGGTTGTCCACACACATCCTTAAGGAACCATCGTGCTTCTTTTGAAATAGAAATGTCGTGCAATAAAGTGTTTTGGAGGGCCATATTCTATTTGTTTCAACAAGTTCTGTCAACTACCTTCAAAGTTCTTTAAAATTCTAGTAGTGCCATTTGATAGATTGCCATGGCAGGATGTTTGGGATTCGGTTCAAGCTCAATTATGTGTTCCATCGATCTTGACTACTAAAAGTATGTTGGGGACTACAACTAGCTACCAAAAATTTAAGGACCTACTTGCAACATATTCAATAGCTTGAGGCCCCAATTGTAATTTTCCCATTAAAGTATTCAACTTTTGAAACACAACTCTAATTAATTAATTACAAACGTGATTCAAGATATGTATGTGTGTGTGTGTCTATATATTCTTACAATAATATAAGAGTTTTAAATTTTTTATTGTAGTTTTTTTCGTCCAATACGTCACCGTTTTGACAATGAAGACAGCCGTAATTTCTTACTTTGTCTAGCATTTCACCCAAAAAAATCTCTTCTCTCTCTCATCAAAAAAGGCCGTAAGCACAGCTCAATCTTGGTTTCTGCCGTTGGTCCTCCATGTTTGTCGCCATTTTTTGTGTTAATTTCTTTTTCTTGAACATAAACCACTGAGTTACTATTGTTTTCTGTTTGGAAAAAAGCTTCAACACTAAAATTGTTTGTTTTTTTATTTCATTGTAGAAGATTTAAAATTCTCGCAGATTCTTTTCAACCATTCAATTTCTTGCCCGTTCTGTTGAATTTTGGATATTTTTGGATTTAATGGAAGCTGATGTATAAATCCATGGGCAAATAACAGGGACACTTTGCAAAGCCTTTAAAAAGGCAAGTCAAAGGCAAAATCAAACTCATTGTGAGCTGCCAAACTCATGTATAGAGCTAGAGAGCAGAACAAGAAGGAGAATAGCTTATTCATGCCACACATTCAGCAAGGTTGTGGACAGAAATGTAATGAACGAATTATTGTGATTAATTCATTTCATTTACTCCAATAATACCCCTCAAAAAAATTCTCACTTCATCACTACGAGTCATTGGCAATTTAATTTCTCAATTACAAAGAAATCAATACATCATCTGATCAGATGCTGCAGAAATTTCATAATACACAATAGCTCATGTCTTAGAATAGGCATATATATCAAGAATCCCATTTCGGTTGCCAAGCTACTTGGCAACCAACATAGTTGCCGAGTAGCTCGGCAACCATCACGGTTGAGTTACTAGCTTGGTTGCGATAGCTCTACAACCTTGTCCAAATATCAAGCAACTCTATACAATTATAACATAGCACATTAAAGAATTCAAAAGAAGATCACAGTAAAAATACTCATTTCTTATTTCAGAAATAAAAATCCAGAAGAACCTCAAAATATAATGTGCAATTAAACAAAATAATATGCAAAAAGGAAAATAGTTTCACCTTTTAACAATGCAGTTGAATTGGGTCTGTGATTCTCGTGAAAAAATTCAATCAAATCGCATAACACAAAAAAAAAAAAAAAAAAACACAAAATGTATGTTTATATTATTGTTGTTCTTAACAAGAGAAAAAACGAAAAAAAAAAACAAAAAAAAAAAAAAAAAAAAAAAGGGCAACCAAATGGTTTCCGAGATTTGGTTGCCGAGCTTCTTGGTTGCCGAGTTATTTCCCAAATACCATCTTTCCTATTCTCCATCTTCCACTTTTTCGGTTTTCTTCTCCAATTTGGAGAGTTTTTATAGGGTTTGTGAGGGACCATGAAGTTTTGGAAGATTTTGTGCAATCAAATATTTCCACGGGTAATCATATGCGAAGAATACAATTGAGTAAATATATAAGATGAATTTAAAGTTTGAAGATTTAGTACATACTGTCGAACAGATGTGACTGTGTTTTGCAAAGGGTTTAAACAATTTTTGGGCTTGGTTTGAATATGGTATCATGTTCTTAGTTTTAAGGTGCGGAATTACTGTTGCAGAATGGCATTAATGTGCCCTATTTCATCTCTAATTGCTTCCCTATTTGTCCATAATCATCTATAGATTAAAAAGGCAAGGGTGAATTTTTCTAATCTTACTCGGCAATGAGTGATAATATATACATACATTGTCCTTCCCATTTCAGGTCCTTTTCAGTCAAATCTTGGCTGTGCCTCTGGTTTTTCCCATCCCCTATAAAACCATCATCCAAGCTGATTTTTCTCTTGTCTTCTTCAAAATTGGAATATTGGATTTTGAATAGAGAGAAAAAGCAAAGAGTTTGATGGTGCACTATTTAGAACCTCAATTTGCTCCACATTTTGCTACAGCTTCACAAAAACTATAGGTATATATACATATAGATACAACCCTTTCAAGATTTACCTCTTGTTTACTTGATTTTTTAACTTGATAATTTAGATATACTTTCTGGGCTTTCTTTTTTTATTTCTCTTTTGTGATAATTTCACCATATACTACAAAATATAAAATAATTTAAAAAATACTATTTAACTTTTTTTATTCTAAAAATACTGTTTTTTATTTTTATAACACTTGTTGTTACATTTGTTATGTTTGTTAATAACAAATGTAACACATTTATTATAACTAAAATAACAAATGTAACAACAAGTGTTACAAAAATAAAAAAAATAGTATTTTTAGAATAAAAAAAAAACATGATAGTATTTTAAGAAATAGTTTATTTATTGTGGTTATTTTTGAAAAAAACCCCTTCTCTTTTTCTTGTTCTTATGTGTTATTTTGCATAATACCTTCCTATGTTAGATGTGTTGAATTTTATTCTATTTCTTATGTGTTTTATTTTTTAATTGTGATACATCTACATGTTTAGCCCTTGATTTTCAATTTTTTTATTTTTGCAAGAAGAAAATTCTTGGTGCTCATTTGCGTATAATTTTTTTTTTCATTTCACTATGAATGTTAATTGCAGATGAATTTGGTGTTGATCTAAAGTGTTTTTTTTCAGGCAAAAAGAGGTTGTGGGTCTGATTACTTGGGGATTGCATTTGGCCTAGAAGAATCAGTTTTCATTTAAAAATGAAGTGATTTTGAAGAGTTTTTGTTGGCATTTGATTATCTTTGATTGTTCATATTGAAGTAGAAATGAATCAAGATTCTTAGAGCATTTTGAGCTAATGAATAGGATAAGAATTCGATAATAGAAAAAGACAAAGGAAATGAAAAACCCACACATATGTATTTAAAAAAAAAAAAATTGTTTACTATTCATTGCCGAGCAACTTGGCAATGAACAGTACAAATTACTGTTCATGATCTTTTTTTTTAAGGCCATTTCCTTTGTTTTTTTCTAATTTTTTTCACATTACAATGTGAAAAAAAATTAGAAAAAGACAATGACCTTAAAAAAAAAAGATCATGAACAGTTATGAAAAAAATTAGAAAAAGACAAAGGAAATGAAAAACCCACACATATGTATTACAAAAAAAAAAAAAAAAAAATTGGTTACTGTTCATTGCCGGCATTGAACAGTACAAAATTACTATTCACGATTTTTTTTTTTGTTTTTTTTTTCCATTTCCTTTGTCTTTTTCTAATTTTTTTCACAAATTTTTTTTCTTTAGTTTATTTTTTCTTATTTGTTTTTATTTTAGACCTTTTCATTCAATTTTTTCATTAATTTTTTTTTTTATTTTATCTTATAAGCAAATTGAATTTTTTTTATTTTTTATAATGTTGTCGAGTAACTCGGCAATGAAGATGCAATTAAATTGGGTCTGTGATTCTCGTGAAAAAATTCAATCAAATCGGATAAAAACTACTTGGCCGACCAAAAATGCTTGGAACTAAACATTTTTTCTGAAGTTTTGACAAGAAAAAAAATCTTGTTAAGTGAAAAAATTTAGAAAAAACCAAAGGAAATGGAAAAACCTACTAAAAAAAAGGTACTATTCATCGACAAGGTTTTTTTAATTTTTTTTCTTTTTTTCCCCCCTTTTTTATATTGTTTATTGTTTTTATATGTTTATTAGTTTTTATATATTTTTTTGTCCAGTAACTTGACAAATAACTAATTTTAATCTTTCAAATAATGTACAAATAAACAATTTTTTTTGTTCATAATAAATAATAATAATATTTAGTTTATCGAATAACTCACGTAGAGTTTTTTTGTATGTTTGTCGATTTTTTTTTTTTTTGTTCTTGTCGAGTTACTCAACAACAAGAACATTGTGAGCTTATGGATCCATTCATCACCAATAATAGAGTTAAAAACACGCACATATTACCATCGTAGTTTTTCCAATCAAATTTGCAATAAACTGCAAAAAGCAAATATCATTCACACCATCCAGTCTTTGACTCAGAACTGCTAAATAGTACTTCATAAAAAATGTCATCGTTGCACGTGGAAATCATCATTTTGAGCATAAGTCTTCAGTTTCAAGAAATAGAGAGAAAATTCAGTTGTGAACCATGTGTTGTGATCGAGATTGTAGGCCTTTGGGCTTCCTTTTGCTTTTCTTGCCGTTATCATCTCCCTCATTGGCATCGTTGTCTGAATCGTCGGGTATTTTTTCTGGGATCCTCTCTCTCTACTTTTTAATTTGAGTAATTTTGGTAGATTTTGATTAATTTATATGTGTATGCATAGGTTGCTGTTGAGTTGAATATGCGTGAATGTGTTGGTGGAGCTGGCGCTGGAGATCAAGGCCCATTTTGTCGAGCAGCTCAACAAAATGTGAGTCCCATTTGTCATTTTGTTGAGCTTCTCGACAAAATGTGAGCCACAATTGTCGAGCGGCACGACAAAATGGAAGTCCATTGTTGAGGAGCTCGACAACATGGGATTCCGTATCCATTTTGTCGAGTACCTCGACTTCCAATATATATTTTTTTTCTTTTCTATCTTGTTTTTTTTTTCCCTCTAATAATTCCCCTTTTTAAACCCACTGTTGAATTCTAAGATTGTTGAGAATTAGTTTATGTTTGCATTTGTGTTTCAGGAGTGCTTTTTATTTTTATTTTTATTTTTTTTGCAAAAAATTTTTTGTTTTCCCATATTACTTTGCTAAGGCTTTGATTCATATATTACATAGACTGGATTGCATGGAGAAATGTAAGTAGTAAACTCCATATCCTACTGAATATCATCAGATGCAGAGTCCAATTATGAAAATAACAATTTCTACATAGGATAATGACTTTGACCAAGAAAATGATACTTCGATCACTTGCAGTACTTGTTCGCTAAAAATGTACCGCAAGTGCACGGGTCGCGTTCAAGTAATAAAGTGATGAGAAAGTGTCGAAACCACGAGGATAGATAATTTTGTTAACTTCCAAATCAATCTAGCCCTATTTTAAACACACAATAAAACATTTTGTTTTGATGATTAAACCTAGAATTCAAAGATGATGAAAAATAAACTAATAAGAAAAATATTAAGAGAGAAATTTGTAGGAAATAAAATCAATTAGAAGAAAATACTAGGAATTCGACTTCACCAACTATTCCACTTTAAAGTTTCATTTTCCATTATCAATTCCAAAATGAGGTTACTATGGCAATCCATGCTCCTAAAATGTCTAGCAATCTCTCCCAAGTAGAGCCAAACCTAATTTTACACAAGACCCCCAAGCATTCCTACCGAGAGAACGTATATGTAAAATTGCATTAAAACTCAAGATCATTCAAAATTGATTGCACAAAGTATGAAAAAGTATTCCTACATTCCATAAACCTTGTGTTGTTAATTAAATGTGCTAAACCTAATTTCAACCTCCCGGTAGCAACTAAGTCACAAAAGCATTTCAATGGTGATCAATCATCTCAATACACAATAAAGCTCAATAATCAACAACCATAAAAACCAAGCATAAAGAATCAATAACAAGAACACTACACTTTAAAGCTTCATAAATGGATTCATCTCATTCCTAGTAAATAAAATTAGCCCATAGTATTTACAAAGACAAAATGGAAAATAGATACAAAATACATCACCGGGTTTGATAAAGTCAAGAGAAATGCAAGATTTAGCTTGAGCCCATGGTTGTCTTCATTTGCCTACTATAAACCTCCATTCATCTTCCTCTATTTACAAAAATACACCCAATGATGACAAAAAATCAAGAAAAACCCATTTCCATGGAGTTTTTCAAAAGCCCTAAGTATCTTCTTGGTGGAAAGCTTTCTATGGGAGAGGAGAAAATGAGAGAATAGGGAGAGAGTGTGGTTCAAAATGCAGAAAAAACGGCACCTTAAACCCTAAAATTCGTCAAAATTGAATTACCCAAAATACCCCTCAAAAACAAGATAAAAAAACGCGGACAGCAGAAAATGAACCATGCGATCGCATGGTTATAATCCATGCGATCGCATGGTAGAGATCAAAAACATTCTGCTTCAAAAACGGCACCCTCGCGATCGCACATATATATGCCCATGCTATCGCACATATATATGCCCATGCTATCGCATGGGCCAAAATCCCAAGTGTCTGGTTTTGATTTTTGATTAATTGCACTTTCAGTCCCTGAACTATCTGAGATGTTGACTTTAGTCCTTGAAGTTTTGGTTGTCTTTCATATAGGTCCTCCATAAATTGCACATTGGTCCTCCATCTTTAAACATAGTTATCTTTTGGTCCCCAAGATTCTTGATTTGCACAAATTTAGTCATTTTTACTCATTTTTCGCGTGGATCTCTTCCAATCACCATCCAAGCTCGGGTTTTTACCTAAATAAACAAAAGAACAAAGATAAGCGGTAAACAACTCTAAAGAACTCACAATTATCCATTTTTAAAGGCTAAAATAAGTGCGAGAACCGCACTTATCACACCCCCAAACTTGCATTTTTGTTTGTCCTCAAGCAAAATGATCTAAAACGTCATGCAAGCACACAAGCACAATCAAACTATAAAAGGACAACAAACACGCGAAATGTTAAGGAGCTTGCCACCTTACCATGATCTTTTGAAGCTTGCTTATAATTCATGAAAAATCTACACAAATGCTAAAAATAAAAGAAACTTTTTAACTTAATCCATGTTAGATGTATGTGTGTGCATAGTCACTTTGAATCATTGCAAAACAAAAATTGGTGAATACCCAACTCTCAATGGTCAAAATTTCCTTTCCTTCTCGTTGGATGCACTCCCCCAAACTTGATATTTTCACTCTAACCCGGGGTGTCTACTCAATGGTTTCTCTCAAGTCACTCAATTATTCCCGCTCAAGTTTGGTTAGATTTAGCCAATGATTGTAACCACTTAGACTTGTGAAGATTCTCCAAAAAATTGAGTAGTTCAACAAATAAACTTCCACCAAGTAATTCAAACCCACAAGTCATCTAAATCCCGAAAAGTAGTCATAGTGGCTCAAATTTGCAAGATTTGCTATGAAAATCTCATGATAATTTTTTTTTTTTTTTTTTTTGCAACCTTACTCCATTAAGCTTTCTATTTGACCCATGTAACGAGCTTTAGGTCGGTAACTCCCCCGTTTAAAAGAAACCAAAGGGTACCGGGCTTTGAGATGCCCCAACGGACTTAATCACTCAAGTCAAAAAGGCTACAAAGTAAGGTAAAAGAATTAAAATTAGAGCAAAAGTATAGCCATCTTGAGCACAACTAACAAACTTTTATATAGGGATTAGATTCCAAGGATATGGTCATTACCAAGTTTCTGCTAGTTAGTCAAAACTACTCCACACACATGTTCAACAAGCATGGAATCAACACATTCCCAAGGAGATAAATCACGGCTCAATCATTCCCAAACTATCCTTCCATTTGGACAAAATAAAGAGATGACATGTAGGTAATGGATAGCACCGTTTGAGTTCTAAAATCGCTTATGAAAAAAAAGAACAAGTGCACTCAACATTTGTATGCAATGAACATCATGACAAGAGTGCTAGAAAGGGTATCTAACATGGAAAAAGTATAATTATCGAAAACCACAAGTAGCATTTATGTCTACAATCCATGAATCACAGCAATTTCAACAAAATCACAACATTAGCCGGCAAGGCTCTCTAACAAGCAAAAACAAGCAAAATACCTAAATTAGCCGGCAAGGCTTTCTAACAAGTAAAAACTCAAGCAAATACCCCCAAACTTAAAATGTACATTGTCCTCAATGTAAAACTAAAAATCAAAAGAGAGGAGAAATAGGAACTCCCCTGGGGTGAATTGGTTGGTGATGGCAACTTCAAGTTGGAGAAATCTTTGTTAGGACTAATGGAGATTGCTGGAGACTAAATTTCTTCTTGTTGTGGATTCATTGCTATGAGGCCTGCCAAACAAGAACACAAAATCAAAATTCATCTAATGTCCAAGGAATTAAATCATGCCAAAAAAATGGACTATTAGCAAAACAAAAAGTAAGGGGAAAGAAAATGGGTTGCCTCCCATTCAGCGCTTCTTTATAGTCATTAGCTAGACTTTTAGCACAAAATTAAGCGGGATTGGTGAGATGGACAATTGATTTTCCTTTGGAAAAGTCATCACCCCAATAATGCTTCAACCTTTGACCGTTCACTGTAAATGCCCTCTTGCTTTCATCCTCAACTTCCACAGCCCCAGATGGATACACTCTTTTAATTGTGAATGGTCCCGACCACCTAGAGCGTAACTTTCCTGGAAAAAGCTTGAGCCGGGAATTAAATAGCAAAACTTGTTGCCCAACCTCAAACTGTCTTCTTTGGATGTGGTTGTCATGCCATCTTTTAGTGCGCTCCTTGTAGATTTTGGAATTTTCATATGCCTCAAGTCGAAATTCATCCATTTCGTTTAGTTGGAGGAGTCTTTTCTCACCGGCTTCTTTCCAATCAAAATTTAGCTTTTTCACTGCCCAATAAGCACGATGCTCCAACTCTACGGGTAGGTGACATGCTTTTCCAAACACTAGACGATATGGAGACATACCAATAGGAGTTTTGAATGCAGTACGGTACGCCCATAGTGCATCGTCCAATTTCTTGGACCAATATTTCCTCGAAGCATTCACCGTTACCTCCAAAATTCTTTTCAACTCCCGATTGGAGATTTCGACTTGCCCACTTGTTTGAGGATGGTAAGGAGTGGACACTCGATGACGTACACCATACTTAGCCAACACCGACTCAAATTGGCGATTGCAAAAGTGCTTACCCCCATCACTGATTATTGCTCGTGGAGTACCAAAACGGGTAAAAATTTGCTTTCTCAAGAAGTTGATTACGACCCGGCCATCATTGGTGGGCAATGCTACAGCCTCCACCCATTTCGAGACATAGTCAACCGCCACCAATATGTATTGATTAGAGAATGATGGTGGAAATGGTCCCATAAAGTCAATACCCCAAACATCAAAAATTTCAACTTCTAAAATACTGTTAAGAGGCATTTCATTCTTTCTTGAAACATTCCCTGTCCTTTGGCACCGATCACATGTTTTCACAATTCTGTAGGCATCTTTGAATAAGGTAGGCCAGTAGAAACCGGACTGTAACACCTTTGCAGCAGTTTTAGAGGCCCCAAAATGCCCGGCATATTCTGATGAATGACAATGCTGTAGGATATCCATCATCTCTCCTTCAGGCACACATCTCCTGATTATCTGATCTGGTCCCCTTCTATAAAGAATCGGATCATCCCAAAAGTAGTGCTTGATGTCTGCAAAGAATCTTTTCTTTTGATGGCTAGAGAGATCTGGTGGAGTGATACTGCTGGCAAGGAAGTTGACAATATCTGCATACCACGGTGCTTCCTCAACTGCAAAGATTTGCTCATCAGGAAATTCCTCATTTATCTCTCCAATTCGTGACTCTTCCCCTATCTCAAGCCTAGATAGATGATCGGCGACCACATTTTCACTCCCCTTTTTATCTCTGATCTCTATGTCAAACTCCTGCAATAGAAGTATCCATCTGATGAGTTGAGGCTTAGCATCCTTCTTTGCAAATAGATGCCTCAGAGCAGCATGATCTGTATGAACTATCACCTTCGATCCCACAAGATAGGACCGAAATTTATCGAAGGCATAAACCACTGCAAGAAGCTCCTTTTCTGTGGTGGCATAGTTTAGCTGAGCATCATTCAAGGTCCGACTGGCATAGTGAATCACATGAAAATTTTTATCCCTGCGTTGCCCCAACACTACCCCAACTGCAAAATCACTTGCATCACACATTAGCTCAAAGGGTAGACTCCAATCAGGTGTGACCAAAACTGGTGCTGTCACAAGCTTTTCTTTAAGAGTGTTGAAAGCATGTAGACACTCTTCAGAAAAGTGAAAAGGAGTATCTTTCTCCAAAAGGTTGCAAAGTGGCTTCGTGATTTTTGAGAAATCTTTTATAAAACGCCGATAGAAGCCTGCATGCCCAAGAAAACTCCGAATTCCCTTTACTGATGTTGGAGGCGGCAACTTCTCAATTACTTGAATCTTTGCTTTGTCAACCTCAATGCCCTTTGCTGAAATTAAGTGCCCCAATACAATTTCCTCCTGGACCATGAAATGGCACTTCTCCCAATTTAGAACAAGATTGGTTTCTTCACAACGCTGCAAAACCAAAGATAGATGATGAAGACACTCATCAAAAGATGCTCCAAAGACTGAGAAATCATCCATGAAGACCTCAATGTATTTCTCCACCATATCTGAAAATATGGATATCATACAGCGCTGGAAAGTAGCTGGAGCATTGCATAGGCCGAACGGCATCCTTCTATAAGCAAATGTGCCATAGGGACATGTGAATGTGGTCTTCTCCTGATCTTCTGGAGCTATCGGAATCTGATTATATCCAGAATACCCATCCAAAAAGCAATAATGTGAATGCCCGGCTAACCTTTCCAACATTTGATCGATGAATGGCAAAGGAAAATGATCCTTTCGAGTTGCAGAGTTGAGTTTGCGATAATCAATGCAAACTCGCCATCCCGTAACTGTTCTGGTTGGGATGAGCTCATTGTTGTCATTGGGCACCACTGTGATCCCTCCTTTCTTCGGTACTACTTGGATTGGACTGACCCAAGCGCTGTCTGATATAGGATAGATGATCCCCGCATCTAAAAGTTTTATCACCTCAGCCTTGACTACCTCTTGCAGTGTTGGATTCAATCTTCTTTGACGCTGGACTGATGGCTTAAAATCATCTTCCATGAGAATTTTGTGCAAACAGACTGTAGGACTAATGCCTTTGATATCTGAGATAGACCATCCTATTGCAGTTTTGTGCTCTCGAAGGACTCGTAGCAATTTTTCCTCTTCCAAATTACTGATGGAGTTTGCAATGATAACCGGAAGTGTAGAATCGCCCAAATAAGCATAACGCAAGTGAGATGGCAATTGCTTGAGTTCTAACTGCGGAGGCTTTTCAATAGATGGTGGTAACTTTGTTGACTTTTCTCCAAGCTCCTGGAAAGGTGGTTGCCACTTATAAGCTGGATTTGCCTCTAGTTGCTTCACCATGGGCTTGGTTTCTTCGGGATTGCAAGCCTCGGTAAAAGAATGAACCAAACACATCTCAAGCGGGTCTTGATGATGATTTAATGCAAACGATTCTCCCACCATTTCATCTATCACATCAACCCTGAAACAACTGTCAGAATCCATTGGGTATTTGACTGCCTTGAAAACATTGAACACCACCTCTTCATCATTTAACCTCAATATCATCTGGCCTTTGTGCACATCAATCAAAGCTCTTCCAGTAGCCAAAAATGGTCTGCCCAATATCAGAGGAATATCCTTGTCTTCTTCCATGTCCAGAATGATGAAGTAGACAGGGAAAATAAATTTGTCAACTTTCACCAAGATATCCTCAATGATTCCCCTAGGATATTTGATTGAGCGATCAGCTAACTGCAAAGAAACTGTTGTTGCTTTTGCCTCCCCCAATCCTAATCTCCTGTAGACAGAAAATGGCATCAAGTTAATACTTGCACCTAAATCACAAAGAGCTTTATTAAAATCAATATCACCAATGGTACAAGGAATAGTAAAACTCCCTGGATCTTTAAGCTTAGGTGGCAATTTGTTTTGCAAGATGGCACTACACTCTTCGGTCAACATCACTGTCTCGTGCTCCTCTAGCTTCCTCTTGTTAGATAAGATCTCTTTCATGAATTTTGCGTAGCTAGGCATCTGAGCTAAGGCATCGGCAAAAGGGATGTTGATTTGCAATTTCTTGAAGACTTCCAAGAATTTCTCAAATTACTTATCCAACTTGTGCTTTTTCAATCTTTGTGGAAATGGGATTGGAGGCACATATGCTTTCACTTGAGGAGTTGCCTTAGTAGGTGGGGTACCCAAATCTTTTTCTTGACTAGCATCATGTTGTGCATTAGCTTGATCCCCTTGTTCATCATCAATAGAGGGTGTCTTGTCATGAGTGGCAACATTTCTTTTGACTTCTATCTCAGGCAACTGAACCCCACTTCTTGTAGTAATTGCTTTGAGCTGCTCTCTTGGATTAGTTTCAGTGTTGCTCGGTAATTGCCCTTGTTGTCTTTCAGAGAGAAGTTTTGCCATTTGACCCATTTGATTCTCCAAGCCCTTCACGGATGCTCTGATACTCTGAATAGATTCCTCAGTTCGTTCTTGAAATTTTAACTGTTGGTGTGCCAACTGAGCCAAAGCTTCTTCCCAACCCCCTTTTTGTTGAAAATTCGATTGTTGTCTCGGAGCACCTTGTTGGTGTTGGTTGTTGCTCCATGAAAAATTCGGATGATTTTTCCAAGCTGGATTATACGTGTTGGAGTAGATATTACCTTGCTGACTAGGATGATTCTGAGCATAACAAGCTTGCTCAGTGGATGTCAAAGAACTGGTCAACAGTGGGCAATTTCCGGTTGAATGATTTGCTCCACAACCATCACATTCAAGAGTAGGCGTCTGAATAGCATGAGCTGTCTGATTGCGAGCTATAGTATCCATCATCTTTTTCTCCATGGCGGCCATTTGTGCAGAAAGAGCAGATATAACATCAACCTCATGCATCCCTGCTACCCTTTTAGTTACTCCCCTATCAGCCGACCAATTTGAACTTGTCTCAGCCATTCTTTCAAATAATACCCATGCCTCTTTGATTGTCTTTGTGTTGATTGACCCATTTGAGGATGAGTCAACAATAGAGCGGCAATGTGGAAGTAATCCGGCATAGAAATATTGAACTTGCAAAGCCTTCTTGATACCATGATTAGGACACTTCCGAAGCATCTCTTTGAACCTCTCCCAAGCTTCATGAAAGTTTTGTGTCTAGCTGCCTGAATATGGAGATGTCATGCTTCAACTTTGCAACTTTGGCGGGAGGAAAGTATTTGTTCGTGAATTTTTGAACAAGATCATTCCAAGTAGTAATACTCCCTGCAGAATGTGAATCCAACCACTCTCTTGCTCCATCTCTCAAAGTATGTGGAAATAATCTGAGTTTGATAGCTTCCATGTTGACATCTTGATATTCAAAATTGCTCACTGTCTCCAAGAAGCGTGATAGATGCATATGAGGGTTTTCATTTGAACGCCCATAGAATTGAAGAGTATTCTGGAAGAGGTTGATGACATCCGGTCTCAATTGAAAATTTTCCTTCCCATAAGCCGGATATGCAATACTAGATTGGCTTTGAACCACAGCTGGAGTAATAATGTCCCCAACTAGCAAATCATCCTCATCAATCTCAACCATTTGATCTTCTTCGTCTGCCATAGTGTTCACTCTATGTCGTGCTTCTCTTTGTTCTCTTCTTCGGTGTCTGAAAGTTCTTTCAATCTCGGGGTCAAACACCAAATTCTCAAGATTTTCAAAATCTTGCATCCACCAAAGAAGATATGCCTGAAAAGAACAAAGGTAGCACTTGAACTTTAAATGGAAAAATAAAATAAAATAAAATAAGTAAAGCTAGAAATAACAAGGATCTAACTAATTAAATCTATCCCCGGCAACGGCGCCAAAAACTTGTTCGCTAAAAATGTACCGCAAGTGCACGGGTCGCGTTCAAGTAATAAAGTGATGAGAAAGTGTCGAACCCACGAGGATAGATAATTTTGTTAACTTCCAAATCAATCTAGCCCTATTTTAAACACACAATAAAACATTTTGTTTTGATGATTAAACCTAGAATTCAAAGATGATGAAAAATAAACTAATAAGAAAAATATTAAGAGAGAAATTTGTAGGAAATAAAATCAATTAGAAGAAAATACTAGGAATTCGACTTCACCAACTATTCCACTTTAAAGTTTCATTTTCCATTATCAATTCCAAAATGAGGTTACTATGGCAATCCATGCTCCTAAAATGTCTAGCAATCTCTCCCAAGTAGAGCCAAACCTAATTTTACACAAGACCCCCAAGCATTCCTACCGAGAGAACGTATATGTAAAATTGCATTAAAACTCAAGATCATTCAAAATTGATTGCACAAAGTATGAAAAAGTATTCCTACATTCCATAAACCTTGTGTTGTTAATTAAATGTGCTAAACCTAATTTCAACCTCCCGGTAGCAACTAAGTCACAAAAGCATTTCAATGGTGATCAATCATCTCAATACACAATAAAGCTCAATAATCAACAACCATAAAAACCAAGCATAAAGAATCAATAACAAGAACACTACACTTTAAAGCTTCATAAATGGATTCATCTCATTCCTAGTAAATAAAATTAGCCCATAGTATTTACAAAGACAAAATGGAAAATAGATACAAAATACATCACCGGGTTTGATAAAGTCAAGAGAAATGCAAGATTTAGCTTGAGCCCATGGTTGTCTTCATTTGCCTACTATAAACCTCCATTCATCTTCCTCTATTTACAAAAATACACCCAATGATGACAAAAAATCAAGAAAAACCCATTTCCATGGAGTTTTTCAAAAGCCCTAAGTATCTTCTTGGTGGAAAGCTTTCTATGGGAGAGGAGAAAATGAGAGAATAGGGAGAGAGTGTGGTTCAAAATGCAGAAAAAACGGCACCTTAAACCCTAAAATTCGTCAAAATTGAATTACCCAAAATACCCCTCAAAAACAAGATAAAAAAACGCGGACAGCAGAAAATGAACCATGCGATCGCATGGTTATAATCCATGCGATCGCATGGTAGAGATCAAAAACATTCTGCTTCAAAAACGGCACCCTCGCGATCGCACATATATATGCCCATGCTATCGCACATATATATGCCCATGCTATCGCATGGGCCAAAATCCCAAGTGTCTGGTTTTGATTTTTGATTAATTGCACTTTCAGTCCCTGAACTATCTGAGATGTTGACTTTAGTCCTTGAAGTTTTGGTTGTCTTTCATATAGGTCCTCCATAAATTGCACATTGGTCCTCCATCTTTAAACATAGTTATCTTTTGGTCCCCAAGATTCTTGATTTGCACAAATTTAGTCCTTTTTGCTCATTTTTCGCGTGGATCTCTTCCAATCACCATCCAAGCTCGGGTTTTTACCTAAATAAACAAAAGAACAAAGATAAGCGGTAAACAACTCTAAAGAAACTCACAATTATCCATTTTTAAAGGCTAAAATAAGTGCGAGAACCGCACTTATCAGTACTCGCCCCATTGCCGAATGTATGTGTGCTAACTTTGCAACTGAATATGATAATTGTCTTCCTCAAACATCACAATTGGTACATTAGCAACTTATTTGAGGCGCCACCTACATATGGAAGTCTCAATGGATGCGTATGATTAATGTATGTGTGAGAAGGAGAAGAGGTCCATCCTTGAGGTACCTAACCTTTAGTTCCATTACTATTCTTTAACACGAGCAACGCCAAATAGAACTTCAAGTCAACCCATATTTGCAGGAGATACTTTCTCCCGAAGCTTTGCAATTCGAGCCTTGAATGATTTGGAGCGACGGATTGAGGGCTCTAATTCTAAAGCTACCGAATAGGACTCCTTCGTTGCTTCAAATTGATCCATTGCCATTAATGCGTCAGCATGGCAAATATAAGCCTCATGGTAGTTAGGGGCAAGAGTCAAAGCCTTTGTAGCATCTTCAAGTACCGCAGTTGTGTCTCCTGTTGCCAACCTTGCAGCAGACCTGTGACAGCAAAGCTTGATACTTATTTGTTGCATCACTAGGGTCACTGTGAAAACTTCAGATGAATTGAGAAATTTTGGATATTTATGGAAATCTAGGCTTTAGAGAAGGTTGAAGAGAGTCTATATATAAAGAAGTTTTGAGTTTTTGTGCTTGAATCAGGGGTTCTTTTCATTTCTGTAAAAAGTACTAGAAATGGAAAATACAACAGCTTCTGAAGAATAATGAAATTATGCTCCAAACAGTTAGGGAATCTTGTATAGATTTTTTGTTTTGGGTTATTCAAAACATAAAATTTCAACTTAAACTTTGGCTTTCGGCTTGTTGAAATGGGAGCTATTCAGTAGTCCTAGAAATATTGCTGATCACTTCTGGCAATTTATTAAGCCAATGGCATTTTTGAAACTTAGTTATCATTAAAATATAAATTATTTAGTTTTCGCATACAAATTCTTTTGTCTTAGTTATATATCTTTGTTGACTAATTGTTTGAACTCTTTTTGTGATAGTTTTTTTTTTTATTTTTTTTTTTCCAAATGTTCACTTAGGCAAATAAATTTGTATTAATCTATTTTCTCTAGATAATACTTTTGTATCTTTTGGTTATGCAGAAAAAGTTTATATGAAGATGACGGAAATTTTTGTAATATCTATCATTATTTAATGTTTATGCTTGAGCAGTGAATGAACTTCTACGTGAGGCTATAAATTCATAAATGAACTCTGGTGAAATATATTTGTCTTTTGGAAAGTTAGTTAGATACACATCATCCTTTTCTGTTGTATGTTATTTACTTCATTTTTCTTGACTGACTAAGGCCATCTCTAACCCATTATTTCAAATTGGTGCAACTTTTGCACTAAAATGGTGCAAGTTTCACACCAAATCCACATGTCATCTCCAACCCATTATTTCAAATGTTGCACCAAATGAACAGTGTCTATTATCATATATGTATATTTGTAATTTTGAACAATAATTTAATTTAAAAATTAGTTAATCATATAGTGTATTTATAATTTTATATTAAATATATAAATTTTAAATAATAATGAAATAAAAAAATACAACATTTAACATTAATCGATTACAATTTTTTTACAGTAATGAAATAACAAGAAACATAAATAAAATTAAACATTTTCATAATAAAAAAATATGAAAAGGGATATATATGGAATAACAAATTTTACAACTACAAAATGAAGGACAAAACTGAAATTAAAAATTCACAAAATTTTTGCGCCAAATGAACAGACTACTCCAAAATGGAGTAGTGATTTGGCGCTGCATAGGAGACTGATTCCTGCACCATTTTGGCGTTTTACGCCATTTTAGTGCAGCTTTGGAGATGGCTTAAGAATAAACATGGGTGCATCATTTATACTCGATTGCAGTGTTTGTATATAGAGTCTAGATGCCAGTTTATAAATCTTTTGTTATAGGTGGAGCCTGGAGGGACACAAGGTTTGTTTGAATGTGTATGACTTAAGCCAAGGTCTAGCTCGCCAACTGTCAACCACATTTTTGGGAAAGGCAATTGAAGCCATATATCCGAACACAAATTACATGCGTTAAGGAAAAAATTAATAACATTTATTTAGAATAGTAAAAAAATTAGAAAAATGGTAAAAAAAAATTCTTGCCAAGTGAAAAAAATTAAGAAAAGACAAAGGAAATGAAAACGCATTTCTAATTTTTTTCATTGTAAAATTCAGAAAAATTTTCTTTTACATATATATTTTACTCGACAATAATTATTTTTCCTTTTTTTTCTTTTCCTCTTACAATTGTATTATATTTAATTAAGTTTAAATATAATAGTTGAAATTTGTTGGCTACCGAGTTATATGGTGAAAAAATTAGAAAAATGGTAAAAAAAAAAATTGCTAAATATTTGAAAAAAAATTCTTCTCAAGTGAAAAAAATTATAAAAAGACAAAGGAAATGAAAAAAAAAATTTATTATAATAAGACAAAGGAAATTTTTTTTTTTACATGAACAGTAACTCGACAAACTTTGACGAATTACTATTCAACTCGACAAAGTTTGTCGAGTTACTGTTCACGCAAATTTTTTTTTTTTTTTTTTGAATGTGGATTTTTCCATTTCTAATTTTTTTCACTTCACAAGATTTTTTTCTTGTCGAGTGTGAACTTCAGAAAAAATTTCTTTTACATATATATTTTACTCGACAATAATTTTTTTTTTCTTTTTTTCTTTTCCTCTTACAGTGTATAGATTGTATTATTTTTAATTAAGTTTAAATATAATAGTTGAATTTTTTTTTTTTCACTTTGTCCGATTTTAAACCCACCGATTACCATTGCTTCATGTTAATAGAATCCAAATGTAGAGTGTCAATTAAAATATGTATTATACAAATGTATTCAAAAATATGTTTTTCATATTTATTATTTACATATTCTACATTTAATATTTTTTATACTAAATTTTTTTATCTATATATATTCAAACAATGCCTACGTACAGCCTACGTGCACGTATCAAAATGGGCTTTTTTAGCCCATTTTAACCTAATTTAAATTTTTTTGTTTTTTTTTTGTTTGGTTGTGTGTTTATCGAGCACATTTGGACTTTTATTTATTATTTTTATGTTTTGTTTTTTAGAGTTTAGTAGCAAATAGATTTTCATTTAATTTTTTACTATTTTATTTATTTTTTCTTATAAGCAAATTGCACACATTTCTCTCTATTGTTTTTTACATTTTTCAAATTTGTTTAAATATTTTAATTTCATATATTTTTTTTTGTCATTTCAATTATATTTAAAACTTAAAATTTTTTCCTACATCTTCAAATACGTGCAACGCACGTGACTATGACTAGTATATATATACATATTCTTTGAGATCACGAAAAATATATATATTTTATTTTAAATATATCAGACAATAATGTAAGTACAAAACTAATGTAAGATTGATGCACAAGGTGATTAAGATGTTTTATATATGTATTTTTATAATATATAAAAATATCAAGTTAGTGACTGCCAAGTGGGTTTTGAATTATATAAGGGTATTTGGCGTAAATATATCTTAATTGTTTTCTTTTAATGGGTATTTTTTTTTTTTTTTTTTTGTATAAATGTCTCTAACTTATTTATTTGGGTAAATAGCACTAGGGGTCCCTAACCTTTGAACATTGTAACAATAGGGTCCCTAACCTTCCATTTCTAACCCCCCGAGTCCCTAACCTTTAAAAAAACGCGCGAACAAAGTCCTTCCGTTAAAAAAATCGTTAGTTTGACTGTTAACTAGTCAAATTTTACGTAAAATGACCTATTTACCCTTTTCAAATTAAAATACAAAACAAAGAAAATAAGAAAATAAAGAAAAAATTGCAATCAAGTCCCTCATCAACTTCATCTTCTCCAACTCACCTTTACCAACTCCGGCGTCGGCTCCAATCATTCACCTTCACCAACTCCGGTGCCGGCAAGAAGCACCATTCACCTTCACCAACTTCGGTTCCACCAACTCCGCACAAAACCCACCCCCACCGCAAGGCCTCGCACGCGCTCTTGCACGTGACGCCATGGGTCCGGCTCCCATTCTCACGGAACACGCTGAGTTCCTTCGGACAGGCGCCGTGTCGGAGACGACACACCAGCGCGCCTGTGCAGATCTTGGATCTGTGCGGTCGGAGACGACACACCAACTAAACCCCCAACACCAACAACACCTACTTGGGCCTTGAAGTCAAAAATCACCACTACCACTGTTACTACTCATCACCTTGAAGTACATGGGCTCTAATGGAACTGTTAAAAGAGAATTTTTCGGGATGGGTTGTGGGGCAAATTTTGGGTAGATACAGGAAGAGCCGGGAAAGAAAAGCTTCTTTGTGTTGTGTTTTAAGGTGGAGGTGATTACATTGGTTTGGATTTGGATGCTGATGGTAATGAAGTCGCCCAGGTAGGTGTTGTTGGCGTGGATGCCGCCAACCTTGGGGACGGAGATGATGACATATATAGGCTTGTGGGTGGCGAAGAAGGAGTCGACAATGGACTAAATGGTGAGATCGAGCTCGAAATGTGTGCGCGGAGGAGGAGGTTGGTGTAGCCCAGGGACTGGAGTTTGGTCACCAAAGTGGAGCCCACCAGACCACCATGGTCGGCGACGAAAACTGGAGTAGATTTTTCTACTGAAATTGGATCCATAAGCACACTTCGGCAAGGGGTCGGCGTTAACAATTGTATTTCACCACCTTGAAGTACATGGGTGATCACTAACTTCAAGGCTCGCCCCGGCCAGAAATGGTGAAAATGATTTTTCCGGTGGATGGTGACGGGCGGCGATTTGGAGGAAAAGATGAGGTTGGATGGGGGGTAAGTTGCAATTTTTCTTTTTTGTTGGTTGGGGTTTAGTTGTAATTTTTATTTTCTTTATTTTTTTTTTCATTCAATTTAAGGGTAAAATGGTCTATTAAATAAAATTTTGACCATTTAACGGTCAAACTGACGGTTTCTGTCAAAAAAGGACCTCGGGCACTAACGTTTCATAGGTTCGGGACTCCGGCTGCTAGTGAACAAAGGTTAAGGACCCCATCGTTACAACGTTCAAAGGTTAGGGACCCCTAGTGATATTTACCCTATTTATTTTGATACACAGTTAGTCCTTGATGAAGAAGACCAATATGCCCTTACTTTTAATTAGAGAAAATTGTTGTTGAATTCTTAACATTTATTAAATGTACAAATGGGTTGGGTACAATTATTAAATAATATATAATTTAACGTACTCAATAATATCATTACATTCGTGTCAATTAAATTCTCATAAAGGAAAAATATAAAATTATTGTACTTTAAGTATACATAATTGCTATGTGATGTGAAAAACTTGAATAAAAATAAGATAAATAAATAACAAAATAATATACATAATTTTATTATATTGAACCAATCTTATTATGTTTTTATTTAACATAAAATTACTTACGTATTATGTGTTCTTTATTTTTCAACAATAATAAAATAATAAGTTAAAATATAAAAAATATAGTTGGAGCTTTAATATTTGTGTCTTAAAAAGATAGTTTTATTCATAGCTTTAATTACACACAAAAAAAATTAATGAATAGCATAAATAAATAAGGGTAAATTATATTTAGAATGTCGAGTTTGTAGCAATGTCACCTCCATTCAATTTTAATCGCACGGTTGTTTCTAGACATGGCTCAAATTAATTGTCATACTCCACAAAGACAACACCATCAATGGAAGGACAAAAGAGGACCGCGATTTCACCAAAGAAAAGGAAGAAGGCGGTGGCTGTTTCTTCTATATTGAAGAATAATTTTCACTAAGACTGTGTTTGATTGCACAAGATTTTCCATGGAAAAAGCATTTTTTTCACCTATTTTTCAACTGATATATTTGATTGCACAAGATTTTTCATGAAAAAAAATATTTTCCCACCTATTTTCCAGGTTGTGTTTGATTGCAACATTTTTTTTTCATGTAAAACATTTTCTCATTTTCCTTGTTTTCAAAAAAAAATATTTTATTAAGGGGTGAGGAGGTTTATTTCCATGGAAAATTTGTCCTATTTTCTAATTAATAATTTCTTTGTAATTCAATTCCATGGAATTCATGTTATTTCCACCCAAATTTATTGCTTGCAATCAAACATACCCTAAGAAAATGTGTTCTGCTTTTGTGGCTTTACCTTGCTACTGATAATGTAATTTTTTTTAGAAAGCAAGAGCTGGGAATTCGTGTGATATAATGGTTTTTTAAAAGGTAGCCAACCAACCAATATATATTGTAGACGTCGGAATCAACAATGTCCATGCGTCAACAGATCTCCGATCACTTCTCTACAAGTCTGTATGTTATCTGCACACTAGGACGACCGTTAAGTATCAAGATCACCAGAAAAAAAAGGGTCCGACAATTGTTGGTACTCTGACGATCAAGTCACTGCCGGTATATGGAATAATATACAAGAGAATAACAAATTGGGTGTGGGAGGGACAAGCAGGCAAAGATTTGAGCAGAGTTTAAGGGTGGGAATAATGCGTGATCAAAATATGCGTACCTACGAACAACCAAAGACGTCGTATTTATAAATTCAGAGTTCTAATTGATTTAGGTAAAACAATCAATTAGACCTCTGATTGGATTCTCTTTCCTTATTAAATAAGGGTAATTGGTTGGCAATGCAATCTCTCAGATTTTAGTCCTTATTTGAGTTGATCCCCATTATTGTGTTGCATAATCTTTAAGAGATCGAGATTTACTTTCCTTGTGAGAATCTGTGTGATAATTAAACATAAACTTTCTTTAAATATATATCTGGTCATTCTGGAATATTAGACTACTTGCTGATCTGTGACAGATTCGGTTGCCGGCGAAGTTCCCAGGGTCTGCCATGAATGTCGAGGCCATTCATGGGCTTTTTTGTACTTAGTTCAAGAGTGTTAATATATCGCTGGGCCTCCGAGGCTTTTAATGTATTCATGAGGCCCTCGTTGGGCCTAACCTGGGTCTAGGATTTCTTATATGAATTTATGAAACCCTCGTTGGGTCTAGTTTGGGCCTAGGAGGCCTTACAAAAATGAGTGATAACATTAGTCCCCCCAAGTCCAAACCTATTATTTATGGTAGGCATGAGATTTTTTTTAAAATTTAATCTCCATCTTTTTTGCTCCACACTGATTGGAATTGTGCGATGGAATTCTTCGCAGAAGTACTCATGGATTCTTCGAAGCAGCTATTATATACAGTACTCATAGGTTCTTTAAAGCAGCTATTATATACAGTACTCATAGATTCTTTGAAGCAGCTATTATATACATTTCTCCAAGCCTGAAACCTGTTTATTCATAGCAGGTAAGGGCTTTGAATAGGTCGGCCGTAGGTGACGTGGTACTGTTTGATTCGTGGTAGGTGCAACCCTGATACACCCATCAATCAATCAATAGGTATTCTAAGGAATTGAGCCTCAATCTGGAGAGTTGTTTTCAAAGGCATTAATGGCGCATTTCCTTCATCCATTGAATCTGAAGAGTTGAATTGTGAATTTGAGGAGTGGTTTTTACCGGCATTAATGGCGTAGCCTTTTCGTTGCCTGTGGGGTCTAAATGCCCATTAAATAGTGCATTTTTCCAAAAGTCTTCTTTAATGTATTACATTTCCCACGCCATCCCTTTACAACTGTTCAGATTATGGCCTTATATAAACCACAAGAATCTCTTATTTTTAGTTTCACCTTTTCAGAACTTCTCTTAATTCAAATACCTCATTTCAATAGCTGTAATTTTTCCCAGCGAAAGAGGAAAAGAAAATTTCTTGGCGAACCGCTCAATTAGAACCAGTATTCGACTTAAGTATCTCATAAAGGAGGGGGCCAAGAATCATTGTTTAAATGACCAAGTATGCCCCCCACAAATGTCCGAATTATGTTCCGGATCTAATGAGCACTTTGGATGCCATGGAAAAGGTTAGACCAGTAGCATTAGCAAGGAGATCTCAAATGGTACCTCTACAATGGACATCAATGTTGATGATATATATTCTGATGATTCTGATTCGGATGATGAGGCTGAAAGCAGTTCCCAAAAGGCGTCAAAAGTATTTTTTGAGCAGTATGGCCTAATTAGTCACCAAATCAACTCATATAATGACTATCACAGTGAGATCACATTTGGGAGATTTCCTATTATGGTGTAGTCAGACTTATATGGCTGACAAAACCCAACAGCGTAAGTGACACAGCATAGGTAGTTCGCCAAAGCGAAGACTAAATAACACTTAGCTAAACTAGGGGCATTTTCCTGTGCAGACCCCAAAGAGGTGGCGGAGCAGTAGGACTTGCTTTCTTTGCTTGCATGTGTACGCGTTAAGTTTTTACCCAGCGAGTTGAAGAGTTCGCCGCGAACCACACTCATTCGCTGCCTTGCCTTTGTTACTTGTATTTCCACGTGTTCAATTTTTACCAAGCGAGTTAAAGAGCTAGCAGCGAACCACACTCCCTTGCCACCTTGCTTTTTTTTGCTTGCATGTGTACGCGTAAATATCTTTACCCATTGAGTTAAGGAGTTGGCCGTGAACCACACTCTCTCGCTGCCTTACCTTTGTTACTTGTATTTTCAAGCGTTGAATTTTTACCCAACGAGTTAAGCAGTTAGCCGTGACCCACACTCCTCTCTGCATTGCCTTTTTTTTTTTGCTTTCATGTGTACGCGTAAATATCTTTACCCAGCAAGTTAAGGAGTTAGCCGCGAACCACACTCACTCGCTGCCTTGCCTTTGTTACTTGTATTTGCACGCGTTGAATTTTTACCAAGCGAGTTAAAGATTTGGCTGCGAATCACACTCATTCGCTGCCTTGCCTTTTTTTGCTTGGATGTGTACGCGTAAATATCTTTACCCAGTGAGTTAAGGAGTTGGCTGCGAACCACACTCCATCGCTGCCTTATCTTTGTTACTAGTATTTCCACGCATTGAATTTTTACCCAACGAGTTAAAGAGTTGGCCGCGAACCACACTCCCTCACTGCCATGCTTTCTTTGCTTGCATGTGTACGCGTAAATATCTTTATCCAGTGAGTTAAGGAATTGGCCGCGAACCACATTCCATCGCTGTCTTGCCTTTGTTACTTGTATTTCCACGCGTTGAATTTTTACCAAGCGAGTTAAGAGGTTGGCCACAAACCACACTCCCTCGCTGCTTTGCCTTTTTTAACTTACATGCGTACGCGTAAATATCTTTACCCAGTGAGTTAAGGAGTTGGCCGCGAATCATACTCCCTCGCTGCGTTGCCTTTTTTTACTTGCATATGTACGCGTAAATATCTTTATACAGAAAGTTAAAGAGTTGGCCATGAACCACATTCTCTCGCTGCCTTGCCTTTGTTACTTGTAATTCCATGCATTGAATTTTTACCTAGCGAGTTAAGGAGTTCACCGTGAACCACAATCCATCACTTCTATGCTTTATTTGCTTGCATGTGTACACATAAATATCTTTACCCAGCGAATTAAAGAGTTGGCCGCAATCTACACTCACTCGCTGCCTTGCCTTTGTTACTTGTATTTCTACACATTGAATTTTTACTAAGCGAGTTAAGGAGTTGGCCGCAAACCACACTCCCTTGCTGCCTTACATTTGTTACTTGTATTTTCACGCGTTTAATTTTTACCATCGAGTTAAGGAGTTGGCTGCGGACCACACTCCCTCGCTGCGTTGCCCTTTTTTTCATGCATGTGTATGCGTAAATATCTTTACCCAGCGAGTTAAGGAGTTGGCCGCGAACCACACTCCCTCGCTGCTTTGCCTTTTTTTTTTTTTTTTGCTTACATGTCTACGCGTAAATATCTTTACCCATTGAGATAAGGAGTTGGCCACGAATAAACTTTCCTCGCTGCCTTGCATTTTTTTGCTTGCATGTGTACACATAAATATCTTTACCAAGTGAGTTAAGGAGTTGGCCGCAAACCACACTCTCTCGCTACCTTGCCCTTGTTACTTGTATTTCCACGCGTTGAATTTTTACCCAGCGAGTTAAGGAGTTGGCCGCGAACCACACTCCCTCGTTTCTTTGCCTTTGTTACTTGTATTTTTACACGTTGAATTTTTATCCAGCGAGTTAAGGAGTTGGCCGCAAACCACATTCTCTCGCTGTCTTGCCTTTGTTACTTATTTTTCTACACGTTCAATTTTTACTTAGCGAGTTAAGGAGTTCACGGCGAACCATACTCCCATGCAGCCTTGCTTTATTTTGCTTGCATGTGTACCCGTAAATATATTTACCTAGCGAGTTAAAGAGCTGGCCGCAACCACTCCCTCACTGCTATACTTTTGTTACTTGTATTTTTACGCATTGAATTTTTACCATTGAGTTAAGGAGTTGGCCACGAACCACACTTCCACGGTGCCTTGCCTTTTTTTGCTTGCATGTGTACGCGTAAATATCTTTACCCAACGAGTTAAGGAGTTGGCCGCGAACCACACACCCTCGCTGCCTTGCCTTTGTTACTTGTATTTCCACGTGTTGAATTTTTACCTTGCGAGTTAAGGAGTTGGCCGCGAATCACACTCCCTCGCTGCTTTGCCTTTTTTTGCTTGCATGTGTATGCGTAAATATCATTACCCAGCGAGTTAAGGAGTTGGCCGTGAACCACACTCTCTCGCTGTTTTGCCTTTTTTGCTTGCATGTGTACGCGTAAATATCTTTACCTAGCGAGTTAAAGAGTTGGCCGCGAACTACACTCTCTCACTATCTTGTCTTTTTTTACTTGTATGTATACGCATAAATATCTTTACCTAGCGAGTTAAGGATTTGACCACGAACCGCACTCCTTCACTGCATTGCATTTGTTACTTGTATTTTTACGCGTTGAATTTTTACCCAGCAAGTTAAAGAGTTGGCCGCGAACCACACTCTCTCACTGTCGTGCTTTCTTTGCTTGTATGTGTACGCGTAAATATCTTTACCCAGCGAGTTAAGGAGTTGGCCGCACATTACACTCCCTCGTCGCATTGCCTTCTTGTCGGTACAATCGAGATGAAGAGTTTTGAGTTGAACATAACTAAGCTTTATCTGAATTTGGCTCTTGTTGAACAAAATTGAAAGTAAATCTGATATGCATCTTAGCGTTAATAAATAGAAAACCTATTGTATAGCCATGGTGCGGGGGGAGTACCTTTCGTACGCTGCTACCTTCCAAAGCGCGTTTATGTAGCATGCCCTCGTCTCTGTTTGGTTGTAGTAGACCTTGGCGATTATGCCTGGTATTGGAGATTTTATGGCCAAGTGGTGGATGGAAGTGGCCACCTGTAAATCTTTAAACGTGGGCCCACCGAGGACTCTCTGATAGATGGAGCGAGTATTCACCACCAAGAACTCCAAGAACTTCTTTAAACGGCACGGGGGCTCTCCGAAATCCACTGTGAGGATGATTCTTCATCATGGGATAAGGCTATCTCTTGTGAAGTTGAAAAACAGTTCTGAGATGGCCGTCGTCTTGTGGTCTATATCCATTTGGTCAAAAGTTCTGCCAAACAGGATGTTTACAGCGCTGTTATCGTCGACCAACATTCGTCCTAGCCCATTCTTGGCAACAACAGCGTGGACTACCAAGGCATCACAATGTGGATAATGGACACCGGCCTTATCCTCCTCTGTGAATGTGATATATGGGGCCTTAGGCCGGTGTCCGTAATCCTTAACACTGATTTCCATGATCAATTAGTTCTCGCACATCCTGACAGTCTTCTGTGTTATGATTTTCGAGTCTGGTGTATATGACAGAACTTGGGATGAGGAATTGTTGGTCGGAGAATCACTCCAAGCGTTCTTAGTAGGGGAGTCAGGAATACTTTTGGTCGGTTGAACATCCGGTAGCAGTTGGTATGAGGTTCAGGGAAACGTAGTCTTTTCCAGCGGTAGCGATCCCATTTCTCTCTTTCTATGCGGGCTTCACTCTGCTTGTTATGTCAGCTACTCAAGGGTAGAGGCCGTGCAACAGAGGACCCGACACCTAACCTATCAAATACGTCGATAGATGCGATGGGTTTTCTACCCCGTAACAGAGGGGTTTCGCTCGCACATCGTCATGTAAAGGTCTCGAATTTAGGTTCTGAGAGTTCTGATCATTTGAAATAGACAGGTCATCCTGATATCGATGGCTTCCAATCAAGCCAGACCTCAAAGGGCTTCACCGAGTGCGGTTGCAATTGGGTCCATGTTGAGAAAATTGCTTACCCAACATTTCCAGCGATGCCTTCATCCGAGTGTGGAATTGCTGGTTGGAGAATCGCTGCACGCGTAGACAGTGCAGATTTCGACGTCAACAGATCTCTGGTCACTCCTCTGCAAGCCTATATATTACCTGCACACTAGAATGACTGTTAAGCACTAAGATCACTGGAAAAAAAAGGGTTCGACGATCAAGTCAACTACCATTATATAGAATAATTTACAGGAGAATAACAAATTGGGTATGGGAGGGATAAGCAGACATAGATTTGAGTATAGTTTAAGGGTGGGAACAATGCGTGATCAAAATATGTGTACCTTTGAACAACCAGAGACATTGTATTTATAGTCTTAGAATTCTAATTGATTTAGGTAAAACAATCAATTAGACATCTGATTGGATTCTCATTCCTTATTAGACAAGGATAATTGGTTGGCAATGCAATCTCTTAGATTTTAGCCCTTATTTGAGTTGATCCACATTATTGTGTTGCCTAATCTTTAGGAGATTGAGATTTACTTTCTTTATAAGAATCCGTGTGACAATTAAACACAATCTTTCTTTAAATATATCTCTGGTCATTCTGGATTATCAGATTGCACACTGATCTGTGACAGATTCAGTTGCTGGCGAAGCTCCTAAGGTCGGCCATGAATATCGAGGCCCTTCAAGAGCTTTTTTGTACTTGGTTCAAGAGTGTTAATATGCCGCTGGGCCTCTGAGGCGTTTAATGTATTAACGAGGCCCTCGTTGGGCTTAACCTGGGCCTAGGATTTCTTATATGAATTTACAAGACCCTCGTTGGGTCTAGTCTGGGCCTAAGAGACCTTTCCAAAATCAAAGGATCACACACACACACACACACACACACACACACACACACACACACACACATATATATATATATATATATATATAACCTATATCTAAATGTCATACTTTAAATCGGATCAAACACATTGGGCCACTGAGCAACGATCAAAAGATACTTTAAACTTCCAAGTGGCCCATAAAGTCATTTAATATAGTTTGAGCTGATACACTGTGGAATGGATTAACAATTGTATTCAATCCTTGGCTCGAAGCCCATAAATATATAATGGGTCCAATTAATCATCATAACCCCATGTTTATTTGAGTTCGCAAAAATTCCAGCAAAATGCTTGAAATGTTGCTCTAAACGTTCAGAGTAGATTAAAAAATCATCGATATAAACAATTGATAATTATTCATGAGGATAGAAAATATCGTTCATGATTTTCTGAAATTCAAAGGGGACATTTTTAGGCCAAATGGCTTAACATTCTATTCATATATTGTCCAAATGGGACATTAAATGCTGTTTATATTTGTGTTTTTCATTTATTTGAATTTGCTGTAAACCGGGCTTCATATCAAATTTAGAAAATATAACAGTTTTGAGTAATCATTTAACAAATCTTTCTTTTCGGGTTAGGGATGTCAAATTCATTGAAGAACTTTATTAAGAGGTTTATAATTTATGACAAGTCTTGGAGTTCTTCTTTCTATTTCACTTCGATTGCTGACATAAAAAGCTGAACAACTCCATAGAGATTTACTGGGACGAATAAGTTTCTTTTTTAGTAAATCATTAATTTCTTTGAGATGTTGGAATTTTTCTTTCATCAAATTAGCGATATAAGATAAAGAGACAATATGTTTCTTACCATTTCAAAAAGCATTTGGAATAGTAGAACATATTCTGCTTCGATTTGTTTTTAAGTTTGATAATTTTTTTTTTTTAGTTTGAGGTTCTTGAATTTGTTCTTCTATTCTTTTGTACCTAATTTCTTCTTTGTGTTACTTTATATGTTGTCTTTTTAGGTTAATACTACTAATTATTTTAGAAATAGTCCCTTGTTTTAGTTTATTTATATCTCTGCATGAAGGATGATTGGTAAATTTGAAAAATATATTTGACCAAAGATCTTTGTCTTGAGCCCAGACTGATTTGCTTGAAAAATGATATATTTGAACTATGAAAGGAGTGCCAAGAATTACTTCTTGATCTAGGTTTTTTACGAGATAAAAGATGCTTTGAAACAAAAAAAATTCATTACAAACATGAGATTTAGAAAGCTTATATTGAATATTTAAACTCTTTCCACTGACATCATAAATACGTTTTAGTAGTTTTTTCAAAGTATTTTGTTGGGACTAACCTTTCTTGAATACAATTCTGATGTGCACTAGACTCTATCAAAATTTGGTTCGAATTCACCATTTATCACAATCGTAGATGGACAATAGCATTTTGGGAGTTGAATGTTATTAATTATGTTAATTTGATCTTCTTCACATAAAAGGGATGTTATTATTATTTTTTATTTATCAAAAGATGGATCTTTATCTGAAGAGTCTTTGGAATCTTCAGAATCTGATGAGTAATAGTTCGAACTTTTTGTTTTTAATGGGATACCTTGATCTAATGCTCCTGCTTTTAAAACGACAATTTCTATTTTGATATCATTGACTTGTTTTTCAAAACTTAATATATGGGTTATCATTTCATTTACTTCATGCCTTGAGTATGAATTTGAAGTAGACGAAGTTGACTTGTTATTAAATCGCTTGATTATTTGAGATAACTTGAATGTCTCTGGTTCACTACTCTATGAGATTAACAATCTGCTTGATTTCTTCTTTAGTTGAGGATTGTCGATTATTTAGAAGGCTTCTTGGATAATTTCTTTTTTCTTTTGTGAGAACATTGATAGAACTACAGGAAGAACGGCCTTTATTGCAATTACAAATTCTTTTATCTTCACTAGATAATTTTCAGAAGAAAAGCTATCTTCAAAGTCAGAGTCCTCTTGACCTTGGAAGATTTGTTCTTCTTCTAATTCTGAGCTCTCACTACTAGAATTGACGAGTTTGAGTAATTGTAATTTGATGTCATCATCAATTTGGAGATTATTGATTTTTCGTGTAAGAGGACATTTATTTGCATAATACCACGTTTGTTTACATTTCCAACAAGTAATATTTTATTTTGGTATTTGATTTTTGTGCTTACTAAATTTTCTTTTTCGAAAATATTTATTTTGAGAATACGTCTTATTCATTTGATAATATTATGCATGTAAGAATGCTTCTTGGCTTTTTGTAATTTAGAAGAGGGATCTGAAACTTTTTCAAATTCGTATTGTTCGTAGAAAGATCCAAGTTCATTTTTTCTCTCTTTTTTGACTCTTGAGTATAGCTTTAAGTTTTAGATCATTACATAAAGCTAATCCATCTTTATTGACATAATTGTTTTTTTCTCCAGATGTGCGTGTTTCATAAGGGGTGTATCTCCACTTTGATTTTTAATTGAAGCACTAACCCTTTCAACAAAAAGCTTTGGGAGTCTAAAAATAAATCTTTCTTTCTAAAAAGGATAATTGCAGTGACTACGTTCCATGACATTAGTAAGGAACATATCCTTGTACCATCTAAAGTCATGAAGTTTGAGACATATTAAATTTACAAGAACTTCTGAAGATATGTCAAAGTAACTTGTAGGATTGCCCCCAGGGACATAGACAAGTTGGTAAGGCCTGAGGTGACGTGGGGAAAAATCCTCCGGCAACGTAGGTTCGATTCCCGTGTGAGGCATATTTTCACTGAAATATTGTGGAGGTCTGTCCTAGGAGTTGGCATGTTGGCTCTCTCCCTCAGGTCCCTGCCACTTGTGCACATTCCTTGATTTACAACCCGTCTAGTCAAGGAGTCTCTAACACAGGTGGAGGGACATCGCCTTCGGAACTTTCCCCTTAACAGAAATAACTTGTAGGATTTCTCATAAAGTGTTTGAGAATTGAAAAAGTTAAGGTGTTGAAAAAATCCGAGGTGATATCGGGCTTTACATAATTTTTAATTCGGTTTCTGTCCTCTTGATTAAGGTAATTTTCTTTAATTAACCCTCTTGAGTTATAAGCAATGAAGTTGAGGCCCATAGTTTCTAAAGTATGGATTATCTGATATTTAGTCATACTATCTATATTTTATTCATGGATTTCGTCTCCGTGGTAAGTAGTTTGAGATTTTCTTGGCTCCTCTAACTACATATTTGGAAAGGATGGTCTACTATAATATTTGGTTGGTGAAAATAAGACCATTTTCTTATTTATTGATTTCAAATTTTTCTTCAAATTGCTTTGAGGGAGTAACTCCATTGAGTTTTTGTAGTTGTCTCATTATCTCTGAAAATACACTTTTTGAGACAATAGCTTTGTAACCAATTGAACTCTTTCTTGTGGGGTTTTTAAAAAATACAATCTAACTTTTTTTTTTAATTTTAAATTACTGTTTTTTATTTTTGTAACACTTACTGTTACATTTGTTATGTTTGTTAATAAATGTAACACATTTATTGTAACTAAAATAACAAATTTAACAAATGTAACAAAAAGTGTTATAAAAATTGAAAATAATATATTTATAAAAAAAAGTATGACAATATTTTAAAAAATATTTTGTTTATTGTGGTTATTTGTAAAAAAAGCCCGAATATTTTTTATTTATTTAACTATATGGGTCATCAACCTTTTCAAAAACTTGTTTGAGAGGGGATGCTATCAAGTTTTTGAGAGGGGATGCTATCACTTCAACATGATAGCATCCCCTCGTGAAATAGAATTTCTTCAAGTGGATGATGGATTAAGTGGAAAGTAGTTCCACTTGTTGCTTTCCAAGTCATTTTCTTATGATGTGTGATGATAGCCTGGGCTCTAAGGTAGAGCTCAACCTTGAGCCAAATGTAGAGAGCCCACCCAGGGGTCCAAGATAGCGAGTCTAGCATGTACTCTAATGTAGAGAGCCCAAGCTGAAGAGCCATAAAGTTGGAACCTTCCTACTCGGGTCCAACTTTTCAGTTTGAAAAGTAGTTATGATACCCAAAGACTGTCCACGTGCGTGATATCCAACGGTTACAATAGAAAGATACACTCGTCCACTCACTCCACCTCTTCCGAGATGAGGGCACATATCCCCCTGATAAGCTGGGACATCTGTCACGTAGACATGAAAGCATTACCTATAAATAGCAGCTTATACCATTCCAGGTACTCTCTCATAAACATCTTTTAATTACATACACTCTGCAAAATTTTCTACCATATTTTTTCTCCTACTAATTCTTACGCCGGAGTGGGAATGGAAAAAAAGAGCCCCGCCACTTTCTTTTCAGGTTACCATCCGCGTGCACCTCCACCATTTGTAGAAGAGATTGTGACTAAAAACATCATTGGCGCCGTCTGTTGGAATCTTCTCTCATCATTTTCGCAACAAAAAGCTATAGCAAGACCGAGAACGAGAGGCGCGCGCTCAACTAAGGAAGCTCCATCTGAAAGGACCGTGGCAGAGTCAGAATCTGAAACTCATGGCGTGGAACCGCCACCACCTACATATGCAACCGTAGATCAATTTGAAACCTTGCAAACCTAGATGACAGCTATGATGACTTTGCTTCAGAGTCAAATCTACGCAAGTACTGACAAAATCACCTCGCCTCCAGTAGACCCTATAGAGCATACTCTTGTACAACCCTCATAGGAAGACCCAGCACCACCTGTTGTCGGTCGAGGAATTCCTCATCCCCCTGTGCAGGACCCTGTCGATCGACCTCCATCCCACTATATTTTCTAGCTTTAGACTTGGAACGAAAGCTGGACGAAATGTTGACCCAAAAAATAAAAAGTGCCTTGACAAAGATGAAGGATAAGCGCAGACAAATGGTATTGGAGGGATATCTATTTGCTCCTGAAATCATGGTTGTACCTCAAACACTACGTAGAGAAGCCAGGGACTGGGTGGCCACTTTAAGTATCTCCTCGATCTGTCAGAACTTTTAATCAGCTCTCTCAAAGCTTCGTGGCATATTTCCTAAGCAGCAAGAGGAATAGAAAAACTGCCATAAGCTTGATGCAGGTCATTCAAGACAAAGAAAAAACTTTGCAAGATTATCTTGCTCGTTTCAATAGGACCACATTGGGGATCAAGGACCTTCAGATGTCAGCTATTGTGACCGCCATAATGAACGGGACTCAAAACTGGTCCTTTAAAATGTCCCTCTTAAAAAATTCACCGGTGTCGATGCAGGAGTTATTAAGAAAGGGAGACAAATACGTAGATGTTGAGGAAGCAGAAAGAGTGACTAAAAGTCTGCATGACGGAAGGGATTTAGAGACCAACAAGTGAAAGTTTTATGACAACCAGTGTGTGAGAGATGACAAAGGAAAAAAGAAGGTTGGGCCTCGCAACCAACCCCAATCTAATAAATGGCCCCCCGACCACAAAATGAAGGTACTAAGGCTTTCACCCCTTTAAATACCTCTCGAGCCCATGTGTTAATAGAAATTCGTGACATGAGAGAACTTTAGTAGCCTCAGAGGATGGCGGCACCGCCTAGTAAGAGGGATAAGAGAAAGTACTGCTACTTTCACAGATACCACGGCCATGATACCGAAAATTGTTTTCAGCTCAAGAAGGAACTTGAACGGTTGTTGAAAAGACGCTTCCTAGCCAAGTACGTGAAACATGATTGGGAAAAAGAATGAGCAGTGGAGTCGCCAACTAACTTCCCTCCTCGGGCGGGAGTCATAAATGTCATTTCAGGTGGGGTAGTCGCGGGAAGAGACTCGAATTCGGCCAGAAAAAGTTACGCTCGCTCGAGTGGGGTAGGCTCAAACCAAAAGAAAACCAGATTCAGTCAAGACATAACATTTAGAGAGAAAGACATGATAGGGATAGTATACCCCCATGATGACGCCCTGGTGATCACGGGTGATATCGTCGATTTTGATGTAAAGAGAGTATTCATAGACAACGGTAGTGCGGTAGATGTCCTAACTTGGGATGCATTGCTAGGCTTGAAGGCGCCACTTGAAAATTTAAGACCAGTTACTACTCCTTTGCAAGGCTTTGGAGGAGCCACGGTAACTCTTGAAGGGACCATAGAGCTACCAGTCACCTTGGGAACATATCCAGCACAATCATGACGAATTTTTTGGTGGTAAAAACTCTCATGGCTTACAACGCCATATACGGCAGACCTCTCTTAAATGCCGCCAGGGCAGTGGTATCAACTTATCACCAATCTATGAAGTTTCCAATAAGTCGAGGTGTAGGATATGTGAGGGGAGATCAACATGTATTCAGAAAGTGCTACGTAGACAGCATACAAGTTCAAAAGGTTGAGCCCGTAATGATGCTCGACATCGAACCCTTAAATAGAAGAATTGAACTGCTTAACACAAAAGAAAAGGTTGAGATAGCGAATGGGAAAATGTTGGTAATCGGTGGAGGTCTACCATCTAAAGAGAAGGAAAAGATGATAGCTTGCCTACGGGATAATTTAGATGTATTCACATGGACTCTAAACAACATTCCAGGGATCAGCCCTACCATATCACAACATCTCTTAGGAGTCTTACTGGGATCAAAACCCATAAAACAGAAAAAGATGAATTTTGCCCCAGAAAGGTAGAATGCTATAAAACATGAAGTACAGAAATTGCTCGAGGCAGGTTTCATTCGAGAAGTACAATACCCGGAATGGTTAGCTAATGTTGTTTTGGTGAAGAAGTCCAACGATAAATGGCGTATGTGTGTGGATTATACTGGTTTGAACAAGGCCTGTCTAAATGACTCCTACTCGCTGCCAAGGATAGATCACTTGGTAGATACTACATCCGGCCATGAAAGGCTAAGCTTTGCTTTTTCTAGATACCATCAAATTTCTATGGTCGATTCTGACCAAGGAAAAACTTCCTTTGGGACTGATTTTGGAACATACTGTTATACAGCCATGCCTTTTCGCTTGAAAAATGCGACAGCCACATATCAGAGGTAAATAAGGTATTCGGAGGACTCATCGAAAAAACAATTGAGGCCTATATCGATGACATGGTAGTCAAAAGTGCCCGGTCGATATCACATGACCTATCTACAAAAAGTATTTGATGTTTCACGATAGAACAAGCTGAAGCTAAATCTCGAAAAGTGTGTGTTTGGGACAGCAGAAGGTAAATTCCTAGGATTCATGATCACTCAGAGAGGAATTGAAGCCAACCCGGACAAGATCAAAACAATTCTCGATATGAAGAGTCCCATTAGTAGAAAAGAGGTGCAAAGGCTGTCTAGTCGAATAGCAACCCTCAACTGATTTATGAGCAATGCAGCAGATAAGTGTCACCATTTTTTCAAAGTAATAGGGGGCTCAACCAATTTCCAATGGACCAAAGAATGCAAGGAGTCACTCAAAATACTTAAGCAATCGTTACAGCAACTCCCAGTGTTAACTTGTCCCAATCCATGAGACATACTTAGTTTGTACATAATAGTTTCAGAACGTGTTGTCAGCGATGTGCTAAAGGACCTTGGGAAAGTTCAGAAGCCAATATACTATGTCAGTCAAGTTCTGAGAGGAGTAGAGACACATTACAGCTTAACCGAGCAGTTGGTATTGGCATTAATAGTAACAGTCAGAAAATTGAGACCCTATTTTCAGACTCACACTGTGCAAGTCATGACCAATCAACCTCTGAAGCAAATTATCCATCGACCGGAAACCTCTGGAAGGTTATTGAAATGGGCAATGGAACTCACCGAATTTGACATAGAGTTTAAAACAAGGACAGCCATAAAAGCCCAAGCTTTATCAGATTTTATCACACAACTCACTGCCCCTCTAAAATTAAGAGAAGAGGAAGAAGCGAGGACAGAATGGAAAATATATGTGGATGGGTTGTCTAACAATGAAGGTTCTAGGGCGGGCGTTATTATGATAAGCCCAAACTTAGAAGAGCTAGAGTACTCTCTACGCTTTGGATTCCCTGCCACCAACAACGACGCAGAGTATGAGGCTGTAACCATTGGGCTAAGCATTGCAGTTAGGCTGGGGTTATCTTCGGTGGAAGTATATAGTGATTCACAATTGGTTGTGGGACAAATAATGGAGGAGTATGAATCAAAAGATGATAAGATGGCACCTTACTTAATGAAAGTAAGAGACTTGCAGAGGCGATATAGCAATTTTAAAAATAAAAAAGTCCCCCGAAAGGATAATGCTAGAGCTGATGCATTATCTAAGTTGGCGTCTACAAACCCAAAACACCTGCCACCAATAGCTAATGTGCAAGTGCTCTGTCAGCTAAGTATTGTAAATGCAGTCGAAATCAAAGAAATCAGTACTAAGTGTAGTTGGATAGACTCAATAGTAGACTATATAGTAGATAATAAGCTGCCTGAAAACCCAGCTGAGGCAAAAAGGCTCAGAGCTCGAGCGGCCATGTTCACTGTCATAGACAAAACGTTATATAAACGTGGTTTCTCGGTCCTCTACTTGAAGTGCCTTTCTCCAACAAAAGCCCAAGAAGTTTTGTATGAGATACAAAACGGCATATGTGGCAACCACCAAGGGGCCTCAGCATTGGCTTTCAAAGCGTTGAGACAAGGCTACAATTGGCCCAATATGAAAGAAGACGCTAAGAATTTGGTGAAGAAATGAGATACTTGCCAACGACATGGTAACTTGATACATGTCCCAGCAGAACAGCAGTCTGCAATATTTGGAGTGTGTCTTTTCTTCCAATGGGAGATTGACATCCTAGGACCCTTGCCTGTGGCTAAAGGGCAAAGAAAATTCCTTCTGGTGGCTATAGATTACTTTACAAAATGGGTAGAGGCTGAACCACTAGCCACCATTACTACGGCCAAGATTCAAAGTTTTTTATGGAAAAGTATCATATGCAAATTTGGAATTCCTCGAGTAGTTGTTATTGACAATGGCAAGCAGTTCGAAAATCATGGTTTCAAGGCTTTCTGTGAAAGCTACCATATTGAGCATAAGCTCACCTCGGTAGTGCATCCCCAGGCTAACAGACAAGTAGAGGTGACGAACTGAACAATCCTATGGGACTTGAAAACCACATTAGAAAAGGAAAAGGACATGTGGGCTGATGAGCTACCTAACGTATTGTGGTCCTATCACACTACTCCTAGGAGACCGACCGGAGAGACCCCATTTATGCTCTCTTTTGGGATGGAGGCTGTTGTACCAGTAGAAATCTTGAGCCCAACAAGTAGAATGATAAGTCAGCAGATCGACCCCACCAATACCCGAGCTGAGCTCGATCTTCTAGAGGGAGTAAGAGAGAAGACTGCTGTAAGAACATCAGCATATAAGCAGAAAGCAGCCGAGTACTTCAATCGGCAAGTTAAGCCCATATTTTTTCATACAGAGAACTTGGTACTGAAGAATGCTACGGCAATAGGGCACCCTCCTACTAAGCTAGGGGCTAACTGAGAAGGACCATACGAGGTCATCAGGAGTGTCGGGTAAAGAGCTTACAGCTTAAAAAACCTGAAAGGAAAACCATTGGACAGGCCGTGGAATGTCAAACACCTCAAACAATATTACCAATAGGATGCACCCAGGGGTGATTCTCTACTTTTCTTTTTGTTACAATAAAGACATCACATGTCTTTCTAATGTAATGTTATCTGCTGATCCTCTTGAAGGATTCCAGTGCTACTATATTAATAAAAAGCAGAGACAATGACAAATGATGAGGGTGCTAAGAAATGGCCAGCATAGCTGGGATGTCCCGGTGCCCCTACTGAGTAATAAATCTTCGCGACCTTTGGACAACTGCACTACTTAAAACAATCATGTCTACTTTGACAAAATAAAACCATCAGTTGGGTAAACGCATTAAATCATTCGCATACTAGGTAATAGGCGGATAAACCCATTAGTTGGTTAAAAAATTAATTCAGCCACAAATTGGGTAGACGCATTAAATCATTCGCATAGTGGGTGATAGGCGGATAAACCCATTAGTTGGTTAAAAAATTAATTCAGCCACAAGTTGGGTAGATGCATTAAATCACCCGCAATGGTGGGTGATAGGTGAATAAACCCATTAGTTGGTTAAAAAAATTAATTCAGCCACAAGTTGGGTAGACGCATTAAATCACTCGTAATAGTGGTGATAGGCAGATAAACCCATTAGGTTGTTAAAAATTAATTCAGCCACAAGTTCGATAGATGCATTAAATCGTCCACGATGATGGGTGATAGGCGTATAGACCGTTTGGTCGATTAACAAATTCAATTGCTCGTTAAAACGAGTGTTAGACAAATACGAGGTAACGAGGTCAAAATTACTCCAAATAAAGGATTCAATAGCCAAAGCGTTATCCAAGAAAAAGGGAGAAAGACCACAAAAGTGGTAGACCACTGCAGTGGTTGACTACGGCAATAGTGGTCGACCACTGTTGGTCGACCTAAAGTGGTCGACCACTGCGACAATGGTCGATCGAAAGTGGTTGACCGCTATGGTCAGCACAGAGCGGTCTACCACTTTGGTCGACCACTATGTTCAAGCTTAGCGGAATGATTGACATCAACCGTTATGTTCAACTATGGCCAGCCAGAAAGCTTGGTTGACAAAATGATCCAACCTAGAAATTAAAATAGAGCATGCATAATTATGAACACAATTATGAATGTTTAAAGCAAGCGAATATCAACGCAAGTTTTCCAAATAGGCGAATGAGTCATGTCTACCCACATCCTGGGCCAAGAGAAATCAAAAGGCTTTCAAGCGAACATCGTTTATACACCCATATTCCAAGACAAAATACTAAGACTTCTGAAACATTGTTTTATACCTACATCTCGGGCCAAGAAAGTTTACAAAATCTTACAAAAACAGGAAGAGAGACAAAAAGTAGGCGTCAAGCTGAAGGACCGCCAGCATCGCCTCCTCTAGATGTGCCGTCTCAATGACCCTTAGGAGCACTCTTTCTGGGAGCTGATTCAACCGTTCGCTGTTTGGCCATGAAACGGTCGAGCCCCAAAGAGTCAAGCAACGGATGCTCCTCAGCCAACCACTTCTTGGTGAGACTTATAGAAGCCTTCATTGACTCCGCTCCGTACATGTGCATACAACTAGAAAACTCTGAGGAGGCTTTGTAGCTAGAAAAAGCATCTTCTTGGGCACGGGCTAGTGTGCAGCGCAGTGTGTCAATCTCATCCTCCTGTGCCTTGGCCCTAGATACAGCTAACTTGGCTTGGCTGCTCTTTTCACTGATCTCTTTCTTAAAGCTAGTAACCTCTGCTTTCAGCTCTGTCTCTTGAAGATCCATATGTTCCAAGTGCCTCTCCAAATCTTCGTTCGCTAAGGCCATGGCATCCTGTATAGTGATCATCTGACAAATGGATTCCAATGTCAAGATCAGTCATAAAGTTACACAAAATAAAAGTCAAAAAAATTGGGAAAAAATGAAACATTACCCTCCTGATGTACACTGGTAAGGTCTTGTTCACCGATGAAACCTTCCTCCGAGATAAACCAGTACGTAGAGGCTCCAGTGCGCAGCTTTGAACCAATTCAAGGTCTCGATTAGCATTAGCGGACAGAAAATGAATATCATAAAGGGTGGTCTCATCGTCAAGAAGATCCTCATCGGGCTGATCAACAGGCCCATCCTTAAGGCATTTCCCTCGGCCGCCCCCTTTCTCTATATTGGTGGTGGTTAGAATCTCCTTGCTCGAGGCAGACCCTTTGCCTTTGTTTGAGGGCCTCCTTTTCTTACTCGAAGCAGAATCCTTCATTGGCCCCTCATCATCAATAGCTAAAGGAATAGAGTTCAACACAGTATTCAATCATACTCAACACCATCCATACCTGAACAAGAAAAGCAACAGTTAGTCTGAAAAAATGATAACTCCGTATAGTGTGAAAAAACAAGAAGATTGGCAGGTGGGAAGCCTACCAACAGGATGACCGATTCTCACAGTCAGCATGTTACGATCTGTTAAAAATTTGTTTAGCTCCGAGCCCGGAGGATCTAAGTTGATAAGCTGGTCGATTTGTTTTTGAAGATAAGGAGTGATGTCTACTGGGCTATTGAATAGTCGAATTTGTGGATGTTTCCACAAGGTATCGAAAGGAAAACTATCAGTAGTAGGGCTAACAAAGAAAAAACGGTTCTTCCACCCGCTGTTCGAATTCCTATAGTAGGGCACGTGGAAAGAAACCCGAGTGGAAAAGTACACATAACTATCACAGGACACAAGGCGATGTATTTCAAAAATACACCTAAAAAGGTCAATGGATGGATCGATGTCGTGAAGAAGACACATGTACAGAAAATAAAGAGCTAATCTCCAAGCATTTGGAGCCACCTGGCTAGGAGTTAAATGAAATTCATGGAACATGGCAATGAAAAAGGATGTATTGGAAACATAAGTCCTCCATCCATACTATCTTTGTAAATGGCGACCTCGAAGGGATTCGACCCGGGAAGCCTTTCTGTGGGGTATGGGGCTCTATATTGTGGTCATCAAAAATCTTAAATTTTACTCACAACCTATCCAATTTAGTTTCAGAGTTATACACACTATAGCCTTTAGGGATGTTAAGAGGTACTATGTGTCCAGAAGGAGACCTACCAATTTGAATATTAGCAGAAGATGATCTGATGGGTGGCATTCTACCTCCGGCTCGTACAGCGCCAGCCGAACGATCACTCGGCTCCAAGAATTCATTTGACTGTCGGGTAACCTCCGAGACCGGTTCGACTTTCTCCTGTTTGAAAATCTTTCAGAAGTCCTTCGATTGATTAATTTCGTGGAGCTACTGCGATCGCTCGACGGGCTACTTGAGCCACTACGGCTCTCGCCGGTAGAATCAAAGGAAGATTCATTATTAGAGGAAAGTATTACCCTAGGCATGGAAATAGACAAATTGGAGGTTACCTGTGGACAACAAAGTCTGTCAGACTATAAAAAAAAATAGAAGTCAACAAAGGGCTATGGACCTTTTTGACAACCCCACGACCAGTTGACAAGACAAAGTGCTCAGTCAAAGTGCCCTTCAGCAGGTGAGCTGCAATTCATGAAGTAAAGACGTTCCAAATTTCAAAACCTTTAAGGAGATTGGGCCAAGTAAGAAAGAAATTTGTTTGGACACAAGCAAAATACTCACCTTGGCCGATCTTCTGTGTAGACCAGCTGCGGTCTACTACACGGCTCGGTCTACCACTATGCTCGATCGAACACCTTGGTCTGTCAACCACCTTGGACGACGAGCGGTCGACCGGTCAAAGGGTATAAAAGACGACCAGGTGACTGCAAAAATTTCGAAGTTTTTTTAGAGAGAGAAGGATTATGGAATTTTGCTTATAAGAATGTGAAAATGAACCAACAAGAGAATGAAATGCTTTCCTTTATATAGAGTAAGAAAGAGCGGGAAGTGAAAATTTAAAATTTTCAAATTTAAAGGAAATGAGGGAAATGGAAGTCTCAAATTTTCAAAGAAAAGAAGACTGAAAAAATGCACGTGGAAACTGATTTCTCTTATCCAATCAAATCATTGTAAACAATAATATTAGAATACATATACTTCCAGATTTCACTAACTTGCATGTGCATCAACATTCCATATAAATGCCTACCCCCACTTAATTTTTCACAGTGGTCGACCATTAAAATGGTCGACCACTGTTGCAGCGGTCGACCAACCGCAGTGGTCGACCGCTGTTGGTCGACTGCTGTTGGTCGACCACTGTTGATCCTCAAATTCGATATTATTTTTCCTTGTTTTCTATTCTAATATGTCCATTTGTTAATTTTATTTAACAAATAAAATTGTCAATACACCTACCTTAGTCACAATGTGGTGTTTTTGAAAAAGAAAATTTCATTTAACCTTCCTAAACAAAACAAGCTATTTTATATGTCTAGGTATAAAAAAGAAAATTTCGAACGAACATTGTTCATATAAAAAAAAATTAGTTAAAAAATGTTTATTCATACTCATTAACGATAACAATCACTAATGAGTAGGGGGGCTTATGATGATAGCCTGGGCTCTAACGTAGAGCCCAACCTTGAGCCCAATGTAGAGAACCCACCCAGGGGTCCAAAATAGAGTCCAGCCTGGACTCTAATGTAGAGAGCCCAAGCTGAAGAGCCACAAAGTTGGAACCTTCCTACTCGGGTCCAGCTGTTCAAGTTTGGAGGGAGCTTGTTCAAGTTTTTCAACTTCGAAAAGATTGATTTTGTTAAGATCCCATGTAGAAGATCTAGATTGTGTAATTGATTCTAATGATAAATATTTGGAAATAATTATATTTGAATGCATAGGCTTAACTTTCATTAAGAGAGTCTCATCTATTGGAGAAGATCTCAAAGCTTTGGGATTGAGGGTAGTACCCATAACTTTGTAGCAAACTCTATAAATCACGACTATTGACCTACAGCGATCATCAAACTCAAGATTTTTACCCATAATATCTAGGGTAAGAGAGTTCGTTATGACTCAATGAGCTAAAGCAACAGAGAAATTTGGATAATAATTGAAGAAAATGGGACCACTTTTTGAATTTGAATCTAAAACAAATAATAAAGAATTTGAAATGTTAAGTTGTCTTTTGTCTCGTAGAAGTAATAAAACTGGAATATCTAATCCTAGACGAAATGAAGGTTTAATTGATACTTGAACTAATATAATATGAAGAAACTTATATTTCTTTTTGTGGCTTATAATTTCTTCTTTTGAGAATAGCCTAATCTAAGTTAGATCATGTTTAATAGGTAATATTTGTTCACATATTTAGATTGAATAATCTTGACTACAAAATGGGCCAGTCCATAGCCTGATCTTCGGGCTTGTCTGACCCAATAAAAATTAATCAAATAAAAATTGGGCCAATTTAGCCCGTTACAATTACCCCATTGGGCTGGCCCGAAATTCCCCCCCTCCCCCATTTCAAACACCCAACCCACCCACCCACCCCACGTGGCAACAAATGGGAAAAGGATTTATCCCCCCCTAGTTTCCAGTTGGCACCGGTCGGAAACGAGGGGGGAGAAATCTTCCCCTTCCCCCTCAGCAAATAGGGGGGATTTTAATTACAAAGTTGAAAGATCCAAATGGATCTACTGTCTTTGATTGCAAACATACATTTTACATCCATCCTTTAATTCCGCATACAAAAAGTAATTTAAACATACGAAGTATTTAAAAATACTAGGTTTACAATTGATGTTGTAGATGCAATAGGGAATGGATTCCCCCTCCCCCCCCCCCCCCCCCCCCCCCCCCGGTTCCCAGCCGGCACTGACCGAAAACGAGGAGGGAGAAATCTTTCCCTCCCCCCTCAGTAAATAGGGGGATTTTTTCCCATTGTTTCCGGCCAGCACAGCCGGAAACAAGCTGGAAAAAATCTCCCCTCTCTGTCGCAACAAAAAGGGGTGGGGGGGAGGGGATTTCTCTCTCCCTAGTCGCCGCCGGAGGCCAGATGGGAGATCTCTGGTCGCTGTCAATTTTGGTAGGGTGGGGGAATGAGGAAGACATCAATTATTTTTTTTTAATTATAAATAAATATTTTTAAAAAATAAGTTAAAAATTTAAGTTAGACTGTCCCATTAGCTCTGTGGCCCAAAGTCGGGTTGGGTTGGGTTGGTCCAGTAATAACCAGTCCATGTAAAATTGGGTTAGGGCTAGCCCAGTCCAATTTTTTATGTAGCCCGTCTAATTTCTGGTGGACTGTCCCATTTTCCAGCTCTAATCTTGACAAAAGTCAAAAATATCTACTTCATATATAGCCTTTCGATCAACTTTATGAATTGACCAATTTTATAGTCTTTGTTCTATTTTAACTATTTGACGTTCTTAACTATTGATAGAATCTAATTCATTTTGATCAAGATCTTCATCATTATCATAAAAAATTATTTTTTTGAACTAAACCTACTACTATTAAACCTACTGATACAATCTTTGGAACAAGACATAATAACAAATGTTCCGGTGCTATGACTAAATGAGTGGTTGACGGGTCTACCCAACCTAACAAGACCACCTATTGGCTGACCAACTATCAAGAGACTTGACCAATGCTTTTCTCTCTATATATATAGGAGCGGATTTACAACATGGCAAGACTCCACGTCCGTCCATGCTAGAATTTTGCGAAAAAAATGGTCACTGTGTTTTGAGCAATAAAAGAAAAATAGAGATTGGATTCTCTGCGTGTAAGTATATGTGTATATATATGCCGCCGACTCTTTCTTGAAGAAGACAACTTTTAAAATAATATAATGTATTCTCTCTCTCCTCCCTGTATCTATATATAATAATGTATTCTCTTTCTCCTCCCTCTCTCTCTCTCTCTATATATATATATATATCTCTCTCTCTATATATATATATATATATAGAGAGAGAGAGAGAGAGCTATGACTGCAAGTCAAGAGTTGGAGTGTAAGAAAAAGTCAAAATAATGATGATGTTTGTTGATCAAGTGGGCTGATGAATGCCACATGTCAGGTAAGTTGGGATTGTACTAAATATTTTTTTAGCATTATTACAGCTTGTATCGAATTATATTTCATTATTATATGATTTTTTTGTTGCTTGATAAGTTACGTATTTATTAAAAATATTTTCATATTATTTTTTCACAAGCATTGGCTGTTGACTGGTCAACGATCAATATTTAACCGTTGATCAGTCAACGTCCGCCCTAGCTGAACTTCAACTCTAGATTCACCCCTATATATATACACACATTATTTTGGATAATGAATCTTATATGTATATTATTTTTAATTTATCACACAATAATGTAAGTACAAAACTAATTAATTAATAAGATTGACGCACAAGGTGATTAAAGATGTTTTATATATATAATATATGTTATAATATTTAAATACGAGAACATTCTTCTTATTAATGAATTTGATATATAATTATAGTCTTTAATTTAAACTAATTCAATAATGGTCTATATTTATTAAAATCTTTAAAATTCTAATGCTCACATCCAAATATATTTCAATAAAGATTTTAATACATTTAGATCATTAAATTAATTAAAAAAAAAATCGTGATTATTTTTTAAATATATTTACAGGTACAACGGTCTCCTTTAAACATATGGACAAGTTGGTTTTGAATTATTATTATATAATTATAGTTCTAAAGAGAAAGCAAAGGCCAAACATTAAATTAATTTACTTAAAGGATCACGTGAGCTGTGCCTATAAAAAAAAAAAAAAAAAAAATAGTATTAAATTGTTTATCCTTATTACCTATGTTTAATTTACTTAAGGATCACGCGAGCTGTGCCTATAAATAAAAAAATAGTATTAAATTGTTTATCCTTATTACCTATGCAAATTGCACATGATTGACAGTGATTAAGCATTAATTAGTATTCAATCACGCTTTTAGATTAAATATTTCAAGGCTTTTTTGCACAAATAGTCCCTGATTTTTGCACTTACTGTGGTTGATGATCTATCGTTTTATTTTTGACAGTTTAACCCTTATTTCAAACATTTTTTTACAATAATAGTCCTTTTCATCAATTTCCGTCCAATTCTCCGTAAAATTTGACGTTGGAAAATTTTTGATTTAAAAAGTAAAGAAAAATTTGTAGCAAAAGTCCATAATCTTTTAAAAAGTGTCGAAAAGTCCCCTAACTTTCTAATCCTCACACATATGATCCCAAACTTTTTTGACAATTTTACCCCCAACTTAAATAAATTAAAAATAACTCCTAAATTTTTTTTCAAAAATACAAATAAGTCCTAAATCATTTTATTTTTTTTTACAGATTTACACTTAAAATAATAAAAAGTGTGTCATCAAGTCCCAAAACTTTTAATTTTGTTCACCAAAATGACATTTAAAACGTGTTTGATTAAAATCAAATTTTTTAGTAAAAATTGTTGAAATGTGTGGTTGAAAAGTTGTGGGACCATAAAATGTGTGGTTAAAATTAATTGTTGACTTTGACTTTAGCTTTTTAGCAAAATCAAAATTAAAAACAAACGGGCTCTTAGAGTCTCTACAGATTTTGTCCAGTGATCCGTTAATTAACAAAAAAAATTATACCAATGATCAAAACTTGACCAATTTAAAATTTTAATTTATTTTTCATACCAATTAAAAAAAATGTGGGGTGGGCTGGAGATTGTGAATAACTTTTTTTTTAATTATTATTTAGTAATTTGTATGAAAAATAAATTAAAATTTTAAATTGGTCAAATTTTGATCATGGGTATAATTTTGTTGAAAAATTAGAGAATTTTGCTGCAAATTTTCCTTTACTTTTTAAATCAAAAATTTTCTAACGTCAAATTTCATGGAGAATTAGATGAAAATTGACGAAAAGGACCATTGTGGCAAAAAACATTTCAAATACGGGTTAAACTACCAAAAATATGATAAGTCTTCAACCTGCAGTAAGTGCAAAAGTCAGGGACCATTTGTGCAAAAAAAACCAATATTTCAATATAGTATCAAACTCATGCACTTAAAAAATTATGTACTGACGTGTGGTAAATATAAGTTAATGCTTGTTAGTTCAACTTCTTCATATACTACAAAAAATTTCACTTTTAAGGTTTTTTTTTTTTTTTTTTGTCTTGAAAAGTTTCCCGTCGATCCTTTTTAGACTGTTGGAGAATCCAGTTTTTGGCATACTTAATTATATTTTATTTATTGATATGACACAATTATGATTCAATGATTATCTAGTAGTTGTATGGAAATTGGAAACATTAATGCTATATTTATCACAATCTATTTATCAGTTTTAGTTATTCTAAAACTCTTGTTCTTTATCAGTTAAATAAGTTATTGAATAAATTGCATGTTTAAGTATTCTAATTGAACTAGGTTTCTAAGTTGAGAAGATATTAAAATATTATCTTTATATTTATCTACTTAAATGAAAATATATAACTAGATTTATTTTCATATTCTTGTGATTTATCTTACCTTTTCTTTTATAGAGTCTATTTAAACTTAAAGACTTATTTTGTCTTATCAATGTATAAGATAAATATTAAGTCATTAAGTTTAGACAAACTTCTTGTACTATAAATTAGACAGGTGGTATTCCAAGAATTCTACGGATTTTAAAAGCAAAGATACTCAAGCATATAAGAGCAAATTATTTATGAGTTGAGAGTTCAAAGAAATATTCAAAAGTCCTAACCCGATCAAAATTCTATTTTTGAGAACGGCTTTGAGAAACTGAGAGTAGAAGAAATCCATTGTGAGAGAGAACGGTATTTCAGCGGCAAGATAAGGACTGGGTCTTTATTTCGATTTGTGGAATCAATTCGGGGACACTCGTGGAATGGACCAAGATCAAAACCAAAGTATTTGACTGCATTCCTTGACTAGTTAAAGAAGATATAAACAATGAAGTTTTATTATTGTTCTTAACTAAGTTTTAATTTTTGTAAATTGGTGATAAAGTTTTAGATTACGTCTAAAATTGTAATTTTAAAAAGATGAGACGTCTGTAACATGTTCTAAAATAGTGGATTTATTAACCCGTAGCATGGGGGTCTGTGGATGTTTCCCTTAAGGGATTACCACGCTATATCTGATATTAATCAATGTTTTAATTGCCTTATTTAATAACTGTAAAAACGTTCAGTGAAATGTTCTGACGTTCAACAAACTTTCATCAATATCAGAACATTAAAGTGAACGTTGTGTTTTAATAAAAAATATTTACAGACTTTCAGTAACAACATATTCAAACCTCTTTCTAAGTTGTTTGTTATCTAGTTTGTTATCTAGATTTAAAATTAACATAGACAATTAGTGCTCTAGTTTTGCCAAAAATAAAAATAAAAAGTGTTCCTTAGTTTTAATTAGGTGTAAATATTTATTTTATCTGATATTTAAATCAGTCAATCAATAATATATGAATATTATTTTCAACTTTTAAATCAGTCAATCAATAATATATGAATATTATTTTCAAAAAATAATTTATCTATTTCGTTATTTTCTTCTATCACGTTTTGTTTTTCTTACTCACAATTTGTGTTTGTAACACATCCGATGTACGTATATTAGTGTACATGTAACAATATCTCACATTGTGCATAAATATGTTAAGAGTTTTTTTTTTTTTCAATGGGTGATTGTTTTCATACTGTCGCACTACAAGAAATTCACTTTTAACTACAAAAATCTTGGTTTTCTAAAGTTTCTCGACGACTCATTTTCGATGAAACAAATTAAAAATGACTGTCTACGATAAAAAAATGCATTGTTGAAAGTAAAATTGCTGGTAATGTCGTCTTTAAAAACAATAATTAATTAATCTAAGATAATTCTAATTATGTTTAATAATCAATAATGACAAAAAATCATAATTTTTTGGAAAATTAGCACAAATGGTCCCTAACGTATGACATTAATGCGCAAATGGTCCCTAACTTTTTTTTTTTTTTTTTTTTTTTTTTTTTTTGCTGAATGGTCCATAACCTATCTATTTAGATGCACAATTGGTCCTTTTTGACGAATTCCGTTAAAAATTCATTACAAAACCTTTCATTTAGGTGCGCAAATGGTCCCTCTCATTTTTTTTTTGTTTTTATTGGTATGGGTAAAATTGTCAAGTTACATTTTTTTTCAACCTTTCAATTGGCGCAAATGGTCCCTAACCTTACTTTTAATTAAAGAAATTTGCAATTAGAATTCCTAACCTTAAAAAAAAAGTATAAATAAGTCCGATACTTTAATTTTTTTATTAAAAAAATTAAAAGAAAATTAACAAATTGACAATATACTAAATTATTTTGTATATTTTACGAACTATTATAAAATAACTAAAATTTAAGCTCATAATTATTAACGAATGTGCTAATTAAAATTATTTTATTATTATTAAGTAATCATATTATTTAAAATTCAAACTTTAATTTTATCGTTACAATATAAAAAAAATAACTTAGTCGCAAATAAAAATTTTAGTTACTTTCCAAACAGCACTTGAACCAAACAAGATCTATCCATGTAGCCAAACATTAGTCTTCTTCTTCGTTGAATTTTCTTCTTGTCCAAACAACTAACCACCACCAACAATTTCACATGACTTAAAAACTGTACTATATGCTCAAAAGAATAGCCAAATTTTAATATTATAATTTAGACTAAATTACTGAGATTTATAACAACTAGGCCCGTTCTCCTGTCCTAGTGGGTTTTTCTTATCATGCCCATATCCTTCGTGGCATGTCCAACTCAGATAAAATTGACATATCACTACGTCCACGCAAGCACCCCCATTCTAAACTTAATTTTTACATATCCCTCATTTTTCCCAAAATCAATTGCTCTACCACCACCACACCCGCGCCGGGTCGGACATTGCTCCACCACCACCACCACCACACCCGCGCCGGACCTCCACCACCACCCCAAACCACACCGACAGAGTCCAACGTTGGACAACCACTCCAACGCGCCCAAATCCATCACCAGACCCAAACCCACCATCACCACCACCACTACCACCACCAGACCACCACCACAGTTTCTTGAACTATCTCATCCCAACCACCAGAACCAGGCCCGCGCAGGACCTCTACCACCACGCCCTCGCCGGACCTCCACCACAACCCCAAACTACACCGACAGAGTCCAACGTTGGACAACCACTCCAAAGCGCGCAAATCCACCACCACCACCGGACCACCACCGCAATTTCTTGAACTCTCTCATCCCAACCACCAGAAGAAGGTTTGTGATCCTAGCAACATGAAGCCCATGAACCCATAATGATAAAGCAAGAAACCCCAAATCGGGGTCCAGCCAAACATCAAGAAAGAGGATAAATCAAAATGAAGCCCATCCCTTTTAGCTATGGAGTCACCATTTTTCTTGGTGGTAATTAGTTTGCTTCTGGCCGGGTAGAGAGAGAGAGAGGTGTGGAAGAAGAGAGGTGTGGTGGGTTTGCTTCCGGCTGGTGGAGAGAAAGGGAGATGTGGAAGAGGAGAGAGAATGGTGGGTTTGCTTCCAGCGAGAGATGTGAAAGAGGAGAGAGGACTTTACTTATTGGGTTTGTAGATGTGGCAATTTTATCTGAGTTGGACACGCCACGTAGGATATGGGCATGATAAGAAAAACCCACTGGGGCAGGAGAACAGCCTATTATAACAACTACATAGACATCTCTTATGCTATTTATTAAATTATATTTGTTTTCTTGGTTGTCTTTTTATAAATTTTAATTTAGGAAAAAATAAATAGTTATAATTTTCAAAAAAATTAATCTTTTTGTACAGAGCAATTTCGTTCATCTTAATCGCAGTTTTGTTAATATTAATTTTTCAATGTTTTAATATATTTCTTGCACGAACTAAAAATACAACTTTGTTCATACAATCGAATTATTTTAGGGTTAAGATTCTAGCTTATGTATCCCTCCAAATATCCATTCCTAGTATTTTGTAAGCATTATCAAAACTTTCATTTCAAATTTAGAGTTTAAAGATAACTTTATTTCTTTTATTTCACCTTAGTAGGGTTTACTAAGATCATGTCATTAACAACAAACAAGAAAAAAATGGGCTATGCATTTGCAGTTTTAACTTTAAAGTAAAAATGTTCATTACTTCTCCTAAAACCTATTTTAAGAACATACAAGTCAAAAAATTTATACAATTGTCTTGGTGAGTGTTGGAAAAATATGAGTGCCACATATGTTTTAGTTTAGCTTACTAAAAATATATTGTTGATTTTTATTGTCGAAAATGGAGGTAAGTGTGCACATTCTGACTAGGTACATTGTTTCTAGTTCAAACTGGCTGAGATGATAAGCATAATTTTATTATGTTGATTTCGTAACCAACATGTACAGCTTGTGTATTTTAGGTTATGTGCCATATCATATTGTTTTGGATTTGTTTAGGAAAAAAATATATATGAATGTTGAATTAATATTGACTTCTCATAGAAGATCCTTTGATATATTTTCTACTAATATTCTTACCATTTTATTGCATATATTTAGGTAAGAAATAATTCATATATTGATTATTACATTATCTATAAGTAAGGTTAAGAATCATTAATGAATTAAGCTTTGAAATTACAAAATCATTATCTATCTTGAGATATGTGAAGACTCCAGAGCTCCAAAATAAAGAATGTTTTCTTTCACTTCTTTCTGTCTACCCTGTAATGTTGAGAATATTTGATATTTTTTTATTGAACATTACTAAAATCTTATTAATTCCTTTGAAATTTATATTATTTGTTCATTTAATTGAGGTGATTTAATTTTTTTATATTTTTTAATAAATATTTATATTGACATGAGAATTATGATTTATTACTTTGAGTTCTTAATTATATACATTGTGGACGATTTGGTCATGCAAGAAGTTACTTGAAATAATATTATATTATATAAAAATTTAGCTTAATATTAAAAAAAAAATGAAAGTCTTTAATTGAAGTCTACAGAAGTCTACAGAAGTCTTTAACAAAAATCTGGACTTTTATTAATTCTTAATAAATCCATAAAAGTCACTTAACAGTCAACGTATTCTACAAAAGTCACCAACTTATAAAAGTCTATAAAAATCTTTAAAAATCTCAATTGAATACAGCTCCATATATTCAACTGTTGCATCAAACTCCCCACGAGGAACATCTAATTAGTTCTCTGGAGACCCCCAGAATGACGATCTATGATTTACCATGTATGAGGCTCAGCTGCGCCGAATGGAGAGGACAATTCAACGTCTTACGATGAATCTGAAGCATAGAATACCTGGAGTTGTGCCAGAGGAGGACGAGGACGAGGACGAGAATGTGAACAACGGTAGGGGTTTGGGGGATGTATAGATTTTATGTATAATAGAATTTTTTATATTATTTAAAATATATAAAAAAAAATTGAATGTTTATAGTGGCGACAAAGTCGTCGCTACAATAAAACAAATTGATGTACATTAGCGACGATATTGTCATCTCTATATATATTATATAAATAGCGACGACAATTATGATATCTAAAAATTAATAGCGATGATCCCAACGTCGTTACTATTTAAGACAATAGAGACGACTTTATCGTTATATTTTCTCTAATTTCAAGAAATAGAGCACGACAATGTTACGGCGACAATGTCGTCGGTATAGATTCAAATATATTTAGCGACGATATATTTTCGTCGCTATTAACTTAGAAAGACTAATCTATTGAGACGACATATATCGACGACAATGTCCTCTCTATGTATATAAAAGAACGACAAATGATCTTTTAGCGACGGCTTCTGTCACCGCTATATACCCCCTTTCTTGTAGTGACATATATTTAAAGTTTGGATCAATATCAAATTATGACCTCATGCTAATTCTATATTTTCTCTTTGGTTTTCGTATAGGCATTTTTGATAGTGCTATTGAAATAGCCATTCTAGCTATATTTTCATTTACTCCACCTATTTCATATAGTATTCGACCTCTAACCGTTGCGATTAACCACTTTTTTTAGCAACACGTGATTAATGAATGTTTCTATTTAGATGTTGCAACGGGGTTTTTTTTTTTTTTTTTTAAGTGTTATAGCAATATTTGTTGAAGTACCTAGTTTTACCAAAACCATAACATTTTTTATCTTTATTCTTACACTTTGGATCTTGATCTATGTTTTCCATTTTAAGTGGGATTATATCTGTATTGGTTCGTACCTGTGGCAATAAGGCCTTCAGCAGAATTGGCATCTTGCCTTCCATTTTTAATCTCCAACTCTCCACTCCTAAGAGAGTTAATTACAATTTTAGGTGTCAATAACATTTAACAAGATGACAACCTTATATTCTCCTCAAACCTTTTCCCCAAAGTTCATTATATACTTATTAAAGATATAAAAGTTTACATCAACATCTTTAGTAAGGTCAATTTTAAAACTAACAAAACCCTTTCTAAATGAAACAATTTACTATATAGGGAGTGATTTTACCATTGATAACTTCTCTAATATTTCCCAAGGTGTCCTACTTTCTTTAATACTGCATCAGAAAGATGCACTATGATGGAAATGTAGGCAAGTTCATCTACTTTTGTCTTTTGGTCCTCAAACATGGTGGCACGGAACTTGCCATCTATGGCCTTAGCACCTTTTGTTCCACTAAAATCCCTTTCACCTTCCGTTGCCATATTGGGAAGTCCTCCTTCCTAGTAAACACTCCAAATTCAAACTTAGAAGTGGACATTTTCCACACAGATTAAGGACAACTGGTATCTTACTTCTAAATTATCAAGTAAATGAATTAAAAGTTCAAGGGAAAAAGTCGGATGTATACTGGTTATAAAATGTATTTCTAAGCATTAATTATGCTGAATTCAACACTTCATACAAAATTCACTAGAATAACAATTTTCAAGATTTTTTGAAAAAATAAGTTTTTGGTTTTATCACTCATTTAAAAAAAATCCCGAGAATAACAATTATCAAGAATTTGATAGAACATACAGTTGAAATACGCCAAAGAATGGTCACAATTTTCTTTTTAAGAAATTTCAACCATTCAAGATTACAATAGACCACATATGCTAACAATGGATCAAGAACTCAAAGTTCAAAAGAATAAACGGTCAAATTATAAATTCATTTCCAATGCTTCCGTCTAAAACTAATATTACCGTCCTATGTGACATTAAATTTTTTTTTTTAAATTGGCAGGTCTTCAATTTTTATTTCCCTGACTTTTTTTCTAATAAAATGCTGAGATGAATTTAAATTTGCTGAGTCACTCTATTTAGAAATCTATCTAAATTTAAATGGACTTCTACATGGAGTCTATTTTTTGGTGTGCCATATCAGCTAGACGGAGTTCTCGTCAGCATGCATTTGATAGAGTTTTTTTATAACTCCGTCTATCTATACTTACGTGGCACATCTAAAATGTAATAGAAAGAGTATATCATGCTCCTAGCCTCCATGCTATCACAAATCCTTTTTTTTTTTTCTTTTCCATAGTTTAAGATCTGGTAACTTTTTCTAGGTCAAAGTAGATAACAAAATGTCTCTTCCCTCCTTAGGTCTCTCACTATGAAAAGATTCAAGATACAAGTTTGGGCGGGGTTGGGTGTCACAAGGGGACAACATATCCTTGTCACTTATAGTAACATTTTTCATTTCAATATCATAATTTATTTTATTGAAACACAAGACAGTGAACACAGCTAATACAAATAAACAAGAAGAAATTCAGAAAACATGGCCTAATCTGGTGGCTCAAAATCATCATATAGAAGCGTGAGAATTTTCATCTTCAGGAAGTCCAGTAGAGTCGATGAAATTCTTCATAGCAGTATACAATTCTGTAGCAGCAGTCGTGTTTGAAAGTTCTATTCCATGGTAACCTCCTTCATCGAATTTAGAGACCACCGGTACTTGATATGCTCGTAACAATTGTACTAATTGCTTTGATCGATCAACCAACGGGTCACCTTCATTGCCTTTCACGAAGAATCTCGGCAAACGTGGGACTCGTCCGAGGTAAGATCCACCAGTAAGTGGATTACAAAATTCATGATCTTTATTGGCATAGGTTGGCAATGCCAATGTCCAAAGCACATCACATACATACAAAGGAGCATAAGCATCGTCAAGGAGTCTAAGCTCTGATGAAGTGTTTTGAATTCCTCCGAAAAATGCCTGATTCAGTAGCACTCCACGAATTTTTAATGGTTTAATATTGAAATCCAGGGTACGGAGGGCGGTATGATAAACTATATTCGCACCTGCGCTACTGCCCAATAAGAAAACTCTTGAAAATTTAGCATACTTAAACCATGGATGGCGGCCAGAGTAACCTATTGCCTGAGACTGAAGCCAAAAGATTGCATTCAAGGCATCATTGTAGGCTGCCGGAAGGCGGTTTTCGGGGGCCAGTCGGTACTCCACGGAGACTACTATGGCCGGGAACTGCGCGGCGATATTGTTGCAGAAGTTGTGAAAAATGACAGTTGATGCACTAAACAACACGAAATCTCCTCCGTGCAAGTAGACGATGACTGGAAGCTTGGTGTTAGCAGAGGCATTCACCGGCCGATAAAGGCGGACAAAGGCTTTGCTTAACGGACTGATTCGTACGTCCGTTGAGAGGGCCACCAGAGTAGGTTGGTTTGGATCAACAGACGGTGTTGCGTTTACCATAGGAATTTGGATTTGTCTGTCTAATGTGCCATTTGAATTGTAACTGATTCCAAGTGCTTTGAAGGCTTCTTGCCAAGTATGTTGGCAATTGACTGCTGGCCATGATTGACACAAACACAAGAACAAGAGAATACTGCATGCTGCCATGGCAGGCCATGATTTTGGATTTTGATCCATACTATGTTGTCTGAACAATTTTTGTTGCTACAAATGATTCAAACTATTTGCATTGAAGAGGGCTTTATAAAGAACAAGGCTTTGAGGGTTTCATTAAAAAAAAAAAATTATTTGTAACAAGTTGACTGTTGAATAATATTGAAGTATGTTTGCTTTTTCTTTGTTTTGGGATCCAATGTTAAATCCATGATTATCACTTCAAGAATTATAAATATAAATTAATCATAGTATTTGTAATTTATTATTCAATTAAAGTAGGAAAATTACAGATGGTTCCTGACTTATTGAAAATGTATCAAGTAGGTCCCCAATCTAATATTTTGGTAGCCTAAGTTCCTAACCTTTAATTTTCATAACATTTGGGCCCTCTGTTGATGTCTTTACCCCTTTAATTACAAACTCATTTTTTTGTGTAAAAAAGAAAACTTTATTCTTACCTTTAATTACAAAAAATAATAATTAATAAATAACAAAACTAAATAAAAATAAAAGAAGAAACAAAACTTCCTATCCACAATCACCCCAACCTCCCATTGGATTTTGTTTTTTCTGTTCTTTCTTCTTTAATTAATGATGAGGGTAATATCATCTTTGGTTACTAATTGAGTGTTTAGTCAATGATAAGGTTAAAATCATCACATTCGACAATCCGGACGAGGTAGTGGCCCTTTTGCAAATCAACTTTGGTGTAGAATTTGGCGCTACCAATCCTATCAAACAAATCAACAATCAATGAAATATGATATTTATTCTTCACAATTACTTTTGGAATAGAACCGGTAGTCCCACACATCTTAAAGGAACCATCATGCTTTTTTTGGAATAGAAATGGCGTGACATTAAGTCGTTTGAAGATTATAATTTTGTCTCTTTCAACAAACTCTGTTAATTGCCTTTGAAGTTCTTTCAACTCCGGGAGTGTCATTAGATAGAGTGCCATTGCAGGAGGTTTAACACTCAGTTCAAGCTCAATTATGTGTTTCACCTCGATTGCTAAAAAGAATGTTGGGGACTACAACTTCCAAAATAATAAGGGACCTACTTGCTACATTTTCTATAAGTTGGAGCTCCAACTGTAATAGTATTCAGCTTTTGGATCACGAATCTAATTAATTAATGATATTGATACAACTTGATTATATATATATATATATATATATATATATATATATATATATATATATATATATATATATATATATATTTTTTTTTTTTTTTTTAAATTTTCCAGACAATAATTCAAATAAAACATTTTTGCTTTGAATGCTTAAAACTGACTCCAAATAAGTTCACATAATATTTAAAAAGATCAAGTTGGTGGCTGCCATGTGGGTTTTGAATTATATAATTATAGTTGTAAAGAGAAAGCAAAGGCCAAACATTAAATTTATTTACTTAAGGGCCATGTGGGTTGTGCCTATAAATAACAAAATAGTTTTAAATTTTATCTAGCTACTCAGTATTAATTTATCCTTATTAGCTATGAAAATTGAACATGATTGACAGTGATTAAGCATTAATTAGTGTGAACAACTTAAGTTTTTAAATTAAGTGTTTTAGTAGTAAAATGTATCAAACTTGTACACATAAGAAATGATGAATTGATATGTGGAAAACAAAAGTTAAAAATATATTTGTTCTTCTTTAAAAGAAATTTTAGAAGATTATTTATTTATTTATTATATTAATTTTCAAGTGTCTGAAATAATATATTATTCATTTGAATTTTATTTAATTTTATTAAGAGAAAGATTGACTAAAAAAAAAAAAAAAAACTGCATGTTTAGGCAACGTCAATCACTTGAGTAAATGTAGGGGTGTTAAATTGGCCAATCTAGCCTATCCACTACGAAACTTGCTTCATGTACAGAAAAAATGCACAGAATGGTTGACAGAATGGGCAAAAAAACAGGGATAAAATAGTCTTTACACTATTCACTCTTTCTCATCTGTCATCCTTTTCTGTAAAATGCTTCTGTACAAGAAGCAATTTCCATCCACTACACCATATGCCGTGTTGGGCCCCACATGATCCGTTGAATGGTCTGATTCATTGGAATGTCCATTTGTTTTATTGTTTTTGAAGTAACTAAAAGTTTTTACAGGGAAAAATTGAATTTAAATTTTGAATTCAACATTAAAGCATAGCTCCCATTTTTATTTTTGAAAAAAAAAAAAAAAGATTTGGCATGTAATGACAAGGCTTACGATATTTTGATACCTATAGGTGGACCTGGCAACCAAGGATGGGTAGCATATTCAACGAAGGGTCAAAGTGTCCAATTGTTGAAAGGTGTGACACAAGCATTCCAAATACCATGGGAAATGTTTGTTTGTGAGAAAGTTAGGAAGTGATAGTTATGAGATGAATGATCTCCTAAGCATCGATATTAGGCACCGATGACATGACATGTCTATTTAATATATATTTCATTTATACATTTAATATGTGGGATTCACCATTATCTATTAAATAGGCATGCCATATAATCGGTGCTTAGCAGTACTTAGGAGATCATTTCTCATAGTTATGATATGTAAAATAGTAATTTCATCAAAGACAAGTTAAGAACTTAGGGTTTGACTTTACTTTGAAATCAAAGATCCCAAGTAGTTAGCCACTTTATGGCTCAGCCTCGATTTTAGCCTTGAGTTGGAGCCTGATTATCAATTAGGAAGTTGACCCTAATGTTTCTAGAGAGTGGTAAAGAGGTGATACACACGTTATTAGTGCTTCAAAGTACATTAGTCAATGTTTTGAAACAAAAATGTAGCGTATGATTTTTTCAGTCCATATATAACATTGAAGGTCAATTTATGATTGACTCAAAAAGTTGGGAGAATGTGATGTAAGAGGAGAAAATGCAAAAGTTGGGACTAATGACCGATCAAAGCTTGTAACCATACAAATTTGCTTTGCAAGAGAAAGGTGTAGAGGTAAATACCGACAAGGGATACTGAGATAATGTAATGTGTGACGTGGTGTTTATGGATATATGTCATCTATCGCTAGGCCAACCTTGGTAATTTAATTTAGGATTTGACTTGGTATTGTCCAAATTAAAATATGTATTGGACTTTATTTGTATATTCCATATAGGATAATACTTATAAAGGAACAGTTTTTCAATCCACATTGAAAAAGAAACAAAAAGCCCTTCCTTTTGCCGTCTTATATGAAGGATTCTCCCCTTACTATTTTATATATCTCAATTTGTGAGATAGTTATGGACCATCTTAGGAGTGAGACTTAAAGATTCTTTGTTATTTCGCCCAATATGTATTAAATTAAATTTATTAGTATGTAGGTTCTTGGAGTAACCCGTGGTTTGTCTCCAATTTTCGAGTTTTCTACGTAAATTTTTATGTTTTTTTTCTCCATCTGTTTATATTTTAGGGTTTCTTAATATATATTAATTATTTAAAATTATCCATGTTGCCTTCTTTGCTGACGGAATATTTAAGCTCTATTTTTTTAAAAAAAGGACCCAGTTTTTTGACATGGTGAAAAATAAACACTTTCAATACCACATAACATTTAACAGTGACACATAGACTACTAAGGTTGACGGTTTTAATAGAATAACTTTTGTTGTAAAGGTATCAAACTTTATCGACTGGTAGTTGAAGAAAATAACTTCATTGATAATTTTGAATTATTTTAGAAACTAGAGTTTCCGTTGTTGAAATTAACCCCATTTGTAAAATTTAGTATTCAATTAAAGAAGAAAAGTTGCAGCTCGTTCCCCGACTTATTGAAAATGTAGCAACTCGGTTCACAGTCTAATATTTTGGCAACCTTAGTTCCCAACCTTTCATTTTCATAACACTTGGGTCCTTGGTTAAAATCGTTGATGATTTTACCCCTTTCTTTAATTAAAAACTCATTTTTTGTGTTGAAAAGACAACTTTATTCTTATCTTTAATTACACAAAAAGTTAATAAATTGCAGAATAAATAAAAATAAAAGAAAAGACAAAATCCCCTAGCCTCACATAATCACCCCCAACCTCCCAATATATTTTGTTTTTATTCTTTTTCCTTTAATGAAAGATAAGGGTAAAGTTATCTTTAGAATTACTTAATATTTGAGTTTTAGTCAATGATAAGGTTAAAAATGTCACCCTCAACAATCTGGACTACCAAGCCTCTCATTCTGTTTGTTTCAACAAGCTCTATCAACTATTTTTGAAGTTTTTAAATTTACGGTGGTGCATTCAATAGAGTGCCATGGCACAAAATTTTGGCACCCGGTTCAAGCTCAATTCTGTGTTCCACCTCAATTGCTAAAAAGAAAGTTAGGAACTACAACTGCCAAAATAATAAAGGACCAGCTTGCAGCATTTTCAATAGTTTGGAGTCCCAACTATAATTTTCTCATTAAAGTATTCAGCTTTTGAATCACGAATCTAATTAGTTAATTATTGATGTGCAACGTGATTAAAGATCTATAGATAATTTATTTTTAATCACGAATCTAATATCTATTTTATTTTAAATTTGTCAGAGAATAATGTAAGTACAATTATTTAAATAATACATTTTTACGTCGAATGCTTAAAACCAACTCCAAATAAGTACACATAATAATTAAACAAATCAATTTAGTGGATGCCAAGGGGTTTTTAGTTATAGTTCTAAAGAGAAAGCAAAAGACAAACATTAAATTGATTTACTTAAGGGCCACGTGGGTTGTGCCTATAAATTAAAAATTAATACTGAATTTATCGAACAACTCAGTGTTTATCCTTATTAGCTATGCAAATTGCACATGATTGACAGTGATTAAGTATTAATTACTGTTCAACCATTTTAGATTAAATCGTTAAATATAATCTCAAAATATGAGCATCTCCAATGCATCTCTATGAATTGTTATTAAGTTGGCACAAAAGTTAAGACTTCTAATTTATGTAACATTAATGTCTAATGAATAGATATTCAAGATCAAATTTGATTGCCAATGCATTTTTATAGATTGCTATCTGTATATATTTTTATTTTATCAAAATAAAAACTAGATTGCATTTAAATATGCATAAAAAATATAAATACAAATAGAAAATTTAAATTTTGTTAAGTTAGCATGTCTAATAAAACTTCTGAATTTAGAAGGAGTGTAAAGACCACATATTTTTTCTTACAAGCCTCTCGCCCATATGAGTTATTTTGTGCACTATTATCTTAAGTACTCACCACTGGAATTTCGCTCCGAAACTGAAATTCTATCATATTTTCATCAATTCGAACCCTTGACATTCCCTTTAAAAGATGTACTTATAGAGAATGCTGGTACTAATTGAGCAAGTTTTCCAATTGGTACGTGGTATGAGCATTTTCCATAAGTTCATCTTGAATGAGAGGTCAATGGTTCAAATCACTGGGGACGTGAAAGAAATCTAGTTTATGGCAAAAGCCTCCTGTGATCGGAGTATGAACTTTGTCTGTGAATTTTTTTACGAATAAGTTATGTTTGATAATAAGATATTATTTGGTGACCTTTTTCACTTTATTCATGAATAAATTTTTAATTAAGTATTTTTTTGTATTGTTTTTTATATATGTTATTATGGCCTTCCAGTTTTAGAATCTGACTGTCATAATGTGGTATCAGAGCAAAGGTTTACGTTCCTGTAGAGTTTTCTATTTTTTTTTCTCTTCAAAATAATTTTGTTTATGGTACAAGGAACATATATTGTTAGAATTTGAGTTTGGGGTATTATGCACTATTTAAAAAAAAAAAACACACATAACTGTTCACGTCTGTGAACAATGTGGATGAACTGTTCACCAAAAAAATAATATTTTCTTCAGTTATCACTTTTTAAAATAAGTTATTATTTTAGAATAATTACTAAAAAGGGAGATTCTTTTATGTTAAGTTGATTTAAAATTTATCACAGTGATCATCCAAATTTTGAATCTTGAAACGAGGTGGAAAAATAGTCATGCATAATGTATTTATTTTAATTTCTTAAGTTATCATGTGAACATGTTACATGTAGGACATCCACATTGGAATTAAGAATCTATGTGAAAGGCATATTTTATATTTAAAGTGAATTTAGTATATGTTATTTGCTATTTAAATTGTGGAAAATTCTAGGGAGAAACTTCTATATATAGAATACCTTTTAATTTATGAATCTACCCATTATAAATTATCCAAATAGGAAAGTTATATTTTTTAGACACTTTAATTTTTTCTCATTGTTTGAGTTTTTTTAGATTTGCTTGTCGAAAATTCTAGGGAGAAACTTCTATATATAGAATACCTTTTAATTTATGAATCTACTCATTATAAATTATCCAAATAGGAAAGTTATATTTTTTAGACACTTCGATTTTTTCTCATTGTTTGAGTTTTTTTAGATTTGCTACTCGCAAAAAATTGAAAGGTTTTGTCAAAAAGACCTAAACTGTTTAAGGAGAGTTTGAAATTTAAGTGGCCCACTTGTAACCCTCTCCACACCTGGAAGCCTTTTAGTTGCGCGATTTTCAAAAGTACGAAGCAATAACAATATTATGATTTTTTTTTTTTTGTTTTTTTTCAAAAACTCATTTTTAAAAAAAAAATAATAATATTGTTTCTCGGAAATTTAGAGAGGTACCTTACTTAACTTAACAAGTCTAAGTAAAAGACAGTTAATTATGATTTGTTTATTTTCTTTTAGATGGTGGATAGATGTCAATAAGTAGTTAGAGCTCAGACAAAGAGACGTGAAATGTTCTTGAAATTACATAAGACATGTGAAGAACACGAACTATAACCTACTGGAGCACTTGAATTCAATGGACAAAATTATAAAAGGAACACATAGAAATGGTCATTACTTTCATAGAAATGAATTAGTTTATCACCTTCGTAAGACACTTAGCTCTTACTCGAAACAATTTATGGAGGATATTGAACAAAATTTCGAATATCAGACACATCTACCTTGTTAATAATGTGTTTAGGAGAGAAGTGGTTAATTAGCAACAATAGAAAAATTGAAAGACCTTTGGGATATGAGCTCAACCTTACAGTTGTGCCATCAGTTGAGATTAGTGGTAACATCATTGAAGAAGACATTGAGGAAGAGTTTGAAGGAAGCTCTGAGTACAACTCCACACCATACTCCGATGAAGCACGTGAGCCAAACCATGGGAATAATCAAGAAGCAAGAAAAAATGAGAGCTACAGAGAGATTTTTTAGATGACTAAATTCTATTTTATTTATAATTTTTATATTCTATGTTTTGGACTCATTATATCTAGGGATGCTTGGTATGCCAACTAATCCTTTTCTTTGACACAATGTATCAATATTTATGGAAAAAAGTATGTTAATCTTTTTGCCAAGTTTAGTACTTTTGATGATTGATTTTTTCACATTTATATGTCAACTATGGTAATGGAAATCAACGCTAGAAACACTAACAATAGGAACGTTCAGACAAGGCAAACGAACTAAGCAATCAATTTATGCAGTTTATTAACGCGATACACAACTTGGTGCTAGCACCACTAGGTGAACAACCCTCAAATCAAGAAAACAATGTGGCTGCCACTGTTTACCAATGCAAGAGCTCCAACAGCCAACATTTGTGGGTGGGCCTGACATTCTAGCAGCCTAAGATTGGATAGTTGGGATTGAGTGGATTTTTAATGTCATTAACTGTTCGAATCCCAAAAAGGTGATTTGTGCAGCATTTATGCAACAACAGGGAACTAGGCATTAGTAAGACTCGACAGCTAGGTACATGGCTCATGACCATGTGTGGACGTGAAATCAATTCAAAGAACGTTTTCTATAGAAATACTATCTAGCAAGCTTCTGAAGTCAGATGGAAGCAGAGTTCATGGTGTTGAAGCAATGTACAATGATCCTGACAGAGTATGAAAAGTAAGTTTGATGAATTATCATGCTACGTACTGGAACTGGTTGACACTGAGTTTTAGCCAGCAAGGCATTTCGAGCAAAGCTTGAGAGATGATTTCAGGCAAGCAGTGAACTTTGAATTTTGCACGTACCATGAAGTACTAGCTAAGGCTCAACTAGCCAATTTCGGAGAGAACTGTAGCAGCAGTAACAAGCTACCATAGTCTATGTAAGTGGAAAGACAATAAGGGTAAATGGAAGTAGAACTTTGCAAATAAGAGCAAATGAGACTCCATTATGAACAATTATCAACAACATCCAATTTTTGGCAATTACTAAAAGTGCCATACCAGAGTGTGTCTTATGGGAACCAGTGCATGCTACAATTGTGGTGAGGCAGGCCAAGTGGCAAGACTCTATCCCAAGGGAGAGAAGCAGAAGTAGCAGCAACAAGAGCATGAGAATCTCCATAGGGGCCAAGCCAAGGTGTTTGCACTCACAAAACAAAAAGAGGACCATGGCTGCAACATTTTAGTGGATAACATCCTTATTTTTTGTATAATTGCTTTTGCTTTGATTCTTTCTGGCTCCACTTATTCTTTAATAAATCCTAAGTTTGTAATCAAACTCAATAAAGAGATTGCTACTTCCTTAGGAGAAGTATTAAGTGCAGACCACATAGTAAAGACAGCTAAGAAGATATTGATAGTTAGTCTTTGTAGACAAACTTATATGTCTTGAACATGCAAGAGTTCGATGTGATTTTGGGAATGAAGTGGCTTTCCAAAAACCACGCAACTATTCTATGCTTTGAAAGAAAAGTGGTTTTTAAGCAGCCTAAGAGATAGAAATTCACCTTTCAGTTACCAAGATAAAACCCCTACCTCATATCATTTCGGCATTGAAGGTAAGGAAACTCTTGAAGTTGGAAGGATGTACGTGATTCTTGATGATAGTAGTAGCTAAGGAAGATAAAGAACTAACAGTGGGTGATGTTAACATGGTACATGATTTTTCAAAAGTCTTCCCCGATGATTTGAATGAAAAGCCACCGAAACGGAAAGTGGAATCCATGATTGAATTTGGTTTTTGGATCCATGTCCCTTTTTAAGGCATCTTATAGAATGACACCAAAAGAGTTATAGGAACTGAAAGCCCAAATAGGGAGTTGTTAGGAAAAGAATTCATTCGACCTAGTGTATCGCCATGGGAAGCACTTGTGCTATTTGTTAAGAAGAAAGATGGGTCAATGAGGATGTGTATCAACTATCGAGATTTGAACATAATCACTTTTAAGAATAAGTATCCCCTTCCTAGAATTGATGGTTTGTTCGACCAACTACGAGGGGTCAGTATTTTCAAAGATTAATCTGAGGTCAAGATATCACCAGTTGAGGGTCAAATCTAGCGACCTCTCAAAGACGACCTTTAGAACTTGTTATGGCCACTACAAGTTCTTAGTTTTGTTGTTTGGATTAACTAATGCTCTTGGAGTTTTTGTGGACTTGATGAATCGTATTTTTCATGAATACTTAGACCAATTGTCATCATATTCATTAATGACATCTTGGTCTACTCTCAGAGCAAAGAAAAACACGAGAAACTAGGGTTGGGCACGGGTCGGGTTGGGTCGGGTTTGGGCCCAACCCGACCCCCAAAACGACCAAGTCGGTTTGGAAAATTTTGAAACCAAACCGATCCGGTCGGTTTACGAAAACCGAAACCGAACCAACCCGAACCAGGTCGGTTCGGTTTCGCGGGTGAGAATTTTTTAATTTTTTTTTTCCAAACCATTTGTTATGTGTTTATACATTAACTGTAATAAGATATGTAACACTCTAATTTGGCCAATTTTGTAAGAAAATGAGTTGTTATATTAAAAAAAAAAAAATAGCAATATTGCATCAATACACATTACAAATTGACCCTGTTCACATAAATCGAAATACAAATTTACAATTTACACAATTTCATAAGAAACAAATGAATCGAAATATATTTGACCCTATTCAATATAGCAACAACAAGTCCACAACATAAGAATAATTCTAAATTACCTGTTTCACACTTTAACATACTAAGATACCACCACATAATCGCATTCATAAATTTAAATAAAGCACAAATCAAGCAACTAAAGTAAAATATTACAATTATCCAACAAGCAGTAAAATAATAAAAGTAAAAATATTACAGTTATCCAAAACAAGAAATACTAATTTTACAATCACGAGAATTATAACTTTACAACATTCTTCTCTTCAAAATAATCCAATTGTAATTCTCTTCCAAAAACCACGGTATTTTCCCAACCTACATTGGAAACAATATATCACACCAAATTAATAAGTCGTTCGTTATTTAATTAGAGATTGGAAATGTAATAACTTTATAAACAAAAATAGTTAAGGCATAAAAAAAATATTACTTACCTAAAACATTTAACATATGCATGAATCACTTCTCGTTGCTGGACTTTTTATTCTTCATGATTGTCTCCGAAAGTTCTATAAAATCAAAAATAATAATTGAACAATCAATAAGTCAATATACAAACACATATAAGTAACAAAAATAATGTAAATATATAATGTTTAATTACCTTCACCCAATTTGTTATAATATTCCACATCTTCCATATAAAATCGTTCTTCACTTGGAGTAGATTTGAGCCAATTTTGTGTGCTAACCAAAACCTCAACCATTTTCGGAGTTAAAGAACTACGAAAGGGATCGAGGATTCTTCCTCCAATACTAAAAGCACTCTTTGAAGCCACTGTGGACACTTGAATTGCCAATACATCTTTTGCAAGTTTGGACAAGATAGTGTACTTGCTTCCATGTACCCTCCACCAATTGAGGACATCAAAGTCCTTAATGTCTACGTTCTCACGACCTTCTAACAAGTACCTTTCTAAGTCATTTTTTATTTCAACTGAGTCTTTTACTGCAAATTTTTTCTTAAACTTCGACAAATGAACAGAAGACCCACTAGAAGCAGTACTTACATGACTTGCAGAAGAAAATCCACTTGTGGAATCTACATCCCTAATCTCTTCACTGCTTTGAGTATTCCCTTCAAACCAAACATACCAATCAAAAATAGTCATCAAATTATCCTTCACCCCATCAGTCATGTCACGACCAACAACGTTATCATTATAAATATCACAAAAACAGTACTCAATGTAATCCAATTTGTATCTAGGATCAAGCACCGTAGCAATCAACAACATTTGGTTTACATTGTCCATCTTTCTCCAATACTTGTCAAACTTACATTTCATGTTATTAGCCATTTCACTCGAAAGAGAATCTCCACTAGATCTCCAACCCTCTAAATCGGCTACAAGTGAACATACTTCATGAAGATACACTGTGGAACTAACATGTAATGAAGTGCTAAACTTTAAAGTAACATCATAAAAACTCTTAAGAAATTTAACATAAATCGATGCATTTTCCCAATCACGGATTGTATCCACTTCTTCTACCCCCATTATCCTCCCGAAAATACTCTAAGAAATGTCCATCATCCTCTTCTAATCGCTCAAAAGCTTTCTGATACTTCAAAGCAGCCTCCAACATCAAATAGGTAGAATTCCACCTCGTAGGCATATCTAGAAATACAATTGATTTTGATTCAATCTTTTCTTTGGTTGCACACTCTTTCAATTTTTCATATCTCGCAGGCGAAGATTTAACATATTTAACTACATTGCGAATACTAATTATTGAATCATGTGCTTCCTTTAGCCCCTCACACACTATCAAATTCACAATATGTGCACAACACCTCATATGCAAATATTTGCCATCCAAAACACAACTATCAATACCCCAACCCAACATCTTCCATCTCAAATATGAAATTGCCGTTTCATTTGCACTAGCATTGTCCACCGTAATTATGAACACCCTATCAATGCCCCATTCTTGTAAGCAATTTTCAATCAACTTTCCAATTGTTTCACCCTTGTGATTAGATATAACACAAAAATTCAAAATTCTCTTTTGAACCATCCAATCAGAATCAACAAAATGGATAGTGAGAGACATATAATTTATGTTTTAAATAGATGTCCAAGTGTCTGTAGTAAGAGAAACCCTTTGTCTTTGGGTGGTAAATATATTTCTCAACCTTAATCTTTTATCCAAAAATAGTTGGTAAATATCTCTAACAACAGTTCTACGAGATGGTGGTTCAAACTTAGGACATGCTACACTACAAAAGTGTCTAAATCCACTATCCTCAACAAAGCTAAAAGGTAGTTCATCAAGAATCACCATCTTAGCACATGCAAGTCTACATGCTTCCTTACTAAACCCAATTGCCATAAGATTACTCCCACCACCCTCTTCTCTTTTGTCAAAACTTAAGATTTTTTGCCGTTGGTCTTCAACTCTTCCCGGATATTTCTTACAATGACTAGTTAAATGCGCCCTTAAAGTACTTGTACCACATTTCTTAGCCCCACAAGCATAAGATTGTCCACAATACTTACACTCACACCTAACATCTTCTGCATTTGGATCCCCTAATATTGTGAAATGATCCCAAACCTCTGAAGTTTTTCTAGAAGTTTTTCTCTTACCTAAAGTTGATGGTGGAAGTGGAGGAATATTTGTAGGATCTGTACCTGTGTTTGTTGTTGACGGAGTGGCACCAGTAGATTGAAATTCACCGTCCATGTCCATATTGAAATCTACATATTAACATGAAGTTGAATGAAGAAATCAGAATCAAGGAAAGACACAAGTCGTTGACAGATATGGGAATGGGACCAAAGATTTTACAATGTCAAAGGGTAATGCATTCTTCCAAATGAAAACACATGCACTCATTAGTAGGCACATATGCCTCATGATCCTCACACTTCTAATTGTACACAATAGAACAAATACAAGATGATGTTCCCAAACAATTATCTTCACTATCTAGCACACCTAAATAAGTAGCACAGGTCACATGCACCTTAGTTCTATCTCCATTGTGTACAGGCACTCTTGAAACCTCTTGAATTAAATAAGCATTGGTATATATGAACAAACAGAAAAAGGGGCCCTAGTTCATACATCCAGCAAACATAGCACTCCTAAACAAACTAAACACAGTATAATCTATAGAATCATATACCTATAGAAGTTATCAAGTAGCTTGTTCTTCCCACAATCCCACTCCGTACCCCGAGTTCCAGGCAATCAAAGTATCAAACTATGAAGCAGACTTTTCTTGCTCCATTATTAATTCATAATATTATGCCAAAAACCTTCATTTCATAAATTTAACATCCACAAACAAACCTTCATTTTATATAAATTTTAAGTTTTTAACAACACAAAATCATTAAAAAAAAAAATTACACAACCGGAGAGACGAGAGATTGAAGAACCTGGGTCCATTGTGTCGAGAGATTGAAGAAATTACACAGCCGGAGATAATGAAGGAGAGACCGAGAGATTGAAGAAATTAGGGCAAAGCTTCGTCGAGGACAGTTTGAAGATCGCGTCCACTGGCCACTGCTATGGAGTCTGGAGTGCGGCTGCAGAGTGATGAAGATCACAGATTCACAGGCGATTCGCGGCTGAAGATCACAGATTCACAGTGGAGACGCGGCTGAAGATCACAGGTTCACACACAGTGGAGTCGCCGGTCGCAGTCGCGGTCGCGGACTGAAGAGTGAAGAAATCAGCTTAGGTTTAGGTTTTCAATTTTTTCATTGATTTGAGAATTTAGACCCAAAAGCCAAAATGGTTAATTGATTAACTCATTGCCTCATTGGTACGAATTGGGTTTGGGGCATCAGCCATGGGTTGGGCTTGGGTTTGGGTTCAACTGATAACTAAGAAGTTAGAAAATTTAAAAAAAAAATTGGTTTACTTCCTACTCGGTCGGTTTGGTCGGTTTAGGGTCGTCCAAACCAACCCGACCCGACTACAATTTTTTTTTCATGAACCCGAACCGACCCGATTTTCTTGGAAAAAATCGACCCAAACCGACCCGAGTCGATTTGGGTCGGGTCGGATGGTGGTTTGGCTGTTTTTTTGCCCACCCCTACGAGAAACATTTGAGGATTGTGTTAGAGATCCTGATGAATGAGAAACACTTTGTAAAATTAAAAAAGTACACATTTTGGTAAGTACGGGTGGTATTTATTTGACATGTGGTCACAACACAATGAAATAGAGGTGGACTCCAGTAATGTAGAGGGGGCACTGAATTGGTCGAGGCCAACCAATGTAGGAGAAGTCTGCAGCTTTTTGGATTTAGTAGGATTCTACAAGAGGTTTATTGAGGGATTCTCCAAAATATTGGGATTATTAACTAAGCTGACTAGTAAGAATATATAGTTTGAATGGATAGAGAAATATGAACGAGATTTCGAAGAATTATAGAAGAATTTAATTAATGCGCCAGTGCTGACTATACTTGAAGGATCGAAGGGTTTCATGATCAACATTGATGCATCCAAATAGGGCATTTGATGTGTATTGATGCAATAAAGAAAGATAATTGCATATGCATCAAGATAGTTGAAGTTTCATGGCAGAACTATCCCACACATGACATGGAATTGGTTGCGGTAGTGCACACTTTGAAGATTTGGATGCACTATCTGTACGGAGGAAAGTGTGACATCTATATAGATCATAAGAGTTTCAAGTACATTTTTACTCATAAAGAATTGAACATGAAGTAGAGGAGGTGGCTTGAAATGGTAAAATATTACGATTGTGAAATCCATTACCATTTAGGAATGGCGAACGTAATGGCCGACACATTAATTAGAAAAACAACATGACAAATGGCAATGTTGACAGTACAGAGACTTCTATGTAGAGAATTTGAAAAATTAATTCTCAAACTTGTTGCTACATCCTCTGATTCTATTGGTTGAATTTGAAAGATTAAGTCTCATTGGAGATGCTATAATGCACCTAATAAATTATAAACTTACGCGTGGAAAACAAAAGTTAATAAATGTATTTGTGTGTCTTTAAATTCTTTAACTTCTAAAAGACATGGTTTAAGAATTATTAATTGTTTTGTTAAATTCCACTTGCTAGTTCAGCTTCTCCAAATACTATGAGAAATTTCAATTTTAATTTTTTTTTGAAAAGTCTTTTAACGATAATTTTTTAATATAACAATCCATCGATAACCATTTACGACAATAAAATGTCTGTAAAAGTAAAATTCTTGTATAAACGTGGTTATTATTTCTCATAGTGATATCAATGGGTGGTAGATGTAGGCTTTTTGTAATTAAGAAACAATAGATAACCAAATTACTTTCCGATTATAACTCTCCCATGTGTTGAACTCTACGTCTAACAGTTTAAATGGTTAATTAGATAAATTATGTCTTCTCATGTGAGGGCTTAATTTATTTTTGGGATTTTGGCGCAAATGATCTCTAACCTTTGCTCTTAGTATGGAATTAGTCCCTAACGTTTATTTTTTGACAAACAAGTCCCTAACCTATGTATTTTGGTGCAAAATTGGTCCTTATGACAAATACGCCCTTAGTTTCAATTAGAAGAAATTGTATGTGGATTTCTAATCATTACAAAACGTGTAAATAGGTCCAATAGTTTTATTTTTTATAAAATAAATTAGAGAACACTAATGAGTTTTTTTTTTTTTGGAATTAACACTTTAGTAATAAACATGTCAAATAAAATTATTATTTTTATTATTAAGTAATTATTTTATTTAAAGAGGGAGAAATCATTGTGAGAAATCATTTTTATCCCTCTTTACTTATAAATTTTTTTCTCCCTATTTACTTTAAAAATTAAGTTAAATAAATAACAAAATGATGTATATAATTTTATGACATTGAACTAATCTTATTACATTTTTATTTAACATAAAAATACTAATAAAAATTAATTTACACATTATGTGTTTTATTTTTGAACAAAAATAAAACGATAAATTAAAATATGAAGAATATAGTTAGATTTCTAATATTTGTAGTTAATAAACATATAACTCAATTAAATAAAATTATTTGAATATCAAATTTATGACAAAGTTATTTTTTTTATACAACAATAAAATAAAAGTTTAAATTTTAAATAATATAATTACTTAAAAATGAAAATAATATTTTTATTTGACATATTTACTACTAAATTGTTAATTCCAAAAAAAAAAAAACTCATTAGTTTTCTTTAATTTTTTATAAAAAATTAAAATATTAGACCTATTTGCACATTTTGTAATGATTAGGAATCTACATACAATTTCTTCTAATTAAAACTAAGGGTATATTTGTCTTTTTCATCACATATGGACTAATTTTATACTAAAACACATAAGTTAGAGACTTGTTTGTCAAAAAATAAACGTTAAGGACCAATTCCACACTAAGGACAAAGATTAAGGACCATTTAAGCCAAAATCCCTTTATTTTTTCATGAATGGTCAAAATCTGTATCAAATTTTTGTATATTAGCAACAGCAAAACTTGAACATGTGATCTTAGTCTTCTTGTATCATATTAAATGAAGTGATTTAAAATTTGAAATTATATAAAGTTGAAATAAAGAAATTTATTACTATTAATTTTAAAGCGTATGAAAGAATATATGATCCATTTGAATTTTAATTGATTTTATTAAGAGAAATAGACTTATAACCAATGTACCATCCAGTAAATGACAAAAGCTATTTGTGTCAACTGCAGGTAGCTCAGGCAACGACAACTCTCTAGGTGAATGTGGGGTGTTAAAATGGCATGTTTGGCCTATGCACTATACCATAGGCTGGGCACGACATGGTCCGATTCATAGGGGCCGTCTATTTGTTTAATGTTTTGTTGTTGTTGAATAAGTAACTATAGGTTTTTTTTCTTTAGAAGAAAAAAATAAACTTGAAATTTTGAATTCTAACTCTAAAGCGTAGCTCCCATATTTATATTTAAAATAAAAAATAAGGTTGGGGTGCGATGACTAGGCTTACGTTATTTTGACACCTGTAGGTAGACGTGACAATCATGACTGGCTGGTAGATTCGATGAAGGGTCAGGGTGTTAGTGGGCTGTGGTGTTTTAATTTTTGAAAGGTGAGACACCAACAATCCAAATACCATAGGAAATGTTTTGAAATGTTTGTTTGCGAGAGAGTTGTGGAAAGGTGGGAGGGACACCAGCAATTCAAATACCATGGGAAATGTTTTTTTTTTTTTTTTTGTACGAGGAGTGATAATTAGGATACGTAAAATAGTAATTTCTTAATTCTGAGATAAGATACAAATTCAGTGTTTTTCTTTACTTTGAAGGCAAAGACCCCAAGTAGTTAGTCACTTTATCGCTTAGTCTCGAGTTAGGCCCTAATTGTCGATTAGGAAGCTGGCTCTAATGTTTCTAGAGAGTGGTAAAAATATGACATAGGCACGATGAAAACAAACTGCAGCACGTTGATTTATTTTAGTCCATTTGTAAAATTGCAGGTAAAGTTTGACAATTTATGATTGACTTGGAAGGTGTCAAGGATGTGATATCTGAGGAGAAAATGCAAGAGTTGGCACTAATTACCGAGCAAAGCTTTTAACTATATAAATTTGCTTTGTAAGAGAAAGGTGTAGAGGTAAATGTTGACAAGGAAGTTTTAATAATTAATGTGTGACGTGGTGTCTATGGATGTATGCCATTTACAGTTTGGTTGACCTTGGTAGTATGTGTTAGGATTTAACTTGGTATTGTCTTCATTAAAATAAGATTATATTTTATTTGTTTATCCGACATAGAATATGATTTTCTTTAATTTCCTACTTGTAGTGGGATTATTTAGAATTTCACATTGGAAAAGAAACTAAAAGTCCCATCTTTTTGTCTTCTCCCTATATAAATGACTCTCCCCTTACTACTTTAATTATTCCAATTTCTGAAATAGTTATGGGCTCTCTTAGGAGTGAGACTTGGGGATTTTTTTGTTAAATTGTGGAGCCTAATTATTGAGTTTTGCAGAGTCGTACACGGATCGATATTTCATTATAGTTAATTATTGTAGCGGCAGGAGAGGACATAGTCTTACATTAAAATGAATCTCTACAAACTTTGCGTGTTTGTGTGTCTCTATTTCTTTTGCAATATTTTTGCTCTCGATGATATAGATTTAGAGAATCTAATTCTCAACAACTGATATCAAAGCCTTTGGTTTTGATTGAGAGCAATGACTGGCGATGAAGGAATGGCACTAGGGATGAGTAAATTTGATGATATGGATTTTGTATTCTGGCACTGCAAGAAAAATAGCCTTTCGCAACGGGCAAAATATGTTGCAAAAGAGTTTTGGCAACGTTCACCCGTACGTTGCGTCCTTTGATGTTGTCGAAAAGTATCCATTTACGGCAATAGGCATTGAACGTTGTTAAAAAAAAAGTGCTTTGTGATATCTCTTTAACAACGGTCAATGTCCGTTGTCATTTAGTTTTTAGCAACGTTTATTGTTTGTTGTCATTTAGTTTTTAGCAACGTACATTTGACCGTTGCCTTTACCTATGTCTTTAACAACGTTCAATGTCCGTTGTCATTTAGTTTTTAGCAACGTTCATTGCCTGTTGTCATTTAGTTTTAGCAACATATATTTGAATGTTGCCTTTACCTATATTGTCATTCATTTTCAACAATGTTCTTGTGCACGTTGTCTTTACCTTGGGTTTTTTTATCTATTATTTTGAAATATATTTTATATATATTCATGTACATTTACTTTCTTAATCATTTAAATACAAATTACATTGTATATATAATAAAACTCAATCCATACACCACATCAACGCTTAACTGGAATTTATACAATATTAATAAAATTTGTTATACAAAATATAGACTACAAGTTTCTTTAAACATACAAAATTTGAACCAAACCTAGCAAAACACGTCCTAGAAGTATTTTACAATCTGTACATTTAATCTACCAAAATATAGCAAAACAAACTTGATAATTAACACCCCGAATCAACGAATCCGTAATGTCCAACATTTATTGTTCGAAGATTCAAGTTACAAGCTCCTGACTGATCACAAATGTCCAAATCATGATTGCTGCAAGGAAAATATATTCAATTAACTTACTAAAATACCTAGAAAATGTAACATGGTGAATAAAATGCATAGTTGAGGAATAATGATTCCTAGTCTTATACCGTGAAGGCGTGAACCAAGATATGAATTTATATAAAAAAAAATTATAAAACTAAATTTCATTGAATTCGAATTCACATTGAATTTTAAGTAAGTTAAGCTTATGAGCTTGTGAGCTCAAGCTTCCATGGAGTAAAGAAACTTGTAGCGTGGTTATTATCTTGTACAAGATACTCCCTTTGGTAAAAGAAATTTCCTTAATAACTCCAATCTTGTACAAGATACAAACATAAGTACTAGACATCCAACTAAGATATATATCATTCTCCAAATGGAATGCAATACATGACACCAGCTTGTCATTAATCAACAACTCAAGGTTCTAAACTCAATAAGAAAAGTGAAACTATTAATCCAAGTAAACACCCATTCCATTGTCCAAGAAGCAATTCTCAGGAATGACAAACAATGGACATTTCCTCACATTCTAACTAGTTTTCTCTATTACATATTAAAGGAGTTAGCACAGACTGATGAAACTCTAAAAGGTTTCAGATGGAAAATATGAAAGTGTTTTGGAACAAAGCATAGAGAAAAAGTTATAATACATTGAAGAAGTTAAAAATCTATAGAAGCCTAGTTAGCAAAAACAAGGAAAAAAATTACTAAAACGAATATGAAAATAGATGACCTATGAATTATTTTTCCACTGTTTTTTTTTATACTGATAGGTACCTTACTGTAAAAAAACAAATTTCAAGCTATAACAAAGTAGAAAGATGGTTATAGTTATAAAAAATTGAAGTAACCATGAGTAGCACAATATAAAGAGCACTCTTGATTAAATTATGTTGTTTTTGAGTTTTCAAAATTAATTTTATTTGTTCATTAAATATTAAAGTGTTCCTAGTGAGTTAAAACATAATTATTGATGAACATATATCAAATTCAAGTACGTTTCATTCCTTTCAATAAGATTATTGTTCATTCAAAATTTTCCAAAGTACATTACAGAAATTTATCTATTAGAAGCACATACGATAACATAAATCCACGCATATGGTGTTTGGTGATGCAGAGACAAATAAAGCCAGAGCAGACCTACACTTCAATATCAGCACATAGTTTCATTACCTGTAGTTGTTAATTCCTTAACAGGTTGATCCATTGTAAAATTTGCATTTGGCTGCTTGTACTCTTCAACGTCATCATCTGCAATAGAGGAGGAATAATTCCTCGAAGAAATCTCCACCTGCTCTGGCATTGCTCGATTCATGACTATAACAAGCAGTCACATAGATAAGTGGTCTTGGGTAAGTTAATAGTAGCAGAGGAACTTTGTATACAAACTAGATGCAACTGAAAGGAAAATGAGTAAAGAAAATCCTGATTTAAATTGATTGATCTGATCATATACACAGATAATTGGGAAATGAAAATTGGGAATGCATAACCCCTCTCCTGCATAACCAATTGTTGCATTTTCTAATCGAAATATAAGGTTGAGTCCTTCTCACTTCTCTGCTTCTCAGGTAGGTTTAAGAGACAAAACACCATCAAATGCATAATCCCTCTCCTGCATTAATACAATCCATCACCCCAAAAAGTTCATGCCCATACTACAGAAAAGTTTGAGGAAAATGAGCAGCCAACAGCCAACAAGGTCAGTAATCTCTAGAGGTCTATCCCGTACATCCAAACAGACGAAAAAGAAGTAAAAAAAATATGGTAATTAAGTCAAAGGAATATACATTGACACACTTTATTAATTTGTCCTATTATGCTGCTCAACTTGCTGCCTCTGAACCTAAAATTAGCTACCTTCCACCTTTTCAGCACAATGAGTGGACTCGTTTTCATTTCTTTGAATTTATCACAATTTGTATGCTATAGATTGCATCTTATAATTAATAAACTATATAATCAGCCCAACTGTTAAATTAAGGATTATACAATTGAAAGACTATGAAAAGATGCAATGGTATACTTTATTCCAATAGGCTTCTTAGCACACCAAGCAGCAAACAAATTGAATTAGGAAAATACTTAGTTTTTTTTTTAATACAGAAATCCAAACTTTCAACTTATCCACATTAAAGAAAATAGGAAAATCAAATACACTAAGTATTTAAAACAACAGAAGCTTTTTGATCAAGTTTAAATTGCGGAGGAATCAAAGGGATTTGGCCATGCTGGTTTCCATGAAATTGAGGGAAATCAAAGTATGATATTAATCCTGATTAAATGACACTGGATTATCGATTCGGGGCCAATTTGACTGAAATTAAAATTTATAAATCCAATCACTTAAATCTACATAAAAAAATCCAAAATACAATGTAAATGGGTTAAATAAAGCTAACATACCTTCAAATCGATCGCAACGACCTACCCACCGGAAAAATAGCAGACAAAATAGACAACAAAACAACAATCTTCACGAATGGTTTGGGCTCAACAAGGTGATACAAAAATGAAATAATTTGTACAGATCTATGAAAATTTATCTGCTATTTGAAATTACTACTACAAACCGAAACGATAACCCAACAAAGAAAAATGTGATTCCCAAGTCTATCTTTTGAACAAACGGCAGCAAAAATAAAGTTGAGAGGCAGATTTTGGGATACAGAGAGAGGCGATGTAAATTTAAGAGGCAAATTTGGGTTGGAGCCAATAATATAGCGGGTTGGTTTTTGATGAAATGAGCTTACTCAAAGGGTAACCAGCAACGGGTTAAAATTATGGAATTTAACAATGTTCAACTAACGTTGCCAAATGGTATATTATATATATATTTTGCAACAGTCACATAACGTTGTAAAATGTTTTAAAAGCACATGTTTTAACAACATGCGTGAATCATTAAATACATTATTTTTTTGGCAACGGTCAGTGTCCGTTGCAAATAGCGAAATATATTATTTTTTTTTGCAACTGGCAATGAACGTTGCAAAAGGTCGTATTAGCAACATGCATTTAATGATTGTTGTCATATCTCAATTTAGTTAACTAATAGCAACATGCATTTAATGATTGTTGCGATAAACTCTCTTTAGCAACAAACAATAAACGAATGTTGTTGTTTAGATGTTGCAAAAAGCTATTTTTCTTGTAGTGTGGAGGATGTACTTCGAGGATTATAAAAAATCGCACTATCCCCTTCTGAATCAAAAGCTAGAAGGAATGAAGGACGATGATTGGAAACTTCTTGATTGACAAGTGTTGTTGTGACTAACGTGGCACTAGAGAAAACCACTGCGGATTTGATAATGGTATTATCTAATATGTATGAGAAGCCTTTTGCTGATAAAAAAAAGTTATTTAATTTAAAGATGGCTGCATGTGGTCTAGTAGCAGAGCATTTAAATAAATTCAATACTATTGTCAATCAGTTGGTCTCTGTTGAGATTATATTTGATGGTGAGGTATGTACCTTAATCCTATTGGCCTCACAACAAAATATTCCTTAATCCTATTGGCCTCACAACAAAATATTTGGGAGCCTATGAGAACTGCAGTCAGTAACTCTATAGGAAATACGAAACTGAAATTCAATGATGTTCGGGACACTATTTTTGCTAAGGAAGTTCGTATAAAAAATTATAGAGAAAACTCAACATCAAATTCTGTCCTAAATGCTGAGACTTGGAGTATGAGTTTTGAGAAGAATTCTAATAAAGGCAATGGTGGAAAATACCGAAGTGGCATAAGCAAGTCCAGGGTTGGAAAGAATATAGAATGCTGAAATTGTGGTAAGACTGGTCCATAAAGAAGAATTGCAGAGTACTGGAGAAGAAGGAAGAAAAGAACAACATTAATGCAAATATAGTGACTAGAAAAGTACAAGATGCTTGACTCTTGTCGGTTGATAGTCCTATTGATTCGTAGGTGTTGGACCCAAGAGCTTCTTTTCACACCACTGCACACCGTGACATTATGGAAAATTATGTTGCTTGAAATTATGGAAAGGTATATCTTGCTGATGGAGAACCTATGGACATTGTCGGTATTGGTGATGTTAGTTTGAGGATGTCAAAGGGTTTGTGTGGAAAATTCATAAGGTACGGCATGTACCCAAATTGATGCAGAATCTAATATAAGTAGGAAAAATTAGAATTCAAAATAGATCTAATACCAGGAGATGTACCATGTAAAAGGCTCTGTAGTGGATGGCACCAAAATAATTGCAACAATTAAGTTGTGGAGTCTAATTATTGCCTTTTGCATATCCGTACGCAGATTGACCTTTCATTAGAGTGAATTACTACAACGGCGGAGAGAGGACGTAGTCTTAGATTGAGGCGAACCTATATAAACTTTGTATGTTCGTGTGTGCCTATTTCTTTTGCAATATGTTTTCTCCCGGTGATATAAAATTAGAGAATCTATTTCCCAACAATTAGTGTCAGAGCCCTTGGTTTTGATTGAGAGCAATGACTAGCGATGAAGGTATGGCACTAGAGACGAACAAGTTTGATGGTATAGATTTTGCATTATGGAGGATAAAGATTGAGGATTATTTGTACAGTGTAAAAAATTGTGCTATCCCCTTTTGAATCAGAAGCCATAAGGAATGAATGATGATGGCTGAAAACTTCTTGGTTGACTGGTGTTGGAGGTTATCTGTTTGACACTGTCAAAAAATGTTGTGATCAATGTGGTAGTAGAGAAAACCGCTGCGGATTTGATAAAGGTAATGTCTAATACGTATGAGAAGTCCTCTGCGTGTAACAAGGTACATTTGATGAAAAATTATTTAATTTAAAGATGGCTGAATGTGGTCCAGTAGAAGAGAATCTAAATAAATTCAATACAATTGTAGAAGAGAATCTAAATAAATTCAATACAATTGTCAATTAGTTGGTCTCTGTTGAGATTATATTTGATGATGAGGTACGTGCTTAATCCTATTGGCCTCACTACCGAATAGTTGAGAGCCTATGAGAGTTGCGGTTAGTAACTCTATAAAAAATGCGAAACTAAAATTCAATGATGTTTGAGACACTTTTCTTGCTAAGCAAGTTCGTATAAAATAATTATGGAGAAAACTCATAGCAAATTCTGTACTAAGTGATGAGACAAGGGGTATGAGTTTTGAGAAGAATTATAATAAAGGCAACGGTGGAAAATATCGATGTGGCAGAAGCAGGTCCAGTTCTGGAAAGAATGTAGAATGTTGGAGTTGTGGTAAGACTGGTCACATAAAGAAGAATTGTAGAGCATCGAAGAAAAAGGAAGAAAAAAACAACATTAGTGCAAATGCAACGAATAGAGAAGTACAAAATGTTTTTCTCTTGTCAGTTGATAGTACTATTGATTGTACACCGTGACATTATCTGAAAATTATGGGAAGGTATCTATCGTTGATGGAGAACCTATGGACATTGTCGGTATTGGTGAAGTTAGTTTGAGGATGTCAAAATAGTCTGTGTGCAATAGGTAGGGCATGTACCCAAATTGATGCGAAATTTAATCTCAGTAGGTCAACTTGATGATGAAGATCATAATGTGACTTTCAATGGTGGTGCTTCTCGAGGAAGTAAAACTATAACTCTTTACATCACTTTCATTTGTCGGAATATGGTTGCAATAGCTGATTAGTTGTTAATTCTCTCTTGTGGCATTTTATGCTGGGACACATGGGTGTGAACCTTCGCTACAATTTTAGCCTGTCATATTGGATTTACAAAAATATTTAAATAATTGGAACTACATCACCTGGATTCTATTAAGATGGAAGAAAAATAGATGATAAATATTGACCACATGAATGTCTTGACAAGTTCTTGAACAATCTTCTTCTTCTTCTTAATTGAAACCCAAAAAAAAAAAAAACGAAGGTTGATGTCAATTCACAAGAGAAATCTTGTATTTTTACCTTATTTTCTCTCCCAAAATTCTAATAAAATTTGACTTCCTTTAAGTCTAAGAGTTCTTTTATTTATAAGTGTCTAATTAGGGTTGAATTTCACGTCCAAAGTCTCCCAAAATATACCCTAAAAAGCTGTGTAAAATAACTAAAAACATTCTCCAAAGAACGTCAGTTCTGGAGGGCTTCCAGAATTTTCATTGCACGCACGCTCGAGCGGATAGAGGGCTCATCTGTCGGCAACTGATATCCAAAGAGTCATAACTTGTAGAAAAGTTTCAATTGCGATCCGTAAAAGGAATTGGACTCGTAATTCAATTATCTTTCCAATGATATATCATTTTGTGCTCTAATTTCTCCCACATGCTCCGGTCGTAAGTTTCTCAATTCGCTTTTTGAGCTTCTGGGTGTTTGTTCATTTATTTCAACTCTTCACTATCACTCCAACACTCCTCAAACTTCTTGATTTTATCTTCTTTCTCACTTCCAATGTGTGGTTAATGATCTTCACGTCAAAAACTAAATTTCTTCTCATCTTCTCGTCAATTTCACAAATGTGGCTCGAGTTCGGGGATTTCATCTTACAATTCCGAAAATGAACAAAAACTCAATAAATATCGACTCTAAAATACTTAGAATAGTACAAAAACTCTTCCCTAAGGAGTCAAGATATGTATATGAATTACACTTAGCAAATCTCCAAACTTGGACTGTTGCTAATCCCGAGCAAAAACATGACAAAAAAAAAGACTCATATACATATAAAAAAAAGATTGTACACGCCGTTGGACTTCTTACCACTTTTGTCTCTAGTTAAGATCTAAGCATTTAATTCCAATAAAAATGTCCAAATATTGCTATATAAATTTTTTTAACACTTATCCAGTGCTTGACTTGTTTGTGTGTGTGAATAGCTATTTCCAATCATTATTTAACCCGAACAAAGTTATACAAATAAATGGAATTTTTAGCCTTTTCAATCTCAATCCCCAGTGGTCATATTTAGCACACCGTTGGACTTATTACCACTTTTGTCTCCAGTTAAGATCTAGGCATTTAATTCAATAAAAATGTCCAAATATTGCTACATAAAAGATTTTAACACTTATCAAGTGCTCGACTTGTTTGTGTGTGTGGATAGCTATTTCCAATCATTATTTTAACCCGTACAAAGTTATACAAACAAATGGATTTTTAAGTCTTTTCAATCTCAACCTTCAATGGTCAAATTTTTCTTTCTCCTCTCGTGAATTTCACACCGTATTCAAGTATCTATTACTTCTCCCCGATGGTGTTCAAGGTTACGGCTCACTTACTTAATTGTACTATCACTCTCAAGTTGGAGGGATGTAACCGATTAAGGTGAAGTTTAAATTGACAACAATCTTCCATGATATCAAGCGTTCTAGTCTCTTAGGCTTTACTAAGTAAGTCAAACTTACTAGACATCTAAATTCCCTTTTGTTCTAAGACAAACCCTCACAATTACACTACTTTTATTTTATTTCTAGCTATTGCTTTTTTTTAATACTTTTTTCCCATTCATGAGAGCACGTAGTTTTTGTTCTTATAATGAGACATCACTTTCCTTGGTAGATCATCTCCTACATATTATTGATACATATGGCCATATTACTCAGGGTTGGTTTTCATAGAACAATATATGCAACTTTTTCCTGCTCGATGTGCCTTGAGTAGTGCAATATCTTTCATTGGGACCGGAAGTTAGGATTAAAGTTCTAGCAAACATGCAATGCGTAGCTTCAACTCGTCAACTTGAACTACTTATGAACTTTTGAGTAAACTCCTTTAAACTATCACCTTTACCAGCTCAATCTCCCCAAACTTATTCTCAAATATTGGTTAAGTGTATTTTTCAATGGGTACATGGAAATTAAAATCACAACCTAAATCTTAAACCCAAGCTTCCGTTTTCATCACAAAACCTTTCTCAAAGCTTAAGCAACAACAAAAATAGTTGTGTGCTGAAAGTAGTCTTAAGTCTCACATGGATAAGAAGTTTAGCAAAACTAAGCACATTGTAGCAATACTTAATCATTTTTCAACAATTAACCTTAGTCCAAACAAAAATTATCATAAGTTAGCAAGTTATCCAACAACGTTACACAAATAAAATATTTTTGAATTTTCTTTTTTAAAATCTTCAAAAAGAAAAGTTCTTTTGCATTCTGACAATTTGTCAAAAAAAATTAACTAGTTTTTATATAATATAAAGCAATAAAGCAAACAAATAGTTGACTTATCGAGTCGACTCCACTCCTAAACTTAAAGTTATATTGTCCCAGTGTTAGAACAAAAATAATATAAGGAATTCTTTAAACCTGAAAAAGGACATGATAAATATAATTAGCTATACAAGAACCAATTGCCCAATGAAGAGTATGAAATAACTTCAGAGTTGAGGCTAACTTATTTTGATGACCTTAACTCTAGTTGCACAAAATTAATCTAAAAATCCTAAGAATTAGAAAAATGCGCTCTAAGCTAGAAAGTGAAAATTCAAATAGAAAAGAAAGAGATAGAAAATTGAGTTGCCTCCCAATAAGCACTTGTTTAAAGTCATTTGCTGCACTTTTTTACAACAATAATTTCACACTTTTTTACAACAATAATTTCACGGCACTCTGAATATGGTTTTGGAGGACTTGCTTTGCTTGCATCGATTGACTTTGCACCATTTTTAGTTTATTCTCCAAAATCTAACTTTGCTCTTCTCATAAAAAGTATGATTTTATTTTACTAGCTTGCTCGAACTCAACTATGAAAACTTCAACTTCCTCATCTGTCTTGATCACAAAATCAATTTTATAAGAAATATGGGAGTAAGAGAATTGCTTGATAGGTGCAACATCATTAAATGTCACTTTTTCATTTTACTTATTTAGGATCAACTTTTCCTTGTCCACATGTTCTTCTTCTGGTTGGGTGACTGGTCTATTATCCAAAATCTTGAGCAGTTGCAATACAATCATTGTTATAATGCTTAGCATGTGTTCCATTTGGTTGGCTTCAATGTCGCTGGGGAATGTGCCTTCGTGGATTCTTTATCAACATCTTTATCAGCTACTCAAGTTGATTTTCCATATTTTTCAAAGTTTCCCTAATGCATTAGTCCGTTCTTGATATTGTTGCAGATTATTTGCCAACTGAGCAAGAGCCTCTTCCCATCTTTTTTTCCTCTATTGTGGTCTTCATATTTGACCTTGGTTGTTGTACTAATACTAATTCGAGTGATTTTGTCAATCCCGATTGTAGGTGTAGGAGTATGGGCTAAAAATTTGTGTGGTCAGTTGTTCCCATAAATCTCCCAAGAGCAAGTCGTCCTCATCAATTTCGATTGGTGCATCATATCTCGCTATAATAGCCTGGTGCATTGTGATGAAGTCTCCATAAATCATGTCACGTGTGTTGTCCTCATCAATCTCAGTAGGTGCATCACATCTCGCTGCTATATTAGCTTGGTGCATTGCGATGAAATTTCCATAACATGTCACGTGTATAATCCTTATCATTCTCAAGGCGTGCCATATTGGGTTGTTGATCTCGTAGCTCCTATTCCTTTCCTAACATCAATTATACCAAAAACAAAAATGTAGATCAGCTGAAAAAAGAAAAAAAATGAAGAAAATGAAAACGAATTAAAAATAAAATTAAATAAAGAAAAAAGTAAAATAAAAATAAAAATAATCAGTCTCCCACAACGGCGCCAAAAATTTGTTTGTCGATTTTAATTCCACAAGTGAAAAGATCGTTAACAAGTAATGTAAAGTATCGAACTCACGTGGATTGAATTTCTACATATGTTACTCTAATTAATACTAACTCTAATTTAAGAAAACATACAATCAATTATTTGGAGTTTGATGTACTAATATCTATTTATTAAGTTATACCTATTTATTCACTAAATTATCAGAATAAATTAGCAAACAAATTATGGGACTTAATCAAATCATGAAAGGCATTATGGTCCGAATCAATCGTTGTTAACGTACTTTAATTCTCAATTGTTTGGTTACAATCAATTCTCATTTTATGCTGACAATCGATATTTCTTATTTGTTAATTTTCTCTCTCGATACAAAGTAAATCAATTCTCACCTATGAGCCTTCTATATCTCTATGATGTATGCGAATAGATAAAGATCACAATAGAAAGCTATAATACCACCAAAGATTACAATAATCATAGAAGTATATATCTGTAATGGCCGGAATGTTTTTTGGCATTTATAATTTCACAAAAATTAAATTTCAATTCGCAGCGTCGTTGCGAACTTCTTATTGCATTTTAAACACTTTAGTTGCATTAATTTTTTTTTACGTGTTTGCCTTATCTTTTGTGTAAAAAAAATGAATTTTTTTCAATCACCAAACCAATTTTTTATGCTAATTAAACACCCAAACAACTCCTAATCTCATGTCAAATGAAACCCCAAAACAACGCCTAATTCTTAGTCAAAATCAGCCCCAAATTGCCCCTGAAACCCAAATTTTTAACCACCCATGATCTCTCCCACTTCAGCCCATTTCCCTCACACCTTCCACCATATATTTCTTTTGAACCACCTGCCATTTACCTCCATAAAAACATCCCAAGTTCTCCCCCTTCCCACCTAAGCTGCCCAAAACCGTCCCAAAAAGAGCTTTCCCAAATAGGCAAAAAAACCGCCCCACTGCTGCCCCAAAAACTCAACATAAAACGCCTTATTTAGCCCCACTAATCAGGCCATTTTTCCTCATACTTATACACCACCCAACCCACTTGCATTGCTCCCAAAAAACTGCCTTGATCAGCCTCTTTTTACTGAAGAAAAATTGTGCATGAGGTCTACAATTTTTAGCCAGCAATTTATCCCTTTTATCTCCCAATTTCGGCCCTCCTTAAGTTCCATTTTCCTCCTTTTATTTTGCCATCCTACTCTTTCACTTTCACTCCCAAAATTCAGCACCAAAATTGAGAGAAAGTCCCCACATTTCTCCTTCAAGTTTTGGCCAGTAGGAGACTAGAAAAACATTTCCAGTTTTCCCAATTTCAGTCCTCAATTTCGGCCAACCAATCACCCTTTTTCCCTCCCTTCAAGCCACCCAAAAGTTCCCTTAATTTTCCTCATTTCAACCTCCAAAGATACCCTAGTAGTAGGCGTAGAATTCCAGTGTTCATCAAGCAAAAATCAATGCCCTTTCTCCTCAAGTTTCAGCCTCACCAATAAGTTTGTACCACTATATTTTACTTCATTTTTCCCCATCTTTTCATTCCCCAAAGTTACATCAACGAACTCCAATTGTACCACTATATTTTACTTCACTTTTTCCCATCTTTTCATTCTCCAAAGTTACAGCAACAAACTCCAATTGTTGTCACATGTTCTCTCTCTTTTCTGTCAACAAACTCCAATTGTTGTCACCTGTTTTTGTCTCTTTTTTGTCAAGAAATCCGTCTTCAACATTCAGTAAAGAAACAACCATTTAATCCACCTATCAACTGAATTTCTTTTTGTTAAAAGGTAGTTTCTTTTACTACCGATTCAATGCCACGATTTTTGCTAAATGTCAAAGTCGAAACTTTGTTATTGTGATGGAAAGAAATCACATGTGTATGTTAGTGATTGAAGGCAATCACTTATGATTTAATGTGGTGCTGGTTACCGAATGTGTTCCTATGTATGTTTTAAATATTTGGCATCCATATATTTTCTTACATGTTAGTATGCGTTACTAATGAGTGTTTCTTATGAAATACTTACCCCAAAACGAATACATTTTAAGATCGAAATGGTTGGTGTTGACGCGATGGCGTAGGCTAGCAAACAAGAAGTGGACTTTTTTTATTTAAATTAAATTTTGGCGTCAAGATGATCGAGTCAATCATGATGTAATCGTACAATTTAAATTTTTTTTAGTATTTAATTATGTAACATACATGGAAAATAAGATGTTGGTTTAATTGTCGTTTAAAATTTTAAGATATAAATTTGCCTCGTTTCATATTCTTAATTTTCACCTTTCTGTACCTACTTTGAAAACTCATTACTCTCTGTATGTTTAGGATTATTGAGTAAAATCAGTGGCTATGGAAAGCCTTATATGTGATCTAATGGAAGCAATTGGAATCACTAAAAAATTACATCGTATGAATTTATTATGAATGTTTTAGCGGGCTACCTTAAAGTACATGTGAAAGTTTTTAAAGCAAAATTGGCTAATATTTTCACTTACCAAATGACGTGGCTAAGGTCTATAATTTTAACATGGCATATTCCAAGGTCCCAAGTATCTTTAGTTCAAATTTTGGAATTTTTGGAGTTCATTTGAATGATCAAATAAATTGTGGCGACACCCATCACGGTTTAGGCAAAAACCTTAAAAATTAGAAGTATAATTCTTTTTTCTTTGCGCGCTTGTTATTTTCCTCAATAGTTATATTTTAAAAATCCTTCTAGGTCACGGGAAATATTATTTGGAGCTGTCAAATATTTTTAAATATTATTTTAGTAACCCTCCAAGTTAAGAAAATTCGGGTATTTCTATCTTCTATTGGACTTAATGTCACTTATTATTTGAGCTAGACACATGTAGCACCTCTCGACATCAACATAAACCCCAAGAACTATCTTAATATTTTCCAAATTATAGGATGCAATTTAATTCAACAACAAAGATTCAACAAAAACAAGAACTTAGATGCCTAGATAAAAAATCAATGATGCAATTTTAATCAATAGCCTCATCTCTAGATGATCAATCAATTCTACAATTATATGTGAATCGGATATCTCTAATTAAATAATAAACATATAAATATATATTAATTCACAAAGATCATCACATAAAGATTTCATAGACCATCAATTGTAGGATCCCATGTTGTTTATTACCATGTACTAATTTATACGGAATCTCTCGAAAGCAATATAAATCATTAACATGTTCCAATGGTAGCTAATTATCAAAATGGAATAAGGAAATAATAGACAATTAACCCAAAAGCAAAAATAAAAACTAGTAATTTATGGATTAAAAAGTCAACAAAGTTTCATCAAAATCCTAGCCCCAAGGGTTTTAGCCTATCATAATTGATTTACAAAAACACTTTAATAATTGAAAGTACATTTCCCGTTTTCTATGAAGATGGAAGAAAAATAGAAGATAAATCTTGACCATTTGAATGTCTTAGAACAAGTTCTTGAACAATATTCTTCTTCTTAATTGAAAACCAAGGTTGGTGTCAATTCCCAAGAAAAATCTTGTATTTTTGCCTCCTTTTCACTCCAAAAATTCCAACATAAGTCGACCTCCTTTAAGTCTAGTCCTATTTATAAGTATCCAATTAAGGTTGATTTTCGTGCCCAAAGTCTACGAAAATATGCCCTAAAAATATGCATAAACAACTAAAATTTGGATCTAGAGAACGTCTGCTCGGGCGGGCTTTTGGCCTGCTTGAGCGGACTGAGATATGCTAAATTTTCATTGAAGGCCTGCTCCGACCCGCTTTAGCAGACATAGGGCTCCTCCGTTGGCGATTGATATTCAAATGGTCATAACTTTTTGTAGCGATATTTAAAAAGCGTTGGACCCGTAATTTTAATTTCTCTCCAATAATATATCATTTTTCTGTGAAGATGTTTGTATCAAAATTTATGCTCAAATTTGCCCACATGCTTCGGTCGTAAGTTTCTCAATTCGTTTCTTTGCCTTTCGAATGTTTGTTCAATCATTTCAACTCTTCATTATCACTCAAACACCCCTTAAACTTCTTGATTTTATCTTCTTTTCCATCTTCAAATGTTTGGTTCTTGATCTTTACTTCAAAAACTCAATTTCATCCAATTTTCTCGCCAATTTCACAAATGTGACTCGAGTTCGGAGATTTCATCCTACAATCCTGAAAATGAACAAAAACTCAATAGATATCGACTCTAAAATATTTAGAACCATACGAAAATTCTTCATTAAAGAGTCTGGATAAGTGTATGAATTAAACTTATCGTGATGCATATTCTTAGAGAATGACATTTTTAAAGAATCAAGACCTTTTGACTAATTTTATTCTGCATCTAATATACTTCTGCTCATTCTATAAATGGTGTTCAAACACTTAAATGTTGCACTTTGGCAGATTCAATAAAGTGAATACTGGTATTATGATTATAAACAGAATATATTATTAAAAATGATTACCTGCACTTCAAACTTGACCACATTTTGTTGACTGATATCACCATGATTCTTTAATATAGCAGATTCATCACCGAAGTAACCATTATTGTGCATAGAATTGTTTTCCATTCCTATGTGATGACCATGAATGCGAGAAGTAACCATTATTGTGCATAGAATTCCTATGTGATGACCACAAAATGCAATTTTTTTTTGTTTATTAGATAAAAGAAAATAATGACATGTAAAATTAATTACAAAGTCATACCAACTAACCTGGAGTCCAAATGCCAATTTTTGATCAACTAGAAATTAGGGTTTTTCTCCAAATTGTTGATAATCAACAACTCCAGGAAGCTAAAGTGTGACTTGAATTTGTATGATTATAGCTAAATTTCCATAGAGAAATGGATTGTTTAGACACATAAAATTCTGAAAGAAATCATATTTCAAATTGGAAAGCAGATAAATATCCCAACATGATACAAGAAGTTCCGAAATAGAAATAAGAATTTAGAAAACTAAGAATCCCGCAGTATCTAAAGCTAGGTGAGATTATCAGGCCTAATGTAATAACCTTCTTGTCTTTACAAATACTAATAAAATAAATTCTAGCTTTATTTATTAGCTTGCAGTTGAAAAGGCGCACCATGGTGTCCTGAAATTCGGACAAAACTGGTTGTCTAACAGCAAATCGTATGAAACAATACCATGAAATATTGTCAATAAATAAAAATACCTTACAATATAGAGAAATAAATATGAGATTTCTTTATAATCCTGAAGTTGATTGTCTCATACGAGTAAATATGAGATTTCCTTTTGAAAATTTCTGTAAACCATGAAAAGCCAAATTTAAAACAATAGTGTGTACATGGAGAAAGAGAGAAGAAATCCCATGAACCATTGTTATATAAAGTATGAATTTTAGTGAAAAAATTAGAACATATAGATAAGAAATTACAAGCTTTACGCATTGGCACTTAAATTTTTTTTTTTTGGAAATATCTCAACTCGAAAATCCAAGCTTGAGATATACATTTTATTACAATCCAAAAGTAAGTACATGGAGGAGGACGTATGAGCCTTACGTCCAAATCTTACAAGGAGTCCTATCTATGTATATGAATGCATAAAAGAGTACTACTCTTCTTACAATTAAAATCTCAAATTCTATAATAAGCTACATTAATAGTCTAAGTATGAAGGAATAGTATTCAAAAAAACTTGTTCCAAAGTATCAGTTCCGTCCTCCTTAATTTGCTCAAATTAAGATGTGCCTGGTAAGTCCCAATTCTAACATCTAACATCAGCAATCAGCGCCTCTGCCCAAAAAAAAAATGTTACTTCCTACACTATAAGTTATGTTGTTCTCTCCACCATCTTGATTGATGCAATAGCCAACTTGTCCATACAAATGAGGCCTCTCACAATACCTTGTAAATCAATTCCTTATACTATTTTGAAACATTTTTGAGAATATTCCTTATTGACAAACCAATTGGCTACTTCATTTCCTTCTCTCCAAATATGAGAATATTGAACCTCCATTTTGTTAACATTTTGGTGGATGGATTCTAGAATGTATTGAACATCCCAAGGACCTTTATCCTGTTGAGTGCATAATACTGTTGCGGCACTGAAATCAACTTCTACCCAAACTTTTTGAACATCCTTCTACCAACACAATTGAAGACCAGTAGCCATAGCTTTCAGTTCAGCTTCTAGGATGGAACAAGTCCCATAAAAGTCATAACATCCCCTAATTCATTGCGGATTACTCCACCCCAGCTGCCAGACCACAACCTTTCAGTGCACCATCTGTGTTTAATTTACTCCATTCCTCTTTGGGTTTCCTCCAAGTAACAGCCACAGGGTAAGTTATCATTTTCTTATCAGCATGAATGATCCCAGCTTTAAGAAGGGATTCCACCAGATGATGGGTTCTTTTGATGATTCTAGTTGAATTCATTCTCACACCATTATGTTTAGAGTTATTTCTATCATTCCATAGAAACCACATAATGAACAAAGGCATATCATCAATTAAAGTTCCTGTCCGAGCTTGTTTACTGGTAATCCACATCATAAACATAACTTTAGGATGTGAGTATTTCTTGAGTGACATGACAAATTTCAAGAAAAAATATTTCAAGACTACTTCAGCACACTTACGCATCGGCACTTGCGACCCATAAAACAATAAAAAAGACCTCAATTACTACATTAATCAAAACAAAAATTTCAGAACTATTTAAAGAAGTATAAATAATAATAAATGTGCAAATAAGTTAAAGCGCTCGAGTTAACAAAGTTACCATCACCATACACAATGTGTGGAGATAACTCAATCAAGTCATAAATTTGATCAAATAAGTTTCCAAAGTCATTTTCATCCATGCAATTTGGAATTGTCATTTACATGCTTCTAAAACTATTTTCGCAAGGAAAAAAAACCCTGAAAGAAAAAGAAAAAGTAAGAATTTTTATATATATAATTTCTAGATGAACACGTCCTCATTCATATTTTATATTTCCTAAATTATCCTTCAATTAATATTGTAATTCAGCTCTCAATTTAACCAAATTTCGTCCTTATAGGTTGAAAGGCCAAATCACCATTTATTAAATTTAATTACTGAATTTTGAAAATATTTCTATACAAGATTTGGTCAGTTACACGATGAATAATCATTTATCTTCCACCAACAATGTATTGTTGAAACGTAATTTGAAGTTTAAGGTTGCTTCAATTGAAGGTAATAACGTAATATGTGAAGTCCATAAAAACTTCACTTAAATATTTGTGTTTGTGCTTATGATTTTTGTTACATCACGTGAATAATCCTCTCTCATTTCTATTATTGATTTTTAAGTTTTTGTATTAAATTGTTATCTATTGCTTAAAATAATTTTTCTTCACTATTTATACTCTCATGTAAGTCCCTTAAATCGCTAGAACATTTAGTTTTACGATATATTACTTTACTTTATTTTAATTTTTTAGTCAACATACCATCACATCTTCAGTGTGGTTGTAAGGCATCTACTAGGAAAGGATGGGGGGTTCGGATACCCCAACTTTATATAAATAACTCATAAAAAATACATGGGAGGGGGTATGAAATCTGACCTCCAATCAGAAGAGCTAAAACAAACAAATAAATGAATAATTAATAAAGTGATAAATAAGGAAGTATTATCTCTTAAACAATAATTCCTAAATGTTTTATAGACCCTTAATTGTAGGAAGCCTATGTCTATCAATTTGAACTAAGCTACAGTATCGCTGCACTAAGTCTTGAGCGCTATACTCGAAATAGCAACGATGATCTCAACCCTCTGAAGCAAGTAAATCTGTCCCTGGCAGCCCACTCGATAAATATGAAAAATAGTATTACGATCAGAAGTAAGGAGATGTCTGATGTGGCCAAGAGTGTCCTGAATAGACCAAGGTCCTCCACTTTGGTGATGCAGTGAATGGACAAAGTAGTGTCGGTCTCAATCCATAAATCTAAGAGTATAGTCCTCCGAGCAAGAATGATACTATCAAGAATATCCTTGAGCTCGGCCTCCAAAATAAGGCACTGGCCATATGAAGAGAAGAAGACACGAACACAATAACATGATGAATTCCTAATAAAACCCCCTCCACTCAAAAATCTATATTTGACGCATCCATCATTATTGACCTTGTAAGATTCCACTGGTGGAGTTCGTCAATAAACCAAAACAAAAGGAGGAATGGATGAAGTAGTAAGAGATATACCAAAAAGAGGAGCAATATCCATATCCCCTCGCCAATGTATAACCTGAAATAAACGGCCTATATGTAGTAGGGAGATAGTATGGCATACTCTCCAGATGACCCGTCTCAATACTATAGAGATATCCTGGTACTTCGCATCATTCCTTGCAGTCCAAATAAACCAGAGAATCAAAAGTAGAATGATCGTGTGAATATGACTCTTTCTGATAAACTGACCTAAGAAATGCCAAGACTGAAAGCAATACTAAGAACCTTCCATCGGCAGAAGGGTTATATGAAAAATGTCAGAAAAATAGCGCCAAACATGGTCGGTAATACAACTATCAATAAATAAATGATGAATACTCTCAATAGACGAGCAACACTGACAACGATAAGCCATATGACTCACAATCTGCCTCTGAATCACAACATCAACTGGGATAAGACCCTGCTATAGTCTCTAGTAGAAAAAAGAGACAGTTGTCGGGATAATAGAACTCCAAATCATGTTATACAGCTTGAATAGTATGCCCCATGCGAACTAACTGCCATGTAGACTTGGTAGCAAATCTACCATCTAAAGTTTTCTTCCATATAATCTGATCGTGTACCTCAGCAGTGATAGAGATGTTTCTTATTTGCTCAGCAATAATGTATGGTACAAGCTGATGAAGTCTACCAATGTTCCATCCAGTATCATCAAATAATTCTCTAACCTAGATAGAAGAATATGCCAAGTGTGGGTGTTGATTAGCTAATGTAGACTCGCCCATACTGCAGTCATCCCAAAAGAATATATGCGCACACCCTAAATGACAAGCAATGTGTGTCTCCGCCTGTGGGCCTATGTGCTTTAGCCTCTTCCATACGACTGAAGCATAGTAAGGAATAGTAGCCAGCAACAGATGGGTACCCTTACAATACTTACTCAGTAAAAACTAAGCCCATAATGACTGTTAAGATCTAAATAACCACTAGAGCTTTAAGGGGAATGTATCAACAAGATCATGTAGTCTCCTAAAGCCCAGTCCACCCTCTTCAGTAGGAATACGAAGGCCCTTCCATCTCCTACAATGTAATTTGGGTGCATCGTCTCTGGAGTCCTAAACAAAACCTAGAAAATATGCCATTTAACTTCTTCAAGATAGCCTTGGGGGACTTTATAATCTGAAGGAGATAGAGAAGAATAGAGGATAGCATTGATCAAATCAAAGTAATATGTCCTCCCAAATGTAGGAACTTCGAGGCCCAACCAAAAAACCTATTCTGGACTTTCTGGACTAAGTCATCATACAAGAAGATCTTCTTGGCTCCTTTAAGGGCTACTGCTGATGAAGAGATCCTGTCAGATTCTCTAGTATGTGTATCTGACTAGTAGAAAATCTCCTAGATAAGGTAATCTCACTCTTATCTCTGTTCACCAACTGTACAGAAGCCCCATCATAGTGTTCAATACACTGTAATACTCGTCTAATAGACTGCTTCTAGCCATTAGCAAAAATAATCATATCATCTGCAAAGGATAAATGAGAGATAAAAGCATCACCCCATGTATATATGTCGTCGAAGAAATATGCCGATACTCTTGAGTGAGTAGTCGTGAAAAATAATCTGCAGCAATAATAAACAACGATGGAGATATGGGATCACCCCGTCTAAGCCTCCGAGATGATGAGAAAAATGCACATGGTTTTCTATTAAGTAAGATCGAGAATCGACACTCTGAAATACACATCCGTATCTGATCAATCCAAAGAGCATCGAATCCAAACCCTCCAGAATGGATATCCCCTCGCACTTTCATATCAAGTGTATGTAGTAACTCCTATGCAAGTAGGTCATTATCTCTAATAAGCCGTCCCGACATGAATATGCTCTAAGGAGCTAAGATGATCTAAGATAGTAAAGCACTCAGCCACGAGTTCATCAACTTCGTAATCAACTTACTAAACACTGTACATAAGCTGATAGGACAAAACTCTGACCACCTACAGGCATTGTCCCACTTTGGAAGAAGACTATAGAAGTAGCTGCAATACCCATAAGTAGGTGCCCTCTAGCAAAGAAGTCCAAGACTGCTTGAAACACATCATTTGATACTATGTCCCATCATATCTGAAAAATGTGAGATAAAAACTCATCTGGCCTGACGACACTGTCTCGATCAATACTGAAAATAACATCTCGCACCTCAGTCAAAGTAGGAGTTCGATTAAGCTACAAATTATCCTCATCGAACACCAATCTAGGTATAATACCAAGTTGAATAAGGTTGACTTGCTGAGGAGCAGTCGACAAAAGTTTCTGGAAGAAAGATACTGCTGAAGACTGAATAGTATCACAAGACTCAAACACCTTGCCCGAAGCTGAGGTAATAGACTAGATCTTGGATTGAATACATCGTCCCTCTACTATGGAAGTATCGGGTGTTATGATCATGCTTACAAGTCTAACATGCCCCTACCTTTTGTTTCCAAAATGCCTCCTCAATAGATAAAGTAGGATTAAAAAATGTTTGAGCTTGATGCAAAGTATCACGATGGGAATGAGAAGGATCTCTATCATGGTCTAATTCTACCTTATCTACCCTACACTCTGCATCCCTAATTCTCTGGAAAATATCACCAAATACATTTCGATTCCACCAACGAAGTCCCTATTTGAGCCCAAAAATCTTCTCCCAGAGAGCGGCCATTCTCGTTAGATGGGTAGGAAATGACCAATTCTGATATACAAAGCCCAGAAAATTGTGATGCCTAGACCAAATATTGAGGAATCGAAAAGGACGAGGTTCCAAATCATCGTTAGAAGACCACTGAATCAGAAGAGGTGAGTGATCAAAAGTGCTTCAGTTCAGTTGACGAATCGAAAACTGAGAACAAAAAGAAGCAACCATCAAGTTAATCAAAACTCTGTCCAGACGCTTTCAAACCCTCTCATTTGTCCATGTGTACTAACTTCCAGAATACTCTGCATCCGTCAAACCACAATCCATCATCATATCTGAAAATCTGAATTGCCCCTACCACGAGTATTCATACCAGTATACTCACCATTGTGAGCAATCACATTAAAGTCTCTCCCAACTAGCCACGGCCTATCCACAAAAATGGATATCTGGTGAAGACCCGCCCATAAATCTCTACGTCCAACCAATGAGCAATAAGCATATACCGGAGTAATAAACAAAGGTCTGGCTAATCTAGGATTCTCAACTTTAATTTGAAGGAATTGGAGATGATCAACAATTGAAGTAATAGTAGTCCCCAAATTTCAAAAACATCATATCATATCCAACTCATTCTGTAAGCCCACATCGAAAGAGAGAAATCGTCTGAGAAAGTCAAAATTTTTACTCAAGACAAACAACTCCAACACCACCAACAAATACACATGATGAAGTTGAACCAAATTATTTATTCGTTCACGAGTGGCAATACTGCGCACACCTCTCATAATTCAAATGATAACACTCATCAAAAAGACTGGCTACGTGACAAAGCACTAGTCTGTCTACGAGTCACACGTTTGATTGGGCGCAGGACTTTTGGATTTTTCTTCCTATAAACTGTAGTAAAACCATCAGCCTCCTGCCTCTCATCTAAACCAACCAAGTAATCTGATGAATATCTGCGAAAAATCCCCAGAAGATGAACATCTAGCTGAATAGAACTAGCAGTAACAAAAGGAATTGAAGCCTCTACATTCTCATTACTACTGAGGCGTGGACTGACATGTGAATCAATATAAAAAACTCACGAGGAGCAGATCTCATGTGATCTAATATTGGATCAGAAAAAACAACATCATGAAAGGGTTTTGAAGCCACAATAGTGGAAATAGTAGGAGTAAGCTGAATGGTGGGTTCCACATGAACCAATGGAGGTGGTATAACACCAACTGAAGAAGAACCAGCAACTGAGATCCACTGTCTAGGAATCTCAACAACAACCTTCTTCTCCTTACCCTTCCCAGCCCTATCAACAATAGGCACCGGAGCATCAACATGCTTAGTAGCCAGAACAACAAAAGGCTTAGAAGTCAGAGCAATAGCAGGCTTAGGATCCTGAGTAACAAAAGGCTTAGAAGCCTGGGTAACAATAGTATCCACTAGTGGTGCCCCCACCCTACAATGATCAATAATATGGCCCTTATGATAGCATTTAGCACAAAAATGGGAAAACCTCTCATAAACAATCGGCTGCCAAAAACTATGGGTTGCACCCCTATCAATCTAAATCTTATATGAGAGCTTATGTTTCAGATTCACCTCTAACACATACCTTGGATTTACTAGACCTCAACAATCCTCAATGGCACCCCCACAATTTTAGATAGAGCAAATAAAAATTCTCATACACGTAAATGAACAAGTAATAAAGGAAAGGATATCCGTACAGGGGCAATTGGGGCCTCAGTATCAGGGTGGAAATCATAAGTCCACTTAAGTATATGCATAGGGCAACCCATAATAAACCAAAGTGGGAAACTATGTATTTCATTATAATAAAGGACCCATATATATAGGGTTTCAAATACATGTAGACTAAGTAAGAAATCTCTAAATATGGTCATCAATATTGTTTTCCATATTTTACAACAAAATAGTATTTTTTTAAATTATTTTATATTTTGTAGTACATGGTGAAATTATCACTTTTTAAAAAGATATAACTTGTGGTCCAGAACATGGTAGGGCTGGGGCCCAGTGACGCCAGCCCTAAATCCGCTCCTGATGGTTGTTACCACATGACATGCTGGTGCCGTCACGAGTTCTATTATTCTTGTGGTGGTGCGGAATACAGGGATGGCCAATAGACATGTCAATGCGCATTCTGGGATGAGGAGTTTTCTATCCAACCCAACAGTTTGAACAATGGACATGGGACTCATTTGAGACACTCCCGATGTTAATGGATGCGTATTCAGACCCGAAAAGATCACAATTGGCAGTGATCCAAAGGTTTCTTTCTAGAGGTTTCAGTATGGCCGATCATAATCCTTGCCAATCCCCACCTCATTGTACGGGTTCCTATGTTGATGCAATGAAGGATCTGCAGCAGTTGCCTTGGCTCGAGAGATTTGTCTCTGTGATAAGCGATAATTACCATGAGGATTACATCCAATAAGCTAAGCTTGATTAGCATTTCGAGAAGGCTTTATATTGGAGTTAACAGTATCATGCTCTCACACTCCTCATAGAAAGGTCCATTCTTATGTAGTATTTATGTTGCTTCCTGCGCTCAAAACATATGAGCACAACTTTCTTTGTTCGGGATTAGGATTTTGTGCACGATAATAACTTCCTTTGAAGAACGTAGACTACTGAAACGAAAGTTGAACAGAAAAGGAATATGCTTTTGGCAAATGAAAGGCAATGAAACGAACGAGTTTATAGCAAAAGAAGAAAAAAAAATTGTTGTTTAAAGGACTTAAAATGAAGAATCTATCCATATTTTTCATCAAGCAAGTCAGACTTTCAATGGACGTCCTAGGTCATGTATTGAGAATTTCCAGAATTCAATTCTTTGCTCCACTCTAGTGCAGAAAGAAATTTATGGTGAGAGATTTCTAAATATCTTGGCTAGTGAGTGTGGCTACATCATTTGATTCTTTGCTCCACTTCGCCACAAAATGTGGATAAACATAGCTAAAGAAGGAACAAAATAAATTATATGACTGAGTTTTGATAAATTAAAAATAAATTCATTTTTTACAAATTTTTGGTGAGTAGTCATTAGTTTCCTATGTTATTATAAATAATTAACATATATACTCTTCTTATTTTTTTAAGGCAAAATTCAAGCTTGATTTGACAGTACAACATGTCCTTAAATGTATGAATGATATTTTAGCAAGGTGATATCATGATTAACGATCTAGATTCAAAGATAAATACTTTAATGTAAAATCATTGGACGATTGTGTAAAGAATTGCTCAACTAATGTGAAGCAAGCAGATTGGGACTGGCTATGTGAATATTGGTCTACCTTATAGTCTTTCATAATTTTTATTAATATTATTAATTATTTTGTAAATATTTAGAACAATATGATATAAATATAATCCTAACATATTGAATATACTTAAAAACAATAATAAAATTATAATAAGATAGTTAATTAATTGATATATGAGTTAATTGCAAACCCTATCTAAACACAATTCAGCAAATCAAAACTGCATTTAATATAATCATCGTGGGAGAACAAAATCATTTGTTACACGTCTAGAAGTAAAATTAATTTTTTTTCTTTTTAATTCACAACAATAAAGATATTTATATGACATAAGTATATTATTTCAAATAGAGAGCAGTTACTAAATACAACACACAAGGAGAAATATACCTTTATTATGAGATTCATTACAGTGAGAACAACTAGTGGATAAATGATGAGGCACAAACAAGATATGTAAGTATATTAATCATTTACTCTTAATATATTTATATCCTTTTCTCCTCACGTGTATGTAGGAGATGATGCTTGAGATTATAAAGTAACCTTTTCAAGTGATCCCAGCCCCCACTATATTTGAAATCATGTATACATTTTAGTAAAATGTAGAGGTTAAACTTGGACATGGCCCAAAACATGTCTCAAGCCACTCTGTTAATTTGACATCTACTAATAATAAGTCAATAGCCATTTGCAAGCAAATATAAAAGTAGGAGCGAGAATTAGTGGATATGTGTGCTAAGCTGTCCCAATTTTAGATACTAATGTGGAAGATCATATCGGGTCAAGTTGTCATATCTTCACAACCATCTAAAATAGAAACATTCTTCAACAAGCCTCTGTTTGACCATATATGATTTATGATTTGAATATTTATTTGCTTTAAGTATTGAGACATTTATTTCTCATTTTATGAATTGATATAGTTTAGTTATGTGTTTATCATTTATTTGTTATCTTTTTATGATTAATATGAACTACATATTTGAATTTCTTATTTATACTTCTCATTACTTTTTTTATTGGTTGCAATCATTTTGTAGTTCTACAAAAATCATGGACCAAATCCTTGTTATGTTCGTTTCCTTACAAGACTTTTCATCATTTTTCCTTCTTATTTTTCTTTGTTATTGGGACATAGTTGCTTAGTTGTACCATTTGGCTAATGGACCACATTCTCATGGGAAAACATAAGGTATGCATATTCTAAATATTTTCTTTGTTCACTTGTTCCGTATTGAGTTCTCTTTCAAACATTCACTTATGTTTACCTCTTTGTTTTATCAAAGTATGAATTGGATGACGATCTTGGATCTTTAGTCTTTTTCCATGCCTCCTTAATTCTCCTTCGTAAGAAAGAACTTTGCCACTTTTATATTTAGCAAGAAAGCTAGTAAAAATTGGTAAAAGGAATACAGTTAAACTTAGTAGTATCTATTAAAAGACAAGTTTAGAATAAATTAAGTTAAATTTATGAAGGTCATTATAGATTCTTCACAAAGGTCACTCGACTTTTTGTTTCTACTTTAACGCACCTAAGGAAAATGGTTTGATAGAATACTCTTTCAAATGTGGATATACCCAATGAAGATTTATTATGGTCGGTCACCCTAAAAACCAATTTGAACATGATATTACTTTTCTAACTTTTGTAGTTCTCAATGCCATTTATTTATGGTAGCATTTTGAGGTACCACCATATTAGACATCAAATTTTCCTACTTATGTTGGTTAATGCATGGGCCATTGCTATGGTTGGGCTTGCTTAGCATAGTATGAACTATTATAAACAATTTTATAGCTCTTCTCCTATTTTTTCTGATCGAATTTTAATGTTTAAAAAATTTTACAATTCATACGTTGTAAACAATAAAATAATATAAAAAGTAACAAATAATCATTATTGAAAAAAGTAGACCTTATTGTATCACAAAACTTTTGTTGTAAGAAATAAAGTTTGTTACCATAAGTTTTCCACCAAAAATAAGGTCAAGTTTACGCACTGCACTTGTAATAAAGAAATCTAGTTCTAGGAGTTCAAATTTGTTGTCTCAAACTTATTGTCTCTTTACATGTTCTTTAATATATTTTTGACGTCGTGTTACATCACTTCTTTTTTTAATAAATATGTGACTCATCATTTTTTACTGGAAGAAGGGACGTCCAGCTTAGACACACCGTAAGAACGAAGCTTGTACGATTTATTTAAGGATACCCTTTGACCCTGAGGAGATGAAAGACAAGCATAGTTTGTTCTAACCTTCGCTGATTTAGGTGAAGGGTTCGAACTTATGCCTTGATCGTTATCTGTCTATTTTAAATAGAAAGAATATTTCTGGGACCACTAAATGGATCTCCACATGGCAAAATCAATCACAACAAAAGCACATGATGGAATAACAACAAAATATAAAGAAAATAACATCCAAGCCAATAACTTTCTGCCACATGGTACAGAATCCTCTAGGATTCAGAGCTTTCCAATAAGAATGTGACATGTGTGGCCACAAAAGAGAAAAAGACTAAAATGCCCCAAGCCTTGTAAAACCTATAAATAGCCCAAATTAAATCAAAGCAAAGGCAGAACAATTGAAAACCATACCCAAATTCTTGCTCTTTTAACTCTTAATTTTTGGACGGCTTTGCATAGGAGGATTAAGTTGATTATCTCAGTGAGGAGGTGGCCGAGGACTTGTTGCCTACTATTTTAGTGGCAAAAAATTGGCGCTGTCTGTGGGAACCTGCACAAGTTTCCACGAAGTTTACCATTGGTAAAAGTTCTCAAGCATTTGAAGAAAAACAAAAAGTCTAACTGAAGAGACAATGGCTGAAAAAATATGCAAGCCGGAAGGAAAAAAAACGAAAATGAGATTGAGAAACAAATTGAATTTCCAGAAGACAGTGATTTCAATCCCAAAAGATTGAGAGATGAAACTCATGAAATAGGAGTAAGTGAAGGAGGAAAAATGCCCAAAAAGAAAAGGAACAGGTGCCATAAAAAGATGTGTAAAGCGTAAACAGTGTCCAACTTGGTCGAGCAAGTTCAGATGTTGGTGCAAAAAAACAGAGCCAGGATAACTCTATCCAGTGGAAGAATTATTGGTGATGAAAAAATGGGAGTTGAAACTAGAGTACCAGAAGTGAGTCACTCCTGCCCTTACGGTAATCCAAGGGATTCTAGGCGTTACCAGCCTGTTGACCCGCTCAAGGAGCGAGAGCGTGGACCTGCAAGGTCCGCTAGTTTCTTCGACTGGCTAGGTCACGAGACTGATTCCCATCAAAGGAAAACACCTTTTCATGATAGCCGTAGGGTGAGATTGCACTTGAAAGATCCTATGTATGAACCTGATTACTCATATGATGATGAGGGTAATAGACCCACCAAGTCATTTGAAGTAAATGATGACGAGGAAGATCTCACATTCTCCCGTGAAATACAAAGTACCCCGATCCCCAGAGATTTTGTGAGACCAAAATTGGATAAGTATACAAGACGAGGTAATCCTATGTATCACTTGGCTGATTACAAGACATAAATGAAACTAAAAAATGCTTTACCATCACTAAAATGCATGGCCTTCCACATGATGCTCACTGGTGTGGCCAAGAGATGTTATTTAAAATTAAAGCCAGGTTCCATTCGAAGCTGGCCGCAACTGAAGAAAGCCTTTTATGAGCGCTTTTGTGGGCCATACCTTAGGCGAAGCCCCAGCCACGTGGTTGAACGACATCAGGCAAGGTGTGAACGAATCAATTAAAAACTATTTCAACAGATTCCAGAATGAACTAATTGCAGTATAGTCCATTTCGGACGAGAAGGCCTTAGACGCTCTGTGGAATGAATTAAGGATGGAAACTATATTCTGGCAGGATGTTAGAAATAAAAACCCTCAGACATAAAAACAGCTAGTGGATCTAATCAAACGTGAAATTCAAAAAGAAGAAACAATCGAGAATAGGAAGAAGCACAAAGGAGAAAGAAGCATGGTGGCGCAAGGAGGCGCGAAATGTAACTTTTCCAAGTAGAACAATCAGAGTAGACAGACAAGTTTGAGAAATCAGAATCATAAGGTGGATGTGAACGAGGTTACCCCCACAAGGAGTAAGAACACAAGCGAAGTATCGACACCTCACCCTCGGTCTAAATTTTGTAGAATTCATCGATTCGATAACCACGACATGGTGTAATGTCCTAAAGTAAGAGCAACAGTCAACAAGATGGTTGGAAAATAGATACAAACCTTCTAGAAGTCCTGTGGGACAACCTTCCCAACCCAGGTCGACGAGTTACATGTACCACAGGTGGCAAGGTTGAGAAACAAGAGGTGTAGGTTACCATCCGACACCACATGTGCCTCAACAGATGAATCAGAGAAGACCTAATGAACAAATGCTTGTAGCCCAACCCATCGTCAGAGAAATAAATACCATCATAGGCGAACCTTACATTGGAGGAGAAAGTAATAATGCGCATAAAAAATATATAAGGGCTGTGAAGAAACCTACTCTGGAAAATTTCTAGGTTCGTAGAGAAATGAAGCCTTTATCCCCAAAAATAACGTTTGGAGTTGCAGACGAGGTCAGTGTCCAATACCCTCATTGTGTTGCCTTGGTAGTTCAGATAGTAATTGCTAAAAATGTCGTCAAACGCATGATGGTTGGTAATGGAAGCTCAGTCAATATACTACTTGAAAGTGCATTCAATCATATGGAAATCGATCATCCGTGGACACCAATGTCTGAATCATTGTATAGATTCACAGGATAGAGCATCATCCCCAGAGGAAAGATTACCCTCGCCGTTGAGGTCGACAAGAAGCCTCTAGTGGCAACAAATTTCATGGAATTCTTGATAATCGATAGAAGGTCCGCTTACAACGGAATACTGGGACGCCCTGCATTGAAACAACTAATGGCTATTACGTCAATCCATCATCTCACAATGAAGTTTCCAACATCGGTACGGATCGCTACTGTAAAGGAAAACCAAAAATCGACTCGTGAATGCTATTTGAACACCCTAAGAAAAGAAGCCATGTAGGCTCCTATTACAAACGCGATCATGGCTATTGAGGCATCAAAGCCTGAGGCGGAGGTAAAAGGTCAGATCTATATGGACGATTCACTTGATCTTCGTATCCTTGAGTCAAACTCCGAAGCAGCAACTGTAGAAGAATTTGAAGAATTCCCTGTTGAGGAGGAAGATGTGATGAAGTTTCTACATATAGGGTACAGACTAAAGTCAAAAATGAAAGGCAATTTGAAAGAATTTTTGAAATCAAACATTGATGTCTTTGCATGGAAACACTCTGATATGGTCGGGATAGATCCTCAAGTAGCATGCCATGCTTTGAAGATAGATCAGCAAGTCAAGCCGAGGGTACAAAAACGAAGGCAAATGAGTGCAAAAAAGTACAGGGGGCGAGGTAGATAAGCTATTAGCTAATGGTTTCATTCGTGAATCACATTGTAAATGAGTGCAAAAAAGTACGTGTCAAGATTTTACTGATCTAAACAAAGCCTGCCCGAATGATAGCTTTCCTTTGTCTAGGATCGATCAACTTGTAGATTCGACAGTGGGACATGAACTGCTAAGTTTCATGGATGCATATTCGGGGTACAACCAAATACCCATGTTCAGCCCTGACGAAAAACATACTTCATTCATCACCGATCAAGGCCTCTACTGTTATAAGGTAATGCCTTTTGGATTAAAAAATACCGATGCTACTTATCAAAGACTCGTTAATAAAATGTTTGCTGACCAAATTGGGAAAACCATGGACGTATATGTTAATGATATGTTGGTCAAGAGCCTAAAAGCTGTCGATCACCTCAAACACCTAGATAAAATGTTTTCAATCCTTCAAAAGTACAGAATGAAGCTCAACCCTTTGAAATGTGCTTCGGAGTTGTATCGAGCAAATTCTTGGGTTATATGGTGAACCAGCTAGGTATAGAGGCAAACCCAGAAAAAATTCGAACTCTGTTTGATATGCGCCCCCTTTGTAAACCAAAAAAAGTCCAAAGTTTAATTGGGAGGGTTGCTGCTTTGACTCGGTCTGTTTTGAGAGCCACCGATAAATGTTTCCCATTTTTTCAAATCATCAAAGCTAGCAAAAGATTTGAATGGAGGAAAGAGTGTGATGCTACATTCGATGAGTTGAAAACCCATCTTGGAAAGGCTCCCATCCTCTCCAAACCAAATCCAAATGAAAACTTGATTCTATATCTTGCAATCTCCAAGGTGGCAGTAAGTTCAGTACTAGTAAGGGAAGAGGGTCAACTACAGTTACTCATATATTATGTGAGTAAGGTGTTTCAAGATGAAGAGACTAGGTACCCAAAAATAGAGAAGTTAGCTCTTGCTTTAATTATAGCTTCTCGTAACATCATTATTTCCAATCACATAAAATCACAATATTGATGAACTATCCATTGAAACAGGTGTTGCAAAAGCCAAAAACTTTGGGTCGTTTGACGAAATGGGCCATCGAATTGGGTCAGTTTGATATTACTTTCAAACCTAGAGCGGCCATTAAAGGGCAAGCACTAGCAAATTTTGTTGTCGAGAACATGAGAGGAGAACGCCCTGATCTGAATTTAAATACACCAAAACTACCAGCATGGAAATTATTTGTTGATGGCTCATCCGGTGAAGCTGGTTCTGGAGCGGGAATTGTACTAACTAGTCCAGAAGGACACAAGCTTAACTGTGCACTTCATTTTGGCTTTAAAGCAACAAACAATGTAGCTGAGTACGAAGCCCCATTGGCAGGACTTCGCCTAGCCGAAGAAATGAATGTCCAAGAAATTGAGATCTACAGTCTCTCAGCTAGTAGTAAGTCAGGTAAATGGCAAATTCATAGTCAGAGATAAAAATATGGCTGCTTATCTCATGAAAGCCAAATATCAGTTACTAAACTTTGAAAAATATGAACTCCCGTAGATAACTAGGGTAAAATATTCTTTCGTCGATGCCTTATTAAAGCTTTCCAGTTCACAAGATGCAGAGCTTTTCGGACTAGTCCTAGTTGAGTTCCTCCACGGCCCCTCTATATCTGAGAAGGCTGGCGAGACTCTTTGGGTCAAAGAGGAAACTCTCTGGATACAGGAAATAGCTGATTATTTGAACGATTAGAAGCTTTCTAATGATAAGGACGAAGCCAAAAAGATCCACTTGAAATCCACGAGGTATGTTTCCATTTATAAAATTCTGTACAAACGAGGATATACCCTACCCCTGCTAAGGTGTGTTGGAAAAAATGAAAGTAACTACGTAATTCGAAAAATCCATGAAGGCATATGTAGTAACCATGCTAGCAGTCATTCTGTCGCCCACTATGTGAAGAGACTCGATCGACTTTGTTCAAAAATGCGATAAATGTCAAAAGTTCGCTACTGTGCCGAGGCGACATGCACAAGAAATCACCACTGTTACTAGTCCTTGGCTCTTTGCCATGTGGGGAATTGATTTCATTGGTCCGTTACCTCGAAGCAGAGTGAACACAAAATTCGTCATAGCAGCCATTGTTTACTTCACAAAATGGGTAGAGGCGGAACCACAGTAAAAAATTACCGAAGCTAATGCCTGTAAATTTGTGTGGAAAAACATTATATGAAGGTTCGGTTTACCACAATCACTCGTGTCAAATAATGGCACTCAATTCAAAAGAGAGAAATTGCAGAAAATTTGTGACGAGTTTAAAAGTGGAATATGTTGATTGGCGAAAACATAGTTCATCACAAATAACGCAGTCACCTTTAAATAATACTGCCCATTCTAAAAAGATACACAATCAAAAAAACAAAAATAACCTATACTCCCTGGGGAGCTAAACACCTTATACTGGACGAAAGCTTGTTTAACTTAACAAATAGTTGTCGCTGTTGTGTCAAAATTTTATGTTATGCGAAGTACGAAGTGTAAACCGAAAGGAATTTGAGCGAAGCAAAGGATCCCAAATAAGTCCCTAAAATTCCAGCCCCCAATTCTAAGTCCTCAGTCTAAATCATTAGACTTGGACTTCGGAGACTATTGTTATTCCTCATTTTTTACTGGATGAAGGGACTTCCAGCGTAGACACACCGTAAGAACGAAGCTTGTACGATTTAATTAAGGATATCCTTCGATGTTGAGGAGACGAAAGAAATGTTTGTTCTGACCTTCGCCGATTTAGGCGAAGGGTTCAAATCTGTATATTTTAAATAGAAAAAATATTCCTAGGACACTAAATAGATCTTCACATGATAAAATCAGTCACAACAAAAGTACATGATGAAATAACAACTAAATCTAAAGAAAAGGACAGCTGAACCAATGACTTTCTGCCATGTGGTACATAATCATCTAGGATTCAAAACCTTCCAATAAGAAGGTGACACATGGCCACAAAAGGAAAAAAGACTAAAGCGTCCCAAGCCTTGTAAAACCTATGAATATCCCAAATTAAATCAAAACAAAGACAGAACAATTGAAAATTTTAGCCAAATTTTTGTTTTTTTAACTCTTAATTTTCGAACGACTTTCCATACAAGAATTAAATTGATTATCTTAGTGAAGAGATGACCGTGGATTTGCTGCTTACAATTTTAGTAGTGAGCAAAATAAAAAAGATGACTTAAATGTAATATTTTGATGTATCAAAAATATGGGGGATGATCTCCTCCCCACCATGGGGAGGAATTATAACCCCCCATTGGACACTTGTCCTCCACTGGACAAGTGTCCAGTGGAGATTATAACTTCTCTCCACTAGGAAGAGGAGATCATCCCCTCAAAAATATATATCAAAATGACCATCATGACACAATGTACTTCAGTCCCCACATACCAAGTATATATAATCATCGCACGGATTTGATCCCATCATCTGAATTTTTCATTTTGATTGATTCAATCCTAAATTAGACGATCTGGAATATGATGCAAGGCGTGACTTCACTAGATTAGAGCATCTCTAACAATGAAAACCTTTTTGTTGAAAAATATATTAAAAATATTTAAAAATAAATAATAGAATTTTATACAAGTCCAACAGTACTCTCTATATTTAAATTTTTTTTTATAAGCAAGCATAACTTAACATTTTCTTTCATGTTTTTTAGCTAGCTTCCTTCTATTTTATTTTAATATTTTCTCTATTTTTGAAAGAATGGAAAATTGTAAAATAGTCAATAAAAAATAATTTTTTTATATAAATAGTAAATTTGGCTATCTATATTTAGAAAAGAGAAATTGATGCAAATAGTCCCTAACATATGAAATTAGTGCGCAAATGGTCCCTAACCTTTTATTTTTGGCAAAATGGTCCTTAACCTATCCATTTAGGTGCGCAATTGGTCCTTTTTAACGTATTACGTTAACTTTCCTTTAAAAGCCTATCATTTAAGTGCGCAAATAGTCTATCTCATTTTTTATTTTTTTTGTCTTTATTAGTGGGAGTAAAATTGTCAAGTTACATTTTTTTTCTTTCTTTCAATTAGCGCAAATGATACCTAACTTTAGTTTTAATTAAAGAAATTTGCAATTGGATTCCTAACCTTGGTTAGGGACCATTTACGTACTAATGTCATACATTAGTGACTATTTGCACCAATTTCTCTTTAGAAAATCAAATTCACTCTTTATTTTTAATTTTAGATACATAGAGTATGTTGAATTTCTAAAAAATAAATTGACCCTTCTTAAATAAAGAGTAGGAGATTAATTTGTTATACACATTTTAGAGGAAACTGTGGGAGGAGAATTTGTTACTTGTTAATCGTCATTAAATTAATTGCTTTTGGGACCCAAAGTGAGAACGTTTGACTAGCTATTATGTCTTTGAGTCAAAAAGTTACTCACGCAACACCAATCACCACTCCATTCTGATAAGCTTTGACTTGGGCTTAACTTTCAAATTTTCTTCTTTTATTTTAGACAATAACCCACGTTTTATTGTGGGGTTTAATTATCCATTATTTTAATATTCTTCTTGACATGCGCACAGATTGAATTTTTTATTTTTGAAAGTCTTAGCACGTCCACAAATGGTAAAATTTGTGTAGTCTGAGATCCAAAAGGCTATGAATCTTTATTTTTTATTCTTCAATTATGTCATTTTTATTTATTTATTTTTTTATGAGTTCAAGAACTCTGGGCAATTTCTACTTTAAACATTTTCAGTAGGTTTTCAGCACTCTCCAACACATGTTGAATTTTGACTTTTTTTGATTAAAAATTAGTGAAAATACTTTGAAGTGGTTTCAACGTAACAATATCTTGTTTGTACTTTTTGATAGTAATCAGATTGTTGATTTCGTGAGTGAGAGAGACCATAGGTGAGAGGTAGAGAGGCATGAGTAAAGAGTTGGATAAAAAGTTTGAGAAGGTCAGACTAGAATTCCTAAAGAATTTGGTATTTATATTTACGAGCTTGAAATCCATTAACAACTGTTAAAATATTTTAATTAATGAAATCTTGAGAAATATTGCACTTGAGATCCATAACCTTTTCAAAAGTGCAAATAAATCCTAAATTTTTTATAGATTTCACTTAAATTGATTGTCTCTTCACGTTCTATTATTTAAAATAATAATTTTTTTTTAAAAAAACACAAAAGTCTTCTTCTTTCGCATCCTACCCTACCCTACCTTACCCTACCATACCTACTGAAATGTACGCATCTTGGAGGTTTTTTCTACACTGATATCAGACCTAAACTCACTGGAGTTTGAGTTCGACTCCGGAGGAAAATATCCTGAGCGATACAAGGGAGAAGATCTCTTTGGTTTTGCGTAATCCAGTCGCAAAACTAGGGAGATCTTCTCTCTGGTTTCGCTAAAACTGGGGAGATTACACTCTTCTCCCACCCTCCAATTTTAATTTAATTTAATTTTTTAATTATTTTAAATAATAGAATGTAAGAAGACTATTTTACCTTTACTAAATTAATCAAATTTAGGTCACGAGCTTAACTTTTTGTTAAATAACGAACTTTCGAATAAAATCCATCTAGACATCAGAAATCCTTTTGGCGCATATATGTAGAGGGAGGTGCCAAGATTGGAATGTTTGCGACTTGACTTGATAACACAATTTTTATTGATTTAAGTGAAAAACTTTAAAAAAAAATAAAAGGTTCAATATTTATTTGTTTTTTTTTTTTTTTGTAAAATTTAGAGACTCCAACTGAAATTTTTCTAATATATTTTTCTATTTTTGTTATTTTAATTTATTTAAATTTGTGGTAAAATTGTCCAAAGTGGCTATTTGTGTGAATTAATGAAGATTGTGGATTATATGTACAAATAAAATTGAATGAAAATAAAATTACAATATACCTAAAAAGACAAAGATTGTGTATGTAATTTATCCTCAAAATGAACATACTAACATCAACATACCGTAAAACGTAAATCATTCAAAGGGTATATTGATTATTTTAAGATAGACAAGTGGGTCCATAAAGGAATGACATATTGACCAATTAGGAGGCAACAAGTGGCACAATGTTAGCCAGTTACAAAATGATATCTTTGGGTGACCTGATTTTTCTACACCTGTACACTTCATTTTTCATTTTATAATATACGTAGATAAATGCGATTGAGATCTTGTTTAGTTTAAATAAAAATTAAGTTTTAAAAATTTTTGATACAAATTGATGAAAAGTGCAATTGAAAATTTGATAAAAATTATGAATTCTATAAAATATGTAGTTGAACATGAATTTCTAAAATTAGGGGCCAAACACAAACTAAATTTCTCGAGTTGTACATTTCATTTTTCATTTTGAGATGAATGAGATTGAAAAGAGATTGATATAGTAAATAATTATGAATTTGTATTTGTTATCCCAAAAAGTTGTTCCCTTAAAAATTCTCTCCACTTGAATTTTGATATTTCACTACAATTATTTGAGTTATCAAAATTTTAGATGTGACACCTTTGACATCTCTAGAATTTTAAAATCAAAAAATATAATGACCTTTCAAAATTCTAATGAAAAACCAACAACTGTAGGTGGTGCTTTGGACCCGTAGCAAAATAGGTTACTCGGCACTACTTCCACGTGATTATATAAGTTTGTGTACAGCATTTTTTTCAGGTTTTCCACCTGCATGTTTACTTCTTTATTGATTGGTCCCGGACCACTACATTATAAATTGATTATTAATGATAATGAAACTTTTTTACGAATAAATAAATTTATTATTTACCCAACAATTCAAACTTTTGAAAGATTAGTTTAAATTTTATATGAGTTATTCGAATTGATATGCATTTGGAATCAAGTCTTATCACAACAAATTTCTAAATATTTTGCACATGTCTTGCTTTCTATAGAAAAAATAGATTCGTTTTAAATATTGTGGATCTTGAAGAAACAATTTAAATAAATAAATTTATCTTCTTTTCAATAGATTCCTTTTAAAACGTCGAATTGATATGCATTTGGAATCAAGTCTTATCACAACAAATTTCTAAATATTTTGCACATGTCTTGCTTTCTATAGAAAAAATAGATTCGTTTTAAATATTGTGGACCTTGAAGAAACAATTTAAATAAATAAATTTATCTTCTTTTCAATAGATTCCTTTTAAAATGTTCAATATTGTTACGGATAAATCCTATAGTACTGTAAAATGTTAGGTGCAATTGAAAAAAAAAATTTAATATGAATCCCACCCAGCAAGAGACGGCTCGGCTATAGGGGCAAGCAAAAGAAATCGTTCTTCAATTTGGGGATCTTTAGATTCGATAATAGAGTCCTTTTACTTAAGGACGAAATGGAGTAAGGTTCGTTCCTATCTCTGTAGCTAAGGAGTATTCAATGGTAAAAGAGTTTACTAAAAAACAATTAACAAAAGTGTTTGACAAAAACGTAGCTTACCACTATGGAGTACTAATAATTTACTCATAGTAAAATGGATTAACACGCAAGTGCAACAAATATTGTTCACAAAATCATGAAATATTGTTGGGATAATTTTACAAGTAATGCTATTTATTGAAATACTTTTGAGGTTACAAAAATTATCCTCAATCAAAATTTTCATAATTTAATTGCTAATTTGCATGCTTGGCCGAAAATCTTTAAAACAATAACTTACTAATATGGACACTCTGAAATTTACAAGTAATCAATATGAGATAACAATATTAGATATGTTACGCAACGAAGTTACGGGCACGAGAAATTTACAATTATTCAATCAACAAGAGCAAGACCATGAGTTTCTATTGCTCTATGGCCATACATTATATACACAAGAATCAAATCTTTGGTTAAATTGATATATCTACATATCAAAATAAAATCAATTGTAAAGTAATATTGAATGGTAACTTAGTTGAATGGAATTTATAATTATTTGAATTGGGACACAACCTCAATTGACGAGAAAATGACATATATCAATTTGCATAAACAAAAATAATAATGTAATATTATATAGTATTGATGATCCAAATATGACATTTTCTATTTTAAGTTGAAAAATGAAATACATAAAGTTAAAGTAATGACCTTACAGAGATGAGTTCCTCATCTGAATCAATTGATGAATTTTTGGATTATAATCGAGGATGAACAATGTACTGAATAATGGATGAGGATTTGAGATTTTTCTGATCAAATATAATCGATCGATCTGGTTTGAAATTTGAATGAAATTGAAAGATTTTCTAATTATAATCAATGATGGAAGACTGTTCACTAGTCTTTTTGAGAGAATCAAGATTTTGAAATAACCAATTTTACTTCATTTGTTTTGGAAAATGATATAAGTTTTAGACATCCTGTTAGACACATTCCATCAATTTTTTTATTAAATTGTGTTTATCTCTCTCATTTATTTTTTCTTCTTTTTCCTCTTTCTCATCATTTCTTTTCTCTCTCTTGCCACCTAATCTTTTTTAGAAGGTGTAGCATTGAAGATACTCTTAAGACGGCCAATAAAAGTCATGCCATTCAACTCTTTTTATTGCGTGCATCAAATATAATCGAGTGACATAATCAATAATTCATCCAAATTAAGTTTTATTTATATATCGAATCATTTTCATCAAAAATATGGACGACAAATTACCCCTATCCTTGCTTTGATTCCCCATGGGGACGGAGGACATGGCCTCTAACCGAATCTTATTTTTTATTTTATTTTTGTATTTTTTATAATTAAATTGTATTTGAATTACGAAAAATAATATTAAAAAAATAAATAAACAAGTAAATGAAAATTATTTTATTCTTGTCCCCATCTTGTTGGCCCAGCCTCTCGAAAATTCTTGACGATTTCCATTATATCATATTATTAGACAATTAACAATTTCCATTATATCATATTATTAGACAATTAACATGTCCATTAATTATTTCAAAATTTTGAAAAAAAAAATACCTAATTTTCTATTTTATATTTCTACTTATTGCATGCAATTTTATTTTTAATAGAATTTGTCCCATCTAATGTTGAGGAAATTACAACATATACATGATCTTTTATAAATAATTACAGTTTTTCAAATATTGTCATTTAATCTTTAAAATACTTCATATTATATTATATTTAATAATATATTAAATTAAAATAATTTGATAGATACGGAAAATTTTTTTATCTACGTTCTTACAATCTAGTTATAAAAATTTAAAATGAATTCCTAAAATTTTTAATAGAGTCCCAAAAATGCAAGTGTGTTCAATATAATCAAATTTCGTCCATTGTTATCTTCATTAGGAGTTTGAAGTTAAAAAATTCCTCCATTGTCGTTTCCATCTCCATCAAGCAGTAGAAGTACAAATATTTAGAATTTCTTCCATTGTCCTCTCCTTCAAAATTTCCTCCATCGTTATCTTCGCTGATGCATCAAATATTCAACCCTAAAAGAATTCCAAAAAATCAAAGGTCTGATAGAAAGAAATCAGACAATTGTAGATTTATGTGTTATAATTGATAGTACCATATCTTTTATGATGTGTCACAATTGTTTTTTTTTATGTGTTTCAATTGATAGTACCTGTTGACATCGGATTCCGTACCAAACCACGTGTCAACAGATCTCCAGTCAATCTTCTACCAACCTGTATGTTACATGTACACTAGAACGACTGTTAGGCACCAAGAACACCGGAGAAAAAGGGTCCAGCGATTATTGGTACTTTGACGATCAAGTCAACTGCCAGTATATAGAGTAATATACGGGGAATGAAAGTGATTGGGTGTGTGAGGGACAAGCAGACAGAGATTTGAATAGAGTTTGTATGACGACCTCTGAATTTTCGTTAAATTTTTTTTTATTCTTTACTTCAGGTCTACTGAAGGTTCTTAATAGTGAAATTAGAAAACTAACTTTTCAAAGAATTTAATATCCTATTTAAAGAAAACATGACATGTATATTTTTCTTTTTGTGCTTCAAATCTGAAGGATACTAGTATCCTCAAATTGAGTTAAAAATTAGTTTCTGACAGATACTAGTATTTTTATACCGGCCTTAAGTCAAACATGTATATGTTCATATTTCAGTTTGTTACCTTAACTCCCAATGTTTAATTTAAAATGATAACATACGATTTTTAAGACTTAGAAACTGAAAATAAAAATAAAACTTTTAAGAGTGTACCAAATATAATAATTTATAAACTTGATTATATAGTTTTAATCACAAACATAGTAAATAAGATTCTATTTCCTCTAAACATATCGGGTTATAAAAATTTACAAAATTATGTTTTCTGATCTACATTAAAGAACCAAAACAACATTATAAGAGAATTTTCAAAAGAGTTGGATCAAAAGAAAACGGTCGTCTTTTACGTGATGAAGTGTAGGTATCTTAAAAGCTCTAAAGCCATCGCGTTGAAAATAAGAACCATCTTATAACTCATTTCCTTAATACATACTCCCGGCATTTGAGGAAAGATACCAAACTTATCTCTTTGTTATGACATGAAACTCCATCCCATCATTGCACTTCTGACTCCAGGTATTCACTATTTCGGTGTATTGTCTATCCATTCTCTAAAAAGTCATAAAACGACTTGTAAGCGGTGAAGTTTAGCGAGTAAAACAACAATCAATGCATAATAGATACAAATGTGTTATCATTTCATCCATATAATTTATGAATACCACTTTTTAACCTTAGCTTATAATTTCATACGTGCTTAAATGAAAATTAATACATAATCATCCAATATCATAAAGAAACATCATCTTCATATTAATCACCTCATTAATAAACATACGTGAGGAAAACATAAGGTTGCTCTTAATAGAATCTGCCTTCAAAATTCATCTAAAAACGAATCATTAATGCTTGAATACAGAATACATATGCAACCAAATTTTATCTTGTTTATGGGCCGTTATATACATAGAAACTTGTACACAGATCGCTCAAACTTTGTGCTTAAAATAGCACTAAGGTCATCATACTTTTTCTCGAGCAATTCTTCTCTAGTTGGGATCCTAAGGCACTATTGTCCTAACTCCTCAAACAGCCCTCATGGCTAGGAGTCTATAAAAAGGTCCTCGTGGCCTTAACTTTCATATGGCCCTCGTGGCTAATGACCTTACTATATGGACCCTAAAGTCCATGAGGTATCAACCTCCTTTGGTGTATATATATGTATAGAACTTAGTTATGATTCATGATTCATAAATTAATACTTCTTAATACTCATTCATGAATCCACATAAATATCTTAATTCTTGTCAAGCTTGTTTTCATTTCAATAAAACATAATAATAATGCTTGAATGAAACAATAATCAGAATATGCAAATTTTCTGGATGTTATTCTGTGAAAGGGCTACTAGATGCACACAATTTGTATACAAGAAGCATGAATCCGGGATATTAGAAGCAAGAATTCATAGAATACTTTGAACTGAATCAACTCACTGTATCTTATCATTAAATTTAACAAACATAGGGACAATCCACATCTATTATGAAAGAAATTCTAAAACTAAGTAAGGTACTTTCTTGAACATTTAATAAATACATAGTGAAAGTCTTTATAACATAAATTTACTTAATGAAGTGAATGAATTATAATTGGTGCACATAAATTTCTTGATTTCAATTAAGGTAGATTAGATTTACTCAAAGTAAAACCATTCAACCTAACTATTACAAAAGGTTAGATTAAGATCATATGAAACTTTATAACAAGTGTGTACATAAATTCTCTATAATTGATCATAAAGATAGAATCAAAAGAGAAACTATGCTGCTGGAAATAATCTTCATGAATTAACTACATATAAAGTACTAATCCACTATTTTATACACTTACAAGTATCTGGAATTGAATTACTTATTTTCAATAAGTGAAAATGTCATGTTAGAGTAAGAAGGGTGGAAATTATGATTCTAACTACAAAAACCAAAAACTTAACAGTAATAATATGTATAATCTTGATGCTAAACTTTTAAGAAAGAAAGCTAAGAAATAATTAAATTTCTAAGGAAATTTTCTTAGTTCTAGCATAGGTTAAGCTAAAATTCTACAAATTTCAGCATAAATATTAAAGGTAAGGAAAGAACAAAATCAAAAGTATGAATTACTGCAGAATTAAGAACACATAAGATGTTTTACTTACCTAAATTTCTTGACATTTGGCTGTGATTTTCCTCAATGACTAAAGTGTTCTATTTATAGGAGTTTTTAGAGGTCATGTTTGGTTTTACTCATTTTATTGCTTTCACTTATTTAATGTTTTATTGTCCAAATTTTGTTATTTCATACGAATATCATATCGTGTTATTGAATTAATTTATTTTTTGATTTTAAATTCTACCAAACAGCCCCTAAGTAGTCGTGATGACTTCTTGACAAGTGTCTCAAAACCCATTATTTTAATAGAAAATAGGCAGATTTTCATGTTATAGAGGCCATGTTCGGGTCAATATTTGAGGGTACTAACAACATCAAAACCGAGAGAACTTTATACCATTATGAAGTTCTTGCTACAACCTTCGTAACGCGTACACATGCAAAAAGAATGGATCATCTAGCTGCTCGTACGACTTACTGAAAGTACGCTGCTTGACCAAAAAATTCTATACTTGGCCAAATTTCCAGATTTTCTAAAATTTTCCAAAACATTGGTTCAACTCTGGTTCGATTTTTTGTGTTATCCCAACTCGAAAAGTTAACAACTTTGATACCAAAATGAATGTTTCGACATGAACTTCGACGTGTTATGACATGCATCGCCCATACTTTAACATGCTATTCATGCAATGCTAATAAAGTGAGTTCAAACACAATGGCAAAACTGCAATTTATTCAAATTTTCCAAATTTTCCAGATTTTGATTTTTGCCTTACATTTTTTGGGTATGACTAAGTTGGTCCTAATATTCCAACTTAAATTTCTTCCAATTTGGTCCTTAAAACTTAATTTACACTTTTATCTCTACTTTTTACATCATACACCATAGAAAATTTTCAATTCTTAAAAAAATTGATCTTTTGAACTTGAAGTATATTAACATACGATAAAATTTAAATATGAAAATTATCATGTCGTTGTAGTTTAGGGGTGATAAAAATATGTAAAAGTGCATACCTTTGAATAACCGGAGACGTTGTATTTATAGCACAAGAGTTCTAATTGATTTAGGAAAAGAATCAATTATACATCTGATCGGATCATTCTTCCTTATGAGATATGGATGATCAGTTGTCAAAGCAATCTCCTATATTACAGTCTATAAAAGTATCCACTTTAATACCAAAATTTTCAAATTGTTTGGCTAATAGGGGAAAAGAGAGAAATCAGTTCTCTGTCTCTTTTGCTCATGTAAGAGATAATTTTACATATTTGAATTTTCTTTTGTATTCATTAGTAGGTTTTATACTATTCTGTAGCCCTTAAGATTTATCAAACATTTATATCTATTGAGTCTCAATATTATCGCAGAAATTAATTTACTGTCCCATGAATTAGTCTCTCATATAATCATAAAATTTGCACACGGGAAGTCTCACTTACCCCTTCAGATAAAATGTTATTTTTTCATTTATCTACTTAATTTTTAATTATAACTAAAAGAGAAACAAGAAAAGTGCAAAACAAAGTTGTAATGAAATCAACTTGACAAATCTTCCTACATATCTAGGGGAGTGGCCACGAATTTTAGATTACCCTCAGCATATTTACAAAAAGATCCGTGTCAACCTTGTGGTCACAATTTTCTTTACACACTTTGTGGGGACAAGTTGAGGCGAGTTAATTCAGACAATTAAAACATATTTACACCTTTTACTTTTCACGAAAACACATGCATGTTAATGGCAAACCCATAATACAATAAATTATAATAAATTATCAGTATCTTCACATTTTACTTTCCACTTTTACCACATGAGAAACACAATTGCAATTTTGTAGATAGTGCTATCGATAATTCCTCACCCCTCTGCCTTGTGATGTGGGAAAAAAATGTACTTTTTTCTGTTTGTGATGCTTCTTCTTCTTCGGCTTTTTACGAGCTTCACTCCAGCAGTTAAATGAACTTTTACGCTTTGATTTGCTTCTATGACACAATGCCATTGTCGAATTTCTGCATAATCACCAAAAAAATGGATACATAAAAATAAAATAGAACATATGTTACGGATAAAAAATTACCCAATTGTGAATGTTATGTTGAACAACGTTGAAATGTAGGTAGGAGTCCTAATTATCACTATTTAAACACCGAAAGTAAATGTATACTACCTGAATGTGATGCCTCTGAGCCTGCTGGATTAAGTTCATATCATCCATTGTAGATGTCATCCAAGCCCACCAGATGGAAACAACATTCAGCATCACAATTCAGCTCCAATAAAAGGATAGTCATATCCTATATTTCATCTCCCCACTACTTACATTAATTAAGCAACTCCAATACTCCAAATAATAAAGCAACTCCACTACTTAAGCAAATAGTACATCAACTCTTGTTTTTATGTTTTTTCATGTTTGATTAGTCTACTATAATTGCAGTAAGTTGATAATTGTTGGGAATTTAGGTTTATTTTCAAATTCACTTATCATGAGAACAACTATTATTAAATAAAAAAAAAAAAAAAAAGAGATAATAACAATAATAAGAACATAAATGTTTACCTGAAAATTTCAATGTCGAAGAAAAATCACGAACTATAATAAATAAAGACTTCATTATCTAAAAAATGGTAACAATCGCATTAAATCCAAAATCTCACCGTTTCTTCATGTATCGCTGTTTGATTCTCTAAGATAACTCTACATGTTGGATTTTATTTCTTATGTGGACTACATATTTAAAATATAATTATATTATAGTGGAAATTACACCCACTACTTACCATTTTAAAAACATTTCTAATGTTAGAAACTTAACTTTTTTATTTTAAAAATACTACCCATATATTATTATGTTAATAAATAAAATCAAAACAAAATATAATATTATACACAGCCGTTTTTACAAATCGCCTTTGGAATTCGCACAGAAAATGAAAACTATCCCTAAATCACGCAAAAATTTGCTATTTCCAAACACATCAAAATCCTCTATTTTTTATATTTAAATGTTCTTGATTGAATTATTACCCAGAAATACAGATCATATTACACAATTTGTTATTCTATAACACTGACTGCTAAAAATATTAAAACTAGTTATTGGTTAATTGCATGTAACACGTACTGTTGATACACTATTTTGTAAATTAATGTTAATATAATATTTTGATAGAGTATTCTATTTTTATATTTAAATGTTATTTGATTGAATTATTACACGGGAATACAGATTGTGTTACAAAATTTGCTATTATGTAACACATGTTACACAATTGGTTATTATGTAACATTGGCTGCTAAAGATATTACAACTTGTTATTGGTTAATTGATGTTTCATATAATGTTTGTAACACTGTTGCTTAATATGATGCTTTGATTCTTAATGCGGGTTATGTCACCCCTAATTAATATTACTGATTGATATAAATGATACAGTTGAGTATATCATGAGTTTTTTTGTGTGAAAACTGTATTCACTACAAGAAATTTCTCTTTTAACAATGAATTTTTTTGTCGTAGAAAGTCATTTTTAGGTTGTTTTGTCGAAAAATAGTCGTCGAGAGACTTTACAAGACCAAAATTTTTGTTGTTAAAAGTGAAATTTCTTGTAGTGATTATGTGTTATATCTCAATTTGTAACAAAGATTGCTACAAACATTGAATTTGAAAGGATTATGAGTTCCGTTTGTAGTTATTACAGCTATTTTTAATACAAATGATATATATTTAACAGTTATGTTACACTTTAATTATGATATGTAGTCGATAATAAGTAATTTAAAAAAAAATGGCTAAGAATCAATCAATTGTCAATTTTTGACAACTGATAACAATAAAAGATTATGTAATACATGTATTACAATCAATTCTGATTTTTAAGGATTCAGTTACTATAACAAAAAAAGATTAATATATGTATTACAATCAATTTCAGTTTTTAAAGATTCAGTTACTATATGTAATATATAGTATAATAAATTAAAATAATAGTTTTTTTAAAATAATAGTATTTTTAGAATATACATATAATAAGAATGGATTTACTAATTCCTCTCTTTATACTAGGGATGGCAATGAACTGAGCTGACCAACAAGGGCCGAGCTCGGCCCTTGAAAGGACTAGCCGAGCTAGAGTTTGGCTTGTTTCCAAAATTTGAGGCCAAACCAGCCCATGGCTCGTGGGTCTCGTGCCGGCCCATGAGCCCGACTCCTTTTTTTTCACAAATGCTACATTTTTTTGGAATTTAAAAAAAAATATACAGAGACTAAAAACGGTCAGTTTAGGTCTCTTCACTTTAAAAAATAGTTATTGTAGACGACGAGCCATTGGCTAGCCGGTGGACTGATCCAACAGGTCAACTCGTATTTTCAAGGACCGAGCTCGGCGTTGATCAGGATTCGTCTTTTGAAAAGCCTGAGCCCAAGCTTGCCATCCCTACTTGATAAGTATGAACCATTTTTTTTATATATATAAAAGTGCCATAACACAACATATTAAGTTTAAAAAAATGGTTCAAGGTTTCATTAATGGAATGTTCCATCATTTTGGATGTTTGAATCTTATATGTATGTTATACATAAGGTAGATATGTTTATAATTATTGCTTGTACTTGTTTTATATACATTCCATAAATTGACAATGCACAAGTTTTTTAGTAGATTTTGATAAATAAATAAAAAATTGATGAAATATATGGTTAAAAAGTTAAATAAAAGTTGTGTACCCATAAAATGTGTAGTTGAAATCAATTGTTAATTTTGAATTTTGACTTTAATTAACTTTTTAATAGATTTTTAAACTCAACCAAACAAGTTCTTAGTTAGGTAAAAGTTAAGTGACATTTTGAATAGCTCTAACAATTTGAATGCTTTAAAATGTTTTTGACTTTGAAGGTTTTGGTGGAAACGATGAACTGATTTTGAAATGAAATAAGATTTATGGCTTTTCGAAGAAGTGTAAAATATAAATTTTGAATAGTGAATCATATGAATATCGTCCAAAATATTTTAATCTTTTTTTAAAACCAATTAAGAAAAATAATTGGAACCAATCTTAATTAGTATATTATCATATGTTAATCGTGCTTACTTCTTATATTATAAAATATTTTTTTAGTTATATTCTATCTTCGATGTACCTGATTGCAAAGAAATTAAAAAAAAAAAAAAAGGATAATGTTTTTGATAATGTAGGCATAAACTAACACAATAACAAGATCACACAAGATTCCATTAACCCTATGTTCCTTTGTTTTTTATGTTAAAGTCTTGTCTTCACATGATAAATAACTTGTGTATGTTTATAATTATTAATTGTAGTTGCCCCATGTATATTCCTTGGTTCACAAGTGGCAATGAACTGAAAATTGACGATTTTCCCCGAATTTAATATATATAACACTTCTCGATTGTCATAATCAAAAACTCACAATCATCAGCTTGACCAAATAGAAATCACAACTCTCCTTTCACATGTCAAGAATAAATAAGATGTTATATCGTAATAACAATTGAAGTATGAAAATCGAGCAATTCAAATTTACAACCAAACTACTATAACCATTGAATAATAATATTTACAATAAAAAAAAATCGATTTAATCACATGAGTTAAACATTCTTCATAGAATCGAGTACGACGAAATTATTTTATCCGCTACATCTAAAATTAGGTGAAAACTATTGTATATAATGTGTACAAGAACATGTACTCAATTTAAATATTAATAATTCATAATTGTTAACGACTTCAATAAATTCATTTATTTAAGGTGAACCTACGTGGTACGTGGACTATTTGTTTTGTTTTGGTGCATTAAAAGAAAATGAAATTTGTTCTTGAAGCTTAAGTTAGAAGAGAGATTTGATAAACACTATTTTCTATGAAAAATGTTTTTTTTTTCGATCCTATTTTTCGGTGTTTAATTGATATGTTTTTTGGGACATATATTTTCTGACTTTTGGTCACGTGACCATATTTGCTTCAAGATGCTAAAAAAATTTCTCATAGGGAACATAGGTTTTATTTTCTAGGCAAGTGCACACTTTCAAAAGTCAACTCAACTTTACTCTTTCTTCTCGCTCTCTCATGTTATCTGATAAGTGCATTTTGTACACTTATTTGGACCTTTAAACTAAGTATTTTTTTTTTGTCATATTGTTGATTTTATACTTAATTTAGTGTACTATTTTTTATATTTCAATTTTGGACACGTATTGGAGAAGAATGGATGAAAAAGCGATAAATTGGAAGATGTCGCTAAAAAAGTGAACTCAATTTCACTAAGTGAAAACTTGAAGGACCAAATTGGTGGTTGTGGAAACTTGAAAGACCAACATGGAAGCTATTGGAAAGTTTGTGGACTAAAATGACCATGATTTAAAATTAGAGGACCAAACTGTGAGGATTGAAAAGAGTCAAGCTGGGCGAGCACCCAGAACCTTGATCCAGAAGCAGAGAGCCAAACGTCATAACTAGGCGATCACCCGCCCAGGCTAAATTTTATGCGCGAATTTTTGTTTCTTTTTAGACTTCTAATCCAATTAGGAAATGAATTGGCAATGATTTTAATGATTCCTAGGGATCCTTTGGACACGAATTAGGGAACTATAAATAGGGAATAAACTCATAGTTGGGTTGTTGAAATTTTGGAAGAAAAACAATAAACGAAAAACACCAAACAGAGATCAAGAATTGATTTTTTAAGAATTCAACTAAGATAAAGATCAAGACATCATCTTTTTGAGTTTTATTCTTCTCCTGGTGATGAATTCCATATTTTCTTTTTCTCTTTAATTTTTTTATTAATTTGCTTGGCTAGTTTATTTAGGGTTAGGATTACGATGAAGTTCATAGTTTAATTTTTTCTATTTAAAGACTTGATTTTTGAAGATTTATTTCAATATGGTTTTGAATAATTAATTTTGAATTGTTTTCATCTACAATTATATACGTAGTAATTGTATGAGTGTTGTGGTTTATTTTACTATCAAAAGATTGAAAGTAGGCTAAACAATATTTTAATTATCTTAAAGTCCGATAGGGGATAGAAATATATCGCTATGCTTTTGGTGAACTTTAATTATCCACAAAAATTTAATGTATTCGTTTATATTCGCATTTGTCATAGAGATATAGTCAAATCATACATATGAATATGTTTAATTTTATTCGAAAGAAATGGTTAAACAATCTAGGGATATAGATCTTCATAACTGATATAATTTGTCAAAACCAAGAATCAAGATAGGGGAATTAACAATTATAAGTAGATTCGAGATCCTAGTACTTTTCTTTTCTTAAAGTTAAAGCAATTTTCATCAATCTAACTTTTACTTATTTGAATTATAATCATTTAATCTTTTTTAATTTATTATTTTAATTAGTTTTTAATCATCAAATTTCCAAAATTAACAGATTCGGTTAAGGTTAAGTATAATTGAATTGAACTATCTAAATCTTTGTGGGAACGATACTTGGACTCATAATTTATTTTATTATTTATATGATCCGTACACTTGCAGAATATTAAACACAAAAAATCGCTGGCACGTTTTTGGTGCCCTTGCCGGGGATTTAATTTTAGTTCATTTTAATTATATTAGCATTGATTTGAACTTCATTTATTTGTTTTTAATTATTTATTATTATTTTCTTTAGTTATTTCAGTGTTTTCTATGTTTCCTTTTAGACCATTGTCTGTGGAGTGTGAAACACGAGTCTCAAATTTCAATTGATTCGGAGATCGAACGCACTTTTCATCGTAGGCAGAAGGAGGCAAGAAAGACACACCAAAAAGAGCAAAAACAGCAAGACAAAATGAATAACAACGAGATCGCTTGGGCAAGATAGGAGAATGATGAAGATAATATACTAGTGGGAGACTTTGTTTTTACTCTACAGATCATCCAAATCCAATCTAGCATTGTCTACCCACCTTTTGGGAAGCCAAACTTTTAGTTGAAGACTAACGACATTTATCTATTTTAGAATGGATATCAATTATTTGGGAGGACCGATGAGAATCCACATACACATGTTTCACGATTCCTAGAAATGTGCCAACGTTTCAAATATCAAGGAATCTCAGATGACGTCATCCAGTTACATTTGTTCATACATACTCTACGGGACAAAGCTCTTGAGTGGCTAGACTCACTGCCAATTGATAGCATAACAACCTCGAATGATCTAACCCAAAAGTTCTGCACAAAATTCTTTCTACCAGCTAAGATTTCGAAGTTGAAGCATGATATATCCATATTTCAACAATCAAACAGAATCTTTTGATGAAGCGTGGATCAAATTCAAAAATATGCTAAAGAAATGTCTTAATCATGTCGTTGGCAAATGATAACAAATTCAGTATTAACCATTTATTCTTCGTAAGTGACATTTATTATATTTTTTGTTCTTAATATATATGTTTTCCCCTTTTCTCTTTACGTATATGTAGGAGATGGTGCTTGAGATTGTATAGCAACCTTTTCAAGTGATCTCAGGCCCCACTAGATTTGAGATCACGTAGGACGTTTTAGGAAAATGTAGAGATTACATTAGAGAACTTCGGCGTGGCCCAAAACATGTCTCAAGCCACTACGTTGATTTGACACCCACTAATAATAAGTCAATAGCCATTTGCAAGCAAATATAGAAGTAGGAGCAAGAATTAGTGGATATGTGTGCTAAGTGTCCCAATTTGAGATACTAATGCGGAAGATTGTATCGGGTCAAGTTGTCATATCTTCGCAACCATCTGAAAAAGCAACATTCTTCAACATGCCTCTTTCTGACCATATATGATTTATGATTTGAATATTTATTTGCTTGAAGTATTGAGACATTTATTTCTCATTTTATGGATTGATAGAATTTAGTTATTTGTTTGTCATTTATTTTTTCTCTTTTTATGATTAATGTGAACTATATATTTGAATTTCTTATTTATACTTCTCATTACTGTCTTTTATTAGTTGAAATCACATTGTAGTTCTACAAAAATCATGGACCAAATCCTTGTTATGTTCCTTTCCTTACAAGACTTTTCATCATTTTTCCTTCTTTTTTTTTTCTTTGTTATTGGGACATAGTTGCTTACTTGTACCATTTGGCTAATGGACCCCATTGTTATGGGAATACATAGGGTATTCATATTCTAAATATTTTTGTTTACTTGTTCCGTTATTGAGTTCTCTTTCAAACATTCACTTATATTTACCTCTTTGTTTTATCAAAGTATGAATTGGATGACGGTTTAAGATCTTTGGTCTTTTTCCATGCTTCTTTCTTAATTCTCCTTCATGGGAAAGAACTTTGCCACTTTTATATTTAGCAAGTAAACTAGTAAAAATTGGTAAAAGGAATGCACTTAAACTTAGTAGTATCTATTTTTTTTTAGTCTCACATCTCCAGTGTGGTTGTCACACCTCTACTGGGAAAGGATTGGGGGGGGGGGGGTTCGAATACCCCAACCATATATAAATAACTCATAAAAAACACGTAGGAAGGGGACATAAAACCTGACCTCCAATCAGAAGAGCTAAATCAAACAAATAAATGAATAAATAATAAAGCAATAAATAAGAAGGTACTACATCCTAAACAATAAATTCTAAAAAATCTATAGACCCATAACTGTAGGAAGCCCATGTTTATCAATTTGAACTAAGCTGCGGTAGCATCGCAGTAAGTCCTGTGCGCTATACTCGAAATAACAGCGACGTTCTCAACCCTCTGAAGCAAGTAAGTCAGTCACCTAGTTGTCTTCATGATAAATATGGGAAATAGTATCACGATCGAAGGCATTGAAATGTCTGATGTGGTGAAGAGTTGCCTGAATAGACCAAGGACATCTACCTCTAGTAATGCAGTGAATGGCCAAAGTAGAGTCGGCCTCAATCCATTAATCTGAGAATACAATCTTACAAGCAAGAATGACACCGTCAATAATAGCCCTGAGCTCGACCTCCAAAATAGGGCACCCGCCTTATGAAGAGAAGAAAGCGCGAACACACTGACCTAATGAATCCCTAATAATCCCTCATCCACTCGCGAATCCATATTTGATGCATCCATCAATGTTGACCCTGTAAGATCCAACTGGTGGAGTACGCCAATATACCAAAACAGGGGGAGGAAGGGATTGAGTAGCAAGCGATATACAAAAAAGAGGAGCAATATCCATATTTTCTCGTCAATGAATGACATGAAATAAATGGCCTGTATATAGTAGGGAGATAGTATGATATACTCTCCAGATGATCCGTCTCGGCTCCATAGAGATATCTCGATACTTCGCATCATTCCTCACAGTCCGAATAAACCAGAGAATCAAAAAAGGAATGATTGTGCGAATATGACCATGCCTGACAAGTCTGAAAGCGATACTGAAAACCCTCCATCAGCCGAAGGGTAATATGAAAAATGTCAGAAAAATGGTACCAAACCTGGTCAGCAATACAATTGTCAACAAATAAATGCTGAATAGCCTCAATAGCAGAGCAACACTGACAACGAGAAGCCATATGACTCCCAATCCGCCTCTGAATCACAACATCAACTGGGATAAAACCCTGCCAAAGTCTCCAGCAAACGAAAGAGATAGTCGTCGGGATAATAGAACTCCAAATCATGATGTATACAACATGGATAGTGTGCCCCATGCGAACTAGCTGCCATGCAGACTTGGTAGCAAATCTACCATCCGAAGTTTCTTACCACATAATCTGATCGTGCACCTCACCAGTAATAGGGATGCTCCCTATCCGCTCAGCAATAATATATGGTACTAGCTAAAGAAGTCTATCAATGTTCCATCCAGTATCATCAAATAAGTCTCTAACCTAGATAGAAGAATGTGTCAAGAGTGGATACTGATCAGCTAATGTAGACTCGCCCATCGAGCAATCATGCCAAAAGAATATATGTCCACACCCAAACTGCCAAGCAATGTGTTTCTCTATCTGTGGGCCTATGTTCTTTCAACGAATGGTTACCTGACAATATTTACTCGTAAAAATTGAGCTCATAATGACCTTTGAGATCTAAATAACCACCAGAGCTTTAGGGAGAATATATCAACAAGATCCTGCAGTCTCCTAAAGCCCAGTCCAACTTAGTAGTATCTGTTAAAAGACAAGTTTAGAATAAATTAAGTTCAATTTATGGAGGTCGTTGTAAATTCTTCACAAAGGTCACTTGACGTTTTCTTTCTACTTTAATCCACCTAAGAAAAAAGGTTTGATGGAACACTCTTTCAAGTGCGAGTATACCCAATGAAGATTTATTATGGTCGGTCACCCTAAAAACCAATTTGAACATGATATTACTTTTCTAACTTTTGTAGTTCTCAGTGCCACTTATTTATGGTTCCATTTTGAGGTACCACTATATTAGACAACAAGTTTTCCTACTTATGTCGGTCAATGTGTCAAACTAAATTACTTATTATAACAACTTTTCATATGTCACAAATTATCTTATCGCGAAATTACAACTTTGTTATACTGCTTGTGTACATAAGACTACCAAGAATTATATTGTTATCTCTTCTTATCTGTACTGCACAATTTCGATTTTTCACGCCTAAAATATTGTATTAGACTAAATATCTAATTAGAGTGTACCAATAGATCATTTATATTCTTCAACCGGCCAGTTGTTTGATTTAATGAATGGTTATAGAGCATCAAGAATGAAATTTAAAAGACGATATTTAACAATTTAAAAAAAAAAAAAAAAAACTATTACTAAAAAAGAGATCAAACAATTTTGCCAAGCTAAAATTTGGTTGGGGGATGGAGGGGCAACATGGACGAAAACTCAATATTTATTTACAATTATTGTATTCTGCATTATAAAAAGTTTAAATTGAACAATAAATTTATTTACTTTAATGTTATTTTAACACTCTTTTTGACGTTCTCGAACTTTGAATGTTTTACTTTTGGAAGTCTTTGCACGTCCACAATGTTGGATGGTGAAACTTGTGTAGTCCGAGATCCAAAAGTCTTTGGATCTTCATTTTTTATTCTTCAACTGTGTCATTTTTATTTACTTATTTTTTTATGAGTTCAAGAACTCTGGGGCAATTTCTACTTTAAACATTTTCAGTAGGTTTTTTCAATAGTAGCCAACACTGGTTGAATTTTGACTTTTTTGAATAAAAAATTAGTAAAAATACTTTGAAGTGGTTTCAACGTGACAATATCTTGTTTGTATTTTTCGAAAGTTATCAAATTTTTGATTTCGTGAGTGCGAGAGACCAGAGGCTAGAGGTAGAGAGGCGTGAGAAAATAGTTAGATAAAAACATTTGAGGGCCAAACTATAATTTCTAAAGAATTTGGTATTTATATTTACGAGGTTGAAATCCATTAACGTCTATTAAAATCTTCTAATTAATGAAATCTTGAGAAATCTACTACTTAAAGCACATAGAATTCTAAAAAATCTAATAAAATCCGAGTTGAGAACACCTAAATTTCAAAGTTTGAGAAAATTCGATAGTTAGGAGAATGGATGGTAAATTACACTTACACTCCCCATCTATTCAGATTTAATTTGTAGCAATTTCATTCTCATTTAATTTTATTCACATATACACTACAACAAATAGTGTCTACAGCGGCGACACCAATTACGACAACACCAAGTCATCTCTATTGATTCTATACAATAGAGATGACAAAGAAATGTCGTCGCAATAAATTATGAATCGTCGCTAGTATATAGAATTTATAATGACGTCTTTCAATGTCGTCGCTAATTACTTTCGAAATCGGCGGGAACAAATGGCGCCATTTTGATGCATAAATAGCGATGACCTTTGTCGTCGCAATAGATTTGTGGATGATGTTGTCAGTCACGTGAATCATGATTTTTTTTTCGTAAAATGCGATAAGATATATAGCGACGACATATGTTGACGCTATAAACTTATATCAATTTAAGTAGGAAAATTGGCGCCCATTTGTTTTCTGTAGCGACGACATATGTCGTCGCAAAATATGTATTGATCATTCTAATAGACACGTGAGTTATTAATTTCCTCGTAAAATAGAAATGATTCTGTAGCGACAACTTTTACATATAGCAGCGACATTATAGAGTCTTCTTTTTATTCTCCCCATCTCCGCATTTTTGTATTGTACCATTGCAAAAATAATTAATCTTCTCCCTATAAGCGTAAGTACTTGCAATACTATTGTTTTCCTCCATAATCATATTCTTTACATTTCATTTTTTCATCTCTATTTATTATCTTTACTGTATTTGTAAAAATATAGTGTTTGTCAAGTATGGATATTGATAAAACTTGGACATTAATTGTAAATCAAACAAAATCTACAAATTTTCAGAACGATTTGCAAGCATTTATAAACATGGCGATGCCATACATAAATGACAGGGAAAAGATTAAATGTCCGTGCAAAAAATGTTTAAACGGTCTCAAACATTCATTGGAAATTGTCGATGCTCACATATTTTTTAATGGTTTTGCGGAGAGTTATGTCACCTGGATATATCATGGTGAGACTGATGTTCATACTACGAATATGTATAGACAGAATGAGTGAGCTGGTGATGATGAAGAGATGATGGATGTCATGGACGCGTAGCTGGTGATGAGCATGCAGGTACAAGCACCGATGGTTACTATGATGAATTGTTTAAGGCTCTGCATTCAGAACTATACTCGGGAGTTTTATCAGTTTTATCCCTGAATTTTTTAGTCAAGTTAATACATATTAAGGTTATGAACAAATGGAGAAACAAGTCTATCGATGATCTTTAAAAATTGCTGAAGTTAGCATTCCCAAATATGAACCTAGTTGACTCCCACTACAAAGCTAAGAAGCTGATGACGAAGCTTGGTTTGGGTTACAAATCCATTCAAGCCTACAAGAACAACTGTGCACTATTTTGGGGTGAACATGCTAATAGACAAACTTGTTCGATTTGCCAAGAAAGTCGTTTGGTGCACACTTATGGGAAAGTGAACAGGAAGAATGTTCTGCATTAGGTGTTGCGATATTTTTCCTTGGCCCCAGACTAAAACGTATGTTTGTGACGAATGATATTGCAAAACTCATGTGGTGGCACAGTATAGGAAGGTCTAGGGACGATGATGAAATGCAGCATCCCTTTGATGGAAATGTATGGAGGGATTTTGACATGAAACATCCACTAAACGCAAGTAAGATAAGGAATGTTAGGTTAAGTTTGGCCACAGACGGATTTAATCCATTCGATGGCATGAGTTTGGCGTACAGCATGTGGCCAGTAGTTGCAACAGTTTACAACTTGCCACCATGGTTATGCATGAAGTCCGAATACATCATGCTTACTCTGTTGATACCTAGTCCTAAAGCACCGAGTAAGGACATTGATGTATTTTTACGACCATTAGTGGACGAGATGAAGGAGTTGTGGGCCGATGGGATTGACACGCGTGACGATGGAACCAACAACAGGTCAGTATTCAGACTGCATGCAACGTTGTTGTGGACTGTTAATGACTTTCTAGTAAAAAGTAGTTTGTTGGGTTGGAGTGGTCAGGGGTACATGGCATGTCCTACGTGCAACGAGGATACTCCTTTAGTCTATGTGACAGGTAAGATAGCTTATGTGGGTCACCATCATTTTCTGCCATCTAGGCATCATTTTTGAAGCAATTTAGACTTTGATGGGAGGACAGATAGACGATCACCTCCGCGTCGGTTAACGCCTACAGATATTTTAGTACAGTTAAGTTGTGTCAAATATAGAATTCCAGGAAAGCACCCTAACTACGGGGGTGCTACAGTTCGGAGAAGTGATGACGAGCTAAATTTGAGAACAAAAGAGTATTTTCTATAAGTTGCCGTATTGGACTTCTACAGAGCTCAAACATAACATCGATGTCATGCACGTAGAGAAGAATGTTTGTGATAGCTTGCTCGACACAATTATGGATGATCCATTCAAATCAAAGGACACAGTCAATGCGAAGCGCGATCTGATGCAATTAGGGATCAAATGGGAGTTGCACTTGTATCAGAACAGAAATTGGTAGATGAAGCCTGCTGCATGTTACACCATGTCGTCTGTAAATCATAAGAAGTTTTGTAAATTTATCTGATCAGTTGAGTTTCTATATGGCTTCGCTTCTAATCTTCAGAAGAGTATTGCTCCTAATGACAGCCATATTATCAGGGTGAAGTCACATGATTTCCATATTATTATCCAATGGTTATTACCAGTCGAATGTCGGGCGTTCTTGAATAAAACTATTTCTACGGTAATTATTAAACTGTGCACGTTCTTCAAGTAGTTTTGTGCAAGAACACTAAAGGTTAGCGATATGATGGCTTCTCACGATAACCTGGTACTCATTCTCTGTAAGTTGGAACAGATCTTTCTGTCAGCCTTCTTCGACATCATGATTCACCTCGTAATATATTTACCATAAGAAACAATCATTGGAGGTTCGATGCACATGAGATGGATGTATCCATTCAGGTAATACCTGAAGAAATTGAAGGGCTACGTCAGAAATCGAGCTCGGCCCGAGGGATCAATAGCTGAAAGGTATGTTGTGGACGAGACATTGACTTTTTGTTCGAAGTACTTCGAGGACATGGGAACAAAGTTCAACCGACCAGACAGAAACGAGGATGCTAGTGTTCTACAGACACAACTTTCTGTTTTTCAGTCGCAGTGTCGCCCACTTGGAAAAAAGTCACCAACGACATTTCCTACTCAAGTTCGAAATCAAGCGATTTTTTACGTCCTGAACAACTGTTATGAAGTTGAGCCATTCTTGCAATAAGACGGCATTTATTCTTGATTATTATTCATTTATCTCAAATAAACTTTATCATTTGAAACGAACAAATGAACTTTCATCTTCCATACATTGTACAGCGAACATCGGCAGTAGCTACTGAAAAATAAAATATCGAACTAGTGTACAAAAGAGACTTTCACGGTTGGTTCTACAGAAAGGTAAACGAACAACGACCGAATAAATTTGCAAGTTTTTAACATAATTTCTTTCAATAACTGAGAATAATTCTCGTCATGCAGCTATATGCAATGCGCCAAAGCCATAGCCATCATGTTTCTCATGAGTTGTTTTTGTTGGCCAGTGGATGTTACCAGCAGGTTATGTCATATACGGCTTGTGTTATCAAAAGAATTTGGTTTCTGACATATGATCATGATATTCGAAGAAAAATTTAGAACAGTTGTGTGTCCGTCCCAGGGACTGGGGGTGAGGTTTACTACTGGCAGCTGCAAGATATACTAGAGCTACAGTATGGACCAAAACTTTCAGTTTATTTGTTCTAATGCAAGTGGCTTAGGTGTGATGGGAGACGGATGGTAACTGAGAATAACGTAACCAGTATTGACATCAGTGCAGAGGCTTTCAAGGATGATCAGTTCATACTTACAAGCCAAGCACAACAAGTGTTCTACATTGAAGATCCATCTCGTGGTCTAAACTGGAGAGTAATACAAATTGTCCATCATAGGAGCACGTGGGACACAGTGGGAGCTAATATCACAGAGACCTGCTCCACAGTAACTACTCTTCCAATTTATCTCTAATCGTTGATTTTGGCAACATAGAGCTTGTATCCTTGCACCGGGATGATAATGAAGTTGATGAGATAGAATAATCGATTATCAAGAGAGCGTTGTCTAATACTCGAGGAGAAACTTCGTTTATCAACGACGATGATGTATAAAATGATACAAATACAGAATACGAGGATGACGAAACATCGAGTGAAATCAATGAAGACGACAGTGACGATGATGAGAATCAATCGTATCATGATAGTGAATTAGATTAAATGTTTTCACAGTGTCATGGAGTGTAGTTAACTATCATAAAGTGTTTAATTTATTTATAAATTATTTAAATAACTATGAGTTGTTCATTACTATCATTGTATATTAATTGTTAAATAATTTATTAAATATACAATTACATTTTAAAAATATTTAATATATTAAATTAAATATGAAAAAGGCCCTAAAAAGAGAAATTTTTTTGAACATTTTTTAGACTCCAACAAATGTACAATATTTTTTGTATCACTGAATTTGTTAATTGAAACTTTAATAATTTAATTATTAATATCGAGTGAAAACAATGAGGACGATAATGACGATGATGAGGATCAATCATATCATGATATTGAATCTAATTGAGTGTTGCAGAAAACACGTTTCGTTTGTCATTCTGAAAAACTTTATGAAATTTTGAGAAATTATTTTATGACATTTTATTCAATTAATCAATTATTCATAGAATAATTTTATAAATCTTCTAATAATTTTTTTTCGCTACAAAATCGAGATACAAACAAATAATAAATTACCAAAATAGAAAAAAAAATGTAATGTTGTGGATTAAGAATTTTAATCGTTTTTTATTCAAATAAATTTTTAAAATACTTTTTTTTAATAACCAATAAGAGTTTTAACTATTTTTACTTTTTAATAATTTTTTTCCAACATTTTAAAATTAAATATTTTAGAATTTTTATTTTTTGAGAATTTTTGAAATTAAGAATAAGAATGTAGAATTTTATTTTTAAAATTTTCATTCATTTACAATTTTTATTTTAAATGTTAATTTCTCCTACTTGAGTATCATGATGTTTTTAGTTAAAAAGTTATAAACTTATTTTTATTTTTATATTATAAATTTAATCTTATTTTCAAAAACAATATACCGAACAAGTTTTGCTTGTTTTACTGAAGGACAATAAAGATGAAGGACTTAACTGCAAATAACAAACAGAGACGACTTTTATGTCGTCGCTATATGCGTTAAAAATTTGGCGCCACATTCTGAGTGCATGCACAAAAAAATTAAAATTTATGTTGCAGCTAATATGTCTATAGAGACGACATATGTCGTCGCTATAGACAATACCCTTATTATACACGCCTAAACTTCTTCTTCCCCACTTCTGCTTTTTCTCTCTGTTTTTCCATTCTCGCCCGAGAATTATGCGCCTCTGTGCTGGATTGTTGCTACGTGGTTCATCTCTTTCTTCGTCTCGCTCTAAAATCAAGTTAGTCTCTAAACTTTGTTAACCCAATAATTTTGTGAAACCAGTGGGTTTCTTCTTGCCGCATGTTCCATCCGTTTTGTACCTGTCATCTGAGGAAATATGGGTTGAACTTTGATTTCGGTTGAAATTTGATTTTTGTGCCTATTTTTGTGAATATTTCTTGTGCCTGTTAACCTACTGATTTTTGTGCCTGTTTTTTTGATTTTGATTGAATTTTGATTTTGGATAATTACATGTTAAAAATTTTTGTTAATTACATATTTGGTTTGAATTTGTTGACAGTCTATTCTTGAGTTGTATTTGATTGATAATTAAATGATTAATTCATTTTAGGTTAGATGAAAGTTGAATGAAGGTTGTTTTTGAGGGATGAAGGTTGGACGAAGTTTGAATGAGGTTGAATTTTAGGGGCATATGTGACATAATCTTATTCAAATTTTGACATAAATCCAAAGTTTAGAGACTTATTTTACATAAATTAAGTTTAGGGACCAATTCATCAATCAAATTAAACTTATTCAAAATTTGACAAAAAAATCAAAGTTTAGGGACCTATTTGTAAGAAAATAAGTTACATAAATTCAAAGTTACATAAAATTAAACTTATTCAAATTTTGACAAAAATTCAAAGTTTAGGGACTTATTTGTAATAAAATAAGTTTAGGGTCCAATTCATCAATCAAATAAAACTTATTCAAATTTTGACATAAATTTAAAGTTTAGGGACTTATTTGACATAAAATAAGTTTAGGGACCAATTAATCAAATAATTAAAAATTAATAGAAGTTATGAAAAATGTCAAAGTTGAGGGACCTATGTGAAATAAAAATTTTCATTATGGACCTATCCATAGAAAAATTAAAAAGTATTACAAAATACGCTAAATTTAAAAGTGTAAAGAACAATTTAAAATTTCACAAGTTTAGGGACCAATTAATCAACTAATTAAAAATTATTAGAAATTACGTAAAAATTCAAAGTTGAGGGACCTATTAGATATAAATTAAAAGTTTAAGAACCAATTCTTCAACAACTTAATACTTAATACAAACTACGGAAAAATTCTAAGTGTAGGGACCTATTTGAACTAACATCAAAGTTTTGGGACCTTTTTAAAATAAATTAGAAGTTTAGAGACCAATTAATCAACAAATTGAAACTTACTAAAAATTACAAAAAATGTCAAAGTTAAGGGACCTATGTGAAATAAAAAATTTCATTAGGAACCTATTCATAGAAAAATTAAAAAGTATTACAAATTATGCTAAATTTCAAAGTGTAAGGAACAATTTAAAATTTCACAATTTTAGGGACCAATTAATCAACTAATTAAAAATTATTAGAAATTACGAAAAATATTCAAAGTTGAGAGACCTTTTATATATAAATTAAAAGTTTAAGGACCAATTCTTCAACAACTTGAAACTTATTTACAAACTACGTAAAAATTCTAAGTGTAGGGACCTATTTGAACTAAAATCAAAGTTTTGGGACCTTTTTAAAATAAATTAGAAGTTTAGGGACCAATTAATCAAAAAATTGAAACTTATTAGAAATTACGAAAAATGTCAAAGTTGAGAGACCCATGTGAAATAAATTTTTTCATTAGGGACCTATTCATAGAAAAATTAAAAAATACTACAAATTACGCTAAATTTCAAAGTGTAAGGAACAATTTGAAATTTCACAAGTTTAGGGACCAATTAATCAACTAATTAAAAATATTACAAATTATGAAAAAATTCAAAGTTGAGGGACCTATTAGATATAAATTAAAAGTTTAAGGACCAATTCTTCAACAACTTGAAACTTATTACAAACTACGTAAAAATTCTAAGTGTAGGGACCTATTTGAACTAAAATCAAAGTTTTGGGACCTTTTTAAAATAAATTAGAAGTTTAGGGACCAATTAATCAACAAATTAAAATTTATTAGAAATTACGAAAAATGTCAAAGTTGAGGGACCTATGTGAAATAAATTTTTTCAATAGGGACCTATTCATAGAAAAATTAAAAAGTACTAAAAATTACGCTAAATTTCAAAGTGTAAGGAACAATTTGAACTTTCACAAGTTTAGGGACCAATTAATCAACTAATTAAAAATATTAGAAATTTTGAAAAAATTCAAAGTTGAGAGACCTATTAGATATAAATTAAAAGTTTAAGGACCAATTCTTAAACAACTTAATACTTATTACAAACTACGTAAAAATTCTAAATATTGGGACCTATTTGAACTAAAGTCAAAGTTTTTGGATCTTTTTAAAAGAAATTAGAAGTTTTAGGACCAATTAATCAACAACTTCAAACTTATTTGAAAATATGACCAAATTCAAAGTTCAGGGACATATTTGACATAAAGTAACATTTTTTATGCGGTTGGATGGGTTCCGAAGAGCACCTCTTTCTCCCTAGATTCGGCTGCTGCATCAAAGGCTCCACAAAGAACTTTCTATCAGTTCTCTGGAGACCTCCAGAATAACGATCATTGGTTTGCCAAGTACAAGGCTCAGTTACGCCGAATGCAGTGGGAAATTGAGCTTCTGAAAAATAGCATACCAGTGGTTGTGCCTGAGGAGGATGAGAACGGGTTCGAGGACGAGGGTTTGGGGGATCTGTAGATTTGTAGAATTTTTATACATTATTTCAATTATTTGAAAAAAAAAAATTCATATTGTTTATAACAACGACATTTTCATCGCTATAGGAAAACAAATCATTTAGATTTAGCGACGACAGAGTCGTCTCTATATTAGAAGTACATATAGCGACGAATTTCACGTCGCTACTATTTTTAGTTAACAGCGACGACTTTAGTGACAACATTGTCGTCCATTTATATCTATTTTCAAGATATAAACTACGACAATGTTGTGACGAAGTTATCGTCGCTATAGATTCAAATATATGTTGTGACGACTGATTGTCGTCGCTACATATCTAGAGACACTAAATTATTGTGGCGACATTGAGCGACGACTTTATCATCCATATACATGTAAATAGACGACTATGGATGATTCAACGACGACTTATGTCGCCGCTATTGCCCTCTTCTCTTGTAGTGATATCATCTTCAACCTTTCATTAAGTTGCACAAATAGTCCATTTTAATAATTTTACCCCTAATTTATATTAATTAAAATTGAAAAAATTGAAAACATAATGGAAAAAATTGCACTTGGGTAACCTTTTCAAAAGTGCAAATAAATTCTGAACTTTTTACAGAATTTACTTAAATTGATAATCTATTCGCATTTTATTATTTAAACCAATAAAAATTATTTTTTTAAAAAAAAAGAAGACAAAAGTCTTCTTCTTCCCCCACACTACTCTACCATACCTTAACCACTGAATTGTACGCAACTGGAAGGTTTTATCTACCCCGGTATCAGACCTAAACTCACCAAAGTTTGAATTCGACACTGGGGGCAGGGGATGCTGAGCGATACCAGGGAGAAGATATCTTTGGTTTTGTGTAATCCACTAACAAAACCAAGGAGATTTTCTTCCTGGTTTCGCTCAAACCGGGGAAATTACCCCCTCCCACCCAATTTTAATTTTTTTTCATTTTTATTTTGTTTCTTTTTTTTATTATTTTAAATAATAGAATACGAAGAGACTATTTTGCCTTTGCTAAATAAGTCAAATTTAGATCATGAACTTGACTTTTTGTTAAATAATAGACTTTTAAGCGAAATCCATCTAGACATCAAAGGTCCTTTCGACACATATATGCTGAGGGAGGTGCCAAGATTGGAAGGTTTGCGACTTGACCTGATAACACAATTGTTATTGCTTTAAATGAAAAACTCGAAAAACACTAAAAGGTTCAAGATTAATTTGCTCTTTTGTCAAAAGTGACTATCTATACAAATTAATGAAAATTGTGGATTATATGTGCAAATAAAATTGAATGACTATAAAATTGCTATAAACTTAAAAAGACAAGAACTATGTGTGTAATTTATCCTAAAAATAAATATACGAACATCAACATATTGTAAAACATAAATCATTCAAAGGGTATTTTGAACATTTTAAGATAGACATGTGGGCCATAAAGGAATGACATATCGACCAATTAGGAGGCAACAAGTGGCACAATGTTAGCCAGTTACAAAATGATATCTTTGGGTGACAGTGATTTTTCTACACTAGTTATGTGAAAGCATTAAAATAGGGGCGCCACTTCCACGTGATTATATAAGTTTGTGACAGCATTTTTTCAGGTTTTCCACCTGCATGTTTACTTCTTTATTGATTGGTCCCGGACCACTACATTATAAATTGATTATTAATGATAATGAAACTTTTTTATGAATAAATAAATTTATTATTTACCCAACAATTCAAACTTTTGAAAGATTAGTTTAAATTTTATATGAGTTATTCGAATTGATATGCATTTGGAATCAAGTCTTATCACAACAAATTTCTAAATATTTTGCATGTGTCATGCTTTCTATAGAAAAAATAGAATATTGTGGACCTGATGAAGAAACAATTTAAATAAATAAATTTATCTTCTTTTCAATAGAATCCTTTTAAAATGTTCAATATTGTAATGGGTAAATCCTATAGTGTAAAATGTTAGTTGCAATTGAAAAAGAGAAATTAATATAAAGGGTATGAAGTGAATTGAGCCGAAACTATGTCTAAGTTAGATAAGGCAATTCAATGGTTTCATTAAAAGTTGGGTTACATTGCCTTCAAAAAATAAAAAATAAAAAATAAAAAATAAAAATAAAGGCTGGGCTATATATATCTATGGCATGTACTGTATGCTTGACAAATATTTTATACGTTTCTTGCCCATAATCATGTTAAACCAAGTATACAAATCGTAAATAAATCAATCCATCGATTTTAAATCTCTTTCACAATTACAGTTAACGGATACATTGTACATGGTTTGAGCTTATGAAAATTGATTATACAAAAAATACAAAGCATAAGTAATTTAGAACTTTATTAGCTCTTCAAAGTTATTGGTAAACAAGGACAATTCACTAGATATTGAGAAACACTCAATTTTATATGATTTAGTCACTTATCTAAGTAGTTAAAGTGATACTATCATGTTATTTCATAAGGTGGAACATTGTAACATATCTAAGTCAATAATCTTGAAGTAAAAATAGACCTGATGATAATGAACTAAAACTAACTAGGCTAATTCATTTTTATATGTCGACTCCTCCCACAAACTTTGTATTTGTTTTTAGTGTTAAAAATCTGTTTGGACATGGGAATTGTATGTCTGCTCGATTTGGGTCACTCAATTTTATTACCCATTAAGCACTTAACTTTGAATTTGTAACCCCGTTAATCACTTTCCTCAAATCCGTCACCCAAAACCAACATACGTTGTACATGGTGGATAAATTGCTAATGTAAAATTGGGCTAGCGGTCCAAGTTGGATAAATTGCTAATGTAAAACCGAGAGAAATATTTAATTGGACTAGCAACGTTTTTGTAATCTCTTCTATATAAGGCTCTCAAGGCAAGTACTTTGAAATACACTCTTCTGATTTTACTTACATTCCCTTGTTTGAATCTTTGCAGCAACAAACAATGTTGAATCAACAGCCAACATCAAAGCTTGGTGTGGCAGTATACACTCTAGTATTCTTCTTCTCTTTCTATCAGTCATGGCAAACAATCATGGCCGATCAAAACAAAACACCATCCCATACTTGGCAAGAAGTATTTCATGTTCTTGGATTCAATTTGACATTAACCAGAGAAATCCGTAATCCAATGGTGAATGCAACCCCATTTTGGGACCCAAATCAGCCTAATCAGGTTGCCTTCTCCAAGGACGTACCTCTAAACCAGCCAGGCACATTCATACGTCTATATATACCGTGGAACTCCCAAGAAAAACCAAGCTTCCGCTTATTATCTACATGCATGGAGGTGGTTTTGTGTCTTTAAGCGCTGCCTCTGCCGCATTTCATGACCACTGCAACAATTTGGCAGCCAAGGTTCGTTCTGTGGTAGCCTCAGTTGAATACCGGCTGGCACCCGAGCACCCCCTACCGACAGCTTACAATGATGCCTTACGTGCTATTCGTTGGATTAAGTCCCAGGCACTATATAGCCTTAGTTCCGATCCATGGTTATATCAATTTGCTGATTTTTCAAGGGTTTTCATAATGGGTAGCAGCGCAGGTGGAAATATAGCTTACCACGCAGCCCTCCGTGCAAGTGAGTTGGATCTTGAACCGATGAAAATCCAAGGGGTTATATTGGATCAGCCTTTTTTCGGTGGAGTTGAAAGGACTTCATCAGAGCTTAGACTTATTGAAGATCCATACCTTCCTTTGTATATGGCTGATGCCTATTGGTCGCTAGCATTGCCATTCCAAGCCAATAGAGATCATGAATTTTGTAATCCAATCGTTTCTGGGTTCGAGAGAGTCCGACGTTTGCCAAGATGGTTTGTGAAAGACGATGAAGGAGACCCATTGATTAATCGGGCCAAGGAGTTTGTACGCATGCTAGAGTTAATCAAAGTGCCAGTGGTTTATCGATTTTATCCAGGAGGTTTTCATGGAATAGAACTCGGAAATGAGACAGCTGCTCTTGTACTTTTTCATTATGTGAAGAATTTCATCTACAATACAGGAGCTGTTGAAGATTAAGGTTGTCATGCTTCTTACTGTTGTTTCAACCATTTTCTTGTTTCTTGTCATGGAATAAAGTTATTGTGTGAATCTCTTTAGGTCTAATAAAATGGATTTGGAATAAATGATGGATGTTTACTGAGATTATATGAATAAAGAGTCAAAAATTAATGTCCAGTTTTGACGTTGGCTCGGGTTGTTTTCTTATATTTATGTCCTGCATTTTATTAGGCATTATTTATAATTATTCATTTAGTCGTCGAGCTATGCTATGATCCTAATTACCTTTCTTGGCGTAAATTAGAAATCTCGATATATTCATCGATCTCTAGTATTCGTAAATATTATTACATATATACATTTCTATCCATAATTTTAATAGATTTTGTGGTAGTATATGTCGAAGGTCATCTATTGTCGTATTCAAGAGTGCACAAGTGTTTGATGTTTATACTTATAATGCGTAGTATGGATTATTAGATGTTACTGGACAAGATAATTAAAACCCCATGACCAACCCTAACTATAAGCGGCATAGGCTGCTATCTAAGACCATGTATAGTTAAAAAATTTATTAGGATACTTATACAATTACACTATATTATCTATTGAAATTGAAATTTACTAGACAAAAATGACAAATTATAGGAATACCAAATATGAAGAATAATTATATATACTCCCTATTAAATAACCCTTAAATTATGTATTGTTACCATTCAAGTTATCCTTTAAGTTTAATTAAAGTATCTTATCCCAAAATATCTGTAAAGAAGGAAAATAATATTTTGCCTTTGAATGAATTTCATTGAATCAGAAGATGTAGCTTTATACAAGAGATTTCCTACAATCATGCTAATCTATTCTAGGTAGTCTAAGTATAAAAGGCAACTGAATAAATATACAACTAATACAAGGCAACTGAATAAATATACAACTAATACAATATATTTGTCAATGAATGGTCAGATATCATTGACCTTTCCTTCTCAACACTCTCCCTTAAGTTAGAGAGTGAATGTCAAGAACTCCCAACTTGCGAATCATAATTGAGAAAGCTTTCTTTCCCAATGGCTTGGTGAACACATCTGCAAGTTGATTTGTTGAGGCAACATGTTTGGTTACAACCGAACCATCTTGTATTTTTTCACGAATAAAATGGCAATCCATCTCTATATATATGTCTGGTTCTTTCGTGGAAAACGGGATTGGCAGCTATATGTAAGGCTGCTGTGTTATCACAATATAATAATGCTGGCTTCGGATGCAATATTCACAAATCCTTCAATAATGAGTGTAGCCAAGATAATTCACAACATGTACCTGTCATGGCTCTATATTCGGCTTCTACTGAGGAGAGAGATACAGTTTTCTGCCTCTTTGTCCACCAAGAAATAAGAGAAGATCCCAGAAAAACACAATAACCCGTAGTGGATCTACTAGATATTGGACAACCAGCCCAATCCGAATCAGAAAAAGCTCACAAAGATAAATCATTCTGAGAAGGGAAAAACAAACCTTGCCCAGGACTATTTTTCAAATAACGCAATACACGCAAAGTAGCTTCCATGTGTGGTCTACGTGGTGCATGCATGAATCTGCTTAACACATGGACCGAATAGGTGATATCCGGTCGAGTAATAGTCAAATAAATTAGGCGTCCACCACGTCGCCTATACTGAGACGGATCTTTAAGCAATTCACTTGAATCCGAGAGCTTTATGTTTTGTTCCATGGGAAAGTTAATAGGTTTAGCACCCAAAGATCCACCATCTTTTAAAATTTTCAAAGTATATTTTCGTTGCAAGATAGAAATACCTTTCTTCGACCGAGAAACTTCAATGCCCAGAAAATACTTTAAATCACCCAAATCTTTAATTCGAAAATGACTATGTAGAAATTGCTTGAGAGCTACTATGGCATTGACATCATTACCCGTAATAAGAATGTCATCGACATATATCAACAAAGCTGTAAAAGATTTGCCTTTCCGACATGTGAATAACGAGTAAATTGAAATTGAAATTTGTTCCATCTATAATTCTTATAATATTCTTCATATTTGGTATTCTTATAATTTTTTATTTTTGTCTAGTAAATTTAAATTTTAATAGATAATATAGTGTATTCGTGTAAGTATCCTAATAATTTTTTTTACTACACTGGGTCTTAGATAGCAGCCTATGCCGCTTATAGTTAGGGCTGGTCATGGTTATAATTATCTTGTCCAGTAACATCTAATAATCCATACATATTATGAGGATAAACATCAAACACTTGTGCACTCTTGATTACGACAATAGACGAGCTACGTCGACACATACTTGTACAAAATCTATTAAAATTATGGTCCAATTCTGTTTGTGGATAGAGATATGTATATATACTAGTTTTAAGGCCGTGCGTTGCACGTCAGTGAAATCTATAGGAAAAATTGTATGTCGAGAATAGTTTATTGATACGATATAATATCAAATTTGATATTAATAAAATTTGACTTGATAGACAGCAAAAAATAATAATTTCCAAGCTTGAAAGGAAAGAGAAAAAACAACTAAAACGAAATAAGATAGAAAGTGAAGCAAAGTTATGCATGTGTAGGGAAACAATAGGAAATGATTTAAAATAAAGAAAAATATTAACTAATATATAAATATTAGTTAATAAAGTTAGAGACGATATATTATATTAATTTAAAATAAAATATAAATGTTTATTATAATAATTATTTTAGTATAAGATATTATATTAAGATTGAGATTGATGAGTTTGTTAAAGAATAAGATGAGGAATCGAAAAAAGAATAAAACTTACATGTATTAGATAATGTAAATAAAAAAATTAAACTGAAAAATGAAATATATGCGTTGGTGAAGTTGTTTGAGTATCTTGAAAAATACAAAATCATGTTTGTTGCCATTGTTGGGTAACGTGATCAAAAGTGTGATAGAAAATATATTTAGTCAACAATTTAGGTAATTCGATAAACTGAAAATTGGATTTTTTGAGTTACTGGACGAATGAAGGAAATTTAAAACTTTGATTATGTTCTTTTTTTTTTTTTTTTTAGATTATGTAATACATCTAAAAACTTTTTTATTCTTATGTGGGCGTGTTATGAAAATAAATTGTAGTAAAAATTTATTACAATAATGAAATTTTTTGTTACAATAAAAACGTCAAATTAGATAATGAAAATAAATGTGTTTTTTTTAATGAGTAATTATAATAAATCTTTTAATGTAATTTATAATAATATTTATTATAGAAATTATAAATACAGTACATAATTTAAATAAAAAAGGAAAGCCCAAAAAATGAAAAATATGTACTGTTGAAGTTAGTGGAGTAATTTGAGAAACAAAAAATTACATCTGTCGATTTGTTTGATGGAAAATGTGAAAAATTTATTTAGTGCATGATTTATTAGAAAATAGTCAAATAGAATATATATTATATAAATCTAGTATATATTAGAATCAGTTCATAGAATATATTTTATTGTATTTTATTTTAGCAGTTAGTATAATATGTTATAAATAAAAATTGTTATAATAAATTTATAGCATAGTAAAAGCAATTTTTTAGTAATATATTATTAATCAATTATTACATTATTATGAAAATGTAGTGATTAAAATAAATTTTTTATGACACATTTCTATAAATTAATAATTGTAGTATGTATTTTGACGTAATTTATAATAATATATATTACAGAAATTATAATTATAGTACATAATTTAAATAGAAAAAGAAAACAAAAAAATGAAAAATATGCATTGTTAAGGTTATTCGAGTAACTCGACAAACTAAAAACCATGTTTGTCGAGTTACTCGATGAAAAATGTGATATAAGACCAAAAATCATAAAACATGAATATTTTTGTGAAATAAATTGTTAACTTATTTGATAAATGAAATACATACATTTTTTTATTTAATTGATTATTTATTAGAGTATAGCAAAATAAAATATATATTATAAAAATTTAATATATATGATAGTTAATCAATAGAATATATTATATATTGTTTTATTATGATTAATTTATGTAGTACTTTGAGAAATATAAATTTGAGTTGTAAATACATAAAATAAAGTATAAAATGGGAAATATGCACTGTTAAAGTTAATCGAGTAACTCGACAAACAGAAAATCATGTTTGTCGAGTTACCCGATTATAATTGTCATATCAAATTAATGTATTCAATACGTCAAGTAGCTTGATGAACTCATAATCGATTTGCCCGAGTTACTGGACGAAGGAATAAAATTTATAATTTTTATTATTTTGTTTGTCTTTTTGATTTAAATTTGTCATATATTTAAATAATTTTTTATTGTTATTCAGTGGTATTATTTTTGAAGAAACTCGTGAGGCTAACAGTTGGATTTGTCGAGCAAATTGATAAATATTGCACATATAAAATTTTATTTAATGCATGATTTATTAGAACATAGTAAAATAGAATATATATCATATAAATTTAGTATATATGAGAATGAGTTAATAGAATATATTTTATTGTATTTTATTTTAGTAATTAGTGTAATATGTTATAAATAAAAATTGTTATAATAAATTTATAGCATAGTAAAAGCAATTTTTTAGTAATATATCATTAATCAATTATCACATTATTATGAAAATTTAGTGATTAAAATAAATTTTTTATGACACATTTCTACTAAATAGATTTCATCATGAATTATGAAAATAAATTGTAGTAAAAATTTGTTATGACAAGAACTTTTTTTGTTACAATAATTATTTGAACTATAGTACGAAAATAAATGTGTATTTTTTAAATTAATAATTGTAGTATGTATTTTGACCTAATTTATAATAATATTTATTACAGAAATTATAAGTATAATAGATAATTTAAATAGAAAAAGAAAACAAAAAAAATGAAAAATATGCATTGTTAAGGTTACTCGAGTAACTCGACAAACTAAAAACCATGTTTGTCGAGTTACTCGATGAAACATGTGATATGAAAGCAAAAATCATAAAACAGGAATATTTTTGTGAAATAAATTGTTAACTTATTTGATAAATGAAGTACTTACATTTTTTTATTTAATTGATTATTTATTAGAATATAGCAAAATAAAATTTATATTATAAAAATTTAATATATATGATAGTTAATCAATAGAATATATTATATATTGTTTTATTATGATTAATTTATGTAGTAATTTGAGAAATATAAATTTGAGTTGTAAATACAAAAAATAAAGTATAAAATGGGAAATATGCACTGTTAAAGTTAATCGAGTAACTCGACAAACAGAAAATCATGTTTGTTGAGTTACCCTATTATAATTGTCATATCAAATTAATGTATTCAATACGTCAAGTAGCTTGATGAACTCATAATCGATTTGCCCGAGTTACTGGACGAAGGAATAAAATTTATAATTTTTACTATTTTATTTGTCTTTTTGATTTAAAGTTGTCATATATTTAAATAATTTTTTATTGTTATTCAGTGGTATTATTTTTGAAGAAATTCGTGAGGCTAACAGTTGGATTTGTCGAGCAAATTGATAAATATTGCACATATAGAATTTTATTTAATGCATGATTTATTAGAACATAGTAAAATAGAATATATATCATATAAATTTAGTATATATGAGAATGAGTTAATAGAATATATTTTATTGTATTTTATTTTAGTAATTAGTGTAATATGTTATAAATAAAAATTGTTATAATAAATTTATAGCATAGTAAAAGCAATTTTTTAGTAATATATTATTAATCAATTATCACATTATTATGAAAATTTAGTGATTAAAATAAACTTTTTATGACACATTTCTACTAAATAGATTTCATCATGAATTATGAAAATAAATTGTAGTAAAAATTTGTTATGACAAGAACTTTTTTTGTTAAAATAATTATTTGAACTATAGTACGAAAATAAATGTGTATTTTTTAAATTAATAATTGTAGTATGTATTTTGACCTAATTTATAATAATATTTATTACAGAAATTATAAGTATAATACATAATTTAAATAGAAAAAGAAAACAAAAAAATGAAAAATATGCATTGTTAAGGTTACTCGAGTAACTCGACAAACTAAAAACCATGTTTGTCGAGTTACTCTATGAAACATGTGATATGAAAGCAAAAATCATAAAACAAGAATATTTTTGTGAAATAAATTGTTAACTTATTTGATAAATGAAGTAGATATATTTTTTTATTTAATTGATTATTTATTAGAATATAGCAAAATAAAATATATATTATAAAAATTTAATATATATAATAGTTAATCAATAGAATATATTATATATTGTTTTATTATGATTAATTTATCTAGTAATGTGACAAATATAAATTTGAGTTGTAAATACAAAAAAATAAACTATAAAATGGGAAATATGCACTGTTAAAGTTAATCGAGTAACTCGACGAACAGAAAATCATGTTTGTCGAGTTACCCGATTATAATTGTCATATGAAATTAATCTATTCAATACGGTAAGTAGCTCGATGAACTCATAATCGATTTGCCCGAGTTACTGGACGAATGAATAAAGGAAGGGGAAAATAATTATCAAAAATAAACAAAGCAGGTCTTACTATCTTACCTAGTTCCCAAGGTGGGAGAAATTATAAGTATAGCACATAATTTAAATAGAAAAAGAAAACAAAAAAAATGAAAAATACGCATTCTTGAGATTAGTCGAGTTACTCGATGAACAATATGATATAAAAGCAAAAATCATAAAACATGAATATTTTTATCAAATAAATTGTTAACTTATTTGATAAATGAAGCACATAAATATTTGTATTTAATTGATTATTTATTAGAATATAGTAAAATAAAATATATATCATATGAATTTAATACAATATATTATATATTCTTTTATTATGATTTCTTTATGTACTAAGTCGAGAAATAGTGTTTTGAGATTGATAAGTTGTGTAAAAAATAACATGGAAAAAATAAAAAATAAAAAAAATTAATTGTAGTGTATATTTTAAATAAAAAAAATAAACCAAGAAATTAAAAACATGCACTCTTGAAGTAACTCGAGTAAGCCGACAAATCTATAAGCATGTTTGTCGAGTTCCTGGATTATAGATGTGATATTAAATTAAGCTATTTGATAGGTCTAGCAGCTCGATAAATTGGAAATCGAGTTGGTCGAGTCACTCGGTGAACTAATGAAATTTAAGATTTTTATTATTTTGTATTCCTTTATTATTTAAACTATGTAATACATTCAAATAATTATTTATTTTGATTTTGTGGTGTTATTTTTCAAGAAAGCCGTGAGGCTGAAATTTGGATTTGTCGAGTCACTTGATAGACAAAGTATATAAAAAAATTTATGTAATGTATGATTTATTAGAACAGAATAAAACAGAATATATATCATATGTATTCAATGTATATGATCATCGATGAATACAATATCTTTAATTTTATTTTATCTGAGCAATTAGTATAACATATTATAACTAAAAATTGTTATAGTAAATTTGGACCATAACAAAAGCAATTTTATAGTTATATATTACTAATCAAAGATTAGATTATTATAATAATATAATGATTAGAACGAATTTATTATAATAAATTGATATTATATAGATTTCGTCATAAATTATGAAAAGAAATTGTAGTAAGAATGTGCTATAATAATGAATTTTTTTGCTATAACATTTCTGTGAAATTGTGTTACGAAAATAATTTTTTTTTAAATTAATAATTATAATAAAAATTTTAACATAATTTATGGTAATATTTATTACAAAAATTATAAATATACTATATATTTTAAATAACAAAAGAAAACCAAAAAATTAGAAAATATGGATAATTTATTAGATATTTGTTTTTAGTTTTTTTTGATAAATGTTAATATAAATTTTGTTGTGAGTTATCCTAACACTTACTATAACACATTATAATAAAATATTATTGTAATAAATTTAGAGCATAATAAAATTATTTGTATAGTAATACACTATTTGTTTACAAATATTTATAAGTATTAATACAATATGTTATATTTTCTTTTATAATGATTAATATATTTTTTAAGTTGACAAATCCAAAATTGAGATTCATGAGTTGGTTAAAAAATAATGTGACAAAATTAAAAAATAAAAATATATTAAGTGTATTACATAATGTAAATTAAAAAAAGTAAAGTAACAAATACAAAAGATTTAATGTTGTAATGACGTGAGTAACACGAGAAACGTACAATCATTTTAAATCAAGTTACTCGATTTATTAAACACACAAAAATGTGATACAAAATAAATTTTTTTTCTAGCTGAAGTAATTTGGCAGAATGAAAATCAATTTCCTTGAGTTACTGGACAAACGAATGAAATTTAAAAGTTTCATTATTTTCTTTTATTTTTTAATTTATATAATGTAATAGACAATAAAATTAATTTTGTATTAATATATTATTAATCAATTACTAAATTATTATAATAATTTAGTAAGTACGATCAATTTTTTATAACAAATTTATATGAAATAATTTTTTCGATAATTTATTATAAAATGTATTATGTATGTATTTATAAGTCATTCTGTAAATATGAATATAAATTTTGTTATAAAGAATTTTAGATAAAAAATAACATGAAAAAACTAAAAAATAAAGAAATTTAGGTAGACTACATATTTTAAATAAAAAAAGTAAAAAACAAAATGAAAAGTATGCATTACTGAAGTGACTCGAGTAACTCGACAAGATTACAATGAAGAATTATTTAAATGTATTAAATAATTTAAATAATAAAGAAACACAATATAATGAAAATGTTAAATTTCTTTCATTCATGGATGAACTCAATCAACTCGATTTTCAGTTTATCGAGCTGCTTTACCTATTGAATAGATTCATTTCGTGTGATATTTTAAATCAAGTAACTCGACAAACAAGATTTTGGCTTTGTCGAGTTACTCGAGTTATTTGAATAATGCATAATTTTGATTTTGTTTTTTCCTTTTTTTATTTAAAATATGTAGGCCACTTAAATTTCTTTATTTTTTAGTTTTTTAATGTTATTTTTTAACGAAGTCGTGAACCTCAAAATTGGATTGATGAAGTTCCTACATAAATTCATTATAATTAAATTCATTATTTTAATAAATTTTACTAAAATTTATTTTTATAATTCAGAATGAAATCTAGTTAATATGAAATTCTTATACTAATTTTATGTTAAATACTACATTATTATAATAATATAATAATTAATTAATAATATTTTACAACAGATTTCTTTTGTTTTCCTATAAATTTGTTGTAACAGTTTTTTAGTTATAATATGTTATACTAATGGGTAAGGACATGAAAATAAAAAAAAAAAATTATTTTCTTAGTTTATTTTAATAAAAAACAAAACAAAACAAATTAATAAAAAACAAAACAAATTAATAAACATTTTGACTTACTTTTGTTTGTCAAGTAACTTGGGTAAATCGATTTTGAGTTTGTCGAGTTGCTTAAGGTATTTAATAGATTTATTTCGTGTCCTATTTTTAATCGAGTAACTCGACAAACTTGCTCTAAGGTTTATCGAGTTACTCGAGCAACTTGAAGAAGGCAATACAATGAATCAGTACGTTGCATGAATAATATTTGATATCGTATAACTTCATATAATATATTATAATAAAATAGCGATTATATAAAATAATTATATATTATTTTAAAGTGAAATAATATATTATATTTAGTTTTTTCAAAAATAAAAAAACATTGTAGTAAAAATGTGTTATATTATTATTTTTTATTTATTAGACTTATTCTAATATTTTTTATAACAAAATTTATAAATAAATGTTTTATAAATTATTAAAATGTGTACTTTATATTTATTTATAATTTTTTAATATATACGAATACAAATTTTGTTATAAAGAATATTATAATAAGTCAAATAAATAAACATAATTTTATTTCATTGATCAAATATTAGAATATAGTAAAATAAAATATACATTGTAATCAAGGAATGTTATGTATTATATATTCTTCTATTTTAGCAATTAATATTATAGTAATAATTATAATACGAAATTAAGTGAATAATAATGAATTCTGATAAAAATGAAAATAAATTTTGTTATAAATTAGGCAATCATATGCTATAACTTTATATAATATATTATAATAAAATAGTTATTATATAAAATAATTATATATTATTTTAAATTAAGATATTACATTATATTTGATTTTTTAAAAAATAAAAACATATTGTAGTAACAATATGTTATAATATAGATTTTTATTTATTACACTTATTCTAATATTCTCTATAACAAAATTTATATTCATATTTAGAAAAAGACTTATAAATACATACATAATACATTTTATAATAAATTATTAAAAAAATTATTTAATATAAATTTATTATAAAAAATTGATTATAATTACTAAATTATTATAATAATGTAGTAATTAATTAATAATATATGAATACAGAATTTATTTTATTGTGTGTTACATTATATAAATTTAAAAAGAAAAGAAAATAATGAAAATTTTAAGTTTGATTGGTTTATCCAGTAAGTCAAGGAACTTGATTTTCATTCTGCCAAGTTACTTTAGCTATAAAAAATATTTATTTTGTATTACATTTTTGCATCGAATAACTCGACAAACGTGCTTTTAGGTTTGTCGAGTTACTCGAGTAATTTCAACAATCCATCTATTGTATTTGTTACTTTATTTTTATTTATTTACATTATGTAATACACTTAATATTTTTGTATTTGTTAATTTTGTCATGTTATTTTTTAACTAACTCGTGGATCTTAAAAGCTATCATATAACATAATTTTATATTATTTTAAATTCAGATAATATGTTATATTTGATATTTTCAAAAATAAAAACATAGTGTACGAAAAATGTGTTATAATAGTTATTTTTATTTATTACACTTATTGTAATATTCTTTATAGCAAAATTTGTATTCATATTTATGAAAAAATTTATAAATAAATATGCAGTACATTTGAAAATAATTTATAGATGATTTCTTTCATATAAAATTGTTATAATAAATTGATTATAATTACTAAATTATTATAATAATGCAGTAATTAATTAATAATATATTGATACAAAAATGTTTTTATTATACTATAAATTTATTATAGTTATTTGTTTATAATTTCTTATAGTATTTGCTAAATAAAAAAATTATTAATATATTGTATTAATGAATTATGATATATATTATATTTATATTATATATATTATTTTTGACTATATTCTAATAAATGATAGGTTAAATAACATTTTTTATATACTTTATTTATGAAGTTACTTACCATATTCAAATTTGAGCTTCACGAAGTGCTTGAGAAATAATACCACAAAATAACAATGAAGAATTATTTAAATGTATTAAATAATTTAAATAATAAAGAAACACAATATAATGAAAATGTTAAATTTCTTTTATTTATCGATTAACTCAACCAACTCGATTTTCAGTTTATCGAGTTGCTTTAGCTATTGAATAGATTCATTTGATGTGATATTTTAAATCGAGTAACTCGACAAACAAGATTTGAGCTTTGTCGAGTTACTCGAGTCACTTTAATAGTACACACTTTTGATTTTGTTTTTTACTTTTTTTATTTAAGATATGTAGTCTACTTAAATTTCTTTATTTTTTTTGTTTTTTCACGTTATTTTTTAACGAAGTCGTAAACCTGAAAATTGGATTTGTGAAGTTCTTACATAAATTGATCATAATTAAATTCGTTATTATAACAAATTTTACTAAAATGTATTTTCATAATTCAGAATAAAATCTAGTTAATATGAAATTCTTATACTAAATTTATGTTAAATACTACATTATTATAATAATGTAATAATGAATTAATAATATTTTACAACAGATTTCTTATGTTTTCCTATAAATTTGTTATAACAGTTTTTTAGTTATAATATGTTATACTAATGGGTAAAGAAATAAAAATAAAAAAAAAATATATTCTCTTAGTTTATTTTAATAAAAAACAAAACAAAACAAATTAATAAAAAGCAAAATAAATTAATAAACATTTTTACTTACTTTTGTTTGTCAAGAAGTAACTCGGGTAAATCTATTTTGAGTTTGTCGAGTTGCTGAAGGTATTTAACAGATTTATTTCGTGTCCTATTTTTAATCGAGTAACTCGACAAACTTGCTGTAAGGTTTATCGAGTTACTCGAGTAACTTGAAGATTGCAATACAATGAATCAGTACGTTGCATGAATAATATTTGATATTCTATAACTTCATATAATATATTATAATAAAATAGCGATTATATGAGATAATTATATATTATTTTAAAGTGAAATAATATATTATATTTAGTGTTTTCAAAAATAAAAACACATTGTAGTAAAAATGTGTGATATTATTATTTTTTATTTATTAGACTTATTCTAATATTTTTTATAACAAAATTTATAAATAAATGTTTTATAAATTATTAAAAAATGTACTGCATATTTATTTATAAGTTTTTTAATAAATACGAATACAAATTTTGTTATAAATAATATTACAATAAGTCAAATAAATAGACATAATTTTATTTCATTGATCAAATATTAGAATATAGTAAAATAAAATATACATTATAATGAAGTAATGCTATGTATTATATATTCTTCTATTTTAGCAATTAATATTATAGTAATAATTATAATATGAAATTAAGTGAATAATAATTAATTTTGATAAAAATGAATATAAATTTTGTTATAAATTAGGCAATCATATGCTATAACTTTATATAATATATTATAATAAAATAGCTATTATATAAAATAATTATATATTATTTTAAATTAAGATATTATATTATATTTGATTTTTTCAAAAATAAAAAATATTGTAGTAAGAATGTGTTATAAGATTGATTTTTATTTATTACACTTATTCTAATGTTCTTTTTAACAAAATTTATATTCATATTCACAAAAAGACTTATAAATATATACATAATACATTTTATAATAAATTAGTGAAAAAATTATTTAATATAAATTTATTATAAAAAATTTAGTATAATTACTAAATTATTATAATAATGTAGTAATTATTTAATAATATATTAATACAGAATTAATTTTATTGTGTATTACATTATATAAATTAAAAAAGAAAAGCAAATAATGAAAAATTTAAGTTTCATTGGTTTGTCCAGTAAGTCAAGGAACTTGATTTTCATTTTGCCAAATTACTTTAGCTATAAGAAAGATTTATTTTGTATCACATTTTTGCATCGAGTAACTCGACAAACGTGCTTTTAGGTTTGTCGAGTTACTCGAGTAATTGCAACAATACATCTTTTGTATTTGTTGTTTTACTTTTTTTTATTTATATTATGTAATATACTTAATATTTTTTTCTTTTTTAATTTTGTCATGTTATTTTTTAACCAACTCGTGAATCTTAAAAGCTATCATATAAAATAATTTTATATTATTTTAAATTGAGATAATATGTTATATTTCATGTTCTGAAAAGTAAAAACATGGTGTATCAAAAATGTGCTATAATTTTTTTTTTATTTATTAGACTTATTGTAATATTCTTTATAGCAAAATTTGAATTCATATTTCTGAAAAAACTTGTAAATAAATATGCAGTACATTTGAAAAAAATTTATAAAACATTTATTTCATATAAAATTGTTATAATAAATTGATTATAATTAGTAAATTATTATAGTAATGCAGTAATTAATTAATAATATATTGATACAAAAAACTTTTTATTATACTATAAATTTATTATAGTTATTTTTTTATAATATCTTATAGTACTTGCTAAAATTAAAAAATTATTAATATATTGTATTAATGAATTATGATATACATTAAATTTATATTATATATATTCTTTTTGACTATATTCTAATAAATGATAGGTTAAATAAAATTTTATATATACTTTATTTATGAAGTTACTTAGCATATCTAAATTTCAGCCTCACGAAGTGCCTGAAAAATAATACCACAAAATAACAATGAAGAATTATTTAAATGTATTAAATAATTTAAATAATAAAGAAACACAATATAATGAAAATGTCAAATTTCTTTCATTTATGGATTAACTCAAGCAACTCGATTTTTAGTTTATCGAGTTGCTTTAGCTATTGAATAGATTCATTTTGTGTGATATTTTAAATCGAGTAACTCGGTAAAGAAGATTTGGGCTTTGTCGAGGTACTCGTGTCACTTTAATAATGTATATTTTTGATTTTCTTTTTTACTTTTTTTATTTAAAATATATAGTCCAATTAAATTTCTTCATTTTTTTGTTTTTTCATGTTATTTTTTAACGAAGTCGCGAACCTCAAAATCGGATTTGTGAAGTTCTTATATAAATTGATCATAATTAAAATCATTATTACAACAAATTTTACTAAAATTTATTTTGATAATTCAGAATGAAATCTAGTTAATATGAAATTCTTATACTAAATTTATGTTGAACACTATACTATTATAATAATATAATAATTTATTAATAATATTTTACTACAGATTTATTTTTTGTTCCTATAAATTTGTTATAACAGTTTTTTAGTTATAATATGTTATACTAATGGGTAAAGAAATAAAAATAAAAAGAAAATATATTTTCTTACTTCATTTTAATAACAAACAAAACAAAACAAATTAATAAACATTTTTACTTACTTTTGTTCGTCAAGTAACTTGGGTAACTCGATTTTGAGTTTGTCGAGTTGATTAAGGTATTTAATAGAGTCATTTTATGTCCCATTTTTAATCGAGTAACTCGACAAACTTGCTCTTAGGTTTATCGAGTTACTCGAGTAACTTGAAGAATGCAATACAATGAATCAGTACGTTCCATGAATAATATTTGATATCCTATAACTTCATATAATATATTATAATAAAATATTGACAACATAAAATAATTATATATTATTTTAAAGTGAAATAATATATTATATTTACTTTGTTCCAAAAAAAAAAACACATTGTAGTAAAAATGTTTTATGCTATTTTTTTTAATTTATTAGACTTATTCTAATATTTTTTATAACAAAATTTATAAATAAATATTTTATAAATTATTAATAAATGGATTGCATATTTATTTATAAGTTTTTTCATAAATATGAATATAAATTTTGTTATAAAGAATATTAGAATAAGTCAAATAAATATACATAGTTTTATTTCATTGATGAATTATTAGAATATAGTAAAATAAAATATATATTGTAATCAAGTAATGCTGTGTATTATATATTGTTTTATTTTAGCAATTAATATTATAATAATAATCAGAATAGAAAATTAACTAAATAAGAATTAATTTTGATAAAAATGAATATAAATTTCGTTATAAATTAGGCAATCATATGCTATAACTTCATATAATGTATTATAATAAAATAGCTATTATATAAAATAATTATATATTATTTTAAATTAAGATATTATATTATATTTGATTTTTTAAAAAATAAAAACATATTGTAGTAACAATGTGTTATAATACTGATTTTTATTTATTACACTTATTCTAATATTTTGTATAACAAAATTTATATTCATATTTAGAAAAAGACTTATAAATACATACATAATACATTTTATAATAAATTATTTAAAAAATTATTTGATATAAATTTACTATAAAAAATTGATTCTAATTACTAAATTATTATAATAATGTAGTAATTAATTAATAATATATTAATACAGAATTACTTTTATTGTGTGTTACATTATATAAATTAAAAAAGAAAAGAAAATAACGGAAATTTTAAGTTTTATTGGTTTGTCCAGTAAGTCAAGGAACTTGATTTTCATTTTGCCAAGTTACTTTAGGTATAAAAAATATTTATTTTGTATTACATTTTTGCATCGAGTAACTCGACAAACGTGCTTTTACGTTTGTCGAGTTACTCGAGCAATTTCAACAATAGATCTTTTGTATTTGTTATTTTACTTTTTTTTATTTATATTACGTAATACACTTAATAGTATTTTATTTTTTAATTTTGTCATGTTATTTTTTAACCAACTCGTGAATCTCAAAAGCTACCATATAAAATAATTTTATATTATTTCAAATTGAGATAATATGTTATATTTGATTTTTTGAAAAATAAAAACACAGTGAAGTAAAAATGTACTATAATATTTATTTTTATTTATTAGACTTATTGTAATATTCTTTATAGCAAAATTTGTATTCATATTTATGAAAAAACTTATAAATAAATATGCAGTACATTTTAAAATAATTTATAAAACATTTTTTTCATATAAAATTGTTATAATAAATTGATTATAATTACTAAATTATTATAATAATGTAGTAATTAATTAATAATATATTGATACAAAAAATATTTTTATTATACTATAAATTTATTATAGTGATTTTTGTATAATATCTTATAGTACTTACTAAAATAGAAAAATTATTAATATATTGTATTAATGTACTATGATATGTATTAAATTTATATTATATATATTCTTTTTGACTATATTGTAATAAATGATAGGTTAAATAACATTTTTTATATATTTTATTTATAAAGTTACTCAACATATCCTAATTTATGCCTCACGAGGTTCTTCAAAAATAATACCACAAATAAGAATGAAGAATTACCTAAAGTTAGTAAATAATTTAAATAATAAAGTGCCACAAGATAATGAGAATATTAAATTTCATTCGTTCATGGAGTAACTTAATAAACTCGATTTTCAGTTTATCGAGTTGCTTCAATTATTGAATAGATTGATTTTATGTGTCAATTTTAATTGAGTAACTCGATAAACATGATTTTTTGTTTGTTGAGTTACTTGAGTAACTTCAACAATGCATATTTGTAATTTTTTTGTCTACTTTTTGTATTTAAAATATGTATTCCACTTAAATTGTTTTATTTTTATTTTTTTTCATGTTATTTTTTAACCAACTCGTGAATCTTAAAATTGGATATGTGGGGTTTATACATAAACTAATCATAATTAAATTAATTATTATAACAAATTTTTACTATAATTTATTTTCATAATTCAGAATGAAATCTATTTAATGTGAAATTCTTATAATAAATTTATTTTAAAAACTACATTAATTTAATAATATAATAATTGTTTAATAATATACTACTACAGAATTTCTTTTATTTTCCTATAAATTTATTATAACAATTTTAAGTTATAATATGTTGTACTAATCAGTAAAAACAAATAAAATGAAATAAAATATATTCTACTACTTGATAATGATGTATATTAAATTTATATGATATATATCCTATTCTTCTATATTCTAATAAGTGAAATTTTATATTAATACAAATTTTTTTTTCATTGATTGATCGAATAAGTCCACGAACTCGAATTTCAGTTTATCGAGTTGTTTTAGCTATTGGATAGATTGATTATGTTTGAGATATTTAATCGAGTAACTCGACAAACATGATTTTGGGTTTGTCGAGTTACTCGAGTAACTCCAATAATGCATATATTTAATTTTTTTGTGTATGCTCTATTTATCAAGTAAAATAATTATATATTATTTTAAATTTAACATTTTCATTATCCTTTGTTGGTTTATTATATAAATTATTTAGTACACTTAAATAATTCTTCATTGTTATTTGCAGTAATATTTTTCAAGAAGCCCGTAGGGCTCAAATTTGGATTTGTCGAGTAAGTTGATAAATAAAGTATATAACAAATTTTATTTAGCCTATCATTTATTAGAATAGAGTGAAAAGAATATATATAATATAAATTTAATATATATAATAATGCATTAATTCAATATGCTAATATTTTTTTTTTTATTTTAGCAACTACTATAACATATTATGAAAAAAATAATTATAACAATTTTATAGTATAATAAAATTATTTTTGTATTAATATATTATTAATTAATTACTGCACTATTGTAATAATTTAGTAATTATAATCAATTTACTATAATATTTTTATATGAAATAAATGTTTTTATAAATTATTATAAAATGTACTATATATTTATTTATAAGTTTGTTCACAAATATGAATATAAATTTTGTTAAAAAGAATATTACAATAAGTCTAATAAACAAAAATAAATATTATAACACATTTTTACTACACTGTGTTTTTATTTTCGAAATAATAAAATATAATATACCATCTGAACTTAAAATAATATATAATTATTTTAGATGATAGCTATTTTATTATAATATATAATATAAAGTTATAGGATATAAAATATTATTCATGCAACGTAACTTATTATTCACTGTATTGTATTGTTCAAGTTAGTCGAGTAACTCGATAGACTTAAAATCAAGTTTGTGAAGTTGCTCGATTAAAAATGTAAGAAGAAATGAATCTATTCAATACCTTAAGTAGCTCGATAAAGTGAAAATCGAGTTACTCGAGTTACTTGGCAAACAAATGCAAGCAAAAATTTTGATTATTTTGTTCTGTTCTTTATTTAAATAATGTAATACATTGAAATAATTGTTCTATTTTATTTAGTGGTGTTATTTTTGTACAAACTCGTAAGCTAGAAACTTGGATTTGTCTAGTAATTTAATAAATGAAGTATATACAAAATTTAATATAATGTTTCATTTATTACAATATAGTAAAATAAAATATATATCATATAAATTTAATATATATCATAATCAAGTAATAGAATATATTTTATTTTATTTTACCAATTAGTATAACATATTATAAGTAAAGATTGTTATAATAAATTTCTACAAAGAAAAAAAAAGGCAATTATGTAGTTATGTATTATTAATCAATTCTTATATAAATTCGTGCATTCAAATATAGTAAAATAAGATATATATTATATAAATTTAATATATATCTTAATGAATTAATACAATATAATATGTTTTATTTTAGTTTCACAATTATTATAACAGATTATAAAAAAAAAGTTATGATCACAAATATAAAACATGATAAAATTGAATGTGTAGTAATATATTAAGAATCAACTACTACATTATTATAATGATTTACTAATTGGAATACAATTTATTATAATAAATTGGTATCAGATAAAATGTATTACAAATTATTATAAAACAATAGGTAAGGAGAACTATAGTATAGTAGGTTTTGTAATAATAATTTTTGGGTATGCCAAAGTACAAATAACTATTCTATAGTAAATTTAAAAAAAATACTAATTTAGGATATATGTATAATATAAAAAAGTTGAAAGGTCCAATTATAATGTTTATAATGTAAAATTTTCTATTATTTTAATGAAGTAAATTCAAAGATGAAAATTGCTAAGAATTGTTACACGCGGGAGAAATAGTGGTGTGGGAACATATTTATGTCTATAAAAAGGAAAATTGAAATGATATGTGAAATAAAAGAAAAAATAGGGATTAAATTGTTTAAAATATAAAAGAATAGATAGCACTTCTTTGAAATTATTGCAGAAGGGATGGGACCCAGCATTTATTAAAGACTGCATATCTTCAGACAAGATGAGGAATAGCATTTATTAATTGCTACGTGGAAAGCTATGATGCAATTGGGGATGAGGATCTGAAACCCGAAGTGAGAATAACGAGGTCAAGCACGATTAAAAGATATTTATATATGTTTATGTATATAGATTTTTGATGCGTGTATGGTGAGTATGAATAGATGAAAGATTAGATTGACATGTGTATAATAAAAAGATATTTGTACATTTATGATATAAATTTGTACTTATCTTAGGTATGATTACATATAGAAGTAGACTACGTAGTAATCTGCAGTTTATTGTATAAATTTTTGTCAATTTCATAAAATTAAGAAATAAAGTATAGTTAGATTTTTTTTAGTTACAGGTGTTGATCCATGTTTATTTAAGAGTGCGTTTGATTGCAAGCACGGAAAATGGGTGAAAAGAAAACATTTTCCGTGGAAATGATTTGCCAAGAAAATATTTTTCTGGGAATTGTAAATGTAGTGTGTTTGATTGGATAAAAATTCATCCTAGAAAATGTAGTGATTTTCTATTGTTTGGTGTTTGATTGTCTTTATTTTCCATGGAAAATGTAGTATCCAACTTAATATTGCTTACAAATTAATAATTTTGACAAGACATTATTTTGCCAACTTAAAAATTAATAATTTTGCTTAAAAATTAGAGCAACTTAATGATTTAGAGCATTTTATATAATTTGCTTAAAAATTAATAATTTTGCCAAGAAATTATTTTGCCAACTTAAAAATTAATAATCTTGCTTAAAAATTATTAATTTGAAGCAAAAATAATAATTTCCTTAAAAATTGATAAGGTTCGTAAAAGGTCTTGTTTTCAAAAATTTTCCCTGGAAAATTTGAGCTCCTCATTAGCCAAGAAAATGTTTTCCTCATTTTCGTAGAAAACACCATCACGTGCAAGAAAATGGAAAATTTTTTCCATGGCAAATTTGTTTAATCAAACAAGTAAAAAAGTGGAAAATGGGTACAAAATTACTTTACCTCATAGCCAAAGTTAGTATTTAAAAAAAAAAAAAAAAAAAAAAACACCTTTCTCGAGTTACACGAGGAAAAAAGAAAAAAAGAAAAAAAAAAACAAAAATGTGATTATTGCTTTCTCGAGTAACTCGAGAAAGCAAAATTTTCATTTTTGCTTTCTCGAGGTACTCGAGAAAGCAATAACGAAATTTTGGTTTTTTTTTTTTTTTAGAGTAATTTGCACTTTTAGTCCTTCAGAAAGCAAAAATGAAAATTTTGTATTTTTTTTTTGTTTCTTTTTTTTCACTTTGCCTGTTTGAATATGTGTATTTGTTTTTTTTTTGTTACTAATTTGTATTTTTAGTCCACAACCTTATCATTTATAAAAAATTTACCCATAACTTTTTTTTTTACATTGACCATCCCCAGCCTTTGAATTTTGTTGCAAATTTTATTTTGTCCTGTTTTTTAAATAATCAAAAATAAAATACACAATAATAATTAAAACACTATGTATGGACAACTGATAATATTTCTGTATAAACTACAGTCTTTGTACAGCTAAAATGATTTTTTAGTTTATCATTTGGTATAATTAATGCTCTAATACATTTACTTGTTTTTGCTCTAGATAATGCAACATAAAGCTGACCATGAGAAAATACAGGTTCAGGAAGATATAGTCCAACATAATCTAGTGTTTGACCTTGAGCTTTATTAATTGTCATTGCAAAACAAGGACGAATTGGAAACTGCGTTCTTTTAAAAGGAAATGTACTCTTATCACCTTCAAGTGGAATAAAAGGAATTCTAGGCAAAAAAACTTTTTTCCCACGCCATTCTCCAACAGATATTTCAGCATGAATAACATTACGCTCAAATGCACGACAAATTAATCTAGTGCCATTACATAATCCTTCAGATGGACTAATATTTCTCAATAACATAATAGGACAATTTTCTTTTAATACAAGTTCATGAGGTGGAATACCATTTGGAGTCAATGTATTAAGAAAATCTTCATGAACAATTTGTTCATTTTTTTCTAGTGTTTCGTCAAAGCTATAATATGTAACGTTTTCGCCAGCAATTTCATTAAGTATAATATTATTTATTTCATCAACAACATTATTTGTAGGAGTCAAAATAACTCGATTAACCATCTTATCTAATTCATTGCTATAATTTTGTAAATTTGGGTAAACATTTTGGATCAATTCTTTTATAGAAACTGTTTTTGTATCAAATGGTATAACTATTTCATCTGGTAATGTAATCATATTACAGTTATGCTTAGGTTGAACTCCGTTGCCTATATCAAGCAATAACTTAGAAAAATATGGGTCAAATTGAGCTCTCATATTCTGTACCAAGTGTAGCTGTATAAAATTTGGCCATAAGTATGAATAGACTAGACTTGATCCAATGATTGCCTGTTTATTTCCTTTTTGAACTACTGGCAAAATTTGTCAAAAATCACCTCCTAAAACAACAACTTTCCCTCCAAAAGGCAATATAGAATCATTAACATCTCTGAGCATTCTATCCACAGCCTCTATTGCATAACGGTGTACCATTGGTGCTTCATCCCAAATAATCAAATTTGTCAATCTAAAAAAGCTTGCTAGAGCAGACTGCTTGCTAACAGAACAGGTCATACTGTGATTTATTTCAAGTGGTATCTTAAACCTTGAATGTGCTGTTCGTCCACCAGGTAATAAAGCAGCTGCAACACCTGAAGAAGCTGTTGCCAAACCTATAAGATTTTTAGATCGAATTGTGCTGAGCAAAGCTTTATATAAATAAGTTTTACCAGTTCCACCAGGTCCATCTATAAAATACAAACGACCTATATTACTATATACATCTGTAAGAATTTTGTCATAGGCAATTTTTTGATATTCATTTAAGTTATTTGGATACACAGTATTGTCAGTATAAATAACATTGTTTAATTCTTCATTAATAATCTTAGTTAATATGTCTTCTTGTTTCATATATATTTCAAAAGGTACAACATGGTAATCATTTATATTTTTATTATTTGTTTCTAATATAGAATTTATTTCATGTAATGCTTTTATTTCTGCACTTGCAATAGACATACCATCGGATAAAAAATCTTCACATAAAAATAGGCGAAATTTTTTCCATAAAACATCTGGATTATTAGGAGAACATAGAATGAGTATTGTAGAAAATAATCTACGAAGAGAAGAAGGCATTTGATAACTAATAGCTTCATCTAAACAAAGCTCACAATAATTATTGTCTTGTAATAAACCAAGTGCTATAGCTGTTTCACGAAAAGACGACAAATAAACACCATGAACCATTTTTAAATTTTCAAACGACGTTGCTCCTTTAACATGATTTAATACAATACGTAAATAATATCTTTCTCCTTCAGTTATAGCAGATGTAACTATTCTACCAATAACATTTCCTTTTTTCCTTCGACACCATATTTTTCCTTGGCTGTCCCATACAAAAAACTTTGGAAAATCTTTATACAATAATGTTTTTGCAAATTCATCTAAAAGATTCATATGAAAAAATTCAGTTAACATTGTGCGTTGTCTAGATTCATTATTAATTACTGCCTCTAAATTTTCACAGTCCCTATATGTAATCAAATGGTTATTTTCAAGATGTAGTTGTAATGAGATAACTGAGGGAGACATTTCATACAAAACAAATCCATATATTCTCCACATTGCTTCAGGTGGAGAAATCCAACGTCCATTTTGGTATATCTCAATTTCATCAATAGGATTTTCATTATTAGTATTAGAGATTGAAAAACTCACACGATCATAGCCTTTGTACACATATTTATAGAGGTATTTAACAGCTTTAACTGTAGAACATATTTCCACATTAATATGGCAATCAAACTTCGCACATAAATATGGATTGTAAGGTACGACCCATCTATTGTCTAATAAATGTCCTCGAATCATAAATGATCGTCTATCATTTAACCGTCTATAGGTTGGATAAGAATTATGGCCAATATAAGTATTTGAAATATATTCCTTAGGATATTTATTCTTACAATGACCTGTTCTATCCATACAAACATTATGAGGATTCAAATGACCACATGGACCATGCATCATATGTTTAACAACAGTAGAATGAAGATGCGGATGTTTTAATTTATCTGAAATTTCACATGATACAATAGAATCAATTCTATCAATATTATTAATTTTTGCACAACTTTGTAAGATTAGTAAGAAATGAGCATGTGGAAGTCCTCGTTTCTGGAATTCTACAACATAAATATATGCAGCAACAGGGCCAAAAATTTGGTGCTTAAATAGATCAACTTTAAGTTCTTCTAATTTAGCTTTGAATATTCTAGCAGTTAAATCAGGTCTATTTTGCCCTATATCATTATGCCTTAATTCTTGCTTTATTTCTACCCAATTAGGGTTACATGTTAATGTTAAAAATAAATCAGGTTTACCAAATTTTTGTACTAATGCCATAGCATCCATATATCTTTTTTTCATATCTCTAGGACCTCCAACAAAAGAAGAAGGTAAAATAATCTGACGACCAATTTGTGCACCTCTATTTTGACCATTTTCTACACTATCAACAACTCCTTGATATAATTCAGCACGAATTTCACTTTGATTTTGACGAAAATAATCTAATCGACTTGTTTCAAGTTTAGCATACATATCTACTACATATTGCTGTAGAAGTCTACCAGCATGGAGCAAAACATTGTTTTGTGTATCACGTACCTGTAATTTGAAGCAATAATATTCACGACAAGAAACTTGTAAACCTTTTTTATTCTTCTTCAAAACTGCACAAGAAAAAAACACAAAGAAATTTAATAAAAATAAATATTAGATTTAACAAATTTAAATAAACAAACATAATGGTAATCATTACCTATTTTTTCTTTCTCTAATACATCAGTTGCACAACTAATGTTTTCAGTAGAAACGAAATTCTCTGTTGCACTATGAATATTAGCTGTACTATTTTTTGCCTTTTCAATACCTTCATGCCAACCAGTCTCACCAAAGGGAAATAATAGTGGATATTGTAGAGGATCATAACATCCATAATAGTAATGTATTCTATGTGAATGATTAGAGTGACAATAAATTGATATATCACGATATCTTATATCTGCAGATGGGTCCTCATCAACCCAAACTGCAGCAACTTGAGATACAGAAGGTGCATTATACACTCTTTGATCAAGACCAGCATCACATCTTATATGAATTTTGCAAGTTTGAAGACTTTCAATATCGCTTAAAGAACGAAAAAATCTAGAATATGGATTAATCTTTAATAGATTCACTAATATATGTAGTAAAGACGATGAGAAATTGTTAGATGTATTTAATCTATTTTGTATTTCATTGTCTGTATCATAAAAGTATAACTGTAAATATGATGGATTACTATCAATATTTAGAATTGGATTTATGTAATGATATACTTGTCCTTGAACTCTAAAAGTGTAAATACCTTTGTAGTTAGTAGATTTAGATAAATCTTTATCAAACTTCACTCCAAAAGAGGTAAAAGCAAAATGGTTATTATAATTTCGTACATTATTTTTAAAATATAATGCTTCATCTGAACTTGAAGTATATAAATCATATAAAATAGAAGGTGAACAGTTGATATGCAATTTGATTTTTCCATCGGAACAACAAAAACCTTTACTTTCTTTCTCAAACTTTTTTGCAAGACAATGAATACAATTTGTTGGAGTACGTAATACATAACTTTTTGTGGGTACATATCTCATAGTAATATTCGAAATACAAGGAGTTAATTGGAATTCATGATTTTGATTTTCATGTTGTTCATAATAAATATCACTTTCCACAGTAGAATCTTCTAAATTGTTAGAGCCAACAAAGGAAATTCCATGACCATCTTCATTCAATGGTCGAGCTATAAAAAATATAACAAATAAAAACAATATAAATAAATAAATCGAAACAATATATGTATAATTGCTAAAACAATAACAAAAAATATACTTTGCTCACCAAGTAGTTGTGAATTATCTATTGAATTGACATCATTGGATTGAATATCTTCAAGTAACTGAATCCTTGTTTTTTGAATCTTCTTGTTAGATTTATAATGCATATGCTCAGCATACGTCTGTCTCCTTTTCTTGTTCTGTTGTTGTTTATTTGAATCAACAATTTTTTCGCCTGTCATCTAATATATTTTTTCATAAAACAAATATAAAAATTAGTATAATTCAATGTATAAAAAAATACAAATATAATATAAACATTATGAACACAAAAAAAAATAAGATTAGTGCATAGATGAAATCACAAAAAGGGAATAAATTACTATTGATTTAAAAGCTTCAACAGTGATTTGAATTCTTATATTGAAGTATAGCCTATAAATATATAATACTAAAAAACAAATCTTGTTAATAAAGATAGAATGAAAGAATAAACCAAATAACACAAATAACAAAGAACTTCAAATTTTCAGCAGTAAAAAATTACAAACCTGTAAATTTAAGTTGCTAGCTTGATGTATAACAACGAATGAAGAAATGATCAAACCAATAAAATGGTTTTCAGAACTTCTGCAAACTACGTTCAAACTCAACAGGTTAACGAAGGAGATGAGAACTATAATTTGAAATAGATGAAACAAGCTACAATGATTCAAAGTGATAATAAAAGGAATTCAACAAAATTAGGACTGATTTAAACAAAATTAGATGATGAAACCAAATATAACTAACTAAAGCTCTATAGGGTTTGATAAGAGTTCAAATAAAAGAGTAAGACTCAGAAGAAACAAAAATAGAAAAGAAGCAACGATTGTGTATATATGTCTCGTAAAAATCGAAGAAAAGAAAAAGGTAAAATCATACTTCCAAAACAACGCCGTTTAGTTCCAAAACATGAACAGTAGACGTATGTATATAATTTTATATGTTATTAATAATAAGTAAAAAGATAAGGACAAAGAAATGCGAAAAAAAAAACAAAACAATTAACTTTTATTTTGTACATGAGTACACGTGTTAAGAAAGGGTATGAATTTCAAGAAATAAAGTCAAATCATTTGTCCTAATTACCTCGTAACTTGAAAACACATATTAATATAAAAATGTACGCATCTTTTACAGAATGAATTCTAGATATAAAACACAAATGTTGAAGTCAAACATTGCGGCTGGCATGTAAAATAAAAGTATAGAACAAAAATGTAAAATCTAACGGAGGCAAGAATTTAGGTAGGAAAATTGACAGATAATTACTCGAGCAGATCGAGAAAGTACGTTTTAATTTGTCGAGTTAACCGACAAAAGAAATTACATAAATAGACTAAATCAATATTAAAGTTTACAATCATTATTAACAATAATGAAAGTGCATAATTATATAAGAAATTATATGAAAACTACATTTATCATAAAAAATTAGAATCATGATAAAAAAAAAAATTCAACTACACCAAGATAAAATAATTAACACAAATTTTATATCATATACTACAAGGATTTAATATAATATATAACAAATTGATAATATATTATAAAATAATTATAATATAATCACCAAACATAATTATAATCTAACAATTAATAACAAATATATTATAATAGTTCATAAAATCTAAAATAATGTAATCAATAATCATAATTTCATATAATCAAAAATAATTTTATGTTATATATAATTTAATGTAAAATCTTATCATAAATGGTAGCGTAAAAATTTTTTATATATATCCCTAATTTATCAATCGACTAAAAAAATTCAAAGTCAAAATCTAATCGTAAAATCTTCACTTTATCAAAAATCTTTAAAAAATCATAATTTGCAATGTCAAATTCATCAATAAATTATATAATGAAAATTAAATTTTTCAACATAAGAATTAATATAAAGAAAAATATAGTATCATATATTGTACAGATTTAATAAAACATACAACAATTTCATAAAATATATATTTTATTATAACATATTAAAAAAAAAAAAAAAGACCATGGATACATTTGCTCTAACATAAAGAGGATGTGAACTAAAATTAGAAATGAAAAAAATAAATAAATAAATAAATTCCTAAAATCCCACAAAAACAAACAAAAGGGAAAAGACATCTGTTTTCTTCAATTCTTTCCAATGTGTCGAGTTACTCGACAAGTGGGATAAATAGAAGGTATTTAATTTTCCCACATTACCGAGTAACTCGACAAAGTAGAAAAAATGAAAAAATTATTTAAATAATTTATTTTTTCATGCTTATATTTTGTCATGAAAAAGTCCAAAAAACCAAAAAAAAATTTGCGGGACAAATGTGAGGAAAAATATAATCAATTTTATTTGTTTTTTCATATTATGTCATGAAAAAGGCTACCTAATTCTATTTTCATATTACATAAAGAAATTTCATATGATATATAATTTAATATAAAATATTATCATAAATGTTACAGTAAAAAATATATACACATGCGTAATTTATGAATTACGTAAAAAAATTCAAAGTTGAAAATTGTAAGTTATTGAATTACTTACATGCAAAAAAAAAAACAACAGCAAAAATAGAAAATTTAATAATTAATATACATACAAAATTATAATAATAATAATAATAAGAATATGTAAATACTCAATACCTCGACAAAAGTGAGAAGGGAAAAAATTGTAAATGAAAAACAATGAAATCATATAACGACTACAATTATCATAAATAATTAAAATAATGACTATAAAAAAATTCAACTATACTAAGATAAGATAATTGATAAAGGAAGAGGAAAAAATAAATTTTTTTGTCCAAGATTTCCCACTTTGCCGAGTTACTCGACAAGTGGGATAAATAAAATGGGTTTAGGTTTCCCACTTTGCCAAGAAACTCGACAAAGTTGAAAAACATAGAAAAAATATTAATATATTTTAAATTTTCATTCTTATATTTTATAATGAAAATGTCCAACCAAAAAAAAATAAAAAAAGAAATTATTTTTTGTAGATAAACAAAATTAATTTATAATTCTTGTCATTCTTGAAATTAGTTTAAATTTCCAACTTTTCATTTCAATTTGTAGCCTTCTTTGTCAGATATTTCTTTTCAAATTAGAATAGTGATTTTAGTTTTTCAAATAGGGAGGGGATATACTGTATTTCAATACGTGAATGTTGATTATGTATAAGCTATGAGTTACATGGTATGGACACTCAGTTTCATGACAGAATGTGGTAGAACTTGAAAGGAAATGGACAAAATTTCAGTTCTATACTTTGTTTTTTGATATTATGTCATGAAAAAGTGTACCTAATCATATTTTCATATTACATAAAGAAATTTTACATGATATATAATTTAATATAAAATATCATCATAAATGTTAGAATAAAAAATATATACACATGCGTAATTTATGAATTAGGTAAAAAAATTCAAAGCTGAAAATTGTAAGTTATTCAATCACTTACATGCACCCAAAAAAAAAAAACAACAAAAATAGAAAATTTAATAATTAATATACATAAAAAATTATAATAATAATAATAATAGTAATATGTAAGTACTCAATACCTCGACGAAAGTAAGAAGGGATAAAATTGTAAATGAAAAACAATGAAATCATATAACGACTACAATGATTATAATAAAGTAAAATAATGACTATAAAAAAATTCAACTATACTAACATACAATAATTGATAAAAATATAGTATCATATATTGTAAAGATCTAATATAATATATAATAAATTCATAAAATATATATTTTACTATAACATATTACAAAAAAAAAAACACATGGGTAAATTTGCTATAAAATAAAAAAGATGTGGACTGACAGTGGAAATCCAAAACATTAAATAAATAAATGCATTGCTAAAAATATACAAAAATAAAAGAGGGGAAATATAATATTTTTTTGTCCAATATTTCCCACATTGCCGAGTTACTCGACAAGTAGGATAAATAAAATGTATTTACCTTTCCCAACTTGCCGAGCAACTCGGCAAAGTTGAAAAACATAGGAAAAATATTAAAATATTTTAATTCCTAATTCTTATATTTTGTAATGAAAATGTCAAACGCTAAAAAAATAAATTATTTTTTGTGCGAGCAAAATGGCGAAAAAATTGAATAAATGGAAAAAAGAATTAAATATTTTAATTTTTGATTCTTATAATTTGTAATTAGAATGTCCAAACAAAAATAAAAAAAAAATATTTTGTGTGTCAACGAAGTGGGGGTAAAATAATATTGAGTTTTCCTTTTTGTATATTCTGGCTTGAAAAAGCCGAAAAATAAAAACGAAACAAAATAATTTTTGACAAAAAAAAAAACTTTTCCATTGCACATCCATAGAAAATATTAAAAAAATTGTAAGTTTTAAATATCAATGACTACAATTATTATAATAAATGAACACAATGACTATAAAAAAATTGAACTATAATAACATACAATAATTGATAAACATATAGTATTATATATTGTAAGGATCTAATATAATATATAATAAATTCATAAAACATATATTTGACTATAACATATTAAAAAAATAAAAAACTCATGGGTAAATTTGCTATAAAATGAAAAATATGTGGACTGACAGTGGAATCAAAAAAATAAAATAAATGAATACATTGCTAAAACTGTAAAAAAATAATGAAATGGTAGAAATAATTTGTTTTGGCCAATACTGCCCACTTGGCCGAGTTACTCGACAGGTGGCATAGGTAAAATGTGTTTAGTTTGACCACATTGCCGAGCAACTCGACAAAGTTGAATAAATGGAAAAAAGAATTCAATATTTTAATTTCTGATTCTTATAATTTGTAATTAAAATGTCAATATATATATATATATATATATATATATATATATATATATATATATATATTGTGTGTGAGCAAAGTGGGGGAAAAATAATATTAAGTTTTCCTTTTTTTATATTCTGGCATGAAAAAGCCCAAAAAAAAAATAAAAAAAAATTAATTTTTGACAAAAAAAAAAACTTTTGCATTGCACATCTATACAAAATGTTAAAAAAACTGTGAGTTTGAAATATCAATGACTAAAATTATTATAATAAATTAACACAATGACTATAAAAAAATTCAACTATACTAACATACAATAATTGATAAACATATAGTATCATATATTGTAAGGATCTAATATAATATATAATAAATTCGTCAAATATATATTTTACTATAACATATTACAAAAAAAAAAAAACACATGGGTAAATTTGCTATAAAATAAAAAAGATGTGGACTGACAGTGGAAATCCAAAACATTAAATAAATAAATGCATTGCTAAAAATATACAAAAATAAACGAGGAGAAATATAATTTTTTTTTGTCCAATATTTTCCACTTTACCGAGTTACTCGACAAGTAGGATAAATAAAATGTATTTACCTTTCCCAACTTGCCGAGCAACTCGGCAAAGTTGAAAAACATAGGAAAAATATTAAAATATTTTAATTCCTAATTCTTATATTTTGTAATGAAAATGTCAAACGCTACAAAAATAAATTATTTTTTGTGCGAGCAAAGTGGCCAAAACATTGAATAAATGGAACAAAGAATTAAATATTTTAATTTTTGATTCTTATAATTTGTAATTAGAATGTCCAAACAAAAATAAAAAAAAAATATTTTGTGTGTCAACGAAGTGGGGGTAAAATAATATTGAGTTTTCCTTTTTGTATATTCTGGCTTGAAAAAGCCGAAAAATAAAAATTAAACAAAATAATTTTTGAAAAAAAAAAAAAACTTTTCCATTGCACATCCATAGAAAATATTAAAAAAATTGTAATTTTTAAATATCAATGACTACAATTATTATAATAAATGAACACAATGACTATAAAAAAATTGAACTATAATAACATACAATAATTGATAAACATATAGTATTATATATTGTAAGGATCTAATATAATATATAATAAATTCATAAAACATATATTTGACTATAACATATTAAAAAAAAAAAAAAAACTCATGGGTAAATTTGCTATAAAATGAAAAATATGTGGACTGACAGTGGAATCAAAAAAATAAAATAAATGAATACATTGCTAAAACTGTAAAAAAATAAAGAAATGGCAGAAATAATTTGTTTTGGCCAATACTGCCCACTTTGCCGAGTTACTCGACAAGTGGCATAGGTAAAATGTGTTTAGTTTGACCACATTGCCGAGCAACTCGACAAAGTTGAATAAATGGAAAAAAGAATTCAATATTTTAATTTCTGATTCTTATAATTTGTAATTAAAATGTCAAAAATATATATATATATATATATATATATATATATATATATATATATATATATATATATATATATATATATATATATATTTTGTGTGTGAGCAAAGTGGGGGAAAAATAATATTAAGTTTTCCTTTTTTTATATTCTGGCATGAAAAAGCCCAAAAAAAAAAAAAAAAAAAAAAATTTTTGACAAAAAAAAAACTCTTGCATTGCACATCCATACAAAATGTTAAAAAAACTGTGAGTTTGAAATATCAATGACTAAAATTATTATAATAAATTAACACAATGACTATAAAAAAATTCAACTATACTAACATACAATAATTGATAAACATATAGTATCATATATTGTAAGGATCTAATATAATATATAATAAATTCGTCAAATATATATTTTACTATAACATATTAAAAAAAAAAAAAACTCATGGATAAATTTGCTATAAAATGAAAAGATAATTTAAAAATAAAAAGATGCCGGATCCAGAAGAAAGAAACAAGTCAACAATTGCAGCATTTTGACTAAACTCTAGAGAAATAACGAATCCCCACAAAACAAAGAAAAGTCAAAAAAAGACAGCCACTATTAATAGGTTAAACAAGCGTAAAACACAGAAAAGTAAGATTTGGACAAAATGAAGGCTAATACAACATTAAAACGACGTCGCGTTGGTTGAAGGGTAAATAGTAAACAGGCCATAGACACTTATACTATAGTATGGATATAATAATATCTACAAATACTAGAGATTGATGAATATATCTAGATTTCTAATTTATACCAAGAAAGGTAATTAGGATCATAATATAGCTCGACGGTTAAACGAATAATTATAAATAACGTCTAATCAAATGAAGGACATAAATATAAGAAAACAACACAAGCCAACGTCAAAACTGGACATTAATTTTTGACTCTTAATTCATATAACCTCAGTAAACATCCATCATTTATTCCAAGTCCGTTTTATTAGAACTAAAGAGATTCGCACAATAACTTTATTCCATGACAAGAAACAAGAAAATGCTCGAAACTTCAGTAAGAAGCATGATAACCTTAATCTTCAACAGCTCCTGTATTGTAGATGAAATTCTTCACATCATGAAAAAATGCAAGAGCAGATGTCTTATTTTCGATATCTATTCCATGAAAACCTCCTGGATTAAATCGATAAACCACTCGCACTTTGTTTAACTCTAACATGCGTACAAACTCCTTGGCCCGATCAACCATCGGGTCTCCTTCATCGTCTTTCACAAACCATCTTGGCACACGCCGGACTCTCTCGAACCCATAAGTGAATGGATTACAAAATTTATGATCTCGATTGGCTTGGAATGGCAAAGCTAGCGACCAGAAGGCATCAGCAATAAACAAAGGAAGGTGTGGATCTTCAATAAGTCTAAGCTCTGATGAAGTCCTTTCAACTCCACCGAAAAAAGGCTGATCCAATAGAACCCCTTGGATTTTCATCGGTTCAAGATCCAACTCACTTGCACGGAGGGCTGTGTGGTAAGCTATATTTGCACCTGCGCTGTCACCCATTATGAAAACCCTTGAAAAATCCACAAACTGATTTAACCATGGATCTGGACGATAGCCACGTAGTGCATTGTACTTAATCCAACGAATAGCCCATAAGGCATCAACGTACGCAGCCGGGAGGGGGTGCTCGGGTGACAGCCGGTATTCAACTGAGGCTACCACAGAACGAACCCGGGCTGCCAAATTGTTGCAGTACTCGTGATATATGGAAGTGGCAGCGCTGTAAGACGCAAAACCACCTCCATGTATGTAGATAATAAGAGGAAGCTTGGTTTGCCATGGGAGTTCCACAGGTATATAAAGGCGTATGAAGGATTTGAATTTGCTGCCTGGCGGGTTTGTCCATACGTCCTTGGAGAAGGCAACCTGATTAAGCTGATTTGGGTCCCAAAATGGGGTTGCATTCACCATAGGATATCGGTTTTCTCTGGTTAACGTCAAATGGAATCCCATAACTTGAAATACTTCTTTCCAAGTATGGGATGGTGTTTTGTTTTGATCGGCCATGATTGTTTGCCATGACTGACAGAAATACAAGAAGAATACAAGAGTGTATACTGCCACAGCATGCCTTGATGTTGGTTGTTGATTCAGACAATGTTGTTTTAACATTGTTTGTTGCTGCAAAGATTCAAACAAGGGTGTTTGTAGCCTTGAGAGCCTTATATGGCAAAAAAGTTGATAGTCCAATTAAAAATTACCCTCGGTTTTACATTAGCAATTTATCCACCATGTATAACGAATGTTAGTTTTCTAATGACATTTTTGACATTTTATCTATAATTGTCCAAATTTTGGTCCAAGTTGTGGTCTTTGTAGCATTACTCTTATAATAATATTTAAATTACTTTTTCAACACGTTTAAAATATTTAGAAATTTGTTGTGATAAGATTTTGATTCCAACTCAGTCTGTTTCCATATCAATTCGAATAACTAATCAATTTATAAACTAATCTTTCAAAAGTTTATAAAAAATATATAAAAATTTAAACTAATCTTTCAAAAGTTTACACTCTGGGTAAATTTATATATTCATAAAAAAGTGTCATTATCGCATTCATTACAACATAATTAATCAATTTATAATCAATAAAAATAAAGCTCATTTTATTCGACATATCATTTAATATCACATAGATTATAGATTATAGTGATTATCACCGGTGATAATGTAAACATGCAAGTGGAAACCCAAATGATAATGTAAACATGCAAGTGGAAACCCAAATGATAATTTTTGACTTTTCAACTCACTTTTAACATGAAAAGTCAACAATTTCAACTCAAATAAACCAATATTGGTCAAATAAACCAAAAATCGGTTTATAAACTAGTTTATAACCTCTGTCAAACGGACTCTTATATAAGTCAAGTGGAAGTAGAGTTGAATAAACCTATTTGTTATGAGTCCAAGGCGCCACGTGAGTGGTCCCTTTGTTTTCCAATTGAATTTTGAAACGTTACTAGATTTTTTAGATGTCATAATTTTACAACTGTCAAAAATTAACTATATTTCATTATAGAGTGCGTTTGATAGAGATTATAAATAATTTATAAACCAATATTGGTTTATTTGAGTTGAAATTGTTGACTTTTCATGTTAAAAATAGGTTGAAAAGTCAAAAATTACGACTGAAAAAAATTAAAATGAGTTTTTAATCCCTACCAAACGTAAGCATAATTTTGAAGTGTTATGTTTAAAATTTTGATAACTTAAATGATTATAGTGCAGTATCAAAATTCAATTGGAGAAAATGTTAACGGAACAACTTTTTGGGATAATAGATATAAATTCATATTTATTTATTATCTCGATCTCTTTTCAATTTCATTTATCTTAAAATGAAAAATGAAGTGTACAACTCCAAAAATTCGGTCCTTATTTGACCACCATGTTCTAGAACTCATTTTCAACTACACATTTTATAAAACCTATTTTATCAAATTTGTAATTACAAATTTTTTCAATTTTTGTCAAAAACTTTAAAAAATTAAATTTTTATTTACACCAAACAAGAGCCCAAATATCATTTGTCTACATATATTATATATAAAATGAAAAATGAAGTGTATAACTGATCCATAAAATTGTCTCCCCCCAAGCTATCGTTTTGTATCTTATTGTATGACTAGCATTGTGTCACTTGTTGCCTCCTAATTGGTCAATATGTCATTCCTTTATGGGCCCATGTGTCTATCTTAAAATGATCAAAATACACTTTGAATGATTTATGCTGTACCATATGTTTGTACACTACAACAAAATTACCTATTTACAACAAAGTAAAGTCTTTTTTAAAAATTTTTGAAATATATAGTTGAAAAGTTAATAAAAATTGTAAGTTCCATAAATATGTAATTAAATATAATTTTTAGTTTTGACTATATATTTTAGCTACTTTGTAATCTGCATCAAACGTGTTAAAATCTGCATCAAACATGTATTAAATGTGAAAGTATTGAAATAGAGCAATTAACAAAGTAGGTTCGCTTCATTTTCTTGCTTTTCGAATTGCATGATGAAGAGAAATTTTATCAGTACTTATAAGTACTTATAAGTTGGTTAAACATTATTTTCATCTACGTATTGTGTAGGATCCACAACTTTTACCTATTTGTGTAGGACTTATTGCAATTATACTCTAAAATTGCTAGTCCAATTTAAAAAATGCATTCGATTCTACATTAGCAATTTATCCAATTTGGACTGCAAGCCCAATTTAACGTCTGAACTTGGTCAACATAAGATTATTGTCCGCCGCGTATAACGTATGTTAGTTTTGGGTGATGGCTTTGAGGAAATTGCACATATATTATATTACATCGAATTGTTCAACTATGACAATATACAAATAAACATGTTTTAACCCATAAAAACAAACTTAGTAGGAAAATAAAAATTAGAAAAATTGATGCAATTAGCCTATACAACTATACACCGAAGCTAAAAATGAATTATCATATATATACAACTATACAACTAATGAGTTAGTTATAGTTAATTATGATATGTGTCATGCATGTTTGGGAGTGTTTATAAATACTTATAAGTTGGTTAAATATTATTTTTATTTTTATACAAATGAAAATTCAATTATAATGATAAACCCTCTTAGGGAAAGACTATTCATCCACTTTTTTAATTGAGTACTATGATTCACATTCTAAATTTTACTTGTTTCGCACCACTATTTATTAAAGATGAAATTCAAATAAATAAATAAGCTTTTAAATGAGTTGATAGAAGGTTTTAGGATGAAGTTACATCACCATACTTAATAAATACTTTTCAACATGTCATGCCTTTTATTAGATATGAATTTTTCTTGCACTTTATCGAAGTGTTGAAGGAAAAAGTCGTAAAGAAACTTGTATCTCGGCCTTTAGGAGTTCTATTTTAAAAATGATATGACTCAATAATGTCAAGGATAAATTGTCAAGTGTAAAATATTTGTGGTATGAACAATTTGAGCTTAAATAGGAGTTCATCGAAAGCGTTTAAAGATTAACATGATGACACGAAAGTGATAACTACTATTGAGAGAGCTATCACAGGAATGTCACAAGTTTCAAATGTGGATTTTAACTTACAAAAAGTTTGACGACGGAATTACACACTTTGGAAACTTGAGGAGGACCAAATTTGGATGACTCTTTAGTTTTAATGTGAAAGCTCTTCGAAGTTGTGGGATGAATATTAGAGGAGTTTCGGGTAAAAGGGACAAAAGATGCACGAAATACTTGAATTAGAGACCACAATGTACAATTTTGAAAGTTGAATGACCAAATTACAAAATAGAGGAAAAGTGACAAACAAAAATATTTTTGTTTGCCAAGGTCCAGCAGTTTGCATACCGTAGCTAGACCATGGAAAACAATGAAAAATATTTGGCTGTGGTTTTGGCCGCGGTTTGCAAACCGCAGTCTGCATAAGGCTGTTTCTGGTTTTTTGAAGTTGAAATTTAGAGGTATTTGTGTTATTTTCAATTAAAAACTATAAAAGGACATAATCTAGATTAGATTAGATATTGAAAAATCAAGAAAACAAGGGAGAGCTAACAAAAACGTCAAAAGGATGAAGACTTTCAAGACTTTGGGTTGAAGAGGAGAATTCTTGGTGCAAGATATTCAATTCTTTAATGTCTTTCCTTCAAATATGGTGATGAATTCCATTTTATTCTTTTATGATGAGTAGTTAAATTTATAGTTGGGACGAACGGTATATAACCAAGTTTTGATGCTTTATTTTCAATTCTCAAGTTTTTATAAAATTAATGGATTCATGTACTGGTTTTTAAAAATTCGCGAGATGAGTTATTAATTTAGATCATGTAGTAAAATTCGCGAGATAAGTTATTAATTTAGATCATATGTTTTAGCTATTGATGCGGCCTTTAATTGAATTCTTAGGTGTTTAAATACGTTTAGTTAAGACGTATTCAGATTCACGTAGAGATATAGTGAGTTGACTTAACTAAATATGATTGTTTTGAACTCGAGAGAGGTAAATTGATTTAATTGGCGAATTCAACCAAATACAAATTTTATAAATTTGCTTGAGAGGGGAATTTAAAAGTGTTAACTATGGTGAAACAATATTCATTCATTTAATTGTTTTATATCCCTTAGTTAATCATAGTATAAATTAACACTTTGACATAAATTTGTTTTCATCAAATACGATATAGAATTAGTTAAATTAGTATTCAATTAAAATAGTCTTCATAAGAATGATAATCATGACTCATTAAATCTACTTTACTACTTGTTAAATAGAAAATCGTACACTTGCGATATAAGATATTTAATGGGAGTTGTATTCCCCAATTTATTATGCAAGCAAATTCTTTATATTTCCTCTATTGCAACTCGGAGGTAAGATGTAACGTCCCCTCCATTTGTACCAATTGTTTATCCCCTTCTATTGCTTTTTCAATTTCTTGTGGATTACTTATTACTTTGTTGAATTAACGAAATCTTGACATCTTCTAATTAGCAGATATTTTCACTTTCTTGAATTTGAAGAGAATGATGCAATTGGAAATTGGGATTTGATGAAGTCCATGGTTTTAGTTTATTTTTATTTACTATTTTATTATTTGATTGAAATAAAAGTCTTTGTTTTTTCTGTCATGCCTCGTTACGTACGTGGCAAGAAGAGGTACACTAAAGGTGCCTAGAAGGTAGGAAAATGTAGGGATGCGCTATAACAAACTGAGACACTAACGTAAAAGTTGAATAGGCTCACCAAATCTTGTACTGATTATCTTATTAAGGCGAAGGTATTAGGAAGGTTACCAGTCAATGAGAAACATGGAACACTTCGCCTACACTTCGACAAACACAAAATACTTCGACAAGGCTTCTCCATATTCATTACTTTCGGGGTTTTGAAAATATCTTTGTTGGGAGTAAAAGCAGGGCGAAGGATATTATCTTGACAACGAAAAAATGATAATTACTTGACCTAATAATTATGGACAGCAGAATATCCCCTAAGCCATGTGGGGAATCTCCATGTGACAAAGTTAGTTACAAAAAAGCATGTGGGGATAAATGGTACAAAAGTCAGGTGAAAGAGATGACTGAAGTAGTAATCCATTGCTACGTGTCATGGAATCATCAAAAATAAAAAATCTCTCAATAAGGACATGACGCGTGGCAATAAAAGTACAAAAGACTAAAACTCTCTAAGGCTTGAAATATCTATAAATAGTCTTGCGAAAATCAAAGAAAAGAGAGACAAGTAGAAAACTTAGCCAAATTCTTGCTCTTTGAATTCTCCACCCTTAGACGCAATTTTTAAAGTTTGAGTTATACATTTGAGTGAGAATGTGGGTAAGGACTTGTTAGCTTCATCTTTTTGAGGTCAACAGTTTTAATATAGTTTAAGGCTTTGTTTGCAATTTCTTAAAAATTGCTACTGGTTTTTGTTGTGTTTCATTAATTGACTAGTGTTCATTCTTTTAGTTGGCTTTTGATTTTTGAAATAAAAAAATAATGTAAGAGTTTTTCCAGTTGCTTATGGATTATTAAGTATTCGATTTAATCGACGAACTCTTAATTACCCAAATTCAAAAGTATTCTCATCTTCTCCAACTCGAGCAGAATGATGCAATCAGAAATTGAAATTACGTTATGTCTCTGGTCTTTCCTTATTTTATGTTCTTTTTATTTTTTTTTTACTAAATAAAGGTATGTCTTTGTGATTTCATATAGGTTAGGACTTCATTTTGCAATTTCTTAAAAATTGCTACTATAGATATTTTTTAGTCAACACACTATCATATCCCCGGTGTGGTTGTCAAAGTTTCCACCAAGAAATGATCGGGGGGTTTGGATACCCCAACTGTATATAAATAACTAATAAAAATAACATAAAAAGGGGGGCATAAAATCTGACCTCCAATCATAAGAGTTAAAGAAAACAAATAAAAGAATAAATAACAAAACAATAAATAAAGAGATACTACCTTCCAAACAATAAGTTCTAAAAAATTCTATAGACCCCTAACTGTAGGAAGCTCATGTTTATCAATCTGAACTAAGCTACGGTAGCGAGAGCTATACTTGAAATAGCAACAACGATCCCAATCTTCTAAAGCAAGTAAGTCACCCACCTAATTGTCCTCGCGATAAATATGAGAAATAGTATCACGGACGAAGGCAAAGAGATGTCTAATGTGGCAAAGAGTGACCTGAATAGACCAAGGTCTTCCACTTCTGGTGATGCAATGAATGGCCAAAGTAGAGAAGGCCTCAATCCATAAATCTGAGAGTACAATCTTCTAAGAAAGAATGATACCGTCTAAAATAGCCCTGAGCTCGGTCTCCAGAATAGAGCACTCGTCATATGAAGAAAAGAAGGCGATAACACACTGACATGATGAATCCCTAATAATCCCCCTCCATTTGTAAATCCATCATTGACGCATCCATCAGTGTTGACCTTGTAAAATCCCACTGGTGGAGTACATCAATAAACCAAAACAGTGGGAAGAATTGATGGAGTAGTAAGAGAGATATCAAAAAGAAAAGCAATATCTATATCTCATCGCTAATGAATAACTTGAAATAAACGACATGTATGTAGTAGAGAGATAGTATGATATACTCTCCAAATGATTCGTCTAGGCTCCATAGAGATATCTCGGTGCTTCACATCATTCCTCGCAGTCTAAATAAACTAGAGAATCAAAAGAGAAATAATCGTGCAAACATGACCATGCCTGACAAACTTACCCGAGAAATGCCAAGACTGAAAGGTTATATGAAAAATGTCAGAAAAGTGGTGCCAAACCTGGTCAACAATACAATTGTCATTAAATAAATGCTGAATAGTCTAAATAGCTGAGCAACATTGACAACGAGAAGCCATACGACTCCCAATTTGCCTCTGAATCACAACATCAACTAGGATAAGACATTGCAATAATCTCCATCAGAAGAAAGAGACAATTGTTGGGATAATAGAACTCTAAATCATGATGTATACAGCTTGAATAGTATGCCTCATGCGAACTAGCTGCCATGCAGACTTTGTAGTAAATCTACGATCCGAAGTATCCTTCCACATAATCTGATCGTGCACCTCAGCAGGGATATGGATGCTTTCTATTTGCTCAAAATAATATATGGTACTAGCTTAAGAAGTCTATCAATGTTCCATCCAATATCATCAAATAACTCTAACCTAGATAGAAGAATGTGTCAAGTGTGGGTGCTGATCAACTAATATAAACTCATCCATCCAGCAGTCATACCAAAAGAATATATGTCCACATCCTAACTCGCCCATCCATAGTAAAGAATAGTAGCCAGCAACGGATGGGTACCCTGACAATACCTACTCAGTAAAAATTGAGCCCATAATGACCAATGACCACTGGGATCTAAATAACCACTAAAGCTTTAGGAAAAATTTATCAACAAGATCTTGCAGTCTCCTAAAGCCCATTCTACCCTCCTCAGTAGGAATATAAAGGTCCTACCATCTCCTCCAATGTAATCTGTGTGCATAATCTCTGGAGTCCCAAATGAACCTAGCAAATATGCCATCTAACTTCTACAAGACAGTCTTGGGAGGGTTCATAATCCGAAGGAGACAGAGAGGAATAGGGGATAGCACTGATCCTATCAAAGTAATCCGTCTCCCAGGTGATAGGAGTCTCAAGGCCCATCTAGAAATCTTACTCCAGACTTTTTGAGCTAAGTAATTATACAATAAGATCTTTCTAGCTCCTTTAAATAAAGGAACACCAAAATAATTGAAGGACTGTTGCCGATAACGAAACCCTATCAGATGCTCTAGCCTGTGTATTTGACTAGTAGAAAATCTCCTAAGTAAGATAATCCTTCTCTTATATCTGTTCACCAACTTTCTAGAACAATCTCATAGTCGACAATACACTGTAATACTCGTCTAATAGACTGCTTCTAGCTATTGATGAAAATAATTATATAATCTGCAAAGGACAAATGAGATATAAGAGCATCACCCCCATATCTGTATGCTATTGAAGAAATATGCTGATGCTGCTGAGTGAGTAGTCGTGAAAAGTAATCTGCAGCAATAATAAACATCGATGGAGGTATGGGATCACCTTATCTAAGCCTTTGAGATTATGAGAAAAAAAACTACATGTCCTACCATTATGCAGGACTGAAAATCGACACTCTAAAACACACATCTGTATCCAATCAATCCAAAGAGCATCGAACCTAAAAACCCTTCATAATAGATATAAAAAAGCCTCAATACATGCGGTCATATGCCTTAGCCATATCAAGCTTGAGGATAACATTATCCTCTTGTACTCTTGTATCAAGTGTATATAGTAACTCTTGTGCAAGGAGGACATTATTCCCAATGAGATGTTCCGAGATGAATCTGCTCTAAGGAGCTAAGATGATCTGAGATAGTAAAGTACTTAGTCGCTAATTCATCAGCTTCGTAATGAACTTATTAAACACTGTAAATAAGCTAATACGACGAAACACTGACCACCTACAGGAAATGTCCACCTTTGGAAACAAGACAATAGAAGTATCTACAAAACCTCTAGGTAGGTGCCCTACAACAAAGAAGTCCAAGACTTCCTGGAACACATCATCTGATACTATGTCTTAACAGACCTGAAAAAAAGTGAGATGAAAACCTATCTGGCTCAACGATACTGTCTGGATCAATACTAAAAATAGTCTATCGCACCTCAGTTAAAGTAGGGCTCCGATTAAGCTGCAAATTGTTCTCATTGGACACCAATCTAGGTATAATACCAAGTCGAATAAGGTCGAAAGGATGAGGAGAAGTTGACAGAAAGATTCTGCTGATGGCTTAATAGTCTTAGGAGACTCAAACACCTCACCTGAAGCTAAAGTAATAGACTGAATCCTAGCTCGAATACGTCGTTTCTGAATTATACAATAGAAGTATCAAGTGTTATGATCACCCTAACAAGTCCAATGTGCCCATGCCTTTTGTTTCTAAAATACCTCATCAATAGTTAAAGTACTATTCAGATCTGCCTGAGCCTGATGTGAAGTATCACGATGAGAAAGAAAAAGATCTTTGTCATGTTCTAACTCTGTCTCATCCACTCTATACTCTGCATCCCTAACACTCTGAAAAATATAACCAAATACACGTCAATTCCACCAACAAAGGCGCTGTTTGAGCCTAAAATTCTTCTCCTAGATATCAGCCATTCCCGTAAAATGGGTGGGAAATGACCACTTCTGAGATACAAAACCAGAAAGTCATGATGCTTAGACTTAACATTGAGGAATTGAAAACGACGAGGCCCCAAATCATCGTCAGAAGACTACTAGTGAGTTAATAAAAACTCTGTCCAGATGCTTCCAAACCCTCCCATTTGTCCACGTGTACTGACTGCTAGAAAAGCATGCATCTGTTAAACCACAATCCATCATCATATCTACAAAGTCTGAAGTACTTCTATCACGAGTATTCCTACCAGTACGCTCACCATTGTGAGCAATCACATTAAAGTCTCCCCCAACTAGTCACGGCCCATCCACAGTAAGGGATATCTGAAGACCCGCCATAAATCCTTATGCCCAACCGGCGAGCAAGAAGCATAGATCAAAGTAATAAACAACGGCCTGTCTAATCTAGGATCATCAACTTTAATGTGAAAGAATTGGAGATTATCAGCAATCGAAATAACAGTAGTATTCTGATTATTTAAAGAAAAACAACTTTGAGAATGTTTCAATTTCTTATAGATTAATAGATATTTCTTTGAATTTTACGAATTCTTTACTTCTTAAATGCAGGAGTATTATAAAAATCAACGCATTTTTATTGTCTTTATCGTCTCACCTAATTCTGCTGCTGTGTCACAAAATAATTAGAAAAAATTAAGCATTTGATTGCAACTTTCTCAATTTTCTTTTAAATAATGCTACAGAATTGACGTGAATGAAGAAAAAAACCTAAGAAACATGAAGTTAGTGCTTGTTTGGTGGCGTTTAAAAATAGTTATTTAAGAAATTTTGAAATTTTTTGTGAAATTTGTGGTTAAAATAAAAGTTATAGGTCGTGTGAAATAGGTGATTGAAAAAAAGTTTGATAAAAAATTGGTTAAAACAAAATTGGCCAAACATGTTCTTAGGAAGTCAAGAATTTGTTCATTTGAGATCAAATATCAAACAATTGACACAATATATTGAGAAAACTCTTCACAATATTACTATTCAATGAAAAACAAGCAATCAACAATTAACCCTAATTCTTGCATTTTATGAAGGAAAAAAATCCACGACATAAACTCTAGTTTTATTAAAATCGTAAAAGAACCTTCAAACTACAAAAAATAATAAAAGAACCAAAATTAAAAGGAAAAAGAAATAATAATAAGGTTATATGGGCCAGGCCCCAGGCCCATATAACCTGGATTTTTGGGTTGGGCTGACCCTGACTCAAATAAAATCGGGCCAATCTGGCACGACCCATCTAGCCCGCATGCTTGTCCGACTGGCCCGATTTTGATTGATTGATTTTTTTATTCTTTTTTGCCCCTTAACACTAATCACTCATTTTGTGAATAGTCTCAATGCATAATCGAAATAATATTAATCTAAAATGATCTAAGCTCAAGTCTCCAATAAACATTAGTAAAAAAATCTCAAGTCCCAACTTAAAATTGTTTAGATTTTATTAAAATTTAGTTTAATTTATGTTTCAATCCAAAATAAATTTGGTGTGACAAGTAAATTCTTTATTTTAAATTTACTTATAAGTAAACTTTTTAATTTAAGCCAAACATATATACTTATATCTCAAAGAAATAAGACTAGCATGCTTTTAATATTTATATATTTTTTAAAATTGTCTACAAATAGTTTACAACTAACCAAAAAAATCTATTATTTTGAAAGAAAATTGATGTTTATTTATTGACTAATACATGAGAGTCCAATTTTATAAATTAATCTTTTTAAAAATCTCAAAATATATATTGTCTAAATTTATCTAAAATTCTATTTGATGTAATATATTAGATTGTATAAAAAATTTATTTAAAAAAAAAATTAAGAGTCAATTGACTGGACTGGGCTAGAATATTTCTGGTCATACAAAACTGTGCCAGTTCAGCCCAGTTTCATGTGTGGCCCTACACTACCAGAAATGAGGGAAATAGCGGCGACATTTGTCGTCGCTAAATGTTCAAAAGTCGTATATTTAAGGTTTTAGAGACGACAAAGTCGTCGCAATATGTCGCCGCAACAAGTTAGTGTCTCTAGAGTTATAGCGACGACTATAAGTCGTCTCTATAAAAATTTGTATTTATAGAGACGACATTGTCGTCCCTATAGAGTCGTGACCATATCTCGAAAACGGACTTATAGGGACGATATAGTCGTCGCAAAAACTGTCGCTATAGATAAACTAATAGATACCATTGTGTCGTCGCCATACGTTCATCCATTACAGCGACGATAAAGGCGTCGCTAATACAAATAATGTATTTATCTATAGCGACGACATTGTCGTCGCTATAAACGTTATGAATTTTTTCAAAATTTTTTTTTTTCAATAATGTAATTACCTATAGCGACGACAATGTCGTCTCTATAAACGTTATGAATGTTTTTAAAAAAAAAAAAATTTTCAATAATGTAATTACTTATAGCGACGACATTGTCGCCGCTATAAACATTTTGAATTTTTTTTAAAAATTTTTTTTTTCCAAATAATATAAATAATATATAAAAAATTCAAAAAATCTACAGACCCTGTAAACCGTCGTCCCCATCCCCGTCCCCGTCCCCGTCCTCGTCCTCGTCCTCCTCATTCGCAGGCGCAGCTGGTATTTTACTTTTTAAAAGCTCAATTTCACACTGCATTTGGCGTAGCTGCTCCTCGTACATGGCAAACCGAACATCATTACTCTGGGGGTCTGCAGAGGACTGATGGGAAGTTCCTTGTGGGGCAAACGATGCAGTGGTCGAATCGAGCGAGTGAGAGGTGCCCTTCGGAACCCGACCAACCCCACGGACGTGACCTCGTCGTTCTCCGAGCACCTCCTTTGCAATAGCACGCTCGTCTAATGACGCGCTATTGGAGGCGACTTGTGTCTGTTGAGTCTCTCTGAACTCAACAAGCTTATCCTGTTCAGTGAAAAAATAATAATAAATAATAATATCATGCATGTCAGATAAAATTATATTCACATAATTTAAAAATTCTCACATAGTCACCAGCCGCCTGCGGGTTCACCCAATTGCCATCCCGGAAGGTGTGAAACGTCCGGAACGAATCAATAATCCCCGGCCACTTCTGGGTCTCGGGGTCCCGCTACGACAATTTAAACGTGAAATTTAGTATACATTTTTACGTAATGTAGTGAAGATATATTAAAAATTTATATGTTGTACCTGATCGTAACGCGTGGCAGAGAAGCTCTTCGACCCCTGCACGCTCGGGTATTTAGCCTTACCCCGATTGGCTTTATTTTTGGAGGACCGGTCCTGAAAGTATAACATATTATTGATTAGCAAAAAATGTATTAGTTAAAAGAGAATATAACATATCGTAAACAATATATAAACAATACTTACCATGAAAGTAGGACTGGTGAAGAAGTCAATGCACTTCTGCCAGTCCTCGGCGGACATCTCGCCATATGGTCGGCTCGGTCCATGCGCTTTTAAGTGATTATGCGCCTTGAGTTTGTAATCGCGATAACGATCGGCCGCCAGACGATCTACTGCGGCACATACTGCCCGGTACTCGTCGGGCGACCGATCGCCCTGCAGATCGAAGTAGCTCTGCAAGAGTGAAAAAAGAATATGTTAGTGTACAAGTCGTAAAACAAGTATTAATGAAGTGTACTAATAACAAAACTAATTTACGTTCATACATCGATAATGCTACGTAACCGTGCCCGCTGCTCCTCTGGAACCTCTGTCCATGAAGGGTAGCACGGGGGCATGGTGAATCTCACTTTGTTCCCAACCAAGCGCGTGAAATACTTCGCGTTATTCCCGATCGGCTGCATTGTGCGTTCGACAATAGGAAGTGGCATCTTCCCATTCGCCTGCCAAACCATCTCGAGATTGATGCCTCGAGATATACCCCGTCGCTTTGGCGGGGGTGCTGAAAATGAAAAAATCGAAAAATGTATTGATCATACGATTTTCTTCAACGATATGTATAAAATAATAAATAATTACAATTTGAAAGAAACGTCTTACCAGACTCGCATGCCGAAGGGAGCCGGTGAGATGGTTGCTGTGGAGGATCTCCTGCACCATCACCTCCGTGCGATATCACGTCAGCCGTACTAACACATGACATATTTTATTGCAAATTAGTCCCTAAACTTTAAAATTATGGATAATTTTGAATTAATTATATTTTATTTTAAATTGGTCCCTAAACTACTGTAAAATTGTAAATAAGTCCCTAAATTTTGAATTTATGAAAAAATTTGACTTTATTATATTTAATTATAAATTGGTCCCTAGACTTACTTTAATTTCAAATAAGTCCCTAAACTTTGAATTTATGAGAAAATTTGACTTTATTATATTTTATTATAAATTGGTCCCTAAACTTACTGTAAAATTGCAAATAAGTCCCTAAATTTTGAATTTATGGGAAAATTTGCCTTTATTATATTTTATTATAATTGGTCCTTAAACTTACTGTAATTTCAAATAAGTCCCTAAACTTTGAATTTATGAGAAAATTTGACTTTATTATATTTTATTATAAATTGGTCCTTAAACTTACTGTAATTTCAAATAAGTCCCTAAACTTTGAATTTATGGAAAAATTTGACTTTATTATATTATATTATAAATTGGTCCCTAAACTTATTTTATTGTAAATAAGTCCCTAAACTTTGAATTTATGGAAAAATTTGACTTTATTATATTTTATTATAAATTGGTCCCTAAACTTATTTTATTGCAAAGAAGTCCCTAAACTTTGAATTTATGAGAAAATTTGACTTTATTATATTTTATTATAAATTGGTCCCTAAACTTTTTTTATTGCAAATAAGTCCCTAAACTTTAAATTTATGGAAAAATTTGACTTTATTATATTATATTATAAATTGGTCCCTAAACTTATTTTATTGCAAATAAGTCCCTAAACTTTGAATTTATAGAAAAATTTGACTTTATTATATTTTATTATAAATTGGTCCCTAAACTTATTTTATTGCAAAGAAGTCCCTAAACTTTGAATTTATGGAAAAATTTGACCTTATTATATTTTATTATAAATTGGTCCCTAAACTTTTTTTATTGCAAATAAGTCCCTAAACTTTGAATTTATGGAAAAATTTGACTTTATTATATTATATTATAAATTGACAAAAAAATTTTTTAATGCAAATAAGTCCCTAAACTTTGAATTTATAGAAAAATTTGACTTTATTATATTTTATTATAAATTGGTCCTTAAACTTATTTTATTGCAAAGAAGTCCCTAAACTTTGAATTTATGGGAAAATTTGACTTTATTATATTTTATTATAAATTGGTCCCTAAACTTTTTTTATTGCAAATAAGTCCCTAAACTTTGAATTTATGGGAAAATTTGACTTTATTATATTTTATTATAAATTGGTCCCTAAACTTATTTTATTGCAAATAAGTCCCTAAACTTTGAATTTATGGAAAATTTTGACTTTATTATATTTTATTATAAATTGGTCCCTAAACTAATTTTTATTTCCAATAAGTCCCTAAACTATGAATTTATGATAAAATTTGACTTTATTATATTTTGTTATAAATTGGTCCCTAAACTTATTTTATTGGTCCCTAAACAATTTGCAACATGTTTTCAATGAAGTCAGATGCATAACATCAACATGTAAATTAAACCAATAAATCATATAAACTGCATAAGAACAAATACTCAAAATTCTATTTTCTAACAATTTAAAACCCATTAATATTCACCACACCTTGTCCAGAAAACTGACCACCCTCATGATTTGGCTCTAAAGTTAAAAACAAATTCACTTGAAAACAGAACAATGCTTTCAAAATTAACAATAAAATAATATCCAGTAAGACCATAATAATTATAAGATCCAATTCCACTGTTACATACTTCTAATTTTTTGATATTTAAAAAATTAAGGCTGAAACTCTTCAACATACCATCCAGCTTAAACTGTGCATCAATGGTTTTGGTTCATAAACAAAGCAGTCAACCTAATACTCAAAACAGAATTAAAATATCGTAATCTCAATAATTCAGAAAGTATGCATGATTTGCTACTACCAGGGGCTAGGGGAGGAAAAAAATAAAAGACATACCCGATTTGCAAAAAGATTCTCTTTCTTCCTGTTCTTGAACAGGGCCAATTGGAATTCTTCCTGCACATAAAGCATTGTTCCAAATGCATCAAATTCTAAAATTACTCTAATAATAGCAGTGTAGGTGATTTATCTAAATCATTCTCAAGACACGCGATAACTTTGTTACATTGGTTGATAAAATTTGTTATAAGAAGCTCTAACGTTCGAATTGCAGTGCCAGGATCAATGTATTTGTGTAACATTCATCAAAGTTCCAAAAATCCACTATAATTGGAAGTTTGATGCACTAGGAACAATACTGCTTTTCAATAAAAAACTTATTTGGAAGTCTAAAAGATAGAGGCAAACAAATACAGGTAATTTTGCACAAGCCAAAACATATCCCAGCAATACGCTGCAGCCTGCAGAGAGCTATGCAATTATGATTTTTAATGCAGGTCTTAAAAGGGACAAGATCCTTTAGAAACCAATCAACTATGTATTCCTATGACCACAGAAATAAGAATTGATAAGCAAGAGAAAAGAGACATGCTCAAATAATGCTTCAACTTCACTAACACTGACTGCAACTTAATTTTTATGCCAGGTATACAAGTTTTTAATTACCAAAAAAAAAAAAAAAAACACACAAGGAAAGCATCGAGATAACACATAACAGCAAGGTGATTAGATGACAAGGGAATGAGTGCTCACCCCAAGAGTTAAGTGAAATAATTTATTGTAAGATGTAAATAAACTTAAGGGTTTTGTATTGGAGTGGTGGACGGTGGAAGAAGACGGCAGACGGCAGACGACAGACGACGGCGGCGCGAAGGCGCTGGAAGAAGAACAAGCAAAGCCAAAATGGAAAAGAAGAAGGTTACGCGTGGATTAAAAGGACTGGCTCTATAGCGACGACATATGTCGTCGCCTTAGGGTTCAATAGCGACGACATATTTTTCAGATTTTTTATAACTCGCGCCTAAAAAGGGGCGCCCATTTTTCATGAAAATAGCGACGACATATAATATCTCATTTCAAAGGGATTTGTTCAGTAACATAATTTTTTTAATATTTAATATTTAATATTTAATATCATCAATAATTTGTAATATTTATTGATATTTAATAATAGCAATAATAATTATTATTATTTAATATTTAATTTTTAATATTTAATATTTATTGAGATTTAATATTATCAATAATAATTTTTAGTATTTAATATTTCATATTTAATTTGTATGTTTTCGTATTTATTGATATTTAATAATATCAATAAAAATTATTAGTATTTAAAATTGAATTTTTAATTTGTGATTTTTAATATTTAATATTTAATGAGATTTAATATTATGAATAATAATTTTTAGTATTTAATATTTAGTATTTAATTTGTAATTTTTAATATTTAATATTTAATGAGATTTAATATTATGAATAATAATTTTTAGTATTTAATATTTAATATTTAATTTGTAATTTTTAATATTTAATATTTAATGATATTTAATATTATGAATAATAATTTTTAGTATTTAATATTTCATATTTAATTTGTATGTTTTCATATTTATTGATATTTAATAATATCAATAAAAATTATTAGTATTTAATATTGAATTTTTAATTTGTGATTTTTAATATTTAATATTTAATGAGATTTAATATTATGAATAATAATTTTTAGTATTTAATATTTAGTATTTAATTTGTAATTTTTAATATTTAATATTTAATGAGATTTAATATTATGAATAATAATTTTTAGTATTTAATATTTAATATTTAATTTTTAATATTTTAATATTTAATATTTAATATTATCAATAATAATTTTTATTATATAATATTAGTATTTAATATTTAATATTTAATTTTTATGTTTTCATATTTATTGGGTCATTCAATTTTAAACAATTTTCATTTGAGTCCTCTTAATTTTTCTTTTATTTCAATTTCTTTAAATTTTATTTGCAACTTAAGTCCTTCAACTCGCGTTTTGACCAATAACAATGAACCGATGAATGAATGACAAACATTCAAGCCGAAAACAGTAACAACAATTTGAACATGCGTTTTTTTAAAGTAATTTCATTACAAATTTAGTGATGTACAATAACATTTCAATCTGATTCACTATCATGATACGATTGATCTACGTCATCGTCACTGACGTCCTCATTGATTTCACTCGATGTTTCTTCATCCTCGTATTCTGCATTTGTATCGTCTTCAATATCATCGTCGTTTATAAACGAAGTTTCTCCTGCACTATCTAACGAGGCTCTCCTGATAACCGATGCATCGATCTCATCAGCTTCATCATCATCGCGGTACAAGGATACATGCTCTATGTTGCCAAGATCAACGACTAGAGATAAACCGGAAGAGTTGTTATTGTGGAGCAGGTCAATCTCTGTGATGTTAGCTCCCACTGTGTCCCACGTGCTCCTATGATGGACAATTTGTACTACTCGCCAGTTCGGACCACGAGATGGATCTTCAATGTAGAACACTTGTTGTGCTTGGCTAGCAAGTATGAACTGATCATCCTTGAATGCCTCTGCACTGATGTCAATACTGGTAACGTTATTCTCAGTTACCCTCCGTCTCCTATCACACCTAAACCACTTGCATCGGAACAGATAGACTGAAAGTTTCGGTCCATATTGTAGCTCCAGTATATCTTGCAGCTGCCCAAAGTAAACCTCACCCCCAGTCCCTGGGACGGACACACCACTATTTTGAGTTTTTCTTCGAATATCACGATCATATGTCACGAACCGAACTCCTTTAACAACACAAGCCGTGTATGACATAACCTGCTGGTAACATCCACTGGCCAGCGCAAATAACTCATGAGAAACTTGATGGTTGTGTCTTTGGCGCATTGCATATAGCTGCATGACAAGAATTATTCTCAGTTATTGAAAGCAAGTATGTTGAAAACTTGTAATTTTATTCAGTCGATGTTCGTTTACCTTTCTGTAGAACCAACCGTAAAAGTCTCTTCTGTGCACTACTTCGATGTTTGGACAGCCACTGTTCAGTAGTTCCTGCCTATGTTCCCTGAATATTTTATTGAAGATCAACGTTCATTAGTTCGTTTCAAATGATAAAGTTAATTCGAGATAAAAGCATAATAATCAAGAATTAACGCCGTCTTACTGCAAGAATGGCTCAACTTCAAAACAGTTGTTCAGGATGTAAAAAATTGCTTGATTTCGAACTTGAGTAGGAAACGTCGTTGGTGACTGCTTTCCAAGTGGGTGACACTGCGACTGAAAAATAGAAAGCTGTGTCTGTGGAACAGTAGCATCATCGCTTCTGTCTGGTCGATCGAACCTTGTCCCTAAGTCCTGGAAGTACCTTGAACAAAAGGTCAATGCCTCGTCCACAACATACCCTTCAGCTATTGATCCCTCGGGCCTAGCTCGATTTCTGACGTAGCCCTTCAATTTCTTCAGGTATCGCTCGAATGGATACATCCATCTCATGTGCACCGGACCTCCAAGTATTGTCTCTTCTGGTAAATGCATTACGAGGTGAATCATGATGTCGAAGAAGGCTGGCGGAAATATCCTTTCCAACTTACAGAGAATGAGTACAAGGTGATCGTGGGAAGCTATCATGTCGCTAACCTTTAGTGTTCTTGCACAAAGCTTTCTGAAGAACGTGCACAGTTCAATAATGACCGTGAAAATTGTTTTATTCAAGAACGCCAGACATCCGACTGGTAATAACCGTTGCATGATAATATGGCAATCATGTGACTTCAACCTGATAATACGGCTGTCATTTGGAGCAATATTCTTCCGAAGATTAGAAGCGAAGCCATCTAGAAACTCAACCGATCGGATAAATTGACAAAATTTCTTACGATTTGAAGACGACATGGTGTAACATGCGGCAGGCTTCATCCACTTATTCCCGTTCTGATACAAGTGCAACTCCCTTTTGATCCCTAATTGCATTAGATCGCGCCTCGCATTGACTGTGTCTTTTGATTTGAATGGATCGTCCATAATTGTGCCGAGCAAGCTATCACAAACATTCTTCTCTACGTGCATGACATCGATGTTATGTTTGAGCTCGGTAGAAGTCCAATACGGCAACTCATAGAAAATGCTCTTTTTTCTCCAATTGAGCTCGTCATCACTTCTCCGAATTGTAGCGCCACCGTAATTTGGGTGCTTTCCTGGACTTCTATATCTGACACGACTTAACTGTGCTAAAATGTCTGTAGGCGTTAACCGACGCGGAGGTGGTCGCCTATCTGTCCTCCCATCGAAGTCTAAATTGCTCCGAAAATGATGCCTGGATGGCAGGAACCGACGATGACCCACATAAGCTGTCTTACCTATGACACGGACTGAAGGAGTATCCTCGTTGCACGTCGGACATGCCTTGTACCCCTGACCACTCCAACCGGACAAACTACTTCTCGCTGGGAAATCGTTAACAGTCCACAACAAAGCTGCACGCAGTCTGAATACCGACTTGCTGTTGGTTCCACTGTCTCCTGTGTCAATCCCATCGGCCCACAATTCCTTCAACTCATCTACTAATGGTTGTAAAAATACATCAATGTCCTTACCCGGTGCTTTAGGACCAGGTATCAATAGAGTAAGCATGAGATATTCGGGCTTCATGCATAACCAGGGTGGCAAGTTGTAAACTGTTACAACTACTGGCCACATGCTGTACGACAGACTCATGTCACCGAATGGATTGAATCCGTCTGCGGCCAAACCTAACCTGACATTCCTGATCTCACTTGCGAACATTGGATGTTTCAAGTCAAAATCCCGCCATGCCTTTCCATCAACGGGATGTTGCATTTCATCATCGTCCCTAGACCTTCCTATATTGTGCCACCTCATAAGTTTTGCAGTATCCTTCGTCGCGAACATACATTTTAGTCTGGGGGCCAAGGGAAAATATCGCAACACCTTATGCAGAACATTCTTCCCGTTCACTTTCCCAGAAGTGTGAACCCAACGACTTTCCTGGCAAATCGGGCAAGTTTGTCTATCAGCATGTTCACCCCAAAACAGTGCACAGTCGTTCTTGCAGGCATGAATGGATTTGTAACCCAAACCAAGCTTCGTCATCAGCTTCTTAGCTTCGTAGTGAGAGTCAACCAGGTTCATATTTGGGAATGCTAACTTCAGCAATTTCAAAAGATCATCGACAGACTTGTTTGTCCATTTGTTCATAACTTTAATATGCATCAACTTGACTAAAAAATTTAGGGATGAAAATGATGAAACTCCCGGGTACAGTTCTGAATGGAGAGCCTGAAACAGTTCGTCATAGTAACCATCGGTGCTTGTACCTGCATGCTCATCACCAACTACGTCGTCTATTACATCCATCATCTCATCTTCCACACCATCTCGCTCATTCTGTCTATACACATTCGCAGTACGAACATCAATCTCGCCATGATATATCCAAGTGACATAACTCTCCGCAAAACCATTACGAAATATGTGAGCCTCGACAATTTCCAATGGATGTGTGAGACCGTTTAAACATTTTTTGCACGGACATTTAATTCTTCCTCTGTCGTTAACGTATGGCCTCGCCATGTTTATAAATGCTTGCAAACCGTTCCGAAATTCTGCAGACTTTGTGCGATTTCTAATTGTTGTCCAACTTTTATCAATATCCATACTTGTAAAATACTATATTCTTACAAATACAGTACTGATAATAATTGGAGATGATTATGAAGAAATAGAGATGAAAAAATGGAGATGGAGAAGAATTGATATGCTGCAGTGGAAGAAATACAGATATGCAAATCGGAAATGGAAGAAATACAGAGAGGTAATACAGAAATGCGAACATTGGAAGAAGATAAAGAAGAGTCTATAGCGACGACTTTGTCGTCGCTATAGACATACGTCGTCGCTAAAGAATCATTCCCATTTTTCGAGGCAATCAATTATTCACGCGCCTGCACAATTTAATCAAAATAGTTATAGCGACGACATATGTCGTCGCTATATATAACATTTTGGAGCCAAATTTCCCGCCTAAATTGATGTTGGTATATAGCGACGACATATGTCGTCGCTATAGACCTCTTCACACTTTACGAGAAAATACATGATTCACGTGACTTACATCATCATCCGCATATCAATTGCGACGACATATGTCGTCGCTATATATGCACCAAAATGCCGCCATTAGTTCCCGCCCTTTCCTAATCTGAGTGGCGACGACACAGAAAGACGTCGTTATAGCCTCTACGCAACAGCGACGATATAGGTTTTATAGCGACGACATATGTCGTCGCTATAAGTTTTGTTGGTATTGCGACGACATTTCTCTGTCGTCGCTACTACGTAGAATTAATAGAGGCGACTTGTTGTCGTCGCAATATATGTCGCCGCTATAGACCCTCTTTGTTGTAGTGCTACTCTGGCAGGCTGGGCAGCCCATTTGCCAGCTCTAAGGTTGTGTTTGGAATCACATTTTTGCTGATTAAATATTTTGACCAAATAGTGAAAGAATTATTATATTGACAACAATTCACAAATTGTAAAAAAAGGCTGCCATTCCCCAGTTTATGGACCGCAATTGTTGACTAAAAATAGTATTATAAGGACAAAAATGCCCTTGATATGATGACAAAAAAGCATGCTTATTGCAGTGATAGTTATGTAATTTGAAAGAGAAATATTGTATGGCTCCAACTGTGTAAAATTTTGCTCTGCAGATTAAGAGCTTGTTTGATTCTCAATTTAATGGGTTTTTTTTTCCCATTTTTTGACTTTTGGGCAAAAAATGACACAAATGTCCTTTTGCTTTTCAAAGTAGCCGTAATATTTGACTAGAAAATGGGGAATTTTGGTCATTTTATCTCAAAAGTCAAATAATGGGAAAAAAAAAACTCATTAAAATGGGAATCAAACAAGCTCTAAGTGGATCCTATGTTCACCAAATAGTCAAAATGAAAATAGCAAAATCTGTTTTTCTAGTGATTCCAGATATGACCTTAATAAGAGTTGTAACTTGATATTTCGTTCATCTTCATCATTTAAAAATAATAATAAATACAATTTTTTTTCTCATTTCAAATCACGCAAACATAATATTTTCACAGAAACTATGATTACAGATGAGATGTGTAATTAGTGAAAAATTGAAGATAAGAATTGAATGAAAAAAGTCATAGACATAAGTGGTAAAATGAAGAAATGGTCATTTTTGGATACAAACTGTCACGTAGGACCATTTGGGTTTATATTTTTGAAAATTTAGGACTAAAAGTGTAGCCAAGTGTATAGGTTGGGAATGACAACTGCAATTTACCTCATGTAAAATATTAAGTGCAGTTGAAAGGAGAGAAATCTATGGGCCCAAAAAACGACTTGAGACAAAAAATTATGTGGAATAACCGAGTCATTCGAATAGTTGTTAATCCTCTAAACAAATAGAGAAATGCTGGGTGAACAACAAGGCTGACCGAAAGTTTGACAACCATGGCAAAATGACCAATATGCCCTTTGTTGAGTTGAAATTTACGAAACTCCACATTATTTAAAAGAAAAATAATTGTACATTTCCCTTTCCTCTTTCTGAATTTGAGCTGAAATGTAAATGGCGAAAATGCATTTTCCTTTCGTCTATCTTCGATCCCGTAGAACAGCACACCCATGAACCCTAAATATTTTGTGCTTTGAAGTTTCTTTGTTCTCGTTGACAAGAGAGTACTCCCAGCCGGCAAAAAAAATTGGGGATAAGGGTTTTGACCGTGTTCTACCTCCACCACTCCAAGATTTTTGAAAATTGTTGCTTAGTTTTTTCTTGATAAGCCCTCTTCTGTAATATTCAATTTATTGGTGTTTTAATATGTATAATTGATGAATTAATCTAAGAATGATAGCTTTGCCAGATTTCTATGAAGGGTAGTTTTTCCAACTAAAGAATTAAATGCTAGGCAAAGACAAGAGATAGTATGAAGTTGTAGAGGGAAAATTGCACTAGTCAGCTTCTTCGATTGAAGTTGATCAGCACATGACGGTAGCTTTGAACTATAAAGTTTAGTTATTTAGAGTAAAAGTCATTCCACAACATCTTAGGTGGTCTCATCTTTTCCTTTTCCCAAGCCTTCGAAAATTTATCTATATGCTCTGCAATCACAGCCATTGCTATTCTGATGATATTATTAACTTGTGTTCAATAAGTGGTATGTATTTGTTGTCCATGTAGTTGTTTGATTGAGGCTGCAATACACAGTTGAACATAAGTTAAAAGGTTTTTTTGTCACCCACTTGCTGTTTGATTGAGGCTGCAACACACAGATGATATTATTAACTTATGTTCATGTTTTCTTTATTAAATTGCATTTGTGTTATTTATGTTAGTATTTTAGCTGTGTTTTATAATGTATCAACTTTAATTTGAATTAAATGTAAACTTTTATTACTTGCCTTGCCTTGCCTAATATGCTTGTGGATTGATCTCCCCGACAGCGTTAAAATGGGAGGACCAAACGACGGAGTTTGTTATAGCTGCAGGGATCTTTTGCACTGGCACAAATCTTGTCCAAAGAAGCAGCGTTGTCCTAAATGTGGACTAGGTTTCGTGCAATGGCTGCAAGTGGGTGACAGAAAACCCACTAGAGGGAAGTTATTCTTCAACTGTAGCATAGCGTCGTGTCGTTACTTCAAGTGGGACGAGGGTGAATCAAGCACGGTTCGATCAAGAACAATAGAAGATGAAGATGACAAGCTTTCCCGCATTCTGAGAGCTTGTGCACGCATATCAGACGAAGAAGACGTCGACCTCTCAGTGACACGTATCACCATTCGCAAAAACAAAACCCCAAAATAGTGACTGAATGTCGGATGGCTGCTATGTAGGTGGACAATATGTGTGGAACGCAAAGTGTTGTCGTTTATTGTAGTTCGTTTGGCCAATTGTGAATGTTGTACCTTCTTATCTATGATGTTGAACCTTCTTGTATAGTTTGTCTCTTATATTCAACCTTGTTGTATTATTCGAATTGTAAGTGTTGCCCCCGAAATGTTGCGCTCCAATGTTTAGTCCGGTAAGACAGTTGTAACTAAAATCACACCTTCACTAAATTTACTCTCTAGGAATTCCGTGTTAAGCTTTCATAGACAAATCAGCTCTTTTATCATCATCATTTTAAGCACCCACAAGTGCTAACTAAATTGAGGTGCATAAGCAATTCCACAACAGACATGAATATCATAATGAGAATTTGACACAAACTAATGAATGCATTTTTCCGTTAATCTGTGTGGGCTGCTTTTGTGTTTCCATTAGTAGGCTTCTTCATTAACTACTCTAATCATATATTATAGATCAAAGCAATTTTGATAGTTACAGATCACACGACTAAAGCAGGACATATCAGACTATATGCAATTTCCCTTAATCTAAGTGGACAAGTAACCAAGACCATCATGAATCAATATATGACTAAAATATGCTTGGTGAAAAATTTTGAGATGGACAGAAATAGAAACTAGGCATTCATCTCAGGTTGAGTTAACAAAGTGGGTTGTATCTTAGGCATTCATCTCAGGAATTTCAGCCTCCCAAGCGTCCATTCTTCACAATGAGAATATGCAGATTCACTTGGAAACCTTTACATTAAATCATAGATTACAGATTGACATTAAATGCACTCTGTTCCTTCTTCGCTTGCCAAGTTCTACATAAAAAAATACTAAAAAGACAGGCATTACAGATTGACATTAAATGAAATTAACTGCCTTGTTTTAAAACTGAAGACCCTGCTCCCTATCAGCATCCGCGAGGGCTTCAATCCGTCCATGATACAGGTAACCCCCTGTGTCAAAAGTCACCTTCGTAATTCCATTTTCAAGACAGGACTTCGCAATAGCTTCACCCACTTTCGGAGCTACCTCCTGACACCGAAAATTTAAAAGTCAAGTGCTTGCTATTTTACAGTAATGACGAAAGAAATCAAATACACGCTCAAATAGCGTAATTTCTTTCATTTGATATGACGTATAAGTGGCAGCCTATAACTTTAGAAATTTGTAATTCATAAGAAGAAGCTGAATTCAGAAACCTACCATGTACCTGGAATCACAGATCAGTCCTCCATGTACCTCATCTTCGGTTTGACGTTGCGGACCATGTGTTGGGATCCCAAATGCTCCTTCCGAAGGTTGTAAGTGCGAACCGTGTACATCAATTCCACTTACCAATTTGAAAGGCCTCTTGCCTTTGATTAACTTTAAAGTAACCTGATGAGGAACGAATGTTAATTCCGTTAAAAAAAAAACGAAAGAACAATTACATGGAATGGGAAAAAAAAAACTTCAACCGACCTTCGTCTTCTTGGTAGTTTTCTCTAATGGTCATTTCTTACGAATCTTCCTAGGGGCACCTTTTGTTTTTTTACAAGTCGGGTCGCAAATGGGACCCATATCCGTTATCGATAATTCATTCATGTGACTACTACCCCGAGTAAGAAGATAACTACCACAAGCCATGCTAGGTTTCGATATGGTTAATTCATTAATGTGATTTTCCAAAAAATCCATTAAATCCCGAGTGCGAACATCATCGTCAACAACCAAATTTGCAACTTTCCCAAAGGTTTTGAACAATTGATCATATCGGACATGCTCAGGAGTACTAACTCATCCAAAGTAATTAATCTTAACTCGTGTGTATGCTCTTTGGACATCTCTCCTCCACCGCCTCAAGATATACCTATCTGGTAGCAATTTCACATCCTCTCTTATCAAGATTGAAAATGCATGTTTGCAAAGAATCCCTCTAAATTCGAATAAGTTACAACTACAAACTATTTGACATTCACATTCAACAAAACGACCTGTAAATTTTTTCCTCTTTGTGGAATCATTTACAACAACATCCTCCCGAACTACGTACCTTTTTCCAGTAAAGTCACCCTCCGACGAGACAACATCACAAAACATCATTCCAATTAGCTCAGATTGTACTTCCTTGAATTTTGCAATTGTGTACACTTGTTGTATTTGTTTCTCGAACCCGTAATTAGTTAGGCATGGAATCATCGCCGAATTCGATCTGAAATCTGCTTGGAACTCCTTCTCCACTTTACTCCTTAAAGCCCGCTCGTACTGTTCGACGAATTGCTTCAATGAAGTTTTCGAGTTTACAGGCCCGTCGAAGAATGCGTTCATACTCTCACTTCGCTGCGTTGTCGACATTCCCGACCAAAAACTTGTTTGCAAATAACATGGGACCCAACGATGTCTTTCTGTATAAAGGCCTGACAACCAAGCATTGTCTTGCAAGGCATAAGTATGGATCATTACATTCCATCCTTGTTCAAACTCGGCAGGACATTGCGATTCGTAGACTACGTCGTGCATGGCTGAAAGTATGGACCCCTTGAGAAAATGGTACCCAAATTTCTCTGGTAACTTCTTCAGAATATGCCAAAGGCACCATCTATGTTTCGTATGAGGAAACACAATCTGAATAGCATTTTGCATAGCCCTATCCTGATAAGTTATTATACCGATTGGAGCTTTTTCCTCCATACACTGAAGCCATGTCCGAAACAACCACACAAAAGTTTCAGTGTCCTCATTGGACAGTAAACCACAACCAAGCAACGTCAACTGTCCATGATGGTTGATATCAACGAAAGGAGCAAACGGCATGTCATACTTGTTTGTTAGGTATGTGGTATCAAATGTGACAACATCGCCGAACTCCTTATATGCTTCTCTACACCTATTATCAGCCCAAAATACGTTTTTCAATCGAAAGTCATCATCTAAATCAACATTGAAGTAGAATCCTGGACACTGTGCCTGCATTTTGGAGAAGTAGGCCATGATTGCAGCTACATCCCCCTCTCCAAGTCTTAATCTCTTGACTTTATCAATGTATTTCCTACAATCTTTTTCGACAAATGTAAGGTTCTCGTATCTACCCTCTTCAACAACGACTGAGTTGTAGCTTTTGTGTAACGGAATACCAGCTACATCGTTCACTTCAAGTTTTCGTTTCACATGTTCATTCATTTGTCGATTACATCTATAAAGTCTGGATTTTGATGGACTTATTTTGTGGTTATGCTCCAAATGAACGCCTGTTATACGCCACATTCCTAACATATCTGCAGAAGCTGTAAGCTTCGCTTTACAACCCAATTAGATAGTTGGTTTCTTCTTTATCGAACTGCTTGCAGCGCAACTTCTTTTGCCTTCTCAACAACAAGCAAACGTCACATATCGCAACTCACCATCGTCACCCTTTTTGGAATTCCTTCTTTTCACTAGGAAACCAACTTTATAAGAATATGCTCTGTAAAATTCAAAAACCTCTTCGTCACTCTGAAACTTCATTCCAACTATTGGCACTATCTCATTATTTTCAAAATTGTCACCACAATCAATAACTTCATTCTCATCACCAAAACAGTTATAATCCGACCCTATACAAAACATCCAAAGTTTAGATCAATATATAGGACTCTCAAAACCAATGGAAACATAAATTGAAAAAATTCGAACTATAGGGATGAAATTATTGTTCCATAATAGCATTCCAAGAGCTTCATCAATGGAAGAATCACTTATCAGTAGACATTGTCGAAACACAATGATCTGCAACTTTGCCCAATCGCGAGCTATATTATGTGTGAAATCGATGAAAATGCAAGTGCTTAGAGTTTGAAAGTTGCCGGAGTTTTCTTAGCTGGAGTTTGCTTCGCTTTTTCAAAATCGGTGGTGGCCGGACGATGGACAGACGGTGGACGGACGGTGGGTGGTAATCAGCTGGCAGAGAACTTGGAGATTGGAGCTCTAGGTTTTATGAAAGGAGTTTTCATTTTTAGAAATTATTGGGTTTTCAGCGGGAGATTTCTTTCATTTACACAAAATATCGCGACATTTTCAATAACCAATTTCTCACGAGATGGTTGTCAAACTTTCGGTCAGCCGTGTTGTTCAACCAGCATTTCTCAAACAAATAATCCTCATGCTGTCATGCATCAAAATCTTATTTTATATATAAAATTCCCTCATGGCAAGAACTTTTGAACACACTATTCTGCTTGCTTTTCCATTCTTTTTATTGAATCTTTTGCAACAACATATCTTGTTAAGACAACATTTTATGGATCAAAAACTAAAAATAAAGCCTGCAATGGCAAGATACAGTCTTCTGTTGTTGTCTTGTTTGTGTCAATCATGGCCAACAGTCAATTGCCAACATACTTGGCAAGAAGCCTTCAAAGTGCTTGGAATCAAGTGGAATCGAGATGGCTCATTAAAAAGAGAAATCCAAATACCTATGGTGAATGCAACCCCATATGCTGATCCGAAGCAGCCTACTCCAGTTGCCCTCTCGACCGATGTACAACTCAGCCATTACAGTGGAGCCTATATCCGCCTCTATAAACCGGTGAACCCCCCAACAGAAACCAAGCTTCCACTCATCATCTATTTACACGGAGGCGACTTCGTGTTGTTTAGTGCATCAACTGTCATTTTTCATGACTTCTGCAACAACATTGCTGCCCAGTTTCCAGCTGTGGTAGCCTCTGTTGAATACCGGCTTGCACCTGAAAACCGGCTCCCAGAAGCTTATGAAGATGCATTGAATGCTATTTTTTGGGTTAAGTCCCAAGCACAGGGTTCCTTCGGTCGTGATCCATGGTTAGACTATGCTGATTTTTCTAGGGTTTTCTTAATGGGCAGTAGCTCAGGTGCCAACATAGTTTACCACACAGCTATTCGTGCACTTGATTTCGATCTTCGACCAATGAGAATACTAGGGATTCTAATGATTCAGCCCTTTTTCGGCGGAGTTCAAAGAACTCCATCAGAGATTAGACTTATGGATGATACATATGTTCCTTTGTATGTATGTGATGTGTTGTGGTCGTTAGCATTGTCAGCCAATGTCGATCGTGATCATGAGTTTTGTAATCCATTGACTGGTGATTCTTACCTGGGACGGGTCCCACATTTGCCTAGATGCTTTATTAAAGGCCACGAGGGCGACCCACTGGTCGATAGGGCCAAACAGTTGGTTCAGTTGTTGCAGTCGTATAGAGTGCCAGTGGTTTATCAATTTAGAGCTTGTTTGACAAAGATTATAAACCCATTTTGGTTTATTTCAGTTGTAATTTTTGACTTTTCAACCTACTTTTAACATAAAAAGTCAACAATTTCAACTCAAATAAACTAATATTGGTCAAATAAACCAAAAATTGGTTTATAAACTAGTTTATAATCTCTGTCAAACGGGCTCTTAATCGAGGAGGTTATCATGGTATAGAACTTTTAAATAAGACTGAAGCTCAGTTTTTGTATAGTGCTATGAGGAATTTCGTCTACTCCACTGGAGATACTGATGATAGAGATTCTTTTACATATTTTTAATGCTTTTGAACCTCTATTGAAGGCCCTTTTTTCTATATTCTACAATGCACCCGAGTGAATAATTTCTTGAGTTCTAATAAAAGGGAGATTTTTGGGTTTGAAAAATCTGGAACGAATTATGAAGGCCAAGAATGTGTTTGATCATGCTTTAATGATGAGTAAGTAAGGGTTGTTATATGGTTGAGGCACACAATCTTCTTACTTTTTTTTTTTTTTTTTTTTTTTTTTTCTCTTTTTGGCTTTGGTAGTAGGCCTGGACATTGGACGAGCCAGTTTGGAACCAAACATGAATCAGAACTGTCGGTTCGGATTGGAGTTTGGTTCTGCCCATAACATTTTGTTTTAAAATCGTGAATTGACAATATATATTTTGAAAAAAATTAAAAATTGCAAACTCGTTAATATTAAAATATTTTAAATATTAAAACAATTTTTAAACTTTATAAATATTAATTGGAAAATAGACGTCAAAATAGCAAATTCATAATTTAAAGTAAAAAAAAAAAAAAATCTCTCTCAAGAATGTTATATGGTTGAGGCACACATTTTTTTTCCCTCCTCTTTTTGGCCTTGCTATTACCGTATTAGAGAATGTTACGCACGTGCATAGGTCTAGATTGCAATAATTTGTTCATATATTGACGAATAAAATCACTATCATTTCCAGCAAATTTTGTTTGGTAGTGAAATACATCATTGTAAGCAATTTGAATAGCACTTTGATTGCCACAATAAAGAGGATAGCATGTTGAATTTCAAAGACTAGGTATATATAACTTGCAAGTACAAATTCACTTATTATTTACTATCAAAATTCTATTTATCCTCCATTTAGTACAAGAAACACACATCAATAATATTACGCGGTTATATGTTGGTTATAGTTTCAATATTTAATCGACGTGAGGTTATCTCTCACAAAATAGTTACTCGTTTGAACATATTAATCTTAGAATCCGAATGCTCGTTTAAGTTTTAGACGGACTGAATTGTTCGTTTGAGCTTAATAAATTATTATATTATATTAAGACTTTGAATTCCATCTTAATAGACCAATTTTGTTAAGAAGAGTATCTCAAATATTTATATGTTGGTTATAATTTTAATATTTAATCGATGTGAAATTTATTTACTGATTCAATTAATCATGGATTATTTCTTTTATGTTTTTTTTTAGTTGTAAAAGATTTATTGTTGGCTACTACTTCCTCAATTCCAAATTGTGAGATCCATCTCAAAACAGCATCTCAAGTGTAAAGTCAACCATATAAAATCACATAGACTCAACTAAAAGGGTGCCTTTTGACCGGTTTATAGATATATATGTGTAGTTTTTTAATTAAAAAGTTACAACTTTTGGAGGGGGTATGAATCTAATCTCCATTTTAAATAGCCGTCATCTGTAGACGCCTCGAGCCTTTGATGAATGAATTTAGTTTGAGAATGGATATTAAAAATTAAATTTAAATAAATATATATATTTTATTTTTATTAATTTAAACTTTTAGACGAGACATTTTAAAATTCTCAATCCTCCTTAGCACAAACTTATTTTCCAGATCATACTTATTTTTTCTAATCTAATCCAAAGATAGGAAGTCAACCGAGTAAAATTACTTGAAGAAATTACAAATTAATAATTCTAATTGTATTTTTCTTTTTTGTTGAAGAAATTGAACTAGTATATTTCAATATATGAAAACATCTGTTGTGTTTAATGTTAATTACGAACAAATATATGATGCTTAACATGTAGAAATTTCCTTTTCAAATTAAGGAAAATCCAATTGATCAAGGAAAATTTATATGACCCAAATCATTCCATCTTAATCACCGATTTGCATTGATTTTGAATTTCCAATTATAGTTGGCCAATTTGGAAATTGTTGAGATTAGTTCATGATTCCTTATATTATGGAATCATTTTTGATAAACACTCAGTGATGGACCGAGCATATTAAAGAACGAATGTTTGGGGTCTCTATTGTCATTCCGTCTACTTCCTTCACTTTGTACCATCATTCAGAAGTTGGAACAAGGCATTAGAAGCTCTCAAACTAAAAATTCAGCAGCTACAAAAAGCTATCACGCCGTCAATAGCCGGATGTATTTCGATCATCCAAAATTCTGCATATTTGATCGTATTTACTGTTATTTAAGCATATAGATGCTTACAGTTGGTATCAAAGCCACTTATTTACATCTACATTGATGATACTAGAAACTTTTTATCAAAATACTCGAGTATTCGAAATATAAATTTTGGAGTTTTTTTTTGTGAGAAATAAAGTTAGAAATCATTAGTAAATTGATTTCCTAACATTTATGTGAAAGAAACATTGTTTTTGGCGTCCGGGAGGTTTTGAAAATATCGGGTCTGTAATTGGGTCGGATGGATATAAAATGACTCCTCTGCAGGTTGAAGACACTTTAAAAATATTGTGTTTGACCTTTGTTCAGCAAACGATTTGGACATTTCTATTAGGGCCCAAAATATATTGGTTTCTAGTTTTGTTAAGTCAAAATCTTTGGCCATAACATGGAAATATTTTGGCCCAAATGAAACGTCTCATATTGTGAAATACTCATAATTTTGGCATTTCTTATGAATTGAAATTTTAAATTATTATGTGCTGTAATTATTTTATTTTGGTATGAATAATTCTTTTGTTTCATTATACATACAAATTTGAATAAAATATTTTTGTGCTTTGAATTATTTCATATATATTAATATTGCCTATTGGTACATGCAATTTTGTATATGAATAATTTTTGGAGAATTTTAAATTTCTAGTGATCCATATAATTTTAAATAATTAGAGATTAGCCACAACATCTTTAATTATACAAAATTATATATTAAGTGGTTTAGAATCACATATAGGAAAAGTGACATTTATTCTAATTTATTGTACATGATATAATAAAATTTATCCCACAGAAATTTTTTATTATATTGATATTATTAATTAGGGTAGAATATCAAATTTTATTTATTAATTTACCCACAAGAATTAAGAAAAGGGACATGAATTGATAGTTTTATCATAAAGATACATGAATCTAATTGAATTAGGACTTTAGCCCACAAGCAAGTTTTATGTCACTAGATTCTTAAATTTTGGAACGTGATTTACATTGGTAAAATACGATATAGGTTTATTAGTCTCAAATTAATGTAATGTATGCATGTATGTTTGATTTTTATGCAGTCATGCAGGCTGTGAATTTTTCTGATATTAAATGTGATATTCTCCAACTGAAAGGAGACAACTACAAGGTATGAAAGGGGGTGATTCTCATTCATTTGGGATACATAAACATTGATTATGATATTAGGAAAGACAAACCGACTATTACTATGACCAACACTTCAGAAGAAAAGGTTTTTTATGAACAGTGGGAGTGATCTAATCGCTTTAGCATGATGTTCATAAAGACCAAAATCTCTAGTATTCGAGGTTCTGTCGATAAGCATGACGATATCAAGGCATTACTAAAGACTATTGATAAACAGTTTGTGACTTCAGATAAATCACTTGCTAGCACCTTAATAATGAAGTTTTCATCATTAAAGCTCACTAGTGTGAGAGGTGTGCATGAGCACATCATACAAATAAGGGACGTTGCAGTTCAGTTGATATGTCTGATTCCTTCCTTGTACATTACATACTGAGCACTCTTCCACACCCATATGGGCCTTTCAAAATCTCTTATAACACATATAAGGACAAATGGTCAATCAATGAACTTCTGACCATGTGTGTTCAAGAAGAAAGAAAGCTGGTTATGGAAATAGGTGAGAGTGCATTATTGGTAACACATAAGAAGGACCAGAACCAAAGAAAGAATCAGAACCAAGCCAAACAAAAAGGGAAAGGTAAAATACCACCCCAATGTGGAATCAAAAAGAAAAATAAGTGCTTCTTCTGTAAAAAGAAGAGACACGTGAAAAAGGATTGTACGAAATTTCATATTTGGTTTGAAAACAAAGGTGAATCAATCTCTTTTGTTTTCTGTGAATCTAATATAGTTGATGTTAATCATAATAAATGGTGGATAGATTATGGTGCTACAATTCATATTTCGAATACATTGCAAGGTATGCAAAACCTAAGGAAGCCAATAGAAAGTGAGCAAAGCATTTTATTAGGAAACAATGTGGGTTCACGTGTGGAGGCTATTGGAACATGCAATTTAGCTTTAAATAATGAGCATGTTTTAAAATTGGAAAAGGCCTTTTACATTCCAAGTTTTTCTAGAAATTTGGTTTCAATTTCAAGACATGTACCTTTGGGATATTCGTTTAATTTTTTAGATACATCTTTTAGTTTGTTTTATAAATCTGGCCTTGTTGGGAATGGTATTTTGTGTGATGATATTTTTTCTATTAATTTACAACATGGTGTTGTTAATAATGTTCTGCATGTTCACACTAGTAATAAACGTTGTATTATTAATGAAGATTCCTCTATATTGTGGCACTGGAGATTGGGGCATATCCTCATAAATAGAATCAAAAGATTAGTAAATGAAGGAGTACTTAGTACTTTGGATTTTGCTAATTTTGAAACTTGTGTGGATTGCATTAAGGAAAATCAGACTAACAAGTTAAAGAAAGGTGCCAAGAGAAGTATAGATATCTTAGAAATCATACATTTAGATATTTGTTGTCCAGACATGGGCACTCACGTTCCAAAATATTTCATCTCCTTTATAAATGATTATTCACGATACATGTATTTCTTCTTGCTTCATAACAAGAGCGAAGCATTAGATGCCTTTAAAATTTTTAAAGCAAAAGTAGAGAAACAATGTAGTAAGCAAATAAAGATAGTGAGAATGGATAGAGGTGGAGAATATTATGGTAGATACACTGATGATGGAAAAGCACCTGCTCAATTCACGAAGTTTCTTGAAGAGCATGGGATAGTTTTCCAATACACTATGCCTGGTTCTCTGGACCAGAATGGTGTGTTAGAAAGAAGAAACCAAACATTATTAGACATGGTGCAGAGTATGCTTAGCAGCTCCAAGCTTCCTAAATCCTTGTGGACTGAAGCTCTTAAAACGATTGTGAATATATTGAACCGGGTTCCAACCAAAGCTGTCCCAAGGACGCCATTTGAACTATGGAAAGGTTGGAAGCTGAGTTTGTTACATATGCGCGTTTGGGGATGCTCGTCTGAAGTAATAGTTTATAATCCACAAGAGAAGAAATTGGACCCAAGGACTATTAGTAGGTATTTCATTGGATATGCCAAAAGGCCTAAGAGTTACACATTTTATTGTCTATCTCATAGCACTAGAATTGTGGAATCAAGAAATGCAAAATTTCTTGAGAATAACTTAATCAGTGAGAGTAATCAATTTCAGAACATAGTCTCTAAAGGAGATCAACCTTCCACATCAAGTGAAAGATTGGTTATTGTTCACAACACTTCTCAGGTCCAAACGGGTGTTGTACAATTAATCGATGAAGTTCCACAACCTGCTCATGATGATTATGTTGATCAAATTGTACAGGAAATGCCAGAAATGGTTAAACAACTAGTTGGACAACATGACCCTCAGGAAAATGTTGAACCAATATTAAGTAGATCTACAAGAGAAAGAAGATCAGCAATTTCAGATGACTATGTCGTGTATCTACAAGAATTGGACTTATTGATATAAATGTACTAGCTATATTTTCATAGCTAATGCCTTATTTGTTGTTGTATTGATATAAATGTACTATCTATATTTTCGTAGCTAAATTACTATGCAAATTCCCAACGAAAATAAATTTGTCATTGAGTTGAATTACATTTACAAAAAATATGTACCACTATTTATTGTATCAATATATTTTTCTTGTGAATTAAAAATATTTAAAATACACTAACAAACAAATATGAAATTGCATAACTTCACTATTCAAATTTACACAAATTACATCAATTTTGCTTTCCTTTCAAAAATCAATGCTAACCTCTTGAGATTAAATCGTAGTCCAAAGCCAAGTTGACGCAGTATTCCATACCTTCTCCACAATTACTATGAAACAATAAAAGTTTAAGGCCAATAAGTATATTTAAACGGGCAATTAATATACTTATATACATTAGAAATTAAATATAAATTGAAAAATATTTGATTTTATGTATTAATTGAAAAGTACTCATGAATACTTATATATATCTTGTTAAAAAATACTACTAATAATTGATTAATCATAAATTAATTTAAGTTACCTAAAAAAAAAATAAAAAAACAAATATTACTCTCTATCAAAATATATTTTCTCTCGTCTCTATAATATTCCCCTCTCTTCTAAACTACTTTCTCTCTCCACATTATACCTTATCAATTCAATCAAACTTCAAAATTGCATAATCAAAATCTCTATGCTAAGAAAAATTATTGCACAATTCTATCAATACGGAATAATAAAATACGGTAGCAATTGAAGTTTAAAAAAATAAGACAACTTGTTGTTTAAACAATGGACATTTATAAATTATTTAAACAAGTTTAACTTGAAAATTATTTCAAATTTCAGTAATTATATGAACTAACAAAAGTAACAATGACAAATAATAAGGTAAGTACTCATTGTGAAATAATTATATTTGATTTGTAACATAATACATACACAATTATAGGACATAAGTTGTTTAGCAATTAGAACCACGAGTTTTTTTATACTGCAATCATTCTGTAAATATATAAAATTTAAATCTTTGATAAAATGTTGTAAAATATTATTGACCAGTTAGTACATTTACATGTAGTGGCAATAACAAATGCACTTTTTTCCGATGCTAATATGTTGATAGGAAGAAAAAAATAATTAATTAAATAAAAATTCTATAAATATTAGAAATCTTACATTGTGTTACTTCACATTAAAAATCAACACAGGTACCAATTTGTAAAACTAATGAACACATAAAGCAATTTTAGTACCAACAATGCTGAATTTGTTTCGAAAATGAAATTGCATTATAATTTATAACATAATAATCAAGTTGATTCAATTAACTCATTACATAACACATGCATGTTAATGGCAAACCCATAACACAATAAATAATCAGTATTTTCACCTTTTACTTTATACTTTTACCACTTGAGAGATACAATTACAGTGTTGTAGTTAGTACTATTGATAATTCCTCACCCCTCTGCCTTATGTGGAAAAAAATTGTACTTTTTTCCGTTCTTGCTTCTTCTTCTTCTTCTTCGACTTTTTACGGGATTCACTCCAACGAATTAAAGGAAGTTTTAATATTAAGCCACTCCAATACACCACAACTTACATTAAGCAACAATACCACTGTTGTGCGATATAAATCCCGCAAGTGGACGGATCGTTTACAAGTAATATAATGATGTGAAGAGTGTCGAACCCACGATGACCAGATATTAATTTAACTAATTAATTTAACAACTTAAATTCTAACAATAAAAGGAAACACAATCAATTTGATTTTTGTATTCTAAAACTACTTTAATTTTATCTGAACTATCAAACAATTAACTTTAAAATGGTAAGAACGAATTCAAGATCTACTAATACTAGGATTTGCGAATCCACCAACACTTTCCTTAATCAATTATCCGTTTAACCGTTTTAGCTTATAATTACCATAGATTGAAAATCGGCGTTCCTAAATTAATCAAAAGCCTCTCTCGATGGTCAATCAATTCTATATGTTATGTGAACTTCATTATCTCTAATTAAGCTTCGAACATAAACACATGCATTAAAATCTCAAGAACACCTAAATGGATTTCATAAAGCATAATAGTAATCTCTATCTATTATTGGACCCTATGTTATTCAATACCACGTGCTTAATCTATATTGAATCTCTCGACTTCGATATAGATCACAATATATTCTAATGGTGATCAGGCATTAAAATAATAGAAAAACTGCATAAAGAATAATCAACCCAAGAAGTAATTAACTACTAAAACGGAAAAACATCTAATTAATTAAAAATTCATGAGGTTTCATCGTTCATCCTAGAAAAGGTAAATTAGCCGGACATGATTATGTCAATTATAACAATAATTGACTTCACCATGATCCGGCGAAAGAAAAAGAAGAAGAAGAAGAAATAAATACAACCCGTGACTTCGGCTGAAGAATCTTCCTCCCGAGCCTTGATCTTCAATTCTCCTCTTGTATCTTGTTTCCAAAATTCTCCTCCAAAATCCCTCTCTTTGTTATGGCTTTCCTCTTGCTTTTATAATGTTCTCTAACCCCTATAAGACGTGAATTTGGTGTTTGAATCAATATGGACTTTGTAGAGTTCTAAATTCATCAGGAAACTGCCAAAACTCTGCCGCGTAATGCCTTGCGATCGCATGGTGTCTCACCTTGCGATCGCATGGTTCATGTGATTAATGTTCTGCTGAAAATCTTGGGGACTTGCGAGCGCAGGAATGGTTAACCATGCGATCGCATGGTTAACTTGGTCATAGATCTGGTTCCTTTCATTTTATATTTGCATGCCAAGTCCCTGAAGTATCTTTTCTTAGCGGTTTGAGTCCCTTTTCTTCTATTTGCTCTCTTTTCATCCGATTTACACTTGAATTTGATTATTTCCTAAAATGAACAAAAACAACACACAATTATACTGAAAACAAATAAGAGTACTCATAATTTTCCCTTTTTGTGAGCCCAGATAAGTACAAAATTGTACTTATCAAATACCCCCAAACTTGAACTATTATTCGTCCTCGAATAAACTAACTAAAAACAATCATGCGCATACTAATAAAAATAATAAAAAAAAAAGTTATACTATAAATAGCTTGCCGTTCTTTTGTAACAACTTATAATTCATGACGAGTATCCAGATATTACTATTGCAAACATGATCCTATTTAAACTATATTTGACACGTGTTTGAAAGCAGTTAATCTGATTCACTTAATTTCTATGGTGATGGTAGCCCAACCATTTGGTCAAATTTTCCTTTCCCTCTCGTAAGGTACACTTCTCCCAAAATAATTGTTTTCTCTCAAATTTCCGATATTTTGGTTCTAAGGTTTTGGTTCACATTCTTTTCTTGCTTGATACTGGTTGAGAAAGCTAGTAATCGTGACAACCTAGGTTTATGAAGATTCTCCAATTTATGAGCACTCTCGACTAGAAAGTTTCTACTAAGTAAGTCAAACCCATTAGTCATCTAATCCACATGTTTACTTTGCAAAGAATTTTTTTTTTTTTTTTCATTTTTCATCATTTTTTTTTTTTTAAAATTAAATCTTATGTGCAAAACTCAATTCTTTAAGCTTTCTAGATGACTCATGTAACGAGCTTTAGGTCGATGACTCCCAAGTCTTTTGAACTTTAGGGCATCGGGTTTTGAGAAACCCCTACGGGCCTTTTCACTCAAGTCAAATAGGCTACGAAAAGAGTTATAAGATATTAATAGTATGCGAAACTCAGTTCATTAAGCTTTCTAAATGACCCATGTAACGAGCTTTTGGTCAATGACTTTATCACTCGAGTCAAAAAGGCTACGAAATGAGTTATGTAAAAATAATAGCTGTACTCTTTGCGTGCAATAAGTTCATGCTAGGGGATTAGATTCCTAACATTCGGTCATTACTTAGTTTCTTCTAACTGGTCTAAAGTGCTCCACACGATTTTTCAACACACATGGAATCAATCATAACCTAGATAGCCACTATCACAGCTTAACTACCACACTTACTCACTCTATTGGTTACTTGGTTGAGATACAATGATTCTTAGATTCAAAAAAAGGGGTATCCTATTGTTTTCAACATAAGTGCACCAACATAGCTAAAAATCATCTTAACTGGCCGACATAACACGACATCAGACATGGTCAAATAGCCTCACATTTAGACAAAAGTAATAATATGTTTACAAGTCATGGATTACATCAAAATTTAAAAAAAATTCATTATTAGCCGGCAAAGCTATTCATATCACACAAACATGCAAACAAATAAAAATTTTTTTTTTTTTTTTTTTTTTAATTTAACAATCAATATCAAGTATTATCATCAGATCAAAGTATTATCATCAGATCAAACATTTTTTCACTACCCCCAAACTTAAAAGATACATTGTCCCCAATGTAAAAATAATTCAAAAGGGTATATAAAGATCAGAGACTACCCAGATGTGGATCGGATGGTGCCGGGAGAAAATGTGTGATAAGATCAACTGGAGGAGAAATCTGAACAGGTTGGTCGGCAAATCTTTGCTTGAATGTCATCCAGCCAGTCGGCAGGTTGTAACCTTAAAAAAATAATAATGATAAAAATAATAAGAAACTATAAATAAGAAATTTTTTTTTTTTTTTTTTTTTTTTTTTTTTATGTGTTGCGATCGCAAGGACAAAATGTCCTGCGATCGCGACTAATGAAAAATCTGGGCAGAAAGCTTTCCGCCCAGGCCATGCGATCGCAGAGGGTTATACCATGCGATTGCATGGTACAAAATTTGAGAAATCGAAATTTTTTTTTTTTTTTTTTTTAATAATAATGGAAAAACGTACTTATGCAAGATGACGATGATTGTAGCCTTAAAACCTAAGAATTAAAAACCTACTTTAAATGCTAGAAACCTAAAACGTGCAAATTGTCAATTGAAATCCTAAAATTGAAATAATACGAAATTTAAATAAAAGGGTAGAAAAATGGGTTGCCTCCCATTGAGCGCTTCTTTAAAGTCATTAGCTTGACTTTGTCGTGGTGATTGCTCAAGACACTTTGAATAAATCTTTGGAGGACCTGTTCTTCTTGCTATGATCAACTTCTAAACAATTTTTGTTTACCTTCCAGAGGTTGATTTTTTCCTTATCATACTGATATGATTTCGTTTTGCCGCCCTGCTCGAATTCAACTAAGAAAATTTCACCTTCTTCATCAGCTTTGGTCACAGAAGACGGGTGGAACTCCTCTTTCTGCACATATTCTTCTTCTCGAAGTGGTGTCTCCTGGTGTTGGGTCACAACTTTATCATCAATGCTCCCTGCTTTCTGGTCAATGACATCAATGTCGAAACAAGAATCTGAAGAGCTTGGGAATTTAATTGCTTTGAACACATTGAATATAATGTGCTCATCATTCACTTTCAGCGTAAGTTCTCCTTTTTGAACATCAATTACTGCCCGACCAGTAGCCAAGAAAGGTCGACCCAAAATGAGTGGTACATCCCTGTCTTCGCACATATCCAGAATAATAAAATCAGCAGGGAATATGAACTTGCCCACTTTCACCAATATATCTTCAACTATTCCCCTTGGGCGTTTGATTGTTCTATCTGCAAGCTGAAGTGTTACTGTTGTTGGCTTTGCTTCTCCTAAACCGAGCTGCTGAAAAATAGAGTAAGGCATTAAATTCACACTAGCACCCAAATCACATAAAGCTTTATCAAAAAATAAACTACCAATAGTGCAAGGAATATTAAAACTCCCTGGATCTTTTAATTTCGGCGGTAGCTTGTTTTGCAATATGGCACTACATTCTTCGGTGAGCGCGACTGTTTCATGCTCCTCCAACTTTCTTTTATTTGCAAGAATGTCCCTCATGAATCTGGCATAGCTAGGCATTTGAGCTAAGGCATCGGCGAATGGTATATTGATGTGCAGCTTTTTGAAAACATCTAGGAACTTCTTGAATTGCTGGTCTAGCTTATGTTTTCGCAACCTTTGAGGAAATGGAATTGGAGGGACGTAAGCCGGTGGTGGAATATAAGCTGGTGGAGAGTCCTGTTCTGGTGCAACTTCTGCATCTAATTTATTTTCTCTCGCTTTGTCGGACACAGTTTCCTTTTTTACACCTGGCCTAATCACATGAATCTCTGGTAACTGAACACCGCTCCTCGTGGTAATTGCATTTACTTGCTCATTTGGATTGACTTCGGTATTGCTTGGCCATGTGCCTGGTTGTCTCTCAGTCAACAATTTAGCCAACTGCCCAATCTGATTTTCCATATTCTTGATAGCAACATCCTGTCTTTTCTGCATCTCATCCTGTCTTTTCTGCATCTCCTTCAATTCAGTGACAGCTTCTTCCAGTCCTCCTTCTCTTTCTTGTGGCCTCCCTTGATTTGGCGGATTCTGGATATTCTGGTTGTTGCCATAGGAGAAGTTTGGATGATTTCTCCATCCTGGATTGTATGTCTGTGAATAAGGGTTATTCTGCTGATGCTGAAAATTCTGAGCATATGCAACTTGCTCAGGAAAAGGCATATCAACCTTTGTCAATGGGCACTCCGAAGACTGATGGTTTGCCCCACATGTTACACAGATTGGTAAAGGCATATGAACCATATTAGCTGAATGAGAATATTTTATTGATTCCATCTGCTTTGCCAATGCATCAATTTTTGCCAATAAAAGCGAATTGGTGCCCACTTCGTGTATCCTTGTTGCTTTCCTCTGCAATCCTCTTTCTGGCCACATAATAAACTGTTCACTCATGGTTTCAAATAGATCGTAAAGGTCACCGGCGGATCTATTTTGGATAGAGCCACCTGCTGCAGAATCTACTGAAGAACGACTGGTTGGAGCTAGTCCAGAGTAGAAATAATGATTCTGAGCTGCTAAAGGGAAACCATGACTTGGACACTTCCGGAGCAATTGTTTGAATCTTTCCCATGCCTCGTGAAAATTTTCCAACTCAGATTGTTGGAAATTGGAAATTTCATATTTTAGTCTGTTTACTCTGGCTGGTGGAAAATATTTCAATGTGAATTTATGGATCAGATCTGTCCAAGTAGTAATGCTCCCAGGCGGTAGAGAATCTAGCCATTCTCTAGCTTTGTCCTTCAATGTGTGTGGAAAGAGCCTCATCTTCAGTGCCTCCTCATTAACACCTTGGTATTTGAAATTGCCACAGAATTCATCGAAGCGAGAAATGTGGTAATGAGGATTTTCATCTGTCAACCCATAAAACGGCAGGTTGTTCGAGAATAAATTCATCACATCTGGCCTCAACTGGAAGTTGTCGTGTCCATAAGGTGGATAGACTATGCTGGACCGATTCTCAACAATCGGTGGCATCATATATTCACCCATAAGAATATCTCGTTCACTAACTTCAACTGGTCGAGCAATTGGTGCTTGATTATTTATCTGATCATGTACTTGATTGTCTGCTATTGTGTCTTGCTGTGTTTTCTTTTCTCATTTTTCACGTTGTCGTCGGTGAAAACTTCGTTCAATTTCTGGATCTAAATCAAATAGATCAAGATCTTTTGTACGTGGCATGCACACTTAACACCTGAAAAATTAGAAAATATATACAATTCAGCAGTATCACGAAAAACTACAAATAAAACTAATCTAAAAATAAAAATAAAAATAAAATAAATAACAATAAACAATTGTTAAAACTAAACTATCAATTAATGTAGTAATTAATAAACTAGTCCCCGGCAACGGCGCCAAAAACTTGTTGTGCGATATAAATCCCGCAAGTGGACGGATCGTTTACAAGTAATATAATGATGTGAAGAGTGTCGAACCCACGATGACCAGATATTAATTTAACTAATTAATTTAACAACTTAAATTCTAACAATAAAAGGAAACACAATCAATTTGATTTTTGTATTCTAAAACTACTTTAATTTTATCTGAACTATCAAACAATTAACTTTAAAATGGTAAGAACGAATTCAAGATCTACTAATACTAGGATTTGCGAATCCACCAACACTTTCCTTAATCAATTATCCGTTTAACCGTTTTAGCTTATAATTACCATAGATTGAAAATCGGCGTTCCTAAATTAATTAAAAGCCTCTCTCGATGGTCAATCAATTCTATATGTTATGTGAACTTCATTATCTCTAATTAAGCTTCGAACATAAACACAAGCATTAAAATCTCAAGAACACCTAAATGGATTTCATAAAGCATAATAGTAATCTCTATCTATTATTGGACCCTATGTTATTCAATACCACGTGCTTAATCTATATTGAATCTCTCGACTTCGATATAGATCACAATATATTCTAATGGTGATCAGGCATTAAAATAATAGAAAAACTGCATAAAGAATAATCAACCCAAGAAGTAATTAACTACTAAAACGGAAAAACATCTAATTAATTAAAAATTCATGAGGTTTCATCGTTCATCCTAGAAAAGGTAAATTAGCCGGACATGATTATGTCAATTATAACAATAATTGACTTCACCATGATCCGGCGAAAGAAAAAGAAGAAGAAGAAGAAATAAATACAACCCGTGACTTCGGCTGAAGAATCTTCCTCCCGAGCCTTGATCTTCAATTCTCCTCTTGTATCTTGTTTCCAAAATTCTCCTCCAAAATCCCTCTCTTTGTTATGGCTTTCCTCTTGCTTTTATAATGTTCTCTAACCCCTATAAGACGTGAATTTGGTGTTTGAATCAATATGGACTTTGTAGAGTTCTAAATTCATCAGGAAACTGCCAAAACTCTGCCGCGTAATGCCTTGCGATCGCATGGTGTCTCACCTTGCGATCGCATGGTTCATGTGATTAATGTTCTGCTGAAAATCTTGGGGACTTGCGAGCGCAGGAATGGTTAACCATGCGATCGCATGGTTAACTTGGTCATAGATCTGGTTCCTTTCATTTTATATTTGCATGCCAAGTCCCTGAAGTATCTTTTCTTAGCGGTTTGAGTCCCTTTTCTTCTATTTGCTCTCTTTTCATCCGATTTACACTTGAATTTGATTATTTCCTAAAATGAACAAAAACAACACACAATTATACTGAAAACAAATAAGAGTACTCATAATTTTCCCTTTTTGTGAGCTCAGATAAGTACAAAATTGTACTTATCAACCACTATTTCAACGTATTGGGCAACTTTAAAAAAATGATGCCTCAATTTTCGGCTTTTCCTTCAAACACAAGAACCATTATTGATCATCATCAAACCTTCCGTTCTAAATACTAAATGATTTCAGGATCTCAACAGGCATTTAAGAAAATAGTACATCAACTCTTGTTTTGTTTTTTGTTTTTTCATGTTTGATTAGTCTGCTATAATTGCACTTATCTACAAATTCACCTATCACAAGAAAATAGTACATCAACCTTCCGTTGATAATTGTTGGGAATTTAGGTTTATCTACAAATTCACTTATCACAAGAACATGTATTAACTAAAAATAGAGATAATAATAAATGTTTACCTGAAAATTTCAAAGTCGAAGAAAAATGACGAACTATAATAAATAAACACTCCATTATCCAAAAAATTGTAAAAATTGCTTTAAATCCAAAATCTCACAGTTTCATCATATATCGCTGTTTGATTCTCCAAAATAACTCTACATGATGGATCTATTTCTTATGTAGGCTACTAATTTAAAATAGGATTAATTACACTAATTGTTCCCATTCTTTCAGGTTTATAAGGATTTCATCCCTATTCAATATTTTTAGCAGATATCATCTCCATCTTTTCATTTATTCGCACATATGGTCCCCAAATCACTATTTTTCACTATTTTGACAATTCTTTGACAAATTTACCTTTGGACTTAAATAAATAAAAATGATAGGAAAAAGAAAATACAATGAAAATATTACAATTTGGCCCTTAACCTTTTCAAAAATACAAATAAATCTTAAAAAAAATTATTTTATACATATAGGTGTTCTTCCCCAACCAATGAGAAATGTTTGGTTTTAATCATCTTTTTCAACCCCCGCCCCCCAAGTAAGCTGTGATGTCATTTTTGCCAAAGTCAAGGCACTAGGAGATTTCTCTTTGGAACCACTTGGTTTTGGAATGGGAGTGCTTGGTGGTTTCAAGCCTTCATAACTGTTAACATCAAATCAGAGAGTAAGTGAGTGATTCAGTAATATGAAAAGGAACTTAAATAAGCAAGAACTAACACAGTGTACTGAGACAAATGCCGGGTTTTCTACTCTTCTATTTTTGCTGATTTAAAATCAGAAACATCTACTTCTGCTCCCACGATTTTGCTAGCTCTGGAAGAATTGGTTTCACTACATCGGTAGCTTCTTTGTGAGCACTAGGTGGATTTGGTGTGGGAGATGAAGGTGGCTTCAGATCCTCATAACTACAATGACAACAAGGATAAGATTTTTCATGATTTTGTGGACAAGTTATCAATGGCGGATCCTGCCCAAATTTTTTCACTCAATCACGCAAGATTGACTTTTTTTTTTTCACTCAATCATGAAAAATAAAAATTTACATCATCTACAAAGCTAAACCAGAAAAACCACCAAGTTCACATATGATAATTCACGAAACCATGCTAAATTCAATGGTTTAAAACCAAACATTTCTCTTTAATTGGGGAAGAACACATATATGTATAAAATAAAATAGTTTATGATTTATTTGTACTTTTGAAAAGACTAAGGGCCCAATTGTAATATTTTCATCGTATTTTCTTTTTTCTATCATTTTAATTTATTTAAGTCAATGGGCAAAATTGTCAAAGAATTGTCGAAATAGTGAAAAATAGAGATTTGGGGACCATATGTGCGAATAAATGAAAGGATGGGGATGATATCTGCTTAAAAAATTGAATATGATGAAATTGTTATACACCTAAAAGAATGGAGACCATTAATGTAATTAACCCTTTAAAATACAATTATATTATAAGCTATCTAATTTAATAGGGCTATATAAGTGATCAATTAATTGTACTCTAGAAACATATATCGGTATGTACTCTGTAATGTGTAGAGATATATCACTAGTCTAATTAGGATCAATACAAATCTAATTAGCTAATACATAAAGAGTATCATATGGTTAGGTCCCAAAGTCAAAACATTAATTAGCTCATAGCTTTTCTCTTCTGTCACCTTCCTGGAGCGAGATCCCAACACTCTTAATTTCAACGCAATGGTTCTCTAATTATCTAAATATAATTAGAGATTTATGTTTAATGTTTAAATTTAACAAGTGGTATCAGAGCATAAATACTGTTAAATTATTAGGATTTTTTTATACATGTTTAGCTTTTTGATGAATATTCTCCTAAGGAATTTTTGGGTAAAAATAAATAAAAATCTTTGTGAATGAGTATAATTATTTTTGGCTTGTTTTGTTGAGAAAAATTCAAACCTAAAAATTAAAGATCAAACATTAAAAAATTTAAAAAATAGAAAGGTAAACAGCAGCGGCGGCGCTGTTGGGACGAAACAACATCGCCCACAGCTGCCGCTGCTGCGGTTGAAGAGCCGCCCCATCACATCTGACAACGCTAGGGTTTCAAACCGTTGCTGCAATATTTTGAGACAGGACCTCATATGTAAATTTGATGGATTCAAGGATTAAGGTGTAATTTTTAATTCAAGTCCTTAAAGTTTTTAGATTTTAAAATCTTAGCCCTTAATGTTTTAGATTTTTAGATTTAGTTCTTAAGGTTTTGAATTTTAAATCTTAGCTCTTTAAATTTTTTATAAAATTTTGGGCCTTAAAAGTTTGGAGTTTGAAATTAAGCTCTTATAGTTTTGAATTTTAAGATTTAGTCCTTAAAGTTTTGGATTTTGAATATTAGTTCCTTCAAGTTTTGGATTTTTTTAAATCTTACGTCCTTGAAGTTTGGTATTTTCTAATTTAATCCCTAAAATATCTACATATTCTTAAATTAATCGTTGCATATTTAAAAATAAATAAATTGAAACAATACGTTGCCAAAGTAACCTCTATTGCGTAGATTTTTTTTATTGTGGAATATTAAGTTGTGTGTCTATTGTTTATCCGAATAATGACAGGCACAAAGAAATTTTACTATTTGGCCAAATGGTATATAACTGTGGTGATAAATATTTGACAATTATAAAGTTTTCATGTGGACAATAAGTTGGTCCAAAGAAAGGCTTATTGTTTGATAAATTAATTATCAATATTTGATTACTACGCATAGAGTACCAGTTGCAAGTTCATGTTTCTGTCCAAAAACTAAATATCAATATTGTGCTAGGTATGTTATGATGTGGCCCACCATTATATAATTTGCCATATATATGTTATGACATAATCATTAATTATGAGCATGTTATATTCTATCGTTTTGAGTTTCCGGTTCTGCTTCTACAATATTTGCCAACAGTAATTCTATTCATGTGCTTAATGGCACAAATTTCAAGAATTGAAAAGAGAACGTTATGATTATTCTCTATTACATCGATCTTGACATAACTATTAAAGTTGATGGTCACAATATCTTATTATTTATAATAAGAGTGTGTTTGGCATAGTTTCATTTAAATTCTTTTTCATTTAAACTTATTTTCAACTACATATTCCATGTGACTCACAACTTGTAAACAATATATTTCACCAATTTTTTTTTTTTTTAAATTTCATTAAAAACTACTTTCAAACTCAATTAAACAAATACTAATTAAGCCATACTCAATGGGCAACATTGACGCTTGGATTAAGTAAATTTATTGGAGGGCAATGGCGATTTACAGGATTTATGGGAAACCACAACCTAACCAGCTAGAGGTTACTTGTTAGTGGTGGACTTGTGAAGAAAGAGCAGATAAAGATTCATGGTTTCTATGCATTTGTAATATGGAGAAGCCTATTATTATTTTTATATGTGATCTTTGAGAACGATTGTTTTGGTTTTCCTGATTTTATTTGCAACCCTTTGATCATGTCATGGAGTATCCAGTGGATTGTAATTGCATTCTCTCTGTTATTAATGAAATTCAAATCTATCTAGCTAAAAAGATTTGTCACAAAAAAAAAAATAATAAAATAAAAATACCCAGCAAGGTTACTGAATAATCCTATGCATTGTTAAGTCGCAATATTTTATGTGTGATATGCTCTAGTGTTTTATTTGTTGGGAATTGAGACCAATTCTTTTATAGTCCACAAGATCTTTGTTCAAAGAAAAATAACGAAACAGAAAAAATACAAAAATAGAGAAAGATTTACGGACTGTCAAAGCTTTCACTATATAAAAAATTGTTACAATCATATAGATTTCACCTACCCAAATTTCTAAGTATCTTAAGAAAAATAATATTCTAAATTTTACCGCACCCACCAATTTCTACTATTTGTATAACCCACAAAGAAAATAGAAAAACAACTAGAATGCTAGGCTTACAAATTTTCTCTAAAAAACCCTCAAGTAACTACTACAAAAGAGAATAAACCACGTCAATTTATAGTTATGACCTAATTTTCTTCTAAGTTTCGTCTAACAAAGTGTCCAAGATTTGAAAATTTTGTCCAATTTTAGCCACCAAATACAATACAATATAATATTATATTATATCATATTTTTTTCCTTTCCAACAATTGGTACATTTTTTTATTTTGTCAAGTTTTGAGAAAATATTCCAACATTATTTATTATAGACTCGAATTATATATTAAAATGATAGTAGATTATTGAGTGATTATATTGGAAAGAATATTTTAACCAATAAAACGAAATATTACTTTCATCATACATTTATTTAATAGAAAATTTTATAGAATCAAAAATGGAGAAAATTGATACTTTGGAGTTAAAAAGAATATAAAAACATCAATATATTGTATAGGGATATTTTGATCATTTTAAGATAGACACATGGGCCCATAAAGGAATGACATATTGACAAATTAGGAGGCAACAAGTGGCATGATGTTAGTCATATACTTACCGCTGACAAATTGGCTCGGTTGGGCTAGCCCAGTCTGCTAGAACATGGCCACACATCAAAGTAGATTGGGCTGGCCGGGCCCAATTTTATGGGCCAGAAATATACTAGTCCAGTCCAGCCTATTAGCCCAATTTAGTCTTACTTTTCTTATTTTTTCTCTTTTTTTTAAATAATTTTTTTTATACAATCAAATACATTACATCAAATATAATCTTAAATAAATTTAGACTATATATTTTGAGATTTTCAAAGAGATTAATTTATAAAATTGGGGCTCTCATGTATTAGTTAATAGATAAACGTCAATTTTCTTTCAAAATAATAATAATTTTTGGTTAATTGTAAACTATTTGTAGACACTTTTTAGGGAAAAAAAAAGGGTAGTTTGCAATTAGTGTCCCTAACCTTCCATTACTTCAACCTTTTGTATAATTAGCAGCTAATGCCCTTTGTGACCAAAATACCCCTCAACCTTTTATATAATTTACAACATTTTATGTTATTATAATATGATTGTTAATTTACATTAATCAATTAACAAATATTGTATAACAGTAATTAACAGTTGTAAATTAATTTACATTAAATAATTAACAGTTGTACAGCTAAACGGTTAATATATAAAATATTTGAATTACTATTTTAAAATTCATTTTAGTTAATTTACATTAATTAACTATTATATAAAATATTTTTTTATTTCATATTAAAAATTGATTTTAATTCATTATTAAATTGAATTATGGTGTTTATATTAACAAAACACTTTTATAAATATTTGAATCTTTTAAAATTATATAATTCCAATCCCGCTCGAGTCTTTTCAAAATATTAGTTTTTGGGTCGTGCATTGTACGTGATGTATTTATAATATTGTATTTTAATCCTTTTCAAGTTATCGTTTGTGATAGATTGTATAATTAATAATGCATTGTAGGTAAAAAAAAAAAAATCATTTTTTGTAAACATGAAAATTTACCTTAGACACATTATATTTAAAATTTAATAAGTGTTTCCGATATTTAATAATGAAAATACAAAATTTATTGATAACAATAATACATAGAATAAAATTTTATTTGTATTGGATAATACATTTATTTAGACTGACTAACAATAATACAGTTATTGTGACCTACAAATTTACAATATTTCACAATCAAATATTATATCAATAAAAAAATACAAAGGTTGTGAAATGTTTTAATATGGCATTAAAAAGTATAAAAGGTTGTAAATTATATAAAAATGCTGTTACAATAAATTTTAAAATAGTGATTCAAATATTTTATATATTAACCGGTTAGCTGTTACAACTGTTAATTAATTAATGTAAATTAATGTAAATTAATTTACAACTGCTCATCACTATTATACAATATTTGTTAATTAATTAATGTAAATTAACAACCATATTATAATAGCATAAAATATTATAAATTATATAAAAGTTTGAGGGGTATTTTGGTCACAAAGGGCATTAGCTACTAATTATACAAAAGGTTGAGGTGATGGCTGCCAAGAGTTAAATATTAAGGATACAAGTGCAAATGAAGTCAAAAGTTGGGGACACTAGCTGCAAATTACCCAAAAAATACAAATATTAAAAGCATGTTAGTCTTATTGCTTTGAGATATTAGCATGTTTGTCTTAAATTAAAAAATTTACTTATAAGTAGATTTAAAATAAATAATTTACTTGTCACACCAAATATATTTTGGATTGAAACTTAAATTAAATTAAATTTTAATTAAATCTAAACAATTTTATTTTGGATGTTTATTGGAGACTTGAACTTAGATTATTTTAGATTGATATTATTTAGATTGTGTATTGGAGCTATTCACAAAATGAGTGATTAGTGTTAAGGAGCAAAAAAAAAAAAAAAAAAAAAAAAAATCAAAATCGGACCGCGTGCTAGTTGGGCCAGGCCATATTGGCCCGATTTTATTTGGGGTCAGGGCCAGCCCAACCCAAAAGGCTGGGTTATATGGGCTGGGCCAATTTTGCCACCTATACAAAAGGAAAAATTTTGGGTCGATCACTGTTAATGCCATGCCGGGTTGAAAAGTCATATGATCTAATTTTAATTCAACTAAAGTCATACTATATTACTAAAAGACCAATATGTCCTCCAATTGCAAAAACTTTCATTTAAACACGTAAAAACCCACGAAATCATTCCACTACCTGTTTAGAAACTCATCCATTTACTTTTAGCAATTTTCATCTTCTTCTTGTATTTGATTCTTCTCACCGTAACCTTTAACTGCATACAAACAATTCGAAAGCTACTATTTCAATGACGAACATATTTTTTTATTTTTTTATTTTGTATAAAGAAACGATTTTCGGTTAAAAATAACCATGAAAATGTTGAGATATTGTTTCAATTGAAACATATGCAATGCAGTTAATGAATGGAGTTTAGATGAACTGATTCAACTAGTTTTTGATAATATAGTTGCTGTGAGTTAGGGTTTTATGTTAGAACATGTAAAATGTTTGATACTGTTTTAATATATGTGTTTCAATATATGATACTGTTTCTAATGATAGTGAAATTTGCTGATTTTTTTCCTTGTTTTTAATTATAGTGAAATATTAAGATACCTTTAATATGTTGATATATTAAGTCACTAATATTTATGATAATGTTTATTTTAGATAATTTGCAGTTGTATACTTATACCATATTTTTATCTTTGATACTGTTTTATTATGATAATGTTTCAACATATAATACTATATTAAAACAATATTATTACTTCAACTATTAAAATGTCTTGTCCTTAGTTTTATGATACTGTTTTATCTATGATACTATTTTATTTAGATAATGTAAATTGGTATACTTATATCATGTTTTTATTTGTGATACTGTTTTATTATGATAATGTTTCAACCTATGATAATGTTTCAATATATTAAAACAATATCATTACTTCAACCATTAAAATATTTTGTACTTAGTTTTATAATACTCTTTTATTTGAATTAATGTGAATTGGTATACTTATATCATACTTTTATCTTTGATAATGTTTCAACCTACGATACTGTTTCAATCTCTTTGTTTTATCTATGATACTGTTTTATTTAGATAAATGTGAATTGATATATTTATATCATGTTTTTATCTTTGATAATATTTTATTATGATAATGTTTCAACCTATGATACTGTATCAATCTCTTTGTTTTATCTATAATATTGTTTTATCTTTGATACTGTTTTATTTATATAATTTGCATTGATATACTTATACCACGCTTTTATATTTGATACTGTTTTATTATGATAATATTTCAACCTATGATACTGTTATTTATGACAATGTTTAAACCTATTATATTGTACTACTAATGGTGCATTTTAAAAATAGTATGATTAGTTCAACCATTAAAATATCTTTTACTTAGTTTTATATATGATACTGTTTTGTATATCTAATGTGTTATGGTACACTTACACTATGCTTTTATCTTTGATATTGTTTTGTTATGATAATGTTTAATATATGATACTGTTTTAATCTATGATAATGTTATTGACTGTAAGCAGTATCAATGGTCTTATAATACTAACAGAGTATTTTAAGAATAATTTAATTACTTCAACTAGTAAAACATCTATGATACTGTTTTAATCTATGATAATGTTATTGAATGCAAATAGTATCAATTGACTTGTACTACTAATGGAGCATTTTAAGAACAACATATTTTCATGTATAATACTAATATATTAAGATACATTTATCTGTTATACTATTTTAGATGAGGTATGATACTATTAAATTAAATATTGCCATTTTAAGGTAAAGAAACGACTTCAAACGGGTAAAATCTATCGTACACAATGGCAAAGCGATTGATAAAAATTTCTTTACATTATTTACTACAGTTGTTTATAGTCATTAATATTTCAATTATTATCACAATTTCACATAATTGTGGTTAGTAGTAGCTTGTTTTTACCATGGGTCATCAGTTTTGGTAAAAGTTGTTACTTATTAAGACGATAATGAGATAATTATTGTCATAAGAAAAATTTTAAGACGGCAAGACAAAGTCTACCCTTAATAAGTTTCACTATACACAACATGTGATTTGTTTTTTTTTTGTAAATAGCATTATTTACAACATCTGCTATGTATGTAGTAAAATTTTTGTCGTAAATAGTCGACTTTCTCGCAGTACAAACATATCGTACAACATAAATCATTCAAAGTATATTTTGATCATTTTTAAGATAGACACGTGGGCCCATAAAGGAAAGACATATCGACCAATTAGAAGGCAACAAGTAACACAATGTTAGCCATATACTAAGATACAAAACAATATCTTTGGGATGAATTTTGTGGGTTATACGCTCCATTTTGCATTTTATAATATACGTAGATAAATAAGATTGTGGTCTTGTTTGGTGTAAATAAAAATTAATTTTTTAGAAGATTTTAATAAAAGTTGATGAAATGTGTGATTGAAAAGTTGACAAAAATTATAGATCGCATGGAATGTGTGGTTCAAATGAGTTTGAAAAAAAAAAAGAGTGGCTAAACGAGGACTCAATTTTTGGAGTTGTATGCTTCATTTTTCATTTTAAGATAAATAAGATTAAGAGGAGATCGAGATAATAAATAAATATGAATTTATGTATGTTGTCCCAAAAGGTTGTTCCATTAGCAATCTCTCTACTTGAATTTGGACGCTTCACTACAATTATTTAAGTTATCAAAATTTTAGACATGACATCTCAAAATTATACTAAGCTATAGAGTCCGTTTGTGATTGATTTAGAGCTTAACTTAGCGCATGTTTGTTAGTGCTGAAATTATAATTTGTTGGTAAATGTGTGGATAAAATGTGGGTTGTAAGTTGTGGGATCTATGAAACGTGTGAATAAAAATTATGTTTAATTAGTTTGATCAGCTAAAATTATAATTTAAGCAACCCCAAACATGCGCTTATGATTGTTTAATAATCAAAAGTTTCAGGCGTTTGGTATCACTACTAAAAAATAGCCCATCCGCCCCCAATATATATTGTGAACGATAACTGCAATCGTCCCTATTAGGTGTATTGCAGATACTATCAGAGACAGTATTAGTAACATCTTCTAAAACGTTAGCAAAAAGATATGTATTATGAACGATAAATCATCGTCCCCATTGAGGTCTCTTTGGTTCTTATTAGGGATGGATGCCAACCGTCCCTAATCTTAGTAATTTTTTTTTTTTTTTTTTTTTGTATAGTACATGTGCACCTGTAGGCTGTAGTTACACAATTTTTCAATCACAGCAAAAAAATAAATCATTCAAATATAAAAATAATAACCATTCCATATCCACAAAATATTTAATGATTATAAACATATACTACTTTCAAGTCAATACAACTAGCACGGTCCACTTACAACTCTACAAGGATGAAAATCCACTAATGCCAATTGATTGTTACTCTGAATGACTCAATCTTCATCAAATAGCTTCAGTTCATTTTGTATGCTTTGGCACAAAGTGCATCATCCTACCTTTACAGATATAAAAATTGAATGGTGTTAAAGACAGGTGAAAAATCCAAAATCCCATATGGAGAAAGTTTCAAAAGGTTATCTGTCAACATCACATTTGCTATAAATTTCTGTTGAAACTTAGACGAAACATCAATCTCATGAAGAATCTGAATCTGTGAGCAAGAACCTAAAGATATTACGCACATTTACATGGAATGGAGGTAGGAATGAATAACCAAATTTGAAGAAAAATTGAAACATTTAGAGCAACAAAACTACTTCAATTTATAAATCCAAACTAACATATCCATATCCATATCCATTTAGAAATCTAAAATAAGATCATGCACATTCGATTATCAAGTGAAAATAACATTAGCCAGCATTCCATTTAGAGATTTAAAGTTTCACATCTTGATCTGTGTACAAAAAACTATATATATGATCCTTTACATTCCATTCACAAGTCAAAATATCATCTACCTTTGGATTGTCTCCAAATTCCAAAATTATGGCCTTAATTTAATCTCTTAATAACTTTACAAAACTCCGAGTTTAATTTATCCCCATCCAGATTCAATAAACCTAGTTTCTATCTCTCAAAAATGCATTTATCTTATATGCAACATTCTATAAATATAATCATTGATTGTATCACATTAGTCATTTTCTTGGATAATGTCCAATGTGATTGATTCCCCTCTCTTGACTAAAAAAATCCAAACAATTCACACAATAAAAGTTGATGCAAAAGGACAAGGAGACTTCAAATCAGTTCAAGCAGCAATTGATTCAGTCCCAAATGGAAATTCTAATTGGATCACCATTCATATCACAAAAGGAATTTACAAGTTATTTCTTCAAGAAAAGCATACATGCATATATTTCACCCCCACAAACAAGTTTTTTTTTTTTTGTGGGGGGGGGGGGGGGGGGGGGGGGGGGGGGCTTTTTTGGGCAGTACCCATACACTCCATATAATAAAATTCCTTTCAATTCAAGATGTATTTATAGCATGTTTTGCCCTGTAAGCCCGTATTCTTCCGGCTTTTTGGGCAATACGTAGTCCTCTTATTTACCAATGGTCTAGGCAATATTACTCAATAAATTTTCTCTTTGGCAAAATTACAAATACATTGGAGGCACATGTTCTAATGAAATGATTTTCAAGCTCTTGTCCACAAAATTATTTATTTGGTGCCGTCCACACTAATTCTCGTTCCTTTGCATTACCTACTTCCAATCACTACTTTAATGTAAATAACGGACTGAAAAGATATACTACACTTTAAAAAAAAAAAAAGCCAGGAATAGAGAAGAAAATTGGATAAAAATCAGGGAACACATATCTTGTTTTCAAAAATTCTGGTTATCCAAATCAAATTAAACCAATTTATTGTTTAAACCAATTGATCGTGTGTCAAGTCAATAGAAAAATCATGTTTTCATAAGCAAATTACGAAATAGACACTCTCTATAAAATGAAACCAGTTAACACATATCTTTGGTTATTAATTTTGATTAAAATGGACTTTCTTATAATGAATTAAACCTGAATTTCATTTGATTTAGTATGCTGCTACTGCATTAAAATTAGAGAAATTCATAATTTACCTAGACGGTAATTATTGCCACGACACTAAAATTCATTTGACAAAGCTGAGAAAGAGTAGACAGAGACGAAGGAAAGAAATAGAGAATTACCTTGATGGATGGCAACGACAAGATGCTGGACGGTGACGGCTAGCTCTGGATAGAGGAGAAAAATTATGATGGATCAATTTGAAGTTAGGGCAAGATTTGTGAGAGGGTGGGAGAGTGAAAATTAAAGCCTTTAGAAATGTTTCCCATGTCTAATATTGGGTTAAAAATGTGAAAGGAAACCTTGGCGCCAAATATTTCTAGCATTGGGGACAGAAATTTTTGGAAAAATCGTTCCCAAATAATCTTATTTGGGACATTTTCCTGAACGTACCTATACATTTTTTGCAAAAAATTGAGTGCAGAATTAAAGGACCATCTAGGACAGATCAAACTGTCCCAAATAAATCATAATTGGAGACGAAGATTGATAAAATCGAACATAATGTCTAGATGTTTTGATGCATATTTATAAACTGTCCCTAATAATTGACTATTAGAGACGAGTTTTTCAACCGTCCCCAATATTGCGTCCCCAAATGTCAAATTTTTAGTAATATATGTTGTCGATTCTAATCGCGCAAGTGGATTGATTGATTACAAGTAATAAAGTGATAAGCAAAGTGTCGAACCCACGAAGACTATAAATTAATTGACTAATTAATTTATAGTTTGAGTTTTAACAAAATTAAAAACACAGATTCGTTGAGAGTTTCAATCCTAAGGTTATTTTATTTGAGTTTAACTAAGTGTAAATCATCACGCAATCGAAAGTAATTTAAGAACAAATTCAAGTTTTACTAGCATTAGAATTTGTGAATCTACCTACACGTTTATTAATTAATTATCCATTAATCGTTTTAACTAATAATTGCCCTATGTTGAAAATCGATAATCCTACAATAATCAAAAGTCTCTCTCGACGGTCTATTAATTCTATATTAATATGCGAACTTAACTATCTTTAGCTATTATTCGAACATAAAAATATGCATTTAAGTCACAGCGAACACCCTAAAAGGATTTCATAAGGCATAACAGTAATCTCTATCTATTATTGAACCCTATGTTATTAAATACCATGTGCTTATCTAGATTTAATCTCTTGAAATCAATAAAGATCACAAAAAATTTCACTGGTGATCAAGCATCGAAACATAAAAAGAAAATAAAGAATAATAAACTTGGAAGCAATTAATTACGAAAAACAGAAAACTTCTAATTAATCAAAAAGTTAGGTTTCATCGTTCATCCTAACAATAAGTAATTTAGTCGGACATGATTTCGTGAAAATATTACAAAAGTTGGACTAATCATCATCCAGAGGAAAAAGAAGAAAAGAGAAACACAACCTGTGATTGCTTGCCGAAGAATCTTCAATCCGTTCCTTTGATCATCGATTATTGTGATATATTTGTCTCCTCAATTTTCACCTCTCGCGATTTCTCTATTCTCTACCTTTTATGTCCTCTCTCAGTTCCCAGAAACGTGTTTAATGATACGTTTCTATCATGCATTGAATAGAGTTGTTTCCATAAGAAAACATAAATTTCTATTCAATTTTTAACCATGCAATCGCATGGTGCAGTACCTTGCTATTGCACGGTTGTGCACTGTAATATTCTACAAAAAAATTCAACTGTTTGCGATCATGCCTTAACTCAACCATGTGGTCGCATGGTTAGTCTATTTCTGGTTCATCAATTTTTCTCTTTAGTATTTGCACGACAAGCCTCTCAATTCTCTTTAGTTGTTCAATTGAGTCACTTTTTCTTATGTTTGCTTTTTTTTTTTTTTTTTTGATCGACACTCAGATTTGGTTATTTTCATGTAATGATAAAAAACAACAAGCCATTATGTTGAAAAATATTTAAGACTACTCATAATTGTCCATTTTTGTGGTGCCCTGATCAGTACAAATTGTATTTATCAAACACCTCCAAACTTGAACCTTTATTCGTCCTCAAATATACTAGCTATTGACACCCATGCACAAAACGAAATAAACAGTAACAAACTTCACAACATAAATAGGTTGCCGTTCTTGCTTTAGCTTTTTAAATAGCTTGTAATTCATAAAGAGTGTCCATGTATTACTATTGCAAACCTTCTTCTACTTAAATCATGCTTGATAATTTGATGTATTTAATTTCTATGGTGGTGATAGTCTGATCATTTGGTCAAATTCTCATTTTCCTCTCATACAGTACACTTTTCCCCAAATTGCCATTTTCTTTTAATTCTCGAGATATCAAATCTAAGGTTATGCTTTACTAATTATTTTCTTGCTCGAAGCTAGTTGAGATATCCAATAATCGTGACTAACTAGGTTTATGATAATTTTCTAATTTTTGAGTGCTCTCGACCAACAAGTTTCCACTAAGTAAGTCAAATCTATTAGTTATCTAATACCCATGTTCACTCTGCAAGGGTTTTTCACGTTGGCTTTAGCTAATTTTTTTTTTAATTTTTTATAATTACGCAAAACTCACTTCATTAAACTTTCTAGATGACTCATATAATAAGCTTTAGGCCGATGACTCCCGGGTGTTTTGAACCTAGGGCATCGGGTTTTGAAAAACCCCTACGGACTTTATCATTCAAGTAAAAAAGGCTACGAAGAGAGTTATAATATAGTAATAGCCTAGTCCTTTGCGTGCAAGAAGTTCATGCGCGGAGATTAGATTCCTAACATTCGGACATTACCTAGCTTCCTCTAACTGGCATAAAGTACTCCACACAATTTTTCAACACGCATGGAATCAACACAAGCCTAGATAGCCACCATCACCGCTTGACTACTACCATACTTAATTGCTGTATTGGTTACTTGTTTGAGATGCAAATGGTATTAAATTGATAATTCTAGTCTAAAAAAGGCATCCTATTGTTTTTAACATAAGTGCACCCACATAACTAAAAATAATCACAACTAACTGACACAACGTGGTATCAAATATGAATAAATAGCTTAACATTTAACTAAAAGTAATATTTCTATCTACAAGTCATGGGTTTAAGCAAAACTCAAAAGAAACATTTTATATTATTAGCGACAAGGCTATTCATGACACGTAAGCATGCAAGCAAATATAAATATTAATAATTAATGTTTTTTTTGAATATGAGAACAAACAAGCTAACAAACAAAAATCAAGCATTTTTATCTGCCACCCAAACTTGAAAGAAGCATTGTCCCCAATGTAAAGATAATAATAAAAATAAATAGATAATAAAGATCATAGACTTCCCGTAGGTGGGTCGGATGGTGCTAGCAGTAGAAGTGTGGTAGGATCAACTACTGTAAGATCCTGTCGAGGTGTAGGTCGACAAATCTTTGATTGAATGTTGTCCAACTGGAGAGCACATCTGTCAAGACGCCTTTTGACCCGGTCGCAATAAGATCAAATCCAACTCTTCTCTAGGTCAAACTATCTCTGACAGTTTTCATGATTCACTTGTGTATGTCTGACTATATCCATACGAGATCGCATCATCGTCTACTCCTACTACATCGTGCTTAATTCAATCTTTGTAGCGACAATGAGCATTGTTTGCTTAGTTTGATTGTCTAGTAGCTGACGCAACATGGTCGCGATATCTATGGAGTGGTGCAGTCGGATGCTCATCGTAAGGCTGATTCTCTGCAACTGGGACTATCCCCGTAGTTTGTGTAGTGTGTTTTCGTACATTTTCTAAGGTAAAGCAATTTATCGATCATTCTGTTTCACTACCGGATCTTCTGAACAAATGGAAACTTCTGCTGCCTTACAAATACCACTGATGAAGCTCGAAAAGATAATAGTGTGCCTATTGTTCGTATGGAAGCCCAAACTACTGAAAAGTGTATAAATGTAGCTTCCCAAATCTATTTTCTCTTGTGAGATAAATGGTACAGAAATCGGGCTTTCGCTTTATTTAGGGTTGTGCGATGCTTGCTCGAGTCGATGCTGTGGCTCACAAATAAATTCAAGATGCATAACGAGTGTGTCAACTTACTGTGTTCAAAGTACTTCCCGGAGGGTCTCTAAAATAATCTCTAAAATATATTTGATGCCTCCAAATAATATTTCCATGCCCTTGAAGGGTTTTGAAAATTTAATTGTTGCGAAAAAATAACAAGCGTGCAAGAGAAAAGGAAATTTCTTTTAAAATTTCATAGTTTTGTCTATACAGTGATAGATGTCGCTAAAATTTATTAGACCATTCAAACGAACTTCAAAAATTACAAAATTGGACTTGTAGATACTTGGGACTACGGATTACAACATGTTAAAATTTCAAACTTTAGCTAGGTCATTTGGTAGGCAAAAAAGATGGCCGAAGTTGCTACTGGTCTTGACCGACTCGTCGAGACCATTCCGAAAATATTATAATAAAAATTCTAAGCACGTATACGAATTCTATGTCATTTCTATTATGATAATATTTTGTGATACTGTTTTGTATAATATAGTATCAAACAACACAAATGGCTAACAAAATCACTGTGAATATTGTAATTACAGGTGTCTCAAATCGACAAGATCTTCAACAAGCATGACACCCATCAAATAAGCAGCATATGCTATAAAAAATCCATCAGATAATCTGACTTGTTTGTGACCTCCTACAGGTCTTATAATAAACATTAGAGCAATGACCACCATTGTTGGCCGCAACCATAAATATGAGTGACGCATGATCCGGAGAATGCATCACAGCATATATCTGAGTCAAAATTGCACCTCCCAATCCAGCAAAACCCTTCAATATTCCCACTTGAATTTTCTATATACTCCAGACTTGAATTTTCAATATTCCTCCAAATTGCACCTCCCAATCCAGCAAAACCCTTCACAGTTCCTGCTTTTCCCTGTCGTTAGTCTTTTCGAAATCCATTATCGAAAGTAATAGGCGGCGGTGGCGACAGTGGTAGTGGTGGTGGGAACAGTGCCAAGGGAAAATATGAATCATAGGGATAATTTTGAAATTAATATGAAAAATTGTTGAAGAGTATGACTTGTTGACAATTTTGAAATTTGTTTTGACCTAATTTGAAATAAGTCATTTGGAGATGACTTTTAAGCAATTTTCCCTATACAAAATTATATCTTCTGGAGACATAAATTTTGTTGGAGTTTTACATTTCATTTATCGTTTTATAATATACATAGATAAATTATATTGCTTTTGTTTGGTGTAGGTAAAAAAAAAAATTATATTTTTAAGAGATTTTAGTAAAGTGATTAAATTGTTGGGTTAAAAAGTTTATAAAAGTTGTGGATTTTATGGAACGTGTAATTGAAAATAAATTTGAGGAAATGGAGTTGTACAATTAATGTTTCATTTTAAGATATATGAGATTGAAAAAAATTCGATATAATTTTAGACAATTTACTACAATTATTTAAGTTATCAAAATTTTAGACATGACATCTAAAAAATCTAGTAACGTTCCGAAAGCTATTACTTTTCTATTCTCTATCCACTCCACAATACCCACTCCTCTGGCGAAAACATCAAGAGTATTACAAAACAGAGAATATGCCAAACATATTAATTATCTCATGATATTAGAATCCAGGATTTGTGTATTTATATCTAAACTAAAAACATTTCATATCCACATAAATATTGTCTACAAACTTTCAATTCAATCAAATACTTAGATTCCAACTTTCTTGACTATACTACGGGAGAAATATTCAGTTTGATTTTGCTAATCCAATGGTGCAGGAGGAAGAGGCATAATGGATTGTGTTGGTTAGTATTGGGGAACATTAAGGATTTTAGAAGAAAAAAAAATTAGTAGAAGATGTGGGATTTGATGAATGACTTGGGAGCGAGAGAAACGAATATGGTTTGTGAGAGAGGGGTTTCGACAAAGGAATAATCCGTACGTGAAGAAAAGACGATTTTGAGCAGGAGAGATTGAAATAATCAATTAAAAGGAAAATTGTGGGATTGATAAAAAATTCTTAGGCTGTGTTTGATTGGCCAATTTTTCATAGAGAATGTCACATCCATGGAATAATGTTACATACATGGAAAATGTTTTCTTTGGTTGTTTGATTGCACCTGGAAAATGAAAATGATTTTCAAGGTACAATCACTTAAAGCATGCTTTTCGCCACTTTCTTGGAAAATATTTTCTCACCATTTTAGTGGATTTTTTTTTCCACCTTACATGGAAAATGTTTTCATTTTCCACCATTTTCCATGGAAACCAATCAAACACACCCTTACATTATTTACTACAGTTGTTTATAGTCATTAATACTTCAATTATTATCACAATATCACATATTTGTGGTTAGTAGTAGCTTGTTTTTACCATGGGTCATCAGTTTTGGTAAAAGTTGTTACTTATTAAGACGATAATGAGATTATTGTCATAAGAAAATATTTTTTTAAGATGGCAAGACAAAGTCTACCCTTAATAAGTTTCACTATACACAACATGTGATTTGTTTTTCGTAAATAGCATTCTTTACAACATCTGCTATATATGTACTAAAAATTTTGTCGTAAATAGTCAATTTTCTCGCAGTACAAACATATTGTACAACATAAATCATTCAAAGTATATTTTGATCATTTTTAAGATAGACACGTGGGCCCATAAAGGAAAGACATATCGACAAATTAGAAGGCAACAAGTAACACAATGTTAGCCATATACTAAGATACAAAACAATATCTTTGGGATGAATTTTGTGGGTTATATGCTCCATTTTGCATTTTATAATATACGTAGATAAATAAGATTGTGCTCTTGTTTGGTGTAAATAAAAATTAATTTTTTAGAAGATTTTAATAAAAATTGATAAAATGTGTGATTGAAAAATTGACAAAAGTTGTAAATCGCATGGAATGTGTGGTTCAAATGAGTTTGAAAAAAAAAAGAGTTTTAGAACACGGTGGCTAAACGAGGACTCAATTTTTGGAGTTGTATGCTTCATTTTTCTTTTTAAGATAAATAAGATTAAGAAGACATTGAGATAATAAATAAATATGAATTTATGTATGTTGTCCCAAAAGGTTGTTCCATTAGCAACCTCTCTACTTGAATTTGGACACTTCACTACAATTATTTAAGTTATCAAAATTTTAGACATAACATCTCAAAATTATACTAATCTATAGAGTCCGTTTGTGATTGATTTTAGAGCTTAACTTAGCGCATGTTTGTTAGTGCTGAAATTATAATTTGTTGGTAAATGTGTGGATAAAAAGTGGGTTGTAAGTTGTGGGACTCTAAGGATCAGTCTCACCGTATGCATTGGAAGAGATGGAAGGATATTTGCCTTCCCACTAATGAGGGTGGTTTGGGCTTCAGAAGATTAGAGGACATGGTCCATGCTTTCTCTTTGAAGCTCTGGTGGTTATTCAGATCACAGCAGTCGCTTTGGGCTCAGTTTTTACTGGGCAAGTATTGCAGGGGCACCCATCCCCTTCTAGCACCCATACCACATTCTGCTTCTACGGTTTGGAGGAGGCTAAAGGGGGTGGGACTCACAGCGGAGCCCCACATCGCGTGGCAGTTGGGTCATGGGCGCATATTCTTTTGGCACGACTGTTGGATGGGTGACATGACTTTAGCTCAAATGTTTCCTCATAGGGAGCATACCTCCGTCCAGGTAGTTGAGTTTTTTGATGATACTGGATGGGATATCGATAGACTCTTGTTGGTCCTTCCACATGATATTGCAATCCAGGTTGGAAGTCTACCCCTTTGTCCCGATGTTCTTGATAGACCTATGTGGAAAGACACCCAGATGGTAGGTTTTCTACCAAGTCGGCATGGCAGCTTGTTCGCACTGGGAGTACTCTTCAGGCCTTTTGTCGCATGATTTGGAGCCCGATCATCCCGCAGACTATCTCTTTCTTTTGTTGGCGATTGTGGCAGGGTTTAGTGCCAGTGGATGTGATTATTCAGAGGAGGATTCGGGCCCACATGGCATCAAGGTGTCAGTGCTGTTCAGAGATTGAGACCATCCAGCATGTCTTTATTGATAGCCCTGTGGCTCACCAGGTATGGCAGCACTTCTCGGCTATTTTTGGCATTCCCCTCAGGGTTGGAGAGATGCTACAGCATAGATTTCAGACTTGGAGATTCTCAGGCCAGTTTGTCAGGAGTGGCCATATTCACACTATCATCCCTTTGCTGGTCTTTTGGTACATTTGGACAGCTAGGAATGATGCGAAGCATCGTAGGATTGGCATGGAGCCCAATCGTATCATCTGGCGGGTCTATCACACTATTTCTTTACTGCATATGGGAAGACTCTTTCAATTTGTGCATTGGCGTGGTGACCTTGATCTTGCCCCACATTTTGGTTTTACTCTTACTTCTCCTACCCCCAGCCCCCCTACTTTGGTTTATTGGTGTGCCCCATTGGCTGGATCTACCAAGATCAATACTGATGGATGCGTCAAGGATGGATTTGCGAGTGGCGGGGGTGTTATCAGAGATCACACTGGGCGTTGTATAAGGGCCTTCTCTACCGGCTACGGAGACATACTTATTTTGGAGGCAGAGTTGAGAGCCATTTTACAGGGCATTGAGCTTGCCCGACGGATGGGTCTTGTGGACTTATGGATTGAGACTGACTCTACACTCGCTGTTCATTGCATTTCACGTGGTGGGGGGCCGTGGGTCATTCAGTCAATACTCAGACGCATCCGACATCTTCTTTCATTCGATCGAGACACAATTTCCCATATTTTTCGAGAAGGAAACCAGGTCGCTGACTCTTTAGCTTCTGAGGGCTGGGACCAACGACATTATCAGGAGTATGGATCTTCAGACTTGCCTCGTCGTTCGCGTAGACTACTTCAGACTGACAGATATGACCTTCCATCAGTTAGAGGTCTTTAGTTTTTTTGTTAGTTTGGTTTTCATTTGCTTTTGCTTTTGCTTTTCAGAATTATGCACCGGAAGTAGTATCTCTTTATTTGCTGTAGTTTGAGGAATTTTTTTCATTCGTTGTATGCTTGGAGGTCAGGTTCATATCCCCCTCCTGTGTACTACCATTTTTATATAAATACAGTGGTATGGGCATCCAAACCCCCACCAGCCTATCCTGGTAGAGGCCTAAAAACCATACTGGGACTGTGCTGGTGCTTCGAATAAAAAAAAAAGTTGTGGGTCCTATGAAACGTGTAAATAAAAAGTATGTTAAATCAGTTTGATCAGCTAAAATTATAATTTAAGCAACCCCAAACATGCGCTTATGATTGTTTAATAATCAAAAGTTTCAGGCGTTTGGTATCACTACTAAAAAATTGCCCATCCGTCCCCAATATATATTGTGAACGATAACTGCAATCGTTCCTGTTAGGTGTATTGCAGATACTATCAGAGACGGTCTTAGTAACAGCTTCTAAAACGTTAGCAAAAATATATGTATTAGGAACGATAAAGCATCGTCCCCATTGAGGTCTCTTTGGTTCTTATTAGGGACGGATGCCAACCATCTCTAATGTTAGTAACTTTTTTTAAATTTTTTTTAATTATACAGTACATGTGCACCTGTTGGCTGTAGTTACACAATTTTCAATCAACAAAAAAATAAATCCTTTAAATATAAATAATAATAACCATTCCACATCCACAAAATATTTAATGATTATAAACATATTACGCACATATGCATGGAATGAAGGTCGGAATGAATAACCATATTTGAAGAAAAATTGAAACTTTTACAGCTCCAAAACTACTTCAATTTATAAATCCAAACTAACATATCCATTTAGAAATCTAAAATAAGATCATACACGTTCGATTCTCAAGTGAAAATAACATTAGCCTGCATTCCATTTAGAGATTTAAAGTTTCACATCTTGATCCTGCATTCCATTTAGAGATTTAAAGTTTCACATCTTGATCCTGCATTCCATTTATTTACCAATGGTCTAGGCAAAATTACTCAATAAATTTTCTCTTTGGCAAAATTACAAACACATTGGAGGCACATGTTCTAATGAAATGATTTTCAAGCTCTTCTCCACAAAATTATTTATTTGTTGCCGTCCACACTAATTCTCATTCCATTGCATTACCTACTTCCAATCACAACGCTAACCAATGACCTATGATCTTCCTGCTTAGAGTACATGTGACTATATTTGCTTTACCAGGATGGTACATGATAATGTAGTCATAGTCCTTCACCAACTCTAACCATCATCGTTGTCTTATTTTTCACTCCTTTTGAAAGAAAAAGTACTTGAAACTCTTGTGGTCGGTGTAACTCTCACCCTTGTTTCTACTGGTACATTATCTAGTATCGTCTCTTTCGATGAGGTGCTAGTGAGATAGACAAGATATCCTTAATAGAATGCCTTAACCCTCAACTGTAATACCTAAACTCTTCACCTCCTGGTTGCCAAAACACAACATCATTCTCCAAAACACACAATTGCGGCAAGGTTATTTCTTAGCCAAAAATATACCCAAAATTATATCAAAATATTTCATTCTACCATAGTCAATTCTGCTTCTAAAATCAAACCATCAAAATCTATCTGCATTGCACTAGATAATTTATCTGTATCTATGGCATACTAACCTTTAGTATACTATCATTTCTCAGACATGTAACATTAATAGCTAGACATGCATCTGAGGTGCCTGAGGATTGATCATTTAACCTCCACTTTCAAAAATGGTAAGTACACAATTAACGCCAACACCTTGTTGTCACGACTAGTAGTTCATTGCCCTAATACATGCTGCCTTATGTCTAGCGACATGATGGCCAAACGACCACTTAGGATCCATAAAAAACTAAATGTAATCATTTCTTTCCACCTCGGCACATTCTAGATAGTACTCACTTGGTGGAACCATGTCTGAATTACCAATTATGAAAAGTCTGTTTATGTGGGTTTCTAACATCTTTAAAGTTAATTCCGAGGACGAAAATAAATTTTCATAAAAAAATATAGAATTTCATAAATAAAAATTTCATTAAGTCATACTTAAACATAGAAAGAAAATTATCGAACTTTCTTTACTCCAGAGTTGGCGTATCGCGGCGATGGCAAGTAGCGACACTGAAATTCTAAAATTTTAACTTGACATAATAAAATAAAGACCATACAAAATAAAATAAAATTTTAAAATTTACGCGAGTTTACAGAAATGTAAAACTGTGCTCTGATACCAAGCTGTAACGCCCCAGATTTTCTCAACCTGGAGGGTCACTAAAATAATCTCTAAAATATATTTGACGACTCCAAATAATATTTTCCATGCCCTTGAAGGGTTTTAAAATTTTAATTGTTGAGGAAAAATAACTAGCGTGCAAGGAAAAAGGAATTTTCTATCATAATTTCATAGTTTTGTTTATACAGTGATAGGTGTTGCCAAAAATTATTAGACCATTCAAACGAACTCCAAAAATTACAAAATTGGAACTATAGATACTTGGGACTATCGAATACAACATGTTAAAATTTCAAACTTTAGGTACGTCATTTAGTAGGCAAAAAAGATGACCGAAGTTGCTTGAAAACTGTCCTGGGTGCATTAAGGTAGCTCGTTCAACCGTACATAATAAATTTATACGATGGAATTTTTGAGTGATTTTAATTTCTGTTATTAGAACACATATAGGGCTTTCCATAGTCACTTATTTCACTAAAAAAATCCAACCGTAGAAAAAGTTGTGATTTTTCAAAAAGAGGACAGTAAGCTAAAAATTCTGAAAACAAAAAGAAACTAGGCAAATTCATAATTTAACTTTGAATGAAAAATAAACCAATATCTTGTTTCCGTACATTTTACATAATTAATTACTGAATAAATACTTAAAATATAATAACTACATCAAAATTGACTCGATCATTTCGACGTCAAAACATAAACTAAACAAGACTTTCCATGACAAGCTCGTTTGTCTACCGCCATCGCATCAACACTAATCCGTTCAATTTGAAAAATTTATTTATTTTGCGGGGTGTGTATTTCAAAAGAAACACTCAGTAGCAATACTTATAACATGTGGAAAATTTTACTTAAACATACATTCGACATGCCATGATTTTTGAAACGTACATCATCTTAAACATTGGTAGCCGACACCACATAACATCATCATCATACGTGATTTATTTCAATCACAAACATGTTAAAGTGATTACTTTCAATCACTATCATAAGTTCCTTCATAAATAAGTTTGCATGACATTCAAATAACATCATAATTTTTCCGAAACTTCATTTCAAAATCGCCGTAAAAACATTAAGTAAAACTACTTCAAAAACGATTTTTCGGTTGAAGCTTTGATGAAGAAAAATTTGTTCTGCAGCTTTCCAAAAATGACAAACCCATACACTATATAAATATATGTATATATAGGGAACTTTAGAGATAGAAATCTAGGAGAGAGTATGTGATCTTCACTGTAAAATAATTTGAAAAGGAGCACTACTGCTGGTCGAAAACTGAGGAACACATGGACTGCTGGACTAGTTTTCTTTTGATTGAAATGAGAGGAACGGGCTCATAATGAGAGGAAAGATATAGATTTTAAGGATCAAAACCAAGGCTACAAGATCTATTGCTGGGGCCGGATATTTCTAGACAGAAAAGAGAAAGAACACTTGCTGAAAATGGAGTACAAACTGGAAATGCTGGAGCTGAAAATGATGAGGGAAACGAGAGTTTTTGCTTAACTTAGGGGCTGGTTTTCTGGGATGTAGTATGGACGAAATTGGGGTGAGAAAAGTTGAGTGTTAAAGGAAATAAAATCTGGAACTTATGGCTGCAATTGGGAGGGACCGAAACTGGAGTGCAATGAGGGAAAATTTGGACTTCTTGCTGCTGAATTATGGAGATCAAGGTTGAAGGGGGGCCGACTTCTGGGATTTTTTTTGGGTGGGGGGGGGGGGGGGGGGGAATGGAAGTCATTTTGGTGGTTGAAATGTGAGGGGAAACGGAAAGATTGTGGTGTAGTTGGCTGATCATGGAGGACTGTTTTCAGGTGGAAGTGGACAGTTAATTTTTGGCTGAAATTTGGGTCGGTTTTGGGCAACTTAGTGGAGGGGTAATTGGCTGAGATTTGGGGCTGAAAATAGGAGATGATGGGGACTTCTTTCTAGACGAAAATTGCAGGGAGAAGAAGAGAAGAAAAAATGGATGGATGGTTGAAATAACTTAGGACCGAATGGAGATGAATCTAGAGTATAAAGCTGGGATTTTGGGGCTGAAAATGTAGAAATCTGAGAGTGTATGCTGGTCAAAATTTTTGACAAGAAAATGAGAGTTTTTCTTCTAAATTTGTTGCATTAGGATACTAATATGGGAGGATGTTGCTGGAAAGTAGCTGGAAAGAAGAAAGAATGATGGGACTTGAGGCTGATTTTTTTTTTTTTTTTTTTTGAAAAGAAAATGGGAGTATTTTTCTTTACTTAGGAACTGATTTTCTGGGCTATCCTATGGAAGAATTTGAGGTGGGTTTGGAGGGAGAAATCAGATGAATTGAGGGCTGGAAAAAAGAGTGAGAGTGGGAGAAAGAAAGTGGCAAAGACCATGACTTATCATGGCTGATGGGGACTGTTTTTGTAGTTGGTGGGGGCAGTTTATTTTTCCTTCTGTTTTTTGCAGAATGTGGAGAATTGGGGAATGATTTTTATGGGGTAATTTGGAGGGAGAAGTCAGTTGGGTTGAGGGCTCAAGAGTGGGGAGAAAAGTGGGGAAGGAAATGGCAAGAAACATGGCTGGGAAGTGGGCTGCTGGGACGTTCTTTTTTGTTTTTTCAGATCTTGGGGGTGGTTTCTCTGTTAAGGGATGGGTTGTTTGGTTGATGCAAAATAGTAGAATTTAAGGTGTTGTTTGGGTGGGCCTTTTGGTTAAATTTTCGAGTTCAAAATAGGTCTGGTTTTGACTAAGAATTGAAAATAAATTGCCGAGATTTTTAAATAGAACCGAGGAATGAAATTTAAAATTTTAGGCTAGCTATAAATTATTTATTCAACTTGAAATTAACAACTTACCAAAAGAAAATAGAATAAAGTTCGTTTTTAAATAATTTCAATAGACGTCGACTAAAATTTTGAAGTGAACATGCACAAAATTAAACATAACCAAAATTTTTAAAATAAATCATGGGGTAAGAAATTTTTATTTACTTGAAATTGAAATGCGAAAAATTTGGGTTGTTACAAAGAAAAATTATGATGTTATTTGAATGTCATGCAAACTTATTTATGAAGGAACTTATTATAGTGATTGAAAGTAATCACTTTAAAATGTTTGTGATTGAAAGAAATCACGTATGATGACGATGTTATGTGGTGTCGGCTACCAATGTTTAAGATGATGTAGGTTTCAAAAATCATGGCATGTCGAATGCATGTTTAAGTAAAATTTTCCACATGTTATGAGTATTGCTACTGAGTGTTTCTTTTGAAATACTCACCCCCCAAAATAAATAAATTTTTCAAATAGAACGGATTAGTGTTGATGCGATGGCGGTAGACAAATAAGCTTGTCATGGAAAGTCTTATTTAGTTTATGTACGTTGAAATGATCGAGTCAATTTTTATGAAATTATTATATTTTAAGTATTTTATTCAGTAATTAATTATGTAAAATGTACGGAAACAAGATATTGGTTTATTTTTCATTCAAAGTTAAATTATGAATTTGCCTAGTTTCTTTTTGTTTTCAAAATTTTTAGCTTACTGTCCTCTTTTTGAAAAATCTTAACTTTTTCTATGGTTGGATTTTTTGAGTGAAATCAGTGACTATGGAAAGCCCTATATGTGGTCTAATAACAGAAATTGAAATCACTCAAAAATTCCATCGTATCAATTTATTATGTACGGTTGAACGGACTGCCTTATTGCACCCGGGACAGTTTTCAAGCAACTTCGGCCATCTTTTTTGCCTACAAAATGACGTAGCTAAAGTTTGAAATTTTAACATGTTGTAGTCCATAGTCCCAAGTATCTACAGTTCCAATTTTGTAATTTTTGGAGTTCGTTTGAATGGTCTAATAAATTTTGGCGACACCTATCACTGTATAGACAAAACTATGAAATTTTGAAAGAAAATTCATTTTCCCTTTCGCGCTTGTTATTTTTCTGCAACAATTAAATTTTTAAAACCCTTCAAGGGCATGGAAAATATTATTTGGAGTCGTTAAATATATTTCAGAGCTTATTTTAGTGACCATCCGGGTTGAGAAAATCTATGGTGTTACATCTTGGTGAAAATACTTCAATACCAAAGTACTTCCTAGGTATTGGCCATGCATCGTCTAGACCATTCAAAAATATTGTCACTTCTCCCATATCATGGATAGTGGGTAGCGGGTGAACATCATCCGATGTAATCGTGTAATAATGGTCAATGACTCATGGTGTAAACATAAGCCACTTATCCTGCACCCAAGTCTGTCTGTAGTGCTCTGTCCCATGTATGTCAATATCGTGGTTGAAATTGGCGTAGAACTCGTGGACAAGCCTGGAATAGATCTTGTGTGGCATCTCTGCGATTTGCGACCATCTGCAATGTCAATTAAGTTCAACAGCTTGTTGTGAGAGAAATCTTCCAACTATATCCTTTGTTCTCCCCAAATGCTCCAATGACTAGTGATCATTGAAAATCGTTCTTTGTGATCCTTGGATAGGTAGTGGAGAGAGTCGGTGGTTTCCGCACACGGTCTCTTTGATGTGCCTCCGGTCGCCTTTTTCTTGCATTTTTCTGCGACGGTTAGGACAGGTCGTTTCGGAGCCATGACCTACAAAGTAAATGAAATCAAGTTAGTCATGTCTTAGATATGAAAAATAACATAAATGGTTGCATTTGTCACCCTCAAACTATCCTGAAATTTAGGCAATTTTTCATTAAAAAAATGTATTCGACTTTGACTTCGGATCCCAAGAAAATTATTTAATATTGTTCAAAAGTCAAGCCAATCGGTAAAGTAAGGTATGGAAGTTCATGCTTTGGTCTATCACATGTTCAAATTTCATAGCATTTCGAGGTCATTTGGGCCAAACAGATGAGAGACGAAAGTGCTAACAGAAGTAGGCGAAATGCTGCCTGCCATGGCAAGCCGTGGTGTGCCCAATTGGTGGCATTGGATTTTTGTGATAAAGGTATGCCCAACCGTCAGTGAATGATCCTAGATGATAGTAATCATCAACGACTCTAGCCTATGATCGTACACTTCCCATATTTTGCAAAAACAAACTATTGGGCCATTTTGTTAAACACCTTGCATACAAGATTTCTTCTTCTTATTTTGAGTAATTTGGGCAATCCATCCAACCCCAATATTTTCACAAGCCTAACCATCTAAACCTATTCAATTCACCTTTATCACTTCAATCCAAGCCTACTCTAACCCAAACTCCTCCACAATGTGAATAAAAACGGTTTTAATTGGAAGAATTAAAAAAAGAGAAAAAAATCACAAAAATGGAGAGCATACCTTGGATTTGATGTTATGGATGAGAGATTTCAATGTTAAAATTTCGATACCCATTTAATTTTGAGTTCTCAGAGACACAGAGGGTAAAAACGTTGGAGTGTTATGTTTTAAAATAATGCTCTTTCCCCAATTTTCTTTTTTATTCTGATGATTCTTGCGATCGCAATGAATTAAATTCATGTGATCGCAGGACCATTAAAATCTAGCCATAAACTTTTATGCCCAGAGTATGCGATCGCAAGAGATAATTCCATGTGATCGCATTTTGTAACTTTGCAAAAAAAAAAAAAATAAATAAATAAAAATTTCACAATCTAAATAGAACTTATTATTCAAGTGTGTGCCTGTGCTGAATGACGATGATAATTGTTCCTCGCGACATAAAATTCGCTAATGCCTACTTTAAGTCCTACAAAATAAAACTTGCAAAAACATCAATTGTAATCCTAAAACAATATATGATACATAATTTGAAATAAAAGCGTAAAAAAATTGGTTGTTTCCCATTAAGCGCTTAATTACAATCTTAAGCTCGACTATGTCATGGTGATCATTCCGGATTGCCTAATGTGGTGAATGACTTTTTTTTTCAAAAAATCACCCTCCAAATATTGTCTTATCTTTTGCCCATTCACCTTAAACCTGCCCTTCATGTTATGAGCAACTACCACTGCACCCTGTGGATAAACCTTTACTATCGTAAATGGCCTGTACCATCTTAAATGTAGTTTTCTCGGAAAGAGCTTTAGGCGTGAGTCGAACAATAGAACTTTTTGTCCCACCTCAAAGTACTTTCGTTGGATATTCTTGTCATGCCACTTCTTCATCCTCCCCTTGTATAATTTGACATTTTCATAGGCCTCAAACTGGAATTCATCCATCTCATTCAATTGAAGTATTATTTTCTCGCCGGTTTCTTTTAGATCAAGATTTAGCTTTCTCAATGCCCAGTAAGCTCGATGCTCCAACTCGACCGGTAAATGGCACACCTTCCCAAAAACTAGGTGGTATGGTGACATTCCAATTGGAGTCTTGAATGCCGTGCGATATGCCCAAGGAGCATCATCAAGCTTGTTCGACCAATCTTTCCTCGAGGTACTCACGGTTAGCTCCAAAATCCTTTTCGACTCCCAGTTGGAAATTTCTACCTGGCCACTAGTTTGTTGATGATAAGGAGTAGCCACTCAGTGCTTCACACCGTATTTTGCCAAGAGTGTCTCAAATTGTCGGTTGCAAAAATGTTTACCTCCGTTACTTATGATTGCTCAAGGAATTACGAAACACGTGAAAATGTTCTTTTTGAGAAAATTCACCACCACCCGGCCATCATTAGTAGATAAAGTTAAAGCTTCTACCCATTTTTAGAAGTAGTCTATGGCCACTAAGATGTATAAATTTGAGAACGATGATGGAAATGGCCCAATAAAATCGATTCCCTATACGTCGAAAAATTCAACCTCTAAAATGCTTCGAATGTGCATTTCCCGTCCTTTGGCACCTATCACACTTTTTCACCAAACTACAAGCATCCTTATACAATGTCGGCCAATAAAATCCAAATTTTAAGACTTTGGTTGCGGTCTTAATAGAACCGAAGTGGCCTCTGTATGGTGAGGAATGACATCGTTCCAAAATAGTCTCCATTGCTTCTTCAAGTACACATCTCCAAATTACCTGATCAACACCCCTTCTCTGGAGAATATAATCTTCCCAAAAGTAGTATTTAAGTTCCAAAAAGAACTTTTTCCAATGTTGGTGATCATAATCCGGTGGCACAATGTTGCTTGCTAGATAATTCACATAATCGGCATACCACGGTTTGCTACCTTCTTTTTGTAACTACTCTATTAAAAAAATCTGCTAGTCTAGGAATTTTTCATTTATTTCACCTTCTTCATTTCCTTCTGACTGCTTCATCCTTGACAAGTGGTTGGTTATCACGTTCTCACTCCCCCTTTTGTCCTGAATTTCCAAGCCAATTCTTGAAGAAGTAATATCAAGCGAATCAACCTGGATTTAGCATTCTTTTTAGCAAAGAGATATTTCAATGTCGCGTGGTCCGTCCGTATGCACTATCAATTTTGATCCAATGAAATAAGATCGAAATTTCTCGAATGCAAAAACAACAGCTAGCAATTCTTTTTCTATAGTAGCGTAATTCACTTGAGCATCATTGAGAGTTCAGCTGGAGTAATATATGACACGAATGACTTTATCCCTTTGCTATCCCAAAACTACTCTGACGGCAAAATCTCTTGCGTTGCACATGAGTTCAAATACTAAATCCCAATCCGGTGCCACCATTACTGGTAACGAGATCAACCTATCTTTAAGAGCATTAAAGGCATTTAGACCGTCTATATTAGAAAATATAAATTTGACGTCTTTTTCCAATAATTTGCACAACCGTTTGGTGACCTTGGAAAAATCTTTTCTAAACCTTCTATAAAATCATGCATGTCCCAAAAAGGACTTAATGCCTTTAACCGTTGTCGACGGAGGAAATATTTCCATAACTTGAACTTTTGCTTTGTCAACCTCGATGCCTTTAGCCAAAATTCAGTGTCCCAACACAATATTGACATTTTTCCCAGTTTAGCACCAATTCATTTTCTCACAATATTGAAGTACAACTGTACAAGGCATTCATCGAATGATGACCCAAAAACTGAAAAATCATCCATGAATACTTCGATGAATTTTTTGACCATATTCAAGAAAATGGACATCATAGAATGCTGAAATGTAGCAGAAGCGTTGCAAAGGCCAAACGGCATTCGCCTGTATGTAAACGTGCCGTAAGGACAAGTAAAAGTTGTCTTGTCCTGATCTTATGGGGGCTATATGGTTCTAATTATAGCCTAAATACCCATCAAGAAAGCAATAGTGAGAATGACCTACCAATCGTTCCAACATTTGATCGATGAATAGTAGAGGAAAATGGTCCTTTCAAGTTACGTCATTCAACTTTCTATAGTCAATACAAACGTGCCATCCGGTAGTTAATCTGACTGGTATAAGCTTGTTATTGTCTTTCTTCTCAATCGTAATTCCACCTTTTTAGGCACCACCTGAACCGGACTTTTCCATGTGCTATCTGAAATAGGATAGATGATACTTGCATTGAGTATTTTCAAAACTTCTACTCGGACTACCTCTTGCAAATGAGGGTTTAATCTATGTTGATGTTGCACTATCAGCTTATATACTTCTTCCATTAGGATCTTGTGTATGCAAATGGATTGGCTGATACCTCTAATGTTTGCTATAGTCCAACCCATAGTTGATTTGTATTCTCTAAGTACTCAAAGTAGTTTGTCTTCCTGATCTTGATTGATGGAATTTGCAATAATGACTGGAAGAGTAGATGACTCACCGAGATAGGCATACCTAAGGTGAGATGGCAATTACTTTAGCTCGAGAGTCGAAGCCTGCTGAATTGAAGATGGTGCTTGTTGAGGTGTGGTACCAATTCCATGTATTTATTCCTTATTTCCATCTATTTACCCCCTTGTAAATATATGGCACATACCTCAAGAATTGGAGAGTCGGAATTTTCTTCTTAAGAATGTACATTGCACACTTCCCATGGATCTGAGGGATTTTTCAAAGTGAAAGTATTGGCTACCTCGTGATCTATGATATCGACCTAAAAACAAGAGTTAGAGAAGATTGGATATTGAATTGCCTTGAACACGTTGAAGGTGACTTGATCCTCATTTAATCTCAACACTAGTTGTCCTTTTTGTACATCAATCAGTGCTCGTTCAGTAGCTAAGAAAGGTCATCCCAAGATAAGTGGTACATCCCTATCTTTCCCCATATTCAAGATAATGAAGTCAACTACGAATATGAACTTGTCCACTTTCACTAAAATATCTTGAACAATCCCGCGTGGACATTTAGATGTTCAATCAACCAACTGTAGTGATATTGTAGTCGGCCTAACTTCTCTAAGACCTAGTTGCCTGAAAATAGAGTAAGGTATCAAATTAATGCTAGCACTTAAATCACATAATGTTTTTTTCAAAAAATGAACTACCAACAGTGCAAGGAATATTAAAACTCCCTAGATCTTTTAATATTGGAGGTAGCTTGTTTTGCAAGATAGCACGGCATTCTTCGGTAAACATAACTGTTTCGTGCTCTTTCAACTTTCTTTTATTTGAAAGAATTTCCTTCATAAATTTTGCATAGCTCGACATATAAGTTGAAGCGTCGGCAAAAGATATGTTGATTTGGAGTTTCTTTAACACATCTAAGAATTTCTCGAATTGCTTGTCTAGCTTATGTTTTTGCAACTTTTGAGAAAATGGAATTTGAGGAACATAAGCTTTGACCGATGGCGGAATATAATCTAGTGGATAGCTTTATTTTTCTTGTTCAACTACTTTTTCGGATTTGTTCTTTCTTTATTTCTCTCTATACTGAACGCTGTTTCTTTTTCTACACCCAGTCTTTTCAATTAAATTTTCGGCAGCTCAACTCCGCTTCTTGTGGTAATTGCATTTACTTGCTTTTTTGGATTGACTTCAGTAGTGCTTGGCCATGTACCTGGTTGTAAGGCTGGGCACGGGTCGGGTCGGGTCGAGTTGGGTTGTACCTGGTTGTAAGGCTGGGCACGGGTCGGGTCGGGTCGGGTCATGTCGGGTTGGGTTCGGGCCCAACCCGACCCCTAAATGGACTTGGTCGGTTTGGAATATTTCCAAACCAAACCGACCAAATCGATTAGTGGAAACCGAACCAAACCGACCCGATTCAGGTCAGGTCGAGAAACTATTTTTTTATACCATTTGTCATTCTTTCTATATTTCATTTTAATTCGATTTGTAACAATAAGTTGGCCAATTTTGTAAAAGAATATACGTACAATAAATATGTTGCATATACCAAAAGGAAAATATGTTGTATATACCAACAATACACATTACAATTTACACATTTCATAATAAACAAATCAATTTCAATATATTTGACCCTGTTCAAAATAGCAATTACCTATTTCACAAAGTAAAACACCACCACATAATCGCATTCATAAATCTAAATGAAGCACAAATCAAGCAACCAAAATAAAATATTACAATTATCCAACATGCAATAAAGCAATGAAAGTAAAAATATTATAGTTATCCAAAACAACAAATAGTAAGTTTACAATTTCGAGAATTACAAGTTTACAACATTCTTCTCTTCAATGACAAATCAATAATCCAATGGTAATTCTCTTCCAAAAACAGTGGTATTTTCCCAACCTACATTGGGAACAAAAGATCAAACGAAATTAATAAGTCATTCATTATTCAATTAGAGATTGGAAATGAAATAACTTTATAATATAAAATAGTAAAGGCATAAGGAAATATTACTTACCTAAAACATTCAACACATGCATAAATCACTTCTCGTAGTTGGACTCTTTATTCTTTGTGATTGACTTTGAAAGTTCTATAAAACCGAAAACAAAAATTGAACAATCAATAAGTGAATATATAAACACATATAAGTAACGAAAATAATGTAAATATGTAATGGTTATTTACCTTCACCCAATTTGTTGTAATATTCCACATCTTCCACATAAAATCTTTCTTCACTTGGAGTAGATTTGAGCCAATTTTGTGTGCTAACCAAAACCTCAACCATCTTCGGAGTAAAATAACTACGAAAAGGATCGAGGATTCTTCCTCCAGTACTAAAAGCACTCTCTGAAGCCACTGTAGACACCTGAATTGCCAACACATCTTTTGCAAGTTTGGACAAGGTAGTGTACTTGCTTCCATGTACCCTCCACCAATTGAAGACATCAAAGTCCTTAATGTCTACGTCCTCACAAGCTTCTGACAAGTACCTTTCCATGTCATTGTTTAGTTCAACTGAGTATTTTGTTGCAAATATTTCCTTAAACTTCGACATACGAACAATTGACCCACTAGAAGTGGTACTTACATGACTTGCAGAAGAAAATCCACTTGTAGAATCGACATCCCTAGGCCCTTCACTGTGTTGAGTACTTCCTTCAAACTGAACATATCAATTATAAATATCCATCAAATTATTCTTCAACCCTTCATTCATGGCACGACCAACAATGTCATCGTTATAGCTATCACAAAAATTGTACTCAATGTAATTCAATTTGTATCTTGGATCAAGCACTATAGTAATCAACAACATTTGGTTTACATTGTCCATCTTCCTCCAATACTTGTCAAACTAACGTTTTATGTTATTTGCCATTTCACTTAAAAGAGAATCTCCACTTGATCTCCAACCCTCTAAATCGGCTACAAGTGAATATACTTCATGAAGATACACATTGGAGCTAACATTTAATGAAGTACTAAACTTTAAAGTAACATCATAAAATCTCTTAAGGAATTTAACAAAAAATGATGCATTTTTCCGAACACGTATTGAAGGAGGTCCACCCATTCTTCTACCCCCATCGTCTTCCCAAAAATAGGCTAAGAAATGTCCATCATCTTCTTCTAACCGCTCAAAAGCTTTCTGATACTTCAAAGCAGCCTCCAACATCAAATAGGTAGAATTCCACCTCGTATGCATACCTAGAAATACAATTAATTTTGATTCAATCTTTTCTTTCGTTGCACATTCTTTTAATTTTTCGTATCTCGCAGGTGAAGATTTAACATACTTAATTGCATTGCGATACTAATTACTGAATCATGTGCTTCTTTCAGTTCCACACACACTATCAAATTTATAATATGTACACAATACCTCATGTGCAAATATTTGCCATCCAAAACACAACTATCAATGCCCCAACCCAACATTTTCCGTTTCAAATATGAAATTTCTGTTTTATTTGCACTAGCATTGTTCACCGTAATTGTGAACACCCTATCAATGCCCCATTCTTGTAGCAATTTTCAATTAACTTCCCAATTGTTTCACCCTTGTGATTAGTGTTGTGCGATTTAAATCCCGCAAGTGGACGGATCATTTACAAGTAATATAATAATGTGTAGAGTGTCAAACCCACGAGGAACAGATATTAATTTAACTAATTAATTTAAAAACTTAAATTTTAACAATAAAAAGAAACACAGATTTGATTTGGATTTGTGATTCTAAACTATTCTAATTAACTCTAAATTATCAAACAATTAAAATAACTTTGTGAGAACGAATTCGAATTATACCAATACTAGGATTCACGAATCCACCTACATGTTCTTTAATTAATTATCCGTTTAATTTCTTTAACTCTTAATTACATTGGATTGAAAATCAGTGTTCCTAAAATAATCAAAAGCATCTCTTGATTGTCAATCAATTATATACGATATGTAAATCTAATTATCTCTAATTAAGCTCCGAACATAATCATATGCATTAAAATCTCAAGAACACCTAAATGGATTTCACAGAGTATAATAGTAAACTCTATCTATTATTGGACCCTATGTTATTCAATACCACGTGCTTAATCTATATTGAATCTCTCAACTTCAATATAGATCACAATATATTCTAATAGTGATCAGGCATTAAAATAATAGAAATAATGAATAAAGAATAATCAACCCAAAAGCAATTAATTACTAAAACAGAAAAAACTTCTAATTAATTAAAATCATGAGGTTTCATTGTTCATCCTAGAAATAAATAAATTAGCCGGACATGATTATGTAAAATAATACAAGAATTGTATTAATCATGTTCCTGCGAAAGAAAAAGAAGAAAGAATAGATAAAACCCGTGACTCTGGCTGAAGAATCTTCAGTCCCGTGCCTTGATTTTCGATTCTCCTCTTGTATCTTGTTCCCAAAATTCGTCTCCCTTCTTCTGGCTATTATCTGTCTTATTTATAATGTTCTCCAACCCTCTAAGACGTGTGTTTAAGTTGTTGTTTTATCTTGGAGTTGTAGAGTTCTAATCCCATCAGAAAACTGCCAAAACTGGTGCCCGTTGTGCCCTTGCGATCGCATGGTTCAGAACCGTACGATCGCATAGCTTGATCAATTAACTTTCTGCTGAAATTTTGGACGTCTTGCGATCGCATCAAACATTAACCATGCAATTGCATGGTTATTTTGGACGCATTCTTGATTTTCTTCCTTTAATATTTGCATGCCAAGTCCTTCAAGTCTCTTTATCTTTGCAATTACGTCCTCTTTTCTTCTGTTTGCGCTCTTTTTCGTCTTTTCGTCAGATTGACACTTGAATTTGATTATTTCTTAAAATAATAAGAAAACAACATGCAATTAAACTGAAAACAAATAGAAGTACTCATAATCATCCCTTTTTGTGAGCCCAGATAAGTACAAAATTATACTTATCAATTAGATATCACACAAAAATTCAAAATTCTCTTCTGAATCATCTAATCAAAGTCAACAAAATGGGTAGTGAGAGACATGTAATTTACGTTCTTAATAGCTATCCAAGTGTCTGTAGTAAGGAAAACTCTTTGTCGTTGGGTGGTAAAGATATTTCTCAACTTTAATCTTTCATCCAAAAATAGTTGGTAAATATCTCTAACAATTGTTCTATGAGATAGAGGTTCAAACCTAGGACATGTTACACTACGAAAGTGTTTAAATCCACTTCCCTCAACAAAGCTAAAAGGTAGTTCATCAATAATCACCATCTTAGTACATGCAAGTCTACATGCTTCTTTGCTAAATCCTATAGCCATAAGATTACTCACACCACCCTCTTCTCTCTTATCAAAACTTAAGATTTTTTGCTGTTTGTCCTCAACTCTTCCTGGATATCTCTTACAATGACTAGTCAAATGCGCCCTCAAAGTACTTGTCCTACACTTCTTAGCTCCACAAGCATAAGACTGTCTACAATACTTACACTCACACCTAAAATATTCTGCATTTAGATCTCCTATTATTGTAAAATGATCCCAAACCTTCGAAGTTTTCCTAGAACTTTTTTTTTCCTAAAGTTGTTGGTGGGAGTGGAGGAATATTTGTAGGACTTGTACATGTGTTTGTTGTTGACGGAGTTGCACCTGTGGATTGAAATTCTCCGTCCATGTCCATGTCCATATCCATATTAAAATCTGCATATTAAACAAAAAACAAATTATAAACAAAAAATAAAAACAGATTGTGACAAAATTTAAATCTGCATATTAAACAAAAAAAAATAGATTATAAACAAAAAACAGATTATAAACACACAAAAAAAAAACATATTATGAAAAAACTCAAATCTGCATATTAAACAAAAAAAAAAACATATTATAAACACACACAAAATAGATTATGACAACCCAAATCATGGATTATAACAAAAATAGATTATGACCAAAAAATAATAATAATCACGGATTATAAACAAACAAAAAAACAATATTAGAACAACAAAAAAAAACGTAATTTAGACCAAAAAAAAAAATAAGATTGTGAAAACATATTATAACCAAAGGAAACAAAAATATTATGACAAACTAAATAGTCACGTATTATAAACAAATAAAAAAACTGTTTAGACCACAACAAAAAATGGATTATAGAAAAAAAAATATACAGAATATCACAAAAAATTAAAATACGTATTGTAAAGAAAAATTAATAACAAATTAGCACAAAGAAAGAAATGGATTAATAATAAAAGAAAAAACTGATTTGATTATTTGTACATAAAAAAATCAGATTAAGCAAAAAAAAAAAAAAAAAAAGATTATCACAAAACTAACCTTGGTCCATATCCGCTATTTCTATTTTCTTGTTTGAGTTGGCGTGATTGGGGTGAGAACTAGTGTTGGCCTGTAGATTTCTAAGAAAATGGAGGAGAGAACGAACACAAAACGGCGTTGGCTGTGACTGTAAGAATGTGAGTGACTGGAGCTAGGGTTGGCTGCGGATGAGAGGAGTACTGAGGAAGTAGAATTGGAATTGGTCCTATGATTTTGGGTAATTAATTAATTGAATGGTTTTGTCATTTGTGTGGTTTGAGCCTTGGGTTGGGTCTTTCTTAGTAAGTTAGTTTGCAGCGTTTTCTTTCATTTTTAATACCTTTTTTTTATAACATTAAGAAATTAAGAATTAATTGCACATGTCGATTTTGGGTCGGGTTGGGTCGGGTTTACTGTCCAACCCGACCCAACCCGATAAGTTAAATGGCAAATTTGAACCCGAACCGAACCGATTTTCGCGTAAAAAATCGACCCGAACCGACCCAAGTCGGTTTGGGTCGGGTCGGGTTGCGGGTTCGCGGTTTTTTTGCCCACCCTTACCTGGTTGTCGCTTGATCAATAGTCTAGCCAACTGCCTAATCTAATTTTCTAAATTTTTTTATTGAGACATCTTGTCTCTTATGCTCTTTCTTCAATTCAGATTCCATTCGTTCTAATAATTTATTGAAAGCTTCTTCCCATCCCCATTTTCTTTCTTGTGGTCTTTCCTAATTTAGTAGATTTTGAATATTTAAGGTATTGCCATATGAGAAATTTGAATGATTTCTCCATCCGGGATTATAAGTCTACAAGTATGGATTATTCTGCTTTCGTTGAAAATTCTAAGCATATGCAGCTTGTTCAGGTGATGATGATTCAGCAATAGCAAAAGGGAACTCTGATGATTGATGGTTTGCCCCATTGGTTGCACATATCGGTAGGATATCTGAACCATATTGGCTAACTAGAAGTGTTTCAATATTTCCATCTCCTTTGCCAATGAATCAATTTTTGTCAGTAGGAGCGTATTGATTTCCACTATGTGCATTCATATTGCTTTATTTTGTGACCCTCTGTCTAGCCACATAACGAACTATTCACTCATAATCTCATACAGGTCGTGAAGATCGCTGGCAGATCTATTTTGGATAGAGCCACCTACTTCAAAATCTACTAAAGAACGACTGTTCGAAGCTAATCTAGAGTTGAAATAATGATTCTGGGCCACTAAAGAAAAACCATGACTTCGAGCACTTTTTGAGCAATTTCTTGAATCTTTCTCTTGCTTTGTGGAAATTTTCCAAGTTAAATTGTTGAAAATTTGATATTCTATGCTTTTGTCTATTCACTCTGGCCAAAGGAGAATATTTCAGTGTGAATTTCTCGACCAAATCAGACCAACTAGTGATGCTTCCAGACGGTAGAGAATCTAACCATTCTCTAACCTTATCCTTTAGAGTGTGTGGGAAGAGTCTCATCCTAAGTGCTTCTTCATTAACACTGTGATATTTGAAATTTCCACAGTATTCTATGAAGCGAGAGAAATTATAGTGAATATTTTTGTCGATTCTCTTATAGAACGACAGATTGTTCGTGAACAAATTAATCACATCTGGTCTTAACTGAAAGTTCTCAAGTCCAAAAGGTGGGTAGATTATGCTAGACCAATTCTCAAAAATTGGGGGCATCATGTATTCACCCATAAGAAAATCTCGTTTATTAACTTCAACTGATCGAGCCACAAGTGTAAGAATATTTCTCATATGTGCAGGTAGTGGATCACGAACCCAGTCTATTGTGTATCTTTGTTGTTTTTCTTTTCTCGTTGTTCACATTGTCGTTGGTGAAAGTTTTGTTCGATTTCTGAGTCAAAATCAAATAGATCAAGATCTTTTGCATGGCACATACAAAATCGACACCTAAATAACTGAAATTCAGCATTTACACAAAGAATTGAGTAGGAAAATAAAAATATTTGTTAAAACTAAATTATCAATTAACGTAGTAATTAGTAAACCTAGTCCCCAGCAACGGTACCAAAAACTTGTTGTTGAAGTGGAAGGATCAGTTATAAGTAATAAAGTGATAAGTAAAGTATCAAACCTATGAGGACTAGCAATTAATTAACTAATTAATTTATAGTTTAAGTTTTAACAAAATTAAAAATATAGATTCATTCAGAATTTCAATCCTAAGGTTATTCTACTTGAGTTTAACTAAGTATAAATTATCACGTAATCAAAAGTAATTTAAGAACAAATTCGAGTTTTACTAGCCTAGGATTAGCGAATTCACCTACATGTTCATTAATTAATTATCCGTTAATCGTTTTAACTAATAATTGTCCTAGGTTGAAAATCGGTGATCCTACAATATTTCTATATTGGACCATAACCATTTCTAGCTATTATTCGAACATAAAATATGCATTTAAGTCACAACGAACACCCTAAAAGAATTTCATAAGGTATAATAATAATCTCTTTCTATTATTGGATACTATGTTATTCAATACCATGTGCTTATCTAGATTGAATCTATCGAAATCAATAAAGATCACAAAATATTCCAATAGTGATCAAACATCGAAACGTAAAAAGGGAATAAAGAATAATCAATCCGGAAGCAATTAATTACGAAAAATGGAAAACATCTAATTAATCAAAAAGTTAGGTTTCATTGTTCATCCTAGCAATAAACAATTTAGCCAACATGCCGTAAAATATTACAAAAGTTGAACTAATCATCATCCGGAGGAAAAAGAAGAAAAGAGAAACACAACATGTGATTCCTTGCCGAATAATCTTCAATCCGTTCATTTGATCTTCGATTCTTGTGATATATTTCTCTCCTCTATTTTTGCCTCCCGCATTTTCTCTATTCTCTGCCTTTAATCTCCTGTCCCGTCCCCAGAAAGTGTTTAATGTTACGTTTGTATCGTGTACTGTATAGAGTTCTGTTTCATAAGGAAACATAAATTTCTATTCAGGTTTTAACCATGCGATCTCAACCATGCGGTCGTATGGTTAGTCTATTTCTGGTTCTTCAATTTTTCTCTTTAGTATTTGCACGACAAGCTACTCAATTCTCTTTAGTTGTTCAATTGAGTCTATTTTTCTTTTATTCGCTTTCTTTTCGTTTGATTGACCCTCGGATTTGGTTATTTTCCTATAATGATAAAAAAATATTACGTCATTATATTAAAAAATATGTAAGAGTACTCATAATTGTCTCTTTTGTGGGCCTCGATCAGTGCAAAATTGTACTTATCATGACACATTTTAAAAAAGTGATTATAAAAGAATGTGTAACAGATTTTGAGAAGCACCAAAGTACTAACTTATAAAATTCTGCTTTTAGTTTTTTCACTTATTTATTATTAAAATACCAATTTTAACCTGATCTGAATAAATTAAAATAATTTATTTTATGTCCTAAGTTTATTAGTATTCTAATTATAATGCGTGTCCACAAATAATTTAAATTTAAATTTAATTGGATTTTGTACTTCATAACTATGCTTTTAGTTTTTAACTTTTATAAATTTTGAGATTTACTAGATCTTTATTATTTTAATTTTAAAATAATTATGGTGAATGCATTATTGGAAAAATATTTTATAATATTATATATTGTTATAGAAGTAAATTTTACATTAGTACTCATGATAATAATAATAATAACACGAAAGAACATTATTATGATTAATGTCCATTTTAATAATTTACACATTCACAGTAATAAATCACTTTTGTTTACCAAACGCTCAAATGCTTAAATAAAGCAATTTTAAAATAATAATTTAGCCAAATATTTAACTCATTCTTCCTATAGACGACAAAAACTCATTCTCTTAAATGTGCACAGTAATACCAAACCAAGGTGTAGGGAATTTTTGACATTTCTAAAATTTTGACACATTCAAATAAATGATGTAATAAAATTATTTTCCTCAATCTCTTATTCTTTTCTAATTAAATCATACTTAATGGGCCACATTGATGCTTGGATTAGGTAAACTAGTGGAGGGGAATTGCGATTTACCGGAATCCACAGCCTAAAAATCTTATGGTTAGTGAATAATCTTATGCATTATTTAAGTCACAATATTTTAATGTGTCAATTCAAAAGTGTGTTTTCTTAGAAGTCTTTCTATTTAAATTTCTTATGTGGACCCAATCCAACCTTTAAATTGGATTAGCGACTTTAATCATGTTATTCCAAAAGCAAGAAAATGAAGCAAACCTACTACATTAATTATCCTTTTAATGCAAATAATTTAATTGAAACACACTCTTCTGATTTTCTTACCTTGTTTGGATCTTTGCAGCATCAAACAATGTTAAAACAACATTGTCTGAATCAACAGCCAACGTCAAGGCATGCTGTGGCAGTATACACTCTTTTATTCTTCTTGTGTTTCTGGCAAACAATCATGGCTGATCAAAACGAAACACCATCGCATACTTGGAAAGAAGTATTTGATGTTATTGGATTCAATTTGACGTTAACCAGAGAAATCCGATATCCTATGGTGAATGCAACCCCATTTTGGGACCCAAATCAGCCTAATCAGGTTGCCTTCTCCAAGGACGTACATATAAACCTGCCAGGCAGCAAAGTCAAATCCTTCATACGCCTTTATATCCCTGTGGAACTCCCATGGAAAACCAAGCTTCCGCTTATTATCTACATACATGGAGGTGGTTTTGTGTCGCTTAGCGTTGCCAATGTCGAATTTCATGACCACTGCAACAATTTGGCAGCCCAGGTTCGTTCTGTGGTAGCCTCAGTTGAATACCGGCTGGCACCCGAGCACCCCCTCCCAGCAGCTTACGAGGATGCCTTACGGGCTATTCATTGGATTAAGTCCCAGGCACTATATAGCCTTCGTCCCGATCCATGGTTACATCAGTTTGTTGATTTTTCAAGTGTTTTCATAATGGGTGAAAGCTCAGGTGGAAATATAGCTTACCACGTAGCCCTTCGTGCAAGTGAGTTGGATCTTCGACCGATGAAAATCCAAGGGGTTTTATTGGATCAGCCTTTTTTCGGTGGAGTTGAAAGGACTTCATCAGAGCTTAGACTTATTGAAGATCCATACCTTCCTTTGTATATGGCTGATGCCTATTGGTCGCTAGCATTGCCATTCCAAGCCAATAGAGATCATGAATTTTGTAATCCATTCATTTCTGGGTTCGAGAGAGTCCAACGTTTGCCAAGATGGTTTGTGAAAGACGATGAAGGAGACCCATTGATTGATCGGTCCAAGGAGTTTGTACGCATGCTAGAGTTAAATAAAGTGCCAGTAGTTTATCGATTTTATCCAGGAGGTTTTCATGGAATAGAACTCGAAAATAAGACAGCTGCACTTGCATTTTTTCATGATGTGAAGAATTTCATCTACATTACACAAGCTGCTGAAGATTAAGGTTGTCGTTCTTGTTGTGTGAATTTCTTCAGTTCCAATAAAACGGATTTGGAATAAATTATCGATGTCTACTGAGATTAGAAAATTAATGTCCAGTTTTGATGTTGGCTTGTGTTGTTTTCTTGTATTTGATTGCATTAGTTACCCTCTAAAATTATTATTTATTCGTTTTGTAATTGAGCTATATTATGATCCTAATAAGACCAATTTAAACACTTTAATAGCTTTTGAAGTCTAAGGTTGCAATTAATGAAGCAAATTTGTAACAAAATATGTTTATTCAAGACAACTTCCACAAGGCTATATAAGTTTGTGGACTGCAATTTGTGTGATTCCAACTGTGTGTTTAGTACTTCTTTAATTGATCCCCTGCAACTTCTTTATAAATTATCATTAATGCTTCGATAAATCCAATTTTCAGCATAGCTTTTGCCATTTTATTTTTATCATCTCATGTCAAAATAGATTATTGAATCGAGTCCTTTAACAAGTTTGATTATTCTTGTCTTTGTTTATGTCTCGGTATGCTATTTATCACAAATAGAGACTATCATCAATCTATGTAGCAATTATGTTGGTATTAAATAATAAGTATAATGAAATGTTGAGATATAAAACTAATTTTTATTGGACTTGTCGTTTAATATCACATAGAATAATGATTATAATCAGTTGTGATAATAAATCATTACTCTTTTTTTAATTGAGAAGTCTCATTCACATTCTAAATTTTACTTATTCACTCTGCTATTTATTAAAGATGAAATAATAAGCTTTTAAATGATTTGATAGAAGGAACATATATATACCACCAACAAACAAGGTATGTATGCCAGCATCTACAAAGTCCAAAAGAAGAAGATACGCTAGTACAAAAAATATTATGATATTTCAAACGCAAACAAGGTCTGCCAGCATCTACAAAGTCCAAAAAAATATTATGATATTTCAAAGGCACCGTGGTCTACTGTATTAAAATTCTAGCCAAAGCCCTCTTAAGATGTATGGTTTTGCGATTCTAATTGAGCACGATGTCCGAATATATCGAATTTTGTAGAGATGATTATGCCACATACATCTTTTTCTTTTAAAAAATAAAAAATAACCAATTTTCATTTTTAATTTTTTACCTACATCTAATTATACCTTTTTAACAAATACCTTTTTTACATTTTATATATATATGTAACAAATCCTAATTCTAATTGAATTTAGTAAACAACCATAATCCTCATTTTCAAGCACCGTACTACCAACCCAAAGCATCATCCATTTTATTTGTCGGCGGAGCCCACCCTTCAACCAGCACTACTTCTAGCCCCCACCGCGACCATAACCATCTATTCTCCATCTATGGAATCTCGCGTTGGTGATCTGATGCCGTTGCGACCACCATGATGTAGACTTTACAAGAAATTTTATTTTTAACGATGTAAATTTTTGTCGTAGAAAGTCATTTTAGATTATTTCACTAAAAATGGTCGTTGAGGACTTTACAAGACCAAACTTTTCGTCATTAAAAGTAAAATTTATTGTAGTGTAGAACATATGACAGGCCTCGAAAAATGACTTTTTCAGTTTTAGTGCTAATCTGTTATTTATTTTAATTTCGATTTTTACAATCTTAGTTGATTTAATCTATTGGGTTTGAGTGCTTGAAGGAAATGCATGCAGATGACGAAAATTTTGGGCAGATTTGGAACAAGTGTGTCAGCCAGAGACCAATGGTAGATTTCCATGTCAATGATGGGTATTTATTCAGGGGCAATCAGCTTTGTATTCGTATCTCATCCTTGCGTGATAAGTTGATTTGGGTTTTACATGGTGGAGGTATAAGTGGACACTTGTGGCGTGACAAGACCATAGCCAGCTTACACAGAAGAGATATTATTGGCCCCAACTAAAATAAGATGTTGGCATCATAGTCAAAATGTTATACGTGTCAAGTGTTGAATGGTCAAGTTCAAAATATTGGATTGTAAATGCCACTCCCAGTTCCTCAATGAATTTGGCAAGATCTCAGCATGTATTTTGTACTTAGGTTACAATGAACTCGCAGAGGTTGTTCGATTGCATGTAATCCCAAAGTCTATCACTTCGGATCAAAATACAAAATTTCTGTGACATTTTTAGATTTCATTGTGGAAGTTGTTCGGGATAAGTTTGAACAAAAGCAGCACCGCCCAGCCACAAACTGATGGGCAAACTGAAGTCACTAACCGTACTCTTGGGAATATGGTTCAAAGTGCTTGTGGAAATAAACCGAAGCAGTGATATTTTGCATTGCCTCAGGTGGAATTTGCATACAACAACGCAGTTCACACTGCTATAGGCAAGTCCCCTTTTGCTATTGTGTACACTAAGGTTCGTTATCATGTAGTAGATTTGGTGAAGCTACCCAAGGGTCAAGGTAAGACTCTAACTGCTAATCAATTGGCTGAAGATGTGTTGTGTAACAACCGAAATTTTTCGTATTTTAATTTCAAGTATATTTACTATCGGCGTCGCTACGAAACTCCTAATACGTTTTAAAAATAAAATTTTGTCATGTTAAATGTTGCCCACATTTGCTTTAAATTTTATTTGACGAATATGGAATATTATTTTATTTGAGCCTCATTATTTTTCGTAGATCGGATAAATTATCTTGAGTTGATGTCTTGATAAATTTAAGCCAACCATTTAAAATAAAATAAAATAAACTAAGCACAAACGTTAAATTATTGTCGACCCATTTTAAACCCAATAAAAACTAGTCTCTTCTAGCCCAACATCTGACTTATTTTTCGGCCCAAAGATCCACCTATAATTAGCCCAACACCCGGTACATTTCGGCTCCAAATCTCAGCCAATAACCCGGCCACTATGTTGCCCAAAACTGACCCATATTGCCAAGAATCAACCTCCCACTTTGATGCCAAACAGTCCCATGTCCCCAAAAAAAAAAAAAAAAAAAAAAAAAAACACCCATTCCCTTCAATCCATTTTTCAGTCAACAATTTCCCTCCCACTTCCACCTGAAAACAGCCCCTGCATGATTATCTAACTGCCCCCCACAATCTTCCCATTTCCCCTCACTTGGCCCCCCTTCAACTTCATTTTCCCCTCACTTTTAACCCACGAATTTACTATTTCTCCCCCAGATTATCTCCATAATTCAACCCTTTGAGTCCAAAATTTCTCTTCATTTTTAGTCACAAAATTTTCAGCTATTGATCCCTTTTTCTCTCCAGAGTTTCGGCCAACAACAAGAACCTTAGCCTTGCTTCTTCTTCGTATCATTTCACTGCCAAAGTCTAATTATTAACCCTCTATTTTCGGTCATCAATAACCTCTGTTTCTCCAAGAAATTTTAGTCCATATAGCTCATATTCAACAGCCCCAAAATAGTCCAGATTTCATCTACATTTCTGTCAGCAACCTCGACCCAGCAGTAGGCTTCTGGCCTTGGTTTTGATCCATAAATTTCATATCCTTCTTCTTCCTTGTCAGATCCAAAGTCCCAGCAATAAATCTTCCATTTTTTGTCATCTGTTTTACTCTCTTTTTTGTCAAAAATTCGATCCCAGCAGTGAGCAATCGACAGCCATTTTCACTCACTTTTCAACTCAACAAAAGCATTTTTTTTTCAAGGTAGTTTTACTAACTATTTTTACTGCAATTTTTAAATGACGTTTGGAAAATTATGATGTGATATAAATTCCATGCAAACCTAATTACGAAAGAACTTTATGATAGTGATTGAAGGTAATCACATATGACGTTATGTGGTGTCGTTTACCAATTTTTATGTTCCTATACACGTTTTAAAATGATGGCATGTTGTATTTATGTTTACGTATAATTTTTCCACATGTTGTATGTATTTCTGCTGAGTGTTTCTTACGAATTACTCACTCCCCAAAATAAACAAATTTTCAGATTGATTTGACTGGCATTGATGCGATGGTGTAGGCTAGCGAGCTTGTCATGGAATTTTTTTTTTTAGTTTACGTTTTAACGTCAAGATGATCGAGTCAATTATGATGTAAATACAATATATTAAGTCTTTGATTTAGTATTTAATTATGTAATATTTATGGAAAACGAGATGTCGGTTACTTTGCCATTAAAAAGTTTCAAGTTAGAAATGCATAGTTTCATGTTTCTGAAATTTTCAGCTTACTATCCCTACTTTGAAAAATCATAACTTTTGCTACGGTTGCAATTTTTGAGAGAAATAATGGCTATGGAAATCCATTTATGTGATCTAATAATAGAAATTGGAATCATTCAAAAATACTGTCGTATGAAATTTTTATGAACATTTTAGCGGGTGCCTTTCTTAAGACACTCAGGACAGCTTTTCAAGCAACTTCGGGTATCTTTTTCACTTATCAAACGACTCATCTAAGGTTTGAAATTTTAACATGTTGTAGTATGTAGTCTCAAGTATCTGTAATAAAAATTTTGGGATTTTTAGAATTTTCTTGAATGGTCAAATAATTTGTGGCGACACCTATCACGGTTTAGGCAAAACCATGAAAACTTAACGAAAAATCATTATTTCCTTGCACACTTGTATTTTCTGCAAATGTTATATTTTAAAATCATTCAGGGGCATGAGAAATAATATTGGAGTCTTCAAATATATTTTAGAGATTATTTTAGTGACCCTTCGGGTTGAGAAAATTCGGGGCGTTACATGTTGGATGTCCGTGTTGAAGTCAAGTAGAAGTTGGAGAAGACTAATGCTAGAAGTTGGCCATGTAAACTCTCTCGACGACCATTTTTCGATGAAACAACTTAAAAACAACTTTTTATGACAAAAGTTTGCATCGTTAAAAGTGAAATTTCATATAGTGTTGGAATAAACAGTTTCAGGATGGAGACTTGGTAATGGTGTATCTTAGAAAATAGATATTTCTTGTCAGTACCTACAACAACCTGAAGCACAGAAAGTATGGTCCATTCAAAGTACTTAAGCGAATCAACAACAATGCCTACATTATTGAGTTACCGACTTCCATGGGAATTTCGAGTACCTTCAATGTAACTGATTTATATGATTTCCATTAAGACGATGAGCTGCTCTATCTTGATTATAACTCGGGGTCGAGTTCCTCGAAGGTGGAAGGGACTGATGTAGAACAGATGCCAGGCCTTGAAAATGGCTTTTTCAGTTTTAGTGCTAATCTGTTATTTGTTATCATTTCGATTTTTACAATCTTAACTGATTTAGACTTAGTTTTCTTACAATCTTAGTTGATTTAGACTAGGTTTAGTTTTTTGTAATTTAGGATTGTTAAACCCTTATAAATAAAGGATTAATTCTTTGTTTTCATCATTCAGTTAATAACATTATTCTTAGAGTTTTAACTCTTTACGCTCTGGTGGATTCCAGATCTTGTGTTTTTAAGGTTTTTACTTGAATTTCTTATTCGTGCTGCGTCACATCACCCCCATACTCTTCGCTATTGTCGTCGACATTATCGTGTTCTCCATCTTTTCTCCAAATTCGGTTGTACATATCCAGATCTAGTGAAAGGCCTTTTTCCTGATACTGCGCAAATCTAGATCTCGACCAGTGGAATGGAAAGGCCTCAGTAGTGGTGAAACACCCAAACCCTAACACATCTCCATCGCCACTGCCTCACGCCCATAAGATGAATTTGCATATTTTCATCTCAAATTTCTTCTTATAATGATTATTTTCTATCAATATATTGCAGAATTTGTGTATTTCTTGTTGTATGAGATTTTCACATGATGATAAGTTGCCACTTGATGGGAATCGTTTTTTTACTTCTTCAATTAGGATTCTCTGCTCTATAATGGGGTAGAAAATTGAAGCATGAGAATTGAGTCGCTTCAAAATGGAACTGTACCATTATATTAACAATTGCAGCTTTGTTATAGATTAGTTATAAGTAGAATTATCATAAGTAGGAATATTTACAATTAATTTGTCGTGCGTGTATATCTCTGAATTATGTTACGGCAATGCAAAATTCTGTGCCATCTAATTACAATTATGTCAATGGTTTTTGTGAAATTCTACAGCGCAAGGCTCCTATTTACTCCCCGAGGCTTGGCGCACAAGCAAATCCCAAGCAAATATTAGTTTTTTACTATCTATAGTAGTAAGAGTTCACATCTAGTGAGTCTGTGTTGAAAACTTTAATAAAATCTAAGTTTATGATAAAGTCAGCGAAGTTTCTATGGTACATTCTACCTTTGCGTAGTCTGGTAACCTTAGAACCTCGTTGATAACTTATTTCAATATGCTTCTCTCATGCCATTGATCATCTAAAGGTTCGTTTTGATCAAATGTCCTTAATTCAATCGGTCTGGTAGGAAGTAAGTTACACTACAAGAAATTGCACTTCTAACGACGAAAAATTGCTTCGGAAGTGATATTTATTGTAGTGTCAATGACCGTCCCAAGAGTTGCAATGACCTTGAGAGAAGCCTTGACAAAGGACCCCAAATGCTCATACGGGAATGTTGATTCATGGGTTTGGTTGCTCAACAAAAGCAATGCAAAACTAGACGAACGTCTGTAGACCGACGTTTTGGAAAAGGGTTGGAATATCTTACTTAATTAAAATATGACCTCTCCGTTTTGCTTCATCGAGGCATTCTGGTGGACGCATGCGTGTAGAAAGGCTGACAACTATATAAGCTAAGAGACTACAACTACAAGACAACTAGCTTCTATTTTTGTTGGGATTGGATAGGGAATCTATAGATCGTAATGAAGAAAATTATAAAAATTTTAATAGCATTTATTATTACAATTTTTTTAATTTTTTTAGTTAAGTCATTACCTAATATAATCACATTCCTTGTTACCCTTTCTAAATGGAATCATTATTTCAAAATCTCGAGTTGAATTGATTCGAACTAATAGAAATTTTGTCTGTTTAAATCAACCTATCATAAACAATTTCTCGTAATGTAAGACGATTTGACGAGAGATATCTTATGTTGATAAATACTCTCATAAATATTTTTCCCATGACATTTTGATAGGTTGAAAAAAGAAGTTTTGTCTACGATCAAATCAAAGATGAGCATATGTTTGGAAAAAGAAGAAGTTCTAATATTTAAAAACATATCATGAATGCCAAGATTTCCTTTCATGTGATACGAATTATGATTGAAGATTACTCAATTGATGATTGTAGCGTATAGAAATAAAATACATAATCTTCACTTTTCTATTTTTTGTAAGTTCACATTGAGGGTCCCACATTTAATATCACCAATATTGCATCATTTTCATTTTACTGAAGATTCGCTTTTGGTTTTAGGATTAGTAAGAAAATCAACTTCTAAAATTGTAACCTTTACTAGTGATGCCACTAGTCACTCAACATATAGTGAATCTTCATTTGGTCACCGAATTTTATTTGGTTTTACAATAATCCTTGATATTATGTTTTGTTTCAGTTGGTTACTTCACTTAAGTATATGATGTGTGGACTTGAAAACACAAATTTATTGTTTGTTCTTCGTATTTTTCATATTCCGAATGACGTGACTTCAAAATTTCTTTGTCCCAATGTCAACTAATCTAGGTAAAACCGAAACCACAGTTCCAACATTTCCAACCCCAGCACCGCAAATCGTAGTTCACCAAGATAATTCTACTTTTCCTACTGAGATTATCCTAGATGAAACTAATTATTCATTATGATCTGAACCCATAGAGATGATGATTGGTGATCGTAATAAGACTGGTACCTTACTGGAGAATCGAAAAACCCAAATGTGACCTGAATTTGGAGACATGGATAGCTGATAATCATTAAGTCAAGAGCTGGCTTATTGACTCGATGAGTCCTTCCTTGATGCAGCGATTTATTCGTCTTTCTACTGCTAAGGAGATATGAGAGGCAGTATCTCAAACTTTCTATGACGGATATGATAAAACGTGTATCTTTGAATTAAACTAGAGGTATTTCTCTACCAAGGAGAATGGTCTTCCCTTGCCCACTTATTACAATAAGTTGGTCGCTATTTTTAGAAAATTGATCACCAGACGTCATCACAAGCAAGAACGGTTGAATGAGTAGTTCAGTTGGAGTCAGACATGGCAAGACTTCGAGTTCATATCTTACGAAGTGGACTTGATTTTGAATTTGAAAAGATTTGTAGAAAAATCTTGCGAAAAGATCTTGAGAGTGCATATGCCTATGTCTGGAGGAAGTTTCAACAGAAATAGACAATGGAAAGATCACATATGATTTCTGAAAATTCGGCGATGATGGAAAACCAAGCTCGATAAGGATTTTTCATCAGCTACTACGAAAAAGGCTATTGAAAAATTTAGAGGGCGAATATGTACTCATTGTGGTGAATTTGAATACTCAAAATAGTGATTTATGATATTATAGGCTACTCGAAATGGTGTTATTTTTCAAAAAAACCTCGGAAGAATATGGGAGGAGAAGCCATGATGACATCCACGGGTGATGATCAAGTGCAACCTGCTAATGTAGTTTATCCAAGTAGAGTTTGTAATGTTTCTATACTTCTTTCTGTAGCGACCAGAAGATATTTCATCTTTTAATTTCAGGGAAATAAATTTTAACTTTCGGCATCACTACGAACCTTCTAGTACGTTTTAAATATTTTAGTTGCATTAATTTGTGCACGTGCTTACCTTTTATTTTTATATGACGAACATGCAATTTCATTAATCACTGCCACTGGTTTAATTTTGTTAACCTGAATAGTTTTTCTCGATTAAATTTTGGGTTAATGGTGAACTAAGTGTTTAAATAAATAAAAAAAATCAACATAAATCTAAACTCTTCACGTGTTCGGTCCTTTTGTTCATCTTCATTTTTATCTTTTTCTCAGCCGTTTTTCACTTATAATTACCTCATTTATCATGTCCCCCTTCTGTAAGAAAATCATCTCCAAATAGCCCCTTATTTCTCACCAACTATATACACCAAACAACCCTTTAAACCCTGCAAATTGTTAACTCCAAACACCCGCTAAAGACTAAGGAAATAACCTCCCACTTCATCTCCACCTTGCAGCCACTCTTTTCCCATGATCGTCATTTCTTTACCCACTTTTTTCCCACTTATTACAGCCGTATTACCCCCAACTAAACTATTGAAAAAGGTCCCTCCATGAACATACTGAAAAACCATCCCAAGTTTTCTTCATAAACCTAATAAAAATTGCCCTTGTAGGTCCCTTTTTCCATCAGCAGTTAGTTTCAAAACGGTTATTAGTTTTTCAACCTCAAACTCATCGTTAAGCACCTGATGTTTCCTGCCTTTTCACCTAAATAAAACCAACACACAGTCCTATGTTTCAGCACCACTAATTATCCACTCAAACCACAGTCTTATGTTTCTGTTATTTTTTCCATCTCACTCTCTAGTTTGTATAACCTTTTCTCCAATTTTTATCCCCAGACTTCAGTTTTTTTCTCCCAGAAATAGCCCTAACACTCTCCCAAACTGCTCCATTTCATCACTAGAAAATCCCAAACAATCTCAACTAACTGTTGTACCACCCAATGTGTATACATATCCAATAGCACTCTTCTTGCCATCAATGTCCCCAGCCGTGTCAACATCTAAAAAACCATGTAATCCCAAGCCTAATTTTCTGAAATATAAGACTGAATCTATAGTATTTCTCAAGTACCTGAGAATCTACTTTACTACCTCCCAGATAGAGCTGGCAAATGGGCCAGCCCAACCCAAAATTTGGCGGGCCAAGCAAAAAATTTGGCTAGGTTAGCCTTGGCCCAATTTTACACGGGCTCATATTTGTTGGGCCAGCCCAACATAAAAATTTCAATTTATAAAAAAAAAAAAAACTTCAGCATCTTCATCATCCCTACCCCCATCCCACCCCCACCCCCCACCCCCCAAAGGCACTTCATCCCACCCCCACCAATCGCGAACCAGTGAGCCTGTCGCTGGGATTTCCCGGCGACAGAATAGGGAGAATCTCCCCCCCCCCAAGGTCGTGAAACTAAGGAGCGTTTCGCATTGCGAAACCAGGGTTCAAGAAAAAAAAAGGAGCCCCCTAGTTTTTTGAAAAACCAGAAGAGGGGGGATTCTCCACACGTTGTCGCCGGGAAATCCTTGTGACAAATGGGGGGAGAAATCTCCTTCCCACCCCCACCCCCACCCCCACCCCCACCGATCACGAACCAGTGAGCCTAGTTTCACGGCCCCAGGTTTCGCGTTGCAAAGCCAGTGGAGGGGCTTTAAACCATACAAATTGTTAACTCCAAACGCCCGCTAAAGACTAAGGAAATAACCTCCCACTTTATCTCCACCTTTGCAGCCACTCTTCCCCCATGATCGTCATTTCTTTACCCATCTTTTTCCCACTTATTGCAGTTGTATTACCCCCAACTAAACTATTGAAAAAGGTCCCCCCATTAACATACTGAAAAACCGTCCCAAGTTTTCTCCATAAACCTAATGAAAATCGCCCTTGTATGTCCCTTTTTCCATCAGCAGTTAGTTTCAAAATGGTTATTAGTTTTTCAACCTCAAACTCGTCCTTAAGCACCTGATGTTTCCCGCCTTTTCACCTAAATAAAACTAACACACAGTCCTATGTTTCAGCACCACTAATTATCCACTCAAACCACAGTCTTATATTTCTGTTATTTTTTCCATTTCACACTCTAGTTTGTATACCCTTTTCTCCAATTTTCATCCTCAGACTTCAGTTTTTTTCTCCCAGAAATCACCCCCTAGCACTCTCCCAAACTGCTTCATTTCATCACTTGAAATTCCAAACTATTTCTACAACTTAGATACCCAACCAACTATTGTACCATCAATGTGTATACATATCCAGTAGTATTCTTCTTGCCATCAATGTCCTCGACCGTGTCAACATCTAAAAAACCATGCAATCTCAAGCCTGATTTTCTGAAATATAATGCTGAATCTGTAGTATTTCTCAAGTACCTAAGAATCCACTTTACTACCTCCCAAATAGAGGTAGAAAATGGGCCAAATGGGCTCGCCCAAACCAAAATTTTACGAGCCAAACAAAAAATTGGGTTGGGCTAGCCCTGGCCCAATTTTACACGGGCTCATATTTGTTGGGCCAACCCAACTCAATTGTGTCAAAGGGCTACTGGGCCAGCCCAACATAAAAATTTCAATTTATAAAAAAAAAAAAAAAAATTCAGCATCTTCATCACCCCCACCCCCACCCCCAACCCCAAATCGAGAGGAGGAGATATTATCCCCACTTTGTCACTGGGAAATCCCGGCGAGAATGAGGGGAGAAATCCCCCCCCCCCCTCCCCTCTCCCCTCTCCCCTCTCCCAAGATTGTGAAACCAGGGAGCATTTCACGTTACGAAACCAGGGTTCGAGAAAAAACCAAGGAGCCCCCTGGTTTTTCGAGAAACCAGGGAATGAGGGATTCTCCACACTTTGTCGCCGAAAAATCCTTGCAACAAAAGGGGAGGATTCGCGAAACCAATGAACCTGGTTTCACGACCCTTGGTTTCACATTGTGAAACCAGTGGATGGGAGAGATGGGATTTTCTTCCCTTGTTTTCAGCACCGGTGGACGCGCTGATGTCGAAAACGTGGAGAAAAAATTCTCCATTGTTTATGTTCTATAGGAAACTAGGGGTTGGGGTGGGTGATGATTTGGGTCCAAAAAATTTTTGTCGGCCCAGCCCGGTTTCAGCCCGTTTGGGTTAGTTGTATCGGGCCAAATTGGCCCGATTTACTTGAATAATTTTTTATAGGGCTGGCCCGGCCCAGCCCAGCCCAGATTCTGGGTTATCTGGACTAGCCAATTTTTCCACCTCTACTACCAATGTTGTTTTCCAAGATTACTCATATATCTACTCACAACTTCCACTACATTTGCTATGTCCGATCTCATACATACCATGACATACATAAGACTTCCAATAGTAGAGACATAAGGCACCTTGACCAAGTAGGCTCGCTCCTGCTCTGTAGAAGGTGGAATGTTCATTGGATAGCTTGAAGTGACTAGCCAAATGAGTATTCACTGGTTTAGATTCATCCATCTTGAATCTGCTTGGCACATTCTTCACATACTCTTTTTGTGATAGTTTTAAGATATCCTTGTCCCTAGTAATTCTCATCCCAATGATTTGTTTTGTAAAACCCAAATCCTTCATTGCAAACTTCTTGGACAACTCCTCTTTTAACTTATTAATTTTTTTATTTGCAAGCTCTTGCAATCATATAGGAGTAAGATAATATATAACTCACTAAGGTTCTTCATATAGAAACAATGATCAACCTAGCACCTCAAGAAGCCATTACTACCCATAGAGCTATCAAACTTCTTATAATACCATTGTTTTGGAGCTTGTTTAAGGCCATACATGCTCTTTTGAAGTCTGCACATCATTTCTCCATTGTCTTTGTACTTCGTAACCTTTTGGCTGCTTCATGTAAATTTCTTCCTCTAGATTACCATGAAGAAAGGTCGTCTTTACATCCAACTGCTCTAGGTGCAAGTCTTCTTCTGCTACTAGTCCAAGTACTGTTTTGATTGTAGTTAATTTCACCACTGGAGAAAATATCTCAGTCCAGTCAATGCATTTTTTCTGTTGAAATCATTTCACAACCAGTCTAGCTTTATATCGCTTGATGCCGTTATGCTCTTCTTTTATCCGGTAAACTTATTTGTTTTGTAAAGCCTTCTTTTCTTATGGTAACTCCGTCAGTTGCTATCTCTGATTGGTCAATAACGAGTCAATCTCGTCCATCATGGCTTACTCCCACTTGATTGATTCACCAGTTTGCACGGCTTCACTATAGCTTTCTGGGTTCATCTCTGTCAATTAGTAGAATATAATGTAATGTTGGAGAGTATCTCTGTGGAGGTCTAATTGTTCTGTTATATCTCATGAGTTCAGTCACATGGGTGCTCTAATTTCCTTCTGGGGCTATATTTTCTCGATTTTCGCCATTAGTTTTTTTCGCCTCAATCATTCGAAGGTCTTACAATAGAATCACCACAGACTTCTTAACTTCAGAATTTGTACTTTTAGGGTCTTCTATCAATATGTCCTTATACATAGCTGCTTCATTGAAGATTACGTCTTTACTCCTAATAATCTTGTGACTTTGCTCATCCTAGAAAGGATAACCAAACTCTAAATCACCATAGCAATAAAAAAATATTTTTAGACTTGGCATCAAGTTTACTTCTAGAAGCAGAATCAATGTGTATATAAGAAACACAACCAAACACTTTTAACAAGGAAATGTCTACCTCTTTTCCACTACAAACATCTTCTGGTATTTTGGAGTCTAATGGTGTTGAAGGACATTTATTGATAAAATATGTCGCAGTGCTGACAGCTTGTGCCCAGAGCATCTTTAGCGGTCCTGCATGTTATATCTCATAGTTCTTGCACGCTCATTTAGAGTCATGTTCATCCTCTTAGCTATGACATTCTGTTGAGGTTTTCCTGGAATAGTCCTCCTCATCTTGGTCCCATTTTCAACATAATACCTTTGAAAATTTACATCTACGTATTCATCTCTATTTTTTGAATGAAAGCATTTCACCTTTAAATCTTTCATTCTCAAGTATCGCTCTCCACATCTTGAAAGCATTGAAGACATTAGATTTCTTTTTCAAGAAATAAACTCATACTTTCCTACTTGAGTCATCAGTGAATATCACATAATAATTTGAACCTCCAAGAGAAGTAATAGTTGAAGGTCTCCATACATCTGTATGAATCAACTCCAATTTTGCAGCTTTTGGCTTCCTTCCGATTTTAGAGAAGCTAACTCTTTTTTGCATGCCGAAAATATAGTCTTCACACAGATTTTGTTCAACTTATTTTAACACTGGCAGCTTCCCTTTAGACTGAAGTACTTTCATTCCCTTCTCGCTCAAGTGTCTAAGCCTATAGTACCACATATCAGAATAAATAGGGGATTCTGCAAAAACAATTGTATCTCCGAGATTGGTAGTCATGTAAAGAGTTCTCCTTTTAGTTCATCGTGCAACAACCATGGCTTCTTTTGTTACTTTCCAACGGCCACCACCAAAATTCACATTGTGCCCTATTTGGCATCTTCAATCTGACATCACTAATATCAATAATGTTCAAAGATTTATCATCAGCGAGATATACATTTCCATGATTTCCAACAAAATAGTTCTCTATGTTCTCACTGTGTGCAATTTTGTGAAAGGAAGCCCCAGAATCCATCACCCAAGAATCAATATAACTATCAACAGACAAAAGTAAAGCATCTTCTACCTCTTCAGTCGTAGCATTTGCAACATTATTGTTCTTTTCCTCATTCTTCTTAGGTGCTCTGTAATTCCTCTTCAGGTGACCAAACTTACCACAATTCCAGCATTCAAGACCCCATCCGTTTCTGGACATGCTTCTTCCATTCCTCGACTTTCCTCTACCGTTATCCTTGTTGGAATTTTCTCATAACCTCTGCCTCTATTTTCAACATTTATGGCAGAATTGGATGACAAGACTTCTCCATTGTCTTTTCTATGAACTTCCTTAGAAAGAATTGTATCTCGAACATCATTAAGTTTCAATTTTGCATTTTCCATGAAATTGCTGACAGCCACTCTTAGAGACTCCCAACTATTCGGTAATGAGGCCAAGAAGATTAGGGCACGAACCTCATCCTCAAACGTAATCTACACAGAGACCAATTGTTTGACAATTGTGTTGAATTCATTAAGATGTTCTACCACTGATGCACATTCTACCATCTTTAGATTGAAATGCTTCTTCATTAGTGGTTTCTACTTCGCAACGTTATGAGTCATGTTCTTTGATAGTGTTAGCCGAATTACTCTCAACATCTGTCTGTCAAGAAGGTTCAATCATCATCATTCATAGTTTCTAGTTTCTCATCCAACGGCTAGTGCATCTTTTTATTTTAAATATAATCTTCTATCTACATCTTCTAGAATGAAAAATCCAAACCATCAAACTTGGTGATTCCAGTGTTGATCCTCGATCATCGCCAGCCATCCCTCTCAATCAGGACCTCACTCTGATACCAGATGTTAATATTAGAGCAATAAATAAAAAATGAAAAAATAAAGAACACGAAAATTTATATAGGTTCGTCTCAATGTGAGACTACATCATGTCTTCAACCGCTGCAGTATTTTCACTATAATGAATTACGATCATGTTTACAAGAGATTAGTCATATTTATAACAATCCAATAAAAGTTCCCTAATTATAATAAAACTCTAAGACAACTCAATGAAAATTCTCTAATTATAATGAAACTCTAATGTAACCGTATTAAGGTTTCTTATTTATAATAAAATATTAGAATAATCTAATTAAAAAGACAAAATCTCAAAAACACCTTTACATAAGCAAATTAGGCTTCACAACTTCTCTCCTCAATTTCGACCTCAACAGCAAGTTGTTCCTCGTGATGTTTCCTTTCACTTTTCAGCAAACTAATCTTCATCATGCGTGCACAAGAATTCAATTTTTATCAAAGGACTCATAGGTACACAACATTTGTTATTGAGTGGCAATGAGATTTGCACACATCATCTTTGTCTAATTTGATACCATGTTTAATTATATAATCTAAATGTTTTATTCGAGAGTACAAATTTATTCATTTTTTTTTTTTCAACGTGCTTCTTTTACATACATGTAAGATTAATTTTTCATTAAAATCAAAGACATACAGAATTTTTATTAATAAGTGAAATAAAACTGAATTCTAAATATTTATTTATTATGATACTATGTTAATTCACCTTATTTACCAATCTAAATTACTTATCGACAAAGTAACACTATTAAGTCAATAGCCAACAAAAAAATTGTTTGGTAATTAATCTGTCAATAATTTTGAATATGTAATTTTGTGGCCATCAATAATTCATGTGTCTATTTTGCTGCTCCCTGTGGACTCTGTCACTTCTCTCACTTACAGGTACGATACTTACAAATTAACCTAATAGCATGTTCGACATTTTATTAATTTTGACAGTTAGCACACCCCTCCAAATAAAGAATAGTGGTGCAATAATAAATTGAAGACAAAATCACATTTATTACATAAATAGTGATAGACATGTAAATACAAATTAATAAATTGGCTTACATATCACTACAAAAAATAAAAGCAATAACTACGATAAATAATGTATATAGCGATGATACACTCATAGTCGTCACTTTTGTTTTGAAAGATGTAGAAAAGTTTTGCCGCTTTTTTCCTATCTATAGCAACAACAAAATCTATCTATAGCGACGATAATGTCACTCCTATTTAGAGGTGTCAAGACGGGCGGGCCGGCCGAACTGGCATCGGCCCACCCGCCTCGACCCGGAACCGCAGGCCGGCCCGTGAACCGGGCGGACTGTTCACGGGCCGAGAAGGCCAACCCGCGGGCCGTTCACGGGCCGAAGAGGCCGGCCTCCGTGAACCGCTTTGATTTTTAAAAAAAAAAAAAATGGGCAGAAAATTCAAACTTTTATATTTGAAATGATATTTAAAAAAAAATAAAAAAACAAATGGTAGAGAGCAGTTTAAAGTGAAAGATGTGACAGATGCATTCACATTTTAGTTTTTAAATATATAAATAAAAAATAGAAATTGAATTAAAAAATTAACAAATGTGAATTTATCATTGTTATTTATTTTTTATTTAGTAATTTAACACATTTTTTGTTATATATGTAAACATTTTTTTTTTTGAATTACAATAAGTAACTAAATTTTTTTAGTAATTTTAAAAAAAATTAATTTTTTATTCATACGGGTCGAACCGGATCGAAACGCGGCCCATATGAGCTCGACCCGTATGGGCCAATGGGTGGGCCGGGCTTTTGAAAAAAATTCGTGGGCTGGGCCGACCCGGCCCGTAACCCGCAGTGGCGCGGGCTTTTTCGAACGCGGGCCGTTACCGGGCCTCATCGGAGGCGGGCCGACCCGGCCCGCCTGACCCGGATTGACACCACTACTCCTATATGTGAGATTTTTTATTTTTTTTATTTTTTATTTAGGAAAAACTTAGGTGTGGAATTTAATTTTTCACTAATATTCATTTTTTACTTTATAAGTAATTATATAAAAATATTGTTTATTGAACTAATATATATTATGAAAACAAATATTATCAATAGAATTCATTTGTCTCCAATAGTTTTGTTGTAACTTCACAACCCTTAAGTCAAGGGTTCAAATCATATTTCAATCATTCTAAATTAAAAATATTTAACAAAGCTTAGTGGATTGGGTCGGGCCTTTGGTGGGTCGATTTTCAAGCCCATAGTAGATCGAATAAGGGATCCACCAAGTATATGAAATTTTTTTTTTTAATTATTAAAATTTTAACTCCTATGGCGACAACTTAAAGAAGTTGCGTCTATAGTGACGACAAAATATCATCGCAATAAAACTATACCTACTAGCCTATAGCGACGAAGTCGTAGCTACAACATTATAACAGCGACTTTTCGATCTATAGTGAGGAGTTTTGTCGTCGTTATAAGCAGCCTTTCTTGTAGTGTATTCATACGGATTAACGATTTACAGTATTAAAAAAAAATGCACAAAAATTAATAAGTAAAAAACAAGCATTTGTGAAGTTTTTAATAATACGAGAGTTAAGAAATAAGAACACAAAGTGGACAATAACCTACGAGCACGGGAGAGGGGCAAAGAAACAAAAACTTATTCACATTATAACTGAAGGGTACAATGACATCTTATATATAAAATACGTAAAGATATCTTAAAATATCTCATAATAGAAAAAATTTTATATTGTAAATTTGAATTGCCCGATTTTCATATTTAAATTGTTATTATGATATAAAATCTTATTTATTCTTGGCATGTGAAAGGAGAGTTGTGATTTCTATTTCGTCAAGCTCTTGATTGTCGTGATTATGACAATCGAGAAGTGTTATATATATATATACTTCGGGAAAATTCATCAATTCTCAGTCCAATGCCACTTGTGAACCAAAGAATATATATGAGACAACTCAATTAATAATTATAAACATACACAATTAAGTTATTTATTATGTGAAGACAGGACTTCAACATAAAAAACAATGGAACATAGGGTTAATGGAATCTTGTGTGATCTTGTTATTTTGTTAGTTTATGCCTACATAATCAAAAACATTAACCAATTTTTTATTTTTTTTTTGGCTATCATGGACATCGAAGATAGAATATAAGTAGAAACTAATTTTATAATATAAGAAGTAAGCACGATTAACATATGATAATATACTAATTAAGATTGGTTCCAATTATTTGTCTTCATTGGTTTTAAAAAAAGATTAAAATATTTTGCATATTCATATGATTCAATCTTCAAAATTTATATTTTACGTTTTTTCGAAGAGACGTGAATCCTATTTCGTTTCAAAATCATTTCATCGATTTCACCAAAACTTTAAAAGTCAAAAACATTTTAAAGCATTCAAATTGTTAGCTTTTCAAAATGTCACATAACTTTTACTTATTTAAGAACTTGTTTGGTGAAGTTTAAAATTATACTAAAAAGTTAAAGTCAAAATCAACAATTAATTTTAAACACATATTTTATAGGACCCATAACTTTTATTAATTTTTTAACTGCTTATTTTATCAATTTTTTTTATTAAACAAATTTATGGGATGTATATAAAACAAGTACAAGCAATAATTATAAACATATCTACCTTATGTATAACATACACATAACAGTCAAACATCCAAAATGATGGAATATTCCATTAATCAAACCTTGAACCATTTTTTTAAATTTTGTTGTGTTATGGCACATTATTACCAAAAAAATAAAATAAAATAAAATTGGTTCATTGTTATCAAGTAGGATGGCAAGCTCGAGCTCATTGAATGATGAACCCTGGTCCACAATAACTCTTTTTTAAAGTAAAGAGATCTAAAGTGACCATTTTTGTTCCTATCGATATTTTTTTAAAAAAATTTCCAAAAACATACTGTATTTGTAAAAAAAATAATATGAAAAAAACGAGGTGGGCTCGGCCCGTGAGACATTATAACTTGTTTTTCCTATACCCACACTACACTTCGAATTTACATTTACATAATGGTTAAATTGGATGATAAAATGATTGTTCATATTGAAAACTACGAGATTTGCACCGTTTTATTTATAAAAGCACGATGCTTAGTTATAACGTTTGTAATTTAGAGATACCATCATAGAAATATAAAAATAAGAAAAAGATACCATCATAATTTGATACATAAAATAGGGTTGTTAAAAATGAAATTACACCCTATACTTGATTTTTTAACAAATAATTATAATATTTTAAATATTTTTATTTAATCTTAAAAATACTGCATATTATTTTATATTTTATAACATATTAAATTGAAGTAGTTTGATAAATATGGAAATCAATTTTATCAACTTTCTTACAATCTAACTCTCAAAATTCAAGATGAATTCTTAAATTGTAGTCATTTTTCTTTTTTGAATAGAGCATCAAAACTGCAGGCGTCTTGAATATAACTGAATTTCCTCCATTGTCATCTTCATTGGGAGGTTGAAGCTCAGAAATCTAAGAACAAATATTCAAAATTTCCTCAATTGTCGTCTTCGTTAGAATTTCCTCTATTGTCATCTTCACCCACGCATCATATATTCAACCCCAAAAGAATCCCAAAAATTAAAGGTTTAGTACAACGAAATCATACAATTGCAGATTTCTGTGTTACATTTGATAGTACCATACGTATTATGATATCACAATTGTAGATTTATGTGTTCCAATTGATAGTACTATATGTATCACAAATTGTAACAAATGTGATCATGTGTCATTTCTGGTTCTTGCCATATTATGTCAACTGATTATGTATGATTATTGACATCTTACCACAAATGTTATATATCATAAAGTGCTACATGTGTTATTATTATGAGTTTTTTTATTTGTAACACGGACCGTTACAAATGTGATTTTGTTGAGATTTTTGAATTTTGCCATGTTACGTTAAGTGATTGCGTTGTGACAGTATGTGATAAATGGCATATAAGATGAAGTGATACAAATATTATGTATTTATAGAGTGATGCAAATGTTATATTATCATGAGCTTTACTATATATAGCATGAACTGTTACAAATGTGATCTTGTTGAGATTTTTAGTTCTTGTCACGTTATATTAAATGATTGAGTTGATGCTTATAAGTGGTTAATGGTTGAGATTTTTTTTTTCTTTTTGTGAAAAGAGATATTTTTTTTCAAACAGATATATCAAAATTATATTTGGATGATTGAAACAGTTATCCTATAATTAAAGTTTTACAATTTTGGATTACAATCACTCACTATTAATTAGCCTTCAGTTATGGTATATAATATAATTAAAAAATAAGTTTATATAATGTAAATTGTTATATTTATAATATTTTTTAGAATTTAATATTTTTAGTTGTCGTATTTATAAGATTTTCAATATTTGATATTAATATTTTTTCATTTCCATGATCTAAGTTTACCATTGGAATATTACTATTCATTGTTAATACCAACCAAAAAATATAGTATCACTTTATAGAATAGTTGTAATTAATAATGATTGAAAGTTCAAGCACATTAATTAACTAAATTAAACAATAATATATTAGTACATGAGTTAAGAATACATTGGAAGTTTAAACTCAATAACATTGAATCATGCATTTCTATTATTTTGACTTATGTATATTATTTATTACATTATCTTACGAATTGAGGCAAGTTTTGGAGGAAATTTTGGAGGAAAAAGCCTTGCAAATATTTTGACGAATATTCTTCGTTAATATATTAATAAGATAAAATAAGATTTTGATCCGAAAAATATTTAGTCAATTAACAGAGGTTGACATTATATTTTAAGGTCAAGTATTCAGACAATTAAAGTCAAGGGTTCATTAAAAAAAAATCGTAGTTCATACATATCAAACATAACAACTCTATAGAATACAGTGCCATCTTAGAGCTTGTTTGATTGAGATTAAAAACCCATTTTGATTTTTTTCAGCCGTAATTTTTGACTTTTCAACCCATTTTTAACATGAAAAGTCAACAATTTCAACTCAAATAAACCAATATTGGTCAAATAAATCAGTTTATAATCTCTATCAAACGGGCCCTTAATGTTTCACCATTAGACAGAGGACATTGGGAAGAAACGACACTTTAACTTTTATTACATAACTACATTATTATTTTTCTTTCTTATTAGAAGATAAGAAGAGCAGCACATCAACCATGGAGGCTAGCTCAAAAGCATCGATTGGGACCGTGACCACATCCATTCTGAGTTGGTTTAGTAGAGTAGACAAATTCCTTCATATCATCGTACAAATTCTTAGCAGCTGCTTTGTCTAATAATTCCATGCCATGATTGCCTCCTCGATTAAATTGATAAATCACTGGCACTCCATATGACTGCAACAAGTGTACTAATTGCATCGCCCGATCAACCAATGGGTCTCCTTCATCGGCTTTCATGAAGCATCTTGGCAAACGTTTGACTCTTCCGACGTAGGAGCCACCATTAATTGGATTACAAAACTCGTGATCTCGATTAGCACCTTGTGGCAATGCCAACGACCACAACACATCACATACATATAAAGGAACATATTTATCCTCTTCTAGTCTAAGCTCTGACTGAGTCCTTTGAAGTCCACCAAAAAAAGGCTGGTTCATTAGCAGCCCTATTATTTTTAGTGGTCCAAGATCGAAATCAAGTGCACGAAGGGCTACATGGTAAGCTATGTTGGCACCTGCACTGCTGCCCATTATGAAAACCCTAGAAAAATCAGCATACTCTAACCATGGATCACGGCCCCCAACACCTAGTGCCTGGTCTTTAGCCCAGAAGATAGCATTGAGGGCATCGTCGTAAGCTGCTGGGAGGCGGTTTTCAGGGGCCAGCCGATATTCAACGGAGGCTACCACGGCCGGGAACTGTCCGGCAATATTGTTGCAGAATTCATGGAAAATGACTGTTGATGCACTAAACAGCACAAAGTCACCTCCATGTAAGTAGATTATGAGTGGAAGTTTGGTGCCTGTCGGGGTATTCGATGGTATATAGAGGCGGATATAGGCTTTGTTGTATGGGCTGAGGGGTATGTCTGTGGAGAGGGCAAGCTGATTAGGCTGTTTTGGGTCAGCAGTTGGGGTTGCATCCACCATAGGGATTTGTATTTCTCTGTTTAAAGTTCCATCTGGATTGTATTTGATTCCCAATACTTTGAAGGCTTCTTGCCAAGTATGGGGCTTTGAATCACACATGATTGCTTGCTGTTGATACAGAGAATTTGTCGGCTGCGGATAGTTTAAACAGAGAAATATTTGCAAGGATATGAGGGTTTTGATGCACTTATATAGAATATATTTGAGGAATTTACATACAAAGGCCTATAGTCGAGGCATATTTTAAAAAGGGTTAATTTTTCTTTTGTATTTTTTTTATTTTAATTTATTTAAGTTAGGAAATAAATATTCAAAAAAGTTATTTGGGGACCATCTATGCGAATAAATGAAAGGATGGTGATGATATTTGCTAAAATAATTGAATGACGATGAAATCGTTACAAACTTGAAAGAATAAGGACCATTACTATAATTAACCCTAAAAATTACTTCATTTTAAAATTACATCAATCTAACTTAAGATTTTTTAGAATTTCAAAACATCCTTTTCGAGGCCCCATGTGTCTCGTCATGTCCCGGTCACCGTCCCCGTCTCCATCCCCATCCCCATCCCCGTTCCAATCCCAACCCCCACAACCTCTCCAACCCGTCCTCATTTCCTTTCTTAGAAGCACATAAGATTTGAAAAATGAAAATAGGGGACCGACTTTGATTGTATTATAATCAATATTGATCAAATTGAGGTTAATTTGACTAGTTTAAAAAATAATATTTGTTTCAGTAAATATATTTAAAATATTTTACTTAAAAACATGACTATTTAAACAAAATATTGAAAAGCAACGCAGGTTATATTTTTCAATTTTCACATTGTGAGATGCCCCACTTTGAAAGTTTTTAGTCCAAATGTAATATATATATGTTGTAATAATTCTCGTTAGCAATTCAAATTGTTACTTTTAATGAGAAATTTGTTTTAACTTTATGTCAGCACATGATTGATAGTGATTAGTGATTTATAAAAAAAAATTGTCACTCAACTCTATATTAATTTGCTAGTTCACACTTATAATAGTACGTATTGATAGATCATCTAACGCGTTAGCTAATTATTTTTTATATTCAATCAAACTAGGTACTTGTTTTATCAAATTGTATTCTTCCTCTCTTTTAGAGGGTTGTGCTATGTTAACCATATATTTCTTACATTTTTATCGAAGGAAGTATGTTTTGTCGTGTGACAATATTTATTTTGTTCATTTTAAATGGTAGTCATATACTTAATTTTTATGGTAGTTGTCGCTTCTAGCATGTACAGAAACTGAGCTCTTTTACTTAGTTGTGACGAAGCCTCTCATTAATCGAGTTTTATCTTGTACGCGTTTTTTATATTGAATTTGAATTGAGCTTTCAGGTTCACCATCATAATGAGCTGTTTGGCATTGACTACCATCATAAACACCCTTTACCAAAATATAAATTAATTTGGGAATATTATTCTCGTTTCTAAGGGCCCGTTTGATAGAGATTATAAACTAGTTTATAAACTAATTTTTGGTTTATTTGAGTTGAAATTGTTGACTTTTCATATTAAAAGTGGATTAAAAAATCAAAAATTACAACTGAAAAAAATTAAAATAAATTTTTAATCAGTATCAAACAAGCTCTAAATTAATTAGACTGTCCCCTACAAGGTCTAATCTAATTGTGTGAGAATGCCATGTGGACTACTGGAGCATATATAACATTAATACATATATTACACTCCTCAACGGCCCAGCCTTTAATGAGAATTATTAAGATTTATAATTAAATAATACTTATTTCTTTGTCATCTTACTCATCTCTACACCTACTAGTTCACACGTCATTAATGATAAAACGTCCATCAATCGTCTCAATACCTAATACTTACTCTTTATTTTATTTATCTAATTTTTAAAAATAAAATTAAAAAGTAATGGATATTGCATAAGTTTGTTATTATATTCTCAATTTTAATCCCACCAAAGATTTAGCAATACAAACTATTATTCTAATCAGAATTTTTTAGGTTAGAACATGATAACAAATATTTTTCGTGATATTTTATGATTATCAAAGATTATTATTATAATTGTTTGATTGACTGTAATGTATGAATAGTCGAATATATAGAGTCGTTCTCTTTGCAATAAATATACATAAAAAATCTTTTCTATATTTTTTTTCAATTAAGTTTACTTTTATAATTTTTACGTGAAATGAAATCTTGCTACTATTTTTTTTTTATTTCTTTTTTCTGAATTTTTTTTAAGAAGCAATGGATAAAATGTCATTTCAATAAAGAAATTTTTTGGTCGTCTCTTGCTAGTTTACACTTGTCATCAAACGTGTCAACAATTTCCAACATTTATGTAAATGGTTGGTAGATCTAGGGTTTTTTAATTTCTTTATTTTAAATCAACAAGTAATGGGTATATATTGCATGCGTTTATAAGTTTATATTTGTTAGGAATAAAGATGATCATGATGTTGTTTAAATTGACGGAAACAATTGAAAAAAATAGAAAAGTAATATTGTAGAAATGAGATGAAGGGAGGTATGTCATAACAAATCTCCTTAAGACATATTTCGTTCCCTACAAATGTGCTAATAGGATCAAAGGACGTCTGTCTCTCAAAATATAACGATTATTTCAAATTTGGTACTGTACTTATACCAATCTCACAGGTTGAACCAAATAATGATTACACTCTTCTCAAAATAAAGGAACAACATTTTTTTTTTCAATCCCGCGAACTAGTTAAAGGCTCTTTCTTCCAAATTATTTAAGTATTTCTTCTCTTGTCCGAAACTCTACTTTTCATTTGTAAATTCTAAAAGCCACATAAAAATAATAATAATCTGTCAACATTTCAACAATTGGTCAACAAGACACAACAATCTAATAATCCACAAAACAATAAAATAGTCTGACATGACACAACAATTCAATAATAAGCCAGTAAGGAAACAATAATCATCCAACAATTATATTTAAATTTAAATTATTATCAATAGCAATTAACAAATAAATTAATTAATTAATTAATGAAGTAGTGACAAACGAGCTACCTGCTAAATGTGTGAGGTTTAATTGAATAATGACTACCCTCGAAAAACAAAGTTCAGGTAATTTCTTCCTCCGTTTTCTTTACCTTGGACACTAACTTCTCTTTATATAGTTAAATCTAGTTATCAATTGAAAGAAATTGAAAAATAGGGAAAAAAAAAAAAGTTTAATTTATGTAATATGGTCCCACAAGAAATGGAATTCAATCTCCTTGGAATATATTGCATTTGGATTCTGAGTTTACTGAAATTGAATCATTAATTGAACGATGAAGGGGTGTGGCTATAGTTCGACCAAGATTGGCATCTCCATCATGTTAAGGATGAGGAGAATGATCATGTTGGAGTTATCTCCAACAACCTCAACAGACAATTTGTAGTAACCTAAAATTAAAGATTTAAATATTCATATAAATTTGATTTAATATTCAGTTTTTTTGTTTTATTTTTAAGTTTTAAGGAAATTCAGAAACCCCTTATTTCATGATTAAAACTATTTTGAATGACATAAATTTTCATAAAAGTAGGAGTTGAATTTTCTATTATAAAAAGAGGTGTAGTTTCATGTTTTAGACACAACACGAGACAATTAAATTTGAAAAACACACTATACAATATACTTATTTTCTTGTTTTGGCAACTAGTTAGAGGCTCTTTCTTATCTCCCTTTGGTTGTGCCAAAAGAAGGAGAATCGACTATAAGCTAAAAGAGTTTTATCTTGAAACCATACAGTGTTGACATTACATGCAAGAAGGACATACCACACTTTTTTAGGATAACGATTTTATCGACTCTCTAAAACCAGTCATTTTTAACTCTATATATTAAAGTAATTTTCTGTTAATTATAATTTAATTAATTTATTACACAAATTACTATATTAAAACACATGGTCTTGATCTAATGCCTATGGTGGGCATTAGATCAACCCATTTAGAAGTTAAGATCTACTGTCCTAATTACATGTCCACTTGACCTCCCTCAATTGAAAATTTTGCACATCATCAAATAAATAAGTAAGAGGATCATTATGAACAACATTTAATGCATTCACACTTGCTGTTATTGATAATGTATAAGGTTTTCATTTGAGGGACAACCAATGTGACATGTAGAGGTGGCAAAATTGGCCCGGCCCGCGTGCCGGCCCTTGTAACCAGTTTTTTTGGGTTGGGTTGGCCCTGGCCCAAATAAAATCGGGTCAAGATGGCTCGGCCCATCTAGCCCGCGGGCTAGTTGGGCCGACTCGATTTTGAATTTTTTTTTGAATTTTTTGATTTTTTGATTTTTTTTGTTTTTTTATTTTTTTTGTTTTTTTTTTTTTTTGCACCTTAACACTAATCACTCATTTTGTGAATAGTCCCAATTTATAATTCAAATAATATCAATCTAAAATGATCTAAACCAAAGTCACCAATAAACATTAGTCCAAAAATTTGAGGATCCAACATAAAATTGTTTAGATTTAATTAAAATTTAATTTAATTTAAGTTTCAATCCAAAATATATTTGATGTGACAAGTAAATTATTTATTTTAAATTTACTTATAAGTAAACCTTTTAATTTAAGCCAAACATTCTTATGTTTCAAAACAATAAGACTATCATGCTTTTAATATTTGTATTTTTTTTAAAAAAAAAGTATATACAAATAGTTTATAATTAACCAAAAAAAATTATTATTTTGAAAAAAAATTGACGTTTATCTATTAACTAATACATGAGAGCCCCAATTTTATAAATTAATCTCATTAAAAATCTCAAAATATATAGTACAAATTTATTTAAGATTGTATTTGATGTAATGTATTAGATTGTATAAAAAAATTATTTAAAAAAAAGAAAATTAAGACAAGTTGAGCCAATAGACTGGATTGGGCTAGCATATTTCTGGCCCATACAAAACTGGGCTGGGCTAGCCCAATCCAATTTCATGTGTAACCCTGCTCTGGTTGCCAACTCTAGTGACATGTAATTGGAACAGTAGATCTCAACTCCCCCTTTAAAAAACAATTTACTTTAAATATATTTTTGTTAGATTACATTAGATTGTATAGTTAATATTTATCATTATCTCGTATAAAAACTATATAAATTTATACTCAATGAAATTTATAATCCTCAAATTATCTCTCTCTATTTTACAATATTGACTACTCTTGTTTTCATAATGCACTTCTCTTTTAAAAATAAAAATTCAAATTACTTAATTATGAAAATAATAATTAAGTAAAAGGATATTGTATACTCTTTTCCTATAAACTTGACCTTTTTAAGTAAAAATAATGCTAAATGGTCGGATGATCCGACAAATTTATCTAAATGGCTGTTGACCTATTTTACAAACAAATTATCAAATATATCCCTATTTTTTCCCCGTTTACTCCATTTCAATCAATTTCAAACCATTTCAAATTCATCTATGTTGCTTATACATTAGAATTTAATCCATTTCATTGTTAAAATCTAATCCATTTTATTTATGTAGAAAATCTCATTTTAAGGTTAAAATAATCCATCTAAATTCTTATAAAATGTGTGGTTATTTATGTAGAAAATCGATTTATGTAGAAATCCATTTATGGTTATTCTTGTAAAATCCATTTCATTGTTAAAATCTAATCCATTTTATTTATGTAGAAAATCGCATTTTAAGGTTAAAATAATCCATCTAAATTCTTGTAAAATGTATGGTCATTTCTTCTTCTTTTAATTTATAGTAGAAATTGTAGATTATATGATATAAATTATGAAACTATGTATATATTTAAGTATGAATTATGATTTTGTGTTTTAATTTCTTGCGAATTTGAGTTCATTCGCCTTAACAGACTCATAGTCTATAAAGATTTGGTCTGTTAACAGACCTTAACAGAAGTCTGTAAACAGACCACATGTCTGCTAAAATCAATGCTGGCCTTAACAGAAATGTGATTTGTTAATATACCTTGAATATGTTAATAGTCTGTTAATAGACTAACTGTTAACCAACTATTTTGTTAATAGATCTTATTAATGAGGACATTTAAGTCTTTTATTTATAAAGAGGTCTTTCAACTTAAATTGTATAAGTTATGTTCTTTTTCGATTCGATTTGTTTGACACGATCTTTTAACCAAAAAGCTGACATAGCTTCAATGTTGTATCAAAGGATAAAGAAAAACAGTTTAATCCATTTAAAACTTAATAAATATTCGAATTGCAAGATTGATACTACGAAACTAGCTACAAATAAATTGTTTTAGCGATCAGCCTCTTGATATTTATTAAATGTACGACGATGGAGTTGGTTCGACGCTCATAGCTACAGGAAGTGCATTTAATGACCATTTAAGTTTTTCAGCCCAAGCAACCGAGGGAGGCGATACTACATTTCAACTTTCAAGATTAAAAGTGATGTAATAGGGGATGGCATGACAAGTCAAGACTGACGATAATTTTATCGCTTTATTTTATTGTTTAATTAAGAACTTTAATTAGGGATTATTTTGTCATTTCAATTGTTTGAGTTTTTTTTTTTTTTTTAAATTATTATTGGATAATTATATTCACACTACACCCTTAATTTATTGCATCACATTTTAATTACACTTAAAGTTTTAAATATTTTCTCATTAATGTAGCACTCATGTTGCATTCATATGTTCAACTTTCCATTAATTAAAACACTGTCTCTAATAATGGTTTTCGTCAAGAAAATTCGTTGGGAGAACGTAAACGAATTACTTTTGTATTATACTTTTTAAAAAAATAATAAAGAATTTTGGTGCAAATTGTCCCTAACATTTGCTCTCAGTTTAGAAATGGTCCATAATATTTATTTTTGACACATAAGTCCCTGATCTAAGTATTTTGGTACTAATTGGTCTTTATTTGATTAAAAAGACTAATATACCCTTAATTTTAATTAGAAAAAATTGTAGTTGGATTGCTAACATTTGCAAAAAGTGAAAATGAGTCTCATACTTTTATTTTTTATAAAAAATTAAAGAAAACTGACGAGTTCATTTTTTTTTTTTGAATTAATACTTTAATGACCAAATTGATAGTATACTAAATTATTTTGTATATTTTATGAACTATTATAAAATAACTAAAATTTAAGTTCATAATTATTAATAAAAATGTCAATTAAAACTATTATTTTTATTATTAAGTAATTAGTTTATTTAGAAATTTAAAAATTAAACTTTTATAAAAAAAATAACGTCGTCACAAATTCAATGGTCAAATACTTTCATTTAATTTAACCATATTTTTATTAACTACAAATATTAGAGATTCAACTGTATTCTTCATATTTTAATTAATTTTTTTATTTTCGTTCAAAAATAAACAACACATAATGTGTATATTAATTTTTATTTGTATTTTTGTGTTAAATAAAAATATAATAAGATTAGTTCAATGGAAAAAAAATTTATATACGTCATTTTTTTATTCATTTAACTTAATTTTTATTCAAAATTTTCACATCACATAGCAATTAGATATATTTAAAGCACAATAATTTTATATTTTTCTCTGATGAAAATTTTAATTCACACGACTATAATGATATATTTAGTATGCAAAATTAAATATTTTCTCTGTATTTTATAACAATCAATCAAACTAAAAGATGTCTCAATGAATGGACAATTAAAAGTTGAAGAAAAATATCTGATAAATTAAAGTAATCAAAATTTTGAAGAAATTTAATATTGAATGCAGTAAATAAATGCAATTCATTAATTATACCTAAGTTTGATAATTGCATTTATGTGGCATTTATTTTGCAACATATTTCAATAATTCATTAGGCTATGATGGGTGAAAATTTAAAATCACAACAGAAGCCAAAATATATATATATATATATAGTTAAACAAATAATACGCAAAGTGTTACATAGTATAATACGTATGGTGTGATTTATTATCAGAAATTAAGGGTAATTTGGTCTGTTATTTGTAGTGACAAATTTGGTCTGTTATTTTACTATGACAGAGATTATAAACTAGTTTATAAACCAATATTGATTTATTTGAGTTGAAATTGTTGACTTTTCATGTTAAAAGTGGGTTGAAAAGTCAAAAATGACGGCTAAAATAAACTAAAATTAGTTTATAAACCATGTCAAACAGACTCTTAGTTACACTTTGACCTTAACATTTTTTTTTTCATCGAATTCTTATTTCTAACTTTCATTAATTACAACATTTCATCATTAATATATAAAGGTTTCTATCAATATATTCTTTTTGCGTGCTTTGAAATTAGGAAAAAATAAGTTTTGTACTTTTTTATTTATTGTTTTTTTAATTGGATGAGAAAATAAATCGATTTACACGCTTCCAACGGACTTTTTGGACGGAAACTATTATAAGAGATAAGATGTGCTAATTAATGAATAGTTAAGGATAATAATGCGTCACAAAAAGTTAGAGGCGTGCATGATACAATGAGCAAAAATTGAGGACCTTAAATACAATTAAAATGTAGTGCAACAAATAAAAAATGTATTGTGAATATAATTATCCTTAAATTAAAAGTAACATATAAAACATAAATTTGTATAATACGATATTCAAAGTCTAATATACACCTTAAATTTCGTAATTTTTTTAAATTTTAAATTATTATATTTTAGTTAATCTACACTACAAGAAATTTCACTTTCAACAATGAAATTTTTTGTAGTAGAAAGTCATTTTTAGGTTGTTTTGTCGAAAAATGGTCGTCGAGAGACTTTACAAGAACAAATTTTTCGTTGTTAAAAATAAAATTTCTTGTAGTGCTAATATCCAGCTTCTCACGTTTCATTGTATAAATCTTAATAGTTCTTATATTCTGATTATTGGTTTCATAAGATCGAATTGCACACTTCACATGTGAAAAGAGAGACCCGAATCCTATTTTTCTAGAAGGTACTTGTACATGTGAAAGGAGATAAGTGTATCCTATTTTTCTATACAATGCTGTCTTGATTGAAACCTTACAAGTCCAAAACCATTTCAAGCATTCATATTGCTAGATTTTCAAATGTCACCATATTTTAAATTGACAATTCACCTAAATAATATTGATTGTGCATTTATGGTGCCACGTCATTAAAAAATGTCGTCCATCATAGAATAGTGTTATTGAATAATGTCCGACCTGTCAGTGCATGTTCCCACGAGGAAGGTGATACTAGATCGTGTTAATTTTGATGTTTTACTACACATTATTAAAAGTAAAGGTGACAAAATCGCCTTTTGCACGAAACATCGACCGATTAATTTAGATAAAATATATTTTATAATCCGAGTAAAACTATGTTATAGCCTCTCAAAACACAAGTTGAACTCTTTGGGCATACATAACATGAGTAGGCTTTTGTTTTCAAGTAAGAAAACTAGTCCTTGAAATTGAACTACTGAACGCTGAGCTAAGTACCCTCCTTTCCATTTTCATCTTTAGTACATGTTTGGATATACTTAAATTATCATTTTAGATGGTCAAACTAGTTAAACATAATTTTTATCCACATATTTCACATGACTTACAACTTACAACCTACTTTTTATCTACACATTCACCACCAACTTATAATATAAGCACTTAAAAAACAATTTCAGCACTACCAAACATGCGTAGGGCTTTCACTTTCTTTCAGTTGATGTAGTGATAACATAGCCTAAATTCAAATGTCAATTAAACATTTATGATTTGAGTAGGGGACAAAGTGCTTAGTTGAAAATAGCGAGACTAAGGGACCGGGTTAGACTCTTTCCCATCGACCTTATCAGCAAAAGCTGTTGCACTCGTTATGCATGCACGAGAATTCATTTTCTATCAAAGGAGTCATAGCTACACAATTTTTGTTATTGAGTGGCAATGAGAATTGCACACATCATCTTTGTCTAATTTGATACTATGTTTAATTACATAATATAAATGTTTTATTAGAGAGGACAAATTTATTCATATAAATTTTTATCTTCAACGGGCTTCTTTTACATAAATGTTAGATTAATTTTTCATTAAAATCAAAGACATACACAATTTTTATAAATAAGTAAAAACAAAACTGAATTCTAAACATTTACTTATTATGATATTATGTTAAATCACCTCATTTAACAATTTAACGTACTTAACGACAAAGTAACATTATTAAGTCAATAGTCAACCAAAAAATGTTTGGTAATCTATCAATAATTTTGAATATATATGTAATTTTGCGACCATCAATAATTCTTGTGTCTATTTTGTTGCTCCCGGTGGTGTAATTCTGCCCTTTTGGCATTTTTTTTTTTATTTTGACACTTAGCATTTTAATTTTGACACTTAGCACACCCCTCCAAATAAAGAACAGTGGTGCAATAATAAGTTGAATTCAAAACTATATTTATTTTATAAATAGTTATATGCATGTAAATACAAATAAAAAATTGGCTTACGACAGAGAGAGGAAAATTTGACCAAATGGTTGGACTATCATCACCATAGAAATTAAGTGAATCAGATTAACTGCTTTCACACACGTATCAAATATAGTTTAAATAAGATCACGTCTGCAATAGTAATACCTGGATACTCGTCATGAATTATAAGTTGTTACAAAAGAACGGCAAGCTATTTATAATATGGCTTTCTATTATCATTTTTATCAGTATGTGCATGATTGTTTTTAGCTAGTTTATTCGATGACGAATAAAAGTTCAAATTTGGAGGTATGTGATAAGTACAATTTTGTACTTATCTGAACTTACAAAAAGAGACAATTATGAGTACTCTTATTTGTTTTCAGTATAATTGTGTGTTGTTATTGTTCATTATAGGATAATAATCAAATTCAAGTATCAATCTGACGAAAAGACGAAAAAGAGCGCAAACGGAAGGATATGAGACTTAATTGCAAAGATAAAGAGACTTGAAGGGCTTAGCATGCAAATACCAAAGAGAAAACGCAGGAAATCACAAGAAACAACCATGCGATCGCATGGTTATTACAAGCTGCGATCGCACGGAGCCACATTCAACAGCAAAACGTAAATGGGTAAAGCCATGCGATCGCAAAGGCATAACGGGCACCAGTTTTGACAATTTTTTGATGGGATTAGAACTCTACAACTCCAAAATAAAACAACAACTTAAATACACGTCTTAGAGGGTTGGAGAACATTATAAATAAGGCAGATAATAGCCAGAAGAGGATAGACGAATTTTGGGAACAAGATACAAGAGGAGAATCGAAGATCAAGGCACGAGACTGAAGAATCTTCAGCAAGAGTCACGGGTTTTATCTATTCTTTCTTCTTTTTCTTTTACTGGAACATGATTAATACAATTCTTGTATTATTTTACATAATCATGTCCGGCTAATTTATTTATTTCTAGGATGAACGATGAAACCTCATGATTTTAATTAATTAGAAGTTTTTTCTGTTTTAGTAATTAATTGCTTTTGGGTTGATTATTCTTTATTCATTATTTCTATTATTTTAATGCCTGATCACCATTAGAATATATTGTGATCTATATTAAGTCGAGAGATTCAATATAGATCAAGCACATGGTATTGAATAATATAGGGTCCAATAATAGATAGAGATTACTATTATGCTCTGTGAAATCTATTTAGGTGTTCTTGAGATTTTAATGCATATGTTTATGTTCGAAGCTTAATTAGAGATAATTAGGTTCACATATCGTATAGAATTGATTGACCATCGAGAAAGGCTTTTGATTATTTTGGGAACACCGATTTTCAATCCAATGTAATTAAGAGCTAAAGAAATTAAACAGATAATTAATTAAAGAATAGGTGGATTCGCGAATCCTAGTATTGGTATAATTCGATTTCGTTCTCACAAAGTTATTTTAATTGTTTGATAATTTAGAGTTAATTAGAATAGTTTAGAATCACAAATCCAAATCAAATCTGTGTTTCTTTTTATTATTAAAATTTAAGTTTTTAAATTAATTAGTTAAATTAATATCTGGTTCTCGTGGGTTCGACACTCTATTTATCACTTTATTATTTGTAAACGATTCGTCCACTTGCGGGATTTAAATCGCACAACAAGTTTTTGGCGCCGTTGCCGGGGACTAGTTTTATTAATTACTACATTAATTGATAGTTTTGTTTTAACAATTTTTTTATTGTTATTTATTTTATTTTTAGTTTTAGTTTTATTTTTAGTTCTTCGTGATACTGCTGAATTGTATATATTTTCTAATTTTTCAGGTGTTAAGTGTGCATGTCCCGTACAAAAGATCTTGATATATTTGATTTAGACCTAGAAATTGAACAGAGCTTTCACCGACGACAACGAGAAAGAAAAAACAGCAAAAAGACACAATGGCAGACCACCAAGTACATGATCAACTACCTGCAGATTTGATACATAATCAAGCACCAATAACTCGACCAGTTGAAGTTAGTGAACGAGATATTCTTATGGGTGAGTATATTGTTGAGAATCGGTCCAGCATAGTCTACCCGCCTTATGGACACGATAACTTCCAGTTGAGGCCAGATTTGATGAATTTGTTCTCGAACAATCTGCTGTTCTATGGGATGACAGATGAAAACTCTCATTATCATATTTCTCGCTTCGATGAATACTTTGGAAATTTCAAATACCATGGTGTTAATGAAGAAGTACTGAAGATGAGGCTCTTTTCACACACATTGAAGGATAAAGCTAGAGAATGACTAGATTCTCTACCACCAGGAAGTATCACTACTTGGGCAGATCTAATCTAGAAATTTACACTGAAATATTTTCCTCTGGCCAGAGTAAATAGACTGAAGTATGAAATTTCCAATTTCCAATAATCTGAGTTGGAAAATTTTCACGAGGCATGGGAAAGATTCAAGCAACTGCTCAGAAAGTGTCCAAGTCATGGTTTCCCTTTAGCAGCTCAGAATCATTATTTCTACTCTGGACTAGCTCTAACCAGTCGTTCTTCAGTAGATTCTGCAGCAGGTGGCTCTATTCAAAATAGATCCGTCGGTGACCTTTATGATCTATATGAAACCATGAGTGAACAGTTTATTATGTGGCCAGAAAGAGGATTGCAAAAGAAAGCAACAGGGATACATGAGGAAGACACCAATTCGCTTGTATTGGCAAAAATTGATGCATTGGCAAAGCAGATGGAATCAATGAAATATTCTCATTTAGCTAATATGGTTCAGATGCCTCCACCAATCTGTGTAACATGCGGGGCAAACCATCAATCATCAGAGTGTCCTTTGACTAAAGTTGATATGTCATCCCCTGAATAAGTTGCATATACTCAAAATTTTCAGAAAAAGCAGAATAATCCGTACTCACAGACTTACAATCTAGGATGGAGAAATCATCCAAATTTCTCATATGGCAACACCCAAAATATTCAAAATCTGCCAAATCAGGGAAGACCTCAAGAAAGAGAATGAAGATTCGAAAAAAAAGTTGCTAAATTGTCAGAACGAATGGAGATAGGACTCAAGGAGGTACAGAAAAGGCAAGATGTTGCGATTAAAAATTTGGAAAATTAAATTGGGCAGTTGGCTAAACTATTGACAGAGAGACAACCAAGCACATGGCCAAATAATACCGAAGTCAATCCAAAAGAGCAAGTAAATGCAATTACCACAAGAAGCGGAGTTGAATTACCAGAAATTCATGTAAAGAGACAAGGTGTAGAAAAGGAAACTGTGTCCAGCAAAGAGAGAGAAAACAAATCAGAACCAAAAAATGCACAAGAAAGATGGGACTCTCCACCAAATTATATTCCACCACCGGCTTATGTCCCTCCAATTCCATTTCCTCAAAGGTTGCGAAAACCTAAGCTAGACCAGCAATTCAAGAAGTTCCTGGATGTTTTCAAAAAGCTGCACATCAATATACCGTTCGCTGATGCCTTAGCTCAAATGTCCAGCTATGCTAAATTCATGAAGGAAATTCTTTGAAACAAAAGGAAGTTAGAAGAGCATGAAACAGTCGCGCTAACTGAAGAATGCAGTGCCATATCGCAAAACAAGTTACTGCCAAAATTAAAAGATTAAGGGAGTTTTAATATTTCTTGCACTATTGGTAGTTTATTTTTTGATAAAGCTTTATGTGATTTAGGTGTTAGTGTAAATCTAATGCCTTATTCTATTTTTAAGCAGCTCGGTTTAGGAGAAGCAAAGCCAACAACAGTAACACTGCAGCTTGCAGATAAAACAATCAAACGCCCAAGGAGAATAGTTGAAGACATATTGGTGAAAGTGGGAAAGTTCATATTCCCTGCTAATTTTATTATTCTGGATATGTGCGAAGACAGGGATGTACCACTCATTTTGGGTCGACCTTTCTTGGCTACTGGTCGGGCAGTAATTGGCGTTCAAAAAGGAGAATTTAAGCTGAAAGTGAATGATGAACACATTACATTCAATGTGTTCAAAGCAATTAATTTTCCAAGCTCTCCAGAGTCCTGTTTCGAGATTGATGTCATTGACCAGAAGGCAGGGAGTTTAGATGATAAAGTTGTTACCCAACATCAGGATGCACCACTTAGAGAAGAAGAGTATGTGGAGAAAGAGGAGTTCCATCTGTCTTCTGTGATCAAAGCTGATGAGGAGGCTAAAATTTTCTTAGTTGAGTTCGAGCAGGGCGGCAAAACTAAATCATATCAATATGATAAAGGAAAAATCAAACTCTGGAAAGTGAACAAAAATTGGTGCAAAGAAAATCGAGCCAGGCAAATTAAGTCTTCCAAAGATCTGTTCAAAGTGTCTTGAGCAATCACCATGACAAAGTCAAGCTAATGACTTTAAAAAAGCGCTTAATGGGAGGCAACCTATTTTTCTACCCTTTTATTTAAATTTTCGTATATTTCAATTTTAGGATTTCAATTGACACTTTGCACGTTTTAGGCTTTTAGGATTTTTTTTTTAAAGTAGGTTTTCAATTCTTAGGTAATTAGGTTGTGATCATCGTCATTCTGCTAGTAATTATAAAAAAATAATAATAATAATTCGGGGTCAGCATTTTTTGTACCATGAGATCGCATGGTATAACCCTCTGCGATCGTATGGCTTGGGCAGAATGCTTTTTGCCAAAATTTTCATGTACTGGTGATCGCAGGACTTCAAGCCCATGTGATCGCAAGGATAACCGTAAAAAAAAATTTTAATTAATTTATTTTTTCTTTTTTTTAGGGTTACAACCTGCAGGCTGGCTAGATGACATTCAATCAAAGATTTGCCGACCAACCTGTACAGATTTCTCCACCAGTTGATCATACCATACTTCTTCTTCTAGCACCGTCCGATCCACATTTGGGTAGTCTTTGATCTTTTTTATACTCCTTTTGAAATTTTTTTACATTGAGGACAATGTATCTTTCAAGTTTGGGGGTAGTGGAAAAATGTTTGATCTGATGATAATACTTGATATTGATTGTTAATTTTTAAAAATCAAAGAAAAAAATAAAAGAAATTTTGTTTATTAATTGTTTGCATGTTTGTGTGATATGAATAGCCTTAGTGGCTAATAATGAATTTTTTTTAAAATTTTGCTGTAATCCATGACTTGTAAACATGTTATTACTTTTGTTTAAATGTGAGGCTATTTGACTATGTTTGATGTCGTGTTATGCGGCCAGTTAAGATGATTTTTAACTATGTTGGTGCACTTATGTTGAAAACAATAAGATACCCCTTTTTGAATCTAAGAATCATTTGTATCTCAACCAAGTAACCAATAGAGTGAGTAAGTGTGGTAATTAAGCTATGATAGTGGCTATCTAGCTTATGATTGATTCCATGTATGTTAAAAAAAATTTGTGTGGAGCATTTTAGACCAGTTAGAGGAAACTAAGTAATGACCGAATGTTAGGAATCTAATCCCCTAGCATAAACTTATTGCACGCAAAGAACAATGTTATTATTATATAACTCTTTTCGTAGCCTTTTTGACTCGAGTGATAAAGTTATCAACCTAAAGCTCGTTACATGAGTCATCTAGAAAGCTTAATGGATTGAGTTTGGCACCTTATTAATATCTTATAACTCTTTTCGTAACCTATTTGACTTGAGTGAAAAGGCCCGTAGGGGTTTCTCAAAACCCGATGCCTTAAAGTTCAAAAGACTTGAGAGTTATCGACCTAAAGCTCGTTACATGAGTCATCTAGAAAACTTAAAGAATTGAGTTCTGCACATAAGATTTAATTTTTAAAAAAAAATGATGAAGTCCTTTGCAAAGTAAACATGGGGATTAGATGACTAATGGGTTTGACTTACTTAGCAGAAAATTTCTAGTCAAGAGTGCTCTTAAATTGGAGAATCTTCATAAACCTAGGTGTCACGATTACTAGTCATCTCAACCAGTGTCGAGCAAGAAAAGAATGTGAACCATAACCTTAGAACCAAAATCTCGAGAATTAAAAGAAAAAATCATTTTGGGAGAAAGTGTACCTTACGAGAGGGAAAAGAAAATTTGACCAAATGGTTGGGCTATCATCACCATAGAAATTAAGTGAATCAGATTAACTGTTTTCACACACTTATCAAATATAGTTTAAATATGATCACGTCTGCAATAGTAATACTTGGATACTCGTCATAAATTATAAGTTGTTACAAAAGAACGGCAAGTTATTTATAATATGACTTTCTATTATTATTTTTATTAGTATGTGCATGATTGTTTTTAGCTAGTTTATTCAAAGACGAATAAAAGTTTAAGTTTGGGGGTATGTGATAAGTACAATTTTGTACTTATCTGAACTTACAAAAAGAGACAATTATGAGTACTCTTATTTATTTTCAGTATAATTGTGTGTTGTTTTCGTTAATTATAGGATAATAATCAAATTCAAGTATCAATCTGACGAAAAGACGAAAAAGAGCGCAAACGGAAGGATATGGGACTTAATTGCAAAGATAAAGAGACTTGAAGGGCTTAGCATGCAAATACCAAAGAGAAAACGCAGGAAATCACAAGAAAGAACTATGGGATCGCATGGTTATTACAAGCTGCGATCGCACGGAGCCAAATTCAACAGCAGAACGTAAATAGGTAAAGCCATGCGATCGCAAGGCATAAGCCCATGCGATCGCAAGGGGCATAACAGGCACCAGTTTTGTAGTTTTCTGATGGGATTAGAACTCTACAACTCTAAGATAAAACAATAACTTAAATACTCGTCTTAGAGGGTTGGAGAACATTATAAATAAGGTAGATAATAGCTAGAAGAGGAGAGACGAATTTTGGGAACAAGATACAAGAGGATAATCGAATATCAAGGCACGAGACTGAAGATTCTTCAGCCAGAGTCACGGGTTTTATCTATTCTTTCTTCTTTTTCTTTCGCCAGAACATGATTAATACAATTCTTGAATTATTTTACATAATCATGTTCGACTAATTTATTTATTTCTAGGATGAACGATGAAACCTCATGATTTTAATTAATTAGAAGTTTTTTCTGTTTTAGTAATTAATTGCTTTTGGGTTGATTATTCTTTATTCATTATTCTATTATTTTAATGCCTGATCACCATTAGAATATATTGTGATCTATATTGAAGTCGAGAGATTCAATATAGATTAAGCACGTGGTATTGAATAACACAGGGTCCAATAATAGATAGAGATTACTATTATGCTCTGTGAAATCCATTTAGGTGTTCTTGAGATTTTAATGCATATATTCACTACTAGACCGTCCCCAATATATATTGGGGACTATAACGAAAACTGTTCCTGTTAAGCGTGTTGCGGATACTATTAGGGACAGTCTTAACAACGGCTCCGCAAACGTGGCAAAAATATATGTATTAGGGACGGATACCAACCGTCCCTACTTTTGGTTCTTATTAGGGACGGATGCCAACCGTCCCTAATGTTAATATTTTTTTTAATGTTTTGATTATATCAAATCACTGGGATGAAAGCACATACACTTTGTACAGATGCAATTGCTCTCAAACAGAAAAAAGTAATTGAAAGATAATAACCAATTAAATAATACGATTTATTAACTACTATTTGTCCCACTGTGGTTAGATTAAATGAAGAATGAAGAACTTCTAGGAGATAAAAGTGATACTCACTTTACATCAAAAACTATAGGGATGCACCCATATCTATACACCTAAAAAGATAACAAACAACGAACATATATCTACCATCTAAATTTTTTTAATCTAGCTGTACATGTTCTATACTTAACTATAAAAATTTGCTAAAAATTTTAATTATCTTGACAAATCTGCAGCTGCTGCAGATAGCTGAAATAAAAGAACTGTAAAATCAGCTAAGCAGAGTTCAACGTTCAGTTAATACACCATAAAACTAAGTTCTCGCATATTATATCTCGAAAGAAATTTAGAAACACATTTGAGCAGTTCATCTGGAAAGGAACTGTCATTTCGTATTAGAGAAACTGCATCTTGCTACAATGGGATATCAGATAATCAAAGAAGCAATTGATGCCAGGAACAATGGAATGCAGGAGTAAATTTGGCATTTTAGAAGGTAAACCTAACAAGTCATGCTAAGAATGAGCAATCCATTATCAAATGCAAAGCATAGTGAAAATGGGTGCATGTTTGTTCAATAGACACCTATGTAATAACCAATTTTTTTTTTCAAGTACACAGTATATTATCTTAACCAACCTAAAGAGCACGGACAAATGGAAAAAGAGAACATGAAGGAAGAAAAATCTCAAAAGCTCACAGCAGAGGAAGGAATAGGCGTTGCTCACAGAGCGCCGCAACCATTCTTGACAAAAAACCAGCCATGTCATCAGTCTCCGCTGAAACCTCAACATCTTCACTAGCTTGCTTTTCCCTTTCCTCTTTAGCAATGACTCCGAGAATCTTGGCACCACCGAGCTAGTAGACATTTTAGATTCAGTCAAAGCAAGGGAATCCACTGAAATGGGTTCCATAAGCCGCCTTCGTTTTGCACTTTTCCTGTTATAATGAAATGTTACGGTTCTAGCATTCACTGGCAGGGAATTTGTAGCCTCTACTGCAGCTCCAACATTTTTGGCAATCTAGGATGCAATGTCATTAACTTTAATGGCTGATGTCTCCCTGATAAGAAACAAATTTATGATTTTATTTCAACTTCAAACTATGGGAACAAGTGTATTAGCACATAGCACACACTCTTGGTATAGAAGTTGCAAGGGGTCAACAAAACAATGAATTCAAATAGAATAATTTAGTGGAAATAATTGACAAATAAAATAAGTTGGCAGTCATAAAATATTAAATGGATAATTGAGGATAACATGACAACCTTGCTGCGGTTATTTCTAGCCAAACTATTAGACAGGACAACGGGGAGACATCAGCAAAGCAAGATGCAACCATTGCCAAAATTGACCAGCACAAATTCTTTGCTTTCAGGAGAAGAGCTTCCCCAGGATTTTCCAATTTTTCACATTCTGCTATAATTCCAAATAGTTCAACAGGTGTGTAAAGGTTTTCATTTGAGAAGGAAGTTTCATTCCTTCCTTTATTTTCATATGATCTGGGAACAAGAACAAAGGTAGTCATGAAAGTAAAAGTAAGTTTAGGTAAACTAAGATGACGAGGAATGAATTTATTAAGAACATACCAGCTGGTGCTGCTAACAATGAGCGCTGGTCCATTTTGCTTCAGGAATTAGCATAAATTTGGAACAATGAATAAGCAATAATTGAAATGGATTACAAAAAATAAAGTGAGAAAGGTACCACAAGATCATATCATATCCTGCACCTCCAGAGGCAAAGTTTAGACCTGCTAAGAAATCTTGAGCTTGCAACAATGGATCAAGGTATGTGGGCAGAAGAGATTTAATTCCGGATTCTTCAGCTGAAATCAAAACATTAATAACATTAATGAAATTTAGTTTAGCACTGAGGAGAAATGACTCAAAACAGCAGGAATTATGTCATTTTCTGGTAGTTTTGACATTGAGTAAAAACCTTTTTGATCTGAATTCTTATATAAAAGAACTACATCCTCCATAAGTTCACTAACATCATAGCACTGTAACTTCTTTTTATATCTGAACATACCAATTCAGTAGCAACAATGGTTGTGAATCCACTAGCCATCTGTCGCGAAAACATGACTATAGCAGCATCACGGTAAAACAAGAAGCCAAAATGAAACTCAAAATATTAGGTAATGTTGGGGGAAAACAACTAATAAATGCAACGCAAAATAGAAACAAGTAGAAGATAGAAAACACAAATTTACGTGGTTTGGCAAAATTGTGTTTCTGTCTTCATCAATTATATAGGTTGTAATCCAAAAGTACAAAATATAATTAATTAACTAGCATGTGTTAAGTTAATTAGAAGCATTCAGCTTTTGATAAAGAAAAGAGGCCTTGAAGTAGGTAATATATTTGCCCTCAAAAGCAACGCAAAATGTGTACAATGTGCTAACTGGATAAGAAATGCACATGTAATTTCTAGCATCAAAACATAAAATAATGATTCTTCATCAAATGAATTAGTTTAAGCCTGCATTTGGTAGCCTAAATAGCCTAAAATTTCTAGTTAGGAATGATTCAAATCAGAAATTATAGCAGCCAAACATAAAGTAAGCAATTTACTTAAACTAGCAATTACATTATAATTTACCATGAATATAGAGGTTCAAATGATTTGCAAGCTATTCAAATACATCAATTATAACCGTTCCTCTAAAAGTAAATACAAATATTTTGTTACAAGTTCCTATTCATTACAAATTTCAAAAAATGAAAAATTTGATAAAGAATTAGTTTCTGGATGTTGTGTTGTTTGAATAAGAAAAATTCTAAATTATAAAATTCAATTCACTTCATGATACGAAAAATAACACAAATATAATCTCTATGTTTAAGGAACAAATGTAAAGCACAAGATGTAAGAAAAAGGAACAAAAAACACAACAGAACAGTTCAAAAAAAGAACTGAAATAAGCAACACAACACAAATCCTAGAAATTCAACACATAAACAGGCAAATTGAAGTAAAAACATATTGTAATTTGTAAATACTTATTGAAATTGCAGGGAAAAATAAAAACAAAATAAGAAAATGAATTACCTATCCTCTAATGCTGCGCAGGCGGTAGTACGACTGGAGAGTCGAAGTCGGGAGAGGTCTGCAAATTAGGGAAAGATCCGGAGAGGGCGAGAAATAAGAGAGTGAGGTTTGGGCACATTGGCACAGACGAGTCGATCTCCAGATTACAAGAAGGGCTAGTTTTGAGTTTAATTTGGGAATTTAGATTTTTCAAAAATCAAACTCAATGATTTATAGAATGTTTTGCAAAAGAAAAAATATGTTTAGAAGAAGATAGAATTGAGTAGAGAGATTTGGGAAGATTGATTTTGGTGAAGAGAAACGTATAAAGTTTTTGTTGTGTGCGGCGATGCCAGCCCAATTAAGTAATGGAAAAGCGCTATATTTCATTAATTGGGGACGGTTTTTTTTTTGAAATGTATGTCCCTAATTAGATTGTTTGGGACGTTTTACACAACGGTCCCCTTACTATTTTTCCATCAAAAAATTAGTGCACAATGAAAATATTTTTCGCGACGGATCTAATCGTCCCAAATAATTGATTTTTGGGGACAAATCTTATAAACACCGTCCCTACTGACGTACTTTTTGGGACACATGTTTTTAAATCGTCCCTAATAAATGACTATTGGTGACAAATTTTTAAACTGTCCCAAATAAGTCGTCCCCAAAAGTCAATTTTTTAGTAGTAATTTATGTTTGAAGCTTAATTAGAGTTAATTAGGTTCACTTATCGTATAGAATTGATTGACAATCGAGAGAGGCTTTTGATTATTTTAGGAACACCGATTTTCAATCCAATGTAATTAAGAGCTAAAGAAATTAAACGGATAATTAATTAAAGAACATGTAGGTGGATTCGCGAATCCTAGTATTGGTATAATTCGAATTCGTTCTCACAAAGTTATTTTAATTGTTTGATAATTTAGAGTTAATTATAATAGTTTAGAATCACAAATCCAAATCAAATCTGTGTTTCTTTTTATTGTTAAAATTTAAGTTTTTAAATTAATTAGTTAAATTAATATTTGGTCTTCGTGGGTTCGACACTCTATTTATTATTTTATTACTTGTAAACGATCCGTCCACTTGCGGGATTTAAATTGCACAACAACATGCTTACGCATCCATATACCTCCTAGGAGACCATTTGAGCTAATGTAACATTCGATTTAAAGCACTCATGCGTGCAACACGGGGAGAATGCATAAAGTGACTAACAAAGCTTACAACATATGAAATGTTTTGTCAAGTAATAGTGAGATATATTAATCTTCTCGCTAATCTATGAAACTGACCCACATCAGATAATAGGGCACCACCAAGTGTGAATTTTGAATTACTATTTATAGACGTCTGAGATGGTTTAACATCTAGTTTTCTAGTATGTTTTAACAAATCTAACACATTTCCTTTGATTAAGGAAAATGCCCGGCCGTCCTGGAATATACAACCTCTAGCCTAAGAAAATATTTTAAAATGCCCCAATCTTTAATGCAAACCTGAGAGTGTAGAATGTACTTAAGTCTTCATATTTCAGCATGATAATCATCAGTAATTACTATGTCATCAACATAAATTAAGACAATAAATGTTCCAATTGCACCTCTCTTTATGAACAAAGAAGAATATGTGTTACTCTTCTTGAGTCCATTTTTCAGAAGAAATAAAAATGAGTTTAGCATACCAGGCTCGAGGAAATTGTTTTATCCCATATATTACCTTTTTTAATTTGAATGTAAGATCATTTATGACCCTCAAAGGATGACCACGAGGTATACTCATGTAAACCCCTTCTTCTAGATCACTGTCTAAGGATACATTTTTTCTACCATCTGAAATAGTGACCAATCTTAATTCACAGAGAGGGATAGAAGAAAAGTGGTCATCTTGGCAACTAGTGCAAAACTCCCATTATAATCTGTAAGAAATTGAGGAATACATGCATAGAGGAAATTAAATATACAATTCCTATAAGTCGGATCAACCTTGTACCTAGATAGAATTCGTGATAGAAATTTACCTTTGATGAACACTGTGAAATTTGATTATCTGATTGACTGGAGGTGCGATCTTCAATACCACAGCTATTCAATTGTCCAGCCTCCAATGGTGATCCACACAACAAGAACAACGATCAAGAACATATGAAAGCGGACCTTAGACTAGGCCATGTTAAAAGTTGGTTGATCATTCAAAAGAATTCAAAAAATTACAAATTTTGAACTGTCGATAGTTTGGACCTTAAACTAGGCCATGTTAAAATTTCAAACTTTAGCTCATCGTTTGGTAGGTGAAAACGTTGGCCAAAGTTGCTTTAACTTAAGACAGCCTGCTAAAATGTTCATAATAAATTTATACGATGGAATTTTTTAATGATTCCAATTTCTTCTATTAGATCACTTATAAAGATTTCCATAGCCACTGATTTCACTCAAAACTCCAAGTGTACAAAGAGTTATAATTTTTCAAAGTAGGGACAGAAAATTGAAATTTCAGAATATAAAACGAGGCAATTCCTATCTTAAAAATTGAAGTAACAATTAAACCAAAATCTTGTTTTCCATGTACGTTACATAATTAAATACTAAAGAAACAACATCTAAATTATAGTATTTACATCCACTACTAAAAATCGCCTTTTCACCAATGAAAATTTACTAACGAATTATTTCCATTGGTAATCTCAGCAACGGATTATCCGTTAGTAAAAGTGATGACCTTTCACTACGGTAATCAGCGACAGTTTTTTAATTGACAAAGGTAATAGTTTTTCACCAACGAATTTTCAACTTTCACCAACGGAATATCCGTTGGCGAAGAGTGATTCTTATTACCTACAGAAATTCCGTTTGTGATATTAATTAATTTTAAAATTAAAAAATATTTCGACCTTTCACCTACGGAATAACCGTTGGTGAAGAGTGAATCATATCACCTACGAAAATTTCGTTGGTAATATTAATTAATTTTGAAAACCAAAAAAAATTTCGACCTTTTACCAACAGAATATCCGTTGGTGAAGAGTTAATCATATTACCTACGGCAATTCTGTTAGTAATATTAATTAATTTTGAAAACCAAAAAATATTTCAACATTTTACCAACGGAATATTTGTTGGTGAAGAGTGAATCATATTACCTATAGAAATTCCGTTGGTGATATTAATTAATTTTGAAAACCAAAAAATATTTCGACATTTTACAAACGGAATATTTGTTGGTAAAGAGTAAATCATATTACCTACGAAAATTCCGTTGGTGATATTAATTAATTTTGAAAATCAAAAAATATTTCGACATTTTACCAACGGAATATCCGTTGGTGAAGTGTGAATCATATTACCTACAGAAATTCTGTAGGTGATATTAATCAATTTTGAAAACCAAAAAATATTTTGACCTTTCACCTACGGAATATCCGTTGGTGAAGAGTGTATCATATTACCTACGGAAATTCCGTAATATTAATCAATTTTGATGACCAAAAAATATTTCGACATTTTACCTAAAGATTATCCGTTGGTAAAGAGTGGATCATATTACCTATAAAAATTTCGTAGGTGATATTAATTAATTTTGAAGACCAAAAAATATTTCGATCTTTCACATAAGGAATATCTGTTGGTGAAGAGTGATTCATATTACCTACGAAAATTCTATAGGTGATATTAATCAATTTTGAAGACCAAAAAATATTTTGACCTTTCACCTACGGAATATCCGTTGGTGAAGAGTAAATCATATTTACTTACGAAAATTCCGTAGGTGATATTAATCAATTTTGAAGGCCAAAAAATATTTCGACCTTTCACCTACGGAATATCCGTTGGTGAAAAGTTATTCTTATTACCTACGGTTATATAAATTAATTTTGAAAATTAAAAAACACAATTCAATTATTCACCTATCAGAAATTTATGTGAAGAGTAATTCATAAGTCGAAAAAATCTTACAACCTATCACCTACAGATAATCTGTATGTGATATTAATATTTCAACCGTTGAGCTACGGAAAGTATGTTGGTGAAGAGTAAATCTTGTTACCCGCATATTTTTCATAAGTAATGTAAATCAAATTTTGAAAATGAAAAAAGATTCAACTATATAGAGTTGAAGGTTAATCACTTAATGAATAGCCGTAAATTAAGTTTCATTCATTTAACATTCGAATTTCTACAACGAAGTTATGCAATTACAAAAATAAAAAAGATTCAAACTATAATCCAGTGCGAAGAAAACATATGTGGAGTACTTTACCTATTGTACAACATCCCTTTAGTTGGGCATTTCGTGTTTAAATGTGAAAGCAAATAATGTTATCATCATTTCACACAGTTTGTACAACTATAAAAAAATTCTCGAGCAAAGTGATATTTTATGTTTAAGTGTTAACACAATGTAGAATTTGATTTTTCACTAATATTTATTTTTTACTTTATAAGCAATTATAGAAAATGTTGCGCATTGAACTAATATATATTATAAAATCAAATATAATTACAAGAATTCATTTGTCTCCAGTGGTTTGGTTGTAACTTCAAAACTCATAGGTCAAATGTTCAAATCACATTACATCCATTCTAAATTAATAAAATAATAAAAATTCTTGACAAAGCTTAGTGGATTGGGTCGGGCCTTTGGTGGGTCGAGTTTCAAGCCCATAATTAGTAAGTCGGGTCAAGGGTCCACCAAGTATATAAAATTAAATTTTTTTAATTATTAAAAATTTGCACTATTACCTACAGAATTTCCATAGGTAAAGGCTTGGGATATTACCTACGGAATTTCCTTTGGTAATAGTGCTTGTTATTTCCATTGCTATTTTGAGAGTAGCTGAAAGTTACCAACAGAAATTTCGTTGGTAAAAGCGTGTGCCATTACACGCTTTTACCAACGGAAATTCTGTTTGTGAAGATCACCAACAGAAATTCCGTTGGTAAACTTTTAGAGAACCACAAAATAGCAACGAAAATTCCATTGTAAATAGTCTGTTAGTAGCGACTATTAAGCACGGATATCGTGGCTTCAGCAATGGAAAATCCGTTTCTAAATCCACGATTTTTTTTAGTGATCATGATTCACTCGATCATCTCGATGCCAAAACTTAATTTAAATAAAAGAAGTCCACTTCATGTTCGCTAGCCTACGCCATCACGTCAACACCAACTAATTCAATCTGAAAATTTGTTCGTTTTGGGGTGAGTATTTTATAAGAAACTCTCAGTAGAAGCATATACTAACATGTGAGAAAATATTTGGAATTAAATTGCGACATGCGAAACATATGAAACATACATAGGAACACATTCGGTAACCGGCACCACGTGAAACTTAAAAACGATTACTTTCAATCACTAACATACATATGTGATTACCTTCAATCACAATCATAAAATTTCAACTTTCTCATTTAGCATGACTTTCAATTTACATAATATTTTCTCAAATTAAAAATCAAGGAATTAAATTGGTTGTTCAAAAAACTACATTTCAAAAGAATTTATGTTGATTGGTAGATTAAATGGTTGTTTCTTTACTCAAATGATGACCTTGTGCTTGCCGTTTTTGCTTCTAAGAAATCTGAGTTTTTGTAGTTTGAATTGAATGATAAAAACTAATGAATAAGGATAAGGTAAAAATCTATTCTTGCTGGCCGAAAATGGGTACTAGACAGGGGAAAAAGTTAAGCAAAATAAAGGATTAAATGCTTACTGCTGGAGCCGAAACTTGAAGATAAAAGAATCTGATTTTTGCTTGATAACACTTGTGTCTCCAAGCTATAGTTGGGGCCGAAACTTGAAGGTAAGTGAACTGATTCTTTCTTGATAAAAATTGGGGCTCTAAACTTAATGATGGGGCCGAAACTTGAATGGAAAGCTAATCTTGCAGGAGTAATTTTTTTGTGTTTTCAATAAGGGAAATTTAAAGGCGTTTAAGGGCTAAAAATCTAGAGTTAAAATGCAGGTATAGGATGATAAAAATATATGCAAGAAAGGGAATTAAGGGGGCCGAAATTGAGAGGGAAAAGGAGGAACTGCTGAACTTTTGGAAGTAGAAAACTGCAGCTGATCATGGAGATAGAAGTGGCCGGTTTTCTTTAGGGAACATGGGCTAATCAAAGGCACTTTTGGGGTGATTTTCTCTGAACATGGGTGCAGTTGGCTGAGGTTTGAAGTGGCAAACAAAGGGTTAATAATGGAGAAGTTTCTTGCCACGATTTTTTTGTATCGGGGGGGGGTTCCTTGGATGTTCTTTTTCAAGGATCAATTGGAAGGTAATTAGCTTAAATAATGGTGGAAAATGTGGGGAAAATTGGTAGGAAATATGCTGAAGTGGGAGAGATCATGGGTGATTAAAACTTTGGGTTTTAGTGGCTGTTTGAGGGCTGATTTTGGCATGAGGTTAGGGATTGTTTTGGTGTTTATTTTGGCATGAGATTAGGGGTTGTTTGGGTATTTAATTAGCATGAAATTAATTGGTCTTGGTTATCGACTAAAATCCTTTTTGTTTGACCCAAAAGATAAGGCAAGCACGTGAAAAAAAAAAAAATCTAACACAACTAAATAGTTTAAAATGTACTAGAAAGTTTACAACGACGCCGAAAATTGAATTTTTTTTTAAATTCTTAAATGCTAACAAAATTTTTCGATCATTACAATCTCCAAATAGAGTTACATTTTTCTTAACATTAATTACTTATACATGTTTCTACAATTGTTAATTTCAGTAGAAGCTTTAGTGATGACCACTGGTTGAAGACGAGGAGCCAGAGATTCTAGCTAATGAAGGAGGATGGAGAAGATCATAGTTGCAAGGTAATTCCGAACCGGTTTATTATGTTTTTGGAAGTCATACCTTGTAGACATATTTGGATATTAAAAAAGAGATGGGTTTCGGATATATAGTTTGGAAGTGTTTTGATTATTTGTATTTTAATTGTGATCAATTACTTACTGTAATTTCATTGTTGTTGGTCTAGATATCAATTTGGCTTATTATTGAGAATAAATGGACACTTTTATTTTATCTCTAGGACGAAGGCTCTTGTGCCACGCATAGTATTTGATTTGAAAACTTCACACTTAAATAGTAAATTAAAATTTACATCTACATTGAAAAATAAACTCGTTACTAATAAGGCTGAAGCACGAGTGTCTCTCTCTTTAAAGAGATTCAAGCCCTCTATGGTGTATGAAGTACTCAATCACCGGTACAACATCTATCTTCTTCACTTGTCCTCTCCAAGACACAACACTTCAATTGAAATATTGTCAAGTTCAATCCTTTTTACATTAGAAAATGAACTCCAAGCTCCACAAAAGAACACATTTCTTTGGGCCAATAAATTCTAACTTTTGGAGAGAGAAAATATGAAATTGTAATATGTGTACAGAAAAATTGCTAGAATAGGTGTGATATTTTTATTTATTTAATTATTTTCAGTGCAATAATTCACTTATTCAATCAAATCGTCGCAAACTGCCGACGAAATAAATAGTTGTATAAAATCAATCAATCTACCTAAATGTCTATCTAACATAGAAAAAGACACACATAGGGGCCATTCCATTCCCATTTCAACGAATAAAGTAACTCAACCCAAACCTACATCTCAAAACAATGATATAATATAAAAAAAAAAGCTGCATATTGGAGCCATGCTAAAATATGATTGAAGACTTTGAACTACACGTAAATCACATTGTACTTCTTGCAGGTGGAGCTACTGTCTGCGCATCTTCAACCGAAAGATAACCCACATTCGCAGATATTTTGCAGCCAAACATCCACTTTCTTGAAAATATTGACCATAATACTACATAATGACAATTGGAGGAGCCAAAAATTTACGTTAGAGTGGGCAAAAAATTTAAAAAAATTAATGTATGAATAAAATTAATTTACATCTGAGAAAGTCTTAATACGACATTGCTTACTTAAGTTGTGTTCGACGATCTTTTATAGTATAAAATACACTTACAAAAAAATTTACATCTATATTAACAAAATGGAAAGCAATTGTGTGGTGAATGTAGAAGCTCATCGTAATCCAGATTCAACAAAAAAACAAAAACAGAAAAACAAAAAATTCCCCTCATCTCAGGCAAATGAATGTTCCTCATGTGCTTTTCATTCTGAATTCCTTATTCAAACCAACACCAAATTTACTAAAAAATATAAACAATATCTAGACAAAAAAATAATTTAAAATTCATAAAAAATAAATAAATTATACTTACCACTCTGACACTCATTATCTTCTTATATGAATATGGAGAAAAGTTCTTCCATTTTAAAGGCCAAGCGAAATCTCCCTGTTGGTTAAAGCAGCTCTGATTGACGTGGGTTGTCAGATTGTATAAAATTTCATTTGCAATTACGTTTAGGAATTGGGAAGGGGTAATGGCAGATTAATATATTTTTAAGGGAAATTTGCGAATAAGTCATCTCCACATGACTTGTTTCAAATTAGGTCAATTTTTTTTTTTAAATTGTGATTAAATCATATTTTACAGCAATATTTTATATTAATTCCAAAATCAACCTTTTTAACCATATTTTCCATTGGCACAATCTTCCAACTCCACAAACCTCCTCCACCTCCGACGACAACCTCCTCCACCTCCGGCGACCTCCGGTGACCTCCGACAACCTCCGACGAGTGCTTCTACGATGCAATGTCACTTTTTAATTCTCTATAGTAAAATCTAGGCTATCTGCTATTGAAATTGTAAAGATATCTAAGCATTCATGGAAGAAATGAAGGATTTGTGAAAGATTTTGGTGTAGCTAAACTGGTTTTGGGATTGGTTTTAGACAGTTTTTTGGTGAAGATTTTGGATCAATTTCCAGTTGGGGTTTTAGGAGTTCTTTTGTTGTTTGCTGGGATTAAGTTGGCTATGTGTTCAAGGGACATGAATTGTAAGAAAGAGTTATGCTTATTTGCACGCTATTTCACTTGTTGGCTGAAGTGCAGCACTTGTTGTGGGATTGTTGTGCATTTGCTTCTTAGGACAAGAAGATTGGGTGATGGCCCATATTGTTTCACAGTTAAGTGCAATAATCTGTAGATCAAATGTTGAACTAGAGTTGTCTTCGTGCTAGAGTATTTATAAGGATGATTTGTTTGATGAATTTCTATAGGGATGATACTGTATTATAGAAAACAGTAACATAGAATATAGTATCATTATATTAGTTGTGACCATGATTTGCCGCTTAATAATATATTATAGAAAAAAGCTTGATACTGTATTATAGAATAGCAACTTGATATTGTATTAAATTGGCCATTAAAGTTGTTAATTAGTCATGAAAGTTGTTTGATAATGTATTATACAAAACAGTATCACAACAAAAATGAGCATAGAATACTGTAAATATGAGCTTGAATACCCCACCATCTTATGTAAATAGGAGTTTGAATGCTCCACCATCTAATTGATGTAAATAGGAGCTTGAATGTTCCATCATCTAATATTTAGTCATGTTGTGTTGTTTGATACTGTATTATGCAAAACAGTATCACAGAAAACAGTATCACAATAGAAATGAATATAGAATTCGCACACGTGCTCAAAATTTTTATTATAATATATTTTCGAAATGGTCTCGACAAGACGGTCAAAACCAGTCGCTTCGCCATTGCGTATGATGGATTTTACCCATATGAAGTCGTCTCTTTAGCTTAAAATGGCAATCTTTAATTTTTTTTTGTCAAAACAGTATCACAAATCCTCTAAAACAGTATCACGGATAAATGTATCTTTATTGAAGCCACCTTTCATCTTTCTCTTGTTGAACATCCTTTGAACTTGATCATTTTTCATTAACATTCCTAGTTCTTGATTCATTAGATCCTAAACAAGGTTCACTACAAGAATTATAAACTTGTACTTGACTACTCATAACACCAAAACCTTCTGAATAGTCACCACAAAAGTGGTGTTTGAATGTATTTTATGTAGAAAACATGGTCATATCGTGAATGTATTTTAAGCTAATTCGTGAATCTTAAGGTAAGCCATGAATTAGATATTGTTGAAATTTCAACTTGTTAAAGAGATCTGTCAAGGCTATGAATATGTTTGAGATTCAATTAGGACATAGATTCTCATTGGATAGATAAGTATAAATATATAAGGTGCTTAATAGTAGATGAATTAATCAGTAGAGAATAAACAAGAGAATAATATTGTTCTTAAATTGTTCCATTAATAGTAAAAAATCATATGTTTAACAGTATTACAAAAAAATAGTATCACAAAAAAACATTATCACAACAAAACAGTATCACAATTAGCGTTTTTTACAATTAAGAATATGTTGGTCTTTTAGCTCTAAAATGTTACTTTAATTGAATTAAGTTTTGAACATATGACTTTAGAGCCCATAAGTGCCAAAACAGTGACCGACCTCGAATTTACCATTTTTTTAATTGGGCTTAAAGAGGAAAGACACGGCCTTTTGTTCAATTGGACTTGAAGAAATTGAAAGAAGAGGAAATTACATCTATTACTATGTATATACAATATATTGTTAAATTTACTTTGCTAATGTTTTTATTCTAAAAATACTGGGTATTATTTATATATTATTCTATATATTTATATAGTATAATATTTACAAAAAGAAACACAATATACATCTCCATTAATTTCGCAAAGAGAGAGAGAGAGAGAGAGAGAGAGAGAGAGAGAGAAAACAGTGTGAGAGAGAAAATACCATATTCATCTTCTCTATCCCTCTTCATCACATCCATATTGCCGACATTGTCGCCAACAGCATAATCTTATCTCTCTAATCTCTAGGGTTCCATCACTATGTGAAATCCTAACCCCCAATTTGTAGAAATTTTAGTCGTTGGACAAAGATACCTAACATGGATACGCCTACTCGCAGAATGACTCGATCGGCGGCAAAGAAGGAGTCGCCTGGTTATGTGAAGAAGCCTGCATTACATTCTAAACAGAAAGTCATTTGAATGCACATATTGAAGAAAGTTGCCGGACAAAAGAACCGCACATGGATGCACATATTGAAAGAAGTCCCGGCGAATAGGTATTTACTAATCTATTGCAAAAGTTGTTACAAAATCAATTTGCATTGTCCATGTTCCTAATTTGTTGCAAACATTGTTACAAAATCAGTTTGCATTGTCTATGTTACTAATCTGTTACAGACGATGTTACAAAAATCAGTTTCGTTGTCTATGTTATTAATGTATTGCAAACGTTGTTAGAAAATCAGTTTCATTGTCTCTATTACTAATCTGTTGCAGACGATATTACAAAAATCTGTTTCGTTGTCTCTGTTATTAACCTGTTTCAAACAATGTTACAAAAATATGTTTTGTTCTCTTTGTTATTAATCTGTTGCAAACGATGTTACACAAATCTGTTTCGGTTATAAATATGGGGATGTTATCATCGGACACGATTTGCATGAAGAAGACGCTTTGCAGTTGGCCGAGACGAGTTGCAGTTTATTGTAATGTTGGAGAGATGTTGAAATGATTAGGATTGTAAATGATGAAAGAGAGAGAAACAGGAGAGAGATTAGATTGATAAGAGGGAATATCTTAATTAATTATATATAATATCTTAATCAAAATAGTAAATGAGATAATTAAGGATTCTGTTACAATATTTAATCAATTAAATAATTAATTAAAAATTAGATGAAACCCAGTATTTTTGGAATAAAAAACATGTTACAGTTTTTTTATAAATAATAATATAAGATGGCTTATTAGTGAAAATTTCCCTTGAAAGAATGAATTATTTTGGATAATTGGATCGGGTTTGATCTAGGAGAAATTGGGCTGCAGCTGGACAATAATTTATTTTGGGCAGCCATTTCCTTTGTCATGCATATTAACTTGGACTTGGGCTTCCTTTATTCTTTGGATATGAACTTAGATAGCCCTAGGCTAGAGCAGGGCTGCCCCTTTTATATCCGCCCTTGATAATGACCATGACCCTATGACATTAAAATTGGGTAAATTCAAGGCCGGTCACTGTTTGGTCACTTATGGGCTCTAAAATCATATGCTCAAACCTTAATTCAATTAAAGTCATATTTTAGAGCTAAAAGACCAATATACCCTTAATTGTAAAAAAACGCTAATTGTGATACTGTTTTGTTATGATATTATTTTTTTGTGATACTGTTTTTTTGTAATACTGTTAAACCTATGATTTTGTACTATTAATGGAACATTTTAAGAACAATATTATTCTCTTGTTTATTCTCTACTGATTAATTCGTCTACTATTAAACACCTTATATATTTATACTTATCTATCCAATGAGAATATATGTCTTAATTGAATCTCAAACATGTTCATAGCCTCGACAGACCTCTTTAACAAGTTGAAATTTCAACAATAGCTAATTCATGGCTTACCTTAAAATTACGAATCAGCTTAAAATACATTCACGATATGACCATGTTTCCTACATAAAATACATTCAAACACCAGTTTTGTGGTGATTATTCAGAAGGTTTTGGTGTTATGAGTAGTCAAGTACAAGTTTATAATTCTTGTAGTTAACCTTATTTAGGATCTAATGAATCAAGAACTGTGAGTGTTAATGAAAAAATATCAAGTTCAAAAAATGTTCAATAAGAGAAAGATGAAAGGTGGCTTCAATAAAGATACATTTATTCGTGATACTGTTTTAGATAATTTGTGATATTGTTTTGACAAAAAAAAAATTAAAGATTGCTATTTTAAGCTAAAGAGAAGACTTTAAACGGGTAAAATCCATCATACGCAGTGGCGAAACAACTTGTCTTGACCGTCTCGTCGAGACCATTCCGAAAACATATTATAATAAAAATTCTGAGCACGTGTGCGAATTCTATATTCATTTCTATTGTGCTACTGTTTTCTGTGATACTGTTTTGCATAATACAGTATCAAACAACATAACATGACTAAACATTAGATTATGGAACATTCAAGCTCCTATTTACATCAATTAGATGGTGGAGCATTCAAGCTCCTATTTACATAAGATGGTGGAGTATTCAATCTCATATTTACAGCATTCAAGCTCATATTTACAGTATTCTATGCCCATTTCTGTTGTGATACTGTTTTGTATAATACAGTATCAAACAACTTTCATAACTAATTAACAACACAAAAAAATAATCTAATGGCCAACTTAATACAATATCAAGTTGCTATTCTATAATACAGTATCGAACTGTTTTCTATAATACAATATCAAGTGGCAAATCATGGTTACAACTAATATAATGATACTATATTCTATGATACTATTTTCTATAATACAGTATCATCCCTAGAGAAATTCATCAAACAAATCATCCTTATAAATACTCTAGCACGGAGATAATTACAGTTCAACATTTGATCTGCAGATTATTGCACTTAACTGTGGAACAATATAGGCCATCACCCAATCTTTTTGTCCTAAGAAGCAAATGCACAACAATCCCACAACAAGTGCTGCACTTTAGCCAACAAGTGAAATATTGTGCAAATAAGCATAACTCTTTCTTAGAATTCATGTCCCTAGAACACATAGCCAACTTAATCCCAGCAAACAACAAAAGAACCCCTAAAACCCCAACTGAAAATTGATCCAAAATCTTCACCAAAAAACTGCCTAAAACCAATCCCAAAACCAGTTTAGCTACACCAAAATCTTTCACAAATCCTTCATTCCTTCCATGAATGCTTAGATATTTTTACAATTTCAATAGCAGATAGCCCAGATTTTACTATAGATAATTAAAAAGTGACATTGCGCTGTAAAATCACTCATCGGAGGTCGTCGGAGGTGGAGGAGGTTGTCGCTAGAGGTGGAGGAGGTTTGTGGAGTTGGAAGATTGTGCCAATGGAAAATATGGTTAAAAAGGTTGATTTTGGAATTAATATAAAATATTGCTGTAAAGTATGATTTAATCACAATTTTAAAAAAAGTTTTGACCTAATTTGAAACAAGTCGTGAGGAGATGACTTATTGGCAATTTTCTCATTAAAATTTGTCATAATTTTGTCACATGTTTAATTTTATATTAAAATTTCGCCATTATTTTTTAGCATTTTAAAATTTAAATATACTAAAATACACATTTTTGGTAAAAAAATGTAACAAGTGTTACCAAAGTAAAAACAATACAATTTTTAGAATAAAAAAATTGAAGTAATATTTTCTGAATTGTTTTATTTTTTAAAGTATATGGTGAAACTATTCCTTAAAATTTTATATAAATCCGGCAACTCGTCATTTTCCAACAATTTAAATGTAATTTATACATTTTAATATCAAAATGTAAAACCTTCACACACTCATTAAGTATGGCCGTGTTGGCTAAAGGTAAAGTCAAACATAATAAATCGGAAAAGAGCCTAATTTATAAAATTTAAGTTGTAAATGCCTCTTGTATAAAGAAAAGACTTAAATATCCTCGTTGTTAAAGTCTGTTAAAAAATGGTCGATTAACAGACCGTTTAATATATGGTCTGTTAATCGACCATAACCGACCTTACTAGTTTTTTAATTAACCTACTTCAAATGGATTCAAGTTTACACAAATTTAAAGCAAAAATTACCATTCGTACTCAAAATGTATAAATATTTTCATGATTTATAACCATAAACTAAAAAAAAAAATGTAACTACACATTTCGTAAAAATTTAAATGGATTAGATTCTAACTATGAAATGAAATTTTTGACACTGCTTTAAGCTTATTTTGAGTTTAATGAAATGTTATTTCTTTTGTAAAATTAGTGAAATATTTGAAATCCTCTCTTTCTTGCAGAAGCGTATATGTAACTAACAAAAATTTGATATCGTTTAAAATGAAATAAGTAGCAAAGAAAAAGCGGGGATATATTTTGTAATTTACTGTAAAAATGAGTCAACAGCTATTTATTTAAATTGGGTGACTTATCTGGTAATTTACCACTATTCCCACTATTCCCACTTTTAGTATTAAAATAAAGTCTCATACACTGGTCAAAAGATGCATCTTTATGCATCATGATAGGTGTGGTTTATGATAGGTGTGGTTGTGCATTGAACTCCAAAACTGAAATATCAATCTTTACTCCACAATTAATAGTTGTCTCGGAGTTGAACTATAACTAATTGTGAAAAATAAAGAATTACTGTTCAAACATAATAATCAATTATTGACACGAGTTTTAATGACCAGCACGTTATGAACTTATGCTTTAATTACAAGACATTCTTCTGTATGTATGGGACAACACATTTTCACCTCCAAAAATTGCTTGACCGATCTAATTTGTCATTCCGAGTTCAATTTTTGATTCATGTGAAAATGAGTTTGAAACAATGCATACTATGATTATTTACTCAAGAAACATGTATGAGTTCGAAACATGTACAAGTTGCTGATGTTACTCGAAATTTAAATCAAAGTTGGTAAGTAGTCATTTAATTCAAACTATTTTCAGTTTCCAATACTATATTCGCTTAATTAAATCATTTAACTCATCAGCTTATAGAATGAACCTCAGGAGCAAATGGTGGTGACTAAAATATTATTCCTTATCTTATTTTATATATTGTCTCACTTTGGTCGTCAAACCATATTTTTCTAAATTAATGACAAAGCATCTATTTTTGTCTCAATTTAGACAATCTCCGTATACTTCCACCATTCTAAAAATAATGGAAATGCTAACTTATACGATAGAAATGATCACGTGAACTCAAAAGTCCGTTAATATATTGGCTTGACATCCTCACTCACAAAAATGCTTATTCTTCTACAAATTATTGCCTTGACAATGCACTAGTATAGAATAATAAACATTCTTGCCAATTTGTACGATAAAATCAATGTATTACGGACTTTTTAAACCCTATCGTCCTCCATCATACAAGTATGTAATTCAATTACTTTACAAAGATAGTGCTAGAGTGAGCGCAAATTAATTCACTACAAGAAAAGAGAGTTATAGGGACGACTTTTGTCGTCCCTATAGATAGCATTGTCGTCGCTAAAGGTCTACAGGGATGACATAGTCGTCCCTAATGATCGTCCCAATAAGCCCGTCCTAACAGAGACGATAATAGTCGTCCCAATATATTCACGATTTATAGCGACGACTTTTATCGTCCCTATAGCCCTTATTTTCGTCTTTTATTTTCGTCCAAATATTTGTTTCAACTTATTTATTGAGATGACAAATTGTCGTCCCAATATATGTTGAATCTATAGGGACAACATTTGTCGTCCCTTTATGTCCCATTTCCAAATTGAATAGTGGGTCTCAAAAAAACTATTGAGACGACTATTGTCGTCCCAATAGATTAAACTATTGGGACAACATTTATCGTCTCTATAGGTTAAACTATTGGGACGACTATTGTCGTCCAAATAGAAAAATATCTACGGGAACAAACTATTGGGACGACTATTATCGTCCCAATAGGATAAACTATTGGGAATAGAAAAATATCTACAGGGACAAACTGTTGGGACGACTATTATCGTCCCAATATCTATAGAAAAATATTAATTAATTTTTTTTTTCAAATTTATTGATTCTAGTAATTATTACACTTTCAATACTAATTAAAATTATTTAATAACAATGACTTAATAGAAATATTAAATAAAATCTTTAAAAACAACTAAAATAATATTAATTATATTATCATATTTGTACACAAAAACGAATTGTACCAAAACATCCTAAAAAACTATGCACAAAAACAAAAACTTCCAACACAAAATAACCATAATGTACAAAACAAAAGTATGTACAACTAAAAATAGATAGACAGATGAAGACTAAAGATCAGATAAGTAATCTGTGTCATTCAAAGAATCTAACTTTTCTTCATGCATAAGCGACATGGGAGGTGGTGGTGGTGGTGGTGGTGGTGGTGGTGGTGGTGGTGGCGGCGGCGGTGGCGGTGTCGGCAGCTGAATTCCCGGCATGACAGATTGCAGAGTACTCATTAAAAATGTGATAAATTCATTCATTTGATGCATGTATGCCTCCATTTTGGACTTCAACGCATTGGTTGCCTGAGTAGATTGACTGGAACTGTGTTGGTCCCGCAATGTCGTAGTGGACGAGTGAGAGCGGGAAGTGCCCCTCAGAACCCGTCCAACTGCGGGTCGGTGTCCCCTCCTCTCTCCCATGACCTTAAGAACAACGTCGTGCTCGTTAACTGCCACGCCGCTTGAGCTAGCTTGCTGCGTTTGCTCTTCCCGTTCCTCCACCATTTTTTTCTTAAATAATCAAATTTGAAATATTTGTCAATTAAATGTGAAACACAAAAAATTAACAGCAATACATCACTTTGTATTAACTTTTACGTACATAATTTTGCGTAGCCCTTTCGTTCACCCACTCGCCATTTCTTTGATGGTTGACTTTGAAAGTTTCAATGACACTCGGCCACTCTTGGGTCTGGTGGTCCCGCTGTATAAGTATGCAGTATTAAATGAATAACTCAAACGTATTCCATAATTTGAAAATGAAATTATGGATGAAAAATAATATACGTTATCATATCGAAACGCGTAGCAACTATAGTTTTTGACCCCTGCATGCTAGTATAATTTATTTTTTCCCTATTCACTTTGTTCTTCATTGAAATATCCTATAAAAAATTAATTGAAATGAATACAATGTTAATATTAATATTTAATGGAAATTCATTTAATTAAATTAAATGAATTATGCTTACCTTAAATTTTTGACTCGATGAGCGCTCTATGCACTTTTCTCATACGTCCGCCGTCAGGCCACGGTAAGGTACGGTAGTACCTTTATCTCTTATGTATGTATTCACATTGGCCTTGTACTAATGATATCGTCGGGCCGTTGTATCTTTGATACCGTCAACAACGAGCTTGTAATCAACCTTGGAGTAACGCATTGGATAGATGTCGAAGAATTCCTATAGCAAATCAATCTTGTTTAAGTCATTGAAGTAAGACTTTTTTAAAAGTACTTAAGGTATAAAATGATAGCTAATTCACTTATGTATATGCAGCCCATGGCACGGGCTTTTTGTTCCTCTGGAACATTCGCCCATCTATCGAAGTAGGGGTGCACAAATTGTCTCACACGTGTCCCTACAACCCTCGATAAGTATTTTTGGTTATCTACTGTAGGTAAATAGGTCCCCTCTTTTGTACCAAAATCTATGGGGAAGGGTTTTTTCCCGTTAGACTGGAATAGTTTAACAAGATGTAACGATCTGGAAGGGCTCCGTTTTTTAGCCGCAGGCGCTACGAATTCACACAAAAAAAAATGGTTTAATATGTAAATCACTTTGAATACACACTATGTTTTCCCAAAAAAATTATCTTATTTGTCTGGCAGTCCGCTTGTAGCCTATTTTCATGATGATGTGGAGACTCATCTCCACCATCACCTCCATGGTTTAATACATCGGTCATTGTATTACGTCCTTAGCTTAAACTAGTCCTAATTAACCGAGCATTAATTAGTACCAATAAGATTAAGACAGACATAAAAAATCAGTCCAAATACAATGCATAAATGGGCAAAAACAGTTTCAAGTATGACATTCCTACGTAAAGAAAGAGGCAGAAACAAAAGAAATGAAATGAAAGAATATGATGTAGAATACAATCAGGTAAATGGCTGATTTTGTCATCTACATCATCAATATTCTGTCTCTTACAAACCTTTTGCTGTTTGAAGCTACCCATCATTTTGCCCTTTCCCTACTCAATAAAACAAAAATGTTGGTAAAAGGTACTTTAAAATAATTACAATCTTATATGTAGCTAAATTAAAACATAAATCAAATTACTAGTAGAAATTGAGTGAAAAGAAAGACATTTGAAATAAGCATGATTTAACCACCAAGAAACCTATAGAAAATAGAGGATTGCCTATGAACAGAACTATTCGGGATTCGTAGTCTTGCCACACAAATTGAGAGCCGGCATTTGCTTAACCGTTGAATGGTAGTAATGTGGATTGCTTAGTCTTAATTCCCATGCTTATAAGATACCTAAATAGATATCTTCATTGAACATTTGATTGAATTGGATTCAAAATTCCAACAACGGTAAGCATCTCAAAACTAGGTAGATGATGGCATTTTAATTGCCAGATTATTGATTATTCATAAAAAAAAAAAAAAAAAAATTATGCACCATTACTAAATGCTTTTAAAAATATAGAAAGAAAAAATGTGTTGATGGAACTAGGTTGAACCAAAACAAATTATCACTTTACATTGAACTAGGTTGAACCAAAACAAATTAGACGACTATCTTTGGATTCATATTAGTGATTCATACTGCTACCAAGCACCATATATCAAATTACCAACAGTATGATATATACATATCAAATTATCGGTATTAAACATCAAATTGAAATGTGTCTTCCATCGAGGCCTCAAGGTTTCTGATAAACATAAAAACTCATTGAAACTCCAACTATTTACCCCCTTCAACAACGGCCCCTTGTGGCACCAAAAAGTAACAAATCATAAAGAAAGCCCCCAGTAGAATAAATATATATAAGAAACAAGAAAGGAAAAAATAAAATAAAATCGATCACACAATATTGGAGCCACATGTAAAATCTCATAAACCCTACAAAAGAAATTCATTAAACATGAAAAGAATGTTCAATAAATAGAAATGCAGCGGTCAATATAAGAAAACATATCACGAAGATGTATGATCACAAGAGACCACAACAGCCACAGCAGGAAAAACACAACGTGATGAACAAAAAACATCAATTCTAACTCCTAACACAAGAGAACAAATTAATCATATCCAAGAAACATTAGAAACACCCACAAATAAATCCAAAAATATCAAAAAAGAAGTGATTTTTTATATATGCATACCCAAAAAGTAGTGATTTACGCTCAAAAATTCTAGATGCTGATCGAACGTAGGTAGAGGCAGAATCGAATGGTTGGCATTTGCTAGAAAGCTTGGTCAGGAAGAAAAGTTGAGTGTGTGAACATTGAAATCCATAGCTCATAGAGTCTCATCCAACAGAGAATTACCAAGGTTAGTGAGCAATGGGGGTTTGCAATTATGATTCAAGTTCAGCCAATGGTTTGAAATATAGGGGGTTTGGAGCCAAATCAAAAATTGTAATTTGAGAAATTGGGGTTTTGGAGCCAAATAAGGGAAGAGGACGTGAGAGTGGGGGGAAGATAATTGATTTGTGAGGATTGTGTATTATGTGTAGCTTTTGTAAATTTTTGGGCTCTAAAGGGACGACTAATTAAAGTCGTCCCTATACATTTCACCCGAAAAAAAAAAGTGAATAGTGCTCGCTCGAGCGGACAGAATGTAGGCTCTGTCCACTTGGGCGAGTACTGTTCACAATTAAAGAAAAAATTTGACTGTGAATAGTGCTCGCCCGAGCGGACATAATTTATGCTTTGTCCGCTCGGGCGAGCACTGTTCACAATTATTTTTTTTTTTTAATTTTTTTTTCTTGGCATCTTCTCCTAAACTTCATTTGAAGATGTACAACTCTAATGTAATAAAATCATATGAGATCAGCTATCTTGGAATAACAACATAAGGTCCATACATAATATAATGATGTTCTTCCTTCACCATATAATCCGATACAAAAAAATCCGCACCTCCACCGCCTGCCTGGAGATCGCCCTCAAAGACCTCTCCCTCCGCCCTCAAGGTAATACTCAAGGTAATACTGCTATTATTATTGTTTACAAAAAATATATACAAATCTCCTGTACATGCCTTCACTTCCAAAAAATTAACAAATCTGTGAGAAAGATTGACCGACGAATTTGAGATTTGAGGAGATATTAGAGAGAAAAGAATCCGTTGAGGAGAGCAGATTTCTCGAGATTTGAGAGATTTGAGAGGATAGATGGGTTGAAGATTGGAATTTGTTGTGAGGATGAGTTCAATTTTGAAGACAACCGTATATGGCAAATTTGGGCCTGTGGGGGTGAAAAAACCTCCCTAACAGTCGGTTTGATAAATTATGTTATCGTCATTATTTATTTAATTTAAATAAAAAAATTAGACAAAATATTATCAATATGTTATTGAATAACGAAATTTATACTAAATAATATAGTACAAGATTACAACGTGTTGTTTGATCACTCATAGTCACTATCATTGCTTCTATCAGCATCATCGTCATATTCGACACTGTCGCAGTCTGTCTCCGTGTCAGACGCCTCAACCTCACCTCTATCATCGCCCTCATCGTTATCGTCATCGTCCTCATTATCCTCCTCATCATCGTTAATAAAATTATATTCATCTCCACTAACATTCGACAATGACGCTCTTTTAGCAGGACGATCCAACTGAATGGCATCATTGTCGACCCGCTGCATAGTAATGTGTTCTAAATTGCCAACATCAACAAACAGCGAGAAGTTTGACGAGCTATCATCATGTAACAAATCTATCTCAGTCAAAACCATCGCTGGCATATCCCACGTAGTACGATGATTGACTTCTTGAACCACTTGCCAGTTATGAATACGTGACGGGTCATCAATATAGAACACTTGCCTCGCTTGTGAAGCAAGTATGAACTGGTCATCTTTGTAAGCCTCTCTGCTGGTGTCAATACTTGTGATGTTGTTCTCTGTGACCTTTCTTTTTCCGTCACACTTAAACCATCTACACCGAAACACCACAACTAAGAAACTGTTTATGTATGAAAGCTCCAATATATCCTAAAGCTGGCCGTAAAATATTTCATCACCGGTCCCTGCAATACTCACACCACTATTTTGTGTTTTACGTCGGATATCACGATCATAAGTTAGAAATCGAACTCCGTTAACGATACATGCTGGGTAGGAATGCACAACAGCATTTGCCCGAGACGCCAAAGATAGCAATTCTGGAGACACATCATCAGCGTTTATCCGATATAGCTCATAAATCTGTGTTAATAAGATGTGAATTCATTAACCAATCAAACATTATACTAATTAAAAATGCAAACAGTATTATTGTTCTACCTTTGTATGAAACCAAGCAGAAAAATCGGTTCTATGCAACTGGTTAACATTGGTAACTCCACGAGTCTGCAACTGATCCTTGTGCTCACTATTGAAGTAAAAATTACATTGAGCAATTGTTATAATAATAAAACCGTTTAATGTTAAAGATACTAAAAAAATATGTACGCACTCACTTTAAGTACGTTTCAATCTCAGGACAGTTGTTAAGTATATAAAACCCAGCTTGAGCTCGAACATCACTTTCGAGGACAGCTAAACTTCTCTTTCCTATAGGACGATATTGGGATTCAAAAACAGATAGCTGCTTTTTGGGAACGTATAGATCGTCATTTCTCTCTGGTCGGTTGAATCGTGTCTCGACGTCGTCGAAATATTGTGAACAAAAAGTCAATGCTTCCTCAACAACATATCCATCGGCTATGGAACCCTCAGGCTTCGATTGATTTCGCACATAGTCCTTTAGTTTCTTAAGATATTTCTCAAAAGGATACATCCACCTCATGTAAACGGGCCCACCAAGAATTGTCTCTTCAGGAAAATGCATCACAAGATGAATCATAATGTCAAAAAAAACCGGTAGAAAGATTCGTTCAAGCTTACACAATATGAGGATGAGCTGTTGTTGAGCATTAACCATGTCGCTAACCTTTATTGACCTTGCACACAAATTTTTGAAAAATGTACAAAATTCAATAATAGTGGATGAAATTGTCTTGTTTAGAAATGCTCGACACCCGACGAGCAACAATCTTTGCATGAGGATATGACAATGGTGTGACTTCAAACCAATTATTCGGCTTTCATTAGGCGCAACGTTCTTTCTCAGATTCAATGCAAAACCATCGAAAAATTTGTTCCGTATAAAATTGCAAAACTTTTGACAATCTGAATTAATAAATGTGTACTCTACTGCAGGCTTCATCAATCTCCCCTTATCTTTGTACAAGTGTAGCTCGTGTCTGATTTTTAATTTCATCAAATCACGTCTCGCTTTGTCTGTATCCTTAGATTTATGAGGATCGCCCAATAATATACCCAACAAACTATCACATACATTCTTTTTTCCTTTTTATTTTAACACCCCCATAGCTTGGGTGTTTTCCTAGTGTTCTAATTTTCACACGACTAAGTTGCTGTAGGATATCTACACTAGTCAATTGAGGCGGTGGCCCACGTCTCTCTGTTTGTCCGTTGAAAGTATGGTCATTTCGCCAATGATGAGTACTTGGTAAGAAACGTCGATGACCCACATAAGCTGTCCTACCGATGACACGCGTCGAATGTGTCTCTTCATTACAAGTTGGGCATGCGTCGTAACCCTGACCGCTCCACCCTGATAAACTACTACAAGTAGGAAAATCACTAACTGTCCATAACATCGCTGCTCGCATTCTGAATATACAGTTATTACTTGATACATCACGCGTATCGATACCAGATGTCCACAATTCCTTCAACTCATCCACTAATGGCCGTAAAAATACATCCATATCTTTGCCTGGTGATTGGGGACCTGGGATCAAAAGGGTTAACATTAAATTTTCTTCTTTCATACACAGCCAAGGTGGTAGATTATAAGTTGCCAAAACCACCAGCCACATGCTGTAAGACTGACTTATATTACCAAAAGGATTGAAACCATCTGACGACAATCCCAGCCGAACATTTCTTATCTCACAGGCAAAATCAAGGTGATTTTTGTCAAAGGCCCGCCAAGCTTTTCCATCCACGGGATGACCCATATCATCCTCGTCCCTCGAGTGAACTGTATTATGCCACCTCATTAGTCTCGCAGTATGTGTTGTTGCAAACAAACGTTTCAGTCTAGGGGTCAATGGAAAATAACGCAACACTTTATGCGGGACATTCTTCCCAGAGGATTTTCTAGCTATTTACACCCAACGACTTTTATAGCAGACTAGACAAATTTTTTTATCAGCATTTTCCTTCCAAAATAACGCACAATCATTCCTACAAACATGAATAAATTCGTACCCCAATCCCAACTTCGACATTAATTTTTTAGCCTCGTAGTGAGAGTCGACAACATTGATTTTGGGGAAGGCCGATTTTAACAACTTCAATAGCCCATCTGCAGATTTATTTGTCCACTTATTGACCACCTTCAAATCCATCAACTTAGTTAAAAAGTTTAGGAACGAGTAAGAAGATACTCCTGGATACAACTCTGAATGTAGAGCATCGAACAAAGAGTCGTAACCTAAATCAGAAGATTTACCAGTAGCTGAGTCATCCCCGACCATATCGGTAAGAACATCCGCCATCTCATCTTCTGCAACAAGCCCTTCGTTCTATCCTTGCATATTCACAAGCCCTTCCTCACTCTCCCCGTGATAAATCCACCTCTCGTAGTTCTCATAAAAATCGTGACGAAATATGTGAGACTCAACATCATCTACCAATTGCATCATCATGTTTATACATCTTTTGCACGGACATTGAATCATCCCTCTATCATTTAGCTAATGGCCTCGCCATATTTATGAACGCTTTCAGACCATGCCAAAACTCTGCAGACTTTGCCCGTCTTCTATTCAACTTTATCAAACTCTTATCGATTTCCATTTCCACTTTAGAGTTGCTGCAACACCAAAAAAATAACAATAATTAAGTGCAGTATACAAGTGGTGTGAGAATGTCCTAACTCCTTGTCGCTCCAATACTAATTTTAGGTGTGGGCCCTAGCCATTTGACATTGATTTGTAATTTATGAGTTGTGTTAATTTTGTCTATGATTGCCTATGTTTCACGTGTAAATTTCGGCAGCATCTCTCTTCTATTCTCCTAAGTGCGCGCACTATTTTAAACACAGTCCACACTCAGAGAATAAAATGGACACAATACCAAAAATCATACGCGATAGTCGAGGCAATCATATGAAAAATGTATGATAACACAACTCGTAACTTACAAATCAATGTCAAACTGTCCGAAACAGGACAATTCAAAGATTAGTTTGTAAACATCAAACAATCCAAAATGAGGTTGTGTGTGCTTAATAAACTAATCTTCAAACGGCATTCTAAGGTTTATGAAAGTGCAATGTATTGTGAAAATAAAATAAAACAGAAAACAGAAAAATAAATCTTAAATATATATGTGAAATACATAAATTTGACTGATCAAGGATCTCTTGAAGACTGCAACTAAGACCTTTAAACTGAGGGACTGCAATAGAGAAAGAGAAATTCAAAATAGTAGAATTTGTGGACTAAGACTTTAAAGAGAATTTAAAGAAATATTGCTTCTGATGGCAATTTGTAGACTAGATCTATTGGGATGACATAATGTCATCCCAATTGCTAGAACATCTATTGGGACGACATAATGTCGTCTCAATTACTAGAGTTGGGCGCGAGAAAATCCCGCCAATATGTTGAGGGTATTAGGACTTACAGGGACGAATATTTAAGTTATGGGAACGACAATAGTCGCCTTTAATTCTGTAGGGACGATATACTCCGTCGTCTCTACAGGTCTGTCACTATAGGGACGACAAATAAGTCGTCCCTATAGATTCTTGACCTGTAGGAACGTAATTTAACACTATTAGGACGACTTTAGTCGTCCCAGTAGCTTATAAAGAGGGAAAAATTGGCGCCATTTCTTATGACCTACGAGGACGAATTTTTTAGTCTACAAGGACGATATTAGTCGACTTTATTTCTTTAGAAACGATATTCCGTGTTGTCCCTATAGGTATGTACTCTATAGGGACGACAAATAAGTCGTCTCTATAGATTCTGGGCCTATAGGAACGTAATTTAGCGCTATTACGACGACTTTAGTCAACCCAGTAGCTTACAAAGAGGGAAAAAATGGCGCTATTTCTTATGATCTACGGGGACGAATTTTTTAGGCTATAAGGACGATATTAGTCGACTTTATTTCTTTAGAGACGATATTCCGTGTTGTCCCTATAGGTATGTACTCTATAGGGACGACAAATAAGTTGTCTCTATAGATTCTGGACCTATAGGAACGACAAATAAGTCGTCTCTATAGATGCTGGACCTATAGAGACGACAAATAAGTGTGTTGAAATGATTTTTGTCCTTTCTATATCTATTACAATCTTTAGAGACGACATTTTATTGTCGTTCCTATATATGCTATATATAGAGACGAATTTGGTGTCGTCCCTATAGCTCCAGAATCTATAGAGACGACTTATTTGTCGTCCCTATAGAGTACATACCTATAATTAAGAACAAAATAAAGTTCAATAATCAAAGTAATTAAAACTACTCTTCAAACATTGTTCAATTTCCATTGGGTCTAAATTAACAAATAGGAACTTGCTATTAATGGTTTTTGTTTATTCAATTGAAACCTCAACTTTCTAATTAACAAATAGGAACTCGCTCTTTCATGCGAAATCATGCCGTTGACTTCAAGCAGGCGGCCTATTATATTAATTAATAATTAATGAATTTGTCACATTACTTGCATTAATTAACTATTAATTGTATCAGTGGGTGTACCTACTAAACATATCAATTAAGTTACGTTAGATTGGATCAATAGCATAATCAATAGATTTATTGTGGAATAATTGTGTCTTTCATTCTATTGCTTAATTGGCATATACTTTATTTTACACTTGAAAAAACTTTGAATTATAATGAACATCTAGGTATGTTAATTGCACTAGCCAGATACAACGTCCATGACACTAATACATAGAAAACAGATTCATCATTGACTTCCAATTATCACAACTAGACTATCGTCGCACATAATTGCCCTTAACATTGCCTAAAATCCTTTTGCCCTGGGAAGAGATTAAAGATGGCTTATGCATCTCTACTTTCACTTAATCAAACACTAGAGCAGAACCCGTGTCCCGATGATCAAACAGAGCGACAGATAATGAGAAATCTCCAGGAAAATGTAAGCTTGTTACTGTCTTTTCTGGATGTTTCATCACCGAAAAAAAGTGACAAACTTAGAGGTTTGGAAGGAAGAATCAGAGATGCAGCATATGAAGCGGAAGATATAATTGAATCCCATATGTCCAATCAGATCCTCTCAGAATCTGGAACTCAACAAGATAGAACTGAATTCCATATCTCCAGTCAGATCATCTCAGATTGGGACCAGAAATTTGAGCGCTTACAAAAGATAATACAAGAATTCGATTTCATTTCAGATGAGGTGGTGAAGATGTGGGAAAGGAACGAAATACACGTTTTGCAACCAAGAAACTCTTTGACTACTGCTTCTTCAAAATATCCTTCCACCAACAACATCGTAGTGGGATTTAAAAAATATTTGATGGAAATTGAGAAGCTACTCATAACACCACACACTGAACTTGATGTCGTTTCAATTGTTGGGATGGGAGGCATTGGCAAGACTACAGTAGCGGAAGGAATTTATAATAACCAGTACATTGCCGATCAATTCGACGTTCGTGCCTGGGTAACGGTATCTCAAGAATATCAGGAGCAAGAAGTACTCAGAGGGCTTCTGAATTCCTTAAGAAGCCTCAATCATGAATCAGATGAAGAGAGAATTGAAAAATTAGCTGAGAATGTATCCAAATGTTTGAAGGACAAAAGATATCTCATTGTAATAGACGATGTATGGGAGATTGAGACATGGAACCGAGTCAAAAGTTTGATTCCGGATAACCTTAATGGAAGTCGGATCATTTTAACTACTCGACTACCACAGGTGGCTCGGCATGCTAGTCGTTTTTGCCGTCCTTACCACCTCAGACCTCTATCTAGAGAAGAAAGTTGGAAACTGCTGGATATGATGGTGTTTGGGGAAGAACGCTGTCCTCCTCAACTCGTGAAAATAGGAAATGCGATTTCAGGGAAGTGCAAAGGACTTCCACTTGTACTTGTCTTGATCGGTGGTCTCCTCTACAAAGCCGATAGGACACTAGATTACTGGAGGTACGTCGCAAGAAATATAGGTTCCGCAATAACTGATAAAGGTTACAACATCCTGGACTTAATTGCTTTCATTTATAACCAATTGCCCCATCATTTGAGAGCATGTTTTCTTTATATGGGTGTTCTCCCTGAAGATTATGAGATCCGTAGATCCAAACTCAACGCGTTATGGGTTGCCAATAGATTTATAAAACCAGATAGATCCAAAAGCTTGGAAGAGGTGGCAGAGGAGTATCTAAAAGATCTTGTTGATAGAAATCTGATTGTGGCTCGTCAGGTTAGCTACAGTTTAGAAATCGATACCTGCAGCATCCATGATGCCCTGAGGGACTTCTGCCTGATGAAATCTAAGGTGGAGAAGTTTAATTCGCATGTTGAGTATCTTCCAGGAGTCCATGATAATCTTCGTCAAGTAAGTATTCTTACAGACTTGAAGAATCAAATCCCCACATTCGCACTTGCACGCAATCGCGATTTGCGTGTCCGCTCTGTTACATTCTTTTTTCGCAACAGCCCAAATGATATACATTTTATTACAAATTTTCGGCTGCTGAGAGTATTGGATGCACTCACAATAAGGTTCGAGGAATTCCCAGTTGAAATAGTAGAACTGGTTAATTTGAGGTATATTGCTTTGACTTACTGGATGAAGCATAGGTTTCCTGCATCAATAGCCAAACTTTGCAATCTTGAGACGTTAATTATTAATCCAGGGAAATTCAGATCGATCTTCAATACATCATTCCTACCACCTGAAATCTGGAAGATGTCACGATTGAGGCATCTCTTGTTCCTGAGAAGTTACTTGCCTTATCCTACAGATGCACTAAAGGGGGGGACTTTTGTTCCCTTGGAAAATCTACAAACACTTAGCAACGTGGTAAATTTCAGATGGACAAAGGAGGTTCTTGAAATGATGCCGAACCTAAAGAAATTGGTCATTTCATACGAGCATGATGGGCGAACTGAGTGGTCATCCTATTGTTTTGACAATTTTGTCCATCTGCATCAACTTGAAGTTTTGAAATGCATCTTTTTTGCCAAGTGTTATATAAAATATCAAGATCCTCTACTGGTGAACTTTGCTTTCCCACAAAAACTCAAAAGGTTAACTTTGAGTGGCTGCAGGATATCATGGAAACATATGACTGTTATTGGTTCATTGTCCAATCTTGAAGTGCTGAAACTCAAATTTCATGCTTTTGAAGGCTCTGTGTGGGAATTAAACGATGGGGAGTTTCGTCGATTAAAATTGCTGCTAATACACATGACCAATCTGGAGCACTGGAATGTTGATAAAACACATTTACCAAGCCTCCAGCGCCTAAGTCTTAGGTGCTGCTACAACCTGGCGGAGATCCCGCCTGGAATTGGAAAAATCCCAACTCTTGAAATCGAGTTGTGTGAATGTAGCACATCTCTTGTGACTTCAGCACAGGTCTTACGGGAAAAACATTGGAGATATGGATACTATGGTTTTCAGGTACGCCTTCCTCTGGGGCTAAGCCTTTACACATTCTCTTCAATGTTGTAATTCAGCAAGTATAATAACAATATGGTTGAGTTTACCAAACATAAAATTGAAAAAATCATTTATACAAAATTAAAATTAGTGAAACAAAATTTCTTTAATAAACTGGATTTTCCATGTGTAAAATTTTCTTGTTAAAATTTAGAGTTTATTTTCAAAATAAGGAGAATATAAACTTTTGAATTTGGACAGTAATATATTTTGGGTTGAGAATGTGGGTTGAATATTATGATACCAATTAGCCATACATTTTTCTTGACATTAATTACTCATGCATGTTTATGCTAATATTGTTGATGTTTGGAGCTTCGCTAATAGGTTGTGCTAAAAGACAAGGATACAAATATTTCTAGCTAACAAAGGGGAAAAGAAGACTAAGTGACGTTGTGGCCGTTACTTCAATTGTTTTATTGAAGTTTTCTTCTTGTTGTTGTACCTTATTGATTTATTGACACATTTGGATGTCAAAAATAAGATGAACATTTATGGGACATGTATTTTCTTGTAATAGTATGACTGCGATCAGCATGTGTTACTTCGTTCTTGTGGATCTATACACTGGACTTATTTATTATTGAAAATAATGAGTACTTTTATTTTATCTTTTGGAATTAGATGCTCTAATCCTAGAATGTGGTTTAAATGTTATGATAAGTTATAAGTATTATTTGTTATGGTAACTCTCCTTCTTATATAAGGAGATGTATGACTCACAAAAATAGATTTATTTGATATGGCGTCATTTTTTTATTATTCTACCAGGTGTGTTGGACATCACTATTGCATGCTAAAATCTTTCCACAATTTGCTCGCTATGTAGTGTTGCCCTGGAATTGCATTTCACGAGCTATCTGACTTCTTGAGGGTAGCAATGCACATATGTTAGGAGACGCTTAAGGCATTGAATGTTGAAAAAAGTACCTTGAAAAGAAGAAGGAAACACAATAGGACTTGAATTGCGTAGAACGCTGTCCTAAAAACGATATTTGAACCATCTCTTTAAAGAATGAGATGCTAAGGGTCTTCACTCAAATAGTTTTAGCAGATTTCAAGCCTCAAATTGGATTGCACTAGCAATAATGAAATCCAAAAAAAAAGAACTAAGAATGGTAAGAAATCTGAGATTTTTCTTAATGAATTTGATGTTGTTTGGGGATGATATCTTGTGTTTCTTGTCATCAAATTCAACTTGATTTTGTAGTGTAAAGACACCAAAAACCGAGGGACACAACACTTGGGTCGAAGAGGAACCTTTTGGTGCCTCAAACTGATGGAATCTGTTTGCCACAGTCTAACCACGGTATGCATTCCGCGGCTGGACCGCGGCCAATGCACTGTGAATGCAAACAGAGGAAGTCAAATGGATGGCAGTAAAATGGAGTTTGAAGAAAGACTTTTTGACGATTGTAAAATTAGATTTCAAAAAAGACAATATAGCTTAACAACTATATTAGTAAGTCAATTAATTAAAGATGAATTTGTTATAGGAATAAAATTCTTATTAAGTAGAAATGGAAGTTTAACTATTGCAAATGATGCAATAATTCTTGGGAAAGATACATCTATTATACAGACTATAGAAACATCAGAGTTGCGAGCTAAGCGTGGTGGACCTTTACTATCAAAAATACAAAATGATGAAGAAGACTTAGAAAGTTTAGAATTTTTAGATTATTTATCTTTAGAAACCTTAAAAATAGATTTGTATCAAGAGCAAAGACTTAATTGTTTTAATAAAAAGATAGATCATGTAGAAATTATAGATAAGATTTTACAATTAGTTAAACAAACCCAAATAATCGGATAAGACCCTCTAAAACATTGGGATATAAATAAAATGGAAGCTAAAATAGAAATCATAAATGAAAATATAAAGATTAGGACCGCATAAATAAAACATACTAATCAAGATATAGAAGACTTTAAAATTCAAATTAAAGAATTGTTAAAGTTAAAAGTAATAAGACCATCTACTAGTCAGTATAGATGAGCAGCTTTTATGGTTAGAAATCATAGTGAAATCAAACGAGGAAAAGCTAGAATGGTTATAAAATGTAAAAGACTAAATGATAATACAGTAGAAGACGGATATGAAATACCAGATAAAGATATGATTTTAAATAAGATACAAAATAGCAAGATCTTTTCAAAATTTGACTGTAAATCAGAATTTTGGCAAATTAAAATACGTAAAGACTCTATTCCATGGACAGCTTTTACAACAACGCAAGGACATTTTGAGTGGATTGTCATGCCATTTGGTTTAAAAAATGCTCCATCTATATTTCAAAGAAAAATGGATTCTATTTTTACTTATTTACCATTTGTTTGTATATATATTGATGATATTTTGGTACATAGCAAAAATCATAAAGAACATATAAAGCATTTAGAAATTATTTTAAATAAATTTATAGAAAATGGTTTAATTATTAGTAAAAAGAAAATAGAAATAAATAAACAAAAAATAGAATTTCTAGGAATAATCATAGGAGAAGGAAAAATTCAACTTTAACCCCATATAGTAAAGACTTCTAGAAAAAGAAAGGTGCTTACTAGATAATCTATAGATGACAAGAGACTCTAGACAGAAATTATACAGCATTAATGCTTTAGCTAATTAGTTTAGACAGACCCATAATCAAATACAAAGTAAAAAATTTCATTTTCTTTGTAGTAATCAAAGGAAGACAACCAGGAGTTTATAACTATTGGCCAGAAGTAATTGAACAGATAGACAGATTTTCAGAACCTCTTTTTAAATGATTTTACTCTCTTGAAGAAGCTTTAAATCATTGTAGACAGACTATCGGATTTAATTTTTACATATTCGAAAAAAATTAGACAGACAATGCATACATCTAATTTTCAACCATCATCCTCTTCTTCTCAAACATCATCTTCATCTTTGCAATTGTGTAACAGTTGTGAAACTATGATTAGAGTAGTTAGAGATCTTAATTATAAAAAGCACACTTTAGAAGTAAAACTAGAAATTTTGGAAGACCAAGTATCTTCTCATCAACAAGAAATAACTAAATACCAATATGAAATATTTAAATTACATGAGACCTTAGAAATATTTAATAATGATGAAGAAAATTATTCAAAAAACATCATTATTTTTTCTAGTAGAAAATATCCTCCTAAAATAGAAAGACTTATCGAACTAACAGATTCTACAGCTGCGGTGCAAGAAAAAACTCTTTCTGATATTGGAGATTGTGCCAACATTATCAGAAATTCCATAAAAAATTCACTTATCCAAGAAGTTTTTGATTTCTCCCAAACTCTACAATATTATCATAATGAGAATCAATATTTCCTTCAATATGACTCTCTTTATAAAATAGCTATCCACGACTCTTCCTTTCTTAGACACAATTACCTTACAATTTCATTTGACAATACAATTTCTCAAAAAGAAGACGATATATTTTATTCAGCTTTACAATACAATATGATTGACACAGTATATATCTTAAACATACATTTTAACTTTTTTCCACCTTCTCTTAAAAAGATTATTGATCAGCTTAAACAACACCTTTTAATGATTCAATTTATTTCCAGACCACCAATTGTATTATTATCCCATCATACCATTTTATTAAAAATTTTGAAGGTTCTAGAAAATTCAGGCCTTCTTCAAAGACTGATATCAAGGTTAAAGTTAGACAGATTGATTATGAAAGAATAATTTCATAAACAGCTGTTCTCATAGAAATGCAAAGCGCTAACTACAGACTTGTGGTGCAATGGAATAATGGAATAATATTTTGTGAAGAATTTCTAGCAAGAAAAATGAAGGTATAAAGATTATATGTTCCAAATACACATCAAAAAGATTTATATCTGATGACTTTTCAAGAAAATTATTGTATTGAAAGCTATTGTGAAGCATCAGAGAACCATTCAGTTACAGAAAATATCTCAGACGGAGCAAACAATGAAATGGATACTGATCTAGAAAAAGCCTATATTGAAATGATGGACAGATAATAAAAAGATTTGACAGCACATGACAATAATTCAGCACATTGACAATAATTCTAAAAGAAATGTCAAAAAGGCTACAGGAAATACCAATAATGGAAGAAAATGCAGAAGGAAATGTTGCGTAAAGTGTACGATATTGACTATGCAGCATTTCCAAAGTCTCTTGTCTCTTGCCATCCAGAGATTATCTAGTAAGCACCTTTCTTTTTCTGGAAGTCTTTCTAAATTATTTCCTTTGAATCGAATATTAGATCCTTCAGGGACTACTCTTAAAGCGATGTTCCCAAAGTTCATCATCCTTTGATCCATCTGCAATATGAACAAAATTGGTCAAAAAGTCAATAACTTTTCTACTTAAATTATCAGCTAAAAAGTTATTTTTTCCATTTATGTGTTCAATACTTACCTTATAATAACTATTTAAGATTCCATACAATTTTAACTACCTTTTATGTCTAATTTTATGAAAATTAATCTTTTTAATAAATTTAACAATTGCTTCACAATCTGTTCTAATAGTAAATTCAGTATTTAAAAATAATTTAAAACTTTCTATACTATAAATTATAGCCATTATTTCATAATCTAGCTGGTTAAGTATTTTCCTTTTATTTTATATTTACCGCTAACATATCTACAAAATTGTTCTTCTTTTTTATCACTATATTTTTTGGTTTAGAATATAAAATTCCTCCCTATCCTAATTCACATCGGCCTGTTTCTACTACTTTATATTCACTATCTAAAGGCAATTTTAAAAGTGGTAGTTGTTGGACTTCATTTTTTATTTGTCTTGCTAACTCTATGTTTGTTTGGTTAAAATACTTTTGACCATTGCTTGATAATTTATTGTATAAATATCCAATCTTTTTACCTAAATCTTTAGTAAAACTTCTAGCATAATTTAATATTCTTAAAAAGGCATTTTTAGTTTCTTCTATTTTATCTGAAAATTGTAAAATAGTATTTACTATATGGGGTTGAAGTTGAATTTTTCCTTCTCCTATGATTATTCCTAGAAATTTTATTTTTTGTTTACTTATTTCTATTTTCTTTTTACTAATAATTAAACCAATTTCTATAAATTCATTTAAAACAATTTCTAAATGCTTTATATGCTCTTTATGATTTTTGTTATGTACCAAAATATCATCAATATATAAACAAACAAATGGTAAAGAATTAAAAATAGAATCAATTTTTCTTTGAAATATAGATGGAGCATTTTTTAAACCAGATGGCATGACAATCCACTCAAAATGTCCTTGCGGTGTTGTAAAAGATGTCCATGAAATAGAGTCTCTATGCATTTTAATTTGCCAAAATCTTGATTTACATTCAAATTTTGAAAATATCTTGCTAATTTGTATCTTATTTAAAATCATATCTTTATCTGGTATTTCATATCCATCTTCTACTGTATTATCATTTAGTCTTTTACAGTTTATAACTATTCTTGCTTTTACTCGTTTGTTTTCACTATGATTTCTAACCATAAAAGCTGATCTATGCTGACTAGTATAATATCTTATTACTTTTAACTCTAACAATTCTTTAATCTAAATTTTAAAGTCTTCTATATTTTGATTAGTATGTTTTATTTCTGCGGTCCTAATCTCTATATTTTCATTTATGATTTCTATTTTAACTTCTATTTTATTTCTATCCCAATGTAATTTTATATTGTGAGCATAAATGCATGAACATCTATGGTCTTCAGCTACAAAATTAATTGTTGTTATTGAAGTTTTAATTCAGAATCATGGCATACTGTTGAGTGAATTTAGGTCAATTTTTGTCTGTAATTCAGTCAAGTTTTAGCCACATTTTTGCAATATATAATATATCTCATTCTCAATTTCAACATAACCTCGTCCTCACCCCCAGTCATATGGTTCTGCACAAATACATTCTAAATATAAAGCATCAGCAAAGCACAAGAATTAAGCAGCTCATATAAAATTAAAAAGCTTCTCCAATAATTCTTTCATCGATGAAAACATATATCAAATTCTCTTTGCAAGTAAAAGCTACTAATAACAACACTACAAACAAAATTATAACAAAAAATTGAAAGCACAATCAACTGAAAATTTAGACCGTATGCAAAATGAGCAGAAAATTGAAGGCAAAATCAACCGCAATTAATATACATGAACTGAAATTCATAACAGACAAACATTAGAATGAAGAAATCATCATAGATTAAATCCAAAATAAACAAAAAATAAATAAATTCAAATAGAATTAAATATTGCTCATCGTGTATTTGGAATTTTCCTTTTAACGCAACTGACTGATATAAATACTCCACCAAATTTTTAGTATTTTGAAAAAAAATTCAGAATCTTTGGAATGAAGGTAGCTCGTTTGAATATTTGAATTAGTTTTCAAATTGTATTAAACACATCAATGCGTTTTCAGCTACATTGAAAAATTTTAGTAAATTTGATTTTCTGTTCAGATTCGACGGTTTTGTATTCCACAGATTCCATAGATTTGATAATTTTGGTTGTAATTTGGGTTGCACAGATTCGGCGGTTGTGTTCAATTTGGTGGCGTGTTTTTTAGATGTGTGTTTTTTTTTTTTTAAAGTAGTTTTAGGGTATTTTTCAATTGAGTTGAATATTTTTTGGGTAAATTTAAAAACACTAATTTTGAGGGTATTTTTCAACATTTTGTAAATAGCATGGCAGTTGTCAATTTTGTCCAATAGAAAATGCGATTGGGCCAACGAATGAATTGGGCCATTTGAGCAACCAGCCCAAAAGGATCGTTTCTCTCTAAAATGGCCCACTTGACTTGAGTTTGTTTATTGGACTACTTTTTTGTGAAGGCACAACCCAATGCCTATGAAGTAAGTAAATTGAGTCACTTCTCAGTTTTATCATTGTTCCAAATTTATTTGATCATCACGACCCAACAACATACACAAGTTATATATTATGTGAAGACAAGACTCTTAACATAAAAAACGATGGAACATAGGTTAATGGAATGTTATGTGATCTTGTTATTAATTAGTTTATGCCTACATAAAAAAACATTATCCAAATATTTGTTTACAATCATGGACATCGAAGATAGAATATAACTAGGAAATAATCTTGTAACATAAGAACTAACTAAGATTGAGAACAAATGCACGATTAGCATATGACCATATAGTAATTAAGATTGGTGCCAATTATTTTCTTAATTTGGTTTTAAAAAAAAAGATTAAAATATTTTGCAAGAAGAAAATTCGTATCACTCTTCAAAATTTATATTTTACACTTTTATAGTTCATGTCCGGCAATAGCATAATTCAAGGAGTAAATTTTAGAACGTCAATAGTATCATCCGATGAAAATTTATGTTGTGTATATTATTTATTTTAATTGCATGTACACTTTCATCGTGAATCATATTTAACTTCAACATCATTTCATCGTTTTCACCAAAACTTTAAAAGTCGAAAACATTTTGAAGCATTCAAATTGTTAGCGTTTCAAATCTCACTAAACTTTCACTAACTAATAGCTTGTTCGGTAGAGCTTAATAATTTGTTAAAAAATTAAAGTCAAAATCAATAATTAATTTTAGTCGCACACTTCATGAGACTCAAACCTTTTATTAACTTTTCAATCACACATTTCATCAACTTTTATCAAAATCTACATACAAATGCTAAATATTGTTTGTTAATTTTGTTGTGTTACGCCACGTTATTATCAAAAAAAAAAAAAAAAAATTGGCTCATAGGTATCGAGGAAGAAAATAGTAGAACTCGATAATAATTTTGTACTATAAGAAGTAGTTAAGATTGTAATTTAAGTTAACTGCAACACGTTATCATTTGTTTTTCTATATCTACACGATACTTCAAATTTACATTTATATGATGATTGTTAAAAGTAGACTCCACCTGCCTGTTAAGAGTATCTCTAATGCAACAATGTAGATTATTGTATATGTGACAAATAAAATAGAGACGGAGGAAATAGCATCTCAAATTGAGTTGTGAATTAGAAAATTGTGGTTCACATGTACAAAAAATATTAGTAGATAAATTAATAATAATAAAAATAAAGAATCATTAACACACATTTCGATAATATAAATTATAAAAAAATTAAATAAATGAGACTTATCACATATTTCAATAGACATTAAATAAATGGAGAATGTCTAGCACACCCTCCACTTTTTTTCTTTACCATGCAAGTAATTTGAGGTTATGTATCACACTTTTTAGTGCAATACTACGTACTTGATTTTATACTAAAACTCTACAATTACTTTTTAATATTAAATTTAATAAACATAACAAATATAACACACATTTTTTTTAAGCAATTAACAAACATAACAAATTTAACAAGTGTTAGAAAAAGCAAAACTAGTATTTTCAGAATAAAGAAAATAGAATAGTATTTTCTATTTTTATTTTTATTTTTATTTTTAATAGTGTATGGTGAACTATTCCAAAAAAATTATAAAATTAGCCAGTAGATCGGCCAATGGCCAGGCCCACGGTACCCTACAAGTCACCTGGGCTTCAGAGGCGATCGATCGTTTAGGTGGGCCGGCTCGTGGCCCTGCTTTAATGGGCCAGGCCTGTCAAGAACAAACAATCCGATCCATTTTCACAATGGATATCACCAAATTTATGCTAAATTTCAATTGAGGGACTAGATTTTAATTTGACACAATTAGGTCAGTAAGTATATAATTTAAGGGTAATTATATTCACATAATACTTTTTATTTTTTTGCATTACATTTTAATTACATTTAGCATCCTTAATCTATGAACATTATAGCACTCATATCCCAATTTTTTTTATCACATTTTTATCATCAATTTTACATTAATTAGCATATTTTATGTTTGATAACGGTTTCCGTCTAAAACATTTGTTGGAAATTTGTAAAAAGACTTATTTGTCTGTTATATTTAAAAATAAATAAAAAATAGATACAAAAGTACGATAAAATATTTTTCCTCTAAACAAAATAACTCTAGAGAAACTATCATTAATGATAAAATGTGCTAATTAATGAAAGTTGAAGATAAGAATTCGATAACAAAAAGTTAATAACATAATTACAACAATGAACAAAAGTTGATAATCTTAAATACAATTAAAATGTGTTGCATTTATAACAAATTGTAGTGTGAATATAAACTATCCATAATTTAATCTTGATTTAAATGAAAATAATACTATACGTATAGATTAGTGTGTCCCATCAAGATATAAAACAACAATCTATATGACATATAAGACAAATTTTAAGATAGTTACAAATTTCGGCAAAGAGACTTTTGATACAAATAATCACGAGAAAAACTTTGGTTACAAGCTTGTATAGTCTTACGCTTTTAACCATTTAAATAATGTCACGTGATATTTGTATCCTATTTATTTTTTATTATATTTCTCTATTTACTTTTACCGACTCAAATAAAGACACGTACACAAGTCTTTTGTATAAAATTTAATTTACTTTATTTTCTCTTTTACTTTTTCTTAATTTAATTTTTAATCATTATTTTGTCTTATTTTTTATTCGAAAGTTATTTGGACATCAAGTTTCTACTAAGGATTTTGAGTTGAACACTTTAGAGCCTGTTTGGTAGAACTTAAAAATCTGTGAAATAGTTAAAATCAAAGTCAATAACTAATTTAATCACACATTTTTTATGAAAATCACACTTTTATTAACCTTTCAATCACACATTTCATCAATTTTTTTTATCAAAATATTTTAAAACGCTCTGCCAACAAGCGCTAAATTACGTTTGAAAACTCTAAATTTAATATTCAATAAATTAATGGTTGTAAATATTAATAAAGTTCATCAATGTCAAATTTAATAGTTCAATATTTATCACTATCTTTTATTTTCTTGTTTAAGCACAAAAAAAATTCATTTGTGTTAATACAAAATAATAAATACTTTTTAGGGTAATTTTCACTTTTGGTCCCCAACCTTTCTAATTTGTAACAAATTTACCCCTAACCTTTTTTTTAGGGCCAGACATCTCCAACCTTTTACTATTTTTCCAAATTACGTCTCTATTGACATATTTTGACGATTTTACCATTCTCTTTAAATAAACTAAAATAGGAAAACTTAAAAACAACAAAAAATAAAAGAAAATTGTAAATAAAGTCTCATAACTTTTAAAAAACACAAAATAACTTCATTTTCTCACCCCACCCCACCCCACCCCACCCCCCCCCCCAACATTCACGTAAAAATTCATCAATTACTATTCTATACTGTCTCTACACCAAAATCAACTCAACAATGACAATTCCACTCGGATTCCAGCTCCTCATCTTCCTATTAATTCTAATTTTCATCTCCGCCGCCACCGCCACCACCACCACCACCACAACAAACACTCTTGACGACGCCTCTGTTCCATCCATTTCTCCATCATCAACAGTTTTCCAGAAATCTCATACATATTCATCCACTCTCTTCGTCACCATACTTTCAACTCTCGGCATTCAAGAACTTTCTATCGCCATCGCTACCGCCAACCTCTTCGCCATTACGCCTTTCACCATCTTCGCTATCTTCCCTCTTCACTTGCTCAGCGTGCTCTATCCCTCTCCTCCTTATAAAACTCTTGGTCCCGGGCCTCTACCCGCTGCATTTCCTTCACTCCTTAGCGTTCGGGTCCAAGATAGAAACCCTAGCTCCCAATTGCTGCGTCAAAATCACTACTAGCTCCTCTACCTCCGCAGCCACTGGGCACCCTAACAAAGGTAAGATATTTGTTAATGGATTGGAAATCACACGCCATGATTTGTTTAACAATGGTCTGGTTGTTATTCACAGTCTTCAAGGCTTCATCTCGCTTCTATCTCCTCTATCATGTAATGTTGGATTTTCCATCTCATGCTTGGATGGTAGTGATTTGGTTGGCTGGCTGGCTGGCTGGCTGACTGACTGGGGAAGATGAAGTTATTTTGTGTTTTTTTAAAAGTTATGGGACTTTATTTGTAATTTTCTTTTGTTTTTTGTTGTTTTAACTTTTTTCTATTTTTGTTTATTTAAAAAGGGGGCAAAATTGTCAAAATATGTCAATAGAAACGTGATTTGCAAAAAAATGAGAAGTTGGGGATGCATGGTGATAAAAAAGTGTTAAGGGTAGATTTGTTACAAATTAAAAAGATTGAAAACCAAAAGTACAAATTACCCAACTTCTTGTTACTAATAGTTTCTGGATTAAAATTTCGCTTATCATCACCACCTTGAATTTAATATTTTGTATGAACGTTAATGAATTTTTTTAACTTAAAAAAGAAAAAAGAAAAAAACTAATGAAGTATTGAATTATTGAATTTGATATTGAAGAATTTAATTTTAATTTATTGAATATTGAATTTAGAATTTTCAAACATAATTTAAGTGTTCAACTGAAAATTTTTAACGGCAACATGATGTCCAAATAACTTTTAGATAAAAAAATAAAACTAAAACAATGGTTAAAAATTAAATTTTAAGGAAAAAATAAGAGAGAGAATTTAATTTTTAAATATAAAGGAAATTTGTCATCATTAGAATAGGTGTGGCTTAAAAAAAGTAAATAGAGAAATACAATAAGAGTTAAATATGACACAAAAATCACATGTTATTATTTAAGTAATTAAGCATATCATGTAGGACTATTGAATAGAAAGTTTAAAATTTTTTTAAATAATTTAGGAGTTTAACTGAAAATCATTAACAAGAACTTGATGTCTAAATAACATTCGAATAAAAAATAAGACTAAGATAATAATTAAAAATTAAATTAAATATATATATAAAGTGAATTAAATTTTACACACACGTACACATAGTTTTATTTGAATAGTTGAAAATGAGTAGAAAAATATAATAAAAATTAAATACGATACAAAAATTACGTATTATTATTTAAGCAGTTAGACATGACACTTAAATAATTATGTCTAACTGCTTAAATAATTAGACATATCACGTCACGAAAGTGTTGCAAAAAATTTCTCAATAATCACATACACAAGCAAAACAGCCACATCACACTGTCATTTGGCACTAACACACATGAAAATGACTTGATGCTTTACCGCACAAGTGTAATAATCAATTTGTTACAAATTGAAGTCGATGGAATCGATTTAACAAGAAGACTACCAGTGTTTTTTATCCAATATTTAAGAAATATTTACCAATATAATTTACCATTGCTAATTCCAATAACTGATTGAGTGCCCCAATAAAAATAATAAAACATTGCATTTATAGAAGATGATCTCCTACTTATGGTGGATAAAAAATATAATATCCACACATGATGTGCTAGTTCATGATTAGTAGTTCATGCCTCACCTGGACTGTCACATCAACATTATACCTCTTACCCACCATGGATAGGAGATCAACCACCTGCATTTATAACACTATTTTTATATTACTATTCTCACAATTACCAAACATGAATATCATCTCAAAAGCTAAAATCACTCAACCATAACAATGAAAAATTATATAGAATGTATGTCCTGTTTGTAAGGTATTGAGGTATACATGCACAGCGGAAATTAAATGCTCAATTCCTATAAGCCCGGATCAACCTCGTACTTAGATAGGATTCGTGATAGAATATTACCTTTGATGAATGTCTTGAATCTGATTATCTGATTGGCTGGAGGTGCGATCTTCAATACCACAGCTGTCCAATTGTGTAGCCTCTATAGGCTGGGCTAACCCTAGCCCTAGTTCTAGTCCAACTAGAACTCATCAACAATCAGGCCCGATTAAATAATCTTATTAATTAATTTGGCCCAATGAGTAATTAAGTCCGACCCAACTAATTTGACCTTGGACATTAATTTTTACAATCTCCCACTTGGACAAGGTCCAACTCCAGATGCTCAATTCTTGCCTTATGTGTGTGACCCATTAGGTTCTCATAAGTTATTTATAACTTGTATCTCACAATCACAACATCTTGTGATTAACAAGTTACTATGAACTTTTTTTCGGACTCTATTATTTTAAATAATAATAATAAAATTTAAATAATAATAGATCTGCCATTAAAATGTAGACAAAATATTTAATTAATAAAATTATTCATACACTTCGATGTCTAACAAAGAGTATATAAAACGTCTCATACAAACTAGATCCAATCACTCATGTATCTAATACCAATAGATTTAGCATGACTATCATGCTTGTGCTGGGACAACGGCTTTGTCAAAGGATCTGCTACATTGTCATCAGTTGGGACTCTTTCTATCTTTATGTCATTTCTCAGGATTATCTCCCTAATGAGATGATATCGCCTCAATATTGTGCAGCCTCTAATGGTGATCCACACAGCAAGAACAGATCTGAACTCCACAATCAAGAACAGATGAAAGCGGAATTTTGGGAAAAGTTGATTGGGTTGTCTTTTGCTTGTGCTAGCAAGTAATAGAAAAAACAACTCTCTTAACCCTAATACGTTGCGTCTATGTATTTATAGGCGGGGCTAACCCTAGCCCTAGTTCTAGTCCAACTAGAACTCATCAACAATCAGACCCGATTAAATAATCTTATTAATTAATTTGGCCCAATGAGTAATTAAGTCCGACCCAACTAATTTGACCTTGGAGATTAATTCTTACACTGTTTGGCTGTTGTCCCACTAAACTTTTAACACTTGATACTTCATATCGTTTTAGCATTATCAAACAAAAAGACGTCAACACAATACACTACAAATAACATTACATTTAAAATGACGTACTCCCATTTGCTAATAATATAGTTGATATATCAAAGTGTTAAAAATTTAATAGGAGAACAACCAAATGGAGACGGTAGATCTCAACTATCAAGAATAATATGAATCATCATTAACGAAAATAACTTGAACTGGAACATATTTTACATTGATGATAAACCAATTAAAATTTTGCTAATAAAGCTAAAATTAAAGTCAGCAAGAAAAGATTCAGCACAAGTTCAAGAAAGCTACTCACCATACCAATTTTCATACTAGCACTTGTGAAACAACGTGAAACAAAACGAATGCAGATTACAACCTAAGCATACAACACCTAATTCACACAAATAAATAGCACAACGGTCTAGAGTGGCTTTGGGCCACCATTTTCTTGGACGGCTTGGACGGAGTTTGCCGGCGTGGAGGTGCTACTCCTCTTAGAAGAGGTTGATTGCCCTGTCTGTGATTGAAATTTTGATAAAAATTGTAGGTCAAATAAAATATGTGGTTACAAATAAGTAAAAAAATTATTTTAAATGGTCCTGCCCATGAACTTTCCAGCTTTGCTCAGACCACTACCGATGCCAGTACCCACCATACCAACGCCAGAACCAACCAGCGAAGCCGCACCATCAAGGGCATCCATAGTGCTCCCAATGACTCCAGCTTCTTTCAGTTTTTTCCTTTCTTCCTTTCTTCTATGATCCTCTTCTCTTCTTCAAGAGCAGCCAATTGCTCTTCCTTGTTAAATTCATGATACAAAACCTGAAAACCAAAGCCATACCTACCTAAGCAACAAACTTGGCTCTTATCTGATGAAATGTACAGTATAAAATAACAATAATATCAAAATCAATGCATAAGTAATCATTACAGCATTAGTAAATGTTTAAGCCACCACAAAAATTTAACAAGATTTTCAGAACAAGGGGAAGTACCTGAATGGTAAGAGTTCCTCTATCCTTCTTATCCTTGATTTTAAGCATATCAAGGGATGGAAGCAGCCTTAACTCAATTTCTTTTGGAGCCTCGGGTTCAAGCTCAATCAAAGGTAACTTTGCAATGCCCAATCGCTTGTCTTGCCCAATGTCTTGATCAAAGACCTATTTTGAAAGTAAAATGATGCCTAAAACAGCTAACCAGCCAGCCAGCCAATCAATATCATTCTGTGTGTTTGTGTGCGCTTGTGGAGAGAAAGAGAGGGAGGATAGGTATGGATATCAAAACCTCAAAAATAAGAGATTGTGTCTCCTTGTCTTCTGCAATTAACTCAAATGTTTGATTCCAAACAGGATTCAGATTGTCTTCAATAACCTTTGTTTTCACCTTGAACATTGGACGGACGTAAACAACTACATAGGGATCAGATTTTCCAATTAACTCCTTGTTTTTCAGGTCGTTTGCCCTTACTACAGTTACTGTAAGCTTTCCCTGTGGCTTAAGTTCTAACTCACTGCAAACATTCAGAAAGAAAAAGAACAATTAAGAATATGCATTTTTTATTTTGTCAATCAAAATACTAGCATGGTTTTCTGATAATGGATAAATGCATGTGAGCAGAAAGACAATTTAGTTTTCCACAGCAAGCAATATATCAATCACATTTGCTCTTAAGTGTGCAAGAACTGGGTCCGCTCAGGGACTGTAGGGCCAGAAACCTTGTAAACCGAAGACTAGGGCAGGCTAGTTGTTGGATCTTTTCTGCAACAGACTCAGATGAAACCAAGTGAACCGGCCAGTTTTAGTTAAAACCAGTGACCCAGGCGGTTCATTTTAGCATCCCAATCAATGTCTGAAATTACAAGTGGCAAGTTTGATTCTCAGACATCTTGCACAACTTTCGGTAGCCAAAGAAAACATGGCCACCCAACTGTTTTGTCCTCTATGCAGTCAACGCAAATTTAGACTCCTCACCATTCAAGTGGGTCATTGTAGTTCTTCGACACTAAACATGCAATTACTATTACATAATTAGGATAAAATGTAATTTAAATACAAATATGTACCTTTTCAAGAAATATAAAATAACTTTGAAGTCAACTCTTGTAAAACTATGTTTCTATACCAAAAGCACATCTACCACATTCTATAATTCTTAATGAACATTATGGCAAATGTAATTCAACGAATAAAATGAACTGACTCGTGACTCGTACATGTTAAGGGATGAATCCCACATCGGTTAAATACCTAACTATTAACATTTATATAAAGGCTTGGGCTACTCTTCATAATAAAGTTGACCTTTTAAGATGAAACCCAAATCCTAATAGTACAAAGTCTGAATATTATATATCTCCACTGTGGGATGGTAATTTACATATACTCTACTGTTTTGACAATATATATTATGTTTTAAATTATTTTATGTTAATAATTTGAATCTCGCAGTTGATGGGTCAAGCTAATGATTGAACCTGCACGCAACCCATCCACCTAGTCACTATGGCCGGGTTGACGCATGGTTTAGGTTTAATATGCTCATAACATTGCATCAACATTTTCTATCTTTTTCTTGCCCCCTCTATAAGTCTCATTCCACATTTGTCACAATGGGTGTTGTTTGTTAAGCTCACAATTAAACTTCTTCATAATTTTTATTTTACACATGTTTACCTAACTTAAAAGTTGCATTTTCTCGTAAATAATTACTTATTTTGATAGTAGTAGGTTTTACTATCAAAATAAGCCTTCTGTCTAAAACCACTTTTATGTGAAAATCGATTTTTGAATTCCTTATTGTGGGTCCCAATGATGAATAAAATATGTGTCCACATTATAACCATTATTCAACCACCCCTGACAAGGTGCAATAAATACACTCTCACCCAAATTGTGCAAAATGACTTTTGTACCCTCTCAGTATTATTAGGCCAAATTTTAAACAATCAATTACGTGCAATCATTAATGTTTAAAAAGGCAGAAATAGATACTAAAGCAGTTTTCGTTCATGAGGCAAGGCATAAGCCTCATCTAAAAAATTAGTCAAAAAACTGTAAATTAATATCAAAATAGTCTAACAAAGTTTAGAAGTTTGTGCTCTGATTATTACTAGCAGCATCTTTCATGGAATCATCGTCATATCTAATTCTCGTATCATCTTATCTATTCTGTCAAACATTTTTTTTTTTTTGTGAAATGAGTTGAGAAAATGGGCCCAATTTAAGCCAAAATATTTGAAATTCAAACTTTCGACTTTTTTTTTAGTTGAGAAAAGGGGCCTAATAATAAAAAAAAAAATCATTTAAATTAAAAAACAAAACAAAAATCATTAACATGTGAGACGCATGCCTCACGTGTATCGTGAGGCATAGGCCTCACAGAATGAGGCGCTTGCCTTACAAAAATAGGCACGCCTCGCCTCTTCAAACAATGGCAGTCATATCAACCCCCACCCCCCCTTTATGTGCCAAATAACATATTTGCTCTTCTTTGTGTTATTAAACGAATATTTGAGCTTTGCTAATATGTTACTGAAATGAATTTGGACAATATTCCAACATACGTAACAAAGATTCTCTCTGCAAAATAATGAAGAAAAAAGAAAAACTTATTGAACATTGCAAAATACAATATGCAACAATTAATGATTTGAGTAGATCCAACAAACAATAGCTAAACTCTAGAACATAGTCGGTGTCACGAATTTCTAACCCAACTATTGCTACATATAGTCGTGCATTTGATCCCATGACATATCTCGCTCATCTCAACTGCTATTTGTTCTTCCTCATCTAGCATGTCTATCTCAGCAGCGTCCTCTTCTTGTTGAACTATTTGAAATGCCTCTTGTCAACTCATCCGGACCTTTGGAGGAAGTTGTGCATCGCCATCGTCATGGTAACTACTGTTTGTGCTTGGAAAGAATAATACATCATTCAATCAAGAATCTTACTGCTTCCAAACACCGAAAGCCCTTTTCATTACGTTTCTACAATATGAGTGATAGAAGTTCAAACGCTTTTTCATGTTTCTAAACCTTCTTCGACATTGCCAACATATCAAGAATGTTGCTGGGCTCGAAATAGCGTGGTTGTAACTGTCGATAGTAAAGAATTAAATTTTGCAAAACAAGTATGCACACTCACCTTGAATATGGGGTACTTGTCGAGATCGGGTCAATGGTAATGCGGACTTTGGTTCTAATTCGGGTTTGGTTTGATAATTCGAGATCCAAACTAACCTCGGCTCATAACACAGTTTTGAAATAATTTCCGATGGTTTGCAACGAGTGTCCAAACAGTGTTAGCACCTACTAATAGCCTTTTTCGTGTGCTAAGATAAACAAGAACATCCCGATTTGTTTATACACATCAACGTCGTTACCACTTTGTAAGCCGTATTCATCCTTAAGAATGTGTAAAACGCACGAACATAAGAGGATAATTCGAAATTCCTGAAATGCTATTTGTCAGCCCCCGTTCAAGGCTTTCATCATGAAGAAGCGATCGTTTCGAGCTCTTAAGTTTCTTTGAAAGACATTTACTGATGTATTGATTAATAGCTCAATCCATTATACGATAGAAATGAAGTCATCATAATACCTTCTTTTAACATTTTCGTTTTCTCCTCCTCATCGGGCTCGTAGTTCGAGTCCAGTTCAAGCATAAAATGGAAATCAAATTCAGGCATCATGGTTCAAATTTTGTGAGAATTATTTAAGCATAATGTAGCTTCATTTGGTTTACAAAATGTTCACATGTAAATCTCTTTTTATACAATTGGAAGAATAATTGTGTGGTGTTCTTACCTATATGACATTATTGCATTGTGCCCTTACTTTTCCGAACTTTTTCTACCACTAGTGTAAGGAATATATTCTCCTGCACAAGTACTGATTTTGAAATGTCTAATCAAAAGGAACCAATAGTAGGCAATTTATTACTTTTTCAACATTATACACAACCAAATGCACAAGTTATTTATCCTATGTTTGGTGCAGTTGGAAAGTTATCAAGTTTTGATAATTTGAAATTGAAAATGAACATTAAAATATGACCAGGAAGCGGAAATGTCAGAACCTCATGTCTGAATTTGATTTTGATTGTATGCTGGAGCTAGAGCTAGAGCCAGAGCCGAACTACGAACCGTTTGAGGAAGTGAAAATTAGAGATGACAAAAATATCCGATCCGTCCCAAACCCGATGGATATCCGATCTGAATAAAGCGAAAAATTCCCAATCCGCGGATCAGTATCCGATCCGCCCCATTTGAAAAATAAATAAAGAATAGAAAAAAGTAGTAAAGTAATAATATTTGTTTCAATATTTGTTTAATTTTTTGAATAACAATTAAACAAAAAAAAAATACACGGATCAGTCTGCAAATCAAAGCAGTGATCCGCTCCGACCTGGATCTGATTCGCCCCAAGAAATGTTGGATCAATCCGTGGATTTGAATCTTCTAAAATTGATCCAGCGCAGATACAGATTAGGCAGATCTGATCCAATCCGATCCAAATCCACTCCGTTGCCATCACCAGCAAAAATGTTAGAAAAAGATATTCAAATATGACTTCATTTCTGTCGCAAAATAGATCAAGCTGTTAATCATTACATCAGTCAATGCCATTCAAAGGAACCCGAGAACTTATAAGGGCCAATTATTCATAATGGAAGCCTTGAATAAGAATGACCAAATAGCATTTCAAGAATTTTGAATTTCTCCCTGTATTCGTGCGTTTCATCTTGCAAAGTGGCAACGACGTTGACATGCATGAAAAGATCATAATCTTTTTGTGAATCTTAGCATACGGCAAAAACTATCGACATGTGGAGACACTGTTTGAAAACTCATTCCAAACCAACAGACAATATTTCAAGACTATTACAAGTCGTCGTTAATTTTAGATCTCGACCTATCAAACCAAAACCAAATTACAACCAACGTCCGTTTTACCATCGGACAGATCTCAACAAGTACCCTATATTCCAAACGATTCTATGCATACTTGTTTTGCAGAAATAGATGTTTTATATGCCCTATCGACCCTTACAACCACATTATTTAAGGCCTAAGGCATAACATCATTCTTGATAATCTTGTTTTTTTTGTTATAATCCTAGCTAATTATTTAGAATTATGTGTATGATTGTATCGATTCCATTGATGGAACACGTGTAAAAGCAGTCCTACTTCGGGTGGAACAACAACTTCATTGGATGAAAGGTATTCTGGCACAAAACGTTCTGGCAGTTTGTGACTTCAATTTTTGCTTTACCTTTGTATTCCCACGCACTACAGAGATCACCCACAACAGTCGCATTCTAGAAAAGGGCAATTTATAGTCTCGAAACACTTTTTCCTTCCAGCACTAGGGAAGTACCATCTCATTGATTTGGGATTCGCGTACAAGCTCCAATATTAGATATCATTTTCAAAAATTATGCGAATGGCAGATCAGCATCGAAGAAAGTTAAGAAATGCGAAAGAGCGTTTCAACTTCCATTACTCGTCTTGTAGAAACGTAATCGAGAGGACTTTCGATGTGTGAAAGCAGCGATTCTATGCCGCATTATTCTTCCCGAGCACAGACAGCAGTTGTGGTTGCAACAATGGCGATGCACAACTTCCTCTAAATGTCCAAGCAAGTTGATGAAGCATTTCAGACAATGAACGAGGACAAAGACGAGGACGAGGACAAGATAGACATGCTAGATGAAGAAGAACAAATAGTGGCTAAGATGAGTGCACTGGTGCACAAAGACATGCCATGGGATCAAATGCACAGTTGGGTTACAAATACGAGACGCCGAATATATACTAAAGTCGAGCTCACTCTTTGTTGGATCTATTAAAAGAATTATTTTACACTTATATGTTCTCAATTTGGTAATTGTCGTAAACTATATTTTGCAATGTTAGAATTTTTCAATGTTCAAAAAGATTCTCTTTTTATTTTATTTTGTGGACAATGAATTTGTTTAGAATGTGAAATAATTTTACAAATGAAAAACTTTAAAAGGGAAATTCATACTTGTTGACATTGTTACATATGTCAGAACATTGTCCAAATTCCATTTCGGTAATATATTAATTGCAAGCTCAAATATTCGCCCAATAACACAAAGGGGGAAATGTCTTTGGGCACATAGAAGGTGGGAGTTGATGTGACTACACGTAATTAACGGTTCAAAATTTGGCTAATAATGCAAAGAAGAGTATAAAAGTCATTTCGCCCAATTTGGGTGGGCTGCATTTACTGCACCTTGTCAAGTTGATTGAATAACAGTACAATGTTGGACACATTTTATTCACCATGGAGACCCACTATAACGAATTAAATAATCAATTTTCTCATAGAAGCAGCTTCAGACAAAGGCTTATTCTAAAGTTCAAATACCTTTCTTAATTTAACACAATTATAGCCTATGTTGCTTAGACTTTCCATTTTGGATGGAGTACCCTATGGACACGACACGACATGACAAGGATAAAGGCATGGGAACCGTGTCAAATCCTTTCAATCAAAAGATCTTTTCTATCATTTTTGTTATTTTAGAATAAATTTAAAATGATTTCTGATTTGCATCTCACATTTCTAGACTTGTTGAAAACATAACTACCATCCCCTCTCCCCCTTCTTTCAAAAAAATCTGAATTTTCAACCTTAAATTTTCATCACTTCTAGTTTCCGACTTCTCCTTTTATTGGCTTTTAACAATCTCAAGAGTTGATTCTGAAATGTCGAGCATATGTGGTTCTGGCACAATATTTTTAGCCACTTCTAAATTATCTTCGACAGAAGGTTCAACTATGGAAATATCCTTAGTTTTCTTTATTTCTTCCGTGAAAGGAAGCTCAACCGGCTTATCTTCAATCTTTTGTTCTTAAGGTGAGTTCTGTTGTTTTGTAGGAGGTTCAATTTGCTTTCCTCAAGCTTATCTTCTATTTCAGCCAAATGGGCTGCTAGACATGGAGATTTCTCATACGGCCTCCACAGTTTTCGTAGGTAGAGGAACATTATCTTGTTCCATTGTTTATGCCTCTTCCTTCTCGACTTGCTATTGTGGATTAATATTGAGGGTGGTGGATGTTTAGGAGGCAACGGTTGCAGGTGGTGGTAGTGGGTTTGGTAGGGTGTTGTGAAGAAGATGACTAATTATTTTCTTTTCTTTTTTTTTTTCCTATTTTTTAATTTGTTATTGCTTTTCCTATTTAATTTTTTTAAATCTTTTTTAGTTTATTTAAGTTAAATGGTAGAATTATTTTTTACGTAACATTAACATAAAATATGCGAAAATCGTTAGGAAGGGCCAAATGAGTGAACTACTGAAAGGTTGGGGAAGATATGTGCTATTAAGAGTTAACAGACACAAAATTTGGACAAAACGAAAAGGTATGTATATATATAAACCTTAAAAAATTGTAAATTAGGTTCGTAAAACGTATCCAAGTACCCGTGTCTAAATTTTGGATCATTTTTAGTAGTATTCCCATACCTTAAATTTTATAAAGAAACAAAAAAGAAAAAAAAGAACGATCTAACTCTTTCAAAAAAACTTGAATTTTCGACCTTAAATTTTCATCACTTCTAGTTTCCGACTTCTCCTTTTATTGGCTTTTAACAATCTCAAGAGTTGATTCTGAAATGTCGAGCATATGTGGTTCTGGCACAATTTTTTTAGCCACTTCTAAATTATCTTTGACAGAAGGTTCAACTATGGAAATATCCTTAGTTTTCTTTATTCTTTCCGTGAAAGGAAGCTCAACCGGCTTATCTTCAATCTTTTGTTCTTGAGGTGAGTTCTCATGTTTTGCGGGAGGTTCAATTTGCTTTCCTCAAGCTTATCTTCTATTTCAGCCAAAGGGGCTACTAGACATGGAGATTTCTCATACGGCCTCCACAGTTTTTGTAGGTAGAGGAACATTATCTTGTTCCATTGTTTATGCCTCTTCCTTCTCGACTTGCTATTGTGGATTAATATTGAGAGTGGTGGATGTTTAGGAGGCAACGGCTGCAGGTGGTGGTAGTGGTTTTGGTAGGGTGTTGTGAAGAAGATGACTAATTATTTTCTTTTCTTTTTTTTTTTCCTATTTTTTAATTTGTTATTGCTTTTCCTATTTAATTTTTTTAAATCTTTTTTAGTTTATTTAAGTTAAATGGTAGAATTATCTTTTACGTGATATTAACATAAAATATGCGAAAATCATCAAGATGGGCCAAATGAGTGAACTACTGAAAGGTTGGGAAAGATATGTGCTATTAAGAGTTAACAGACACAAAATTTGGACAAAACAAAAAGGTATGTATATATATAAACCTTAAAAAATTGTAAATTAAGTTCGTAAAACATATCCAAGTACTCGTGTCTAAATTTTGGATCATTTTTAGTAGTATCCCCATACCTTAAATTTTATAAAGGAACAAAAAAGGAAAAAGAAAAAAAGAAGAATGATCTAACTCCTAGATGTGTACCCAATCGAACACCCGCACCAAGTCCAAGCAACATACATTATAACCTATAACCTAATCCTAAGGCAATGAAAAATTAAAATATTGAAAGACTAAATTTAAAATACTATTTATAACATAATAAATTTTTAAATCAATATAAATAATAAAATGTTGAATTTCTAATATTTACAAAATGGGAAAAATATTCTTAAAATAATAATATTTCGAAAACCATAATTTATTCTATATTTTTATTATGTAAATATAAAAAATAGGAAATAAGAAATTATTAAAATAATTTAGAATATAAAATGCAAATCTAATTGTGTAGTATTGAGGAAGTACTACTAATAACTAAAGTTATAAATAATTTAAGCTCGGCGAAAAGACTATATGCATACCTGCACAAATACAATACATGACTGGATTGCACAACAAATTTAATCCATGTGAACAATCTCAATGCCCTGTTTTGAAGGCATAAATTATTCACCGGCCACCATCAGCTTAAAATTTTAAATGGTTTTCATTTACTATGGTAATATGAGGTTGTCATTTAATGTGGAAGCAAGATTGATAATGTGCATGTAGTGCAGATGAAAATCTGCCGAGCACAAGAGGGAGCATGTTGAAGACATGACTAATTGGATTGCATTGTTCACTAACAACTAACTTAAGCTTTTAGAATAGAGACATTTAATAACACCTTGGACCAATAATAACATGGGTTTTATTCCATGCTTATGTTTAGGTACTAAACAGATTAGTCCTTGGCTGAATTTCAAGGTAAACTAATAAACTTTAGCATTGTTAATTTCATAATCTTAAGAAGTTAAAGAGTCACTACTGTCCATAAGAAACTTGTGGTTCTTTCGCTTGTTTTTCAGTATGTTAACAAGAATTTGTAAACTGTGTGTATAACACTTCAAAAGTAGCTGAACCATCAAAGAATTAAATGAATCAAAAGGAATCGAAGTAAACTAACCCAAGAAAGAATTTTGGAAGAAAGAAACATAAACAGATAGAAATAAGATGATAGTTCCGAGCACAAGGAAAAACAGGCAGAATAGAAGTTACCTAGTATCTATGGGTATTCCACCGATTGGAACAACAATCCTGTGGGGCCATTGGAGCATATCTGTGATAATTGAATTAACAGTATCCTTGAGAAACAAACAGCGTGGTCAGTCCAAATAACTAGCAAATAATTCAACTAGAAAGTAACTACATCAAAACTTACATCGATCATATCTGAAATCCCAGGAATGGCTGTTAAACTCCCACCAACAGCCTTCAAAGTATAATCAATTCTTGGCTTCGGCTGATTGACATGAAAAGGTACGGATCATCAGAATAGCTAATCTTATTAAAAAGTTGAAACAAATGCAAAACAACAGAATCATGCATTTATAACGACACCCTCCAAAAATTGTAAAAAACTTGAACTTCTGTGGCATTGGAAAACAGAAAGTATCTATGGTTCCGACTTCCACTCAAATATGGCGAAGTACCTACATGCGAACATTAGAATGACTGATAAAGAATGGATAAGCAACGTCATAACATCATTGTATTAACTGCTTCAACATGAAATGGCATAGTTCAAAGGAATTTCTACCAAGCTCAAACAAGACTTATCATTTCTCTTCATATAATAGATCGTCAACAGTACTGTTGCTCTATTCTACTCAACTTCCATTATCTAACAATACTGTACTGTTTCTCTATTATTCTCAACTTCCATTGTCTAACAATATCAACAACTTCAAACTAGGACCAGTCCTCAATCAAATACCATCTCATTTACCAGTGCAGATAACCATGAAAACCTAAACAAGGAAAACTATTCATAAACTTTAAAGCAGAATTGTGACCGTCTCTGTTTCTTCCACCTAATACATGTATTTACCAGGTAAGCCAAATATTTCATGTTTGCCTCTAAGTCTGTCTTATGCACAAATAAGATTAGAGGGGGGAAAACCTCTAAATGAATAGGAAATACTAACGAGGACTCTTCTATGGTTTTTGAGGTTTTGCATCTAAGATTATTTTGCATGGTCTCTTCATGACCAAAAACTTCAGTCCAATTTGAATAAAGCCAACACAGCAAACATAAGCAAACTGGCATATATACTCAACATTGTACCTCAGAAAGTAGAGCAACAACGACTGCAGATATGCAAGGAATTTCATCCACGAGTTGGAAAATAGCACGAACTACAGTAAAAACTTTTAGATCCTTCAACTGCAACCAACATAGAACGGAAACATTCCAATATCAAGTTGATAATATTATGATAAAGATAATAGAAAATAGAAAAATAGATATCATGCATAATAGTGCACACCGCAAGAAATACAAAGCAGTGCTTGGAAAATGGCAAATAAACTGGTAGGCTGGTAAAATATTTGATGCACCAACCTGAATGGGTATAGAAGCAACAAGTGCAGCTTCAACAGCTAAAATAATGCTAGGATCACCACCCCATCGAAGGTCAATATCCATTGTGATTTGACCTTCCTTAAGACTCTGAACACGAATTCCTGCACCAATTAAGTAATGTATGCATACAAAGAGGCCGAAGCACATGCATAAAAAATTCACAATAAGTAGACAGGCTGAAAAATACAATTGAGACGATGAACCACGAAAAAAGAAACTTGTAGACGAGGCATAATTATAATCAACAACATTTCAGTTCCAAAGCAATTCTATGTTTTTCCAAATATATGGGATGCGACAAACTTGCAAATTCTTCTTCACTTCAAGAAAATATACATCTGGTCCAAAAGCAAAATAAAATCCGCATGTTATGTTACCAGGTGATTAGGTTTATTTCTCCAACTAAAAGCTTCAAGGATCAAATTTCAACAACAGTGAATTTTCTCAAGTTATGAAAGTGGTTTCATGATGTGTGAATTCCCATCTCTCAAAGAGCAATCCAACGATATATGTGCTTCCGCAGTGAACTTAAGAAGAAGAAGAAGATTATTTGGATCTAAGAATACCACCTGATGTCAATTCTTATTATACTAAATTTATTTGCAGAAAAAATAATTTAAAGCAGTGGTCGAATGCATAAGAGCCTTCTTTGGAGACATTTACATATCACCTACCAAGTTCCTGAATGTCAAACTCTTCTTACTTATCAGCTAATTCACTGGTTATATGGTAGATTGGGCAACCTCCATCCATTAATACCTTTACATCTACAAGTAAAATCTTTACTTATCAGCTAATTCACAGGTTATATATCACACTTCTGTCTCATTTCTGTCAACAACTTAATCCTCATTCTTTCAACCGCGTGAATGTGAAAAGATTTCTTCTTTATCAACGTGTTCATAGCTAAAGGGTGACAGTTGCTTGTAATGCACCACTTGGTCAACTAGACCTTATCAAAATGAACCTAACCCAACATAAAATGGTCTAGATCAAGTATGCAAAAGCAATAATAGATCTTGCTTTGCCAAAATATATGGGGAAAAAAATCCAAATGGCTTTTTCAAGCACGTAAAAGAAGAGTCACATTCCCAATAAATTGAGAACTTCTTTTGTTTTATTTATTTATTCTATGTTTTAGGTTTTTTCTCTTTTCTTTTCTTCAATTAATAAGAACCTCTTTTCAAGAAGGGGGAAAGTTGTTGAAGATATATGTATAATGAAAACGTTCTCTCCAACAACTTAAGGTTCTACAAGTGGTTATTCAATGTGGCATTAAATAAAGAAAATGTCCTGAGTCCAAATCACTACCACCTATATGTAAAATTCCACATGTCAGGCCTATGAACTTAAAAAAAAAAAAAAAAAAAAAAAAAAGATAATGAATAACACATGAAGATGCATTTTCAAGATTCATATTTAATAACTTGTATTCAACTCTATCGCTAACACCTTAAACTCTTAGAAACAATGGTAATTCAGTACAAATTATGTAGAACTGTATGGGGATGGTTTGGAGCATCTTTGATGGAGATCCTTAATGATATTTATATTGCAAACTTACAATGACTGGATGATTATTTTAGGAAAAGCAATTAGGATTTATAGCTCTGTATTTTATTTTATTTCCTTGTTCATTCAAGATTTCAACTATAAATAGGAGTAGGGATTTTGTATTACACAGACTATTGGTATGGAATACAAACATTATTTCTAAGATTTTTCCCTTCTCTCTTTCCCTCTCTCTTCTCTCTCGTCTCCCTCTCTTTCTTCTCTTTCTCTCTCCTTTCTTCTCTCTTTCTCCCCCTTCTTCCACTCTCCCCTTTCCCCTTCTTCTACAATTCTTCTACAAGTACAGTGTTCATTACAAATGTACTACATCCACTTCTCGCTGAAATATGTATTATTTTTTTAGGATTGATGAGCAAAAGAACATTTCATTCAGGACTTCTCACCTTTTGATGATTTCAAGAATAGTGGTCCCTTAAGCAAGACTATTCTGACTCCTAAGACATATACATTGAAAAGTAAGAATTGAATCTGAAAACAAGGACTTAAATAGGAATCACTCTGGGAATTCCTTGGGAGTCAGATTTAGGCTCTTATTGAATCACACAAGTTCAACAAAGCCTCTCAAGGAAACAATAAACTAATGTCAATTCAATTCAAATGTATATTCCGAACAGGTATAATACTGAAATTGGTAATCACGAAATGATTCCCGGAACAGAATACAGTCCTGCCAATACTCAATTATAGACCTTACCATGAATCAAATCCAAACAACCAAAGTCCAAAATATGCTATAAAAAGGAATAAATACAGTACCAAAAAATGTCATAGCCACAACCAAAATTAGGAATAACAAAGACATAACACAAGAATATGCAATTCCTTATTAAGTTTTATATCCTTCAAAGCACATAAATTCAATGCTTAAGACTTAAAAGAAAATTTAAACAAATTAGTAGGCTCCTTCAACTTATCATTTTCATCAGCACTTTGTTCAAAAGTACCCACATCAATGTAACATGAAATGGAAAGGTAGTTGAGATGACCAAACCATAAAAGGAAAGATTAAAAAAGCATTTTTATTTACTGTCCTCAACAGTAAAGTAGAAGCCCAATTTCCATAGTGGAACTGTCTAATAACACGCCCTGGCAACCCCAACTGTAATCCAAGTTTTTGAATGCTAAAATAGCATCAAACTCACAACAAACATCAATATAGGAGATTTATCCTACAATGTCGAATGGCCACAACTTCAAACTAAGGATTTTTAAAGAACTTAAAGAATGCCTACTAGTTTTATCAAAGCAATGAATAAATTAGGTAAAGAAATAGTAAAAAAAAACACACACTCTTTCCAATACAAACTAGAGAACAAAATTACAAAATAGAAAGTCAAAATAAGGCAATCATCAGCTGAAGAGATGTACTTCCCAGCCTTCCAACATAAATTTAGTGATATATGTTAGTTTCCAAAGGTTTTACAGTGTCTTGATATTTAGGGTAAATAACACTAGGAGTCCCGAACAGGGGCGGACCCAAGATTATAATTCAGTGGGGGCGAAAATTTGAACTTTGCTCTCTTTACTATACCATTTTCTTGAAAATCTGTTTCATTAATACTTGCGCTATTTACTTCATTTGTTTTCTTTGCCTCGACATTTGCTTCTAAAGAAATTTCCTCGGGGCTTGATTTCTTTGTTTCAACATTTTTTCTCTAGAAATTTGAGATGTTCGTTTAAAATATCTCAACATATTTTACTACAAATCAAACAAAGCTTACATAAACAATCAACTACTTAAAGAACTAAAGAAAGTATTTTGTTTACTGGAACAATTAAAATTAAAATGTATTACAATAAATAAAAATTGTAGTGTTTAACTTTTTTTTCTTTAATTACATAATTAAGAACAGCGGCAAATCAAGTAACCTCGTGTGGAGTATAACGCGTGGCTCACATTTACTTCTGCAAGCCCACGGGTGAAGTGACATCGTGAGCCATATTAACCAAGTAAAGCTCCTCCAACAAACACCGTGAAATATGCCGTCAACAGATTTTCCTCTTATCCACTTGGAGAAACCTTTTTCCTTCTCATTTTCCTTTCCATTTTCCCTCCCCAAACCCTCGTATATAAGCCCCTCCCCTCATCTCTCTCTTCAATTCATTCCACTCTACAAAATCTCCCTTCTCTCTCTATACATACATATATAAACACATATAAAAGTGACTGATTGAGATAAACAAAATGACTGGTGGCCAAGAACATATTGGCATCTACCCTAGCTTCAGTTGCTATTCAACAGATGGTTTAGCAGAAATTGCAGTAAAAGTCACAAGGGAGAACTCAAATGACACTGGAAAATGAAGACGGAACACTCTAGAAATTTGTTCCCAACTCTCTGTCAAATGAAGTATATTTTTGGTGAAGTCCAGTGGGTGCAATGGCACCCACTCGTTCCTGAGTGGGTCCGCCACTGGTCCCGAACCTTTGAACCTTGTAACGATGGAGTCCCGAACCTTCAATCACTAGCACCCCGAGCCCTTAATCTTTAAAAAACTCGCGATCAAGATCCTTCTGTTAAAAAAAACCGTTAGTTTGACCGTTAATGGTCAAAATTTTCTTAAAATGACCAAATTACCCTTTTTGGAATTAAAACAAACAAAATAAAAAAAAAAAGCTAAAAAAAAACTAATTCTCTCTCTCTCTCCCACACCACACGCACATACAAAATCAACTATATATCTCTCTCTAACACACACTATATCTCTCTCTCCCATTCACCTCCTTTTGACCAACGCCCGCCATGAAAGAAAACTTCAAATATGCAGATACCATCACCAACATCAAAGGCAATCCCAAAATTATACGACCTATATTTTTTCTTGATCTCAAGGAGTGCAATATCGAATAAGCACTTCATATAGATTCTTCCACGCCCAAAACCCAATTTTCTAGCACCCTTTTACGCACTAATAAATGCAAATCATCGGGTGGCGGCGACTTTGACATACACCAACATTATCGTCATTAGACGTTTCTAAATCATTACCTGTACATAGTCTAATAATTTCTCGACGTCGTTGTTTGAGTCAGCAACACGAAGACGATGAGTGCTGTTGGGACTGCCGCTGGTGCTGGAGTTGTTTGGTTTATTTGTTTTTCTATTTTGTTTTTTTAATTCCAAAAAAGGTAATTTGATCATTTTAAGAAAATTTTGACTATTTAACGGTCAAACTAACAGTTTTTTTAACAGAAGGACCTTGATCGAGAGTTTTTTAAAAATTAAAGACTCGGAGTGCTAGTGATTGAAGGTTCGGGACCACATCGTTACAAAGTTCAAAGATTCAGATCCCCTAATACTATTTACCCTCATATTTATCTGCATCTTCACAAAAAAGTGAAAAAGAAAGAAATTTGTGCCATCAATAGGAAAGAAATAACAATCCTCCCCAATAAATAATTAACATTCAAAAACTCAAAGAAAAAATAATTGTAATATCCAAGGAATTTAAATTTTGCCCCGTTTGGGATGAACTATCAATGAAAAGATGCAGAAGTCTGTTCAAACGTCAAGAGTTCAGAAAAAGATGAAAGATATTGCATTAAAGATGTGTCAACCTGTTTTGCTTGATACCTTCAATTTTAGGAGCAACAGTTCCAAGAGATAGTTTGCTGAACTTCAATGAAGTAATTCCTGGAGGTCTATAGTCTTCCAATAAAGGTTCAACAGATTCTTTAATAATAGCCTCCGCAGCCTGAGAAGTAACATGCAGCCGCGTGATTTAAAATAACAAGGGTTCATTTAGCTGTCAATGATGAGAGAAACATCTTCAACTATCAAAAAAGGTATTGATTGTAAACAAGGGTACTCTTTGTACATCTAAAAAATACATGCAAAATTAATATACTGATGAGGTAATCACGAATATGTCCAAAGACACAGCCATCTCTTAGCAATTAAAAGTGACAAGCAAACTTACCCTGCACCTTTTCTCTTACTTCTCTTCTTGCGTATCCATAAATTGAGAAATACATATTTGGTTTAGGCCCTTTAGGGTATTCTAGCATGGTTTAAGTCATAAAATTCTGCTTCCAAGATTTTGGAAAATTGGTAGCTTGAGATATTTATTAAGGCAAATATAAAATAATAGATACAATATTTGAGACTTATGAAAGCTAACGCACCTAATAGATTTTCTTCTAATTCCAGTTAAGTAAATGTTTACATAATGTTTATTAATGTTATTTGAAAATCAAATTGACTAAAATGAGTACATCAAACGGTGATTACAGGGCTGAAATAAGACTGAAAGAGCATTAATCTAGTATTCTAAAAATATACAAGGTAAACATATTAACTCATCAGCATTTTAATTTCTGAATATTTAACATGATGAAGTGCAATCACAATGGACTGCAAGGTTTATGATGAATGCTATTAGAGTAACAATAGAGATGTGCCTTGCACAGTGTGATCCTGGTGGTCTCAGTTTTCAATACATTAAATACTAATCTACGAGTGCATATACATTTGGTAACTTGATGACTTAGTGGCACCATGTTACTATATCCTCTTCCTTCCAGGAAAAAGGGGGAAAATACAAACACTTGCACAAATTAGAGTCACATGCCTTGCAAAAATTACTCCATGATAATATTAAGAACAAAATGCTCAATACTGAAAAACAAGTGAATGCCCATGAGCCACACAAATGAGACCTAGGTGATTATTGAGAAAGGACGAGAAGCATACATCAGCAACAAATGGCCAGAGTTTACTCAATTGTTTGTTCAGCCATTTCACCTGAAAGATTAACCAGAGAAACATAACATGAATTCCGTGAATAAGTAACAATGGCACTGATCTACTACTGTAAGAATGAAAAAAAATAATGGTGCAGTTTTAATTACATTTATTTCGTTAAAAGAAAACAACAAACATAAGATCAGGAAATGAGATGATGTTCCACGAATGATCTGAAAACAAAAAATAATTTTTTTTTGCAATGTAACTCATACTCCAGTCATCTACGTAGAATAGGAGTAGTGTCTTATTACACAAAGAAAAATCATGTTTTTCTTCCCTGCCAAAAGAATCTATTCTCATCATACCTGATTAATGCCAATATTCATCCTAAAAAAATGGCTTCTCTCTCAAGTGGAGATGCAGTAGAGGGGAAGGGAAAGATATGGCTTCTCACCTTTTCCAAGAAATTAAACTTGAGGATGAACCAGTGAGTAGTTAGCAAACCACTCTAGATTCTTAGTTATTGTTCATTTGGTTTGTGTTTGTTCTCTAACTCTCAAAATCTCTTTTTAGCTCATTAAGCAAGCAAGAAACTAAAAGCCACTCTAGATTCTGGTGTCTCACTTCTGTTTGCTCTCTAACTCTCCAAAACTCCTTTTTAGCACATCGAATTCTCACACCTCTACACAGAAAAGGGAACTGGCCGACTAAAAGAAGATGACTCATAGATATATAACAGAAAGAGGAGCTTTATCAGAAGCAGTAGAGATATTGCAGAACACAGAATGATATCTGGTCAACCAGTCAACATAGGTTTTGCGAAAGATTTTAGATCCCACTGTAATTCATCAAATAAGTAGACTCCAAATAAAGAAACATATCAGAAAAGAAACAAACTCAGTAGTCTTATAAGAAGTCACATTTGCTGAAAGATTTTATCTTTCAGCAAAATAAATCTTTCAGCAAAATGCTCAACGTTCAAGTCATGATGTGTTTGCTGGAAAAAGAATGATAAAATATTCTAACCTGCTCAAAAACGGGGAATGATATCCACGCGGGAAAATTTTCACCACATATTTTCTTCAGATCATCCCTGTTGAGTGAGCTTAGTGATTTTATATCAACTGCCTGTCAAAAACCACCAAAAGAAAAATATAATAAAACCATCACTATTGTTTCTATATTTCACAAGCAAAAAATCTTGCTAGGACCTCACAATATAAATGTGGCCAAAATAATAAAACAAATATATCTTGCAATTGATACATGATTCAGCCAAAAACAGCATATTAAACTTTGATATTCTGTTCAATAAAACTAATATCAACTCTACTTATTCCAAAAATTACTTGTTCATCTAATTGTACAAATACTTCGAGGCGAAAAATCACTCACTAATTAACAAACACAATCAGTAAGTATGAACTAATTAATTGCAAAATAAAACTGAGAAATGGAAAGCACCTTCGAAATTCGCTTACCGCTCCGGTACCGGATCATGTGCCGCCAACCCGCCATTAACGCAAACCCCAACGCCATACCCATCACCATTCCCAATATTAATCCCATTTTTTTCGTCTTTTTTTCTCTTTTCGCTTTGGACTAAAATTTCTTAATCCCCAATTTCAAACTTCCCGCAAAGAGAAACACGACCAGCAATTAGTAAAATTACACACAGTCGAACGTTACAAAACCCCTCAACTTCAACAAGCATATTCAGTGGAAATTCGATTAATATTACAGTTATTAACAGTAATTATACTATTTAAGTCTTAAAGTATTTCATGTGTTTCTTCTAAAGCGTTTCATGCACGAAACTTCATTACTGGGCCAACAAAAAGGAAGAAGATATCTACATGTGCGTATATATACACTACACACACAATTGTAGTGATAAATATCAGACGTGTTGGGTAAGTATAGTGTATGTATAGGTGTAATAAGAAAGTGACTCCACCCACACCACCTCCATCTCTCTCCAGTATCGCCTTTACGCGTGGGCATTGAATTTTCAAAAATCAAGTTAAATTTTTTAATCTTTTGGACGTTTTTTCCGTTGGGAAATTTAGGACATGTTCGATAATTATTTTTTCTCAAAAAAACTCATTTTTTTGTTTATAATTTTTTATTTTTCAAATTTTTTACACTACAAAAAAATTTGAAAAATCAATAAAGTATTCAAAAAAAATCCATTTTTTGCCAAAAAAAATTACATCGAACATGTCATTAATGATGAAATTATATTTGAAGTACTTATAAATACTGGTTTTATAGAATGTGGGGTAATACGTTAATAGTAAGTAGTAGTTATTACGAAATATATGAATAAAAATTATATTTAATTAATTTAACTAGTTAAAATTATAATTTAAATTTGACCAAACATGCAAAAGTGATGGTTTACAACTATAGTGGGAACCATCCTTTTTTTTTCCCCTTAAAACTTAAAAAGTTTACTTACGTGAATAAAAGGGGTGTTCTCAACTCAAACTTTAATAAAGAGTATTTCTTAATATTTATAAATTCTTATAGATTTTAAAGATTTTAATAAAATTTGATAGATTTCATAAAATTTCAATAGATTTATATATTATAGATTTTAATAGATTATGGATTTTGTTGATTTTAATGGTTTTATGGTCTTTTTATTATAAATTATAATTTTATCTTTTCGATTATTAAAAACAACTTTTCTACTGTAACTTTTGATTTTTGAAAAAACTTTAAAATTCAACCATACAATTTCAAGTTTATATTTTTCTTTTCAAACTAAATTATGTCTTGACGAGAAACTTGCTCTAAACTTAATGTTAACAAGTCAACTCTCTATAAAAACACACAGTCTTCTTTTTAAAAAAAAAAAAAAACTAGATTAATAGCCAAAAAAGAAACAAAAATAGACAACTAATTTATGATATGTTGATATATATAATTTACTTTTTAAATATTACAAATGAATAACATGACATTTATTACTTTTAATAGAATTCTAAATTATAGAAATTAATTGAGTTCGTACAATGTATTTGTGATTTTTTTTTTTTTTACTTTAACCACTCATTATGCACAAATAGAATATAAATTTTTAAAAAAATGATATAACGTCTAACTAGGTCACTAAAAAAATATAACATTGTGTATAAAAAATAAAATCTATAACATTATCGTATATTAAAAGAAACTTGTAACTTTATCATTTAAAATAAAAAATTCATAAATTTGAAAATATGGGCAGCGTCTAGATTCTGGAGAAAAATAGAATAAATACATGAAAAATTACAAATTGGTACAAAATAGTTTATAATTATGTGAAAGGTGTGAGATTTGTGTGTGTGTGTGTGTGAGAGAGAGAGAGAGAGAGAGAGAGAGAGAGAGAAAAGATAAGTCAATTGATACAAAAGTGTTCATTAAAATTGTATGTGAAATATGAGAAGTTTAAGAGGGGAAAAGAGAGAGAGAGAGAGAGAGAGAGAGAGAAGCCAATTGAAATTTGGAGATTTGGAGCTAGAATTGTGTAAAATTTTAGTAGTTATAATTATAGTTTCAAATCTATTAATATTTGTTAAAACCTATTAATTAATGAAAATTTTAGAAATTCATTAATTATTGGGGACACCTGGATTACTAAAGAATCCATTTAAATTTGAGTTGAGTACACTTAAATTTCAATGAAATTTATTCAAATTTGAGTTGAGATCGCCTAAATTTATATGAATTTTTGAAATCCATTCAAATGGGAGTTGACACTTTCTAAAAATTAAGTTCATCAAATTGGTCAAAAATATTAGAATTTATAACTTACAATTAAGTTATATTTCACTTATTTTATAAGATTAAATACTTAAAAAATTATTTCAGCACTTTCAACATACACTGATTTCATCCAAACCTAATTGCTACAGTCAAAATCCCATTTATGCATTTTTTTTTCCCTTATTTTGAGATATAGATATATTCTGAAGGTAACGTGATTGGTGCTGTTAAGATGGAAACCAAAAACCAGTGTTTAGAAAATTGGATTGGGTCGGCCGGTTCAATTGAAAAAATTGAGAACCGGTCAGGTCTTCCAATTTAACTGGCCATCAGAAAATCAGATCGAAAACTGGGATTTTTAGCGGTTGAACCAGGAAAACCGGTAAACGATTTTAATGGTTTTTCGGTTCATAATTTTTTTAAGGCAAAATCACTCATTTTTTATTTCTTTCTCATTTCTTTCCTATTTCTCACATTGTTCTTCTTTTTCTTTAGTTGTTCTTCATTTTTTGTGAGATTTTTGGATTAATTTTTATTTTTTAATTGAAACTTATGAAAAATCTATTTAAAGCCAAGTTTTGTAAGTAAGTTTGTTTATAAATGTTGGTTTATTTACAAATAACTTATTTTTAATAATTTTGAAAGATTTTTGGATTAATTTTTAATTTTTTAATTGAAACCGGTTCGACCCAATTCGACATTTTGACTTTTGACCTGTTGCCTTTTCCGGGTCGATGATCGATCTGATTTTTTAAACATTGCCAAAAACACGAACATATGCATTTTATTAATGTTGATAGCATGTGTTGCCCCTTTAGTGGAGATGGTTCTTACTTATATGTTTTTATTTATTTTTTATTCTTTTCATTTTCCTTTTATTTTTTTCCACTTTTATTTGTTATTTTAATCAAATAAAAGGCATAATGGTATTTTAAATTGAATTTTGATTTTTTATCTGGTGGTTATATTAAAACCATAATTTTAATAAATGCACCACATTTTTATTGTATTAAGTTATTTAATATTAATTTATTTTTACATTTATGTTCTTAACTTTTTTCATCAAATTCTTATCTGTAACTTTCTATTAATTAGCACATTTTGTCCGTAATAATGATTTTCGTCCAAAAAATTTATCAACGTACTTTAAAATAAAGGACAAATATTTAATCGTAATTTTTTTTTTTTTATTTATTTAAAAATACAAATAACAAATAAGTTTTTTTTTTTTTTTGCCCCCTCTTAACGGAATTTTGAGATGGAAACTATCATCGTGGATAAAATGTACTAATCAATAGAAAGTTGAGGATAAGAATGCAATGTAAAAAGTTGAGGACATACGTGTGATAATGATTACAAATTATGAATCTTTCATGCAATTAAAATATGGTGCATTTATTAAAAAAAATTATGGTGTAAATATATTTAGCTTTTTTTTAACAAACTAGTCATTGCTCGTGCGTTACACGTGATAGAATCGTTATTAAGTATTTTATTGTGTAAAATTAATATCAGTATTTAGAAATTCGGCATGACTAACTTCAAGTTTTAACGTTAGTTGTATTCAAAGAATTGCTTAATTCTAAACTTTGTAGTTATATTATCGTGGTTGACAGAGGTTGGATTCAAGAATTTTTAACACACAGGCGGCAATATGCACTATGCTCAACAACCAAACCATGTTCACTATTAATCATGTCATTGGTTAATTTTTATGTTCATTTAATAAAATTTTTAACACGAATTGAGTTAGTCATTTACAAAGGCGTTCAATAAAAGGCTAATAACATATTCATGACCAAAAGCATGTCTTTCTCCATATCGAGTGATCATTCACTAATGAAATCGTATATTATAACATTAAAACTAATCTCATCAATAATCCAGAAAGCAATTGGGGGGCTAATGAAAAAAAATACTCAAACTTAGAGCTTCAAATATTGAACGTAAGTTAAAATAAACCTATAATTAGATCCAGCAATAATTATCAATAAACTAAAATAATTAAATACAACAACAAAAAATCTTGTCAAAGTTCAAGCACAAAAAACTACAAATAAAGCCCACTCTTTTTCACCAATCCAGAATGTCTTGGAGGTTGCAATTTCCTTTAACAACTAATGACCATCTCCATAATACTGAGAAGTTGCACCAACAATTTCAAGTTAATAGACTTTCCAATCTGATTGAATTACAAGACCCACGTCTCATTTAGATTTTTTGAAGCAATGTTGAACAATGGTTTTTACGTCACCAACAATAGACGAAGGTTTGAATATACTGAGCAAAAGATGCGATAGATCAAAGTATTTCAGAAAAATCTATGACTGGCACGGATCTTTTCTCTATACACCAAATTTTTTTGAGTGATATAAGCCGGGATCTATAATAATAGGCCTAGCTTTTTGATATTTGTAAAACATATCATAGGAACTTGAGAACAACTAACAACAAAGACAGATATTCCATGGAGATAGGTTGAGGATATTAGTTGTATGCTCATTCTGTAGGCAGGTATGAAAAGATATGCAAGATATATGGAAGAAGAATAAAATTGTGGATGTCTTAGATAAAAGGATAAATCAAATGATTTACCGAAGTACTATTACATGAGACACAAGGATAAGCATATATTTAAATGATTCTAGTTCAAGAAATTTGTAAAAAATACTATGCATTTAGTAAGTTTAATTTTAAAGATGAAAAACAAATAAAAAATAAAAAAAAAAATAGATTGTCACAACGTGCTACATATATTGGTATATTCTTTTCTGATAGAATTGATCACTCAAAACACCAATTTTATTTATATTAAGTATAGGGCAGATGTTATTGCTAAGAACTACACAAACTCCCTTCAAAGCCCATGTATTTTCAATGCGTCAAATGATCAAAAATAATGGAGATACGTAGAGTATTCCCTGGAAACTACTCAATGTTCAAAACTGCAGAAATCAACAACATATAAAATAAGAATACTTCATGTTCCTTTATTATCTCCATAGCTGTGGGCGCAAGACAGTCCAGCCAATCAACTCTTTGAATCTATTCCATCTCAGTGTTCTTCCATAATTAGACCGTTAATTTAAATAATGGTACAAATATAATAGCATGTACGCCCTAATCGCAACCCCGCATATATAACAACTCACGTGCACGCATGTTCGTCAAAAATGTTATTAAATAAACCACAAGTGTACGGGTCGAACAAGTAGTAAAGTGGACGTGAGTCCAAGTATAGATCCCACGAAAAATAGTTTTAAGTACCAAAATTTACTATTTAAGCTTTATTCGAAAACGCAGTAATTTGGGTGTTTTAAAATTTAAAAAAATAAAAAATATTAAATTAAGCTAAAGGAAACAAGAAAATAATGAAATAGCTTTTGATTTAATTAAATAAATTTTGGGACTTGGGACTCACAACTTCACCATCGTTGATCCTCTTAGTTTCGTAGTCATTGATTCAACGATAACTAATTCTTGTTAACGATCGAATTCACATAAATTAATTAACTATCTCTCTCAATAATAATTAATACTATTTAATTAGGCCAACCCACCTATCTTTAAATGAATTCGTTATCAACCCTCTTAAGTGCATTAACAACAAGAATTCATTAGAGCCTCATTGAAATTCAACCCTAAATGATCGCACTAACCACAAGATTATATATCTATATCTTGTCCAAATTAATGATCTTTATTGTCTAAATCTAATTCATATTTTCATCTCTCGAATTGACATAAATCAATATAAAATTCACCAATTAGCTAAAAAAATGAAAGCTTTAAGCACACAATAAAGATTTAACAAAGAAATTAATCGTCATAAGTCGAATCAATGAACACAAAAATAGGGTTCACAACTTGGCTATGTTGGTCCCAAGAAAATAAAATTAGCTAATCATAGAATTCAAGGAGACAATTGAATAAAATAATAAAGACATGACCGGATAGAGAATTGAATCTTGAAGGTGAGAAGTTCTTGCACCAAGAATTGTCCATCGTCTCCTTGAATCCAACATCTTGTTCTCCTCCAATAATCTCTAAAAAGTCTCCTTATGTTTTTTTTGCTCTTGTTAGTTCCCAAAATTCTCTCTCCAAATCTCCTCTCTTTTTGCTCTTGTTTTTGCCTCTTATATCTCCTCAAAAAGCCCAAAAAAATCGTATACAAAATCATCCCAAAAATAGACTTCTAGTTGAAAAAAAAAATACATTCGCGCATATCCATGCGGCCACAGAGTACCCATGTGGCCACATGAGAAGTTCTGTCAACAATTTATTTTTTTAAATTCTGGTGACCCATGCGCCACATGACAAGTTCTGTGATCTTCTTCTGCTTCGTCTCCTGAGTTTTGTATTCCATGTCCACTTGGCCCGGACTTGACTCTTTTCATATTTTCTTGATTCCTAAAATAGATTTAAACAAAACATACGCAAACACATACTTATAACATATAAAGCACACATCTAAACACACTTATAGGAAATTTTAACATATTAAATAAACACTTATCAACACCAAAGGAACAAGGGGAAGATAGAGAGTGAGACAGCAGATGGGCATCAATTGGATACACTTTTGTGAAATAAATAGAGGCTATGATAAAAAAGTTGATTTATCAAATGCCATTATTACCAAATATTTTTCAACTTCAAAATATGTAAGCAATGAAATGCATGAAAGCCAAGAGTGAAATTAGTGAAAATGGGTCCAGTAGTGATGAGAATCTAAGGAGAACAGTAGTGATGAGAATCTAAGGAGAACAATGGATGAAAGTTCGGCAACTTCCGCTAGAGAAAATACAAGGAGGATAAGGAATAGAAGGTCCTTGAGAATGGTGTCATGGTTGGCCCAAACAATTAGGAATATGGGTACAAATATGTAGTAGTTTGTCGAAAAAAATATTGTTGTGAGAAGAATGTGGAGAAAGCTAAGTAGAAGAATCGGTGCAAAGGCCCCATGTCACATTCTTCTCAATAGACTGCTAACCACCTATTGGTCGGCTACATAGAGAAGAACAATTGCCCCCACGTGAGTAAGAATTGAGGTATTCTAGGTCCACCAGTGTATTCAATAGGTTAGAAGGAACTGGGGTAGCAAGGAATGAGACAACGTATGGTTATGGAAGAAATAGTGGACACAAAGATGTTGGCCACACCATCAATGTGAATGACTATCGTTCTCCATATTATCTAGTAGAGGAGATAGAAACAAAGTTCCTCATCCATAAGAAATGGACAATTATGATGAGTACACTCCTTCTACGATATGATCAAAGCATTAAGAAAGGCAACCATGTTGATCATGTAAAGAAGTATAATACCTACATGAATTTCTTAGGAGGAATCCTTGAGCACAAATGATGAGACTTACACATCACTTGGAGAAGCCAAAAAATGGTACAATAAGCTAATGCCTGACGCCATTCACAGATGGCCAGATTTGAAAAAAATTGATCCTCTAATGCCAAGCAATCCGGCAGAGAAGCGTATTGACCTCACGCTCCCAGAGCCAAACCCTCACCGCAAAGGCCACAACAGTCTCGAGATTAGGCTGCACAAGAGGAAGATCAACTAAGGCAGAATCCTCACACCAATCAAGTGAGTGATATTTGAATTCTTTACAAAAGGCCACTTCCCGTGAGTGATATTTGAAATCTTTATGAAAGGCCACTTCCCAAGTTGATCCCAACAATGTCACGATGATAGATACAGTAATGGGCAAGGCTGTGGTGGATGAAGTTCAAATGATAAATGATACTGAAATGAAGGGTCTGGCATTAGAGACTCAAATAGATGATAAAACTGACCCAATAATTATAAACTTCGAGCTTCAAGCTTCTCCAATTGAAAATTCGGGGAGATTTTTTGTCAATCAGGGCAACACCAAACTATTCTAGGTCGGCAACAATTTGTTTGAAGAAATGAGTCGAAGGCTATAAGAAATCTTAAAGCAATCTCTTAAAGTTTTCACATGGAGACATGAACACGTAGTAGGAGTTTACTCTTAGATATCCTATCATGCTTTGAAGGTTGATACTAAATCTCCATAAATAGAAAATAAAACTACTAAATCTAAAAATGTATAAAGCCTTGAAGGATGAAGTTGACAAATTGATATCCAACGGTTTCATCTATGAGGTTGGGAAGAGGCACATATGCATTAATTTTTTGAATTTCAACACGTCGTGCCCCAAAGATAGCTTCTCGCTGTCTCGCATTGATCAACTCATCGATGCAACAGTTGGGCATGCCTTGTTGAGTTTCGTGGTTGCCTATTCAGGCGATAATCAAATTCCTATGTATAAATCAAACAAAGAGCATACTTTCTTCATCACTGACAGAGGTTTGTACTACTACAAAGTGATGCACTTCAGCATAAAACACACCAAAGAAACTTACTAGTAAATTGAATGTTTGCCATTGAAATTGGCAAAACAATGGAAGTATATGTTGATGACATGCTCGTCAAGAATTTAAAAATTGAAGATCACATCACCCACCTTGGAAAAATATTTGACATCATATGACAGTATCAACTGAAACTCAACTCACTTAAACGTGTGTTTAGAGTAGCTTCGAGTAAATTTTTAGGCTTTATGGTTAATCAACGAGGGATTGAGGCTAATCCAGAAAAAAAAAAGTTTAAAGCCATGTTGGAAATAAAGTTACCACAGAAACTTAATGAAGTGCATAATCTTATAGAAATGGTCGCTAAATTAAATCTCTTCATATCTAAGTCCACTAATAGATGCTCTTGTACTTCACATAAAGCCTCATGACAAGCAAAGCATTTCAAGAAATCATTATCCTTACATAAATGCAAGACTCTAACTTGGGAGGTTTGATAAGTGCATTTTGTGCACTTATTCGGACCTTTAAATTAAGATTTTATCCCGTTATTTTATGAATTTTTTACTTAATTTAGTGCATTGTTCTTTCTATTTCACTTTTGGAGCCGTTTATAAGCAATTGAAGAAGAATTGACGGAAAGAGCAACAATTTGGTGAAATCGATGAGCAAATGAGAAGAATTTGAGTTTTTGAAATGAATATCAGGATCCAAATATTGGAGGATGAGGAAGAATATAAAATCAATACGTTTAAGGTATTTTGAAGTGATAATGAATAGTTGAAACAAATGATCAAATACTTGAAAGTCAAAAAAATCGAATTGAGAAACTACCGATTGAAGCATGTGGGAAAATTAGAAAAAAAAATGGTATTAAAATCTCCACAAGACAAATAATATACCATTGGAAAGATAATTAAATTACGAGTCCATCATTTTTTATGGATCTTAATTTGGAATTTCCTACAAGAAGTTATGGTCGTTTGAAAAACAATCGCTGATTGGAAAAAAAAAATAAGTTGGGAGATCGCCCAACACCATAAAATTCCAGTAGAATGCTTTTTGGCTGGCCTAGGTGATCGCTCGAGTTTTTTCTAGTGATCGCTCAGTGTATTTTCTTAAAAATCGGATTTTGTTGCCTTTTTGAGTTCGACTCTAATTAGAAAATCTTTTTGGGACGCGATTTTAATGATTTTATGGGATCTCTTTGGGTACTATTATGGAACTATAAATATGAGTTGTTAACTCATAATTAGATAGCCGATATTTGGGAGAAAAATAAGAAGAGAAATAAGAAACGAAGATTGAATGAAGATTAAGATCGTCTATTTCAAGTTTTCTTCCTATCAGGGTGATGACATCTATATTTTATTTTTATTTTTATTTTCTTCTTCTTAGTATGTTAGGCTAAGTTTTTTTAGTGCTAGGATCATGATGAAACTTGTATCATAAACCTTTAATTCTTTGAACTGAGTTTTTATATTCAAGTATGTTTTTAATTTTGAATAATTGATATTGCTTTCTTCTTCTCTATAACTATATGCGCAATAGTTATATGAGTTTTGTGGCTTATTTTACCATCAAGTTATTGAAAATAGGTTAAACACAGTATCAATTTTCGTAGATTCCAATAGGGGATAGAGTTATACCGCTATACTTTACGTGATCTTTAAATATTCAAAAATTTTAATACATTTTTGTATGTTCGCATACGTCATAGAGATATAGTCGGGTCATATATATGGATATGTGATAAGTGTGGTTTTACACTTATCTGAACCATCAAAAGTGGACAATTGTAAGCACTCTAAAGTGATTTTCTACTTAATTATGTGTCTATTTAATTGTTTTAGGTCAAAACCCCGAGATCGGATGGAATTGGAGAAAAATAAAGCAAAATGAGCAAAGAAAGACTGAAAATGCATGAAGAATTGGAAATGGGGACCAACTTGCAAACATTCAAAAGTTGAAAGACTTGAGTTGCAAATACAAGAGGACTAAATTGAAATGAAAGAAGAAATCAGATGACTAAAGAGGACAAAGTCTAAAGTTGGAGGACCAAAGTGCAAAATCTGAAAGTTGTAAGCTGGGCGAGCTTCCAGCACTGGTGAAGCAAAGCAGAGAACAAAACGGCTTACTTGGTCGATCGCCCAGTGCAAATTTTTGGCCAGCGATTTTTGTTTCCTTTTTCAGTTTGACTTCAACTAGGAAACGTGTTGGACGCGATTTTCATGATCTTTTGGGAATTTTTTTGGACACAATAAGGACACTATATATATATATATATATATATATATATATATATATATATATATATATATATATATATGAGTTATTAACTCATAATGAGGGTAGTTGAATTTTGGGAGAAGACAAGAGAAGACGGAGAAAAGAATGGCGAAGATAACGAAGAACGACCAAGATCAAGAAGATTAGGACAGGAAGATCAAGATATCTTGGTGCAAGATAATCAACATCTTTTCATCTTTTCTTCAGAACCCGGTTATGTATTCAAATCTTCTAATATTTTATTCTTCCCGAATCATGAGTAGCTAAATTCATAGTTTGGATGAACGATGTAGCCTAAGTTTAATTCCTTATTTTCGAATCTCAAGTTTTGATTTATAAATTGTTCAAGTATTTGATTTTACTTCTTTTCTTAATACTTGGAATAACTGGCCATTATTTCATTTGATTTTGTAGATTGTGATGAACTGAGAAGTAAATTATTAATATAGACCACATATTAAAATCCGGCAATTGGATAAGAGGTAGAGATACGCTTTTATTATTGTTGCGGTTTGAATTGAATTCTTAAGAGAATTAATGAATCTAATTAAATACCATTCTGACTACCTAAGTTGACTTAATTAGATAGGACTAATTTGAACTTGATAGAGGTAAATTAGGTTAAATTCGTGAATTCGACCAAATACAACTTTATGAACAAATCTTGAGAGGAGAAAATAGATATGACAACTATGGTAAATTCGTTTGTCCAAACGCTTCAACCATTCTATTTTATTAAATCTTGATTTTAGCTTTCACATTAGTTTTTACTTTGTTTTTCTTATTTTGGAAAATCTTAAGTTCTAGTTAGAATCTCTCAAATCAGTTTATTTTTAAAAGTGCTTTCTACAAATTAATCACTAAAGATTAATTGAACTAATACATAAATAAGATAGTCTTCGTGGGAACGATAATCCGGACTCAAAATGTCCACTTTATTACTTTTGTGTGATATTGTACACTTGCAATCACAATATTTTCACAACAATATGTTTAATTCTACTCGAGCGAGATTGTTAAACAAATTAGGAATATTGATTTTCATAATTAATTTGTGTTATTAAATTCAACGATTTGAGTTAAAGGGGATTGGTATAAATAGATTCGGGATCCTCGCACGCTTTTCTTTTCCAAATTTAAAGTAATTCTTCATAAATTTAATCTTTTAATTATTTGAGTTATAATTATTTAACTATTCTTAGATCATATTTTAGTTAGTTTAAAACACCAAATTTCAAAAGTAATTTCATTCAGTTAAGGTTATTATAATTGCCATTGAACTATCTAAATTCATGTGGGTACAATACTTGGATTCAAAATCTACTTTATTACTTGTTCGATTCGTACACTTGTGGTATTACAAAATAAACTGCTAACAGGGATAATATTGTATATAAAAATATCTCTATTTTATTTGGATGCCATGTAGGGCAAAGAGCACACATGGCACAGTGACAGAAGTGCACATGGGTCTCCTTGAGCATAATACTTAAGCCTTGACAAACGAGGCGTATCAAGAAGCCTCGTCTAACAGAGCATAAATTCAACACTTAAAAATAATTGGAGATATTGAATGATACATATATTAGCCTCTTTTCATTCTCAGATATGGACGAGGTTCGTAGTGCAAAATCTAACACTCTATAACAATCTTATTGCGTAATATCTATACGTGCACAACATATTCCTACTTGCATGTCAAATCCAATCTTTTGAAACTCTAAAATTGATGAAATTTAAGGATTTTGGGGGTTGAAATAGAATAGTGTTTCTAAACTAAATTATTACAAAGGTTTGAGAAATAACCTAAATTTCCTTAACCGTTTACCTACAAATACTAGGTCCCCTTTATCATTTGCATGTATGCGAGATTTTTTGTGAAATATATGCACAATTACATAAGGTTATTCCAAATCCATCTTCTATATAGATTTTTTGGTGAATGACTTGATCGTCGGAATGGCTTCGTCTACTGCACCACCCTCGTGTAACCAGTAATTAACAGTCTAACGTGTACTGAAGTATGTAGATATCAACTTTGTGCAAACTGTGACATAGAGAGTTTCTGTTGACTTTACGTCCTACCGAATTTTGATGTCAACATAAGTAATTGCTTTTAACTCTTTTAGTGTTGGTTTTTCAACCATAACATTTTAAGTCGATCTGCTATTGACTATTAAGAAATCCGTAAATATCCTGACTGACTTTGGGGCTCTGCCAACTATGATTGGCAAAGTGATTTTGCCTATTAGTATACTACAGTAAAGCCATATAATAGATCTGTGTGGAGATTAGCAGGTGGTCTACCTCATTTTGATCAAAGGTCGACCTGAAGAAAATATTGATCAAACTTCCGTTATCAATGATATATTTATTTGCCACCTCAGCCCCGATTACTAAGGCATCACAATAGGGATAATGAACCTCATCTTTGTCCTTATCCATGAAACCTATGAGTTCATAAGCAATTTGTTTGTCTTGACATACTTTTCTCTATGTACCAGAAGGCTCTTTATCACTTTATAGGCATAATTTCATTGTGCATTCATTGATTGCCTTATGATGTAGAGGATTCTAAAGATCGACTGACTGGCCTTAACTATGTCAACTAATGTAAAGATTCTATCTCGGTTGAATTGTCTTTTGAGCAACTGGATTTCTTCGAGGCTGGTATGGCATTTACTATGAGGGTCGGCCTCTTGATCCGTAAGGTCAGTACGTTATTCTATTTGATTGCCTGGCATTGAAAGATTGGTCCATCTCTACAATAAGATCTTCCATGACTGTTTTCATATTTACACACTCAATAATATCATGATCATGTGTATGGTGATACCTGCAGTACTTTCCTATGTATGGAGTCCTCACGTCTCTAGAATTCTAGTTAGAATCCTTTTGGTTGTACGTTATTCTAGTATCGATAGTATTCACCTTGATAGTCTAATAGTTGTACCTCAGATGAGGTGGGGGCAATTTCCTTTGACTTGGTATCGGGGCATTTTTCTTATCCACGGGACAGCTTAGCCTTTGCTGCACATCAACTACTCGTACCATTTCTTGATCGTGGATATATTTCTTAATTATATCTACCAACTCTTCATAAGATGTAGGCTTTCAATTGCAAACATCCCTCCAAAAAGGAGTCGACTGGTTTAATTCGAATTTCAATACGTGAAATACAATTTCTTGTGGGATACTTTCTACTTCAATTATTTTCTATGTGAAGCAGTTGAGGTAACTCCACAAAAATTTCCCTAGCTCATGCCTCATGTTATGAATGTACCATTCTAGGAGTTCCCATCGTAAACATATGAATGAACTACTTCTTCAGATCTAGCCAGCTATGAATGTTGCGAGGCACTAGCTTATTATACCATTTCATAGCCACTCTATAAATAGTAATATAGAAGCATCGACATTTGTGATCGGGTAAGTATTGTATTCTATAACATGATTGATGATATTACTATATTTCTGCATTTTTGGCATGGAAAACTTGCTTGGCTCTCCCAATTTTTTTATTGCGTCGGAGAAGAGGACGTACTTATCGTTGTCATCCATTTCTTCTGGTCGAAGAGTTCTGTTCTCATCCTTTCATCTGGATAATGAGGAGTTCTGTTCTCTATTTCTTTTGGTCTAGGAGTTCTATTCTCTATCCCTTCATCGATGGTTTTCTATTTTAACGGTTAGGACAGCATTCTCATGCCCATTTCTTCCACATATCCATGCATTGTCTCATTCCTTTCTACTTTGAAGCCTCATTCTTTGACTTCCTCCACATCTTCTCGTAGGGGTGGAATGGAATGTCCATTTTACATGAAAATTGCCTCATGCAGTATTTTTTCTGCTAAATGTTGTATGTTTGCAACCATATTTTCGACCATACGCGCCAATCGAGACACCATTCTTGAAGATCTTATATTTTTTCTTCTCTGGGCATTACCTCCATTGGACGTAGGAGTGGGCACAATTCAGTTTGGTCTGATTTGAAAAATAACCAAACTAAACCGAGAACTAATGGGTATCTTGTAAATGGAACCATCGGTTCCAAATTTAATTATGGAACCACACTGTTTGGTTCAGTTCGGTTTGATTTCATATTTAAATTTTTATAATTCCAACAACTATATTTTACAAATTCAGTTTTTAGATATCTTTGAGTTACATTATATTTATCGTGGTTACATGTTAAAATGCGTCCTTATATTGCATTGGCTATTACATTCAATGTGTAGCAATAAATGTTGTACATTCAAAATTCATGTATGATTATATGTTACATTGTTAAGTTACCTTATGTTGCAATGTCTGTTATATTCAATGTTTAGCATTTGACGTTATGGTATGGTCACTTGATTTGATGTTATATGCGTTAAAATAATAAGTCGGTTATAGAATGAACAAAGGGTTTATTAACATTACAATATAATTTACATTCTATACAATGTTATAGAATGATTTACGTTCCATACAATGTTGGAAAAAGTTAAAATTTTGCATTGGATATTAAAGTTTCACTTTCCTTTTATATGTCGCATTAGATGTTACAATATGTATGGCCTGTTACATTCCATTGATTGTAGTTAGATGATTTTTGTGTCAAATATGTATTTTTATTTGTTAATGCAATTTGTTCATATGTTAAAATGTTAAATGGTTACATTAATTTATTAATTGCAGTGCACGATATTCGTAGGCATGAAACTGTTGACCACAAATCCTAGCTGGATTCCAAATCAACACCAAATTGCTTTTCTTCTATCTATATGTCTTGATCATGCACACTCAACACCACAAGTCATCTGACATAGGCAGTCGGAGAGGCCACCGTATGTGCTTTGACGCCCAAGTTAGAAATCATCTCTTAGCCGGACTAGTTGAACTTGTCAAATATATTCAATTCTTTAGTTGATTTAGAAGAACTTACCTTCTTACTGGCCTCATTCTTCTTATTTATAGCTTGGATTTAAATGGTCTATGAGCATTCTACTCTTACACATGTTTGATTGACCTCCTCCATCAAGTAGTCATTGTCGCCATTCTTTTATACGTATGACTTTGGATTTCTAGATAGTCACTTCATCCCATTTACACTATTTCTCTGTGTCAGTTTAATAGAGCCATATTACTTATGTTCCATCAATCAGTTATGGTGGTCCGGTCTTCATTGAGCTCCCAGACTACCTTTGACTGTTTGACAGAGGCAGTCTAACTAAGAGTAAAGCATCTTCCAGATGTCGCGTATGTGATATGTCTTATGCATGGCTGAGTTGGTGATTAAAGTTACACGTAGGGTGCTATGTGGACGCGTTATTAAGAGGCGTAACATTAGTCCCCCTAAGCCCAGAACTTAATCATTCATGTAAGTTCATGGGCTTATTGAGTCATGTACCAAAGCACCGAGTCTTCCTGCGGTTAAATGGACTGGATACGTGCCGGGGCGTGCTATAGTCTGTGGTGCGGCATTGAATGATTCTATCCATCATTATGCACCGGAATGATACTACTCCAAAGTTATGGAGCCAAGATAAAGATTCGGAGCATGGACACTTGTAGGATACTAATTTGATTTGTTCAGAGTTGACCATTGAGTGGTTTAGTGGGTTACAAGTTGGCTTAGTGTTTCGGATTCCCAAGTTACGAAATGCTCGAAATGATGGCCTTGGGACGTTGGCAGGTAATGATGAGAGCTGCATTATTTAAGGAGTTTGCGACTGACGCTCCTACGTGTGTGTGTAATGCACCAGAACATCTAGAACGCTAATGCTCTTAGGTTTTCCTGCTCTTCACTTTGTACGATTTAGATTAGAGGACACGTGGACACCCCAGATCTGTTGAGCAAGAATTTGAACGGTGGGGATGGACTACGATGTCCTACAAAAAGCCTAAGGCAAGCTACGCCCAACTTTTTCACGTTCATTCTAAAACCCAAGTGCATTCAAAAAGGAGTTTCAGCTTGTCTTGAAGCCAGAGAAAAGAAAACATTTTTCAACCAAGGTGACCCACTTGCCCCTTTTTCAGTCTTCGACCTTTCTTTCAAGCGACATTATCCTTTGCATCCAGAAACTATTGAACAAAGTCTTGCCAATCTTTGAAAGGTACACTTCCACGCGTGCCAATGTGTGTGTTTATTTACATACTTTTCTTGCTGTTTTGTAATTGTTTTGTTTTTTAATTGTTATCTATTTTCTTTATTTCAAAAAGGGTACAACTTTTCACCATCGTAAGATGGTTGATAGTGGTAGTAGTTTGGAAGATACTGGGTGAACTACTCCAAGAGAAATGGTAGTTATGGTAGAGCATATTAGGGCCATCTGTGCTATTTCAAAAATGGCCTTCAATGCCATATTTTAGGTTGATTAGGAAAAAGAGGGTTGAATAATTCATCGGAGTAATAAATTTGGGTGATTCTGACAGCGAACCAGAGAGGACTACACTTATGATGGCCAAATTAACGCCAGATGAAGCTGCTGATTTGCAAAGGTAGAAGGAAGAAAGCTCAAGGTAGAAGAAAGACAAATTGGTGGTTGGACCCTCCAAGGTGATGAATCCAGGAAATGGAGGTAGAATCAGTCCTCGGACCCACATGGTGAATCTTGAGTTAGCACCAGATGAGGTAGACTAGTTAGAAGAGTGGGTGGAGTATATTAGGAAGTTGTTTGGGGGGTGTGAAGATCTGGAGTTCGACCCTAGTTACTAGGCTTGTAGCAAATACCCCACCAAACTGAGCATGTCTGACTTTACGAAAGTTTTGAGTAAATATATGATACCCAAAGAGATTAAGCTTATATTCCCTTTGAAGGCAGACATGCCTTGTGACCCCCTAAAGGTTAAATAGCCATAATAAGTGATGTCTTCGAGTGCGGGATGAGACTGCCCCTACACCTTTTTTTAGGGCCCTACTTAGGAGTTATAATGTGTGTCCATACCAAATGTCTCCCAACTTATGGACCCAAGCTATATGCACTTAGCTTTTATGGCAAGAAATAAGTCTAGGTTACTCTATGCCTCTTTATGTCTTCTACACTATTTTTAAATTAAATAAGTGCGCTAAAAGAGATGGAGAACCTAATGAGGGAGTGAATTTATTATCTCACACCTAGAGGAACACATAGCCCCATTATCATCGGCCATCACTCTCCTATCAAACACTGGAGAGGTCAATGATTCCGGGTCGCAAGAGAATGGTAATGCTAGCCTAATGATCCGGTCCTGAAGATTACAGTCTCTCGGACCCTGTTTCATCGGCATGGGTTTAACGACTTACTCATGCATGCTAATGTATTTATACTTCTACCTATCTAACTGAATTTATCCACCATGTAGGGAAGGTGCCTAGTCACTTGCTGATGAAGAAGGACTTTGAGGTTCTAAGTAAGCTCTACGCCTACAAGGGAGATTTTTCCTCAATCATTTGATTCGATCACCTGTTCGTAAAGCACGGCCTAATGAAGAGACAAGGTATATCTTGACCAGGTTTTCCTAAATGCCAATGTATTCACTTAGGCTTACAGTTTTATCTTGTTCATTACAGTTATGCTGGGTTATCTGACTATTTGTTTGTTCTTCAGGCTCAAACACTTCGCCAAAGATTGGCTTGGCCGGTTTAGCAGCTAAGAAAATTCTTCCAGTGGTGAGAGAAAAATAAGGGGATAAAAATCAAAAGAAGGAGTTGGTCAGTCTTAGCCTAAAGTCCTCGGAGCAAACATCAACCTCGCAAATCCTAAACAAGCCACTCTTGCACCATCCATGGCTGCCCAGGGTATGCAACGGATGGTGCAGAAGCAAGAAATTGGCATAAACCAACAGAAAAAATGGACACGCGAGGCAAAAAAAAGAGAAAGGTAGGAAATCTATTACCTCTGGCTCTTCTGTTAGGGAGACCTGACCTTCTTCCAAGCGCTCTTCTAGGGATGAGGAGGAATTGGAAGTTCTGGATGATGAAAGCCTTATTAGAAGAGCCAAAAAACCAAGAACTTCTTCATCAAAATCCCTCCAAAACCAACCTACCGGATGAGCACTAAGTTTAGAAACTGATGAGGTGTTCGAGCCACAGGCCTCAGAGAGATTGAACTATGATCAGTCGGTCCACATAAAGAAAGTCTTAGAAGAGAGGCCATCTGATATTAATTTCGAGGTTTTTGATATGATCCTCCCTCATCTTCAATGGACGATCATCATAGTTAACTCATTTTGGACAGATGGCTGGGCTTCCTATTTTGCTAAGTCATCAGCCGAAGCTAAGCTAACTGCTGCCAAGGCCCTTGCTGCCCGATCCCTTGGTTCTGATTGAAAATGTGGAAGTCAGTGTTCGCGGCTTGGAATTAAATAAAAGAAATGTGGACACTGCCCTCCGGAACGTAGATAGCATAATAAAAGACCAGGATTACAACAAGGAGTGAACCACTTGGCTACAGGTCCCTCAATGAGTCGAAGCAAGAACTGAGGATCGTCTCCAATGAAAGGGACAAGCTGAAGGCAGATGTGCAAACTATCGAGTATAATGTGGCCGAGTTTTTTAAGAGATGCGATCATGCCATTTGGGCTGAGTTGACAACCAAAGCCTTTGAAGAGGCCACCGAGCAGAAAAATGGGCTAATAGAGAAGGTGGTCGATCTGGAAAATGCCATGGATTCCCTCAAGGTAGAGAACTCCCAACTGAAGGAGGAAAACCTCAAGTTGGAGAGTATTAAAGAAGTAGTGAAGGCTGGAATAGAAAACTTCTGGAATCAGTTTGAGTTCACTTCAAACTATAAAAATCTCCAGTCCTTCTTTTCAATTATAGGGCTATTTCAATTATAGGGCTAGGCAAGTGCTTGCCAAGATCAAGGAAATGCAAAATTATTTAGATTTATCCATCATCGAGGTGAACTATCCAGTTCCAAAAAAAGTCGGGAATGAGACAGCTCAATCCCCACCTGAAGCATAGGATATGACTCTTGCCTTTTCATTTATTTAAGTAAATCAATGTACTGGTTCATCATTTAAATGAACGAATATCAGTTTTATTTTTCAATGCACGTGCCCCGGATCTTGCACATTGTTTACACTCTATTTGCTAAACTCGGTGTATTTAGCTTAACTCAATATTCTTCCTTAGCAAGATAATGTTGGTAGATCACCAGATCTTCCAAAGTATAAGTACTTTGGTATAAATGTAATAAATGAGATATGCTGGAGCAATTGGACAATCAAGATAAGTGTAAGGCACTTTCTTAATCTTGAGTGTGTTATCTTTAATTCGTGTATCTCTTATCAATCTTAACAAGTTCAGGTGCTCTGACAATTAATCACTCATATGATTATGAACTTCACGATTGCCAACCAGTTTGGTTGATTTAACCTGTATTGAGAGAATGACACATGCTCCTAATTTCGTGTAATAATCGTTAAAATCCATGTTCGTTGGCTAATACATGGTTTGTGAAAGAATTTAAGATGATTAATATAAACTATTTATAAACAAAACATGTTTAATGTGGCTAGTATAAATTACTCCATGTGTTGGCCGATCCATGTAGGCTTTGTGCAAGCCGTTAGACCACTTTCTTACGTATCAACCATTTATCTGCCTATATCACTTTATACACTACCTTACACTTTGTGTCTGATACGCTATCAAAACATCATTATAAATGTCGTATCAATCAATCAAATAAAAAACCAGACTCATTATTAAACACCTATTGTGTGGACTTTTATTGGACATCAGTTTGGATGGTTACATGCTCCAAATAATAAAGGACCCCAGGCCCACATACTCCAGAAAAATATACAAACGGATAGTTATAGGTGGGAACTCTAGATAATGTTAACTAGTCCGAATATGAGTACTCCGGTAAATGGAAATTAGCCCTGGCTCGTGATTTTCTTGCCACTTATGTGGTAGGTCCACGTCATTATTGGCTGAGATAGGCCTAAATGTGAAGAGTCCAAGCCCAATAAGAGTAGTTCGGTTTAATTGGGCCCAATGAATTTAATGAAGTCGAGTCTAGTTATCAATCATAGGGCCTTCGCCTGCCACGCATGCGTCATATAATTTGTGGGCATAACACTAGTCCTCCAAGCCTGAGTTGTACATTTATGTGTAGGTCGGATGTGAAAATGTGAATTATCAACTAAGCAATGACTTTCTATTGGCCTCAGTCAACATAATAAGGCCTGCCAAAATTTTGGCAGCATCTCTCCTTGATAATAATGGCTAATATGACAAAGAGGAAGTACTACAAAGAGCTTGTTGCCGGAGCTGAATCCTAGATGGTCATCTTTCGTGGCGAGACATCGCCAGAGTGAAAAAATATAGGAATACTTCTCGCATGGGGAGGCATAACATAAGAATACTCATTTTTTCTGCTTTGCACATTGTGTGATGTAAATTTATTCCAAGTGTGACCATTTCAGACTTCTGTATAATGTAGGGTACTATGGGCCCGTGTTTCAAGATAGTTGGACTCTTGGGTCCTTGTTTCGGTTAGACACTGGGGTCCGTATTTTACTTGGATGGACACTTGGGTCCTTGTTTGAATGGGTGATAACCCTTTCAAGTAGATGTACTTGATTGTATCTTTGGGAGAGCGTCAGAGTGTGTCACTCTGGAGAGCATCGGAGTGTGAACTTCAAAATTTGTGGACTGCCCCCTGTGCTTAATCTCCAAACACATACATATATTCCACTGAATGGTCTTGGTGTGTAGGCTAACTAGTTATTGGCTCTGCTTTAGATTTTTAAAAGGTCCATAAAACAAGAGAGAATCTAAATCTCCAAGCTCAATTCAGCATAACCCAAAAGAAAGGTCCAAGAATGATGTCTCCACTCTTTTCCAGATTGTTTCTATCAGCTATTTTCATGGCGAATTTAACTTTTAGCTTGTTAATCTTTTTCAGATATAGATTTTTTGTCGCTATTTTCTTGATTGGGTTTCTTCAACCCTTTCTGTCCAGAAAATTTCCATTTTTATATCAACTATTCTATCACAATTTTTCAGGTTTATTTTTGCACAATTTTCTCAGATCATTAACAATCATTTTCAGGCTTATTTTTTGCACTTTTCCAGTGGATAAAAGATCATTTTTAGATCTTGAGCAACCATTTTCAAGTTTATTTTTCACACTTTTTCAATAGATAAAAGATCATTTTCGCATCTTGAACAACCATTTTCAGGCTTATTTTTCACATTTTTTCATTGGATAAAAGATCATTTTTAGATTTTGAACAACCATTTTCAGGCTTATATTTTACACTTTTTCAGTGGATAAAAGATCATTTTCATATCTTGAACAACCATTTTTGGGATTATTTTTCACACTTTTTCAGTGGATAAAGATCATTTTCAGATCTTGAACAACCATTTTCAGGCTTATTTTTCACACTTTTTCAATGGATAAAAGATCATTTTCAGATCTTGAACAACCATTTTTAGACTTATTTTTCACACTTTTTTAGTGGATAAAAGATCATTTTCAAATCTTGTTTGGTAGCACATTCACTCTTTCAGGTCTGCCTAAGCTTTTTCACGTATTTCTTCGTAGTTTACAGTATCGTTTCTCACAGAAGGCACCAAAATGTTGGCCACAAATCCTAGCTGGATTCTAAATCAACACCAAATTGCTTTCCTTCTATCTAGATGTCTTGATCCTGCACACTCAACACTAGAAGTTAGCTGACACAGGTAGCCAGGGAAGCCACCGTATGTGCTCCGACGCCCAAGTTAGAAATCATCTCTTAGCCAGACTGGTTGAACTTGTCAAATATATTCAATTCCTTAGTTACCTTCTTACTGGCCTTATTCTTCTTATTTATAGCTTGGATTTAAACGGTCTGTGAGCATTCTACTCTTACACGTGTTTGATTGACCTGCATCCATCAAGTAGTCATTATCTTCATTCTTTTATGCGACTGACTTTGGATTTGCAGATAGTCACTTCATCCCATTTACACCCTTTTTCTATATCAGCTTAACAGAGCCGTATTACTCCTATCCCATCAATCAGTCATGGTGGTCTGGTCTTTATTAAGCCCCTGGACTGCATGACAAAAGTAGTCCGACTGAGATTAAAGCATCTTCCAGATGTCACCTGTAGGATATGTCTTATGCAGGCTTGAGTTGGCGACTAAAGTTACAAGTAGGGTGCCATGTGGACACATTATTAAGAGGCGTAACACAAACTATAAATGTTTTCATCAATCACGACGGAGAAATAGTCAATATTTTAGTATTACATAATTGTACGTATGTCTAGATCATTGATATGATAATGTCCGTATTAAGTATTGATCGAAGTCAAAAGGTAATTGATAAGTACAATTTTGTACTTATTGGAGCTCACAAAAAGGGACGATTATGAGTACTCTTAGTTGCTTTCAGTTTAATGGCAATCTGACGAAAAGACGAAAAGAGAGCAAATAGAAGAAAAATGGACTCAATTGAACAGACAAAGAGACTTGGGGGACTTGGCATGCAAATATCAAAGAAAGAAAACTGGATATGTGTTCAAGTTAACCATGTGATCACATGGTTAACCATGTTTGCGATCGCAAGGTCCCAAGATATTCAGCAGAACATTAATTGATCAAACCATGCGATCGCAAGGCTATACGCATCAGCAGTTTGGCAGATTCCTAATGGGATTAAAACTCTACCAAGTCTAGGATAAAACAACTACCTAATTCACGTCTTGGAGGTTAGGAGAACATTATAAAAGGCAGATAATAACCAGAACAAAAGGAAGACAAATTTTGGGAACAAGATACAAGAGGAGAATCAAAGATCAAGGCACGAGATTGAAGATTCTTCAGCCAGAGTCACGGGTTTTATTTATTCTTTCTTCTTTTTCTTTCACCGGAACATGATTAATACAATTCTTGTATTATTTTACATAATCATGTCTAGATAATTTACTTATTTCTAGGATGAACGATGAAACCTCATGCGTTTAATTAATTAGAAGTTTTTCTGTTTTAGTAATTAATTGCGGTTGGGTTGATTATTCTTTATTCATTATTTCTATTATTTTAATGCCTGATCACCATTAGAATATATTGTGGTTTATATTAAATTCGAGAGATTCAATATAGATTAAACACGTGGTATTGAATAACATAAGGTCCAATAATAGATAGAGATTACTGTTATGCTCTATGAAATCCATATAGGTGTTCTTGAGATTTTATTGCATATGTTTATGTTCGAAACTTAATTAGAGATAATTAGGTTCGCATATCGTATTGAATTGATTGACTATCGAGAGAGGCTTTTGATTATTTTAAGAACACCGATTTTCAATCTAGGGTAATTATAAGCTAAAGCGATTAAACAAATAATTGATTAAAGAACGTGTAGGTGGATTCGCGAATCCTAGTGTCGGTAAAATTCGAATTCGTTCTCATAAATTTACTTTAATTGTTTGATAATTTAGATTTAATTAAAATAGTTTTAGAATCACAAAACAAAACAAATCTGTGTTTTTCATATTGTTAGAATTTGAATTATAAATTAATAGGTTAAATTAATATCTAGTACTCGCGGGTTCGACATCTTTCATATCACTTTATTACTTGTAATGATCTGTCCACTCGAGGGATTGAAATCGCACAACAAGTTTTTGGCTGTTGTCGGGGACTAGTTTCATTAATTGATAATTTAGTTTTAACAAATTTTTAGTATTTTTTATTTTTATTTTTATTTTTATTTTCAATTCTTCGTGATACTGTTGAATTTTATCTGTTTTCTAAATTTTCAAGTGTTAAGTGTGTATGTCCCGTACAAAAGATCTTAATCTATTTGATTTAGACCCAGAAATTGAACGGAGCTTTCACCAACGACAACGTGAAAAATGAGAAAAGAAAAGATATCAATAAGACACAATGACAGACCACTGAGTACATGTTCAATTACCTGCAGATGTGATAAATAATCAAGCACCAATAGCTCGACTAGTTGAAGTTAGTGAATGAGATATTCTCATGGGTGAGTATATGATGCCACCGATTGTTGAGAATCGGTCCAGCATAGTCTATCTGCCTTATGGACACAATAACTTCCAGTTGATGCCAGATGTGATGAATTTGTTCTCGAACAATCTGCCGTTCTATGGGATGATAGGTGAAAATCCTCACTACCATATTTCTCACTTCGATGAATACTGTGGAAATTTCAAATACCACGATGTTAATGAAGAAACACTGAAGATGAGGCTCTTCCCACACACATTAAAAGATAAAGCTAGAGAATGGTTAGATTCTCTACCGCCTGGAAGCATCACTACTTGGGCAGATCTAATCCAAAAATTTAAACTGAAATATTTCCCTCCAGAGTAAACAGGCTGAAGTATGAAATTTTCAATTTCCAACAATCTGAGTTGCAAAATTTTCACGAGACATGGGAAAGATTCAAGCAACTGCTCAGAAAGTGTCCAAGTCATGGTTTCCCTTTAACAGCTCAGAATTATTATTTCTACTCTGGACTAACTCCAACCAGTCGTTCTTCAGTAATTTCTACAGCAGGTGTCTCTATCCAAAATAGATCTGCTGGTGACCTTTACAATCTATATGAAACCATGAGTGAACAGTTCATTATGTGGCCAGAGAGAGGATTACAGAAGAAAGCAACAGGGATGCATAAAGTAGACACCAATTCACTTTTACTGGCAAAAATCGATGCATTGGCAAAATAGATGGAAGCACTAAAATATTTTCATTCGGCCAATATGGTTCAGATGTCTCCACCAATCTGTGTAACTTGCGGGGCAAACCATCAGTCACCATAATGCCATTTAACCAAAGTTGATATGCCATCACCTAAACAAGCTGCATATGCTCAGAACTTTCAGCAACAGCAGAATAATCCATACTCACAGACCTACAATTCTGGATGGAGAAATCATCCAAACTTCTCCTATAGAAACACTCAAAATATTCAAAATCTGCCAAATCAGGGAAGATCCCAAGAAAAATGAGGATTAGAAGTGACAGTCGCTAAATTGTCAGAACGAATGAAGATGGGATTCAAGGAAGTGCAGAAAAGACATGATGGCGCAATAAAGAATATAGAGAATTAGATTGGACAGTTGACTAAACTATTGACCGAGAAACAACTAGGCACATGGCCAAGCAATACCGAGGTCAATCCAAAAGAGCAAGTCAATGCAATCACCACGAGAAGCGGAGCTCAGTTGCCAGAGATTCATATGACTAGACTAGGTGTAGAAAAGAAAACTGTGTCCAGCAAAGAGAGAGAAAACAAATCAGATGCAGAAGTTGCACAAGAAAAATGGGACTCTCCACCAGTTTATATTCCACCACCGGCTTACGTCTCTTCAATTCCATTTCCTCAAAGGCTGCAAAAATATAAGCTAGACCAACAATTCAAGAAATTCTTGGATGTATTCAGAAAGCTTCACATCAACATACCTTTCACCGATGCCTTAGCTCAAATGCCTAGCTATGCCAAATTCATGAAAGAAATCCTTTCAAATAAGCGAAAGTTGGAGAAACATAAAACTATGATGCTAACTGAAGAATGTAGTGCCATATTGCAAAACAAACTACCACCAAAACTCAAAGATCCAGGGAGTTTTACCATTCTTTGCTCTATTGGTAGTTTATTTTTTGATAAAACTCTACGTGATTTGGGTGCTAGTGTGAATTTAATACCTTACTTTATTTTTAAGTAGCTCAGTTTAAGAGAAGTAAAGCCAACAACAGTATCGTTATAGCTTGTAGACAGATCCATAAAACATCCAATGGGGATCGTTGAAGACATATTGGTGAAAATGGGTAAGTTCATATTCCCTACTGATTTTATTATTCTGGATATGTGTGAAGACAGGGATGTACCCCTCATTTTGGGTTGATCTTTCTTGGCTACTGGTCGGGCAGTAATAGACGTTCAAAAAGGAGAACTTATGCTGAAAGTGAATGATGAACACATTACATTCAATGTGTTCAAAGTAATTAAATTTCCAAGCTCTCCACATTCCTGTTTCGAGATTGATGCCATTAACCAGGAGAGAACCAACACTTACACATTGAAAAACCATTTAGACCAATAGAAACACATATCAATCAATAAACCAAATAGTGAAGAAAAATTATCCGATGAGGAAAATGAAATTTTCTTAGTTGAATTCGAGCAGGGCGGCAAAACAAAATCATATCAATATGATAAGGAAAAGATCAAGCTCTGGAAGGTAAATAAAAATTGGAGCGAAGTCGATCAAAGCAAGAAAATCAAGTCTTCCAAGGATCTATTCAAAGTGTCTTGAGTGATCACCATGACAAAGTCAAGCTAATGACTTTAAAGAAGCGCTTAATGGGAGGCAACCCATCTTTCTACCATTTTATTTAAATTTTCATATATTTTAGTTTTAGGATTTCAATTGACATTTTGCACGTTTTAAGATTTTTTTAGGATTTTTAAAGTAGGCTTTCAATTCTTAGGTAATGAGGTTATGATCATCGTCATTCTGCTATTTAAAAAAAAATCGGGTTTAGAAATTTTGTACTATGCGATTGCATGGTATAATCCTCTGCGATCGCATAGCCTAGACATAATACTTTCTGCACAAATTTTCAGGTACTTGCGATCGCATGACTTTATGTCCTTGTGATCGCAAGGACAACTAGAAAAAAAATTTGTTTTAAAAAAAAATTATTTTTCTTTTAGGTTATAACCTGCAGGCTAGCTGGATGACATTCAAGCAGAGATTTGCCGACCAACCTATACAGAATCCTCCACCAATTGATCCTACCACAACTCTTATTTCAGCACCATCTGATCTACTTCTGGGAAGTCTCTGACCTTTATATTTCTTTTGAATTTTTACATTGGGGACAATGTATATTTCATGTTTGGAGGTAGTGAAAAAATATTTGATCTGATGATGATACTTGATATTGATTGTTAATATTATTTTGTCGTGAAAAACAAAAAAAAATTAATTAATTGTTTGCATGTTGGTGTGATATGAATAGCCTTGCCGGCTAATAATAAATTTTTTTCTTTAATTTAACTTTAATCATGACTTGTGGACAGATTATTACTTTATTTAAATGTGGGGCTAATTAACCATGTCTGATATCGTGTTGTGTCGACCAGTTAAGATGATTTTTAGCTATGTTGGTGCACTTAAGTTAAAAACAATAGGATACCTTTTTTTAAAACTTAGAATCATCTGTATATCGAACAAGTAACCAATATTGTGAGAAAGTGGTTAGATAAGATGTGATAGTGGCTATCTAGGTTATGATTGATTCCATGTTTATTGAAAAATTGTGTGGAGCACTTTAGACCAGTTAGAGGAAACTAAGTAATGATCGAATGTTAGGAATCTAATCCTCACGCATGAACTTATTGCACACAAGGAACAATACCATTATTGTATTATAACTCTTTTCGTAGCCTTTTTGACTCGAGTGATAAAGTCATCGACCTAAAGCTCGTTACATGGGTCATTTAGAAGGCTTAATAGACTGAGTCTCGCACACTATTAATATCATATAACTCTTTTCGTAGCCTTTTTGGACTCGAGTGAAAAGGTCCGTAGGAGTTTCTTAAAACCCGATGCCCTAAAGTTCAAAAGACTTGGGAGTCATCGACCTAAAGCTCATTACACGAGTCATCTAGAAAGCTTAAAGGATTGAGTTCTGCACATAAGATTTAATTAAAAAAATCTGCTAAAGCCGGTGAAAAATCTTTTGCAAAGTAAACATGGAGATTAGATAACTAATGGGTTTGACTTACTTAGTAGAAACTTTCTAGTCAAAAGTGCTCATAAATTGGAGAATCTTCATATACCTAGGTTGTCACGATTACTTGTTTTCTCAACCAGCCTCGAGCAAGAAAAGAATAAGTGAACAATAACATTAGATCCAAAATCTCGGGAATTGAAAGAGAAAATCTTTTTGGGAGAAATATGTACCTAACGAGAGGGAAATGAAAAGTTGACCAAATGGTGGGGCTATCACCACTATAGAAATTTAATGGATCAAATTAACTGCTCTCACACAAATATCAAATATGGTTTAAATAGGATCATGTTTGCAATAGTAATACATTGATACTCGTCATGAATTATAAGCTATTGCAAATGCTAAAACAAGGACGGCAAGCTATTTATATTATGATTATTTTTATCAGTATGTGCATTATTATTTTTAGCTAGTTTATTCGAGTACGAATAAAAGTTCAAGTTTGGGGGTATTTGATAAGTACAATTTTGTACTTATTGGAGCTCACAAAAAGGGACGATTATGAGTACTCTTAGTTGCTTTCAGTTTAATGGCATGTTGTTTTCTTATTATTTTAAGAAATAATCAAATTCAAGTGTCACTCTGACGAAAAGACGAAAAGAAAGCAAATAGAAGAAAAATGGACTCAATTGGATAGACAAAGAGACTTGGCATGCAAATATCAAATAAATAAAACTGGATCTGTGTTCAAGTTAACCATGCAATCGCATGGTTAACCATGTCTGCGATCGCAAGGTCCTAAGATATTCAGTAGAACGTTAATTGATCAAACCATGCAATTGCAATGCATAAGCTCATGCGATCGCAAGACTCTACGAGGCAGCAGTTTGGCAGATTCTTGATGGGATTAAAATTCTACCAAATCTAGGATAAAACAACTATCTAATTCACGTCTTGGAGGTTAGGAGAACAATATAAAAGGCAGATAATAACCAGAACAAAAGGGAGACGAATTTTGGGAACAAGATACAAGAAGAGAATCGAAGATCAAGGTACGGGATTAAAGATTCTTCAGCCAGAGCCACGGATTTTATTTATTCTTTCTTCTTTTTCTTTCACCGGAACATGATTAATACAATTCTGTATTATTTTACATAATCATGTCAAGCTAATTTACTTATTTCTAGGATGAACGATGAAACCTCATGCGTTTAATTAATTGGAAGTTTTTTCGTTTTAGTAATTAATTGCGGTTGGGTTGATTATTCTTTATTCATTATTTCTATTATTTTAATGTCAGATCACCATTAGAATATATTGTGATTTATATTGAAGTCGAGAGATTCAATATAGATTAAGCACGTGGTATTGAATAACATATGGTCCAATAATAGATAGAAATTACTATTATGCTTTATGAAATCTATTTAGGTGTTCTTGAGATTTTAATGCATATGTTTATGTTCGAAGCTTAATTAGAGATAATTATGTTCACATATCGTATAGAATTGATTGACCATCGAGAGAGACTTTTGATTATTTTAAGATCACCGATTTTCAATTCAATGTAATTATAGGCTAAAGCGATTAAACGGATAATTGATTAAAGAACATGTAGGTGGATTCGCGAATCCTAATGTTGGTATAATTCAAATTCGTTCTCATAAATTTAATTTAATTGTTTGATAATTTAGATTTAATTAAAATAATTTTAGAATCACAAAACAAAAAATCTGTGTTTTTCATATTGTTAGAATTTGAATTATAAATTAATAGGTTAAATTAATATCTAGTACTCGTGTGTTCGACATCTTTCACATCACTTTATTACTTGTAACGATCTGTACACTTGCGGAATTGAAATTGCACAACAGTAATAACATTACAATAAGAAGTTGGTGGCAACTTGGCTCTAGTTAGGATAACAAATGATAATGCGGTCTTGTTCTATTTGTGGCTAAAAAGAAATGATCCAATTCTAACAAGGTTATCCACTTCAAGTTAATATTGCAAATTCATTGAAAAATATGACTACAATGAGCAGTTTGATACCTTCGGATGATACTATTGGGAAGAGAATCTAGTGATAGCCAAAGAATAACTAACCAAGAGGGGGTGAATTGGTTTTACAAATTTTTTCGTAGAATAATCTCAAAATAAGAAATTTAAGAGATATAAATTAAGCAATTAAAAATATGAGTACAATGTAAGTAAATAAAAGGGTAGATAGAGTGCAAATGATATTTTTATGAAGGTTTGATCTAACCAATGACCTACGTCCACCGTTACCAAGCTCTTCGTCACGAGCGCGGCCTTTCTACTATCTTGATTGACTTATGGTGCAATCAAAATCCTTACAATATTTTTGGTGACTTACAAACAAGGATCACCAATCCTTATACAATATTGAGCTTTAAATTGACCTCAATATGTCCCAATTATATAAAGAAATATATTTGAGATTGTATTTCTCTCTTGATAAAAGATAGATACAAGTTTAGTACCAAGAGAGACTAACACTTCAATGAATAACAATAAATGAAAAGCTCAAGTGTTATAAATAAATTTTGATGATAATGATGATTTAAAAGTTGATTTGATCAATCAAAGTTTTTCAATGAATGATTTTGAAGAAGTAAATGCAATGAAACTTGAATGAATTTTATAAATGTGATTCTCTCTTTTAATGTTCTTGTAAGTGTATTCAATGATAATAAATGAAGATGTATTTATAGAGATGAATTTTCACAGATTTTTGTCAAAACGGTTGACCTATAAGTCGGATGGTCAGAGATAGTCATTGGAACGGTAAAATTCAGAACAGATACTTTTTAGAAAATGACAGCCAAACAGTCGACCTATTGGTCCAAAAGGTCAATCGGTTCACGCCAAACAGTTGACCGTTTCCTCAGAACGGATGACCGTTTTCATTTTTCGAAAAGTTTTGAAAAATTAGTTTGTGACTTTGATAAAAATATTTTATGCAAGTGATATCAACATAGTTTTTGTGCATACAAATATTTTTTAGCTTTCATCCATCTAATGCTAAAAATCAAAGAATTAGTACATTTACAATTTTATCTAGAAATCTATTCTTCGATCGTGAACTTTGAATCTTGAATTTCTTGAACTCTTGTATTGATTGACTTTGATCTTGACATGCTTGAGAGTTCGATTTGTAACGCTTTAAATATTACTTGAAAATAGATTGTTAGTAAACAATACTAATTTGTTTGTTATAATCAAAATATTAAGGTTTAAAGTTAACCATAAGTCCACAATTTTCCCCTTTTTGATTATGACAAACAATATGATGTATAGTTGAGATTATAATAAATAATAAGATAAAAGATAGCATATATATTCTCCCTTTCTTTTTCAAGTTAGCATGGTTTGATAAATTTCTAAAATGACATTATTTTTATTTAATTGATTACACTATTTATTAAGCTATCAATTTTCATCACTTCACATCACATCACATATACGTTTTTTCCCCTTTTGCATAAACAAAAAGATAAATTCAAAACATTAAGGTGAAATAAACAAATTTCTCCCTAAATGAAACAAAATATGCAATTCATTGATAAGCTTGAAATTGAAAGACAATCATAGTTCAAAAGATATAAACTAAAATGTAACGACATTCATAGTTCAAACAAAAATAGGCATAAATGAAAAATAATTCCAAAAACATATTAACTAAAACTAGGGACACTAGTTCTCCGGCGGAAGAGGCGGAGAAAACACCATGTCAAGGCGGGTGTGAAGTGCTTGATGTGAAGCTAGCACTTGTTGTAGCAATGATGTCATACCGTCCACCTAGTTTTGTAAACCTCACACCGTATGTTGTAGGCTAACCGCAGTGTTGTGTAGGTCATTCATGGTATTTTTTGTAGGCTATCCATAGTAGTAGTAAGCGAGTCAATCCGGCCATTGGGCTATGTGAGCTCGGTCTAGGATGAGACGGGGGAGAAGCATCTTCATCATTGGGCTCGTCCATTTCCTCACCGTCCTCAAATGGAAAAATAGACAGTCCCGACTAGGCATCAAAGCCTTTTGTTTTCGCTACCCATTGACCATCTTCTTTTATAATTGTCATGCGCTTTTAGAGTAAGAATGTTGATGGTGTCGGTGGGTTTTGGATTGAGTATGACTTCATCACGAAAAGAGACTTTGAAGTGTTGGAAGATTTTAGTAAGGATCATCCCATAAGGTAAGGCCATAGGTATATGACCGCAATGAATCATGTTCATGTTCATATGATTGAGCATAATGTACGGAAAATCCACTTTTCGCCCTACTAGGATTGAGTCAATAAGGAAGAGGTCGAAATGATTGACTTCATCTAGGTGACATTTCCTATGTACGATAATGTGGGCAACGATGTTATGCAAGACTCGATAAGATAATGTGAGTTGATTTGAACTAAGTCTTATGCGAGTCTCGAAATGTTTACCGGTGACACGGAAACTAGCTTCAACAGGATTGTACCTTTCAAGATGAGGAATCGTTTTGAACTAAATATAAGGGTTTTACAATCCACAAGTTCAAGGATGGTACGAATGAGGGTTCGAGTAATTTTCATCTTTTTGTTTTTGACCATACAAGTAATACCCTCCCCGGAGAATAAATCATATTTCTATAAAACTCTTTCATGATATTGGGGTAGGCTTTTTCGTTTAAAGTGAGAATGGAAACCCAACCCATCGCAACAAAATAGTATTTTATACGGAAAGAATGAGAGTCAAATATAAAGGAGGCAAGATCGACATTCTTACTGATGAAGATTGAGCATTTATCAATGCCATTTTTTGGATGAGCCTCTTCTTTGGAGGATGGAGAAGGTTCTCTTTCCCTCCTTGGACGCTTACTAGCCATTTTTACCCGAGGCATATTGTTAGAAACGGATTATAGAAGCTAGGGTTTCGTTCGTCCGTTTGAAAAGTTGTTGTGGTCAAAAGTTGGGGATTTTTCAGATTTAAGAATGGGAATGATATGGGTTTTTGATTTTGAGTGTAAATTTGAAAGATTTGGAAGAGATTTGATGAATGGGGAAAGATTTGGAGAGAAAACCAAGAGTTCGCGCGAAGTGGGTAATGAAGAATTTGAAATTTTTCTAACTTAAAAAAGCTGATTTTCGTCGAAAAGGTCGATCGGTTGGCTAAACCGATCGACCGTTTGAACCTAGGATTTCAACTTAAACTCCATAGTCAGACGGACATTGAAACAGTCGTCCGTCTTAGCTGAAACGGTCGTCTGTTTTGGGAAACGGTCATCTATCAAAATCTGGTGATTTTTACAAAAACTCCCTGGTCAAACAGATAAAGAACCAGACTAGTAAATTGTTGTCCGCTTATCTTCAGACTGATGTCCGTTTGATGAAACGGTCATCCGGTTAGGCGATTTTGCTGAAATTTCACACAGATATTCATTTGGTGCTTTGTCAAAGATTTTTGAGTCACGTTTATTGTATGAATTTCAATCCATTATAGCATCCATACAGAGTTAGCCACATACTTCAGATTCATCAATTATACCTAGATTTCGTCGAATATAGGCAAATCATTCAAGTGATAATGGTTTTTTGAGAATATCGGCCAATTGCTTTTCCGTATTTACAAACTCAAAAGTTATATCTCCCTTTTGTGCATGGTCTCGAAGGAAATGATGCCTAATCTCAATGTGTTTGGTTCGAGAATGCAAAACAGAATTTTTAGATAAATTAATGGCACTAGTGTTATCACACATGATAGGTACATTTTCAAAAGATAGGTGATAATCGTTTAGAGTTTGTTTCGTCCGTAGGATTTGATCACAACAACTAGCAGCCGAGATGTATTCAGCTTCGGTGGTTAACAAAGCAACAAAATTTTGTTTCTTACTAAACCATGATACTAAGGCAAAGCCCAAAAAGTGACAAGTTCCGCTAGTACTCTTACGATCAATTGTGCAACTAACAAATCGGCATCCGAATAGCTAAATAAGTCAAAATGAGTCTCTTTGGGATACCAAAGACCTAATGATCTAGTTCCACTAAGATAACGAAAAATACATTTCACGGCACTATGATGGGAATTTTTAGGATTAGATTGATATCTAGCACATAAGCATACACTAAACATAATATCGGGCCTACTAGCAGTTAAATAAAGAAGAGATATGATCATACCTCGATATTTGGTTATATCAACGGGAGTACCTAGATCATTTTTATCTAATTTGATTGATGAACTCATTGGGGTATTCATTGGCTTTAATTCTTCCATTTCAAACTTTTCGAGCATAACCAAAATATACTTGGTTTGATTAATGATTATTTCATCATTAGTTTATTTGATTTGAGGTCCAAAAAAAAAACTTGAGTTCACCCATCATACTTATCTCAAATTCTCTGCTCATACACTTAGAAAATTCTTCACATAGGAAAATATTAGTAGTACCAAAAATGATATCATCAACATAAATTTGAACAACAATCATTTTTTTTATAAAAAGTGTAGTATCCACTTTACCCATTAAAAAGCCATTTGATAAAAGAAAATTTGCTTGATCTTTTATACCAAGCTCTAGGAGCTTGCTCTATTCCGTAAAGAGCTTTTTATAAGTTTAAAAACTTTGTCCGGGTATTTATGATTTTTGAAACTGTGTGGTTGCTCAACAAAAACTTCTTCTTGAATGACTCTATTCAAGAATGCACTTTTGACATCCATTTGAAAAATAGTGAAATTCTTAGGACAAGAAGTATGCGAATTGACTACAATCTAGCAACCGGCGTAAATGTTTCTTCAAAATCTATACCTTTTTCTTGATTGTAATATTGAAACACTAATCTAGCTTTGTTATGCACAATTATACCATTTTCATCTCGTTTGTTTCGAAAATCCCATTTTGTACCAATTACGATTTGTGAACTTGGTCTAGCAACTAAATCCCAAACATGGTTTCTTTCAAATTGATTTAGTTCATCTTGCATAGCTAGAATCCAAAATTAATCAAACTCGACCTCTTTAAAGTTCTTTGGTTCAATTTGCAAAAGAAAAGCACAATTGTTAAGAAAGTTTTTAGAAGAGCTTCTAGTACTTGCTCCTTTGGATGGATCACCGATGATGAGATCTTTTGGGTGAGATCACAAACCTCCATTCTTTAGGTAAAGATGAGGTGTTCAGTTCTTCATGAGGTTCTTTTTCATTATGTTGTATTGTTGTTTCCTCCTCATGTCGATTTTCAACAATATTTGGATTCTCATTGTCTTGATTTTGAACACTTAGTTGTTCAAATGGAATTTTCAAATCCTCATCATCAATGTTTTTTTCATGTTCAATAGAGTTAGTTTCATCAAAAACAACATGCATGGATTCTTCAACTACTAAAGTTCTTTTGTTAAAAACTCTAAAAGCCTTGCTAGTAGATGAATATCCAAGAAAAATTCCAATATTGGATTTTGAATCAAATTTTCCCAAATTTTCTTTTGTATTTAATATAAAGCATTTACAATAAAAAATTTTAAAATATCCAATATTGGGAATTCTATTTTTCTATTTTAGTTTTCTTTCGACTAAACAAAACTCTATTCAAAATATAACATGAAGTATTAACGGCTTCGGCTCAAAAATATTTTGATAAATTATTTTCATTCAACATAGTTCGAGCCATTTCTTGCAATGTTCGATTCTTCCTTTCTACTACACCATTTTGTTGAGGAGTTCTAGGAGCCAAAAAATTATGTTCATATCCATTTGATTTACAAAATTCATCAAAAGAAATATATTCAAATTCTCCACCGAGATCACTCCTAATTGTGGTAATAGTTTATCCCTTTTCATTTTGAACTCTTTTGCAAAAATATTTATATGCATTTAAAGCTTCATCTTTTAAGTTCAAAAATATGACCCAAGTAAATCTTGAAAAATCATCAAAAATAACAAATGCATAATATTTTTCACTTAAACTAGCGGTTCTAAAAGGTCTAAATAAATCCATGTGGAGAAGTTGTAAATGTCTTGTAGTAGAAGAATGTTGTTTAAGTTTAAAAGAACTATTTACTTGTTTTCCAAATTGTCAAGTATCACAAATTTTATCTTTTTCAAATTTTTTATTTGGTAAACATTTTACAAAGCTATTTTTGGAGAATTTTGAAAGTAAGTCCATGTTAACATAACCTAATCTTCTATGTCATAGCCAAGAATCATCTTTTATACTTGATAGGCATTTTATCTCTCTTTCAAGTTCAAATTCAATGTTTATGATGTAAACATCCTTATCTCGGCTCCCTATGAACATTACTTTTTTAGATATAGCATCCTCAATGAGGCATTTGGAAGAATCAAATTTGATGAGATAACCTTTATCACATAATTGACTTATACTAAGCAAGTTATGTTTAAAATTATCAACTAATAAAACATTTTCAATAGAGAGAGAAGAATGGTTACTGATATTTCTAATGCCTATGATTTTTCCTTTAACATTGTCTCCAAAAGTTACATGACCTCCATCTTTTCTTTTGAGGCTAGATAGCAAAGATCGATCACCGGTCATGTGTTATGAGCAACTACTATCCAAGAACTAATTGCTTTTCACTTTTCGTGGTATCTACAAAAATTATTTTAATTTTTTATTTTTGGTACCCACATAAGTTTGGGTGATTGATAGTTAGTGGTATAGTCTCTTTTTAGATGTACAATTAAAAGCAACGTGACCAACTTTCTTCCAAAAACTACATGTTTTCAAGAGATTTTTGTTTCAAGAAAGGTTTGTATTCAATTCCTCAATTATTGAACACACATTTTTTGCTCACCAAGCATTAATTCAAAATTTTTATTTCCTTGGGTAAACTTGTGAACAATGCTTGTTAAATCAACCACTTTTTCTTTCAAGGAAAGATTTTCTTTAATCAAAGATTTATGATTTTCCTTTTTCTTTTCAAATTTTTTTTGTGCTATAAAACGTTTCTTTACTACATTTTTCAATAAGGAATTTTTATTGTTAAGGATAGAGTATTTTGAAACAAGTTTCTCAAATTCTTCAAGAATCTCATCATAAGATGTAGATAAATTATTGTATGAGCCATTGTTATTTGTACTTACCTCATCTTCAATAAGCATGAAGCACATATTGGCGATTTCTTCTTGAACTTCATCTTCTTCATGATCATCTTCATCACTATCATCCCTCGTAGCTTAAAGTGCTATCTTTTTTGTAAACTTCTTCTTGTTTGGACATTCGGTTCTTTTGTGACCGGGTTTGTCACAGTCATAGTAAATTATCTTTTTATTGTTCTCTTCACATTTGTCTTCTTTTTTTTGAAATCGTCGATTGTTTTGAAAGCCTCTCCATTTCTTGACAAGAAGAACTAAATCATCAAGTTTTTCATCACTCATGTTCATGTTTGAGGAGCCTTCGTCGTTAGTTGATTTTAAGGCAATTTGTCGCTTCAGAGGCTCATTCATCTCTTCCTTGCTTTCTCTTGTGTTTCTAATTTGTTTCGGCATTGTTGAGCTCATAAGTCATTAACGTTTCATATAGCTCCTCCAATGGATAAGTGTTGACATCTTTTGTATTCTCTATCAACATCCTCAAGGAGTTCCAATCTTCCGAAAGAGTCCTTTGCATTTTACTCACAAGTTCACCGTTAGTAAACTTTCGATCATAAAGAAATTTTCAAAATATTTTTTTAAGAGATATATCTTAGTTTCCTTAACCTTATTAGTACCTAAGTGAGTTATCTCTAATGCATGACAAATATCATAAGCGGAATCACATGTACTAATTCGATTAAATTCATTTTTATCTAAAGTACAATAAAATAAATTTTTGGCTCTAGCATTTAAAGATAATTTTATTTTATCTTCTTCATCATATTCTTCTCTAGGCTTAGAAATAGTTTGGTCCGGTTTATCATCAACCTTAATAATATTTGTTGGTACATAAGGACCAAACTCAATGACTTCCCAAATGTTATAATTTATTGATTGTATATAAATCATTATTCTAGTTTTCCAATAGTTATAGTGGGTGTCATTAAAAAAGAGATGACGATTTGTAGAGTGTCTCTCAAGACTTGAATATTTTGGTTAGCCATTACTCACTTGTATAATCTTTTAAAAAAAATGAGCACATTGCTCTGATACCAATTGATAGTCCAAGAATAACTAACCAAGAGGGAGGTAAATCAGTTTTAGAAATTTTTTTGTAGAATAATATTAAAATAAGAAATTTAAGAGATATAAATTAAGTAATTAAAAATATGAGCACAATGTATGTAAATAAAATGATAGAGAGAGTGCAAACGATATTTTTATGGAGGTTCAATCCAACCAAAGATCTATGTCCCCTGTTTTCAAGCTCTCTGTTACGAGCTCAACATTTCCACTATCTTGATTGACTTATGCTTCAATCAAAACCCTTACAATGTTTTCGGTGACTTACAAAAAAGGAGCACCAATCCTTGTACAATATTGAGCTTTAAATGGACCTCAATATGACCCAATGATATAAAGAAATAGATTTGAGATTGTATTTCTCTCTTGATGAATGATAGATACAAGTTTAGTACCAAGAGAGACTAACACTTTAGTGAATAGCAATAAATGAAAAGCTCATGTGTTAGAAATAAACTTTGATGATAATAATGATTCAAAAGTTGATTTGATCAATCAAAGTTTTTCAATAAATGATTTTGAAGAAGTAATTGCAATGAAACTTGAATGAATTTTCTCAATGTGATTCTCTCTCTTTTAATGCTCTTGTAAGTATATTCAATGACAATAAATAAAGAGGTATTTATATAGATGAATTTTCATACATTTCTGCCAAAACGGATGACCAAACAATCAACTTATAAGTTGGATGGTCAGAGAAAGGCGTTGGAACGGTAAAAGTCAGAACGGATATTTTTTGAAAAATGACAGCCAAATGGTCGAGCTATTGGTCCAAACGGTCGACCGTTTTCATTTTTCGAAAAGTTTCACAGTTATATATATTAACTAACATCTAACATACAATCAATCATACATAATAATAACTGTAGATGATTATGGACTTTATCTATCTAATTTTCCTAAGCCAAAAAGAAGATTAGTCGGTCAATTCCTAAGGGATGTTGCATTCGTTCATCGAATGCTAAATTCAATCATCACCATCTCTAATACAACTTGTACTCTATACTAGTTGTTTCCTTATGGCCCAACTACAATATGTATCCTATACTAGTTGGTACGCAAGCCCTAATAAATGGACAAGCAGGTCCATAATAAATAAATAGCTCAAAAACTAAAGTAAATAAATAATAGGCTCGCATGCCCATTTAATTAAATAATAGGCTCACAGGCCCAACCAACAATCAACAAAAATAATTGGATAAATTCAAGGTCGGTCACTGTTTTGGTACTTATGAGCTCTAAAGTCATATGTTTAAAACTTAATTCAATTAAAGTCATATTTTAGAGCTAAAAGACCAACATACCCTTAATTGTAAAAAATGCTAATTGTGATAATGTTTTATTGTGATACTGTTTTTTTTTGTGATACTATTTTTTTGTGATACTGTTAAACCTATGATTTTGTACTATTAATGGAACATTTTAAGAACAATATTATTCTCTTATTTATTCTCTACTGATTAATTTGTCTACCATTAAACACCCTATATACTTATACTTATCTATCCAATGGAAATCTATGTTCTAATTGAATCTCAAACATGTTCATAGTCTCGAAAGATCTTTCTAACAAGTTGAAATTTCAACAATATAAAATTCATGGCTTACCTTGAGATTCACGAATCAGCTTAAAACCTTGGAGTTTTCGATATGACCATGTTGGAGTTTTCGATATGACCATATTTTCTGAATAAAATATATTCAAACATCAGTTTTGTGGTGACTATTCATAAGGTTTTGGTGTTATGAATAGTCAAGTACAAGTTTATGATTCTTATAGTGAACCTTGTTTAGGATTTGATCAATCAAGAACTGGGAGTGTTAATGAAAAAGGATCAAGTTCAAAGGATGTTCAACAAGAGAAAGAAGAAGGATGGCTTCAATAAAGATACATTTATCCATGATACTTGTTACCACTCGATTTTGGTAAGACTTCTACGCCAGCAAAAGCCCAATAAAAGTCCTATATAGGCCTAACTAAAGCCTTATAGGCCCAGCGAGGGCCTTCTAAATTCATAAAGGTGCCGTAGACCTAGCAAAGGCCTGGAGGGCCCAGCAAGGGCCTCGTAAATTTTCAGAAGGCCTCGGAGGCCTATCGAATATCTTAGTATTCCTGAAGCAGAGTATTGCGAAGCCCATGAAGGGCTTCGACATTCATGGCCGATCCAGAGAGCCTCGTCGGGCTTCGTATTTGTTATGGTCCGCATATAATCTGATATTTTGGGACAGCTAAGAGGATATATCAGGGAAAATTGTGTTTGATTGTCACAAGAAAACCATATCCCAATCCAATAAAATCAGCAACACAATCTTAGAGATTGAGAGAGATTAGGATGTAATATCGGAAGATCACGGCGAGATTGGAACCTACCTTATCTGATAAGGAAATAGAATCCCAATCAGAATTCTAATTGATCGCCCCTAAATCAATTAGGATTCTTCCCCTATAGATATCAGACTCTGGTTATTCCAAGGTACGCACGATTTTGATTACATGCACTTTTGAGTACGCAATTTTCATGACGCACTCTTTTATGCTTAAGAATCCCACCCTAAACTCTGCTCAAATCTTTGCCTGCTAGTCTCTCCCATACCCCATTGTTTCCACCCCCGTGTATCTCCCATATACCGGCAGTTGACTTGATCGTCGGAGTGTCAACGATCGCTGGACCCTTTTTCTTTGGAGATCTTGGTGCCTAACACGATTGTCCTAGTGTGCAGGTAACATACGAGTTGGCAGAGGAGTGACTGGAGATCTGTTGACACGTGGACGTTGCAGGTTCGATGTCAACAGATTGGTGCCATCTGTGAGAAACGAAAAATATTACACGACCAACAACTTGTAGTAAAAACGTGTTTTTCTACCCAAAAGAGCATGGCAATAGAAAACTCCATGAAAGAGGAAGTAAAGTCCTATCATACTTACTTTGCGGTAGAAAAGTGTTCAAGACTTTCAGAATGTAACCCACTGCAAGAGAAGAAGACAACGACATAGACGCCCGAAGTTGGACAACGCCCAGATGAATGCGGTGCTTGAACTGTTGGAGAATCAATCTCTTCAACATGGACCTGAGCGTAGTCGTGCCCGGCGAAGCCCTTCGAAGTCCAGCTCTATCGAATGCCGTCGGTCTCAAGATGATTCGCCAATCCTCAATGGGCAAAATCCCAGAACCAGGAGAAACATTGTGCCTCGTGAGTGGAGAAGCCGGTCGCCTCTGCCAGTGTATTCGACAGGTTGGGGTCTCGGTCGTCTGTGGCTCGACCTCGATCGTTGAGTAGCTGGCGTAGCGAGCCCAGTGATGACCACTGAGAGAAGAGAAGGGACTCCAAGACTACGGATGAAAGACCAAAACGTTTGTACGACCTTGATGACGACGATGATCTCCCATTCTCCAAATAGTTGAAGGCTAGAGAACTCTCCGCAAGGTTCGAAATGTCTCCTATGGAGGAATATAATGAGAGAGGTGATCCCACAGATTCAATTAGAGGTTCGATTTCGAAAGGCCTTCGTCCTCATTTAATACTTCTTCTTAAAGTCCTACGCCTGATATAAATAATAGGCTTGGACTTGGGGGACTATTGTTACCACTCAATTTTGGTAAGACTTCTACGCCAGCAAAAGCCCAATAAAAGTCCTATATAGGCCTAGCTAAAGCCTTATAGGCCCAGCGAGGGCCTTCTAAATTCATAAAGGTCCCGTAGACCTAGCAAAGGCCTGGAGGGCCCAGCAAGGGCCTCGTAAATTTTTAGAAGACCTCGGAGGCCTATCGAATATCTTAGTATTCCTGAAGCAGAGTATTACGAAGCCCATGAAGGGCCTCGACATTCATGGCCGATCCATAGAGCCTCGTCGAGCTTCGTATTTGTTATGGTCCGCATATAATCTGATATTTTGGGACATCTAAGAGGATATATCAGGGAAGATCGTATTTGATTGTCACAAGGAAACCATATCCCAATCCAATAAAATCAGCAGCACAATCTTAGAGATTGAGAGAGATTATGATGCAATCTCAGAAGATCACGACGAGATTGGAACCTACCTTATCTGAGAAAGAAAGAGAATCCCAATCAGAATTCTAGTTGATCGCCCCTAAATCAATTAGGATTCTCCCCCTATAGATATCAGACTCCAGTTATTCCAAGGTATGCACGATTTTGATTACACGCACTTTTGAGTACGCATTCTTTAGTACGCAATTTTCATGACGCACTCTTTTATGCTTAAGAATCCCACCCTAAACTCTGCTCAAATCTCTACCTGCTTATCTCTCCCACACCCCATTGTTTCCACCCTTCGTGTATCTCCTATATATCGACAGTTGATTTGATCGTCGGAGTGCCAACGATCGCCGGACCCTTTTTCTCCAGAAATCTTGGTGCCTAACGATTGTCCTAGTGTGCAGGTAACATATGAGTTGGCAAAGAAGTGACTGAAGATCTGTTGACACATGGATGTTGCAGGTTCCGACGTCAACAATACTGTTTTAGATGATGTGTGATACTGTTTTGACAAGAAAAATTAAAGATTGCCATTTTAAGCTAAAGAGACGACTTCAAACAGGTAAAATCCATCGTACACAGTGGCAAAGTGACTAGTCTTGACCGTCTCGTCGAGACCATTCCAAAAATATATTATAATAAAAATTCTGAGCACGTATGCAAATTCTATGTTCATTTCTATTGTGATACTATTTTGTATAATACAATATCAAACAACACACATGACTATGATACCATGCTTTTATCTTTGATACTATTTAATTAGTCATGTGTGTTGTTTGATACTATATTATATAAAACAGTATCATGGATTAAAAACATAGATTAAAACAGTATCAAAATATACTAATGCACATTACTTAAACAAAACAGTATCATAGACAAAACTAAGACATTCAAACAGTATCACAGGTTCAAACCTTACCATAATTAAACAGTATCAAAGATAAAAGCACGGTATTATAAATAAAACCCATTCCACATTGATTCAAATAGTATCATGGAATAAAATAGTACCGTGGATTAAAACAGTATCTGTGATACTGTTTTAGAGAATGTATGACATTGTTTTGACAAGAAAAATTAAAGATTGCTATTTTAAGTTAAAGAGACTACTTCAAATGTTCCTTGAACAACATGGTTACATGAATCTTTGGGGTAGTACATGCTCTGAGGGGCTTCTATCCCATGAAAAATTGAAAAATCATTCTAACACTCAGGTTTTCTGTGATACTGTTTTCTATAATATAGTATCAAACAACACACATGACTAACTATGTTTTCTGTGATATTGTTTTTCTATAATATAGTATCAAAACATCATGCTCTCTTTTAACAATGAGATCTTCTTGCCACTTACTCAGCACAGAGTCATAACTTTGGAGGACATCATGCTCTCTTTTAATTTTCTCTTTGCAATAGAGATCATTCACTAGCAAATGTCCAGGATGCTTATGTAATTGAAAATTTTCCTTACCTTGTTGTTCTTTCTCTTTACTAGCAAATATCCAGGATGCCAATTGTTCTCCAATATATATCCAGGACATAATGCATCTGAATCAATCACGACATTTTTGTTCTCATAGCAGACGCAAAATGAAGTTATTGAAAATTAGTTGCCTCAGATTTTGACTTTTCTTCCAACATCTTGATTGTAGCATTTAAATCCAATAGTTTTCAAGAACAATTAAGAAACATCTCAGCCCAATCATTATCTACTCTATCGGGTATAAATGACTACAATTTAGGTAATAAAGTCTCATATACTCCTGCATCCGCAAATTTTATGTTGAAGTGACAGCATAACCAAAAAGTGAGCCTTCATTTGATAAACTAAAAAGTATCTTTAGATCTGAATCTGAAATCTTCACACTAAGAAACTCTTTCTTCCAATCTAAATTCATTGTGTTCCAGATTTCCTTGTTGAGAGAAGCAGGTACGATGCAGCTGTGCAAAGAAACTGAAACTCTTATGCATGTTTGGTATGCTAATTGGCGGCGGCGGCGGCAGCGGCGGCAGTGCGGTGGTCGTTGGAAGTAGAGACAATTTGTGATGGTCGTTGGAGGTGGAGGTAGTGCGGAGGTCGTTGGAGCTGTGCAATGGGTGATTTTGGAATTAATTTAAAATATTGATAAAAGTATGACTTAATCACAATTTAGAAAAATATTATGACCTAACTTGAAACAAGTCATGTGCAGCTGACTTACAGGAAATTTTCCCAAAATAATTAACCATTCACATGGGTCGAGTCCATAATCATTAACTAAACATCTATTTTAATATCTAATATTAAAAATATATTAATATCTAGTATAAGTCTAAACTTTTTAGACGTTTCGAAATGAACTAGACGAAATTAATTAATTAATTAATTTTTGTAACAATAAAATTAATCAATTAATCCAATTAATCAATTAATTTTATTCATAAAAGGGATTTTCAAAATTTATTTTATCTTCTAATTTAAAGTCATATTCTAATTGAAGATAAAATTTGTATATGGTCAAAATTATAATTTTATAAAGTAAAGTCAAAATTTAATCCGATCAAAAATTCAAAATATGGTTTAAAAAGAATTTTAGTCAATACTAAATATTTGACTGGCATTAAAATTAAATAATTACAATTTTTCTAAAAAAAAATTAAAATTACATTTAATGCCATTTTCTTAGAAAATAAAATTTGAAGACTTATTGTGCAATTTTTGAAATTACACAGTCAATCCTTAATAAAAAAATCAGTGGGCTTTCCATGCAATTTCTGAAATTGCACAAAAGACCCCTCCCTTTTATTTTAAATAGTGGGTCTTCTCATGCAATTTCAAAAATTGCATGAAAGACCACTTTTATTTCTATTAAAATTTGGAGACCTCTTTGCAATTTCAAAAATTACATAAGAGCCCCCGTCTCCATCTAAAATGCAGAAACCCTTCTGCAAGGCGGCGAACAGATCAACTGGTGTTACTGAAGCCGCTAACCAAAGAAAAACATAGCTTTAGAACAACAGCAGTTGTTGCTGTTTGTGAAGCTGACAACAGTGAGCAGCAGCACTGCATTGTCGTAGTGCAGATCAACGGCACCGCTAATCTTCAGACCAGCATCTGGTTTCAATCTTTGGTCAGTTAGTTCCGTTCCCAAATAAACCCAAAACAATTTCAGATTTCTTTTTCCAAAGAAATCACAATTTTATTGCAAAATGTCAAAACTCAAATCAAATTAATACATCAATAACAATTATTGTTTGATTCATCGAAGCAGTATAACGAACTCTAACAATTAACAAGGCAGACTCTGATACCACTGTAACGAATTGAAGTACACATGTACATCAGAAATTAAATCTGCAATTCCTATAAGCCGAATCATCCTTGTACTTAGATAAAATTCGTGATAAAAGATTACCTTGATGAACATCGTGAAATCTGATTATCTGATTAGCTAGAATTGCGATCTTCAATACCACAATTGTCCAATTGTCTAGCCTCCAATGGTAATCCACACAGCAAGAACAGATCTAGACTTCCACGATCAAGAACAAATAAAAGCAAAACTTTTGGGAGTAATTGTATTGGTTTTTTTTTTTTTTTTTTTTTTTTTTTTTTTTTTTTCTAGCAAGTAATGAAGACCAACCTCTTGAACTTAATCTGTTGTGCCTTTTTATTTATAGGCGGGGGCTAACCCTAGCTCTAGTTCTAGTCCAATTTGAAGTCATGAACAAACGACCCAATTATTGACTTTTTACTTATTTTGTTTATTTTTTCAATAATGAGACTTTTTAATACCCCTGTCTCGTTGATTTCCGGAGAAATTAAATGTTTCCTATCCCATGATGTTATTAGAGAAAAGTTATCTCAAGTTTGGGGTGGATTTTAAAGGTGTAAACAAGATTTCACAAGTCAAAACTTTGGCCAAGCATTCTACATTAATAAATCAGAATAAATCATGATATAAATCATAATAAACACAATATAACTTTTTGGGAAATTGGCGTAAATAGTTCTCAACCTTTGTCCTTATTGCACAAATGGTCACTAACCTTTGTTTTTTAGCACAGCAGTCCTTAACCTATGTGTTTTGGTGTGCAATTGGTTCTTATTTGATAATAAAAACAAATATGCCCTTATTTTTAATTGAAAAATTGGCGCAAATAGTTCCTAACGTATGACATTAGTGCGCAAATGGTCTATAACCTTTCATATTTGGTAGAGTAGTTCATAACCTATCCATTTAGGTGCGTAATTGGTTATTTTTTATGGATTCCATTTAAAATTGTCGTTAGTTGTGCGAGTGAGTTAAAATCTCTCTCTATTTTTTTTTTCTTTTTGTCTTTATTGGTGGTGGTAAAAATGGAAAGTGCGAGAAAATGGGAGAAAAAACCATTGTTGTGAATCTGATGAATTGAAAGTGATACAAAGGTGTTTTGGGTGTAGGTTAGTGTTGTCAAATGATGAATCAAAGACATTAATCATCTAACAGCAGATGCAACAGTATGAGCCCACCATTTGAGGCAATCTTTCAAGTCAATCTTATTACTGATAACAGGAATTCTCCAGTTTATCAATGGGCTCTGATTCTCTATCTTTCTTTCGTCAAAAAACTCCCACGCTTTATTATCCAATCTCAATATTAGTTTATTTATTTCTTTATTTCTAATTTTCTACTACCTCTTCTACTATTCTCTTTATAATTTATTCGAAATGACTTATAATCGAAATAATGATGATTTCAACGGTCTTAATGACATTCCAATTCCTAGCAATATAAATCTCGGTAATGATTATGAGAGCACCGATCCAATTAAGTTGGATGACGTTCAAGAAGAAGTCTACACACAAACAAATACAACAACCAGTTCGAGCACTAAAAGAAGAGCCAAAAATCAAAAGGCTAGGTGCTGGGAGTATTTTGATATGGTGCCCACATGTAAACTAATAGACGAACTGCCTGAGTACAAAGAACAGTGTAAACACTGTAAATAAAAGTTAGCGTGGCAAAAGGGGATAGACACGACTCATCTAAATAGACACTTCAAAAAGTGTGTGTTCAAACATAGAATGTTGGAATCAAATCAGATCCAACTCAAGTTTGGATCTTCCGGAGCCGCTCTAGTTCTACTCTCAATCTAAAAAATTGGATATATTCACAAGACAGCATGTGCGGCGAAAGCATGACACAGATGGTGGCAAGTGGTGAGTTTTCACTTAGCTTGGTGGAAAGTCCCCATTTCACGTAATTCATGAAGATGTATCTCCAACCAAGGTACCAACCTTTTGCTAGAAATACTCTTTACTCAAACACTATTGTTTTATTTAATAACAAAAAAGAATCTATTATACGTGATATTAATAATTATATTATATTTTATCTTTCACTTCATACTTATGGTTCGGTAATAAACATAAATGATATATAGCTGCTATTGCACACTACATTGATAAACATTGTATCATGCATAAAAAAATAATAGCATTTAGAATAATTGACTATCCTCATAATGGATTTAATATTTTCATGTTTTAATGGGTATTTTACGTTAATTTAATTGTGAAACAAAGATTCGTAGTTTCACTTTTAACAATGCCAGGCCCAACAATATTGTAATTGAAAAATTAAGTCAACATTTATATTTCAAATTTGATGGTATTTTATTTCACATTCGTTGTATATTTCATATTTTTAATTTAATTGTACAATTCATAGAAGAACAATTACAAAAAATTAGATACGCTATTAATTATATTATGGGCTCACCCATTAGAAAAAAGTTTTTAGTGCTCTATATGTTGAAAATGGACTTCAAGAAAAAAATTGCACCGTTGTAGGTCGTAGGTAGAATTCAACATATCTTATGCTTGAATGTTGTGAAGGGTATGAAGATTTCATTAAGTATATTATAAAGGCCGACACTCACACGGTCTAGAATATAATTTGCAAACATATGATTGGAAAGTATCTGCTCATGTTAGAAAATTTTTGAAAGTTTTTTACGACATAACAAATGAGGCTCTTCCCACACACAATAAAGGATAAAGCTAGATAATTGTTAGATTTTCTACCGTCTGGGAGTATTACTACTTGGACAGATTTGATCCAGAAATTCACACTGAAATATTTTCCTCCAACCAAAGTGAACAGACTGAAGTATAAATATCCAAGTTCCAACAATCTGAGTTAGAAAATTTTCACGAGACATTGGGAAATATTCAAGGAATTGCTCTGAAAGTGTCCAAGTTATGGTTTTCCCTTAGCAGCTCAGAATCATTATTTCTACTCTAGATTAGCTCCAACTAGCGTTCTTCAGTAGATTCTATAGCAGGTGGCTCTATCCAAAATAGATTCGCTGGTGACCTTTTACGACCTATATGAAACCGTGAGTGAATAATTCGTTATGTGGCCAGAAAGAGAAGTACAGAAGAAAGCAACAGGAATACACAAAGTGGAAATCAATTCGCTTGTACTGGTGAAAATCGATACATTGGCAAAGTAGATAGAAGCAATGAAATATTCTCACTCAGCCAATATGGTTCAAATATCCCCACCAATCTGTGTAACATACGGGGTATACCATCAATCATCAGAATGCCCTTTAACCAAGATTGATATGTCATCACCTGAACAAATTGCATATGCTCAGAACTTTTAGTGACAACAAAATAATCCATACTCACAGACTTACAATCCAGGATGGAGAAATCATCCAAATTTCTCCTATGGCAATACCCAAAACATTCAAAATCTGCCAAATCAAGGGAGACTACAAGAAAAAAAATGAGGATTGGAATAAACTGTCACACGCATGAAATCTAAATTAAAGGAGATGTAGAAAAGACAAGATATTGCAATAAAGAATATAGAAAATCAGATTGAGCAGTTGGCTAAACTATTGACCGAGCGACAACAAGGTACATGGCCAAGTAATACCAAAGTTAATCCAAAAGATCAAGTCAATGCAATCACTACGAGAAGCGGAGTTGAGTTGCCAGAGATTCATGTGAAAAGACTGGGTGTTGAAAATGAAACTGCATTAAGTAAAGAGAGAGTTAACAAATCAGATGCAGAAGTTAAACAAGAAAAAAAAAAGCTTTCCACCAGATTATATTCCGCCACCGGTCAAAGCTTATGTTCTTCTAATTCCATTTCTTCAAAGGTTGCGAAACATAAATGAGACAAGCAATTCGAGAAATTCCTCGATGTATTCAAGAAACTCCAGATCAACAAACCTTTTACTGACGCTTTAGCTCAAATACCAAGCTATATAAAATTTATGAAGGAAATTCTTTCAAACAAAAGAATGTTGGAGGAGCACGAAACAATCATGCTTACCGAGGAATGCAGTGCTATCTTGTAAGACAAGCTACCTCCAAAATTAAAAAGATCTAGAGAGTTTCTCTATTCCTTGCACTGTTGGTAGTTCATTTTTTGATGAAGCATTATGTGATTTAGGTTCTAGTATTAATTTGATGCCTTGCTCTATTTTCAGGCAACTAGGTCTCAGAGAAGCAAAGTAAAAGTACAATCTCACTATAGTTAGCTGATCGATCAGTTAAACGTCCACGTGGGGTTGTTGAAGATATTTTAGTGAAAGTAGACAAGTTCATATTCCCAACTAACTTCATTATCTTAGATATGGGGGAAGACATGGATGTACCACTTATCTTGGGATGACCTTTCTTAGCTACTGGACAAGCGCTAATTGATGTGCAAAAAGGGCAGCTAGTGTGGAGATTAAATGAAGAGCAAGTCACATTCAATGTGTTCAAAGCAATTCAATATCCAAGCTCCTCTAACTCATGTTTTCATATCGATATCATTGATCACGAGGCAGCTAACACCTTCACTTTGGAAAATCCTTCAGATCCATGGGAAGCGTGTATTATGCATTCTCAAAAAGAACATTCCAACTCTCCAGTTCTTGAAAAATGTGTCAGATATTTACAAGGAGCTGAACGGATGGAAAAAAGAAATAAATACATGGATTTAGGTACCACACCTCCTCAACAGCCACCTTCAATTCAACAGGCTCCGATTTTCGAGTTAAAGTAATTATCTTCTCACTTTAGGTATGCCTATCTCGGTGAGTCATATATTCTTCTAGTCATTATTGCAAATTCTATCAATCAAGATCAGGAAGATAAATTACTTTGAGTCCTAAGAAATTACAAATCATCCATCGGCTGGACTATGACAGACATCAGAGGTATCTGCCCATCCATATGCATGCACAAGATTCTAATGGAAGAGGCATATAAACTGACAGTGCAACATCAACACATATTAAATCCTCATTTGCAAGAAATAGTCCAAGCTGAAGTTTTAAAACTACGTGATGCCGGTATCATCTATCATATTTTAAATAGCACTTAGGTAAGCCTGGTTCAGGTAGTGCCTAAAAAAAGAGGAATTACAGTTAAGAAGAATGACAATAACGAGCTCATACCAGTCAGACTGACTACCAGCTGGCGAGTTTGTATTGACTATAGGAAATTGAATGATACCGCTCGAAAAGACCATTTTCCTCTACCATTCATTGATCAGATGTTGGAACTTTGGCAAGTCATTCTCATTATTGCTTTCTTGATGGGTATTCAAGCTACAATCAGATTTATATAGCCCCCAAAAGATCAAGAAAACACGACCTTTGCTTGTCCTTATGGCACGTTTGCATATAGGCGTATACCATTTGGACTGTGCAACGCTTCTTCTACATTCATCGTTGTATGATGTCTATTTTCTCCGATATGGTCAGAAAATTCATTGAAATATTTATGGATAATTTTTCAGTTTTTGGATCATCATTCGACGAATGCATAAAAATTTTGACCTTGGTACTTCAGCGTTACGATAAAACAAACTTGGTACTTAACGGGGAAAATTGCCATTTTATGGTCCAAAAAGGCATTGTGTTGGGACACAGGATTTTAGCTAAAGGCATTGAAGTCGACAAAGTAAAAATTCAAGTTATAGAAAAACTGTCTCATCCAACAACAGTTAAGGAAATTCGATCTTTTTTGGGACATGCAGGGTTCTATAGACGGTTTATAAAAGATTTTTCAAAAATAACTAAACCGTTGTGCAGTTTGTTGGAAAAAGAAGTCAAATTTGATTTTTCCATAGACTGTCTTAAAGCCTTCAACACTCTCAAAGAAAGCCTAATCTTAGCACCAGTCATTATGGTCCCTGATTGGGATCTGTCGTTTGAATTCACGTGCGATGCAAGTAACTTTGCCATTGGGGTAGTTTTGGGGCAGCAAAGAGAAAAAGTCATACATGTTATATATTACGCCAGCCAAACTCTTCTCAACGACGCTCAAATGAATTATGCCACTACAGAAAAGGAATTACTAGCAGTAGTATTTGCCTTCGAAAAATTTTGATCTTACCTCATTGGATCGAAAGTGATAGTGCACACGGACCACGCATCATTGAAATATCTTTTTGCTAAAAAAGATGCAAAACCAGGACTGATTCAGTGGATACTGCTTCTTCAAGAATTTGATTTGGAAATTCAGGATAAAAATGGGAGCGAGAACGTGGTAGCCAACCACTTGTCAAGAATAGAGCAGTCAGAAGGAAATGAAGAAGGTGAAATAAATGAGAAATTTCCAGACAAGCAGATTTTTTGGATAGATCAATTGGAAAGCGCACCATGGTATGCATATTATGTGAATTACCTTGCAAACAACATCGTGCTGCTTGATTATGATCATCAACGTCGAAAAAAGTTCTTTTTAGAACTTAAATACTATTTTTTGGAAGATCCTATTCTTTACAGACGGGGTGCTGACCAAGTAATTCGGAGATGTATACCTGAAGAAGAAATGGAGACTGTCTTGTAGAAATGTCATTCCTCACTATAAGGAGGTCATTTGGGTGCTACCAAAATAGCAGCTAAAGTCTTACAATCCGGGTTTTATTGGTCAACATTATTCAAAGATGCTTACAGTTTGGTAAAAAAATGTGACAGGTGCCAAAGGACGGGAAACATATCCCGAAAGCAAAAAATACCCATTCGATGCATTTTAGATGTTGAACTTTTTGATGTGTGGAGAATTGACTTTATGGGACCGTTTCTACCCTCGTTCTCAAATTCCTATTTTAGTGGCTGTGGACTACGTTTCAAAATGGATCGAAGCTATAGCCTTACTAACTAATGATTGGTGGGTGGTGGTGAATTTTCTAAAAAAAATAATTTTCACGCGGTTCGGGACTCCTCGAGCAATCATAAGTGAGTGAAGTAAACATTTTTGCAACTGGCAATTTGAAATTCTCTTGGCAAAATACGGTGTGAAGCACCGAGTGGCTACTCTATACCATCCACAAACTAGTGGCCATGTGGAAATATCCAACCAGAAGTTGAAACGGATCCTAGAGCTAACCGTTAGTACTTCAAGAAAAGATTAGTCGAACAAACTAGATGATGCTCTTTGGGCATACCGAACTGCATTTAAAACTCCAATTGGAATGTCACCATACCGCCTATTTTTTGGAAAAGCGTGCCATTTTTCGGTTGAGTTGGAGTATCGAGCTTACTGGGCATTGATGAAGTTGAACTTTGATTTGAAAGAAGCTGGTGAAAAATGAATAATCCAATTGAACGAAATGGATGAATTCCGGTTTGATGCCTATGAAAATGCTAAACTGTACAAGGAAAAAACGAAGAAGTGGCATGACAAGAACATTCAAAAAAGGCAGTTTGAGGTAGGACAAAAAGATCTCTTATTCAATTCACGACTCAAGCTCTTTCCAGAGAAACTACGCTCAAGATGGTCCAGGCCATTCACGGTAGTCAAAGTCTATTCACATGGAGCGGTAGAAGTTGCTCATGACACAAAGGGTAGGTTCAAGGTGAACGGACAAAGGCTAAAGCAGTACTTGGAAGGTGATTTTTCGAAAGAAAAGTCTTTCACCACTTTAAGCATTCCAGAGTGATCACCACGATAAAGTCGAGCTAAAGACTGTAAACAAGCGCTCAATGGGAGGCAACCCATTTTTCTACCCTTTTATTTAAATTTCTGCATCATTTAAGTTTTAGGAGTTCAATTCACATTTGTAACGTTTCATGTTTTTAAGACTTAATGTAGGCACTTTTAATTCTTAGGTAATTAGGAACTAAGATCATCGTCATTTTGCATAAACACGTTTTCAATTTTCTTAATTAATGTTTAGATTAAGATTAGCTAAAAAAATTGAAACATGGGGCATACTATGGAATTGCATGGTTACACCATGTGCGATCGCATAGTCTGGGTAGAAAACATTTTGCCCAGAATTTGGTATATCTCCGCGATCACAGGAATTACCTTCCTTGCGATCGCAAGGACTACCAGTTAGAATAAAACCGGGAATCGGGCAAACATTTCAAAACATAAACCTTCAAACTAAAACCAAGTTTCTCCATCAATCCGTGACTTCAAACATCAAAATAAGCACTGTGGGCATCCATTTCTTGGTAACCAATCATCTCCCAACATAAATTTCACATATTCAAAGGTAAATCTTCAATTTATATGGTGAAATTTTATCTTGTTCATTCCATTCTCAATTAATTTCGTGCACTTTGATAAGTTGGAGAAATATGGTGTAGTTTAGGCTTGAATTGAAGGGTGAAAATGAATTAGATTGGGTTTAGACGATTAACTTGAGAATTTTTTTGGCTTTGATTGAATTACCCAATTTATTCAACACTTGGAACAAACCCTTGCTTGCAAGGTGTTCGACAAAACGCCCCAACCAAAAGTTTTGCCAAATTTGGGAAAAATGTGATCATAGGCTAGTCTCGTTACCCAACACTATCATCTAGGATGCTTCACCTTAGCTTGGGCACACTTTTATCACAAAAAAAATCCAACTGTTATCATTTAGGACATCCAGCTACCATGGCAGCCCACATCCACCACATTTTCCTTCCTCCATTAGCACTTTCATCCCCCATCCGTTTGGCCTAAATGACCTCGAAATCCTATGAAATTTGAACATGTAGTAGACCAAAATGTGCACTTCTATTCCATCCTTTTTCGTTTCACTTTTCAACATTCTTGTATAATTTTCTCAGGATCCAAAGTAGCTTAATCGAACACATTTTTTTTTTTTTGAGAAATATTACCTAAATTTCGAGATAGTTTGAGGGTGACAACTTAAACCATATATGTTATTTGTCATATCTAACATGTTTTCATACATTTTACAGGTCATGGCTCTAAAACGACCTCTAACTGTCGTAGAAAATGGAAAGAAAAAGGCAACAGGAGGCACATCAAAAAGAGCCCGAGTGGAAATCACCAACTCTAGCCATTATCTATCCGAGGAGCACGAAGAAAGATATACAAAGTTCATTAGCCAATAGACCATATGGGGGAGTAGAGGTTACAATTGGAGGATTTTTCTCACTTCGAGTCATACAATCTGATCGACGTGTGTGTTTGATCAAAAATTGCATAAACACCGCACAAGATCTACTCCCAGGTCGTCCATGAGTTCTATACCCACTTCAACCACGACATAGACATACATGGGACAGAGCACTATAGGTAGACATGGGTGAGGGTAAATGGTTTATGTTTACCCCAAGGATCATTAACCAGTACTACAGGATTACTTCTGAAGATGTTCACCCGCTACCCACTATTTAGGATATGGGTGAAGTGGCCAGATTTCTATATGGTCGAGACGATGCATGGCCACTACCTGGGAGAGAATTAGAGCACAGCAAATTGACAGACTCCCTACTCATTCTGAATGTGTTCTTGAGCTACAATATCGACCCTACCGCGCACCGCACTACTATCAATGATGCGATGGCTCGATTATTATACCATCTCGCTCATGGGAGGAAGAAACTTAGAAAGTTACATCTGCACCATAATCAGTACTCTGGGCTTCCAAACAAACAAGAGACACACTGCCATCTTTCCAGCTCTGATCAGTGACATTTGTAAAAAAGCGGGGGTTTAAATTTTTGCAATAGAGCCGTTATTGAAATCCAAAGGACCAATCAACCACCTTGCCTTGGAAAATGCCAGAAGGCACACTGCATGAGCTGCGAGGGCAACTCTAGCTGCAGAAGAACAGCCTCAAGAAGAAGAGCCAGCCGCGCCACAACCTGCCACACTGCCAGGAGACATGGCTTTCGTACTACGACAAATACTCAAAGGCCAAGCTGAGCAGACAAGGCTCGCTATACGAACTGAATTATACACGGTGCAGCAAGAGTTGACGATGATGCGATCTTGCATAGATACAGTTCGACATACTCAGATGAATATCGAGATCACTCAGCGACAAGCTGGCCTGGAATAGAGACAGATGTGCGGGCAAGCTAGATGATATTCATGACCAGATTTACAGACCGACACCGAGCCAAGACCCTCCACTAGTAGATCTGTCCACACTACTTCTTTCAGCACTATTCAATCCACCTCCGAGAAGTCTCTAAATTTTTATATATTATATTTCTTTTGAATATTTACATTGGGGATAATGTATCTATCAAGTTTGGGGTGGTGGACTAAAATAAAAAATTTGCTTGATTCGATAATTGATAATTTATATTTGATTTTTGATTTTTAACTTGTTTTTTATTGTAAAAAAAATTGATGTTTGTTTGCATGTTTATATGATATGAATAGTCTTGTTGGTTAATGATAGAACTTTTTATTTAAGTTTAACTTTAATCATAACTTGTGAACAGATTATTACTTTGTTTAAATGTGAGGCTACTTAACCATGTCTTATATCATGTTGTGTCGGTCAGTTATGATGATTTTTAGCTATGTTGATGCACTTAAATTGAAAACAAAGGATACCCTTTTGAAACTTAGAATCATATGTATCTCGAACAAGTAACCAATAGAATGAGTAAGTATGGTAGTTAAGCTATGATAGTGGCTATCTAGGTTGTGATTTATTCTATTTATGTTGAAAAAATTGTGTGGAGCACTTTAGACCAATTAGAGGAAGTTAGGTAATGACCGAATATTAGAAATCTAATCCTCGAGTCGAGCATGAACTTATTGCACGCAAGGAACAAGGCTATTATTATTATATAACTCTTTTCGTAGCCTTTTTAACTCGAGTGATAAAGTCCATCGGCCTAAAACTCATTACATGAGTCATCTAGAAAGCTTAATGGACTAAGTTTCGCACACTATTAATATCTTATAACTCTTTTCGTAGCTTTTTTTACTTGAGTGAAAAAACCCGTATGGGTTTTTCAAAACCCGATGCCCTAAGGTTCATAAGACCTGGAGTCATCGACCTAAAACTCGTTACATGAGTCATCTAGAAAGCTTAAGGGATTGAGTTTTGCACATAAGATATATATATATATTTCTTTGCAAAGTAAACATGGAAATTAGATAACTGATGGTTTGACTTACTTAGTAGTAACTTCCTGGTCGATAGCGCTCAGAAATTGGAGAATCTTCATAAACCTAGGTTGTCACGATTATTAGCTTTTTCAACCAACCTCAAGCAAGAAAAGAATGAGTAAACTATAACCTTAGACCCAAAATTTCGAGAATTGAAAGAAAATATCATTTTGGGGGAAAGTGTACCTTACGAGAGAGAAAGGAAAAGTTCACCAAATGGTTGGGTGATATCACTACCATAGAAATTAAGTGGATCAGATTAACTGCTCTCACACACATATCAAATATGGTTTGAGTAGAGTCACGTTGGCAATAGTAACACATGAACACTCGTCATGAATTATAAGTTTTTTTTCATAAAAGGTGAAGCAAGAACGACAAGCTATTTATATTGTGATTGTTTTTTTTTTATTATTTTTGTCATTATGTGCATGAATCCCTTTAGTTAGTTTATTCAAGGACGAATAGCCCTACCACCACCAAAAATACATAGACGGTGATTTATGGGCATTTTGGAGACCAATCAAAGTTTGGGAAGTGCAGTAGAGGCATGAGAACATTCTAGAGGATTTGGTGTTGGGTTTGATTTCTAGGTGGTTTTTGATGGCTCAGTAGAAGTCGTGGGTGCTAGGATCCGTCATTGTTGTTGCTTTTGGTTTTGAAAGATAAAAAATGAGAGAAAAAGAGAGAGTTGTATACAGTGAAATGGTTAAGGTGCAGGGTGGACAATAACGACGAGGCATTCACGGGTGGGGTGGCCAGAACCAAGTCCGGGTTCGGCAGTGGTGAACACATCAGAAAAAGAGTCTTAAGGAGAGAGATTAGGGCACAATTTGGAAAAGAGGAAATGGATGGAGATTGCCAACGTGTCTAATACTTACGTGGATAAGTTGGGTGATTTGGCAATCCAACTAGGATGTAGGCAAGATAAGCACTTGCAACCGTGGGTAGGAGAACATGCCTCTATGCAAGAAATTCGGGTCCGTTTGATTGCACAATTTTCCATGAAAAATGTCACATCCAAGGAAAATAATGTCACATCTGAGGAAAATATTTTTTTACTTTGGTTGTTTGATATAAGGTGGAAAAGGAAAATGAATTCTAGGGTACAACCAATTTAAGCTTGTTTTTTGACAATTCCATGAAAATATTTTCTTAGAGGGGAGGAGGAGATTTTATTTTCTAACTTACATGGAAATTGTTTTCTTTTCTACCTTTTTCTAATTAAACACACCCTTAAGGTGAAGGAGATTAATGTTTTGGAACAACCCTACAATTTGGGGATTCTTTTTCAGAATTAAATTAAGACTTAAGATTAGTTATTGTATGTGCAATAATTTGTTTTACTTTAATAAATGTAAATTTAAAATAAGATAGTATATTTAGAAAAAATGGATATAATTTATAAATTTAAAATTATTTTTAAATGTACAAATAGTGGATAATTTCCACTATTTTAGTCCGACTATTTGATCAAATAATCTTGAGGTTTTTCCAGAAATAACCATAATAAATAAAATATTTCTTAAAATACTATCATATTTTTTTTATTCTAAAAATACTATTTTTTTTTTAATTTTGTAATACTTGTTGTTATATTTGTTACATTTGTTATTTTAATTATAATAAATGTGTTACATTTGTTATTAACAAACATAACAAATGTAACAAGAAGTATTAAAAAAATAAAAAACAGTATTTTTAGAATAAAAAAAGTGAAATAATATTTTTTAAATTATTTTATATTTTGTAGTATATGGTGAAATTATCACAATAATCTTATTATAAAAAAAATGGGAAAATTTTAGGCCGATCACTTTTACTGCCAAAGTAGGCTAAAAAGTCATATGGCCCAATGTTAATTCAACTAAAATCATACTTTAATGCCAAAAGTCTAATATGCCCTCCAATTGCAAAAACCGCCATTTAAACACGTAGACCACTACGAAAACCTCTATTTACTTTAGCAAACTTCATCTTCTTCGTGTTTGATTCTTCTAACCGCAAATCGTAACTGCATACAAAGTAGTTCGAAGGTTCGATGGCGAAGGTAATTTGTTCAGTAATTTTTTTGATAATGTACTTGCTGTGAGTTAGTTTTTTCTGTCAGGACAAGTGATATAGGGTTTTAAAATGCGTGATACTATATACTATGTGTTAATGTTTTGGTGATTTTTTGGGTTTTTTCTTAGAACGTGTTATTTAACTATGCAAAATACTTGATACTCTTTCGATCTATGATATTGTTTCTATTTGCCGAATTTTTTCTTATTTCTAATGATGGTGAAATATTATGACAAAGTTTCAACCTATGATACTGTTTGAATCTCTTAGTTATATCTACGATACTGTTTAATTATGAGAAGGTTTGAACCTATGATACTGTTTCAATCTCTTAGTTTTGTCTATGTTACTATTTTATCTTTGATACTGTTTTATTTAGATAATGTGAATTGGTAAACTTATACCATGCTTTTATCTTTGATACTGTTTAATTATGAGAATGTTTGAACCTATGATCCTATTTCAATCTCTTAGTTTTGTCTATTATACTATTTTATCTTTGATACTGTTTAATCCATGATATTGTTTTTATTTAGATAATGTGCATTGGTAAACTTATACTATTCTTTTATTTTTGATACTGTTTAATTATGACAAGGTTTCAACCTATTATACTATTTCAATCTCTTAATTTTGTCTATAATACTATTTTATCTGTGATACTGTTTAATCTATGATACTATTTTTATTTTAGATAATGTACATTGATAAACTTATACTATGATTTTATCTTTGATATTGTTTAATTATGGCAATGTTTCAACCTATGATAGTGTTTCAATCTCTTAGTTTTGTCTATGATACTATTTTATTTAAATAATGTGCATTAGTATACTGTTTTTACATATGATACTATTTCAATCTATGTGGAATGGCCTAATTATACCATGCTTTATCTGTGATATACTATTTATATGATAATTATCTATTATTGTGATACTGTTTTGATACTTCTAGTACTGTTTTTGTTTATGAAGTAGCAAAACAAAAAAAAATTCTGGATACGAAACAATTTGTTACAAACCAATGGGAAAAAAGAAGTATGTACATATACGAATAAAAATAACAGTGGAAAAGAAGGCTTAACCACAATATTATTCTAACCTCCAAATAGTGATCAGTGAGGTAAAAAGGTTATCATTAACAAAACCACAAATGAATGGGTTGAAGAAATTGTCATTTTATAATCTTATTAAGTTGATATTGGATGACAAAATTGACAAATATTGCTATCGTCGAAGTGATATGGATATGTACAAGATCATTGAGTGCTTCGACAAGTCAAAAAAGGATATTTTGATAAACAAATCCCATCTAAAGTTCAAGACAGACAATGTGAAGGGTATTTTTGGCATCGTCGAATGTGAAAATCTGATGGTAGTTGAAAAACAAAAGCCAATCTCGATTTCAGATTTCTCCTAACGAAGGTTCAGATGCTGTCGTAGATTGACAAAACAAAAATATCTACACAGTTAAGGGCTGCAGCGAATAGAAAAAAAAAGACATTGACAATGTTTCTAAGTTAATGATGCTCTTCCTGATAGCATCGTTCTTTGTGCCAAATAAATTCTTGACTTTGAGTTGGGGATATATCAAATAAGTTGAAGATGTCGACAAGATCAAAACTTACAATTGGTCGAAGCACATCTTTGAATCCATAATTTCTTCTCTATGTAAAAATAAAGATCCAATCGACATCATAGGTTGTGTGATGGCTTTAGCAGTAAGCTATTTGATTTCTGTATACTATTTTGTTCATACTGTTTTATTTGTTGATACTGTTTTGCATTAAATTTGATATTCTCACTAATAAGTTTTTATTTATGAAAATCTAGTATTGGTTGTTGGAAAAACTCAATGTCTGTAAAGCGTTGAACAAGAATGCAAAACCAAAATGCATTAAATGGGACTTAAGAGATCTAACACGTAGTCTAAAATCTACAACAGTACACGAACTATAAAAAAAAGGTAATAACAGTATCACCAATTCACAGCATACATTATCTTACATGAAGAGTTATTTAACATACAAATATCGAGTATATTTATTATACAACTACTACACCATTGCAGGTTGTACAAGAATTCGATGAAGATGAAGAATCCAATGAAGATGAAAAATCTAATGAAGATGAAAAATCAGATGAAGATGGAGAATTTGATGAAGTTTGATACAGAAACAAAAGATACTGAAAAGGAAGAAAGTGGTGATAATCAAATAGAAGAGAATGATTCAACAGAAGAAAACAAAAAAAAAAAAAAAGAAAATGAGGAATGAAGAAGAATATGAAAGCTTTGAAAAAATTGAAGAGTAGGATGATAGTTGGCTACACTTGCCCCTAAGTCATCTCGCAGAAGTTTCAATAAAGGATTCATCATCGAAGAAAGCCATAACCTATTCATCCAGACTTCGTGATGAATTACAAACATCTAGGGAAAAGGAGCGCATCTTGCAAGCTGCGTTGGATGAAAGCGTCTCACAGAATGAAATATACTAATATATATGAATATGATACAACAATCTATAATACTAGAATATGTGATACTGTTTTGTTGTGATATTGTTTTATTGATATACTATTGTCTGTGATACTGTTTTATTATTGATACTGATAATAATATAATTTTATACTTTTGATACTTTGCAAAATAAAAGAAATATACATGAGCAATGAGATGAGCACAAGAATAAGAATTATAGAAGACTAACTACAAAAGTTAATGGCTCTACATGCAGCAGTTTTGGAGGAAAATAATAACATTGTCGGAACAACTTAAAAACTGCAAGAAACTTTGGAATCTCTTACAAGTGAGAATAAATCATTGAAAAAAGAGAATACATCACTTGTAAATGAACTGACTGAAAATGTAGTGTATGAAGTCACTCAAGTTTTGAATGACAAAGAGATTCAAAAAACAAAGGATACAACAAAGCAAACTTCAATGGTCAAAAGAATAAAAGAAAAAAAAGGAAAGAAAAAGAAAGAAGGATGACGATTTCACATACTCTGCTAAAAAAAAAGGGTCGTAAAGGGTAAAAAAGCTAAATCTCATGTGCAAGAAGAAGAGGATAACAATACAATCATCAACGTTGAGGACCTTCCCAATCTTCCAATGAGAAAAGAAAAAAAAGTACCACCCAAAATCAATGTAAAATGGTTGACAGCAAAATAGTTAACTGCAATTGACAGGAAGAAGATCGTAAAGATCGAGAAAATCTACAACCCATCATAAGTCTCTTCCATACACTAATTGTTGATGTTTTGATAGTGATACTGTTTAAAAATATTGTAATATTGTCTTAATTACTGAATGTTTTACTTATGATATTGTGATACTGTCTATAAATATTGTGATACTGTTTCAACTACTGAATGTTGTACTTATGATATTGTGATACTGTTTCATTGCTTAATGCTGTGTTATATTGCAAAGTGACGGTTTACAAGCTGACCAGAGCACAATTTGTTTTGTGACATTGGGGGATTTGTTTGATATTTTTGGGGACGAGTCAATATCAAATACTGTAAGATTGTAAAACCAAAAAAAAGTATTCCCAAATTATAAATTTATACAAAACATAACTATGATACTTTATCTGCATGTAATTGATACATACGGAGAAATCCTAAAGGCCAATGACCCAATTGTAGGCAGCACTTATAAGTTATAACAAAAGATTTGCATTTTTTATTCTTTGTGTTGGGTGAATTTTTTATTTTCAATATAAACATTTCAATTACAAACTTAGGTTTAAAACAAAATAATTTTTTATCTTAATATTATACTTGAATACTGCAGCTATATGACACAAATCCTAAAATGGCAATTCCAAGATCACAAAAAATAGACATAGCGTTGGAGCACCTCTACAACATTGGGCAACTTCGACTTTTGCTGTCCCCAATGAACTCAAACGGAGGAAAAGGATCTGACGTAATTCCAAACCATTAGACACTGCTCACATTCAACTTAGAGACATGTCAATGGTCACATTACAACATTAATTTGCCAAGAGACAGGACGTCAAACAGATATATGGACGATGCTAGGATATTGGTAAGATAATGAGTTGTTACAATACCATATAATGTTTTTACAGTAAGTTTTCAAATACAAGTCTAATATTTTACATTGTTTTTTTTTCAATTACGTGTAGAAAGAATATATTGAGAGCAAACAAAAAGAACTGTTTATGAAATCTTCCGTTACAAATACTGTTGAGTACAAAAAAGAAGAATTCAATCATCCATTGATCTCCTACGAGAAATGTCTGCAACAACACATTGGGACGTAAGAGCGACTCCTCCTTCAAACTCCTTATTTGTATTATCTTGTGTTTAAATGACTATGCAGCACACCGACATTTACTACATGTTTCTGAATTTTATTTCGCAGTGTCAATTGTGGAAGATACATTTGCCATGTGATGGAAAAGTTGGCAAAGAATGAAGAGATAGAAGAAACCATGACAATGAAGGAAGCTAGACAATATATAGCAAACATAGTTTCTCAATTCATCAGAGATTTCATTGTACATGAATGAATAGATGAATATATTTTCTTCATTCTAGATGAATAGATTTCCTAGTTGCGAATTTAAGTTTGGTACTGTAAATTGTACTTACAGTTTTCTTTTGATACTTAATACAATTTGTGATACTATATTGCAACATACTGATGTTAATTAATGAGATATTGTTTGTAATACTGTTTTGTTAAACTATTTTATTAAGATAAACATTTTGTGATACTATTTTGTAAAAATAAACATTGTTTTCATTAATTCGACCAACAAATGATTACAAGACAATTGTGTTACTGTATATTAAAATAATAATATCTCTCTATCAAAAAATTTAAAAAAGAAATAATAATATTCTTCACATTACAAATGACTCTTAAAAACACCAAGGATTATAATAATTTGTGATATTGTATTGCAATGTAATATTCTTAATGAGATACTGTTAGTGATACTGTTTTGTTAAACTTTCTTTCTTATATTAAGATTAACATTTTGTGATACTATTTTGTAAAAATAAATATTGTTTTCATTAATTCAACCAACAAATAATTACAAGACAATTGTGTTCCTATATATTTAAAAAATAAAAAATAATATCCTTCACGGAACAAACTCTTAGGCTAATGATTTCTTACAAGTCTTCTTATTGTGATTACTCAACTTTCTACACCTTCTACACCGTATCATCCGCACTTGTTCGCCCCTTGATCTAATTCACCTCTTTTTAGGTCTTCCATGTTATCTCTTTGTAGGTAAAGGCAAAATATCAAAATTGGCAGAATTTTCATATTCTAATCTCATTGACGTAGGAATGGGATGTATAGCTTCTTCATAGGATTTGAAGAATGCTGCAACATGAAAATAATAATCAACAAATTCATCAATGCGCCTTCTAGATCTATTAATTGCAGCAACTAGATCCACACATGGAAACCCATTCAACTGCCACTGAGAACAAGAACATGTGATTTTACATATATCCATACAAACCGATGAATCTAAAAAAACTTCAAAAATTGTATCGGAATACCACTTGTTATTCCATGATCGACTTTCATTTGCATATCTCTACAACTTCTCTTTCATCTTCGGGCAGACAACCCCATCCACTTACCTACATCAGTATCATATAAAAAATAAAACAGTATCACATTGAAAATAAAACAGTATCATGTAAAATAAAACAGTATCATGCAACAGTATCATAATATTACCAAAATCAGTTCTTCTCGTAACAAACATGTTCATCAGCTTTATCCTCAACATGTCAAGCATTCGGGTTATGGAGAAACTCTTACAGTCAACTATCCATGCATTGAAAGACTCAGTTACATTTGATGACATCTCTCTATACCGACATCCAACATTATGAGCATTTGACCAATTTTCAAATGGTAACCCATCTATAAACGTTTGAACAATAGCTCCCCCTTACGTTTCAATACCTCCAACTTCTGGTTAAATAATACAATTGTTGGAGCATACGTACATTCCTGAAACAACCAGACTATACGCTCTCTATAACTGTTTGAGAAGCCACCAATGCTGAATTTATCCCTCAAATTTCCTTTAAGGTGTTGTAAAAAGAAAAAATAATTCGATGTAGAAAATGCCTTAGGCAACGCTTCCATTAACCCAACATTCCAATTAGACACAAATGTAACCTCCCGAGTACTCTGAAGAATACTACGCAGATGTTCCAAGAACCACAACCAATTATCGTAGTTCTCAGAATCTACAACGACATAAGCCAATGGATATAAGCCTACACAAAATAATAATATCAAAATAACAGAACAACAGTATCTAACGGGATCTTATAAATCATATTACAAAACAGCATCACAAAAGAACAGAAAAATAGTATTTTACCTTTGTTGCCGTTCTTAGCGATTGCAGACAAGAAGATACCTTTGAACCTTCTTTTCAAAAATGTTCCATCGATAAACAACATGGGACGACAATGATTAAACCCATGAATGCACGCATGGTAAGAAACAAACAATATTTGAAATTTTTTGGAAACTTGGTCCACCTCTAAATCAATATGACTTAGATGATTAAGTGACCTTGCAGCCTCAATATACCAATGAAACTGCTTGAAAGATTCAGACGCGTCACCGAAAATCAATCTCCCGCTCTCTCCAACGCATTCCAAGCCGTTTTATAGCTTATCGTGTAACCGTAACTTGTTAAAAAGTGTGAAACAACGTCGTTAGAACATAATGTTAGTTTCTTCCTCAATATATCGACAATCAAACCAGAAACCACCTTACGACTTAATCTCTTACTTTTTTCTTTTTTCAACACTATAGGGCAACTATGCTCATTCATAAGCTTTTGTATATAACAAAAACTGCTAACCTTTGGTATTGTTGCACAAACATACCACCTACAATAATCAGAATATCTGTTTAAACATTGAGCTTCTACCCTACCATTGTTATTTCTCATAAATCAAACTTAAATCCTCTCTCAATCGAATATTTGCATAAAGCATTTCTAAATTCAGCTATACCTCTCTCGAACCTCTGTCCAACATGAGTAATTACGCTTGACCAACTAGATGAAAGTAATGCCCTACTATTTGTTGAAAAACAATATATAGTTATGATAGTCCGTTCATTTTAGAAAACAGTATCACAATCATGTGATACTGTTTTACAATCAAATGATACTGTTTTAGAGTTTGAAACACTAATATCAACAAATTTCAATTCAAACGCAAAAATCATTGAATCATGTTCTTAAATTCTTCTCCATTCCTTAAAAAATACCTATCATGTCCAATGATATAATAACACAATAATATAGTGTTAACTTTTAATGAATTCCAATTATCACATAATTTTCCCAAAACATCATTAAAATCCCCACCAAAAGAAACTTTTATGAGAAGTGTGTCTGTAATATACTTACAAAGTAAAATCAGGCCACCATCCATGATTGAGAAGAAAAATAACACAAAAAAACCATGAAATTCTTGAAATAATTACTTGTGAAAACAAAATAAGGTTTGTAGACTACGGCAACTAACAGAATGCCGACTATGAGGTGCGGCGGTGATGTGATTATCGATGGTGAGATTTGGAGAATAAAGTTGTTAATCGCAGCTTGTGAATGAGAATCGTGATTTGATGAAATCTGGTTTAAATTGGTTTAAAAGATCATATGGGTAATTACGTTATTAGATAAATTAATATGAATTATTCACAATTTTAGAAAGTGTTTAGGCCTAATTTAAAATAAGTGGATAATTTATTGGCAATTTCCAAAAAAAAAAAAAAAAAAAAAAAATTATGGAAACCCATTGTGCTGTGTAACTCGACAGAAGCCCATTGTGCTGTGCTTGCTTATAAGACGTAAACGCAATTAAAACCCAAACTTTTGTGTTGTAAAGCCCAATTATAATTAATCAAAACTATTTCCTGGAGGGACAAGCGGTTAGGAATTTTTACTTACTAAAAATGGGGAAAATTTTATTTTGAAGGAGAGGGAAAAGGGAAAGATGTTCATCACCCCCGCACCAACTGATCTTGCGTTGCATTGAATTCTACAATGATTAGTCAACTTCTTCGTCACCAAACTTGGAAGGTAGTTTGCACTCGATTTGATTGTTGTGAATGATTTAATTTCAACACACAACCTCGATCTAAGATTCCATCCAGCCTTATCGCCATTCTCATCTTCTACCTCCTTAGAATTTATTTATTTTTAACAAAATTGTTGTTTCTTGATGGTAATCTTCCTTGTGCAACAGCAATTTTCTCGACAATATCTCTCGTAAATTTTTGATGTGGTTGTTTATTGTTTTCCCCTTGCCTTTAGAACCCGTCGCCCTTCAAGTATAATCGGTGAAATATCCAGGATCAAAATCCAGTGGGGGCAATTGCCTCCCACTGTGGGCAGGAGATCGGACCTGATCCTTATAGATTGGTTTTTGTAAATTTTGAATCTTTTGATCCAGTACGGGGCAATGTTTGATCGACATTAGAGTATAAGTTTGGAAATTAGCAATGCATTGTTAAGTAAAGCTAGATCTGTTGCTAAGTATGTGTAACTTCACTCTTGACTTTTATTGGTTCTACAAATTTTGTTAATTTGGTGATTATTCTGTGCCAAGTTTCATTTATTTTTTCTTTCTCGTGTCATCTTTGAGTAAAGGGAAATTTTTTATTTATTTGGTTAATCAATGTTGGCTTGTTTTGTTTCAATTTACTAATCGTTTGAATTCAGGGCTTTAATTGGCCACCATCTTTATGAAAATCCCAATTTATGAAATTTCTTGATGTTGTGCTGAGCTAGAAAGAAGGGGAAAAAGGTTCATTTGAGTGAAAAAATCAATTAAATTTTTTTATTGGGTTTTAACAAAATGTTGAACTTTGTAAATGTTTGATTTCACTTCATTGCGGCATCTTACTGATGTTGCTTGTCAATGATTTAATTTACCTTCTCTTAATCTATTTTGAGTAAAGTTTCAATAATTATTTGCGATTTTGGCATTTTCTTGTACTCTTTTTAGTGTTAGCCATGTTGCTTTTCTTTGTCTTCTTTTTTTTTTTTTTTAATTTTTGTTTGTGATGGTGTCCTTTTATGGTATTTTCAGGTAAAATTACACTGTAAGTAAATCTGATGAGGACTTTATAAGGTCAAGTAAGTAGTTATAATTAGAAAATGGAAGAGGAAGAAGAAACCAGTGGCCATACAGGATTCTCTGGTAGGAATTTTGAAACCAACGGAGAAGGAATTGGTGTAGACTATACTGTAGGAACATCTATTACAGAAAAAGTTGAGATGAATAGTAATATTGCAGATAATGAAGGTATCAATGTAGTTTTGCAAGGAGTTGATTCCTCATCTCCTGTTGTAGATGATGATCTTTTTGAGCACGTTCCACTGAAAGAACATAATAAAAATGCAGAGGATGTGAGTGAGTCTTTTAGTCCAGATAATTTGAGACATTCGTCTGGTGGAAGTGAGGAAACATTTGAGTTTTCCTTTGGAAATGTTCGAACCTCAGGATTTGATTCTCCCTCAGATGCAGAGGCGCATCATGATCGCCATTTTTCTAGCCCGGGGCCTGAGAGAGATTCCACTAATAACATTATGGTATCGTCCTCTTCAGCTAGTCTTGATTCTGCTCTACATTTCTATGGAGATAGTGGATACTCTCCTGTTGAGTCTCCTCAAAAGCCCAAGCCTAAACAGGTTATGCTTAATGTGTCTCCGGAGCTATTGCATTTAGTAGATTCTGCTATTATGGGAAAAACGGAAAGCTTGGAAAAGCTGAAGAATACTGTGAGTGGTGTCGAGAGTTTTGGGAATGGCGAGGAGGCTGTTACCATTGCTTACTTGGTAGTTGATTCGCTTCTTGCCACAATGGGAGGTGTTGAGTCTTTTGAAGAGAATGAGGATGACAATCCTCCTAGTGTTATGCTGAACTCTAGGGCTGCCATTGTGTCAGGTGAGCTCATTCCTTGGCTTCCTGCTGTTGGGGATTTTGAGGGGTTCATGTCTCCTAGGACTCGGATGGTAAGAGGATTGCTTGCTATCCTGCGTGCTTGCACTAGGAACAGACATATGTGCTGTGTGGCTGGTTTATTGGGGGTGCTGCTTCACTCAGCTGAGAGAATTTTTGTTCACGATGTTGGTTCACTAGAGAAATCGAAATGGGATGGAACTCCTCTTTGCTCCTGCATTCAGTACTTAGCTGGTCATTCTCTTAGTCCAAGTGACCTGCATCAGTGGCTTCATGTCATTACAAAAATACTTACCACCCCATGGGCTGCTCGTTTAGTGCTTTCTCTGGAGAAAGCTATGGGTGGAAAAGAGGCCAGGGGTCCCGCATGTACTTTTGAGTTTGATGGTGAAAGCTCTGGTCTGCTTGGTCCGGGAGAGAGCCGATGGCCTTTTACTAATGGATTTGCATTTGCAACTTGGATCTACATTGAGTCATTTGCAGATAATTTAAGCACAGCAACTACGGCTGCTGCAATTGCAGCTGCAGCTGCTGCCACATCAGGGAAATCATCTCCTATGTCAGCCGCTGCCGCTGCTAGTGCTCTAGCTGGTGAAGGCACTGCACATATGCCTCGACTGTTCAGTTTTTTATCTGCTGATAATCAGGGGATAGAGGCATATTTCCATGCACAATTTTTGGTTGTTGAATGTGGAAGTGGGAAGGGGAGGAAATCTTCGTTGCATTTTACTCATGCGTTCAAGCCACAGTGTTGGTACTTTATTGGCCTTGAACATACTTGCAAGCAGGCGCTCCTTGGAAAATCAGAGAGTGACCTAAAGTTGTACGTTGATGGTTCCCTGTATGAAAGTCGTCCTTTTGATTTCCCACGAATTTCCAAGCCACTTGCATTTTGCTGCATTGGGACTAATCCTCCGCCAACAATAGCTGGTTTACAACGTCGTCGTCGTCAATGCCCTTTGTTTGCTGAGATGGGGCCTGTATATATTTTTAAGGAACCTATTGGGCCAGAGAGAATGGCACGGTTGGCTTCTAGGGGCGGGGATGTGCTGCCTTCTTTTGGCAGTGGGGCTGGGTCCCCATGGCTAGCTACAAATGAAAATGTCCAAAGTATGGCGCAAGACAGTGCACTTCTGGATGCAGAAATTGCTGGATGTCTTCATCTACTGTATCATCCTAACTTACTCAGTGGGCGGTACTGTCCAGATGCTTCTCCTTCTGGTGCTGCAGGTATCAAAAGTTCTACATTTTAGGAAAGTTAAATCAGAATTAACATTATGATGTCTAGTTATTGTTGTTTTTGATTTTTTATTCCATGCAAGATTCTACCACATCATTTGTCCTCTTGGTCTATAATCATATCATGGACCTTGTTCTCTTCTAGGGTTATTAGGTTTCCTTTGAACTGTCGGATTCTTGAGACCATTTGTAGCAGGATAATGATTACCGAGAAGACACATTTCCCTCTCTTTGGGGGGGGTGGCGTCTTTTCCAAAATATTTCTTTCCTTTTACATTCTCCTGTGTCTTGCTTTTTAGTCAGGTAGTCTTTAACTATTTTGATTTTGTTATTGTTCTCTCTAATTAAATAGGGTTTGAGATTATGTTGAGATAAGGTGTGTTTGAGTTGAGTTGCTATTTTTGTGGTCAAGCTGATTGCTTCCGGAATTTTAAATTTCATTTGTGGGCTTGACATTGTCTATTAATTGGTGGGAACATAATACATTGGACCTGCTCCTAGATCCATTGCGCACAGTCTATCTCTAGAATAGAGTTCTTGCTTCTCTTATCTGCATTACCTACAGCTCGATACACCTCTTCTCCATAATCAACAGTGTTCCTTTGTATTCAGGCATGCTCCGAAGACCTGCGGAGGTTCTTGGTCAAGTGTATGTCGCTACAAGAGTACGGCCAACAGAAGCTCTGTGGGCCCTGGCTCATGGAGGTCCAATGTCCTTACTTCCTCTAGTGGTGAGCAACGTGCATGAGAACAGCCTGGAACCACTCCAAAATGACCTTTCTTTGTCGTCGGCCACAACTTCTCTTGCTGCTCCCATATTCAGAATTATCTCTTTGGCCATTCAGCACCCTGGGAACAATGAAGAGTTATGTCGCAGAAGAGGCCCTGAAGTTCTATCGAGAATCTTAAATTATCTCCTGCAAACTTTGACATTGCTTAACGTTTCAAATGACTATGGCGTTGGAAATGAGGAACTTGTTGCTGCAATTGTCACTTTATGCCAGTCTCAGAAGTTTAACCATTCACTTAAAGTGCAGCTTTTTAGTACACTGTTACTTGATCTCAAAATTTGGAGTTTATGCAGCTATGGACTACAAAAAAAGCTTCTGTCTTCACTTGCAGATATGGTTTTCACTGAGTCATCTGTGATGCGAGATGCTAATGCTATTCAGATGCTTTTAGATGGTTGCAGGCGATGCTATTGGACCATTCACGAAAGTGACTCTGTCAATACGTTTTCTATTAATGAGGATGGTCGCCTTGTCGGTGAGGTGAATGCATTGGTTGATGAACTATTAGTGGTTATTGAACTTTTAGTTGTGGCAGCTCCTCCGTCCTTGGCTGTGGAGGATGTTCGGTGTTTACTGGGGTTCATGGTTGACTGCCCTCAACCAAATCAGGTAAAGTAGCTATTTTTGACTAAAACTTGTTTTGTGCCTTGAATGAATCAATTGGATGGTGTTCCTTACAGTTACTTTCTCAGTTCTCATATCAAGTTCTCAATTTCAATGATCAAGTGAATATTCATTTTCCATGTTCGACAACTTAAGAATTTGTTATTCATGAAAAGTTGCATAGTTGATCATAATCATGGTTGACTAAGTGGAATTTGTTGGCGATTGACTGAGAATAAGTTAATCTAAAGAGAATGTACGCTGAGTTGTATGAATCACAGCTGCACAGTTTTTGAGTTTTAGTGACCTCACAATTTTCCTTAAATGGTATAAACCTTTTGGCTTAAGATGCTTCTTAGAGTAAACATTTCAAGTTGGTTTAGTGTCTAGTGAGGCATGTTAGTTTTTGCTTTTTTTTTTTTAATAACATTCTACCCTTTTTTCATGCTTCATAAGTTATAACATAATTACTAAGCATGTACTTGAGCAAATTGGAGGAAAAATACTGTGAAAAATGCTATAAATAGCTGAGTATCTCACTGTTTTCTTTTGATATTATGTAATTAGAGATGCAAGAATTTTAAAACTGCTTGACTTTCTTGCTTTAGAAAAACATGTCATGATCTTACCTATTGGTGTATATAAAATGATATCACTTAAATTGATGGGCTTTTGGTTTCTGGCAATCCTATAATTTTATGGCACAAAGAAAAAAATTCTTTGTGCCCGTGACTTGTTATATGAAACTGATTTTTCCATCTTTCTCTATGTTGGAAGAGCAGTTTGAAGTAACTTGATTTATTGTATTTGGCCCTCTATTTGTCCAACACCCTTTATGCCTTGAATCAGTTGCTCAAAATGGAAACGAGGGTAGAGTGTTCTTAGTGTTCTGTTCTCCAGCCAGTCACTTTTCGGTCATCAAATGAGATGTTATATCATTATCTGCTTCCTTCTCCATCAATAGGGACAAAACCAGTACAACTATAGTGGAGTTAATTGGCACTGACTGTAAATGTTTTAAATTACTAATATGCTTTCTCCTTAAAATTATCAATATTTCCTAAATGATCCCTTAAACTTTTTTTTGTATCCTGTAATTTGAAAATTTGAATAAGAATCTCCATTTTGTTGATAATAACTGCTATGGTTATATGCTATATGAGCTTTTAAGTGTTTTAACAGTTCATTGTAAATCAATATTGTAGAAATCATGAAGCTTAAGTTTGACGTTGTTGAACTTTAATCATGACCCTACTGGAGAAAATCTGGCTAGAAGCTGTTACAAGAACAACTTCAACAAGAAGAAATAACTAAGCCTTATTATCAATTAACTTGGGGTCGATTGAATGAATCATTGGATCTAGCACAACATCTATGAAAAGGTCCAATGAAATCGAAAGTGTTCTACAACCACATATGGCCATGTTAATATTAGTCTACTTCTCCCTCTTCTAACTTGTTCTACTATAATCACACCGCTTTGGTGAAGGGAGTTTCTTTAGGTTTTTTGTTTGAAAATTGCTGTTAATGATCAATATTCATTTTCTTCTGCCATGATTATTCATTTGAATATAGTTAACCCCAAGAGATATGCAATTATTTAAAGATTTTGTAAAATAAAGGGAAAGACTAACAAAATCTGTGACTTTAGAGGTAATATATATATACTTATATTCCTGAAATTTATATAATTGTCTTGTTTGCCTATAACATTAATGGACAGTATAGTATGCATGCTCAATCCATTTGTTAACAAGCAGAGATTTGGTGTTTGTGCTTGTACATCTATTTGTGGAATGAACAAGAACGGAAGCCAATTGCCATTACGTTCATTTGGCTACTTCCATTTGTTATGGCATGCCCATAGCTGTCAAAAAATTTAATATGGTACCTCTTTACATCTCTTCGCATTTCCAGTCAAGGGTAGATCCCAGGGGGCAACCCTGGGCTGTAGCCCAGATCCAAAGCCCAATACAAATTTTTAAAAAAAAATTTTATGTTAGTTTAGCCCAGTTCAACTTTTTAATTCATTTTTTTCTGGCCAATTAAATACTCACATTGCCCAAACTAGGACTATTGCATATTAGCACTTCCTAATTCCACAAAATTCAAACTTTAGAAAGTTCAAAATTCGAAAGTAGGCTTAAATTTTTTTAATTTGTTGCGCTTTTCACTATTTAGTGTTGAAATATCATTTTATTTTTTAATTTGGTTGTAATATTATTCTGTTGTATATGACTTACTTGTATGTTATTTCATTAAATATAGAATTATAATATAATTATATATAATACTATTAAAGGATTTAAATATTTTTGTGCATCGACTACATAGCTTAGTTTTAGGTAAAATGGATATAGATTATATTATAAAACAATTTTTGTGCATCAACTACATAATAATTTTTGTTAAGAGGAACTTGTTAATAAAATAAATATAGATTTTATTATAGAAGAATTTGCAGCTGTAAAAAATCATCGGACACAACTTTTTTTAGCTAGTTTTATATCTTGAATATTTTTATGTAATGACTTATTGTAAGTTTTTTAGAGATTATGATTTATAAAAAAACATTAGATTCTCATAAAAATGGACTAAGTAATTGTGGTTTGAAATTTTTTTCCCCCAGCCCAGTCATTTGTCGTATCGTGGCTCCGCCCTTGTTTCCAGTGGTCCTTTAGTTTAAGTTTATGTTAATCCTTGCTTATAACAAGTTTAGCTGGAGTTAATGATCTCTATTTTCTCTCTAAATGACCATGCTTATTAAGGCGAATGCAACTTGATTCTATATAGTTTTTCTCCAAACAGTTTTCTCTGGTTCCGTGTTTCTAGCAAATCAACACGTCAATACTCAGCAATAAGCTCTCAAAGAGACTCAAGAGTGAAGTTTGATTGCTCATGGTGTTTCATTTTTGTTGTCATTCTGTCTGCAAGTTCCTGTGATTAAGATTTCCATAGCAGTTTGTAACTTGCCACCATATCTGGATATGGGGTACTTCCAACTTGACAAACTACTGCAAGATAATTTTTTTTCCTGGTTAACAATGTTTTATTACATGCTCGTGGTTTAATTGTTGGGCACCTTTGAAAGTAACATGTTTAAGTGGTGGAGTGCCTGAGAGAGCTTGCTTAATCCATATGATATATGATTAGGTTATGTGTTTTTGCATTCCTGGATTATATTTTCAGAAAGTATTCAATTAGTACCACAAGCAAAAGGAAAATGCAATGATCTAACTCATTGGATGCTGATATATTATTGAACTTTTACATACTTGAGTTTTGGCAGCCTTTATGTAAAAAATAATGTGGTGTCATTGTCCACAAGTACTTGATTTGAACTTGATGTTTTGATTTTCTTCATCCAAAACTTCTAAAAGTATGTCTGACCTCTCTCTTTGAACTTATTCTACAACTTCTCCTTCCAGGTTGTCAGGGTGCTGCACCTGATATATAGGTTGGTGGTTCAACCAAATACATCCAGGGCTCAAACCTTTGCCGAGGCATTTATATCATCTGGTGGCATAGAAACACTTCTTGTTCTTTTGCAGCGTGAAGCGAAAGCTGGAGATAATGATGCGCCAGACTTTTCATCCAAGAGTGATGAAGCTTTATCAGCCCAGAAAACTGAAGTAGATATTGGGGACGGGGCTTCAGAAGATATTGGTTATGATGATACTGGGCCTATGGATAAATATGATTTAAGTTCACAGGCTAAGGCTTACGAACCCGATTCTTTTGATGGCGCAACGATATCTAATATTGGAAGGATGTCGTCTATCCCTGAAAATCCTTTTATTAAAAATTTGGGCGGCATAAGTTTTTCAATAAGTGCTGAAAATGCACGAAATAATGTGTATAACATTGACAAAAGTGATGGTATCATTCTTGGAATTATTAACCTCTTGAGTGCTTTAGTGATATCAGGATATCTAAAATTTGATAAGCCTGTTCCCCCAGATGTGACTAACAATATTCTCGGTTTGCTTGAGGGAGGAGGTACCATGTTTGATGATAAGGTCTCCCTCCTTCTTTTTGGTTTACAAAAGGCTTTCGAAGCAGCACCAAACAGGCTTATGACTAGCAGTGTATACACAGCTTTATTGGCTGCCTCGGTATGTCATGCACTGTCTTTTCTCCTGCCTAGTACTCCAATGTTGCAGTTGTGTGTGCATTACTCTGGCTACCAAATATTTGGGCATATCTATTGTGAATCTTCTACTCCTGACTAGAATTGTGTTTGGTGGGGAATGTGGTAGGTGGGGGGATAAGTTTTCTGTGCTACTGCTCTTTTGTTGCTGTTCTAAATCATGCCACTATGGCACATAATCTGCTTTATTTTTTTAAAGCTTTATCCAAAATGTTCTGATGTTGTACTTGACATGACCTACTTAATATGTTCTGGCATGACTTTCAACCTTGAGGGCAATGGAAGAGGTGCATCTTTAGATGATAGGATACTGATGGAAGGGTGACAACGCTTTAGGTCATTGAGACAGTTTTGCGCTATTGGTTTTTTCTTCTTCTAAATATCAGTATTGTGATGTCGTGCTGTGGTCTAAGTGGGTCTGAATTTTTGTGCCTGCTCTACTTCTCATGTTACCATTAGGTTTGATGTACCGATTATGCATACAATTGTTAGATATTGGCAATAATGGATTATGGAAGCATTGTTATCTCTTTTAACTACTCGATGCTATTTCTAGGACGCTAGGACCATCATTTTAGGCGTTGCCTTGCAATTGAACAAGAACTGAAAATAATTTGATTGGAAGTAAGATTTTGAACTGTTTGTTCAGTTGAAGGTTCTACTTGTTTGTGTAAACTATCTTACTTGTAACACTGTCAGGATGCTCTACAAAGAATCACTATTGTCCTCAGTAATAAATGAGAAGACCATCTACATCTCCTTTTCTCCAGATTTTTAATTAATTACGTGGAAATATTGTCTTTCCCTCCATCCCATACTATATCACATTTTTTGTTTGGTGTTGTCACAAAGCAATCACTTCCAAAAAGTGGAAGCACATTCTCAATAAATTCTAAAATTACCATTTAATATGTTTAATTAAATATGAAGACTCATTTCAAAATGCAAGTCGAGGGGATTGTAGATTTGATGTTAAAACTATTTGTTGAACGACCTCGTCTGAAAGCTTAAACTGTTGGAGAAGAACATATGTATTCCTTTAAATATTGCTTCAACACACCCTTTCACGTGCATGTCGGATTCAGTTTTTCATCAAAGGCATTATATGTGCACAATTTTTATAAATGGGTGGCTGTGGGACTTGAACCAGATATTTTGCTATCTCTAATATCATATTAAACTACTTTATCTAAAAGTTTAAGCTGTTAAATAAAGACAAATTTATTCATTTCAATATTGTCTTCAACACTATTGGTTGTGAGTTGTCAAAAATTAGGCTGCTTTTTCTTAAACATAGCGCTCAAAAGTTGTTTGACAAGCCATGTGGATGGAGGAAGCATAAAAATATTCTTCAGAATAAAGTTTGAGATAAAATACTTATTGCCGAGTTGTAATGTGAGATTGTTTTTGTGAACTTTTAGCTTTTTGTTCGCTCAGGAGTGAGTGTAGCCATTAATCATTGATTAAATTAAGACTTGAAAGAGTGAGAGAATTTTTGCTCTTTGCTACTGATACTCCTGTGATGAATCCAATTACCTATTAGTTGGTGCAATCAGTGAACAAAAGCATGTGACTCTACGATGCACTTACTGGTGGTATGTAATGCAGTAATGGGATGATTGTTGGAAATAATGGAGAGACCATTGGTCTTTGGTGTTGTCGATATGAAATTCCTAATAACTTGTGCATGTGATAGTATGATAATCAATCTAAAATATAGTTGTTCTGGACTTTTCATAGAAACATTACATAATGAAAGTCAAATACCTGATTAAAAATGTTTGTTTGCATCATATTTACTTGTTGCAAGTTGTTCTGTGAGCTTCTTAGGAGAGAATTTTAGCACTGCTGGAATTATTTCATTCTTCTTATTTTATTGTAAAAAACACAGTTACAACCCTTAGAATAAATAAGCTGATGACTACAAATCAGTCCCTAAGAACTAGGAACAAATAAAGAAAAAATAAACTAGGAGAATAAATAAGCTGATAACTACAAATCAGTCCCTAAGAACTAGGAACAAATAAGAAAAAATAAACTAGAAAAATCAGAATCGGATCTGTTATTGATCTGTAATAATAACAGATCTGGAATAATATTCCTAAAAATCAAAAATTAGGATACAGATTTTTAGAGCTGATCCGATTCTTTCTACACTTGTCTTTAAGTTTGGACTAAAAAAACATTGAACAGCCCAAGCTTGCTTATATTATTTTAGAATGATACCCTTGTAAGCCTTTTGGTGAGAATATCCGCAGTCTGATCAGTTGTAGGGAGATAAACCAGACACAAAGTTTCGTCTTCAATCTTTTCTTTAATAAAGTGTCAGTCCACCTCAACATGCTTTGTTCGATCATGGTTGACTAGGTTAAGCGTCATGCTTATGGCTGCCTTGTTATTTGAAAACAGTTTCATAGGCTGATTAAACTCCCTTCTTAGTTCCTTCAGCAACATCTTTAGCTATAAAAGTTCGCAAACTCCTTGAGCAATGACTCTAAGTTCCGCTTCAGCACTACTTTTAGACACAACTAACTGTTTTTTACTCCTCCATGTTACCAAGTTACCCCATACGAAGGTGCAATAACCAGAAGTTGACCTCAAGCTGACCTTGGATCCTGTCCAATTAGCATTTGTATAAGCTTCAACACTTCTGTTTTGATTTTTCTCAAAGAATAAACCTTTTCATGGTGTTCTTTTTAGATAATGAAGGATTCGGTACACAGCCTCAAGGTGATCTTTGCAGAGAGCATGCATAAACTGACTAACTATACTCACAGTGAAAGCAATATCAGGACGTGTGTGAGAAAGATAAATAAGTCTTCCAACCAGGCGTTGGTACCTTCCCTTGTCCACATGATCATTGCTTGGTTCAAGACCCAGCTTCGTAGTAGAGTTGATTAGTATAAGGACTGGTCTGCACCCCAGCATTCAATTTTCTTAAGTAGGTCAAAAACATATTTTCTTTGAAAAATAGCAATGCCTTTCTTACTCCTAGCAACCTCTATGCCTAGAAAGTATCTCAGATGCCCCAAATCTTTAACCTCATTTTGTGGCCAAAACATCTTTCAGTCTTTGAATCTCCACAAGATCATTACCAGTTAGAATAATATCATCAACGTAGACAATCAAAATGGTGCTTCTTATTTTCTTGTGACAATAAAACAGTGTATGATCAGCATGAGTTTGACTATACCCTTGTTGTCGAATAACCTTGGTAAACCTGTCAAACCAGGCTCTGGGAGATTGTTTTATGCCATAGAGAAATTTTCAAAGTTGGCATATTTTACCTTTCTTACTTTCATCATCAAAACCTGGTGGAAGATCCATACACACTTCTTCTTCTTTAAGTTGCTATTAAGAAATGCATTTTTTACATTAAGTTGGTGTAGTTTCCAATCAAGATTTGCTGCTAAGGATAGAAGGATTTTGACTGTATTCAGGTGCAAAGTTTTCCAAGTAGTCCACACCATATGTTTGAGTGAAATCTTTTGCAACTAATCTAACTTTGTATCTTTCAATGGTCCCATTAGAGTTATACTCAACAGTAAAAATTCACTTACACCCGACATATGTTTTGTCTTGTGGATTCTCATCTAACTCCTATGTCCTATTTTTTTCTAGGGCGCTCATCTCTTCATGACTGTCTTTTTCTACTTAGAATCTTGTAACGCTTCTTATATAGTTCTAGGTACTTCTTCCTTTGACAAGTTGGCTACAAAAGCTTGAAGTTGAGGAGATAAATGATTGTAGGCCACGAAGTTGTACAATGGATGCTGAGTACAAGATCTAACACCCTTTATGAGAGCAATAGGAACATTAAGATTATTAGGAATATTTATGTGTACCTTGATCTGGTTCGGGATCATGACTGAGCTGAGTGTCCTCAATGGATTCTATTCTTCTTGGGCATCGAGAATAAATACGAAGCTCTGATTGTGGTTGAGTCTTTCCTTTCATTTTTGTTATTAGGCATCGAGGACTCAATAGGGTTGGATTGATTCTCAGGCTGAAAAACGTCATATCGATCTGTGTCTGGTAGATCTGGGGATATGACAGGTTGGTGAGTGTTTTGGATATGTGGAAGACCCCAAAAATTATCTTCATTATCTTCATTACTCGTGTACTCTCCCTGAAGCGAATTCTTGGTGTATGGTTTCAAAAAAAAAGTAATATTCATAGAGACAAAATATTTATGTTTTTTGGGAAAGTAACACTTATACCCTTTTTGAGTAGCAGAGTATCCTAAAAACAAGCATTTAACGTCTTTGGGATCTAATTTGCTACGTTCTCAATCATAAATATGAACAAATGATTGACAACCAAAGATTTTTAGGGGTATGGATGAATAGGTCTTGGAAAAGAAAGGGTAGTGAGTGGTGAGAGCTTGAAGAGGGGTCTTAAATTGTAAAACACGAGTGGACATTCTATTAATGAGATAGCAGACAATAAGGACAGCATCCCCCCGAACTGTTTTGGGACATTTGTGGTGAACATTAAAGATCTAGCTACTTTTAGGAGATGGAGATTTTTTTTTCTCACCAATACCGTTTTGTTGAAGAGTGTCAATACATGTGCTTTGGTGTATAATCCCTTTTTCTAAGAAAAAAATCCCCAAGAATGGAATTAAAGTATTCTTTTCCATTATCAGTATGAAGAATTTTTATGTTGGTGTTGTACTGATTTTGGACTATAGAATGGAAATTTTTAAAAATGGGCAGCATTAGATTTTTCTTTTAGTAAGTAAACCCACCAGACTCTAGAATGATCATCAATGAAGGTTATGAACTACCTATTTCCTGTGATGTATTGTGTGCGAGATGGTCCCCAAATATCACTATGGATTTGAGTGAATGGTTGAGATGCTTTATATGGTTTTGATGGAAAATTAGAACATTAATGTTTTGACAATTAACAGATTTTCACACTCAAACACATCTTTATTTCTAAACAAAGAAGGAAACAACTTTTTAAGATAAGGAAAGCTAGGTTGGCCTAATCTACGATGCCACAACATTATTGTTTGCTCACGCATTAAGGGAAAAGTCTCACAACCAGCCATTTGAGCTTGTTTATTCTCGAAGCCTTCATTTTTCAAGAAATATAGCCCATTGAATTCCTTAGCACTGCCAATCATCCTCCCGGATATTCAGTCCTGAAATAAACACTCAAACTATAAGAAGTTGGCATAACAATCTTGATCTTTAGTCAACTTGCTAATTGAGAGTAAGTTGTAAGACAACTTTGGGACATGTAGTACAGATTTCAAAACAAGATTAGGAGAAAGGTTTATATCTCCACTACCAGCCAAAGTTGAAAGAGAACCATCAGCAACCTTAATTTTAATATTTCCTGGGCTAGGTACATAAGTGGTGAAGAAGTTTGACGATCATGTTGTGATCAGATGCTCATGAATCTATAATCCAGGGGTCTATTTCATTTGTACAACCACTCAAAGTAATTGCAAATATACCCTTTTGGGCTAGGTATAAACTGGCTGGCTGAGTAAGAGAGGAAGGGGTTGGCTTTGTTGACGAAGGAGTAGAATTTTGGAGATTAATCAGTTTGATGAGTTGGTTAGTTGCTCCTTAGTGAGGGACAAACTTGGAGCAGAATGTTCATGCTTTGTGACCATTTCGGCACTAGTTTGAAGGCCTCTGGGTTTGCGTTGGTCCTTGGAGTTGAAGTTTGCTGGTCTGCCATGAAGTTTCCAGCAAGTTTCACGAGTATGGTTGGTTTTTTGGCTATGATCACACCAGAGATTTCCTCTTCGCTGGTTTCGGTTGGTAACTCAGTGGTAGGGCTCCAAGTTTCTGTTGGCAGCAAGGGCAGAATTGTCCATAAGTGTGGGTTTGGGCTCTTCCATCATCACACGTTTACAGCTTTCCTCTCTTCTTACTTTTGTAAACGCTTCATCTATTGAAGGAAGTGGTTTAGTACCAAGAAGATGTCTCCGAACTTCGTCAAAGTTCTTGTTGAGGCCAACAAGAAAGTCGTGTATCCGTTCTTTATTGACAGAATTTTGATGGTGTTCTCGGCAAGTAGTGCACAATTGAAACTTGTCAAAGAGTTGTAATATTGAGTGACATCTATCTCACCTTGGGTTAACATCTGGGCTCTATTTCTCAATTCGAACAATTGGACTGAATTTTCTAGGTCAGAATATTGCCTTTGCACAGCATCTCACATTTCTTTTGCCGTGGTATAACAAAGAAAATTTTCACCTATCTTGTCTTCCATGGAGTTGATTAGCCAAGCCATAACTATGAAATTTTGGGCATCCCACGTTTTGAAAGAAGCATCAGTAGTGGCTGGTTTTGCAGCTGTCCTGTCGATGAACCCAGACCTTCCTCTTCCTTGGATTACCATTTGAACTGAGAGTGACCATTGTAGATAATTTCGTCTATTGAGTTTGTGAGAGGTGATTTGAAGAGAATAAGCAGTGGGGGCTATTGTGGAGTTAGATTCAGTGGTAACCTCTGAACTATTACCGCCGCTAGCCTCATTGAGAGTCGATCTGTACATGGCTTCTCTCAACCAAGTTTAAGCTCTGATACCATGTGAGCTTCTTAGGAGAGAATTTTAGACTGCTGGAATTATTTCATTTCTCTTATTTCATTGTAAAAAACACAGTTGCAGCCCTTAGAATAAATAGGCTGATGACTACAAATCAGCCCCTAAGAACTAGGAACAAATAAGGAAAAAATAAACTAGGAAAATCAGAATCAGATCTCTAATAATAACAGTTCTGGAATAATATTCCTAAAAATCAGAAATCAGGATACAGCTATTTACCTGATCTGATTCTTTCTACACTTTCATCTATAAACGGTAGAACGGTAATGCCATTCATGATCTAGTGAGTTGGATGATATCCTACCTGATAAGAATTATGAGTCCATCCAATGTAAAATGAGTCGCTGAATTTGAGTATCTGATAAATCCTGGATATGAATGATAACTTACATTTCAAAGAATTTTCTTTCTGTTAATTCTACTTATAAAGGGTGCTTGATATCTGAGATGCTTCGCTTTTCAGATAAACATGTCTTCAACAGATGAAGGACTATACTTGTACGATTCAGGTCATCGCTTTGAGCATCTGCAGCTATTGTTGGTTCTTCTTCGTTCCCTTCCGTATGCATCGACGACATTGCAAAGTCGAGCATTACAGGTACATAGTTGTGGGCCTTGTGGCAGGCAAACTAAATCACGATCTGAATATCTAATTGCAGAACCAAGCAGTCATATAATGTTTCCAGTTTCTCTTCTCTATTTTCTGTTAAAAAAATTGATAGATATTTGTGTTTGGCTAGGAGACAGGACAAAGTTCATGCTAATTAATGTCAATGATAATGGTTTCATATAGAAGTGTACAGCTTGTTAAACCTGCATGCCAAGATTTGCTAGAGAAGGCTTACACAGTGCATCTTCTAGGTTTTAACCTTTTTTGTGCATTAATGATCTTTGTGTCTGCTTTTGATGTTGGAAGTGTAAATTGGCTGTTGATAACTTGATATGCTATTCATATTTGCCTGACTCCATTTATCTGGCTTTTGGCTCATTAATATTTCACAAAGCAGATCAAAGAAAGATGAGTCATGCTAAATGTTTTCTCATCCCAACGTCTACTTATGGGTTATTTGCATTTTAATTCTACAACGTCATTATTTGGAAGAAAGTTTGCATTTCAAGGTGAAATAATAATGTGAATGTATTATCACTTAGAATGATTATGTTATTCAAGTTGTGCTTTTTCAATAAATGAACATAAATTATCTCCTGCTTTATCTTTTCTTGCCACAATCCAACTTTTTTTTTTTTTTTTTTTTTTCTGTTCTTATACTTTCTGTTTCATTTCAGGATCTTCTGATTTTGGCTTGTAGTCATCCAGAAAATAGAAGCAGTCTTACAAAAATGGATGAATGGCCCGAGTGGATTTTGGAGATTCTCATATCTAATCATGAGGTAATGCTATCAAAATTAATCTTCAAATATTTATTTGTTCTGTTTTTTCTATTGCAATCTGAGTTTGAAAAAAGATGCTATATGCTTATTAGGAAGAAAATCTTTCATGTAGTAATGGTTGGTGTGGTGTTTAACATGTCTCTTTTTCTAATATGTTCAATTTCAGTTGCATGTTTTCACTCTTATCATTCATTTGTACAGAAAAGTGGAAGTAAAAATACAAATTCATCCAGCGCGAGAGATGTAGAAGACTTCATACACAATTTTTTGATTATTATGTTAGAGCATTCTATGCGCCAGAAGGATGGATGGAAGGTTCAAGTTCTTTGACTCTTTGTTTTTCATTATATCATAAGTTTGCTACCAACGTTTTTGAAAAAAATTAGGAGATAGAAGTAGCACTACTAGGACATAAACGAGTGAGAGTCAGTTGAGATGTTATTGAAGTTTGCAGTGGAAGCCAATAACTAAATTAAAAAGTGAAAACGATAACGTTTGTGGTAAATCTGTGGTAGTGCAACTAAACAATCAGAATGGTTTGGAAAGAAGTACTGATTGTGATTTGAACAAAGATTTGATTTAAAAGAGCTTAGCACTGTGCTCAGTTAATACTTGCTTCTTCTATTCCTTTTGATCTACAAAAGTAAATCCAAGTTTTATCTTCCTCTAATTTAAACACACTAATAGAATTCCTATTTAGACAGTGTAGATTGTACTAAATAAAAAGTTATTGTTGAAAATTCTAATTAGTTTAGTAACCATAATAGCTAACTTTTTTCTTTGAATAAAAAACAATTTTCTGGTCAAGCTAATCTTCAGCTTGAAAAAAGTTTTCTGAAATTGAAATATTTGTTCGTTGGCTAGTTATTAAGTTGCCCATCTAGCTGTTTTCGGTATATCTTTCAGGAAAATAAAAAAAATGTGCTGTATATTTCAATGTCGACGTACAGAGTCTTTCTTTTTACTCGTTCTTCTACTTTTCTAAACTATCTTCTCTGCAGCCATGCATATGCTCAGAATCAAGTTAGTGTGGTCATAAACCTTTTTTTGCCGAAAACTTCTATTGTGAGGCTTATTTATAATGATTCAGTTTTGCCTTACTTGACACTGCATTTGATTTTCACGTTTGGTTTTCAATTCATCAGTTTCATTTATATAATTTTTCGTTACTTTGACAGGATATTGAAGCTACAATTCATTGTGCAGAATGGCTTTCTATGGTCGGTGGTTCTAGCATTGGAGATCAAAGGATCAGGTATTGCCGCAATTACTGGCATTTTCACTCAAACTTTGGATATAGATAGTTCATCGTTGAATTCGATAGATATTGGTGATGTATGATTTCCGTCACTCCTTTCACAAAGATTATGATGCAAGACAGCTTCAAAGTTTGAATCTTTGGTGGAACTTTTATTCAGTTTTATTGTCAATCTTTTTCATACAAACAGATTACACAAGTATGTATTATAGACCCAAAAGATTCTCGAGTCAATTAAGTAATACAATTCCACGAAGAAAACACGTGATAATTCTAAGTCCATGTTACTTTGATTCCAAACTAAACCCAATTGACTCCAACTAACCTAATTTCAAGGGAACCATGACCGATGCTTTATAAACTCCAGAATTACTAAAACAGCCCTGGGTATAAAAACCTTCAAAAATCAGGTACGCTAAGTGTACTTAATCAATTTTAACCAAAGAGTAGTACCATGGCTTAATCAGTTATTCTTAAAGCTTGATAAAATACACTAAGCCCCTTCGCCCCTCTGCAAACTAATATATGTTACTCCATACCTCCTCAAACTACAAGGGTAATCTCCCTCTGTTCATGTGTAAGAGGTACACTGTGTTTATTCAGATTTCTGATGGCATTTGTCAGTTGAATTTGTAATATAAGACCACATAAGTAAGATTGGGTTACATTTTCATTGGTCTACTGTGATTCGACGGTTTTCCTTTTAGCAACCCTTTCTTTACAGGATTTTTCATAATTTTGTTAGTCTTATCATAAAGATGAGAATTGTTTAGTCAAATTTAATTCTGGATAATTTTAATGTTTGAGGGAGGTTGGATACTATAATTTCAGTAGTGCATGGTATGCTAGAAGAGAGCTTTCACAATTTATATGGATAATTTTTAATATATTGAATGTGATGATTACAATATATTGCCAGGTCCTTCTTATATAGGCAAAGAAAGAATTAGTCACCTAGTCCTAATAGCATAAGGAAAACAAAACAATATCCAAAAAGGAAAGAAACCTAAAAACCTAAGAGAAGTAGAATTCCTAGCTAATTAATGAAATAAAATCCTAGAATACTAGTTGCAAAAGGATTATGTCATGCATTGTCCTACGTCACAATATTAACAATAACCTGTATGAGGAGCAAATTACTGTTATTTCAAGTTTTTGAGTTATCCTGGAGTTTCCAAGGGTACACTCCCTTCTTCGTCTTTCTTTCCAAAATGAATGCATACATTCGTGCTTTTCTCCAAATTTTCCTGTGTGTAATGACATTATTCATGTATAGCTTATTCACCTGGAATGCTTCACCAATAAGTTAGCTTACCAAAACTGCCCATGCTGTGGTTTCATTTTTGTTCTCATTTACCTTTAGAGCCATGCACTTATCCTTACCATTTCATTTTGTTTCTAGACGTGAAGAATCATTGCCTATATTCAAAAGAAGGCTTTTGGGTGACTTGCTGGACTTTGCTGCAAGAGAACTACAGGATCAGGTGATTCTTTCTGTTTTTGTCTTCAAAATTCTAGGTTCAGTATTTTTTCCCATGAACTTCATATTTTTTTCATCTTTACTCTTTCTAAGTTATTGATTGAAATTTTTATAAATTAATAGAATGAGGCTCAGTTGATAGAAATAATGTTTCTCCAGGAGAGTTTCAACATTTCAAGAAGCTTATAGTCATTTCTTTTATCTTTTTATACAACAAAGTAACTCATATTAACTTGAGAAGCTCATTTACGACTTTTATCGGAACTGTTGGTTTGTGTAATTTGTCAACCCCTGCAGTTTTGGTTCACCTTTGACCAAATGCCTTCCTCTTTTATTGCTTATCTTTGGTCCTTTTGCTTTTATATTTCAGATTTTTTAAGTTGCCTTTGGATAATTTTGTATGTAATTTAGGATGCATGTTATATCTTCCTATATTATAATAATGTCTACATGCTAGCTGTTTTATTACTGCAGACTCAAATTATTGCTGCAGCAGCAGCTGGTGTGGCAGCTGAGGGATTGGCACCAAAGGACGCAAAGGTGGAAGCAGAGAATGCTGCTCAGCTTTCTGTAGCTTTGGTTGAGAACGCAATTGTGATTTTAATGCTTGTTGAAGATCATTTACGATTACAAAGCAAACTTTATGGTGCTTTACGCTTGCCAGATATATCTCCTTCCCCTCTTTCAAAAATTTTGCCCGTGAGCAACCACTCTACAACTGCAGTGGGCGGAGAAACTCTTGAACCGGTGACTGCTCGTAACTCAGCATCTAGTAACTCTAAAGGACTCTCTCTCGACGTATGTATGCAACTGGGTTGATTATTTTACTCTCTCTTGATGTATGTATGCAGCTAGATTGATTATTTTACACATCACTGGCCTGCACACTGTTAATTGATACACTTGCCTTTTGTAGGTTTTTCTATCATTCCTTTTCGTGTCAGGTTTTATCTCCATGAACATGCCTTTTTCTTTTGATATTAATTTTATTTTCTTCTGTCATCTTGGGTTCACAATGCTTCTTCGACAAATGGTTTTCAGAGTATGGTGAGCATACTTCATCATTCAGATTGGGTGTATGAATAAGATTAGCATGTGTCTCTTTGCAAATATTATGTGTACCTGTCAGTTTTATGGCTATGTTACCAATGCTCTGTGTTTGACAACATGTGTTATACCATTGCTGACGGAAGAGCATGAATTTGTATTTATATTGGATTAAAGTTTGCCTCTTCTTATATTATTTCGAATCATCATGCTTCCCTGTAAAATCTAAATCTATCTCGCTCTGAACTAGGCTCTTGCTTCAATGGCTGATGCTAATGGGCAAATTTCTGCATCAGTAATGGAACGGCTTACTGCTGCTGCTGCAGCAGAACCTTACGAATCAGTTACCTGTGCTTTTGTATCATATGGAAGCTGTGTTGTAGATTTAGCAGAAGGATGGAAATATAGGAGTCGATTGTGGTTTGGTGTTGGCCATCCTTCAAAGGCATCAGACTTAGGTGGTGGTGGCAGTGGCTGGGAATCTTGGAAATCTGCACTGGAGAAAGACACTAACGGAAACTGGATTGAGCTTCCGTTAGTAAAAAAGTCGGTCGCAATGCTTCAAGCTTTGTTATTAGATGAGTCCGGACTTGGTGGTGGTCTTGGTATTGGAGGAGGATCTGGTACTGGAATGGGAGGCATGTCAGCACTTCACCAGTTATTAGACAGTGACCAACCGTTCCTATGTATGCTCCGAATGGTGCTTGTTTCATTGAGGGAAGATGATGAAGGTGACGACCGCATGCTCATGCTAAGTATGGAAGATAGGTCGTTGGAAAATTTAGGTCGACAAAACAGCAATATTGCATCTTTTGAGGCAAACACCCGAATGTCAATGAGAAAACCACGATCTTCATTGCTGTGGAGGTATTACCCATACTGATCATTCTGATCAACTGGAACACCTTGTCCCACAGTTTATATGGCTGCCATTACATTATGTTGCCACTGAAACTGTTGTAACTGTTGTAGATTTATCTTGACTAGGATCAAGGTTTATGAGTTCTGTCTCATGACTCAAAATATATTATGTTCTAATAACCTGGGAAATGCCTGCCCATGGTTTTTCTATATATTTTGAATGGAACTGATTCATAATTAATGATGTGTACAGTGTATTATCTCCTATCCTGATCATGCCAATTTCTGAGTCGAAAAGACAGCGAGTTTTGGTTGCATCATGCGTTCTATATTCTGAGGTCAGTTTTATACCATTGTTGGCCTGGTCTTGCTGGTTTTAACATTTGTTTTTTTGTAATTCTTGGACATTTATTTCCTGATTTTATTCGTATTGCCCCTATAACATAATGTTTTTCATATTTTTCTTGCATCAATGGCAGCTGGTGTTTTCCTTCGTGTTGTTATCTTAGTGTTTCATTATTCCTGCAGGTGTGGCATGCTATTGGCAAGGACCGGAACCCTCTTCGCAAACAGTATCTGGAGGTCATTATACCTCCCTTCGTTGCCGTTTTAAGAAGGTGGCGACCACTTTTGGCAGGAATTCATGAACTTGCTACTGCAGATGGTATAAATCCTCTTGTTGCTGATGACCGTGCCTTGGCTGCAGATGCTTTGCCTATCGAGGTTACTGTGCTAAAAGTCTTATTTGAATTACAATCCTGTTATACATATTGTTTCAGCAGTTAGTCTCAAGCTACAGAATCCCATCAAGAAGAGGGGCAGTGTAGATAGTAGTATGTTCAGCATATACCACCAACTGACCGTACATGTTACATTACCTGCTATTCATGTTCTCACCTAGATATTTGGCCTACCTCACCATATATATCCAGATATATGCATTTGTAATATGGCTGATAACATTTAGGATCAATGTCAAATTGAATCTGGCTTGAGTACTCTGCTCATAATAGCTTTTCATCCATAACCAAGAATTTTACACATATAGAATGGTACACATAAAGGACATTTAAGGAGGTTCACTTACCTTGAATTCTTAGCAATTTACTTTTTAAATAGCAAATGGAGATGTCCCTAGCTGCCCACAAAGTCAACGTGCCAAGAGTCCTAGATCATTACCATTATTACGAACTTCAACATACTCATTTTTTTAACCACCTAGACACAACTTAAATATTGAACTAAACCATTGTTTTATTAAAATGCATTTTTTTAAAACTCATTTTTTTAAAACAGTAATAAATAAACATTAAAGTTACAAAAAACAAACAAAAGTACAAAGAAAACTTAGTGCTATTTACCTCAATTTCCTCTTAATGTTTGTGTTTTAGACAAGTGCATCATTAAGTTTGGCTAATAATCCTAACGCTTAACTGTAAATGGGTCAGAATGGGGTTACCTAAGCTAAATTGTATTATTCTTTTTTTCACCATAAATATAAGATGGTCAAAACATCCAAGAATGTTATATCAATCAAATAGATCAAATACCTAGATGACATAAGCCTATGCTATTACACCTTATATATACAAGCTGAGTGTTGCTTCAACCACATATGATCCCAAAATGCAATGCGGACCACCTTCGAAAAGTTGTCAACTGTTGCCATAGTGAAATAAATTAGGTTTCATCTAAGACAATTCCATAATTTATCTGTTCAGTAGCTGCAACAGTCTAGTCATATCCCCCCCTCATTTGTGTTACTGTGTATATATACAAGAAAAAAAATTAGGTTTTTCTTTGAACATGCTGAGTGAACTATTTTCTTTAGAACCTTCTAGATTTTTTGCTAATTGTTTTGGATTCCCATTTGATTACAATGTCTGAACATTTAATCGAACCCCTTTAGGCTGCTCTTGCTATGATATCTCCTAGCTGGGCTGCTTCTTTTGCATCACCTCCTGCTGCTATGGCATTGGCGATGATTGCTGCTGGTGCTGCTGGAGGAGAAACCACTGCTCCTCCAACCTCTTCACAGCTGAGGCGCGACTCTTCATTGCTGGAGCGGAAAACAACTAAACTTCATACTTTTTCAAGCTTTCAGAAACCTTTGGATGCACCTAGCAAATCTCCAGCTGCTGCCAAGGACAAGGCTGCTGCAAAAGCAGCTGCCCTGGCTGCTGCAAGAGACCTTGAACGCAATGCAAAAATTGGTTCAGGACGAGGTCTCAGTGCTGTGGCAATGGCTACATCAGCGCAGCGACGGCAAAAAAGTGATACAGAACGTGTAAAGAGATGGAATGTTTCTGAAGCCATGGGAACAGCCTGGATGGAATGCTTGCAGTCAGTTGATTCAAAATCCGTGTATGGAAAGGACTTCAACGCTTTATCCTATAAATATGTTGCTGTCCTCGTTGGAAGTTTAGCTTTGGCTAGAAACATGCAACGATCTGAGGTGTAGTTTCTGATAGTTTAATTGTTTATATATATACCTGTGTAGTTACAGATTACAACTGTCCTGAAATTTCTTTTCGTGGGTTTAGGTTGACAGGAGGTCACAAGTTGATATAGTAGCTCGGCACCGCTTATACACTGGAATTCGTGAGTGGCGCAAGCTGATTCACTGCTTGATAGAGATGAAATGTCTTTTTGGGCCTTTTTGTGATCATTTATGCAATTCTCAACGCGTATGTTACTGGTTACCTTGGATTTATCAATTGTAAGATTTACGGATCAGATTTAACCAACTTTTAACACCGTGGATATGCAGATTTTCTGGAAGCTAGATGTTCTGGAAAGTTCTTCTAGGATGAGGAGGATTTTGCGGAGGAACTACCAAGGTTCAGATCACTTTGGTGCTGCTGCAGATTATGAAGATCACATAGTGCAGAAGCACGAGAATGATAAAGTCACAAGTCCATCCAAAGCTTCTATCTTAGCTGCAGAAGCTATCTCAATTGAGGTAGGAAATGCAGAGGATGAGCAAGAAGATGTTGCCCATTCGGAGAGTAGCCCAAATGGCATAGAACATGGTGAATATCAGACAAGATCATCTGAATCCGCCGAACAACCAATGCAAACGACAACAGAGTCTAGAGATCCTCCAGTGACTAATGACCCAGTCTTTCCATTAGCATCAGCTGTTGCCCCGGGCTATGTTCCTAGCGAACATGATGAAAGAATAGTTCTTGAGCTTCCATCATCAATGGTTCGACCACTAAAGGTTCTGAGAGGAACTTTTCAAGTAAGTTCTGCATACCTAAATACTGAAACTGGTCTTGTTATGAATTATACACGTGCACTAGCTACAAGACATTTTCAGAAATGTTATTATCTTGTTTGGTAAATGGTCAATGGACAAAGATAATGGATAAACTTTATTTTATCTTGTTTGGGTAAAACTAATATCTAGATAAATTTTTATCTGAGTTTATCTAGATAACAATTTTAAGTAAAAAATGAAGACAATTTTTATCCTCATAAAGAGGAGGACAAACATATTTATTCGGATAAAAAATTACTCAATTTTTTTAATAGACAAAAATACCCATCTATTATTGGATCCATGTCCCAGGAAACGTATTATTATCATCTCTCGTTCTCCAAATTAATTTCCGCTTCTCTCCTTCTCCAAATCAAATTTTGCCTCTTGGTCAACCTCTTTTGTTTAATGAGTACTTTCATACTGATTTTGGAAAACTTGTTTGGATTTGAAATCTTTGAAATTTATTGTTTCATAAACATTATTAGCTAGTTATTGTGTTTCTTTTTATAGCATAATTATATATTTTCATTAACATATTAATTATGTACGAATACCCATTAGGACTAAAAAATAATGTAAGTCATGTTATTATTTTGAATCTTTTATAGCAAGAAGGGTATTTTGGATATTTTAACAATTTTATTCTTTATTTAGTGTTGTTGAGCCAAACATGATAAAGATTAAAGTAGTGTTTTTCTATTTTTATACCTAACTAAACCAAACAAGATAATAATACTTATTATCCAGATAATTATCATTCAGATAACTTTTATCCGGTAAAATAGTTTTATCCACAAACCAAACAGGCCCCATGGACAAGAAAAGAAATGCTAAACCATGTTCAACTGGCTTTTTGCTGTTCCTGTTTTTGTCGTGCCGTCTGAGCAAAACTTCTGTTTTTGTCGTACCGTGCTCAAATGCAACTTATCCACTGTACAAGGTCATAGTTTGTTACTGAATGTTTCTATTGTCAGATAACAACAAGAAGAATCAATTTTATTGTTGATAACACGGAGAGCAATGACATGGGAGATGGTTTGGACAACAAGACTGCGAATAGGGTTCAAGAGAAAGATCACAGCTGGATGATATCATCACTTCATCAAATATATAGCAGAAGGTGATAGTGGAACTCTTTTGCCACCTGAGCTTTTCTCAGTTCTATATTAATATGTTGTAAAATGAATTCCAAGTAAACACTGATTGTACTATTTAATTTGTGCTTACTTTCCCCTTCTTCTTTTCCCCCCGGAGTGGGGTGGGAATAGGTCAGCCAGCAGAAGCACCATTTTTAAAAACTTGAAGAAAATAATTTTCTCATTCTAAACATTGGAGACTTTAATTTTTCCTCTCTATTCTTTTGCCTGGCTTTTGCCTTTACTCTAATTGGAAAGAATCACTTGTGTTTTCTCACATGATTGATTTCTCGCCTCAAGATTCCCTTTTTTGCTATATATTATAAGAATAGGGAGGCAATAGAAGAAGTCAAAAGGTGAAGGTTCAAAAGAGAATGGATCTAAATGGGAATATGAAAAAGTGCAACGGACCACATTGGATTAGTCAAGACCAGCACGTTTTCTGAATCAGTTTTTCTCTTGCCCTTTTACTTTGAAACAAATTAAATTTATGTTAATAAATTTGAAATCGATACAAGAATATAATTGAGTTGGAGAAAGTGATTTATTGTTCTTCTCAAGGCTGTGGAGACCTAATATGGTGTTGTCAAGGGTAAGAATATCTATATATTGTCTTGGGAAAGGCAGTTCCTTTTTCTACTTCTCACATATCCTGTTCCCATAATTCGCTTTACCTATTTAGCTTCCTATTCGTATCTATTTTTGTGAGTGCAAGCATGGATTAAATGGTGCATTATGCATACTGCACTTTTTTTAACTGGAAAATCTAACTTATTGAATAACTGTTCTTCGTACAGATATCTTTTGAGAAGAAGTGCACTGGAATTGTTTATGGTTGACCGGTCAAACTACTTCTTTGATTTTGGGGTTTGTTTTTTTAAAACAATTTCTAATTGCTGGGATTGGCTCTTTTGACTAACTTCATATATTTCAATATGATGGTTATGTTCTCTTCTGTAGGTCACTGAGGGACGACGAAATGCATATCGAGCTATTGTTCAAGCTCGTCCTCCTCATTTGAACAATATCTACCTTGCAACTCAGGTTTTTTACCATCTGATCCCTTGGTACCTCTCATGCACAAATCATAAGCAATCCGGCACTTCATAACTCATATTTGATTGTCGATATATCCACGAACAAGATATGGAACATTTTAGATTAGATTTTAGTTATTTTATGCAGCATGTATTAAATGATATTCCTTTTTCTCTTTTGCAGAGACCTGAACAACTTTTGAAAAGAACTCAGCTTATGGAACGTTGGGCTAGGTGGGAGGTATGTTAGAGTTTAACCTTGGACAATTCATTTAGTCTATTTAACTTAACTTTCCCAGTTCACCAATACATAGAGAATATGCTAAGTAGCAAATCCTTTGCAGATCAGCAATTTTGAATATCTAATGCAGCTTAATACATTGGCTGGGCGTAGTTATAATGACATTACACAGGTAGACTGTTTACTGATAATATTTCATCATTGAACCCAACAGAGGAATTAATGCTTCTATTACTAAATTCCATTCTTATGTGCAGTATCCTGTATTCCCATGGATCCTTTCTGATTACAGCTCACATAATTTGGATCTTTCTAATCCTTCTTCTTATCGAGATCTCTCAAAGGTGGTGCAATTTTGGAATTTGCTTCTGGAGTTACTATAGATTTCAAATTTTTAGCTAACTCTCTGTATGTGTGTACTTTTGCAGCCCATTGGTGCATTGAATGCTGATAGACTACAGAAATTCCGAGAGAGATACTCCAGCTTTGATGATCCAGTCATCCCCAAGTTCCATTATGGTTCACATTATTCAACGGCTGGAACAGTAGGTTACTGCATGTAGTTTGTTGTAATAACATATCAAATACCTTTTTTGTGCATACGTGAACAAAACCCTCAGGATTTGCGACAAGTCTGTCACCAAGAGTAATGTATTGGTAATTATGGTTAGAACTGCTTCCAAGATTTGACCAAAATTAACATTGCTCCGTCAGATGTCATCAAAATGATGGAAACAACCTACAGTCGTGACTTACGTGGGAGGGTGAAAGCTTTGATTTAACTGGGAACTGTCCATCCCTTTTCCATTTTCCTTGCCACCTTACAATCTATATTTGGAAAATCAAAGTAGAGTATAGTAATAAGGGAGAATCTAAATTATCTAAATCCATTTGTTGGCTAGGTTAGTTGGACCTTTGGAAAGCTAACAAAGTAGTAATGGCATGATATATGATCAGTTGTTGAAAATATAGTTGTATATAATTTAATCCATAAATGATTAAATGTTAATTTGGTTGCTTGAGCCTTCTATCGCATGGATGAACATAAGTGCATAACCAATATCAAATTGAGAAACTATTTTCTTCCTCTTAGCCGTGCCATGACTGTATATTGTCTATTGGTAGTCTTTATGCCCCTTAGATGCATGTGATGTGAGACTTTTTACAAAATTTTGGACCTTAATGATGGCTTTGCAGGTTCTGTATTACCTCATGAGATTGGAACCTTTTACTACTCTTTCTATTCAACTTCAAGGTGGCAAGTTTGATCATGCGGACAGAATGTTCTCAGACATTGCTGCAACATGGAATGGAGTTCTAGAGGACATGAGTGATGTAAAGGAATTGGTATAAATCTATCCAAGTGTTGCTTCAACTTTCTTTTCCCCTTTTTACCCATATAACTAGAGTTTGAAAAGCAATTGCAGCTTGTTTGGAGTCTTCAAATCATTTTCTTAGGCGTTTGCTTGCTAATTAGTCACATCTAGATTCTTGACTGCACTTCTTTAGAATTCATACTTGCAAATAACTCGTGATCTAATGTCTCTGTTCTTTTGTGTGTGTGTCAGGTCCCTGAACTATTTTATCACCCAGAGGTTTTAACCAATAAAAACTCAATTGATTTTGGTACGACTCAACTGGGAGGAAAACTTGGTATGCATTTCCACTTGTTTGCAATAGCAAAGTAGAGTTATATTCATTCCTTGGCAGTAACACGTGTTTCTGACATCTACTTTTGTCATTTTCCCCCATTTCTCCCATCATGTTATAGACTCAGTTCAGCTTCCTCCGTGGGCTAAAAATCCAGTGGATTTCATCCATAAGCATCGGATGGCACTTGAGAGTGAGCATGTTTCAGCGCATTTACATGAATGGATCGATCTCATATTTGGGTAGGTTGTGTTTTACCTTTGAAACCATATCTGAAATGTAGATTTCCATGTTTTGATCTTGATCTTTCTCTTAATTTTTCTGGAATAAGGGTAATATGAAAATAATTGTTTATTTGCCACAATTTTCTGGTTCCTTGACAAGCTAATTTTAATAATTAGGTACAAGCAACGTGGAAAGGAAGCCATACAGGCAAACAACGTTTTCTTCTACATCACTTATGAAGGAACAGTTGATATTGATAAAATATCAGACCCAGTGAGTTTGCGTTCCCATACATTTTGTTATAAATATTCCTCCATCTTGAGTAGAAGATGCTTATATCTTTTTAACCATCTTGAAAAGGCACAACAACGTGCTACACAAGATCAGATTGCTTACTTTGGTCAAACCCCATCACAACTTCTAAGTGTACCTCACAAGAAAAGGGTGCCACTGGCTGATGTCCTTCACATGCAGGTATTCTGTACTTTTATATTTATTCTTCTCTTTGGCTGCATTGTGCATTCTACATTTAATCATCACTTTGGAAGATTTTTTGAATCTTTCTTGCTATTCCTCTATATGAACCTCTCTTATATATATTTATAATCTGCTCACAATGCGTTGTTCACGTTTGCGTCATATCATCTCAGAACCAGTGAGTTTTATGTACTTTGGCAATCTATTTCCTTTTTTTTTTCTTCTGCCTCTTCTCTCTCTCTTGCTTCTCTTTCTATCTTGTGCCACGTTGAAGATCAGGTGCATGTTTGTTAGAGTTTAAAATAAACTCTTTTTTTTCCCAAATTCATTTTCAACCACATATTTCATGGGACCCACGACTTTTATCAATTTTTCAACCACACATTTTACCAATTTTTTCAAAATCTCCTAAAAAACTACTTTTAAACTCTATCAAACACACCAGATTTAAATGATGTACATGTGTCCCTTTCTAACAGCTTAAGCTTTTAGATCAAGTTGTTCAACATGGTATCAAAGCCAACAAAAGTCATGGGTTCAAGTCTCGTTGTCACCCATTTATTAAAAATTGTGCACGTGTAAAACGTTAATGAAAAAATGAATCCTGCCTACACGTGAGGAGCTATGTTGGAGATATGATTTTTATTATACATGTGGCCCTATCTAACAATTGAAGCTTTTAGATCAAGTGGTTCAACAGTTTCTCACACCCTTAAGAATCTATAGCTAGAGTTTTGATTTCACAATTCTAAGATAGAAGATGACAGATATCCAGAAATGTAGATGAAAGAAGCCGAATTATACTTTGATTAGAAACTTCTGATTTTTTTAGTATGGGGAGAGGATGGGCTCCCCTTTTGTGTACTTGAATTGTTTATTGATAAGAACGTATTCATGTGGCTTTAAACAAACGACTTGTAGCAACTGCAATTACTCCTTATTAAGTTACATAATACTCCTTACTTATTAAGTTACTTATGTAATAGTGATTTGAATTTGAAACCAATTTTTCAGATGTTGCTAGGCATCCCCCCTTTTAAATCTGGATTACATATATTGAACCTCAATGTTCGTAATAAAATCATTCGATTATATTACTCAAAAGGTGGGTGGCATTTGAGCTCTGCGCATTGTTGCATATCACAAGTTTTTCCATGAAATTTATTTGGTCAGTTTATCCTGATGATGCAGTTATTATTTGGGTATATTGGTTTGTGGTTGAGTTTTTTACTCCCTATTGTCATTCAAGTGAACTCAATATTGTTTATGAAGAAAAAAACAGATGTATTGTAGTTGCTTCCTGGAGGGTAATAAACTGTATTTTCTACACCATAATGCAGAACTAGATTATTATTGCATTGAATTACTAACTTCGTGCAAGCATGCTAGAAGAGGCATTATGTGACTAACAAAATGATCTAATGTTATTGTTGTATGATAGACCATATTCAGGAATCCCAGAGAGGTTAAACCATATGCTGTTCCATATCCTGAACGCTGCAATCTACCTGCTTCTGCAATTCACGCGACTTCAGATTCTCTTGTAATTGTTGATATAAATGCTCCAGCTGCACATATAGCACAGCATAAGTGGCAGCCGAACACACCCGATGGCCACGGGACACCTTTCCTTTTCGAGCATGGAAAGTCTGGTGCAAACTCAGCCAGTGGTTCGTTAATTCGAATGTTCAAAGGACCAACTAGCTCTGGATCAGATGAGTGGCATTTTCCCCAAGCATTGGCATTTCCAACTTCTGGAATTCGAAGCTCTGCAATAGTTTCTATCATATGTGACAAAGAAATTATAACTGGTGAGTGCGTATTCCAATTATTTTGAAAAAAAAAATACTTCAGTTCAAGTCTTAAGAAATTCATTTCATAAATTGTCAATATTTGATGTATCAAAGAGTATTTGACTTGTATTTGCTAGTTACTGCATTATTTATTTATGATCTTATAATAGCTGGAAGTCATCTGTTGCTTTTGATTCTGACTTTTGCTTTCTGTGTGACTGGCCCTCTTTTAAACTTATTGCTATTGTGCCATATACTTGTTTCTAACTTCAAAATCTTGGCATTGTATCCAGGGGGCCATGTGGATAACAGTGTCAGGCTGATATCAGCAGATGGAGCAAAAACCTTGGAAATAGCCAGAGGACATTGTGCTCCAGTGACTTGCCTGGCTATATCTCCTGATAGGAGCTACCTTGTGACCGGATCGCGAGACGCAACTCTTCTACTCTGGAGATTACATCGAGCATCCACTTCCCGCTCTAGTAGCTCATCTGATCCTTCTACTAATTCAAGCACACCCACATCCACCACCAGCAGTGCCGCAGGACATAACTTGGCGGAGAAAAATAGGCGACACCGAATTGAGGGTCCCATACACGTCCTTCGGGGTCATCTGGGGGAAATTGCATGCTGCAATGTCAGTTCAGATCTTGGAATTGTTGCCTCTTGCTCCAACTCTTCAGATGTCTTGCTTCATTCAATAAGAAGAGGTCGGTTGATTAGAAGGCTCGTTGGTGTGGAAGCTCATGCTGTCTGCTTATCACGTGATGGGATCATAATGGCTTGGAACAAAGCTTTTTGTACTCTCAGCACCTATACTCTTAATGGAACTCTTGTTGCTACAAAACAACTTCCTCTTGCATCAAGCATTAGTTGCATAGAAGTTTCTTTGGATGGAAATAGTGCTGTGGTTGGATTAAACCCATCATTGGAAAATGATGGTGCCTCTAACTTCGGCCGGCATTCGACATCAAAAGAATATACAGATAGTGAATCACGTGGAAGTAGACTGGATTTGCCATTGCCTTCAATTTGCTTTTTTGATCTTTATACTCTAAAGGTAGTGTAAATTTTGGATTTGGGGAAATTCAAAATAAAATGCCTTGTTCTATGACCTGTGATTATGTTGGTTAGGAGTGCGTATACCGTTTTTCAAGCACATAATTTTCTTGTGGTTTCCATCTCATTTTTTATGGAATTCTTCTCAGTTCCGAAACATTCTATCTAATCAGTAGGGATCTTTCTGCTTGCAGGTCTTTCATACAATGAAACTAGGAGAAGGTCAAGATATTACTACTATTGCTTTGAACAAGGATAATACAAACCTCTTGGTGTCAACAGCTGATAAACAGTTGATAATATTCACAGATCCTGCTGTAAGTTGAAGCTAGTTTTTATCTATTGAAGGTTTACTATGTTATTCATACTATGGTTGGAACTACATACTTTAAGATTTCTTGAAACCGTACATACTCCGCTTTTAATTACCACCATGCATCTTACTTACTTGGAAACAGAATTTTTGGCTATAGTAACTTTTTTGGAAAATAAAGAAGGTCACTTGGTTGAACTCTTCCTAGAAATCTTGCAAACAGTAATTGAGCTAGTTATGATTATTGACTTTCTTGTGTGGTTTCTCAGTCTGTTGCATTAATATTTATTCAGATGATATGGAGGGAGGAAGAAATAATTTCTGAGTTTCCATTTCTTTTTCTCCTCTCTTCTTCCAAAATCGTGTTGAGAAGTAATCTGGATTGTGTTAAGTACGTAACAACACATGGTCAGTGAGAGACAATTTTTGGGTGCAAATATCACTTCATTCAATGCTTGGAACCTTAAATGCATATCATTTATTTTATTCCTTAGGGATTATAACTTGGTCTATTGCCTGCAGTTGAGCTTAAAGGTTGTAGATCAAATGCTCAAGCTGGGTTGGGAAGGTGATGGTTTGAGCCCCCTGATGCAGTAAAAGTTTCTAAAAATAGATCGGATTTCATCTTTCCTTGGACTTTATTTTTTGCTACACAATCTATGCTGGCAGTGTCAAAAGGAAGGATTTGATTGGTATGCATTCTGAAACACTCTTCACTATACTGCACAAGTTGGCTGTCTTCGTAGGTGTAACAAATTAACCTTCAACAAGAAAAAACTTCCAACATATTTTTGAACCTCGATATTACATGAGTTTAATGCACTGTATTTAATGCACAGCTATTCTGCTGGTTTTGACTTGAACGAGTTGCAAGTTGTGTTGAGGCCTGACATGAGGATATCTTCCCCCCATCTGTATATTTTTTTGTCCATTTTTCGACGTTATGATGTATAAATTTTTCTATTCATGTTGAGGCAACTGGAAGTTGCATTTCATTTTGTTTTGCATACGCAATACCATGTTATTTTGTAAATTATATGATTTTTGTCCTAGCTTGCAGTGGTTGTTCCTATATGTTCCATTTATCTGCATTTCTATCATCTCCCACTAAAGACTGCCTTTTCGGCTGTACAAAGTGCCTGTTGTAATATACGTTACTAAGTTCACTCATCACTGATAATTTTAAACTTGTCAACTTGTACATAGATGAAAACTATTAGCTCAGTGGTAGAACGTGCCATTAACTAGTATACTGCTTTTCTTTGCGGGGGAATCCGACCGTAGAAGATTTTAATGGATTGATGAGTTGAGAAGAATTATAGAGATAGTTTTGTTTGAGTGGAGTTTGATTTTGATAAATATGAAGAAGAATATGGAGAAATTGAGGAATTGAGAGAGATATATGTGTTTTGGTTTGAGAGGATGAAGACGTAGTGATAGACAAAGAAGGTACTTTTTTTTTTTTGCTTGTAGTGGAGTAAATTTTTTTACGGTCGGTGATAATTGGATCAATGTGTTTGTGCTGCGACGGGTCTTAGCCACGTGGATACTATGTAATTATCAGAGCCTAACTGTTTCAAGATACAATAGCTGCAGTGTTCAAGACGACATACAGCCATTGAAATATCTTACCACGACTTGTGCCATTTTCTATTATGCGTATTAAAGCATTTAGTGACTAAATTGTGTATATCGATGTGTTGGGTCAATTTGTCACACTTTAGGTTTTCTAGTGAAATCTTGTTCATGGGGGTCCATTGCCCAAAACTTTGAAAATATTTTCTATTTCCACTGGCAGTGCCGCAGTGATTTCACATTATTTAGAACGTCATGTCTTTCTTATAGCAATGAAATAAATGATAAAAACAAAAATTATTTGTAAATAAAAATAATTAATTAGGATGCATTGGTGACACATTTTTTTATTTTTTATTTATTTTAAACAAGTGTAAATACACAAAAACCTAAAATAAAATAAAGGACCTAATTCGAAATCAATTGTGTAGATACACACAAATAAAGCAAAAGACACGTCCCCTAGGGTATAGTTCAACTGGTGGAACAATCAACATAAGACTTGCTTTCAACGGTAGGGTGGGAGTTTGAATTCTAGTGGGAACCTGCGGTTGAATTTTATTTGATATGGAGCAATTACGGTTCCTTGTCTGCAGAAGTGTACAGTTGGATGAGGGGAACCTGAGAACCAGTTGAGGCATAATCTGCGATTTATCTTCTTCAAGGTTCTAGGGTCAAGGGTCTTATGGGTTCAGGATTTAGTCTGGCGAACCTAGGATATTTGGGTATAAAAAAAAAATAATAATAAAGCAAAAGACACGCATCCAATCAATGCAAAATGCGGATTCCTATGTCTTTTCAATGATTTGCATATTCATCACAATTCAAGTTATACAATGTATGGTTTTTGACCGGACAAATGAACACGCTTCAAATTAGGATTATCACCCCTCTTAAACTCATTAAGAATGTCTCTTGAACAATTAACATATGAATTCCAAGCTCATGAAGTAAAGGCTTCGTGGGATAGTGTGTGCAAGTAAAATAATATTGTTCCTACGAAAATTTAGATTTTAGTTTAATTTCGACCAATTCAAGTTTAAATTGAATACACACAATAAATGATTGAATGAAATTATTAGTATCCATTATAATGATCAAAATCCAATTTTTAATCCAATTTATGTTTAAATTGACAATCGATAATCTTAAATTATCTAATAATCTTTTTCGAGTAGAATTAAACCTATTTTTATATAGGTTCCAAAATATTCATATTTCAAATTCGAATATATAAAAAAACATATTTAATATCAAGATTGTCAAATTTGATTGCACAAAGCATAGGAAATCATTCTTAATTTCTGTAAGACTTAGTGTTTAAAATCATGATGAGCTAATCTATTTTGAACCTCCTGGAAACGAAAATAAATTACAAACACGTTCAAACGGTGATCAATTATTCAAACGGATATTAAAACTATGATATAAATCAAACAAATACATAGTAAGATTAGAAATAGTATTCATTGAATTAAAATTTTAACATATGGTTTACATCACCATCTTTAGCACAAATAGTTTAGTCTATCATGTTGGAATTGTAAAAATACATAAATAATTGAAAGGATATAATGTGGAAAAAAAATAGAAGAATAATCTTGACCCCTTGAATCTCTTTAACAAGTTCTTGAATAATCTTCTTTTTCTTCTTAATTGAAAGCCAAGAAAATCAAGATTAATGTCAATTCTCAAGAGAAGTTTGGTGTTTTTGCCTCATTTTCTCTCCCAAAATTCGCTTTTCTTTAAGTCTGAGAGTTCTACTCTTTATAAGAGTCTAATTAAGATTGAATTTCGTGTCCAAAATCTCCAAAAATATGTCAAAAATAGAATTTTAACTCAAACAAAAGTTTGGCCACGGGACCGTCTGCTCAAGCGGCTATTCTGTCTGCTCGAGCAGACATAAACGACCATTTTTGGCTGATTGGCCTCTCGAGCAGACAAAAAGTGCTCCGGCGGCGACTATTTTTCAAACGGCCATAACTTCTTGTAGAAAACTTCAAATTGAGATCTGTAAAAAGCGTTGGACTCGTAATTCAATTATATTTCCAATGATATATCATTTACCTTGTGAAAATTTGTTTACCAAAGGTTGTACTCTAATTACCCACATACTCTGGTCGTAGGTTTCTCAATTCACTTTTTTGTCTTTCAGGTGTTTGTCCACTTACTTCAACTCTTCATTGACACTCCAACATACTTTAAACATATTGATTTTATCTTCGTTCTCATCCTCCAATATTTGGATTTTGATATTCACTTCAAAACCTCAATTTCTTCACATTTACTTGCCAATTTTAGTAGTGTGACTCAAGTTTGGAGATTTGTCCTACAATCACGAAAATGAACAAAGACTCAGTAGATATTTATTTACAATACTTAGAATTATCCAAAAACTTTTTATTAAGGAGTCAATATAAGTGTATAAATTACACTTACCAAACTCCCAAACTTGAACTTTTGCTAGTCCCGAGCAAAAACAAGACAAAACAAAGACTAAAAAAACACAGAAAAGATTGTGAACACCGTTGGACATCTTACCATGTCTGTCTCTAGTATAGATCTAAGAATTTAATTCAAGAAAAATGTCCAAATATTGCTACATAAAAGAATTTAACACTTATCCAATACTCAATATGTGTGTGTATTAATAGCTATTTTAGTCATTACCTTAAACTTAAGTCTCTATTTACATCGCATAACTCGTTTCCAAGCATAAGCAACCACAAGAATAGCTATGTGCTCAAAATAGTCTTAAGTTTCACATAGATAATAAGTTTTAAACAAACTAAGCACATTGTAGCAATATTCAACTATTTTTCAACAATTAATCTTAGACAAAATAGAAATCATCATAAGCTAGCAAGTTGTCCAACTATGTTATACAAAGAAAATATTTTTGACTTTTTGTTTTTGTTTTTCGATTTTTTTTAAACTACAGACTCCAGATAAATGAAAATAAATAAATAATAATAATAGTAATAATAATAATAATAATTAAAAAATACTTGACTTAACAAGTCGACTCTACCTCCAAACTTAAGTCAATATTGTCCCAATGTAAGTATGAAGACAAATTACGAAAGTAAAAAGAAGGATCACGATACCCCCCTAGTATTCTCCTCTATGAATAGAGTTTTTGAGTACTTAGAACCGACCATGCTATTTCTCCCAAACTTTTAGTGAATCTTCCAAGTGCTTTGGAGCATTTTTTTTGTTGAAGTATTTCATTGAACACTTTGTGAACTACCTACAGAATCAAGAGATATATTATGTGATACTCGAGAAATTTTATACAAAAGGATGACGACAACCTAGATGCAAAATTCTACAAAAAACTATTACCTAAAAAGAAAGTAAATAAAATGGTTAGAAATTTGGTTGTCTCCCAATAAGCACTTGTTTAGAGTTGTTAGCTCGACTTTGTTGCAACGATCATTTAAGGTGGTTTGAGTTGTGCTTTGAAAGCCTTGCATTGTTTACAACTTTCGACTTTGCAAGATTTTTGCTTCACTCTCCAAACTTTTGCTTGCCATTTTTCATCAAATTCTACTCCACCTAGACTTCCTAACTTATCCTTAGTCCTGAGCTTTTCACTTTCCATCTTCACTTTTGGCATGTGCATTTCATCATTGTCGCCCCTTTTTCGATCATAAGACAATCTTTGAGATTGGATGGCTGCTTGAGCGAGGTGAATAAATTGAAGTTTGATTGTTTATCCTGCACATCAAGATTAGCTCCCCTTTCTCCACATCGATCAGGGCTCAACTTGTTGCTAGGAATGATTGATCCAAAATTAGTGGCATATCATGATCTTCTTCTACATCCAAGATGATGAAGTCCATCAAGAATATAAACTTGCCTACTTTGATGAACACATCCTCAACCATATCTCGAGGATGTTTGATCGACCTGTCAGCTAGTTGAAGTGATATTGTAGTTGTTTTGGCCTTCCCCAAACTTAGTTTCTTGTAAATAGAAAAGGGCATCAAGTTAATATTTGCACCTAAGTCATATAATGCATTAAAATTTAAATTGTTGCTTATGGTGCTAGGAATGTTGAAATTATCTGGATCTTTTAACTTTGGTGGTAGCTTGTTCAGTAGTATAGCACTGCACTCATCGGTTAAAGTAACTCTTCCGAACTCTTCAAGTTTTTTCTTCTTTGACAACATTTCTTTCATGAACTTTAAGTATACTAGTATCTGAGCTAATGCTTCGGCAAAAGAGATGTTTATGTGCAGCTTTTCGAAGACATCAAGGAATTTCGTAAACTGCTTATCCAATTTGTACTTTTGTAACCTTTGAGAAAATGGTATATGAGGCACGTATGCCTTAATAGAAACGGTTGCCTTAACCCGTGGAGTGTCTGAATTATTTTCTTGACTTTCTTCTAATGTGTGTTCAGACCTTTTCACTTGCTCTTCTTCTGTGGTAGGTACCTTATCTTCTTTAGCAACTGACATTTTCACATGTATCTCGGGTAGCTGAAATCCACTGCGTGTGGTGATGGCATTAACCTATTCTTGTGGATTTATTTGTGTTACTGGGTAGAGTGCCTTGTGTCCTATCGAATAATGCTGCAGCTATTTATCCCACACAAGTTTTCAAATTATTTATGGATGCATGTTGGTGTTGTAGAGTATTATCAATTTTTGTAATATATTGACAAATTAAATCTTCCAATGAATGTTTTTTCTCGTGCTGCTGCTTGAAACAAGGTGGTTTTCATTGGTTATGATTTTTCTGATTATGATTGTTATCCGAAGAGAAGTTGGGATGATTTCTCCATCCCGGATTATAGGTGTTAGAGTAAGGTTTGTTTTGCTGACGCGAGAAATTCCAAACATAGTTAACCTCATCAAAAGAAGGAGTCAAGGGACAAGCTGAAGTCTGGTGATTCATCCCACAACCTTCACAAGTTGGTGTAGGATTTGTTGATCTATGATTAACTTTAACCTTAATGTTTTGATCATAACAAACAAATTAATCTTGTTTACTAACAATTTGGTTTCAAGTAATCTTTTAAAGCGTTCAAATCAATCATAGTCAAGATCAAGACTATATTATAAATTGGACTCTCAAACAAGTTAAGATCAAAGTCAATAATCTAATACAAGAGTTCAAGAGTTCAAGATTCGAAATTCAAGATCGAAGATTAGATTTCTAGATCAAATGTAAATGTATTCTTTGATCTTTAGCATTACATAGATGAAAGCTCAAAAACAATTTTATGCCCAAAAACTTTGTTTATATCGGTTGCATAAATTTTTTTTTATCAAAGTCAAAAAATAATTTTTCAAAACTTTTCGGAAAAATTAAGTCGTCATCCGTTTGAGAAACCAGTCGACCTACTCAAGCAAACCGGTCGACCGTTTTAGGAATAGGTCGATTGAATCCAACGTTCAAAAATTTTACCATTCTGATTCTAACATTGTATTGTTTTAACGGCTATTTTTGATCATCCGAAATATTGTAGGTCAACTGATTGATCATCCGAATGGATAACAAATTCTGAAAATTGATCTCTATAAATTGCCATTCATTTATTATCATTAAATACACTTACAAGAGCATAAAAAGAGAGAATCATCTTAAAAAAATCATTCAAACTTTATTGCACTTATATCTTAAAAATCATTCATTGAAAAACTTTGATTGATCAAATCAAACTTTTGAATCATTATTATCATCAAAATTTCTTTATAACACTTGAGCTTTTCATTTATTGCTATTTATTGAAGTGTAGTATCTCTTAGTCCTTAACTTGTATCTATCATTTATTAAGAGAGAAATACCATCTCAAATATATTTCTTCATATCTTTGGGTCATATTAATGTTCTTTAAAGCTCAATATTATATAAGGACCTGTGCTCCTTGTTTGTAAGTCACCGAAAGTGTTGTAAAGGTTTTGATTGCACTATAAGTCAATCAAGATAGTGGAAAGGCCATGCTCATGATGGAGACCTTAGTAACAGGGGACATAGATCATTGGTTGGATCGAACTTCCATAAAAATATCGTTTGCACTCTCTCTACCATTTTATTTACTTATATTATGCTTATATTTTTACTTGTTTAAATTACAACTCTTAAGTTTCTTATTTTGAGATTGTTTTACGAAAACGTTTGTAAAAACTAATTCAACCCCCTATTGGTTAGTTGTTCTTGGCTTATCAAGATTGTGCACCATATTAACTGAACTCCACTGCTTGTGGTGGTGGCATTCCATATTATAAAGAAAATTATTTTGGGTTGTCGAATTAATACATAAAAAAAGCCATCGAATTGAACAGAGACAATATTCATATTCCTAATGTCTAGGTGGAGATAGATGACCGACACATGGAGGTCTAGAAGTGGCACATGGTCAACGAGTGGAGAACAACTTCAGTTTCTTTCTGACAGCTCCTAGAGGCGCGTGAGGAGGCTTTCTAGCAAGTGGTTGACAGCGTTGTGATCCTCTTGCTATTTCTGACATTCTGTGGTGGTCAGTTCCATTACTGGTTGTTCAGATAGTTTAGACAGCGGTTCGGTAGTAAAAGTGTTTGACATTTTCGACCTTTGTGGGTATTTTCACAAGTGTGGTTGCCTTTGCTATAGTGTATACAATCCTAGGGGAATAGTGTGTGGCCCTAGGGTTTTGCATCTCTCTAAATTAATACGGACCGTCGAATTGGTCCGTTCTATTAAATTGACTAATTTCTTTTACATTCCTGTAATAGTAGACCATCGTGTGGACATGACCATTAGGTTTTGAGGTTACTATATACGGTAATCATTGCATGTGCTAGAATTTAGGAATTAATTTGCCTATTAACTATGATATCGTGTATGGTTTTTGATTATTTGTTGATCTATATTTTGTTGTGTTTATTATTCTTTTAGAATTATCACTTAGACCTTAACTATAGCGATCGAGAAAATTTGTCGTCTTTTTAATTTCAAGAAAATAAAATTTTAACTTTCAGCATCGCTACGAACTTCATAGTACGTTTTAAAAAATTTAGTCGCGTTAATTTTTTTTGCACGTGCTTGTCTTATATTTTAGGTGTAGAAGATGACATTTTATTAATCACTGAGACTAATTAAAATTTCTTAACCCAAATAATTTATCTTGAGTTAATTTTAGACCAACCGAAAAATTGAAAACTAACAAAAACAAAACATCTTCTTGACTCATTTTCAATCATTTCATTCACCTTAGTTTCAATCCACTTTCAGTCCACTTTTCACTTAGAATCAACTTCATTATCGTGCTATTCTACTGCAAGAAAGAATTCTCCAAACAATCCCTTATTTTTTGCCAAATTAAACACACCAAACAACCATTTAACCCCGCTAATTTGTAACTCCAATAAGTGTCTAATAACTAAGCAAAAACCACCCATCCCCCATTCCCCATTCCCTCTCTCAACCATTTTCTCCTCCCATGATCAAAAATTTTTACCCACCTTGTTACCCACCTATTAAAGCTAATTTACCCCAAACCAACTTCTGAAAAGCGTCCCCAAACGTCTCCACTTTCACTCATTAGATCAGCTCCAAAATCCCAGCTTTTTATTCCAGTTTCATCTCCATTTCTCTACAGATTTTGGTCATAAGTTTCTTCAACAATCCAGCCCTTTTTTCATCTATTCTTTCCCAGCAATAAACCCCATACCTTTCACCCAAAATCATTCCACAAAAGTCCCATTAAAACTACCCATTTTTCTCCTCAAAAATTCGGCCAGAAACTTGCTGAAAACCGGCCACCATCAAGTCCTTTCTCCATCAGATTTTTGGCCATAAAGATTATCAAATTCCAGCCCTCAAAGGTCCTCCTTTCAACCCTAAAACTATGAATTTTTTTCTCTACTCTTCAACCACCAAAAATCGTTAGCAACATCCCATCTATTCTGCCCAAAATTTCAGCCATCTAAGTCAAAGATTTCCAACCCCAAATGTCCCCATTTCGACAAGCAAAATCAGATTTCTCCCTTCCTTCTTCACTTCTATTTTTTTTAATCACTCAAACTATACTAAAACACTCAGGTTTTGAGAAACGAAAAGACAAGCATGGGGTCATTATTTGAGGAAAAGAAACAATCATTTTTAAACCACAAATCAATTCTACGGGAATTCTATTTTCGAAGGTAGTTTATTATCCTATTTTAAGCATGACATTATGAAAGTTATTTTGAGAAATATAAGTGAATTTTTATGCATTTCTTAATGATTAATGATGGAACATGACAATAGTGATTGAAGACAATCACTTATGTATGTTGTGATTGAAGATAATCACTTATATTTTCACGTGGTGCCAGTTACCAAAAATGTTGTTCCTATGCATGTTTAAATAGTTGGCATGTCGCATATGAATTTTATATATTTTATGATGAGTTAGTATAATTCAGTATTAGTGTTTCTTAAAAAATACTCACCCCAAAATAATTAGATGTCCAGACTGAAAAGGTTGGCGTTGGCACGACGGTGTAGAGTACGACCTTGAAGGAAAGACTTAGTTTATTTATTTTAGAGTTTGGCGTAGAAATAATCGAGCGCATTATGATGTAAAAACTTAAGTACAACGTTGGATTTATTAGATTTGATTATGTAAAGTGCTAGAAAAATCAATTTTAGATTTTAGATTGCTGGTTGGATTTTAAAGATGAAGAATTGTGAAGTGTTTTTTTAAAATTCAACATTATGCTCTTCACTTCGAAGTATCATAACTTGTTTATATTCCATCCATATCCCAACTCCATTCATTTAATACCCCTTTGGTGTCATTGACATAACATATGTCGTTTCTAGTCTCTCTCTTTCTATTTCTTTTCTGTAAATGGAAAGTTAAAAAATCATCATATAATAATCTAGAAATTGCAATAGAAAAGAAATAAGGGAGGTTTGTGATGATTTTTCAATCTTTTCTACTAGGTAATCTAGTATCCTTATGCATGAAGATAATAAATTCGGTCGTTGTGGTCGGACTCTATTATGGATTTCTAACCACATTCTCCATAGGGCCCTCTTATCTCTTCCTTCTCCGAGCTGAGGTTATGGAAGAAGGAACTGAAAAGAAGGTATCAACAACAACTAGTTTTATTACGGGACAACTCATGATGTTCATATCGATTTATTATGCGCCTCTGCATCTAGCATTGGGTAGACCCCTATCTCTAAAGGGGCTTATGCACTCCACTCGCTATTTACTAAACGAGCGTTAGAGCGAGCGAGCGAAAATTTCAATTTAGTGGCTTCCCCCCTCACCCTACTCTTTGATTTTCGCTTAAGCTTCCCCGGTTTGTGGGATTAATTGATTGGATATTTATCCTACCCTTTTCGTTAGTAGTTCCAAATTCTTTATCCTTCTCATTCACTATATTCTTTTACAAACATATTTGAGCGTAAATGATTTTCTCTTATCACATGTGATATATAATACACATCCAAATTAAGCAAGGAATCCCCATTTGAATGATTCACAATCAATATCATTACTCATACTGAAATTAACAAAGTCGTCTTTTTGAAGATCCAAGAAATTCCAGGACTTGGAGAAAACTTTGTAATCCCCCATTGTCCTTTTAATTGACATAGATCCCAGTCACTTAATAAAATGAGGATGTGATGCTACATTAGGAATGGTCGGGATAGCTCAGCTGGTAGAGCAGAGGACTGAAAATCCTCATGTCACCAGTTCAAACGCATCTCGTATAGAGTTTTTTGACTATCCTTTCTGCATAGACTCGCACCTGTGTCCAAAGCCTATTTACTCAAGAATGAAAGGCATTTCACAAGCTTGAATCCCTTACAGCTTTAGCCTGGAAAGAAAAGTATGGTAACCTCCGATCAAAACTATTCTAGGCCTGTTTCAGTTGCTTTACTTCGACTTTCTTACATAGTCATATTCACCGTAGAGAGCTCTAGAGAAGAAATATCCTTCTTTCCCTTAAAATGGAGGTAGGGAGCACCTACTAGGGTTGGTGCTTGGCTCGGAGTACCCTTTTTTTTCTTAAAGATTCTTCGCCTAATGAACAGAGACCACTCTATTTAAATGTCAATTGGTGGATCGCATTAATCCGTGGAGTATAATGACTCATGGTTGGTGAGTCAATGATCTCCTCTCTCCAAATCAAAGAATTAGTGTACCAATTATGTCTACTTGAGGGGGGCAACAAGGGTTCGACGAGAAAGAGCTACGAAAGAAGGCAGTAAAAGCTTTCATTTCTTGGATTCCACTTCTTTCTGTGCATAGGAAAAGGAGTTTGTCGAGAAGCACAACATGAACCAATGAAGAAAGACTTATGGCCACCGCTATGACTCCAGTATACCTTTACCAGGAGCTAGTTTGACTCATTATACCACACCAACTCATGGGAGTATTTTTCGCCAAACAACAGAATAAAGGGCGATCACCCAAGCAATTGATTCGGTTTCACAAAGATCTGTCTATTCGAAAAATTCACCAGCGGTTCAGATCTAATGAGCATAGAAAAGTCTTAATTCAAAGGCACCTACGCCAGAACTTCTTCAGAAAGGGGGAGTTGAAGCTATACATATCCAAATTTCATGTTGGTTGATGAATGGGCATCTCTGAATTTATTGGGTGCTTTCACACAGAGGGTTTCACTTCTTTATCCTCTCTCTTTAAGCAGATGATGCATGCTCTTCGATAACAAAAATAAAAAAGCTTTACATCAATCTCTGATAGGTCGGAAGGATGAGAAGTCCGACATGTTAGTTAAGCTATACTTGTCTTTCTTCTTAAGCTCAAAGTTTATAGTCTTTCGACAAGAATCCAAGTCTAAGTTTGAGTCGGTAGTCTCTGAGCCTTCTACTTCAACCTCTAGTCTTATTTATAAGAAAGTGAGTGAGAAGTGTGTGCTGCTCTGTAAACGATATATTCGTATAATGTTATATATTCCTATGGATGTAGGACTCTGCTGGTATCCTCTTTGGACTTCGTCCCCAGTACCTTTCAAATATAGCCCTGAAGAGCTTCTTTTTTTATTCCCTTTTTCCGAGATTTCTTTTCCATATCATATTAGAACAAAGGAGTTCTCTTTGAATTTATGGGTCAAATAAGTGGTATAATAATAGAATTTGGAATCACTCAAGAATTTTTCGTATGAATTTATTATGATTATTTTACTAGGTTGCATTAGTGAACACATGACAGCTTTCTTAAAAAATTTGGCCATATTTTTCACATATCAAACGACATGGTTAAGGTCTGAAATTTTAATATGTTGTAGCCTAAAATCCCAAGTATGTACAGTCGTAATTTTTGGAGTATGTTTAAATGGTCAAATAATTTGTGGTGACACCTAATGCAATTTTGTAAAACCTTAAGGGTTTAGAAGTTTAATTCATTTTTCCTTGCACACTTGATACTTTTCTACTATAGTTAAATTTTTTTGTAAAACCCATTCAAGGGCACGGAAAAATTTATTCAGAGTCGTCAAATATTATTTAAAGATTTTAAATGACCCTCCGAATTGAGAAAATTTCCATTTCTATCATTTCCTTGTTCAATTTTATTCGTAAATATCGTCTCTATCATTTCATTAATTCGCATGGATGGTCCCCAAATAGTTTTTTGATGATTTTACCATTATCTTAAATAAATTATGTTACCACAAGATTACGATATGGCCGCCACGTCAGCCAAAGCCCTATCTAAGCCCAGTAAGGGCCCAGTCCGCATTCTGTCAAGAACTCTACTTGGGCCTTCGACGGCTAGGAATCCGCAAGTTACATAAAGGGCCTCGGCGCCCTCGTGCGAACCATAAGGCCTCGTCAGGCCTCGCGTCATTCACAACCAGCAAGCGACTCGATATGCCAGGGCAGCCAGAGGGATAATTAAAGAAAGACCGAGTTGATTTGGCGCAAGGATCCTCATAAGGAAACCGGATCGCAATCTCCTAAAATCATGCAACGTGATAAGCTCAAAGTAAGGAAGATAATCTCGGATATATCTTTATCACATAAGGAAGGAGGATCCGATTGAGTATCAAATTGATTTGTCTTCTAAATCAATTAGATCTCTCGCGCTATAAATACAACGCCTCCGGTTGTTCCAAGGTACGCACTTTTTACGCTTACGATTCCCACCCTAAACTCTGCTCAAACTTCTGCCTGCTTGTCTCTCCCACACTCCTATTTCGTTCCCGCTCCCGCGTATTCTTTATATACCGGCTGTTGACTTGAACGTCGGAGTGCCAACGATTGCCGGACCCTTTTTCTCTGGAGATCTTGGTGCCTAACGGTCGTCCTAGTGTGCAGGTAACATACGAGCTGGCAGAGGAGTGACTGGAGATCTGTTGGCACGTGGACTGGTGCAGGTTCAGACGTCAACAAATTAAAATAGCAAAAAATAAAAAAAAAATGATGAAAAAATTGCAATTGGAGATCCTAACATTTTCAAAAGTGCAAATAAATCTTAAACTTTTTTTTAACAAGTTTTCACTTGAAATAATAAAAAATGTTTCATCAAGTCCCAAACCTTCTCATTATAGACAAATTTAATCCAAATGTCCGGTAATTGACAAAAAAATCAAGTACATGACATAAATTTGACCAATTTAACAAGGATAAAATAATCTATTCAAATTATAGTATTTACAACAGTAAAAAAAGGAAAAGAAAACAATTAAAAAAATGGAAAAACAAAAGTGTCATCTTCTCCAAACAGAACCCCAGCCCCAACCCCAACCCAAACCCAAACCCAAACCCCAAAATAGGAACAATCGGGGCGGGTGAATTTTTCCTCCCTCCTGTTTGTCGGCCCAAACTGTTGGGGTTTGGGCCAACTGCAACCGGAGGAGAGAAGGGGAAAGAATCCCTCTCAGTTGCATGAAGACCAAAGACAATATCTCCATGGTTTTTGCAAAAACCATAGTGGTTTGGGCCGGTTAACGGGAGATGGGTGGAGGGGGAATCCCCCTGCCTTGTTTTTGTGGTTGTGGGAGTGGGGAAGAAGACCCTCTTTGTTTTTTTTTTCCTTTTAATTTTTAAAAATAGAAGTTTATGATTTATTTACATTTTTAAAAAGTTTCAGATTTCAAATGTAATTTTTTTCATTTTATTTTCTCTTAGTTTATCTAAATCAGGGATAAAATTGTCAAAAAATTATTTGGGGATAATATGTGCGAATTAATGAAAGGATAATGATGATATCTACGAATAAAATTGAATATGGATGATATTGTTACAAAGTTGAAAGAATGGAGATTGTGAGTGTAATTTATCCTTAAAAAAATAAACAACATTTATGAATATACTAGTGCACGGCCCATGCATTGCACGTGTTGTTTGTATAATATTATTTTTTGTAATTGTCTAAGGTTGACGGTGTTAATAAAATGACAAGCATATAAAATTTCAGTGACTAGTAGTGTAAGGAAACAACTTTAGTGACAATTTTGAAATATTTTTGAAAACTTTAGTGACCGTTTTGAAATTAACCCAGTTGTAAATTGGAATTGTATGTTTGTATTTAGTATAATGGTTTTTAATTTTTTAAGAATATGTAGAAATGAGAAAATTTTTTACTATTAGTGAATTGGTTTGTAGTAAATTTTTGGTGAGTAATTGTACATATTTTTAAAGAGCAATTATTTGAGTTGAAGTTTTGTTATTTAATATATTGTTACATTTGGAAAAAGAATATTGATTTTCCTACTTATCCTATTTATATAATTGATTTGGTTTAATGGGCTAAGAGGCACGAAACTTCAAAAAAACCTCAATAATACTACCAGCTAATACTCTTGTACATTTAACTATTATAAGTGTAATCTCTTCCACTATGTACATATTTCGCATTCTTAAACTTATAACTCGAGTTCTATATCTTGTGTAAAATGATCAAGTAAAATCAAACTTGTAAAATAGTTATTGTAGGATTCAAATGTTTGGAATTTAGTTCTTTGGAATTGAATGAATGTATTATGTATGAAAAGAGTTAGTGATTAGTTGTGTTGTAAATTAGAATTGTATGTTTGTATTTAGTATAGTGGTTTTTAAGAATATCCAAAAAGAAGTAAACTTTTGGTCATTAGTGATTTAGTTTTTAGTAAATTGTTAGTAATTGTACATATTTTGAAAGAGCAATTATTTGAGTTGAAGTTTTATTATTCGGTATATTGTTTCATTTTGATAAAGAATATTGATTTTCTTATTTATCCTATTTATATAATTGATTTGGTTCAATGAGCTAAGAGGCAGAAAACTTTCAAAAAACCTCAATAATGGTACCATCTAATACTCTTGTAGATTTAACTATTATGGGTATAATCTATTCTATTTGGCTCGGCTATCCAATTTTTTGTGTGTACATATTTCGAATTCCTAAACTTATAACTTGACTTCTATATTTTGTGTAAAATGATCATGCAAAATCAAACTTGTAAAATAGTTATTGTGGGATTCAACTGTCACTATAACTAATTTGATAATTTATTATTTATCATGAATTGATATATTCCATAGACATTCAAAAGGTTTGATTCTCAAAACATACATAAAAGAAACCAAACTTAAGCTAGAACTTTTAAGTTACACAAGAAATTGTATTTTGAAATGTCTATATGAAACGATCAAATGCATTGAAACTTGTTCAAGAGAACTATAGTATAAGCATGTTGTACATATGTCAGCATTGAAATATCAAACATTAGCACTAAGGTACAAAAGAATTGGAATATAGTGAACTTAAGAATAAATTACACTTACAATTTATATTCTTTCAACTTTGTAAAAATATCATCATCATTCAATTTTATTCGCAGATATCATCCCATCCTTTCATTATTTCGCACATAACTCCCAGATATTTTTTGACGATTTTACCCTTAACTTAAATAAATTAAAATAGTAAAAAATATAAAACTTAATGAAAAATTGCAGTCAAGGTCCCTAACTTTTTCAAAAATATAAAATAGTCTCTTTACATTCTATTATTAAACAATTAATAAAAAAATAAAAATAAAAAAACCCTTCATCTTCTTCCCCAACCTCATCCTCTCTCTACCCACCCTCACCACTATCTCTGTGATCAAATATGCACAAATTTTCTTCTTCATTTTTTAATTACTCATAAATCTTCTACCCAAATAAATCTTGTTAGCTTTCGCCATCCCATACACATACTCTGAGCATACACTTACTTCTTCTAATCAATTTGAAGAAAACAAAATCAAATCAAAGCTTCAATAATATATATAGAGTGAGAGAGTGAAAAAGTTACAATTGTCTTTTTTTAATCTATATTTTTTTTTCTCATACTTAATTACTTAGTAAGCTAAATTAGAAAAACAAGCAAATCATTAAGAAACATCTCACGTGTCTCTTATTTAATCTGATGTACTACGTAAAACCTATCCATTCATCAAATATAGTACCATAAGAAATATGAAAAGTAAAAGAACAAAATACAAATTCATGACAAGAAAAACATGAGGCCTACCAACACTTACATTTCAAAAAATGCACAAACCCTTTTCTTTTCTATACATTATATGCTTTGCACACAAAATCTCTAAAGAATCAAAGAATTTTTTCCCCTTCAAAAACTGGGAAACAAAAGAATGAAAACTCAAATATTGCAGCAATGAAAGAATAGTTTTTCAAGCACTCCTTACGAGCATCTCCTTGAATTCAAGAATTGATTGCTTTTTTTTTTTAATTGTTTTAAATAATAGAATGTAAAGAGACCATTTTGTACTTTTGAAAAAGTTAGGAACCCCAATTTTAATGTTTGTATTAAGTTTTCTATTTTTTTCTATTTTAATTTATTTAAGTTAAGAACAAAATTGTCAAAAAAAAAAACTATTTTGGGACCATCTGTGTGAATTAATGAAAGGATGGGGATAGTATCTGCGAATAAAATTGAATGCGGATGATATTGTTACAAAGATGAAAGAATGAGGAATTTGAGTGTAATTTACCCTAAATATAACATAAGTTAAATAAGATAAAGATACTAGTTATACCATATTGAATTCATTTGTTGATCATACGATAAAAATAGTACTTAGAAAAATAAATTTTTAAAATTTTCATCATTACAAGATTCAAAATGAGTACTACCATTGTTATATGCTATCCTCAAAATTATAAAACATCAAAATACACCATATTATCAAATGTGTGTTGTAATGTTTGAGATGATCTAATATGAATTAGAATTGATGGTGCATTTGATCAAAATAGCTCAAAAAATAGTTCTGCATTGTGGTATGAAGCACTACAAAACAAAGAGATGATTACAGAATTTTTTTTCTCCAAGTACTTACTTTCATCTCTCTGTTTTCTTTTTGGCAGGAACGGGTGGATCCGAATTTTGAAAAAGTGATATTTTTGTAGGTGGAGATGTTGGCAAAAGTTTGGCGTGGACTTGATATGTGCATTCATCTTCATTCATTGGTGCTTTTCCTCTGTTTTTGCTGTTCCATGTCGAGTGCTACAGAAGAAATGAGGATGAAAAGTATCTTGTACTTGAAATTAGTTGCCTCCCAATCTTTTGGTATAGCTTTGATGTAGAAAAGTTTTTCTTTATCCGTTGTAAGACGTACGGAATCAATAACGTTTGATTCAGTATTCTATTGAAGCAAAAGTTTTGAATTATTCAAAATATATGTGTTAAGATAAATCAAATTACTTGAAGTTGATTAGGTATGCTTACCAATGTGGATTTTCCATCAATATTTTTGCATTGCATGAAAAAAAGGTTTCGATCAAATCTCCTATCGCTGAAGTATTGATATAGCCTGCGGAGTCTATCAATTCTAGGTATATCTTTGCTACATATTAGTATCAGTTGAACAAGTTAATAATACGAAGAATTCAAATAAGAAATTTGAAATTCTAAAATATAAATTGTTAACTGGAAACAATGTTTAAATTACCTTGGTACTGTTTTTGCATTAGGATATTTACAGTACACACAATGATTAGTGTCTTCAAAAGTTGCACTTGATACTTTGTTGCAGTTGTTACAACTCAAATACCAAAATATTGATTTAGTACTTTAACATATACAGTTTGCTTAATCCAAAAGAAACATTGCTAATAAAGAATTTGATCTATCAATGTGCAAATTGTAGAAACTAAGGATACACAAATTATTGTATAACATAAAGGTACGAAAGTGTGTTGTAAATAATTTTATTGAATGTATCTTACATTGCGTTGCAAGGCTCGAATGTTTTTGATGTCGGTGAACTTGTTCGCGTCTGGAACATAAAGCTTTGAAGGTGTCAATTGTAGGTAAGATTTAGCAGAGAAGATGTCACTGACAATATGAGCATGTGTGTAAGCCTTATAAATAGAAAACACAATAAGTCATTTTGAAGTTATAGATTTGTATGGAATTATATAAGAATATCATGAAAATATAATAAAATTGTTTCACGATTTTGAATTTTATTTGATTAAATGAAGTATAGAAATATTGGACACAACCTACCATGATTTCAACTACTATACTCTTCAAACGGACCATCAATAAAGAATGAGCTAGTTGCTTTTGTTCATAGTAATACTCCTATTGCATGTGATTTGTCATCAAAAGTATTTTGATTCTAATAAGAAAATTAGTCATGAATTGTATAATATATTATTACCATTAAAAGAAGATATTTTCATATTTTTTTCAATGAGGACAAGATTCTTAGCAAATTTTTTAGCAATGTACTTGCTCTATTTGTCCACGAAATTTTTCCACATTGTTAGCAGCACAGGGTCAAACCTTCAACCAAAAGTATTGTAATGAGAAAAATAAAACTTATATATTACATTATACATAAATAAGATTGTAGTTGTGAGAAATATACATTTGTTTATGAGGATTAAATCTTGCACTTGACATTCAGTTCCAGAGCATGTTTGGATAATTCTTATTGGTCTCATATCGATAACCAATCTAATGACGCCTGAAAAATATTTTGACAATGTTAATGTAATAATCAATTTATAACAAGAGATAAAGAACTATTTTATGTGGTGAAGTTGTAATAACATAAAACCAATGGACAATAAACTTATGACTTACTTATGTTTATGTATGAGTCCATATGACTTTTCAAATGTTCAAATTCAGTAAAGTGGTATATAGACAACATCAATTCACTATTATCTTCCCATATATGCTGTACTTTGGTTTTTCCAGAATTAGTCCATTGGACTTCTCCACTTTTTGCTCTGTAATATGGATGTGTTTCCTTGACCCATGCATTAGAAATAAGGTATGTTTTTCAAAGCAACAGTTCATCTTGAAATACAGTAATATTATGGTCGTACAAAGTTGCTTGTATGGTCGATGCATGTTTGTGATATATAAAATTATATTAATATGTTGTAATGCACTTGGATGGATGAAACGAAATACAGAGTAATAAGTGCAAAAAGTGAAAGAATGTAGATATTTTTTCATATTTTTTGGAATAATAAATGTGTTTAAAAACATACTGAATGAAATCTAAATTGTAGCATTCTAAATAGATTTCCTCATAATCCATTAAAGTGATGTTCTGGTACTTTTTTTCAAGCTCTTTGAGCTATCTTTGCTAGAATATTTTTCAGCCACTGTTACCTTAACACTCCACCTGTTACCTTAACACTCCACCTGAAGGCTATTGAAGCAATATCTTTAATAAGTTGGTTTTTGTTGTTCATTTTTCTGTTTGTATAGTTTGAATGAAAATATTTATAAATACATTGTTAATTAAAACTAAAACATGTACACTTATATTATTTACAGTACTACTAAATTTAAATTTTTGGTAACCTTGTATTAATATTTAAAAAATTAAATGTTACATAATGTGAAGCAAATATATATAGTTTAATATATGTAATTATTGATGCTTGAAGTAAGCCTAAATACTAAGAAAGATACAATTGATAGGAAGATGAAGAAGTATTTTACCTCAGATTTTTTGCAGAAAATTGTTTACAAGTTGTATTCAAGAAAACTCAAGTAGTATTCATGATTAGAGAGAGGTTGGAAATGTAAGTGAAAAAGTTGAAATGAAAAAGAAATGGCTATTGTCTTTTATAGTGACTCCAGTGAGGGTTTTGTGTACCTTTAGGTAAGGTTGATTTTATATTTTTTTATACACATAGATATAGATATAGATATGTTACCAAAAATATAAAGTACAAGTCAAATTTATAATCATGAATTTGTGTATTTACATAAAATCAAAAATGTGTTATTGTGTGTAACATAGATTGTGTATTATGACATTATATATGACTTTAGCACAAAAAATTATGAAATTTGGGAAAAGTACACATTTTTTACTTAAAAAAAGTGGGTAACTTGTAGTAAATGATGTTCAATGGTTGGACGACAAGAGCACATAACACAAATCATGCACAAAAGTACTTTTTAAAGGCTTGTTGGGAAAATATGTCACCATATTGATATTATTTTGCAAGAAGAATAGGGCTCAGATTAATATTTTCTAACTCCACAAAGGTAACACCAAAATTAATGAATGAGAAAAGAAATAACAAAGACCGAAGATAAAGACAAACTATTTTCACAAAGAAAAAGAAGAAGAAAACGACTGGTTTTTCCACTAAGAAAGAAAGATGGGCACCAATTGGTATTCTGATTTTGGTTACTGCTGAATAATTGGCCTTTGCCAATTTTTAGTTCGGGATGGAATTTTTGTGTGTGTAGTTTTGGCTGACTTCTAGCATGTCCTAGGTCTTTCATGTCAAATTCTTTACTTCATTCAATCTTTATCTTGTTCCCACTTTCATGTTAGGTCCATTCAATAACATATCATTCATATAAAGTAACAAATACACAATCATTATTTGTGCTGTGGTGCTGGTAATACAAGCAATTATCAAATTCATTCCTTAAAGCCAATACAAAGAACATATGAATCAAACTTTTTATACCACCGTCCATTGGCTACTAGCTTAGCATTGTATCTGACAGGCTCACTCTTAGTGGTTCCCTCTTTTACCTTATAAACTCATTTGCATCATACTATGGATTTATCCTTATGTTTAAGAACTAAATCCCAAGTTTGATTCTTAAGAAGATAACTCATCTCCTCTCTCATGGCACTAAACTATTCTACGGACTTATCACTCTCTCTATCCTTTTCATAGGTATTTGACTCCTTATCAACTAGTTCTTGATAACCAGCATAGGTTATGGTGAAGTCGGATAGTCTTTGAGGTTTCCTACGTGGTCTCCTCTATCTATTTTTGGCCAATTGATAATCAACCAAATATTGTTGGTCAACGGGATTTTCTTCTATCACATCCTCGTTTCCTTTTACATATATGTTTTGATGATTTTTTTGTGTGTCACTCTCCACCTCAACTAGGGCCTCTTTCTTAATGGTTTGTTATTGTTTTTCACTCTCTATGAAAGGCATTTCTGACTCATTAAAAGTGACATCCTGAATAATGATGATTTTCACACCTCCTATCTCACAGCCTATACCCTTTAACACCATCTGGGTATCCTAAGAAAATACATTTCTTCACCCTGAGATCTAGTTTTCCCTCACTCTTATGAGAAAAAGCAACACAACCAAAAGTCCTAAGCATGGAATAATCATAAAATGTATTATACCATTTTTCGTACGGTGTATCACTATTTAAAACAATAGATAGAGTCATATTAGTCAGATAGTAAGCAATCATAACAGCTTCGTCCCAAAAATTTAGGCACACCAGAATTCAACATCATGCACCTAACTTTATCAAGTAAAATATGATTCATTCTTTCAGCAACCCCATTCTGCTCGGGAGTATAAGGCACATTTTTATGTCTAGTGATGCCACAATTATTACACAAATTATCAAAATTAGCATTGCAGAACATGAGACCATTATAGTTCTCAAATATTTTACTTTCTTACCTGTCTCATTCTCTACCTGCACTTTCTAATTTTTAAAATTTTATGAAAAGTTCATATTTATATTTTAGAAAATAAACTCTCACATGTCTGGAAAAATTATCAATAATAGATAGAAAATATTTTTGCCACCAAAAGTGGGATTGCTCCCGGGATCCCATAAATCAGTATGAATATATTATAAAACTTTAGATGTCTTATGTGTGCTAGATGAAATGACATCCAAAGATATTTTCTAAGCACACAATGATCACAAAATGGCATGTTAGACAGTTGATCCTTACCAAACATACCATTGTCGTTAAGGAACTTAAGTCCCTTAACACTTATGTGAGCTAACCTATTGTGCCACTTTTGTGTGTAATCAGTGTCAATGGAAGAGATAGTGGAATTTAGACATAGGCCTGGGCGTCAAGTGGTTCAGTTTAGATAGTGGAAGAACTAGAAACACCCATTTATGTTTGGGTATTGTGTAAAAAGAACCAAAACCACCCACTTTCAAACGAAAACGAAACCGAACTGAATCCGAAACCATCGGTTTCGGTTCTACCCGATTTTTTTTAACTATTTCTATTTTGAGATATATGTACAAATAAACAAATTTTCTAAATCATACTTCAGCCTATAGGCACCAAAGTTCTCAAATAGTAATCATACTCCTTGATAATAATTAATAAAATTTACGATACCGGAACTATATCTAATAGCATAAAAAATATCCAGTAATCCAAAAGTACTACATCTAAATAGCATACAAAAAGTGAACCAAAAACTAAAAATCAACAATAAAGAAGTACAGGATAAACAACATAAATAAGTCGTTACAAAAAGCTTAACAACCTTCGAAAAACAAAAGCAATAAACAAACAACAAACAAAGACATTTCTCTACATCATCCATGGACCATGACATTGTCTCGTTTGATCACCATTCACCTAGTTGTCCACATTAAATGGAAAAAAAGTGAAGTGTGACTATAAAGATATAAACAATATAAATGAACTATTTAATGGAATTGCTTACCATTATACCCACAATTTAATCAACAATTACTTGATTTGTGTCTTTCCCAAACTTTGCAAAAATATAATGAAAATATTAAAATTAAAAAAAAGTATAACAAAATTGAACTTATCACTAACATGGAATATGAAAATATTGCAAAAATAATTAATCACATGTCTCAATTTTCTTGTAGAACTTCGTCTCTTCAATACAAACTCCATCTAGAGGTACTCTTAAAAGTCTAGATTCTTTCTGCAACCGATTTTGTGTACAAATTAAGGCCTCAACAGTTTTAGGAGTTAAAGAACTCCTAAATGAATCAAGAATTCGTCTACTAGTGTTAAATGCCGACTCAGAAGCAACAGTAGAGACGGGAATGACAAGCACATCCTTTGCAATGTCAGACAAAATTTTAAATCTTGAACTATTAATCTTCCACCACTACAAAATATCAAAGTTCGGATTTGCAGGGGCTTTATCACTTTCCACCAAATATTTTTGAATTTCATCTTTTTCAACTGAACTAATGTTATTTTTCATTTTCTTGTACCCCTTGTCAACTTTATGAAATGCATCCAAATCATCATCATCATCATTCGATATTAGTAGTATATTGTACCATGTATTCATTTCAATATTAGTATTACTCTCACCATTAGTAGTATATTGTACCATGTATTCATTGTAGAGAGTATACAACAATTTCATCACTTCATTTTTCAAATCATTGACACTAAACCTATGACATAGTTTTTGCACAAAGTCCCTAAACTCCTCACTATCCACAAAAGAAAAAGGCAACTCATCAATTAGAATCATCCTAACCAGATATCTTTTACACTCTTCTTTATTGAACACCGAAGTCGTAAGATTTAACATGACACTATCACCATTACCAGTATTTATTCTTTCCCATTTAAGGTCTTTTGTTTGTTTTTTTTTTTATCAAATTGAAAACTCTTATATGCGTAACAACTATCAAGATGCTTCCACATACTAGAAATTCCAACCTTAGACGAATTACTTTAAAGGACTTTCCCACAATAATTACATTTTGAAATTTCTCCCCCATTAATCTTAGTAAAATCCAACCAAATTGCTGATCATGTTTTTCCGTTCTTTTTAGTTCCAACTGTATTGATATTCATCTACAACATAACAACAATCAATTATTTTATCAACACACAAAAAATAAAAATCTGAACAATGAAAATTTAATAATCTAAAAATTTCGCACAAACTGAAACAAAAATGAAAATTTAATATTTTCGTACAAACATAATATATGAAAATAAAAAAACAATCTGCAATTTAAAAAAAAAGTTAATTAAAGATTTACCTCCATTTCAACTTATAGGTTGGAAAATCTAAAAAAAATAAAAATAAAAGTTAACAAACAAATATAAGTGGAAATGTTGAATAGAAAATAAAAAAAAAATCTGACTTTTTTTTAATGGTTCAGAGAATACCGACTGCAGCGACTACTGGTGCCACTGTCGACTGGAATGGTGCCAATGTGCTTCACCTCTTCTCCTTAATCTCTCTTTATTTCTCTATTTGGTTATTTTGTGGCCGAAAAATGAAAATTAGGGATTTAGATTTTATGGTTTCACTTTCAGAACTTGAGACATTTTCGGCATTTCTTTGCAGTGCCCGTGGAATAGTCTGAGACACACTTGAGACATATCCTTTGAAATTGGGCCAGGGGGTAATTTACTAATGGTATGGGACATGGGTAAATCATAAATGGGTTTTTCCTTTGGACTTTGGGAGTAATGTGTAATGGGGTTAATTTGGTAAAGAAAAATCTGAAAAGTAAAACTACAAAAAAAAAAAAACAAAAAAAAAAAAAATGCAAATATGAAAAGTAAAAAAAAAAATTAATTTTCGATTCTGAACCAGGTATCCAGAACCAGTTCCTAAGAATCGAGAACCAGTCCAGAACCGCAAGTTCTTGGTTCTTTAGAACCAGATCTAGATTTTTAGTGATAGGAATCGGACCAGATCTACCGGTTTAAGAATTTCAGTTTCAGATAAAAGCAAATGCCTATTTAGACCGCTTATCACTTCAGCATGTGTAATGTATATGACATTTCTCCTAGTGGCTTTAAAAGCTCTAAGTGCACCCTTACATATTCTAATCATGCCATCACCAAGCCTACCAGTGAAACATGTACTCTCTAACTCTCCAATAGATATTAGATTTCTACTTATATGTGGAACGCATTTGACTTCCCTTAATGTATGCACAAAGACATTGTCAAATTTAACACTTACATTACCTACACCAATGATTTTATAAGTAACTCCACCCCATGCAACTACATGTTCATGATCAGACTCATGCAAATGATCAAACCAATGTTTATTAGATATGACATGAAAATATGCACTGGAGTCAAGAATCCACTCATGCATATGGGAGTTCATAGACATGTTAATTTTAGCTAGTTCAAATTTAAAAGCATGTAAACCTCGTTGGATTCATCACTAGAGGTTATTACATTTGTCTCTCTCTGATCTCCTCCCCTCTGATCTATCTGTTTGTTTTTCTCTTTATAACAATTACTTATAAAATATCATATTTTTTCACACCCGTAGCATTTATTCTATTTTGCCTTCCCATGTGACCTACCTCTACTCTTTTTCTTGGCACCACATTTTTGCCCCTCTCCACCCCTATTTTCAGACCTACCCCTCATTAGTTGAATCTCTCCATTTTCTCTCTAGTTACTTTCAACTTTCACCTCATCCTCCTTAAGAATCGGTGACAATATCGGGTGTAAGAGTTTGCCTCTCATATTTTATTGCATTATTGAATTCCTTGTACATATCAAGAATGACATTCAAAAGTATAATAGCTTTATACTCTACGAAAATCTTTTTACCAAAATTTGTAATATCTTGAATAAGTTTATTAAAAATATCAAGATTGCATCCAAATCCTTTGAAGGGTCAATTTTGAATCTAAAAAAACTTTCAAGTTAGAAAAGTTTGTTAGAAGTGGATTATGCCAAATAAAGTTCTTCCATTTTTTTCCAAAGTCTTTCAATTGAATCATCTTTACTAACTTTACGCAAAACAGAATCAGATAAATGCAAGATAATAGTAGTATATGCAAGTTCATTGAATTCCTTTTTATATTCATCACTTACGGTAGCAAAAAATGAATTATCAACAGCTTTTGAAACCTTTTATTGTACTAAAATACCTTTTATTTTTTGTTGCCAAATAAAAAAATCACCATTTTCATTAAAGACGCTCAAGTTAAAATGATGCATGACCATCTTAACAAATAAGTCACACATCAAAACAAAACTCAAGAAATAATTACACAGAATAAGTCATAAGGCTACAATATACACCGTTTTAGATTCTCAGGATTTCCTGAGACTCGAGATCTCAGGGATGATATTGGTACAAAGTTAAAAGAATAGGGAGTGTAGTGTAATTTACCTTTTTTTAAAACCATCCCGAGTTCCCCCAGTCCACCCCCACCCATGAACCAACATAATTTTGAATTTAATTCCCTCCCATTTCCCAATCTGATTATGCCCTAATTCCCAAATTCCTCTATTTTTCTCTCTGTAATTCTTCTTTCATCTTTAATGACTGCTCAATCCCAATCCCATCTGAAGAAACCTCCCAAACAACCCCTCAAAAGCCCCCAAAAACAATGGTCCATAACAGATTTCGAAATCGGCAAACCCCTTGGCAAAGGCAAGTTCGGCCGCGTCTACCTCGCCCGTGAAATCAAGGTATGATTGTACTATCACGTAATTCAGACTCATAATAATGCTGAAAAAATGGAAAATTTATGGGAATTTGAGTAATGGGGGGTGGAATTGGTTACAACTTACTGTTGAAGTGAAGCTATTCACGTCTGTATCTATACTGTACTTCCATGGGAAAACTGATGATGTGACGGAATGAATTTTAGCATTTTCATGGAGTCCATATAAGACAAATTAATGGGAAGTCTAATTTTGGTGGGTTATTCTTTATTTGCTTTCCATCATTCATATCTCATATACACACAAGTGTATGCCTTGTAGTCAACCTCCCTGAAACTTCTAAGAACTTATAGATGCAATTTCGTACCATTGAAGCAAATGGTTGGTTGTTTAGTTGTTTGATTCTTCCTGAGCAGGTAGTTGTTTGTTTTTGAGTTTTGATTTTTGTTGGAGTAAGTGTATAGTGGTGCTGAAGGTGATTTATACTGTCACATAATTTAAACTAAGGGCTTGTTTAACAAAGCTATTGATAAAAGCTTTTAGCAAATTTTGATAGAAGTTGGCGTAATGTTTGGTTAAAAAGTTGATAACAGTTGTGGTCTCATGTGTGGTTAAAATTGAAGTTTGACTAGTTGAAAAGTTGATTAAATTTTAGAATTTTTTTATCAAACAATGGCTAATAATAATGCAGAGGAAATGAAAATTTCTAGTAATTTGAGTAATTTGTTTGTTTTTGAATTTTTATTTGTGTTAGAGTAAGTACATAGTGGCGCTGAAGGTGATCTTCAAGGAGCAAATAGAGAAATACAGATTGCACCATCAGTTGAGAAGGGAAATGGAGATCCAGACCAGTCTCCGCCATCCGAATGTCTTGCGACTCCACGGATGGTTCCACGATGCCGAGCGGATTTTCTTCATCTTGGAGTATGCTCATGGAGGTGAACTCTACAAAGAGCTACGGAAATCTGGGCATCTCTCTGAAAGACAAGCCGCCACCGTAATCACTATTCATTCATCTTTGTGTGTGTTTGTATGCTAAAATTTGGTTCGCCTGTGTGTAGGAATATTTGTCCAATTATTGTTGCAATTGAAATTTGAACTTAGTTGTTGTTTAATATTGAATTTCCTGTTATTAAAGTTTCAAGTTTTAGTTTTTTCTATGTATATTTGCTTGTATGCATTTCAAATGCTTCAATTTAAGTGTGTGTTTGGCTAAGCCTAAGAAGTTTACTTAGAAGTAAATAAGTAAAAAACATTGAAATAATGTTAAACAATCAGAAGTTATTTTATGTATTTGGTAAACTTAAGAAAAGCTGATTATAGAAGAATCTGTACGATCTGGCAGCAGATTTTAAGAATTAACAAAAAGGCACCTTCTCAAATTCTACTTTTATCTTTTTCGATTATATATAATTAAAATAATAATTTTAATCCAAATTAATTAAATTAATTCCTTTTCTACTATATGGACTATGGTTTTATTTTGTAATTTTATAAATTTTGAGATAAAGTAGATATTACTTTTTTTCCATTTTAAAATAACTACATTAAATATATTTTCTTAGAAAAATATTTAATAATATTACATATTGTTATAAAATAAATACTATAATACTACCAATGATAATAAAAATACGAAAGGACATCATTGTGATTAATGTCTATTTTAGTAATTTTATACAATAAATTACTTTTGTTTATCAAATGCTAAAATGTTGATTTTAAAACATACAACAATTTTGAAACAAAAGTTTATTAAACACTTAACTAATTCTTCACACAGCTTGATATCACAGCAACACCCAACTAAGCCTAAGTAAGTACATTCTTAGTAGGTATCCTTTTTTTTCCATAAAAGTAAGAAAAATTAACTTCTCCAAACATGCATGGAAAGAAGTAACTTCTTATATTCAAGCTTACCCAAGCATGATTTAGCATTGTATCCATAATTTTCTTTTTTTAATTTCTTCCTTTTTTTCTTCACATTTTGTGATTAGGATCTATTTGTGAAATGCAATCTAAACTGTCAGAAAATAGCTTCTTAATCTCTTTGCAAAAGACACGAAGTTAGTTTTAGAAGGATAGTTCCCTTAAGCATATAATATTAATATCATATTCCTCTTTTGTAAAAGACCAAAGAAAAAGGAATTGTGGAACTCTTTAATTGACAAGATCTCCTTAGATTGTAATTGTTTACTTTTCAATTAGATATTTGTTTATGTGAAATTACTCTCTTAGATCTCAAAGTAGTGGGCATTTTAAAGTTCATCAACAGTTTGTAGTAAATGGAGTGACTCTGTGGTGCCCAACTTCGTAAGTAATCTTTGGTGCCCTCCTTGTCTATTTTTTATTTAGTATTTTTCTTTATTTTCAATTATTATATTTCAATAGCAAGCAACGATTAGTATGAGGTTTTCCTAACATGTATAGTATAAGAATATTTGTATTTCATGAGGAATAGGTCTGAATAATTTGGGAATTGTCATGGGAATTGTACTTCCATTTCAATTCGTCTTTGGAAATGTTAAATCTTGAGTTAGGCTTTTCATTCCCTTACGAATACCAGGGTTGGTAATGTGGTACTCAAGTTTGATTTATTACAATTTTGAGGCTAAGATTTTTGTAGATCTTGATTGTATATTATATTGCATGGTATGAATTTTAGTTTGTTTTGTATGGGGCTCCATTTGTATTTTTTTTTTTTTTTTTTTTTGCTTCTTTCAACCATTCTTTGATTTCTAATGTTGTAATATTCACCTGAGTAATTTAATTTTGGCTTTTTCTCACGATATAGAGATGTAATTATTAACTTTTGTTGGTCTAATTGTTTTGAAATTTAGTACATAGCGAGTCTCACGCAGGCATTGGCATACTGTCATGAGAAGCATGTGATTCACCGGGATATCAAACCAGAGAATTTACTACTTGACCATGAGGTAATGCTATTTTCTGGAATTTCTTTCTTTCTATGCTTCGTTTTTGATGAAATACTGATGAATATATATATGCATAAAAACACAGTATTCTAATCTTGCCTTTACAACATTACTAACTTTAATTTCTAATTATATGTTTTTCTCCTTTTTTACTTCCATTCTAAATAAACTGGATATTCTAAAGCTACGAGATCTGTATATTGTCTAACTGATTTTCCCTTAAGGCACACTTATTAAATGATAGTGATCTTAACTCTTAAGCCTGTAAGATTTAATGATTCTTTTTATGTTATATTGTTATAATCTCAATCTAATTGACAAGGAGAAAGCTTTCGTATAACTGCTTTCTTATTGGCATCTCCCAGAATAGTTTTACCTTATCTGCAGATGATGAAATTCCCTGGATATGATCTTATTTACATTTCATCCATATTTTACTAATAGGAATTTCCTGAAATAATCTCCAAGTATGCAATCTAGATTCTAGTTTATGTGTAAAGAAAATTATCTATGTATCAATTGTAGGGTCGGCTGAAAATTGCTGACTTCGGATGGTCCGTGCAATCAAAAAGCAAGAGACATACTATGTGCGGAACTTTGGACTATTTAGCACCAGAAATGGTGGAGAATAAGGCTCATGACTACGCAGTTGATAATTGGACTTTAGGTGTTCTCTGCTATGAATTCTTGTATGGTGCCCCTCCATTCGAGGCTGAAAGCCAGAAGGACACATTTAGAAGGTAAGAAAATAGAAGTTTCTATAGTTTAGTGACATTTTTGGCTTGTTGGATTATATAGTATTAGACTAGATTAAGAAAGAAAAAGTAAAAAATCTAGTTTGTTGTATTATGTATTAGTGTCAAATATTACATACTGAACATGCTACTAGTGTTTATCTTATCACTTCATCGTAGGGACAGAGGCTGATAAGATATATGTTGACCTGTCTAGGATTATGAAGGTCGACCTAAACTTCCCTTCCACCCCACATGTTTCTGCAGATGCTAAAAATCTCATTAGCCAGGTAACTTTGTTAATGAGTCGTCTAAAACGATTTATAATTCGAGGAGAAAATGGTGATGAAAGATTATGTCCATTTCTAATGCCCTTGGACTTTATCTGTCTATAGCTTCTTGTAAAGGACTCGGCAAAAAGGCTCTCTCTTCAGAAGATCACGGAACATCCTTGGATAATTAAGAATGCTGATCCTATGGGAACCTGCTCAAATTAACGTTTTCCATTTTATGTGCCAGTTTAGGAAGCGGTGGAATCAAACTTGTTGAATCTGAAGTTTGATATTCGAACAACTTGGCAACATAAATGTGAGTCTGTTCATTGATCTACTAGCATCGTATCTGTCATATGTACAACGACCAGAAGTATTAAGTTGATTTTAAAGATTGTCCTGTAATATCTATTTGTGTAATTGTGTCTCCCATTTTACTCCTCCAATTTTCTTTTCCTTAAATCTGTTTTCTTGATGTGCGTGGATTTGTTTTTCTGTTCGGAGCATGTTTGTTTGCTTTGTGAGCTGTGCATTTTACCAGAATCACCTTCACAACACACAGTTCATAATTATAAATTCAGATGAAGGTGCATTGAGCTGATCCTTTTAATTAAATGTGAACGATTGCCTTGCAGTATATCTTGTCAATTAAGAAACAAAAGATAAGAACATCATGGAACTAGTTGGAAGTTTGGGATTTTGTATCTGTCATAGGTAATGTAACAGTTGTGAAATTGTAAAAACCTGGACAGTAATGCAGCCTTTTATAGTTTCAGTCATTCTTTGATAAACAATTAGTATTAATTAGTCGAACTCAATCCAAATGAGTTTGAAGATGTAGTTATTCAACTATTCTTGATGAAATAAACCAAATATTTTATCAGTTCAGTTTGGTTCTTGCAAAACTGGGCCAAATCGGACTTTGCTCACCCATAAAAGTTACCTCTAAAATAAATAATTAGTAACTTTTACTTTTTTATTTTTATCAAGTTTAGCCAAACCTGCTCTAAATGAAGCTTCTGGTCCTCTTTCTAACACTGTTAACATTCATCACACTGTAAAAATTACAAATAAAATCTTGGACAAATTAAAAACTTCTGAAACTTCAAGCCCCTTATTATAAATTTTTCAAACTTGCATTGCCAAATAAGTAATGATCAAACTTTTAAACTTTAAAGAGTGAGATTATTTTTCTTTGACTTACACTATAATTGGATTGCAATTATTTATAGTTGAGATGAGATTGTGTATAATTTCCTTACTGTAGTGCTTTTCACATCGTGTCTTCAGAAACAAGTTACATAGTCTATTATAATTTATTTTAAAAAAAAAATCTAGTACAACTCAGTAATAGAAAAATTTGTATTGGAGATCCCAACTTTTGGCTCTTGTGGTAAATTAGTGTTCTAACCAATATTTTTGACATTCATGCCCTTAACCTTTCACTTGTATATTATCACTTTGGTCTTGGGCAAATAGTTTCTATTTTAAGCGCAATTAAAAAAATATTAGGAAATTAGATAAAATATCTATTGTTGACTACCAACTTTGAAATAGTGGGAATGTGCAAATGGCTGGTGACCCGCACAATATTTTCTTTTAGCCTTTGACTTGAAACATGCTTCAAAAAAAAAAAAAAAAAAAAAAAAAAAAAAAAAAAAAAAAAAAACCTTAACAAATAATGTTTTATGATTCTGTCAAGGTATCTTCACCTTCATAACACCCATCTAAGAGTAAAACTTCCCAGATCTTTTCACTCTAAATTTTCAAAATTTTCCAAACGACCAACTCTCCAAATTGAAGAGCAATCTCCATCTCTCTCATCTGGAATCATCCTCAACCATAACAATTTTTTATCATCTTGAGAAGGCCGTTGACAAGAAGCCCAAACCCAAAAAAGAGGGCTGTCTCTCTCAAAAACCAAATTCAATCCAGTGGAAAGACCAACGTCTTTTAAACAGATTATAGTCGATTTTTGGAAAACGATCTAATCTTCCAAACTGAGTGTAGCTGTTTTTTTGAAAAATGACTATAGTCATTCAAATAGACCATAATCGTTTTTGGAATGAACAGAGTCTTTCATATAGACCGCGGTCAATTTTTGCATCACGACTTATAATTGATTTCAATAAGTTAAATCATCATATAGATATGTATAGCAGAGCACAAGATGCCATTAAACTTGTAATTAATGTTGGCATCTATTTCTTCAACATTCAACTTATCGTATTTGAAGACCAACTTTTTATATATAATTTCTTGCGCTCCATTGTACGTTGTTTTAATAGACCGTAGACGATTTTTGCATCTACGATTTCAATAAGTTCATCATGTATACACGAGATGTCAATTAAACTTGCAACTAGTGTTGGTATCTATTTTCATCAACATTGAACTTATTTGTTAAAACCTATTCGAAGATAAACTATGTTATATATATAATTCCTTGTGCTATACATTGTGTAGATAGACCATGGTCGATTTTTGCATCTATGACTTATAATTGATTTCAATAAGTTCATCATGTATAACAGAACACGACATGCCAATTAAACTTGCAACTAATGTTGGAATCTATTTCTTCAACATTCAACTTATGTGTTAAAATGTATTCGAATAAAAACCTTGTTATATGTAATTCGTTGTGCTATACACTTCTATGACATATAATTGATTTCAATAAGTTCATCATCTATAACGGGACATGAGATGTCAATTAAACTTGCAACTAATGTTGGTATATATTTCTTCAACATTCAACTTATTTACTAAAATGTATTCGAAGACAAACTTTGCTAAAATGTAGTAGGTTTGTCATGCTCCATTGTGATTTAACTTATACAAGTTGAATAAGTTTAATAGAAATATATTATTCATTCTGCATGACGAATTGACTTGTTTAAATTGATTATATGAAAATGAACAAAAATAACTGCAGTCAGATTGAAGAGGTTGTTTTACACAAAAACGATTATTGTCTTTTTGAAAGACTTGGGTTGTTTACAAAAAAACGACATCAATCTGTTTGAAAAATTATAGTTGTTTTCTAAAAAATAATTGCAATCTGTTTGAAAGGCTTTAGTCATTTTTCAAAATCGACTGCAGTCTATTTGAAAGACTATGGTCATGAATGTATACTTCTTGAAAGAAAAAAAAGTATTATTGTCATTTCGCGTTAAAGATATTTTAAGACATTTTTATAATATAAAAATGAATATGGAAAAATTGCATATATAGTCCTCAACTTTTTCAAAAAGTTGAGATATACTCATAACCTTTAAAAATAGCATCAGACATTTCCAATGTTTGAAAAAATAGGCATGGTAGTCGTTTATGAAGAAATTGACCATCCTTTTAAATAAAAATAAATAAATAAGAAAAAAGAAAAAAATTGAAAAATAACCAAATGTACCACAAAAAACTAAAAATAAGAAATGTACTCAAAAAATGTAACAAAGATGTCATCTTCGTTACCAAACCTCAAAATCAAAAATCCACCACTATCCCCAAAAACCTAAAATCTACCACTACAATATCTACACAAACATCAAGCCCCAAAACCTTAAGAATCAACTGCCATTTTTGGGTTTTTTATATGTAACCTGGTGGTTACTGATGTCTCCACTGCCAGTTTTAGGTTGCGGCCTTCTTCATTGTTTTTCTTTTCCTTTCTTCTCAGCTTGTGTGGAGAGGGGTTGGGTGGGGTTGTTCGATAATTAAGTTGATGGTAAATTTAGCAGTTTTCACTTTTCAGTACGTCTTTGAACATGGACAATAGCTTATATTTATAGCACACTTTTGATAATTAGCAATGCCATCAGTGTTTTTGGTTGGAGGGAAGAATAATGACAGATTGAAGCTATGTGCACACTTAAACACCATTATTCCGATTTCTGAAAGAATTTTGACAGCCCTTTTTTGTACTACAGGTATATACTGAAGACCTACATAAACGTGCCAGAAAAACGGTTGGAATATGCATTCTGATCAAGAACGAGCCAGAGAATAAAGGCGACCGGTACAAGGCCATTTATAGTGTCTACTTCAGCAATTACACTTGAAGTTGCAGCAGATTATTTTTCATTCAAATTGTTCTACAATTTCTATTTGAAGGGCATACTGGATTTGCCGACAGAGTTACTGGTGGTGGTTCTTGGGATGGTGGATTTTAGATTTTTGGGGGTGGTGGTAGATTTTGGATTTTGGATTTTGAGGTTTGATAAAGAAGATGATCTCCTTGTTACTTTTTATTTTTGGGGTACATTTGGTTATTTTTTAATTATTTTTTTCTTTTTTTCTCATTTTTTTCTTTATTTAAAAAGAAGGGTAATTTCTTCATAAAGGAAATATCATGTCTATTTTTTCAAACGTTGGGGATGTCTGGTACTATTTTTATAGGTTGGAGGTATATCCCCAATTTTTTTGAAAGGTTGGAGACCAAATATGTAATTTTTCAAAAAAATATAGTTTAAACTTATATGTTAAAAGAGACCTCAAAAAGTTATTTGAAGTAAGTTAGGTCTCAAATCATCTTCACTGAATTGATTAGGTCTTTTTTTTAAAAAATACCATTCGAAATATGGCCATTTTTTGAAAGATTTAACGGAATGGTCATTTTCTTCAAAAAGTGACTACAATACTCTTAAAAGTATTCTAAATTCTTTTGTCAATCCTTAAAACTTTTCACTTTCTCTTTCCTAAAACTCATAACCTGTTTTGAAACTATATTGCCTATCTTCAAAATCGTCAGCTCTTCTCTCACTCATTCTATTAGAATTACCTCGAAATTTACATAAACCACAATCACGTTGGAAATAAATTTGTCCTGTCTCTTAAAATCCAAACTCATTTGATACTGACGGGTTGTCTCTCTTTTGAAAACTGTCAGGTCGCCTCCAACCCCACAATTGATACTGGTATAGTGCCAGATTTACAGAGAAATACCATCGTAATGTTTGAAATAAGTTTCCTACCATTTTTGTTTTTATTTTGCTTTATGTTGTTGTTTTTTTGGGTGATTGATTTTATCATTTTTTGTGAATATTTCTCCAATACATATCCTTTTGAAGTCCATATGCATGTATATGTTGAAATAAGTTTTTTTTTATTGTGGCCAATTTGGTTATGGTTGTGGGAATTATTTTGTTGAATGAATTGATTTTTGAATGAATTTTTGGTTGTTTGAGTACAAATTTGGTCTATTGGTGCATAGAATCCAACAGTTGATTCGTCGAACTTGAACTGTCTATTTCAACAATTGAACTCTTGCACAGTCGAATCAATAATTGAAGTGTTCAACTGTCAAAATCGACAATTCGATTTCTAGTAGAACTGTTGATTTCAACAAAAATGTCACTTATTTTTTATAATCAAGATAGACATTATAACAAACGCTACTCGAACAGAAATTCACAACTTTTCGCCATAAGAATACAACGTAGTCGACACATGTATTGCAGACAATTTGCATTCGAGGAATATGAAAAAATAGACAATTCACATCTAACTATTGGACAAGAATTTGAATCACATGATGAGGCATATAATTTTTACAATTAATATGCGTGGGAAGCTAGATTTAGTGTACGAATAGCCAATACCATTCAAGAAGAAGAAAAGAAGAGCTTTTTCTCTTTGATTTCGCTGGATTCGACTCCATGGATCATTTGGGACCCAGAAATAGTCGTTAAAAAGTGCCAAGCCATCCGTACAAGGTAGTACTCTTGGAAACATAGAATATCACCGCGTGAACATAACATTAAGTTATGAATGTAACTCCTAGGGTATCGACCACTCTTCTAAATATAGTAGGTAAATAAAAGGAAACAAATGAAACTTATTGGATATTATTTGTGTGCTTTAAGGAAAGAAAACCCGACGAGACCTATCAGAAAGATGCTGTTGCACGGGTTGGCAAAAGAAATCGTGGAAATATACGAGTTGGGTGCAATGCTAGATTATCTATTGTGAAGTAACAGAAATGACATTTATGGGTTGTGAACAAATTTGTTGAGAAACATAACCATGGTCTCACTATGCCTAGTAGAGTACATTTGCCAAAATTACACCGGAATGTATCATCCACAAAGAAGGTACTAATGCAACAATTTTCAATAGCCAACATACCCACATGTCAAGAACTGCTACTTATAGAGATAGATGCAGGTGGTCCAGCATTGGTTGGGTATGTTGAGAGAGACCTGATGAACCATGAAAGGAATATTAGGGAAGATCTTAGGGGTCATGATGCTGAGACACTAATTGAGTATTTCACATTTGAAAATGAGAAAAGCCCCAATTTCTTTTTTGATTACAAGACTGACTTAGAAAATAAATTGGTCCGTTTTTTTGGGCAGATTTAGAGTCCCGAAGAGCATATGTCTACTTCGGTGATGCCATGGTGTTTGACACAATATACAACACCAATAAGTACTCGATGATTTTTGCACCTTTTGTTGACGTGAACCATCATGGACAAACCATTCTTTTTGCATGCAGTTTATTGAGCGACGAGTCGACTGAGTCATTTGTGTGGTTGTTTTCAAATTTCCTGGAATCTGTGCCTAGACCAGCGCCTCAAATGATTATTACTGATCAGGATGCAATGATTGCCAAAGCTATCAATGGTTATGCCATCGACATTCCATCGGTATTGTCCATGGCACATATTGAACAAGTTTTCGGAGACGATGAATGTGATGGTATATAATGAGTAGTATTATATGTTGGTCAATATCATTAAACATTCGGAGTCACGTACGGAGTTCGACGACCGTTGGTCTACAATAATGGATTCAACAAGTTTAGATTGCAATGAATGATTGGCTAACATGTACGAGCTACTCTCTCGATGGGTTCCTGCCTATGTGAAACACATCTTCAGTGTGGGAATGTCAAGTGATCAAATGTCAGAGAGTGGTCATTCTTTTTTTACGAGATATGTTAACCGAAAGAATTTACTTATGGATTTCATGACCCATTTCAATATGGCGTTACTTCATCAATGACATGATGAGTTAGTTGCTTACCACATTGATCTAAGCAAACAACCCAGACTAACATCAAAATTTTTGATGGAGAATCAGATGGTACATATCTACATGAAGAATATATTTTTGTAATTCCAAACTAAAGTTGACCAAAGTAATTACTATATTTGTTCAAAGAAATTAGGCTCTGGATGCGAAGGTATATGAGGTGGAAGATTTGAGCCATGCAAATCTTTTGATCGGCAATGTCAGATTACCTATTATACAGAGACTCATATCATTTCCTATAGTTGTCGTACATTTGAATTTGAGGATTATCCATGTCGCCACATGATTAGCTACTTCAGGAAAAAACAAGTGCTGATTCTACCATAAAATACATCTTACGAAGATGGACGAAGAATGCCAAAGTGGGAGAAGTTCATGATCTTCATACTAGCTTATCCGATGTCGGTGATTCTAGTACATCGTTGATGGAAAGACATGGGGTGTTGGCTCATAAGTCATCGTTGTAGATTATGACTCTGCTTTGACAAATGCTCGTAGCACCTTCCTCATTGGGGAGTTTGAATACTTGCATATACAAATCAAAGAGATAGATGATGGCGGGAATGTTGGCTTGAGTAGGAGCAGGAGCAAAAGTCGCAAAAAAAAAAAATGAAACAATACATGATCTTAGTGCAGCTAGAACTAAAGGTTGCAGGAAAAGGCTTAAGTTATCAAAAGAGAAATTATTTTCCATTAGCAACAGACAATGTCGTTGTTGTGGGCAAAATGGCCACGACAAAAGAATATGTCCTCAATTGAATGATAGGTTAGTTAGTTTCTGTATTTTTGTTCATGTCATTGAATTTCATTTCATTACTACATCTTACTAATTGACATTTGAATTTGTTGATTTTGTTAGGCCCAATATGGAGATGTATCAACCCAACCAGAGTGAATTCACGTGCACCCAAGATAATAGAAGAGACGACGCAACATTTACTTCTAATGTTAGTAATAATTATGATGTTGTAAATTGGTTTGTGTGAAAAGCTAATGGCTATAATGTATTTGGCCTTTCAGTATTTATTTTGGTGGTGTAATGTTTATGTTGGTGGTGACATTTTCATTTAGGTAATGAATGTAATGGATCCCGAATTGTTATCACAATGTTGTAATTGAAGTAACAGGAACTCATTTTTGTAAGGATTTTTTTTTTTATTTAACTAGTTTGTTATGAAATAATATTTGCCAAATCATAACAGCAAATACAAAGTATAAATTGGATCATCCATAATAATAAATTTCATCCATAATTCATTACATGTTATTACATCCCAACAACAATTCATGTTTAAAACAGAAAATGAAGAATTAAAATAGCTGATAAGAAAATACAAGCAAATGCGATAACATTCCAGCAACTTGTTCTCATCTTCTTAGTGCGACTAAGGGACCAGATTTCATCTTCTACCTTGTCTAACCTTTTTGATAACTTCATCACATGAGTATTCAAGTGATTCAAACCTCTCACGCACATTTCAGATACTAATAAAAGGACTGCCAAGTTGGGGTTCAACCTCATCGGTCCAAGTAAACTGTAACGACTACATCCTTTTACCCCAGGCCTTTTGCCTAGAGGCTATTTCGTGCGTCGTTAGCTTACGTATTGTCTACTGGAGGTTGGGCTCCAAACTGGATTTATTTTACGTCTTCAGCAACTCGAACCATTGACCTCCCCTTAAGAGAAACTTATGGTGAATGCTGGTACCAATTGGACGTTTTTTGTAACGACCACAGACTTTTCCCTACAGGCCTTTTGTCTGGAGGTTGGGCTCCAAACTGGATTTATTTTACGTCTTCAGCAACTCGAACCATTGACCTCCCCTTAAGAGAAACTTATGGTGAATGCTGGTACCAATTGGACGTTTTTTGTAACGACCACAGACTTTTCCCTACAGGCCTTTTGTCTAAGGGTTATTCCGTACGCTATTAGCTTACATATTCTCCACTGGAGATTGAGCTCCAAAATAGATTGATTTCACGTCCCCAACGATTCGAACACTTGACCTCTCCTTAAGAGAAACTTATAGTGAATGCTGGTACCATTGGGCACTTCGTTTTTTTGTAACGACCACAGAATTTCTCCTACGACCTTTCGCCTATGGGCTATTCCGTGCGCCGTTAACTTACGTACTGTCTAGTAGAGGTTGGACTCTAAAATGAATTCTTTCGCACTTACCCAATTGGTACCAGCATTCACCATAAGTTCCTTTTAAGGAGAGGTCAAGTGTTCGAATCGCTTGGGACGTGAAAGAAATCCAGTTTGGAGCCCAACCTCCAGTGAACTTTAAGTTAACGGCGCACAGAATAGTCCCTAGGTGAAAGATCGTAGAAAAAAGTCCGTGGTCGTTACATAAAACTTTCACAAATGACACCTTTCTAGTAAAAAAAAAAAGTCAATCCATATATATATATATATAAATTAAACACAGCGATGTGTGTATCTTCATATATGCATCACATTTACATCTAATACAGGATTGTGCATCATCAAGAACAGAGCTAGGAAATTAAGTCAGGGTAGGCGGAAATTAATAAATATAATAATATAAAACAATGTAAGAACACAATAATACAAAAAATGACATACATTATAATTGTTCTTTGCGATTTTTCATACTTTGATATCGTTCTACAATGAGTTCATTATCAATCTTTAAAAATATATATTTCTCTACATAAACAATGATGCTATCATTCATCCATTGATCACCCATTCGATTGCGCAACCTATCCTTCACAATTTTTATTGCAGAAAATACTCTTTTTACAGTAGCAGTAGCAACCGGTAGAATTAGCGCTAAAGTCAACAGCTTGTAAACCAATGGATATACTTTACTTTTCTTTGTCATGACTAACTTCTCTGCAAGATCACTAAGGCCATTCAACCCTTCAAACACTTTGTTAGAGCGCATATCAAAAATATAAGTTTCAAGTTGATCATTAAGTACGAAGAGATCTACTTTAGAAAAATCTTTTGGATAAAACTTGGCAAGTTTAATCAAGCTTTTCTTGTCAAAGGAAAAGAATGAATTTTTTCTGGACATAAACAAGCTACACAAAGGAGCAACTCTGTATTTACTTCAGAGAAACGATCATTCAACTCTTGAAGTTGTAAATCGATGACAGAGTAGAACAAATCTACACGATAGTGATGCAAATTTGTCATTTTTGGAGGATTACGTTGTGGGCGACCACGAAGTGCACGACGTACAAACATATCATCCATGCTGGGAATATCAATGTAATGCTGCTGACAGAAAGAATATAATTCTTCTAAAAAAGAATCCCACCCATTATCTCTCATAATTTGCAGTCGATGTTTGCACATTTTCACCAATTGCATTGCATTTACAATATCTTGATCTTTCCTTTGTAATACCTTTGACAATTCATTTGAAATCCCCAAGACACTTCTCATCAAGTGTAGATTAAATGCAAAATCAAATGACCGTATAGACTCCAATAAATTGGTTGCATCACATCTTTGATCACAAGTACTAGATTCATCTTTAAAGATCATTTCAAGTACATCACTAACAGCAGAGAACATGGTAAGCAAGCTGACCAAAGAGTTATAATGGGACCCCCAGCGTGTATCACCAGAACGCTGAATGGTGGTTTCTTGATTAAGTCCACGTCCACTTAAAATCTCACCTTTCTCTAATGCCTCAATAATGAAGTCTGATTGTTTTTCTCGAAGAAGGTCACAACGTTTAATAGATGCTCCAACAATATTTACCACATCACCAACCACACGAAAGAAATTAGTAATATGAATATTCTTCTTTGACACTGCTACAAGAGCTAGTTGGAGTTGATGAGCAAAACAATGAATGTAAAAGGCACACGGATTCTCTTTTAAAATGAGTGCTTTCAAACCATTAAACTTACCTTGCATATTACTAGCCCCATCATAATCTTGTCCTCTCAATCTAGACATGCTCAAGTTATATCTAGAAAATATCTTATCAATTGCAGCCTTAAGCGATAGAGCTGTTGTACTTGTAACATGTTCAATCCCTATGAAACGTTCATTTATATGTCCACTATTATCCACATAACGTAAAACAATTGACATTTGCTCATTTGTTGACACATCACGAGATTCATCAACTAGAATAGAAAATAATGAATCACCAACATCTTTAATAATAACATTGATTGTTTCAGCAGCACAAGCACTTACTATATCCTTCTGGACATCAGGCGATGTCAATTTGCAATTATTAGGAGCTGACATCATTAATATCATCGTTATGATCAGCTAGAAATTGCAATTAGACTAAAAAGTTACCTGGATTGAGAAAATTCTCAGATTCATCATTACTCCGAAATGAATGCCCATGTCACAGTAGAACTCGAACACAATCAATTGATGCATTAAGACGGATACTATATTCATTTCATACTTGTTTTGACTGCTTGAAGAAAAATGATTGAATGTGTTCATCCTGATTCATTAAAACTTCACACTTCATGTGAGCTTGATTATGTGCAGTATCATGCCCTCCAACATGAGTATTAAGCGGTTTTTTTATCTTTCCAATACGTGAATCCATCACCAACAAAGGTATCGTATCCTCCTTGTTTTCCACTACTTATTTTGAAAAGATAACAATACAAACAATATGCAGAATCCTTTTCTATACTGTACTCCAACCAACTAGCAAACTTTTAAACCAAGAAGAACTAAAACGTCTAGAATCTTTTCCAAATGGTCTTTTTAGAAATTCACAATCTTGAGGTTGACAAGGACCTTTTTGCATATATGCTCTTCGAACTTGATCTCAAATGTTCACATTATAATCTAAAATTGGTATCCTTAGTCCAGGATCAGTAGGAAGTTGTGCAACATCAAAATCCGTTTGATTTGATATCTCGCCATCATCGTTTTCGACAAGAGATTTTCTTTTGAAGAATCTCTCTATTGTCGCATCACACTAAAATAAATATATAAGTGATAATTAGTCGCGTGAACAATTAGGAAAGTGTGAAATTAAAATTCGGTGCAAATTCTAGTAAACACATTAATATTTCTCGCTTAAGGTAGTTTTATCTCACAGTAACTAAACCAAATCAAAATTTCTCAACTTAATAAATGAAAACAACATGCTGCACTTGCTAAAAGCCCAATTAGCATTAGCATTTCAGACTTTTAGTATTTCAGAATTCTTATTTGCAACGTAAAAATGCTAATTTAGAGAGTATGAGAAAGCAAAAAATGCTGATATTGCAAATTTGCACCCTACAAAACCATAATTTATTAATTTTAATTCACTCTGAATTCTGAAAGCATATTTGCATAAATTAATGATTTATGATTCCAGAAGAACTTCCATATACAAAGGGCAGGGTACTAGTCTACCATGAACCATCAATGCACAAAATGCACAAAACTAGTGCAGTACAAAGCACTTAAAATGTCATAGCATAATACTAGAAATAAAAATTATAAAACGTTAGAATAATACCAAATCCAAAATAATTCACTGCTGAATCTCCATAGACTGATAGTGCTGAATTTGAAAATACAAAAAAATATGCTAAATCTATTCTTCTTACAATCAATAATCGTACCTTCTTGTTCTTGATTTTCAAGAAATAATTGATTTTTCAGACTCCAGTGAATAGTGTTTCGCGATTGAGGTTTGAGGTTTCACTTTTTTTTTACTCCAATTTCAGAGCAACAGACAGGAGACAGCGACAGCAGAGAGCAAACGTGAATGATACTTTGTGATAGATATTGGTGTATGTGTAATGTATATCACTGATTCACTGGACCACCTTAATACCCATTTCTTTTCTTTAAAATGGCCCATTTGAAGTGGATAGTTTTTTTTTTTAAGTGCAATAGATGAGTAGAGGCGGCCCAGTTAAAATCCAAAAGCCTAGTGCAGGCAAATGTCACTATGCTCCATCCCTGTGCATCATTCACACTGGATATGGACATTGATTGGTACCTATTTATTTATTGGAATTCACACCAACAAACACAAATCATCTACCTTTTTAACATTATACGAACATCATATAAGAGGCTCAGATAGTTATGTAACTGACGAAGAAATTTACGTCACTGCCATGGCTGCATTTCACCAGTTGCATTTTGGATTAGGGTTTGCAATAACTCCTAATCTCATGCCATTTGGGTTGCCAAGCCAATATATGGTTCTGATTTTCTCCTCCCCAAAAACAATTTGCTCAATTTTTAACACATCAGAACATCATCACAGCCTTATTCATTCGCTACTAATCTAGCACAACAAATTTCATTTTCACCAACAAAAAATGAAATCAATATTCAGTAAAAATTTTAGTTTTCCACAATTCGTCTCAATACATGATTAACCTTAAAAAAATCAACATACAGCAGTCTCGTTTTCATTGTCCGAAGGCACTAATATAACAATTAGTAAATTCATGGTTTGCAAAGCAACAATCACCAAAAAAACCCCGCCCACATAAAAGTGTTTCATCAATGAATCTATAATCGAAGGGTTGTTATTGATTTACAAATCATTGGGTAAGAGGAAGGGATAACAACCCTTAAAAAATTTCCAATCTTCCACTCCCTCATTAAGAAGTATATCATACATGTCGATGATGTTTTTGACAGCGAAGCCTACAAAAAATTGGAAGAACATACCTATTGGGCGAAATGGACTGTTAACGGTGGTGGACTTCGACCTAGGGCACTTACGACAATGGACTTTCAGAGAAAGTCAGGTGTCACATATCAGAAAACCGTGGTCTAATATCAACCAGTGGAGCTCCTAACACCGATTGTATTCTAGCGACCAGGCAGAACTCCTTTCCAATTAGGGATATCAATGTGCAAATTTTTGAAATCTGAAAGTCGGGAAGCGAAAGAGTAGCGCCTAATGGAAAAATCAACAAGCTTAGTCGTATATGATGAGTTTCCAGCTGGGGCCTATGTCGGAATGAAATGAGATGAAATAAGGGCACGCACGAAGCATGAGAACAGAGAGAGAAAATGGAAGCATCAAATGGGCAAACCCAAATTTTCCTGCCTATTTTGTGTTTCAAAATGCCAGCTGAGGTGGCAAGCTCTGCCGACATGGAGCTTGGCATGTTAGCGGTGGAAAAATGTTCTCCTGCCCACTAGGGGCAGGAGAACAGGCCTGATGTTTGTATAATGTATCCGTGCATCAATATATTATATTATCAATCTATGAACAAATTGCATGTTTGGCTGAGTCTAAAAATTTAATTATAAGTAAGCTTACTTATTAGTAAATAAATAAGTTTATTCATAAGTAAATAGGTAAGTTTAAAAAGAAAAGGAAAATACAAAATAGAGTTTATTAATAATACAGAAAAGCACAACGTTAAGGGGATAGGCCTTACCTATCATAGCTAGAAACGCAAAGAGGCTAACCAGGATCGAACCAAACCTCCCATGAATAATTAAGTTGGTCTTTATTGTTAAAATAAGTAATTTTTCAATTTATATATATCTATATCTATACTACATCTAAAAGACCATAAATACTACATCTAAAAGGTCCTAATAAAGAAAAATATTTTAAACCAATATATCCTCACTCATATTTTAGATTTTCCAATTTGTCTTCGATTAATTTAAAATGCCTTTAAATTAGTTCATTTAAGTCTTAATTAAGACGTTTAAAATACTCCACCTATCCATCTACCTCCACCCCTCATTTTATGAATTGAATATAATTCATTGGAAACACTAGACTCCAACTCTAACAATCATTTCTTACTCAAATTCACAATTGTATCAATTTATTCATGGGTCGAATGATTTTCGCAACAGTAGGTTTAAGATTGTAAACAAAATTGTGAAGGGACCATGGATCGTAAAACTGCAATGGAAAATTACTCTACGTGCCTCTTAAGTGAAGCCCTGAATTGTTATTACCATATATGGCCTAATTTCTCTTGAAATAGATGTTAATATTGGTAATTTAGCAATTGTCACCACAATTTTGCGCCTGGCTTTGGGGTGCGTTACGACGGTGACGATGTACATAGGTTTCTTGGTGGATGCGCAGTCGGAGGAGAAATTGTCGAAGAGATTGTTTGGTGTTGTTAGGATTTGTCAAATTGAGATAAATTCTGCAACATTTATTAATAATGCCATGCCATCAAAGAAAGTTTTGTCTGACGAAGATGAAAGTGAATAATGGGTTTATTGTAAATTTTATCATCAGTAAGTTTATAATTTTTCTTAATGATGGTGAAAAGGGTGGGTAAAATTGAAAATATTTGTACACCTAACATTGAAAACACATAGCTTTAATAGATACATAATCCCTAAAATAAAGGATCTTTAGAAACCAACATCATCACACAATGGCAGTGAAGCGTTTATGTTTTCTAAAGGTTGAAGAAGCGTGACTTTTGTTAAAATTTCAGTACTAAATACCAAATTTGTAAAGATGTAATGGTTCACTTATAAAAATTTATCAAGTGTATAAAGTAGTAAATGGAGCTTTTACTTATGCCTTTATTTTTATACACGAAAGATAGATGTACAAAGTATGTATATGAGTTACCAATCATCATTAGCTTATTAACGCGCCTCCTTGTGTGGAAATGCTAAATTTAGTTTCTTTATACTTGAGCTTTCATTAAAAAAGTTTAAAAATGATATGTTTGGAATATTATTTTTAAATGAAAATGATTTCCTTACAATATGTTAATTTTAAAATGTGATGGTACTTGAAGTTTTTAAAGTTTTTACAAGAATTTTATATAAAACCAACATCTGATATTAATATATCAAGTATACCCATATTAAGTTTTTACAAGAATTTTATATAAAACCAACATCTGATATTAATATATCAAGTATACCCATATTAATGAAAATCAACTTCAAGTGCAACAAAAAAGAGTAATTAAGGACTGATTTTGAGTTCAAATGGTTGACAATCATGCGAAATATAAACTCAAAAATTTTAATTATTGAAAAACTATTATTTACTTGCTTGTTGATATCTCGACCCACTTTTCAGAAGTTCATGATGAATCATATTTAGTACTCCATTATTTTTCCCAAAATTTCTAAGTAAATTGACAGTTTCTGTAATATTTTAATCAAAGTGACCCAAGGTACTAATAGAATGTTGGATAAATAAAATAAAGAGATAGATATCAAACTTTTATTATTTAAAATTTTAAAAAATAAAAGTAAATTCACGATGTTATTAAAAAATCACGTGCGTTCTTAACTAGTTAATATAAAAATGAAAATGTGGGAAATTGACTAAAATGGTCGGTAACTTTTTGCCTCTAGTGAGGTAATAATTCCTAACGTTTATTTCTTAGCATGAACGCGTTTAAACTATGTGTTTTAGTGTGAAATTGATCATTAGGACAAAAAATGCCAATATACCCTTAATTCTAATTAAAAAATTGTAGTTGGGTCTTTAACCTTTGAAAATAGTACAAATGGGTCCTAATTTTTTATTTAATAATATATAATTTACCGTCCTAAATATATTATTATAGTTGTGTCAATTAAATTTTTTAGAAGGTAAAACAGATTTAATTATAGTGCTTTAATTGTATTTAATTTAATTACTTTGTAATGCAAAAAACTTGAATACAAATTCAGAAACATGAATAAAAATGACATATAAAAGTTTATGACATCCCACCAATCTTATTCTATTTTATTTAACATATAAATATTGAAAAAAATTAATCTACAAATTATGTGTTCTTTATTTTCTTTATCGATCAATGCTAAAATAATAAATTAAAATATAAAGAATACAATTGAAGTTTTATATATTTGTAGTTAATAAACATATAGTTCAGTTAAATAAAAGTATTTGAGGATGAAGTTTATGACACAAGGTTTTTTTTATTTTTCATTTATAACCACAAAATAAAAGTTTAAATATTTAATAGTGAGATTACTCAGTAATATAACTAATAATTTTTTTAACACATTAATTAATTAAATTATGAGCTTAAATTTAATTTATTTCATGATAGTTCATGAAAACATAAAATAATTTATATATATTTTTAATTGGGTAAATAGTATCAGGGGTCCCGAACCCTTTAACGTTGTAACGATGGGGTCTTGAACATTTGTTTACTAGCAGTCGGAGTCTCGAACCTATGAAACGAAAGCGTCTGATGTCCTTTTTTGACAGAAACCGTTAGTTTGACCGTTAAATGGTCAAAATTTTGTTAAATAGACCATTTTACCTTTAAATTGAATGATTAAAAAAATAAAAAATAAAAAATACAACTAAACCCCAACAAAAAAAAAAAGTAACTGCAATTAAACCTCAACCCAACCACTTCTTCTACTCTAAAATTACTGCCGCCCATCACCACCACCATAAAATTTTCTACCACCGCCGCAGTGTACGAGACCACCTACACATCTTCAACATTGTTTTCGATTTATCCTTCTCTCTCTCTTTCCTAAAATTTCATTTCCCTCTCTTAATACTCCAGGGTTCCTTGATTCAAAACTGCAACCCCAAGAATTGATTCTTCTGTAAATTCTCAAAAATTTGATTGAAAATGGAAGAGGCCCTGAGGAGGCTTAACGGCTTACGCCACAAATGTAGGAACTCGACTCACTTCCTCCCATATCCGCCGTTCCAAAGCGGTGCAACAACGCCACCACCAACAGGAGGTCGTTGAAAGACGGTGACACAATGAGGAACAGAGGTGTCCGTTGTCGTCCATGGGGCCATTACGCGGTGGAAATAAGGGACCCTCAGTCGAAGGAGAGGCCATGGCTTGGAACTTTTGACACGGCGGAAGAAGCAGTGTGTGCCTATGACTGTGTAGTTAGAGCTATGCGCTGTGTAAAAGCAAGAACAAACTTTGTTTACCTTACATCTCCGACACTTTGTCTGTTGTCGTCCATTGGGTCGTCTGGGGTTTTAATTGCCACTGCATGTGGGAATTTTGTGACTGAAATTTTGGGGTGAAAATTGGGACATGAATTTTGTGACTGCCATTTGCAACGACAGTGCTGGGGTAGGATGGGTGGGTTGATATTTATTTCTTGTTTGGTTGCGTCGTTTGAGAGGTGGGCTGTGAGAGATTGCCGGCTGTTGGCGGGGGTGGAAGGTGGTGAAGGTGGAAGTGGAGTCTTGCCACCTGCATTGGGAAGCGCAATTACATGGAAGATGTAGTCGCGATTCTTCCCGATTTAATGTCGATTCCTTGTGCAAAATTTGGAGAATGTCTCTCGCCAGAAAGGATTCTCAAGTCTGCTACTTTACTGTTTTTGATGGCCATGATGGTTCTCAAGTCGATTCCCTGTTTTTGATGGCCATGGCGGTGGCGGCAAATTTTTCGGTGGTGGTGATGGGCGGCGGTAATTTTAGAGAAGAAGAAGTGGTTGGGTTGGAGTTTAGTTGTAATTTTTTTTTTTGTTGGTTGGGGTTTAGTTGTAATTTTTTATTTTTATTTTTTTAATCATTCATTTAATGGTAAAAAGGTCTATTGAACAAATTTTTGACTATTTAATTGTCAAACTGATAGTTTTTGTAAAAAAAAAAAAAAAGGACCTCAGGCACTAACGTTTCATAGGTTCGGGACTCCGACTGCTAGTAAACAAAGGTTCTGGAACCCATCGTACAATGTTCAAAGGTTTCGGACATCTGGTGCTATTTACCCTTTTTAATATGGTCAACAAAGTATTAATTCAAAACCAAGAAAATGACTCATTAGCATCTTTAATTTTGGGATAATTGCATCAAAGGTCCCCAACGTTTTAGAATCGTTAGGGATATGTTCCTACCCTAAAATAATAGTACCAAACGTCCCCAACTTATGAAAAAATATGCACCATAGGTCCCTATTAACAGCTTCCATCCATTTTCTCCGTTAAACCCAAAATTTGGAATGTACGCACTTTCTCTAGCGATTGAAATTGGACTCCTTTAACTGTCTTACCTTTTTTCCTTCCTGAGTTACTCAGCAGCCTTAGCATATGCTTTGTGGACTCTCCAGTATCCATGTCCTTCTCGAATATTCCACCCAAGTGCCCAGCAATATTATCCAAGTTGTCCATTGCTCAGTTGATGGGTGTAATGCAGACCTAAGTCTATGTAGAGAGTATTACCGGCGGCACAAACTCTGTGAGATTCACTCAAAGACCCCAAAAGTCATGATTGGAGGCCGTGAGCTACGTTTCTGCCAACAGTAAAGCAGGTAAAAATGAAGCTTGTTCTGAGCCACCCTGGGGCCGGCACACAATTACCTTTTCCATCCCCTTGCTCCTTCTCTTCTTCTTCCCCCACCAACCCTTAGCTTCATTGAATAGGTTCCAAAATTAGCCCCGAGCCAATTGCTGCTGCAGAAGAGGATTAAATTGGAAAAAAGGGCTGACGTGTCTTCGTTTGCTGGGTTTTTCGCCTCACCTAATTATGCTACAATGGCAAAGAAGAAAACATCCATTCTAAAAACCATTCATTCTACAAGGATATTCAATAAAGTTCAGACTTTGGTGGAGAAAAACGCAGTACATGGTCATGGTAAGGAAGACATTCTTTCTTCTTCTGTTGCGGAGTTATCGAAACATGCGGGTAGGGATTCAGATTCTGGAATGGGTCTATTGGGGTTTAAATCTTCATCTATTTCTCGAACACTTGGAGACAAAGACTCGAAATCTGATGGGTCTTCTGAGAAAATGCAGTAAGATGGAGTGAAGCTTGTTGAAGGCAAGGTGTTTGATCAAAGTGATGAACCAGAAAATGCAAAAGCACATTAGGTTAATTTGTTTAAGGATAACAGGAAACAAGATAAGGTTGACGTATGGTCGGAACTGATAACAGTAGCAACGAAGAATATGTGGCCCTGCAATTTCAGTCGCATTTTTGGGAGAGAGAAAGCGTGTGGGGTCCAATTTTGAGGTATAACGGAGAAAATGAATGGAAACTGTTAATAAGGACATATGATGCCTATTTCTTCATATGTTAGGGACGTTTGTTGCTATTATTTTAGGTTAGGGGGCATATCCCTAACGATTCTGAAACGTTGAGGACCTTTGATGCAAGTATAATTTTTTTATAAAAATAAAAAATAAAGGTATGAGGACCATTTGTATCTTTTCCAAATGTTAGAAATCCAACTAGAATTTGTTCTAATTCAAATTAATAGCACACTAAAACACATAAGTTGGGGACGTCCGTGCCATGAGATAGACGTTGGGGACTATTATCACACTAAAGAAAAATATTAGGGACCATTTGTGTCAAATTTCCAAACAGTGTCGATAAATTTTTACTGGAAATTGACACAAATGGTCCCTAACCTTTTTCTTCAGTGCAGAAATAGTCAATAACCTTTATTTTTCAGCACTGAAGTCCATAACTTATGTATTTTGGTGTGTAATTGGTCATTATTTGATGAAAAAGACAAATATGTTATTATTTTTAATTAGAAAAGCTTTCGATTAGATTCCTAACCTTTGCAAAAAGTGCAAATGAGTCTCACTCTTTTATTTTTTTTTATAAAAAATTTAAACAAAAACTAACAAATTGATAATATACTAAATTATTTTGTATATTTTACGAAATATTATAAAATAACTAAAATTTAAGTTCATAATTATTAACAAACGTGTTAGTTAAAATTATTTTATTATTATTAAGTAATCATATTATTTAAAATGTAAACTTTAATTTTATCGTTACAACATAAAAAGAAAATTAACTGTCACAAACTTGATGGTCAAATATTTTTATTTAATTGAGCTAATCGTTTATTAAATACAAATATTATAGCTCAAATTATATTCTTCATATTTTAATTTATCGTTCAAAAATAAAGAACACATAATGTGTAAATTAATTTTTGTTATTGTTTTTAGGGATAATTGCATCAAAGGTCCCCAACGTTTCAAAAACGTTAGGGATATGCCCCTAACCTAAAAAAATAGTACCAGACATCCCCAACGTTTGAAAATCTTGGCATTGTAGGTCCTTTATGACAAAATTGCCCTTCTCTTTAAATAAACAAAAAAATAAAAAACAAGAAACATTATTGAAAACTAACTAAATATACCCAAAAAAATAAAAAGTAAGAAATCTACCCCAAAAAAATAAAAACTAAGAAAGAGGTCATCTTCTCCAAAAATCCAAAATCCAAAAAAATAAAAAAATAAAATCCAACTTACACTATGAAAACAATCTCTCTCTCTCTCTCTATCTTTTCCTCAAATGGCCACAACAGCTCCTTCTCGCACCGGAAAAAGCTCATTCGTCACAAAATCATAGCCACGATTCTCACTCCTTCTATAGTCATTCACTTCGCCATTACTTTTCAATATATCGAAACTGAAGAGAAATCCATAATCACCTCGAAACATTCTGAGAATCCTAGAAATGTTTTTGTCTCTTTTTCGAAATTTTCTTGGTTTACTATGGAGTTTGTCAAGAATGCTGAACTTGAGAGGGGAAACTTGAGTTTGCTGTAATATTGAAACTGCAGTAGCTGGAGGCATTGGAACTGGAGGGTGTTACAGGACTCAAGCTGTGCTGCAGCAGCATTAAAAACACTATTCTTTTGTCAAGGATTCACACTATGGGGAATTCACAGATCCATAAGAAGAAATGAAGACAGTATTTTTGTGAGTTAATTTTGATTTTTGTTTAATGTTTAATGTTAGAACTGCTGGAATTCTCCATTTGTCCTCCGCCCAGTTTGATTTGCTCATCCAAAACTATTTCATAATATAAGTTGGATTTTTCTCCAATTTCTTGATCGAAAGTCCTGTAATGGCAGATTTAAGTCCCGTCAAGGGGCCAGAATCATCACCATCCGCCGTGTCACCTCCTCATTCGCCGCCGGCACAGTCATTGTCCCTTGTCCAACCTTCCACCAAGAAAAAACGCAAATCCGTCAAAGTCGGCTTTTTTGATCAATTTTTCAGTCATTCCCCATCATGACGCCGGCTGCTTGTAAGTTCCATTCCCTTCCCGGCGGAAACTTGCCCGATACCCGTTCCGCCGTCCGCAATCATATCACCGGTAAGCTCTTCAGATACCGGAAAGGCCGCGTGAGCTTCTCCATACAGGAAACCTCCGGGACCCTGCTGGCGTTGGTGGTGGAGCTGGCAATGCTAACCATTTGAGGAAAAGATGGAAAAAGAGATTGTTTTCATAGTATAAGTTGGATTTTTTTTTTTTTTTTTTTTTTTTTTTGATTTTGGATTTTTGGAGAAGATGACCTCTTTCTTAATTTTTATTTTTTTGGGGTAGATTTCTTACTTTTTATTTTTTGGGGGTACATTTAGTTAGTTTTCAATTATGTTTCTTGTTTTTTAATATTTTGTTTATTTAAAGGGAATGACAATTTTGTCATAAAGGACCAACCATGCCAAGATTTTTAAACGTTGGGGATGTCTGGTGCTATTTTTTTAGGTTGGGGGCATATCCCTAACGTTTTTGAAACATTGGAGACCTTTGATATAATTATCCCTTGTTTTTATGTTAAAAAAACAGAATAAAATTGGTTCTATATCATAAAATTATGTACGCTATTTTGTTATTTATTTAACCTAATTTTTATTTAAAATTTCACATCACATAGCAATTACATATACCTAAAGCGAAATAAGTTTACTATTTTTTTATGAAATATTTAATTGACATGATTGAAGTGATATATTTAATATGATAAATTAAATACTATTTAATAAATATATCAGACCTATTTGCATATTTTGCAAATGTTAAAAATTCAATTATAATTTTTTAAATTAAAACTAAGAGCGTCTTTGTCTTTTTGATCAATCTTAATATATATAAAAGAAGGATAGCTGCCAAAACATTTGCAAGACTTTTTCCTCCAAAATTTGTCTCAATTTTTCAGATAATGTAATAAATAATATATATAAGTCAAAATATTATAAATGCGTGATTCAATGTTTTTAAGTTTAAACTTCCAATGTATTCTTAAACATGTATTAATATATTATTGTTTAATTTAGTTAATTAATGTACTTGATGTTTCAATCATTATTTTTTACAACTATTCAAGAAAGAGACACTACGTAGTAATATTCCAATGGTAAACTTGGATCATGGAAATAAAAAAATATTAATATTAAATATAACAATTTACATATTAAATTATGAAAATCTTATCACTATAACAATTTACATTAAATAAATTTATTAAGTTTCTCAAAAATGAAAGGAAAAGATGTCTGGAAATTTATTATTGTATTGAATGCACGTATATTACTAATATGATAAGAAATTAACGCAATCAGCATCTATACAATTTAGAAAATCAATTTCATATTATAATATAAAAATTAGTGGGTTATTTAATAAGCCATGCCAACAATTAATCTGGAAGCACTTCTTAAAAAATTAGAAAATGATAATCAAGCATTCTCTTAAATTATGTTTGTTTGTTTTTTTCACGTTAACTAAGAAACAGTTAAAATTAGTTGCAATTTACAAAATACATATAAATACACAATCTGACTGTTAAATAAAGATAGGAAAATATATTCATTTGATTTAAACAAATGATAAGATTTAAATTGTTATTGTAACTGAAAGATCAATCTATCTAATAATATTTATATCGATTATTAAAAAAACTTATCTATTAATACATGAAAATTATTTTTCAAATTATAATAGAAAATTACTTAATAAGTTTTAATATTATATTATTTATATTATATATTAAATAATATTAAAGTATTTATCTTATATTTTATAATATTATTATTATTATTTATATTTATATTTACGCAGAGCTAGCAAAAAAATATAATTAAATCAAATGACAGAATTTTAATATTTTATAATATTAAAATTTAATTAATTAATTAATTATCCAATTTCAGGTAATTAATAATCAGTATTCTAATACAATTTAATTAGGATGATCTTTCTAATGTTTCAATTTTCTATGATACTTGGTAAAATGAAAAAAAGTTATGAATTGACATTTCCAATTAAAAATACACATATTCCAGAACAAGATAAATTCAATAACAAATTTGAATGCTACATTAATTAATCAATATAAGATTTAGAGTATATAAATATTACTAATTATCTACAAATAGAAAAACAATAAATTTGCAAAATATCATTAATGCAATGTGCATCTTTACAATTTAGAAAATCAAATTTCAAATTACAATGTACAAATTAGTGGGTTATTTAACGAGCCGCGTCAAAAATTAATTAATTATCTCATACTCTATGACTATCAATAAATAAGAGTCATGGTCAATCTTTCTCTCACGTGGGATTATATCTGAAAAACCCAGCTTTTAGACATGAACAATTTTAGTAGCATTGTGTTGATTTGTGATAGGGATAGAGTGTCAATCAATTCAACCACAAACGTGGTTTTCAAAGAGGCGTTTGAAAATCTGGATTACCTATATTGTTTTTTTTTTTTTCAATATCAATGTGTAATCAAATATTATTTATATGATACTTTTTTTATTTGAATGTAATAAATAAAAAATATATTAATAAAATATTTTAAAATTACAATAAAAAACAAGTACCGTGCATCGCACGGGTGATATACTAGTTGTCCACTAAAACACATTAGTTAAAGAATACTATGCCAAAAAAAAACAAAGACTAGGGAAAAGGGCAAAGGTTAGAGACCATTTGCGCCAATTTCCCAATTTTTACTTAAAATCAAGTTCAATTTACTTATAATCTTAGCCAAACATGGTCTAAGCACATACTAACCTGTGGAGTCTCAAATTCAATCTTCCTGCAACGGAAAAGGCTGCCGTTGACGACAATGGAACAAAAACAAGACGAGCCCAAACGACACCGTTCTGTATTTGAACTCCCGCCGGACTTCTTCGATTCCTGCCGCCTCCTCCACTCTCCATCGGCGTTTCTTCCCGATTATACTTCCAAACTTTCTCTCCAAACCCCCGACGATGTGGTTGAGGAATCGACACTCGATGAGGAAATTATCGATAATGATAATGATGTTGATGTTAATAACAGTAATTATAAGAATAGTAATGTTAATCTTATACAGAGATGGTCCTGCAACACTTGCAAGGTGGAGTTCGAGTCTCTCCAAGACCAGCGCTCTCATTTCAAATCTGACCTTCATCGCTTCAATGTATTATTCCCTTTTTTGTTCAACTACTATTCTTTTTTCGTTGTAGGGAATTTTAATTTCATATTGCTTTTTATAATCGTGGTAATTGGGTTTATAAAAAAATTATATGTTTGAATAACTAATTGATTATTTGAATCAAATTTGTCTTTTGCATTACGATTTTTTTTTTCAATCTATCAAGTTAATATGAATTGACCATCTTCTACAATCAGTCTCGCGATGTTGTTTTTCTAAAGTAGTCCCGTGAAGTGAATATCTGATACTAACATGCTGGGAATTTACTGTTTACCAAGTTTTATTTTTGTCCTGAGAATTGTTAAAATTGGCTACGACGGGCAAAATTTGATTCTCTTGAGAATTTCAAGTTTTGAGTTTTTTTCTGGTTCTCCAATTATTTGTTTATTCAATTGGAATTAGTTTGTTCGATTCAAAATTATGGACCAGATTATGCTGCAGATGGAATTTTACATGAACAAACTAGTTTATAGTGAGCTGACTTATATGTAAAATTATTGTATCCTGTATTATGTATTTGTTCGAGCATAGTGACGAGTGTGAAAGTCGGGTAGTGTGGATTTGAATTGTTTTAGTTAGCTTTGTTACAAAAGTTCTTTGATTTTTCTGTATGAGTAATTTCTAACTTGATGATGAAGAAATGGTTGCAGCATTGTGTTTAAGGTCTCATTCAATGATATTGGAATAATATGGATATGGGAAGGAAGGGAAAAAGAGTTTATCCAAATTAGCAAGTGTCTGTAGTTTTATATTAGATCAAATTGATTCCGTAGCATGAATTAGGAGGGCTAGCCACACAAGTGCATTAGTTCATGATATCAATTATTATTTTCCGTATCTTTTTCTAATTGTAATTCATCAGCAGAAAAAAACTGCAAACCTTTTTTCTAAGGGTGCGTTTGATTGGAAATGGTGGAAAAGAAAAAAATTTCCATGTAAAAAGGAAAATAAAAACCACTAAAATTGGGAGAATATTTTCCACAAAAATGGCCAAATTCATTCTTCAAGTGATTATACCTTAGAATTCATTTTCTTTTTCCACCTTGTATCAAACAATCAAAGTAGGAAAATATGACATTATTTTCCTCAGATATGACATTTTCCATGGAAAATGGTGCAATCAAACGGACTCTAATTGTAAATCATCAGCACAAAAAAACTGCAAACTTTTCTCTCTCTCTCTCTCTCTCTTATTATTATTATTATTATTTTTTGCCTTTGCATTTCATTTGGGCCTCGCAGCTGTGATTAATACGAATCACATGCCTATTTTCTTTTTCCTCCCCGTAGTCCCAATTTCAATCATTGGATTCACACAAATATAGTTTTAACAGAGTTCTTTGTGGATTACAATTGGACTTGCTAATTAGTTGTGATATGTTCATATTGTAGGAAATTTCTGTAGGTCACTTTTTTTGCCATAATTTGTGCTAATGAGATGAGTACAGTTGCAAAATGTTCTCTCCACCCTGACCCAGAAAACATGATCGTTTGTAAGTCATTCAGTGATTTACCTGTCAACTTTTGATCTCAGATAAAGCTAAGTATTGCTGGAAAAGATATCATTAAGGAGGAGGATTTTGATGAAACTTCTGCTTCTTTGAGCAAAGACTATGACATATCAAGCATTTCAGGATCAGAAGAGGAAGATGAGAGAGAAATTGATCACTTAGATGACAGGCAACGTGGATTTGGGGGACTTTCCAAGAATAAAATATTTTTACAGTTGCAGACTGGGGAGCGAATTTCAGTTTGGAAATGTTTTCTTCTCGATGAGTCTGGAAGTATATCATTTGAAAATGACAAGTCTGCTGTCATGGGTGGTGGAGTGGATATGCCACATTTGACAGTTAGGGAAGTGACTGGTCAACTAAAATCTCTTATCCATGAACCTAGAGACAAAAGTCACTTGAGGATTGTGTTACTTGCAAGGGGTGGACACTTTGCTGGCTGTGTATTTGATGGCAATTTCATTGTTGCTCACAAAACATTCCACAGGTTTGTTGCTTGTTTTGAAATAGGCTGTTTCCGTTGAGCATATTATCAAAATACCTTGGCTTATAAAGAACACAATGCAACTTTCCTTTGTCTGATGATTGACACTATTGTATTTTGATGATAATAGACAGAATACTTTTTTTATAATTTCCATAATTAATCAATAATTACCAAATCCCCATTCCTGTGAATCACTTATCTGTTTGTTCGGTTTCTTTCTCTGATAAATCATCCGCTTGAGTGCATGAATATGTGAGCTTAAAGAAGTTCGTTCAGATAATAATGAGTGCATATAGTGGTGTGCCCAAGGCATAATTATTTGTGCAATTTTTATGCTTATATTTTTTGGCAGTCATCACCATATGTTGGCTCCTTAAGTTTTTTAGAGTTCCTGCCAATACATGTAACCCTTGTGAACTTGCAGATCAGTTTTTCATGTGAAGTTGTAAACGAATTACTTTTATATGAAAATTTTAGGCAACCCAACCTTGTTGACCTTCTGTGGTCTCTCACTTTTCTGCAAAGTTTTACTATTTCTACATGATTGTGCGCTTTTGCACATGATAATCATTGAACTCTTTTTTCATTTTTTGGCTTTATATCTGCTTTTTCTTTTGATCTGTATAGTTTGAGTTTTGTCCGGAGGACAATGGTTTACTAGCTGGCTTTCTTTCATGTAGATATGTCGTACGGGCCAAAGCTGGTAAAAAGCAGTCATCAAAAGACGCAGGTGGTAGGGGTATTCATTCTGCTGGAGCATCACTTCGTCGATACAATGAACTTGCTCTTAAAAAGGTATCGTTGGTTGACTCTTAAGCTAAGAAGAGAAACTTTTAGTTTTTTTGCTGGCATTATATCTCAGTCCATTGAACGTAGATGTTCACTTGTTCTATATCTAAAAGATAAGATCATATCGATCAAAACTCTCAATCTAAGTAAATTTAATTTGTTGCTCCATTGTTCACGACTTCCCAAGTTCTCGTTCAGTGTTTGTTGGATTATGTCATGTTGGTATGATACCTAAAGTCCAAACTCTTGTCCTTGTTGATAATTCAGTACATGCTTCCTAGCATTTACAGAATCCTTGTTTAAGATTAAATTGGTACAAAACACAGATCCACAATATATACTCAACTCAAATTCAACTGAGCGTAATCCACACTTATGACAAGTTTCCTTCATTATTTGTGGAATAAAGAATTGTTGAACACAATTTAAGTGAACAATTTATTTATTTATTTTTATTCTCTCTCCAATAGCTTGAGATTTTAGATGAGGTGGTTCAATATGGTCTCATAGTAGGCAAAGTACCTAGGTTCAAGTCTCACCGAACCCACTCCGGGCCATTGATGAATTTGGTGTGCACGCGGACAAGACAATTTTATAATTAAATTTATCCTCTCTCTAACAGCTCAAGCTTTTAGATGGGGTGGTTCAACACAAATGCTATGCTTTTCTATTCAATTTATGTACTTAGAATACTGGACTAATATCTATCTTCCCAATGACCAGGATATTCAAGAACTACTAACTGCGTGGAAGCCTCATTTTTCGGTTTCATCTTGCATTTTCTTATATGCTCCTTCAAATAATCGTCAACTTTTCTTTGAAGGAGAGAGACCTTATTTTGTCTGTCAGCGTCATGCAATTCGAAATATTCCATTGACTGTTAGGAGACCTACCTTAAGGGAAGCGAGACGGGTTTACAGCTTGTTGACACAAATTGTCCCTGAGATTAACGAGGACACAACACTTAATACAAAAGAGGATGTATCATCAGGTGCAACCGCTCTGATCAATAATTACCCCGACTCCAGCAGAATGGAGATGAGGGAAAATTTGGAGACTAGAGAAACTATTGAATCTTGTTCCAGTGTTGCAAAAATAGATAATTTGTCTGTATCAAGTGAGGCTGAAATGGATGATGACCTTATTGGTGGAATATCTACGGCTTTACATGAAGCAGCAAAGTCTGGAAATGATCAAAAAGTTCTAGAACTCCTAGAACAGGGTCTGGATCCTTGTATAAAAGATGAGAGGGGGCGGACACCATATGTGCTTGCCAGTGAGAAGGAAGTAAGGAATACTTTTAGGCGTTTCATGGCATCAAACCTTGATATGTGGGATTGGCAAGCTGCTAAGGTTCCTGGTGTACTGACAAAAGAGATGGAGGAATCCCAAGCTGCTAAACAGGTACTCATGTTGCTTCACAAATGTTATGATTTTGATTTAAACACTAAAATCTGTAAAATTTTGCATTCTGCCTCCTCAGAAATTCTGTTAGAAAGTAGCTTTCAACTTCCTACAGGAAAGCTGATATGTTGGTAATTGGCTCAGTGCTTATCTTCCTGCTGTGCATTCTAGTTCACACATCTGCTTGAGCAGAATTTGAGGGTTGGTATGATGGTTTAGAGGTGGATTCCACTAATAGGATGTAATACTAATCCTTTAGGGCCATAATTGGAATGTCTCGGTTCCAGCAGTGAAATATCTCGATTTGATATTCCTCTGTGATATGCTGTACGGTGTTTATTTTACTTGGGCAATGGCTTTGTTCAACCAAATTTGACGGCATAAAATTTTCTTTTAATGATTTTCTACCCAAATTTCATGCGAAATAACAATAAATAACTTCAAATTTTTCTTTAACCAATACCTTCATTTTAACCTTGCAATTCCCAAGTTCACTAGTAATATTTGACGAATTTTTTTCTTTTTATTTTATTTTAATAATATTCTACCCTCCACCTGGGTCCTTAAATGCCCATCATTATTTGAACCTTGACTTACACTGTAACTGGATTGTCATTCCAGATCCCTACTAAATTTATATAAGAAATCACAACAATCAAAATTTTGACAATTAATTATCCATTCCTGCTTTGATTGCCCATCAAGCAGGGACTAATTTTTTCTTGTCTATATTGCTGAAATAAATGCCAAAAGCGTTTCAAAATTGTATTTACAGTCACCTATTGAATTTCTCAACCATCAACAACACAAGTGTTGCATTACCTCTGTTAATGTTTTAATGTATGTTCCCCAATAGTTCTTCCCTTTTTGTTTCAAAAAATTAAGTTGTTAACACAATAATGTTGTATTCTTTGATGGAAAAGTGAAGGATTAGAGAAGGCAGCATGAAATTTCTTTCTGGAAAATTCTGTTTCTCTAACATGTTATTCCTAAATCCAAAATAGTGCTCAAAGTAGTTTTCTTATAGTAAACATTCCTTTATGGGTTACATGATGCAACAGGAAGCTTGTTACTTCGAGATGGCTGGCAAATATGTGGGCTTATTCTTTCGTACTGTATATTTTTCACTAGTTTTGTGTTTAAACATTCTTTTCTTTTTCTTTTTCTTTTTTGGCTTTTTACCAGGCAGAGAAAGATGCCAAGAAGAAAGCTAAAGCAAAAGAGAGGAAAAAATTACGTAGAGCAAGAGAAAAGAAAGCTCAGGTATATGGTTTTGATTTTAATTTTTGTTTTGAGAATTTATTCAGATTCTTTCAGATATTCAGCTGAGAGACAACTTTAGTTTACAAATGTTTTGTTACTTCACATTTGAGATAAAAGTTGTTTCTTTCTTGTTCTTTATTATAATTATAATTTTGCATGTATTGCGTAGGGAGCATTGGTTGGGGAGAGTGGCTAGGTGAATTATTAAAAATGGTAGAAATCCATTTTGTAGTTTTTATACTCTAATAGCCATCATTTATAGTCGAACTCTGTCATATTCATTTGTTTAACAAATAAAGTTGTTCTGCTAAAATCAATATGATTTAACTTTGTCATTGTGGGCAAAACAACTGGCTGTCATGCCATAGTGACGGAATTTTACCAAGTAAATGGAGACAAATATAGTTGAAGACTAAATTTAAATAAATAAATCTGTTCACTTGCTTGAATGAGGAGACCTACTCTAACATGATGTTGAACCACGGATTACCTCTTTTAAAAGCTTAAGTTGTTAGAGTGGACACATTTATTTATTTAAACTCAGTCTTCAGCAAATATCTGGCTCTGTGTTGCATACATTTTTCTAGGGTGAAATTGTGTCTCCTTTTGTAGTTCCACAAATTAATGGTTCAATTGAGTTGGTCAGAGAATTACAATAAATTTATTAAATGAAACAAGAGGGACACTACCTGCCTTTCATACTTCCATATTTATTTATTTATTTTTGCTTAGAAAAGATATATTTTGTTGATTTAGAAATTTTGATGCTTCATATTGATCTGTCTAACATTCCTGTAATGGCTGCAGGCTGAAGCTTCTGAATCCCAGAATGCTTCAATTGTCTCGGAAAATCGTGGACCCACTCCAGTTTCATCTCATAGAGGGCATTCTCAATCTAGTCGTTCTGCAATAATCTCTAAAGAGGTTTCATTGCAAACTCTTAATATTTCTTCTATTGTTATGAGCATCATAATTTTGACATGCAGTGAAACAAAAACCGATTGCAGTTGCAATTTATTGCAACCCCGATTTTAAGTTATTTGACAGCAATATCATCACCTCACTTTTTGATGGTCTTACAAACTACTTCATCCGTTCCAAAAAGATAAGCTTGCTTCTATTACACACACATTAAGAGAATATAGTTATTATAGTTGTAATAATAAATGTTACTAACATTTTTCTTAATATACTCCTATATTAATATCATTACTCTATTAGAATTAATTCATACTTTGTTGATAACAAGACACATTAGATAGGGACATATTAAGAAACTAAGAAATCAACTATACTCTTAACGAGGAAAGTGGCATGTAATTTGAGATGGATGGAAAAGAAAAACAAGCCTATCTTTTTGGGAACGATTTGTCTAATCATCTTCCTTGTAGACTTATGCAACCTTGTTTCCCCCCATTTTACCAGGAAGAATTGAAAAGAATTCAAGATGCTGAAAGGGAAAAGAGAGCTGCTGCTGCTGAGAGAAGAATAGCAGCACTGGGAGCTCGGGACACTGGATCAACTGATGCTCAAAGTAATTTGCCGTCGAGCAATACAGCCGGAACTGATATTTTGTGCTCGTGTTGCCACATGTCACTGGCTGGTAAAGTACCCTTTCACCGGTATAATTACAAGTACTGCAGCACATCATGCATGCACGTGCACAGAGAGATCCTCGAGGATGGATGAGAACTGAGAAAGTGAGAAGCATGGACCCTTTTTGACCTTGTTTCCCTTTCCGTTTCATTTTTGTCCTGTGTTACCAACAATTTATGCAATTCATTTTTCCTGCTACTGGATCTCATTGTATCGAATACTTTCAAAATTACCAGTTCATCTAATAGCTCGAATATATATATTTATTTAGCAATTTCCTTCTTCGGAACGAATTATGTTTCTTTTTTATGCTAGTTATACTTTTCTTATCAGACTATAAGGGTCTATGGGGAATTTACTATTCACCTTGTCTACCAAAACGATGCCATCTTGTCCCCCCTTTTTTTTCCTTCTTTTCCTTCTTCTTATTCTTCTTCTTATTGAGTAAGAAATTGTGTAGAACAATAATCCATTTCCACATGTTAAAAATCCACTAATACATTTTCATACGCTAAAGGTCTACTAATCTATTCCTAATAAGTTGAACATCAAATTTCCAAATCTTGTATCCAGTTACTACTCTTTTGCCATCATTTTCGAATGGCCAGTGAAGATTCGAGCGACCCATCTACAAATTCTTCCTTGCACTATTCATAATTTGAAGTTAAAGCAGGTAAAATGGGCTAATTGTTGTAAATGATTTCTTTCTTTCTTTTTTGTTTTTTTTTTTGGTACACAATGAAATCATAGCTTTCTTGCCTTATTTCTTTGTTTCTATGGTTACTTTCTCTTCTTCAATTTACTTAGTTGAAGATTCTACAATTCCTTTATTCAATTTTTTAACCAATTTTCTTTTTTTCTTGTATTTGATCGTGTAACAAGAAAATTCATTTTGTCCCATTTTTATATGTCGACATTGTCGACAAATAGAAACCAATGTCGTGGGAACCAAATTCGGTTCCATTTATTGTCGACATTGTTGACAAAAATGGAACCAAGTTTCATTTGTTATATATATATATATATATATATATATATATATATATATATATATATATATATATATTTTTTTTTTTTTTTTTTTTTTCTTCTTCTTCTTCGGTGATAAAAAATTGTATAAAACATCAATCCATTCCCACATGTTAAAGATCCACACATATATTTTCATACGCTAAATATCCACTAATCTATTCCCAATAAGTTGAACATTAAATTTCTAAACCTTAGATCCGGTTACTACTCTTTCGCTATCATTCTCGAATGGCTAGTGAAGATTTTGACTGCCCACCTTCAAATTCTTCTTTTCACTATTCATACTTTGAAGTTAAAGCAGGTAAAATGGGCTAATATCTGTAAATGCTTTGCATTTTTTTGGTACATAATGCAATCATAGTTTTCTTGCCCTATTTCTTTGTTTCTATAGTTTTTCTTTTCTTTGATTTACTTTTAGTTGATTCTACAGGTAATATAGTGTTTGTTTTAATTAGAGAAAATTGTAATTGAATTCCTAACATTTGCAAAAAGTGCAAATAAGTCTAGTACATTTATTAAAAAAATATATAATTTAGAATATTAAATATAACAATATAGTTGTGTCAATTTAAGAAAGCAATATAAAATTATTGTGCTTTAAGCATATATAATATAAAAAACTTGAATAAATATTAAGTTAAATATATAACAAAATGTCATATATAATTTTATGATATTAAACCAATCTTATTATATTTTAAAAAATAAAAATAAAAATACTAATAAAAAGTAATTTAGTGTTCTTTATTTTTGAACGATAATAAAACGATAAATTAAAATATGAAGAATACATTTGTAGCTCTAATATTTGTAGTTAATAAACGAATAGCTCAAATAAATAAAAGTAGTATCAAGTTTGTGAGAAAGCTATTTTCTTTTTATGTTGTAACGATAAAATAAAAGTTTAAGTTTTAAATAATGTAATTATTTAAAAATATAATAAATAATTTTATCTAACATGTTTGTTAATAATTATGACCTTATATTTTAGTTTTTTTTATAATAGTTCATAAAATATACAAAACAATTTAGTATATTATCAATTTGGTCAATAAAATATTAATTCAAAAAAAAAAATCTTTAGTTTCATTTAAATTTGTATAAAAAAAAAATATAGACTCATTTGCATTTTTTTGCAAAGGTTAGCAACTCAATTGCAATTTTATCTTATTAAAATTAAGAGTACATTGGTCTTTTTCATCAAATAAGGACAAATAGAGCACCAAAACACATGGATTAGAGACTTATGTGCTCAAAAAAAAAAAAAAAAAAGTCAGGGACTATTTATGTACTGAGAGCAAATGTTAGAGACCATTTGCGTCTATGTCCCTAAAATTATTATATATCTCATATTAGTTTCTTTTATAAATAGTATATTTTTTTATATCCTATATTAACTATTAAAATCAATATATTTTATTAAAAATGTGATAATACAATTATTTTAGTATATACTATATTACTTGGAATTAATTAATTTAAATTAAATGTATTATGTGTAATTTGTATTATACTCTCTCTGTCTTACAATGATAGATTTGTTTTATTTATTTATTTGTTTCAAATTATCAGTCGTTTTCCTTGTTAAGAGTATAGTTAATTTCTTAATTTTCTAATATGTCATTATTTAAAGTGTCTTGTTATCAACAAATATGAACTACTCACTCCGTTCCATAAAGATATATTTACTTTTCTTATTAATCTGTTCCAAATTATATGTCAATTTCCTTGTTGATAGTATAGTTCATTTCTTAATTTTCTAATACGCCTATATTAAACATATCTTGTTATCAACAAATATTATATTTTCTAATATGCATCAATCAATGTGACTATCGAGCCTCGAAGAAAATCACTGTGAAAATTAGTTATCCAATTCCACTAGTGGCATATTGCTTTTACTGTTTGAGTAGGGAGAAGTACTACACAAAGATTGATCTAAGGTCCGAATACTATCCAATTCGAATGATAATACGATATGATGACAATGCTGCATTTGTAATTGATCAAGAAAAAAATCCAATAGAAACTTGAATTTTTGGTGCAATCTCCCAGGAATTGATACGATGTCATGATGCACCCATTCCTATGGCCATTCATATAATACTTCTGGCTCTCGGGAGTCTCTTCGTAGGATACTTGACCAAAGTGTGACCTGTTAGCCCATAAGTAAGTACTATGACCAAGCACCTCTTGCAGTTGTTCCTGCTGCTTCGTCAATTCCATAGCCCCTCCTTCCTTAAACTTGTATTTTCTTACGTCTTTTATTCCAATCGAGTAAAGGGATGAAGCGAAGACTACATTGGTAACTAGATATGAAGTATTCGAATTCAAAGTTATGCATTTTAGCTTGACAAATGCTTCAGTAACCTTCTACACGGTGATGAATAAGGTACTTTACGAGTTTCTGGATACTTCATGGTAGTGTACTTGGACGCATCATAATTTTATAGTGAGAATCTGGAGGAGCATGTGCAGCATGTGAGAAAAGTTCTTATTCGGCTACAGGAGAATGAACTTTATACAAAACCATCGAAGTGCTCATTCGCCCAGGTCTCAATAAGCTTTTTGGGTCACATTATCGAGTAAGGAAAAGTCTGCATGGATACGAAGAATGTTAAAGCTATCAAAGATTGGTAACCTCCAAGGCACGTACATGATGTACGCTCGTTCGTCGGGTTAGCCAAATGCTATCAAAGATTTGTGAAAGGATATTCAAAAATCGCACTGTCGCTAACCCAATTAACAAAGAAGGAAAAAGCTTGGGAGTGGTCGGCTCAATGCCAGGCTGCTTTTGAAAAACTGAAGGAGTTTACGTGGACAGATCTAGTGTTGGCCTTTCGAGATATGGCTAAAGCTTTTGAAGTGCAAACAGATGCATCCGATTTTGCTCTTAGGAGAGTCCTAAAGGGCATCTGGTGACATATGAAAGCTGAATAATGCAAATCGTCGTTATTCAGCGCATGAAAATGAGTTGTTGGCAGTAGTCCAATGCCTCAGAATATGGCGTCCCTATCTGATTGGGTCTCCTTTTATTGTGAAGACAGAAAATACTGATGTGAGTCACTTCAAGTTACAACTAAAACTTTTGAGGAGCAAGTTCATTGGTAGGAACTTCTTTCAGAGTTCAAGTTTGTACTGGAGTATCGTGCTGGATCCAGCAATCATGTGGCAGTTGCACTCAGTCTACAGGCTGAATTAATCTTTATCTGCTCAATAGCCGCTCTTTTAGAGAGCGATGTTACTACAACCACAAGGGGCCGAATACGGGCACTTCTAGAAAAGGATCATGTAACACGTTATTTGGTCGACCTTATCAAGTAGGAAAAAATTCGACAGTTCTAGCTGGATAAGGATCTATTAAAGGCAAAAGAAACCGTATCTATGTACCAAAAGGTAGAGATATGAAGAAATTCTTAATCACGGAATGCCACGACACGCTTTGGGCGGGACATTAGAGAGATGAATGCACTTCTGCGTTGTTGCAGCGTGCATACTATTGGTTGCAAATGAGGAATGATATTGCGACTTACGTAAAAACTTGTTTGGTTTGTCAATAGGACAAATCAGACCATCAGAAAAAGGCAGGCTTACTAAAGCTCCTTCATGTCCTAACTAGACCATTTGACAGTGTATCAATGGACTACATTATTAGCTTGCCGAAGGTTGGAGATCTTGGTACTATTATCATCGTGGTGGACCGTTTATCAAAATATGCAACCGTTACTCCATCATACCGTGGATATTGATCAAATTACCTAGTCTCTTCAAGCTAAAAGCTTCTATCAATAATGGAAATGAAATATTGAAATTGCTTGGAGTTATCTTGAGAAAGCACATAAACGGTACAAAAAGGTTGCTGATCAGAAACATCATTTACTAAAATTCAACATAGGAGATCTGATGATAGTTAAACTCCCCGACAAAAACCATTATAAGGCAATAAGAGGAAAAGAATCTCGATTAATGCCAAAATATATCGGGCCATTACCCATCATAAAACGGATTGGAAAAGTTACCTACATAATAGAACTTTCTTCATGGTACAAAACTTACAATGTCCTTCATGTTAGTATACTCAAACCATATTTTGAAGATAAGGAGGACTCATCTAGAAATAAGCCAAAGCGACCTGAATTTAAATTGAAGAAATCATGTAAGATGATTGCTGAAGCTATTATTGATCACCGAGTTACCTGGACTTCTAAGACAGATCATCAAGAGTACTTAGTGAACTGGAAAGGATGCAGCAACAAGAAGAATACTTGGGAAAGAGTTAAAGACCCTAGAGCCTTCAAACCTATACTTGAAGAATATCATAAAATGATGGTGCCAAGGACGTCACCAAATCAAATGGGGAAGAATGTCAGGCCCTACAGCTATACTTAGCCCCTCGACATCACTTGCAGTCGCAATTTGCCCAACTTCAGCCACACTTTGTAAATATTAGCTTCAGTTTTTTAGTTCTTTTCATTTGTAATAGTTTATTTCAGTTGTAAAAAAAATCCTACTATTTGTAAATATTTATTATGATTCTTCGACTTTTAAACATCTATTCTCGTGAGTTAGGTTTTTCTTGCTTAAGCTATTATAGATGAGTAGTTGGTATTCGAAGTCTTGTCAAACTAATTAGTGTTCACCTCCTGCAGTAGCAATAGCAATTATAATTTTCTGCTTTCATCAATCAATGAACAAGCTATTTTCAATGCATTCAAATCTTCTGTTGCAAAGCTTTATTTAAATTGTCTTTCATTACTGAATAACCCAAGAACAAGCAGAAGGTGGTTTAGCAGAGTAGACAACTACCGCACGGTGTACCTTTCTGTGCTAGAAAGAAAGGCGCCCAGTGATGCGAGGCCTTAGGCGATCACCTAAGTCACCTAATACCTTAAAGTTGGCTAAATATGTCCCATAATTTGCGCAGAGACATGGGCCAGACCTGGCAGACCAACATCTCGAACTTGGACGTGGCTTTTGCACTTGAAGATCACATTAGTGCATAAGAGCCTATCTGATGCGAGCCATGGCCCGGCGAATCATGGACCGACTAGCAAGGACTCAATACATATACCAATAGGAACATTAACGAGATCAATAGCTAAGAAGATCAAGGAAGACATGCAAGGTCTTGTTCAAGTTGCGTGGGCTGAAACCGATATCAAAAGTTCGATAACAACTTTGGTACACTTGATTCAAGCTAAGGACTACATTGGAAGTATATCGGAGTCTAATGGAAAGTTAGAGGACCAAAATACAGATAGGATGGAAATCCGCGCAGAGGGCCAGGGAAAATAACCTTGCGATCGCATGATTATAAAAGGCTACGATCGCAAGAGTGGCTTTTCAAAAGCAGAATGTTTTGGAGGCAAACCATGCAATCGCAAGGGTAATGCCTATGCGATCGCAAGGCATGAATTTTGGAGGAATCCGAATTTTGGCAAATTTTAGTTTCCTTTTTTATTTAGGACTCTTAAATTTTAATTAGTTTTATTTAATTCCGAATTAGGTTAGAATTCTTTCCATGTTTACTATATAAGCACCTTTTCATTGTAAACAAAGACAATTACGTTTTTTGTGAGATTAATCAAAGTGAGGATATCACTTTCTTCCGAGTTCTTAATTGAACTAACCTAAACTTATCAAAGAATTCGCATCTCTTTGTGGCATTCATAACTCTGGTTCGTTGATTTAAGAATTCATCGGGTCAAGTTCTTGCGACTAGATTTTAGCTTTCTTGGGGTTCAGATCAAATCTTTTGTGGGTTCCGGAATTTAATCCTTCGCAGATTTGCATCAGTTGGTATCAGAGCTTTGGTTCTAAAATCAGATTTTATTTTTTACTTTGTTTTTATCAAATTCATCTTGAATCATATATATATATATATATATATATATATATATATATATATATATATATATATATATAAATCTCTTTCATCATTCATCCTCTTCAAGAATTGTTCATTCATGATCCATAGATGCACCAAAGTTAATTATTTCCAGTTCTTGCTTTGTGATTCTTTTTTTTTTCGTTCTTGTGTTGAATTGAAAAAAAAAACAGAAATTCGTAAAAAAAATTCAAGAAACGAGTTCTTTGAAATTCTAGTAATAAATTATCATCCGATGTTTATTTCGTATTATTGATTGCCTTTCATCATTATTCTTTCCGTTGTCCTTCTTGTTCTTGAACGCCGCGGGAGTTGAAATTCTTGATTAAGTTTAGATAGTTCATTAGAAAACTTGGTAAGAAACACAAGAGTGGAAAAAGGCAAGAGTGGTGAGACTATTCTTGGGAAAAAGCCATATAGAGCGAAACACGAGTGCAAACACGTGAGGTAAATAATTTTTCTTTCCTTTTTATTTATTTATTGTTATTAAAAAAAATGTCTAATCCCGAAGAAACCACCCCTAGGAGTGAAAACAACCAGTTCTTCTTGTTAAGGGCCATGCAACAACAATTTAATCGAATGAACGTGGTGTTTGACGAGATGAGAGAGAGTAATAATGCATTAAAGGTTATGGTGGAAAAACATAATACAATGTTTACAACCTTACTAGGAGAACAACAACCTGGGGTTGCTCATGACAGGAGACAGGGTATGCAGTATCATAGCCCTATGGCAGATTTTGAGGATGAGACTGTAGTAGGGAGTGAGGATGGTGAAGCCTATAACTATAGTGCTGAGATGGGTAGAATGAGACGTCGGAGAGATAGGCGTGAAAAGCTACCTAGAGCGGTTGATTATAGAGGTCAAGGTGGGGTAGATAGAAACCTTGGGAGTATTAAATTGAAAATACCTTCATTCCAAGGCAAGAATAATCCTGATGCCTATTTAGAGTGGAAAATGCAGATGGAGTTAATCTTTGATTGTCATAACTATTTGGAAGAAAAGAAGGTCAAATTAGCAGTAATTGAGTTCACTGAGTATGCTATCATGTGGTGGGATCAATTAGAAACCAATAAAAGGAGGAATTATGAAAGGCCTGTGGAAACTTGGGATGATTTAAAAGCTCTCATAAGGAGGAGATTTATACCTAGTTATTACCATATGGACCTCTATCAAAAATTGCAGAGCCTTACGCAAGGTTCAAGTAGTGTAGAGGATTACCATAAGGAGATGGAGATGGCTATGATTAGGGCTAACATCGAGGAGGATAGAGAGGCTACCTTAGCTAGGTTTTTGAATGGATTAAATAGAGACATAACCAATATAGTTGAGTTACAACATAATGTGGAGTTAGAGGACATGGTGCACATGGCTATGAAGGTAGAAAGGCAGTTGAAACGAAAAGGGGCAGCACGGTATTCTTCGAGATCTAACCCTCCCTGGAAACCACGGGGGGATAGTAATAACAGGGGTGAGATGACTGTTTCAATGGGGAAGGCCGAACCACCTAAGGGAACCAATGTAGTACCTACGAATAACAAAACCAAATCAGATTTTCAACCGTCTAGAAATAGGGATATTAAATATTTTAAATGTTTGGGTGTTGAGCACATTGCTTTACAATGCCCAAACTGAAGGGTAATGATTTTGCGTGACAATGGGGATGTGGTATCTGAGGTTGAGAGTGATAGTGATGAAATGCTTGAATTGGAGGATATTGGTGTAGAATACCCCATAGAAGGTGAAGCTCTAGTTGCAAGGCGAGCTCTTAATGCACAAATTAAGGTAGATGGTATGGAGCAGCAGAGAGAGAATATATTTCATACTAGGTGCTATGTTAATAACAAAGTGTGTAGTCTGATAATAGATGGGGGGAGTTGCACCAATGTAGCTAATACCACACTTGTTGAGAAACTAGGTTTGTCTATGATAAAACACTCTAGGCCTTATAAGTTACAATGGCTGAATGAATGTGGGGAGGTCAAGGTTAACAAGCAAGTTTTAGTGAGCTTTAGTAGTGGGAAGTATACTGATGATGTGATGTGTGATGTGGTCCCTATGCATGATGGCCATCTTTTGTTGGGTAGGCCTTGGCAGTATGATAGGAAAGTGATACATGATGGGTTTCAGAATAGGTACAGCTTCGTCAAAGATGGAAAATTGGTTACTCTTGTCCCATTATCACCAAAACAGGTTTATGAGGACCAATTGAAATTAAAGGGCAATGTGGATCAAAAGAAAAAGAGTGAGTTAGAGGCACAAGAACAGAAGAGGAGGGAAGAGAAATATGAGAATGTGGTTGAAAATAATTTAAAATCACGAGAGAAAACAAAAGTGAGTTTCTTTGCAAAAGAAAGAGAGATCAAGAGGGCCCTCATCGAAAATCAACCATTGATTTTGCTAGTATACAAGGAGTCCAACCTTGTAATTAGCGACATTAACCACTCCCTCCCCAGTTTAGCTATTTCTTTGTTGCAGGAATTTGAGGACATGTTTCCTGAAGAGATGCCTAGTATCTTGCCACCTATTCGAGGCATCGAACATCAAATTGATTTTGTACCCGGCGCTGTTATTCCAAATCGCCCAACATACAGAAGTAACAGAAGAGACCAAGGAGCTTCAAAGGCAAGTTGAAGAGTTGATGGGCAAAGGATATGTGAGAGAAAGCATGAGTCCATGTGCAGTGCCAGTGCTACTTTTGCCCAAAAAGGATGGGACTTGGAGAATGTGTATTGATTGTAGGGCAATCAATAACATAACGATAAAGTATCGTCATCCCATACCTAGATTAGATGATATGCTTGATGAGTTGCATGGATCTTGTATTTTTAGTAAAATTGATCTTAAGAGTGGATACCACCAAATAAGAATGAAAGAAGGAGATGAATGGAAAACTGCTTTTAAGACTAAATATGGTTTGTATGAGTGGTTAGTAATGTCTTTTGGTTTAACTAATGCCCCAAGCACTTTTATGAGATTAATGAACCATGTTTTGCGTGCTTTCATAGGCAGATTTGTGGTAGTCTACTTTGATGATATTTTAGTATATAGTAAGAACTTGGATGAGTACATTGAACAGTTGCGTTGTGTGCTTAATGCCTTAAGGCATGAAAAATTGTATGCTAATCTTAAAAAGTGTACATTTTGCATGAAACAAGTTGTTTTTCTTGGCTATGTTGTTAGTACAAATGGTATTGAGGTCGATGAAGAAAAGATTAAGGCCATTAAGGATTGGCCAACGCCGAAAAGTGTCACTGAGGTGAGGAGCTTTCATGGTTTGGCTAGTTTTTATAGGCGTTTTGTTAAAGATTTTAGCACACTAGCTTTACCACTTACTGAGATTGTAAAGAAAAGTGTTGAGTTTAATTGGAGCCTTGATCAAGAAAATGCTTTTAATATTATTAAGGATAGATTGTGTTCTGCACCTGTGTTAGCGCTACCTAACTTTAACAAAACTTTTGAGATTGAATGTGATGCTTCAGGCATAGGTATTGGAGCTGTGTTAATGCAGGAGAAATGTCCAATTGCCTATTTTAGCAAAAAACTAGGTGGGGCTGCCTTGAATTACCCAATATATGACAAGGAATTATACGCTTTGGTGAGAGCCTTGGAGACTTGGCAACACTACATATGGCCAAAGGAGTTTGTTATCCATACCGATCATGAGTCCCTAAAGCACCTGAAGGGGCAAGGTAAGCTGAATAGGCGGCATGCCAAGTGGATAGAATTCATCGACACTTTTCCTTATGTCGTTCACTACAAACAAGGTAAGGAAAATGTTGTGGCTGATGCATTGTCTAGAAGGTACACCCTCATTGCTACTTTAAATGCCAGATTATTATGATTTGAGTATATTAAGAACTTATATGCTAATGATAATGATTTTGCTGGTATGTATGGGGCATGTGAGAACAATACTTTTGGACAATTTTATAGATTAGATGGCTACTCGTTTAAAGCAAATAAATTATGTGTGCCTTTTAGTTCTTTACGTGAGTTGCTTGTGCGCGAGGCACATGGAGGAGGCTTAATGGGACATTTTGGTGTGAGGAAAACTTTGGATGTACTACATGAATATTTCTTCTGACCTAAATTAAGACGTGATGTAGAAAGATTGTGTGCTAGATGTGTTACATGTAAACAGGCCAAATCTAGAGTCTTACCTCATGGTCTGTATACCCCTTTACCCGTACCTAACGAGCCTTGAATAGATATCTCTATGGACTTTGTATTAGGCTTGCCTAGGTCGAAACAAAAGAAGGATTCAATTTTTGTAGTTGTTGATAGGGTCTCAAAAATGGCGCATTTTATATCTTGCAATAAAACAAATGATGCTACTAACATTATTGACTTATTTTTTCGAGAAATTGTCCGACTACATGGTGTTCCAAAGAGTATTGTATCTGATCGAGATGTTAAATTTCTTAGCTACTTCTGGAAAGTCTTGTGGGGTAAGTTGGGGACTAAGTTGTTGTTTTCAACTACTTGTCACCCTCAAACGGATGGCCAAACTGAGGTAGTAAACATAACTTTATCTAATCTATTACGTAATGTCATCCAAAAGTATCTAAAGAATTGGGAGGACTGTTTGCCTTTTATTGAATTTGCATATAATAAAAGTGTACATTCTACTACGAATATGTCTCCATTCGAAATTGTGTATGGGTTTAATCCATTAACCCCTTTAGATTTGATTCCTTTACCTGTTGATGAAAGGGTTAGCTTGGATGGGCACAGGAAGGCAGAAAGAGTAAAGCAGCTCCATGAGAGTGTGCGACAACAAATTGAAAAGAAGAATAAACAATATAACGCCAAAGCTAACAAAGGCCGTAGACAAGTCATCTTGGAACTTGGAGATTGGGTTTGGGTGCATATGCGGAAGGAAAGGTTTCCAGCCCGTCGCCGGTCTATACTACACCCTAGGAGGGATGAATCATTTCAAGTCCTTGAACGAATAAATGATAATGCTTATAAAATTGATATTCCAGGTGAGTTTAATGTTTCGACTACTTTCAATATTTCTGATCTTTCTCTCTTTGATGCAGGTGATGATTCGAGGTCGAATCCTTTTGATGAAGGAGGGGATGATGCGAGCCATGGCCCGGCGAACCATGGACCGACTAGCAAGGACTCAATACATATACCAATAGGAACATTAACGAGATCAAGAGCTAAGAAGATTAAGGAAAACATTCAAGGTCTTGTTCAAGCTGCGTGGGCTGAAACCGATATCAAAAGTACCGATATCAAAAGTCCGATAACAACTTTGGTACACTTGATTTAAGCTAAGGACTACATTGGAAATATATCGGAGTCTAATGGAAAGTTGGAGGACCAAAATACAGATAGGACAGAAATCCGCGCAGAGGGCCAGGAAAAATAACCATGCAATCGCATGGTTATAGAAGGTTGCGATCGCAAGAGTGGCTTTTCAAAAACAGAATGTTTTGGAGGCAAACCATGTGATCGCAAGGGTAATGCCTATGCGATCGCAAGGCATGAATTTCTGAGGAATCCGGATTTTGGCAAGTTTTAGTTTCCTTTTTCATCTAGGATTCTTAAATTTTAATTAGTTTTATTTAATTCCAAATTAGGTTAGGATTCTTTCCATGTTTACTATATAAACACATTTTCATTGTAAACAAAGACAATTACGTTTTTTTGTGAGATTAATCAAAGTGAGGATATCACTTTCTTCCGAGTTCTTAATTGAACTAACCTAAACTTATCAAAGAATTCGCATCTCTTTGTGGCATTCATAACTCTGGTTCGTTGATTCAAGAATTTATCGGGTCAAGTTCTTACGGCTAGATTTTAGCTTTCTTGGGGTTCATATCAAATCTTTTGTGGGTTCCGGGATTTAATCATTCGCGGGTTCGCATCACTATCTAACAGCAAGACCACTTGAAGCCCAACATAACATGATTTAGAAGACATATAGAGTAATTTAAGAATTGGGATTGGGCCAATTAATCTACAATTACTTTTGTTTTTAGGTTCTGGTCATAAATTTATATTTATTTATTTAATTCGTTATTTATCTAAATGAATAATTGTAATTTAATATATCATTCATATAGTCTAGATGTTCACATCGCTCATATAACTATGCACAAATACACAAGTAGTGATCATATGCAAAACAATTCAAAGAGAACAAGAAATATCTAATCAAGTCACAAATTACATTAAAGAATCATACACACGAGCCAACTTGTTTGTTTTCTACCTCAAATAATATCAACACAATGTCAATTTGAAAAAGATGGTTAAAAAAATTAAACTGAGCAGAAAAATCTATTGTCCGCATTTTTTGGAGAGATGCAAACAAAATTTTGCACTCTAAGGTCACCATTTTTCACTTTAAAACATCCAATACCATTGCACCGTTGCTCCGCCACCAAAGCACTATCACCAAAAGGTCAGAAATAAGTCACAAACAATTTGGTCCAAAATTCGTTGCCAAATTCCACCTCATGCACAACCAACAGAGCCACACGCGCCACCATCGAAGACCAATGCGCCACCGTCAGACCACCAGAATGTGAGGCACATTAGGAGGGAGCTATTGCCGTCAACCGCGCGCCCTCACGTGCCGGCAAAAGGTGTTTCAGGCCCTTTTTTCACATGCCGCATGCGCTGGTAAGGTAGGTTCCCCTCTTCACTGTGAACCCAAATATGGGTCCCACTTGCTCTAAAGATGTTTGGTTTGGCCGTAATCTTCGTTTGAAGTTTTGGGTATTTTATTTCTTCCCAGATCGGGTTCTGAACTTCGATCCACAAACGTTTTCAGATTATTTCGCACCCCTAGATCAATAATCTAAGCTTTGATACCATTTGTTGAGTTTAATATTGTTACAATACCAAAGATTATAATACAAAGCCATTACAACTCATCAAAGATTACAATACAAAACCATTACAACTCATTGTTTGAATGTGAAATACAACAAGAAGAAAAATCACCACTTTGTGTTCTTGCACCTTGCTTGAAGTTGTGGGCTCAGATTTATGCCACTAGGAATACCGCCATGCAACCCGAGAAAACGTCAACCGAATTTGATAAAAAATTCCACCAGAGGTGACCAAGAATTTTAGTCACTTAGTCCAACCTCTCTTAAAAGGAGAAGAGATACAAATGTATTGTGTAAGTTTTTCCTCCCAACTCTTTCAACCAAAGAAAGAGACAGCTTTTTCCTTATTCAAATTCATTTGAATCGATACAAGACAAGATCATGAAAATCATTATATTCAATGGTCCACATTAATTCAAACAAATACAAATCCTAAACAAACCATTTTGTCATATAGAATTGTGTCATATGGATTAGTAAACCACACTCACATAACCATATGTATCTGGAATATGTCTTGGCTTTACAAATAGGAAATTCTCAGCCATTTTACTATATATTGGAACCAAATGAAGATGGTCGTGATTGAGTTTTCGCCAAAAAATTTCCTACCAATAAAGTCAGATCGACATTCGTTTTACAGCAAGATCATATCAAAAAACTCAAATATTTAGTTTTGGCCAAAAGGCCAAGTCTAGGTATGTATGGAGTTGTTCGGAGAAATAATCCGTCGGTGTGGAGGAAGAGGATGATGATGATGAACCAAAATACTTTGCGTTAGCTTTTGACTGCCTGTCGCGGCTAGAGTCACCACCTGCCAATTATTTTGGTAACTGTGTAGGATTAGCCATTGTAGAATCAACACATTGGGAGTTGAAGAGAAACAAAGGATTTATTAGTGCAGTTGAGTCCATTGAAGAAGTTATGGTCGAAAAAGTTAACAAAAAAGAGGAAATCTTGAAAGGTGCTCAAAACTGGCTATCAAAGTATGCATCATTTGTAGAGAAGGGGGTTTTGGGGGTGGCTGGATCACCAAAATTTGACATATATGAAGCAGTTTATTGATGGAGAAGACCAAAAAGATTTGAACATGTCCATTAATACCGATAGATCCATGTCTCTTTTTAAGTGTAGGAATTTAGAGGGTGGTTTAGAGATTGGTTTGTCACTCTCCAAGACAAAAATGGATTATTTTGCAGCAATCTTTGTCATTGGCTTAAGAATGGAAATTATGTAGAATTAATGGAGGGAATGACAAAATTTGTATTAGTTTTCTGGCTTTTGCTCGTTTTTGGCATTTGATGCTACAAGATGAGGCATTTTAGCTCGAAAATGTGTCCTCGACAATCTCAAAGTGACGATGAGTTCAATAAGTGCCTTCTATTTGTGATTACTATATTTAGTTTGAACCAATGTCCGCGTAAAAAGTAAGAAAAGCATTGCACTGATATATATATATATACATACATACTAGTTTTTTTTACGAGCGTTGCACGTCCGCGAAAAATATAGGGATATATTTTATGTTTAGGCTGTAGGTATTGCTTGAATATATATGCATACAAAATATTAAATATATAATACGTAAATAATAAATATGAAAAGCACATACCATTTAATACAATTAATTAAGTAAAATATTGAAATTATAATATGAAAAACAGAACCAAATAAGCACATAATTCGTATAAAAAAAATTAAATAATTAAGATTCGTAAATGAACTTGGTAAAGTGATGTGGTAAAATGACCATTTTTATATTTTTATTGAATTGCACTACTTCGAGAATTTAAATTGGACCAAACTCTCGGCTACAAAATTTTCAGCTTTTTTACTAATGACTCAAAAGTCAAATATTAAAGAATTGTGTACAATTTGTTTATATCATCAAAAAAAAAAAAAATTGGTGAAAAATTGAATGAAAAATAAAAGGAAAAAAATTAAAGAAAAATTAATAGCATTTATTTAGAATAATTCGTAAACCTAAAAGGTAAAATAAAAAAAAACAAGATTAGTAAAAAATTGAATGAAAATTAAGTGTAAAAGAAAAAAAATAAGAAAAATAAATTAAAGAATTTTTTTTTTTAGGTTATTGGTATATCTTAACGATTTTAAAACAATATGGACATTTCATGCAATTATTCCTAAAATAAAATTAAAAATGACAATGCCAAACATGTTTTTTTTTTTAAAATAAAAAATAAAAAAATTCCAACACAGTATCGAGTTACTCGACAACATTATGTTAAAAAAAATAAATTTCGAAACAAAAAAAAAAAATTTTTTTTTTAAACACAATTGTGTAAATAAAAAATAAAAAATTTTCCCAAACAAAATGTTCTTGGCAACATTGTGAAAAAAAAAAAAAAAAATTAGAAAAAGACATAGGAAATGGCCTTTAAAAAAAATGTGAACAGTATTTTGTACTGTTCATTGCCGAGCAACTTGGCAATGAACAGTTAATTTTTTTGTTTTTTTTTTTGTAATACATATGTGTGGGTTAAAAAAAAATTGTGAACATTATTTTGTACTGTTCATTGCTGAGTTGCTCGGCAATGAACAGTAACCAATATTTAAAAAAAAAAAAAAAGAAACGTGAATAGTAACCAATCACGTTTCTTTTTTTTTTTTTTTTTGTAATACATATGTGTGGGGGTTTTTTTTTTTTAAAAAAAAATGTGAACAGTAACGTGTACTGTTCATTGTCGAGTTGTTCGGCAATGAATAGTAATTTTTTTATTTTTTATTTTTTTTGTAATACATATGTGTGGGGTTTTTTAACAAAAAATTTTTTTGAATAGTGTTTTGTACTTTTCATTGCCGATATGTGTGGGTTTTTTTAAAAAAAAAATACACGTGAACATGAACAATAACCAATATATTTTTTTTTTGTAATACATATGTGTAGGGTTTAAAAAAAAGAAAAAAAGAAACGTGAACATGAACAGTAACAATATATATATATATATTTTGTAATACATATGTGTGGGGTTTAAAAAAAAAAAAAAAAACTTGAACAGTAACGTGTACTGTTCATTGACGAGTTGCTCGGCAATGAGCAATTAAATTTTTTTTTTTTTTTTTGGTAATACTTATGTTTAAGTTTAAAAAAAAAAATTTGTGGACAATATTTTGTACTGTTCATTGCCGATATGTGTGCGTTTTTTTAAAGAAAGACGTGAACATGAACAGTAACCAATATTGTTTTTTTTTTTTAATACATATGTGTGGGGTTTTTTAAAAAAAAAAAAAGAAAGAAAAAACGTGAACAGAAACGTGTACAATGAACAATAATTTTTTTTTTTTTTTTTTGTAATACATATGTGTGGGGTTTTTATAAAAAAAATTGTAAACAGTATTTTGTACAATTCATTGCCCATATGTGTGGGTTTTTAACTTTATTTAAACTTTCATTGGCGAGATGTGTGGGTTTTTAACTTTATTTAAACTTTCATTGCCGAGCAACTCGGCAATGAACAATAAAAAAATATTTAACTCTTTTTTGACTTTGTCGAGGTTGTGTGGATTTTTAACTTTATTTAAACTTTCATTGCCGAACAACTCGGCAATGAACAGTAAAAAAATTTTTTAACTTTTTTTTTATTTTGTCGAGTAACCTCGACAAAGTCATTTGAAATTTTTTTTTTTTTTTAACTATTTTTTGAGCTGTGTGGGCTATTAGCTTTTTTTTTTTTTTTTTTTTTTTTTTTTTTTTTTTTTTTGTAATTTGCACTTTTGGTCCACAACTTTTTCAATTTATAACAAAATTACCCTTAACTTTTTTTTTAGTATTGGCCATCACCGGCCTTTGAATTTTGTTGCAAATTTTGTTTTATCCTCCTCTTTAAATAAACAAAATAAAATAAAATTGTAAATATTTTATTTTTATTGGACAACATTTTTTTTATTTTTTCTAAATATGTTTTTTGTTTTGGAATTTTTTTTTTCTTTTTTTGGATTTTTGTCGCGTTACTCGACAAACTTTTTTTTTTTTTTTAAATAAGATTAATGCTTAATATCATTTTGTCGAGTTACTCAATAAAGTCCAATTTGACAATTTTTAAATTTTTTTTTTTTGTCAAGTTACTCGATAAAGGGGAAAAAAATTTAATTTTTTGGGTTTTTTGGTAGAAAACAAAAATTAATTTTTAACTCGGCAATGATCAGTACACGTTATTGTTCACGTTTTTTTTTGTTATACATATGTGTCGGGTTTTAAAAAAAACGTGAACAGTAATGTGTACTGTTCATTGCCAAGTTGCACGGCAATGAACAGTAAAAAATTTTTTTTTTAATACATATGTTTGGGTTTTAAAAAAAGAAATGTGAACATGAATAGTAACCAATATTTTTTTTTTTTGTAATACATGTGTGGGGTTTTTTTATAAAAAAAAAAAAAAAAAAAAGAAACGTGAACATGAACAGTAACCATTATTATTTTTTTTTTTTGTAATACATATGTGTGGGGGTTTAAAGAAAAAAAAAACGTGAACAGTAGAGTGTACGGTTCATTGACGAATTAAAAATTAAAATTTTTTTTCTACAAAAAAATCCAAAAAATTAAATTTTTTCCCCCTTTATCGAGTAACTCGACAAAGAAAAAGTTAAAAAATTGTCAAATTGGACTTTATTGAGTAACTCGACAAAATGATATTAAGTATTAATCTTATTTTAAAAAAAGTTTGTCGAGTAACACGACAAAAACCCAAAAAAAGAAGAAAAAAATTCCAAAATAAAAAACGTATTTAGAAAAAATAAAAAAAAAATGTTGTCCACTAAAAATAAAATATTTACAATTTTATTTTATTTTTTTGTTATTAGTTTTTATTTTGTTTATTTAATGAAGAGGACAAAAAAAAATTTGCAACAAAATTCAAAGGCCGGGGATGGCCAATGCTAAAAAAAAGTTAAGGGTAAATTTGTTATAAATTGAAAAAATTGTGTACCAAAAGTGCAAATTACAAAAACGAAAAAAAAGAGCTAAAAGCCCACACAACTAAAAAAAAAAAAAAAAAAAAAAAATTTCAAATCTTTGTCGAGGTTACTCGACAAAGTCAAAAAAAAGTTAACAAAAAAATTCAAAAGAAATTTAAAAATAAAAAAATATCAAAAGATTTTGTCGAGTAACTCAACAAAGTAAAAAAAAAAAGTAAAAATAAAGTTAAAATAAAAAAAAATTCAAATGACTTTGTCGAGGTTACTCGACTTGGCAAAGTAAAAAAAAAATTCAAATGACTTTGCCGAGTTACACAGCAAAGTCAAAAAAAAGTTTAAAAAAAAATGAAATAAAAATTAAGTAGCCAAAATAAGGCAGTGTTGCTAAAAAAATTTCACTTGGTCATGGATTAACAAAAATTCATTTGACATAGAAAACGATCATCGAACAATATGAAATTTTCAGGGAACATAGAATACTCATGTAGCTACCACATATCAAAATTTGATAGTCCGACGGTATGTTTCGGCTTACTAAAATGCTCACCGAAACATTTTAGGCAGTTTCTTGGATTCATGTTGTCGCAGTTTACAAAATTGTCCATAACTTGAGTTATATAATATGAAATTATGTGAAACCAAAGCCAATGGTTAGGTAACTCATAGGGCTATCGTCTCCAACTGGAATTATGTAAAAATACTTAATATATAAGGTGCAGCAGATTTTTGAGTTGGACAACAGAAACTGTAGCTTAGAGAAACATGAAGTTTAGCAAAACCTTTCAAGTTCACATCATTAACATGTAATCAAAACATGAGAATCCACTAAAACTACCACAAAACCAAGGTAAACAAAAGTTTAAGAAGATATTTACACTACTTAAAGTTTTTTGATTGGTTTATAATAGCGATTCTGGCACGTCGACGGTATGAATCTGAAAAACTGCCTAGGAGGTTTCGGTGAGCATTTTAGTATGCCTAAACATGCCGTCGGAGTACCAATTTTTGATATGTGGTAGCTCCCTGAGTATTCTATGTATGCTGAAAATTTCGTATTGTTCGGTGATCGTTTTCTATGTCAAAGAAATTTTTGTTACTCCATAACCGGGTGAATTGTTTCTCTGAACTATAGTTTCTGTTGTCCAACTCAAAAATTTGCTGCACCTTATATATTAAGTATTTTTACATAATTCCTATTGGAGACGATATCCCTATGGGTTACCTAACCATTGGATTTGGTTTCACATAATTTCATGTTATATAACTCAAGTTATGGACAATTTTGTAAACTGCGACCGCATGAATCCGAGAAACTGCCTAAGATGTTTCGGTGAGCATTTTCATAAGCCGAAACATGCCGTCGGACTATCAAATTTTGATATGTGGTAGCTAAATGAGTATTCTATGTCTCCTGAAAATTTCATATTTTTCGATGATCGTTTTCTATGTCAAAGAATTTTGTTACTCCATGACCAGGTGTAGAAATTTTAGTAACACTGCTCTTATTTTGAAAATTTTCTTCACCCGGTCATGGAGTAACAAAAATTTCTTTGAGATAGGAAACGATCACCGAACAATACGAAATTTTAAGAGAACGTAGAATACTCAGGTAGCTACCACATATCAAAAATTGGTAGTCCAACGGCATGTTTCGACTTACTAAAATGCTTACCAAAACATTCTAGGCAATTTCTTGGATTCATGCGGTCGCAGTTTACAAAATTGTCCATAACTTGAGTCATATAACATGAAATTATGTGAAAACAAAGCCAATGGTTAGGTAACCCATAGGGCTATCGTCTCCAATTGGAATTATGTAAAAATACTTAATATATAAGGTGCAGCAAATTTTTGAGTTGGACAACAGAAATTGCAGTTTAGAGAAACAATTCACCCGGTCATGGAGTAACAAAAATTTCTTTGACATAGAAAACGATTACCGAACAATATGAAATTTTCAGAGAACATAGAATACTCATGTAGCTACCACATATCAAAATTTGATAGTTCGACGGCATGTTTCGGCATATTAAAATGCTCACCGAAACATCATAGGCAGTTTCTCGGATTCATGCTGATGCAGTTTACAAAATTGTCCATAACTTGAGTTATATAACATGAAATTATGTGAAACTAAAGCCAATGGTTATGTAACTCATAGGGATATCGTCTCCAAATAGAATTATGTAAAAATACTTAATGTATAAGGTGCAGCAAATTTTTGAGTTGGATAACAAAAACTGCAGTTTAGAGAAAATGAAGTTTAGCAAAACCTTTCAAGTTCACATCATTAACGTGTAAACAAAACATGGGATTCCACCAAACACAAAAAAGTCAAGAATTGCGGCTATTACAAAAATGGTGAGATTGGACAAAACTAAGAATAGTAAAATATCAAAACTACGTCGTGTTGGACGAAAAAAACTACAGTAAAAAAATTAAGGCTCTTATATTATTATAAGAATATATATAGGTCTTGGCATGATTGATATGGCATGTTCGGACACACAATTGGACATTACAAAAAAACTGAAAAATTTCATCACGTCTCTCTTATTAATCTTGTATAATCTAATATACCGAACATGTTCTTTTTTTTAATCATGTCCAATTGATGCATGAAACGTGCCTTAGTTTTTCAGTGCAGCCTTGGAAGCTTAATTTTCAATAAAGAATCCAAACATAGGTTTCATATTTTTTGTTTTTCCTTTTTTTCCTTCCTTTCATGTTTCACTTAGCTAGACCATTGGAGGTTTAAATACAAAGAGAGACTGCAAAACAAAAATTGGACTAGAACCTCTACCTGAAAGAAAGATTTGTATTCATGGAACAAAAAACCACACAAATACAGAAAAAAAAATCAAAATATTTTCCACAGAACTTGATTCTGAAAACACAAAAGAATAAACATTCTGAAAATTGGAGTTTGAAGAAGGGGAAGAGGGAGAAGGAGCCCTTGACCGGTAACAGATAGATGAGGATTTATTCAATCACATAGTTTGAGCTCCTAGAATATCGCCCCCTTGGAACTTTCTATTTGATCGTATCAAAAGTCCAATAAATTGGGATTTCCCCATTGGTCCAGGTCATTTCGAGGCAAGCATGTCATTTATGAAAGAAGCGATTAATGTTGAGAAAGTACGAACAAAGTTCCACCTCATTTAGACATGAGATAAATTGCTACTCCACATGATAAGTTAACATTTTAGGATAGAATCCCAATCACTTATAAATGATCTTTTAAGATGAAATTTGTCACCCATTATATCCACAAAGATTGGCCATACGATTGCTATTCATAATGGTAAGGAACGTTTGCCTAATTATATAACAGATCGTATGGTATGACACAAACTGGGAGAATTAGCACCTACTTTAAATTTCCGAGGACATGCAAAAAGCATAATAGATCTTGTCGTTACTAAGAATAGCGACATGTACTAAATGTCCAGTCAAAGCCAATAAACTTAAACCAAAGAAAATGATAGGAAGTACCCATACATCATATCCATTAGTTCAGCAGCTAATTGGTACATTTTCCTTTACAAGTCTCTGAAAATTTAGTAATGTTAAAATGGATAAACCGAGCCGCCCAAGTATGAGACCCAACCGTTAAAAAGTAGGCCAGAAAACCTACTTTGATCAAGTCAATTTATGAGGTGGTCCGCCATAATAAACAAATTGTGTCAAACCCTGTCCAGCTAGATAACGCATTTAGACCAAATCGATTAGCTCAATTTATTGTAAAATTAGAAAGATAGGGTATGATTAAAATATGGTTTTGGCTCTCTTCCAAATGAAAAGAGAGCCAAGCCCAACAAAACTCTCTCTTAAGTTCTAATTCGAAATTTTTTCCAAATAATCTAAAGGTGTAATCCGCGCAGAAATCAATGAGAACTTTTTTTCAACTACAAAATAAAATCTATTAAATCCCAAAAAACTAAAAAATGATGAAGAACCGTCCTAGCCAAAATATTGTGTGTCGGTCCAATCCTCAAATTTAAATCGGATCATATTTTAAATGGACCAACTAAAACCCTTGACTAACCTAAATCGGGTTTGAATGCAAGCAGGTGAGCCAGGGTCGGTCCACCTCTTTTAACACCCTGGAAAAGCCCTATGGGTTCACATGTCTAACATGCATCTTCTCAATGGTTTATTTGAGTGAAAATTAGCCTTAGTACCCATTGTTTTGAAAAAAGTTAAAATATACTCTCATTTATTAAATATTAATATTTACCCTATTTTAATAACATTTTAATGAATTTGACCCTACTAACCGTAAAGGGCAAAAGTGACAAAACCCACTTACCCCCAACATCCATGTCATCAGTTTCCCCAAAACCCAAATTTCCCAACCCACTTTTTCAAAAGCCCTTTCCTCAAAACCCAAATTTTCCCTTCATCATCAATTTTGTTGATCAATTTCTACAATAGAGCTTGAAATTGTAAGAACTCGTTCCAATTTCTAAACATCTAGTTTGAAATAGATATTAATCCTAGAAGGTCGAAAAAGAAGCCTTATGGGTCTGCAAATCAAAGCAAGAGGAAGAAAACATCTAAAAATTTGGTTGATGAAGATGTCAAAAAACGTCCATATGTACGAAACGTATGTCCTGTATTACTTTCCTTATTATTTTGTCGAATATTTTTTTGAATGTGTTTTTGTGAATTCTTTTTGTTAGGATTTTTTATTATTAATTTATTTGTTGTTCAAATATCTATGCCCAGTCTTTTAGCACCGGTAATGTGAGATAATCTTGTACTTTTTGTATTTTACTGGTAGGAATTTAACATGTTCTTTTCTTTTTTTGTTTAAAAGGGATTTAATAATTATTTTTTCTTTTTACCAAGTAAAAAACATGCTCATCTAATTTTTTTGTTTCTAAATAGGGATCAAATGATTATTGCTGTTGATACTATTATATTTTAAAGTAAAAAATGAGACTCCTACTAAGTACTCTATGCATGTATTTCCGTCTACTTGACTATATCACTATAAATCAATTTCAATATACACGACTTATAAACTACTTTGCAAATACATTCTGCATATTGCTATGCAATTTTAGTTTCTTTTACAACAATGGAAAGTAGTTTTTGGATTCAACTACAAACCAGTGATGAAGTTCCAGAAATTTTCAAAAATCTAAGCAAAATGTAGAAAAATCTTCAAGATGCAATGCCTACCAATGCTCATATACCAATTTGGAAATTATTATTTTGCCAATATGGAACAAGCTTTATAACTTTCCCTTAACACGAACTTGTTGCTCAACACAGTGAATTAATGTCTAATCTTAACTTTCATAATTGTTCATACATGCTTTATAGTATGGAGAAGGAAAGCCTTGTTGTAAGTCTTATGTTGGTTGGAGACATGGTGAATCTTTCCTTTTTTCTTATATAGTTAATTAAGAAAACCCCATATTTCTCCATTATTTCTTTGTTTTTTTTTCCCCTTATTTTCAATGTCAAGTTTCTCCACTTTGCTTAAATAGTGATTGTAGACACGTTACACATCTAGCCTATCCATACGCTGTGTTTGAAATGCTTGAATACATTGCGTCAAATGCGGTTTTGGTATACATATTAGTCAGACTCCACTATATAATTGACAAAATTTTAATTTTTTTAAAAGAATGTATAGTTCATGATGTCTTAAATCATGCACTTTGCATTATCATTGTTCAGCAGATTTTAAAATTTATAGTGTGAATTTGATGCTAATGTCACTACGTAAGTTTGACAATATTGCTGAAAATAGGCTTTTAAGCATTTCAGATATTGGATTTTACAATTTATTTGGTAGGATTCCTTTTGTTTTTTTTCTTGTTTTTGCTAGTGGTTTTGTCATTGGTTACTAGTAGTTGCGAGTGTATTTTTGTGTGTCTGTGATTGTGCTTTATTTTGCAATGACTTCTTCTAGGCTTTCAATATGATCTATTAGAAATGTCGTGTTTTATTTGGTCGTCGACTGTTGAAGTGTGGTGGTGGCAGCAAGTTTTAAGTTGGTTTGCTATTCAGTTAATGGTGCCTCTTTCTGCCTCATTTCTAGCTGCCCACGTTGTGTGTTTTGTGCTGAATATTACAATTAACTGCTTTGGGTGGTTTGGTTGGGGTTGTTGGCTACCTAATGTTGTTTTCGGTTTAGGTTGGTCGGGTAATACATTATGTTACTTGAATGTGACAATATGTTACTAAGAGAATTTGGTGATGAAGGTGATGGTGGATTTATGGTCGAGTGATGTTGGAGTTTCTATTAACACCTAATTTAAATTAAGGTAAGGCGATTGGTGGTGGTGGTGCATAGTAAGGTAAAACACATGTTGCGCTACAAGTAACATATTTGTTACCCTGGGCTGTGGTGGTGATGGGATAAGATGATTGGTATTGGTGATGATGGTGGATAATAAAGTAAAACACGTGTTACTCTATAAGTAACATATGTGTTACTATAATTTAAATTGGGTTAACACATGTGTTACTATAATTTAAATTGGTGGTGGTGGTGGTGGTGGTGGTGGTGGTAGTGGAGCAGCGTAGTTGTGGAGAAAGATGGTGGTGGTAGCAACACATATATTATCTTACAAGTAACACGTGTTACTCTAATTTAAATTATGGTAAAATTTTTAGTCACATTTTTTACCGTATTTTAAATTAGAGGTGGTTATGAAGCAGAGTTGGTGGTAAGGAAAGATGATAGTGGTGGTAGCACAGTTATTATCCTATAAGTAACACATGTGTTAACCTAATTTAAATTTTGATAACACATGTGTTACTCCAGTTGTGGTTGAAGTGATTATAGTTGTGGATGATGCTAGCAGATCTGAACCCAGTTGTGGTGGTGGTGATGATGGAATAAAATGAGCGATAGTGGTTGTGGTGGTGGAAGACAATTGGAAATGGTAACACATATGTTACCTGTGTAAAAATGTTGTTTTCAAATGAAATATTGAAATATTAATTTTAAATAAAAATAATGTATTTTTTAAAATTTAAAAATTACAAAAAGAGATAAATTTAAAAATTGATTTTATAAAAATGAGGAAATAACAAGTGGTAACACATATGTTACATGTATAAAAATGTTGTTTTCAAATTGAAATATTGATTTTAAATGAAATTAATGTATTTTTTAAAAAATTATAAATTGCGATAAATAATAAAATATTTATTTTAATGAAAATGAGGAAGTAATATATAGTAACATATATTACTCATGAAAAAATGTTGTGTTTCAAATGAAAAATAGAAATATTTAATTTTAAATAAAAATAATGTATTTTCTTAAAAACTATAAAAATGAGATACGCTGGAATGTACTGATTTTAATAAAAGCGTGGAAGTAACAGTTACCATTTGTTACCTGGTAAAAATGTTGTTTTCATATGGAAAAAAATTATATATTAATTTTAAATGAAAATAATATAATTCCTTAAAATATTATAAAAGAACATAAATGGTAAAATATTGATTTTAATATATATTACTCGTTTAAAATTTTTTTTTTTAAATAAATAATTGAAATATTTGATTTTAAATGTAAAAAAAAATGTATTTTTTAAAAACTTAAAAAATGAGATAAATTATAAAAATATTGATTTTAATGAAAATGAGAAAGTAACATATAGCAACACATATGATACAAGTGTAAAAATGTTGTTTTTAATTGAAAAATTAGAATTTTGATTCAAATGAAATTAATGCAATTTAAAAAAAAAAAATTATCAAATAAGATAAAATATTGATTTTAATGAAAATGATGAAGTAACATATGGTAACATATATATTACTCGTGTAAAAATGTTGTTTTCAAATGAAAAATTGAAATATTTGATTTTTAATGAAAATTATATATTTTTAAAAAAAATTATAAAAGAAGATAAATTGTAAAATATTGATTTTAATGATGATGAGGAAGTAACATATGGTAATACATATATTACCCATGTGAAAATGTTGTTTTCAATTGAAAAATTAGAATATTAATTTAAAATGAAAATAAAGTATTTTTAAAATAAAAATTAAAACACTAAATAAATTATAAAATATTAATTTTAATGAAGATGATGAAATAACATATGGTAACACATATGTTAGTCGTGTAAAAATGTAGTTTTCAAATGAAAAATAGTAATATTTGATTTTAAATGAAAATAATGTATTTTTTTAAAAACTATAAAAATAAGATAACTTTTAAAATATTAATTTTAATTAAGACGTGGAAGTGACATATGGTAACACATATGTTACCCGTGCAAAAATGTTGTTTTCATATGGAAATTTTGAAATATTGATTTTAAATAAAAAATATATAATTTTTTAAATTTATAATAAGAGATAAATTGTAAAGTATTAATTTCAATGAAAATAATGAATTAACATATGTTACTATGTAAAAATATTGTTTTCAAATGAAAATTTGAAATATTTGATTTTAAATGAAAATAATGTATTTTTTAAAAAATTAAAATGAGATGAATTGTAAAATATTGATTTTAATGAATATGATGAAGTAACATAACCATATGTTACACGTGTAAAATGTTGTTTTCAATTGAAATAATTAGAATATTGATTTCAAATGAAATTAATGTAATTTTTAAGAAAATTATAAAAAAAGATAAATTTTAAAATATTAATTTTAATGAAAATGAGGAAGTAACCATGTGTTATCTATGTAAAAATATTGTTTTTAAATGAAAAGTTGAAATATTGATTTTAAATGAAAATAATATATTTTTATTAAAGGAGATAAATTTTAAAATATTGATTTTAATGAAAATGATGAAGTATAAAAATCTTGTTTTTCAAATGAAATATTGAAATATTGATTTTAAATGATGATAATGTATTTTTAAAAAATTATCAAAGGGTAAAATATTATTATAGTTACAACTATATTTGAAATAGTATACAAATATGATATTTTTAGATACAAATAATATAATTTTAAAAAAATGAAAAACTGAAATATTGATTTTAAAAGAAAATAATATAATTTTAGATAATGAAAAATGAAATATGAATTTTAAATGAAAATATTGTATTTTTTATTAAATTATAAAAAGAGATAAATTATAAAATATTAATTTTAATGAAAATGAAGTATTTTTTAAAAACAAATTATGAAATTGAAGTATTTTTTGAAAAATTAAAAAAGGAGATAATTTGAATTTTTTTTCATTAATTACACTATATACCACTGAACTTTACACTCCATTTTATTTATACCACTGAACTTTATACTATGTTTCATTTATATCACCGAATTTTAATTCATTTCATTTATACCACTAAACTTTAAAATTATTTTCAGTTAAACCACTTCAATCATACAAATGTGTCCACTACTGTTAATTTGAATTTTAAATTATTTATTTTATCAAAGTTAATTTTAATTAATAAAGCATTAATTTTTAAAAGCAACTTTTGAATAAAGTTAAAACATATCTCTATATTTCAGTAATTTGTGATTTATTTAAGCCTAAGAAAGTTTATACTTATTCGTATTGATTGTTTGTATTATCACGTTTTTCAACTATTTCGACAATTCTTGAGCTCAAAATCGTTTAATTGATGTCAAAACGTATTTTTATTTTAAACTTCATACATGTGGCGAGATACATTTAATGATTCGGTAGTGTCACGTTAAAAAATAATGAACGGTTGGTTAATGAAGTGGTTTAATTGAAAATAATTTCAAAGTTTAATGGTATTCGAATTAAAGTTTGGTGGTATAAATAAAAGGGTAATTTGCACTTTTAGTCCCCCAATATTTCCAATTTGTAACAAATCTACCCATAACCTTTTTTTAGCGCTAGGCATCCTCAACCTTTCAATTTTTTGCAAATCACATCCAATTTTTTCAAATTACATCCACATTGACATATTTTGACGATTTTACCCTCCTCTTTAAATAAAAAAAAAGAAGCTAAAAACAAAAAAAAAATATAATAAAATTACAAATGAAGTCCCTTAACTTTTAAAACCAATAAAAGAATACCATCTTCTCCAAAAATCCACCCACCCACCTCTCTCTCTTTCTCTCTCTATAATGGCCACCAAAACTCCTATACGTGTTATTTTTAATTTTCAATTTTCAATTGAAAAACTATTACATCAAAATTCAAGAAACCAACCTTCTTCAATTCCTTGTTTCTCTGAATATCGGCTTCAGTTGGCCCCGCAACCGAAAGAGGTTTCATCGGCAACCATTGCTTCGGTGGCTACTTTTGGTTCGGTAACAGTGAAGAGAAAACGCTTCAATTCCTTGTTTCTTTGAATATCAGCCTTAGTTAGCCCCGCAACCGACTGAGGTTTCATCGCTCTCCACTGATTCGGTGGCTGCTTTTGGTTCAGTAACAGTGACAGGGAAAACGCTTGAATTCCTTGTTTATCTGAATATCGGCCTCAGTTGGCCCCGCAACTGACAGAGGTTTCATCGCCCCCTACTGCTTCGGTGGCTGCTTTTGGTTTGGTAACAATGACGGGGAAAACGAACCGTTTAAACCATTCGACGCCACCATCTCTCCACCTCTCATTCACAAATGGTAATCCTAATAATCCTATAATGAATCTAAATCAAGAAAAAAATCGAAACCCAAACACGATGTAATTTAATCCCAAAAAACCTTAATAATGCTTTTACAGGGAATGCAGGTGTTGGGAAATCGAATTATATACATATATTTATATTGCTTCTATGATATGTGTTCTTGGAGGAGTAGGAAGGAACGTATTAGAGTTTTGGTGGCCATTGGAGAGAGATAGAGAAGAGAGAGAATGAATTCTAGATAGAGAGATGTGGAGTGGGTGGATATTTGGAGAAGATAGTGTTCTTTTATTTTTTTGAAAAAGTAATGGGACTTCATTTGCAATTTTATTATATTTTTTTGTTTACTTAAAGAGGAGGGTAAAACCGTCAAAATATGTCAATGGGAATGTGATTTGCAAAAAATTGAAAGGTTGAGGATGTCTGGTGCTAAAAAAAAGATTAGGGGTAGATTTGTTACAAATTAGAAAGATTGGAGACCAAAAGTGCAAATTATCCTAAATAAAAGGGATAATTGCATCAAAGGTCCCCCCAACGTTTCAAAATCGTTAGGGATATACCCCATAACCTAAAAAAATAGCACAACACATTCCCAACATATGAAAAACTTGGTGTGATAGGTCCTTTATGATTAAATTGCCCTTATCTTTAAATAAACCAAAAAAAAAAAAAACAAGAAAAAAGAAAAACATAATTGAAAACTAACTATATATACCCCCAAAAAAATAAAAATTAAAAAATGTACCAAAAAAATAAAAAGTAACAAATAGGTCATATTCTCTAAAAAGTTCTAAAAAATCCACATCATCTTCATCATTTACCAATTTGTCGAAAAAATCATCATCAGTGTTATCCTCCACCTGGAATGGAGGAGGATTTGAAGCCATATACTCAAATTATTCGAGCCAACAACAATCAGATCCAACAACCAAATCCATTGAATTTCATAACAAAAAAAAAAACCCCAAACAAATCCAAATCAATCAAGATCGAGGGTTTTCAGATCACCCAAATTCCACAACCATCAAATGAACAAGAAACACCCAAAATTCCCAATTTTTGCATTAATTCAAAAGCAACCCATCTCACGAATAAGACAAAATTCATGGAGAAAATACTCAACAAACAGATCAAAATGAAAATTCGCAAATCAAACAAACAAAGAGAAAAAAATACATATCTTCATATATTATTCTAGGGTGTGAAAAATGGAATTAAGAGAGAGAAAGTAGAGAGGGAGAGAGTGCATGTGTGAAAGAGATAACAATCTCTTGATTTCGCACCTAAAGGTGTCAACAACCCACAAAAATTCTTGGTTATTTACAAATCAAAATGAAAAGTTGCAAATCAAACAAACAAAGAGTAAAAAAACACATTTCTTCATGTATTATTCTAGAGAGAGAAAAATGGAATTAAGAGAGATAAAGTAGAGAGAGTGAGAAAGTGCGTGTGTGAAAGAGATGACAATCCCTTGGAAAGGTCAACAACCACAAAAATTCTTGGTTTCTTACAAAAATATAATCTTTATATATATACATACACATATCAAACTTCCATGGATGCACAGCAATCGTTGATTTGATTTGTTTTGAACAAGATTTTTTCTCTCATTTTTCCAAAGTTTAATATATAAGAGGGCCATTTTGTTATTTTTTTATTATTTTGGGGTAAATTTGGTTATTTTTCAATCATTTTTTTTTCTTTTTCTTTTTCTTTGTTTTTTGGTTTTTGTCTATTTAAATAAAAGGGCAATTTGCTCATAAATGACCTACCACGCCAAGTTTTTCTTACGTTGGGGATGTATGGTGCTATTTTTTTAGGTTAGGGGCATATCTCCAACGATTTTAAAACGTTGGGGGACCATTGATGCAATTATCTCTAAATAAAATATGGTATAAAGTTTGTTGGTATAAATGAAACATAGTATAAAGTTCGGTGGTATAAATGAAACGAATTAAAATTCGATGGTATAAATGAAATAGAATATAAAGTTCAGTGATATATGGTGTAATTAACTCCCTTTTTTTTTTTAAACAAAATGTAGGGCTATTGCCAAGCTCTTTCTTTATTTGATTTTGTTTAAAATTTTACAATGATGTCAAAGTTAATTAGTAAATTTATTGATATTTGCAATTTACGTCATCAACCTTTCCAATCTGTTACTAATCTATATTCAACCAATTTTTATAGCACAAAACATCTTCAACTTTTTAGTTAATTACAAATCACAACTCTATTGACAAATAATGATGAATTTTCTCCCTTCTTTAAATGAAGGGCAATTTGCAGCCTCCGTCCCCAACCTTTGAACTTTTGGCACTTTTATCCTCATTCTTTATTTTTTTGCACTCATATCCTCAACATTTCTTAATTTGGTGGCTGAAGTCCCCAATCTTTGAACTTTTGGCACTTTTATCCTCATTCTTTATTTTTTTGCACCCATATCCTCAATATTTCTTAATTTGGTGGCTAAAGTCTCCAACCTTCAGACTTTTGTATTATATTTTTTAATTTTTTAATTGAAACTTATGAAAAGTCTATTTACAGCCAAGTTTTGTGATTAATTTGTCTATAAATGTTGGTTTATTTTTTAAAAAAAAACTTGGTTTTAAAAATTTTATGAGATTTTTAGATTAATTTTTTATTTTTTAATTGAGACCGGGTCGACTTTGGTTTGACCTTTTGACCCTTGACCCATTACCTTTTTCGGGTCGATGGTCAGTCCTGTTTTTTGAATATTGTATTATTTAGTTAAATAATTTTATCTAGATAACTATATTTTGATTAATACCCCATTTGGGGATATGGGTGCAAAAAAATGAAGAATGAGGATGGATATGGGTGTAAAAAATTGAATTTTAATTGAAACTGGATTGACCTTGGTTCGATCCGGTTCAACCTTTTGACCCTTGACCTGTTACCTTTTTCGAGTTGATGGCCAGTCATGTTTTCTGAATATTGTATTATTCAGATAAATAGTTTTATTTAGAAAACTATATTTTGATTAATGGTTCATTTGAGGATATGAGTGCAAAAAAATGAAGAAAATCTCATAAAATTTTTTAAAATAAGTTTTTTTTAAATAAACCAACATTTATAGGCAAAATTACTCACAAAACTTGGCTTTAAATAAACTTTTCATAAGTTTCAATTAAAAAATTAAAAAATATGATACAAAGGTCCAAAGGTTGGGGACTTCAGCTCCCAAATTAAGAAAAATTGAGGATATGAGTGCAAAAAAATGAAGAATGAGGATAAAAGTGGCAAAAATTCATAGGTTGGGGACGAAAGTTGCAAATTACCCTTAAATAAACAAAAATAAAAGAAAGCTAAAAACAACAAAATAATAATAATAAAAAAGTTGCAAAAAAAGTCTCTTAACTTTTCAAAAACTACAAAGTATTTTTTTCATCACACAGCCTACACTCGCCCGCCCACCTCCCTCGTCCCACCACAACCAACATGATGTGATAATAAAGAAGAACACTATTTTAAGATTCAAACTTTCAAAAATTTTAAAACACAGTGAAAAAAATAAAGGTTTTCATAAGAATCTTTTAAGAAATTAACATGAATAGCAAGTTCTGTAAGCTTTCTTGATCTCAGATTCAGAATCGTCGGGGCAAATCTTAAACATCTTTTATGGATCACACAAGATTTTGAAAACTCACAATGCAAAAAAAGGAATTGGTGTTTATCTTTATATAGATATTGGATTAAAGTGAAAATGCAATGAAAATGAAATAAACCAACCTCATAATTTCTACTTGTAGTAAAAATGTAGTCGATCATGAACTTGAAGAATTTATGGTATCAATGAATATTTAATGGCATATTTAAGGGGATGAAATTTTCTCTATTTTAAATCTGCCATTAATGACAGATTGAGAGGTTTTAGTGTGTTGGTGGCGGCATGGAGAAGGTGGTGGTGTTGAGGTTATGGCTATTGGGTGAAAGTAGAGTGTGTGAGGAAGAAGATACTTTGTATTTTTTAAAAAATTCTAAAATATTTTGTGTAATTTTTTCATTGTTTTTTTGTTTTTTTTTTAATTTTTTTTTGTTTATTTAAAAAGAATGGCAAATTCTTCGCTATCTGTTATTAGAGACGTGATTTATAATTAATTAAAATGTTGAGAATGTTTAGTGCTATAAAAATTGACTGAGGAGAGATTGGAAAAGTTAGGGACAATTCCATAAAATTTAACAACACAAGGACCTATAACTTTTATTAACTTTTCAGTTACATAGTTCATAAACTTTTATCAAAATATGCTAAAAACAGATTTTAACAAAAACCAAACGAGCACTAAATAACAATGAAAACATAGGTAAAAATTTGCATTGTCCTCTCTAGCTACCAAGACAAATAGCTGATAGATCTTGTTCGGATATAGAATATATTGATGACTATAATTTACATAAGAAACTTCATAAAAGTATAACATGGGAATTTTACCCAAAGAAAATCTCATTTATTGTTCCAAATGAAACTCACTCCAAATAGTTCTCAAGTATGGAATAAGTCACAGCTAATATCGACCGATCAAAACGAAGTTGTCATCTTCCAGAACCTGAACATCTTTCTCTCCAATAAAATTCTCCCGTCCTAGTGCCTTAACTATATTCACAAACTCAATCCTCTTTGCCAAAGGAAGGGGTACATATGGTAAGCGGAAAACAGGTCTCACAACACCAAGCTGAGCAAGAGCTGTATTTAAGCCGATCGGGTTTGGCTCACTAAAGAGCCACTCAATTAAAGGCTGGAGTTTTGAATTCAAAGATGGATTCTTGCCCCTAAACATTAGTTCTCTCATTAGACCAGGAACTAAGTTGCTTGTAACTGAAATTACGCCTGTAGCTCCATGGTCCCACCTTGAATCATGGCATTCGTCATCATTGCCACTCCAGACCACAATATCTTTGCTTGTATACTGCTCTACCCTATCATTTCCAACGCACTCCTTGACACCAGCCATATTGGGGCTCTGCACCAAAGTGTGGATTACACGTGGTGGAACATCTTGGCCAGTTCGTGATGGTACATTGTAGATGATTGTAGGGCCCATCGGAAGCACGCTATCAAAGTGAGAAATCAAGCCCTCTAAGGAAGTCTTACCATAATAAGGGTTAATGTGAAGAGCAGCATGCATTCCAACAGCAAAGCCTTGTTCAGTGGCATGAATTGCTTCCCGAGTCGAGTTGCTTCCTGTGTTCCCAATGACCTTGATAGACCCACCAAAACAGTTGACTGTGTGACCAATGAGCATTATATGTTCATCCCAGCCCATTAATTGGCCTTCACCCGTGGTGCCACCAACAATCACGCCCTCAACACCATCTTCAATCTGCATATTGACCAATGCATCATAGGCCTCTAGATCGAACCTCCCATCTGGTAGGTATGGGGTTTTAATGGCTGTTATCAGCCTAAGCGACTTTATCTCCTCAACACTGGTCCTGCGTACAAAAGGGAAAAGAGGTGATCAAATGTGACATGTAATTGTCTTCGATCACAATCCTTTCTCCTCTCTTTTAATGAAAAAGGAGTGTTATTTCAATGAGTTACACTCCCTCTGCCGGGGATTGGAAGACGTCATTTGAATTGGCAAGGAGTTCTAGGCAAGTTTTTAAAAGTGAGTACTCAACCTAACTTGACATGTTAACTTTCAAATCCATTGGCCAAGAATCTATGAGTCACATTCTGTAATTTAAAGAAGGTAACTGTTGGAAAGAAATATATAGTTTGAGAGAGCGTTTATTTTCGTACAACCAAAACAGAAATGAGGTCGCTCAAATCTGGATGGAGGCAGTATAAATGTTGGTGTTTGACATCCTTTTCACAGATAACGCCTATAAGATACAGATTTGTGCAAGATCATTCTTAATATCCCTATTACTCACATGAAAACCACCAGCTAATAAGAGCAAGCATGCACGGATGATACATGTATTGATTAAAGTAACCCAAAATTAATAGAATTTTGCTCGAAACAAGTTTAAATCAAGGATTTTCAAGTAAAAAGCAGGCTAAACAGACCCTCATATGTGTTTATCAATCTTATAAAACCAAACTTCTTTGCAATTTCATGAACAAGGGACGCACGCAAAAGTATCTGACCTATGATTCTACTGTGCATTAGAAATATATCCTCAATTAGTCCTCTAAAATGGAGCCTATGCAAAGTGAATCATGCCACAACTCATGTGTATTGCAAGGATCAAACATCAATTAGATAGTACATTTAATTTAATCATCAAAAATAAAATAGCTATAGATGCACTCAGAGCTTCAGGCTGTAAACCATCATCTATCAAATCATATCCTTATTGTGCATGATAGGCACATGAGTAATATAAGACTGCATATGGAAAGTTCAATTGCTGCATAAAGCAAAACCAAATAAGCATAGATTATGTTTAGCTGATCAAATGCAGAAACAAATTTTTTTTAAAGATTGGAAAAGCTAGTAGGCCATAACAGTTTACCTATTCTTAACTTCAAAACTACGCATTGGGAGATGAAAGTTGGAAATTATGGCTGCTCGTGGCGACCTCCATTTTGCACTCCTCCTGCTTAGTAGCAATAGAAATTGACTTCAGTACAGTAGGTGTTAGCTGAAGAAAGAAGAACTAACATTCTTCATCAAAACACAGCAGTAAAACTATATGATGGATCTCCAAAATCACATCAATTGTGAATTAATATATTTAATATTTCTTCACGGAAACACAGAAAAAAGCGAGAGAGAGGGAGATAACAGTTTCGAGTTTCTCTTCCTGAAATTCCACATATTCCATGAGGGAATTGGGATGTAAAATTTGGAATTGGACTATTGCAAGAGCAAAAAAGTCTCAAAAATATTTCAGTGAATCTGGAGTTATAATGATCAAAATTTGTTAACCACTTAAAATATGATAATAGCACACAAGATAAATTAGAATTTGGATGTTCATCAATCACCATCACTGGCACCTTTCCCAATTGTTTGTTATATCGCTCTCACCAAGGACAATACACTTTACTGGGCAAGCAAATGAAGTTATTGCTGAAAATTACTTAAAAGCATGTTGAACTAATTATGGATGTAAAAGAAATAATTCAAAGTCTGAAATGAAGCAAAACCATTGGGAGAATAAGCTACCAAGGACGTGAGCGACCCTTGTATACTCAGCAACTAATTCGGGTAAGGAAATATTTGGGTCAGCAACGCAACACATGGACATCAATGAACCTTGGAAGCTAATTCACGTCAAGGAATATTTGCATTCAATTAATTAAATACCTTAAAAAATATTGTCATACAGACTGAAATTGAAATGTCTTATTCAACATTATTCACTAGTAAATAAGAGACAGCGTGAGAGGAAACTAGTTATCAAATATACAGATGTAAGAGAATGACATTTCACTTAGTGATTGCATTTAGAGAAGACAGTGGGTAAGGGGGATAAAATATCTTAAATGAGAATAAAAATTAGATCTGCAATCGAACCAAAATTACTAAATGCATATATCAACAGAAAATGGGTAAAAAAGATTGAAAGTAGAAACAACGAGTACCATCTTCCCTATTTCTTAAATGTCTGCCAGGCACGCCGCCTTAATCTATTCCCGATTATATATAAAAACACCAACTAGCAAGAACCCAATCACATGAAAAAGCAGATGGAAAACAACCATCGTTATCGGATTCCATATCATAATTAGTCGTTTCCCATAAGCATTTCATATTGTGTCATGTGTGGCAAGACCCTAACCAACCCTCATGCTGGTTACGACAAAGTGGTAACAGGCAATTACAAGTCACAAAAACAAAGGCCTAGCTTAAACATTGTTAAATTGAAAGGGTATCAATAAACAGAATTTTCCTTAAAAGCAGACCTATTATGGTTATACAAAGAAGAAAACAACTGGACATTTTGGGAAAGCAAACTTGCACTTCAAGAACATGACATATCAAAAGCTTTGATTTTTCTTTATAAACAGTGCCTTTTCAATTGGCTTGTCATTCCATACAAATAGGCTAGATCACTACCTCCAGCTACATGTGTTTCTATAAACTATACTTCAAAAACAAATACAAGTGCAAACTTTGATTTTAATTTGTTAAATAACAAACTAAATAAAGTAAATCGACAAAACTAAGAATCGTCGCCGCCACCAATTGATTAAACAAAAGAGACAAAGATAAACAATTCGCTATAATAAACAATTATTTGCAGAAAATTGTGACCTTTTGTTACCATTAGGAAACGGAAACTGGAACGCACAATCCTTTGAGCATTTGAATGCTGAAAATTGATGATAAACCGCCGTCATCTCAAAATTCAAAACGAATTAGATTGGATGTATGGATGAAAAAAAGGAAAAATATAATGTCACTGATGGCACAAGAAACGTAATTTCAGCAAATTGTGAAGGTATCAATTGGCATGGTAGAAATAAGGGAATACTATTAAATAACCTTTGCAATCAAAACATTTTGGCAAATAGCCTTTGACCAGAAATAAACAAATAAATTTAATGTCAAAAATTGAATAATAAGTAAATGACACAAATCTCCTCACTTTATTCCATTTATACTCACCTTTCTCTCTTCACTTTGCACACTTTTTTCATCTCTCTTCTTCCACGTGGAAAAAAAATCTAGACATTATGTGAGACCCCAAAAACCCAAACAAATTACAAATGTCCCCCACCCTCCACTCATTTATTTATACTTTAATCCCCTCCCCTCATTTATTTATAGTCTAACCCCCACTTTCTTCAATCACAACCTATTTATTTACCACCAAATTTATATCCACATTATTAATATAATTAAATTTATAAAATTAAAAATAAATTTTTTATTATTATATTAATTGTATTTGTTTTTTAAAAATATAATATATAAGTTATATATTATTTATATCATATAATAAATAATATAGTTAACGTTAATTTTATTATTAAGATTACATTGAGACTAATTAATTAATTTATATTTGAGTAACAAATTAAATTTTACTTAAAAATAAAAATAAATAAAGTGTGCATAATAAATTTGTTCCAATTGATAATTTACGTATATAAAGAAGAAAGTAATATTACAATAGAAATAATAAATTAACGACGAGAGTTAAAGCGTACATCATATGTTAATAAAATAACGTGCAAATTGTTAAAAACATAAAAAATTGTTAACAATGTTACAACTAACTCGCAAATTACAAAAAATAAATCTGTACAAATAAACCAAAATAAAAAATAAAATAATAATTTATTACTAACATTTGAAAAATATGAAAAAATAAATAAATAGAAGACAAATTTGGTAAAATAAATTTAGAAAACAAAAGTGATTGAAAACGTTTGTTGTTGGCTAAATTTGGGTAAAGTAAATAAAGCGATTATGTTGGCCAAATTTCAAGAAAAATATGTATTCTATTGAAGAGGAAAAAATGTGTATTCTGATAAAAAAAATATTGTTACGTTGAGTGGTGTATAAATAAGTGGAAAAATGAAGAAAGGAAATTGATTGTTTGGGGTGGGGGAGGTGTAAATTAAATGAGGGGTGGGGTGTCAATTAAATTGATAGATTGCTCAATTTGGTGCTATGGTTTATTGTCATAATTTAGGTTAATTTTCATTCCATTTTGTTGCTTATTGGAATAGCTTTCATCTTTTTGTAGTTCTTTAATCAATGGTAGAAAATTTGGACTCTTTGTTTTTTTATAATCTATTGTTAATGTTGAAGGCTTGGACTCCCTTAATTGTCTTATGAAATTACTGGGAAAGAAAATAAATTCTCTCTAAATTAAGTCGAGTTTTGGTTAAGCTTATATTATAATTTAAGCTCGTTTTGTAAGATTTACAACTTACTATTTGTTGACCACTAATACTTAAGTAATTTTCATAACGGTAGTCATGCCGTTTTAGTGATACCGTAATGGCATGTATGGCCATTATGCCTATAAATGAACACGAAATGAACCCGAACAGGTTCTAACTTCTTAAAGTAGTAAATTTCGCTATATTTGAACAGCAATATGATTTTTGGGAGGCCCGAAATAGAGAAATACTTAAATAGTTTTCATAACGGCAGACATGCCGTTCTCGTGATACCGTAATGGCATGCATGGCGTTATGCCTATAAATGAACCCGAATAGGTTCTAACTTCTTAAAGTAGTAAATATCGCTACATTTGAACAGCAATATGATGTTTGGGAGGCCCGGAATAGAGAAATACATAAGTAGTTTTCATAACGGCACGCATGCCGTTTTAGTGATATTGTAACGGCATGCATGACGTTATGCCTATAAATGAACCAGAACAAGTTCTAAAACGCTGAAATGCGGAACAAAAAATGCGGAGCGCCGAAAATTTGTGCCATGCGATCGCATGGAATAACCCAAAACTTTTCTGCTCAAAAAATAGATATGTTGCGATCGCATGGTATTTGGCCCATGTGATTGCAACTTACCAAATTGTCATGCGATCGCATGGTTTTATGTCTTGCGATTACATGGAATAACTCAAAACTTTTCTGCTAAAAATATGGGTATGTTGCGATCGCAAATACCAAATTTTCATGCGATTGAGGTTTTGATCTCGACTAATAACAATTACAGTTCTTAAACTTTGTGGAATACTGACTTCAGTCTTTGAATTTTTTTATTTATTTCGGATAAGTCCTCCATAAATTGTAGCACACGTCCTCCATATTTTTGCTTCTTTATACTTCAGTCTCCAAATTTTATAAATAAATAGTAAAATACTTCAAAGAACTCACAAATATCAATTGTAGTATCTAAAATAAATGCAAAATCCGCACTTATCAGCGTTATGCCTATAAATGAACTCGAACAAGTTCTAACTTCTTAAAGTAGTAAATTTTGGTACATTTCAACAGTAATATGATGTTTGAGAGTTCCGTAATATAGAAATACTTAAGTACTTTTCATAACGGCAGACATGTCGTTCTAGTGATACCGTAACGGCATGCATGACGTTTTGCTTATAAATGAACCCGAACAGATTCTAACTTTTTAAAGTAGTAAATTTAGGTACATTTGAACAACAATATGATGTTTGAGAGTCCCGAAATAGAGAAATACTTAAGTAGTTTTCATAACGACAGACATGACGTTCTAGTAATACAGTAACGACATGCATGGCGTTATGCCTATAAATGAACCCGAACAGGTTCTAACTTCTTAAAGTAGTAAATTTAGGTACATTTGAACAGCAATATGATCTTTGAGAGTTCTAGAATAGAGAAATATTTAAGTAGTTTTCATAACGGCAGACATGCCGTTCTAGTGATAGCGTAACGACATGCATGACGTTATGCCTATAAATGAACTCGAACAGGTTCTAACTTCTTAAAGTAGTAAATTTAGGTACATTTGAACAGTAATATGATGTTTGAGAGTTTCGGAATACAGAAATACTTAAGTAGTTTCTATAACGGCAGGCGTGCCGTTCTAGTGATACCGTAACGGCACATGTTACGTTATGCTTCAAATCTCTTTCGCAAATATTTTTCAAGCGTTTTATATGCTTATTCAATGTTAGAATAGTTATTATACTGATTCATAAGCAATCTCTCTACCTCTAAAACTATTCTATGACATCTTCTCCATTATGAACACAATATGCATGAATTCTTTTCACATACTAAAGTTCTTTGCTAACAAATCAACTAAATTAAGTATCATTAAGGTCATTATAACAAATATGACACATATTAGCTTATTTGTTAAAAAATAACATCTTTATGGCCGAATTAAGCGAGAAATTAGTATTGTAGGACCATAATGGCAAGCGTGCCGCTTTAGTGTACCCATAACGGCATTGCTGTCGTTATATTTTTAAATTGTTCGGAATGACTTCGAAACTAATACACTAACTTGTTACAGTGATTTTATCAAAAATAAGATGTTCAATGTCGAAGTGAACAATAGATAAGAACTTTTAGGACCATAACGGCAAGTATGCCGTTTTAGTGTACCCATAACGGCATTGTTGCCGTTATAGATGAGTGCTAACTACTAACCTACGTCCAATAGCACTTAACTAGTCTATATATTCAAAGCCAAATATCAAACCCAATGCTAGGTAGATGGTGATAGTCAGTAATTAGATAATGCTATTGGTCCCGTTATACATTGTGAATAACGACATACTTGTCTTTATTTTAAATTTTTAATGCCCTCACATATTAACTCACTAAAACAAACATATATTTAACGAAAGTTATCACATTAAAGGCTATAAACACGTTGAAAGTGGAAAAATAAGATAACTGTATGGGTGCCGTTATAAATCATAGATAACGTCATATATGGCGTTATGGCAAATTATTAGGCAAATGCATATATCAGCAACAATGCTGTAAAGGCCCAATGTTATATATATGCTGACAGTGGAAAAATAAGATAACGGCATGGATGCCGTTATAGATCACAGATAACGGCATATATGACGTTATGGCAGATTCTTAGGCAAATGTATATATCAGAAACAATGTTGTAAAGGTCCAAGGTTATATACATGGTGACAGTGGAAAAATAAGATAACGACATGGATGCCGTTATAGATCACAGATAACGGCATATATGCCGTTATGGCAGATTCTTATTCAAATGCATATATCAGCAACAATGCTGTAAACCAGAACGAAAATTGAGCCAAAAATTGCAGCAATTGATATTAGTATATATATTTTATCTTCTCTAACTACAAATCTAAAATGTAGATAATTTAACAAGTTTACACACCACTCAAAATTACAATGGACAAAGAAAGAGGACAAACATAAAGATTTTTTGGGTTTCTAGGTAGAACAAGTGCAATGAAGATGGTGATGAGAGAGAGACATGGCTGCAATAATTTTCCTAGAGAGAGAAAGAGGAGAACGAAAGATGAAATGAAAAAAATAGAGTATTTTTTGTTTTAAGCACTTGGGGGTATTTTGGATATTGTGTAATATTTTTTATGTTTTATTTAATGGGGGAGGCTATTTACCAAAACATTGTAGAAGTAGACTTATTTTACTAAACTTATTGTTTGACAAGTCCTTTTAACTCAAAAACCCTAGAAATAATAATACTCATGGGAATTGTGGTCGTTGAAGTCGCGATGGTGGTGATGGTAAGTCGAGGGCAGTGGAAAATGGGCACCTGTCGGTCCATTTAGATTCGGGTCGTGCTCGTTTAGGATGAGTTCAGACTTGGACGGAGCCTCATATTTAATTTACGATCGGCTCGTAAATAAAAGTAAAAATTAGATCATCTATCTAAAATTTTTGAAAATTTTGTATTATAGAGCGTAAACTAATTTATTTGTTAAAAAACTATATAACATTCAGTTATACTTTATAAGGCATTTAAATTAATTAATTAATTTATTAACAAAATTATCAATATAACTATTAAAGCCTACTTTTTAAAGACTAAAGGGGGTGTCCTCAACTCAGATTTTAATAGATTTCTTAATATTTATAAATTTTTATAAATTTCATGGAATTTAATAGAATTTGACATATTTGATAAGATTTTAATAGATTTCTATATCATAAATTTTAATAGATTCTCATGGATTTCATTGAATTTGTTGTCTTTTTATTAAAAATTATATTTTCATCTCCTCAATTGTGTCAACTTTAAATTTTGAAAAAATTTTAAAATTTCATCATAACGTTTCAAGTCTATTTTTTTTTTAAAAATCAAATTATGTCTTGACGAGAAATTTGCTCTAAAATTAATGTTGACAAGTAAACTCACCATAAAAGCACAATTTATTTATTTTTTTAAATAGACTAATAGCAAAAAAAAAAAAAAAAAAAAAAAGACAACTAATTCATGATATATTGATACATATAATTTACATTTACACTTTAAATATTAAAAATGAGTATCGAAACGTTTTAACTTTTAAAGAATTCTAAATTATAGAGGTTGATAGAGTTCATATTTGTGATTTTTTTTTTTAACCATAACCACTCATTGTGCATAAACGGATTATTATTATTATTTTTTTTTTTTGGAAATATGGGTATCGTTTTGAGAAAAACGGAATAAAGACGTGAATAATTACAAATTGGTATAAAAGAGTTTCAGTAAAATTTTATGTAAAAGGTGAGAGATTTGTGAGAGATTGAAAGAAAAAAAGTCAATTGATACAAAATAATTTCAGTAAAATTGTATGTGAAAAGTGAGATGTTAGAGAGAGAGAGAGAGAGAGAGAGAGAGATAGAGAAATCAATTGAAATTTTGAGGTTTGGAACAAGAATTGTTAGAATTTTTAGTAGTTATAATTATAGTTCCAAATCTATTGAAATCTGTCAAAATCCATTAATTAATGAAATCTTTAGAAATTCACTAGTTATTGAGGACACCTAAATTTCTAAAGAATCTATATAAATCCGAGTTGGGGACACCTAAATTTCAATGAATTCTATTAAAATTTGAGTTGAGGATACCTAAATTTATGTGAATTTTTCAAATTCATTCAAATCTGAGTTGGAGACACCCCCCTAAGTTTTATCATTACATAAATAAAGGAGAAATTATCGCATTCCACTAAATTATCTATCATACTCCCACAATCTCTATACCGTATCTCACTCAAACTCTCTTGTGCACAGTTTCAAATAGAAACCCTTTTCTCCAAATCTTGAAGATGAAAAACATTTACAATACTTATAACCAAAAATCAAGAACAAAAAAATTGAAACCTTTGAACGGATAATGACATGAGCACATAGTAGCAACAAAACGAGACGGAAAAGCAACGGAAGAAGTAATTCAGAGTCAAAGAAAAAAAGACCATCAAAGAAAATAAAAATCCAGTGAGAAAAAAAGATCAACATTCCAGTTCGACAAGGAGAAAATGTTGTTTTTTATATTTTATTATACTATTATATGCGTATATTAGAATTTTTCAATTTTTTTGGTTTGGGTAATGACGAAAAAAAACAATTAATTGGTGCCATTTTCGAATTAAAGAGCATTTTGTGGTTTGAATGAAGTTGCATGCTCACTATACATGAAGAATACGATTTTTTAAGCATGTATGGGTGTTTTTGAGTTTTCACAAAGTTAAATTAGATTTTGAATTGATGGGGTTATGCCGTTGAACCCTTTTATAATCAAAAATTTCAATTTTAAGGTATTCTGATTGTTAATGACAAAGACAGACGATTGGCCATAATTGGTAGATTTTGTGTTAAAAAATGAACAAATTTGTTGATCTACTTAGTCATCATCAAAGGTTCTTTCATATTTCATATGAAATTTGGAGTAATATGCATCTTTTTTTATTTTTTTTTGTCATTAGTATGCATAATCTATCAATTTTTTCTCTTGTTGCTTAATGTTTTATATTGTTTGTTATCATCTACATATATCTGCTAGTTGTTAATCTAATTGTTCTTTTATTCGATTTGACGAAAATTAGAAAATTATGCTATGCATATTTAGCAGACAACTTCTCCACAATATTACATACTAGTATAGATCTCGATTCATCAGACACTCAAAAGTCATCTGTTTGAATTCATATTTTAAGATTCATTACCAAACATCTATTTTTACTCTTCATATCAATATGCTATCGATAGCTACCACAATTAATTGACTAGTTAAGTACCGGTGTTTCTGATTTTTCAGTGTTACATTATGAAGACAACTATAATATTTAGTTAGATTTAATGTTATCATAATCGGACTCTCCACGTTGTTAGATCATAAACTTACCAAAATCTAGTATTTTTTTATAGATCTAAAATTGGTGTTCTTTTGTATACCAAAAAATTGACATCTGCGTTACTCAACCTACATGTCCATTTTATATCATTTGAATCACAGTTATCACTAATAAAAGTTAACAAGTTGAGCATGCGACTACGATATGTGAATGATCATTGTTAAAATAAAACCAAATATTGATACATTCATGCGTGAACCATATTATTTGAACCATATTAAAGTGTAAATAATCACTGATACTTATATTTGTAATCAGTTACTGCTACAAAGCATTGACTTGATACTTTCTAGAAAAAGCATTGTCTTGATATCTTCATGTGTGAACCATATTATTTGATACCATACTAAGCCATTTATCTTTGTTTTGTTACCATTTAATGTTAATAATATTGTTATTAATAGGTAATAAAAGTCTATTCATTTTTGTAATATTAAAGTGTAATGATCACCGATACTTACATTTGTAATCAATTAATGCTACAAATACGACCCTATTTGTGTGCCTCATGTCCGTTTAGTGTTAAATAAATCGAATATTATTTGCATCTAGTCTATTTTATTATTCGTTACTACTTAATATTACTAATATTGTTATCAAGAGGTAATAAAAGTTTATTCATTTTTGTAATATTAAAGTGTAAATGAGCACCGATACTTACATTTCTAATCACTTATTACTACAAATATGAGACCGTATATATGTGCCTCATGTCCGTTTAGTGTTAAAGAATTCATTTGTAATTATTTGTAATTCATTAACTGAAGATAGAGTATCTTTATAGACCTCATGACTATTGTTTATCTGATTTTAATTGGGATTATTCTGTTGATTTCTTACAGGACTGGGAATATCACATCAAACAGGTGCAGTGGTGCCTTGGTAAAGTCAATGCTTTTTCTAGAAATGATGTTAGATCCACACTGCGAGGTAGGATGTCCGATATTCAAAGGAATATGCTTTTTGAAACCTGCTTCGGACATTTTGTTTAAGCGAATGAGTTTGTTTTAAATCACCAGCTCATTCATCAATTGCTGCTTTGGGAAGTAAAGCAACCAATGTGAATGAGATGTGGTTCAATATGGGTGAATTTTGCTTGATAATTGGGTTACGATGCTTTGGTGAAGAGATACGATCAAATTATGATGAAATATACTAAATGATCAAAATGAGATACTAGGCTATCTGCATACTGTACTCAACTCGGACATTTATGAAATTATTCTAAACAAAGCACAGCTTAGTGACCAGGATGTAGTAAAATTTGGAATTCCTCTCCTACTGACAAATCTTTTGTTCACAACAACATACAAGAGATCCGTGGAAGAGTCACTCATGGTTCTGGTAGACTCTGAGGATATTAATTCATATGATTGGGGTAAAGAATTGTTCAAGTTTACACTATCTTTACTCAGATCTGGACTAAGGAATAAGTCATTGATTGTGGAGGGTGACGGGAGACCTTACAACACCAATAGGCTCAACAGATTCTTAATCGCTTTTCAAGTATGGATATACGAAAGTTTTCCAATTATAGATAGCAAGATCTGCACAAAAATTAGTCATCGATGTCTACGCATTTGAAACTGGACATCCAATGTGCAAGGGAAATTTATATCAAGACTCAATCTCAGAAAAGATATATTCAGTCGTCCCATTGTATGTTAACATTGATACTACCAAAAATTTTGTACTTAAGTTTGTTGTTATTTGTATATTTACTCTATCAATCATGTTATCTTGCAGAAGTTTGTTTCACAGCTACAAGTTTGTCCCATTAAACCAACCAGTGATGAAAGCTAGCAGAATTACACTAAAGGGTTCTATCATGACTTATAAGGACTGCGTGTAGAACACATTGAGGATGACTTTGCCTCTTATAAGGACTGCGTGTAGAACACATTGAGGATGACTTTGCCTCTCATGTGGTACGAAGATCTCCATACATTATGAAGAAACATATTGCACTTGGGTGCAACAATAACAATACTCGATTGTATGGGAACACCATAGAGGTTTGGATGCTTCTTAAGATAAATTTAAAACAATCTACAAACTAATATGATTCATTTGTTTACAAAAATAACCTCTCGCGATTTAGCCTAATGATGATTCGAAGAAAGAGCCACAACTCGATGCAACAATTCACCAATCACTAACACAACAAAATTTCAACATTGCTGACAAAGTTGGTGCTTCCAACTGTTGTCTACCTGTCAAAGAACAATAAACTTCTATTCAGAAACAGCAATCAACAAATAAGTCTGAACCATATGTGACTAAGGTGTCAGAAATCTATAATTATGTACAAATATTTATTGTTAATGGTACAGTATACATAGTATAAATTCTTACTTTTATTTTTCAGCCGTGTTGTTATGATGAGGAATCCATCAAAAGTCGTCTCAGTAACATTTTCACCAAACACGAGAAGGTATCAGACCACTTTATTCTCAAAATGCAATTTTAAAATTTCGTCTTTGCAATGGAAAAGTCAATAGTCGATGCCATAGAAGCTGTTCATCATAATTGTCCAACTGCTATGTCTTCGGGCCATGCAACTTCCAATGTTTTCTGACTTTTCCTTAATCTTTAAATAGTATGCAATTACATAGATGATGTATCTTGTCAATGATATTCTAATTGAGCCCCTAAACAATATTTGTTTACTATATATTTTGTTACCTATTTTGCTGGAATGATGATGCGATGAAGATTTTCTGTCAAAATAGAAGTTCAACTTTACTTCAAAAAGTAACGAGACCACAGAAGACCATCACAAGCGGTGAGATTGATGAACCTAGCTTTGATCTAGGGATTGACTCGCAACCTAATGCCACTTGTCTTCTACTAGATGATGGCCTGGTATTGAGTGAAGAAGACATCAAGATAATTGATGTTGTTGTTGTCTAAAATGTTAGTTTTATTGTACATTGTTATCATTTTATATACAACTTGGATCCTAAAAAATAGATACAAAATACTATTTTTGGATTTTAAGTGTCATTTTCCAAATTAATAAAAAGTCGAATCAATTTTATAGCCAAGTTTAGATATAGATTGATGAACATATTACGATCTCACCGTCCTAACAATTGATTTTTATTTGCAAGTTGGATACACCGGTACCAAGTGTTGACGCATTTGACGAATACGTTGATGGGATTACAATGAAACGCATGAAGATATGTTTAAATGAACCATGCACACGTGTTGTCCAAAATGTTAATAGTTCTGTTGTCAATGTCAACACATTGGACGATGACCTGGTGTTTAGTAAAGAGGACCTCACAAACATGGATGAGTCTGCTGAGCAAAATCATTTTTGATGCGAACCCGCGAAGAATTAAATCTCGGAACCCACAAAAAATTTTGATCTGAACCCCAAGAAAGCTAAAATCTAGCCGCAAGAACTTGAACCGATGAATTCTTGAATCAACGAACCGGAGTTATGAACGCCACAAAGAGATGCAAATTCTTTGATAAGTTTAGGTTAGTTCAATTAAGAACTCGGAAAAAAGTGATATCCTCATTTTGATTAATCTCACAAAAAACGTAATTGTCTATGTTTACAATGAAAATGTGCTTATATAGTAAACATGGAAAGAATCCTAACTTAATTTGGAATTAAGTAAAATTAATTAAATTTAAGAGTCCTAAACGAAAAAGGAAACTAAAACTTGCCAAAATCTGGATTCCTCTGAAAATCATGCCTTGCGATCGCATAGGCATGACCCTTGCAATCGCATGGTTTGCCTCCAAAACATTCTGCTTTTGAAAAGCCAATCTTGCGATCGCAGCCTTCTATAACCATGCGATCGCATGGTTATTTCTTCTGACTCTCTGCGCTGATTTTCTCTAAACTTCGTTTCACGCTTATTTTGGTCGTCCAATGTTCCATTAGTCTCTGATATACCTCCATATGGTCATTAGCTTGAGTCCAATGTAACAAAGGTCCATGGCTTGCTTGAATCGCATCATCCCCTCCTTCTTCAAAAGAATTCGACCTCGAATCACTACAGGCATCTAAGGGATAAAGATCCTTCACATGCTTCCAAAACCAATCACCAGGCTCAAAGATGAATCTGCAGACTTTATTTGCTTTAATATGATGTATTTGAAGCTCATTCGTCTCATATGGATTGCTTCTATAAGCTGGTCATTTTGGAAGAACAGCTCCAGGTACAAAGCGAAGTTGATGTGCAATGTCTAGAATAGGTGGTAGCCTACTAGACATTCCATTTGAAGATACGTCCTCCAATTCCTGCACTAAAGAAATAGCTAAATTGGGGAGGGATTGGTTAATGTCGCTCGCTAATTACAAGGTAGGATTCCTTGTATACTAGCAAAATCAATGGTTGATTTTTCATGAGAGCCCTCTTAATCTCACTTTCTTTTTGCGAAGAAACTCACTTTTGTTTTCTCTCGTGATTTCAAATTATTTTCATCTACAATCTTATTTTTTTCTTCCATCATCTTCTTTTCTTGTGCCTCTAACTCATTTCTTTGTTTCATCTCTTTCTTTTCTTGTACCTCGTCCTCACTTCTTTGTTCCATCTATTTCTTTTCTTGTGCCTCGACCTCATTCTTGTTTTTCTGATCTGCCTGTCTTTTTAGTTTTATTTGGGCATCGTAGACCTGTTGTGGTGTTAAATGGGCAAGTGTAACAGGTTTTCCATCTTTGACAAAGCTGTACCTGTTCTTTGTCCTATCATGCTTCACCTTCCTATCGTACTGCCATGGTCTCCCCAATAAAAGATGGCTAGCATGCATTGGAACCACATCACACAATACTACATCACTATACCTCCTAATAGTAAAACCCACGAAGACTTGCTTAGTAACCTTGACTTCCCCACAATCATTTAACCACGACAACTTATAAGGCTTAGGGTGTTTTAACACAAACAAGCCTAACTTCTCAACAAAGGTGGTACTAACTATATTGGTGCAACTCCCCCCATCTATGATCATACTACACACTTTGTTATCAACAAAACATCGAGTATGGAATATGTTCTCTTGCCCAAGTGTAATGTCATCATTATTAGACATTTGGAGAGAAATAATAAATAATAAAAAATAGAAATTTAAAAAAATTCTTAATTTTCGTTTTTTTTTACTTTTACGATCCAACGCAAGAAACAAAAAAATAAAAATATCATAAAGCAAGAACTATAAAGAATTAGCGTTGGTTCATGAACAGATCGTGCCCAAACAATTCTTTAGTGTTCTTAAAAAAAAAGATTTTTTTTGTGTGGATATGATTCAAGATGAACCTGATAAAAATAAAGTAAAAGATAAAACCTGATTTTAGAGCCAAAGCTCTGATACCAACTGATGCGAACCCGTGAAGAATTAAATCTCGAAACCCACAAAAAAAGTTTGATCTGAACCCCAAGAAAGCTAAAATCTAGCCGCAAGAACTTGACCCAATAAATTCTTAAATCAACGAACCAGAGTTATGAACGCCGCAAAGAGATGCGAATTCTTTGATAAGTTTAGGTTAGTTCAATTAAGAACTCGGAAGAAAGTGATATCCTCACTTTGATTAATCTCACAAAAAACGTAATTGTCTATGTTTACAATGAAAATGTGCTTATATAGTAAACATGGAAAGAATCCTAACCTAATTCAGAATTAAGTAAAACTAATTAAATTTAAGAGTCCTAAACGAAAAAGGAAACTAAAACTTGCCAAAATCCGGATTCCTCCGAAAATCATGCCTTGCGATCGCATAGGCATGACCCTTGCGATCGCATGGTTTGCCTCCAAAACATTCTGCTTTTGAAAAGTCAATCTTGCGATCGCAGCCTTCTATAACCATGCGATCGCATGGTTATTTCTTCTGACTCTCTGCGCTGATTTCCTCTAAACTTCGTTTCACGCTTATTTTGGTCCTCCAATGTTCCATTAGCCTGTGACATACCTCCAATATGGTCATTAGCTTGAGTCCAATGTAACAAAGGTCCATGGCTTGCTGGATCGCATCAATTTTGCTGTCGTGGAAAGAGATGCGTAGGTTCGCATATCTTTTAAAACAATAATCTGTAACTTATATATATATATATATATATATATATATATATATATATTATTTACGTCTATATAGATGTCTTCATAATATCTAAAAAATGAACATATTTATCATCAGGCAATCACACATATCCCATTTGAGATTGACAATGTCAAACCCCTTAACCACGTAAACGAAAAACTAGGCCAACCGCATGTCTTCATTCACCGTTTGTCAAGAGTTTCCATTCTCAGTCCAATGGTTCACAGAAAGTCGAGAAGGTTTCATTTGAATACAAGTTCTGCATGGACTATCATGCAAAGTCTGACATCGAACTGTTCGACCGTTGATATCGTAGAGGCTTTCGCCCCGGTAACAAATTAGTCGACATTTTATTTGCTGCATCTGAGTACAAATCCACATTGTAATATGTTTTACTAACTCATTCATATCCCAAATGGGGTAATAAACAAGGTACAACTTTTTCCGTTGATTTTGTTTTGAAATCCATTTTTCATTCCTTTCATCTACGTAAAGCAAAAAAAAATAAAAAAAATTGAGATCATTTTTTCATCTTCTTATTTAATTTAATAGACTAAATGTTTAAAAATTTAATTGTACGTTTAATTAATTGTTACAAATTTAATGTACGATAATAATGAACAATAAAAGAGTAATAAATAAAATATTAAAAGACAATTGTACATTAATCAACATTAATGGTGAATATGGAATTTAAAAAATTTGTAAGGATAAATAGTTCGAAAATGTTTCTCATTAGTAAAATATAATTTATATATTAATGAACACTAAGGGTGAATATGGGATTTTAAAAAATTTGTAAGGATATAATAGTTCAAAATTGTCTATACCTTTTAAGACCTTTTAGATGTAACTAGCTAATAACACGTGATTTGCATGTGATTTTGTAATAATATCGTGAATTTATTTTTGTTTGTTGAAATTTTTAAATAATAAAAGTTCGATAGTTATTTTTTTTATTTTATCTATCTAACCCTCAATCAGTACCCCAAGTTTAAAGATTATAGAAACTATCAATTTGTTTGAAAATTCAAGAAAAACAATGGAGTACTAAACATGATTAATCATGAACTTTTGAAAAAGGTCGAGACAATAACAAGCAAATAAATTATAGTTTTTCAAGAACTAAAATTTTGGGTTTATATTCCGTCTGATTGCCAACTATTTGAACTTCAAATTAGTCATCGGTTACTTTTTTTCTGTGCTTGAAGTTGATTTTCGTTAATATGAGTACACTTGATATACTAGATGTCGATTTTATATAAAATTCTTGTAAAAACCTTAAAAATTGAGTACCATTATATTTTAAATTTAACAGATTGTAAATAAATCATTTAAATTTAAATATAATAGTCCAAATATATAATTTTAAACTTTTATAATGCAAGTTCAAGCATAAATAAACTAAAATTAACATTTCCACATAAGGGTACGCGTTGATAAGCCAATAATGATTGGTAATCCATATATATGCTTTGTACATCTATCTTTCATGTATAAAAGTTAAGGCATCAGTAAAAGCATCATTTACAATTTTATACGCTTGGTGTATTTTTATAAGTGAAGAACCACATCTCTATAAATTTGGTCTTCAACACTATAATTTTAACAAAAGTCATGCTTCTTCAATTTCTAGAAAATATAGGTGCTCCACTTCCACTGCCACTGTGTGGTGATGTTAATTCTCTAAAGATATTTTATTCTAGGGATTAGGTATATGTATCTATTAGGGTTATGTGTTTTCAATGTAAGGTGTGCAAAAGTTTTCAATTTTACCTGTCAGTTTTATCATCATTGAGAAAAATTATAAACTTATTGATGATAAAATTCACAATAAATCCATTATTATCTTCATTTTTGCATGGCAAATATTTCCTTAATGGCATGGCATTATCAACAAATGTTGCATAATTCATCTATATTTGACAAATCTTGACAGCACCAAACAATCTCTTCGACAATTCCTCATCCAACTGCGCTTCTACCAAGAAACACATGTCCACCGTTACTGTCGTAATGCACCCCAAAGTCAGGCACAAAATTGCGGTATAGATTGCTAAGCTATCAATATCAACATCTATTTCAAGATAATCAGGCCATTTGTGATCATAACAACTCAGGCTTTATCTAATAGGTACACAAAGTAATTTCCACTATAGTTTTCAAGATACATGGTCCCTTCACAATTTTGTTTACAATCTTAAATTTACTGTAGCGAAAAGCATCTTTAGAGTTACATGCTAGCCTCTCTACTTCTCATAGACTGTTGTGAATGGGAAGTAGAAATAATCTACTACACCTGCTACTCTCTAACTTTTTCATACAGAGGCTCATCGCCTTGATTTTTAAACATATGCTCATCGCCTTTGTTTTTCTGACAGAGACATATCGCTTTGTTTTTCTGACAGAGGCTCATCGCCTTGATTTTTAAACATAGGCTCATCGCCTTGTTTTTTAGACAAAGGCTCATCGCCTTGATTTTTAAACATAGGCTCATCGCCTTTGTTTTTCTAACAGAGGCTCACCGCCTTATTCTATTTTCAGACATGATTTATCGCTTAGCCTTGTTTTCAGACAGGATTTCTCGTCTAGCCTTGTTTTCAGATAGGATTTCTCGTCTAGCCTTGTTTTCAGACATGATTCATCACCTAACCTTGTTTTTCAGACATGACTCATCGCCTAACCTTGTTTTTCAGACAAGACTCCTTGCCTAGCCTTGTTTTCAGACATGATTCATCACCTAACCTTGTTTTTCAGACAGGACTCATCGCTTAGCCTTATTTTCAAACAGGATTCCTCGCCTAGCCTTATTTTTCTGGTAGGACTCATCGCCTTGAATTTTTTTTGGAAGCCTCGAGAGAGCTCACATTGGATTGGGCATGCTCGCCTCGGCTCATTTTTTTTAAAGCTAAGGCTTGTCTCCTCGTTTGACTGTTGTAGAAGTAGAGAATATTTTTTTGGCAGGTTAGATCCAGTAGGTGTACTAGGACTTTCCAGCTAGCCTGATCCTTCCTTGGTACCCTCATCATTTATCCACTTTAAATGATTCATTTTTTGCTTTCCTTTATCATCTCGACGTTCGGGCTTGTTCCGAGTCTTCATTTTGTTAGACTCGGGTTCCTTTCGATCTTTCATACTTTTGGTAATGAGAAATGCTTCTTCAGTGTCTACATACTTATCCCCTCTGTTGAGTAACTCATGCATCGTATCCGGTGGATTTTTAGAGAGTGACATCTTGAAAGGATGACTTCGAGTTCCACTCATCATGGCAGTGACTACAACAGACATCTACAGATCTTTGATTCCTAGCGTGGCTCTATTGAACCGGGCAATAAAATCCTTTAGCAGCTCGTCCTTGTCCTGTGTAAATTGCATTAGACTGATAGTAGTTTTCTTAACACGTTTGCTGCTGGCAAAGTGTGCAGTAAAACTTTTAGAAAAATCATCAAATGTACTGATCGATTTTAGAGGAAGGGTGGCTACCCAGTCCCTGGCCTCCCGCCTAAGTGTTGGCAGTGGCGGAAAAGCCATGCACATAATCGCATTAGGAGTGGCTTGCAACCTCATCAAGTCAACAAAAGCCCTGACATGATCGACAGGATTATAAGATTCATCGTACTTCTCCATTTTTGGCCTTTTGAAGTCTCGTGGCAAGGAGACTGTCATCACTTCTAGAGAAAAAAGGATCTTCTTCCAACAACATAAACTATTGCCTACTACTTTTGTTAGACATAGCCTTAGCTATTTTACGACCCATCATGTCTTTTAATTGTTGTTCTAGGCTTAACACTGGTGTCTCAACCAGTGTAGGCGTGGGCATCCATGACGATTGCACCCAATGTAGATTTGAGCCAGATGTCAATGAATAGAAGTGGGGTACGAAAGGTGGAGCCAAAAAAACTGGAGCCAGCGGTGGAGCTGCCGTTGGCGGTGTTTCCATTATTGGAAAATTAGGAGTTTGAGGAGGAGCCCCTGGCAGTGAAGGCCCTACCAGTGGAGGGCTAAGACCTTGGGATAGAGTCTCTGATGGTAACGATTCTACCGGCAAAAGGTTAGGACCCTGTGGTGGCTGAGAAACTGCAGCGTTCTGATCCTAGAGTAGAGCTGTTAAGGCCACCACATGAGCTTGCAGTGCCGCAAGTTGAGCGACAGATGCAAATTCTTATTGTAGGTGATTAGTGGCGGCGTTAGACTCAGTGTCTACATCCCCGACGGGAGATTGTGGAGCGGTTACATTCCTAGCTCTTCTAGTTCGAGCCATGACTTCTTGTGCTGTTTTCCACAGACATCGCCAAATGATGATAAATATTTTTCTACTCCTCCGAGCACGGCGGCTATAGTGATGGAGACTTGTAAAATAGTGGCAGTGCTTATTTCTTCCGTGTCCACTCCGGTGTAATAATCAGTATATGATTAAAACAGATGTACATAATAGCAATATGTAGTGTATGAGAGTTGTCTTTTTACCCTGGGGGTTGTCCTCTATTTATAGGGATGACCTACAGATATGGTATTTAATGGTCGTTAATAGCCGGTGTCCCTTCATCTTCATCATTACTAGGAGTTAATGAGGGATGTTTTATCTTCCCAATTGTTGAGGGATGTTTCATCTTCCCAATAACTGATGATAACTGTTATTCTATGGGTTGCTTGTCTGGTTAACCTAACGACAGTTAGATTATTGTAGTCTATCTGTAAGAGGCATTCTTATGAGACCAACGAAGCGGGCGTCCTAGGACGTGCCACCATTGACAGATAACATATAGCAGCTGTAATTATTTCTATCATTAGTTTTCAATTAATTATATTCAATTCATGAATTGAATGGGTGTGGTAGATAGATAGTTGAATAATTTTAAACCTTGATTAAAATTTAATTGAACTAATTTTAAAGACAATTTAAACTAATTAATAGCAATTTGGGAAATCTAAAATATATGTGAGGCTATTTTGGTCCAAAAATATTTCTCTATTTTAAGGCATTTTAGATTTAGTATAAGTATAGATATAGATTTAGATTTATTATTCCATTACTTTCATGTCGTCAACCGTTGATGCTAAATTATTTAGCTATACATAGACACATTGGGTTGTATTTATAATGTGTGGAATAAATAATTGCTTAATAAGGGATTCACCATTCTCAAAATATGAGAAAGTATATTCAAGAGATTTTCATAAATGAATTGGACTAAGGCTGTGTTTGATTGCAAGTGAAAAATTTGGGTGGAAAGAAAATATTTTCCATAGAAATGAATTACCAAGAAATTATGGGTTGGAAAATGTTAACGTATTTTCCATAGAAAATAAATGAGTTGGAAAAGGTTAACAAATTTTCCATGGAAAATAAATTCTCCTATCCTACAAAGAAAATATTTTCCTTGAAAATAAGGAAAATATGGCCAAAAGTGGAAAAATGAGAAAAAAATTTCCATGGAAAACAAAAGGTTGTAATCAAACACAACAAGGAAAATATATGGGAAAATTCATTTTCCATGGAAAATTTAAGCCAATCAAACACACCCTAAAAGAAAGCTCGCCAGCTATATTTACAAATATATTTTTTCTTACTATATTTATGTATATCTAAAATATTTCTAAAATTGTTTTACAGACCAATTAGATTATGAAAATCAAGTTATTTATAAGTTACATGAACTAGGACTTGACAGTGATTTAATCCAAGTCTAGAGGTTCATGTGGATAGACCAATTACAACAAATTGTATTAACAAGTGGTCTCACTAGAAATTCTCATTTCTTTAGGGATCAAATTGCAATGTGTTGACGGACATTATTACAATTAAGTATAAGTCTATTTATTTTCCTAAATTAAATTAGGAGATAATTATAAGGATAAATATAGAAGATATCCTTGTTAGATAAAATAGTTTTAGATTTAAAACAAGGATGTAGATACTAAATTTTCTAGCCAGTTTAAAAGAGTTTTAATTGGATTCCTACTCTGAAGTAGTTAAGAATCCTAAGGATCTTAGGCCTATATCTTCTCCTGGGCTTTCAGTTTTCTACATTCGTAAGATGGTAGAGAAAAACTGACAGAGAGAGATTACATTTAAAATTGGCCGTTGATAGTAGCCTGGGCTCTAACGTAGAGCCCTACCTTGAGCCCATTGTAGAGAGCCCACCCAGGGGCCCAATATAAAGAGTCCAGCCTACACTCTATTGTCCGGAGCCCAAGTCGAAGACCCGGAGAGTTGGAACCTTCCTACTCGGGTTTTCAACCCTTCAATTTGAAAATATTATGGTACCCAAAGATTATCCACGTGCGTGATGATTGGCGGTTGCAACAGAAAAGATACACACGTCTACTCATTCAACCTCTTCCGAGATGAGGGCACGTGTCTCCCTGATAAGTTGGGATGCCTACCACGTCGACATGAAGAAGTTGCCTATAAATAGCAGCTTATACCATTCCAGGTATCTTCTTCGAAAATTCTGTGATTAAAGTCATTCTACACAATTTCTCATCACATATATCTCCTATTGATTCTTACGCCGGAGTGGGAACGGGGGAGAAGAGCCCTGCCACTTCTTTTTCAGGTTACCAGCCGCGTGCGTCTCCACCATCCGAGGAAGAGATTGAAAACTTCATTGGCGCCGTCTGTGGGAATCTGATCATCATTTTTGCAACCAAAAGCTATGGCAAGACCGAGAATGAGAGGCGCACGCTCAGTCGAGGAAGCTCTCCCTGAAAGGACCGTAGCAGAGTCAGAATCCGAAACTCATGGCGTAGAACCGCCACCACCTTCATATGCTACTGTGGATCAGTTTGAAACCTTGCAGACCCAGATGACCGCTATGATGACTCTTCTTTAGAATCAAATCCACGCTAGTACAAACCACGTCACGTCGCCTCTAGTAGACCCTGCAGAGCATACTCTTGTACAACTCTCACAGGAAGACCCAGCAGTACCTGTGGTCGATCGAGAAGTTCCACATTCTCTCGCGCAGGACCCTGTCAATCGGTCTCTATCCCCGCTACATTCTCCAACTGTAGACTTGGAACAAAAGCTGGACGAAATGTTGACCCAAAAAATAGAAAGTGCCTTGACAAAGAGGAAGGATAAGCGCCGACAAATGGTATTGGAGGAAGACCTGTTTGCTCCTGAAATCATGGATGTACCTCTGCCAAAGGGGTTCAAGCAGCCGATAATAGAGTCATATGATGGAGTCACCGACCCTCTTGATCACCTCCGTATGTTCGTTGACATGATGAGGTTGTATGCTGTACCGGACGCAGTAATGTGTCGGTCTTTTCCTCCAACACTACGTAGAGAGGCCAGAGATTGGGTGGCCACTTTAGTCCCTCGATTAATCAAAACTTTTGATCAGCTCTCTCAAAGCTTTGTGGCGTATTTCTTAAGTAGCAAGAGAAAGAGAAAAACCGCCATAGGTCTAATGCAAGTTATTCAAGAAAAAGAGGAAACTCTACAAGATTATCTCGCCCGTTTCAGCAGAGCCACTTTGGGGATAAAAGACCTTCAGATTTCAGCAGTAGGGACCGCCATAATGAATGGAACCCAAAATCGATCCTTTAAGATGTCCCTCTCAAAAAATCCACCGGAGTCGATGCAGGAGTTGTTGAGAAAGGGGGATAAGTATGCAGATGCTGAGGAGGCAGAGAGAGTGACTAAGAGTCTGCATGAAGGAAGAGAGCCCGAGACCAACAAGCGAAAAGTCTCATGACAACCAGTGCGTGAGAGATGATAAGGAAAAGCAGAAGGTCGGGCCTCGCGACCAACCCCAGTCTAATAAGTGGCCCCTTCGACCACAGTATGAAGGTACTAAAGTTTTCACTCCTTTGAATACCTCTCGAGCCAATGTGTTAATGGAAATTCGTGACATGAGAGAACTTGAATGGCCTCAGAGGATGACAACACTGCCAAATAAGAGAGATAAGAGAAAGTATTGCTATTTTCATAGAGACCACGGACATGATACTGAGAATTGCTTTCAGCTGAAGGAAGAGCTCGAGCGGTTGTTGAAAAGAGGCTTCTTAGCTAGATATATGAAAAATGACCGTAGGAAAGAAACGATTGTAGAGTCGCCAACGAACCCACCCCCTCGGGCGGGAGTCATAAATATCATATCAAGAAGAATAGCCGTAGGAGGAGACTCGAACTCGGCCAGGAAAAATTATGCTCGCTCGAGTGGGATGGGCTCCAATTAAAAGAAAACTAGATACAGTCAAGACATAACATTTGGTGAAGAAGATCTGATAGGGGTGGTATGCCTCTACGATGACGTCCTAGTAATCACAGGTGATATCGCCGATTTCGATGTAAAAAGGGTGTTGATAGACAATGGTAGCACAGCAGATGTCCTAACTTGGGATGCACTATTAGGCTTGAAGGCGCAACTTGAAAAGTTACGGCCGGTTACTACTCTTTTACAGGGTTTTGGAGGAGCCACGGTAACTCCTAAAGGGACCATAGAGCTACCAGTCACCTTGGGAACCTACCCGACTAGCGTTACGATCGTGACAAAATTTTTGGTGCTAAAAACTCCCATGGCTTACAACGCCATATACGACAGACCTCTCCTGAATGCCACCAGGGAAGTGGTATCAACTTATCACCAATCTATGAAGTTTCCAACGAGTCGAGGTGTAGGATGTGTGAGGAGAGATCAACATATATCCAGAAGATGCTACGTAGACAGCATACAGGTCCGAAGGGTTGAGCCCGTAATGATGCTCGACATCGAACCATTGAATGGAAGAATTGAACCACTTAACACAACAGAAAAGATTATGGTGACATATGGGAAAATGTTGGTAATCGGTGGAGGACTACCAGCTGAAGAAAATGAAAAGATGATAGCTTGCCTATGTGACAATTTGGATGTATTCACGTGGACTCCAAACGACATCCCAGGGATTAGCCCTACCATATCACAACATCGCTTGGGAGTCTTACCAGGGTCAAAACCCGTAAACTAGAAAAAGAGAAATTTTGCCCCAGAAAGACAGAACGCAATAAAACATGAGGTACAGAAACTGCTCGAGGCAGGTTTCATAAGAGAAGTACAATACCCAGAATGGCTAGCCAACGTTGTTTTGGTAAAGAAGTCCAACGATAAATGGCGTATGTGTGTGGATTACACTGGTTTGAATAAGGCCTGCCCAAAAGACTCCTACCCGCTGCCAAGGATAGATCACTTGGTAGATGCTACATCTGGCCACGAAAGGCTAAGCTTTTTAGACGCTTTTTCTAGATATCATCAAATTTCTATGGCCGAATTTGAACAAGAAAAAACTTCTTTCATAACTGATTTTGGGACATACTATTATACAGCCATGCCTTTTGGCTTGAAAAAGGTGGGGGCCACCTATCAGAGGATGGTGAACAAGGTATTCGGAGGACTCATCAGAAAAACAGTTGAGGCCTATGTCGATGACATGGTAGTCAAAAGCACCCAGTCGACAGATCACGCGACCGATCTACAAAAAGTATTTGACGTTTCACGACAGAACAAGCTGAAGCTAAATCCCAAAAAGTGTGTGTTTGGGGCGGCATGAGGAAAATTCCTGGGATTCATGATCACTCAGAGGGAAATTGAAGCCAACCCGGATAAGATCAGAGCAATCCTCGATATGAAGAGTCCCGTTAGCAAAGAGGTGCAAAGGCTGACTGGTCGAATAGCATCCCTTAACCGATTTATGAGCAGGGCAGCAGATAAGTGTCACCATTTTTTCAAGGCAGTAGGGGGCTCAACCAATTTTCAATGGACTAGAGAATGCGAGGAGTCACTTGAAATGCTTAAGCAATCGTTACAGCAACCCCCAGTGTTAACTTGTCCCAGTCCAGGAGACATACTTAGTTTGTACCTAGCAGTTTCAGAACGTGTTGTTAGCGCTGTGCTGGTAAAAGACCTTGGGAAAGTTAAGAAACCAATATACTATGTCAGTCAAGTTTTGAGGGGAGCAGAGACACGGTATAGCTTAACCGAGCATTTGGTATTGGCATTAATAGTAGCAGTTAGAAAACTGAGGCCCTATTTTCAGACTCATACAGTACAAGTCATGACCGATCAACCTTTGAAGCAAATTATCCATCGACCAGAAACCTCTGGAAGGTTATTGAAATGGGCAATGGAACTCACTGAATTCGACATAGAATTCAAGCCAAGGATAGCCATAAAACTCCAAGTATTAGCAGATTTTATCGCAATACTCACTGCCCCTCCAATGTCAAAAGAGGGGAAAGAAGCGAGGACATAATGGAAAATATATGTGGATGGGTTGTCTAACAATGAAGGTTCGGGGGCGGGCGTTATTTTGATAAGCCCAGACTCCGAAGAACTAGAGTATTCTCTACGCTTTAGATTCCCTGCCACCAACAACGACGCAGAGTATGAGGCTGTAATAACTGGGCTAAGCATTGCAGTCCGGCTGGGGTTATCTTTGGTGGAAGTATATAGTGATTCACAATTGGTTGTGGGACAAATAATGGGGGAATATGAATCGAAAGATGATAAGATGGCAGCTTACCTAATGAAAGTGAGAGACCTACATAGGCGATTTAGCAATTTTAAAATTAAAAAGGTCTCCCGAAAGGATAATACTAGGGCTGATGCATTATCCAAGTTGGCGTCTGCCAATCCAAAACACCTGCCACCATCAGCTAATGTGCAAGTGCTCTGTCAGCCAAGTATTGTAAATACAATCGAAATCAAAGAAATCAATGCCAAGTGTAGCTGGATAGACTCTATAGTAGACTACATAGTGGATAATAAGCTGCCTGAAAACCCAGCTGAGGCAAAAAGGCTCAGAGCTCGAGCAACCATGAAGTGCCTTTCTCCAGCAGAAGCCCATGAAGTTCTGTATGAGATACACAGCGGCATATGTGGCAACCACCAAGGGGCCTCAGCTTTGGCTTTCAAAGCACTTAGACAAGGCTGCTACTGGCCTGATATGAAAGAAGATGCTAAGAATGTGGTGAAGAAATGCGATACTTGCCAACGACATGGTAACTTGATACACGTCCCAACAGAACAGCAGTCTGCAATTTTTGGGGTGTGTCCTTTCTTCTAGTGGGGGATGGACATCCTAGGACCTTTGCCTGTGGCTAAAGGGCAGAGAAAATTCCTTCTGGTGGCTAAGTCAGTAGATCGACCCCATCGCCATCCGGGCTGAGCTTGATCTTCTAGAGGGAGTAAGAGAGAAGACAGCCGTAAGAATAGCAGCGTATAAGCGGAAGGCAGTTGAACACTTCAACCAGCAGGTTAAACCCAGATTTTTTCATACAAGGGACTTGGTCCTGAGGAATGTTATGGCAGCAGGGCACCCCCCTACCAAGCTAGGGGCAAACTGGGAAGGACCATATGAGGTCATCAGGAGTATCGGAAGAGGAGCTTATAGCTTAAAAGACTTGACAGGAAAACCATTGGGCAGGCCATGGAATGTCGAACACCTCAAACAATATTATCAGTAGGATGCACCCATCAACGATTCTTTATTTTTCTTTTTGTTTCAATAAAGACATTACAAGTCTTTCCAATGTAATGTAATGTTATCTGTTGATCCCCTTAAAGGATTCCAACACTTTGTACAGCAGTACTATGTTTTAAATTAATAAAAAGCATGGACAATGGCAAATGATGAGGGGGCTAAGGAAAGGCCAGTATAGCTGGGATGTCCCGGTGCCCCTACTGAGTCATAGATCTTCGCGACCTTTGGACAACTGCACAACAAAAACAATCATGTCTACTTTGACAAAACAAAACCATCAAGTTGGGTAGAGGCATTAAATCACACACAATGATGGGTGATAGGTCGATAAACCCATTAGTTGGTTAAAAAATTTAGCTACAAGTTGGGTAGAGGCGTTAAATCACCCACAATGATGGGTGATAGGCCGATAAACCCATTAGTTGGTTGAAAAATTCAGCCACAAGTTGGGTAGAAGCGTTAAATCACCCACAATGATGGGTGATAGGCCGATAAACCCATTAGTCGGTTAAAAATTTCAGCTACAAGTTGGGTAGACGCATTAAATCACCCGCAAAGATGGGTGATATGCCGATAAACCCATTTAAAAAAAAAGTGGTGGTCGACGAACAAAATAGTGTTCGACTGCAAATGTGGTCGACCACCATAATTATGGTCGACCCAAAGTGGTCGACCACTGTTGGTCGACCCAAGGTGGTCGACCACTTTGGCCGAATTCAATGTTCAAAATCGGCCACTATGTTCAATTATGTATGGCCAGAAAGCGTGTTGACGATAAAACGACCCAACTTAAAAATTAAAATAGAGCATACATAATTACGAACACAATTATGAATGTTTAAAGCAAGTGGATATCAACACAAGTTCTCCAAAATAGGCGACTGAGTCATGCCTACCCACATCCCGGGCCAAGAGAAATCAAAATTCTCTAAGACAAGCATCGATTATACTCTCATATTCCAAGACAAAATAATAAGACTTTCGAAACATTGTTTTACGCTCACATCCTGGGCCAAGAAAGTTTACGAAGTCTTACAAAAATAGAGAGAGACAAAAAAGCAGGCGTCAAGCTGAAGGACCGCCAACATTCCCTCCCCTAGATGTGCCGTCCCTACGACCCTTAGGAAAACTCTTCTTGGGAGCTGACTCAACCGTCCGCTGTCTGGCCATGAAACGCTCGAGCCCCAAAGGGTCAAGTGATGGATGCTCCTCAGCTAACCACTTCTTGGTGAGACTTATAGAAGTCTTCATCGACTCTGCTCCGTACATGTGCATGCAACTAGAAAACTCCGAGGAGGCTTTGTAGCTAGAAACAGCATCTTCTTGAGAGCGAGCCAGTGTGGAGCACATTGAGTCAATCTCATCCTCCTGTGCCTTGGCCCTAGACTCAGCTAACTTGGCTTGGCTGCTCTTTTCACCTATCTCCTTCTTCAAGTTCGTAACCTCCGTTCTCAACTCTGCCTCTTGAAGATCCATATGTTCCAAATGCCTCTCCAAATCTTCATTCGCTAAGGCCATGGCGTCTTGCATAGTAATCATCTGACAAATGGATTCCAAAGCCAAGATCAGTCATAAAGTGGACACAAAGTAAAAATAAAAAAGAAAAGAGGGAAGAAATGAAACATTACCCTCCTGGTGTACACCGCTAAGGTCTTGTTCACCGAAGAAACCTTCCTCCGAGATAACCCAGTACGCAGGGGCTCCAGTGCACAGCTTCGAACCAATTCAAGGTCCCTGTTAGCATTAGTGAGCGAAAAACAAATATCATGGAGAGTGGTCTCATCATCAAGAGGATCGTTATCAGGCCGATCAATAGGCACATCCTTGAGGTATCTTCCTCGGCCGCCTCATTTCTCTACGTTGGTAGTAGTTAGAGCCTTCTTGCCTGAGGCAGACCCTTTGCCTTTGTCTGAGATCTTCTTTCTCTTACTCGGAGCATGATATTTCACTGGCCCCTCATCATCAGTAGCTAAATGAATAGAATTCAACACAGCATTCAAATCATACTCAACACCTTCCATACCTGAATATATATATATATATATATATATATATATAATAACTCCATATAATGTGTAAAAGCAGGAAGGTTAGCGGAGGATGTGCCTACCAATGGGACGACCGATTCCCACGGTCAGCATGTTACGATCTGTTAAAACTTTGTTTAGCTCCGAACCAGGAGGGTCTAAATTCATAAGCTGGTCAATTTGTTTTTGGAGGCAAGGAGTGATGTCTACTGGACTATTGAATAGTCAAATTTGAGGATGTTTCCAAAAAGTATCGAAAGGAAAACTACCAGAGACAGGCCTAACAAAGAAAAAACGGTTCTTCCACCCGCTGTTCGAATTCCTATAATGAGGCACATGGAAAGGGACCCGAGTGGAAAAGTATATGTAACTGTCACAGGACACTAAGCGGTGCATTTCAAAGATACACCTAAAAAGGTCAGTGGAAGGATCAATATCATGAAGGAGGCACATGTATAGAAAGTAGAGGGCTAACCTCCAAGCATTTGGGGCCACCTGGCTGGGAGTTAAGTGGAACTCACGAAATATGGCAACGAAATATGGATGTATTGGAAACCTAAGCCCTCCATCCACACTATCTTTGTAAATGGAAACCTCGAAGGGATTGGACCCAGGAAGCCTTTCTGTGGGAAGCGGGGCTCTCTATATGTGGTCGTCAAAAATCTTATATTTTGCTAACAACCTATCCAATTTGGTCTCAGAGTTGTACACACTATAACCTTTGGGAATATTAAGAGGTACTATGTGCCCAGAAGGGGACCTGCCAATTTGAATATTGGCAGAAGATGATCTTATAGGTGGCATTCTACCCCCGGCTCACGCAACGCCAGTCGAACGATCACCCAGCTCCAAGAAATCATTCGACTGTCAGGTAACCTCTGACACCGATCGACTCTCCCTAATTCAGAAAGCGTTCGACGACCGAGAAGTCCGTCGATCGATTAATTTCTTAGAACTACTGCGATCGCTCGACTGACTACTTGATCCACTACGGCTCTCGCCGGTGGAATCAAAGGAAGATTCATTATCAGAGGATAGTACTACCCTAGGCATGGAAGTAGACAAGTTGGAAAACAAAGTCTGTCGGGCTATAAAAAAATATATAAATAGAAGTCAACAAAGGGCTATGGACCTTTTTGACTATCCCACGGCCGGTTGACAAAACAAAGCACCTAGTCGAAATGCCCTTCAGCAGGTGAGCTACAATTCATGAAGAAAAAGACGTCCCAAATTTCAAGACCTTGAAGGAGATTGGACCAAATAAGAAAGAAAATTTGTTTGGACATAAGCAAAATACTCACCTTGGCCGGTCTTCCGTGTAGACCAGCTATGGTCTACCACGCTGCTCGGTCTACCACTGTGCTTGGTTGACCGCCTTGGACAGTGAGCGGCCGGCCGACGGGTCGGCGAGTATAGACAATCAGGTGACCGCGAAAAATTTCAAAGTTTCTTTTAGAGAGGAGGATTTTGGCAATTTTGCTTGTAAGAGAGTAAAAATGAAACAAGAAATGAGTAAAAATACCTCCCTTTATATAGAGTAAGAAAGAGCGGGAAATGAAAATTTAAAATCTTTGAATTTTAAAAGAAATGAGGGAAATGAAAGTTGAAGGGTTCAATTTTCAAAATTTGAAAATTTCAAAATTAAAACCAAGTCACTGCTATTTTCAAAAGAAAGGAGGGAAATTAAAGTTTCATTCAAAAAAAAAAAAAAAAAAAAAATTTTTGCTGTGATGAAAAATCCTCACAGTGGTCGACCGACCACTGTTGTCGGTCGATCGCTGTTGCAACGGTCGACCAACAGCAGTTGGTCGACCACTGTTTTCACAGTGGTCGATCACTGTTGGTCGACCACTGTTTTAACAGTGGTCGACCACTGTTTTAACAGTGAATATTGATCCTCAAGTCCATTTATTTTTCTGTCATTGTTATTTCTATTTAACATGCAAAATTATTATTACCTACCTTATCATAGTGTTGTACTTATGAAAAGAAAATTTCATTTAACTTCCATCAACAAAAAAACAACCTATGTTATTATATATATAAGTATTTTATACTCATTAATGATAACTATCACTAATGAGTAGGGGGGCTTATGATGGTAGCCTGGGCTCTAACGTAGAGCCCTACCTTGAGCCCATTGTAGAGAGCCCACCCAGGGGCCCAATATAAAGAGTCCAGCCTATACTCTATTGTCCGGAGCCCAAGTCGAAGACCCGGGGAGTTGGAACCTTCCTACTCGGGTTTTCGACCCTTCAATTTGAAAATATTATGGTACCCAAAGATTATCCACGTGCGTGATGATCAGAGGTTGCAACAGAAAAGATACACACGTCTACTCATTCAACCTCTTCCGAGATGAGGGCACGTGTCTCCCTGATAAGTTGGGATGCCTGCCACGTCGACATGAAGAAGTTGCCTATAAATAGCAGCTTATACCATTCCAGGTATCTTCTTCGAAAATTCTTTGATTAAAGTCATTCTACACAATTTCTCATCACATATATCTCCTATTGATTCTTACGCTGGAGTGGGAACGGGGGAGAAGAGCCCCGCCACTTCTTTTTCAGGTTACCAGCCGCGTGCGTCTCCACCATCCGAGGAAGAGATTGAAAACTTCAGCCGTCAGAATTTGGTGTGTAGAACTCTTCTTTACTCAACTTTAAATTTGCTTCAATTGGAGTGTTGCTTGGCAGAGTTGCACTCGTATTCTTGAACTTTATCAACAAAACCTTAGCATATTTCTTTTGTGAAATCACAATCTCATCAGCTTTTTCTACTTTAATTCAAAGGAAATAATATATAAAATCCATGTTTGTCATCTCGAACTCTTTTATCATTCATGTCTTGAGTTCATAACAAATCAGTTTGTTGTTGATTGTAATATTGAAATCATCAACATACAAAAAAATGATGAAATATTAATGTTGATGTTCCTTGGTGTAGACTGAACTGGGAATTAATAGACAAGCAAGCGGAAATTTAAAATTTAATTATCACACCACATCTACAATGATGTTATAGCATGATTCGTGATAGAGACTTTAACTCTCACTACAAGAAATTTCACATTTAACAACGAAAAATTTGGTTTTGTAAAGCCTCTCGACAACAATTTTTCGACGAAACAATCTAAAAATGACTTTCTACGATAAACAATTGCATTGTTAAAAGTGAAATTTCTTGTAGTGTCTTGAAGACAAGTTCTACAAATTTGAATTCTCTAGCTCATCCACTAATTTTCTTTCTTTAGATCTCGATCTATCATAATTATTCAATTGTTTAGCCTCTAATAGTAATCTAAATTGGCAAGATTAAAAGACAAAATCATTTAGTGACCCTTACAAGTAAGGGACTGATTATCTCTCTATTTGAGACTAGGGTTTTACTTAATTTTGTGCTAGTAGAATTGTGTTGTAAATTTCTAAAATTTAGGCATCTAAATATATAGGTTTTTGCAAGTCCTAATCCTATTAGGATAAGTCAAAGCCAATATTCAATTAATGAGACCAACAATCAATCAACACATTTAATTGATTTTGGCCCATTAATAATAATGTCCAATATTTAACAATTAAATTTTCACCATTTTTATCTTCCAACGTATTGAAAAAGTTATACCTGTTTGATTTATAAATTAATTCCATCAAATAATTAATTCACATTTATTTGTCCAAAATTGACATCTATCAATTTGTCAAAGTATTCCATGTAACGAGATTTGTGATGTTGTATGACAATATCTTTAAATGTCCATCTAACATGAAAACAATCCGTTTATCAATTATGTCCCAATTGGCTACACGATATGGAATAGTGCCAATTCCATTTTACCAATCACATTCTCCATCACTTAAGAAATCAATTTTACGAGTTCTATTTGAAACCCCTTAAGTCCACGAATGTCAAGACATAGTATCTTACAGTCTAAGAGCGACGTATCTTACAGTCTAAGAGCGATAAATTTCATCTTGATCATTCAACATTCTTCGTGTGATTACGGTCATATCCAATTAGTGATGTATTAATAACCCCAAACGAGCCACATCCAACCACCATCAAAATATGACACTCTACACATAAAATTCTATATTGATATCAAGTTTAAGGGTCAATTTCACAATTGTTATATAGAGATAGTCCAGTAATACTAAGATAATCATACATGTATAATCTCTAAGATGGATCTCCAATAGACTTGTTCAACTAACAAGCATCCATATATTTACTCGAGTGTTCCACACTCTAGTCCGTGAGATCAACTTTTCGATAAAATCTCGTAAGTGTACGGGTTCGTTGACAAGTAATAGTAAACCGAGTAAAAGATTGACGTTCTCACGAAGATTTAGAGCTTAGTTTAATTTCAACCAATTCAATCTTGAACCAAATACACACAATAAAATATTTAATTAAGTGACAATGACTATATCTATGCTAAATCAATGGTTTAAATTAAGTGCAATTATGAAATTTGAAATTCCAATAAAAGATATATGATAGGAATCCGACTCTATTATTAGTATCTATTTTAATTCTCAAATTTCTACTTTTAATCCAATTATACTTAAATTGACGATGAGTAATCCTAAGTTGTCCAATAATTGTTAAAATAAAATCTTTAGTCTTTAATTACATACAAATAATTAAAGAATATATATCATGTCAAAATATCAAGTACAATTAATTCAGAAAAATACATGTCTCCATTGGTGATGAAATCGAGATGGTTGAATCTTCCACAGTCTAATCACATCAATAATGCTTAATAGAACTGTTGACGTCGGAACATGTAACGTCCACGTGTCAACAGATCTCCAATCACTCCTCTGCCAACTCGTATGTTACCTACACATTCGGACAATCGTTAGGCACCAAGATCTCTGGAAAAAGAGGGTCTGACGATCGTTGGTATTCCGACGATCAAGTCAACTGTCGGTATATGGATGATACACGGGGAGTGAAAATAACTGGGTGTGGGAGGGACAAGCAGGCAGAGATTTGAGCAGAGTTTAGGGTGGGATTTTAAGCGTAAAGAGAACGTACCTTGGAACAACCGGAGACGTTGTATTTATAACGCATGAGTCCTGATTGATTTTGGAAACAAATCAATCAGATACCCGATCGGATCCCCCTTCCTTATGGGATAGGGATCATTCATTACCCAGGCAATCTCTAAAATTATCTTCCTTCTTTGAGTTTATCACGTTGCATGATTTTAGGAGATTATGATTCAGTTTTTTTGTAAGGATCCGTGCGCCAATCCAACGTAATCTGACCTTAATTACCTCTATGGTCATTCCAGAATATCCTGCTACCTGTCAATTGCGGTAAATACGAGGCCTGCGAGGCCCTATGGATCGGTCGTGAATGTTGAGGCCCTCTCTGGGCCTCGCGATATTATGGCTCGAGAGTGCTAAGATGTCTGATGGGCCTCCAACCCCCTTTTTAGGATTTGCGAGGCCCTAGCGGGGCCTTTATGGGACTCCCGTTGGGCCTTTACTAACGTGGGAGCCCTATCAAAATCAGGTGGTAACAAGAATCTCTATCTATAAAGGTGCAGAAGAGAAGAACAAAAAGTTATAATTGACCTGGAAACCATTAACATTATTTATTATATTTAGTATACCATAGTCTAATTAGAACTCCATCAATTCTAATTGTACTAGGATCTGGTCTCTACACATTACAAAGCCCGTACTCAGTTTAGATGTTTCTAGGGGCCAATCAACAAATCATTTAATAGCTCTATTAATTAGATAGCCCATATAATTGCAATTTAATATATAGCCTATTACAGAGATAATAATCCAACAATCTCACACTTGAGCTACATATGTTATTCGAAACAATTATATCTTAAACTTTATGTATACGCTGAAATTGCTATCTTGCCTTGAAACATCTCCGTAATTACAATTTGGTCCATCTACTACATCAACATGAGATCAAAGCGGTCTTCGTCACATTAGTTCGTAACTAAACCCGTCAATGGTCAAGATACCAACATATTCAATGACAACATGGAAATTACATGCAATGTAATCTTAACACATGTCTATTTCTAACTAGTCTTACTTTATTCTTTAATGAGATCATACTAGAGTTTTCCAATCTTAATGTCAAACCACATTTGGAATAACATTCAGAGACTAAAATAAATTATTTATTATTCAAAATAATCATAAAACATGTCTATTACATTTAAAACGACAAAATTCCACTAAACCAGCACATCATCAAATAATACAACACCCATATGAGCAGTGTGCTCATGGCAGTAAACCCTTGGTGAGCAGATCCGCAATCATGGAGTTTGTACTAATATGCTTTATAGACATTTGACCACTCTGAACTCTTTCTTTAACAACAAGAAACTTGATGTCTATGTGCTTAGATTTCGTAGAGTTTCTATTGTTGTTAGAATATAGTACATCCGATCTATTGTCACAATGTAACCTCAATGGTCTTTCAATATCATCTACAACACGCAACCTAGTGACAAAGTTTCGCAGCCATATTCCATGATTTGATGCCACATAACAAGCTGCATATTCAGCTGTCATGGTAGATGGAGCTATAAGTGTTTGCTTAACACTTTTCTAGGAAATAGCTTCTCCAGCAAGAAAATAAATATAGCCCAATGTGGATCTTTTACTTTCTTAGCATCCAACAAAGTCGAAATCAGAATATACAATGATCTCCAAATGATCTGATTTTCGATAGGTGAGCATATCATCTTTTGTTTTCTGTAAATAATGCATAACCCTCTTGGCTACAATCCAATGGTCCATCCCAGGGTTACTTAAATATCTACCTAATAATTCCATATGAACGTTATATCTAGACACGTACATACTTGGGCATATATAAGATTCCCTACAGTTGATGCAAAAAGGATCTTCTGCATTTCCTTTACTTCAAACTCATTCTTTGGGCAGTGATTGAGACTGAATTTGTCTCTCTTAGAAATGGGTGTATCTCCCGATTTACAATCCTTCGTGCCGAATCTCTCGGGAATTCTTTGGATATAGATTTTTTGTGATAACTCAAGGATACCTTGAGAGCGATCTCGATGTATCTTTATGCCTAGTACAAAAGAGGTGTCCCTAAGATCTTTCATTTCAAAATTCTTAGTTAGAAATCTCTTGGTTTCGTGCAATAAGCCCATATCGTTGCTAGCAAGCAGTATATCATCGACATTTAAGACCAAGAAGATGTATTTACTCCCACTGAACTTGTAGTACACACAATCTTCCACTGCATTTACTTCAAAACCAAATCAAGTAATGACTTGATGAAATTTGTAATACCATTGACGGAAAACTTGCTTGAGACCATAGATGGATTTCTTCAATTTGCAGACCATTCTCTTTGGATCACCTGATACAAAGTTTTTTTACTACACCATATATATCGTTTCTTCAATATCACCATTGAGAAACGCAGTCTTTATATCTATCTGATGTAGCTCCAAATCAAAATGAGCTATTAATGTCATTATTATCCTGAAAGAGTCTTTTGATGAAATCGGAGAGAAAGTCTCTTTATAATCAATGCATTCTTTCTGAGTGAAAATTTTGGCCACCAGACAAGCCTTATATCTCTCAACATTGCCTTTTGAATCTCTTTTGGTTTTAAATATCCATTTACAACCAATAGGCTTCACACCGATAGGCATTCGACAGGATCTCAAACGTTATTGGTTTTCATAGATTTCATCTCATCTACATAGCATCAATCCACTTTTGAGAATTAGAACTTTGATTGGCTTGATGGAAGTTGATTGGATATTCTTCCACCAGTTATATATCACCATCATGTTCTTGGAGAAAAATGATATAGTCATCCAAACACGTCCTTCTCATTTCTCTAGTAGATCTTCGCAATGGCATTTGTTCTTGAGGTTGTTGAGTTTGCTCATCAGGAGCAAGAACTTCATTTGGATAGGAAAGTTGTCAACATTTTCTTGATAATATGGATTCGCTTCTTGAACAATGTTAGTAATATGATCATTGTCAATAGCGACAGCGGGAAGAGAAATGATTTCCTCTTCAAAGACGATATTCCTAACCTTATCTTTCCCTCCAAACTCAACATTCTCAAAGAACTTCGCAGTTTCTATCTAAAAAAGGGACCTAGTCAAGGGATCATAGAATTTATAACCCTTGGACTGTTCAGGGTACCCAACAAAATAGCAGCTTACAATTCCGGAGTTCAGTTTCTTTTCACTTGGCATGTAAGGCCTTGCTTCATCTGGACATCCCCAAATGTGCAAGTGCCTAATACCAGGCTTCTTGCTAATCCAAAGTTCATAAGGAATTTTAGTTACTGCTTTACTTATGACCTTGTTAAGGATATATGTTACAATCTTTAGTACTTCTCCGAGTGATTTTGGTAAAAAAGAATGACTAATCACACTTCTTACAATGTCCTTAAGCGTTCTGTTTCACCTCTCAGCAACACCATTCATGATAGGTTTTCCCAGCATTGTGTATTGTGGGATGATACCGCATTCCTCTAGGTATTTAGTGAAATGTCCTAGACGTTGTTCACCAGATCTATCATATCTGCCATAATATTCACCACCGATCAGATTTGACGGCTTTAATCTTCTTGCCAAGTTGATTTTCAAGTTCAGCTTTGAAGGCCTTAAACACATCCAATGATTAAGACTTTTCATGAATTAAATATAGGTAACCATATCGTGAATAATCTCTATAAACGTAATAAAATATCGTTGACCATTCCATAAGGCTATAGGGAATGGTTTGCAAATATCAGTATGAATTAGTTGTAAGACGTCAGAACTTATGTTGGCTCCTAATTTCCTAATGTTTGTTTGCTTTTCCTTTATACATTCGACACAGAATTGAATGTTTGTCAATTCAATAGGATCAATAATCCCATTTGACACAAGTCTTTCAATTTTCTATTTAGAGATATGCCCTAAGCATTTGTGCCACAATGCAGTGGAATCCTCATTAGTTAATTTATTTATTGTACTGTATGAACTTGTATGCAAAGTTTCATTAGACGAGGCATTGGTATTTATCAAATATAGGTTATCATTCAAACATAAAGAATCGATACCAATAAGATTTGAATTTCGAAAGAGAGTAACTTTATTGTTTTCAAATGAACAAAGAAAACCAGATTTGTCCAATTCAGCAACAGAAATTAAATTCTGTCTAAATGACAGTACAACATAAATCTCTTCTAAATTCAAAAATTGACTAGTGCTTAATAATAGCCTAAAATTGCTAATAGCCTCAACTGCAAATGTATTTCCATCATCCACATAGATGAATCTTTCAGCATCATTTGACTTTCGGCTCAACAGACAACCATGCATAGATACACTTACTTGAATAGTAGCACCAGAATCCATCCACCATGTATGTTTAGGTACAGAAGCTAAATTAACTTCATAACAATCCAAAGCAAAAATTTTACCTTTCTTAACACGCCATTCAGCGTATTAGGGACATCCTTTTTTCATGTGTCCACTCCTCTTGCAAAAGTAACAGGAGAATACCTTATCTTGTTTCTTTTGCAATTTTTGTTGTGGTGCCCCAACTGCAGCTTCCTTTTTCTTTTTCCTATTTTTATCCTGAGGATTAGTAGATAAATGAGCATTTTGAGTCATATCTTTCTTAAGCCTTTTCTCTTCTTGCACACAGTGAGATACGAGCTCATTAAGCGTCCATTTATCCTTTTGGATATTGTAACTCACTTTAAATTGTCCATATTGTGTAGAAAGAGAAATCAAAACCAGATGCACGAGCAAGTCCTCGGACAGCTCTATCTTAAGTACTTTAACCTTAGAAGTGAGATTGGATATTTCTATTATGTACTCTCTTATATTCCATTTTCCTTTATACCTCATAGAAATAAGGTTATCAAGAAGAGTACTTGTTCTAGCCTTTTCATTTTTAGGAAAAGGTTGCTCCTCAGATGTAGAGTCCCTGAAAGTTTCTAGAATAGAATGTTTTAAGATCATCAGACTCAAGTGGTTAGAACGGTCTCATTTCTCTATGTCCCTTTTTACCTCAGCGGAACTTTGTGCAGTGAGAGCGAGATGTTGTTTTGTCCGAAGTGCAAGGTCAAGATCCATGTAACCGAGAACAATCATTACATTCTCTTTCCAATGTTTGAAGTTTGAGCTATTAAGGACATGAATGAAATTGATGTTGGAAGATATTATAAAAGCAGAACCTGTAGCTGAATAGAAAAGAAAAGAATACATTAAGATCACGACCGATAATCATGCTACAATAATCTAAAAAAGCATGTATTTTATTGGTGGGCCCATCACAAGATACCTAGCACAACATTGACATTTAGTCTTTGGACAGAAACATCAATTGTAAGTGGTACTCTCCGCGCGGTAATCAAATATAGATAACAAATTTGTCAAACAATAAGCCTTTCTTTGGACCAACTTATTGTCCACATGAAATCTTTGTAATTATCACATATTTACTCACACAGGTATGTCTGCTATTTGTCCAAACAATAACCTTCCTTTGGGTCGGTCATTGTTCGTATAAGTAATAAATATACTCATCTTTATATTGCAAAATAAACAAATCAACACAATAGAGATTACTTTGACAACATATCATATTAATATTATTCACTTCGAAATATAAGACATTTGAATCAAGAGTTTGAAGATTTTCGGAGAAAAAACTTTAAGATTTAAAATTTAGAGGACCTTAGAGTTGAAATTTTAATACTTTAGGGATTTAAAATTTAGGATTTGTGAAGTTTTGGGATTGAATCCTAAATTCTAAAACTTTAATGTCCTTAAAATTGAAGAAATTTAAAACTTTAGTGTTAAAATTGCAAAATCTAAATTTTAGTGGCCAACTTATGAAAAATTTCAACTTTAAGGACTAAATTATTAAAATCTCATAACTATAGGGTTAGATTACTTAATATTTAAAACTTTAGGTCTTAGTTATAAATTATCATAACCTGAGGGATTTAACTAATTAAGTTTTAAACTTCAGGGACTTAATGTGCAATATAACCTAAATCTCCAAAATTCCATGGGAAGCCCCTCAATCCATCTAATTCTCAACTGAAGGTCCTATTTTCTAAAATTGTTCGAAACCCTGGCCGCCAGCCACCGCCGTCCCTCCAGATCTGGTGGGGACCGCGACACCACCCCGTAGTAGTGCCCGCGGTGCTGCAACAATAGCATCGCCGCGCGGCACTAATACATCTAGTAGCGCCACCGCCTTTTTGTTTTGTTTTGTTTTGTTTTTTTATTTTTTTTAAACTTTAAAATTTCTTTAGATATTTTTTCCACAACAAAACAACCCAAATATATTCATACACATAATCCTATTGAGCAATCCTATACAAACAATCTAGATCAAGTATGACAATATCGTTTGTTGAGCAAAAACTATTTGCTCCTTGGAAAAATTCTTCTCAATTAGTATTTCTCAATTTTTAAAGGAGTTCTTTTTTAGTTGATACAAATCTTATAATAGATAAGATGTCTTGATATTTTCTTTGAAGGGTTTGACAAAGAACATTAGAGATGCTCATAAGAATAATAGGAAAAAAAAGATATAGAATTGAACAACCGTACGGGCATTACCTTTTGTGCATTGCATACAGCTCTACAACAAAATTGACCATTACCTTCCACTAAAGAAAGAGAAAAATAGAATCTATCATACTACATTTTTGTTACCATGAGACATATTGGCAGATGAACACAAACTCATAACTTGTAAAGTTTTTGTAAGTGCCACAAGCTTCACCCCGAATACCTAATGATTACTCTAACGAGTAGCTCCAGATCATTGCAAATTATCCATTTGATTAACCCCACTTCTAGACTTACACTCTCCAGTAGCCAACATAAGCTCAATTTCTTTTGCTGAGCAATTTGCAACTCATTAATGTGCTTAGGAGAATAAGTAATCATATTGACAACATTATCCAAATGAGAAAAAAATTCACAAATAGCACCGATATCTTTAGCTATAGAAACCAATGTCAACTGTAACCGGTGGGCAAAACAATGAACGTAGTATGCATATTGACAATCTCTAAGAAATAATGCCTAAAGCCCATTCCAAGAGCTGCGCATGTTACTAGTACCATCATACCATTGGCCTTTCATTTTTTCCACCAGAAGCTCGTGTTGAGCAAGAATATCATAAATTTCATTTTTTAGATTCAATGACGTGGTGTCACTGATGCTTTTGATCGCAAAGAATTGATCTCTCAAAATACCATGATTGTTCACAAACCATAGGATAATGGCCATTTGCTCTCGTTTAGATGTATCTTGTGCTTCATCGACAAAAATATAAAAGCATTCATTTCCAACTTCTTCACGAATCATCCATCGTACTCTACTAGCCATAATGTGCAAAATTATTGGGCCTTTTTTTGGAGCATTATTCAATACAACTTTATCAATTTCAATATTCATTTATGCCACAAACTTTACTATTTGAAGAAAATTCCCACAATTAAGTGAGGATGGAGATTCATTGTGACCTCTGAAAGAACAACCTTGAAGTGCTAACATCGAACACTTATGATTGAAGTTTTTAGACACAAACGACATCTCTGAACTTCCTCTCTTGATACTACATGCATCAAACTGTCAATATATTGAAATGGTTTCATTAAATCTTTGGCTCTTGTCTTACACATATTATGATGTGATGTACCAACATGAGTAAGAATTGCACATTTCGCTCTATCATTAACCCTATTCTACTTATCATATCCATGACTGACCAATGCTGAACAGTTGGATAGATTACGACCATTCTAATAAAAAAAACAGTAAAAACAATATGCTCTGTCTGTTAAAGGCGAATATTTCAACCAAGGAAATTGACTAAATCATTTCTTCTGAAACTGAGGAGACTAAGTTTTTCCTCTTATCTTTAGATTTTCTTCATGTATTGGTTGATAAGGCCCATCTTTTAAATATGCCAATATAATCTCATCTCGTAAATTAACAGGATGTTCAAATATTTTATTTCTTTTTCTTAAATCTCGTTCAACACTAGTAGATAATTGCAATTCAGGATTTGAAGTTGAAAGATGTTCAATTTTTGGAGATGAAATTGGATGAAATTGCACGGTAGGAATTGAGGGTTGTTCTTCGGTCAATCCATCAGAATATGTACTTTTACTAGATTGACCTATATTTTTAAAGAATGAAAACAAGGTCTTTTTTTCTCTTGGACCTTCCATTTGTAATTTCTTAAAAAAAACAAAAAGAAAAAAAACAATCAATCAACAATCCAAAAATTGGCCAGCAAGGTACAACAATTTAATAATAATCCAACAAGGCACAAAAATTCAATAATAAACCTATAAGACAACAAAATAAGCTGGCAATGCACAACAATACAATAATAAAAAGACAAGCCATCAAAAATAAGCCGTCAAGACAACAAAAAATTAATGACATAGTTGCAAACGAAATGCCTGCTAAGTGCTAATTGTGTGAGATTTTATTGAATCGCTATCTTCCGACAATAAGGTTGTGGTAATTTTGCTCACTTTTCCTCACATTGGCCATTGATTAATAAAATCTAGTATTCGATCGCTAGAAATTAAAAAAAAATTACAAAATGCTTCACAATTTGAGATTATCCTGACCAAAACCAACCTCGAGAATGTTGAAACTGTCAATTTGTGTCTATCTATTTACTCAATTTTAGATTCAGTTTGTGTCTATATTCTTCTAGATAATTCTCTTTTCTAGTCATGTATCAATAAATTAAAGTAAAAACACTAAATAAATTCTAGCCAATTCATTCTCAAACCAACAATTAGCTCTCTAATTACTTAAGTCTTAAAGTATTTTTTCCCAATAGTTGAAAAAATAAAAATAATACACAATCAGTCAATCAAGAACCTAGTAGAAAATCAAAAATAAAATATGCATAATAATATAAACATTACAAAAATGTTAAAAAAACAAAAACAAAATCAAAAAATACTCGTTGCTTGGTATGGGTAGCATCAGCACTGTCAAAGAACAAATGGATTTTTGACTGATTTATGGCTGGGTAACGGAGCTAGCAAGTTGGGTTAACGGATTTGCAGCTGGTTTTGAGTGATTGGAGCTTCAATTTGAGAAATTGAGTGAAAATATTTTTCCACATTTCCACCGTTTCACGTTTTTTTTATTTACGTTGAATGTCTGATGTTGAGCTGAAAATCAATTAAATAAATTTGAGTTGGGAATTGGGCATGGGTCTTTTGTTTTGGCTGAAATTTGGGTTAGGTCTTGACTGAAATTATATAAATTGGGCTGAAATTTAATTTAAAACATTTGGGCTAGAAAATTCGACTTGGACCATTTATTTACACTGGCTTTTATATATTTGCACGGGCTACATTCAATAAAAAAATGCGTTTAGTTTTTGGCCCTAGCGTGGGCTATAGCCAAGCCCAGCCTCCCAATTTCCTATGGCTGGACTATGACAACATTGTGCTCCTGTCTACGGGCTATGGCTTACGGTTCTTAGGCTTTTCTGATGTGCCTCTACTAGCTCAGCCTGTAAAGTCCAGTAGGCTTGGAGCTCGTCGTAAATGATCTATAAGGTAGGTATGGTAGTAGCCTGCAGCATGTCTCCGTCCATTGGGTCGTTGTGTGCGAGATCGGGATCATCAGCTTAAGCTTCTTAATCATCGGTGCGGGTCGGTCCCAATTTTCAGGCTATGTCATACTCGGACTTCTGCATTGCATACCGATCTGTCTATTCTTTCTGTTTTACTGTGGTGATCTCTTAGGATAGGTACATACCTTGTAGTTCATGGAACCTGTTAGTGAGAAATAGGAATGCTAAGTTCTGTTGGTTGCTTCGGATACGCATTATGTTCCAAAAAATAGAAGTCCCAACTTTTAGTGCCCTAGTTTGGAGCTAGTACAAAAGACGTGCCATTTCCAATGTAATGGTAGAAGTATGGGATTTGGGAAGTATGTTGGCGCTCACCATTTTATCTAATGTTCAGACTTGAGGATGGGGGCACTGTAATCAAGTGTGCTACTTCAATCGAGCCACTGATCGAGTCCTTGTGTCACGGGTCGACTCTTCAAGTCGCGCAGCATGACCATTTTTCGCCTTATGTGGTAATAGTCTCACTCTATTCAACTATCTTTTGCCTTTTCTATCACGAGTCTAGACATAATCCATTATCCATTTTATCTGCAAAGCTTACTATCATGTAAACACTCGAATGCATCCCTAAGCTACACTTGGTGCCAAGGCACTAGTCTATTCGCAATGCACATCATCATCGATGTTCTCCAACTCTATCAGACTCGACTTAGCTAGCTTGCCCGTATTCTCATGCACAAAATTCTGTCCCCTTGAAGCATACTCGATGGATGAGAGCTCTCCTAGCTCAATCTGAAGCATTAAGGGTCATTTGCATGTCCCACAACACTATCTTTGTGCTTGTCCCTTCCTATGGGCATATTGGCTAATTGAGTGCCAAAATGCCCTTCGTTAGGGCCTCGCCCAAGCAGGGCCAACTGATAATCCATGGCTAACTTGAAGTGCCTTCATGGTATACTCGCTCCAACAACAATGAAATCTTGTCATATTTGTCCAACTATGTAGCGTCACTCCACAACCGCATTTCTAACCAACGGACCCCCACGACAAGGCTAGATGCCATAGCCAAAGTGCACGAGTTAGCATACGAGGCCTTTAGAGTACTTTCCTCGATAGCTCATTTGCCCTAAAGGTGTTACTGTATCCTTAGTGTAGCCATCGGGCATATCAATGCTTTATTGGTAACATCAGGCCTCCTTCGTGTAGCCAACTAATGTCCCAAAAGCCAACACTGCTCGATGAGTTCTCGACTCAAATGAGTACTTTTGTCCTCTCTTGGGGTGCCTAAATTAGGCCCTTAGTTTTCCTTGCGGCCCCTAAGGATTACTCATTTAGTGCATAAGGTTAGCCCACAGGTTGCCCCTCCGTTAGGACGAAAGCACGGAGGAGGCTGTTTGACTGCTCACCAAGCACGCCCTCCTTATAATAGATGCAATAAAATAACCCAAATGACACGAATAGACATCTTTTGGCCGAGGAAACATAACTTTCATAATCATTGTTCCCAACCTCCAAATGACAATCTATAAAGTCCAAGAAGTTTCAGTCCCAACGGATACTCGACCGCTGAGCTATTGCACTTGCAATATTCTGAATTACGACAATGTCACTGCATGGCACTGTCACCTTCGGCCCCTATGTTTAATAACCGAACGGACTTTGCTTGTCGCCTGCCTTGGTAGGTAGTTTCCTAACTCCTTAAAGAAGCTCTCCGTAAAACAGCTTCTCAAAAATATATTATTAAAGTCCTCTGCTCATCACACAAAGTTGCTGCCATTATGGCCACCTATAATTTCATATCAAGCCAACTTCTCCCATCATCTTTGATGGTCACGGGTATTAGCATTAAACTAAGATGCGATCTGTGATATCCTCCTCCAATCAATTCTGTCAACGTCTTTGATAAGTACATTTTGTGCACTTATTTGATCTTTAATACTAAGCTTGTGTCTCGTTGTTTTATATATTTTCTACTTAATTTAGTGTATTTTCTTTTCTATTTCAGTTTTGGACCCGTTATAAGCAAGCAGAGAAGAATGTATGAAAAGGGAAACAAATTGGAAGATGTTAGAAAGTACGATGATCAAATTGTACTCAATTAAAGCTTGAAGGACCACATTGGAAGTTATTGAAAGTTTTGAAGACTAAAGAAGCTAAAATTCAAAGTTGGAGAACTAACTAGTACATAATGAAAAATTTAAGCTTGGAGATCGCCCAAGCTTAAAGTTGAGTGACCCCCCAGCCTTAATTTTAGGTAGCAGAAAGTTTTTGTTTGGGCGATCGCCCAGTGCAATTTTACACCAGCGGAATTTTTTTTGCCTTTTTGAGTTCGACTCCAATTAGAAAACATTTTTGACAAACGATTTTAACGATTATTTTGGAATCTTTTTGGGTACTATTAGGAGACTATATACATGAGTTCTTAAGCCAAAATTAGGGTAGTCAATTGTTTTGGAGATTTCAAGAGGAAAAATAAGAAAGGAAAATTGAAGAATCATCCGGACAAGATTGAACGAAGAACAAGGATTACATATTTCTTCTTATCCGGGTGATGGATTTTATCTTTTCTTTTATCTTTTCTTCTTCTTAGTATGCTATGCTAGACTTATTTTGTGCTAGGATTATGATGAAACTTGTATCATGAACATTTGCTTCTTTGAACCTAGTTTTTGATATTCAAGCATGTTTTTAATTTTGAACAGTTGATATTGATTTCTTTTCAACTACAATTATATGTGCAATGATTGTATAATTTTTGTGGCTTGTTTTATCATCGAGAGATTGAAAATAAGTTAAACATAGGATCGTAGAATCCGATAGAGGATAGAGATATATCATTATACTTTACGTGATCTTTAAGTATTCACAAACTCTAATACATTCTTGTATGTTCACATAGAGATATAGTCGCATTACATATAATGATATGTTTAATTCTACTCGAGAGATATTGTTAAACAAATTAAGAATATTGATCTTTATAATTAAATCGTGTTATCAAATTCAACGGCTCGGGTTAAATAGAATTGGTATAAGTATATTCGGGATCATAGTACACTTTTTTTAATTAAATTAATATAATATTCACATTCATCTCAACTTTGTATTAATTTTAGTTAATTTAGGTATTGAATTGATTAGGTAGTAAGTAGTTTGACAATTAAATCTTAGAAAACCTATTGAATTCTATAGTTTCGGTTAGGGTTAAAGTAATTTGAAATTAGACTAACACAATCTCTGTGGGTACGATACTTGGACTCTAAAATCTACTTTATTACTTGTGCAATCTGTACACTTGCGGAATAAATATTGTTAACATTCCTCGTTGACATGGAGTATACTAAGAATTTAGTGTACGAGATCAACACTTCAACTTTTGTGCATCATGCATAGTCTCACTCTTTTAGGCTCTCAAACGAGTCGACCCTTGAATCAACAAGCTGAATCAACTCAAAACCAAGCCATCCCATACTGACTAGTTATCGCTAGTCATTGCTGATGCAATGCCCTCCAACACACGTGTACAGATCTATCTGTGACACTCTCCTCCACTCAAAGGTGTTGACGTCCTCGAAAACATGCCAACATGTAAGAATTTGGGTTTGTCCCTCTTGAAATTTTGGTATACCCCCGCTGGGTGTGGTTATCATAACCAACCGAGCCTCTTCCGACACCATAACGAAGAATCTCAGATTATATTCAGTCACAATCTCCACCCTATGCCTGAAGCATTAGTTCCTCGACTGAAAGGATACATATGTATGTAGTGCCATCTGTCACATACCGAATTAAAATCCACATTAAGCTCTCAACTTGGACAAATTTTGAGCCCAACGCTCTCTTGCTTAAAGCTTATGAGTTTTTGGAAGCCTGGAGCTTTCTTGTCATTTATGTTTAATCCCTTCGTAAAGAGACAACACGATTCTCCCTAGGAACATGTTTGACACATCTCAATTTTTCTACTCAGCTCGTACCTTGCATGTCTACAAAGGTTATCAAATCATTGGCGCATTGTGCCTAAGAGCTCAATAACTCAATCTTCAATTTCTACACGTCTTGCCTGTTTACTAAGGCTCTCATGTTATTGGCATCCATCGCTTAAGGTAGGGACTAATGTGTCCCTTCTAAATCTACACAGCTCTGTTCAATGCCTTGCCTGTCTGCTAAGGCCTTCTCAATTCGACGCCTAAGGTAAGGGCCTCTAACATCCACTCCTCCCAGCCCAATGGATGGCTTGTTTAGCGGAAGCAATTTAATCAATCACTTGGTTTAACACCAACTCCAGCATGGTAATTAGCCAGCTTGACTAACGCTCTAATTCGATATGGGTAAGAGATCAATTGTTTAACTCAAACCACATCTCAACAAGAACAATTAATCAACTCTTTGATCCAAGTTGGATCCTGAATCTTGTGAGGGCAATCGCTTGCACAATACTGAAAATGCCTCCTTGTGTCTATAAGGTAACTCTTCACCATTATCTCTAAAGCTCATCCTCTCATAGGTTGGAAGGTACTCAACAAGCTTACCATAAATTAGGCTAATAAACATCACCCAATCAATAACAGCCAATAACCATAAACAAAGTTATTACACTTCACCCAGTCTATGGCCGTCAACAAACGTAATGTGACAGCACTCTCAATGCCATGCTGATGTATTATAAGCTCAATCTCTGAAGCCAGCATTTGATGATCTTATAAAGATGCCAATTGATACTCAATCGATTCTTAGCGTTCCTAAAATCATGCACAATCTACAATCAGAACTATTGAAGCAGTTTAAACTCATGGAAACAATCTCTCACCTTCGTGTGCAAACTAGGATAATTTTATTTTATGAATCTAGGTTTCAACCGCTATCCTCTGACAAGTTCTTTCGGTTAATTCCATATTGTACTCTGAAAATACAAAAATTTGTGCTCTGATACCAACTATCATGAGCTGACTCTTCAAGTCGTGCAGCATGACTATTTTTCATCACGTGCGGCAGTAGTCTAACTCTATTCAACTACTTTTTGCCTTTTCCATCATGAATCTAGACATAAATCATTGTTCATTTTACCTACAAAGCTTACTAGTGTGTAAACACTCGAACGCATCTCTGAGCTGCACTTGGTGCCAAGGCGCTCGTCTATTCACATTACACATCATCATTGATGTTCTACTACTCTATTGGACCTGGCTTAGCTAGCTTGTCCAAATGCTCATGCACAACATATGGTCCCCTTGAAGCACACTGGATGGATTGAAGCTCTCCTAGCTCCGTCTAAAGTATTGAGGGTCATTTGCATGCCCCATAGCATCATCTTGTGCTCGTCTCTTCCTATGGGTATATTGGCTAATTGCATGCTGCAATGCCCTTCGTTAGGGCCTCGCCCAAGCAGGGGCCAACTGATAATCCATGGCTAACTTGAAGTACCTTCATAGTATACTCGCTCCAACAACAATGACATCTTGCCATATTCGCCCAACTATGCAGCGTTGCCCCCACAACTGTATTTTTAGCCAACGAACCCCGCGACAAGACTAGAACCCATAGCCAAAGCGCACAAGTTAGCATACAAAACCTTTAAAGTACTTTTCTCAATAGCTCATTGACTCTAGAGGTGTTACAGTATCCTTAGTGTAGCCCTTGGGTATAGCAATACTCTAGCAGGCCCCTTTCGGGTGTCCAATAAAGGTCCCAAAAGCCAACACCTCCTGATGAGTTCATGAACTCAAACGAGTACTTTAGTCCTCTCTTGAGGTGCCTAAAATAGTCACTTAGTTGCCCCTGCTGCCCTTAAGGATTTCTCATTTAGTGCATAAGGTTAGCTCACAGAATGCTCATCCGTTAGGACAGAAGTATGGAGTAGGCTGGCTGACTACTCACCAAGCATATCTCCCTTGTAATAGATGAGGAAAAATAACCCAAGTAACACCAATAGACATCTTTTGGCTGAAGAATCATAACTTTCATAATCGATGTTTCTGACCTCCAAATGACGATTCGTTTGATTCGTAGCGAAGCTAACAACTTCAATATCAAGTCTAATAAGTTTCAACCCCAACAGATACTCAACCGCTGAGCTATTTCTCTTGCAATATTCTAAAATTATGACAATACTACTACATGACATTGTCGCCTTCGGCCCCTATGTTTCATAACCAAACGGACTCCGCTTGTCATCGGCCTTGGTAGAAAGCATCCTAATTCCTTAGAAAAGCTCTCTGTAAAAAAAAACTTCTACAAACTCTATTGTGAATGTTCTCTGCTCATCATACGAAGCTGCTGCCATTACTGTCATCTATAATCTCATGTCAAGCCAACTTCTACCATCATCTCAAAAGGTTACAGATATTTGTGTTAAGCTAAGATGCGATACGTGACACCTTGACAGATCAAGGCGACAACCTCATGGTGGTTTACTTGATTTGCTTGAAAATTGTCGGCCTCTAAGTTTTTGAGGTCATAGTACTTAAGGATGATCAATGGAGATAGTGTGATGTATTTTCCTCAGCATGTATACTTCTCGGTACCATGGATATTCTGGATTGTTAATCTCAGCATGGATGTTGGCGTAGAATTTCTTCACAATTTCCATGAATAATGTGCGTAGAGTAGCAACTAATTTCTCCCAATGATTTCTTGAGATCACTGGCTGAGTAGATGATTGCTAAAATCATGTATGGACACCATTTTCTCTAATGTAATATTTCATGTCATTTATGTAAACTAACCAGACTTCTTCATCTACAAATTTATTCGTGTCATATGTGGCTAGTTGTTTAGAGCTTTTCTTTGAATGAGCATTTCATTTTCTCGTGCTTGGGTCCACTTCTTGTGTTGTTTTCTTTGTCTTGGGAATTGTAGCTAACAAAAGTGAATGGCAACATGATCGCAAAATTGAAAGAGATGTGGCAAGTCAAAGCATTCAATTTTCATGCAATGCCTAATGTTGTGTCAATTGTGTATGTTTTTATTTCAAAAAGTTCTCAATGGTGTTAAAATATAATGTTCAATACTATAAATATGCCCAAGCCCACAAAATTCAAAATAAAAATGAGAATAGTATATGAAACATTTTATCAAATACTTGGTTGGCAAAACCAAGATGAGTGCAAATAAGTAATATCTAAAGCCTACAATAACCCAAAAGTTTGCATAAAGCAACTTCATAACAATTATCCTTAATCCATTCAATATGTAAAGCCCAACCTCATCAAGTATGAATCTTGCACAAAAATTTCAAATCTTAATAAATTTACCCTAAAATAGATTTGTAACCATTTTACCTTGAGGGAGTTGATGTCTAGCTTGCAATGTCACTTGGGGTGATGGGTAACACAATAATATGGATGCAATGTTAGGTGAATTATTGTGGAGTGGAGATGGGAAGAGAGTTGGATGTAAGAAGGTGGAGAGAAATTTTAAAATAATGTGTGTGTATGTAATTAGGCAAACCTGTGCTCAAAACGATTCTAAAAGAAAATCTACCTACATCTACTACCTAAAAAACAAGAAAATAAAATGGTTAGAAATTAGGTTGCCTCCCAACAAACCCTTATTTCAAGTATTTAGCTTCACTTTGTCGTTTTCATCATTTCGAGTTGGTAAGATGGACAATTAATTTTTCATTCGAGAAATCTCCTCTCCAATAAGGTTTTAATCTTTTCTCGTTGACCTTGAACGTTCTAGTGCCATAATTCCACAACTCCACAGAGATACACTTTTTCTACTATGAACGGACCTAACCACCTCGAATGCAATTTTTTGATAAAAGATTGAGACGAAAATTTTATAGTAACAATTGTTGCCTGGCTTGTAATTTCCTTTTTTGAATATGTTGGTCGTACCTTTTCTCTGTCTTTTCCTTGAAAAATTGTGCAATCTCTTAGGCCCAAATATAACTCATCCATTTCATTGAGTTGCAAAAGTCTTTTCTCACTAGCCGCTTTCATGTCAAAATTTAAGGTTCGAACAATCCAATAGGCTCGGTGTCCTAATTCAACCAGTAGGTGACACGATTTTCTAAAAATAAGACGATATGGAGACATGTCAATAGGAGTCTTGAATACCATCCGATACGTCCATAGTGCGTCGTCCAATTTCTTGGACCAATCCTTACGTAATGCATTTACTATGAGATCAAGAATTCACTTCAACTACTGGTTAGAGATTTCCACTTGCCCACTGGTTTGAAAATGATAAGGGACAGAGATGCGATGGAAAACACCATATTCATTCAATAATGACTCAAATTGGTGATTACAAAAATAATTTTCCCAATCACTAATAATGGCTCAAGGAGTTCATAGTTTGTAAAAAAGTTCTTTTTTAAAAATTGTACAACTACCTGAGCATCGTTTGATGGCAAGGTCTTCTATTTATTTAGACATGTAGTCAATCCCTACTAAGATATATTGATTCCCAAACATAGTGGGAATGGTCCCATGAACTCAATACCCCCCAAACATCAGATAATTCCATTTCAAGAATTCTATTTAAGGTCATTCCATTCCGTCATGAGATGTTCCTTGTTCGGTAGCATCTGTCACACTTCTTAACAATGTTATATGCTTGTCGAAATAACATAGGCCAGTAGAAACTTAATTGTAGAATTTTTGATGCAGTATTGAACGTGTAGAAATGTCCTGCACTACGTGCCAGAATTTAACCAATTTATTCCTCTGGCACACAACGTCGAATAATTTGATCTAGACCCCGTCTGGAGAAAATGAGATCCTTTCAGAAGTAATGCTTGATGTCACTAAAGAATTTATTCTTCTCGTGACTTATAAACTTCAACAAAATAATGGAACTTGCTAAATAGAGGACAAAATTGGCATACCAAGGTACAGTAGTTTTTTGGGAATACTTTGTTGATTCCATTAGGTTGATCCTTTCTGGTTCAAGTCAAGATAGATCGTCAGCTACCAAGTTTTCACATCCTTTCTTATCCTTGATTTCCAAATCAGACTCTTACAATAGAAGTGCCCACCAAATAAGCTTTGGTTTTGCATCTTTCTTAAAAAGAAGATTTTTAGTGCAGCATGATCCGTATAGACAATTACCTTTGAGCCTACGAGATATGATCAAAATCTATAAAATGTGAAAAAAACAACCAGGAGCTCTTTTTCAATGGCCGCCTAGTTAAGTTTTGTGTCAATGAGAGTTCGACTAACTCAATGAATTACAAGTGGAGCTTTGTTTTTGCATTGGCCCAACACTGTCCCCACTGCATAGTTGTTAGCATCACACATTAGCTTGAAAGGTAAGCTCCAATCCGGTATAACCAAAATTGGCGCTAAGATTAGCTTTTCTTTATAGTGTTGAAAGTTTTTAAACACTCCTTCGAAAAGTATAATGGAACATCTTTCTCAAGAAAACTACACAACAACTTAGTGATTTTTGAAAAGTTTATAGTGAAACAGATGTAGAAACCTGCATGCCCTAAGAAACATCGAATGCATTTAACTAATGTTGGTGGAGATAGTTCTTCATTAGCCTAAATTTTTCCTTAGTCCACTTCAATTCTCTTAGCTGAAATCTAATATCCCAACACAATTTCTTCTTGAACCATGAAATGACATTTTCTCCAATCAAGTACAAGATTAGTTTCTTCACACTGTTGCAAGGATAGAGCCAAATTACTTAAGCACTCATCGAATGACAACCGAAAAATTGAGAAATCATCCATGAACATTTCAATGTAAATATTTACCTTGTTTGAGAATATCGACACCATGTAATACTGAAATCTAGTAAGGGCGTTGCAAAATCCAAAAGGCATCCACTGATATGCAAATGTGCCATAGGGGCAGGTGAATGTAGTTTACTCTCGATCTCTTGGATAAATTACAGTCTAATTGTACCCCGAATATCCATCTAGAAAGAAATAGTGTGAGTTCTCATCGATTGTTTCCAACATCTGGTCAATGAAAGGCAGAGAGAAGTGATCGTTTCTAATTGCATTGTTGAGTTTGCGATAATCAATGCAGACTCTTCACTATGTGACTGTTTTTGTCAGAATGAGCTCATTGTTTTTATTTGATACGTTGCGATTCCTCTTTTAATTTGGCACCACATGGATTGGGTCAGCATTGTCCAAAATATGATGTATAATACATGCATTCAGTAGTTTTAACACATCGGCATTCACCACTTTTTACATCTTTGATTTCAATCTTTGTTGATATTCCACTAAAGGCTTGTAGTTATCCTTCATGACAACTAAAGACACAGATTTGAAGTACTTAAGATGGGCAACCACCCAGCACCTAAAACCAATAGCATAATGTAAAAATCATCTCTGGGCGATTGCCCGGATTTGTAGTAGGCGATCGTCCAGTGTAAAATTTCCTCCGCAAAATTTTGTTACCTTTTAAAGGTCGATTCCTATTAGTAAACCTTTTGGGCTGTAATTTTAATGATTTTTTTGGATCATTTTGGGCACTATTATGTAACTATAAATATAGGTTCTAAACTCATAACTGGGGAGCCAAAATTTGAGAGAAAAATACGAGAAAAAATAATAAATGAAGATCAAAATCAAGTCTTTTGAGTTTTCTTCTTCTGTGGGTGATGAATTATATCTTTCTTTTTCTCTTTCTTTTCTTCTTCTTAGTATGTTAGGCTAATCCTTTTTGTACTATGATTACGATGAAACTTGTAGTTTAATTCTCCTATTTGGAAACTTGATTTTTGACGATTTGCGATAATATAGTTTTGAATAATTAATTTTGATTTCATTTCATCTACAATTATATACGTAGTAATTGTATGATTCTTGTGATTTTTTTTTACTATCGAGATATTGAAAATAGGCTAGATATAATTTTAATTATCTTAACGTCCGATAGGGGATAAAGATATATCACTATACTTTATGTTATCTTTAATTATCCGTTGCAACTTAATGCATTCTTGTGTCTTCACATTCGTCATAGAGATGTAGTCGAGTCATACATATAAATAGGTTTGATTTTATTCGAGAGAAACTATTGAATAATTTAGGGATATTGATCGTCATAACTGGTGTATTTTGTCATACTACAAGTGAATTCAGGATCCTAGTACTCTTCTTTCTCGTATTCAAAGTAATTTGGCAAAAGCTTAATCTTTTATTAAATTATAAATAGTTAATTCTTTTTAGTTAACAATCTACTTAGTTTTTAAGCAACAAAATTTCAAAAGTTAATTTTATTCATTTAAGGTTAATTTAATTGTATTGAACTATCTAAATTCATATGGGTACAATACTTAGACTCTAAAATCTATTATATTACTTGTACGATCCATACACTTGTGGAATGACAACGTAAAATCGCTAATAAGTTTTTGGCACCATTATTGAGGATTTTGTTTTCGTTCTTTTTTAATTATTTTAGTACTAATTCGAACTTTATTTATTTATTCATTTATTATTTAATTTTTTAGTTTATTTCAATGTTTGAATTGTTTATTTTCAGACCTTTGCATGTGAAGCGTGAAACACGAGTCTCCAATACCAGCTGATCCAGAGATCGAACGCACTTTTCATCGTAGGCAAAGAGAAGCAAGAAAGACATACTAAAAAGACCAAAAACAGCAAGACACAATGAATAAGAATGAGATTGCTTAGGCTGGATGGGAGAATAATGAAAAAAGTATGCTAGTTGGAGACTTTATGACTCTGTAATCATCCAGAGCCAATTTAGCATTGTCTACCCACCTTTTGGACAGTCGAACTTTCGGTTGAAGACCAATGTAATTCATCTATTTCAGAATGGACATCAGTTCTATGGTAGGGCCGAAGAGAATCCACATATACATTTCTCACGATTCTTAGAAATGTGCCAACATTTCTAATATCAAAGAATCTCCAATGACGCTATCTGTCTACGTCTGTTTCCACATATTCTACGTGATAGAGCTATTGAGTCACTAGACTCATAGCCAATTGGCAGCATAACCACCTAGAATGATTTAACCCAAAAGTTTTGCACAAAATTCTTTCCACCAGTCAAAATTTCAAAGTTAAGCTTGACATATCCATATTTCAACAGTCAGAAATAGAATCTTTTGATGAGGCATAGAACAAATTCAAAAATATGCTGAGGAAGTTCCCTCATCATGGCATTAGTAAGGGCCTACAAGTTCAACATTTTTATGCTGGACTATTTCATTGTTTTAAAAGCATGATCGACTATTCATCTAACAGCTCGTTGTCACCAAAACTATTGCTGAAGCTTTAGAGTTGTTTAAAAGAGTAGCTACCACTACTGCCATGTGTGTATTAGACAGAGTTCTACACAAAAGAACTACATGAATACATGAAGTAGACACTTTCACAGTGTTATCTGTAAAAATATATTCTTTGGTACACAAAGTAAAAAGTATGTCCCATTCAGCCAATGCAATGCAAGTAATGAAACCAATTTATGAAGAATGCGGAGATAGTCATAGTACATCAGAATGTCCTATTCTATCACAGCAGCCCGAGCCAATAGAGTATATTCAAGGTGGTCAGCCCCAACAAAATAACTCATTATCTAAAACATTTAATCCATGTAGGCAAAATCATTCAAATTCCTCTTGGAATGATAATTAGAATAATATCATACCACAGGGTCCTTAGTTCCAGCAGCCAAAAAAGAGAATCTCACTAGAAGACATGAACAAGACGAAGACCACTCTTCAAAATCAAGGCGCATCAATAAAAAATTTGGAAACATAGATGGGTTAGATGGAAGTCTCTATATCAGGCAGAGCACTAGGTACTTTGCCAAACAATACAGAAGTGAATCCCAAAGAACATGTTAAAGCTATTACTACCAGAAATTCATGTTAAGAGACCAGTTGTAAATAAAGAAAATGTGACATCCATTGATGAAGAGCACGTGGAATAGAATGAGCAGACAACAATTATTAAAGAGAGTTTAGGTATACCACAGGTTAAGGCAACCGTTCCTATCAAACTATATGAGCCTTCGATCCCATTTCCTCAGAGACTACAAAAGCACAAGTTAGACAAGCACTTCGTAAAATTTCTTGAGATCTTCAAGACTCTACTTATCAAAATCACTTTTGTAGACGCACTTGTTCAAATGCCCAGTTATGCTAAATTTCTAAAAAAACATTCTCTCTAATAAATGCAAGATGGAGGAACATGAGACGGTTATGTTGACAGAAGAGTGTAGTGCTAATTTACAAAATAAGTTACCTCCTAAACTAAAAGATCTAGGGAGTTTTAAAATACCTTGCACTATTGGAGATTTTTGTTTTGAAAAAGCTTTGTGTGATTTAGGTGCCAGTATCAACTTGATGCCACTTTCTATTTTCAAGAAATTAGGTGTGTGGGAGGCTAAAGCAACTACGCTAGCTGATCAATCTATCAAACATCCAAGAGAAATTGTTTAAGATATCTTGGTAAAAGTGGACAAATTTAATATTTATCTTTCCGGCCGATTTTATCATTATTGACATGGAGGAAGATAAAGATGTGCCACTTCTTCTAGGCCGACCATTCTTAGCTACCGGTAGAGCTCTTATTGATGTACAAAAAGGTCAACTAACTCTGAGGCTTAGTAAAGAGCAGGTTACTTTTGATGTATTCATATAGCTGCTTTAAAATTGATGTGGTTAACATTGTAGTGCATGATACTTTTCAACTGAACAATCTTCCAGATCCATTGGAGGCATGTATTGTGCATTATCAATCCACTCACACTGATTCTGGTGAGATTGAGATGTGTGCAAGATATATTGAAGCTAATCATCCATATAGACGCAGACCACACTTTGAAAAGTTGGGCACGGGTTCTACAAAGCCTTTCCCTTCTATTCAGCAGTCTCAAAAAATAGAGCTCAAGTAGTTGCCATCTCATCTCCGTTATGCTTACTTAGGTGAATTCTCTACACTGCATGTGATAATCGCTAATTCTATTAGTGAGCTTGAAGAGAAAAAATTGCTCTGAGTGCTCCGAGAACACAAGACCGCTATTGGTGGTCTATTGCTGACATCAAGGGCATCAGCCCTACACTTTGCATGCATAAAATCCTCATGGAGGAAAATTTTAAACCAAGTGTTGACAGTTAAAAGAGGTTGAATCATAATATGAAAGAAGTGGTCAAAGCAGATGTATTGAAACTAATGGATGCAGGGATTATCTACCCAATTTCAGATAGTGGCAAAGAAGGGTGGTATCACAGTGGTTCATAATGAAAAGAATGAATTGATTCCAATCAAAACAATCACGGGATAGAGAGTTTGCATTGACTACCGCAAACTCAACACTACTACTAGGTATGATCACTTTCTCCATCTATTTATTGATCAGATGTAGGAAAAACTGGCTGGACACTCTCATTATTGCTTTCTAGATGGATACTCTAGATATAATTAGATCTCAATAGCACCTGAGGATCAAAAGAATACTACATTTACATGTCCTTATGGTACCTTTTCATATTGTAGGAAGCCTTTTGGTCTATACAATGTTCCTGCCACTTTTCAACGTTGCATGATGACCATCTTCTCTGATATGGTGGAGAGGTTTATTGAAGTCTTCATGGACGACTTCTCAATATTTGGCTCATCTTTTGATGAGTGCTTGGAGCACTTGCACCTAGTTTTGCAGCAGTGTGAAGACATAAATCTAGCACTTAATTGGGAAAACTTTCACTTTATGGTTCAAGAGTGTATCGTGTTGAGACATCGAATTTTAGCTAAGGGCATTGAAGTAGATAAGGCAAAGATTCATGTTATTGAGAAATTGCCACCACCAACCTCTGTCAAGGGGTGTTCGTAATTTTCTTGGGCATGTCAGATTCTACCATCGCTTCATCAAAGACTTCTCTAAAATCACAAAATTGTTGTGCACTTTACTAGTCAAGGATGTACCATATGTATTCTCTTAAGAGTGTTTATTGGCATACAACACTCTAAAAGAAAAGCTAATCTCAGCACCTATGATAATTGCACCAAATTGGAGTCTACTGTTTGAATTAATGTGTGATGCAAGTGACTATGCAGTGAGAATAGTGTTAGGATAGTGAAAAGATAAAAAAAATTCATATAATGTACTATGCTAGCAAGACTTTGACTGATGCACAACTCAACTACGCCACTACTGAGAATGAACTCCTAGTTGTAGTCTAAGTCTTTGATAAATTTCAATCATATCTTGCTGGATCAAATGTGATAGTCTACACTAACCATGCTGCCTTGAAATATTTGTTGGCAAAGAAAGATGTAAAACCAAGGCTAATCAGATGTGTTTTACTTCTACAAGAGTTTGATTTGGAGATAAGAGACGACAAGAGAAGCGAGAATGTAGTAGCTAATCATCTATCCAGACTTGAGTGGGGAGAGCAGACCAAGACCGTGGATATTAATAAAGTGTTTCTAGATGAGCAGATTTCTAACTTGGAGAAAGCACCGTGGTATATAGACATTGTGAACTAGTCTACCATCCCGCCAGATTATTCAAGTCACCAAAAAAAGAAATTCTTCTAACTTGAAGTACTATTTTTGAGAGTTTCCCATTCTCTATAAACGGGGTCCAGATCAAATAATTAGGTGGTGTATTCTTGAAGAAGAAATTCCTTAGATACTTGAGCATTGCCACTCATGAGCCTACACTGGATACTTTGGTGCATCTAAAATAGCTACTAAAATTATACAGTCTGGGTTCTATTGGCCTTCACTTTTCAAAGATGTGTACATTTTTGTGAAAGAGTGTGATCGATGCCAGCATACAAGAAATATCTCGAAAATGAATGAGATGCCTCTAAATAGTATACTCGAGGTAGAGCTTTTTGATTTCATAGGACCATTTCCCTCATCGTTCTCAAATCAATATATTTTGGTTGTTGTTGACTACGTCTCCAAATGGGTTGAAGCAGTTGCATTGCCTACTAATGATGCGTGGATTGTGATGGATTTCTTAAAAAAATACATTTTCACTCGTTGTGGCACACCCCGGGCCATTATTAGTGATGGCAGTAAACACTTTTGTAATCATCTATTTGAGTCATTGTTGGCTAAATATGGCGTTCGGCATCGTATTGCTAATCCATATCATCCTCAAACCAGTGGGCAAGTTGAAATCTCCAACTGGGAGTTGAAGCAGATTCTTAAGGTGACGGTTAGTTTATCAAGAAAAGATTGGTCAAAGAAACTAGATAATGCTTTATGGGCCTACCAAATAGCATTCAAAACTCCTATAGGCATATTTCCCTATCAATTAGTTTTTGGGAAAGCATGCCACTTACCAGTTGAGTTGGAGCACCAGGCACATTGGACAGTTAAGAAGTTAAACTTTGATTTGAAGGCAGTCGGTGAAAAAAGATAAATTCAATTGAATGAGATGGATGAGTTTCAGTTTGAGGCATATGAAAATGAAAAAGTTTATAAGGACCAGACAAAAAAGTGGTATGATATGCATATTCAAAGAAGAAATTTTAAGGTTGGGCAACAAGTGTTGTTATATAATTCCCACCTCAAGCTTTTTCCAGGCAAGTTGAGGTCACGATGGTCGGGGCCTTACAAAATCACAAAGGTCTATCCATATGTGGTTGTTGAGATCAATCATGAGAGCAAGGGAACGTTTAAAGTTAATGGGCAGTATCTGATGTCATATTGGAGCGGTGGATTCTTGAAAGAAAAGTCTATCATTCATCTTGCAACACTGGAATGATCATCCCAAAAAGTCGAGCTCTAGACTATAAATCAAGCGCTTAATGTTGGTCAACCCATTTTTCTATCGACTTTTTTGCACAAATTGTCCTGACTTTTGCACTTACTACGGGTTGATGACTTATTGTTTCATTTTGACAGTTTAGCCCCTATTTCAAATGTTTTTTGCAGCAATGGTCCTTTTTGTCAATTTCCATCCAATTCTCCGTTAAATTTGACGATGAAAAATTTTGGATTTAAGAAGTAAAGGAAAATTTGTAGCAAAAGTCCCTAATCTTTCAAAAAGTGTCGAAAAGTCCCCAAACCTTCTAATCCTAACACATGACCCCAAACCTTTTTGACAATTTTACCCCTAACTTAAATAAATTAAAAATAACTCCTAAACTTTTTCAAAAATACAAATAAGTCCTAAATCTTTTTATTTTTTTTTACAGATTTACACTTAAAATAAAAAAAATGTGTCATCAAGTCTCAAAACTTTTAATTTTATTCACCAAAATGACATTTAAAATGTGTTTGATTAAAATCAGATTTTTTAGTAAAAGTTGATAAAAGTTATTGAAATATGTGGTTGAAAAGTTGTGGGACCATAAAATGTGGTTAAAATTAATTATTTACTTTGACTTTAGCTTTTTAGTAAAATCAAAATTGAAAACAAACGATCTCTTAGAGTCTCTACAGATTTTGTCCAGTGGTCCGTTAATTAACAAAAAAATTATACACATGATCAAAATTTGACCAATTTAAAATTTTAATTTATTTTTCATACTAATTACTAAATAATTATAATAATAATAATAAAAGGTTCTTCACCATCTCCAGCTCACCTCCACCCCTTTTTTTTTATTGGTATGAAAAATAAATTAAAATTTTAAATTGGTCAGATTTTGATCATGGGTATAATTTTTTTGTTAATTAACGGACCACTTGACAAAATCTGTAGAGACTTTAAGATCCCGTTTGTTTTCAATTTTGATTTTGCTAAAAAGCTAAAGTCAAAGTCAACAATTAATTTTAACCACATTTTTTATAATCCCACAACTTTTCAACCACGTATTTCAATAACGTTTACCAAAAAATCTTATTTTAATCAAACACATTTTAAATGTCATTTTGGTGAACAAAATTAAAAGTTTTAGGACTTAATGACACATTTTTTATTATTTTAAGGCTAAATCTGTAAAAAAAAATAAAAATATTTAGGACTTATTTGTATTTTTGAAAAGGTTTAGGAGTTATTTTTAATTTATTTAAGTTAGGAACAAAATTGTCAAAAATGTTTTGGGTCATATGTGTTAGGATTAGAAGGTTTGGAGACTTTTCGACACTTTTTGAAAGATTGGGGACTTTTGCTGCAAATTTTTTCTTTTCTTTTTAAATCCAAAATTTTCCATTGTCAAATTTAACGGAGAATTGGATGGAAATTGACAAAAAGGACCATTGTTGCCAAAAATATTTGAAATAGGAGTTAAACTGCCAAAACTGAAACAATAGGTCCTCAACTCGCAGTAAGTGCAAAAGTCTGGGACCATTTGGGCAAAAAAGCCTTTTTCTATACTTTTTCTACTTTTTCATTATAGTTTTTTACAATTGCATGCAATTATGGTGATTGCATTAGATTTTAGGCGTATTTTCATTACATTTTGGTTTTTAAGTAGTTTTTATTTGCTTATTGATTTTAAAAGTTCATTGTAGGCTCTCTAACACTAATATAAGCTTAGGCATACCGAAATAGTCTCATATATACTTTGGCACGCATCTAAAGAAGATTTCAAAAAAAATTCCTAGTAAACTGGGCATTCGCCCAAGCTCGTTCTGGGGTTAAATAACTCCATCCACGAGCCATTCAACACAAACCAAAGAGCAATTTTTTTTAAACCAAACGGTCTTCTCTCAAATTCACACAATTCTTTCTTCTACTTCCACCTTCATCTTCATATATCAATATTCAAACCAAGTTACTTGTCATCCCATTGCATTAACATCCACCTTATGGCAAAGCTTTTTCTTCCAATGTATGATCTTTCTTCCTCTATTCTCATTTATGCTTTTATCACTTTAATTTTTTTCGATTTTGTCTTGATAAATTGAGGAGAATGGGCTTAGGAAGATGATGGATTATTGAATTTAAGCATTGAAGTGAAACATTTTGGGCTAGATTCAAGTTCCCAATTCATTTAAAATCTACCTAAAAAGATGTTGCCTTCAATGTGCTCAATAAAATGCCCTAGTAGAAACTTATGTACATATGGGTGTAAACTTGATTGGGTCAATCTAGATACTAATGTAGAATTGATAATGTGGTAGAAATTCATTAAGTTGGTATTAGAAAACTGAGCTAAACATTTAGCCCTAAAATAGGACGCCATGGCATGCATGACTAGGCACCGGGAGCCCTACGTCTCCACTTTCGTCCCCCTCTCGTCCGAACCTAATGACCTCTGTTAGACCTAAATTTTGAACATGATAATGACCAACCTATGAAGACACATTTTCAAAAGATGGCTCGGCAAAACTTTGCTATTTCAACAACTTTTCTGGTGGTGAAAGTAGTGGTTAGTCTAGGTTTTACATAAGCAAATCCACCCCTTTTATGCTAGTTTTAGAAAGTGGGTCATTTTTTTTACTATATTTCCGAACATGGTTTAATTCGTACATTGGGTACATGACTTGGATTTCATATATATATGATACATAGATGGGTAGTTTGGGGATAGCCTCCATTGCACTCTATCTATTGTACGTATTAATTGTTCTATGTTTCATATATTAGAGGTACCAATGGCACCAAAACAAAAGACGATAGGTCGAGGAAAAAGAAAGTAAAAAGTCGGTGAAGCTCTTACTCGACGTAGATGGGCCGAAGAACCAAGGAGTGATGGAGGCATACCAAGGTTTCAAATTTTAGAAACACGAGAAAGGTATGATGACAAGTGGAAAGGCAAGAACTACCACCAAGAGAAAAGAGTAGAGCATGAGGATTTCAAGAGCATCTGCTAGAGCGGGTAATACAACAATGTAGATGGAGTAAGGTGGCTAGAGTCCCACATGCAGCATACATGACTTTGGTGAGGGAATTCTTTGCCAAGTTCAACTAGGACATTGACATTTCAAAATCTACTAATAGGTACAAGACGTGGGTGAGAGGTAGGTGGATTCGGTTCAGCCCCACTATTATTGATCGATATTATGAGCTGACCCGCACGGGGATAGATTATCTACCTAATGAGCATGACATGCAATCAGTGGCAAGGTTTTTGTACGATAGAGAAAATGCATGGCCGTTGGCCACTTCGCACTTTAAACAAGATAAGCTGATTCAGGAGCTGAGAGCTTTACATATTTTTGTCTGTACAAATATCAATCATACCATTCAGCGAAAGAGATTTACTGGAGAAGGGGATCGCCTTCTTTACCATTTGGCACGAGGTCGAAAAATGGACTCGAAGACACATATCGTTGACTCTGTTAGGGATGTGGCAACTTCGGTAGACTCCCAGCGCACTATTATGTTCTCATGTCTTATCAGTGGGGTTTTTCTAGAGGCTGGAGTGCCCTTATTGCCATTTGAGGAAGCCGAAAATCCTGATGCCCCACTCAACTCTAAGACTATTTAAAATTCAAAGGCCAAGATGTGAACAAGAGAAAACAGAGTACAACGTGCTCCAGTGGTACAACCAGATGAGGAAGATCATGATTCAACACATCCAGCACCCTAGCCAGCTCTAGCTGCTGATCCCAACCTTTGCATACAGTTCACTCAGATCTAAATAGCCTTGACAAAGATTAGTAGATCAGTGAACAACATGCAGGATACATTGATAGAGGTGTAGCACACACAACATAACATGCAGTAAGAGTTGTAACGAGTGAGTATGCAAGTACGTGGACTATAACACAAAGATATCAGCATTAGATCGGACCAGTGCACTATCACATATGCATATGATGAAGTAAACAGAAGGATGCTATACTTTGAAAGCCGACTCAAGATGATTGATGGGACAGTCTCCCAAATATCTGATGCCATCGACTCTTTACTACCTTCTACTTCAGCTACACCATCCGATCAGCCAATACCATCTTCTCCACATTTATCCTTGGAAAGTACCTGATATTTTTCTCCTTTACTTTTTCTCTATGTTTTAGTTTTGGGATGGGATAATTATCAGGACACTTAATTGATGAATTTTAAATTTGCTTATTATTCGGGTCTGTATAACTGCAATATTTGTTTATAAAAAAATTTAAAGTATAAATAAATAAAATCAAGTTTATTTATCTAGTTATTGTTCAATATCTTACCATCAATGATGATAATATTTGTTTGAAGTTAAGTACGTTTTTAGTTAGAATATTGGACAACACTTTAACTTGTGCTTTTATCTGAATACTTATCCTTGTTAAACTAGATTAATAGAGCACGTAGCCACTATTGACTTATCACTTAAGGAAACTTGACTTGAGTGTATGGGTTGATATTATTGACTTAGGATTATTGTGGGAAAAAAATCTCGTTCTCAAATCCTTAAACTAGTAACCAAACTATTTGAAAATAGTTTGGGAGTGTTAAAGTTAGTATGCATGTTCTTAGAATTTTGATGGTTTGGATTTTCTGGGTCTCATCTTTGGTTGAATAAGTTCTAGTCAAAAAATCTAAACCGGACACTAATCAGTGCTGAGAATCAAAAAAAAAAAATTTACATCTTCACTTCACTTATAGCATGTGACTCAAGCAATTAAGCATGTTAGTATATCTTAAAACCTAGTGCTATATGGTCGTCTAACTTGGGAGTCATCGGCCCAAAGCTCTCTACAAGGGTCACATAGAAAGTTTATGGGAGAAAAGCATTGCACATAAGATGTAAGACTGTTTATATTAGTTAAATAAAATAAAAATAGTTAAAGGTGCTCGGTAAGGATTGTTAGGTTAGGACCTCAGAGATTGGAGATAAGAATTTAAAAATTGCTCACCATCCTAGTTCTAGAAATACAAGCTTCTTATTTTTACCACTTTAATTGAAAAGAGCATTGTATTGATCAATAAGAACCAAATTCGCTAGAAAATCTCGAGATTGGAGAAAAATACATTAGAAGTGTGATAAATTACGAGATGTATAAGGAATAAATGACTAGAAAAGGTTTGGGATTATAAAAATATAGGTAAATAGTACTGGGGTCCCAAACCTTTGAACCTTGTGACAATGGAGTCTCAAACCTTTAATTTCTAGCACTCAGATCCCTAACCTATGAAATTTTAGTGCCCGATGTCCTTTTTTTATACAAACTATTAGTTTGGCCGTTAAATGGTCAAAATTTTGTTAAATAGACTATTTTACCCTTAAATTGAATGATAAAATAAAATAGAAAAACAAAAACAAAATAAAAATTGCAACTAAATCCCAACAAAAAAAATTACAACCAATCCCCATCAAAAAATTTGCGCCATCCATCACCATTGGTTTTGACAATGGCCACCCCATTTTCCATGGTTTCGATAATGGTTACTCCAAAGCATATCTCTATGGAACCCAAATCCCAAAAGAGATCCAAATCAAAGAAAGAAGAGAAAGACTACAATGAGAATTGTGGGTCTCACTTAAGGCTTCGAAGCTTCTACGCTATAAATGTGACTGGCAGGTGTTTGGCTGCAGAAAATGATTCCGCCATTGCCGCCACCAAATCTTTTCTGGTGAGTCTCTAAGCAACAGATATGAAGCTCATTTTTTGGGTAAATTCCACCATTTTGTCCTCGAACACATGCCTGTTTGTCCTACCAGTGAGCTCTAGGTCGAGTTGAATTTATGGAGTGCTGAGTTTTATCATGGGCACGCGATCTTTCTTCTTGGCTCCACACCGTAGAAGATGATGCTACAGAAGCGTTGAGTTTCATCTAGAGCGATGAGTTTCATCAGAGTGGGTTTATAACGCCTGCCCATAGCCGGAAGCAGTTGTTTCGTTGCCAAACAATACATTTACACCTGAAAAAGGGTTGGGGTTTAGTTGCAATTTTTACTTTCTTTTTCTTTTTCTTTTTTTTTTTTAACATTCAATTTAAGAGTAAATAGTCTATTTAACAAAAATTTGACTATTTAACAGTCAAACTGACGGTTTTTGTCAAAAATGGACCTTAAGAGTTAACATTTCATAAGTTAAGGATCTGGGTGCTAGAAATTAAATGTTTGGGGCTCCATTGTCACAAGGTTCAAAGGTTTGGGACCTTCGGTGCTATTTACCATAAAAATATCAACAACACAATATCGGTCATGGTCTAATATATGTGTAAGTTCAATATTTGGCTATTCACATACTTACAAAAGGTTGAGCATCGGATAAGTAAAAATTTATTTGTGGTGTTGTTTAAAATCTTTCTAAAAGTGTTGCATTATATTTTAACTTGAGGCATTTGGTAAGAACTTTAACATTGACTCAGTTTCCAATGCAATCTCGTAACTTAGTAAATTCTTGTAGTTTTGTTTTGTTTTTTATTCGAGGACGAACAAAGGTTTAGTTTGGGGTGTTTGATAAGTACATTTTGTGCACTTATTCGGGCTTTAAAACTAAGCTTTTGTCATGTTATTTTATTGATTTTTATACTTAATTTAGTGTATTATTCTTTCTATTTCGATTTTAGACTCGTTTATAAGCCATTGAAGAAGAATGGACAGAAAGAGCAACAATTTGACGAATATTTAAAGAGTATGGAAACTCAATTTCACTCAATTGGAAGTTGAAGGACTATTTTGGAGGCTATTAGAAGGACTAAAATGACCAAAATTCAAAGTTGGAAGACTAAAGGCGTAGAGTTGTAGTGCTTAGGCTGGGCGATCGCCAAGCTTAAAGCTGGGAGACCGCCTATCACCCAAAACCAACAGCAGAATGTAAAAATCATCCATGGGCGATCTCCCGGTTTTGTAGTGTAAAATTTCCACTCGCGGATTTTTTTTATCTTTTAGAGGTCGACTCCTATTAGGAAACCTTTTGGGATGCTATTTTAATGATTTTTTGGGATCCTTTTGGGCCCTATTATAGATCTATAAATATGGATTCTAAACTCATAATTGGGGAGCCAAATTTTGAGAGAAGAACAAGAGAAGAAACAAGAAACGAAGATCAAGATTTATTCTTTCGAGGATTCAACGAAGACCAAAATCAAGTATTTTGAGTTTTCTTCTTCTCTAAGTGATGAATTATATCTTTTCTTTTTCTCTTTGTTTTCTTCTTCTTAGTATGTTAGGCTAAAGCCTTTTTGTGCTAGGATTACGATGAAACTTATAGTTTAATTCTTCTATTTGGAAACTTGATTTTTGACGATTTGCATTAATATAGTTTTAAATAATTAATTTGATTTATTTTCATCTACAATTGTATACGTAGTAATTGTATGATTCTTGTGGTTTGTTTTATTATCGAGAGATTAAAAAAAGGCTAGACATAATTTTAATTATCTTAAAGTCCGATAGGGAATAGAGCTATACCGTTATGCTTGATGCGATCTTTAATTATCCATTTCAACTTAATGTATTCTTGTGTATTCACATTTGTTATAGAGATATAGTCGGGTCATACATATGAATATGTTTGATTTTATTCGAAAGAAACTATTGAATAATTTAAGAATATTGATTGTCATAACTGATGTATTTTTGTCAAATTCAAAAATTCAGATAAAGGAAATAACAACTACAAGTGAATTCGTGATCCTAGTACTCTTCTTTCTCATATTCAAAATAATTCGACATAAGCTTAATCTTTTATTAAATTATAATTAGTTAATTCTTTTTAGTTAATAATCCATTTAGTTTTTAAGCAACAAAACTTCAAAAGTTAATTTGATTCAGCTAAGGTTAATTTAATTGTATTCAACTATTTAAATACATGTGGGTACGATACTTGGACTCTCAAATCCATTATATTACTTATGCGATCCGTACACTTGCGGAATAACAACGTAAAATCGCTACCAAACACCTCGGCTTGCACTTTTTCTCTAACTAGATGGCAGTCTATCTCTATATGTTTGTTCATTTCATGGAAAACTGGATTTTCTGCTATATGTAATGCAACTTGATTGTCACAATACATCACCGCGGATTAGGAATTCTCAACACCAAATTCTTTTAGTAAGGATAATATCCAAGTTGATTCACATGTTGCATTTTCCATTGATCTGGACACTGGTTATGTGTCTTAGACTTCCAAGATACTAATGAATCACCAAGGAATACACAATTCCCAGATATGGATCTTCTAATGTCAGGACAAGCTATCCAATCTGCATCTGTGAACATCTTTAACTGCACATCAGTAAGTGAAAAGTTTATTTCAGTATAAACCTTCAAAGAAGTACCAAATCTGGAAGGATAGAAGAGTCCTTGGCCAGGTGTGGACTTAATGTATTGAAGGATCCTATGAGCTACTGTCAAATGAGGCTTCCTTTGTTTTGCGAGAAATTGGCTCAATATAAGTATGTTAAATCAGGTCTAGTGATAGTAAGATACAACAACCTTCCTATTAATCTCTTGAACATAGATGGATCACTTATCAATTCTCTATCATTTTGACTTAACTTCAAATTTTCGTCCATTTAAGTGTTGGCTGGTTTGCGTCCCAAGAATCCTGGCTCAGAAAGTAATTGTAGTGCATATGGTCTTTGATTTACTGATATGCCACTTGGAGACCTAGCAATCTCTAATCCAACGAAAAATCTGAGAGGTCCTAAATATTTCAATTTAAATTTTGAATCCAAAGATTGCTTTAATATCCCAACTGCTACCTCATTGTTGCTAGCTATTATTATGTCATCCACATATACTAATAGAGCAATAAAAACTGAAGTACTCTTTCTGATGAACAAATAATGGTTTGTGGCAAATTGGATAAATCCTTCATTAATTAGAACATTTGTGAATTTAGCATTCCATTGTCTGGAGGCTTGTTTGAGGCCGTACAAAGATTTATTCAGTTTGCATACAGGATTTTTGAGTGTATTAGTCTCCCCCTTAGGACTATATCCAAATCAAATAGTCATAAATACATCATCAAGTTAATCACCATGCAAGAAGGCATTGTTGACATCTAATTGATGTAGGGACCAGCCATAAATTGATACTAGAGCTAGTAGAAGCTTGACAGTACTAGAGCAAATGTATCAAAATAATCCACCCCTTTTTGTTGAGTATATCCATTTTCTACAAGCCTAACGTTATGCCTTTCTATGGTGCCATCAGACCTGTGCTTTATCTTGAAGACTCACCTACAACCAATTGATTTATGGCCATAAGGAATTTCAACAATGGACCAAGTGTGGTTATCTTCAAGAGCTTTCAACTTTGCTGCCATGGCTGCTTCCCATTCAGTTATACCAAAAGCTTATGAGTAATGTTGTGGTTCAAAATCTGCTGAAAGTGACATAACATCCACTTAAAATTGTTGCTCAACTTGTCATATCCCAATACTTGAGAGAGTTGATGCATACTAGAATTATTTGTTGTTACAGGCCCACAATGATAGTCATGAAGGTAACTAGGCTTTTTAACTAATCTGTTGGACCTTATGTGGACTACTGGTTCATTGGAGAAGCCATTTACTGGTTCAAGAACACGATGGTCTACTGGTTTACTAAAAGGACCTTTCTGAACAGTAATATAATGGTCAGATTGACAAGATGGGTTGGGATTATAAGGAAATGGTAGCACAGTTTCTGATAGAAGTTGAGATATATTTTCTTCAGATGATTTCTTAAAGAAGAGAAATATGCCTTCATGGAACACATCTCTGGAAATAAAGGTTCTTTATGATTCAATGTCCAACAGCATATAGGCTTTCGTACCATGTGGATATCTAAACAAAATACATGCCTTTGATTTGGGAGTGAATTTATGTCTTGAAATGGGTAATGTAGATGCATAGCAAAAGAAGCCAAATGTTCTAAGATGCCTTTAGTTTGGAGCTTTTGAATGTAGAATTTCAAAAGGTGTTCTGAGCTTGAGCATAGGAGAATGCGGCTCCTATTGATCAAATGTGTTGAAGTTAACACTGCATCTCTCCAATATCTAAGTGAAACTCCTGACCGAAATAATAATGCCCTTGCTACATTCAAGAGATGTTGATGATTCCTCTCAACCACTGAGTTCTGTTGTGGTCTCTCCACACAAGAAAAATGATGTATAACACCATGCTTCAGAAAAAAAAAATCTAAGTTCCTTTGCATTATCAGATCTCACACATTTAATAGGTACACCATATTGTGTTTTGACCATATTAAAGAACTATGGGATCACTTCTTGAACATCAGATTTTTTTTTTGAGTAGATAAGTCCAAGTATGTCTTGAGCAATCATCCACAATAGTAACAAAATATTTGAATCCATTGACAGTAATCATATGAAAAGGGCCCCAAATGTCAATATGTAAAAGATCAAAAACATTATCTAAAAGATTGTTGTTTGAATTGAATGGTAAACGTTTTTGCTTAGAAAAATGACATATAGAACAATGAAATTTTTTCTCAATTCTATGTTTGAACATTAATCATTTGTCTTGCTGATGTTTTATTACAAATGAGGGCGTCCAAGTCTAGAATGCCATAGGTCATCATTACATGATGTAGATGAGATGAAAATATCAAGAGGGTTGTTGATTTCACTTCTATTCTTCGAGGTTGGAAGACTAATGTAGTATAGATTGCCAATCCTTCTATCCTTCCCAATCTGAGAGGTTGGAGATTTGTCCTATATAACAAAACAATCAACATTGAAAATCAAGGAACAGCAACCATCTATAATGAGAGGACTGACTAAGATTAGGTTATATTGAAAGCTTGGCACATATAGAACTTTGGATAGCATAATCTAGGGAGTAATTATTATTGTACCTACTTTAGAAATATTATCCTTTTGACCATTAGGCAAGGGCAAGGACACATGTGAGGCAAAAACAGATTCATCAAAGGAACTAAATAAACTCAAATCATGGCATACATGATGTGTGGTTCCTATATCAAAAATCCAAGCATGACTAGGTATAGAACTAGAAAAGTTCGAGCAAGAAGATTGATATGAGGAGTCTTGTGAGATATTTTGCAGCTGGCTTATCTTTCTTCTCTTTAAAGTTGTTAGGATTGTTAGGAGAGGCTCCATAAGCAGCTGCGCTGGGTAGAATTGGAGAGAGAGTTAAGCTCCTATGCCTTTCTTCTTCAATAACCAAAGAAAACACCTTATTAATGGAAGGTAAGGGATCCAGCATGAGGATTTGAGCCATAACTTGACCATAAGAATCATTTAGACCCATGAGAAACTGGAGAGTATAATCTTGTTGTTGATAATCCATCAAATCCTTCATTCTACCACATTGACAGGTTGGAAATGGTCTAAATTCTCTCAATTCATCCCAAAGTGTTTTAAGTTTAGTAAAGTAATTACTTACATCATTTGAACCTTGTGAAATAGCATTTAGCATTTGTTTAATCTAAAAAACTCTTGGTCCATTGCTCTGATGAAATCGATCAAGAAGATTCTTCCACATCTCAGCTCCATTATCAATATACATCACAATTTCTGCAATATCCTTGGATACAACATGTAGAACCCAAGACATGACCATAGAATTGCATCTAGACCAGTAATTGAATGTAGGATCATCATTTGAAGGTCTGGTGATTGTTCTATCGACGAAGCATAGTTTATTTTTAGCAATCAATAGAATATTATTGCTCTATGCCAGGAATTGTAGTTGTTGCCTACAAGGATAGTTGTTGCCAAATTCAGACCTGGATGATCACCATTGCTAAGGTAAAATGGACTGCTATCATTTGTGAGCAAATGAACTAGAGTCTCCCAGGCAGCAAAAGAATTTTCTCCAACTGCAGTAGCATTATTTCCATTGTTAACAGCTCTATTACCTCATCGTGCTATAGTCAATTTAATAGGAAGAAATATGAAGAACTCAATGATTATGATTTGTGGCGCTTTAAATTCTTTGCTCTGATACCATATTACAAGATTGACAATCAATCATAGAATAAAAGATGAAAAGAAAGAACACTTTAGCTGAGTGTTCTTATATTGGATTTACTAATGAAAATATGAATGAATTACAAGTGAGTGGTGTAGTTGCCTTTTTATACATTTAACTAATTAACTAACTACAACAACTTGTAACTAACCAACTAACTTCAACTAACTTTGATAATGTTTCCAAGACAAGATACCCAATGGTTCTCAATTCGGTTCAATTTTCTTTGAAACACATCAAACCAGACCGCGTTCACCCCTACTTTCTCTTCTCCATAACCATGTTACTCTTAGCCATCTTCTTCTTGTCCATAGACTGATGCGAACCCACAAAGAATTGAATCTCATAACCTACAAAATGATTGATTTGAATTCCAAGAAAGCTAAAATCTGGTCGCAAAAACTTGGCCTGATGATTACTTTTATCAAAGAATCAAATCTATGAACGTCACAAAGATTTACGAAGTCTTTGATAAGTTTTAGGTTAGTTCAATTAGTAACACGGAAGAAAAGTGAATCCTCACTTTTAATTAATCTTTCAAAAATCAAAGTTGTTATTCTTTACAATTAAAAGTACTTAAATAGTAAAATTAATGAAAACCTAGTCTAATTCAAAAATATAACTAAAAACTAATAGAAATAGAGTTATAAACTGAAAAAGAAACGAAAACTGCCAAATCCATATTTTTCCCCTAACGTAAGCCTGGGCAATCACCTAGTGTATTTTCGGGCAATCGCCCAGTTGACCTCTTTTTGTTTCTGTTTGGTAAACATTAGGTGGGGCGATGGCCTAACTATTTTTTTCTGGGCGATCGCCTAGGAAAATTCGCCCATTTCTTTGTTTTGGCCTCCGAACTTTGATTCTTTCTTGTTTTGGTTCTCCATTTTCCATTAGTCTCCGATATGCATTCAAGATTGTCCTTAGCTTGAATCAAATGTACCAATGTTGGTACTTCATTTTTCATACACATTTTGAAGGTTGGTGTCGTACTTTGGGTCGTATCATCTCCTCCTTCTTCAAAATGATTCGACCTCGAATCATCACATGCATTAAGAGAGAAAGAACGCCTTCCGTCTTCACATGCATCCAAACCCAATCACCAGGCTCAAACACGAATCTACAACCTTCGTTGGCTTTAATTTGATGTCTTTGAAGCTCATTCGTCTCATCTGGATTACTTCTATAAGCTGGTCATGTTAGACTGACAGCTCCAAATACAAAACCAATTTGATGTGCAATGTCTCGAACAGGTGATAAACTACTAGACATCTCATATGAAGATACGTCATTCAATTCATGCAATAAAGAAATAGCCAAACTAGGGAGTGGTTGGTCAGTTTTTCGTAGTACAATGTGGGATTCTTTGTGTACTAGCAAAAGCAATTGTTGAATTTTTTCCTCTCTCGTTGTCATTTCTTGTATATCTAAATCTTCTACTTTAATTTGGGCGTGAAGAGCATCCCTCGCAAATAGGACTTCACCGTTTACAGGGTACTCTACACCATCATCCTCCAACCCAGGTATTTCATCACTATCACTATCATTCTCAGTCTCCACTTTCCCATTATCACGCAAAATCATTACCCTTTTGTTTGGGCATTGTGATGCAAGTGCACGGATCCCAAACATTTAAAATATTTGACTTGAGTTTATTGTTGCTAATGATATCCTCTTTTCCCTTGGGTGGTTAGGTCTCCCCATTTGAAACAACCATATTACTCACATCATTACTATTCCACTTCGGTTTCCAATGAGGGTTAGATCCCTAAGAAAACCTAGCTACCCCTTTTCTTTTCAATTGCCTCTTTACCTTCATAGTCATGTACACCATGTCATCCAACTCCACATAATGTTGTAATTCAACTATATTGGCTATATCCATATTTAACCCATTCAAAAATCTGGCTAAAGTAGCCTCTCTATCCTCCTTAACATTAGCCCTAATCATAGACATCTCTATCTCCTTATGGTAATCATCTACACTATTTGAATCTTGAGTAAGGCTCTGCAATATTTGATAGAGGTCTCTATAGTAATGACTAAGTACAAATCTCCTACTCATGAGAGCCTTTAAATCACCCCAAGTTTCTACAGGCCTTTCGTGATTTCTCCTCATATTTGTCATCAATTGATCCCACCACATTATAACATAATTAGTGAACTCAATTACTACTAATTTCACATTCTTTTCTTCCGTATAGATATGTCAATCAAATATTAATTCTAACATCATCTTCCACTCTAAATAGGCTTCAGGGTTTTTCCTACTTTAGAAGGAATGTATTTTTATTTTTATATTCCCAAGGTTTCTATCTACCATATCATGGCCTCGAAAGTCTCATTCTCTTGGTGTCATTCCACGCCCATCTCCTCTACGCCTCATCCTACCTATCTCAGCTACAAAATTATAATCATCTTCATCATCAAATTCAGCCATATGGCTATGATCATGCCTATTCTGTCTCTTAACATTAGGGATCTTGTGTTGTTGATCCCTTAGTAAAGTTGTAATCACTGTATCATTCATATCCATCCTACCCATCATCTACTATCCCTCATCTCGTCAAATACCATGTTGATCCGCTCAAATTGTTGTTATATGGCTTTTAACAAAAAACAAAAATCGGTTGTTCTCTCTCCTAGGTGTTGTTTCTTCATTATTAGACATTTTTGGGATACAAAAATAGAAATTAGGATTGAAAAAAAAATTTAACCTTACGTGTTTACACTCGTGTTTCACTTTATTTGGCTTTTTCCCAATAATAATCTCACTACTCTTGCATTTTACCTCTCTTTCTTTTTCTTGCCAAGTTTTCTAAGGAACTAACACAAACTCAATCAGGAATTTGGTCTCCACAACGTTCAAGAACAAGAATAAAAAAATAAAAGACAACGAGAACGATTAAGAAGAAAAATTACAAAAAGAATAAGATTTAAGCACTGGATGACAATATGACACAAGAATCTAAAAAGAATACGTTTCTTGACTTTTCTTGAATTATCTTGAATTTTTGTTTTTTTTTTCAATCCAAAAAAAAAAAAAAAAAAAAGAGTCACAAAGTATGAACTAGAAAGAATTAGCTTTGATGCCTAAACGGATCGTGCACAATCAATTCTTGAATTGTTTTTGGTGCAAGAAAATAATTTTTTTATATAATTCAAGATGAATCTGATGGAAACAAAAATAAAAGATAGAATCTGATTTTAGAGTCAAATATCTGATATCTACCTATGCGAATCGCGAAGAATTGAATCTCAGAACCCATAAAATGATTGATCTGAACCCCAAGAAAGTTAAAATATGGTCGCAAGAACTTAACCCGATGATTACTTGAATCAAAGAACCAAAGTAATAAACGCCACAAAGATTTGTGAAGTCTTTGATAAGTTTTAGGTTAATTCAATTAAGAACACGGAAGAAAAATGAATCCTCATTTTTAATTAATCTCTCAAAAATCAAAGTTGTTATGTTTACAATGAAAAGTACTTAAGTAGTAAAATTATTGAAAACTTAGTCTAATTCGAAAATATAACTAAAAACTAATCAAAATAGAGTCTAAACAAAAAACAAAACGAAAATTGCCAAAGATGTTTTTTTCAATGTTTGTTATTATGTAATTGCTTAAAGATGTTAGTGGCTTGGATGGTGTTTTTTTTTTAAGATAAGAGTTTTGAAAGTTTTGAAAGTGCTTTCAAGTATAATTAAAAAAATTTACTTGTACTTTTTTTATGATATGTAAAAGAAAAAACAAATAAGTACTTTGTATTATATTTTTGTTATGTAATAATTTTATATTTGAAGAATTAATATAATAATTTTACTAATATTTTTTATGTATGTTTCTTAATTAAATGAAGAGAATCGCTCTTTTAAATTTTGTATGAAGAACTTAAAAACTCATAATCGGACCTACTTTTACTCTCCAAAGAAAGTTTTGAAAACTTCAAATTTTTCAATAGCTTATTTTTGTCTTGAGCAAAAATTCAAGTTTTTCTACTATAATCATTAATAAATGTTAAAAAATAACGATGACCTCCTATGATATAATTCACATCGGTCTACATAAGTTTGTATGCACCTAAGGAAATGGATCTCAACCATATTTTTCAAGAATACTATGGTTCCCAAACTCCATCTTCCACTTTTATTGTTGGAATTCCCTTGATCCCTTGGTCATATTTTAATCTTGGTATGGATTGAAAATTCATTTTCTTTCTTTCCCTTTTTAAATTTTTTTTCGTTCAAAATCATAGAAATGCTTAGAATTTGTTGCATATTTGATGAGATAGATTAGATAACTTAGTTTATTTTATTATCTTACTATACTCAATACTGCATATCGATCATATCTTAGGTTATACGTCTTCAAGGAAATTATGTGGATGTAAAAGCACTAGCAGATGGAGAATAAAACATGTGATATCATTAGGGATGGCAAGAGGCTCAGCCGATTGCCACCGAGGCCTAGCTCGTCTCCCAAAGGGCAACTAGGTTTGGCTCATGGCCAGTGGACCTCATGGGCCGGACCAAGCCGAGCCGCCCACGAGCTCGGCTCAAAATATCTTTTTTTAATGCAATTTGTTTTGAGACTATAAAAAATCAAAATGAAATAAAGTATGAAAAAATTGACAATTGAAACCCTCTTTCTTTTTATGGGTTTGGAGGCCAACTACTTTTAGCGTAGGTGGAGTTAAATTGTACACGAACAAGTTATTATACATACAATTTTTGTAAAAGAAAGAAAATGTAAAGCAATTTACGCAAATAATACTTACAATTTATGAAGTCAACTTTTCAAATTCTTCAATCATTATTTTGTCCACTTTATCTTGGATCCGAAGCTATGCCTCATTCCAATCATTTAGTTTTAATATGCCTGCTTTAAGTCTTGACATGTAATCAGACAGAACTCTGTCACCTACACTACAAGTGGACTCCGATGCCTACAATATTCTGTCCACTTTATCTTGGATCCGAAGCTAAGCCTCCTTCCAGTCCTTTAGTTTTAATATGCCTACTTTAAGTCTTGACATATAATCAGACAGAACCCTGTCACCTACACTACAAGCAGACTTCGATACTACAGTAGATATTTGTGGTGTTATAGATCACGTGCTATAATAGAAATAATTGAGTATTGACACTCGTTCTATCTCCACTATCTTAGTATATAAAAAAATTATCTCTTCTTCATGTAACATACTAAGCATGTCGTGAGCAAAATACCTAGTTAACTCTAAAGATATGTCACTAGTACCACTACAACAAAAAGTGCCTTATGCAACATATGAACGACAACATTCATTAAAAGCTTGTTGCTAAAACGGGTCTATGGCAACAGTCATCAAATGTATGTTGCAATTGCTTAATTCAATTGACATTTGGCCACAGTATTTTAATGAATGTTGTCAATGTCACCTTTTGCAACGGTCAGTGACCGTTGTCAAAATAATAATATATTTTCTTATTCAACAACAGGCAATGACTGTTGTTATATAACATAGTATTTAGCAACGTTCACTGCACGTTGTTAAAACATATACCACAACAAGTTTGCAACGGTCAGAGGCACGTTGCGAAAAGTTTTATTAAAAAATGGATTTGGCAACGTTCTTTGCATGTTGTAAAATCCGAAGCCCAAATACGAACCTAGTTAACAAATTCCCTACCTGCGAAAACAAAAAATATTTGGCTCCAACCTCAAAATACGTTCTGTATCCATCTCCTCACTTTGCTCTTCCCTAAACCTAACCTAAAATCCAATTCAAAACCCTTATGTTTTGATTTCCTCACAGTTTGGGCTAGGAAGAAAGCATTCTGAAATCTAAACATTGTTGCTGAGATTTGTCTTTCATGTTCGTGAATCTTCTGGCAAGAATTTGAATTTATTTCACCCATTATTCTTCAAAATTCAGAAAAACTCAGGTTCGATTATGTTATTCATAAAATTAGTGAATATTTCCTTTAGGTGTTGTATGTATGGATGTGGATATGTGTTTTTCACCTTGTATTGAGGCACATAAAAGTCAATTGAAATAAATTACTTGTCATTAAACTTTTGTTTCTTTCGCGTCCTTTGATATCTTAGCGTTGGTGGGAAGCGCTTTTTTCATGATTCTGCTCACGTTTGCGATTGGAACGAACATGTCTTGCTCTCTAAGAGAGCTTTCATTTTGGGAATTGTGGTCTCTGTGACCTCTCGATTCATTATCTGAATCCGCTATTGATGAATCAGTGCGAACAAGTATTCAAAGTCAAGAGAAGTTAAAGGGGGTTTGCTTTATTGTGTGTGTATATGCGTGCATGAGTGTGAACAGTGGAGAAATATGGAAAGAAACCCGAAAATTTAGATATCAAGTTGTCTGAAGGAAGATGGAGAAATTAAAACTATTGAATTGAACTCTACAACGTTTTGAACTGAGAATTGTAGCTTCTTTGATCATTGACGGAGTATCAAGCCAGAAATTGGAAGGGGGTTCAGTAAGAATTGGAGAAAAAAAAGGAGAAATTAGATTAAGAGTCTGAACTCCAAATACTGAGCATAATCAATTAAATATAATCCAAGCATAATAGATTAATGTCTAAAGAGGACCTGAAAAATGATTCAACTTTTGATTTTGTTTATATGGTGTAGAAAAGATGAGCGATAATCACCAAGCATTCTTCTCACTTCCTGTTTCTTGCAATATCTCGCTTGATTTCTCTGCTAGTAGGATAATTTTCCAATTTTCTACAGAATATTTTTTTAAGACGCTAAGAGTACAAAAATTAATGAGACTTTTCCTGATCCTTTGGTGCTTATGGACCTGAAAATTGGTGAAACTTCTAAAAACTCTATTAGTTATCAAAATAAGTTCTTATTATGAAAATGAAGATACAAAAGTTTAGATTCTGTAATTCTGAGCTAAGATCGTATTTCATAGAGAAGAAAGTTTAGTTTCAGAGTCTCAGAGATTTATGTTCTTCTGTGTAGTCATAATTTTGTAATGCTGTTATTTTGTTTCTTCACTACAATGATATTGATGTTCATTTGAAAGTTTTCCTATCATATATTATGTCACACTTGCTCAATTGCTAATGTCTTGGATATCAGACACAAGGTTGTGGTGTAAGTTTGTAAATATGTTATTTTGTTTTAGTCCCTGCGATCTCTCTTCGCAGGAACCTAGCTGAGTTGTGGACCTTACTAAGCACATGCTATCTATTGACATTCTTGGTATGATTTAAAGGTGTTCTCTTGTGCAAGTTTTCTCAGATTTGGAGCGTTCAGTTTGTTGAATGGTCCATCATCAGGTTAGATTTTCTGTAGTTACCCTAGTTTTTGTTATTTAACATGTTCAACAATAATTAATCAGACATTGTCAACTTTCCTATATTCTGGTGTGATTCGGATGTGTTCTAAAAGGTTTAGGATTTTTTATGGCATTGAAAGTAACCTTTTTGCATTGTGGAAATAAAAGGTTACTTGATGTATGTGTTCCCTTTTTGAGTTATCTTCAATGGATCTTGTACTTCTTCTGGGCTTTTCATCAGATCCATGTTAATTTACTCGTTGCTTAATTATTAAATATAACTTATTGCATTTTAGTCCTTTCTCATCTCAAAACGTTTTGAGTTGGAAAAAATAGACCTGGAATAATTAACCGGGTTTGATGGGTAGTAGTTGCTTTGCTTGCAATTGTTCAAAGACAAATTCGTATTTGAATATTAATAATAGCTGTAATTAATCATATTTTTTCTCCTTTCTTCAATTCCTACAGTCCTGTGAAGGTAATCAATAACTAGTTAGTTAACAGGGCCAAACATTAATTTTTTGGTAAACAGATTTGAATTGAGGTTACGATCTCATACCCTTTGAATTACTAATTCTTAACTAATTACTAAATATGTTATTAGTTTAACAAAATATTTGATTTTTGTTCCCTTTTTCCTCTATGAAAATGAGCATCAAATTTGAACCCTACAATTCACTTATCAGTTTTAGCCTTTAGAGCTCATAACACATTAAATTCTTACACTGTTCGCTTATTATGCATTACATTCTGATATTGTCATCGTATTCAGATTTACTATTCATCTGTTCAACCAATAGAGGAAGATCCATACTTCTTTCTGTCTTGAATTGGTAGAGTATTGTAAACTTTTGAGCAAGTTAGGTTGGATTTTGAGTAGTCATAAAACTTCAAGCTAATGTTTTCTAGTGCTGTTGCATACAGCTTGATGCAGAGAGCTATATGTGGCGCTTGTCAAGATTTATAATTCATCTTGATAGATTTAGAACAGCAAAAGGATATTTACATTCATTTTATATATTAAATTTCTGCTTTGATCTCATCTTTAGATTCCTTTTTGCTTTTCTCGCGAAATCTATTAATCAATTTTGGTTATTTCAATTTCTCTTGATTCATTTTCTTTTCCAATTGAAATGTGTAAATCCCATTCAAGGATAAACAAAACTGTTTTATGAGACTATTCCTTATTGCCTATGTGATGCCCACTTGATTTGGCAGCATACACTAATTTGGAACTTAATTTGAAAGCCATATTTCGACCCGATCCATAACTGGTGCTTTGGTTTGCTGTTTTTCTAGTATGTCTATTACCTAGTTAGTGTCTGCCTTGTATTAAGGTCTAACACATTGCATATTGTTATGTCAAAAATAGACTTGGCATTATTGTTCCTGCGTAGTGATCTCTGCTTAAATTCAGCTGCGGTTTTTGATTTATATATGATCAGACACTTGAGATCTTCTATATATTTGTCATTTTTAATTTACATGAAAATTTTTATTGAAGCCTGCAGATAAAGAGGGAGATTTGGGACCTTAAAAATCCTCAAATCAATCCAACGTTGTCAGATTACACGAGGTATACATTTTTCCATAATCAAAATTATGGGTTTGTACACAGTTGTTAAGGAATTAGAATGACTATGCCAAACATATAGAAGCATTTAATTACAATTTAGTATCATCCAAATACATTTGTGATACTTCAGGATATTGAATAAGTTAATTTATTTTAATTGGCCACTATTACGGATAGTTATTGCTCTTGAAGAAAATACAATGTTCTCAATCTATTGTATATACATAAATAATTGTATTAGTTGAAAATTAAAGTGGCAACTAATATAACGATGACAGTTCAAGTAAATCTTAGAGGTACAATAGTGGAATTCTGGACTATTTATTTCTGCCAAATTCTAGACCTGAGATTCTTTTGTACACTTTACTGATAGATAGCCTTGGTGCGTCTGGTGAACTGGATTACATCGTATAAGGATAATTATTTAGAATCTTTCATTTCTCTTTCTCGAATCTTTCATTATTTAGCTTTGTTAGTCTTCAAGTGTTGACCTAGTCAAAATTTTACTACGCATCTTGAAATTTCAGTGCCATTAGACAATACATTGCTTATAATGGACAAAGAATGGGTGCACTTATCAAGGTTATTTTTAAAAATTAGATATAATTATTTTAATTACAAAATTGAAACATCTTCATGTATTATTGATCACAACATTTGTTTGCAGATTTTCAAAACAATATAATGATGGTGCATGAAATTTTGTTGATCTAGCTCATGAAAATCTAAATTCAGAAATGATAGGATGTCCTTGTGTTAAGTGCAGAAATCTGAAGCATCCCCACTTTGATATAGTGTATGAACATTTGGTCATTAAGGGTATGGATCCTACATACACTACTTGGGTATTTCATGGAGAACGTCCAATAGTTCAGAGAAGGGTGGATTATGGTTTTCTTTATGGTGATGGTGTAATGTGGATGTAAGTGTTGGCTGGTATATATTACAGTTTATATAAGAAATAAGACAGCATCTCTCTCTTAATCATCAATGGTTGTGCACATTTTAATAAGTCTAAAATTCATCCTATTCATTTAAGCACACGAAAATTTAGTTGGCAAACACCCCTACCATTAAATATAGTTCATGTTGGTTAAATATAGGAAATAAGAACAAGGGTTGAGTGCAAAGTGTATGAATTGTTGGCTGGTATATATAGCGAGTTCATACTTATTTATGTGTATCAACAAATCATAATGAATCAATATACTTAATTTTGGAGTGGAAAGCTAAATGTCACTGAGTGTACTCTACTCGTTTGTTCATTAGAATGGTCAAGATCTCTTTAATCTTGTGCATGCTCCTTTAAAAGTTATTCCCTACACTGGAGCCAATATTGGCATCACGTATAGCTATATTTTCTATATTGGCAAGCACTTCATGGTATCATATTCAACTCAAGTTTAATCGTCCTTATTGTTTTGTGAATTGCAGGGTTGGAACTGATAACGTAGGTGCATGTGGAGTAGCGGTTTTGCTCGAGGGGTGGTAGAGTTTTTGTTGATATTTTTGTGAAGTGCATGCAAGATTACCAGTTTCAAAATTTTGGTAGATTAAATATTTTTTGTGCCAAGAAACTTCTTGTACATGTGTATTTTGTTACAATTTGGTTCGAACTTTCATGTTAGAAGAAACTTCTAGGCTATAAATGTGTGGATACAAATTCTTCTATTTTATAATATATTTAATTTGTTTCAACCTTGTTCATATTTCATTGATTTAGTATAAATTTCATTTCAGCGTTGAACCAGTAGATTGAGTTTTATATTGATAACGTGTTGGTGAATGTTATCAAAAATATTTTTAAAAAAAATGAAAGAAACGACAACGTGCGCATGACTGTTGCTAAAAAAGAATAACAACAACGAGCTAAAGAATGTTGTTAAAGTAAAACGACAACGAGCAGGGCGAACGTTGTTGAAATGAAATGACAACGAGCTGGACGAATGTTGTTAAAATGAAACAACAACGGTCAGACGATCGTTGTTAAAACGAAACAAACAATAGTCAGCGAACGTTGTTAAAATAACACAACAACGGTCAGGCGAACGTTGTTAAAATGAAACCACAACGGTCAAGTGAACGTTGTTAAACCTTTAAGGACGTTTCTAAAACATAAATTGACAACGCACTTGTTACATTCCACAACGAACATTGCCTGTTGCCGTTGAGATCTAGGTTTTGGCAACATCGAAGGACGCAACGTGCGCCTGAACGTTGCTAAAGGTCTATGGCAACGTTTTCCGCCCGTTGCAATAGACTCTTTTTCTTGTAGTGTACATGTTTCTACATTCGTAGCACGAAAAATGAAAGAAGAAAAACTACTAGAATGTTGAGTTTCCCTAATTGAACTAAAGTAACTCTATAAATCGCTATCATCCTTTGACGATGAAGAAGCCATTGGTACAAAGGGTCGTCTAACGTTTCTACTGGTCTTTTTCGCGTATATCATGTACGTCTCACATAATTTTTTTTCTAGATTACAGTACATTAGTGAATTCTCGTAAGTTAATTTATTGAAATTGCCAACACAGTATGTTTTGTACCCTCTAATTATAATTTAGGATCCATTATAGACACTAACGAAAACAACATAGGTAATTCATCTAAATATTCCTAAACTTAACCTCTATCGTTAGTACAATATTAGATAAAATCAAAAATACATCACACCTATTGAAATTTTGAAAAAAAAATTCGACGCCACAAACGCATGTGCGGTCGTATACTATCTCATCAATTCATTGGTTCCCAATTATCTAATTGCAAATCATATCTGGACCCTCTGAGTGTTGGCGATTAAAATATGCAGCAATGCAATATTTATAACCTTCACATAAATTAAGCATAAGATAAGTAGAGTTCCATATATGGTCTACATTTGTAGAAAATGATTTTGTTGCCAGTAAATTTTCTATACATAGACCATCGAGTACTTGTTTTCGAGTGGGTGGGATCATAATACAATTTATAGCATAATTATTTTTTTTTCTACCTATTAGTCTCTGAATTATAATCCATCTCTGACAATGAAATTAAAAATATGACATACACAAAGAAGATGAAATAATATAATTTATTGTTTATCAATATAGTGTGCAGTGGCAACTACATATCATTTATCGTTCTTATCGGATCACAAGTCCGATGTAAATGATAAAACATCAGAATATTTATTTTAATCACGTTACTACAAGAAAAATGAAAATTGAAGACCAAATTTTTAACGACAAAAATGAATTGATTGTTGAATACGATTTGTAACGACAAAATAAAAAATTTCGTTGTAAATAATTTATTGTGGACCGTAAAATATTGATTTTGTTGCGAAATATTTTAACAACAAATATTTTGTTGTTAAATGTACCTATTCAACGACCAAAGATTTTTTTGTCGGGGATTGTTTTATAAATTTTGGCGCCATTCTACCAAAAATATGTTTCGACACAATATGTATTTACTATGACAACATTGTTCATTGTTGAAAAAATTATATTCAACGACCGAAAATACGCGTCATTGATTGTTTCTAAAAATGGCGCCACATATTTTCGTCCCCGCTAAAACAATTAGTAACAAATATTTACTTTGATCGACGACAAAATATGGTTGTTGTATAACTTAATCAATGACTATGCATTTATCGTCGTTACAGTATTAAATTTTTTTTCTTGTGACAATATATTTTCAACGACGACATAATTTTATCGTAAAAAGTAATAAAATTTTGGCAATAAAATTTATGTTCCCCTTAAACTTTTGTCAACCAAACTTGTATATTCGACAACTATAATAATGGTTGTTGAAAAACATAGTCAACGACAATACCAGTCTCCCATTGTTAAAACTCTTAAAAAATTGACTTCCTTAAGAACATATAAACAACAATGAAAATTCATCTTTGTTGAATTTGAAAAATATATTCAACAACGAAACATGTTACGTCATTGTTTGAATTATGATAAGTGACTTGTTAAAGATATTTTCAACAACAAAATATTTTAGTCATTTAAGATTTTCAAAATTTGGCTCCCAATTTAGATTCGCATTGAAATTTTTCAACCAAATATACCTTTGACAACTAAAAAATTTGTTTTTGTAATTCATTTTCGGCAATGACAATTGTCGAATTGTTAAAATCATTAAAATTTTGGTTTGTTAAGAAAATTTTCAACTACCAAATTTATGTTCTCGTTGCATGTACTTAAAGAATGGCTCTAAATTAACATTTCAATAAAATTTGTATTTTCTACTAGCAGAATTTTTTATATTAAAAAATACATGTAATTACGAAACTAGCATCATTATCTTTTCTATTACATTTGTCTCTAAAAATAATGTAGCTATAGTTATGCAGTTTTTGTCGTATGTATACATGTGCATGTGTTTGTATTTATATATTATTCCAAGTCATCGATCAAATTTAAAGTGGTTTGCATAGTTGATTACATTTAGCAATGCCTGCATAGTTAGAGGTGTCAATCCGGATTAGGCGGTCCGGGTCGACCCGCCTCCAATAAAGTCCAGTGACAGCCCGAATTAGAAAAAGTCTGCGCCACTGTAGGTTGCGGGCCAGGTCAACCCAGCCCACAAAAATTGAACACGAACCTAGCCCATCCGGGTTGAGCCCATGTGGGCTGCGGTTCAGCTCGTATGAATAAAAAATTAAATTTTTATTTTAAAATTACTAACTTATTTTACTTCAAAAAAATATTTATATTTATAGTAAAAAATGTGTTAAATTACTAAATAAAAAATAAATAACAATGATAAATTCACATTTTTTATTTATAAAAAAAAATGTTTACATGTAAAGAATTTTGTGTAGTTTACATTTGCTTCATTGAAATTTATAGAACGATAAAAAATTATAACATTATTTTTTTATTAATTTTCTAAATAGACAGCTGCATGCCTGCAAGACTGACAGTAGTTGGCAGTGGCTGTTATTTCAGAGGCAGAGAGTTGTTGACTTAACTGCATTCAGTGGCTGTTATTTTTTTTTAAATTATCAAACTGACCGCTGGCCCGTTAGACTCTGAACCGGTCTAGGCCGGCGGTTCTGCGCCCTCAGCCCATGAAATGTCCGTCCAATTCACGGGCAGGCCAATAATTACTGGTCGAGGCGGGTGGGCCAATGCGGGTTTGGTCGGCCTACCCTTCTTGACACATCTATGCGTAGTGATAATTACAGTAGCTTTTTTAGAAGACGATGTCAGCTTGGTGATCGAGGGCTTGCATAGGGGTCTTATAATTGCCATCGACTTGGACTTCACTGCTTCATTTTTCTAATTCTTTAAAGCTTCGCGGGATTGGATGAGCATAACCAAGATTGGGATTCACTATCGCTTTCTACTTGGAGTGGCTCACCCCCACTATCACTTGAAAGGAAAGACAAGATGCAATTTTGTTCTCATTTAATCATCTTCGCCTACATTGTCCTTTTTCGGATTTGTCACTTAAAGCGAAAATAAGATACATATTTATCCTACTTTGATCATTCCTTGTTTGTCGAGTCCTTCTTTGGAATTGAGTTACGATAATCTCTAAATACAATCCCACACAAAATAGAGTCGAGATGATTTTGACTAGTGGTACTAAGATTTGAGAGTAACAATCAAAGCTTATTGCTTGATTATTTTTTAGAATGATTGATCAAAGTGGGTTTATGGACATATCTAATATTCTTAAAAACCATGTATCATTAATATTCTTAAAGAGATTTAACAAAAAATTTCTCATCGTAAAATATTAATTTTATTTTATAATCTAGCACACAATATATATGGGTTGAACAATATTAACTATAATATAATTGCCAATTGAAATATAAATTACAATGTAAAATTATTGTCATTTTGTTTTAATAAAAAGTTGTTGAAGATTTTTAATATAAATTTGTCACTATGTAATATTATTTTCCACGGTATATAAACAATCATCATAAATTTTCATTAACAATTTAAAAAAAATTATAAAAAATCCAAGAATTAAATAAATAAATAAATAAATAAACAAATAAATATATATATATATATATATATATATATATATATATATATATATATATATATATATATATATATATATATATATATATATATATAATTTTTTCTTAAACTAAACCTACAGGTCATACATATACAAACACTTAACTTTTTAATTATTACAATTAATTAAACATACACGTCATATATATATCCCAAAAACTATATATATATATATATTTCCCAAAATTTCACACGATCTTTCCCCGCCAAAAAGAATTCTCCCGCAACCCAAACTTCTCTCTGGTAAGGAAACTAATGGGAATTCTCCAATACCACAAAATCCTACTATATTTACATTTGGAAACCCTATGTGTTTGATTGCAATTGGAAAATTTGGGTGGAAAGAAAATATTTTCCATAGAAATGAATTACCAAGAAATTATGGGTTGGAAAAGGTTAACGCATTTTCCATGGAAAATAAATAGGTTGGAAAATGTTAACAAATTTTCCATGAAAAATAAATTCTCTTATCCCACAAAGAAAATATTTTCCTTGAAAACAAGGAAAATGTGGCCAAAAGTGGGAAAATGAGAAAAAAAATTTCCATGGAAAAAAAAATTGCAATCAAACACAATAAGGAAAATAGGTGAGAAAATTCATTTTCCATGGAAAATTTTTGGCAATCAAACAAACAAGTTGGAAAATAAGTGGAAAAAATTCATTTTTCATGAAAAATTTAAGCCAATCAAACACAGTATTAGTGCACAAATCAAATTCTCATTAGTTGTCCAATTCAAACTCTACCATGAAAATAAGCAAAATTGACCTCTCGCCAGTGTTTTCCAATTCTTCAATTGCTCTGTAGACAAGTATTTGGAGCCCGTGTTCTGCGTTCTAATCATGTAAGTATTGTTGTATTGAATGTTTACTTTCTTTTTCTCCAGATTTTTTGGATTAATTATGTGGGTTTTTATAACAGGTTGTAATTATGGGATTCTTGTGTGTTCTATATAGTATTTTTATTCTATTTTCCTAGGTTTATGAATAGATTGAGCATTTGACCTAAATAATTGATACATAAATAGCTTATAAAAAAATTATTAAATCAATAAACTACTTTTTTTTAATGGATTGTGATAAATTTACCAGTTATTGGTGGTGGATTTAGTAAAAAGTATCGTTTACTCTTTGATGTTTTGGGGAAAAATCTTGCATACTGAATAATTTAGCAATTAAATACTTGTAAATCATTAGTTCTAAGTGCAAGGGGATACTAACTAAAGGCTTGAGGATCATCATTGCTGAATATTTTTGTTTGGGGGATACTCCCTCAGTCTTGTTCTATTAGATTTATATCACTCTTATAGACGGGAGTTTCATTTAAATTTCCAATACCGTTAGCTTTATCTACCATCGATACCAATCCATTTATCAGTTGCCTTTTATCATTGTTCTAGGTGGAAGCTTTATTCAAACTGAGTATTTCCGAAGATCTCTAGCTTCATTCTTTAATTCAAAGTACAGTTCCAAGAGAAAGGTATTGAATCTGATCAATAAAATTTCTTGTGCTTGTTTCCCCTGTTTCTTGATCTGGGAATATTGTTGTTCACTTGCTTTCTTTGGTATGGATGGAAGAATTCAATTACTTCTACCTCAATGGTTGTATTGGTTTAGCATCAAGTTGCTTTCTCTCAATGCTATCTCTCAGTGGTTGAATTCAATTCTCTCAATGCTTTCTCTTTGAATTATGCTAATTCTAAATTTTAAAATCTGTCTCTCAATGTAATTGCTCAATCAGTCTGCGCACTGCTAGTATTCCCTAACAACCATTATATATGATATATGAAATGAAATAAGTACATGTAGTATGAAACTTGGTATCAAATGAAAGAAAATACAAAGAGAGGAAAAGAAAAAGTAAAACAGATTTTCCACCAATGTAAAACAGCACCCAGAATGGATATAAATTAGAAGTGAACACAGTACCTACATCTGCATTTTTACTCCACAAAAGGCTAAAATTGAAGAGTACGTGAATATTCCACCATCTACATGAACAAAAACTGGACACTTCAACAACAGTTTATGGTTGACCTCATAATTACCTTTTTTTCTCCCACTAGCAGAACATCAGAATCTCACACGTGAAAAATAAAAAAGAAACTAAATGAGGAGTAATATTATTTGACTTAGACAAACCTTCAGCCAAATTGTGCGGAGTCTGCATTGTGTCCACCTTGCCATCTGAATCAAGCTTCCTGGTAAGTGAATGGTCCTGTCATAACAATAAATTATTTTTGCCTCTTAAAGAAGCCTAGCATGAACATCCAAGCTCATGACAATGTTAGATTTAGAATATTTTGACTTTCCTGAAGAAAATAAGTCAGTTGTATATCTTCCAGTAGAAGATGTATTCTCAGTCTTGTGCATTATGATTTAGGTGCCATAAACCAATGCTTAAGTATTTGCATAAATTGGTAGTAGATTTTGTTGAATTTTACTTGTGAATAAAATGCTAATGTTTCTTATGATGTAAAAAAAAAAAACTTTTAAGTTTAATTTGAATATCATGTAAAAAATTAACATTTAGTCTTCAATGAATCTTGGAAGATGAAAAGCTTATTCAATTCTCGGGTAGGTAGGCTGCATGACCATTGTGAAGTAAAACGACCATAACTCTTTGTAGAAATGTCCAAATCGAGATCGGTAAAATTATTTGGAATCCTAACTTCAAGACCTTTCCAACGGTGTCTCATTTGCCTGGTAAAAGTTGCTATATCATTCCGGATTTTGATAGAAAGTGACCCCCTAGATTCTGTGACTTGGAAATTAACACACCAGTGAAATAATTTTAATTTCTCTAGGTTCAAATGTTGTAATTGATGATACTCCTGTATCATACTAGGCCAGTCATTTTTGTGCACTGTGAATGTTTTTTTAAAGCATCATTATATGTATGAAAAGAGCTTACCTTTGAATAATTTATGGCATGTAGAAACTCTAGACTAGCAAGGCAGCAAATAAAAACTATATATAACTAATAATCTTCGCTCATAATTGGTTCACCACATAAACAACCAAGTTCCATAACCAAACACGTGAGATTACATAGAAACCCCAAACGGAACTAGTCGAATAGGACAAGAATAACATTTAATATACATTTTGTACTCGTATATTTATTAAATTTAACATGCCAAACGTGTAATTAACATGTTAGTGTTGTCTTGCTTAGGTTGAAAATGTCAGTTGACAAGAGTGGACATTGGAGACAAATCGGTTATCAACTAAATATAAAAATGGGGTCAAGTCTTTTATTGAAAGAGCTCGGAATTATTTAAACCAATATGGAAAGACTCGATGTCCATGTTGCTCGTGTGTAAATGGCATATTTCAAGATTTAGATACAATTCGATTTCATCTATTGATGAATGGCTTTCAACTTAGTTACAGAACGTGGATATTTCACGGAGAAGAATACCCACTGGTTAATTCTAATTCTACAAGCCCTAGTGACAAAGATGATATTAGTGATGAGGAAAGGGATGCTCCAATGGTAAATGTATTACATGATCTTATTGGGCCAAGTTCTAATCAATTGGAACAAAACAATGATGGGCCACAGGATGCGGCTGTTAATAATCATAATGATGAGAGAAAAGAATTTGATAAATTTGATGATATGTTGAACGATGTAGAAAGAGATTTGTATCCTGGATGCAACAAATTTACTGCATTAAATTTCTTGGTAAAGCTAATGCACATCAAGGTGCTAAATAAGTGGAGCAATAAATCTTTTGATATGTTGCTCAAACTTTTAAAGGATGCATTTCCAGAAGGATCAAGAATTCCAGTGTCATACTATGAAGCAAAGACAACCTTGCGTGCTTTGGGACTAGGATATGAGTCTATTCATGTTTGCAAAAATGACTGTTCTTTGTTTTGGAAAGAGAATGCCGAATTAGTCAAATGTCCAATATGTGGAGAAAGTAGGTGGAAAAATAGTGACGGTAAAGGAAAAAATGTTGCTCATAAGACTATGCGTTACTTTCGAGTTACACCTCGATTGAAATGTTTATACACGTCGAGGCATACTGCAAAGGATATGAGATGGCATAAAGAAAGACGATCTAATAATGAAGGAATTTTAAGACATCCAGCAAATGCAAAAGCTTGGAAGCATTTTGACAAATGTTATCCATCATTTGCAAGCAATCCAAGAAATGTTAGATTGGGTTTAGCATCTGATGGGTTTAACCCTTTTGGAAATATGAGCACTACATACAGTATGTGGCCGGTAATCCTAGTCCCGTATAACTTACCTCCCTGGAAATGTATGAAAGAGTCATTCTTCATGATGGCTTTGTTAATTCCTGGACCAAAGGCTCCTAGTAAGGACATGGATGTGTTTTTAAGACCACTTATAGATGAGCTAAAAGAGTTGTGGGAGATAGGATTTATGAGTTACGATTCTAAAGAAAGAGAAATGTTTCGCATGCATGCAGCAGTTCTTTGGACAATAAATGACCTTCCTGCTTATGGAAACTTATCTGGATGGACTCCAAAAGAATACGGTGCATGCCCGGTTTGTAATAAAGACACAATATCACTCGTGATAAGAAGTAAAATATGTTATATGGGTCATAGACGGTACCTACCTACAGGTCATCGTTGGTGTAAAGACAAAAACTTTAATGGGCTTTTTAAAAATAGGCAACAACCAAAAATCTTGAATGGCGAAGACATATTGAGACAATTGGAGCATGTCCACAACAAAATACCAGGTAAGCACAAGCATTATGGTGGTAAAAAATGGAAACGTCAACCAGAAGAATTAAATTGGACTAAGAAAAGTATTTTTTTCGAACTGGAATATTGGCATAAGCTTCTCCTGAGACATAACCTAGATGTCATGCACATTGAGAAAAATATTTGTGATAGTGTGGTTGGTACATTGTTAAATATAGAGAGGAAGTCAAAGGATACGAATAAAGCAAGAATTGATCTTGAAGATATGAAAATAAGAAAAGAATTGCATTTAATCAAACGCGGAGACAAGTGGGTGAAACCACATGCTGCATATACACTAAGTGCTGATGAACGAAAGAAGTTTTGCAAGTTTTTGAAATCATTGAAATTTCCAGATGGTTATGCTGCAAATATTTCAAAAAATGTAAGTGAAGATGATGGGGAAATTTCTAGATTGAAATCACACGATTGTCATGTGTTATTCCAACGGTTGTTGCCAACGGGAATTCGACCTTTATTGAAAAAAGAGATTAGTGAAACATTGATTGAGTTCTCAAATTTCTTCCAACAAATATGTTCAAGAACATTGCATGTTAATGACCTAGAAAAATTGAATGAAGACATTGTTTTTGTGCTCTGCAAATTGGAACGTATATTTCCACCTGCATTTTTTGATGTTATGATTCATTTGGCTATACATTTACCTTATGAGGCAATTCTAGCTGGGCCAGTTCATACCAGATGGATGTATCCTATTGAACGTAATTTAGGAACTCTCAAACAATATGTAAGAAATAAAGCTAGGCCAGAAGGTTCTATTGCAGAGGCATATGTTGTAAATGAAGCATTGACATTTTGCTCCATGTATTTTGGAGATATTGAGACAAAATTCAATCGACCAAAAAGAAATTATGTTTTAGACAAAAATGAAGTTAGACATTTATCAGTTTTCAAAAACGATGTTAGACCATTGGGAAAAAAAGAAGTAATAGAATTACCAACTGAGGATCATAAAAGAGCTCATTGGTATGTATTGAACAATTGTCCTGAAATTCAACCATATATCAAGTAAGTGTACTAAACTCTCTACCTATTTTATTTATTTAGCTAAGATCAAAATATATTATCACTATATATTTTTTCCCTTATGTATATAGTGAACATATGGAGGAATTGAAGAAAACAGAGTTTCACAACTTAGAACAACTCCAAGAAAATAGCTTTCCCAAGTGGTTTGAGGATCATGTAAGTTGGTTTTTCTAATTGTCAAAAAGATTTATTTTATGTAAAAGATATCTCTAAGTATATGAAACATTGTAACAGATGAGACATTTGCGCCATGTTGGATCTCATGAAGCAACTGACGAATTATATGCTTTAGCATGTCGTCCAGATACTCGAGTTAACTTATATACTAGTTGTGTGGTCAACGGAGTTAAATTTTTGACCAAAACACGTGATGATAAACGAACCACTCATAATAGTGGTGTTTGTGCTCGTGGATCCCATAATAATGAAGATATAGATTTTTTTGGAGTTTTGTTAGAGGTAATAGAGTTATGTTATATATTAGGATGTCGACAATTTTTATTCAAGTGCAAGTGGTTCGACATAGACAAGAAGAAAAAAAAATACACCAAGAATACAACATAACTTCTATAAGTATTGCATCAGAGTGGTACAAAAATGATCATTTCTTACTTGTCTCTCAAGCTCAACAAGTGTTTTACATCGATGATCCAAAGAATGGAACTAACAGGAAAGTTGTTCAAAAAGTCTGTCATCGTCATTTATGGGAAAAATTTGATGTGGATAGTGAAGAAGGTGGTATACAAACTCAAGAAACAGAAGATCTATTTATGCAAGAAGCTGATTCATCAACAGTGCAATTCAATTCTGTGCAACCAGATTTAGAAGCCCAAACTTTTGCCCGAACTGATGTCGAACCGATTACAATTGAGGATGATGTCGTACAACAAGTTCAAAGAGCAAATCGTGCTACACACAGTGATTTTATTCAGGAACTTGAAGAATGTGATGATTCGGTAGAAGAATACGAGAATGATGAATTGAATTTTGATGATGTCGACTCTGAAGATGATGTGTTTGATAATGATGATAATTCAGACTATGAACCCAATTAAAATATAGAATTGAGGATCGCTGATTTTATCTTTACATTGCAACCTGTTAGGTGTACATATTTATGTGAGTTCAATATATACACCTGCTTATAAGCTTACTTGTAAATATTTAGATAAGTTGATTATGTAGACATGTTTACTACCTTCTTAATCTATGTAGGTTTATATACTATGAATTCTACAGCAATGGTTGGTGAGGGTAGTTCCACGATACCATCGGAGAATCCACCTTCAGGTACTAGTGTAAGATTATATATTATTTAACATTATTATAATTCATCAAATATTTGCACTTGAATTCTTTTTTTTCCCCTTCTCAAAATACATGTATGCATGGTGATATGACAATATTTTTATATTATTTCTTGTAGAGCCACCAAGAAAACGTAGAGGACGGGGTCCTACTAGAGGAAAACGGAGTGAAAATGTTGTGTCTACTTGTGGGCATAAATTGAAAGTTGAGTTCAACGACCAAAATAGACGAGTTATTGGCCCCAACGCATCCAGTTTTGCTAACGAGATGGGGATTGTTGTTCGCTCGATGGCTCCACTTGCAGTAAAAAGATGGAAAGACATTGACCATGTTTAAAAGATGCCTATGATAGATCGTTTGAAGGTAATTTCTTTTAGTTATCTATCATTCATTAATAATTATATATTATTTTCTAATAATTTGTTATCTGAAGGAAAAATATGAGTTTGAGACAACTAAAATGATTGAAGAATCATTGGATAAATCAATGAATAAGCAATGGAATGAGTACCGCTGTAAACTGCACAAAGATTTCAAAAATGTGGACAGCATTGAAGATATTGGACGTGCTAAAAGGAGCAAGCCTAACTCTGTCGCAGAGCAAGTTGACTGGGAATTATTGTGTGATCACTTTGGAAGTGATGCATTGAAGGTTAGTACTGTTTACTTACATTAATTTTATCTCGACTTCTCCTGGGAATGCTTTTCCTGCGATTGTCTTTTTCTTTGCCGGTTGGGCTGCATGTGTAATTGTTCATAGAACTTCCATAGTTTCAAGAGATGGGGAAAAATGTGAATTCATTTCCACCAGGAATCTTGACATTCACCCACAGGACCAATGAGGCCCATGCTGGTGCTGATGAACTAGTATGTGCATGGGTAAAAATAGAGTGGGTAAAATTGCAGTGGTCAATGGATTGATTGAAAGAATTGTTAGTGGGGACATTCCTAATTATCTTAAGTGCGGCTTATAGCATTGGATATGAAAGCTTTAATTGCTGGAGCAAATATACACAGGGGAATTCAAAATGAAAGGGGGGCTGAAGGCTGTATTATTTAAAGGAAGTTGAAGAAATTAAATAAATTGATTCTATTTATAGTCTGTTTCTAAATTTAGGCTTATATTTTGGGCAATATAATTTCAGTATTCTACGATGCCTTGCTCTTGTTAAGCAATTTCTAAAACCAATAATGAACTTGCCCCATAGATATTGGATGTATTGCATTTTAACAAGTTGAAGTAATATGTCATGCCTTTTTTATTTTTTATTTCTTTTAAAATATTCTTTGTTAGTGTTGAAGCTCTTCTTTTTCCTGTAGGTCTATTAATGCACTTTATTTAGTTTTGGTCAGAGTTATTTCATCATTTTGACCCAATCAAATTTTAGTTTTATTACAAACACACCAATTGTTTGGGGTCTTCATTGGTTTTCATGATTTATTATAAATACTATATTTTTCTCCACTAGCATTTTTTTTATTTCTTTTTGCAGATAAAGAACAAGAGTACATGCGGGTCTTTTGTGTCCCTTGCAATTTTCTCATTTCGCCTAGTAAAATTGTGTATATCTTTGGGATTAAGAATATCACAAGTGATTAAAATGGAGATTGTAGATTTTGTATTAAACTCATGTCTTACTTTGCCGCATGACATATACTCCATTTGATGATTTTGTATTTTTAATTCTTTTTAAGTGATAAGATTTGGGCAAGCAATAAATAAGTTCTTTGGGTATCCATTGTGAATTGGAAGATTGATATTTTTCATTGCAGAAAAGATCTGAAGTAAACAAACAAAATCGTTCACATAAACAACGTGTAACTACTCAAGGGTCCAAATCTTTTGCATCACATGCTGAGGAAATGGTAAGTTATGAGTATTTTTACTATTTTTTTCTTATAAATTCCATACAACAAAGTTTAATACTATTTGTTCTCAACAGAGAAATGAATCTACAAAAGAGCTACCAGGTCAGATCAAATTTTTTCGTGACATGCATTTTAGCAAAGGAAAAGGGTGGACAACTCCAGATGCGGAGAATTATTATGTAAGTATTTTTATTCGTTTCAAAAATTATAACCAATGTTTCAAATTCTAAAATTTTTTATATGTATGGACAGAAGAAAATGCTTGAACTTCATATTTCCACGCAAAATTCTCCACTGGAAGAGAACCAAGATTCTTTGCATTTAACAGAGAATCAAATATGCAATCAAGTACTTGGTAAAAGATTTGGCTACTCTGAACCACATAAAAGCTTATCTAGAAAAATGAGGTTGAATGATGATGCTGCTTCTTTGGAGAATGCTGTCTTAAGAACCAGAGTTAAAGATCTTGAAGATCAACTGAAAAATTGGACTGATGTTTTAAGTCGCATCCCTCGAGATATCTTATTGCCTGTGCAAAATGATACGTCTCAAGCATCGGATTTGAATGAAGATCTTTACATGTTATTTCTTGTTTTATGAATTAGTGGCATTGTGTTATTATTAGTGACTATTTTTAGATTTTGGAATATTAAAGTTATGTTTGTTATATTTTTGAATATTCATCTTAAGAATATTATTATGGATTAATTTATCTAATTGTTACGAAAGCAATAATATTCTAATCTATTAATTAGAAAACTATTTTCAACGACAATATTATCTACAACAAGGAAGTCGTTGTCAAATAGGGATGGCAACGGGGCGGGTCGGCCATTCCCATACCCGCCCCGTCGGGGATTTTTGGAAAGCGGGGCGGGGATCGGGGCGGGGGCGGGTCGGGGCGGGTATAAGAAAATCTCCATTTATCGTCCCGTTTAATTAATTAATTAATTAATTATATTATTTTTTATTTTTTTTACATACAATTTAAATTTTAAAATATAAAAATAAAATAAAATAAACTATTCGGGGCGGGTTCGGGTAAGGCGGGGCGGGAATCCCCGCCCCATTAGGGTCGGGGCATGGCGGGGCGGGTCGGGGACGGGTTTTTTTGCCATCCCTATTGTCAAAAGTTGTTTTAACAATAAATTAGTGTACTTACAACGACCGAAAATAAACTTTTATTGTTAAAAGTATTATTTTACAACGAACCAATATATCTTTAACAAGAGTAGACTTCAAATTTTGTCGTAAATTTTTTTTTTTTAACAATAAATGTTTTCATTGTAGTTTTATTATTTTTAACAACAAAATTAATTCAAAACATTCGTTGTTAAAAAAATTATTCTACGACCAATAGTTTATTCGTTGAAAACAATCTTGACAAATTTGGTTGTTGTTGTTGTTGTTTTCATTTTAACGATGATACAAATTATACTACAATAATTTATCTCATCGTTGCATTTACAAATCAACGACAAATTATTATATGAATTGGTTGTTAATAAACTTATTCAACGATCAATGCCTTGGTCGTTGAAAACAATCCCAATAAAATTTGGTTGTTTTAAATACAATTTAACAACAATTCAAGATAATATAACAATACCATTTGGCGTCGTTGAATGTATACATATTCAACGACCCCATCCATTATGGTTGTTGAAATGATTTCCCAACGGACAATTTTCGACAAGTGCCTAACGAAATTATATTTGTCGTTGAATATCAACAACAACGGAAAAAAGAGTTTCAACGATTAATTATTCGTAGTTAAAACTGATATTTCTTGTAGTGCGTATTATGCATTTTTTTATTGAAAAAGTTGATAATGTCTTAACGAAGGGTGTTTCGAGAATAGGATGTGTACCTTGGTTGGAAATACATTTTTATAAAGTTGGTAAGTGAACGTTTTTCACTAAGCTAAGCGAAAACTTACTACTTACCACCAACATCGTCATGCCTTCGCGATGCATGTTCACCTGTGAATACACTCAGCTGTTTAGATTCAGACTAGAACAAAGAGTTGCACCGAAAAACCTGAAATGAATCGGTTGCACCTGATTTTTATCCAATAGATCATAATTTTGGAGACCTGCAAAAAGTGGCGAGACTTTTTTCTCCCTTGTTCACTTCGTTGTGATAATCTGTATATGATTAAAACATATGTGCAGAATAGTAATATGGAGTGTATAAGAGTTGTGTGTTCTATTTTTACCTTGGGGGTTGGTCTCTATTTATGGGGATAGCCTGCAGTTATTGATAACGAGTGTCCCTTCATCTTCCTCATTTAATTACGGGTGTCCCTTCATCTCCCTCATTATTAGGAGTTAATGAGGAATATTTCATCTTTTCAATTGTTAGTATTTCATCTTCTCAATTGTTGATAGTATTTCATCTTCTCAATTGTTGATAGTATTTCATCTTCTCAATTGTTGATGGTAACTGTCATTTTATGTGTCGCATGTCTGGCTTGCCTAATGGTAATTGGGTCATTGTTGTCTATCTGTCAGAAATGAGCTTATGATACCAACAAGGCGGACGAGTCGGTTAGGCAGGCGTAATCCATTTGGATTAAAGAGACGTAGTAGAAAGATAGAATAAATACAATGTATACTGCAATTGGACAGAAGAAATATGTCAAATAATCAAATTTAAAAAGGATGAAACTATAGATTGTACAATAAATAATCTAATATTGGGAATATAATACTTTGAAATTTAGTAGGTTAGAGTTGTGAAAAAAAATGAAGTGGAAAATATGACTATTTGTTTTAAAATAAAAAAAATGAAAGACCAACCGTTTGGGCTTCATACAGTTACAAAAGTGACCGTTAGACCGTTAATTTGATTCCCAACAATCACAAAATTGACCGTTGAAGGCCCACAAGCTTGACCAAGCTCGGTCCTTTTTTTGGGGTGGGGTGGTTCATTCCTATACGAGCTTGATCACATGATGGGCTCAGCCAAAATAGGTCGAGTTGGCGAGCCCACGAACCGTTCGACTCATTTGACCCCTAGATTTCATTAACAATGAAAAATATAACATGTGATATCATTAACTGTGAAAGAGTTCAAAGAAATATTCTAGTAAAGAGAAAAGTAACAAATATGTTGTAAATCTTGCTATTGTCCAATTATTAAAATCTAACATTCAATAAGAAATTTATTTGACTAATTGTTCGACAACTCAAAACTATATAAACAGCAAATTATTTTCTCTAACACAAAAAAATAAACCTATCCCAAAACAACTAAATATGACCAAGAAAGAAACCTAAAAAACTGCAAGGATTTTATATTAATGGATCTTGTTAACCTATGCGCACAAGTTAAGCTGCATTAAATATGATTGTTTTCCTCTTGTTTTCATAAAAAAAAAAATTATTACAACATTATTTAATGCAGCCTTAAATAGGGTTGTTTTCCTCTTGTTTTCTTAAAAAAAATTATTATAATCCTATTTAATGCAGTTTAAAGTAATTGTTTTCTTCTTATTTTCTTAATTATACTAAAAACAATCCTATTTAATGCCAGCTTAAGGGCATAGGTTAACAAAACCCTATATTAATAAGGAATTCAAGGAGGAGAAGAAGAGAACAAGAGTTTCTGCAAGAAAGATATTTAAAAGTAGGTTTGATTAAGCTTATAAGCTGCTTATTTACCATCTTATTTCAACAGTAAGGGCATGCTTATAGTCGAAATAAACTAAGAAATGCTTATAAGCTTTAGCCAAACACTCTCTTAAACAGATTTGAGCATAAATTTTGCAAGGAAAACAAGCAACTGGGGAGCTCATAATGGAGGGAGAGAGAGAGAGATAAATAAATGGAAGAGTTGGTTGCCTCGAGAAAGAGCTAGTTGAGAGCAGTGCACGTGTAACCCAGTACCAATACTCATGCCTCAATCCTAAAGACAGTCAAAAAGAAATCAAAGACTGAATACTAAACCCATACCTCTCTGTTCAAATGACATTTTGGCCATTTTCACGCACTGAAAATCTTGTCACTCCCCACCAACCATTCCTCTTCAAACTGTCAATGGCTTATCATATGCCATTTTCAATATCTCTATTCTTTTGAGGCCAGCCTCTATTTCTCTATAGATATATATTTATATATGATTCGTCTAGCAATACGATGCTTGTATTGCTTCCCGTTGCATTTGCATTCATCGGCGGCGTTTGTAGTGAGTGCCCTATCTTTGCACTCGAGTGTCAATCCCAGCCCGGCCCAAGGATACATTCTTCTACCATTTCCCGGGAAGCCAATGTATCGTCAAATATTTAATATGATTTCATATGATTTCACAAGAACACTGCCGAATCCATGGACAAGCAAAAGAAAACCGCTGAACTTCATTTCATGTATGGAGGATTAGGGTGTATATGTGTGTGTGTGTGATTGGAATTTAGATAATTTTATGCTACATATGAATAGTACAGTATGAACATCTTAAAATATGTTTAGGGCTTGTTCGGTGGAGATTGTTTTCCAAAAAATGGGTTTTTTTTGTCTAAATTTTTTGACTATTTAAATTTTATTATTGTGTAAAAAGTTTGAAAAGTCAAAAAAGTAGCAAAAAATGGGTTTTTCTTTGGAAAAATTTGGAACGAACAAGCCCTATATATATATACTTCGATTTTATGAGTATTGTAGAGGTTTGAATGCAGTATTAAAAGTTGGAAACTTTTTAGTGGAAAAAAACTATAAAATCCCTTCATAAATCATCAGCAGAATACTGTTTATCAGACAAGACCGTAGAATTGCAATGAAGGTGAAACTGAAAAAACCCACAAAAATTCATGAATTTGTACATCCCTCTTTGATCAAAGGCAGATTAATTACTAGATGACACCATGAATTCAACAAACTACTAATAAAAGAAATTAAGAAGAATGCAGAGAAATCATGTTAAAAAGGAGGGCGACCTGTGCCCCAGTAAGCTTCTGCTGGTAATTGGCTTGAATTAAGGAGATTTTGAGGCATCCCATGAAAAAGATTTGTGTTAGGATCAGGCATAAGCTGTTGCCCTTGCTGGCCAATAATTCCTGGTGGTGATCCAAGGCCTCCCCCGCCTGGCGCCATTTCCATTGGTGGCTCTTCATCCTCTAGAGGTAGCCTTTCATAGGCAGCATTACCAAATGAAGCTGCCATAATCACCACCGGGCCGGAAGCGAACAGCGGCCCCACGACGTTTCCCCCGACTACTTGGCCTTGTCCGCCGGCTAGATATATGGTCAATCCTGACGCAGCAGGCGGACCTGGAGGAGGCAGAAAGGAACCAGAAAGGGATAGAATTTCGAATCTTCCATGTAATGAAACGACTGAACCTGGTGCAGAAGGTTGTCTTAGAGTGACATTATTCACGGTGCCGCTGGCACTCAGAATGCAAACCCCTCTCTGCCTCCGGGTGGCGAAAGTGGATACACTTTCTTGAATATCGCAGCCGTCGGCGACCTCCATTACATGGGATCTGAGTGCATTAGCACTGTCACGAGTGATGATTATAGGGGGCTTAGGTTTGTTTTTGGAACCGGAGGGTCTGCCTCTGGGTCTTCTTGTCATCTCTCCTTCTCCGGTGGCCGGCAATAGGTCTTCCCCCTCCGCTGCGGCGGTGGAAACACTGTAATTTTCCTCCCGATCTCGCTTTAAGCTGCGGTTTATATTGCTGTTTTCGCTTTGTTCATCTTCAAGATTCTGCTGGCGATGCTGGAATTGGTGGTGGTGGAGCTGAAGATCTCTGGCGTGAAACGGAGGCGGCAAAGGGCGGCCCTGAGCTGTTAATTGATCCATCACTAGACTTCAAATACCTGTCTGCTTCTTCAAATTATACAGAATCTTGAAGAACAGATGCAAATTCAGACGCGAAACATGGGAAATTCTCTATCTTACTAGATGGGATTTGCTCTTGGTTGCTTTTTCTTCAGAATTTGATGAATCAAAAGCAACAAACGCAGTTTTTGCTGGAATAACTGAATTCACCATCACTTTTTCCTCCACCCTTCATGCGATAACTCTATGTTCTTGTTCAGTTTCTTTTTGTTACTTCTTGAATCTTGAGTTTGGGGAACAAGAGAGAGAGAGAGGGTTTGGAATGTTTAATATTTTTGTATGGGTTAGGGTTAGGTCAAAGCTGGAGAGAGAGGGGGAGGGGGAGAGGGGGAAGGAAGGTGAGGGGATTGAATGGATGATGAGAGGAGGGGCACAGGGGGTTAAGACAGCGTGCGCACGGCGGCATGGGCGGTGGTAGTGGGACCCACTTTCTCTCTCCTTGTCCCTTTCTCCCCTCATGACCTAGGATTACTACAATTGGGATAAAAATGTCATAAATCCCTCCAAAAACACACAAACACTTGTAAAATTGAAAGTCATTGTTTTTGGAACAGTACATCTAGAATTAAATTAGGGTATGTGTGATTGACATTTTTTTTTTCATAGAAAATGTCTTTTTTCAATTTATTTTTCAACTTATTTGTTTGATTGTCAAAAAATTTTCATGGAAAATGTATTTTCCCACATATTTTCCTTATTTTGTTTGATTGCAAACTTTTTTTCCATAAAAATTTTTTTCTCATTTTCCCACTTTTTGCCACATTTTCCTTGTTTTCAACAAAAATATTTTCTTTGTGGGATAGGAGAATTTATTTTCTATGAAAAATTTGTTAACCTTTTCCAACACATAATTTCTTGATAATTCATTTATATGAAAAATATTTTCTTTCTACCCAAATTTTCCACTTGCAATCAAACACAACCTTAAAGATAAATTCACGTCGCAACTTTTATTTTGTACTATATTTTAATTGCAGTTAACATTTTCAATTTTTACCTATTATACTTATGTCTACAATTTTTTTATCGAATTGTTATCTTCAAATTTTTATTAAATAGTAAATTTTATATCTAATAACAGTTTTTATCCAAAAAATTTATTAGGAAGACATAAAACGACTTATTTATCCATTATATTTAAAAAATAATAACTTCATTTCAAAGTATGCAAACAAATTATTTTAATGGAAACTATCATTTAGAATGACGTGCTAATTACTGAGAGTTGAAAATAAGAATTCGACTAAAAAAAATTAAGAACATATATAAGTGCTACAATGAACAAATGTTTAGGAAGTGTTATTAAGATTTGGTGCACTTATAAAAAAAATTAGTGTCAATATAGCCACCTATGGGTGTCAGCCACTGGCCCGTTTGATAATTAAAAAAATGTAAACATTGTTATTTATTTTTTATTTAGTAATTTAACACATTTTTTTGCTATAAATGTAAATATTTTTTTAAGTACAATAAGTTAGTAAATTTTTGTAATAATTTCAAAAAAAAATTAACTTTTTATTTATACGGGTCGAACCGGGTCGAATTGCGGCCCACATGGGCTCAACCCAAATGAGCCGACGGGTGGGCTGGGCTCGTATTCAATTTTTATGAGTTGGATTGACCCGGCCCACAATCTACCGTTGCGTGGGCTTTTTCTAATGCGGGCCAACTCAGCTCACCTGATCCGAATTGACACCTCTATGGCCACCCAAAACTAAAATGCTAAATATATAGATACCGCATTTTTTTTATAAGTACACATGATGATATCCATCCAAAAATTCTATTAAGATTGAGTCAAAAGATTTATTTGCTTCTCTTATGGTTTAAACAAGCAAAAAACAAAAACAAAAAATAGAAAATTATGACTAAATTATTTGTCTCTCATTTTAAAATACATTAAAAAAATTTTTGGATAAAAACTGTCATTAGAGACAAGATATATTAATTAATGAAAGGTAAAAGATAAAAACGAAATGAATAAAAAAAGATAAAAATATAAATGTGACAATAAATAAAGATTATAGACGTTTAATGCAATTAAAATATTATATATATATATATATATTAAAAAAACATTGTAGCAATATATATATATATATATATATATATATAACAATCCAACATAAAAATGTAAATAAGAAATAAAAAACCTCCAAAAACACACACTTGAAAACCTCAAAACTCATTTCAACCATCAAAATTAAAGTTTAAAGACTTAACTAAAGTTAAATTATTAAAATTTCTCTAAAAGTTCATGAAAGTTCAACTTTTTTTTGCACGTGTCGAATTAATTCTCTACAACTTGTATTATCTTTAATTAATATCAATAATTTTAAACGAATAATTGAAAAACATATTCTTTTATTTTTATGTAAAGTTCTTGATCTTGATGAACAAATTAAAGACTTTAGTTTTGTAGTATACTTAACTAATTAAATCTACTTAAAAGATTTACTATAAGTAAATAAGTAAAATTCAATACAAATAATTTTGTTATTGATAAATATTAAAAATAAGTTACTTATTTTAAATTAACTCTTTCTTTTCTATAAAAATAAAATAATAGTCTTCTCTCCAACAAACTCAAAACAGCCTTTTTATTTTTTATTTTATTTTATTAAGTTTTGTTTAGTTGGGTGGAGTGGGTGATATTTGACTAGGTGGTCCACGGTGGTTTTTGTTCCAAGCGTTACAAAATTGTTTCCATGATTTACGTAAAATTAAATGTCATAGCGACGGAGAATCGCTGGCATTTTGTAGTTAAATAATGCAACAAACAAAGGTGACGACAAGAGAGAGTGCACATGTGGGTCATGGGAAATTGAAATGGACCAACGACACAAAATGGGGTCACTCAGGGCCAGATCTCCCTCCCTCTCTCTCTCTCTCTCTCTCTCTCTCATTTTTATTTTTATTTTTGTTTCAAAACACACTATATATTTTTTATACATTGAACTGCGTTGTACGTAATTTTATAATGATATTTACAACTAGTCCGATACTATTTATAAAAATTAGAAAATTCTTTTTCTTTTTTTCTCCTAATTAACAAAATAGCTTTCAACAATGTGATGATGACATGTAGTTGCATCATCGTCATTTGTTCCTACTATTTCTGGAGGCTTTCTATAAGCAATTCTTTGGTCTAAGTTCAACCGATTCAACTATTCAGATCTCTCTCTCTCTCTCTCTCTCTTATCTTTTCATCTTCTTTTAGGTTATCATTTATAGTTTGGTTAGGGTATTGAATCTCGAGTGATTCTCTCCATTTTTAGTATATAAAATTTACTCTTTGAGTGAATTATTGATAACCGATAGTGGATGGCGATTTTTTATGCTTGTGTGAATAGTAAAAGGACGAAGGGTTTAGGGGAGATTCTCTGGTGATATGTGAAATATGTGGAATTTCTAAAGTAGTTCTGTTGTACTATTGTAATCTCAAACGGGAATGTGCTAGTGACACGTGTGTTTCTTTTGGTGGATGCTCAATGTGTACATATGACATTTGGCTAAATTTCAGAAAATAAATCTATATTATGTGTACTTTTTTAAGAATTTGATGATGCAGTAGTGATATAGCACTCATAGTGGTCACCAATTATGGTGTCCACTGTTCAATTAGCATCGCCACATATGTCACTTTTTAAAAATTTCAAAAAGTTGTCAGCAATTTTTTAAAAAGTGACATACTTATCGATGTCACATGGACAGTGAACACCATAATTGGTGCCCACTGTGAGTGCTATATCACCCATCTTTAGATACTGCTTGATCTAGGACTAACTGTACAAAAAGTGTAATTTTAAATATTCAAATTACTTGAATAATCTATAATACACAAATCATATAAAAGTACTCAAAAATTTAATAAATCTCAGTAAAAATTTATTTGTTGCGTTAATGCCCATATTCGACCAGGATGCCGCATATAATAACCCAAGAATAACTAATCAAGGTGGGTGAATTGGTTTTTTAAAAAAATTCAAAAATTAATGTCAAAATCAGCAATTTAAGATATGTAAATCAATTAAGTAACAATCGTAAGCAAATTATAGATAAATAAAAGAGTAGAGAGAATGCAAACGATACGTTTATAGAAGTTCGATTCAAACTAATGATCTACATCCCTGTTACCTAACTCTCCATCACAAGCAATGCATTTTCACTACATTGATTGACTTATGGTGCTATCAAAAACCTTACAACACTTCTGGTAACTTACAATCAATGAGCACCAATCCTTATACAATATTGACATTTAAAAGGGACCTCAATATGATCCAATGGTATAAAGAAATTGATTTATAATGAATTTTCTCTCTGAATAAATGATAGATACAAATTAAGTACCAAGAGAGACTAATACTTCAATAAGTAGCAATGAATAAAAAACTCAAGTGTTAGATGGAAAAGTTTGATAAAAATAATGATTTATAAGTTTGAATCCATCAATCAAAGGTTTTCAATGTCTTCGTAGAAGAAGTAAATGTAATAAAAGTTCAATGATTTTCTCAAGGTAATTCTCTCTTTAATGTTCTTGTAAGTTTCTATATTGATTGCAAAAGAAAGACAATTTATAGAAAACAATCTAAAAAAACTTTTTGTTAAGTCGGATGAGAGATCGGTCGATCTACGTAAGTTCGGATTACCAAAAAGTATCCGTTTGAATACTACAAGGTTAGAATCAGAACAGTTAAAATTCTGAACATTGGTATTTCGATGTACCTGTCTTCTAAACCGATTGACCAGTTGATGAAGTTCGATCGTCCAACTTGTACTTCGGTTGACTGAACTTTTTTGTTCCGAAAAATTTTGAAAAATCATTTTTAACTTTGATCAAAATACTTTATGCAAGTGATATCAAAATAGTTTTTTGTGCATAAAATCGTTTTTGAGCTTTTATCATTCAATGCTAAAGATTAATGTGTTAGTACATTTATATTTGTTCTAAAGGCCTAGTCTTTGATCTTTTTTTAAATTGACTCTTGAGCTCGTCTTAAATGTTTGAACGAAGTGACTTTGATCTTGACCTTTTTTGAGAGACCGATTTGTAATATTTGTCTTGATCTTGATCTTTTCACGATGATTGAATTATCATTGAATGCATTAAAGATTATGATCACTTAAACCAATTGCTAGGAAAATAAGATTACCTTATTTGTTATGATCAAAACATTTAGGTACACGTCAACCATAGGTCAACAATTTTCTCCTTTTTGATTATGACAAACAAGATGATTTGCAAGGTAATGACAACAATTGATAAGTTAAAAATTTGCATCTATTCTCCCTATCTTTTGCAAACAAGCATATCAAATCTTTAAGTCTATTCATTATATGGCAATCAATCATTCAATACATAGCAATTCTATCTTTTACTGATTTTCTTCCTTTCGGCATAAGCAAAAAGATAACGTGTATGAGAGCAAGGCATGATCAAAATAAGAAGTCAAATATATGGATAAGTGGTATTCCTCCTTAATGAAACACAAAATGCCAAAACATGCATTGATATTGTCAAGACAAATAACCATTATTTTAAAATACAAAAACATGCATTGATACGAAAATAAGAGTTTTAAAATACATATGGAAGTAGGATCAGTCTTACATTATCCATTAAATAAAAACACGTCACAACTTTATTGAACAATATGACAATGACACGTTGCCACATAAACTATTGTTCATCACCACTCCTATTCTTTTAAAAACTTCGTGACATGCTATTGAAGAAGGGAATAAATATGGTCAAGTATTCAAGGATATTATCAACATCTCAGCTCTAAGTTGAACTAGTTCCCAGCAATGAGATTAAATCAGAACATTTATAACGAATATAAAAATCTAGTCTTATCCTATTTGTAAAAATTAGAGATTTTGTTTTTTGTCGAATTAACAAACTAGTTTCAAACAATATGATGATGCCAAGTGGTTGCATCGTGACCCTTGGTTCCTACTGCTTGTAGAGTCCTCGCGTATGTACCTCTTTAGTCCAAGTTCAACCAACTTCACTATTAAGATCTCTCTCATCTTTTCATCTTCTCTTAGATTATTCCTTACAATTTGGTTAGGGTTTCAAATCTTGAGTTATTTTCTCCATTGTTTAGTCTAAAAAATTCACTTTGTGAGTGAATAGAGTGGAGAATGATTTTCTATGCTTATGTGAACGATAAAAGGGTGAACGGTTTAGGATGAGATGTTTTGGTGATTTGTGAAATGTGTGGGAATTCTGAAGTATATATGTTGTACTATTGTGATCTCAAATAGAAATGTGCTAGCGTTATTATAAATGGAACTTGTATTAGTTGTAAATCTCAATTGCAAAAGCTTGTTGCACTCTTCTCAACTAAAGCAGAGTATATAGCTGCCACACAGGCAGTTAAGGAGTGAATATGGCTCAAAGGTTTGTTGGGAGAACTTGGTTTTATAGAAAATGAGGTGGAGCTTTGTGCAAATAATTGAAGCGCTATATACTTGGGCAAAAATCATATATTCCATGATAGGACAAAACAAATAGATGTCAAGTTTCACTTCATTAGATATAAAATAGAGAAATATATGATTAAGCTGATTAAAATCTCAACTAAATGCAATCCCGCTAATGCAGGTACAAAAGTGATTACTTTAAATTAGTTCAAAGACTCTTTGAGTTACTTAAATATGGAACATTATTAACATTGTTATTCTATTCGTCACACATAAGTGAGCGTGTGATGATTAAGATGGTTTGTCTCAAATCAACTATGGTACGGCTTCAAATTCAGCAAAGTTGGAGATTGTGAAGTTTTTGGGGTTGCTTACACTTAAGCCCAAGAAGATAAGGGTGTGTTTGATTCATTGTCATGGAAAAGAAAAGATTTTCCATGTAAGGTGGAAAAAAAATTCCACCAAATAAGTAAGAAAATATTTTCCAACTTTTCCTTCTTAACCATGCTTTAAGGGTGTGTTTGATTGCCAAATTTTCCATGGAAAATGTCACTTCCATGGAAAATCTTGTCAAATCAATGTGTTTTATTTTTCCACTTTTGTGTTTGATTGGCACATGGAAAATGGAAAAGATTTTCAAGGTACAATTGTCTAAAGCACACATTTGGCCACTTCCTTGGAAAATTTTTTCTCACCCATTTTGTGGAATTTCTTTTCCAACTTACATGGAAAATATTTTCATTTTCCATGGAAAGCTATCAAACACACCCTAAGTGATTGTATTTTGGAAATCATTTTCATTTTCCATGTGCAATCAAACAGCAAAGATATAAAATATTTTTCACTGATGTGACATTATTTTCCATGGATAAGACATTTTCCATAGAAAATTCATGAATCAAAGACACCCTAAATGTGCTTGTCTAATTTATATTATTGAAGGGTCCAACCCATTACATGAATATCTTGTTTCAAATACACACTTTATGCATTAAGTGGGACCTATGCTAAAATGATGACACATAGACATACGTGAGCCATTGGATTGGGTTCTAGGTTGTTCGATTGACAAAAGGGTTGTTCATCTCTCATTCTCTACATTCGGTGGTACAATTGAAAACCTTAAAGCCTCTCTCTCTCTTCCGCCTACAGAACTTCATCTTCTTTTTCTCTTCTTTACAATTTGTAAGTGAAATAGAATAAGGAATGAAAGTTTATGTGTAGATATGATGATCAATAACTTTTCTTTATAACGAACTTTGAGTTCTGTACTTTATGAGAGATTTTGTTGGATCTTGGTTCTAAGAATGAGACCAACTCTGATTTGAGGTTGTGCTAGTGGATTTGAATGTAATCTTTAACGGATGTTCAATGGGGGATTAGATGTTAGAAGTGGTCGCCGAACATTCAGGACTTTGACCGAAAATTTATGTTGTTCTTGCCTTTTTGATTTTCAATATACTTAGTATATGTTTGGTAGTGCTAAAATTATTTTTTAAATATTTATATTATAAGTTATTGGTGAATGTATGGATACAAAGTGAGTTGTAAGTTGTGGATCTATGAAATATGTGAATAAAAAGTATGTTTGACCAATTTGACCAGCTGAAATTATAATTTGAACAATGACAAATATGTACTTAGATATGGTACTGGTAGTGCCGATCTTGGCTCTATAGTCACGAGTGTTTCCTTTGATGGATGCTTAACATGCACATGTCAATTTGTATTCAAAGTAAAGGGTACTTTTATTTCAAACCACATCCTTTCATAAAATTTTCAATATTTTTTGAGTTCAAACTTCAATTATTTCTTAGAAAAAATCTGCACTTAATGTTAACTAATCATAGTTATGAGATTTTATTAGGTCTCATAATTGAATTAATATTAATATATGTTTATATAATGAGCTTTTTATCAGGTGAGAGAACATTTTTCGTTTTTTTGTTAAATATTGAGTATTTGATTTTACTAAAATCATCATCGTACACAACAAAATTTCGCTTGAAAGTGCAAAGTATAACTCTGCATAAGAAGTATATCATATATATTTAATTTTTTTTGTTTAACTCATACAATTATAAAGTAAATTGATTGATATTAGTAAATATATACTATATCTAAAAGGCACTAAAAATGAGAAATATTTTTGGACAATTCTACCTTTACAAATTTTTAAAAATTTCATATTTACTATTAGTATTTATTAAATTATAATTATTTATTAAATTTTTATTGTTCATCATTATTGTACATTAAATTTTCAACAATGTATTAAATGTACAATTAAGTTTTTTAAACATTTAATCTATTAAATTAATATATGAAGGTGAAAAGATGATCTCAATTTTTTATTTTTTTTTTGGCATTACGTAGATAAAAAGAAAGAGAAATGAGTTTCAACCCAAAAAAAAAAAAAATGAATGGGAAAAATTGTATCTTTATTTATTACCGCATTAAAATACAAATTGGGGTTGTCAAAGCTGAAATGAAGATAAAAAAGATTATTTTTAATACATTAGATTAAAGCAATTATGAGCATGTCTGCTTCAGTTCTTTTAAAATTCTTTTTTTCTTAAATTTATTTTCAACCACATATTTTGTGGGACCTACAATTTTTACTTTTCAACCACACATTTTATCAATTTTTTTCAAAATCTTTAAACCCCACTAAACATATGCTATAGTTTAGAACTAACGTGTGAAATTTTTATATTTTTAATTTAATTTAATTTTATTAATATTTATAAAACGTTTTTTTCATTTAACTTATGTCCATCAATAATATTCTTACAACATAGGCAATCATTGACACTTCTTTAATTTTTGTTTCTTACTAACATTTATGACGTTTTCATTTACAACGTCAAATCAGACACTTCTAATAAAAAGAGAACATACACAAAGAAATTCACAAGGAACTATTACTCCAGCAAAAGTACAATATTATGTAAATCATTACATTCTCTCACAATGAAAATTAGTAATTATTAATTTTATTATTTGTAAAATGCAGCCCTGGAGATCATTAATTCCATAAAATTTGATATTAAAAATTCGTCAATCATCAAAATTTAAATTACCAAAAGATTTTCACTGGGTTCAAGTTATTGTTGGTATTATCACCATATAAAATTCATCTTTGATTGTAATTGTACTTATATGAATGTAATTATTTTTAATATTTATTTTTTATTATTTTATTGTTCATTATTATCGTACATTAAATTTTTAACAATTTATTAAATGTACAACTAAAATTTGTAAACATTTAATATATTAAATTAAATATGAAGGTGGAAAAATGATCTCAAATTTTTTTTTTTTTTTTTTTTTTTTGCATTACGTATATGAAAGAAATGAGAAATGGATTTTTAAACAAATGAATGGGAAAATTGTAATTTTTTTTTATTACCGCATTAAAATTCAAATTATGGTTGTCAAAATTGAAATGGAAATGAAAATATTATTTTTAATACATTGGATTAAAGTGATTATAATTCACAACTAACATTTGAAATGTTTTTAATTTTTAATTTTTAATTTAATTAATAATTAGAGAGAGAGAGAGAGAGGGAGGGAGAACGTGAACATTTCTTTAGTTTTTATTATTTACATTTATATTGTTTTCATTTACATCGTCAAATCATACACACTTAACTAAAAGAAAACATACACGAAGAATATTGTTTACAAGGAGTCACTACTCCAACAAATATACAATAGTATATAGTCAATTATTACATTCTCTCACAATAAAATTATTAATTTTTTTTTTTTTTGCAAATACAACTTTGAAGATCCGTACATCATTAATTTCATACGATTTGATATCAATAGTTCGTCAATTGTTAGAATTCAAATCACCAAAAACTCTTCATTAAGTTCAAGTAACTATTCGTATTACTACTATATAAAACTCATATTTGATTGCAATTGTACTTATATGAATGTAAATAAAATATTGTTAGTATCGAACAATACAATACAACATTGTTATCAAGAACATATTTTTTATCTTTATTACAATTGCTATTTTAATATTTTAATTATTAATAATTAAAAAATAAGTTTTTTAAAATATTAAAAATTAACAGTATAATTATAAAAGCATGTGCAATGCATGCATATTTAACTAGTAAACACAAAATGGCATATGTTTTAAATTTAAGACTTGAGAAATTGATCAACGTTAGTAAATAAACACAAAGATGCATATTTCTTAGATTAATTTAATACTTAAAGAATCAAGTATCCCCAATTAAAAGAGCACATAAAATTGGATCAATGGCCAATTCCACTTGTAGGATAATGTATACTACAAGTAATTTCACTTTCAATAACGAAAATTTTAGTCTTATAAAGTTTCTCGACGACTATTTTTCGAAAAAATAACCTAAAAATATCTTTATACGACAAAAAATTAATTGTTAAAAGTGAAATTTCTTATAGTATATAGGGTATCAATATGTGGTATAAAGAGACGTTTTTACACTTTTTGATACTAAAAATTATAATTCATTGATTTCATTTGTAATTTTCTCGTACACCTTAACAATTATCATTGCAGAACCGATGTTTTGTATATCTACAACTGTTTTAAGACTAAGACGTAGAAAAATTTTCAAATGGAAAGATGAATAGCAGAATTAGACAAGGCTCAATGCATTAATGTTTAGTGAATTAATATTTAAAACTTGGTCAGAGTCCTCATAAATTGTGTTAAATATTAGTGATAATATATATGTAATTTTATAAATATATTTTTTTTTCAATGTAAAGATATTATTAGAAAATTGTAAATATATATGGGATAAAACCGTTCATCAAGTAATTCTCAAATTATTTAAAATAATATATTATAGATAAAACTGGAAATTGACGTACGAGGCTTTGTCAAATTTTAAACCTTTTTCCTTTAAAAAAAAAGAATTACATTTAAAAAGGTTTGTCGTGTAATAAAAAATAGGCAGTCTAGAGGCAAGATTCCATATACTAAGGGAAGGTGTTTGACACAAGAAAAGAAAAAAAAAAAAAAAAAAAATATATATATATATATATATATATAGTGGCGTTCACCTGCCCCAACTGGGGCAGGATGTAAAAACCCCACGCTGATGTGGCCGTGCCACATCAGCGTGTGGGGTTTTAAGTAAATGGGCTGCCCCAAAATGAGCAGCCCATTTCTTCACGCAATATTGCACTACCTGGGCAGCCCCTTTTTCACAAAAATCTGGTTGATTTCTCTCTCTCCATTCTTTGCCCTAAGCCGACCACTGTCCACTTTGAAATCTCCGGCCACTTTTGGGGCAAAATCAGTGACGCTAACGGCACTTCTTACTATCTACTCGCCCCAGACTTCGGAGTTTTCTGAAAAAAAAAATTATTTGCAAATCGACCGGGCAGTACATTCATTCCCATTCCAACGACAGTAAGTTTGCAAACTTTATAGTTGAATTTGATTAGGAATTTTATATGTAATAAACGGACTTGGAAAAATAGCAAATTTATTTGAATTAGTTAGATTGCATCCAATTTTTTAATTGCTAAATTGGTAAGTTGCTTCTGAAATTTATTCATTCCCATTATATTAGTAAGTTTGTATCCCTAATTTAAATTGAGGCGGTAAATATAGGCGTATATGTTTTAATTAGTTGATGTGTTTGTAGGAATGGAGGCAGAAAGTTCAACCAATGTGTTTGTTCCACAAGTTACATTAAGCCGAATTCCAAAGATTGGACAACAATTTGAATCACATGAGGACGCATATGATGTGTACAATCAATATGCGCGGGAGGCTGGTTTTAGTGCACGCATAGCCAATAGTAGGAAGAAGAAGGAAACGAATGAAATATATTGGAAATTATTCGTGTGCTCTAAAGAAGGAAAAACCGACGAAACATATCAGAACAAACAAAAAAATGCAGTTGAACGGGTTTGTGAAAGAAAACGTGGACATACACGAGTTGGGTGCAATGCAAGATTGTGTGTTGTGAAGCAACAAACAGGAAATTCATGGGTAGTGAATAAATTTGTTGAGGAACATAACCATGGTTTAACTACGCCTAGTAAAGTACATTTGTTGAGATCTCACCGGAATGTATCATCCACAAAAAAGGCACTCGCGCAACAATTTTCAGTTGCCAACATACCCACATGTCAACAATTGCGACTTATGGAAATAGATGCAGGTGGTCCAGAGTCGGTTGGGTGTCTGGAAAGAGACCTGAGGAACCATGAAAGAAATATTCGAGAAGAGCTTCGGGGTCATGATGCTGAGACACTAATTGAGTATTTCACGTTTGAAATGGAGAAAACCCCAAATTTCTTTTTTGATTATGAGACTGACTCGGAAAATAAATTGGTTCGTTGTTTTTGGGCAGATGCAGAGTCACGAAGATCATATTTGTACTTCGGCGATGCTATGGTGTTTGATACAACATACAACACCAATAAGTACTCGATGATTTTTGCACCATTTGTTGGCGTGAACAATCATGGACAAACAATTGTTTTTGCATGTGGTTTATTGAGTGACGAGTCAACTGAGTCATTCGTGTGGTTGTTGTCAAAGTTCCTTGAATGTATGCCCAGACCAGCACCCAACATGATTATTACCGATCAGGATGCAGCGATTGCCAAAGCTATATCCATGGTTATGCCATCGACATTTCATCGTTACTGCTTATGGCATATACTGAACAAGTTTTCGGAGAAAATGAATGTGATGGTATACAATGAGCAGTATCATATGTTGGTAAATATCATCAAAAATTCAGAGTCATCTATGGAGTTTGAAGAACGTTGGTCTGCAATAATGGTATCCACTAGTTTGGAGAGCAATGAATGGTTGACTAGCATGTACGAGTTGCGTACTCGATGGGTTCCTGCCTATGTGAAACACATATTCAGTGCGGGCATGTCTAGTAGTCAAAGGTCAGAAACTACCCATTCTTTTTTTAAAAGGTATGTGAACAGAAAGAATTCACTAATGGATTTCATCACCCGTTTCAACATGGCGTTACGTCATCAACGACATGAGGAGTTAGTTGCCAACCACATTGATCTCAATGAACAACCAAGACTGACATCGAGATTTTTAATGGAGAATCAGATGGTACATATCTACACGAAGAAGATTTTTTTGTTATTCCAAACTGAAGTTGACCAAAGCAATGACTATATTTGTTCTAAGAGATCAGGCACCTTGAATTCGAAGGAATACGTGGTTGAGCGATTTGAGCCAGGCAAATCTTTTGATCGTCATCGTCAGCTCACTTATTGTACGGAGACTGATTTCATTTATTGCAGTTGTCGGACATTTGAATTTGAGGGTTATCCATGCCGCCACATGATTAGTTATTTTAGGAAAAAACAAGTACTCATTCTGCCAGAAAAATACATATTGCGGAGGTGGACGAAGAACGCCAAAGTGGGAGAGGTTCATGATCCTATTAGTAGTCTATCCAATGTCGGTGGTTGTAGTACCTCGTTGATGGCAAGACATGGGTTCTTGGCTAATAAGTGTTCGTTGGTGGTCAATGACACTGCGTTGACAGATGCTCGTACCACCTTACTCACGAGAGGGCTTGATTCGTTGCATATACAAATCAAGGAGTTAGATGACGAGGGAAATGGTACCTTTAGCAGAAACATGAGCAAAAGCCGCAATCAAATTGAACCGATTGGTGATCCTACTGTAGTTAGGGCTAAAGGTTGCGGGAAAAGGCTTAAGTCATCAAAAGAGAAATCACTTTCGAAGAACTCCAGACAATGTCGTTGTTGTGGAGAAAATGGCCACGATAAAAGAACATGTCCTCAGTTGAATGATCGGTTAGTTATTCTCTATAATTTTTTGGATTTCCTCAATTTCATTTAAAACATCTTACTTATTGACTTGGAATTATGTTGATTTTTGTAGGTCAAATATGGAGATGTACCATCCCAATCTAAATGATGGTCCGAGCACCCAAAATGATGGAAGAGACGATGCGACATTAGTTTCTAATGCTAGTAGTAATTTTCATGTTGGAAATTGGTTTGCATAAACTGCCGTTTTGTATGAATGTATTATGTTCTAACAGTTATTAAACTGCCGTTTTGTATTTGGGTAAAGTTAACTTGAAATTGTGCTTTAATTGATTTAAAGTAACTTGTGGTGTCATGTATATACCTGCACCTGCAGTCCTTACTGCTCGAAGCAAGGTTTCTGTTTCGATTTTTCTGAGATTATTTTTCATTGTAGTAAAGAACTGAAATCAACCCATATGTTGCTCTATTAAACCATTGTTAACTGATAATGAAATATCTCCAGGCTGCCTGTGGACTATCCAAGAAACTAAAGGATTTGATAGTAGATATTGATGCAGCAGATGAAGCAAATGAGTTGGCAGCTGTAGAGTACGTTGAGGATATCTACAAGTTCTACAAACTGACTGAGGTGTGCTTATTAGTCTCTTCCTCCCTTATTTTGATTCAGCTCAATAAGTATGTCCATGCTGATTGGTGAAAAAGGATTCATATAAGCCGGCTCCAAGTTTATCATGTTTGGTTAAGCTTAAAATTTACTTAAAACATGTTTCAAAGTTACTTTTTTTTGGCACAAAAACGTTTTTTGTTGAAGTGTACTAGTTTTTTTAGTCAGCCAAAAATGCTCTTAGTTTGTTGTTGTTCTTGTGTTTCTCATGTTTCATGATTCTTCTATATGCAGGATGATAGTCGAGTTCACGACTACATGGATTCACAGCCCGAAATCAACTCTAAAATGAGAGCAATCCTAGTGGACTGGTTGGTGGACGTTCACAAGAAGTTTGATCTGATGCCTGAAACTCTATACCTGACAGTTAATATAGTTGATCGCTTTCTTTCGATGAAGGCTGTTCCGAGGAGGGAACTTCAGTTGGTTGGAATCAGCTCAATGCTGGTTGCAAGCAAGTATGAGGTTAAGCAAAAAGGAAAAGTTCTAAAGCAGCCCAAGTGTTTTTCAGTTAGAGAACACCACGGTTTCCAGATTTCCAATGTGTTTTTTTTTAGACAAGTGTTTAATGCAATAAATAAGCTTGTATTTGGTTATGCCAGCAATCTTGACAAGAGGAAATTAGATTAGTGCTTAATGCCTTTCCAGATTTCCATTCATACATTACTTAAATATTATTACATCCCAACAAGTGTACTTAAAAAACACATTGGAAAATTACAATAACCAACAAGAAAATACAAGCCAATGCGGTAACATTCCCCCAACTTGTTCTCATATTCCTAGCGCGATGAAGTAACCGTATTTCATCTTCGACCTTTTCGATCCTGTCCGATAATTTCATCACATGATCATTCAAGTCAGTCAAACTTCTCACGGGAAATTCGGATACTAAAACATGGTTGCCAACTTGGGGTTCAATCTCATCGGCCCAAGTAAACCCTCCACATATGACACCTTCCTACAAAAGAATAATATTAACCAAGTTAGTCCGAAAAAAAAAATCTAACAACATTATGAAAACAATACTCGTACCTTTACATTGTGGCATCTCCAATACCTACGAAGAGGATTTCGTTCACTGTGTGATGTGTGTATCTTCATATACGCACCACATTTACATCTAATGCGGGGTTGCACAGTATTCACACTGGAGGTGGACATTGTTGGATACCTATTTATTTATCGACATCCACACCAACAAACCAAAAATCATCTACCTTGTGGACATTATACGAACATCAAATAAGAGGCTCAGATAAGAATGCAACAGGCGAAGATACATACGTCCCCGCCATGGCTGCATTTCACCGGTTGCATTTTGGATTAGAGTTTTGTACAACTCCTAATCTCATGCCATCCGGGTTGCCAAGCCAAGTTACGGTTTTCATAGTGTCCTAGCCGAAAATCATTCGCTCATTTTTGCAATAATTTTATAATATCATCACAGCCTCTACACAGCAACATTAAATATAACCAATTTACAACTCCTAATTTCAGGTATTGCAAAATTCAGTCTCAACATATTATGAACCACATCAAAAAATCAAAATGACAGTAGTCCCTTCTCACTGAACCAGATCAAGAAATCATAATTCTAGAGTGCCGTTCTCACTGCCCCATAACGTTTCAAACGAAAAAATCATGGTTTCATAAGCAACATTCCACAATAACACGTAACCCACATATTCATGAACGATCCTACAGTCGAAGGGTTGTTAATTGATTGACCTACATATCATTGGGTACGAGGAAGGGGTAACAACCCTTCAAAAATTCCCAATCTTCCTCTCCCTCATCAATTAAATAAGTATATTATACATTCGATTATTTCTTGTAAATCGAAGCCCACAAGATATATGGCGGAACGTACCTACAGTGCGAAGTAACTGTTCGTGAACAATGGGTGGTGTTCTCTAAACCAGAGTTTTTTATTTGCAAACCGTGGTCTATTCTCCACCGGTGGTGCTCCTTCAACGGGCGGTGGTGTCGCTACCGGTGGAAGCCCCTTTCCAGGTAGGAGGACCGGTCGATTTGCAAATAATTTTTTTTTTCAGAAAACTCCGAAGTCTGGGGCGAGTAGATAGTAAGAAGTGCCGTTAGCGTCACTGATTTTGCCCCAAAAGTGGCCGGAGATTTCAAAGTGGACAGTGGTCGGCTTAGGGCAAAGAATGGAGAGAGAGAAATCAACCAGATTTTTGTGAAAAAGGGGCTGCCCAGGTAGTGCAATATTGCGTGAAGAAATGGGCTGCTCATTTTGGGGCAGCCCATTTACTTAAAACCCCACACGCTGATGTGGCGCGGCCACATCAGCGTGGGGTTTTTACATCCTGCCCCAGTTGGGGCAGGTGAACGCCACTCTATATATATATATATATTTTAATTTGGGCATGTTTCTTTTTTACCACATTTATCTTTCTTTAAATTTACCAACCAATAAAAAGTGAACAAAGATTCACGTAGAGCTCAAATTAAGTCTTTGTTTGAAAAAATTAAAAAATTTATTAAAAAGTTAAAATCAAAATCAATATTATTATTAATTATACATTTTATGAGACTCGCGACTTTTAACAACTTTTCAATCAGTTCATCAACTTTAATCAAAATCTTTTAAAAATTTTATCAACTTTTTTGTCAAAACATGCTTTATGTACGTTTAGAGACTAACACGTCACTACGATGTAATACATAGTGAAATTAATATGACATTAAGGTGGTAAGCTCGACTAATGCCAACCTAGCTTAGGAAGTACCTAGTTTAACAATAGTGCAATGCCTAAATAGAATCTCAAAATCTTTTAGAATGATGCATCGCTTGCTAAAATTTCAATAGAATTGACTAAGAAGATAAGTCATATGTTTTTCGAGACAACTATTGTCTTTGTCTTTGAATACTAAACGGCACTTCGTGTAACAAAAACAAAATCTCTTCAACTTACTGAGATGATGTTGCATTTTCACTACTATAGGTTACTAACTAAACTACCGAAGTCAAATCAACCACCATCCCGTCTCTAGTGATTGAGCTCACTTATTGTATTTATTTGAAGGATTCTCTAGTAACTTAATTAAAATCTTTGTTTGTCATAGCTCAATACATTTATATCTACTACTTAGTCAATATGACATTTAACTTAGGTCAAAGAGAAGAGCTTATAAAAGCTAACACATAGCTAAGATGTTAAGCTTGATGTAACACAACACTAAAGTGGCACGCTTGACTAGTGCCAACTCTGCCTACGCAATACCTAGCTCAACAACAGTGTAATGTTTAATAGAATCTTAAAATATTTTTGAATGGTGCTTCGCTTGCTAGAATTTCAAGATAATCAACTGAGAAGATAGTTACTATGTTGTTTCAGACAACTATTGACTTTGTCTATGAATATCAAATAAACATTCACTTTATCTAAATTATAAAATCTCTCTGACTTACTAAAATTTTGTTGTATTTTGACTCTACGAGTCATTGACTAATAGATCATAATCAAGTCAGCCACCACCTCCTTGTCTCTACTAATTGAACTCGCTTATGGTATTTATTTTGTAAAATTCGTTTATAACTTAATTAAGCTCTTTCGTTGCAATAGTTCAATGCATGTATATCTACTATTTAGGCGTGTCAATTAGCACTAGAGGTGGCAAAATGGGCTGGCCCAACGGGCTAGCCCAGATAGCCCGATTTTTGGGCTGGGCTGGCCCAATAAAAAATTGATAAAATTAAAATTGGGCCAATTTAGCCCGGTACAACTAACCCACCGGGCCAATTGGGCTGAAACCGGGCTGGCCCACTTATTTTGGGTTGGCCCGGTAAAAATTTTTTTTGACCCCAACCCCAACACCCCACCCCATCCCACCCCACCCCTACCCCTCTCCTTCTCTGAAACAGCAACAGGGGGGGCGAATTTTCCTCCCACTGGCCGGTGCCGGAAACGAGGGGGGAAACCCCCTCCCCCCCCCCCCCGGTTTCGCGAAACACCAGGGTCGCGATCCCTGTTTCGCGAAAAACCAGGGATCGCGAACCCTGGTTTCGCGACCCCCGGGGGGGTTTCTCCCCCCCTTGTCGCCGGGAAATTCCGACGACAATGGGGGAGAAATCCCCTCGCGAAACCAAAACTTAACACAACAAAAGAATCACCACCTCACAATCGCCATCGACATCTACGACAACCCGAACCACCATTGTCGGTGCATATCCCTATACCAAAAACCACCGCAAATCAAAACCAAAACTAACCCGAACCCGAACCCGAACCCTAACCACCAACCAATCGATGCTATTATCCAACACTCACATCACCACTGTTACGTCCAGGCCCTCCACCAACCATCACCACCAACACCAACATCATCGGGATCGTGTGACCTCGTCTCCGTACCATAGACCGTAATCGCCTCTGGTGGTATCGTAATCGATATTCCATTAGATATTTAGGACATTAGTAGTTGGTGGTGTTTCCTACTGTGTGTAAAGTGTGTGCGCATATATGTAAATGAGTTATTTTGTATGAATATGTGGAGAGGGAGAGGACGTGGGGTGGAGAGAAATCCCCCCTCCCCCGAGTCGCAAAACCAGGGGGTTTCGCGACCCATGGTTTTTCGCGAGGTTTCGCGACGGTGTCGCCGGGATGGGAGAGATCCCCCACCCCCGATTTGGTGGGGTGGGTGCCTTTTGTGGGAGTGGGGTGGGGTTGTGGTTGGGAAGATGGTGCAGTTTTTAAATTTTTTTTTTTTTTTTTTTTTTTAAATAATTTGTTGGGCTGGTCCGGTAGTCCTATACACAAAATCGGGCTGGGTTGGCCCAACAAATATGAGCCCGTGTACAATTGGGCCAGGGCTAGCCCAACCCAATTTTTTGTTGGCCCATCAAATTTCGGGCTGGGCTGGCCCATATGGCCCATTTGCCACCTCTAATTAGCACGTGCCACTCATTGACCCAAATCGTAACCCAATCCTGACCCTATGTTTTAGGCTCGTACCTAAGACCAAAAAAAAGGCACTTATTAAAATTTTTTTAAAAAAAAAAAGTCGAAAAAATTATATTTTTAAAAAAAGATTTGACCTAGATATGATTGGACATACAAGCGGATCCTTGAAAAAAGTTTTGACCCTATAACTAGACCGAACCAATTGTGTTCGACCCATTGACATCCTTACTACTCCTTTAGTTTATATAATTATTTCTCTTTAATATCTTTGAATCTAAAAAATAAATAAAAATGAGCATAAATTGCAAGATCATAAATGCATTACAAGATTTGATCAGCATGGTCAAAGGATGCTGTTTGAATGAGAAACCGGGGAGAGTGGGCGTGATTGAGAACACGCGTGGGTGGCGCTGACATTTGACAGAACTGACGCCACCACCACCAGCCATGGCACGAGCGGCCGCCTGTTGCTTCTTCAATGCGCCTCCAGTAACTCTACCAACTGCATTCTTTCCACTCAGCATTATTGCCAATTATCTCTCTGCCCCTCTACTAATTGGTACATTTTGATTTCTACTTCCTGCCCCACTGTCAAGCAAGTGGACCAAGAGCATGCCTATTATTAAATTACTTATAGTGAATAAGTAAATTTCATAATAATTAAATAATTTTTTTCACTAGTCCATTTTTTTTTTTTGGTCTGCATTGACTATTAAATAGGTTAGGGACACAAAAACATGCTACCTGAATAGTTGAGGAGTTCAACCCCAATTTTTCGAATCAATAATTTGAGAAATTTTTTTGACAGGTTTTTTTTTTTTTTTGGGTCAAAATGAAATTTGCTTCTCGCCATTTTCTTTTTAAAATCATGCAAAATTATTGAAGGGACATTTTATTAAAATGTCCTTCAAGGGAAATTTGAAATTTAGACAAAGTTGACGAGATTCTCAAATATACGATTTATTGTTTAAATTGACGAGTAAGACCTGAGTGTCTAAATGAAATATAAACTCTCGTCAAATTTATTTAATTTGTTGAGAATATCTAGATAGTTTGAAATTTGTACAAAATGAAGAGTGATAACAACTTTGAAAAGAAAATAATACATTTGGAAGAATTGAATTTTTTTTTTTTTTTGGAAAAATCGTACACTATTTAGAAAAAGAAAAGTTATTGCATTTAACTTTCTCTCCCTATAGTGATATTTCCATGTAATTTCCTCCAGTAATTTTTATTTTTTTTGTTGAAAATTGAAAGTAAGTTATTTATTCTAAAAATAAAATAAGAATTACTTTAAAAAATAGAAAAAAAAGTAAGTTATTAGTGTATGTGTACATTTTTGTGCTAGCTTGAACACATGACAAAGAAATTTAAACTAAAAATTTGGATGTGTTACACAAATAGACAAATGAGAACAGAATTGAGAGAGTCCAAACTCAAGTGTGTAAATTTATTATAACAATGACACATATTTATAAGGTTTCAACAAGAATTACAATTTGAATAGAATACACTCTTTCTAAAGTAAGTGTCCACCATATAGACATCTATATTAAAAATCTTATTTGATATAATTCCGGTGGAAAAAAATACCAAATGAAGAAAAAGAGTTCAATTAAATGTCAAAATTTGGAGTAATTAAATGACTCTTCGTTAAAACATTGTCAAGAAAACTCAGTGAGACAAAATCGAAAGAAGGAAAAAAGAATACAACTACTCCCCTTGAAATCAATTAAAGAAAATCATTATATAATGCTATCTACATCTTGTACGCCAATGTCTTCAATGCCACAATCTTTCTAAAATTTGTATAAAATAATTCTGATGAAATATGTTTCGTGTTATACCCTCCAAACAATACCATCTTCATACAATATAGACGTCATAATGGTTAGATGTAAAAACAGATATTTTTGTTACTCCATTCAAGAATTTCGTATTCAATTTGTAATACACGAAATTATAACTATAGAATTTTATTGAGGGTAAATGTATTATAAGTTACGGATATCAATAACTAATATTTATAACATTTTCCATTGGTTGTCCTTTACACGGTTGTCCTTTACACAAAGAATACATCGTTAAAACCTTACTAGGAAAACCCTTGTAGGAAACTCAATAAATGAAAAAGAATACATTATTCTTTTGAATATGTTATGAAAGTTGTCTAATTAAAAACAATGTCAGGAAAATTTAAAGTACAAAACCTCGGTCAAGGAAAAAGAGTACAACGCGTATTTACTCCCCCTAATAATAATATCACTTGAGATTTGTACTTCTATTGATTAAATTTCCCCAAAAAGTCGAACTATATGCTCTAGGCATATTAAATCTTCCATAGATTTATATACATAGTAATATTAATCATGAGATGAATTATTTATAATCATATTCATTAATTAAACGCATATCAAATTTCATGCATTGAGAGGCTAACAAGATATTGACTTATAATTGCATCCACCACAAGAGAATTATCTATTTATACAAGTTTTTTTGCAAAAAGTCATTAAATAGAAAGTCGTGTATTATATCTTACGATTTTATTTTTCTTATTTCCTTTTCACATAAGTACTATTAGCTTTACACTTTTAGGTGTTCGGACTGTTGGTCCAAAAACTTCAGGTTTTTAGTAAGTTCAATTTTGTTTGAATTACATTGTTTTATTTTGGCCAATCATTTCTATATCAACATTCTTCGACGGATTTTGATTCAATATCCTCGTGTTTTCTTCAAAATATTGCGCACTATATTATATTATAAATATTTTTTCATCAACCATCTATTTTTTGTTTTATTTATTTCTCTATAACGACATAACTTATCGAGATCTGAGATCCTGCATTTTTGATATTTTAGGTAGCCATTGTGGAGTTTTACAAATAGTTATGTCTATATATTTTCCAAGAGTATACGCCTCTTCAATAGACTGTCATATTTGCTCCATTTTTCTTTTGAGGATTTTGTTTTTGAATTAAATGTCACCACGCTTCAGATGTACCATTAATTTAACAGACATTAGTTGACTAATTGTTTTTCAAGACGTTAATCCAAGTTGGAGTATTTAGAGTTGGTATATGATATTTAGTTAATCTCTTTGGTCAATAAATGCATATGTTAATTGTATAACTTGCAAATGACTTATTTGTTGAACTTCTAGTTCGTATTATCTTGCGCGAAGATCTAAAAAACATAATATGATACATTTTATTTATTCTTTCCGACTCATTAATTTATCTCCTAATGTTGAAAAATTATCTTATCAAAATGACAATCAGTATACGACACCGTATAATACCATCCATAAGGGGATTCAATCCTAATATATATTCTCAACTTATTTAAAAACCCATCTTCGTGCATTGTGGTGGAGAAATTGAGATATATATACACTACTAATGAAAATTAGAAGATAAATATAAAACTCCTGACCATAAGTCAACTATAATGGGGAGAACTTGATAATGGCACGATGCAGAGAACCAACATAGCTACATGTAAAATACTATTTCTTAATCAGTGATGAAGCATTTTGTTAGAAATAGTAATGGTTTAGCAATTATATGGAAGCGTTTAATAAATATTATACCAAACCATGGCCAACAAGATGTTCCACAATTATCTCAACTAATAATCATAAAAAAAAAAAAAAAAAAAATTGAGATGTAAACTCACCAGCATTATCAAGAAGAAATGTCTTAATTGTATAATTTGAAAATTATGTCCATAATCGAATAATTGTGTAAATTATCTCGCAGACGTCAGATTACTACTGTACAATAAACATGCACATAACCATCTAGTGGGTTAATCTATCAATATCATAAAATTTCTAGGTGTTCTATATGGAGGGTGGGTGAGCACACAAAGTTCAACCTAAATTTCTATTAGAAATATTGAAAATTTTAGCCCCCAATTTTAGCTAGTAATACAACGCTCAATTTTCTTGAGAAACAAGCAGCACATGAGAATTCAATATATTGAAAACACTTCTGGTTCTTTAATAGATATACACACGAATTCTCAATAAAATTTCACACTATTATTGATCTGGGATAGTTAACCGATAATGCTAATCAATAAAAATTTTGAGTTATTGAACTTTTGATTCAGTACAATGTAGCAGGTTTATTTTTTATTTATTTAGAGAGCAAAGAACTATATGACATTTAATTTTATTCATCTACATACCAAAATATTAGTTCTACTGGAGCCTTCAATCAGATTTGGAGAACATGATATTGTATTAACATTTTTATGTTGTTACTAATGTTAATTCTAAAATAATATATGTCTTAAAGAATTGTATGCATAGTTGTACCATCTGCTAAACAAATATTTTGACAATTCATCTTGAATCTTTTTTTTCTTTCTAAAATAATGATGTGTATAAAGTTCTTCTTGGACAACAGTAGAATATTCTTCTGAAATATTAAAATATATATAAAGTGATACTTCTTCAGAAGTATAAACACACATTTTTCAAAAAATACCGATCTATATAAAGTTGTTGTTCACGAATATCATGCTATTCTTTTAGACTATTTATTTGAATAAAATTGTATTATTCATGAGCAACAACAAAATATTCTTTAAGAATATTTTTATAGAATAATTTACATTTTTTCAATAACAATAATATTTATATAATTATTAATATATAAAATTGTGCTATTTCCAAGAGCAGCTACCTAATATTTATTTATTGTATTAGTTCGAGAGTTTTTATTTTTCAAGATCATTAATAAGATATTTTTAAAAAAATTAGTTTTGTTAATATTATACTTCTTAAGGAGTAATAATACAACTTTTTTTTAATATTTATATATATATGAGTCGTGTTTCTTCAAAAATATCAATTTCATATCCGTTTTGATAAGTGATGTGTATAAATTTCTACTCATTTCAAATATATATATTATATTCTTATCAATTTTGATATATATAAAGTTGTGGACATGTGGTTCTTCTGTAACAATACAAATATTCCTTTAAAAAATTAATAAATTTCATGTTGTGTTTTCTTAGAAGAAATAATATAATATTCATATATATAATTTTATTTTTTAAGGAGCAATATTATAATAATGATATAAATGTCTTCTATAACATTGATTATAAAGTTGTGCTTTCTCTAAGATTAGTAATACAATATTTTTCTAAAATATTGATACGAATAAATAAATTAAATTCAAAATTAATTCATACACATATATATCCTATATACTCCATATGTTTCACAAATATATGCTTATTTTATTTATTCACATATCTCAAATTACGAGGAGTGATCTCCTACTCCCATTTGAGATAAAAGTTATATGGAATTATTTTGATAACATGTTTATTATTTATAAGTGTATTTTGTGCACTTATTCAAACTTTAAAACTAAATTTTTATCCCGTTATTTTATTTATTTTTTATTTAATTTAGTATATTGTTCTTTCTATTTCAGTTTTGAGAATGGCTACCACCATTGCCACGTGGGTATCAGACTATGGATGGCAAAAAAATCCGCCGACCCGAACCCACCCCGCTTATTTGCGACCCGCCCCACCAAGAATTTTTTTTTTTTGTAAAATCATAAAATAGAATATAAATTAAAACTTTGTTGAAAATGAACTAAAGAAGAATCGAACCCGGGTTGAAATTATAAATTATAAATCTCAACCATTACACCATAATCCCATTTTTGATTTTTTTTTTTTGTTTGCTACAAATATTTTTTAAAAAAAAATTATTTATTTTTTAATTATTTTTTCAGTTTTATAAAAAAAAAATTTCGTGGAGCGGTTGGCGGGTCAAAAGATTGACCCGCCCCGCCCCGCGAATTCGCGGGTTGTGGAGCGGGGCAGGGCAGGTAAAAAATTTCGTGGGGCGGGGCCGACCCGTCCCATTGCCATCCCTACATCAGACCGATCTATACACAAGAAAACTGCAGAGATACATGAAGTAGATACTTTCACTACATCATTGACAAAAATAGACTTATTGGCACACAGAGTGAAGAGCATATATCATTCAATAAATGCGACGCAAACGAAAAAATCAACTTGTGAAAAGTGTGGGGCAAAATATAACACATCAAAATGTCCTATTCTATCACAGCAATCCGATCAAGCCGAGTATGTTCAAGGTGGTCAATACCAGCAAAATAATCCATTCTCTAATACATTTAATCCAGGTTGGCGTAATCATCCAAATTTCTCTTAATCAGAATAATGTCAAACCACATGGTCATTAATTCCAGTAGCCGGAAAAGAGAATCTCACTAGAAGACATGTTTGGTAAATTTTTAGAAAAAATCGAACAATATATGAAAAAGATGGAGACCACTCTTCAAAATCAGAGTGCCTCAATAAAGAATTTAGAGACTCAGATGAGTCAGATGGCAGTCACTATGTCAAGTAGACCGCATGGTACTTACCAAGAAACACCAAGGTCAACCCCAAAGAGCAAGTACATGCAATAACAACTAGAAATGGGGATAAAGTCTCTTGAAATACATACAAAAAGGCCAATCAAGAAAAAAAACAAGTTTTTGAAGAGCATGACGAAAAAATAACTCCAGATGTGCATACTATTCATGAGCAAGTGGCAAATCATGGAAAAATAAAAGCTTCAGAGCCAATAAAAAATATATGAACCTCTCATCACTTTCCCAAGGTTAAATACACATAAGAAGAAGTAGGATGAGCGGTGTACACAATTTTTTGTTCATCTAAGAAAGCTGCATATTAACATACCATTTGTGGAGGCCCTGACTCAAATGCCTAACTACGCCAAGTATATGAGACAACTGCTTTGAAATAAGAAAAAGTTGGCAGAAGGGAATATAGTAAAACTTATAAGAGAAGTAAGTGCTATAGTAGATAAGCAACTACCAGACAAAAGAAATGATCCACACAGCTTCACAATTCCAATTACCCTCGGTAATTTAGTGATCAACAATGCATTGTGCGATCTTGGTGCTAGTATCAATTTAATGTCTCTTTCTATTTTTAGGCGATTAAGACTTGGTGAAGCTAAACCTGCATAGTTCACTTTTCAATTGGATGACTGGTCTATTAAAAAGTCGTTTTGGATGGTGAAAGATGTGATAATAAGAGTGGAGAAGTTATTATTTTCCATTGACTTCGTTGTTCTTGATATGCCCGAGGATGCAAATACCCCTATTATCTTAGGTCGGCCTTCTTAGTTACTTCGGATACTCTCATTGATGTTTCACAAGGGATATTGAGATTGAGAGTTCATGATAAAATGGAGTTATTTCATATGTTTGGTAGAGATGAGGCACCACCACCTCTCCCTTATTGGACAAGATATCGAGTTGAGACCTTGGAGAAATTCAAGAAAAGCTTCTTTAAAAGGCTTTGGGAGATGAAGTCAACAGTACATGAGATGGTTCAGATGCAAGAATCTGACATTGGTGAACATGTGGTTGAAGTTGAAGAAAACATCCCTCATGGACAGATTGCAGTTGTTAAATAGAAAATGAAAGACAAGCTACAGAAAAATGAGAAGAAAATCAAGAGATTATTAGAGAGCGACACTTTCGATAATCTCGAGATCCTTTCCTCTTCTACTTGAGCAACCGGACAATAAGTCAAACTAATGACTATAAATAAGCGCTTAATGTGAGGCAACCTTCTCCACATCTACCTCCAGAGAGTAACTGATCTCTCCTCTCATTTATTTGCTTATTTTTGCTATTGAATACAATGTAATATTTTAGTTTTGGGGTGGGATAAGTATTAGGGTACTTATTGGATTATCTTTTATTTGCTTCTTATTCGGGTCTATATACTGACATATTTGTTGAAAAAAATTTAAACAAAAAAAATATTTGTTTAGTTATTGTTGAAAGGCTTTCCGCCAATGATGATAGTATTTGTTTGAAGTTAAATATATTTTTAGTTAGAATATTGGACAATACTTTAACTTGTGCTTTTACCTGAATACTTATCTATTTTAGACTAGATTAATAGAGCACGTACCCATTATTGACTTATCATTTATATGAGAACATGACTTGAGTGTATGAGTTGATATTGTTGACTTAGGATGTTGTGAAAAATCTTGTTCCTAAATTCTTAAACTAGTAATCAAACTGTTTGAGAACATTTTGATGGTGTTAAAGTTAGTACGTGTGTTCGTATAATTTTGATGGTTTGAATTTTCTTGGTCTCATCTTTGGTTGAATAGGTTTTAGTCAAGGAATCTAAATTAGGCACTAATCACTGCTAAGAATCGAATACAAAAAAAAAAAAAAAAGAGAAAAATTACATATTCACTTCTCATATAGCCTTTGTGATTTGAGCAATTAAGCTTGTTAGGGTATCTTAAAATCTGGTGCCCTATGTTCATCTGACTTGAGAGTCATCAGCCCAAAGCTTACTACATGGGTCACACAGAAAGCTTACGGGAGAGAAGTATTGCACACAAGATGTAAGAATATGTACATTAGTTAAATAAATAAAAAGAGTTATAAATTCTCGATAATGATTGTTAGGTTAGAATCTCAGAAACCGGAGATAAGAATTTAGAAATCACTCACCATCCTAGTTCTAGGAATACAAACTTCTAATTTTTACCACTTTATTTGAAAAAAGCATTGTATTGATCAATAGAAACTAAATTCGCTAGCACACTTCGGAATTGGAGAGAAAAATATTAGAAATATGATTTTTTACGAGAGGTGTAAGGAAAAGAATGACTACAAAGGATTCGGAATTATAAAAATATCAACAACACGATATTGGTCATGGTCTAATATAGGTGTAAGTTTAATATTTAGCTAACTACACACTCACTAATTATCGAGCATTGGATAAGAAAATTTTTATTTTTGGTTTTGTTTAATATCCTCCAAAAAGTGTTGCTTTATATTCGAACCTGAGGTATTTGGTAAGATATTTAACGTTGACTCTATTTCTAGTAATTCTCTTAACTTAGTTTAAATTTGTATTTTAGTTTTGTTTATATTCGAGTACGAATAAATGTTTAGTTTGAGGGTGTTTGATAAGTACATTTTGTGTACTTATTTGAGCTTTAAAACTAAATTTTTATCCTGTTATTTTATTGATTTTCTACTTAATTTGGTGTATTGTTATTTCTATTTCAGTTTTGAACCCATTTATAAGAAATTAGAGAAGAATGGACAGAAAGAACAACAATTCAGTAAAATCGATGAGTAAATGAGAAGAAATTGAATTTTTGAAGTGAATATCAAGAGCCAAATATTGGAGGATGATGAAGAATATAAAATTAATAAGTTTAAAGTGTGTTGGAGTGACAATGAAAAGTTGAAGCAAATGATCAAACACCTGAAAGCCAAAGAACTGAATTGAGAAACTATCTACCGAAGCATGTGGGGGATATTAGAGCACAAATTTTGGTAGTAAATTATCCACAAGGCAAATGATATACCATTGAAAATATAATTGAATTATGAGTCCAACACTTTTTACGGATCTCAATTTAGAGTTTCCTTCAAGAGGTTATGACAGTTTGAAAAACAGCCGCAGAGGAAAAATCATGAATCTAGGCGAATGCCCAGCCTCATCCAATGGCAGTAGAGAAGAATTCAGTGGCTTGGGCGATTGCCCAGTGCATTTTTGACACAAGTGAGATTTTTTTCTTTTTGAGTTCGACTCCAATTAGAAAATCTTTTGGGACACGATTTTAATGGTTTTTTGAGATCTTTTGAGACACAATGAAGATACTATATATATGAATTATTAACTCAAAAATAGGGAGTCGAATTATTAGAAGAATTCAATAAGAGAAACAAAAATGAAGATTGAACAAAGATCAAGATCAACTCCTTCAAGTTTTCTTCTTATCCGAGTGGTGGCTTTTATATTTTCTTTTTGTTTTCTTCTTCTTAGTACGTTAGGTTAGATTATTTTGTGCTAGGATCATGATGAAACTTTTATCATGAACCTTTAATTCTTGGAACCTAATTTTTGATATTTAAGTATATTTTTAATTTTGAATAATTGATATTGATTTCTTTTTCTCTATAACTATATGCGCAATAGTTATATGAGTTTTGCGGCTTATTTTACCATCGAGAGATGAGAAATAAGTTAAATATAGTATTAATTATCGCAGAGTCCGATAGAGGATAGAGATATACCGCTATACTTTATGTGATCTTTAAGTATTCACAAATTTTAATACATTCTTGTATGTTCACATCCGTCATAGAGATATAGTCGGGTCATATATAGGGATATGTTTAATTCTACTCGAGAGATATTGTTAAAAAAATTATGAATATTGATCTTTATAAGTAAATAATGTTATCAAATTCAACGGTTCGGGTTAAAGAGAATTGTTATAAGTAGATTTTAGATCCTAGTACGCTTAGAGGGCGGAGATCGGGGCAGGGATTATTGTTTGATTAATTAATTAATTTTTTAAATACGTTTTAAATTTTAAAATATAAAATAAAATAAAATGATATTAGGGACGATTTCAGAGAATTTGGACTGGGAACCATTATCACTGTCCCCACCTCGATTATTAACATGGTAGGATCGGAGTATTTTGTCATCCCAAGCAGCGGGTGGGAAAAGTGATTATCCTAGGTTTAGATGTTTAAAAATATATATTTTTTATATTATAAAGGGTATATTCATTTTTTTTAAAAAAATAAGAAAATCATTATCCGGATAAAAAATTGTCATTCTCTTTCCGAGGAAAAAATTTATCCTCATTTTTGGTTAAAATTGTTATATAGATAAAAATTTATCCGGATATGACTTCCGTCCAAACATGATAAGACAGAATTTATCCATTATCTTTAACCATTGTTCATATATATAACAAACGAGTACCAATGTGTATTTTTTATTGTCAATTACCTATTAATTAAATTCGATATACTTATAGAATTTTGAATAAATTCTTCAAAACCGCAAGTCTGAAAATATTGTCGTTCCCCAAAACTTCACGATCTTTCAAACAATTAAAAATTTGGTACTTTTCACGTAAATATTTCTCACGAGTGAACTGTTGGATCTTGATCTTAACTGATAGTTTTAAAGAAAAATGATTTTGTGAATTTGCTGTCCAAATTTTATGACTATCGGATAATAGTGCGCCAATATATTAACATTTGATCACAATTGTGCAAGTTGTCTAGATTTTACGATTTTTCCTGCACTGTTTCTCTCAAATTTTCTCTCTGTTTTTAAAGAACTCCTCCGTGCTGATAACATGTTATAAAACTAGAGAATTGAGAGAGTCAAAACTCAAATGTATAAATTTATTATAACAATGATTTTTATTTATAGAGTTTCAATGAGAGTTACAATTTGAATTAAATACACTCTTCTGGATTAAGTATGACAACTATATAGACATCTAAATAAAATCAAACAATAATTAATCATTATCTATAATTTTATAACAGTATGTCAATTTAAAGTGAATTATTAAACTTTATTTTGTGACAATAAAATCCTATTTCAATCACTTCACGAATTTTTCCAACGAAAAATTGAGAAGGTGTTAAAATGCCATAAATTAATCTCATTTGTACACTAATCATCAATTGTTATGGTAGTGATTTTCATTAATCAAGCTAGTGAACTTGAACAAAACGACATTATTGAGAAAATAAATAAATAATTTGACTTTATTGTACAATAACCACATAAGTTTCTAGCCATATGTCCAGTGGGTAAAATAAGAAGTACCCACCGTGGACAATAGATCATTCCCATTGTCAGGTGATGGGGTTTTACTAGTGTACTATTTATAATTCAATGATGAGCTCTCATGCCACTTGTTACGCTAAAGACTCGAAATTTGATTTTTAGAATAAATACTAAAGAGATTAAATAACAAACAAAATTTACATGGACTTTACTTAATATTCTAAAAAGTGTAATTAGATGTAGAGACCTAAGCGTAAAAAAGTGTAAATCCTCAAGCTTTTCGAATCTAAGTGAGGTCTAGAAAGAGCGAGATAATGACAAGACAGAGGCGAAGCGTGAGGCGTGACTAAGCGTAGAGACCGTGCTTCACGCATAGACTTGAGGCTTATGCGAGCTTTTAATAGTGACTTTACTACCTAATAAGAGGCTGGCAAATCGAGATAGTACCTCGAATTTTTAGATATAATTCTCGTACATATTAAATAAATTTATTTAGTAGATGTTTGATAAAGATTTTTATATAATATAAGCAATAGGTCTTATAAAATGTGTTAATACAAATAATATTTGACTAGTTTATAAGTACTTATAAATACACACAAAATAACCAAAATAATATAGTTGTTAGTTTTGTTGCTCGACCAAAGCAGCTAGTTGGACCTCTAAAATTATTTATTTAAACAAATTACAAACATATTTATATAGACAATCAGAAATTTTTGGATACCGAACTGCTATTGAAAAAAATTGAAATTCAAGATCAGACTGTTGGTGAAAAAAAATTACTTTAAAATTTGAATATTTTGTTCTTTTTTTTCTGGAGCTCTCTATTTTCTAAAGTAGCACGTCTTCATGTTATCCAAATTTTACATAAACAATCGACCTACCTTTTATATGCTTGTGGAAGAAAAAAATAGCTTATAAGTAAAAAAGTTGAAGGAAAAAAAAACGAGGGTTTAATATAAGTGAGATTAATATTTGAAAGGGTAATTTGCACTTTTGGTCCTCAACTTTTTCAATTTGTAACAAATATACCTATAACCTTTTTTTTAGCACTAGGCATCCCCAACCTTTCAATTTTTTACAAATCACATCCATATTGACATATTTTGACGGTTTTGCTATCATCTTTAAATAAAACAAAAATAGGAAAAAGTTAAAAACAAAAAAAAAATTGCAAATAAAGTCCTATAACTTTTAAAAAATACAAAATAACTTCATCTTCCCAACCCCACCCCACCCCACCCTACCCTACCCTACCCTACCCTACCCTATCCCATAGCTAAATCACTACCATCCAAGCATGAGATAAAAATCCAACATTACATGACAGAGGAGACATATGCGAGACGAAGCCCTGAAGATCGTGAATAACAACTAGGCCATTGTTGAACAAATCAGGGCGTGTGATTTCCAATCCTGAAAAATATCTTACCCTTGTTAGGGGTGCCCAGCAACTGCGCAGGTGGAAGAGCTGGTAGTGATTTTGACGCAGTAGTTGAGAGCTAGGGTTCTATCTTGGACCCGAATGCCAAGGAATGAAGTAAATGCAGCGTGTAGAGGCCCAGGACGGAGTGTTTTTGATGGAGGAGAGGGATAGAGCATGTCGGGCAAGTAAGGAGAGAAGAGGGCGAAGATGGTGAGAGGCACAATGGCAGATAGATTGGACGTAGAAAGTTCTTGAAAGTCGATAGTTGACAGTATGGTGACGAAGAAAGTTGGGGAATAGGTATGAGAGTTCTGAAAAACTGTTGATGATGGAGAAATGGATGGAACAGAGTCGTCATCAAGACTGGTGGTGGTGGTGGTGGTGGTGGTGGTGGTGGAGATGAAGAGGGGGGGGTGAAAATTAGGATTAACAGGAGGATGTAGAGCTGGAATCGGAGGGAATTTGCCATTGTTGAGTTGATAGTGAGTGACGAATTTTTACATGATTGGTGGTGATTCGGATGTGGGGTGGGGTGGGGTGGGGTGGGGTGGGGTGGGGTGGTTGAGAAGATGAAATTATTTTGTGTTTTTTAAAAGTTATGAGACTTTATTTATAATTTTTTTTATTTTAGTTTATTTAAAGAGGTGGGAAAAATTGTTAAAATATGTCAATAGAGACATGATTTGTAAAAATTGAAAGGTTAAGGATGTCTTATGCTAAAAAAAATTAGGAGTAGATTTATTATAAATTGAAAAAGTTGGATACCAAAAATATAAATTATCATATTTGAAAATATATAATATATCGTTATTAGATAAAGGAGAATCTTAACAGTAGCAGCCAGCGGGCCCTCCCGGTCGGGTTGACCGGCCCGTTTTCTTCTCAAGTTACTTTCATCGTGTCAGTGGATGTTGATGGCCTCTCTCTCTCTCTCTCTCGTTCACATGGACAAACACAATCCTACAAGTAAGGCTTATAATACAAAATCCATTGTAATAATACAACAAAACATCATTTTTCATGGCAGTCAGACCATTTTTTCTATATTTATAGTCTGTTTTAAAAGTTATTTTTTTCTAAAAAATAAATTTAACTTACTTTCAAGATAGATCTTCGAAAGATAAGGTGGTCGAAAGATAAGGTGGGGATGTAGATGACAAAATGTTAAATTTCGAATGGGATAGGGATTGGGGGATGTCCAATTATTATTTTTTTGTATATTTTAAAATTTAAATCGTATTTAAAAAATAAAAAAGCAATATCAATAAGTAAATAGAGAAACGAGAAATGACAATATTTTAATCTCGACCTCCAACTCACCTAGATAAGGAAGGCTGGAGATAGGCGAGGAAAGACTAGTTGACTTCTATTTGATCCTAAATGAGATCAAAGATAAAACAAAATAGAAGCGGGAATTCTATATCTTTTTTATTGTTACCTATAAAAAAAAGGTCAAATGACTACGTAATGTTATATTCAGCCTCCGTTTGGTATAGATTATAAACTGGTTTATTTGACCAAAAGAGTTTATTTGACCAAAAACGATTTATTTGACCAAAATTTTTGTGTGTATAGCATGACATTTTTGACCAAAAAGTAGTCAAATAAACCATAAACCAGTTTATAATCTATACCAAACGGAGGGTCAAATAAATGTTATTTTTAAAATTATATCTGATAAAATAAATTTTTGATGGGTTTTAAAAAAACAATTGCTACGTCCTACCTATATTTAAAAGTGTGGATATTGATTTACTATTCAAAATGGTCAACCAAAGTTGTTTCCTACCTATTTGGTTTAAAAACTTTGTAAAATAATTGTAAGAATCCAAAGATGAATTTCTTCTAATTAAATATAATATTGGTTCACGTTTCTGAAATAATGGTATGTAAATTATAATTTTAGAAATTAGGTTCATATGAATAAATCTATTGTTTTTATATTTTTTTTTTTATTTTTATAGATATTTAATAGAACGTGAAATATATATGTAATTCTTGAAAACATGGCATGTGAAGTGTAATTTACATTATTTATACGAAGAAATAGAGAGTGTTTCGTAAATTTACACGTGTAATATTTTCCAAAGTAACGTCTATTAATATAATTTAAAATACATTTTGAAATCCAAACCAACCTATGTAAAATGAAATCCTAGAAGAACTTTAAATGCATCGTTACGCCGGGTACAAGTTTATTAATATGTTTATTGACTTGTTTATTTTTTTACACTTTTTAGCCTATTTTTGTCACAATCTCTGACTTGCATCAAATACATACAACTTCACTAGCATGCTTAATTAATAATTGCGAAGTGATTTATTTACTTTTAGAAATTATGTTGTTTTAAGAGTTTTAATTCGACTATGAAACGACTTGATCAATTAACTTATTGATTCTCTCCAGAGCTTCATATAAAACAAGAAAGAAGATTTTTATGAACTTTTTATTCTGCCAATAATTATTGTGATGATCAAATTAGTACACTTACCGAAGAAGTCTAATTTGTCGTTCTTGAAAATACAAATATTTGATGATGTAAGCCCAATTCAACACTCTATTTATCTTTTATTTAAGCGCATGTTTGGTAATGCTGAAATTATTTTTAAGTGTCAAAATTATAAGTTGTTAGTAAATGTGTAGATAAAAAGTGAATTATGAGTTGTGAGTTCTATGAAATGTGTGGATAAGAAGTATGTGCGCATGTTTGGTAGTGCTGAAATTATTTTTTAAGTGTTTATATTATAAGTTGTTGGTTAATGTGTGGTTAAAAAGTAAAATGTAAGTTGTGGATTCTATGAAATGTGTGGATAAAAATTATATTTGGCCAATTTGACCAGCTAAAATTATAATTTAACCATGTCCAAACATGTGCTATTTAACCAATTTGACTAGCTGAAATTATAATTTAAACAACTCCAAACATGTGCTAAGATAATTAAAAAAAAATTGAAATTAATTTGTACATGTTGTTGTAGATACTTATTCCCATAGTCTTATTCTAGAACAAATGTGAAATTTCTCAATGTAAAAACATTCAACTTTCTTTACGTGATTAAAATATTATAAATGAATGAATTCAGACTTCGAGGAGGAATGCAAATTCGTGAAAAATTGTACTTAAAAATAGTAACTTTTATGAAGTAAATTTAATTCAATTTTATCATATGTTTGAGTTATCTACTATAATAAATTTTAATAAACAGATTTTAAGTTATAAACATGCTATTTAGGTTTTAATCGCCTAATTTACTAATATTTAATTTTTTTTCCCACTTAGATAATCAATATTAAACCAATTGGTAAAAAAAATAATAATATAATAATTATTATTACGTTCTTAGGGGGTTGATCTACTCCCTATGGTGGAAAGTTTTTATAACCCCCACTAAACATGTGTTCAGTGGGGGTTGGATAAATGCTTGACTTTTTTGTCAAGTATTTTTTCATTGGCCAATTTCTATTAAACACGTGTTCAATGGAGATTATAAAAACTTTCCACTATGAAGAGTAGAACAATTCCCTTCTTAATTATCGATACATCACTTTGATACACTAGTATTCTTAAACATTTCAACGGAAGTCTAGTGGTGATGTTGAGTGGTAATTCATCCTTCCATATGATTCGCAAATGATTGGCCTGATGTTCTATATTTCAATCAATTGGTGTGGTCTACATCACTTAATAATTATCCAAAGGAACCCAAACCAAACCCCCTCACAAAAAGAATAAATAAATAAAAATGAAAAAATCTTGGAATCAAGTGGATCAAAGATTAATATAAATAACGTTATCCCATAATTTTAAATTTGAAATGAGGCGAATCAAGATGTGTTTAAGAGCGGGTTTTTGAATTTAAAATATCAGGAACACTATTTATTTGTTGGGTTTTTTAATAAACATGAATGCAATATGCAGTCGACGGCTTGTTCACTACAAAAATTGGGACTTCAATAATACATTTATTTGCCACTAAAATGTATCAACGATGAAAATGTTAGAAGATTTATACTAATCGTATTGAACTATAACATGAAACAAAACTTGTAAACTACAGAAAAAAATTATAAACAGTAGACATAAAACTACAAATCGAAGCCTGTGTAAATACAGTTTCCTTAAAACAGATTCGCTCCCCTACCATAAGTTCTTGAGGGTAATTAACATCTATTTCTCATAATACAACGGAGAAACTGTTAGCAGCTACTGCTAAGAGAGTCTCTATACTATACATGATTACACATTTTAAAAGGGGTGGCCATATATATATACTAGTCCAAGTATTTCTATTTTTTCGATGTGGTATAGAACTATCTTTTTTTCCTTCAACCATTTTCAACTTCATTTTTGAGCCTCAATTTTTCATTCATCCAAACATCATTTTAGACAAGTAAATACATGATTTCGATGTTCTCGTGGAGGAGAACACAAATCAACTTTTGTTTTCATTAAATAGAAAACGAGTTCCATGCAAAATCATGTTCAACCATGGTACAATTTTCTAATTTTCCAACAGAAAATCCCCTTGCAATATCCATTTCTACTAACGTTGTTGGAGATGTTTGATTGATGAAAATGTTTGTTGTAGAATTGCAATAAAAATTGTTTTACTAATAATAATTTAAAGAAAGCAAATATTATTTGCAACGAAAAATTTCTTCAGCGTGGCTGTCTTTTCTAAGTTGTGATTGGAGATAAGAATATTAGCATATTTCTCCTTTTTGTTTTTCTAATAATTTATATTTTTAGATAAAATAGACTATGTCTCAAATGTGTCACTAATTTTGTTTGAATTATAAAATATACTATTTATCCATACATTTTAATATGAAATAAATTTCCTTTGCTTGTACAAAAGAGAATAGACAAATTTCTGTCACACACACACACACACACACACACACACGTGTATATATTGAAATTTTTACCTAAATTTACCTTGTCTTGTCTTGTTTTACACTCATTATTCACATGTTAAGTTACTAAAAATCATGTAAATTGCATATATATAATTATTACATAACCCTATACTTCCATGCATAATCAAATATGTAAAAAAAAAAAAAAAAAAAAAAAAAAAAAAAAAAAATATCTCAATGGTACTTGAGTTCATTAGATTTCATTGAAGTTTGAAAGATGAACATTATTATGTTGAATCTTGTGAACAAAAAAGTAGTGCATAAAAAACATAAAAAAGTTCAAAACAACTTTGGGCTAGTGCAACAACCTTAATTATTATAATAATTATCATAATCAACTTTTTTTTTTATTAATTAGTCTAATGGGTCCATTAACCTCCCCATTAAAAAATGTCTCTAGCTAGCTAATCTTTTGTGGAATATGGACCACTTCAACACTATTACTTTCATGTGATACGCACTTAAACTTGGAATCTATCAAAATATTGTGTTTATGTATCATACTTTGGAATTGCCTTAACTTGTACATACTTGAACAATTTTTATCATTGGAGATGAATTGTGCAATTATAATTGTAACGATCATGGACTTTCTTTTACAAGTCTTTTGTTTATGAACTATTTCGTAAATTGTTAACTTATGTACTGTCTACTGAAGGTTGGACTCCAAATTATATTTATTTCTCGTCTCCAACAATTCGAATTTTTGACCCTCTTAAGAAGAACTTATGTTGAATGTTGGTACCAATTGAATTATTGAAGACGTTAAAAAATTCAGTTTGGGACACAATCCCCAATAGATAATACATAAACTAACAATGCACATAATAATTCATGAGGAAAAGACTTGTAAAGAAAAGTCTGAGTCCGTTACAATAACAAAAGATTGAGAACTAACTTACTACTGAGAAAATAAATTGGGAACATACTGTAATATTTCCAATAAAAAATCACCATATAATAATTTGAAAAATCTGGAATCTTTTATAAAGTCTTCTCTTCGTAAAGTCTTCTAAAACTATCTTTTCGATATTTATACGCGCTTCATTCATTAGTCCAACAACATTATATTTTAATACCAAACATAGAATAAAAATTTGTCCATGTTCTCACTTTCTACGGATGCTGTTTATCATCTAAAGTGGCATGAAATTGTGGCACCCCATTTTCTATTCATTTGCACAAAAGTTGAGATTAGTTAGTGCAAATTGCATATGTAATGCTATTTTTGACAATCTTATTCTCACCATCCAACTTTACAAAGGTGTCTTGCCTCAATTATGTCAACTGTTTCCTTTGGCATGAATTGGTAGATTAATTTAGGGTTTATTTTGGTTCCCACTTCGGTTATATATAAAATAAATAATTGACATATAAAGATTCAACAACTCATTTTAATAAAATTGATTTTTAATATGGAACTCCAAGATTCCAAGAATTCGTCTTGTTTAAAGCTCAAATAAACAATCTAATTCTAAAATTGACATTTTAAAATGAAATTCTTAAGCTCAATACTTCTACGTATTTAAGCATTTATCAAGTTTTGAGCCCCTTAAAAATGTCAAAGAGGACTAACTGAGTGCTTATTTGATTCTCATTAAAATAGATTTTTTGTTCCCATTTTTTTATTTTTAGGAAAAAATGACTAAAATGTCTATTTTATCTAGTCAAATATTGTGACTACTTTGAAAAGCAAAAGGGTATTTTGGTCACTTTTCTCCAAAAATCAAAAAATAGGAAACAAAAAACCCATTTTAATAGGAATCAAACAAGTACTGAAATTAAAAATCATTGAACCCACTTTTGATTTCAACAAGTTTTGGTCTTCTCCAAGATTAAAAGGGAAGAGAAGTGAGACGTTTGTTTCTTATCTTGTCTAATTTGTTTAGTTTTAACTTTATATAGACGGTTAAAATATTAGTCAAATTAATGATGTCAAGTTTTAGTAGCCGTAGATTACTAAAAAAATACGTAAATCATTGTATGATAGATTTGTAAGCATAAATCAAAATTGATATATTTATGAAGAAGACATAGTTCTATTAGCCGGAGGAACCTATTGACCTCATCGATGTCGATCGGAAAGTGTCGATTAATTTTCAACGCAAATAAATTTAAAGTGAATGCCTCCAAGATATCTTTGTATTTGACATGCATGATTGTATTTGACATGCATGATAAATGATGGGACATTATGATTGTTTGATGATTATAAAAACATTAGTATGAATAATTAGAAGAATTAATAATACTAGTATTATTATAACAAATCGAACCCGACATTATTTAACGTAAATCACTTGAAGTATAATTACTCAAATTGAGTAATGTCACGTAAGTTGACTATCGACAATAAGCGACTATGAATAACATTTGTCTACAAAAATATACAACTTGAGATATAAATTATAATTTTTGGCAAAACTTACTTTAAACTTATCATTATTTTCTAAAAAAATTGTGTTGGGATTAGGTTTACATGCTTCAATGCCAGACATGAGAATGGAACAAAATACCCACTGTTTTAATACGCTCGCCTAGATGTGAGGTATGACCTGTACGTCTAGCCACGTCTTACGTTTCACCATTACTTCGTCATCGTCTATGTCTTGTTTAAACTCGAAAAACTTGAAACTCGATCTTTACACGTAATCATACTTTACACGTTTTAGAAGACTGCAAGAAACTAATAAAGAAAAAAAAAATATATTTTTTTTATCAATACAAACAAAGCAACCAAAATAAATAATATGATCCCTTTATAAATTTTGTCTATCGATAAAATAGTAATACTATGAAATTCATAGAAAAATCTGTCACTATTTCCCAAAAACTACACAGATTGGGTTTTCTGGCCGTTATTTTTAAGCCCAAGTTTTCACGACTCTCCAACCTTTCATAGGCTGAGCCCAATAAACAGAAAACATTATTTAAGAGTTAGATTTAGGATAAATTTCATATTTAGTCCTCAATCGTTCATAAAGGTTACGATATTATCCCTAACTAATGTTTCATTGCATTTTTATCTCAAATTTCATAAACTAGCAGAATTAGTCCCAAAAGATGGTTTTCCATCCATTTTTGCCTTTAAATCTATCACATTATTGCTCTACGTTGAATTGCAAAGAGTAGTAAGCTCAAGTTCTACAAATTTGATAAGTGAATTTGTAGTCGAAGGCCAAAACTTAAGTAATAAAGTCTTTATTATCCGACGTTGCGTTGAGAAATGATTTATAAAATAAATAACTTTTAATTTGTATTTTTTTCAGTTTTCATATTTTTATTTCCTCAATTTCGATCGAAAATTTAATTGGGAGCCTTGTCCTCTAGAGATGATTCTTTGTCATTTTTTATTTTTTTATTTTAGAAAGTTATTTTTACAAGAGAAAAAATTGTTATTATTCACGATCCTCTTCTCATGTTCAAGCAAATCTAGTGCTCATTCTTGTAGTGCTTCGATTATAATTCTGACAAGGTATGTGCAATTCTAATAATTGTTTTTATTATGAGGTCCCAATTTATTAATTTTTTTCTTTTAGTTGAAAATTTGTGCTTTTAGTTTAGTAGTTTAATTGTCTCAAAATGAAAAAGAAAAAAATAAAATGACTTGTATTATAGTTTTCATTTGACTTAAAAATATAATACAAAAATATTAAGAACTTCATTTCTAACCTAAGGCATCTTGGTTTACACATTTATTTAAATCAATAACTCAACTGTTCGATCGATAGTTCGTTTGATCGTATGGCTAGTCAGCACAAAAGAACGTGGAACAAATTGATATCAAACCCAAAGTAGAGGGACATTGTAAGAATTACCAACTCACAAAGCAACCCCATCACACTCGGCTCCATAAGCATTTTCCAGTAGCTGAAAATTATCCATTTCTCCCTGCTTCTTTTGTTTCTGGTTGACACAACCCACAACTCTTTTTTGATTATTTAACCAATTCGTGTAAGCAATTCATCATAAAAAAGTTTAATTATGAACCCATATTCCATTTTTTTGTGATTTTATTTGCGAGCATACACTCTGCACACTGAATTCCACGGTATTTTTTATTTTTTTGGGTTCTTCTTCGAGTTTATCTACTTCTTTATTCGACTGTGTTTGATTTCTGCATTTTTTATTCCGAATTTCTCTCACTTGAACTTGCATTTTTCCTTTTGCAGATAGGTGTGTGTGTGTTTTGGTGGGTGGGCCGGTGGTGAAATTGTGCAATACTTGTTTTCTTGAAGCTCTATTAGAGATTAATCAATTTGCTTAACTTTTCAATGTTTGAAACAATGGTATTAATTACTTGTTTACTAGATTGTTCTTGTTGATTTTCATTTTATGATGGGTTATTTTGCTACCAGTATTTTCTGTTTGGGCAATCCCATTTGTATGCAAACTCAAAATCTTTTGAATGCTTATCAATTTCCTTTGTGGAAAAACTCTTTCTTGAGAAACCCCAAAGCTTTCAGATTAGACAAATCCGATTTGCGACCATTATTAGTGGTCAAAAGTGTAAATGATGGGGAGAACGTTGAATATAGTAAGGAAGAAGATGAAGAAAAACCAAGATTTAGATGGGTTAAGATAGGCTCTAATATGACTGAGGAACAGAAGCAGGCTATAGCTCAAATCCCACCAAAAATGGAGAATCGTTGCCGGGCTTTGTTGAAACAGATTATTTGCTTTTCTCCTGAAAATGGGAGTATTTCATTTATGTTGGCTGCGTGGGTGAAGAGCATGAATCCCCAAAGAGCCAATTGGCTCTCGGTTCTTAAAGAATTGGAGAAGTTGAATCATCCATTGTATTTTGAGGTATATACAATTCCTTTGTTTGGATTCCAATTTCATTATTCAGTTCATATTACATTGTGAAATTCTGTGTTTCTTCTATGTTAATTGATGAATCCCTCCTGTACGATGTTGTTATATGCATTTGTTGGCTCTTGACTGCATTTCTATGTGTATTACATATCTACATTTACAAAGATATTAATTTGACAGTGTTTAATGCTAGAATTCTTACTAATTGCAATTTACTTTTAGAATTTTGGTGAGCACGGATTATTTGACATTGCCCCAAGTCAGGAGGATCCAAAAGGGCTTTTTTTTTTTCTTTCTGTTCAACAATCTCTTTGAAGGACTTATGTTATCCTGTTTAGTGTTTACTAGCCCTAATTTACAAAGTTGATAGATATACTAATTAGACGCGACTACATTACTTTGTAGTTCCCACATATGATGACTTCTTATTCTACGTGTTTCTTTCGTTTCCTTTGCATTGCATACATGTATAAGCAAAAATTGAAATTCATACCTGAAATTTCTTGATTGAATCACTTGAGAATATAGTATGGTGGTATTACCTTTGATAAGACGAATACCTATCAGGATATTACATTTTTGGATAAAAAGAGGCCATTTTCAAATTGGGTTTTGGAATCGATGATTTGTTCTGTTTAAGATTTGCAATCTCTCCTTCTCTTTTTGCACCATCTTTCCAAATTGGGTTTTGGAATCGATGATTTGTTCTGTTTAAGATTTGCAATCTGTCCTTATCTTTTAGCACCATCTTTCTAGGTCAGGCAAAGTAAGCATTCTATCTGCTTTCGCGTAAATTCTAACATATATTTTCAGTGTGCAGCACCACTGTGTGCATGTTTACACGAATGCATGTTGTAATATTACACCGTGCTGTTAAATGGAGCAGATATTAGAAAATATGTTTTACGGCATTCCACTCTCTGAAATTTGTAAATCTTCTTTTAATTAAATATGTGAAATAGTTTACCTTGGCTACACTTTCTGAATTTAGGGTTTAATGATTCTCAGGTGGTGGAACATGCCCTTACTGAAGAATCATTTGAAGCTAATGTTCGTGATTATACCAAGATGATTCATGGTTACGCAAAGCAAACCAAGCTGCAAGAAGCTGAAAATACTCTGTTAGCGATGAAGAACAGAGGTTTTATTTGCGATCAGGTGACCTTGACTGCTCTAATTCACATGTACAGCAAGGCCGACAATCTTAAGCTGGCTGAAGAATCATTTGAAGAGATGAAGCTTCTTGGCACACCGTTGGACAGAAGGTCGTACGGTTCAATGGTCATGGCCTACATTAGAGCTGGAATGCTTGACCGCGGAGAGAGTGTACTTAAAGAAATGGAAGCTCAAGAAATCTATGCCGGAAGAGAAGTTTATAAAGCACTACTGAGAGCATACTCTATGATTGGTGATAGTCTAGGAGCTCAAAGGGTTTTCGATGCAATCCAATTGGCCGGAATCATTCCCGATGTCAAGGTCTGTGGGCTTCTCATAAATGCCTATGTAATGGCAGGTCAAACTCGTGAGGCTGTCATTGCGTTTGACAATCTGCGACAAGCTGGTCTTGAACCTAATGACAAATGTGTAGCGTTGGTGCTAGCTGCTTATGAAAAGGAAAACAAATTGAAAATTGCACTGGACTTTTTGATAAAATTGGAAAAAGATGGTGTTATGATTGAAAAAGAGGCTTCTGAGTTACTGGTTAAGTGGTTTCGGAAGCTGGGTGTGGTAGAAGAAGTGGAAATTGTGTTGAGGGATTATGCTTCAAGAGTGCCTGAACCTGCTTTGTAAATTATTATCAACCTCTTTCCTTGCTACTGCTGGACTGGTTATTAAGATGTTATATGCATCAGATATATGGACTTTTTATCATCTCTCGACTAGACCTTGTGAAGAAGTGATGGATGACCTCCATTTTTCCTTTCCATCTCACACATGCACACACAACAGGACTCACTTTCCTCGTACTGGATCGTTGTGACTTGTTGAGTTGGTAATCCGGGATCCTATTTGCAATCAGCTCGGCTTGGACTTTTTGATTTATGTTTCTTCATTGAATCCAATGGAAATACTGTAGCCTTGCCGACCTATCGGATACTTTTTTTTGTTATTGCTGTTTCCGTATGGAGTTGTATCACCGTCAACATGTGGATGCTAAGACCCTTCTTTTTATGAGCACGTAAAAGCCAGAAATGGCTGGTACCGAGTGGCTTCTGTTGTGGAAGAACGTCAGCAAGCAGCTACGCATGGAAAATCGACTGTTTGGACCTTAGAATTCAAACAAACTCTCAACCATTCCGCTGCCTCGTAAATTAAGAAATAGCTGGAAATATAGTAGCTTAAATAGTTGATGTAATATCATTACTGAAAAACCTTTCCGGGACACATTTTCTGTCGTTTCTCGTCTTGTATTTTATTTTCAGGCGACAAGTGATGCTCATACGGAATAAAATTAATACATTTATGCTCAACTTGTTTCTTGTTAAGTCCTGCACTATGATATATTTTCTGCTGCTGCTGCTGGCCGTTTGTATGATTAATCTTTTGCTCTTTGCTTCAGTTAGCGACGATCCCTGTATTGAGAATTCACGGGTAAAGACACAGTTTCCCTGTTACGAGGCCCCTGTACAGTCGGCAAAGATTTGCAATCGGAACGAAAGAAGATGGATCCGTACAGACAAAAAGATCGAAGTGTGGTATTTATTTCACTAATTGTGAGTTGTTCTGGCATTCCTAGGGCTTATCTTGGGGGCCTGATAGATGGAAGACCTTCTACGAGTAGCACATTGAGTACGTACATATCTTTTTAAAAACATGCTCTTGCTTCGAGTCGAGCCAAGAAATAGATAAATAAACACATTTTATCGGAGATTTATGCTGATTGTTTCCTTAGGGTTTCAGCACTCTATCGCATTTTGTTACCTATGGTCTCTCAAGTGATAGAAATTGCTTAGTTTTTTCACATAATCGCTACGTGGCACTTTAATAACAAAATTGTTAAAATGAGAATTATGTTAACGTGAAGTTAGCTTGTACTAAATTGACTTAAACAGATTTTGCCATCTCTAGTAGGGTAACATACTACCTTTGACAGGTGAGCTAAAGCTCCGTCGTACTCATCTCAACTAGAATAACAATAATTTTTGAAAGATCTAAACAAGATGGAAAATAATTTAAGCAGAATATTTGGGGTCGGGAGTAGATGTGGCAAATGGGCCAGACATGTTAGTCCAGTCCGAAATTTGACTGGCCATATAAAAAATTAGGTTGGACTAGTCCTGACCCAATTTTACATGAACTCATATTTGTTGGGTCAACCCAACCCAATTTTGGGTCACATGGCTATTGGGCCAGCCCAACATAAATTTTTAATTTATTTTTTTCAAAACAATTAAAAAGAAAAAAGAAAAAAAAAACTTCACCCCCACCCCAACCAAATTGGAGGGAGGGGGGGTTTCTCCCCCATTGTCGCAGGGCGATTTTCCATTGTTTCCTACATCGGCGCGACAATCAGGAGGATGGGGGTTCTCCCCCAATGTCATCGGGATTTTTCCGCCCGGAGACAAGGGGGGAGAACCCCCCCTAGTCGCGATCGCAAAACTAGGGAGTTGGGGGGATTTCCCCCTTGTTTCCTACACTGGCAAGGCGCCGATTCTGGAAACAATGGGAGAAAATTCTCTCCTGTTGCAGCAGTCGTTTCGGAGAGATGGAGGTGGGTGGGTGATTTGGGTAAAAAAAAAAATTTATCAGGCCAGACCAAAATAATTGGGTTAGCTTGACTTCAGCTTGATTAACCTGGTGGGTTAGTTATACCTGGCCAAATTAGTCTGATTTTTACTTGACCAATTTTTTATTGGACCAGCCCAATCCGGGTTATATCGGTTGGCCCACTGGCCAACCCATTTTTGCCACCTCTAGTTGGGGGCATTCAAATTTAAGTTTATATTCTAAAATACCATGCTGATTTTGCGTTGATATTTTTATCAACTAGATTCCAAATTTAAGACATTTTATCAAGCACTTGGTCTGCTATTTCTTTCCTATGTGATTTGAGAGGCAAAGAATGGTGAAAAAATTGAAAAAATGAGTTCATTATAGGAGAGGTACAACTTTTGCTTTTGTGATATCTGGTGGCTCTAAAAAAAAGAAAGATAGATAAACCAAACTTGCTGCCATGTACGAATTTCGTATAGTCCCTTCTATCTTGGATTATTTGTGTTCTTTTGTATCGTGCTATTAAACCCGAATTAATGTGTAAAATTTGGATGATAAGTCGTATCGAGTATCGAAACATTTTATCTTTGTGAGACGAGGTGTAAACTTTAATATAAATCAATAAAAATATTAAAATAATTTACCATACAAAAATATGCTTATAATAAATTGATAAGTACAATTTTGTACTTATCGAGACCTACAAAAAAGGACAATTATGAGTACTCGTATGTGTACTTTCAACATAATGGCATGTTGTTTTTGATCATTATAAGAAAAATCGAATCCGAGTGTTGATTGAACTAAAAGAAAGCAAATAGAAGAAAAAAATATATACTCCCAAACTTAATCATGACATTTTCCTAATGTCAAACTCAAAAGTGAAATAAAAAAGCAATAGAATGAGAACTTTATCGGAGGTGTGCAGTGGAGAATGGATTACTCTGTGGAGGGTTGAGAATGGAGAGGCAGCTCCAAATGGAAAAAAATCGGACAATATTTGGATGCCAAATGTTTCTTGGCGTATCTGAAGCTTCTTCATTTCTATATATCTAAAGCTTGCCACTCTCCAACTTTTTGCTCATGCCAAGTGCATTGCTCGACCTAAAAGTCATGGTTTGCCTTAGTTTCTTGCTCTTGGAGCAAGTAAGCTTTTTCTTGGAGCAAGAAGTTGTTGAATATCAGCCCCATAATCTTTTCCGGCTCTAGATTTTTTTTCTTCAAGTTTGAGCCACCACTAGTACGGTCCTTTCTTGATCATCTTCTCTTCTTTCACCATGTTGCAACCTCTTCGACTAAGATGCTGATGCTTTTAAAGTGCTCTTGTTAATCGGATTTTGAACGTACTCGGGTGGCTTACCGATAACAACATGTACTCTCATAGATTTGCACATTCTTGTAAGAGCTAGAAACAAAAGTTTACCCTTACTAAAAGACTTATCCGTAACGAACATGCTGATATTAAAAATATGGTCACCAATGTCAATTGTGTCCTCTCTTACAATCCAATAGTTTAAATGAGCTCTAATATGTGAAATAGTTTAAATGAGCTCTATCGTGTAATATGTGAGTTTGATGATCATTGGGGTCAATGTTAATTGAGATGAAATGATGTAGCAGTTTGATATCCAATGCTATATTTCTGTGAATAATTTCATCGTTCTCCGGTCATTCCCTTTGTTGCCCATGAAGAAGTGATGCAACACCATTCCAACTTTCAACTTCTGGAGGGTCCGTGCCACCGTCAAGTCTTTAATACCCATTGATCTTTGCGGCCCAAATGCTTTGTACGTATGTTTTGTACTTGGTTTGACGATCAGAGATGATGTCCTTGTTGAAGTTCACATAAATTCTTTGACTAGGGACATCGATGATTATTGGAGTTTGACACAAAGGGGTTTCATCCATTTAGCATTAACAACTTTGGAGAGGACGGAGTCCAACAAATCATCAAGTACAACAAAGAGCAATCCCTTTTCTTTTGCCTTTGCATTATTCAATTATGAGGCAATCCCTTTTCTTTTGCCTTTGCATGGTTGGCAAGCTCTCTTTGGACGAGGATGCATTGTCCCTACAAAAAGAGGCAAAAGAACAAGGATAATCTTGAGGATGCAATTGCATCACTACCATTTCCAAATTGTCGTTGTTGTTCCCGGACCACCCATACCTTCTTTCTCCTTCGCCCGGCCTGGTGAGATCAAATTTCTCGAACTACCCTTGCTGGAAAGCCTAAAGTTCTCAACACTGCAAAGGTGAAACTCTCGTGTGCACTTTCATCATTAGTAAGATCAGGACTTAGACCACCCGGTCACCGCCTCTATGAGAGTTGTTTGCTGACACACGCTACTATCACTCTGGTTGCTCACTCGAATTCTCCTCAAGTGGATTGAAGGAAAAACTGAGCAAGATAGCCTTCGCTTCCAGAGATAAATCAACAAATTTATGCATGTACGACTATGGTGCAATTACTAAACAATTAGAAGTGTGAGGTTGTGTGAAATAGCCAAAGAAAAAATGAAAATTTGATTCAGGACTTTCATCGAACACATTGTGGGTACCTTTAAAAGTGAGTTGAAATCTTTGAGATTTTAACATGCCTATGCCCAAAAAAATTCAAAACACACTCAACCAAAAATTAACCAACAAAATCTAATGCATAATGTAGCCCGAACACCTTAACATTTAAAGTAAAAGTCAAGAACTCCAATGACCTTGAAGGAAAAATGAGTGATAGCCATTTTATATTTTGAAATTGTTGTTCTTTGACATGGAGAAGAACAATTCACACAATGTTGGATTAATTAAGTGTTTAGCATGCAATGTGAGTAATATTGTGAGGTTTGTGGTTGGGAGAGAGTGTGTAAAGAAAAATTAGAAGTGTAAGGAAACCAAATGGGTTGGGATTTAAAACCCCAATCGGGTGGCTTTTGCGGCCACCAAAAGTGAGGTAGAAACCGTAACCTTCAGATTATAGCATAGCTGCAAGAAACAGATCCTAGCAACTCTTTTGTAAGGAGTTGTTTTTTCGTCTCCCTTTCGATTCGATTCGATTCGATTCGCTTATCTCTGGACCTAAAATTTCAACCCTTTCTTTATTAATATATCTTCCAATGGACAAAATCACATGACACAACCTCGATTTCAAGTACAAAAATGGGGTTGATGCTGATGTTCTATTATAAGATAAACCAAAAATGTAATTCCTCACTAGAGTTATTCAACGAAGTAACTAGCGATGTTAAATGTAAAGTAAAGAAAGTAAAGGGATAAAGAATGAGTTGCCTCTCATTAAGCACTTGGTTTAGAATCTTGAGCTAAACTTTGAGGCATGGTCATTCCCAGTCGTTGTGTAGAAATGATGACTTTAAGATTACCTTTCAAATATATTTCAATCATTGACCATCGACCTTAAAGTTCCCTTTTTGCTCGTGAAAAATCTCAATTGTCTCATGTGGAAATACTTGAACAATTTTGAAAGGTCTTGACCCCCGAGAGTCTAGTTTATCGAAAAACCACTAAAGCTGAGAATTATACAAAACTACTTGTTGTCCAATTTTGAATTCGAGTCTCATAATGTTTTTATCATGCCATTTCTTTGTTTCTTCTTTCTAGATCTGTGTAGTCTTATATGAATCAAGGTGAAATTCATCAAGTTCATTAAGTCACAACATTATTTTCTCACTGGCTAACTTCAAATCAAAGTTCAAAGATTTTGTGTCACGATAAGCTTTGTGCTCGAGCTATACCGGTAAATGATACGCTTTCTCAAAAAAAGCAAAAAATGAGACATACCAATAGGCATTTTGAAGGTGGTACGATAAGCCCATAATGTATCGTCTAATTTCTTGGACCAATCATTCCTTAACACATTCACCGTTAACTCAAAAATCCTTTTCAATTCCCAATTTGAAATCTACACTTGGCCACTAGTTTGGGGTGATATGGAGTAGCCACCCGGTGTTTAACTCCATATTATGTAAAAAGTTAGTCGTATTGGCGATTTCAAAAATGTTTGCCTCCATCACTAATAATGGCTCTAGGTATTAGCGTGTGAAAATGTTCTTCTTTATAAAGTTTATAATCACCAAGCATCATTATTGGGTAATATTATCGCTTCCACCCACTTTGAGACATAGTCCACCGCCACAAGTATTTATTGATTAGAAAATAAAGACGGGAATGATCCCATGATGTCTATCTCCCTAACATCAAATAGCTCTACCTCTACAATAGTGTTAAGTGACATTTCATTCTTATTGAATATATTTCCACTCTTTTGATACCGATCACATTTGGGAGTGTGAGCATCCTTGAACAGAGAAGGCTAACCTTGATTTGAGGACTTTTGAGGCAATTTCTTTGGCACCAAAAATGACCCCCATTTGCAGATGATGGACAATGCTCCAATATTTTCTCCATTTCATCTTTCGGCACAAATCTTCTAATAATTTGATTCAGCCCTCTTTTGAACAAAAGCGGATATTTCCAAAAGTAATATTTAACATCGGCAAAGAATTTCTTCTGTTGTTGATAAGAGAAGGTCGGTGGTACAATAGTGCTCACAAGATAATTAACATAGTGCAAATACCATGGTGCCTCAGAAATTTGTAGAAGTTGCTCATCGATGAAAACCTCATTTATCTCTTCATTCTCTATCTCTTTGGATTGCTCTAGTCAAGATAGATGGTTGGCAACAAGATTTTTGGTTTCTATTTTATCTTAGATCTCTAAGTCGGACTCTTGAAGAAGAAGGACCCATCTAATCAAACGTGGTTTATATTAACAGATATTTACTTACCATATTTGATATTTACCTTGTTGGTAGAATTATATTTATAGAAAGATATCATATATGTAATATTTATATATTTAGGTAGATTCATTTTCCTACTAGTATATATACATTGTACTCTTGTAATATTTATTCATTCAATTGAATCAATACAAAGAATTATTTCTCCACACATATTTTCTCTCATATTTTACAATATTTTACATGGTATCAGAGCGATGATTCTGAGCGACGATACTTCGCACAAACGATAATAGAAAAACCATAGAAGCGACGATTGCCCAATCGGATCTCATGGTTATACAGCAGTCCGATCATTCCGGCTTAATCCCCGTTTCTAAACTACTTAATGAGAAGATCAAAGCACCAGGACAACATTCAATCAATTGGAGATCGAACCGAAAAAGTGAAGATCGGTCGAACCGGTCGACCGTTTCGACGAAAACTGGACAGCGACAGTGCACCTACTGTATGATGACTGCCCACATTGTCGATACCTGCTATTTCATACATGGCTTCCCTCTATGTCCCAAGTTTCATGGAAAGGACGTGAAGCCACGAAACAAACGCTTCACAAACACTATTACCGCTTCTGCACTTAACCCAAATGAAGGAAAAACGCTCACAGCCAAGGAATACGAGCAGATCATGACACTTTTAAACAACAAGATGGGTAATGATAAGTCTTATGTTAACACACCAGGTATCAATTCTTCTACTACTTCTTTGAGTAATTCATGGATTATTGATAGCGGGGCCACTGACCATGTAACGAATGATGGGATCGTTGAGAATAAATCCATGCCAAAGCACAAAACTGTTCAATTACCGGATGGGGGTCATGCTCTTATTAAATCTATTAGTGCAGTTAACTTGGAAAATAATGTGACTGTTGATAATGTGCTTTATGTTCCCAACTTCAAAGTTAATCTATTATCTATCAGTAAACTTACTAGAGAATTAGGTTGCTATGTGATATTTTATCCTGATTTTTGTGTCATGAAGGATTTGACTACGAAGAAGACGATTGGCTTGGGAAGGCAGAGTAACGGCCTATATTACCTTTCACAAAAACCACAAATACATCATACTACCAGTGGGTCAACCAACCTATGGCATAGACGTCTTGGGCACACTTCCGCCTCACCTTTTCAATTCCTAGCACAAAGTATTTTGGATATTAGTTTTAATTCCCACGATATTTGTGACGTTTGTCATTTGGTTAAACAATCTAGACTACCCTTTAAGGTTAGTCAAATTTCTAGCAATAAACCATTTGATCTGATTCATTGTGATATTTGGGGACCTCATAAAATTTATTCTTATTCAGGTGATAGATATTTTCTTACAATCGTTGATGATTTCTCTCTCTATACTTGGGCACACCTTATTCGTCACAAATCTGAAACTCAAGGCATAATTAAGAATTTCTTTGCTTGGGTTAAAACACAAGACAACCTGCCTATAAAAGCCCTAAGATCTGATAATGGCCAAGAGTTTTTATCCTTGCAAGCCTTTTTAGATCAAAATGGTACCAATTTTCATAGGACATGTCTCTATACCCCACAACAAAATGGGGTAGTAGAGAGAAAACACCGCCATCTCCTTAATGTAGCCCGTGCCATTAGATTTCAAGCTAACCTTCCATTAAAATTTTGGGGAGAACATATCAAAATGGCTTGTTATCTTATCAACCAGATATCTTCTCCATTGCTTTCACACAAAACACCATACGAACGATTGTACAAGAAATTACCACCTTATTCCCATTTGCGTGTCTATGGTTGCCTATGTTTTGCCACCAACCTTAAACTCAGCCATAAATTTGACACATGGGCTAGATGGTGTGTGTTTCTTGGATACTCCTTAGGACAAAAAGGATACATTTTATATGATCTCACCGATAGAAAACTAGTGGTGTCTCGGGACATCGTGTTCCATGAAACCATATTTCCATACGCCTCCCAGCCAAATGAAGACACCAATTCCATCCCATTACCACAATCTATGCCTCTGGATGTTGACATGCCACATTTACCTTACCCTGAGGACCAACATATAGCAGAAACAGATTACTTGCCTGAAGGTCTCGCACACTGTTCAAACGATCGACCGTCCTCATCCGTTTCAACAGAGAGTTTACCCAGTTGACCGTCTGGTCAGCCATTTCCTCATCCATTTCTACAGAGAGCTCTGACGGTCACCGTCTCCACATATCGGTCGATCGGTTGAGCAGTTTTTCCCACCTTCACCTGACAGACAGCCAAACCAACCTCCTGTCATACCCAATGACCAAATTCGATGATCCACAAGATCAATTCAAACACCAATTCACTTGAAAGATTACTATATCAACCATGCTCTGCCTACTCAAACAGGGTCTCTTCCGGTCAAGTCCAGCACTCGACATCCTATATCAAGGTATGTATCATATAGCAATCTTTCTTCCATTCATCGTGCTTTTACATACAATGTTTCTCGTATCATTGAGCCAGCCACATATGAGGCCGCATGTCAGGATCCCAAATGGGTAGCTGCTATGAACGATGAAATTCGTGCCTTGGAAGAAAACAATACTTGGCCCCTTGTCCCACTTCCTTCTGGTTCTCATCCTATTGGTTTTAAGTGGGTGTTTAAGGTCAAATTTAATTCTGATGGTACAGTTGAACGTTACAAAGCACGACTGGTGGCAAAGGGGTTTACACAACAAGAAGGGATTGATTATAATGAAACTTTCGCTCCAGTTGCAAAGTTAACAACAGTCAGGTGCTTACTCGCTGTCGTCTCTATTCGCAACTGGACGTTTCATCAGATGGATGTACACAATCCCTTTCCTCATGGTGCCCTTGATGAAGAAGCCTATATGACCCCCCACCTGGATTTCATCGACAGGGGGAGACACCAATTGTATGTCGACTTCATAAATCTCTATATGGGTTGAAACAGGCATCTTGTTCTTGGTTTCAAAAATTTGTATCTGCTGTTATTTAGTTTGGGTTCAAACAGTCACATGCAGATTATTCACTCTTTACCAAGGTCAGTGGCGATTCATTTATAGCTGTTCTATTATATGTGGATGATATGATTGTCACAGGAAACGATAAAGAAGCGATTTCTTCCACGAAGACATTTCTTGCATCTCAATTCAAGTTGAAGGACCTTGGCACATTAAAATACTTTCTTGGAGTAGAAATTGCTCACTCGAGATCAGGGATCTCAATAAATCAAATGAAGTATACTCTTGACATTCTTCAAGAGGCCGGATTACTTGGAGCAAAACCTGCAGCATTTCTCATGGAGCAGTCCTCAAAATTTAATTCGACAGATGGAAAATTGTTGAAAGATCCCACATATTATCGACGGTTGGTAGGAAAGCTGATTTATCTCACCATTACTAGACCGAAAATCTCATATTCGGTCAATACACTCAGTCAGTTCATGCAGGCACCTAGACAACCCCATATTGATGCAGTTGACCGATTGCTCTGATACTTGAAAGAAACACCAGGACGAGGATTATATTTTTCATCAAGTAGAAAATTACAGCTAGCAGAATTTTGTGATGCAGATTGGGCTAGAGATATTACTACACAACGGTCAGTTACGGGATATTGTGTATTCTTGGGAAAGGCAGTTATATCATGGAGAAGCAAGAAGCAAACGACTGTGTCCAAATCTTCAGCAGAAGCAGAATATAGGGCAATGGCTTCCATTACTTGTGAGCTTACATGGTTGAGAAAGTTACTGACAGACTTATGTGTGGATCACCCACAAGCAGCAATACATATTGTGGCTAATACAGTATATCATGAGAAAACAAAGCACATTGAAATAGATTGTCATATTGTTCGTAAACGAATCGTTAAGGGAGAGATCAAGACTGCCTATGTCCCAAGCAATAATCAGATCGCAGATTTATTTACTAAAGCACTGGGCAAAGAGGCATTTCACAGTTTCACTCGCAAGTTGGGTACTTTTGACATACATGCTCCAATTTGAAGGGGAGTATTAACAGATATTTACTTACCATATTTGATATTTACCTTGTTGGTAGAATTATATTTATAGAAAGATATCATATATGTAATATTTATATATTTAGGTAGATTCATTTTCCTACTAGTATATATACATTGTACTCTTGTAATATTTATTCATTCAATTGAATCAATACAAAGAATTATTTCTCCACACATATTTTTTCTCATATTTTACAATATTTTACAGTTTAACATCATTCTTTGTTAGTAAGTACTTGAGAGTTGAATGGTCAGTGTAGCCTATCACTTTGGAGCCAATGAGGTACGATCAAAACTTGTCAAAAGAAAATACCACTGCTAACTTTCCTTCTCAGTAGTAGTATAATTGAGTTGAGCATCCGTTAGGGTTCAACTAGGGTAATAAATCATGTGCAAGACTTTATCATTTGTTGGTACAAAATAGCTCCAACAACATAGTTACTGGTATCACACATAAGCTCAAAAGGCAAATCCCAATCTCGTGCAACTATAACTAGAGCGGGGATAAGCTTTTCCTTAAATAGTGTTAGAAGTTTGGAGACACTCTTGAGAAAAATAGAACGAAACATTCTTATCTAGCAAAGAACGAAGTGGTTTGGTAATCTTCGAGAATCCTTGATAAACCGTTTATAGAATATGGCATACCCCAAGAAACTTCTAATGCCCTTCACCGAGATTAGAGGAGGTAATTTTTCAATAACTTGAATTTTTACCTTGTTGACCTCATCGCCTTTTTTGTGAAATCTGGTGCCCAAGTACAATGCATTCTTGAACTATGAAATGACATTTTTGTCAATTGAGGACTAGATGCATTTATTCACACATCTTCAAGACCATGCCCAAATTTCTCAAATAATCATCAATAGAAGCCCCAAATACTGAAAAATCATCCATGAAGACCTCAATTGATCTCTCAGCCATGTCAGATAAGATCAACACCGTACAATATTGAAAAGTATCAAGTGCATTACAATGGCCAAATGGCATTCTCCTATATGTAAATGTTCTATGTGAGTATGTGAATGTGGTCTTTTCTTGATCATCTGGCACTATTGGAATTTGATTATAGCCTGAGCACCCATCTACGAAGCAATAATGTGAGTATTCTGCCAATCGCGCAAGCATTTGATTAATGAATGGAAGAAGAAATGATTGTTCCAAGTGGTATTGTTCAATTTCTGGTAATCAACGCATACTCTCCACTCGGTCACCTACTTGTCGGAATAAGCTTACTTTTTTCAATTTAACCACCATGATGCATCTCTTTTTCAGTATGACTTAAATCAGACTAACCCATGCACTATTCGAGATAGGATATATAATTTTTGCATATAGCCACTTCAATATCTTAGCTCGAACTACCTCTTTTATATTTGGATTCAACCGACATTGATGCTCAACTGTTGGCTTGAAATTATCTTTCATAGGGATTTTGTACACACAAGTTGAGGAAAAAATCTCCCGAATGTCTGCTATAGTCCAACCAATATCCATCTTATGCTCCCTTAACACTTGGAGTAGCTACGCCTCCTCCATCTCACTCAAGGAATTAGAAATAATAACTGGGAGCATCAAAGAATTGCTCAAATTTTCATACCTCAACTACGGTGGAAGTGGCTTGAGTTCAAAAGTTGGATTTTGTTGATCATAGGGCAAGGGTGGAGAAGAGCTTTTACTAAATACTTCATAATGAGGCTTCCTCTTGTAAGAATAGAGTGTTGTATCCTCCAAATAATTCACCATTTGCTCACGTTATGGGTCCTCTACCTTAAGGTCCAAGAGTAGACATTGTATGCTCCAAGAGTGTATTTAGGATGCCAAAGAGAGAATGGCTCGACTACGATTTGGTTAATTGTGTCCACTTGGAAGCATGAATCAGAGCTGGATGATACTTGATAGTCTTTCAATACATTGAACTTGACTTGTTCATCTTGAAATCTCAATATTAATTGTCCTTTGTGTATATCAATCAAGGCTAGTCCCGTGGCTAAAAAAATGTATTCTCAAAATAAGTGGGATATCATGGTCTTCCTCCATATGAAGAATAATGAAGTCGGTCGGAAAGAGAAATTTATCCACTTTGATAAGCACATCCTCAATAATACAACGTGTTGATAGATCTATCAGCCAATTAGAGAGACATCGTGGTTATTTTGGCTTCTCCCAAACCCAATTTCTTGAAAATAGACAAATGCGTCAAATTAATACAAGCACCAAGATCACACAAAGCTCTACTAAAATTTAAATCACCAATAGTGCAAGGAATAATAATAGTCTCTGGATCTTGTACTTTAAGAGTGAACTTATTTTGCAAGATAGCATTATATTCGTCCGTTAGCACAACGTTTCCATGCTCTTCAAGTTTCCTTTTGTTAGAGAGAATGTCCTTTGTAAACTTACCATCTCCACCAAAGCATCGACAAGCAAAATATTAATGTGAAGTTTCTTAAAAATCTCAAAATACTTTGAAAATTGAGCGTCTAGCTTGTGCTTTTGGAGATTTGGAAAAAACGAATATGCGGCAGATGAGCCTTGACCTGAGCTGAAGCCTTAAATGATGATTGTTCTAATTCATTTTGTTACACCTATTCATCACATTCATTAGGCTTCTCATCATGCTCATCTTCTTTGGAAGATGCCTTCTCGGTTTGAGCAATTGGTCTCTTTATCACGATCTCATGTAATTACACATTATTCCTTGTGGTGATAGCTTGCGCACTTTTTCTAAGATTAGTTTCGGTGTTTCTAGGAAATGCTCCTTGTTGCCTCTCATTCATCATCATTTTCAATTGACCCACTTGGATTTTGAGATTTTTTATTGTAGCCGCTTGATTTAGGAAGTTTGTATCGGTCTTGTTTATGAATTGCATGAGTACGTCGTCCAAGGATGGATTTTTTTTCTTGTTTCAGTTGAGGTTGTTGGAAACCTGATGTCTTTCTTTGGGTTTGGTTGTTGGTCCAAGAAAAATTTGGATGATTCTTCTAAATTGGATTATAAGTGTTGGAGTAAAAAATGCCTTGTTGACGATTGAAGTTTTGAGCATATATTACTTGGTCACGTGATTGTGATGCCATATTGAGCACTTAGAAATCCCCAATATTGTGTTCCTCTCCACACATTTCACAAATTGGTATGGACACACAAACTGCCTTCACCGTTTTTTGAGTAGACATTTTATCCATGTTTTTGGTCAAGACATCTATTTTCGCTCGTAAATCTGAATAAGCATAAATTTCATGAATCTCCACGATTCTCTTTTGTGTCATCCAGTCGGTTGGCCATGTAGTGTTATGAGTTGATATTCTCTGAAACAACTCTGAAACAACTCATAGGCTTCATTTGCCAATTTTGTAGTTATAGTTCCGTTTGAGGCGGAATCAACCGCCATTCGGCTAGAATGATTCAACCTGTGGTAGAAATATTGGATTTGTAAAGGCTTTTTTATCCTATGATTTGGACATTTCTACAACATGTCTTTAAACCCCTCCCAAGCCTCATAAAAACACTCCATGTCAAGTTGATGGAATATAAATATCTCATGTTTTAATTTCGCCAACTTTGCTGGAGGAAAGTACCCTGTTGTGAACTCCTGAGATAAAGCATTCCATGTAGTTATGCTACCAGTGGGACAGGCATCTAATTTATGAGCCCCACTTTGAAGAATGTGTGAACATAACCTCACGTGAATAGTTTCTTCCAAGTTTTCTGGATAGACAAAATTACTACACAACCCCAAAAACCACAAGATCTGAGTATATGGGTTCCTGTTTGCATTCTATAATATTGGAGTTATCCCTTGAAAAGGTTGATCACATCTCACTTTAGTTGAAATTTGGTTATGCAATGGTCGATTAGTTTTGAGTGACTGGTGGGGCCATAAACTCCCACCCCCAATGGCATTTCAAATTTTTCCATCTCTACAATCACTTCATCTCGTCTAGTGTCGCCGCACATGTTGCGTCGTTGTTGCTCTTTTTTCTTCTATTCTTTTATTCTTCTTCTATATGTTCGCTCAAGTTTGTGATCGAATGGAAGAATATCCAAGACTTTTGTTGTTGCATAAACTAAATAAAAATTCCTGCAATAAAATGAAAAGACAATTCAATTAACTAGAATTAAAAACTTAATACAAGTAAGAACAATCCCAAACAATGGCGCCAAAATCTTATTCGCCTACAAATGCAATCCCGCCAATGTATGGGTCGTGGATAAGTAATATAGTGATAAGGAGTGTTGAAACTAGAAATATTGGTCTACTTAGGCTTAAGTGATTTAAAACTAGCTTGATGTAATTATCAAATGACACTCACAAATTATTTTGATCGCATTGATTATCTACTCAAATGAAATACATTTAAGAAAGACTAAAAACAAGTAAAATTGATTTTTGGAAGAACTATATAGATTTAAGCTATTGGGATTCATGATTTCACTTAACCGTTGCCCAATCAATTTTGCAATAAGAAAATTAATGTCCTACCCATTTTCTAATAATAGACATGATTTTTATACTTTAGTTAATTACCTCTCTTGAGCATCAAATTACTCTCCAAATTGCATGCGTTAGCTTACTATATTTCTATGTCGATTAATAACACAAAAAATTGCATTACTTTTAATGAGAATTACTCAAAGAGTCACCCAGGGATATGAGTATATCTATATCTCCTACAAGAACCTGTAATGCTTTCTATCGGGTTTAAAATATACAATAACCTCTCGAAGATTATATAGATCACTAGCACAACCATTTAGTGATCAAATAAATGAAAGACAATAAGCACATAACTAGCACAATATAAAAATGAGTAACACTTAATTGAAAAGGCGAACATTAAAATTAACCAGACTAAGATTATGTTACATCAATTATCTCAACGCATATGAGTTTAGCCCATAATGAAAAAGTAAAAAGAAATACAAGGGTTAAAGAAATATATCACAAAATTGAGGAAATTAAAAATAGAAATGAAGATAGCACTTGGAGCCAGTCCATTGCTTGGGTTGCCGGGATGAAATTTTGCTTTCTTGTTTACTTTTCGTTCTATTTGTTTCTTCTACCACTGTCAATTGAGTTTTTTCTCCCGAAAGTGTGCAAGAAAAGTTTATTTATATCATCATGCTTTTGCCCTAAACATCATGCAATTAAAATCTCAAAAATGCCCCTAAAAATTTGTGCATTACATTATACCAAAATGCCATTGAAATCAACATCAAATTCTATAGACGTCTATCAGGAAGGGCTTCTTTAGGCCGCCAGAAGGGTGTAGAAATTTTTGCACTTTCTAGCAGCCGACAAATGTGGCGCGTCAGCTAGAAGTGATCCAAAAATTGCATTTTGCTGATTTTGTTCCGAGTCATTTTCATCCTCTTATTTATTTATTTTTAATCATTGAGCATCTTACACTTGCCTTCAATCCTTGATACAATTAACAAAAACAAATAAAACTCAATAGAGAAATGATAAATTGACTAACAATTGTGTAAGTAAACGACTATAAATAAATGTAAAATTACAATTCTCAGCGGACTCCCACCAATCTGTAGTAGCATCTATGAGCATGAAGCATGAACATCGCACATTACACATTCTATGGATCAGTGTAAGTAATGTGACAGAAGATGCACTCAAGACTCATATTCTATTCCTCAGCTACCAAATGGTTTGAGCGTCCATCAAACTGGAGGGGTTTGCCTCCTAAACTACTCAACAATATGATTCACTCATTGGACTTGAGGATGAGCATTTGTAGGTAGAGTTTGCACTTGTCTACTAAGGTATTGAACATCCTTCAATAGATCCCAAATTAGATTGGTTTGGTTTGATCATGCCATTTTCTGAAGGCAAAAGAAAAAAATAAATCTCATCATTAAAGTTTTCTAACCAAACACAAACATAAGCTAACTTATAAAGGATAATCAATATTTTATTAATCGTAGGTTTTTTGGAAAGGAGTACATTATTTCGAAATAAAACAAAGCAACTAAAATAAGCAATAATCTTCATATTCGAGTAAACTGTACTGTGTTAGTCCCACAGGACTCTTCATCACTATCCTCACACCGAGGGAGCAGAGTGATCACCACCGAAATAGCCTCATCCAAGTGCATCTGTCTATCTTTAACAAAATATCTCAACATACAAGTCAACCTACTCACAATCAGAGCTTCATCAATTAACTCATCTCTTAGCTTAGTTCCAAACCTAGCCCAAAAAAGAAGGCAGAGTCTTGATGATATGGCTAACTCTTGCTCATTGGATAACAACATATCCCAACCACCCAACCTCAACCTATAACATTTGAACCTCATGGATATGTCAGCCAAGGTCATGCACTAAATTCCTTTCATAGCTCAAGTAATCTCGAATAAAGGCAACTCAATGATTTGAGTGATAGCCAGTCATATTTCTAGCAGTTCTTAGCATCTTAACCATCTGTTATAAGTTATAACATCAACTGGTCCCAATCCATTACTTCTATTTCATTTAATTAGGTTGTTTTTAGGTATAATCGGCTCGCATGTAATTTTGTGCAAAATTAATCATGCTTTGAAACTTATCATGCAATCATATCATATCATTTTTTGATTATAAAAGTTAGGTATATGCATGCTTGTAAATAAAATTTATAAACATCATTCATATTTTTTATTCGACCTGCATACCTTAGAATTATCGAATTGCATATGTTGATGAGCGTTCAATGCCAAGGATCATTCCTATTTCATTTTATATCTTAAAATTTTAACTTAAAGTAATGTGTTAATGAAAACACAACATTTATTGCATTCGGGGAAGATGGCGCGAAAAAAAAATAACTCTTTAACATAAAAAAGAACCATTTAACTTCGATCAAAACCCTAAAATTCCTTATACATTTTTAAAAAATAATTAGAAATCTGAAAAATACCTCATGAAATACAATTTTCCATAATTTATAATGCTATTTGAAAATACGAGATGAAAACTAGACGGAACAGAAACGAAAAAATGAGACGGAGGTGGAGTCAGAAGGCACCAATTGTCTGCAGCCACGTGTTAGGCACTCGCTCGTGAGGCAGAGGCAAAGACTTCCACCTCTTCTGGCGTGGCCACGAGGGCCTGCCTTGCACCAATTTCTGTCTATCCTCCATGCCTCCATTTCCATCCCAAAATTCTATAATTTCTTTTCCTTGAAACTGTAAATTTTAGATTTTTTAAAAAATTTATCGAGCCTACAGAAAATGAAACCCGGGCTCTGATATCAAATTATAACACCCCAAGTTCGAAAACCTTAAACTTTACTAAAATCAAGCCGTCCAATATGATCTTTAACATACTAAACGCAGCCCTTTAACATCACGAGTCTGATAATTACAAACTCGTTAAAAACAAAATGTTCAAACATACAATTTTTTCCTTAAAAGTAAATTTGTCAAACATAATTTTAAAGAGGTAAACATAAAGAAGTCTTCCATGGCTCAAACGCACTACCAACTTCCTCCATTAGACTCATTTCGAAAATCTAAAAATTTCATACAAAAATAATAGAATAAGCATTTCAAATAATATTCGGTAAGATACATGCATGTTCAATTTATGCAGTACAATCATGAAATATTATTTCATACCATTTAGATATCAAGTAACCGTAGAAAATGGAAAAATCAATTCATATCTTAAAAGGGATTAGTCCTGTAGGACTAACAATTATATCATATCATGGAAGACTCATCCGTCATGGTAGTCATGTAATCTATGAAAAATAAGATTGCGCAAGATTGTATTTTACCTTGAAATCTTGATTAAAATCTCAACTATGATACTTGAAAAGGAAATGAAAAATATTCTTGCTTAGCTCTTTCTTGTTTTCTTCCTTAAGATTTTGATAGCAAATCAACCTAATGACTTGAGTGCTTTGGAATATGAAAATAGAAAACAAAAGAGTGTGAAAAAGAGACATATGGATGAAAATTGTATAGAGAAATGACACATGAAATATGATTTTTTTTTTTTCAATAAGTTCAACTGAAAGGTCTAAAATCAATATTTTCATTAAGGTGTGATTTTGTAACGACCACAGACTTTTTGCCTACAAGTCTTTCGCTCAATGGCTATTCCATGCACTATTAGCACATGTACTATCCATTGAACGTTTCACCCCAAATTGAATTTCTATCGCGTCTCCATGGATTCGAACCCTCGACTCTCCCTTAAGAGGAACCTATGGTGAATGCTGGTACCAAATGCAAAGCGTACTAACAGCACATAGAATAGTTCCTATGATGAGAAGGTTATAGAGAAAATTCTGTGGTCGTTACAGATTTAAATGCCCATCTTTCTATTTTTCCCACTAAAACCTACAAAAACAACCTTGACTCTTCATATGTTGCAAAAACTTGTCCTTCAACTTCATTGAAAAGTTTTCCCAAATAGCCCCTCAAACATGTAAAGACAATCTACAGAAAGAAACTGAAAAACCAATTCTTAACCATCTTACAGGTGTCAGAAAAATACAAAACTTGAACCGTTGCAACCCTTACATTTATTTCTTTTATTTTTCATATCTTAACGTCCGAAAACTCAAACTGACTCGGACTGTCCTGAACAACTTCCAAAAAATCCAAACGAAGTTTCAATGTTTATATCCTGCATTAGAAACATTATTTATGACTTAATAAAATTATTTTCATCTTAAAATTCTTTCATTATGTAAATAATGAATTTGCCATTTGAGCTCAAAACATCCCAAACTTTCTAGAGAACTTCTCAAAAGCTTTTCTAAAGCTTATAGACTATTAATCATACATATTATGACTTCATCGAGTCTATTGGACTTGAACTGTAAAGTTTTACAAATTTGTATTTTGGTCCTTGAACTTTCAAAATTTTCAATTTAGCCCATGTTCGTCATTGCTTCAATTATAATTTTAACTGTTCAAATTGGTCAAACATACTTTTTATCCACACATTTCATCGGACCCACAATTTACAACTCACGTTTTATCCACATTCACCCACAACTTATAATATAAGTACTCAAAAAATAATTTCAGCACTACCAAACAATTATTAGTCATTGACATTCAATTAAGCACAACAATATTGTCCTACCGTATAATATAACATTTTGAGTATTTATACAATTAAAAACATAGAAAGCTTAAAAAAGTTTGGAGGTATTACAACTTGGGAATTTAATCTTGGTTTCTTAGCAAGAATTAGTGTTAAACTCTTGGTCCGGATAATTCTTTTTTGCCTCAACATCATTTTAGTGGGGTTCAACTAAGTAATGTTGTTCTCGTGCTCTAAATATACCAATTTTAACATGTTATGCTTTTAAGGCTCATTCTGCAATAGCTGCAAAAGTCTTCTCTTGTGTGTCCATTTTCTTCGCGTCTCTCTCTAAAAAATTGTTCAATCCTCATTTCATCAATGAAAACAATATGAGGGGTAAAACATGATAGTTTCTCGAATTTCTGAATGTAATTCCCAACGAACATCATTACACTCATTTAGGGTTTGTTTGTTTTCAATTTTAATTTTGTTAAAAAGCTAAAGTCAAAATCAACAATTAATTTTAACTACACATTTCATAGATCCACAACTTTTTACAACTTTTTAACCACACATTTCATCAACTTTTATCAATTTTTTCAAAAAATCTGATTTTAATCAAAATCAAACACAACCTTAGTTTATGTTGTTTAGCAACACATGTGAAGTATTTGTTCAAAAAAATTTCTTTAAATCGGGTCCATGTCATGGTAGCCACGATCTTAATACATTGCACCGCACTCTGATACCATTTGATTAAAATGTCCCAGCTCCCAAAAGAATATAATGTATTTTAAAATAATAATTGTAAAGTAGAGATACTATAATAAAAGGTCGTACATAACAATTTAACCAATGTCCAAAAGGATATCGACATAGTCCGACGTATCACAATCAGATCCTCCAAATGTATACATCATCCTTTAAAAGATGTCCTACAACAATACAAAACAGAGTCGTGAACACAATGTTACCTTGGGATCTAAACCCCTCTATTGTATACTAAACATCCATACATGATAGATCAATCGTATACAACCATCACACACAATCATATACAATATCCACAATGATAGGTGCAATCAAATATAATTATCACACATGATCGTATATGATACGCATGAATTAACACACATGATGACAAATAACGGCTTGGTCAATAATTATGTATTTCAATACATCGTAGAGTGTTCCACAAACCAAACATGACATATAATCTCATGATGCATGATATGACATATCCATGATATTTAGTGCAATTCTATACTTTCAAGGTCACCAAGTCTTATGCCACACAATATCCAATAATCGATGTAACATAGTGACGAGTAAACCATATTGAATATCAAGTAAGTCGACACAAGGGAATAATGTGTTGATACCCACTAAAATTCTGCTGGGGTATCGACACCCTAATGAAATTCTGCTTGGGTATAGATATCCTTTTGAAATTCTATTCTAGGGTGTCGATTGTCGACCCCTCATCAAGGTTTGACTATCATCTTGAATTTGTACTCTGTGTGTGCCCCGGTAGTGCAAAGATCATTTCTACTGTACTATTTTCACTTATCTAAAAATAATTAAAAACGCTAGTTGAAGGGAATTTTTCTTCTCCGGTCGAGCAATTTACTTTGCAAACTCAGGTTTTCCTCCCCAATAAAGCCAACTCTCTCCAATAGAATGAATCATGGGCTTAGCTAAAAAGTTTATTTTCCCTAATTACATTTCTAACCCAAGGTAATTCTTGCAATTTTCTATTTTTCAAAAGTTTTCCTCACCATAATTTCTACACTATAACTTTACTAAAAATTCTTAAAAAATACAGAAAAAATTCTGGGATCTTACAAAGATAATCTTCCCTAACTCCCATAGAGATGAGAGTAGAATCTTTGTATAGAACATCTACAAATGATTCAACAACTTCGATAAATTAACTGTTTGTTGTCTGTTGTTTAGCTTGTAGATGGACAATTGCTACTTTGAGAGCATTTTTCTGAAAATCAAATAATTAATTTTGAATTTATATAAACGGAAAAAACAACAACTATTCAATTAAATTTTAATTAAGAAGCTTTCACCTCATTTGTTGCTTGATTTCGCTATTTTTGTATAGGAATTCCTAATTCACACCATGTAGTCTTTTCACGTTATAAATACGCGCATTCTATTAAGGGACGTTTTGTTCCCTCATCTTACTCGAATAAAGGTGGCATGGAAGTTGCGGTTTTAAACTCATTGGATGTTTATAAATTGCTTGAGTCCAAGATGAAACAGTTCGTCGTACGACTACTACGATATTCTTTTCTTGCATGTCAAACAATTAATTTCAAATCTGCATGGACCGAAAAACAAAATCTAACATCTAATCAAAATTACTTCAAGAAGTAGCAAAATCTATCCACTTTATTAAGTGGCTTGACTCTCAATGTTTCAGCCAGTCTTACCTAGCATCTTAAGCTCTACTGCTACGAGTGCGATATTTTCAAGTTTTAACTACTCAAATTTTAGTGAAAGAGATTTTAGTCCTTCATCTAACTCCAATAAAAGAGGGCCTAGAAGCCTCAATCTGAAACCCGCTGAATCTTTACGCACTGCTTTAGCGACTTCAAGATAAAAACGAGTTCTTATGTACTGTGTCTTTCCAAGTTTTAGCTACTCGAATTTTAGTGAAAAAGATTTTTCATCTACTCCAATAAAAGAGGGTGTAGAAGCCATAATCTCAAATTTGTAGAATCTTTACGTACTATTTTAGCGATTTCAACATAAAAGTGAGTTCTTGTATACTGTGTTATAAGAAAGACGAGTAATAACCATTTCAACATCCTTTTCATGCACGTCCAACAATTAATATCAAATTTATACAAACGAAAAGATACAACTATTTAATTAAAATTTACTTCAAACAAGAAATGTTTCATACTATATGTGATTCCCAAATGAAAGAGGAGTAGAAATGCGTTCAAACATTCAAAATTCAAATGTATATTCATATTTTATGACCTGCTGCATGCTTGACATGAGTCAAAACATCCATCCTCCTCCCTCTCGTGTTGTCATTCAATAAAATACTCATTATTCTGCACTCTACACGAGTACAAAGAGACAAATCTATACGTATAGAGAGAGAGAGAGAGAGAGAGAGAGAGAGTATGCGTGTGTGAATTCAGATAGAGAAAGCCCGAAGCTGTATTCATGTCAGAAGAAGTCAGAAGCACAGTCCAGAAAACTTCAGCTTCTTCCATTGACAAGAACTGAGAAACTCTGTACAGAAGAGTTTTTTGCAGTTTTTGCTTATTGGGTTTTGCCATGTATCCAAGCAAAATTGAAGAGGATGTGTTTTGCCAAATGGGTCCACCGCCGCCCCACCATGAACAGTTCTTGGACCCTCAACCTCAGCCGTCCATTGACGACGACGCTTTCTCTTTCCCCGAAATCGACCTCTTCCGGGATGATGACGACGACGACGTCAGTCACACGTCATCCGATGCTGAATTCCCCCTTCTCGGGGTCCCGCCTCGAAACCCTAATTTGCCGAATTCTGGTGTAATTAATGGTGTTAGGAGTAATAAGAGGGTAATTGATTACCCGCTGCTGCATATTAGCGTTGAGCCTTACATATCGTCTCAATTCTACACTTTCAATAAAGAATCCCATGCCCTGATGATCCAGTGCTTGACTGAAGGCCGGGTTGCTACGCCGGACGAGATCCGGGCGGTGACTCCCGCGGGCCTGCTCACCAGCTGGCGATCGGTGTGGAAGGACCGAAACGAGGATACCGCCTACTTGACTGCGTGGAAGCGTATCCAGGACAAGCTCACCGTCCATGTTGCTGACCCGGCCTCGGCTGTAGCCATTACTGGTAATAGCCGCTTTCTCTGCTTCAAGAATAATTTGAACCAATTTGTTTCCCATATTGATCAATGGCAGGATATAGTCACGTCATTTCATGGTGTTGAGGATTTAAGACACTTGGGGCTTAGAGAAACAATAGAGAGAATCAAACAGGTCTGGACTGTGGGTGCGAAATTTTATGGGATTCCTGAGAGTTATATTAGAATGTGTGTTGCGGCCTGCACATTGTGCGCAGATGAGTCATCTGGGTGTGCACCAAGATCCAAGAGGCGAAAGTTTGAATATACAGAGTCTTTTGACGTTCCTGCCAAGGAAGTACCTGTTAAGTTGCAACAGTTGGCTGTCAAGCATAAGGTGGTGTTGTGCATACGACAGAAGTATATTAGATACAAGCCATTTATGGCCGAGGTTAAGGATTACGCGTGTCATAGAGCTGGTGAGCCTGCATCATCGAAGAAATCAAGGATTTTGAAAAGGGAGCCCTATGTTTCCAAGCGATGCGGATGTGGTTTTCGTATACGAGCAATAGTTCCCATATCCAATTATAATGAGAGGGATAAGACATTTGTCTATGAGGATGAGGGGACAGCTGTGTTTAAGCTGTACGCTGTGCATTCAGGGCACGAGCCTGGGCCATTGGATGGGAATGCAAGGATTATGCATCGAATGGTAGGGAATAAAAGCGGTGTTTTGATTGATCATGAGACTGTGTACGGGGTGGCAGAAGAAGGGGAAAATGAGGATTTTGGGTTCTTGGGAAATGATCCCAGGGATCTACAGCATTTGGCTTTGCAGCATGTTCGGGAACTAAAGAAAGAGTTAGGGTTGCTTGAAGGGAAAATTAGGAGAACCCCACCCCCATTGTTAGGTTCTTTGGTACATGAACTCTCAGACATGGTGGGTAAGCTTAGAAATGCTGCAGATGATGGCTCAAACTCTGTTGGGTTGCTGTCAGAGAAGCAGCATCTGGGTGATGTCTTGGTGGTGGAGCATGATTTGCCAGATTGGGGTGATGTTCATCAACCAAACATTTATGGGGATGGCAAAGATGCAAATGTTATTGAAGATGATGAGGACACCTTTGGGAGGACTCTTGGGGAGGTTGCTTCTTGGGATCAGATGAGGGCACAGTATAAGACCGAAAAGAATGTGTTTGGTGAAGCTTGTAAAGAAGAGAAGTGGTTGAAATGTGGTGCGTTGGACGAGAAGGGTATTGTTGGCTGCAGTGATTCTAATAAGCTGAACAAACTCTCAAGTCTTGAGACAATAGATCCAGATTTAGGTTTTGCTAGTATACAGGTAGATGGCTTCTATGCCGAAAATCCAAAGTGGTTTGACTCTCCTTGTGGACTGGATCCGAGCACGGATCGTGGCGATGGTGGATTCCAGCATGGGGGGATTGTATAGATATTATTCATCTTGGTGAACCCACTCTAACTTAATTTCGAGTTTTACTGTGGCATTCATCCTTCTTTTATTGTTGGAAGTGGGTTGTATATTTGCATACAAATCGCCCCAGACTCAAAAAAATCAAGGCGCAAAGAACAAAGCGTGTAAGCATCTCATAGCCTTTAGGTGTCTTTATTGCATGTATTTGTATAATATAGCCATTTTGGCTTCTTTGCATATACTCTAACTCTCTATGGACCATTTAAGGGATTTAAACCTGGTTTTTCATATGATCTGTGATTATTGCCCCCATTTTTGCTCTATTTTTGTCATATTTATTGTTTACTATGTTGTGTAAGTTGCTTTTATTGCTGAGATACAAATGGCTGCATTGTTCCATTGAAGTGCTTTTATGTTTATTTGTGGTGTTGTTTTTGCCGTTTTAACTTTTAGCTATACATGCATTTCTTTCTGGAAGGAAGCTTAAATTTATGGTGATGAACTAGGAGTAAATAACTCCTATTCCTAATTTCCCAATAAGGATGATATACCATTAATTCTTTATTCTAATGCTGCCATAGGTTTTACATGCTTCTTAGTCACTGTTTTCAATCTATGTATAGTAAGTTGAATCGTGATCGCCAATAATAGAAATCGCTATTCATGGTTGTTTGTTTCTCATTTATGATGTTACTAAGGAAAGAGTAGTTGATTTATGTCATTTTGTTTTATTTTTTTCTTCCTCAAAAATTGATTTCTAAACTAATATTCTAAAATTCATTCTTTGCCCTTCTGTTTTTGGCCTTCATAGTAAATAATTAAAATATTCATTTTCAATACCTTGAACACTAACATTGTGCTGATGATTTGGCTTTCAGCTCAGATGTTTTGCTTCTTGTTCTTGACTTATGGGGCCAAAACAACTTCTTTTATTCTGTATACCAGTTTGAAGAATAAAAATACTATAGTTTGAAAATTTTGATTGAGGGTGTATGTTTTACTGCATTCTTATATGGTGGTTTTGGGTTTATGAACTATGTTGCATGACCTATGCATTTGGCTTGCATGTTGAACAGCTAGTGATGTCACTTGACCCGAGGGAGAGTTGTCAATTTGTTTGTCTGGCTTTCCCTTGCCTTGACTGAGATTTATGTCAATTAGCTGACCGTCTAGCTAATACTTAAAATTCAATTGGTAGACTTTTGAAGTAAGTTTGATATATCAGATAGGGAGCCTTTCAACTCTTGATTTTTTTTAATTTTTTAATTTTTTCCTTTTTTAGTAAGTATGGACACTAGTTCAATATGGGATGATAATCCCAACACCCCTCCCCTTCGATCTACCTTGTCGTCTTTTTTAGTATAAAATTGTACTCCTCTACTGAGCCTTCTAATTTTTTTTTTCTATCTAACTAGTTTGCCTAGCATCTATCCACGTGCTGAAGTTTGGAAAAATTTCTTGAACCTATTCCTCTTGGCTAGAATACGAGTTTGTGCTTTTTGAATAATCTTTTCCCACCCCCTCTTAGTTGCTATAAAAATAGTTTTTGCTTTCTGAGTAATTTTGACAGGGTTTGAATCAATTTTCCCCAAATACCATATCATAAATTTAAGGGAAATATTTGTAACTGGTCAACTATTTTTTGTTAGAATAAAATTTATCTCCCACCAAATATTTTATTATATATAGCCATTCGATCATATTAGGACTGTAGTGCCATTTCAGTAAAATATCTTCTAGTCAATGTAAGCAAAGTTGACGAGGAAGACCAAATTCTCTAAATGGATCTAGGCATTCTCGTCAGCTTTGCCTAGTTTGACGTGAATGCCTAAATAGTTTGAAATTTATGCAAAAAAAAAGAGAATGAGTGTCTAAATTATCTAGGAATTCTCGTCAATTTTGCTTAGTTTGACGAGAATAACTAGATAGTTCGAAATTTATGCAAAAAGGACGGGAGAGAATTTGGTAACACTTTTGAGGAGAAGGGTATATTTGTCAAAAAAATCAAAAAATGTACATTATTTAGATACTCAAAAGTAGAGGACTAAATTCATTTTCTCACTCTAAAAGTGTCCCATGGGGAAACTTTCCTCTAAATTTAATGAAGGGTACAGAAGAGAGGGAAAAAAACTTCTTTGCCATTATTGGAGAATATTCAACCCTTAGCTTAGAGAGGAAAATGTATATTATCAGCACACATTGATATGTTTTGTGATTCCCTCTTCTTGACGAGGAATTCCAAAGTTTTTGCCAAAAAGAGATGTTTGTTGGGAGAAAAGAGACGTTTGTTGGGAGTTAGATATGTATAATGGTGGGCTGAGTATATGAATATTGTAATGTAGTTTAAAGCAGATTTTAATCAAATTCAGACAGGCAATAAATCTTAGTTGGCGTTTAACTTCTAAAGAGTAAGACATCGAGGAATTTTGTTCTCTTATTTCTCATAGAGCATAGTTTGAAGAAATTTCAACTTGTAAGAATGATGACAATAATTTAATAGTTAGTTACCAATTACCATAGGTGTTCATAAATAAATGCTTAACAATTGCAATTAAATGATAGGTCCAATTAAATAGGTCCTATATCGCTACATTTAATTAGACGTGTCATTTAATGCCACCTGTTTTGTCATGTAAACTAGTGCGTGGTGCTACATATCATTAATTTTTGTAGAAAAACAAAATTATATTGCCCTTGGGAGTGAAACACTTTAGGTGTTAGATATGTAGAATTCTCAACAATGTTTGGTCGAGTTTATGAGAGAAAAACTTTGCATTTGGTATAATTCATACCAATTGTAAGTTTAAATTTCTCCAAAGATCTAAGGACCTAATGTTTCTAGAATGACATATATCACTATCCATTCCGAGCCTCCTAATAAAAGTCTTAGAAATTCAATCTCTCGTGAATAACTCAAACCATTAAAATGGGGCATTTTAAATAAGAAATTTTGCTTTTTAATCTTAGGGATGCCCGCCCTGCGCCGCCCCGCCGGGCAAGGAATCTCTACTCCGTTAGCTAATCAGGGCCGGGATGGGGGACATTGTCCCAGCTCTTTTATTTTATTTTATCTTTATGTTTCTACATTTAAATCGTATTAAAAAAAATTGAATAAATAATTAAAAGAAGCGGTAAATGGGAATATTTTACCCCACCTGTTGTGCCTCCTGAAAATCCCCCAACGGGGGCCTCCCGTTGCCATCCCTATTTAATCCTTTAAGTGAGAGGATAAACCTGTGAAGGTGTCAATTGATTGTTGTTTATCTAGCATTTAATTCCCTTCTTAAAATCTGCTATACAATTTCGATTAATAAAATTAGAAATAATTTCTTTTGTTTAATACTCCCTCTGTCCCATAAAAATATACTTACTTTCTTTATTCATCTATGCTAAATTATAGTCCATTTTCATTGTTGTGAGTATAATTAATTTCTTAATTTTATAATATGTCCCTATTTAATATGCTTTGTTTCAAATTGTAATAACTAATTTTTTTAATCTGTCTGAAAATTGAAAGATGGATAGAGTATAATAAAATCTATATAAATTTCTAATGTAATAAAGATGCGAGAAGAATAAAATTCATCAATGTTTCAATTTGAAGGGCTGGCCATGCCTGTTAACAAGCTGGAACCTTGTCAACAAGTAATAGAAGTAATTTTGCGTTTGATGAGTTGGCTATTGGTGATATGTTCTCTTATAGTCCCATTGTTTTAAGGAATAACATTAATGCGTTCCCACTATTAACCATAATCTTATTCCCAAATTTGGTTCCAGCTGTTAAAGCATAAACACCTTGATTCATTAAATGTCAAATTGCATTATGAAGAACTCTAGGTTGGATGGTAAAAATAGATCACTGTAGGACTTCCAACAAGGATAATGATTACATTGATAAGGCTTAGAAATGGATTTTATTCAAGGTTGGGCGGAGTAACTAAAGCCTGCCATCTTCACATATTCAAGCTTTTGATTGAAATTTCTGGCAGAAATCTACAGTTACACGAGATAAATACAGATCGTTCTTTTTAATTTTGATTATGTTGGAGATCTGATTTTTCTATAGACAGTTTGAGTTATTTCTTTTCTTATTTAGAAGATAAAAATATAGTTTCCTTTTCTTTGTACATGACATATTATGGTTATTCATTATAGGACAAATTATGGTAGGTACACAGAGAAGGTTATGGTTGGTAGTTTTTGGATATTTGTGACTCTATAAATAGATTCTCTCTCTTTGGAATTAAATAGGCAGAATATTTATACAAATTCTATATTCTTCTCCGCATTTTTTCTCACTTACTTTTATTCTATAATTTCCAACAGATTATATCCAGCGGTACGATGGATGGTTACAGCTCTGAAAGTCATTGATCTTGCATAAAGTGTATTTTCGGAATAAATATGGAAAGTATTCTTGATGTCTCTTTGGCAACTCCAATGTCTCTCTTTGGAAATCCTGTTTCAAGCAGCCCCTAACACAGTCAAAGGCTGCGTTGCTGTGATCACCTAGAAATATGTGTCCCTGAATTCCCTTTTTTATAGGGTCATTTGTCCAGGTAGATCAGGGCACATGCATTGACATATAAATGTACACTGCATGTACGACCTGTTTATTTTACCATTGTATACAGAGATTCCGGACAGGAGGAATGGAACATCACGTAAAGTAAAGAAATTCAAAACCATTATATATCAGCACATGTAATTTTATGTATGGCTTTCCCTGACACCAATTATTAAATGGAAAATGATAAATGGTTCTGATTTCATTTTCTTGCATTTTTATATGAAGTAAATATATGAACAACTCATCATCTTGGTCTTGCTTCTAAGTGAGTTCCGTGAACTCTTGGAGGGGTGACTTGGTTTTCCTTTGCCACTGTGGCTGCAAATTTGCAACTAATTAGGTTATCCACATTATTGTAATAGGATTTTCTCGTATTCAAATCTGTTTTCCCTTGTGATATCTTGGTAACACTTTGATGTAAGGTCACTTGCTTCAAGACATTAGAGGTGTATCCTTGCATTGAATTGTTACATTTTGGTCTGTGTTTCAAGACATGGTTAACAGCATGACTTATTTGGAATTGGTTTTCAGTCAGATACCTCTTATGCTGCTCGGCGCTCTTGACTACCTTTTCTTGGAATTCTATGATAATGAGAATGTATGGTGTTCTGCATTATGTTATAATCTTGAACACAACAAGCATTTTTTTTTTGCTCTCAAATCTCTTCCAATTCGATTCAGAAACAAGCACTTTGGTGCTTGGAAGTTATTTTTATAATTGACCATAATGGTTAATGATTGAAATTATTGAAGTAGCTCCAAATTGAAAACAATTTAAAACTAGTGCATTTCTGCCTGTAATCTTGTTCCATTGTATTTTTGCACTATATTTATTTTTTATTTTTTATTTTTTTGCATATTGAAGTTTTAGCATTCCATGTGAGAGCAGGTTCGAAAAAATAACACCTTATTAGAGCTGCTGAACGAGTTCTGTGTTGATGAGAACTGTGGGAAGAACCTGCTCACAATTCTGAGGACCACAACGAACAATACCAGAATGCTGTCTGTTGAAACTGAAAAGACAATGGCTTCGTCAATCAGACGAGATTTTGGTGAGTATTGGTCTCTGACCAGTTAGTGATCTTTTATCCCGGTAGTTGCATTTTCTTCCCTTGCAGCAATACAAGTTCAATGTTTCACCACTTAGCGAAGGCCTTTTGCATGTATTCTTTATTTCAAGTAACATTATAATGTTGTGCTTATCAGTTGTATGTTCAAAGAAATCTGGATGTTGACTTGTCTTTATTGACACACTATCTTGTAGTTATGAACCATCTGTTTTCTGCTCTTAAAAGTTTGGCACAATTTTGAAAGAGGTTTCTCCAAAGTACTTCTTTGCAGTAAGCTCATGGATGTCTCCATCATTTGCCTTAATTCAAACGAGACCCTGGGTTTGTGGCTCTCCTGTAAGTAGACCTGTGCCTTAGAATGTGCTTTATCTTAATATTTGGTGTGCCCTTTCTTTACAGGAACGTGGTAGTCTGGTAGATAAGACTGCAGCATTCTCTCAAACTACCTCACTGATTTTGTGTATTTTTTACTTTTTACTGAATCTATCTGCCTTTTAAACTTCTTTTCCTGGAATTTTCAGTTGTCTTTCCTATTCTTAAAGAATAATGCTATATAGCACCACGGTAGTACCAGTCTAAGTGGCAGTGCCATTGGGTCCACTGCCACCTAGACTCGTGCTATATAGCATTACTCATTCTTAATAGGTTGCACCAGGTTCACAAAGTTGGTTCATAGAGGCTGCAGAGGTAGTGGCTTTCATCACACGCTTGAGGCTGCTTGTGACAGGAGATACTAATAATCTACACCCCATAAGTAGCTAGCAGTTTTGATATATTTTGATGTTATTCTCTTAAAAATTTGTTTAAACTTTGATCGAAATCCAGTGCCCTCTTTTCTTCTTACGCGAATCTAACCTAAGAAAGGCCGTGGGGCATAAATGGAAACTGTTTATGAGCATGTTTAAGTAAAAAATAGTTTTCTTTCCAAATAGGTTTGGTAATGTTACTTCTTTCTTCAAAAAGCTACTTGTGAAAGTAACTCTTACTTACAGTCAAGTAGCTTATATCTAATTCTCACCAATTTAAAAATTATGTATTTTAGAGCTTACTTTTCACCAATTTATAAATTATTTATTTTAAAACTAACTTATTTACTTATAAGTAGAGTTGGAAAAACTGGCCCAACCCAATGGGCCAGCCTGTATGGCCCGAATTTTGGGATGATTTGGCCCAATAAAAAATGGCCCGAAATAATTGGCCCGATATAACCCAGTCCATTTAGCCCATCGTGCCAACTGGGCTTGGTCCGGGCTGGCCCTTTTTTTTCCCCCCTTCATACTTCAGTTTTTAAACCTAAATCTGATCCCTAGCGGCCAGCACTTCATACTTCAAGCTTCCAGATTCAACTTCGCCGAAATCAGCCTAAAAAACCCATAATACAGATGGCCAACTCCAATTATTTTCTTCCCCAACCGAAATCTTTTCATCTGTGGTAAGCGATTTCAGAAATCGGTGTCTTTTTCACTGTTGCGGCTGGAAATAAGGCTGTTGAAGTTGAATCACTGGGTATGCTTCAATTTCTTCAAGTTCAGTTTTGTTGCACGTACTTCTGCAGAACATTAAGAAAATGTGCTTTTTTTATTGCATGATTTTGTTGCCAAATACTGTTTTAGAGTTTCTTTAATGAGATTCGAAAGAGGTACAGCTCTATATTTTGACATACCCTGATCATTGTTGTTCATTTTTCCTTAAAATTTAAATGTGTAGAAATATTCGGAAACATTGGTTACTAGTCAGATTTTGATGCTGTCTGCTTTCCCCTTTGTTAAGACATGAGATTAGCTCGATTCATTTCCCTGTATTAGCTAGTCATTCTCTGATGTTTCGTTAATCTTTAAACTTTTTTCTTATTATCTTTTTTCCCACCCTTGTGATATGGATATCTCATATTTTTTTATTTTTCATATTATGTGTTATAAGTGATTTCAGAATGGTTAATTATCGAGGGACCTTTTGCCATTATATGGGATGGGGTGGGGTGGGGTGGGGTGGGGGGGTTTGTACTCGTATTATCTTTTCTGTCATCAGTAACCTGAGATTTACTTAGTGTTTCAAAATTACTTGTGTGCCTAAAATATCTTTTGTGGATTCCCAGTGCTGATTTCCATGACTATCATCACCGACTGCTGTATACAAAGAGTGGCAACTATTCATCTACTTTTGTTTACATGGACTGGTGAGATTTTCAACACACGTCTTTTACTCTAACTCGACTTTATGCAGGCAGGATGTCCATATTCTTCTAAATAGATTAATTCTTACTAAATATCTAGAGCAAGTGAAAGATTTCATTTTGCCTACTTACAAGGACAGTTTGATTATGAACTTAGTGCTTACATTACCTTCCCCTTGGATATATTCAGCTTCGGAATGCCTGTATATATAGCATATGTCATTCTTTCATATATTACACTTTATTAAATTTAGAAACTCTGCTTCCATTTCCACAGATCTTGTGGTGAAGCTAATACTTGACTGATAATAGCCCGTGAAGAGCTATGATTAACCCATCCTATGTGTTCAGCTCTGCATGGAACTTTCCAATATTCTTCAACCATATCATAGCTTGACGATAGAATGAAAGCTACTTGATAGGTAATATAAATTATATAAATTAATCTAACCTTTTCCATATCTTTTTTATAGGATATTTGGTATTGATAAGGGTTATAGAAAATTGAAGGCTTTGAAGAGTACAGGAGATGAGGTCGAGGACGTGCTGAAGGAAACATGAAAGAGGAGAATTTTTTGGTCGTGGAGCATCGCGTTAAAAGGCTTAAGTAGGTTCCTCAGCATCTTGTGTGCAGTTTTTTTTTTTTTTTTTTTTTTTTTTTTTTTTTTTTTCCTGAATTGCTGTTATATACATTTTATGTAATGTAGAATCAATCTGATGCTTGTTTCGGATAAAGTTTACATGCCCTTGATTACATTCTTTGAAATCTTGCATTGATTAATTTTCTTGAACTAAGGCAGATGTAAAAACCTAGATATCCAGCAGTGTCGTGGCCTCAGTTCAGCTTAAGCTTCAATTCGGCCCTCGCCCCCGCCCCTGCCCCCGCGTGCCGTGGAATCCACACCAATTACATTGGCCCTCTGGCACTCTATGCACCAAATACAAAATACAAATAGAGATAAATCTACAAATCTTGCTAAACTCAAGCTTAAAGCTATGATAAATTCGAACTAGTGTAATGACCTTATATTTTTCTTACTTGCATCAATTCACTAATTGACTTCTGAATTGTAGATGTAGATAGATAAGTTCTAGATGATATAACTTTCTCAGACTCAAATATCATTCATAACGAGGATGATTTTATTGATAGTTAGTTACTCTAGTATTTGTTAATTCAACATTTGATTTTGTTAACTCCAAATTTCAAATTTCAACGGTGCTCTCCAAATATTTCATTTTTTATTCCGGGGATTTTTCGACCAGCACATTCTCCATAATTGTGGGGTTATATTCAGAGACAGCGACCAGTAAATTATATGCTTTCATTCCGATATGCCAATTTTTGTATTGTGAGTTTTATTCAATTTGTAGGTCCCAATTTTCTTGATTTGTTGTGGATTGTAATGCTGATTAGAAATATGTTCATATCACTAGTTTTCTGTTTAAAATTGATCAAATAGAGATTAAATGAAGAAAAAACAGCAAGAGCAGTATTGGCCTTCTATAGTTATAACAATTTTTCTTCGAAATATTGCAATTGAGGAAATATTGCAAGTAGACACTAGCTAATTCCTTTTTTTTTTTTTTTTTAAACAAATCTAAAAAAAAAAAAAAAAGTGGTCAAGCTGGCCCGGTTGTCCAAAATCGGACTGGGCTGGCCCAAAATTTACTGGCCCGTCTAAAATTGGGGCACGGCCAGTCCAACCCGATTTTGTGTATGACCCATTTATTTTGGGCCAAGCTGGGCTGGGCTGGGCCGTGTAGTCCATTTGCCGACTCTACTTATACGTAAATTTACTTTGTCAGTGAACTTTTAAGCTTAGCCAAACATGCTCTACCTCTATGTCCGACACACAGAGTTGAAACGTGTATTTGAAGATTTCTTGCCATTATTTTGGGGCTTGTCTTGATTACTGTACGTGTTTGCAATTGATCCACAGTTATGCTGAATGTCTGAGCAAATGGTGGTTTATCTTATGATCAGCTTACCATTGTCGTTCTGGATCTCGCAAAGCCCGAGGATTTTAATTAACACACTCTTAGCTGCCGACAAAGAGCTGAGTGATCACCTAGTACAACTTGGTGATGGACTCTAAAAAGGTGCTCCATGACAGGATGCTGGGTCTAGAGGCGGAGTCTCTGTTGCCTCATGCGGAAAGGCTCTCTGCGGAGCAGGTGTCTCGGGGTCGGAATATATAAGAAGAACATGCACTCTGTGTTCTACTTTTGGACTGTTTTCTGTTGCTAATGTCTGGTTGACATGATTTTTGCTTTTTATTAGATGAACCATATGTGAAAAATACTTTCACCTTTTCTTTCACTTGTGTTGCAGCTGTAACTCGATTCAGAATGGGACTAGTTTAAGATGAGGTAACAGTAACACTGACTTGTACATTGGAATGTCTAAAAAATGAATAGGCATCATTTGGTACCATGGAAGTGGCTTTGTTGTAGGGGTGGTTGCATTATGATTTGGAAGTAAATTGATTTGGATATCTATGACATTTTTGGTATGCACTACTAGATCGTACTCGACAATACAATATACTCAATTTTAACTTCTGGGTTTTTTTTTTTTTTTTTTTTTTTTTTTTTTTTTTTTTTTTTTTTAAATATGTCTACTTGTCTAGCACTGTCGAATTTATCTTACCAAACATGCCTTGAGTGTTTTTCCCGTGTATGGATGTATCTAGACATACATGCTTGGAGTGACTCTCAACAGGCTTTTCTTTGAGTGACTGATTAACTTCATTTGTGGTAGCTTGTTTACGCCACTGGCAGAAGAGGAAAAAACTGAAGGTTTCACGTAGTACTTTTGTTGAATTATTGAGTGCTTGATTATTTTTATTCACCGCTTTAAGCACCTTTCCTAGCTTGTCTTGATGAACAGAAAAGGGAGTCATAAGGGATGTTGTCATCATTAAGGTCGGACTTGTTGATTCTGCTCCAGTCGAGGCTCTTCAACGGCACTACCCTGCGCGCCCTTCCCATGCATCACTGCCTAATCTGCTAAGCTTTTCATTAACACAAAATATGCCTTTTCAAATTTTTGGTTGTGGGGTATGTACCATCAATTTAACATTTGAGAGCAGCTAGTTTTACTTTTGCAGGAGCGGAGTTGTTTATGGAGCCTCACGTTACTTTGAAAGTAATTCTTGCCTTATTGTCAAATAAATAAGTTATATATTTCCAATTTTCACAAAAATTATTTATTTTAAAACATACTTATTTACTTGCAAGTGAACTTTTAAGCGTAACCAAACATGCCTCATGTCTGACCTACGAAGTTGAAATGTGTTTTGAAGATTTCTTGCTGTCATTTTGGGGTTTGTGTTGAATACTGTACTTGTTTGCAATTGATCTACTCTCATGCTGAATGTCTGAGCAAATGCGGTTTATCTTATGATCACGTGCGCTTGTGTTCTACTCTTGGACTGTTTTCTTTTGCTAATGTTCTGATTGACATGACTTTTGCTATTTGTTAGATGAATCATATGCTAAACAACCTCAAACCTTTGTTTTCACTTGTGTTGCTGCTCTAATGCAATGTCAGGATGGGACTAGTTTAAGATGAGGTAACACTGACTTGTACGTTGGAACGTCTCAAAATGGATTGGCATCATTTGGTACTATGAAAGTTTATTTGTTGTAGGGGTTGTTGCATTTTGATTTGGAAGTAATTGAGCTGGATATCTATGTGTGTTTTCCCGTGTCGGGATGTAGCTAGACGTAAGTGCTTTGAATGACTCAACAGGCTTGTCGTTATCGGGGGCTTAGTAACTTCACTTCTGTGAGCTTGATTATGCCACAAGATGATGAGGAAAAACTCAAAAGATTATATAGTATTTGTGTTGAATTATTGCATGCTTGATTATGATGGAGCTACTGTGTTCTGCTACAGACTTGATGAATTTGCAGCTGCAAGCTAACCGGATTGCATAGTAGTGATGCAAGTTTGTAATAGAAGATAGTGTTTATTGAATTATTGAATTATGTAAAATTGAACAAGATGTAATGTATTGATGAATGAAAAGAGATTGGAATTGAATACAGAGTCTTCGAGAGCTCTGTTCTCTCCCCACAATACTACTCAAATGTTCGCTATTTTATCATTACAGTTCCCCCATTATTTATACCCCTTTTCCCTCAATTACAATTGCATTAAATGAAAATATTACAATTGCATAATAAAAGCAAAGTTCAACACTACTCTTTATTACAAGTCTCTTAAGACGTTGCATGGTCGACCTTCCTGACTTCACGCTAGTCTGCCCCCTGCTTGTCGACCTCCCTGACTTCAACGCTAGTCTGCCCCTTGCTTGCGTCTGGGCCTGCTCCTTTCTTTAGTCTGGAATATACCCAATGAATCGGTGGTCTTGGTGTTGGCGTCCTCCTATCAATACCCCCTCCCCATGAAGCCACCTTGTCCGCAAGGTGAAACAAAAGGAACTGCTGCTCAATTAACTCGGACTCTTCCCAAGTGGCCTCCATCGCAGACATACCCTTCAATTTGATTAATACCTCCATTTGATTACTCACCCCAGTACGCACTCCCAACACATCCTCAGGTTCAACCAACAACTCCAGATCTGCGCCCAATTGTGGAGGTAGGGAATTCACCAAATTGTGATCTCCCACCACTTTCCTTAGTTGTGAAACTTGAAAAACTGGATGGATGGAAGCTGTCTCTGGCAGAACTAACCTGTACGCCACTTTCCCCACCCGATTCTTCACCTCAAAAGGCCCATAATAGCGAGGAGATAACTTCTCATTCATGCGGCCTGCTAAGGATTTTTGACGATAAGGACGTAATCGGAGGTACACCAGATCCCCAACCTCAAACTTCACCTCTCTTCGACCCTTATCCGCACTCTTTTTCATCCGTTGTTGGGCCCGGAGCAATTGGACTCTCAACTCATCCAACATGGAATCCCTCTCTACCAATTGCTGATCCAAGGAGGAGACTATTGTTGATCCCTTCTCAAAACGTATCAAGGGAGGAGGATCCCTGCCATATAACACTCGAAATGGGGTGGTTTGAGCTGACACATGAAACGAAGTATTATACCAAATTTTCGCCCAATGTAAGAAGCGAAACCATACTTTGGGTCTTCCCGATGCAAAACACCTCAAATAGGTCTCTACACACCTATTAACTACTTCAGTTTGGCCGTCCGTTTGGGGATGATAAGCCGTACTATATTTGAGGATCGTCCCCTGTAAACGAAATAGTTCCGTCCAGAAAATGCTCATGAAAACCTTATCCCTATCCGAGACAATGGATCGAGGAAACCCAAGGTGGATGATTTCCTTGGCAAAAACGCCAGCCACTGTAGAAGCCGTGAATAGATGTTTCAATCCAATAAAATGCCCATACTTACTCAAGCGATCCACCACCACCAATATAGAATTGAACCCCTCGGATTTGGGAAGGCCCTCTATGAAATCCATGGTAACATCATCCCAAACTCTCTCGAGTATGGGCAGGGGCTGCAATAATCCCGCTGGCGCGAGAGAAAGATATTTGCTGGTTTGGCAAACTTTACACGCCGCCACATACTCCCTTACCTCCTTTCGCATCCCTTGCCAATAAAAAGTATCTGCCACTCTCTTATAAGTTTTGAGAAAACCGGCATGGCCTCCGATGTAACTGTCGTGCCCTTCCTGTAACACTAAATTCACCAGCCATTACCCTTTAGGTAAGACCAATCTGCCCTTGTATAATAAGTAATCCTGAACCAAGGAATAACCCGGTCGGGATAAAAGATCCCTACGGACATCAGCTACTATTGGACCCAACAAACTATCGAAATGAACTGTCTCCTTGATTTCCTCCAACTGAATTGTTGTAGGAACAGTTAAAGCCATCAAGGAAGCCGCTGACTCACGCCGTGATAATGCATCTACAGCCTTATTCTCCAACCCCGGCTTGTATTGGATGTCAAAATCATAACCCAACAGTTTGGTTAACCACTTTTGGTGCTCCATAGTAACCAACCGCTGCTCCAATAAAAATTTTAAGCTACGTTGGTCTGTCCTGACTACAAACCGACGACCGAGTAGATAGTGTCGCCACTTCTGAACCGCGAATACGATTGCCATGAGTTCTCTCTCGTAGATAGACTTACTTCGCGCTCTGGCTGATAGGCTATGACTGAAAAAGGCAATCGGTTGATGGTTCTGCATTAAGACTGCTCCCAACCCCGAACCGGAAGCATCAATTTCCACAACAAAGGACTGTGAAAAATCTGGCAATGCCAGAACAAGTACGGTGGTCATTGCCTGTTTCAAGTGTTGGAATGCCTTCTCAGCCTCTGAATTCCAGCTAAAACTGTCCTTCTTCAATTGCTGAGTAAGGGGCCAAGCAATTTTTCCATATCCTCGAACAAACCGTCGATAATACCCGGTTAACCCCAAAAATCCCCGCAGCTCCTTGATCGATTGAGGACTCGGCCAACGCTCCATGGCTTCAATTTTTGACCCATCAGCAGACACCCCTTCGGAAGAAATAATGTGACCCAAATACTCCAATTTGTGCTGGCCAAATAAACACTTTTTTTCATTAGCTAACAATTGATTTCCGGCCAATAATTCCAATACCTGCTCCAGGTGTCCCACATGTTCGCCCACTGTTCGGCTATACACCAGGATATCATCAAAAAAGACCAAGACAAATTTGCGCAACTTATCCTTGAATACCGTATTCATGAGAGATTGGAAGGTCGTCGGCGCATTGGTCAAGCCGAATGGCATCACCAGGAACTCATAATGACCTTCATGAGTGCGAAAGGCAGTTTTCGGTACATCTTCCTTCCTCACCCGTATCTGATGGTAGCTCGACCTTAAATCCAGTTTTGAAAAAATTGTAGCACCATGTAGCTCGTCCAACAATTCGTCAATGACCGGAATGGGAAATCGGTCCGGTATAGTTAATTTGTTGAGAGCTCTATAATCCACGCAAAATTGCCAACTTCCGTCTTTTTTTTTCACTAATAAGACAGGGCTAGAAAATGGACTGATGCTGTTCTGTATAATTCCAGCTGCTAGCATCTCCCTCACTAACCTCTCAATCTCATTCTTTTGAAAGTACGGGTAACGATAGGGCCTAACACTGACTGGAGCTGACCCTGGCTGAAGCACGATGGCATGATGATGATCCCTACTCGGCGGCAGTTGGCGGGGCTCATCAAACACGTTCCTGAATCTTTGCAACAATTTCACGATCTCTTCTGGTGGCTTTGCTGGAATTTGCTCTTCCCCCACCACTATACTTCCCAACTCCAAGAGTACCCCATTCCCTTGCTCCTTGAGAGTCTTCATCATGACTTTTAGTGTTACGGGAGTCTTACTCAAGGCCGGATCACCCCTCAACGTAACTGAGCCGCCTGCCACTGAAAACTTCATAGATAAACGACCCCAATCCACATGCATAGCTCCCAACCTCCCTAACCATTGCATTCCCAAAATGACCTCGGAACTTCCGAGTTCCAAAGGTAAAAAATTTTCAACCACCACAAAATTCTGCAATTGTAACTCAACTCCCCGACAAATACCTTCTCCCCTTACCGACAACCCCGTTCCCATGAGTACTCCATAACCCGTGGTTTCGGTTTGGTGAAGTCCCAGTTGCCGCGCCACCTCGGATGCTATGAAATTATGGGTGGCGCCCAAATCAATTAGGACTACCACCTCTCGCTGCGCAATCTTTCCCATCATTTTCATGGTTCGCGGAGCTGTAAGACCCACCACTGATTTGAGCGAAAGCTCCATGGACTCTTCTCTATCCTCGATTACACCGCCCCCTTGGACCGCCTCGCTTCCTTCCTCCTCAACTTCAAATTCCTCTTCCCTAACAATTAAGACTTGCAGTTCCTTATTCTTGCATCGATGCCCAACGGTATATTTTTTGTCACAACGAAAACAAAGGCCTTTCTCTCGTTTTGATTGAAGCTCGGCGTCAGTGAGTCGTCTGAAGGTGTTCTGGAACTTTGGAGGAGCTGAAACACGATTTTGGGCTGGTTGAAAAGGCTTGGGCAAGGTTATGGTAGCTGGTGATGAATAATAAGTAGGCCCAAAGCTGCTCCCCTTATTTTTGTTTGGGCCCATTCCTCCTTGGGCCTGTTTAATAGCCACATTACGGTCCTCCACCCTTTGGGCCACCTCCATTATCTTGTCCAGGCCTACTGGCCTCAAGAGACGGATCTCCGCCCTCACGTCTGGGTGTAAGCCATTGATGAAATTCCCTTCCAACATCTCCTCCGATACCTCCATTAATGGCGAAGCCAACAATTCAAATTGGCGGCGATATTCCTTCACAGTCGTCTCTTGCCTAAGCGACAAGAATTTTTCATAAACCGAAACTTCTTGCGAGGATCGAAACCTCTCCAACAGGGCCGTCTTCATCTCCCCCCATCTCCTCAACGGATGCCTGCGTTCCTCCCATTGGTACCACGCCAAGGCCTCTCCCTCGAAGCATAGCGCCGCCGCCTCTAATCTCTCCAGTTCTGTTAATAAATTCACATTGAAGTATCGCTCTGCGCGATAAATCCAATTATCCGGATCCTCACCCGCAAACACCGGCATCTCCAGTCTTCTTTGCCTGTGTTCCGTCTGATTTGGTTCAATTGAAGATTCACAGTGATGTTCCCTATCATGAGTCGTATTACGGAATTGAATAGGCGTATTGCTCGATTCCGGCATCACTCCTTTCCCTCTCTCTTTATAATCCGGCTGAGTAGTTGTCTCCAATTTCTCCAGTAGTTGTTCCATTTTTTCAATTGAGGTGAGTTTGCTCAACACCTGCCTTAGATCATCCTTGATCGTTCCTATTTCACCATGCATTCTTCCATAAATCTCTTCAATGTGTGTTTCGATCATTCCGACACGTTCCTCCAATTGCTTCTTCGATGTTGCCATGGTGTTGGAATTACGTGCTCTGATACCAATTTGATGGAGCTGCTGTGTTCTGCTACAGACTTGATGAATTTGCAGCTGCAAGCTAACCGGATTGTATAGTAGTGATGCAAGTTTGTAATAGAAGATAGTGTTTATTGAATTATTGAATTATGTAAAATTGAACAAGATGTAATGTATTGATGAATGAAAAGAGATTGGAATTGAATACAGAGTCTTCGAGAGCTCTGTTCTCTCCCCACAATACTACTCAAATGTTCGCTATTTTATCATTACAGTTCCCCCATTATTTATACCCCTTTTCCCTCAATTACAATTGCACTAAATGAAAATATTACAATTGCATAATAAAACCAAAGTTCAACACTACTCTTTATTACAAGTCTCTTAAGACGTTGCATGGTCGACCTCCCTGACTTCACGCTAGTCTGCCCCTTGCTTGTCGACCTCCCTGACTTCAACACTAGTCTGCCCCTTGCTTGCGTCTGGGCCTGCTCCTTTCTTTAGTCTGGAATACACCCAATGAATCGGTGGTCTTGGTGTTGGCGTCCTCCTATTAGATTATTTCCATTAACCAAGTTAAAGCACATTTCCTAGGTTGTCTTGGTATGCATGAGAAAAGGGAGCCAAAGAGATGTTGGCATCACAAGGTTGAACCTGTCAAGTCCGCTCTGGTCGAGGTTCTTCAGCGAAGGACGTGATGTGATTCTTATTTTGATCTGCTAAGCTTTTCATTGACACAAAATATGTCATTTCCAATTTTTTGGTTGTAGGGTATGTAGATAAGTAGATGTGACAGCGGCTAGTTTTGCAGGGGTGGATTTGTTCTGGGGGCCTCAAGTTTTGATATCTCCCTTTCCATGTAAGATTCACGAAAGAATGGCTCCTGCAAACTTTTAATAAGTATAATATTCTTCAATAACAGACATTTTACCTGCTTTCAAGTTTCATTCCCTTTGGTAGCGTCATGTAATTTGCAGTGTTCGAATTAACTTTGCAATTTTCAATAAAGTTATCCATGTATGATCTGATTATTTTGCTTTTGCCATTGTTATAAAGGATTTGATATTATTATTATATTTTTTAGGGTAAAATGTAGCCATGCATGGGATCATGGAAAATTTTATACATTCAACTCTAAATATATATGCGACTAGACACGTGGTTTTATGTAGAAGTGATATTGAAAATAAATCAAAAGAAATACAATTTAGCAGGGTTTCGGTCACTGGAGGCTGATTTGCAACTATAGTGAAAGGAGAATGACTAGCTGTTGGAACTTAGAAAGGTAAGTTGGGAACCAATAATACAATTATCTCAGAAATTTGATGGAACTCTAATGCCCTCTTACCTTCCCTGCTGACAAAATTCTACCCCAATAAAGGGTGTGGGGGCATAAAATTGAGACTGTTTGTGAGCATGTTTAAGTAAAAATAGTTTTGTTTCCAAATAGGTTTGGCTTTGATACTTCTTTCTTAAAAGAAGTTATTTATTTTGAAAATAACTCGTCTTACTATCAGATGAGTAACTTATTCATTTTCATTTTCACCAATTAAAAAAGTTATTTATTCTTAACCAAACTTATTTATTATGAATATATTTACTTGTAAGTGAACTTTTAAGCTTAACCAAACATGCTCTATGTCTGACAAACAGTTGAAATTTGTTTTTGAAGATTTCTTGCAATCATTTTGGGTTCGTCTTGATTACTGTACTTGTTTGCAATTGATCAAATACTGGTTTATCTTATGATCACGTGCACTTGTATTCTACTCATGGAATGTTTTATGTTGCTAATGTTGTGATTGACATGATTTTTGCTCTTTGTTAGATAAACCACTTGTGCTGCAGGTTTAGCCCATGTCAGAATGAAACTAGTTTAAGACGAGGTAACACTGACTTGTATTGGGACCTCTCGAAATTTGATTGGTATCATTTGGTACTATGGAAGTGGCTTTGTTATCGGGATTGCATTTTGGTTTGGAAGTAAATGGGCTGGGCGTCCCCGTGTCGGGATGTAATTGAGCCTCAACAGGCTTGTCGTGATCAGGGGACAACTAACTTCACTTGTGTGAGCTTGCTTATGCCACGAGGAAAAGGAGAAATTGAAAATTGATAAAATTTGATGTAATGTGTAGTTGAGAAGTTGATAAAAGTTGTGGATTTTACGAAATATGTTGATAAAAAATATATTTGACCAGTTTAAAAAAAAAATTAACATTTGCCAAACATGCTTTAAGACAGGTAGGTAACATTGGAACCTCTGGAAATGGATTGGTACCATTTGGTACTATGGAAGCGGCTTTTTATGGTAGGGATTGCATTTTGGTTTGGAAGTAATTGAGCTGGATGTAGCTGGACATAAGCGCTTTGAATGACTCTCAACAGGCTTGTCATCTGGGGGCGTGGGGGCGGGGCGGGGCTAAGTAACTCACTTGTGTAAGCTTGCTTATGCCACAATTGTGGTCCCTAAGAATTTGATTGTGTTGAATAAATTATAACATGTACAAGGTACCAAACCAAATGGAGCGATGAGAATACGATTTATGTTCTTGTCTTTAAATATAGTGAGAACGGATTTTAGTGTTGTCATAAGCATGTTTTCATTAAAAGAATATATTAAAGAAAAACTATTTCATTTGCTAACCGAAGAAAAAAATAATTGAACGAATTGAAATCCAACCAATCTTTAGTCCTCAATTTTTAAAAAGAAGTAAGTTGATAATTAAACTTTCAATAATCTCCAATAACATAACTATTAAAGTTTTCATTAAATTGGCATGTGGTCTTCATGGATAACTTGTCTCAATTCAAAGTTTGAGACACAAGTCTAGGTTGGGAAGGAATATTTAAAGAGAAAAATTATATGAATTGTCCATTTCTGGGTGGTAGTGTTGGGCAAAAATCGATCCAAATCGATCAACCTATTTAGCCCAGTTAGTTTGGTTCTGTATTTGCCCTAATTTGAGTTGGGATCGATTTTGGAAATCCATTTTGCGGTTAGTTGGATTGAGTTGCGAGTTACTTTGTAAAAATCGATCCGATCCAATCCAATCCAGCCTACTTTTTTTTTTTTAAATCGAAATATACTTCATTTTAAATTTTATTATTATATACCTTAAATAAAAAAAATATTTAGGGTCCGTTTGAGATTGATTTTGCAGTCTAATTTTTTATTGTTAAACAATTAGAAGTTGTTTTAGACTTTTGTGTTAACCACACGATTATGATAAGGCTTCCACGTCAGCAAGGGTCCCATCTAAGCCCAGCAAAGACCTCGTCCAAGATCCATCAAGAACCCCAACTGGGCCCTACTATGGCCTCGGAGGTTCTAATAAAGCGTCCGAAGGCCCATCGTACGCCTTGGCCTTCGGCAGCCAGAAATTCGCAGAGCTCGTGGAAGGCCTCGACACTCACGGCCGATCCATAGGGCCTCGTCAAGCTTCGTATCATTCGTAACAAGCAAGCAGCTCGATATGCCTGAATGACCAGAAAAGTAATTAAGGAAAGATTGCGTTGATTTGGCGCACGAATCCTCACAAGGAAATCGAATCATAATCTCCTAAAATCATGCAACGTGATAAACTCAAAGAAAGAAGATAATCTCGGAGATTGCATGGGTAAGGAAGGATCTTTATCACATAAGGAAGAAGGATCTGATTGAGTATCAAATTGATTTATCTCCTAAATCAATTAGAACTATTGCGCTATATATACAACGTCTCCGGTTGTTCCAAGGTACGCATTCTTTTACGCTTAAGAATCCCACCTTAAACTCTGCTCAAATCTCTGTCTGCTTGTCTCTCCCACACCCGATTATTTCCACCCCCGTGTATCACCCATATACCGGCAGCTGACTTTATCATCGGAATGCCAACGATCGCCGGACCCTTTTTCTCCGGAGATCTTAGTGCCTAACGATTGTCCTAGTGTGCAGGTAACATACGAGTTGGCAGAAGAGTGACTGGAGATCTGTTGACACGTGGGCGTTGCAGGTTCCGACGTCAACAGATTGGCGCTGTCTGTGCAAATCGAAAAACGTTACACGACCAAGAGCTTGTGGTAAAAACGTGTTTTCTACCCGGAGGAGTATGGCATCCGAACATTCCACAAAAGAAGAAGTGGAATCTCACCACACTAACCTGCGACAGGAGAGTGTTCAGGATTTGCAGAACGTGGCCCGTCGCCAAAAGAGAAGACAACAACAGAAACAGACGGTAGAACAAGAGAACTAGGACCTGAAGTTGGATAACACCCGGATGAAGGCTGTGCTTGAACTGTTGGAGAATCAATCCCTCCAACATGGACCCGAGAGCAGTCGTGCCTGGAGGAGCCCTTCACAATCAGGTTCACTGGACAGCCACCGTTCCCAAGAAGAACCGTCCGTCTCTAGCGGTCAGAACCCTCGTAACCTCGACATGAACGCATTGCGGGAGGCTGCCAAACGTAAGGACGTCACCCCAATGGTAATGACCATACACTCGGAGCCGATGGACGTTGACTGCGAGGGAGTGGATGAGGAGCTAATACTGGACGAAGGTCTGGATCCCCTAATCATAGCCTCGGATTCTCTTGCTTCCCCGGCTGAGGAGCTGGAAACATTTTCGGTGAACCCCTCGGAACCAACCCAGATATTACAAGTGGGAGAGAAGCTCGAGGAAAGAATGAAGGAGGAGCTGAAGCAGTTTCTCCGGGAGAACGCATACATCTTCGCATGGAAACACAGCGATATGGTCGGGATCGACCCATCGGTTGCGTGCCACATTTTGAAAAATGAGGATTCAAAAAATGAGGCCTTTGAGTGCTGAGAGGTACAAGGTATTGAAGGAGGAAGTTGACAAGCTATTGACCAGCGGGTTCATCAGAGAAGCGATTTACTCCCAATGGGTATCTAACCTAATGCTTGTTCGGAAGAGTACCAAGAAGTGGAGGGTATGCATCAACTTCTCAGATCTAAACCAGGCATGCCCCAAAGACAGCTTCCCATTGCCGCGCATCGACCAACTCGTCGATGCGACCGCCGGCCACAAGTTACTTAGCTTTATAGATGCGTACTCGGGCTACAACCAAATCCCAATGTTTGCAGGAGACGAGGATCACACTTCGTTTATTACGGACTGAGGGCTGTACTGCTATAAGATGATGCCATTCGGCCTGAAGAATGCAGGAGCCACGTACCAACGGTTGGTAAATCGCATGTTCGTCGGACAGATTGGGAATACGATGGAAGTATATGTCGACGATATGCTGGTGAAGAGCGTAAACGCCGAGAATCACATAGATCACCTAAGGAGAATGTTCGAAGTCCTTCGTAAATACCGCATGAAGCTTAACCCCTTGAAGTGTGCGTTTGAAGTTGCGTCCAAAAATTTTCTCGGCTACATGGTCAACCAGCGAGGGATAGAGGCTAATCTCGAAAAGATTAGGGCGCTCATTGAGATGCGGTCACCATCCTCCCCCAAGGAAGTCCAAAGCCTAATGGAAACGTTAGCGGCTTTGAATCGATTTATATCCGAGGCGACCGACCGCTGCCAACCTTTCTTTCAGACCATAAAAGGGGGAAAGCGGTTTGAGTGGACTGAGGAGTGCGAGAAGGCCTTCCAAGACCTTAAGGTCCTCCTTGGAAAATCTCCGCTACTATCCAAACCAAAGAATAGGGAGACATTACTCGTTTACATCGCTGTATCAGAGAAGGCAGTTAGCTCGGTGTTAATCCAAGAAGAGGGCCCAGTACAATTCTCTGTCTATTACGTAAGCAAAGCCATGCAGGACGCAGAGACAAGGTATCCAGACATGGAAAAGCTCGCCCTGTCGTTGATCATCGCCTCCCGGAAGCTTCGACCATACTTTCAGTCCCACAGCATAGATGTTTTGACAAACCTCCCTCTACGGCAGATACTCCAAAAACCAGACACGTCAAGACGGTTGATGAAATGGTCGATGGAACTCAGCCAATTCAATATTAGTTACAGGCCACGACTTTCGATAAAGGGACAGACCTTAGCAGACTTTGTGGCTGAATTCGCTCATATCCCCGATGGTTCGCTTGAGTCCCGACCCTTGGAAGTACCAACATGGAAGTTATATGTTGATGGATCATCGGGAGAGGCCGGAGCTGGAGCCGGGATCTTGCTAGTCGGCCCAGACGGCCATAATCTCAACTGCGCGCTTCGCCTGGAATTTAAAGCCTCCAACAACGCAGTAGAATACGAGGCCCTTCTAGCAGGCTTGAGGTTGGCACGAGAGATGAAGGCGAGGAAACTCCAAATTCATAGCGATTTGCAGCTTGTTGTCAGTCAGGTTAATGGGGCCTTCGCGACACGCGAACAATCTATGGTGTCATACCTGACAAAGGCCAAGGACCAGTTGTCCCACTTTGAGGAATACGAACTTCTCCAAATCCCACGAATAGAAAATGGCTATGCGGATGCCCTCCCAAAACTGGCAAGCAGTAGAGACTCCGACTTAATGAAGGTCATCCCAGTTGAGAGGCTCAACCGGCCTTCAATCGAAGAATCTCCCGCACCCGCCGTCCTAACTATCTCTGATTCTCCGAAATGGATGAAAGAAATCATCGAATATTTAACCAACCAAATGCTGCCCGATGACAAACTAGAAGCACAGAAACTCCGCAGAAGGGCCGCAAAGTTCGTACTACAAGACGGGATCCTATATAAAATGGGGTTCAGCCACCCCCTCTTACACTGCTTAACGTAGGAGGAAGCAGTATACGTGATGAAGGAAATACACAAAGGGATATGCGACAATCACTAGGAAGGAATGGCATTGGCACAAAAAGCCCTGAAACAGGGATACTATTGGCCGACTATGAAGAAAGACTCCCACAATTATGCGAGGAAGTGCGACAGATGTCAGAAGTTCGCAGTAATACCGAAGCTCCTGGCTCAGAACCTTACCCCAGTAACTAGTCCTTGGCCCTTCGCCAAGTGAGGAATCGACTTCATCGGTCCCCTTCCGACAAGGAGAGGTGGGGTCAAGTTCGCAATTGTAGCAGTGGATTACTTCACCAAGTGGTGTGAAACTGAGCCTTTGGCCAAGATCACAGAGAAAAACGCTTGAAAATTTGTATGGAAAAATATTGTCTGCCGCTTCGGCATTCTCCACTCTCTCGTTTCCGACAACGGCACACAATTCGCAGGGATGAAGTTTAACGCGAACTGTGAGAATCTCGGTATCCGAAGGACTTCTCCACCCCTTATTACCCCAATCCAACGGCCAGGTGGAAACCGTGAATAAAATCATTAAGCATACCTTTAAGTGGAAACTAGAGTCTGCAAAAGGAGGATGGGCTGAGGAACTACCCAAGACCCTGTGGTCCTATCGGACCACCTCTCGCACGGCCACAGGTAAAACCCCGTTCTCTATGGCGTACGGGACAGAGGCAATGATTCCCGTCGAGGTAGGAATACCCTCTCCCAGACACCTGTACTTCAATGAGATAACTAACGAGGATTTACGAAGAACGGGCCTCGACCTGCAAGATGAGAAACATACGGAGTCGCAACTCCGTCTCGCGGTTTACCAGCGGAAAATGGTCCGATACTACAACTCCAATGTCAAAGACAGGAGCTTCCATGTCAATGATTTTGTCCTGAAGAAGATATTTCAAGCTAATAGGGAAGTAGGGGTAGGAACCCTAGGGCCCACTTGGGAAGGACCTTATAAAGTCATCGAAGAAATCTGCCCCGGAACTTACGGACTAGAAGATTTCGAAGGAAGAGAGACGAGGCACCCTTGGAACATCGCCCACTTGAGGCCGTATCACCAGTAGTTTCTTTTTTGCATTGTTTAGATCTTCTTACAATTTTTCTTATCGGACGCCCCGAAACTTTGCGCCATCTAATAAAATCCGTCGTTTATGAATCCAAAGCGTTCCTCATGCAAAAAGTACAAGTACAATCAATTCGGTAGCAAGGGAGTGTAGTTCGCGGCCAACTCTATCAATTCGCTGAATAAACATTCAACGTGTATTTAAGCAAGTACAATCAATTCGGTAGTAAGGGAGTGTGGTTTGCGGCCAACTCTATCAACTCGCTGGATAAATATTCAACGCGTATTTAAGCAAGTACAATCAATTTGGCAGCGAAGGAGTGTGGTTCGCGGCCAACTCTATTAACTCGCTGGATAAACATTCAACGCGTATTTAAGCAAGTACAATCAACTCGGCAACGAGGGAGTGTGGTTCGTGGCCAACTCTATCAACTCGCTGGATAAACATTCAACGCGTAATTAGACAAGTGCAATCAATTCGACAGCGAGGGAGTGTGGTTCAACTCTATTGACTCGCTGGGTAAACATTAAACGCGCAAACATGCAGCTACGATTTGGAACAATCATAAAAGTTTCTACTAGTAATTCATGGGATAATTACATCATGAGACTTTACAACAGCATAATCAGGGGACATCGCCTCTAAACACGTTCACGGTTCCTACGTCTCGGCGTAACCGGAGACCCCTAGTTTGGCTAGCAAGCCCTTAGCCTTCGTCAACTCGTTCAAAACTTCGGTCAGTTCTTTATCTTTAGCTTGAATCATACTTTGGCAAGACTTCAGCTGTGACTCGACCTTCTTCTGGGCAATGACACACGCCTTCTGAATTGTCTGGGCCTTCGTAACGTCATACATGGCACGAGTCTGCGCGTCTTCAGAAAATGCGAGTCGTGCCCGAAGACGTTTGATTTCGGCCTGCATCGCTTCGGCATCTTTGTCCTCACCAATGACGGAATGTATTTTGTCAACCTTCATCTCCAGTATTTTGTACAACTCATAGTTTAAAATGTGGCTGTGGGAGGTGTACATTTCGGCCAACATCATCAACTCCGTCACTTCCACGGTGTCTGCCGCCTTTCCAAAGGAAGAAGTCCAATATTTATGGACTGACGTAGCTGCAAGGACAACCGCTGGAGGTAATTTTCCTAAAACTGATGGATCCAGCTTGTCCTGGCGGGCCCCAATGTTGATATATTCGCACCTGCCAGGAGGGGGAGACATGGACATCTAGGACGCCTATTCTCCACTCTCGACCTTTGGTTTCCTTTTCGCCGATTGTCTAACGTTCCTGGGAGGAGGCACGGGTCTAGCAGGATTTGATGAGAACGGAATGTCCGCTGTCGCCTCCGACGCTGGGGGAATATGAGGGTTACCCACCACCGTCTCCGGCTCCTACAGTACTGTGGGCCTGGAACCAGACGCCGTGGGTGATGCCAAGTGGGAAAGGGAGGCATCCTCCACGACCCCCCCACGCCTTATCTTAAACTTTAGGACTTGGTAAAATAGAAGCCCGACATGACCGGCAGTAATCAGAGTCCGAGTATGACGGCAGAGTAACAAAGAAGATGGTGATTTATGGGAGTCCTATAGAAATATATAAGCCCAACGGGATACCAACAGTCGGATGGGCCGGCACGTGGCGGAAGACTGAAAGCACATTCAATAAACCCTAGGGAGATATAACGAGCGCGTGGAGACACGCGGCACGTGATTGTACGAACGCCAAGGCGTGATAGCGATGCCGTCGACGCCCGTCCACGATAGAGCGATTTTGTTAACGTTCGCCCTAACCTCGTCAGAATTCCTACATAACGAGGAGGTATTAATTATTCCTCGCGAACCACTCCGCGCCACCCGAGTCGTGTTTGGTGGCCTTAGAATTATACCAGTGACTTGGTAAGCAACACAAAACGTCAACGAAGTCCGAAACAAACGCATGAAACAAAGGTATCACAAACAGATGATGACACACGCGCAAATAAGAAGGTAAACTCGGCATGATTTTATTAAACTCAGAATACAAAGTAGAAACAGATACAACTAAAATATGTTCTAACACCCCGCCGCCTCCATGGGTCGGCACATGAGTGGGGTCACTAGATCTACTAAACCTATCTCCTGGTCTACGCCCTCTCCAGCATCGTCCAGATTGGGAGACCTGACGTCACCATGATAGGGAGACTCCCAAACCAACCTGAGTTGATTTGATGGCTAATTAGGCCACACTGCTCAAAAAATGCCATTGACGCCTTTTTTGCAGTGGGACACACCTCTCCAGCCCCATCAACCGTTCAAGACAGGGCCGGGCTAAGGCTACTAAGCTTAAATCTCCACCCCGTACGTTTGGTCCCCTGAACGTTGATTGGTTGGGATTTTGGTCATCTGAATGTTGATTCTCAGATTGACAGGCATCTTGGATGCCAGTTCTCCAGCCGTACTACCATCATACGTCAGTTATACGCGTCCCGATCACACGGCTCTGACAAGTTAGATACAAAAGGCTCATGGTGGAAGAGCCTTAGTACGTTTGCATCTTATATATAATGACTGCGTTGGAAATGGATACGATGCAATAAATACGGTCATCCCAGGGAGATTTGGACCGCCACGCTATTGTTCTACCTCTCCAAGGTGTTGAAGACACCAACTCTCCAGATTTCACCAGATGTTTGCGCCATTAATGCCCAAGGGAGTGATTCTCAGAGTTGAGGTGTTCTCTCCACGCGCAAACACCCCAAAAAATTAAAACAACAGGATAGCAAAAAATCAAGTGCAATACGCCAAACAATTCATTCAATAACATAGGCAAATGCGGATAACAATTTCAAAAGTCTGGATGCTCCGCCGCCTCTTCATGGGTCGGCACATTGCGGGCCTTCCTCCACAGTTGGAGGGGGTATTTGCTCATTAACTGCACTAGGTTCGGCATCAGGAGCTTGAGCCTCGGAGGGGTCCTACCGAAGGAAAGAAAGGTCCACTCCGGATGATCTCCGCGATGCACTCCACCTACTGCTCGTCCCTAGCGGTCATCAGACGGTGGGCGAGGTCCTGATACTCGGGCATTTCCACGAACGCATCCTGATAGGCCTACACCTTCCTGGCTCCGGCACCTGCACATTCAGCTCGGATCCTCTCCAATTCCAGCCTCGCATCCGTCAACAACTTCCCTTCTTCCACGATGATGACCTCCAACCTGCTGTTCGCAGCTGCCAGTGCTGTCCCGGCGGCAAAAGCCCAATCTTCGTCCAGTTTCTGAGCCTCCTCAGCACGCTTCGGAGCTTCTTCGGCATTCTTCTAAACCTCATCGGCTCGCTTCAGAGAGACCCTCGGCAGCCCGCTTCTGTTCCCAGGCGTCTTTCAGACACTCTCTAGAGGCCTTCAATTCAATCTCATATTTTTCCTTCATGTCCGCCTCCCTCGCCATTGCGGAGTCCAACTTGAATTGAAACCTCCACTTTTCGGACTCTAATTGCGACTTTTCGAGCCGCACGGCCTTTAGCTCCTCAGACAGCTTGGCGGACTTGGCCCCTTCCTCGTGGCATTGGCCGTCATAACTTTCCAGGGTACTGAACAATTCCTTGCTCAGCACCAGGCCCCGTATCAGATTCATCTCCGCCAAACTCAGCCGCTCCCGAACAGTGGTCCCCTCGACGGCCTTCTCCCACTTCTGGGTCCAGTATTTGTGCACACTCGCCACCATCATTGCAGGGTAGACTAGGAGCATTTCCATGACGGAAGTTTCCAATTCTCCCTGGCGTTGAAATATGCGGACGGGACTCCTCTACCCGGAAGAGGGGCCGAATTTCTTTGCGCCCTCGGTCTGACCCGACTTCCGTGCATCTCCCATAAACCTCCCTGCAGATGCGGGAGCCTTCCTCTTTCGCGAAACCGCATTACCCGTATCCTCGACAATCTCCTTCTCCTTGTCCTTGGGTGGAACGGGGCTGGGAGATGGGACGGATGCCGGAGGCGGAGGCGGAGGCGGAGGGAGAACGTCCTGGCTGGAAGCGGATTCTGATGGCACAGTAGCCGGGATATCTTGCGATGGTCCAGACACCTCTGTCATCGGTGCCTGGATAGAAGAACCCTCTCCACTGGCGGGACGGGTAAGGCGGAACGTAGGGACGCTTTTGAACTTGAAAGCTGTTAAACAAAGACATAAGTACGCGACGCGTCCAGGTAATTCTCCACTATAGCACCAGCATATCAAGGCAAACGAGACTTACACATCAATCCGCAGCTGGCCAGTAGGTTGTCGTCCTTCAACAGGTTTCCAAGTCTCCGAAAGTCGCTACTGAGAGATCAAACCTTGTCCCACTTCGACCTTAGCTCCTCCTGGTTTCTCTTCAGGATTGGTGGTTTCCCGAAATATGCAAAAGCAAGCAAATACATTAAGTCAGGATCTATAAACAAAATTCCACACGAATGCGGTAGTTTATACCAAGTTCTTCGAATTGCCGAGGGATAGACACGTGATGAAGAGGGTCCTCTGGCACAAATTCCCAGTCTCCGCTGACGAAGATAAACCTTTCTTTCCAATTGTGCACCTTGTTGGGGCTATCGGTGGCCGTCCTCCACTTCTGACCCGACCGGAGAAACATGTTATACCAGCCAGTAGACCGGCAAGTCCGATATATGGACTCGAATTCTCTGGGAGACAAGTCTCCTCCTGCCTCGGCAACACTCCATAATATGTAAAAGGCAACCATCTGCCCCCAGCCATTCGTCGTTATCTGATAGGGAGCCAGGTTCCAATCTCTTAACACCTGGCAAAAGAAGGGATGCATAGGTTGGCGAAGGCCTTGCTGCATCGTGGGTTCGTAAATCGCCACGTACCCTTCAGGGGGATGGTCGGCACGTTCCTCTGGGCCCAGGGCTCTGAGCTTCACGGGCGCAGAAATGTCATAGGACAACCGTATGTCCTCCAACTCTGCCTCAGTGATCCTCGACTGAGCTATAGATGCTTCGGTTGCCGACCGCTTTAGCTCCTCATCGAGAGCCCTCGCGGCCAGGGCATCCCTCTTGTCAAGTGATCTCCTCATTTCAGGCATCTCAGCGTTGGGCCTCCCTTTCACCGTCGTCTTTTCTGTCGGCACAGACAGACAAGCCTCCCCCCCACTTGTCGACGGAGTCGGTGGGCTTACGACAGGAGGCTCCGGATTTACTCCCTACAACTTCAGAAGATGAAGACGATGTGGCCGCTGATGAGGAAACACTCCCAATAATACTAGGGTTTGTTGGGGGCGTCAGAGGAGTTCTGTGAATCGTCGTTTCCAGACGACATTATGCTATCCCCAGGTTATGGAATCGTACAGTAACTACGAAAATAAACAACAGAAACAAAGTACAACTGCTTTCAGCACGCTTACCTCGAAAATACGACTCAAACAACACACCCACTAGGAGCTTCTCGCTTATTTTTGCAAAGTAGTCACGATGAGCACAAAGGCAAGAAGAAGTTGTAATGTCTGGGGGGTGCCTGATTTTATAGTGGTGCACTCTCATACCCACCGTCCAAATCCCAAGCATCCCATCTAAACATGCGGACAATCGACGCATGTTTGACATTGCACTACAGGAAGGAAAGCAAAAACCCAAACGATTAGTGAACCGAGGACGCACGCACCCCACGCGTGCCTCCGTTTTCCACCACACGCAACCGCATTAATTGCATACACCCTCTCACTCATGATTGCCTGACCATGGAGGGACAGTCTTGATTGACAGAACCACACCAACAGTGGACACGTTGCCAACGGTCTGGCCCCTTGAAGCCCTCACCCATCATGAATGTTCGGCTTCGGACTTGGAGGACTACACTGGGTAGGTTGAAGACTTACAGCTACACGAGTGAGAACCACATCCCACCGAACCCACTGAAACCATACTTCCTACGAAGCGCATCAGTGTTCTGTTTATCCTCAAAGTCCCACGCCCATTATGAATAATAGGCTTGGACTTGGGGGGACTATTGTTACCACACGATTATGATATGACTTCCACGTCAGCAAGGGCCCCATCTAAGCCCAGCAAGGGCCCCGTCCAAGATCCATCAAGAACCCCAACTGGGCCCTACTAGGGCCTCGGAGGTTCTGATAAAGCGCTTGAAGGCCCATCGTACGCCTTGGCCTTCGGCAGCCAGAAATCCGCGGGGCTCGTGGAGTGCCTCGACAGGCTTCGTATCATTCGTAACCAGCAAGCAGCTCGATATGCCGGAATGACCAGAGAAGTAATTAAGGAAAGATTGCGTTGATTTGGTGCACGAATCCTCACAAGGAAACCGAATCATAATCTCCTAAAATCATGCAACCTGATAAACTCAAAGAAGGAAGATAATCTCAGAGATTGCATGGGTAAGGAAGGATCTTTATCACATAAAGAAGGAGGATCCGATTGAGTATCAAATTGATTTATCTCCTAAATCAATTAGAACTCTTGTGCTATATATACAACGTCTCCGGTTGTTCCAAGTTACACACTCTTTTACACTTAAGAATCCCACCTTAAACTCTGCTCAAATCTCTGCCTGCTTGTCTCTCCCACACCCCATTATTTCCACCCCCCGTATATCACTCATATACCAGCAGCTGACTTGATCGTCGGAGTGCCAACGATCGCCGGACCCTTTTTCTCTGGAGATCTTGGTGCCTAACGATTGTCCTAGTGTGCAAGTAACATACGAGTTGGCAGAGGAGTGACTGGAGATCTATTGACACGTGGGCGTTGCAGGTTCTGACGTCAACAATTTGGTAAAATTAGAAAAAGTTATTATAAAAGAATCTACATGATATGACAACAGATTTTTAAAAGCAACAAAATTGTAGTTTCTCAAATTCTGCTTTTAGCTTTTTCACATATCTAATACTAGCATACCGTTTATCGGTGAAATTTGACAGTAAAAAAATAAATGGAGATCGGTAGGAGGAACAAGGTTGACGTTGAGAATGAAATATTTAGAGAAGAATGGTGAAGAAAAAGAGAATTGGGAATGAGAGAATTGAAAAAATTAAAAAAAAAAATAAAAAAAAAATTAGAGAGGGTGGAGACAGACGTATAGTGGGTTTTTAAGCTAGTAGATGAGAAACTCAATACATTTGTGATTAAAATACTAATTTTGACATTAATTAATTAATGTCAAAATTCTAAATTAATTAATTTTTGTACAATACAACTATGCTTTTATTTTATAATTTTTATAAATTTTGAGATTTAATAGATGTTTATATTTTTGTTTTGAAATAATTATGGTGAATACATTATCTTGGAAAAATATTTGATAATATTACATATTGTTATAAAAGTAAAAATAAAATTTACAATACTACTCGTGATAATAATAATACAACAGATATTATTATAATCAATATACATTTTAGTAATTTTATACAGTCACGTCAATAAACCACTTTTGTTTATCAAACGCTTAGGTGGTGTTCTCTTTGTATTTCTGTTTTATGTTTTAAGTTTTGAATTCATTTTGTATTTTGTGTTTTTAGTATTTATTTTGAAATTTTCAAAAATTGTTTCTAAAAATCGAAAACTCGAAAACGCGTTTGCTTGAAATTTTTTAGAAAGTTGGACTTACTTGGAATTAAAAACAATTATTAATTAAAAACAATTCAAAATAATTATTGTTGGAATTAAAAATAATTATTAATTAAAAACAAGTAAAAATAATTAAAAAATTATTTTTGAAATTAAAAACGATTAAAAACATTGAAAAACAATTATTTTTGGAATTAAAAACATTTAAATACAATTAAAACAATTATTATTGTAATTAAAAACAATTAAAACAATTATTTTTGTAATTAAAAATAATTAAAAAATTATTTTTGAAATTAAAAACGATTAAAAACATTGAAAAACAATTATTTTTGGAATTAAAAACATTTCAAAACAATTAAAACAATTATTTTTGGAATGAAAAACATTTCAAAACAATTAAATCAAGAAAAGAGGAAAGGTGACTTGAACCCCTGACCTTCTAAAAATCCCCAAGCGTGCTAACTGTTATGGAAAGCAACGTGTTTTGTGAAAAAGATGCAGAAATTGATTAAATTATAAGTTTCTTTACACAGCGTAAAATGTATTAAAAAAAATCCCCGGCTTCTTGACTCAAAATGCAGACCTCACTTATGGAAAACGCGTGTTTTGCCATTTTGCAAAACGCCCATAATTTGTTAAGAAAACACGAAAATGGGTAAAAGGTCGTTTTCCATTTCCTTTAAAATTTTTTGAAGTGTTTTGAAAAATGCATTTTCGAAAATGGCAAAGAGAACATGTTTTCACTATTTTCAAAAACACAAAATGGAAAATGAGTTGAAAACAACAAAGAGAACACACCCTTAAATGTTGGTTTTGAAACATACAACAATTTTGAAACAATAGTTTATCAAATACTTAACTGATTTTTCCTACAACTGATTCTACAACACAACAAAAATTGATTCTGCCTTAAACCACTATCGTTACCTCCTTCTAGATCTGAATATCTCAATGTTCATGGCTCGTTGTTGGTGCCATATGAGGCAATGAAGTTTGTTGTGAAGCCTGAGTCAAAAGATTTTTCAGTAAGAGCAACTGCTATTTATCTATAATTATATGAACAGGTAATCAAGAGTAGCAATACAAAGTTAATAACAAAGTATAAGCTACCAATGAATAGATTGTAGCTCAAGATTCTTGGCATTTGATAAACTTACAAGCGAATCTAGCACAATCATCTTAATATATTATCTAAGAAAAAGAATTGATTTAGAAACAAGGGTTGGGCAAAAAAATCGAAAAATCAACCCGAATCGAACCGACTCGAGTCGGTTTTTGGGCCCAGTCGGGTCGATTTCGGTAGGTTACTCGATTTTTAAAAAAAAATTGTTCTTTAATAGGCCCGAACCGACCCGAGTCGGTTTCGGGTCCATTTTCAAATATATTTTTTTCGGTTTGGGTTTCTCCAAACCGATTTTAAATTGGTTGTCCAAAACCGACCCAATCTGACCCACGCCCACCCCTATTAGGAACTATGTTTTTTCTTTACTCGCTACATGGAGTTCGCATCTTCTCCTGCAACCACCTCCACCTTCAGTTTATGTATATTTTAACTTTGATGTCAGAGCCAAGAAAAATCCTTCTATGCCTTGGGATGATGAAAAACAAAGGGTACTTACCGATTTTGTGGCTCTAATATCAATTTTATAGCTAAATTAAAAATATAATATATATTATTATGATTGAAATATATTTGTTAGTATTCATTAATTACTTACAGTTTTTGTTATTACTCAAATGTGGAAGGAGACTTGTAGCTGGCCATATAATTTTCCTCTTTCAAAAAACTTTTTAAATCCAACTAGGGAGGTGTGAGCGGTCAATTATTAGGTCATGATTGATACTTCCATCAATATTTGCCTTTCAATTTGCTATTTGGTTCATTTGGATTTTGAAAAATTTTAAATAGAAACTCAAGCCCCTTTTTATCGTTATTTGATTTCTCAATTTTTATATCTTGTGATAATGTTCGAATGCAAAAATGTGGTAATTTTGTGGTGACAGATTTTATAGAGTTGGTTGGCTTTGATGGTGGTAGTTTATAGCAGTTGATGTTGGTGGTGATGATGTGATTGTTGGTAGAGACCAAATGTGGTAATGGTAACACATTTGTTACCCTACAATTTACACACATATTATTCTAATTTAAATTCATGGTCGTGATGATAACACGTGTTACTTTAATTTAAAATAGAGTAATATATGTGTTACCATAATTTAAATTAAGGGTTAATTACACTAATAGTCCTCATTCTTTCAGGTTTGTAACAATTTCATTCCCATTAAATTTTTTTTTTTTTTTTGCAGATATCATCCCCATCCTTTTATTTATTCACACAGATGGTCCCCAAATGACTATTTGACAATTCTTGACAATTTTGTCCATAACTTAAATAAATTCTAATGATAGAAAAAAGAAAATACAATAGAAAAATTGTAATTTGACCTCTAACCTTTTCAAAAGTACAAATAAATCATTAACCTTTTATATTATTCAAAATAATTACAAAAATTAAAAAAATATATAATCAAACCCCACCCCAAGCAAACTGAGCCATGGCAGTGGTGGCGACCAAGATGATAGCCAAAACCGTTACCAATCCAATGGAAGCTCTATTGATCTTGTTCTCTCACTTTTCTTTTTCTCTTTCTCTTTCTCTTTCTCCCTCTGCGACGTCTCGCGAAGCCGGTTTTGAGTCGCAAAGAAAGAATGTAGAGAGAGAAAGTACAACCTTTTTGAAATACCTGATTTACCATATTTCATAAATATTATTCTGCTATATATACACAGAACCAGATACATACGAGTCCAATACGTGTGTGTATAATCTGCATAAGTAACCACACCATTGGAACGCTAGAGTGGTGATCTCCTGCCCATCATGGATAGGATAAGAATCACCCACTGGTGACATGGAGGGTGATTCTTCAGCTGACGTAGAGGAGGGAAAACAAAATTAAATGGGTCAGCCCATTCTTTATCAAAATCTGGTGTCTTCCTTTGCACAAAAATCCCTCGTCTCTCTCTCCCAATCCGCAATCCGCACCCTAGATTGGTGACCATTTCACCGATTAATTTCAGGTGCCTTTTCCGGCGACTTTCTGACCGGTCATCAACCTTTTGACATTTTCTTTCTCACCCCCCGCATTCATGCTTTCTCTACGAATGTTCTTGAATCTCTGTTACATTTTCCAAGAATGAAGCTTTTATCCATTCCTCTCTTTTCGTACCAACACAAAATACAAAATATAATCAAAAATTCAAATAATGGACGGAAGTTTGGGACGGCGCTGGCGGGGCTATCCAATGTACCTCCGCGTCGGCAGGTTCATTCTTAATGCCACCAGTTGAGAACCAGCACCAGCACCCACCACAAGCGGAGACAGCACCAGCTCCGCAAGCACAGCCTCGATGAAAACCAAATCTTGAACAAACACGCCAATAATAAAAACAATGATTTCTATTACGATGGCACCATCTTGAACAAACCACGCATTGTGCAAACCCACCCACGCCGGACCATTACTAGACGAAAGACCCCATGCTAGACACCCCCGTGCCGGACCTTTTGCTCATCAGTAAGCGCTTAATGTATGGGAAAATTGTCTCATTTTCTTAATGTATTCCTCCTGCTGGACCGAAAAATTGCTCCAAAAAATTATTGCCCAAAAACCATTTTCTTGGAGAGATGATTTGAAACCACTAGAGAAAGAATTTTTTGGAGCAAAAATGCTCCCTTGGTGCTGGACCAAAATGCTCTTTCTGGAGCAAAAATGCTCCCTTCTTGAAAAAAGAATGCCCATTCTCTGATATTTCAAGCAAAAATGCTCCATTGCTTCTGGCATGGGCCTTTCTATGCTTCTGGTGTGGCCCTTTCTTCCAGTAACCGTCCGACGTGAGTGGGTTTGTGATCGATGTGGTGTTGGGTTCCATCGGCAGAGGAGGATGTGAAGGTTAGGGCAGAGAGATGTGCGTGGGAAAGAGTGGGCACCAACGAAAAGAGGAGAATGAGGGTTAGGTCCGGTGTGGGCCTTTCTTCCGGCGTGGAGTTGGTTCCGTCGAGCAGTGGGTGGGCTGGGGAATTTGGAGAAACAAATTGCTGAAGTGCTGTGCTGACTTTGAATTTGGGGAAACAAATTTTTGATGATGAAGCCTTTTTCGGTGACTGCTGATTGGGAGAAAGGGATGAGGGATTTTTGTGCAAAGGAAGATACCAGATTTTGATAAAGAATGAGCTGACCCATTTAATTTTGCTTTTCCCTCCTCCACGTCAACTGATGAATCACCCTCCATGTTACCAATGGGTGATTCTTATCCTGCCCACCAGTGGGTGATTCTTATCCTGCCCATCATGGGCAGGAGATCACCACTCGTGTATTTAAGAAAATCCCAGATTTTTTTTTATCTAAACCATATGGAAGATCGCAAGGAGGTAAACTCATCACTGTCTATGTTTGTAATTTTCATTCTTGAATTATCTTTCTATTTGTACTTATGGCACTTTTGGTAAATTGGATTCAAGACAGTATTACAGAAGAAAAATAAGTTTTTTTTTTTTTATTTGGAAAATTGTGATTTGTGTAGATGCAAAGAAAATAAACGTTTTGAGTTTCTGCTAGATCAATTATTGTATACTTTATATTATGACACACTTTACAGAAATTAATCAAAATTAAGTTTTCTTGCTTTCTCTTGTTTGGTGGGGTGGGGTGGGGTGTGGTGGGTTTATTTATTTATTTTTTAATTATTTTGAATAATATAATAGGTTTAGAATTTATTTGTACTTTTGAAAAAGTTAGGTATCCAATTATAATTTTTCCATTGTATTTTATTTTTTCTATCATTTGAATTTATTTAAGTCATAGGCAAATTTGTCAAAGAATTGTCAAAATAGTTATTTGAAGACTATCTGTGCAAATAAATGAAAGGATGATGATGATATCTGCTAACAAAATTGAATGGGATGAAATTGTTACATACTTGAAAGAATTGAGACCATTAGTGTAATTAACCCTTAAATTAATGGTGGTAGTGGAGTAGAGTAAGTGGTGGTGCTAGAACTATGTAGTAGTGGGAGAAAATGGTGGCAGTTGGAACACGTGTTATTATACAAGTAACACGTGTTACTCTAATTTAATTTATGGTAATACATGTATTGTCTTAGTTTAAGTTAGTGATAGTGAAGCAGTGGTAGCGTTGATAGTGGTAACACTTGTGTTATCTTAATTTAAAATACGGTAACATACATATTACCACATTTGTTGTGGATGTGATTATGGTTATGGCTGGTGGTAGCAGATTGAGCCCGGTGGTGGTGGTGCTGGTGGTGGTGCTGGGATAAGTCGAGTGATAGCGGTTGTAGAATGCAATTAGTAATGATAACGCATATGTTATCCGTGTAAAAATATTGTTTTAAATGAAAATTTAATATATTGATTTTAAATTAAAATAATGTATTATTTTAAAAATTATAAAAAGAGATAAATGATAAAATATTGATTTGACTAAAAATGAGGAAGTAACGTATGGTAAGAGTGAGACGTATGTTACTCAGATAGAAATATTTTTTTAAATGAAAATTTGATTTTAAATGAAAATAATGTATGTTAAAAAATATTAAAAAAAGATAAATTAAAAAATATTAAGTTTAATGAAAATGAGGAAGTAACATATGATAATGCATATATTAACACATATATTACCCAAATAAAAATGTAGTTTTCAAATTAAAATTTTAAATATTGATTTTAAATTAAAAATTTATAAAAAGAGATAAATAATGAAAATGAGGAAGTAACATATGGTAAGTTATATGTTACTCGTATAAATATTTTGTTTTTAAATAGAAATAATGTATTTTTAAAAAATTTATAAAATGAGATAAATTGTAAAATATTAATTTTAATGAAAATGACAAAATTACACATGGTAACACATATATTACCCGTAAGAATGGCAAGAAACTCTGCCCCGCCCCGCTTTGTCTGGCCTTGCTTTGCCTTGCCCCGCCCCGATTATTGACGAAGCGAGGACGGGGATTATGGTCATCGCTTCGAATTCTCTGAACTCACCCTAAATCTTTTTATTTTAGGAAAATTGGCGCAAATGGTCTCTAACGTATGCCAATAGTGTGAAAATTGTCTCTAACCTTTTATTTTTGGTGGAGTGGTCCATAACTTGTCTATTTTGGTGCGCAATTGGTCCTTATTTGATAAAAAAGACAAAAATACTCTTAATTTTAATTAAAAAAAATTACATTTGGATTTCTAACATTTACAAAATGTGCAAATAAGTCCGATATATTTATTAAACAATATTTAATTTAGCATATTAAATATATCACTATAGTCATGTCAAATAAATTTTTCATAAGAGAAAAATATAAAATTATTTCGCTTTAGGTATATGTAATTGTTATGTGATGTGAAAATTTTGAATAAAAATTAAGTTAAGAGTCCGTTTGGTAGAGTTTATAAACCAGTTTATTTGACCAAAATGGTTTATTTGACCAAAAATGGTTTATTTGAAAAAAAAATTTGCCTTGATAGCCGTCATTTTTTTTTACCATTGTTGGTCAAATAAATTATTTTTGTCAAATAAATTAGTTTATAATCTCTACCAAACGGGCTCTAAGTAAGTAACAAAATCTAATTTTATGACATTGAACCACTCTTATTATATATTTTTTTAATATAAAAATACTAATAAAAATTAATTTTGAACAATAATAAAACAAAAAATTAAAATATGAAGAATACAATTTGAACTCTAATATTTGTAGTTAACAAACGAATAGCTCAATAAAATAATAATATTTGATTATTAAGTTTGTGAAAAAGTTATTTTTTTTTATGTTGTAATGATAAAATTAAAGTTTAAATTTTAATGATTACTTAATAATAATAAAATAATTTTACTTAACACGTTTATTAATAATTATGAGCTTAAATTTTAGTTATTTTATAATAGTTTGAAAAAAATACAAAATAATTTAATATATTATCAATTTGTTAGTTTTTTTAATTTTTCTTTAAAAATAAAAGTATCAGACCAATTTGTACTTTTTACAAAGGCTAGAAATTCAATTGAAAATTTTTCTAAATAAAAAGGGATAATTGCATGAAAAGTTCCCCAACCTTTCAAAATCGTTTGAGATATGCCCCTAATCTAAAAAAATAGCACCACACATCCCCAACGTATGAAAAACTTGGCATAGTAGGTCCTTAACGACAAAATTGTCATTCTCTTTAAATAAACAAAAAATAAAGAAAAACATGATTGAAAACTAACCAAATGTACTTAAAAAATTAAAAATAAGAAATGTACCTCAAAAAAATAAAAAATAATAAAGAAGTCATCTTCTTTATCAAACTTCAAAATTCAAAATCTACTACCATCTCCAAAAATCCAAAATCTACACAAAATCATCAAATATTGACCCAGAAAAAATAACAACGATAAAATGCAATTTGAGTTTTTCCAGATTTTGGATCATAAAAGCATATGCAAACTCAGAGTTATAGATAAGAGGAGATGATGGACGATTATTCAACCAAACTAGTGTATTTAATGTCTTCAAAAATGAAATAGATAATTCTTTCTCCTCATTTTCCTATGCAGTTATGTCTAGCTCTAAACTAATGGGCTAAAAAGGATGTTTCACTAGCTTCTTTATGTCAAACCAAATCACAAGATAGGAAAATCCAGAAACAACCTACAGGATGCTTCTGGCTTCTCATGGCGTTCGTAACAATGGAGAAATTAGTAACATTTTACCCTCGTTTAAAGTTCAATATCCCCAAATTACCCTCAATCAACAAAACCAAGACTACCTAAACCAAACCCTAAATTTTTCCAACAAGCCTCAGAGAATCAGAATGAATTGCAGATAGAAAACATCTAAAAGCAACCTACACGATGCTTCTAGTTTCTCAAGTCGATTTGTAATGATGGAGAAATTGTTTGGCAACATTTTACCCTCGTTTAAAGTTCAATATCCCCAAATTACCCTCATTCAAAAAAACCATAGCGACACAAAGCGAACTCCCTGTTTTTTCCAGCAAGTCTCAGAGAATCAAAAGGAATAGCAGATTTAGGATATTGAAATTACATCCAGTTCCCCTTAATTTCACATGACCTTCCACAACAAGTCAATAAAAAATGCATGGCTTTTCGATCAAAAAAAAAAAAAAAAAAATGCATGGCTTTATGAAAAAAATACAATTAACTCTTATGAAAAGTAACAAACCGTAATCGCCAGTTGTTTTTTTTTTCTGGGTCAATATTTGATGATTTTGGATGGATTTTGGATTTTTGGAGATGCGGATGGATTTTGAATTTTGAGATTTGATAAAGAAGATGACATCTTTCTTTTTTACTTTTTATTTTTATTTTTTTGGTATATTTCTTACTTTTTATTTTTTGAGGGTACATTTGGTTAGTTTTTATTCATGTTTTTTTTTCTTGTTTTTTGTTTATTTAAAGGGAATGACAATTTTGTCATAAAGGACCTACTATTCCAAATTTTTCATACGTTAGGAATGTGTGGTGCTATTTTTTTAGGTTATGGGCATATTCTCAACGATTTTGAAAGGTTGAAGACCTTTTATGCAATTATCCCAAATAAAAATAAGGGCATATTCCCAACGATTTTGAAAGGTTGAAGACCTTTTATGCAATTATCCCAAATAAAAATAAGGGCATATTTGTCTTTTTTATCAAATAAAGACCAATAGGGACCACTCCAACAAAAATAAAAAATTATGGACCGTTTACACAATAAGGGCAAAGGTTAGCGACTATTTGCGCAAATTTTCGTTTATTTTAATTTATTTTTATGTTTTAAAATTTAAATCGTGTTTAAAAAAATAAAAAATTAATTAATTAATTAAACTGGGAGATGAATAAGGATTTTTCAATCCCCACCTCCCAAAAATCCCCGATAGGATGGGGAAGGTAATGGCCGCCCTGCCCCGTTATCATATCTAGTTACACGTGTAAAATGTTGTTTTTAAATAAAAAATTGAAATATTAATTTTAAATTAAAATTATATATGTGTAAATTATAAAAGGAGATATATTATAAAATATTTCTTTAAATAAAAATGTGTAAGTAATATATTGTAACACACACATATGTTACTCGTGCAAAAATGTTGTTTTCATATGAAAAATTGAAATATTGATTCTAAATGAAAATGATGTATTTTTTAAAAAATTATAAAAGGTGAAAAAAATTATAAACTATTGATTTTAATGAAAATGATGTATTTTTTAAAAGTTTTTAATGAAAATGAGGTATTTTTTTAATTTTTAATTTTTTTACAAAATATAGGGCTCTTGTCAATTTTGTCATAATTAAAAATTAATTAAATCAAGTGAAAGCCATTCAAATTTATAAGTTTAATGTAATTGACATTGACCCAATTTGAATTTGGTTCAAACTTTAAAAAAATATCAACAAAATCAACAAAAAAGGTCACAAAGCGTATTTGGGCTCAAAAGAAATTGTCCAAACGTGAATTTGACCCCCAACAAAATTGTCTGAACGTGAACTGGCCAACCCAACCCAAGCTTGGTCGGTTTGGGTTGGGTCGGGTTAGTTTAATTTGATTTTTTGTCAAATTGAATCTCTTGAGTTCGGTTCGGGTTGTACCTAAAACTGACCCAACCCAATCCCTAGTAGGTGGTACTTTTTAAATATGACAGGTTTTTATAAAAACTTTAGAAATAACTATTTTGGACACAAATACAGTCAAAAATTACAAAGAATTTCTACATATCTCATTCAAATATAATCAAAACTAATTTAAAATCAGATTTACAATTTCACTTAAAAATTTAAAGTGAAGCATTCTCCACTGTTATTTACCACCTACCCCAACCCAAAATATTTGATAGATTAATTTGGGTTATAAAAGAACAAAAATTCAATATATTTTGTGCTAGATTAGTTTGGATTATTTTTAGATATGAAAATATGTTGAATATAATTGCTCAAAAATTGTAAGAAGATATTGAGTTTATGAATTAATGTCTGGTTGAAGAAAAAGAAGGTGTAAATGAAAAAAAATAAAATAAAATAAACAACTTGAAGATGTCGATAGCTTGAATTGTCAAGAAAAAAAGTCAACTATTTGCTCGATAGTCAATTGTATTTTTTTTACCGACAGTTCAAACGTTGTTCAACAGATAAGCCTGTCGAACGACAGTTCAAATTGTCATTTATCAATCCAACTATCATTTTTTTTGTAAAAAATGTTAGTAGATAGCTTCTCTTGGGAGCCAGAAAAAAAAAATAGAACTTATCATTTTTGCCTTTACTTTTTGCAAATGTAATTAACAATTGCTATTTTTAAAAATCATCATTTTTGCATTTGTCTAGTTTCACAAATCCCCCATATTTAAACTTCATGAATTTGAACATGTAAAAGTCACGTCACTATGATTTGAATAGTTACAATCACTAAGGACGGATGTGTTGCTCCGAACTGATTAGCTATTATGGTTGGGGACAAATAGTATAGTTATTCCAAAAAAAAAGTCTGAAATAGCTGTGGCAATGGCTCGGCTCGACTCATAAACCTTGCTATGAAGGGTCGAGCCAAGCAAGTTCTTCAATTTTTTCAAAAAAACAAATATTATATACAAGATAAATATATATGAGTCCTAGGGTTAAAAAAATGGGAAATTTTGAAAATTGTCCAAAAGTAAATGGTAGATTGAAAATAGACCAATTTTGATAACATTTGTAAATATAGTTATTTTTAGATGCAAAATGTTAAATATACTATTTTGTAAAAATGATAACTTTTGTGTGTAGTTAAAATCTCACGGTAGTTGAGACTTAAAACAATAACTTCCAAAAGAAGTTATCAAAATAGATTTTGTAATTACACATGATATTATGCAATTATACGCAAGATAATACGAAATAAATCGACAATTACTTTTGAGGAATTTTTTTCTGGGAAATCAAGTAATTTTCAAAAATTCGACAGATAAAAAAATAATTTTTGGAAATCTACAGTTCATTGAAGTGACTGTCGAAAATGGACAATTACAAAAAAAAAAAAAAAAAGTTTGAAAATCGACAGTTGATTTTTTTTTTTTTTTTTAAATTGACAGTTCAATTGAAAAATCTTCAATTTTTTTTAAAACCCGCAAATCTAACGAAAAATCGACAATTGAAATTTTATTATTATTATTTTTTGAAAACCGATAATTCATAAATGACTATCAAAAAATCACAATTTGGTTGAAAATCGAAAGTTCTAGAAAAAAAAAATCTTTTGAGTAAACATATGGAATAAATAATAAATGCACCCAAATATATTTAGAGTAAATTAAAAAATTTCTTTGGTCAAAAATTCGACGCAAGGGCAATGAAAAATAGCCAGTTTGAGTGCTTTAGTGAGACGGCAATTTGGTGACAGCGTCGCGGTGGCAATTAAAGCAGGTGACGGATGATAGATCTTTGCAATGTAGAATCCGACAACGGTAGAATCTGACAAAGATAAAAAGAATATGAGCGAGTAGTGTGAAATGGTAAAGTTGGAAAGAGAATACGGTAAAAATTGAAATTTTGATTGTTTGGTAATGACATATTCGTCTATTTTTTTTTTTCTTTTAAATTGAATATTTGGCCAAAATTAAAAATTTGACATTTTTCAAAACAAATATTTCAAATTTGAGTGTATGTTTGGTAAAATTTTTGTAAATTATAAGTAATGTGTTTTACAAAATGTGTGAATAAAAAATAGATAAAAATTGTAGATTCTATAAAATATGTAGATAAAAATAATATTTGACCATCTTATAAATACTTAAAAGCGAACACAAAAATATGAACCTGTCCTACAAAACCCAGGAGCAGGGCCCGGTTTGGTTTGTTTGGGCCGCTTGGCTAAAAACTGAGGTCGACTTAATGCGGACTGAGCCGGCAACCGGCCCGATCCAATGCCACCCAGCGTGAAATGGGGAGAGAGAATAAAATTCTTGTTGGAATTCAAAAGGCGTACGGACCCGCCAAACGATGCCTGACCGACAAAAGACGCTCGCAGACGCTTCCTTTCCACATTTTGTAATCATTTCCCTCCCTCGCACTCACTCTCTTTCACTGCCACATTCCGCAGACAAAAATCATAATAAATTCACAACATACGTTACGCATTCTTTAATTACTAGTTTCTTTTTGCATCATTTCAATCTCACCCTGAATAATCTACTCGCACCGCCGCTTCTGTTGAATTTATCTGTCTCTTCGGAGAATTTGATTAAGACGATTGAATTTCAGGTTTGGTCTCGGAATTGTGCAGTAATTTGTGTTGGAGGAGTGAAGTTCGTGCTCTTCTTGAACAGAAATCAAGTTGTAATTTCGTTTCTGTTTTCTTTTTCAAAAAAGTAAATTTGTGATTCACGTTTTGTACTTTCTTGATAATGTAACTCTGTGGTAATTATCACGGCGATTATAGTTTTGGTCTCGGAATTGTGGAGTTCGTGCTCTGCTTTTTAGGTTTCTTAAAAAGAAAATTTAGTTTGAATTTTGCCTTTTTCAGAAAAGTAAATATGAGATTCACGTTTTGTACTTTCTTGTTAATGAAATTTCTTGTGGTGATTACATATGTAGCACTAATTCACGGTGGTTATCACGAGTTTTCTTTGCTATAGGAAGAAAAAAACACGATTGTGTGACACAATGTCAAAATGTCGTTAAGTCTTCATTTCTATCTCCTCCAAAATTTGTTGTTCAATCATCTTCACCGACTAACAATCTCCAAAATCTGCTCATCCTTTCAATCCATCCCCTTCAATAAATCATCTTCCTCCACCGATCATCTCCAAAATTTGTTCACCGCCTCAATCTATTATCATAATTGAACCTACGGTCGGATTCCACCGCAAAAGAAGCAGTATACTAGTATTTTTGGTAGTTAAACGCAAAAGAAGCGGTATACTAGTATTTTTGGTAATTAAATCTGCAGGTTGTTAAAAGGTTAATTGCAATAAAAAAGTGTCATTTTCTGTTTATTGATTGAAATGTGTATTTTTTCCCCTTTTGTTAGAAATAATTTTAGGAGCTTTCAAAAAACCTAAAAAAGAATTAATTTTAGGAAAATGGATAGTTTGGATCTTTTATGATATGGGAGTTTTGAATAACTTGTTTTTCTGGTATGAGTAAAAGGGCATCACTGAAAAATTATTTTTCTCCAAAATGATTGGTATGACATTAAATAGCAGCATATTTGGTAGTTATAAAGGTATTTGTTATTTCAAGAACTATGTTTCCATGATTAAATATTTGGGTAAAAACTTTTTGATGTTCATTATGATTATTTTGAGATGTTAAGCAGATGCAAGGTATCATAAAATTTGCTCCTTGTTATCTAATCCTGAAAGACATGCCGTTGTGCGAGAATCATTTTCTATTCCTTTTTTCCCTTTTCAGTTTATTGTTTGGGCAGATTGAGGGTTCGGTGGAGGATTGGCTGTAATTTCTAAAAGAAGCTTTAATGAAATATGAAGGTCAAAAGTTAATTTAAGGAAGGTCATGTTTGTTAGAGTTTCTGACTATAGAACTTGAAGCCAAGAAAATGTATGGCCTAAATGTCTGATTTTCTATTTTATAAATTCTGAAATTGCTGAGATTGATTTCTTTCTAGTGAAAGTATTGTAAGTATGCTAGCAACCATTATCTGGGTTGGTACAATATGATTAATGCTTTATTTTGATCATACTGATTTATTTTCAAATATGAAGCTCTGCTGACCCATGCTTATCTTTTGTTTATAGGACCTCTTATTTTCCTGCTACATGTTTTGGTGTTTATCTGTTGGATGCTTCATGCACTTTCTTGGTTTCTTTAGTTATCTATCTTTTATTGATATTTTTATCTTCTATCCTGTGCTTTTTCATTTCAATCCAGGCACAATTGACTCAGCATGTGTGATCACCATGGCAATCAGCCTTTGCATATGGAAACAACTTGTGATTTCCTTATATCCGAGCTACAGGTTATCTTCAATTGTCTGTTCTTCTCCATGTTTTGCTTAGTATGCATTTTCACAACTTAATTTCACTGGTGACAGAATCTTCTGATTTGTGTTTCACAATTGTTGTTGGAATCAGAAAATATGGGATGAAGTTGGAGAGTCTGATAATGAAAGGGACAAAATGCTTTTTGAGCTTGAACAAGAGTGTTTGGACGCATATAGAAGGAAAGTGGATCAAGCAAGCCGCAGCCAAGCTCAGCTGCGGCAAGCAGTTGCCGACTCACAAGCAGAAGCTGAATACATTTGTGCGTCACTGGGAGAACAACCAGTTCATATAAAGCAGGTCAGAACTGAAAAAACAAAACATACTTCGGATTCCATCTACAATCTTCCATAGAATTTTTGCGAGTAGTTCATATGATTTGTGACTAGGGAAATATTTGCTGTTTGTACAGTGTTCTGGAAGTTTGAAAGAAAAGCTTCAGGCAATTATACCTCAACTGGAAGAGTTGAAAAAGAAAAAGAATGAGAGGAAGAGTCAAATTGCAGAGGTTCAGAAACAAATTAATAGCATCTTAAAGGAGCTCTGCAGATCCACCGAGGAGAACCTCTACTATATGTTCATTGATGAAAGTGATTTGTCATTGAGAAGATTAGAAGAATTAAAAAATCAGTTACTTTTGCTGCAGAAAGAGAAGGTTATTTTCCATCTTTCTTCCCCTTTTTGTTCTGTTGACTACTCTCACTTACATAGATACAGATGCTGCTTAGAAAATTAGAAGCCGGGAGAATATGTTGAAATGATGCCTTTAAGATCTATGTACTGCTGGTTCAGTTTCAATTAAGTTTCATATTATCTATAAGCACTCTACTACTGTTTATAGTTGTGGCACTGACTTCTTCTCTAATCAACTTTACAATTTACATCTTCCACACAGCGTGAGCGCATCAAGCAAGTTCTTGACCAATTGAATACTCTAAACTCATTATGTATGGTTCTTGGGATGGATTTCAAATTAACAATTCACGAGATTCATCCAACTTTGGACGATGCATGTAGCACGAAAAGTGTAAGTGCAGACACAATTGAGAGGTTGTCTCTCACGATCAGTAGGCTTAAAGATGTCAAGATACAGCGCATGCAAAGGGTATTTATATTTTCTAATTTACATTTCATGATAGCATTTTTATCCTCCCTCTTTGACCCTTTCAGCATTTTCAGCTTGAAGATCTTGTGACCACCATGGTGGAGCTTTGGAGCTTGATGGATATCCCAGTTGAGGAGCAGCAAATGTTCCAAAATGTGATACGAAATATAGGTGCTTCAGAAAATGGAATAACTGAGCCCAACACTCTATCTTTGAACCTTATCAACAATGTATGTTAGTGATATAATATCTCTATAGTACTAAATTCTTTCAATTAGGTTGTGCTTCCACACTGTTTATATTTTCCTCAGAGCCGGAATGCTGGGATGTATGATGATTTCATTCCTGGAAGGAAAACATATATAATTTTTCTTTTTACAGGCTGAGGCAGAAGTTTTGAGACTGCAAGAAATGAAATTGATTAAAATGAAGGAAGTTCTCTTGAAAAAGAGGATGGTTTTAGAGGAAATCTGCAAGTGTACACACATGGTTGCTGAAGAGCAATGTGCAATAGACCTTTCTACTGAAGCTATCAAATCTGGTAAGGATCTTGTTTTTCGTGTACATTAATATAAATGTATAGGTTTATTATGATGAAAAGGTAGAAGTGTCTCGTGTTATTTATGTTATTACCACGTGGCAGGGGAAACTGATCCGACATATCTACTTGACCAAATGGAGCTTCATATTACTAAAGTTAAAGAGGAAGCTTTTTCTAGAAAAGAGATAATTGAAAAGGTTCAAAAATGGTTGGCTGCCTGTGAGGAGGAATGCTGGCTGGAGGATTATAACAGGGTTGGTTATAATGTTTCTTATGTGAGGCACTCTTACTTGATCCCATCTCTCTATTTTAACATGTTCCAAATGTAGGATGGAAATCGCTATAACAGTGGGAGAGGTGCACATCTTATGCTAAAGCGTGCTGAAAAAGCTCGTGCCCTTGTCAACAAAATTCCAGGTTTTGTTTTTTAAATGCAACCATAAAGGCCATAAAGGCTAGAGGTTAAGTGCCCCGGAACCAGTAAGATGCATTTGATGGTTAATGATTTAATAATTAACTTTATGAAGGGGAACCTTTTCCTTCTTTCATTTATTTCTTTTATGATAGAAGTTAGTATAGTAACTTGTCAAGATTTCTTTTACGATTGGAGAAGTGATGAGAAGAGTTAAAAGCAATCTCTTTTTAAGTTTTTCCTTTTTGCTTGTTGTTTCAGAATTATTCGCCACCTTTCGTTTGGAAATAATAATGGTTCTCACCTGCTAGACTTATACTGGGAATTTACCAAGAGAATGGTTGGATCCATCGTGTTGAATTTTAAGTAACATGTTGAGGAAGAAGACTCCAATCCAATAAAATTGGGATTAAATGTGCATTGTCTTTTATACATAGAGGTCTTACATCAACTTAGCTAAATTAGAGGAGGCTAAAGCATCACCCCCCATTGAACGTGGGTTTGTGTGCCATATGTTGTGTGTGAGAAAGAAAGTCTGGCTTTAGTATTATGATAAAGCAGAGTAGAAGAGGATCTATATAACCAACCCGTACAAGTTTGGATAAGACTTGGACGAGTTGAGGGGAAAACGGAATTTTTGAGATCCATTTAACATACGTTCTTGGTTATGTGTTGTATAGTTTATAGGCTTTGTTAAGTTGCCTAACTCCACTTTTTCCATATCACTTTATTTATTAAACTTGTTTTGGTTGGTATCAAAGCGATGTTGGAGATATTGACATCAAAAGCAAAAGCTTGGGAGAAAGAAAGAGGAGTCAAGTTCTCCTATGATGGTGTAAGAACTTTTCAAATTTCGATTACTAGATAAATTGATCTTGGTCTTCTCTTAGGATGAACTCTCTATTTATCATATATTTGGGCTGTATTTCCATTCTTGCATAGTTTATTTCTATGATTAAACTTCTATCCAGGTTGGCCTTCTATTCATGGTTGAGCAGTATTGTGCACTGAAGCAGGATAAAGAACAAGAACGCCAAAGGCAGAAGGTATAATTAACTTGAAATAACCTTTTAATGCTGGATTTAGGCAGGAATACAGCAAAACTATGTGACTAAAAAAGATTTCTTGCATATTATTATGTAAAATCAGGACCAGAAGAAACTTCAGGGACAGCTGATGGCAGAGAAAGAAGTGCTTTTTGGGTCGAAACCGAGTCCATCAACTAGTGGGAACAAGAATTTTAGGCCTTCAACTGGAAATGTGACTAGTAAGAGATATTCATTAGGAGTAGCAGCCCTTCAAAACTCGTATCCAGAGAAAACGCCTCTCTCTTGTTCTCTTCCAAAGAGTAATTCAGTGAAGCTGCACAATTTACGCAGCCATCTCCAAAGTGGATTTTATGCTCATTCTTCTGGTAAAACTCCATTTCTGGAAACTTTTTCAGTTTCTTTTATGTTCGTTAGTAATTGAATCGACTTTGCATCTGTTGCTTGAAGGCAACCAAAGTTTACGTGTTTGGCTAATTCATATGTATCCCAATCGTATAAGAATGCAATTGTGTCTTGACTATTTTGTTTTAATTGTTCGAACAGGCCAGAAGAACATGTCTAACGTGCCGGTAAAGCAGCATTCCTCTACTGAATCACTGCTGATTCGGAAACCCCTTTCTCCTTTATCGTCCTCGTTGTCATCCAATATTGAGTCCACAAAGATGCACACTGTTTGCAAAAGTTCAGTGGCAACCCCAACGACTAAATTTTCAGTATTTGACGAGAACAAAACCCCAAAGGTGATGCCAATTCCGATGCCTGCAACTCCTCCAACAGTGTCGATTTCCACACAAACAGACATGTTGCCTGCAACACTTTGCATTCGGGGTACTCAAGATGTCAAGTATTCTTACTAGAGAGGAACTGGTTTGTCCTCCCAAAATTACCTTTTGAGATTTAGTTTGATCTATTGGCATTGCTTAAGACTACTTTTCATAATTTTTCAATTTCCATTTTACTCGACCATCCTGGTTTCTTTGAACAAATTGAGGAGAGAGAACCACAAATAGGAAAGTAAACATCATGTATTGTCTGTGTTACCAATATTACGAGACATACACATGGGGTACCAAATAAGCTCACTCCTCATAGAGTCTACCAAGTGACTTCTCAACATTTTATCACATATCGACTTCATGTTAGACTTCTACAATTATATAATCATATGACAAGTTGAACCCTCTCCATCGTGTCATAGGTCCCATATAGGTCTATCTACTCTAGGATGGACCAACTTTAATTTCCACCATATGGTAGATGCAACAGCTCCACCTACCATCGGCACTTAACTACCCAATATAAACTCTTGGTCATCTCACTCCATGGTACTCAAAAGTTTACTACGTAAACATTTCACGTTCTTTCAAACTCGACCATCAAATAGGCCAACTCCCTCACGGGTGTGACTAGAATCACTAATCGGGCCTCATTTTGTATGTTTAATTTATAACTACTAACACCTTCAAAACAATAACTAACTTGATGCAGAATGTGTAAAACCTTGTCATTTCGAATAAAGGGTAGCAAGAAATTTAATTAAGCAATATTAATGTCATGAACATTGCCACTTTGCCACATTCCTGGTAAATTTGAGAAAATATAAATATGAAAACTGAAACTATCCTGCTTTATGCTTGAACAACTGCAGCTTCTTTCGTACACCTAAATGTAGTATGACAACTACTTGGATGGAGACATAAGGTACAAACATTAAGGGAAATAATTGACAAAATCAATTAATCCTAACTACTGCAGCTTCTTTCATACACCTAAATGTAGTACGACGACAACTACTCAGATGGAGACATAAGGTACAAACATTAAGGGAAATAATTGACAAAATCAAGTAATCGTAACTACTACTTATCACACTAAGTAATCTACAACAATGGTGACAAGATCACAGGCTGATGCAATCTATAGTTCGAAATGAAGTATTAGTTCTTGAAAAGTTCCAAACAGTGATCCTGATCCAAATTGCGGCTCCAGAACTTCTTGTAATACTCTGCATATGTGAAATTTCTATAAATGATTGGAGATCCATCACTCGCAAGTGTCTTTGGAGCACTTATTACTGCACTATCGCACGGGCAGAGGAAGGAAGCCACTGACAGTCTTGCTTTATCAGCATTCACCACAGCTCGATGCCAAACACTTTTGTACTTGCCATTACTCAGAGCCTAGAGAAAATTATTGTTGATTATGATCCCCATTCAAAAGTAAGTAGGTTTCTTAACCGAGTTTATTTGCTGTAGTATCTGGTTTTATAGCTGAATAAAGAATCTATTTTTCACAATATAGACAACCTGTAAACTCACTTCAGGCCATTAAAGTCAGTTTTTATTCTTTAAAGGGGTACAAACATCTTATCATGTCACGTTGATAATGTTTAATAAGTAAGATCTTAGAAGTTGTTCGGAGTAATATATATCATTGGATATTTGAAGCTTCTGTATAAAGAATTGCTGCTCATGAGCACCTTCCAATTCAATGAGGGATTTTCTATTTGAAATAAAGGAATAAAAGAAAATACCATAATAAGAACCATATCATGATATCAACTTATCTTTGTTTAATAGGCCATTAGAAATGTATCAAGTTAAACATGCTATAAGTTTGTATCTTAGATGTTTTGTTTCTTGCCATTCTAAGAGAGATTTCATTTCTTATTAAGCTCCAATGATGTGGCTAACCTGCAGTTGATCACCAATGTTGATGACAAAAGCATCCGGGTGGGGTTTTACTGCTAACCATTTGCCATCCTTAAGAACCTGAAGGCCTGCTACTTGTGAATCTTGAAGTAGAATGGTGATGGCATTGGGATCTGTATGTGCCGGTAATCCATAAGTCAATTCTGGTTCAGGGCATGCTGGATAAAAGTTAACTGCCATATGTTGCCCTTGTTCTCCTAATACATTCTTTAGGCTGTCAATATTTAATCCTAGGCTCTCAGATATGGCTTCCTGCAGTCTGAATCCAAGTTGTCGAACTTCCTTGCAGTAATTGCTTACGGTATCCCTGCAAGTGAAAGGGATTATGCATCAGATAGTTTTCCTTTTTAATAAAAAATGGTTTTCAAATGCGTAAAAACTTAGTGGTTTTGAATAGGGTCAATTATAACTGAAGTAAAATTAAAAATTTGGTCTACCTTGTGATCTTTAATTTTGATATATATAACAATAATTAAATGTTACTAGCATCTAATATCACCTAAAGTGGTAGTCAAATCCCAGCCTTGAAAATTCGAACAGGCAAATGCCCAAAAGTTGTGAATGATTTGAATCATCAACTAAAATTGTACACTTTACATCCTATAAAGATATGCTTACTTTCTTTATTCATTTATCCTAAATTGTAGTCTACTTTCCTTGTTGAATATAGTTGATTTCTTCGTTTACTAATATGCCCCTATTTAATGTTATCAACAAATATGAACTATCATTATTCAAAGTATGGGTATATTAGAAAAAATGTAAGTAAAATTTATGGTTCCAACATATATTAATAAGATTTTTTTATTGTATGAAAATAGAAGTAAGCCTTTCTTTGTGGAACGAAGGGCATGGTTATATATTTGCCAGATTCAACCAACAGGGAAAAAGCATGGCAGCACAGATCTTGCCAGAAGTTAAAAAGAACCTAGTACTCAACTAGCTTTATCTAGCCATCTCTTATGGTTGACATATTTCCATTCTTGAAACGCAACTTCTAGTTAAATAAATAAAAGTTCTCATGAAATTCCACTAACTATTGTCATCATCCGTTTTTACTTTTCAATAACTACTTACATCATCTGTTATTTTTTCAATAATGATTGTTTTAAGTATTTAAGTTTGATTATTAACGATGAATAAGGAATTGACGAGCTTGTAATGCATAGGACTACAACAGGTTGGATGGAACGAAGAAATGCTATGGGAATTGTGTGATAATCCTCTATAAGGTTAGAAGATCCATTCTACATAACACTTTAGACCTGCTATGCTTTATGGTACTATGTGTGGGATAGTTAAAGGAAAATATGTTCAATGGAAGGAAGGGGTCTTTTGCCAAAGCAACCCTCCGTCTTAGATAATTGGCTTCTTGCCCATAAGATATCACAGCAAATGCGAAATGAAGATACTAAGATGTTGTATGGGCATACAGTTAAATATATATAGTATGTATAGTAAGTAAAGTTGCTTTTTTATCCTTTCACGTTTTCTTCCTTTTCTTACGTTTTGTTTTCTTTTCTGTATTATTTTCTTTTTCCTTTTACTGTTTATTCTTCTTCCTCACTCTCTCTCTCTGTAAGCTCCCTCAACTGATTCTCAACAGCAAGTTGTTGGTGTGCTCACAGTCATTATCTTTTTCTTTGAGTCCTACACGTGTTCAGCCAGAATTCTTTAGTCTAGAACCTTCCCTTATTGTTTCTATATAGATTCATGTAATTTCCTTTTGGATGATAATCAATGAAAGATCTGAAATTAATTTACTGAAAGTTCATTGTTGTTTTAACTTGGTATCAGAGCCTTGTTGTCAATGGCAGATCTAACTAACAATAGCAGCTCTCAATCCCCTACCTTAGGCTCAAACAACACGGTGCCTCCATTGATGGGAGGTAACCATTTCACACCCTTTGGTGTAAATCTCTCACAAACTCCCTCTGTCAAGCTTGACAAGGAAAATTACCTTTTATGGAGGAACATGATTCTTCCTATCATCAGAGGCCACAATCTTGAGGGCTACCTTCTGGGAACAAAGTTGTGTCCACCGGAAACTATAGCCACTCAGATCACCAGTGAAGCAGGAGGTACAACCACAGTTGAACTAAGTCCAAATCCTGAGTTCAACCAGTGGAAGTCAGTTGATAATCTACTTATGGGATGGCTATTTTCAACTATGACTCCTGAAATAGCTATGAGAGTGATGGGCTCAGATGACTCACACAAACTCTGGGAAGCTATCAAGGAGAGTTATGGGATTCAAAACAAGTCTAGAATCACTTTCCTCACTGCGGAGTTACAGAAATCAAGGAAAGGGGATATGAGTGTTGATCAATATCTCAGTAAGGTGAAAATCCTTGTAGATAATCTTGAGGTTGCTGGGAAACCTATACTACTTGCAGACCTGGTTAATCAAGTTCTAGCTGGGTTAGATGAAGATTACACACCCATTGTGGTACAAATCAACAGCAGAGAGACGATCTCATGGGGAGAACTCCAATCCACCTTGATGACCTATGAGAGTAGACTGGAACACATCAGAACTGTGAGGAATGAGATGGCAGCTGTTAATCTCAATCAATCCTCAGTCAATTTTGCTCAAAAACCTGGAGGAAACTTTTATCAAGGAAGAGGATATAAACCTAACTACTCTGGTAGTTACCCTGGCAGAAATCAAAACTCAGGTAACTATAGAGGTGGAAGAAGAGGAGGCAGGAATAGAGGAAATAGAACCAACTACAATGAAAGGACTATCTGCCAAGTGTGTGGAAAACCAGGGCATAAAGCTAATGTGTGCAATTATAGATATGATGAGAGGTATACAGGCACAGCACCACATCAAAATCATAATTATCAGTACAACAACAGCAATCCATCCACAACAGCCTTCATTGCTACTTCAGATACTGTGAGTGATCCTGCCTGGCTAGCTGATACAGGAGCTAGCAATCATGTGACTGCTGACATCAACAATTTGAATTCAGGAGGTCAGTATTCAGGTAAGAAGAAGATTATGGTGGGAAATGGAGATAAGTTAAATATATCCTGTATTGGTAACTCTGAAATTCCCACTCTAACTGACAAACCTCTAGTATTGAATAAACTGTTACATGTACCTGAAATCAAGAAAAATCTTGTGAGTGTATCTCAATTGACTGCTGATAACTGTGTTTTTATGGAATTTCACCCTGATTATTGTTGTGTTAAGGATCAATCAACGAGGAAGCTAATGCTGGAAGGGAAGCTTAGAGAAGGCTTGTATCAACTGGATCCTCCAAAGGTCAATAACCAACTCTCAGTCCAGAGTCAAGAGTCAGGCAATAATTCCTTTGGTCTTACTTCTTCAACTGTCTCCAGTAAAGTTAAAGGTCATAGTCAAGAGTCTTCTAGTTCCTTAGGTGATATATGGCACAAGAGACTTGGACATCCATCTAGTCAAGTGATGTCTCAAGCTCTCAAAACTTGTAATCAGAAACTGAGCATCAATGAATTGAAATCTTTTTGTGAAGCATGTCAATTTGGAAAGTCACATTCTCTACCTTTTAATAAATCCAAATCTCTGTCACAAGTTCCTCTTGAGTTAGTTTTTACAGATGTATGGGGTCCTTCACCTATACCTTCAACAAATGGTTTTAGGTATTATATAGCCTTTGTTGATGATTTCAGCAGATTTACCTGAATATACCCAATGAAACACAAATCTGAGGCTTTAAATCTGTTTGTTCAATACAAAACTCTGGTCGAAAACAAACTGGAAAGGAAGATTAAAACCTTACAATCAGATTGGGGAGGAGAATATAGAAATTTCGCATCCTTAACCTCACAATCTGGAATAGAATTTAGACACTCATGTCCATATACCTCTGTACAAAATGGTAGAGTGGAGAGAAAACATAGACACATTACTGAAATGGGATTGACTCTGCTTGCCCAAGCCAAAATGCCATTAAGATTTTGGTGGGAATCCTTCCAAACAGCAACCTACCTGATAAATAGAACACCTAAACCTGTTCTTAACCTAAAATCACCTTTTTCTGTCCTCTATAAAAGTGATGTTGACTACAATTTCCTCAAAATTTTTGGTTGTGCATGCTATCCTTGCTTGAGACCTTATCAAAGTCACAAATTTAGTTTTCACTCTACTAAATGTGTTTTTCTTGGGTATAGTTCATCTCATAAAGGCTATAAATGTTTAAATTCATCTGGAAGAATCTACATATCAAGACATGTTGTATTCAATGAGTCTGAGTTCCCTTTTGATTCAGCCTTTCTAGATAACTCCAGGTCAAGTCATTTAGAGTCTAGAGTCACTTTGTCAAATTGTCATCTTCCTTATGAAGTCAATTCTGCTCCTATTCCAGTTGATACAAACCAATCTAATGCTGATCAACCAGCAGACCTTGAGCTTCCTGCATCAAATATTTTTGATCAGCATGACATTGAGGTAAGAAATATGAGTGGTGATTCAGAAAACTCCACAAATGGATCAGCTGAAAGGATACAGGCAGATAATCATGACATTGATGAAGGTTCAACTGACAGAATTGATCAAGAGGAGAATCAGCTTACCAGTGATCTCAGACCCATGAACAAAACTGAACACCCTATGATAACTAGAGCTAAGGCAGGAGTCTTTAAACCAAAGTCTTTTGTTAGCAAGTCAATCGAGTTTGACCTAAGAAATGAGGAACCTAGAAGTGTTACAGAGGCAATGCAAAGTGATAACTGGAGAAAAGCTATGAATGAAGAGTACACAGCACTAATGCAAAATAGAACCTGGATACTAGTGCCACCATGTGAAAGGTACAACATAGTTGGTAACAGATGGATTTTCAAACTTAAACAAAATCAGGATGGTTCAGTACAAAGGCATAAAGCAAGATTGGTTGCCAAAGGTTTTCATCAAACACCAAGGGTTGACTTCTTTGAAACCTTCAGTCCTGTTATTAAGCCATCAACGTTGAAAATTATCCTTACTTTTGCAGTATCTAAAGATTGGATCATCAGACAGGTAGACATAAATAATGCCTTCTTGAATGGTGAACTGGAAGAGGTTGTATACATGCATCAACCTGAGGGCTTTGTTGATCAATCAAAACCATCCCATGTATGTAAGTTGAAGAAAGCTCTGTATGGCCTCAAACAGGCACCTAGAGCATGGTATGACAAGTTGAAAATCACTCTCTTAGGCTGGGGTTTTAGGCAGTCAAAGGCAGATAATTCTCTTTTCTTCTACAAAACATCTAAGTGTATCATCTTTGCTCTCATCTATGTGGATGATATAGTAATCACAGGAAATGACAGTAAATTGCTTCAAAGATTCATAACTGAACTTGATCAAAGCTTTGCATTAAAAGACATGGGAGACTTGCATCATTTTCTGGGAATTGAAGTAACAAGACATGAATCAGGACTGCATCTCTCTCAGAAAAGGTACACAGCTGAACTACTTGAGAAATTTGATTTTCAGTATCTCAAGCCCTGTCCTACTCCAAGTGTTGTAGGAAAGACATTATCAAAGGATGAAGGAGAAGTGATCAATGATAGTTCAATCTACAGAAGTGCAGTAGGAAGTCTACAATACCTCTCACATACAAGACCTGATCTAGCATTTGCAGTTAACAAGTTAAGTCAGTTTCTGCAATCTCCTACTTCAACACACTGGCAAGCCTTGAAAAGAGTCTTCAGATACTTGAAAGGGACCATTAATGAGGGATTGTGGATCAAAAGAAGTGAGAGACTCGATCTGAGTGGCTACTCAGATGCAGACTGGGCTTCCTGCCCTGATGATAGAAGATCAACAGCTGCTTATTGTATCTATCTTGGTGATAGTTTGGTGTCATGGTGCTCTAAGAAACAACATGTAGTTGCCAGGTCTAGCTTAGAATCTGAATATAGAGCATTGGCTTTAGCTGCTGCAGAACTAACATGGATTCAGTCATTGTTCAAAGAACTTGATCTTCCACAACATTCAACTCCTGTACTATGGTGTGATAACATGAGTGCAAATTCCTTAGCTTCCAATCCTGTATATCATGCAAGAACCAAACACATAGAGCTTGATGTCCACTTCATCAGAGACAAGGTCTTGGCCAAAGAACTGGAAGTAAGATATGTACCTACAACAGATCAGATTGCTGACTTGATGACCAAAGGTTTATCACATTCCAGGTTCCACTCTTTGAAAACCAAGCTGGGTGTAACTGAGATACCCTCCAGCTTGAAAGGGGGAGTTAAATATATATAGTATGTATAGTAAGTAAAGTTGCTTTTTTATCCTTTCACGTTTTCTTCCTTTTCTTACGTTTTGTTTTCTTTTCTGTATTATTTTCTTTTTCCTTTTACTGTTTATTCTTCTTCCTCACTTTCTCTCTCTGTAAGCTCCCTCAACTGATTCTCAACAGCAAGTTGTTGGTGTGCTCACAGTCATTATCTTTTTCTTTGAGTCCTACACGTGTTCAGCCAGAATTCTTTAGTCTAGAACCTTCCCTTATTGTTTCTATATAGATTCATGTAATTTCCTTTTGGATGATAATCAATGAAAGATTTGAAATTAATTTACTGAAAGTTCATTGTTGTTTTAACTCATACTAAAATGGATGAGATAAAATATGAGAATATTGGAGCAACAAGTGGAGTTGGCACACATTGAGGATAAATTAAAGAAATAAAGACTAAGGTGGTTGAGACATGTTTTACGTAGACCCAAAGATGCAATGTTTATAAGTGTGATGGATTTTAGTAGAAAAAGTCAGAAGCGGAAGGGTAGACCAATGCTAACATCGCATATGATAATTGTTTAGGAGCTAGTTGCTTTAGATCTTTCACTAGATCTAGCATTGAACTTAAAGGAGTGGACAGAAATGATTCAACATTGATCCCAAATTTATTACGAGCAGAACTTCGTTCGTTGTTGATGTTGTTATTTTCATCATCTTTCATTCTTCCTCCTGAGTAATAGAACTTGTGTTGCTCACGGTGAAGTCTCGAACCTTGCCAAACCATACAGATTCAAAAACCAGTCTTTCCATTAATACTAAAAAATTTGAACAAGAACTCCCTCTTCATGTAGTTCCTTCACTAAGATTATTAGTTTAGGTCCAAAAAGCTACACAAATTCTTATATATCTATTTGAACGCGTTCTTAAAGATTTCCATAATAAGTGAAAGCCATCTTTAAATATTTCCTTTTCATTTTTTAGTTGCAATAAGCGACATATAGATCATAGTATAAATGGATAATTTTCTACTACATCACAAACAATTATCATACAAGAGCCAAGGCCCAAGGTAATAAATTCATATGACAATGACTTGATGAAAGAAATATTAAGTTAGAAACCATGCAGTAGAAGACTTGAGGCTGCATAGCCATTCCAATTAAGCAGTTCCCTCGACATAACATGATGGTCGATGGATGATTGGAGTGAACCAAAAATAAGTGATGAGAGAAAGAAATACCGTAGCCTTACTTGAAAGAAGGGGGAATAGAAGGCCACTCAGGCACATATTTATCCAAAGGATAACAGTGAAGCCTGAGATAATCTCTCCAATTGTGAACAGTCTCCTTCTTAACATTAAAACTTGTAGATAGCCTCATAGTTTTTGATGGATCATCGGAGTACAGCTTCATTTTCTCTTCCACTGGTAAATTAAAGAATTCATGAGCCACCTCTAGGATTTTCTCCATTGATTCCTTAGATATTCCGTGATTAATCACCTGATATGCACAGTCACAAAGGCCAGAAATAAAGATACTGCATGTTGTAATAAATATATATATTTGTATATAATGATGCTCTTAGTGCCAATAATGAGCTGGTAGCTAAAAGCAACAGTTAAAACATTATATAACCTGGAAGAAGCCGTAGTCCCGACAGGCATCGCCAATTTGTTTAATTATTAGACTCCTATCTTCACAACCCAAGTCAATTACAGGAACATTCTCGCAGTCGGAAACTTCAGACAGTTTTGGTCTTTCAGATTCTGGACGGACATAACTACTGGGAAGGCTTGAGTACCGGATTCCACTGGAGATAACTTTCGGTTCCATGGACTCCGGTGCCAAAATTATTAAAAGAAAGGGGAAAGAGCAGTCAGCAGTGCAACTTCGCTTTGAGGCTTTGGCAGCTTCAAGGAACACACTCAGCATATAAAAAGCTGCTGGGCTGAGGCAACGTCTGATTGAACACTGGATCTTTCAAAAATGAGCTCGCGAGTCTCCACATCGTTGGGTGCCTGAAACATTTTAACCATGTGAGTTTTTTCCAGATAACAAAAGTAAAGAGTGAATGCTAAAGCTTCGAATTTGGTTTTCATTTTTGTCCTTCAATACAGCAAGTAAAAGAAATAAAAGCATGTGGCAACAAATTAAATTTCATTCCCAATAAATTTGGGATTGATTACATAATCCTTTTGCATCACTCCATCAACGAATGAAATCAGATCCTTTACAACCACTAATCTGCATCTCTCCATTCAATCTTGTTCATTGGGATATTATCGCTCTTGTAAACGGGAAGGTTTTCAAAAGACATGCTCCAACCACATATATCGTTGTTAGCTTAATTTATCATAGTGTTACCTATACTTTATTGGGTTTTATGATCATTTATCAACGTAAGTACAAAAACTTGTTAGACAAATAACACATTTTTATTACTATTCTAAAAAGTCCGTTTAAGCTTCGCTTAAGTTTCGCCTAGGCATGAGGCACAGCCTCCACGCTTAGCCACGCCTCACGCCTAACCCTCTCCTTGCTCTTAACTCGCTCTCGCCTAAGTGTAGCTTGAAACTCGACCTATACGCCTAGCCACGCTTTATACTTTTTATAACATTGATTTTTATACAAAATAAAACATGTGCACTTGAAATGCTTGCTCAATGTCAACATTGGTACAGAAATCATAAAATCCGCACTATTGCATTATATTTCTCAAACTATATAAATAACATAGGAGAGCAACGTGCCCAAACTAACCTCTACTACTCCATAGTCCATACTACAATCACCGAGACAACTAGTATCTGACAAAGGTAAATTACTCGGAGGTTGTTGCCGTAAACTGTCAACATCACTCATGAAAATACTTGTAGATTTTCTTTTCGACCAGCATATGCTAGGCTGAGTCCGTCTTTTAAACTAACACCAAGAGAGCATATATTATGCAAGATTTATGAGATTCAGTTCTTTCTATGTTAGCTGTTCAATGAATACACAGCATGTTCCACTTGTGTGCCGAAACAGATCAAAATGCGCTTCTATTATGTACTCGAAGCAACTTGTACTTGTTCGTGATAAAGATTCAGGTCATTAATTAATGTTAAGATGACTTGGTTATCTTTGGTAAAATATCAAATCAGAATAGTAAGATGTATTCTCAATTTCTTAAGTGGGCTCTTTGATCAATAAAAATAAATTTTATTACCCTTTAACAATGATTACAAACTGAGCCTAGTAAGCAATGAATTTGGAGGCGATTGCATGAATCTTTTTACCTTTTTAAGCCAACTTACCAAAAAGAATTTATGCAAAAGCTTTAGTCCCTTGACTTCAGGAAAGAAAAGAAATAGAAAATTATTCAACCTTTTTCTTTGCAGTTGACATAGACAAAACTCACAACAAATTCAGTAACCATAAATTATTCCTCATTCAATGCCTCAATTCGAATAAAACAAAAGCAAATTACACCATTTTACAACAAATAAAAAGCTAGCAATAAGCACCCACAGAGTAATTTGTGTGTGTTTGTGTGAACAGAGATGTATAAAAAGGGAGAGAGGAACCTAGGGCACCAACTTCTTCCATTAAGCACTGCATCCAAATTGGCTCATCCCTCGGTCAAGCACATCTCAAAAAGTAACCAACTTTTCCAGTTAACCCAATGCTATAAGAATACACAATCAATTCAAATTTATAGAATGATGAAATGAAATACCTTGGAAGTAAAAAAAAAATATTACAAAATAAATTGGGAAAAAGAAAGCCTAAAAAAATTGAGTTACCCCGTGGAATCATCAATCAATCAATCAATCATCCAACGGTGATGACTCTACGTTTGCCTACGTCAACGCGTAGAGTTCGGATGACGTCACTCGCCCACCCCATAATTGCGGACAAAAAATGTCAATGCAACTGAGGTAAGCAGCTGGCGTCACTATCCTGTAATCAGCGCAATTTGCAATCAATGTATTTCTTGCAATTATCGGAAAACGTCGTCGGCACATGGATTCATGCATCGGAAAGTGAAGTTTGAGTCTGGCCCACTTCATTTTTTTCCCCCTCTTTTTGTTCTTTTTTGGTGTTTTCAGTACCAAAAGTAAACGGTTGAATTGTAGGGATTTTGGCGCAAATGGTCCCTAATCTTTGTTCTTAGTGTGGAATTGGTCCCTAACGTTTAATTTTTGACAAATAAGTCTCCAACCTATGTATTTTGGTGCAAAATTATTCCTTATGAGATGAAAAAGACAAATACACTCTTATTTTAATTAGAAGAAATTGTATATTGATTCCTAATCATTACAAAATGTGCAAATAGGTCCAATACTTTTATTTTTTATAAAAATCTGAAGAAAACTAATGAGTTTTTTTTTTTAGAATTAACACTTTAGTAATAAATATGTTAAATAAAATTATTATTTATTATATTATTAAAATTTAAACTTATATTTTATTGTTGTATAAAAAAAAATAACTTTGTCACAAATTTGATGTTCATTTACTTTTATTTAATTGAGTTATATGTTTATTAACTACAAATACTAAAAATCCAATTATATTCTTTATATTTTAATTTATCGTTTTATTTTCGTTCAAAAATAAAACACATATAATAAAAATGTTATAAAATTATATACGTCATTTTGTTATTTATTTAATTTAATTTTTAAAGTAAAGAATGAGAAAAAATTTTATAAGTAATGAGGGAGAAAAATAATTTCTCACAATGATTTTTTCCTCTTTAAATAATATAATTACTTAATAATAAAAAAAAAAATTTTATTGACATGTTTATTATTAAAGTGTTAATTACCAAAAAAAAAATTCATCAGTTTTCTTTAATTTTTTTATAAAAAATAAAAGTATTGGACCTATTTGCACATTTTGTAATTATTAGAAATCTACATACAATTTCTTCTAATTAAAAATAATGGTATATTTGTCATAAGGATCAATTTTGCACCAAAACACATAGGTTAAGAACTTGTTTGCCAAAAAAATAAACGTTATGGACCAATTCCACACTAAGAGCAAAGGTTGTGGCCATTTGCGCTAAAATCCCTGAATTGTATGTATTTAGAAAAACTCGAGCATCGCTCTCTCGAAAAGGTATAGAGTCGAGAGTTTAAATAGGGATGTGAATTGGCCGGTTATGTGGTGGTTACTTAATTGATTCTATATTTTCGATTTTTATATATAATCAGAAAATATTTTGAATCGATTCTTAATTTTTGCTAATCCTTTTTTTGTATGTGCCAACATAGATTGGTTCGATTCTTATAACACTAGTTTACTTGACTAGTCCTTTTTTATGTATGTATTGACACAGATTCTTTCAGGTTTCAATTATTTACAACGATTTACCCTTACCAAAAATTGTTAGTTGCACTAGACTTTAATATGGTTTGACTTGATTCGACCAACTTTATACCACTAATATAAAATGAATAATTAATTATAGACGATGTTTGAGACCTTCAATGCCTCAAAAGAGCACGATAAGTCGATGAGAGGGACAAGTTGCATAACTTGCATGCTCTTATCATGTCTTCGACTTACTCATTTCTCTCTCAATTGGTAGAATTATTTTACATCCTCTCTAAACATCCTCTCTAAACAATAATTTTTTTATGTGCTATTGAATTATTTTTAAAAATTTTTGCTATCAAATATATATTTACATTTAAATTTGTACATACTTCATATTATTTATACATACATACTTCTTTTAATATATAATTATATATATAATTTTAATCTTTTAAAATTGCTGAATAATAAACTCTTAAACATGAATTTGATAGTTTTAAAAATAGCCACTTAAATTAGTCTTATCATAAATGCTCTAAATTAGTACTTTAAAAAATCTTTATAACCGATAATTCAAAATTCCCAAACAGAGCCTAAGTTATCATTACTATAGACTATAGTACACATTAGAAACATTTTACTTCCAAAGTTGACAATTTCCGTGATTTCTTTCTTTTAATCAAACTCTCATAAAATATCTTAATATGTACAGTGTGTGCTTTATCATTCTAATATTTATCCTAGTGTTAAAATAAATAATATTTTACTTATAAATAAGAAAATATTAATCTATTTTAAATATATTTGTAAATAAAAATTTATTTAAAAAATAAAGAGATAATTGCATAAAATGTCCCAAATGTTTCAAAATCGTTGGGGATACACCCTTAACCTAAAAAAAAAAACACCACACATCTCCAACGTATGAAGAAATAGGCATCATAGATCTCTCTTAACAGTTTTCGTTCATTTTCTCTGTTAAACCTTAGAATTGGACTTCTCTCCAAATTAAGCGATTGAGGATTTTTTCCTACAACTCCTGATGCTGCTGCAAGAGTTGTTCAAAAGCTAGCAATTTTAGACTGATACGTTTAAATATGTTCATATCATCAATACCAAGAATAAATTTCTTGTCCTTGAACTGTTCTTGAATCTCTAAAAACATCAAGGACTACGTGTCAGGGCCCGCAGCTATCATTAGCCCCCTGACAGCATTTGCAACCGCAGTTGCCCAACTTCGGCCGCACCTTGTAAATATTACATTCAATTATCATTTCCGTTATTATTCTTCATCCCTTTTAATGTCTACTCATGTAACTTAGATTTTTGTTACTTAAGCTATTATAGGGGTAGTTGGTATTCGAAGTCTTGTCAAACTTACTAGTGTTGACCCCCTGCACCATCAATTGTAATTTACTGCTTTCGTCAATAAATGATCAAGTTATTTTCAACGCATTCAAATCTTATGTTGCTAAGCTTTCTTTATTTTGTTAAATCGATCGAGAAAAGGCGGAAGGTAGTCGAGAGGAGTCGACTACTGCTGCACGATGCTCCTTTCTGTGCTAAAAAGAAAGGTGCCCCGTGAAAGTTGGTATCAGAGCTGCGGCTCAAGACACACGAGTAGAAAGCGATGGAACCGAATGCATCACACATTACTGAGGTGGTGGATCACAAAAAAAGTACTAAGCAGTGTTTGGATGCGCTCGATGGGCAAAGTACTAGGTTATGTGACGCTGTCGAGACCCTTGAGAAAAAGATCGAGATAGCAAAGGCAGACATCTGCGAACTGAACATCCAGCTGGATGAGAGTCGGATTATGTGCGCAGCGATGACTGATGTTGTTGCAATGCTTCCTGATCTGTGGGAAAAAATGGAAGCCATGAGACTTCAGTTGCAAATACTTCAACGTGTAGTTGGCAATGGGCAAGCCCCTGCACAAGAGTATGCACCTAGGCTCAGAATTCCAGAACCGCGTACCTATGGTGGGGCGCACGACGCGAAAGAAGTTGAGAACTTATTTGACATAGAACAATACTTTTTTGCTGCCAATATTGAAGACGGGGCAAGAAGGGTGACGACAGCTACCATGTATCTGGGTGGAGATGCAAAACTATGGTGGCGGACAAAATATGCTGATATTCAGGCCAACAGGGCCCAGATAGACACATGAGAACTTCTTAAAGAAGCGATCAGAACACAGTTTTTTTCAGAAAATGTGGAACATCAGACCCGACGAGCACTACGAGAACTGAAACATACTGGTTCCATTCGGGACTATGTGAAAACCTTTTCAAGGCATATGCTGGACATCCGAGACATGTCTGAAAAGGACAAGCTCTTCACTTTCATGGAAGGGCTGAAACCATGGGCGAGAACTGAACTCCAAAGACAGAAGGTGGCTGATGTGAGCATGGCTATGGAAGCTACTGAGTGCTTGATAGACTATCAATCAGAACCCAGGAATGAGCGGCTGCAAGTTAATAGCTAATCCCGATGGGGAGGAAATAGATCCTTCAAGCCTACATCAAACTCAAATGGGGGAGAACGCTACTCCCACCATAAGGGATACCATCAAGGCGGTTACCAAGGTAACTATCAGGGTAGCTATCAGGGTAACCATCAGGACAACAACTGGAACAAAAGAAAAGCTCAGGAGAGCAAATCTAGTAATGCTCCTAGAAAGGATGAATGTTTCTTATGCGGTGGGCCTCACAGGGTGAAGGATTGCCCACAGAAACAGTTTGTGAATGCTTTAAGCCAACTGACAAGTGGAGCATCAGGTTCGAAGCAACACGTCCCATAGGCTAGCAGTCATTGCGAAGCCGATTCTGAGAAGGATGAGGATATCGTTGGGGCATTCTCACACTGATGCAGCACAATATCACATTAGGTGATTGAAAGGGGTGATGTATCCCAGAAAAATGTGGAACAAGAAGCGCCGAAACCTCGTGTTTGTAAGGCTAAAGGCTTGATGTACATTGATGTGAAGATCAATGGAAAACCAATCAAGGCCATGGTAGATACCGGGGCTACTCACAACTATCTTACAAGTTCCAAAGTAGAGCGCATCGGGCTTGTGCTGGAGAAAGGTAGTGGGAAGGTCAAGGCAATTAACTCATTTGCTCAACTGGTTGCTGGAGTAGCCAAATCTGTGCTTATTAAAGTTGGTCCATTTGAAGGGAGGACTAATTTATCTGCAGTCCAGATGGATGACTTCAAGCTAATTTTAGGGTTGGAAGAGATTGAAGAAGCAACTGGCCCTATCCCAAAACCCGTTAGAAGACTTCTACAGGAATTTGAAGATGTTATGCCGGAGGAATTGCCAAGGAGATTACCGCCAAGGAGGACTATTGATCACGAAATTGAGCTTATACCGGGTGCCAAGCCTCCTGCCAGGGCGCCCTATCGAATGGCTCAACCTGAGCTAGAAGAGCTTAGAAAACAATTGGCTGAAATGCTGAAAAGTGGGATTATCGTGCCTGCGAAATTTCCATATAGAGCTCCAGTGCTATTTCAGAAAAAGTCTGACGGTTCTCTTCGAATGTGCTGTGACTATCGGGCCTTAAACAAAATTACGGTGAAAAATAGTTATCTGATTCTGCTAGTGGTAGATTGCTTCGACCATTTGAGCAAGGCGAAGTACTACACAAAAATTGATCTAAGATCCGGATATTGGCAAGTCTGGTTCAAAGAAGGAGATAAAGCGAAAACTACAGTGGTAACTAGATATGGGGCATTTGAATTCAAAGTAATGCCTTTTGGATTGACAAATGCTCCCGCAACCTTCTGTACGATGATAAATCAGGTACTTCACGAGTTTCTAGATGATTTCGTGGTGGTGTATTTGGATAACATCGTAATTTATAGCGAGACTCTGGAGGAGCATGTTCAGCATGTGAGGAAAGTTCTTATTCGGCTACGGGAGAATGAACCTTACGCCAAACTATCCAAATGTTCATTCGCCCAGACCTCGATCAACTTTTTGGGCCACATTATTGAGCAAGAAAAAGTCTGCATGGATAGTAAAAAGGTTAAGGCTATGAAAGATTGGCAACTGCCAAGGCATGTACATGATGTACGTTCATTCCTTAGGTTGGCCAACTACTATCGAAGATTTGTGAAAGGGTATTCAGAAATCGCACTGCTGCTAACCAAATTAACCAAAAAGGAGAAGGCTTGGGAGTGGTCGGCACCATGCCAAGCCGCCTTTGAGAAATTGAAGGAGTCTATGTGGACAGATCCAGTTTTGGCGTTACTAGATATGGCTAAAGTTTTTTAAGTGCAGACCGATGCTTCAGATTTTGCTCTAGGAGGAGTCCCAATGCAAGAAGGGCATCCGGTGGCATATGAGAGTCGAAAGCTGAATAATGCAGAGCGCCGTTACTCGGCGCATGAAAAGGAGTTATTGGCAGTGGTCCACTGCCTCAGGGTATGGCGTCATTATCTGCTTGGGTCTCCTTTCATTGTGAAGACAGACAATACTGTTGTGAGTCACTTCATGTCTCAACCGAAACTTTCAAGTAAGCAGGCTCGTTGGCAGGAACTTCTTTCAGAGTTCAACTTTGTATTGGAGTATCAGGCTGGATCTAGCAATCATGTAGCAGATGCACTCAGTCGGCGGGCTGACTTGGCTTCTATCTGCTCAATGGCGGCTTTTTCAGGGAGCAATGTTACTACAACCACAAGGGACCAAATACGGGCACTTCTGGAGAAGGACCCTGCAACAATTTATTTGGTCGACCTCTCAAACAGGGAAAAACTCGACAGTTCTGGTTGGATGAGGGTCTATTGAAGACGAAAGGAAACCGCCTCTATGTTCCAAAGGGTGGAGATTTGAGAAGATCTTTAATCACGGAATGCCATGACACGCTTTGGGCTGGACATCAGGGAGATGAACGCACTTCTGCTCTATTGCAGCGTGCTTACTATTGGCAGCAGATGAGAGATGACAGTGCGACTTAAGAAGGCAGGCTTACTGGAGCCCCTTCCCGTCCCAACTAGACCATTCGAGAGTGTATCGATGGACTACATTGTTAGCTTGCCAAAGGTTGGAGATCTTGGCATTATCATCGTCGTGGTGGACCGTTGATCAAAATATGTAACATTTATCGCAGCACCTAAGTATGTATCCGCTGAAGAGACCGCTCGCCTCTTCTTTAAGCACATTGTCAAATACTGGGGATTGCCTAAAGATATAGTTAGCGATCGAGATCCTCGATTCACCGGCACATTTTAGACTGAGTTATTCAAACTCATTGGTTCAACTTTGAGCATGAGTTCTTGTTTTCACCCACAATCTAACGGACAAACTGAGCGGTTCAATTCGATGCTGGAAGAATATCTTCGGCACTTTATCTCTACTTCACAGAAAAACTGGGTGAAACTCTTGGATGCGACTCATATTTGCTTCAATGCCCAGAAGAGCTTTTCTACCAATAAGAGCCCTTTTGAGATTGTTACTGGCCAGCAACCGTTACTCCCTCATACTGTGAACATTGATCAAAATACCAAGTCTCCTCAAGCTAAGGGCTTCTCTTAAGAGTGGAAACGAAATATCGAAATTGCTCGGAGTTATCTTGAGAAAGCACAGAAATGGTACAAAAAGGCTGCTGATCAGAAACGTCATTTTCTAGAATTCAACGTGGGAGATCTGGTGATGGTAAAACTCCCTGACAAATGCTAGTATAAGGTAATAAGAGGGACATATTCTCGATTGATGCCGAAGCATATTGGGCCATTATCCATCATGAAGCGGATTGGAAGAGTTGCTTACAGAATTGAACTTCCTTCATGGTGCAAAACCCACAATGTCCTCCATATTAGTGCACTCAAGCCATATTTTGCAGATAAGGAGGATGCATCCAAAAATAAGCCAAAGCGATCTATATTTGAAGTGAAGAAAACAGGTAAGAGGATTGTTGAAGCTATTATTGATCATCGAGTTACTCGAGCTTCCAAGAAAGATCATCAGGAGTACTTAGTCAAATGGAGCGAATGCAGCAGCGAGGAGAATACTTGGGAAAGAGTTAAAGACCTTGGAGCCTTCAAACCTATACTTGAAGAGTATCATGCAAAGATGGCACCGAGGACATCGCCAAATCAAATGGGGGAGAATGTCAGGGCCCGCAGCTATCCTTAGCCCCCTGACAGTATTTGCAGCCGCAGTTGCCCAACTTCTGCCGCACCTTGTAAATATTATATTCAGTTATTATTTTCGTTAGTTTGTAATAGGTTATTTTCCATTATGATTCTTCATCCCTTTTAATGTCTACTCATGTAACTTAGGTTTTTGTTACTTAAGCTATTATAGAGGGTAGTTGGTATTCGAAGTCTTGTCAAGCTTACTGGTGTGTAACCCCCTGCACCATCAATTGTAATTTAATGCTTTCGTCAATCAATGATCAAGCTATTTTCAACGCATTCAAATCTTCTGTTGCTAAGTTTTCTTTAATTTGTTGAATCGATCGAGAAAAGGCAGAAGGTAGTTGAGAGGAGTCGACTACTGCTGCACGGTGCCCCTTTTCTGTGCTAGAAAGAAAGGCGCCCCATGAAACTACGGCTAAGCAAAAATTTTGGGGGTGACACTTTCACCCGAAATTAAGCGGAGAATACATCGACGATATAACTGTACGAATCCTCCTGCTTAATTAGGTAAGTAATGATGTACTTGATGCCGGCGGTTGTCTGATTTGAAGTGGGACAGGCATACCAAAGCAGAACATTGAGTCTCAAATTCACCACCAAATTGCGAAAATCGTAATGATTGTTAGTTTCCATGGCTTGGCAGGTGGTTAGTGCCTGGTAGGAATCATTCACCACCGATAAATACGTCTCGCCTTGTACCTTGACAGTGTATGACGCGTTGTACTAGTACCTTGAATCAGCACCAGAATAGGAGCAATTGACGGGCACGACGACGAGATTGTCAACAAGGAGCACGTTGATATCGAAAATATTTTACCTCGAGCAATTTCAGATGCATCGACGGCGAAGAGACAAGCGATGGTAATGGAATTTTTGTAAGTAGGAGTGGATCAGAAAGTGAGGTAAGAACGGTATACCCTCCCTTCTATGCTTGTAGTATAGTGGAGTTACAATTTTAATATTACCATTTTCAGTCGCGTTTTTTTGAGAGAGAAAGTGCGGCAGTTGAAATTTGGTTTTTAATGGAAAAAATGGATAGAAAGTGTGAAGAATAACCTACGATGCATATTTATTTATACGTAGGGGATGTGTGATACTATATTTTTAAGTTAGAGGTATATTTTCAATAATTTTAAAATATTGGAGATCTTTCATGCAATTATTTCAAAAATAAATTATGATTACAAATAAAACATCCCTACAATCTAAAGATTTTGTCTCCAGATATGTTTGTACTATCATTAATTTGTTTCCAAGGGAATGGCCCAGTACACTTTGTAAAGCTGACTTGATACAGTTGGGAGACTTTGCACTTTATCGGGTCGGTGTGACGCGTTGAATAAATAAATTTGACTTGTATTGAATTGAATACTATTAAACGCGTAATATAAATTTAAAAAATTATTTATATAGTACTTTTTAGTGCTTGTTTGTCTGTTTGTCTTAACTTAATTTATAATTTACATTATCTTTGTGTGTACTTATAAGTATTTATAAGTTAGTTAAATATTATTTTTATTCACGTATTTTGTAGGATCCACAAATTTTTTCTATTTTTCATTTACACATTTAGTAAGACATACTACTTATAATTTACAAAAATCAATATTTTTTATCTATACTTTTCATAGAATTTACAACTTACTACCCATTTAATATTTACATATTTCATAGAACCCACAATTTATAAGCACTTAAAAAATAATTTCAGCACTACTATTGAATAGTAAGCTTAGTTTGGTAGTGCTGTGATTTTCAATAATCAATTTTTGCTGTATTTAAGAAGGAATCAACTACGGAAAGAATTATTTAAGTGTTTAATAAATTTTTATTTTAAAATTGTTGTATATTTTAAAATCGGTATTTTAGCATTTGATAAACAAAAATGATGTATTGAGATAATTGTATATAATTACTAAAATGGACATTGATTATAATAATGTCCTTTTGTTTCTTATTATGGGTAGCATTGTAAAACTTGTTTTTACTTTTATAACGTTATGTAATATTATCAAATATTTTTCTTAGTATATTCACAGTAGTTATTTTAAAATGAATTTTTTTTTATTAAATTTCAAAATTTATAAAATTACAAAATAAAAAATATAGTTCATATAGTAGGAATTAGGGCATCTTTTAACAGATTACTATAGTCAAAACTTCAATACCAATCTACAAAATGATGGTTGTCAATCCTTTTAATTTGTTACATTTTCACGATAATGTGTGATGTTGGATATATTGAATTGTTATACTCAATTTGCCAAGCTAGTAGCATGGTCGAGGGTGTAACGTGGTTAACCTAATATCAAAGATAGAATCAACAGTCGAAATACAACCAGTCACAATAGTTGACGTGTTTAGTTGAGTACTTACATAAATGCTATCTGAATTACTACCATCCCACCCGAAAACACTATTGCAAATAAAGCATCAATCTTGTAATTTAGATAGAACATTCATAACTCGCCATCCAAAAATTCTCGCTCTCCAAATTAAACACTTGTATTTTTTTTATTGGTCATTAACAATATATCAACATCAATGTTCATCATGTGAGTCGTAATGGAAAGTTTTAAGAATTAAAGTTTTAATTTAAAATATCTATACGAAATATTTAAACGAAATATCTAAACTTTTTTCGAGTTAAATTTGTGAATAATCACTCAACTTTTAGTCTCGTCTTTATTTACTCACTAAACTTTAAAATATTGCTGAATACTCACCGAACTTTATAACGTTACTCGCTGTTACTCACTCTTAACGATCTATTAACAGAAAAGTACATGTGGCAGACGAAACGCCCACGTGGCATACGTTTTTGCCAACTAAAGTTGAATTATCTGCCACGTCAGCAATTTGATTTTTTGAATAATCACTGAATTTTTAGTCATGTCTTCGTTTACTCACTTAACTTTAAAATATTGCTGAATGCTCACTCAATTTTTCAAAGTTACACTTCGTTACTCACTTATTACGATTCCATAACAGCCCATTGATTGAATGCCCACGAAGCTGACGGAATGATCACGTGTCCTTCATTTTGTGCCATTAAATCTGCCAACTAGATAGTCGCGCGCTATGTCATAAAATGTATTTTAAAAATGTGTTTTTTAATATACAAAAAACGGTGAAACTTGTCCTAATTAAACAAACGATTTTATTCAAATTGATCTCAAATTGATTTCTCCCAAAACGTTTCATCAATTGATTATCGACTTGTATCTAGCACGGGGTGTAGGATATGAGCAATCAAAAAAAATCAAATCGAGATCAATTAGAATGAAATCGTTTGTTTTATTGGAACAAGTTTCATCATTTTTGGCATCTTAAAAAACGCATTTTGATGACATGATGCGAGACTATTCTGGTTAGTAGATTAATATCACAAAATTGATGATGCATGGTGATTTCGTCAGTCATATGAGCATTCCGTCAATGAGCTGTTATAGAATCGTCATGAGTGAGTAACATAATGTAACTTTGAAAAGTTCAGTGAGTGAACGAAGACATGACTAAAAGTTCATTGATTATTCAAAAAATTAAATTGCTGACGTGGCAGACAACTCAATATTAGTTGTTAAAACATATGCCACGTGGGCGTTCCGTTTGCCACGTGTGCTTTTTCGTTAATAGATCGTTAAGAATGAGTAACAACAAGTAACATTGTAAAGTTCGGTGATCATTCAATACTATTTTAAAATTTAGTGAATAATAAAGACAAGACTAAAAATTGGGTGATTATTCAAACATTTAATTCACTTTTTCCTATACACACACTTTCCACGGTGGATTGAAATTGACGTGACGTGTTATTACCACATAATATTTTATTGAGGTCAACAATAACATTTTAACTCCTAAAATAATTTCTTTTATAAACATTCAAGAGTCCAATCAGATCAAAAATCAATTTTTCCTATAACAATAGTTTAAAACTTTTGGTCATGGACCGACCAAAGTGATAAACAATTTGTTTGGTTCCGTTTTTAAGTACTCATAAGTAATAAATTTTATTGAATGTGTAAATAATAAATCGATGGTAAATTGTAAATATAAATAAAAAGTATAAGTTTGACCAATTTTAAAAAAAAGTTAAATTTTGACAAACACAAAGTTGGGTCGACTTTGTGTATTATGCGACGAAGTCTTTTAAGTAAATTTTGTGAAGAGAATAATCATTTACAGACATCTTGAAAAAGAAATATATAAAAAATAATAACAATATTGCTTCGTGACTTCGTCTCAAATGATATATTTACGACAACTTTGGAGTTGTTTTCTTCTACAACATTAAGTCTTTGTTTAGTTTTACTTAAAAAATTGATTCAAAGTCATCAATTAATTTTAACTACACATTTCACAGGACTCACAATTTTTATCAAATAGACATTGAGTTATTAGAGATAAAACAAAGTTTATTTTTTAATTTTAGTTCTTGTTCGATCTTTATTTTCTAAAACTAATTTTTTGTCAATTTTTTTTTTCAACTGTATATTTTTTTAAGACACAAATTTTATCAACGCATATTTTATTATTAAAATCTATTAAAAATATAAATTTTAACAAAATTAAATGAACTCTTAATCTTTAATATATATTTTTTCTTTAAATGTCATCATATACGTCACAATTTTCATTAAATATTTATGATATGAATCCAACGAACCTCATCATTATTCGAATAAGATGGTACTCTTTGGATTATTATATTGCACATGTGATTGCACATGCTTTGGAAGTACATCAGAATAAATAGTAAACACATCATGTGACCGACGAATTGGAAATTTTTGGACTTTGAAGAACTGCCATAAAAAAGAAGATTATATTTTGGTGATTCCTAGGTGTGTTAGTGTTTGATAGGAGGAGAAACAAATGGGGTCACAAAGTTACTTTCCCTCTCAATAAAGGACTAAAACTATATATATTTTTTTATTTTTTGAGAAAATTAAAGCTAGTCTTCCCAACCTTTCAAATAACATATTTTTGAATTCTTAACTTTTAAAAACATGCTTTTGGATTCCTAATCTATTCAAATCTATGAATTTGAATTCGTATGTTGTAGAAACAATCAAAATTGTACATATATTTCACGTGACTTAAAACAGAACATTAGTGATTTGGTGATTTTATCCTTCAACTTTTAGTTATGTATAAGTTTGTTTGATTTTAACGTCTGTATTGATGATCTTAGTCACGTTGAGATCCTTATTAATAGATTTAAATAAATTGACGACCCAAAATCTACTTTTGAAAGTTTTTTTTTTTTTCAGTTGAAAAAAAAAGTTTTGAAAGTTGGAGACCCAAAACCACAATAATTGAAAGGTTAAGGAGCCTAACTCTAATTTTTCCTTTTCTTTTTAATTAATTTGTGTTTATAAATTTTGTTACAATAGAAGCATGTACTTAGCTAAAGTAATTTTTTATTTTTAAATGTGTAGATAATTTATTTGTTTCTGAATTATAAGTAAAAAAGTACTTATTTGAAACAATCGATCTATGAATCTATTACTTTCTATTCAAAAAAAAAAAACATGAGTAAATTTAAAACAGATAATAAGGCGATTGTTTTCTACTACACAAGCTCAATCTCTAGGTTATTCATTGTCTTCTAACATTGAGAAATTATAAGACCATAACATTGTTAATTATTCGAGAAAAAGAAAGAAGAGTATAGACCATTAAAGATGAAGATCACGAAACAAAACTCTACTTACCTAAATCTATTCCATATATGGTATTTTCCTATGGTAGTAAGTCTTACTTTTTAAAGAAAAACTTACATATTTAATCTTTGATTAATCAAAAATAATTTATTCAAAAATTTACTTATTATTTATAAGTGAACTTCTTTAGCTTAGCAAGACATGAAATAGAATTTCAAAAATCAACTTCCACCTCATCCATACCTTTCAAGTACTCCTTTCAATTTTCCCTCTAGTTTCCATCACTCATTTTCCTTTTAACTTTTCCACTTCAACCTAATAAATTTACTAACCTAGAGTCATTTTTCATGTGGGAAATTTTACAAATAGTCTAGATGCTTCACCATTTCTTTGTTGAACATGATTGATTTTTATTAATATATATCAAAATTAAGTAAAGTTTAAACAAGATATTATCAATTTGTGTATTAGTCACTTTCTTTTTCGCAATCATTGAATTCGTGACTTTGTGCGTGTCGAATTTAACATGAATCACCAAGTACCCATTAGAGCGGGTGGGTGTCCCAATCAAACACTAAGAATAGTTCAAAAAAGAAAGAAAGACATTTTGGATAAGTGGATACGAAGAGAGGATAAAAATAAGAGGAAGGGGAAAAGATAAAGGAAGTTTATTTTTTCTTTTTTAATGAAAAAGAGTGAACGAAAGAAAAGAGATGAATTCTTATATTCATTTGCAATATTGTAAGGATTTTTTATCGACAAATCAAATACCGATTTTCAAAATGCATAAAAAGATTATTTCCATTCTATTTTCTCCCACGTCAACAAACAAGGGAGATAAAATGAGAATAGAATCATCTCCATTTACTTTTCCCTCTAAACAAATGCACCCTTAGTTTTTGATATTTTCTTTAGAAATTATTGAATAATAAATTCATGGACTAATTCACAAGTTATGGTCAATGCAAAAAACCAACTTTAGGTGAGTTACGTGAGGGGCCGTGTTTGGAAAGAGAATACGAAGATTGCTTGTGTACAATTATAATAAAAAGTTAAAAATTAATTTGTTTATTTTTAAAAGTTGAAGACGATACTTATTAAGATATTATTCATTGACTAATTCTCAAGTCATGGTTAACATCTTAAAAAATAAAATCCGGTGGGGTTGGAAAGAGAAAGAAGGAAAACGATGTTGTGTAAAATGAATTGAGTTGAAAATTTGTAAAACATGTTTGTCGGTTGAGCAAAGAACGGGTCAACTCGTTTTGGCGGTCCTTGTGACTTTGTTTGCAAGTGGATCTCATTTCTTAGCCAACACATATACCTTATCTATTTGATCAAGCAATACTCCACACCAAGTAATTTTGTATGATGATTTTTTTTTTCCACATCTATATTGTGGATTGATATGAGTTTGATTCCAAAAAAAAAAAAAAATGATTTTGATTCGTATTTATGTCTTTCAACGAAGTCAAATTAATTAGATTCATTTTCTAATATTAAAAATTTTATGTCATGGAGTACTTAAATATTTTTCGTGTCTGGCAGAATCATTCTCACCAATTTTTCCTTCAAATAATGTTAAAAGACTAAGACTTTAATTTTTGGCACATTATTGATATGATTTGCTTCAATGGAATTGATATTTGGCCAACCTATTCATTGTTAATTAATTACTTGGCTTACAATATTCTATTAATTTGTAATTATAATTCAAAATGACTCGACAATTTGTTTAAAAAATCCATGTCACAATAATATTTCGAGTGCAGAATTTTTTAAAAAAAATTGATGGATGTTGTATACATCTAAAGTTTGTTGATTTTATCTTGTTTTTGATATTTTAGGACAAAATCTCAATATTGAAATACATTGATGATAAAGAAGAGAAGAAAAAAAAAAGGTGTTTTGGAGTGGCATTGAAGATTAGAAGTGAAAGCTTAAAGTTAAAGTGAAGAGATATAACTAATCCAAAGGCATGTAGGGAAATTATTGTACAAAGTTTGATACAAAGATCTCCGCAAGGCAAATGATATACTATGGAAAGATAATTAAATTAGGAGTTCAACGGTTTTATGGATTGCAATTCGGAGTTAGTTATGACCGGTTGATTGTTAGCCTTCAAAAGAATTTTTGTTTGCTCGAGTGAATCTTGCTTGAGAAAAAATTCATATTCTGTCCGCTCGAACTGCCTTTTGTGGTGGGGTGGGGGTTGTGAATTTGGCCCGATTAGTTTTCTTTAAGGGTCTTTTGGTCCAAATTGTCACGAAATTTGATAGTCTAAACCCTCAACTATATATATATATATATATATATATATATATATATATATATAGGTTTTCATACACATTCTAAGGAACGAATTTGGAGACAAAAACACCATAAACTCTCCATATGATTTTATATATTCGTATCCTTCATAGAGATATCGTAGGGTCGTATTCGAAAATTGGTTTAATTCTATTCGGGAGTGATTATTAAATAATTTAAGAATATTGATCGTCAATTTCGAAAATTGAGGTTGAAGTACAAAAATAGAGGTGGATTATGAATACTAGTGCCTTTATAAATTTGAGTTTTTCTCTAAAACTTGTCAACCACTTTATATAGCTTTATTATATATTTTAACAAAATTCGTTTAAAACAATCAAAATCAATCGATATGTGTTTGATAGGTTAAAGTTATTATTGACTGAGTCAAATCCAAATACCAATTCTCGTGGGAACGATACTTGTTTCATCATTTTATTACTTGTCAATAATTCGTGCTTCCACGGTTTTAAGCAGTATTATTAAACCCAAACCGATCCAACCGGTATGACTAGAAAACCTGTGACCCGATGCCCCAACCGGTCTAATTCTCTTAATTTGACTCCTCAACAATCGAACCGTTTACGACCCAGAAAAATCGATAATTTTTTAATTAACCCAGTGACCAATATTTTATGACCCGTCCAAGTCATTACATAATGGAACTTTTCAATTTTTTATTACCATATTCTACCCAAAAAAAGGCACCAGCCACCAAGTACTCATCTTCAATGAAGAATATCTTTCAGACCTAATTCAAAGTCCTAATTGAATGCTCAATACCAAAAATTTCTTTCTATTAATTTCTCTTACATTCAAACCATAAGTTTTCGCTTTCAATTTCAAAATATATTAGGTGAAAAAACTCTTGGTGTTTTTTTTTTTTTTTTACATTTTCGCACTGCTTTCTTGTTTATGGTTGGACCTTAAATTTAGGGCAAAATCATAACAATAATTTTATATTGTATTTAATAAAAATTGATCTATCGATTTAACATGAATTGACCCACCGGTTGAACCATCGGGTCAGCAGTTGAACCAGCAAATAGTGACCTACCTCATTGTTCGGGTCTGGTATGATAACTATAGTTTCAAGCGAACACAATGCATAACATTATCAACCTCACAATGGTAGCCCAAAGGCAAAGCTTATGAATTATCCAAATTCTCATTTTGACTTCTTTTCCCGACTCATTCGGGCCATGCAATCATACAACTACTCCACGAGGTCCTTAATTTGCACATACAATGAAAGAAATAAGAACATGTTTTCAAGGGCTTACTTCCAAGAGTTCTTACTCAACTAACTACCTTAGGTTCAGACCCCCTTCCAATCTTTTCTTCCATGTGAATCCGAAGCTGAGGTTTCTACCAAGGCAAAAGGAAAAGAAACTCTATTACAGAAAACTTCGTAGCTTTTCAACGAAGCGACACTTGTGTGCCCCTGAATCTATTGACCCATTGTCGTCTAATGCCGTCACACTAATTTGTGCCACAACCACTAGAATAGTCACAACTTTCATTATGCACCGGTACCAATAGTTATGGATCTAAAGTCTAAACACATTAGTATGGAACATTTTGCATTCTAAGAGAAAAAATCATGATTATGAAATAAAAAGACTTCATATCTTGACATATGTATTTAATTTAATTAGAGTGGTTTCGTCTCCACATGAATATGAAAATTTTTGGGGAAAAAAACCTATGACGACTAAAAGGATCAGTTTGAAACTTCAAATACCAAATGAAAATTTTGGAAGAAAGCCAAGGACCATAGCTGCAACAAACCTTAATATAGAATGAAACTTATAAGTTCAGCCACACCAGTTTAATCAAACATGTTTTTCTCCAACCATATACTAAATTGACATGCATGACCACAAATTTCAATGGAGCTGAGATCAGTGGCTAATGTCACCCTTATGTAATCAGTGCAAATTGGTATTTGAAGTTTTATAAACATTCGAGACTAATTTGGGTTCATTTCTATTAGAATAATTTGTTATATAAACATTCAAGGGTCGAGTTTGATCAAAAATCAATTTTCATTTAAAAATACCTTATAAATTGAGGTCATGGACTGAACAAAGTGACAAAGAAGAATAGCAAAGAAGTGTGGAAGGTTTTGTGTGTAATGCCACGTAAATCTTTTGTCTAAACGTTTAGAAAATTGGCGTAAATGGTCCCTAATCTTTATTTTTTTGGAACAGCAGTTCATAATCTATGTATTTTGGTGCACAATTGATCCTTATTTTATAAAAAGACAAAAATGCCCTTATTTTTAATTAAAGAAAATTGCAATTGTATTTCTAACATTTGCAAAATATGCAAATAGGTTTGATACATTTATTAAATAATATTTTAATTTAGCACATTAAATATATCACTATAGTCGTGTCAATTAAATTTTTCATAAGAGAAAAATGTAACATTATTGCGATTTAGGTATATGTAATTACTATGTGATGTGAAAATTTTGAATAAAAATTAAGTTAAATAAATAATAAAATAGCGTATATAATTTTATGACCAGAACCAATCTTATTATGTTTTTTTAACATAAAAATACTAACAAAAATTAATTTACATATTATGTGTTCTTTAGTTTGGAACGATAATAAAACGATAAATTAAAATATGAAGAATACAATTTGAGATCTAATATTTGTAGTTAATAAACGAATAGCTCAATTAAATAAAAATATTTGAACTTCAAGTTTGTGGCAAAATTATTTTTCTTTTTATATTATAACGATAAAATTAAATTTTAAATTTTAAATAACTTGATTACTTAATAATAATAAATAATTTTAACTAGTATATCGCTTCTTTGTGGTGGGATCCGACCCTCTATTATGATGATGGATTGAGGCGGTGAATAAATTTTAGAGATAATCGGTGGATGGAGATGATCGGTGGAGAGAGATGGATTGATAATGTGATCAGATTTTGGAGATGATCGATAGAGGGAGGTGATTGAATTAGGGAGATAGATTGAATCAATCAACAAATTTTGAAGGAGATGATTTTGTGAAGAGAAAAATTAAAGACGCAGTGACATACAGACGTTTAAGTATTTTGTTATTCCTATAGTTGAAAAAACTCTATACGGTTGTGATTAACACGCGTGTTAATAATTTTGAGCTTAAATTTTAGTTATTTTATAATAGTTCATAAAATATACAAAATAATTTAGTATATTATCAATTTGTTAGTTTTTTTTTTATTTTTTATAAAAAATAAAAGTATCAGACCCATTTGTATTTTTTTTGTAAAGGTTAGGAATTAAATTAAAAATTTCTCCAATTAAAAATAAGGGCATACTTGTCTTTTTAATCAAATAAGAATTAATTACGCACTAAAACACATATGTTAAGGAATTTTTGTGCAAAAAAATAAAGGTTATGGACTATTTTTGCATTGAAAACAAAAGTTAGGGACCATTTGCACCAATTTCCCTAAATGTTTTAAAGAAAGAACCATTTACATGTATCTTGATATTGAAATTCATCAACAATTAAAATATATATATTTTAATAAGACTATGATTTTGTCTCAATGATGGATTTACGATTCAACATAACTCTTAAGCCTCATTTGAGATTGATTTAAGTATTTGACAAATGAGAAGTGATCTCGTGTTCAGTGGGCAATTATTATGTTACCCACATATAATGTAGCATTTGTACATTAAATAAATTGCTGATGTGACATTTACTTATGTGGACAATTTATCAAATGTGTAAATGACACATTGGATGTGGGCAACATAACAATTGCCCACTGAAAATAGAAGATCACTCCTCTTTGGCAAATTTATCAAAAATTAATTATGTACTATGAGATAATATTTTTGAAAAGCATAAAAACGTAGCTTGTCAAATTCTAGTTATAACTTTTTCAATTATTTATAATTAAAATATAAATTTTAATCCTAATTAATTAAATTAATTTATTTTCTACTATATGGAATATGCTTTTATTTTGTAATTTTATAAAATTTGAGATTTAATAGATATTATTATTGTTTTCATTTTAAAATAAGTATAGTGAATAACATTGTTTTAAAAAAATATTTGATAATATTACATATTGTTATAAATGTAAAAATAACTACCAATATAATAATTCAAAAGGATATCGTTATAATTAATCTCTATTTTAGTAATTTTATACAAGCAAATCAATAAACTATTTTTGTTTACCAAATGTTAAAATACTGATTTTGAAATATACAACAATTTTGAAATAGAAGTTTACGAAACACTTAACTAATTCTTCATTCAGTTAAATCTTTTTTCATTTTTTAGTACATAAAAAACTAATTTTCTTAAAATCAGAGCATAATCAAAACCAATTCTTAGAGCATCTATAATGCAACAATGTCTAATATGTATATGTGGCAAAAGACATTGACATTGTATCTGTTGACATACGAAATAGCAAGGGCCTAAGAAGGAACTTAAGAAAAATTGTACATGTAGGCCCATGAAAAATACCCAAGCATATAGGCCTAGAAATATATGTCGTCCAGGCCCAATGAACGCCCAGGTAAATTTGTAGATAGGCCCAATGGAAATTATCCAAGCCAGGTAGAGCCCAAAATGGACATCGGCCAGATCAGAAATGCCCAGGGCGTTGGCGATTAGAACGGTCAATCACTACATAAGAGTAACTGTTCATAAGCAGTTTTTCTTCTTTTACCACTTTTCCCACGTTTTCAGGAGTTACAAACAGTTGGAGTATCCTGAAGGAGTTACCAGAAGTTAAATCATCATGGGGAAGTTATAGAAGTTAAATCATCATGGGGAAGTTACAGAAGTTGGGTTGAGTCATCATGGGGAAGTTACAAACAGTTGAATCATTATGGAAGAAATGGGCAGTTATTGGGCGACGAGGTGGTTGTTGGGCGATGAGGAAGAAACCGGGCGATGAGAAGTTTTTATGCAAGACTAAAGGAAAACGTGTGGTAAAATCGTTTGGCAAAGTATAAAAGAAAGAAGATTGAATGACAAAAAGAAGGAAGAACTCTCAAAAAACAGAGAAATGTAATTTCATTCCATTTTAGTCTTAAATATTTCTTTACATTGAATTCCAATGTACTTGTGCTCCTTGGAGGCATTTCGTTTTACTTTCGCATCCTTTGTTACTATTGTAATCTTCATAAATCAAACACCCCTTGTTGGGACTTTGTCTCAAGAGGTTTGGCGTCCCTTACACATCGTCTGAATCTTTTAATTGTTAGTGAAGGACACGCTTTCTGCGCGAAACAATTTGGCACGCCCGGTGGGACCCTTTTGGTGTTGGAAGAAACAAGAGAGTGGAACAATATGCCTCACAAGAACTCAGATAAGGAACCAGCAAGCCAGCGAATTCAATCCGTGATCTAGCGATATGAAGAACAGCAAAATACACCAGCAACGGAAGGACAAAATCAAAGCCGGTATGAACCGATGACGGAATTGAGTCCACGAACCATGTGCGCATTGCTTGGCGAACTCACACAAGATGTTGTGGGACAGGTAAGCCTGCAAAATGTTCATGATATGGAAAAATTTGTTCAAACTGAAAATGTGCATTATGACAACATGGCCAAACAACTAATTACTTTAAATGAACTTATGACTAGGTTAGTAGGCCAAACATGTCAACCAAATTTGTCAAATATAGGGAATCATTTCCAAGCTAGTACGGTTGTAGGGCACAATTCGCCAACAACGAACCCAATGAATCCTAGTCAGGGAATAGAAACGCCTTTTATACCATCGACGTCAAATGTGGGTGGAGGCGGCATGGCCAATTTGAGTGGTCATAATTTGGGATCGTCCAACTTGGGGGGTAGCCCAAACGCAAGAGAAAATATGCCAAATATAGGACAAAACGCAACACGCATTAGTGAAGGGGCAAATGTCCAAGTAAATGGCAATAATGCCTTGAATAATGGTAATTTGGCTACAAACCCAGGGTTAAACAACAACAGACCTCAGATGATCCCACCGGTGAATCAACCTATAGGAGTTCCATACGATCCTAACATGGCCTTAAGAAACCAAATCACTGAAATAATGCAAGATCAGATGGCTTTTGGAATGCGCCCTTTCATCAGGCCGACCTATAGGAAGCCATATCCCGATTGGATAGACCAAGCATATCCGTGGCCTAGAGGATATAAAGTGCCAGAATTTTCACTATTCACAGGTTTAGGAGAAGTCTCAACATTGGAACACGTAGGGCGATTTACACTGCAATGTGGTGAAGTAAGTGATTATCATAAAATAAGGTTGTTTCCTAGTTCGCTAACAGGGGTAGCCTTTTCATGGTTCATTAATTTACCAGCAAACTCTGTTCAGACATGGCAACAATTAGAGCAGTTGTTCCATGCTCAATTCTATAAAACGGAATCTGAAGTAACCTTGGCCGACTTGGCGAATTTACGTCAAATGCCAACTGAATGGGCGGAAGTTTTCCTTCAAAGATTTAAAACCGCTAGGAGTAAATGCTTCGTGCCCTTACCCGAAAAGGAATTTGTTAAGATCGCTCAGAGTTGTTTGAGTTTCGATCTAAAAAAGAAATTTCAGGATAGGGAGTTTCCTGATCTCTTCCAATTAACGGCCAATGTGATTAGATATGAACGTTTGATAAGAGAAGAAGAACAAATGAAAAATTCTAGCAAATGGACTTACTATAGGGACCCAAACTTCGACGTTCATATTATAGATGATTATTACGATCAAACTGAAATATGTCTGGCTGAATTGATTAAAGGAGATGCTTATGCATGCCCGTTAATAATTAACTCAGGGACCACGGCGAAAAATGAGCCTCCAAGAGATACGAGCAAAAATGCTAGAACGTTTTCGTTCGATATAGCCAAAGCAGATGCTATATTTGATAGATTGTATAAAGATAAACAAATAAAACTGAGCGATAAGCACAACTTGCCAAATCCTGAGCAAATTAAGGACAAAAGATATTGTAACTGGCATAATGCATGGTCTCATACGACTAATAATTGTTTGGTTTTTCGTCATGTGTTACAGGATGCCATTGAATCAGGGCGAATCACTTTTGAAGCTAAAAAGAAGATGGCAGTGGATGAGAATCCTTTTCCGCGGCCACTAGGAGTGAATATGTTATCAACAGGTTTCAAAAATAGTTTGCCTAAATTCAAATTAGTAGTTGATAATGGAGACGAAGATGTTGAACAGCATCCTAGTCTGTACGTCTCAAAGGAAAAGAAATCGAAAGAAGCAAAAAAGTGTTGTGTGCTAGATGCAGTAGATAAGTAAATGAAAATGAGGAGAAAATGGAAGGATGGGGGCGTCATAATCATCCAAACGTGACCTCAAATTTCTAGCCTATTCAAGGGCGAAAGGTATCAAGGCCTCCTTTTGAAAGACAGGTCAGGCCGATGCATGAAGACAGGCCGATTTACAACGGCAGGCCGATACTCAACAGTAGAACATTTAGGCCACAGCCCCACCGATCCAATGTATGGCACTCATTCCAATACAGTGCGGGGAGAGTGATACCCTTTGATCAAATGACGAGGACCCAGCAAAGACGTCATCAGAGAAATTATGGACGAATGATGAGGCAGCAACAAGAGGTGATACGTCCCAATTTGCCTAATTTCTCCAACACTGTTGCTAAGGAAAATCTCGAAGATGAGAAGGAACATAATGTGAACGATTCAACAGAAGAATTGTCGGAAGATTCTTCTGGTAGGTCGAAATTCGAAAGACGTAACAAAGACGAAGATGAAGATGATCCTGGACAATCCATCACCATTCAATTTGGTTCTTTATCCCCAATATTGGCTAATAATTATCTGCTTGCCAATGAGTTTAAAAGTGAAGGGGATGAGGAGCCACAAGACGATGAGAGGGAGGAAGCATGCACGTTGGAATATGAGGGAGAAATCAGGCAAACTTCTGGAGGTATCTGTGGAGAAGAAGAAGATGATGGCTTGACTGATGTGGAAGAAGATATCGACTTAGAGTCAGAAAGAAGAAAAAGAGGAGTTTCATATAATAATCTGCTAAAGCAGCTATACAAAGAAGGCGTCCGAGAAGTAGATTTGTTGGGCGAACCGTCTGGGCGATCTTTTGATTATTACGTATTATACGGGACGCCTAAGAGAAAGATGAGGGTGCCACGCTCTGAAAAGTATGGATAACCTCTGATGATATTGCCACCCCCTACAGGTTGGCAAGAAATGGGCGACATAGAGACTCAGAAGCCCGGCACGGAAGATCAGTGCGAGATGTTGCACGTGAACTTGACACAACGATTTGATCCAAAAGACGATGAGAAGCAAGGGGTAGAGATAGAGGCAACTGAAAAGGTCATCTTTAAGAAGCCAACGGCCAATTTAACCAAGCACTTTAGACCATTATATGTAAAGGCTTTAGTCAATGGCATCCCTGTAACCAAAGTTCTCATGGACAATGGGGCCGCTATTAATACCATTCCATACAGAATGATAAAGAAATTTGCAAAGACGGAGAGCGATTTGATCCCTACTGAAGTTATTCTTACGAGCTTCAATGGCGGGGCAACTTCAGCCAAAGGAGTAATGCCTTTGGACGTGAGGGTAGGAACTATCACCAAAACCACAATGTTCTTTGTAATTGACGGGCCGACTAGCTACAATGTGTTGTTAGGAAGAGACTGGATTCATGGAAATCGTTGTGTACCTTCGTCACTCCATCAATGTCTAGTTTTTTGGAACGATGAAGGTGAGGCAGAGGTGGTGCAAGCAGATCATAGACCTTTTGTTACAGAAGCGAACTCGATCGAGAAGTTCATGTATGAAGGAAATTATGGGCCTGTGAGAGTAGTCCAAGATGGTGAAGAAACTCGGATCATCGCGCAGAGCAAGGAGCCATTATCAGTAGATGCATTTACTGAAATGTTCGATCAAATGAGGCCAAACATAGTGGCCCTTAAGGAGCCAATGATTGGCAAAAAAGATATTCAATAAATGTTGAAGAAGGTGCTTAGCTTTCAGGATATCGAAGCCAAGTCAATGGCTTTCAAGAAAAGGTGCGAAGGAGAAGCAAAAAAGGAAATGGCTTTAAAAATTTTAAAGAACAAGTTAGCAGTGTTCGAGTTAGAACAAAGTATTGGCCGAGAAGTTAACAAGGTAGATTGTTTGGATGCAGAAGACATCACTACAAGGAGCCTGGACGATGATGTGATAAGAGTTATGAAGACCGGGCACGCTCAAGCACAAGATCCTTTGGTGAAAGTGAATATTGGAGATGAACGAGAAGATCGCCCAACGTTTGTCAGTCAGATGCTTAGCAAAGAGGTAAGTGACCGGTTAATTGCTTTGTTAAAAGAGTACAAAGATTGTTTTGCTTGGGAATATGAACATATGCCTGGTTTAGATAAGGATTTAGTGGAACATAGGCTGCCAACTAAGTCACACTTCAAACCACATAAGCAGCCCCCAGACGATTTGCTCCTAATGTATTGCCCGAAGTAAAGAAAGAAATAGAACGATTGTTAAAGGCAGGTTTTATCAGGACGGCCAGATATGTTGAATGGTTATCTAATATTGTGCCTGTATCAAAGAAAAATGGTAGTATTAGGGTTTGCATAGATTTCAGAAATTTGAACTTGGCAACGCCCAAAGATGAATATCCAATGCCAACGGTAGATTCTTTAGTAGATTCCACTGCCGGGCATGTGATCTACTCCTTTATGGATGGATATTCAGGATACAACCAAATTTATATAGCCGAAGAAGATATACATAAAACTGCATTCAGATGTCCAGGTGCTCTAGGATATTTTGAATGGGTGGTCATGCCTTTTGGTTTAAAAAATGCAGGAGCTACCTATCAAAGGGCAATGAATCTAATTTTTCATGACATGATAGGAGAATTCGTCGAAGTTTATGTTGATGATATAGTGGTTAAATCGTTGAAAGAAGAGGATCATTTTCAGCAATTGAAACGTTCATTTGAACGGATGAGACAGTATAATTTAAAATTGAACCCGTTGAAGTGTGCATTTGGTGTTAATGCAGGAAATTTCCTAAGATTCCTAGAGCATGAAAGAGGAATTGAACTTGACAAAAATAAAGCAAAAGCCATTTTAGAGGCTAAACCACCTAAGAACAAAAAGGAATTGCAAAAATTCCTTGGACAAGTGAACTTTTTACGACGTTTCATATCTAATTGTGCAGGGCGAACGAAAGCTTTCTCGCCTCTTTTAAAGTTGAAAAATCAGGACGACTTTGTCTGGAAGGAAGAGCATCAAGAGGCTTTTCATAGCCTGAAGACATATCTATCAAATCCACTAGTGTTAGTTTCACCTATCCAAAGACGGCCAATGAAAGTCTACATATCGGCCGAGCAGGAATCAATAGCTGGACTAGTCGCCCAGGACGACCATTTTGGAGAAGAAAGGGCGATATATTATCTTTGTAGAAGATTAACTGCATGTGAATGCAATTATTCTGCTATTGAAAAATTATGTCTTGCTTTATATTTTACATGTACTAAATTAAGGGCTTACTTACGGCCTGTAACTATTTACTTAATTTCTAAAGTAAATTTAGTTAAGTACATGTTTTCTCGTCCTGTTTTGCATCAAAGGATTGGTCTTTGGACGTTAGCACTATCAGAATTTGAAATACAGTTCATACCACAAAAGGCGGTCAAAAATCAAGCGTTAGCTAACTTTTTGGCCGATCATCCATGCTTAGACGTGCCTAAAGAAATTGAATTAGAAGTCAATTCGATCGAGTTGAAACCCTGGATTTTATACTTTGATGGCTCAAAAACTGCTAGGGTGCAGGAGTAGGGGTAGTGCTCATAAACCCACTAGGGGTTTGTTACAAATTTGCTTTCGCCCTGACTGAAATGTATACTAATAATCAAGCCGAATACGAAGCATTGATTGTCGGTTTGGAGCTATTATTAGATTTAGGGATGAAAAACGTGCTTATCAGAGGTGATTCTCAATTAGTAATTTATCAATTGAATGGCGATTTCAAATGCTAAAGTGATTCGGTCATAAGTCAATATAGCATCGCTCAAGAGCTCTTGGACGAATTTGACCAAGTGGAGCTTCAATACGTTAATAGGATGTATAATGATTTGGCAAATGAGCTGGCCCAAATGGCATCGGGTTATTCAAAAATGTTAAATAACGATTCTGCTTGTGAGTATGGAACGGTATTGCCTGTGGTTCAACGAAGGGCGAAGGAGTTTAACGTGCATTGTATACAGAATGGAGACACAATAGATTGGAGAGAAGAAATACAAAGATTCTTGCAAGAACCCGATAAGAAGAGCGATAGGAAGGTAAGATTACGCTCACTGAACTATTTGCTGGTTGAGGAAGAATTATATAAGAAACGCTCAGATAGTGTACTTTTGAAGTGCATAAGTTTGCAAGAAGCTAAAGTGGTTATGGTCGAAACGCATGAAGGAGTGTGTGGAGCACATCAAGCCGGCCAAAAGATGAGGTGGTTGATCATCAGGAGTGGGTATTACTGGCCTAAAATGGGCGAGTTATGCGTTCAGTATGCTAAAAGTTGTTTGGAGTGTCAAAAACATGGTCCAATCCAAAGGGTGCCAGCAAGGGAAATGGTACCTATTATTAAACCATGGCCCTTCAAGTGTTGGGCGATAGACCTGATAGGTAAGATTTACCCACCATCGTCCAAACAACACACCTTTGTAATAGTCGCTACAGATTTTTTCACCAAATGGGTAGAAGCGATACCTTTAAAAGAAATTTCTCAAGGAAGTGTCATAGAGTTCATTCGTGATCACATCGTATATAGATTTGGGATACCTCAAACTGTAGTAATGGATCATGGAACTTCTTTGAATGGGAGTCAAGTGAAAGAATTTCTAAGCGAGTTTGGAATTAAGTTGGCAAACTCTACACCTTATTACGCCCAATCCAATGGCCAAGCAGAGTCGTCAAATAAGGTTTTAAAGAGTATCATAAGGAAGATGATTGGCGAAAATGCTAGAGGTTGGCATGAGTGCTTGAATAGGGCGTTATGGGCCTATAGAACTTTTCCGCGATCTAGTTCTAAAGTAACTCCTTTCCAGTTAACTTATGGGCAAGAAGCAGTGCTGCCTATGGAGATTAACGTGCAATCGATCAGAGTACGTTTGCAAAGTAGTATAGATGAAAATGAGCATGCTGAACTACTCGTTCAGAATTTATTAGAATTAGACAAGCTGAAGTTGAGCGTCTTAGATAGGTTGCAAATTCAAAAAAGACAAGTGGCTTCATATTATAATAAAAGGGTTATAGCCAAATGTTTTAGCACGAAGGATTTGGTCTGGAAAACAATACTCCCATTGGAGAGTAATAATCCAAAGTTTGGGAAATGGTCACCAAATTGGAAAGGGCCATACAGAGTCAAAGAGGTGTTACCAAATGGGGCCTATCATTTAGAAAATTTGGATGGTATGAGGCACATGAGGTCTATTAATGGTAAATATTTAAAGAAGTACGTTCCGTCAGTTTGGGATTTTGAACGATTAGAGGTTTAAACATTAAAGGACATAATTCTATAAACGAATAAAGCCATTCATTTCATCAGATAATTTGGTTGCCATAAGTGGCTACCATTACAAAAGGAAAATTGGATAAAACAAAAGTTGTCCTTAAAACCTTAAAATCTTAATTACATCCTACCCCAAATAGAGCGCATCTGCTCTCTAAGTTTCTCCCACTCCTCACGCTGTTCAACAGAAGTGGCGGATAATTCATCCATGATTCCATCGTCCACTTCTAGACTTGAATAACGCTCAAGCAAAGATCTAGCCCTTTCGACTTCCTGAGAAGCATTGCGCTTCTTGGCGGCCAACCTGGCCTTACAATCGTCCATCTTTTCTTGAATTTCTTTCATTTGAGCGGCCAAACTCATCATCAAAGAATCTTCAACCATGACCTCGGAAGAAATCTCGTTCAGATTGTTTTTGGCTTGATCGATTTCGTGGTGAAGAGATTCTTTTTCGGTCATAGCATTGACATATTGAGTTTTCTTGGCTTTGAGCTCCACATTTTTGGCCAACAGCACACTTATCTCCTGATGGATGACTTTCAAAGATAACTTGAGATCCGTGGAGAGTTTGAGCGAGGGAAGCTCAAGTGCTTGAGCCATTTGGTGGCTTAGACGCTCAAATTTATCTTGATGGGTGGCAGCACTGGCGTGTGAGATATCCATGTCCATAAAAGAAGTGTATTCAAGTACTGCCTGCTTAAGGATGTTCATGTTCTCCATGGAAAAAGCACCAGAGGCAGAAGAAGGACGACTGGCCGAGGATGAACGAGTGGTCTGGCTAGCCTTCACTTGTTCCCATGACGTAAACAGGTCCTGAATAGAGCGCAAGATGGTATCAGCCTCCTGTAAAGGTAAGAACGATTATTTAGTGTCTCTATGGCGATAAGCAAAGTAAAGAAAATCGAAAGAAAAATTACCTCATCAGTGGTCTTGGAAGAAGAAGGGGGAAGTGTACCGCTGGGCGATTTGACAGCCTGCGAAGATTCACCCTTATCTGAACGTGCTGGCTCTGGTACAACTGGCAAATCAATTGGTCTTTCTGCAAAGAGACGAACGATGATAAGTGCTTCAAGAGTAAAGCCATGTCAAATGGTGGAATTAGAAAGATACTATAACTATGTGCACATATTACCATCCGGTTCTGCACGTGGAGGGAAAACGCCCCTGAAATGATGGAGATTCTTCAACTGTTTGGGCGATTGAAGCAATTGGGTCTCCAAATCCCTCTTCAGGCAAATCCACTTCGACGGATGGCTCGGTAGATCGAATAATTGGAGGGTCGGGTGACGTTGAATCTTTCAAAGGAGAAATGACACCCTTCTGATTTAAGAGTACAAAGGGAGTATTAGTATTTGCACAAAGGTATTCTTTCTTTAAATAAAGGGAATCATATTACCTTTCTCCTGGTCATGGGAGGAACATCATCATTGTCATCGCTTTCATCACCAGGCTGATCTCATGGGTCCAATGCTGGCCGTTTACGGCTGGATGCACCTCTCGCAACCCCAGTTTGGGCTGGAGGAGAACTGGATTGAATAGAAATTACAGCAGAACGTCTAGTACGCACTGTTGAAGATTTTGAAGGAGGAGACGAAGAAGCAGGTTGTTTAACGGATATAGGCACAGCAGGGATAGGAATAGGAGTAGAAGAAATGGAAGTTCTGGAAGACCCTGACCCCTCAAGTATGTGGAATGCATGGTTGACATTAGTAGAAAAGAATCTACGTTTCACCGAAGGCCAAAACTGTTCAAAAAGAGGATGAACGGCCAAAGTGGAATTGAAAGGAGCTAAAGAAAACCCATTCATCAGATAAGCATTACGCTCATCTATAGCCTGTGCTTCTACTTTGGTGATGGTATGGAAACGTTCTTGAAAACCTTTTGAGTAACAAGGAGGAAGGGGCCAAGTTTGGCCAAAACCAAGCTGTCGGGCAAAGAACTGGGGAGCATAGACTTCAACCCCAGCCTTGGCATTGGTGCCCGTGAGAATGTCATGAAATAATTCTCGCCCAGTCAAATATTGGACCCAAACGGGCAAGACATTACTCACCTCGTTCAGAGTAAGAGGGGGCTGGACATAGACGGGGACTTGATGAACAGAGAAAGGAAAGAAAGAGGGAATCGAATTTAAATTATAAAAGAATGTGAAGACATCCCGATTAGACATATCAACAGGAGCTAATTGGTTAATAACTGGCCCGTAGCAACTCACGGACCTATGGGGTATTGAAGGAACACCAAGTTGTGGAAAATATGCTCTCAACCACAATTGAGCGAGCCAAAGAGGCCCACTTCCAGTAGGAGAAGCATTGGTCCTAAGTTGATATTGAAGGTAGGCCATACTTCTATAGAAAGCGGCCAAAAACAGAGAGCAGAGGTTTAAAGACCTACCAAGAGCCAACTCATGGGCAATCAGCAAATAGGCCATGGAAGGTTTAAGACTAGGAACACAAAGAATGTACCTACACAGCCAAACTTGGAGGAAGGCTACGCGCTCTACATGAGTGGGATCTTTGCCCGTGTTGTCATAAAGTTCCTGCATGCCTGAATAGGAGTCCGTATACCTCTTTTCAAACTTTGGAGCGAGGGATGATATCATTATGGCAGGAGAAATGGTATCGCCCAGAGGAGAGAGATTGACCAAAGCACCAACGTCCTTTAGAGTAACTGACATTGGGCCAAGAGGAAAAATGAAGGTATTGTACTCGGAAGACCAGAAGCTTAGGGCGATTGGGAATAGAACTGGGTCATAGAGAGGAGGACGTGTAGCGATTTCCAAAAGATCAGAGATCCTGGCACGATCAAAGAGCGCCTTCGTGGGGGCATGCTTCATCATACGCGCATGCCAGAGGCGGAAGGTGGTATCAGAATTAGGCCATGTGCGAATGCTTTTCTCGCGGATTGGCTTCAACGAGAATGGGTCCAAGAAAGGAGGTTCTTGGGTGCAAGGGAAAAATTGGGCCACGGCCAGTCGCCCAATGGAGTCTGCATCACTGAACGACGGGCCCAAAAAGAACTCGTTCATATCAGGCCTAGAGGATAGAAGATTTGATGAGTTTACATAAGGTTTAGTTAGGAGGTCCTGGAAATCTTCGAAAGTAATGCTATTGTTGGAGGAAGCTCTGGACGTCGACATGATTTCTGTGAAGGGACAAGAGGATTGCAAGAGAGATACTCAGTTTAGGAAGGTAAGTGAGAGTTAAGAAAAGATGAATAGTGTCTTTTTTATAGAGGGGCAGCGATGTGATGGAGGCCAGACATGGTTATTGGTAATGGCGCCTTTTTTGGGGTTTATATGAATCGTGCTCTTAGGATTTCGGAATTAAGGCGCCAAACACTTTTTCAGAAGATGGAACGCCACCAAGTGAATATGGCTAATTAATAAGTGATTATATTAATTAAGCCATATTGGGGGGTAACTGTTGACATACGAAATAGCAAAAGCCTAAGAAGGAACTTAAGAAAAATTGTACATGTAGGCCCATGAAAAGTACCCAAGCATATAAGCCTAGAAATATATGTCGTCCAGGCCCAATGCACGCCCAGGTAAATTTGTATATAGGCCCAATGTAAATTATCCAAGCCAGGTAGAGCCCAAAATGGACATCGACCAGATCAGAAACGCCCAGGGCGTTGGGCGATTAGAACGGTCAATCACTACATAAGAGTAACCGTTCATAAGCAGTTTTTCTTCTTTTACCATTTTTCCCACGTTGTCAGGAGTTACAAACAGTTGGAGTATCCTGAAGGAGTTACCAGAAGTTAAATCATCATGGGGAAGTTACAGAAGTTAAATCATCATGGAGAAGTTACAGAAGTTGGGTTGAGTCATCATGGGGAAGTTACAAACAGTTGAATCATTATGGAAGAAAGGGGCAGTTATTGGGCGACGAGGTGGTTGCTGGGCGATGAGGAAGAAACCGGGCGATGAGAAGTTTTTATGCAAGACTAAAGGAAAACGTGTGGTAAAACCGTTTGGCAAAGTATAAAAGAAAGAAGATTGAATGACAAAAAGAAGGAAGAACTCTCAAAAAACAGAAAAATGTAATTTCATTCCAGTTTAGTCTTAAATATTTCTTTACATTGAATTCCAGTGTGCTTGTGCCCCTTGGAGGCATTTCGTTTTACTCTCGCATCCTTTGTTACTATTGTAATCTTCATAAATCAAACACCACTTGTTGAGACTTTGTCTCAAGAGGTTTGGCGTCCCTTACACATCGTTTGAATCTTTTAATTGTTAGTGAAGAACACGCTTTCTGCGCGAAACAGTATCAAAAATATTCTTTAATGCAACAATGTTTATTGTGTAAATGTGGCAAATTATTATTAGTTTTTTAGAAAAAAGAAAAAGAGAGAAATATATTGATTGGATAAAAATTTTTAAATTAATAGTGGACATTGTCTTTGACAATGTCTAGAATTAGACATTGTACTAAACACTTTTTAGTATTAATTGTGCTATATTTTTTTGGTTATTTGTCAAAAAAATTACTAGATATTGTACTTTGACATTGTTACATTGGAGATGGAGATGCTCTTATACAACTTTGAGGTTCCCTAGAGGAGATTATATTGAATTTATCTATAACATGTTTTTTTACATGCATTCAGATTCTTTTTTTTTTTCTCTTAAATGTCTTGTACGTACAAATTTTTTATAAATAAGTAAAGACAAAACTTGATCTCCAAGCACATGTTATTGCACATGCTTTGGAAGTACAGTATAATAAATTGTAAAACACATCATGTGACATGGATTGGAATTTGGGGCTATTTTATTTTGTCTTTTATGGGACTTAGACTTTAAGCTATGCCATAAAAAGAAGATTATATTTTGGTGAATTCAAGGTGTGTGTTTGAACGAAGGAGAAAGAAAGCATCATCAATGAGGGAATTATGTATCTTTATGGGGACAGAAAGCTACTCTTCTTCTTTTTAAAAACGTACTTTTTTATCTTCTTCTTTTTAAAAACATACTTTTTTATGAAAAAATTAAAGTTGAGCTCTTCAATAATTCTGGTAGCACAGTACTTTTTGAAATTTTAAACTTTAAAAGTGAAGATTTAGATCTTAATATATTTAAATATGTAAATTTGAAATTATACATAACGAAAATTGTCAATATACATTAAAATTAGAGGTGACAAAACCAGCTCAGTCGTATAACTCGAATTTTGGGTTGGGTTGGTCCTGGTCCAAACAAAACTTGTCCTAAATGACCCGGCCGTCTAGCCCGCTGGACTAGTCGGTCTGACCCGCAAATTTTTATTTTTATTTATTTTTTTATTTATTGATTCTGTTCACTCATTTTGTCAATAGCCATAATACATAATCTAAATAATATCAATTCAAAATGGCATAAGCCCAAGACTCCAATTTAAATTGTTTTTTTTTTTTGAAACATTAGTCCTAGAATCTCAAACTCCAACATAAAATTGTTTAGATTTAATTAAAATTTAATTTAATTCAAGTTTCAATTAAAATTATGTTTGGTGTGATAAGTAAATTATTTATTTTAAATTTACTTGTAAGAAATTTTTTTAATTTAAGTTAAACATGCTTATATCTCAAAGCAATAAGACTAGCATGCTTTTACTATTTATGTTTTAGAAAAACGTGTCAAGAAATAGTTTACAATTAACCAAAAACACATTATTATTTTAAAAGAAATTGATATTTATCTATTGACAAATACTTGAAAGTTCCAATTTTATAAATTAATCTCTTAAAAAAATCTCAAAATATTTATTGTCTAAGTTTATCTAAGATTTTATTTGATGCAATGTATTATATTGTATAAAAAAAATAAAAATAAAAAATAAATAAAATTAAGACTGAGTAGGCCCAATGGGTTGGGCTAGGCTGGGTTAACCCAGTCTAGTTTCAAGTGTGGCTCTATTCTAGTGGGTCGGCCCGTCCCGACCCTGCCCATTTCCTAGTTCTAATTAAAATCACACATGATTAAAAACTGAATGTTAAGTAGTTTGATAATTTTGTCCTCCAACTTTTGGTCATGCAGATTTTAACGTTCGTATTAATAATTTTTGTCACATGGGACCTATATTAAAAGATTTAAATAGGTTGGAGATTTAGAATTTTATTTTTGAAGGTTAGGGACCGAATTCCACACTAATTGAAACGTTAATGAGCTCAACCTTATTTTTTTCCTAATATTGAAAAATTTATTGTGTCACAACATGAGCATGTGTAGTAGGGTAAACATTTTAATCAAAATCGAACCTCTCAAATCGGAACCAGAGGTTCCAGTATGGTTCAAAAAATAAGAAATTAGGAATCGGAACTGAGAACTGAGAACCGACCGAGTCCAGGTCGATTCTTGGTTCTTGAATTGGAACCATGGGTACTCGACTCTGGAATCAAATTTTTAATTTTTTTATAATTTATTTTATTTTATTTACTATTTATTCACTCTTAGCCAACGACCCAACGACCCAACTCAACACAATGATATCAAAGACAAGAGTCCAACTATCAAAGACCTAAACCAAATGCCCAGAATCCACCATCCCTAAACCTAAACTGAATTTATTCAATTCCAAATTTTCAATCGATATTTGATTAGATACACAATACAAACACGATCATCTGTCTCACAATCTTGCTCAACACATAGTGAGATTACGAATGCGAAACTCATCAGTAATTGAAACAAATATTCAATTTTGAGAGGTAATTTTCATTTTCTAACCATAATTTATAGATTTTCAATTTTGGTGTCTATTCTTCCAGTTAATGTTTATATGTTTCAAAAATTGTTTTATTATCTAACATATTTTAATGTTAATGAGTTTGCAATTTTTAATATTTACAAAATATGTTGTCAACTCACAATTTAAAAAGAAAATGTTATATACGTCTGTTCCGATTTGGGTTTGGTTTCAATAATTACATGGACTTGGAATGACTTTATTTATGAAATACTCGAAGTACAACGGATGGTTCTGGGTAATGAAATACTCGGACCGACCCAGCTGACGCCCAGACCTAATGTGTAGCTAAGAAATTTTTTATTTTTTACATGTCCAGATAAGTTAAAAGAAGTAATTGAAATGATTCATAAATAAATCTATAACTTTTATGTAGAAGATGGTAAGAATAAGTTCAGATAATGAAGCCATTGTTTTCTATTAAGGCAGGTTTGAAGCTCTCCTGTCCATTAGCTGAGTTTCTAACTTATTCCATTTTCCTCAAACAAAAAGAAGTTATAAGACAATAAAACTGTAATTCAAGAAGAAGATTGAATATTATAGACTAATTCTGAGATAGGGATCTAATCCGAGACATAAGGGAGTTATTTGTTTAGATCTATTTCATATATGTTATCTTTTCTCTTGTTCATAGTATTGTAAGTCTTACTTTCAGAAGATATATATATATTACTTATTTGAACTTTGACTAATTTATTATTTTAAAAATTACTTATTATTTTAAAAGCACACTTTTTAAACTTTTCCAAACATGAAATAGAATTTCAAAACTTGACTTCCATCCTATTTTTGATACCTTTCAAGTTGTCCCATCAATTGAATTAAAGAGTTATTCTCTCTATAGTTTCAATTACTCATTTTCCTTTTAACTTTTCTTGATACCTCAAAGTTCAGCCTAATAAATTTAATAATGTAGATTCATTATTCATGTGAGAAATTCTAAAAGTAGTCTAGATGCTTCAACCTTGCTTTATGGCACATGATTGAGTTTAATTAGCGTACCAAAACTAAGTAAAGTTTGAACTAGATATTATCAAATTAAATTTTAAGTAGTTTGATTTGTTTACTGGTTGTTTTCTTTTTCACAAATATTGAATTCGCGACTTTTGTACATGGAGAATTTAACATCAATCACCAAGTACCAATTAGAGCGGAAGGGTGTTCCAATCAAATACTATGAATGATTTGAAAAAAATAAAAATTTCGAGGACGTTTGATACAAGGAGAGGATCAAAATGAGAGAAAGAGTAAAAGATATAAAAAATATTTTATTTGCTCGTTTTTAACAAAAAAGATCGAAGAGAAGGAAAAAAGTGAATTCTTTTATTTCATTAAATTACCATTTTTAAAATACATAAAAAGGTTATTTTCATTCTATTCTCCTTCACGTTAACAAAGGGAGGGAAAATGAGTGTAGAATGAAAACAATTTTCTTGTTGAGTTTCATTTCCATTTACTTTTATCTCTAACCAAATGCACCGTTAGATATTTTTTATATTTTCTTGACAAATTATTGAACATTAAATTCATGGACTTACTCAGAAGTTATGGTCAACTATAATAAAAAAATGTTTGGGAGCGGGTGTTTGGAAAGATAATAAAAAACTGTTTGCAGCGGTGGTGGTGGTCTTCTGGGATTGGGTTTTGGGTGGTGGCAGTGGTATTTGGCCGTGGCGGTCTTTGACAAGAAGATGAAACATTTTTTTTATAAATATTTTGTGTTTTTTTGTGTGCCTATTTTTATATTTTTAGTTTTTTTATAATCTCTTACTTAGGTGGATTCCACCTTAATTTTCGTTTTTCTTTTTTCTTTTTTTTTTACTTATTTTTTTTATTTATATAATTCAAAGTAAATATATTTTAGTCTTTTTGATGACAAAATTTACTTTTTAACAGTCAAACGGATGGAAAATGTCTCAAAAGACCATTTGCACAGTGAATTAGTAGGTTAGAGAGTTTTGCGCAAAAATTTGAAGGTTAGGATGAGTTGAGCAGAAGTTGCATAGCTTAGGGACTAAATGCACCAATTTTTCAAGTAAAAAAATAATTTGTTCATTTTTAATAGTTCTGGACGATTAGGACCAATAATATAATTTTTCTTTATTAAGATATTATTCATTTACTAACTTGCGAGTCATTGTCAAAGTGTTAAAAAATGAAAATCGGGAGAAAGAAGGAAAATGATGTGTGTCCCGACAAGTAATTAACGTCGTGGAAAGTGAGTTAGCCTAAAAATTTGTAATACGCGTCAGTTGGGTTGAGCAAAGAATGGGTCAACTCGCTTTAGCGGTCCACGTAACTTTGCTTGTGAGTGAATCTCATTTATCTAACGGCACATATATATTATTTATTGGATAAAGAAACACTCCACCATACCCAAAGTAATTTTTCATGAAGAAATATTTTCACGATAAATTTGATATCCATTTTAAAATGCATAAAAATGTTATTTCCTTTCTATTTTTCCTCCATGTTAACAAACAAGGGATGGAAAAATGAGAATAGAATGAAAACATTTTTCCTCTTTAGTTTCTTTTTTATTTACTTTTCCCTCTAACCAAATGCACCCATAAGCTTTTTTGATTTTTTCTTGAGCAGCTACCCCTACGACCTTACCCCATGTTTGAGAAATTATTGAATGACCAGCTCACAAGTCATGATCAATGCTACAAAAATTTTGCATGTGTGTTTGGTTTATAGACATATTGTCTAACTACAAAGGTAAACTTCACTTTTTTGTCATTGAACTTATAGTGAAATCTTAATTAGGTCATTTAACTTTAATTTTTTGCAATCAGATCATCAAACTTGATTTTATTCTCACTATTCGTTATTTCGTTAGCTCTTGTTACTAAATTTAACGTCACAATTGGATGGAGATGAATAGAGCTCTGAGTATACTTATCCAAATGAATTACTCTCAATTTTAAACACTATTTACTTTCAAATTTTACAACCACGACATAATTGGGCATCATATTTACCTGAAAATGTAAAACACGTTAGATTGCTATCAATTTTTAAAGTTGACGTAAGATTGTAACGTTAAATTTTGTAACTAGAATTAACAGCATTGGAAGTGAATTGAAGTCCTATAATCTAAAATAAACGAGTTAAGTTGAGTGTTCACTGAAAATTCAGTGATCACAACTGCAATAAAAAGTCAAAAATTAATTTGTTCATTTTTAAAGGTTAAGGTGAGTGATAAATGGGGACCAATAATACAAAATCCACTTATTAAGTTATTATTCATTGACTAATTGGCAAGCTATGGTCAATGTCTTGAGAATATAAAATCACGTCGGATTGGAAAGAGAAAGAAAGAAAACAATGCATGTCCCGACAAATAATTAATATCGTGTAAAGTGAGTTGTCTTGAAAATTTATACAATGAGGTGGTCTTGTTGAGAAAAGAACATGTCAACTTGCTCCAACGATCCATGTGGCTTGGTTTGTGAGTGGATCTCATTTATCAGGCAATATAGATATCTTATCTATTGATCAAGCAATACCCCCACCCTATTCCACCCCACCCCAGGTAATTTTCCATGAGGATTTTTTTCACATGATAGGTAGGGGGAAAAAGAAAGAAAAGAAAGGGTAGTTCTAAGTTAATGTTAGGTTACTTAAAAAGGATCCATAATACTAGACTCATAGTCGATTTGATATGAGTTTGATGGATTCAAGTTTGATTTGATTCGAATTTATCTCATTCAATGAGGGTCAATTTGAAAAATTCGAGATTGATTTAATTCGATCACGGATCAATTTAATTCTACTGACTATTGTATATTACAAACAAGAATTTTTGTTTTTTAATTTTTACAATAAGGTTATTCAAAACATGCTACATCGTATATAAACACCATTGGTTGATGAAATTAAATTAGATTGGTCAAAATACAATTTCTAATATTAAAATTTTTATGTTAGTGGGTGTTTGTATACTTTTCGTGTCTAGCACAATAATGCTTCAATTTTTCTTTCAAACAATGCTGAAAGACTAAGACTTCAAAACACTATTTTGTGGCACAACATTGATGTGATTTGCTTAAGTGGAATTGATATATTTGTCCAACCTAATGCTCGTTATTTTAACATTGCTTACAATATTTTATTAATGTATAATTATTAATTATACTTTAAAACGATTCAAAGAATTTGCTTAGAAGTCCATAGAGAATATGGTTTTGAGTGTGGAGATTCTAAAATAAGAATAATGTTATAAATATCTATGGTCTATGTATGTTACTCGTTTGGCTTAATGATTCCTCCATCCACAAGTTATCTATACAATGCCTACCACTAGCAACCTCACAATGGTTGCCATGACACAAAGTTTATGTATAATCTAAATCCTCCTTTTGAATTCTTCTCATCATTCATTTAATATTACATAAAACTTGTTGGTCATCAACGAAGCGACACTAGTGTACCCTTGGATCTATTGACTCATTGACGTCTAATGCCACCATAATTGTGTGTTACACCCACTGCAACAATCACAATTTTCATTAGATCATTATGTACACCATAACCAATGGTTATGAATCTAAAGTTTGAACAATTTTCTTTTAAAGTGAAAAATTCATTATTACAAAATAAAAAGACTTGATATCATAACATGTGTAGTGAATTCAATTAGAGTGGTGTCATCTCAACATTAGTTAGAGTGTTGTGACTCCACATGAATAATAGTGAAAATTTTGGAAAGAAAAAAGATCACGATGGACTAAAGGGATCTGTTTGAAATTTCAAAGACCAAATTAAGATTTTAGAAGAAAGCCAGGGACCATAAGTGCAACAAAACTAAATATGGAACGAAACTTGTAAGTTTAGACACACTATTTTAATCAAACATGTTTTGCTCCAACCTAATATTATTAAAATCCTTGGTAAATTAAATTGAATTATAAAACAATTCATAGCTTTTATTATGTATATTTTTATTTTGTAACATCCAAACATGCTCTTGCATTTGACGGGTATATCGTGTGATAACCTATATTTTAAATATTAATCCGACATGACTCAGAAAAGTTAAGGATCAAAAGTTTAAGAATTTAATTAGAGTTGAAAACGTATTTTAAAAAATTAAATAAAATTTGAAAATTAGTAAAATATTATCTAAGATTCACTTGTATTTTGTTTTGTAATTTTTTTTCAATTGATACTGATGAGTCGGCTCTAGTTCTTATACCATTTGTGTTAACCCAAACGAACTCAAGTCTTGGGCACCTAATTACGGCAAGTCTTTAGTCATGAAAATTATGTTTAACAACTTTAATTAACCATTTGAATAATGACTCAAAATAAAAAAATATTAAGACACATATATATTATTATTTAATATATAATTTCTTACTTGTTTCATTAATCATGCATGCTGATGCAAACTCCAGTGAAAGTGACGACAATGCAATAATGGAATTAAACAAGAAAATTTTGATATTGTGTAGTTTAATATAATATAAGATGATAGAAGGATAATTTTAATAAAATCGACAAAACAACTTTTCAAAGAAATCATGACAATATTTTAAGATATATACTACAGTCACTAAATAAAATATCAAGCTTGTAATTTATGTTTACACGCGTTAGTCGAGTTGAGCAAAAAACTGGTCAACTCACTTTGACAGTCCATGTGACTTTGTTTGTGAAAATTTTTTTATGACAAATTTGATATCCATTTTAAAATACAAAAAAAAAATGTTATTTTCATTCTATTTTCCTTCCATGTCTACAAACAAGGGAGGGAAAATTGAGAGTAGAATGAAAAAAGTTTTCCTCTCAAGGTTCATTTTCATTTGCTTTTTCCTCTAACCAAATGCAACCTTAGATTTTTTTGATATTTTCTTGAGCAGCTACCCTTACACCATGCTCCAGAAATTATTGAATAGTAAATTGATGGACTAACTCTTAAGTCGTGGTCAACGTTACAAAACTATTTTTTGCCGGTGTTTATGTTGTACATTAGATTATCTAACTACAAAGGTTAACTTCACTTTTGGTTGTTGAACATATAGGCAAATCTTAATTAGGTCATTCAACTTTAATTTGTCTCAAATCGGATGATCGAACTTTATTTTACTTTCAATATTAGTTATTTTATTAGCCCTCGTTACTAAACTTATTGTCCCAATCAGATGGAGATAAATAGAGCTCTAAGTATACTCAATCAAATAAATCAAATCTCAATTTCAAACATAATTTATTTTTAAACTTTACAGCCACTACATAATTAGACAGCACGTTTACCTGAAAATGTAAGATATGATAGATAGCTATCAATTTTTAATGTTGACAGAAGATTGTGACGTTAAGTATAACATTGAAAATTAATTGAAGTCTTGTAATCTAAATGAAATGAGTTGAGTTGAGTGAGCTAATTGAAATTTCACTAAAAATTCAGTGACCAAATTTGAGATTAACTCGCAACTGAAAAGTTAAAAACTAATTTGTTCATTTTTAAAGGTGAAGGAGAATGATAAATAGGGACAAATAATACAATTTTCACTTATTAAGTTATTATTCATTGACTAATTGGCAAGCTCTGGTCAACGGGTGGGGTTAGAATGAGAAAAAAAGGAAAACAATGCATGTCCCGACAAATAATTAATATTGTGTAAAATGAATTGTTTTGAAAATTTGTAAAATGTGGTGGTAATGTTGAGTAAAGAACGGGTCAACTTGCTGTGACGATCTATATGGCTTGATTTGTGAGTGGATCTTATTTCTCAGGCGGCATTAATATCTTGTATATTGATCAAGCAATACCCCACCCCACCCCAAGTAATTTTTTATAAGGATTTTTTTTCCCACATGGTAGATAGGGAAATATAAGAAAGGGTAGTTCTAAGTTAATGTTAAGTTACTTTAAAGAGGATTGATAAGACTCGACTCATAGTAGATTTGATAGATTCAAACTTGAATATGATTTGAATTTATCTCCTTCAATGAGGGTTAATTTGATAAATTCTAATGAGGGTGAATTTGTCAAATTCTACTGACTAATTGTATATTACAAAAAAAAAAAAAAAAAAAAAAAACATTTACAATAAAGTTATTCAAAACATGCTACATAGTATATAAACAATATTGAGTACTTGTTTATTTTTCGTGTCTAGCAAAATAATGCTCACCAATTTTTCCGTCAAACAATGCTAAAAGACTAAGACTTCAAGACACTATTTTGTAGCACAACATTGATGTGATTTGCTTAAGTGAAATTGATATTTGTCCCTAATGCTCATTAATTAATTACATGGCGTGCAATATTTTATTAATGTGTAATTATAGTTTAGAATGACTCAAACAATTTGTGTAGAAGTCCATAGAGAATATGATATTGAGTGTGAAAATTTTAAGATAAGAACGATATTATAGATATCTATAGTCTGTATTGTATATATTATTGGATGAAATTCGTTATCCTCCACTAGTGATAGCAACGGGGCGGATTTGGATCGGTACCGTGCAATAATTATAAAAGATCCAAATCCACGGATTGATTCACCATTTCTCTGAGCAGATTGGGTCGGGGGCGGATCAACTGCTTTGATCCGTAGACTAATCTGTGGATTTTTTTTTGTCATTCAAAAAATTAATTACCCAGCACGCTGTTTCTTTTCTTATTTTTTCTCTTCTTTTTCTTTCTTTTCTTTCTTATTTTCCCCTTCTTTTGTATATTTATTTTTCAAATGGGGAGAATTGGATTGGGGCACACATGATCCGAACCGGTCTGCTGATCCACGAATCAGAAAATTTTAGCTCCGCTCTGATCAGGTATCCATCGAGTTTGGAACGGATCGGATATTTTCACCATCCTTATCCTCCACCCACAAGTTATCCATACAATACCAAACACTGCAACCACACAATGGAAGCCCTAAGACAAAGCTTATGAATTATCTAAATCTCATTTTGACTTCTTCTCATCACTCATTTATTACATAAAATTTGTTAGTCATCAACGAAGTGCCACCAGGGTGCCCATGAATCTATTGACCCGTTGCTGTCTAATGCCGCCACACTCATGTGTGCTACACCCACTATTTTCATTAGATCAAGTATACTAGAACGAATAGTTATGAATCTAAAGTTTAAAGACATCACTATCGAATATTTTTCTTTTTAAGGAAAATTTCGTTATTACGAAATAAAAAGACTTGATATCTTGACGTATGTAGTGAATTTAATTTGAGCAGTGTCATCTCCACAAGAATAATAGTGACAAAATTTGGAGAAAACAAAAGATCATGATGAACTAAAGGGTTTGGTTTGAAACTTAAAGATCAAATTAGGATTTTGGAATAAAACCCGGGACCATTGCTAATGGGACCATTGATGCAACAAACCTAAATATGGAACGAAACTTGTAAGTTCAGACTCACTAATTTATTCAGATACGTTTTCCTCCAACCTAATACTATTAAAATCTTATCTTGTCAACCAGTTCATTAGTTAAATTGAATTATAAAACAACTTACAAATTTTATTATGTATATTTTTAATCTGTAACATCCAAATATGCTCTTTAATTTTGCTGGCAACTCATGTGATAACCTATTTTTTTAAACTGATTCGACATGACTGAAAAGGTTAAGGATCAAAAGTTGAAGAGTCGAAGAAGTAGTTAAAAATTTAAATAAAAATTGAAAATTAATAAAATATTATATATGGTACTTCACTTAGATTTTGGTTTGTAATCGGATCGATTCCTAAATTTTCCAATCGAACTGATGAGTCAACTCTAGTTATTACTATTAGTGATAAGCAAAACTAATAAGGCAAGTCGTGAGTCATGACAATTATGTTTAACAACTTTGATTAACCATTTTAATAATTACTTAAAAAAAAAATATTAAGACACAAATATATTATTATGTTTTCCTTTTATTATTTTAATATTTAATTTCTTTCTTGTCTCATTAATTGTGCATGCTGATGCAACTCCAGTGAAATTGATGACAATGCATAAGGGAAATGAATAATGCTAGATGAACATCAAATTGGATATAAAGTTAGATCACTATGTCTAAAATGTCAAATTTGTCCTTTAAAAAGACCTAATTCAAATTCTTATTTATGTCTTTTCAAATGACATATTTGATATTCTATCCATGGTGGTCTAACTTTATGTCCAAGTTGTTGTTCATCTAGCATTTTTCAAGGGGAATAGACAAGAAATTTTGAGATTTTGTGCATAAGGTTTTGAACCCATCAGATGTACCTTCAAAAACGAACTTAAGACATATTTGAATGCTCACCGGAGTTAATATGGTCAGTTAGAGTTTTCCATTCTATCTTATATTAAAACATTAATTTTCTTGTCTTCATAGTAAAATTGTGCTTCTATTTCCACTTACCTATTACTTAGTCATAATATAGTATTTTTTATGAGTCATAAACATGTGATGAATAGTAAATACATATATATTTGTGCGTGCGTGGGCGCATTTGCATATAAATATAATTTTGAGATTTGATTGACCACATAATGTATAGTGAATACGTGCATGCGTACGATCATAATATCATATCTAGCTAACTCGAACAAAGAAGTGTATGAATATATAACTTAATAATCAACTCCTAAACCGGAGATTGAATTGGTTAGTCAATAACTAAATTTTACATTATTTTGATGACCAAGAGTCATTAAAAATCATTGAGTTTATGCCTCTTAATATTTGTATGATCACTTGGGTACATCTGTGCAATAGTATAAACTAATAAAGAACGTAGTTCTACGATGAATAAACTTGATGTCTTTCGAGTATTGATATTGTATTCTTGAAAAAAAAAATTCAATGGAGCTGAGATAAGTGATAAGTGTTATTTTACACTTATCTAGACTATCAAAAGTGGACTATTGTAAGTGCTCATAAGTACTTTTCTACTTAATTGTGTGTTGATTTAATTAATTCAGGTCAAAACCCAAGATTGGATGGAATTGGAGAAAAGCAAAGCGAAAAGGACTGAAAGTGTACGAAAACTTGGAGATGGGGGTCAACTTGCAAACATCCAAAAGTTGAAGGACATGGGGTGCAAATAAAAGAGGACTAAATTGAAATATAAGAAGAAATCAGAGGACTAAAATGACTACAATCAAAAGTTGAAGGACCACAAGCGCAGAATGGATATAAAATTGTGCTGGGCGAACGCCCTACATCAAAGCTGGGCGCACGCCCAGCTGAAGAAGTAACCATCAGAGGCAAAAACCTAAGCCTGGGCGTACGCCCCAAACATGCCTGGGCGTGCGCCCAGGCCATTTTTTACCTGCGGATTTTCTGATTATTTTGTTTCCTTTTTTTTGAGTCCCAATGCAATTAGGAAACTTGTAGTCCACGATTTTTAGGATTTTGAGGGATCTTTTAGGTCATCTTGAGAGACCTATAAATAGGACATATACACTCATAATTGGGGGTCGAAAAATCTTGTAAAAATCATATTGAGAGAGAGAGATACCAAGAGACGAAGAACAAAGGCGGAATTGAAGATTGGAGCTTGAAGACAAGGATTTCTTGGTGCAAGATATTCAGCGTTTCTTACTCTATTATTTTCAAGATCCGGTTATGTCTTTCCTTCTCTTCATCTTTTCTTTCTCCCGAGCCATGAATAGCTAGATTTAATGTTTGGATGAACGATGTAGCCTAAGTTTAATTCTTTAATGTCGAATCTCAAGTTTTGAGTTATAAATTATTTATGTATTTGATTTTACTTCTTCTCTTCATGCTTGAGATAATTGGCCATTATTTGTCATTGATTTGTGGATTGTAATGAATCGAGAGGTGAATTATTAATCTAGACCACGTAGTAAAATCTGGCAATTGGATAAAAGGTAGAGATACGCCTTTGTTATTGTCACGGTCTTGAATTGAATTCTTAGGAGATTTAATGCATCTAATTAAGGACCATTCTGACTGCCTAAGTTGACTTAATTAGATAGGACTAATTTGAACTCGAGAGAGGTAAATTAGGTTAAATTTGTGAATTCGACCGAATACAACTTTGGGAAGAAATCTTGAGAGGAGAAATTAGAGATGATAACTAGGTGAATTCGTTTGTCCAAACGCTTTAACCATCATATTTTATTAATTCTTGATTTCTGCTTTATTATTATTTTCGAAGAATCCAAAGTTCTAGCTTAAATATTCAAATTCAATTGATTTTAAATTATTTTCAATAGATTAGCACTTTGATTAATTTAACTAGTATCTAAATAAGATAGTCTTCGTGGGATCGATAATCCGGACTCAAAAAGTCCACTTTATTACTTGTTAACGATATTGTGCACTTGCAATCACATTATTTTCTCAACAAGTTTTTGGCGCCGTTGCCGGGGACTATTCTTATTTAATATTAGTTTAGATTAATTTTTTGTGTTAGTTTTATTTTTTTATTGTTTTATTTATTATTATTATTATTATTATTAATTTCTTTTATTATTGTTATTATTACTATTTTCCTTCTTATCTGTTTATTTTCATTCATGTTTATTTCTTATTTATTATCAGTCTTAAATTAATTTTTATAGTTAAATTGTTTTTAGCTTGATACTCTTTTCCTTTTGTTTCTTTTTTACTACAGAAAAGGGTGTTTGTTGCATGCCCCGTACGCAAGGCGACAATCTTGAGATTTTCGATCCTGAGATTGAGCGTACTTTCAGACGAAGACGCAAGGAACACAACCAAAAACAGAAAGACCGGCAACAAAATCAGATGGTAGATGCACAAATAAGACGAGAGTTTGAACAAGAGGCTGCAAGAGCAGCCGCTGTAGAAGCAGCCCGAATGGCAGCTCAGCAAATTCAACAACACGAAGAACAGGAAGAAGATGACGATGGAAATATGCCAATGGCTCAGTTCCTAACTCCAGCAGCAGCTCCTGATCGTTCAAGCATTATCTATCCAGCTTTTGGTCGGAACGACTTCCAACTAAGAGCCGACATGATTAATCTTTTCAGCAACAACCTACAGTTCTATGGAAAGGCGACTGAAAACCCTAATACTCATCTCTCCAGATTCCTACGTATGCTCCATAATTTTCAGTTTCACGGAGTGAATGAAGATGCTATTAGACTCCGATTATTTCCCTACACTTTGAGGGATGGGGCTCTGGAATGGTTAGACTCAGAACCACATGCTAGTATCACAACCTGGGATGATTTGGCTAGAAAATTCTGCAACAAATACTTTTCACCAGCTAAAGTAGCAAAGATGAAGTTGGAAATTTCTACCTTCCAACAACTGGAGGGCGAAAGATATCATGAAGCTTGGGACAGATTCAAGGAATTGCTCAGAAAATGTCCAAATCATGGCATAAAAAAAGGGCAACAGGCTCAATATTTTTATTCTGGGCTATCTCCTCAGTCTAAATCGACAGTGGACTCCTCTGCAAACGGGTCCATCGCGAATAAAAATGTCAACGAAGCATGGGATCTCTATGAGCTGATTGCAAACACACAGACCATGTTTTCATCTGATCGTACCACTCCAAGAAAAGTAGCAGGCATACATGAGATTGATGGTCTGTCAGCTACCAATGCACAACTTGCTACATTGACAAAGCAGGTGGAGCTCTTGGTCAGAACACAAATGCAGGGAGTGAATGCAATCCAAGCAACCATCATATGCGAGAACTGTGGAGCTAACCATTCAACATCTGATTGTATGTTGTTGGCCTCTCCAGAACAGGTCAATTTTGTGCAGAACAATACACATCAGCAGTACAATCCATATTCACAAACATACAATCCAGGTTGGAAGCAACATCCCAATTTTAGATGGTCTGAGAATCAACACAGTGGTAATGCCTATAATGCTCAGCAAGAAAGAGGACCGAGTTTAGGAGAGATGTTCAAACAGTATATGCAGAAAACTGATCAAGCATTGGAGCGATTGGACATCAACAGTCAAAATCAGCAAGCGTCTATCAGAAAAATAGAGACTCAGATTTGTCAGTTAGCCCTACAATTGTCAGATAGAAAACCAGGCACTTTACCCAGCACTACAGAAACAAATCCAAGAGAACAGGTAAATGCCATCACTACTAGGAGTGGGGTACAACTGCCAGAAATTCTTGTGACAAGAACAGAGAAAAATGATGATTAAGGAAGAAGAAACTGGGCAGCAGCATGAGAAATCAAAAAAAGACGTTGCACAAGAATCTGCTGAATCATCACAAGTGAGGGTGCCAATTCCTGTCAAAGCTTATGTGCCACCAATTCCATTTCCTCAGAGGCTACATAAGAACAAGCTCGACAAGCAGTTTGAAAAATTTCTTGAAGTTTTCAAGAAACCGCATATCAACATTCCTTTTGCCGACGCATTAGCTCAAATGCCATTGTATTTGAAATTCATGAAAGAAATGTTGTCCAAGAAGAGAAAACCTGATGAAAACGGGACAGTGGCTTTAACTGAGGAATGTAGTGCTATTCTGCTAAATAAGTTACCTCCGAAGTTAAAAGATCCAGGGAGTTTTAAATTACCTTGCACAATTGGAGAATTTTATAATTTTAATGCTTTATGTGATTTAGGTGCAAGTGTAAATTTAATGCCTCTTTCTGTCTACAGGAGATTAGGGTTGGGAAAAGTGAAAGCAACAAGTGTATCTCTACAGCTTGCTGATAGATCGATCAAATACCCACGGGGTGTAGTTGAGGATGTGCTCATCAAGGTGGAAAAGTTTTTCTTTCCAGTTGATTTTATTGTCCTTGACATCGAAGAGGATCGCAATATGCCAGTCATTTTGGGACGACCATTCTTAGCAACGAGTCGGGCCCTTATTGATGTTGAAAAGGGTGAGCTAATCTTGAGGGTACAGGATGAACGAGCAGTATTCAGTATGTACACCATCCCCGAGCAACCAATCGACCTTGAGGAGTGCTTTAGAGTTGATGAAGGGGTAATAATTGGCAAAGAAAACTGCAAACCAGACACAGGTGGACTAGTTGCACCGATTAAAGATGAAAATGGTCGATTTAAAATATGGAGAGCAAAGGATAAATCATGCAAAGCTAGTAAGAGCAACCAATGCAAGACTTCCAAAGCCCAGTTCAAGCCTCCATAAATGATACTTGCATTAAGTCGAGCTCTAGACTAAAAATCGAGCGCTTAATGGGAGGCAACCCATTTTCCTATCCCTTACATGTTCATTGCATTGCATGTAGAATTTTAGGACTGCATTAGGAAGTAGAGCACGTTTCCCATTTTTTTTTAGTGATTAAGTATAGTTAATCATCATTTTTTTCATATTTCAGGTTGCACATCGTCATTCCAATCCAATGCGTACTGATGAGCTAAAAGTCCGATTGTTATCTCCACGCCTTTTGCCTCGGGTTGACTCTTTCCTTTTTATTTATTTCGTTTTCTTTTGTCACATTGAGGACAATGTGAACTTTAAGTTTGGGGGTGACTTTGAGTATTTTTGTTATTTTTTTTGTGAGTATTTTTGTTATTTTTTTTGTGTGTTAAAAAAAAAAAAAAAAAATTTAGTTGTGTGCTTGTATATTGGATAGCCTTGCCGGCCTATGATGATATTATTTGAAACTGATATCAATTCATGAATTATGACTAGGTTATGCTACTTATGCTTGTTTTATAGACTTTACTTATCCATGTGAGATACGATTAAGTGTGATTTATGGTCATGAATTTCACTACGCTAGGTTGGTATATTGAATAGAATACAGTGAAAGAGTAGTGAATCTTAGTTGAAAAAACCAAAACTACCAATTGACAACTCAATCACCTAACCAGTTGAGAGAATAGTTTGGGGGTGGTTAAACCAATGCAGAAGTTGTTTGGATATGTGTTGATTCCGTGCTTGAGTAATATATGTGTGGAGTGTACTTTGGCTACCAAGTAGAATCTAGGTATTGACCGGATGCTAGGAATCTAATCCCCGCTTCTTTATCTTGCAAAAAAAAAAAAAAAAAAAAAAAAAAAAAAAAAAAAAAAAATTGAAAAGCATGGCACTTGCATTATCTTATACCTCTCTTCGTAGCCTAGTTGACTCGAGTGATAAAGTCCATTGGAGTTCTCAAAACTCGGTGCCCTAAGGTTTAATAGACCTGGGAGCCATCGGCCTAAAGCTCGTTACAAGGGTCATCTAGAAAGCTTAAGGGAGTGAGGTCTTACACATAAGATAGTCAAAAAAAAAAAAAAAAAAAAAAAAAAAAAAAAAAAAAAAGAAAGAAGCAAGATTGAGCATTTGTGCGCATAACTTGGGGATTTAGATAACTAGTGGGTTTGACTTACCTAGTGGAAGCTCGATGGCCAAAGCATTCAATAAAAGGAGAATCATCACAGATCTAGATAGCAATTGTATTGGCTAGATCTAACCAAATTTTGAGCGGTAAAAGAACAGGTGTTTGAAGACAACTTTAGAGTTAATACCCAGGGTGAGAAAATTGAATATCGGTTGGGGGGTGTGTATTCTTACGAGCGAGAAAGGAAATATTTGACCATTGAGGGCATGATATCACCAACCTAAAGGCTTATGGTGATTGAAGTGACTATGCGTACACACTGATATCTGTCAAGCATCGGATAAGTCAAAATGATTGATTTTGGTAGCATGATTTAGAAGTTTTATCATGAATTGTGTGATTGTTTCAAAAACATGAGGCAAATGCGGCAAGATATCCACTATAGTATATTTTAATATTGTTTGTTTGTTTGTTTAAGTGATTAGTTATGTTCGAGGACGAACAATTGTTCAAGTTTGGGGGTATTTGATAAGTGTTATTTTACACTTATCTAGACTATCAAAAGTGGACTATTGTAAGTGCTCATAAGTACTTTTCTACTTAATTGTGTGTTGATTTAATTAATTCAGGTCAAAACCCAAGATTGGATGGAATTGGAGAAAAGCAAAGCGAAAAGGACTGAAAGTGTACGAAAACTTGGAGATGGGGGTCAACTTGCAAACATCCAAAAGTTGAAGGACATGGGGTGCAAATAAAAGAGGACTAAATTGAAATATAAGAAGAAATCAGAGGACTAAAATGACTACAATCAAAAGTTGAAGGACCACAAGCGCAGAATGGATATAAAATTGTGCTGGGCGAACGCCCTACATCAAAGCTGGGCGCACGCCCAGCTGAAGAAGTAACCATCAGAGGCAAAAACCTAAGCCTGGGCGTACGCCCCAAACATGCCTGGGCGTGCGCCCAGGCCATTTTTTACCTGCGGATTTTCTGATTATTTTGTTTCCTTTTTTTTGAGTCCCAATGCAATTAGGAAACTTGTAGTCCACGATTTTTAGGATTTTGAGGGATCTTTTAGGTCATCTTGAGAGACCTATAAATAGGACATATACACTCATAATTGGGGGTCGAAAAATCTTGTAAAAATCATATTGAGAGAGAGAGATACCAAGAGACGAAGAACAAAGGCGGAATTGAAGATTGGAGCTTGAAGACAAGGATTTCTTGGTGCAAGATATTCAGCGTTTCTTACTCTATTATTTTCAAGATCCGGTTATGTCTTTCCTTCTCTTCATCTTTTCTTTCTCCCGAGCCATGAATAGCTAGATTTAATGTTTGGATGAACGATGTAGCCTAAGTTTAATTCTTTAATGTCGAATCTCAAGTTTTGAGTTATAAATTATTTATGTATTTGATTTTACTTCTTCTCTTCATGCTTGAGATAATTGGCCATTATTTGTCATTGATTTGTGGATTGTAATGAATCGAGAGGTGAATTATTAATCTAGACCACGTAGTAAAATCTGGCAATTGGATAAAAGGTAGAGATACGCCTTTGTTATTGTCACGGTCTTGAATTGAATTCTTAGGAGATTTAATGCATCTAATTAAGGACCATTCTGACTGCCTAAGTTGACTTAATTAGATAGGACTAATTTGAACTCGAGAGAGGTAAATTAGGTTAAATTTGTGAATTCGACCGAATACAACTTTGGGAAGAAATCTTGAGAGGAGAAATTAGAGATGATAACTAGGTGAATTCGTTTGTCCAAACGCTTTAACCATCATATTTTATTAATTCTTGATTTCTGCTTTATTATTATTTTCGAAGAATCCAAAGTTCTAGCTTAAATATTCAAATTCAATTGATTTTAAATTGTTTTCAATAGATTAGCACTTTGATTAATTTAACTAGTATCTAAATAAGATAGTCTTCGTGGGATCGATAATCCGGACTCAAAAAGTCCACTTTATTACTTGTTAACGATATTGTGCACTTGCAATCACATTATTTTCTCAACAATAAGTGGCTAATGTCACCCTCATGTAATCAGCGCAAATTGGTATTTGAAGTTTTATAAACATTCAAGAGTAATTTGGGTTCATTTCTACTAGAAAAATTTGTTACATAAACATTCGTAGGTCGAGTTAGATCAAAAATCAAATTTTCATTTAGCAATACCTTATAACTTGAGGTCGTGGGCTGAACAAAATGACAAAGAAAAATAGCAAAGAAGTGTGGAAGGCTTTGTGTGTTATGCCACGTAAATCTTTTATCTAAATGTTTGGGAAATTGCGCAAATATTGCTCCTAACCTTTGTTTTTAGTGAAGAAATGGTCCATAAACTTTGTTTTTTGGAGAGCAGTTCCTAACTTATATATTTTAGTGCACAATTAGTCCTTATTTTACAAAAAAAAGAGACAAAAATACCCTTATTTTCAATTAAAAAAAATTACAATTGTATTTCTAACATTTACAAAATGTGCAATTATGTCCGATACATTTATTAAATAATATTTAATTTATCACATTAAATATATCACTATCGTCGTGTCAATTAAATTTTTCATAAGAGAAAAATATAAAATTATTATGTTTTAGGCAATGTTCTAAAAACGTAAAGTGTGGCAAGGTGTAGAGGCCAAGTTTCAAGCTTTTTGGGTCTAGGCGAGGCTTAGACAGGGGTGAGGCGTGAGCAAGGTGTGAAAAAGCGTTTTTTAATTTTTAATATTATTTTAAATATTAAAAAAAGAGAAAAAAATATTTTTAACTAAAAAACGCGCGTCTAAGCACGCCTAGGCGTAACTAAGCGAGCCTAGGCACGTGCTTTTTAGTTAAAAATTTAGTCGAACAAAAAAGTGCATACCTAGGGCCTAAGCGAGGCGTGGAGGTCAAGCTTCGCGGCTAGGCGCGCTTTTTAGAACACTGATTTTAGGTATATGTAATTGCTATGTGATGTGAAAATTTTGAATAAAAATTAAGTTAAATAAATAATAAAATGGCGTATATAATTTTATGATATTGAACTAATCTTATTATATTTTTTTAACATAAAAATACTAACAAAAATTAATTTACACATTATGTGTTCTTTATTTTTGAACAATAATAAAACTATAAATTAAAATATGAAGAATACAATTTTTGCTCTAATATTGTAGTTAATAAACGAATAGCTCAATTAAATAAAAATATTTTAGTTTCAAGTTTGTGGCAAAGTTTTTTTTTTTTTTTATGTTATAACGATAAAATTAAATTTTAAATTTTAAATACTATGATTACTTAATAATAATAAAATAATTTTAACTAGTATACCGTTTCCTTGTGGTGGGATCCGATCGTATTTTTATTATGTTGATGGATTGAGGTAGTGAACAAATTTTGGAGATGATCGGTGGAAGAAAGTGATCTATTGAGGAAGATGGATTAAGGTGGTGATCAAATTTTAAAGATGATCGATTAAGGTAGATGAATCGAAACGGTCAGCAAATTTTGAAGGAGATGATTTTTTGAAGGGATAAATTGAAGATATAGTGACACACGAACGTTTAAGTACTTTGTTCTTCTCATGGTGGAGAAAACTCCATACATTCGTGATTAACACGTGTTAATAATTATAAGCTTAAATTTTAGTTATTTTATAATAGTTTGTAAAATATACAAAATAATTTAATATATTATCAATTTGTTAGTTTCTTTTAATTTTTTATAAAAAATAAAAGTATCGGACTCATTTGTACTTTTTACAAATGTTATGAATCCAATTAAAAATAAGGACATATTTATCTTTTTAATCAAATAAAGATCATGCACACTAAAACACATATGTTAGGTACTTCTATGTCAAAAAATAAAGGTTAATGATCATTTTCACATTGAAGACAAAGGTGAGAGACCATTTACGCCAATTTTCCTAAATGTTTTAAAGGAAGAATCATTTACATGTCTCTAGATATTGAAATTCATCAACAATTAAAAAAATATATTTTAATAAGATTTTGTGATTTTGTCTCAATGATGGATTTACTATACAACATAAGTCTTAGGCTACATTTGAGATTGATTAGGTATTTTGCAAATTTATCAAAAATTAATTATGTACTATGTGATAGTATTTTTGAAAATCATCCCTTGTCAAATTTTGCTTGTTACTTTTTCAATTATTTATAATTAAAATATCAATTTTAACCTTAATTAATTAAATTAATTTAATTTCTACTATATGGAATATACTTTTATTTTGTAATTTTATAAAATTTGTGATATAATAGATAATATAATTGTTTTCATTTTAAATTAAGTACAGTGAATAACAATGTCTTAGAAAAATATTTGATAATATTACATATTGTTATAAAAGTAAAAATAACTATCAATACAATAATTCAAAAGGATGTTGTTATAATTAATATCTATTTTAGTAATTGTATACAAGCAAATCAAGAAATCATTTTTGTTTACCAAATGTTAAAATACTGATTTTAAAATATACAACAATTTTGAAACATAAGTTTACGAAACACTTAACTGATTCTTCATTCAGTTAAATCTTTTTTCATTTTTCAGTACATCAAAAACTAACTCTCTTAAAATCAGAGCAGTATCAAAACCAAGCCTTATACAACTTTGAGGTTCCCTAGAGGAGATTATATTGAATTTATCTTTAACATGTTTTTTTACATGCATTCAAGTTCATTTTTTTTCTTAAATGTCTTGAACGTACAAATTTTTTATAAATATATAACGACGAAATTGGATCTCATAATATTTATCTACTCTAATATTATGTCAAAACCAGCCCATATTTCCATAAAATAGTACTAGTTGAATTTTTATTATGCACATGTGTTACCACTCGATTTTAGTAAAGCTTTCATGTCATCAAATGCTTAGTAAATGTCTCATCTAGGCCTAGTTCAGGCCTCGCTATGGCCTTATAGGCCCAGTAAGGGCCTTCCAGATTCATAAAGTCCCATAAACTCGATGAAGGCCTTAGGGGCCCAACAAGGGCCTCTTAAATTCTTAGAAGGCATTAGAGGCCCATTGACCATCTTAGCATTCTTGAATCAGAGTATTGCGAGGCCCATGAAGGGCCTTGGCACTCATGGCCGGTCGAGAGAGCCTTGCCGGACTTTGTATTTATTATAACAAGCAGAAAGCACGATATTTTGGGATAACTAGATAAGTAATTAAAGAAAGGTTGTATTTGATTGCCATAAGGATTCTCACAGGGAAAACGAATACCAATCTCCCAATAATTAGGCAACACAATATTGGAAATCTAATTAGATAAGGACTGAAATTTGGGAGATTGTGTCCATGTCCAATTACACTTCATCTTATAAGGAAGAAGAATCCGATCAGAGTTCTAATTGATTGCTTACACATAATAATTAGGACTCTGCAGATATAAATACAAGGACTCCGATTATTCTAAGGTACGATTTTGATTAAGCACCTTTTGCACATTAATTTTACCTCTAAACTCTGCTTAAATCTCTGCTTGCTTGTCCCTACCACACACAATTTTTTTTGTTCTTCATATATTATTCTATATACCGGCAGTTGACTTGATCGTCGGAGTACCAACGATCGCCGGACCCTTTTTCTCCAGTGATCTTGGTGTCTAACGATCGTTCTAGTGTGCAGGTAACATACAGGTTGGCAACTTCTGAAATTTCAAATAGGTCCTTACACTTCTAATAACTTTTGTTCTCAAAAGTTGTCAAACAAAACTAAATAGGTCTTTCCACCCAACCTCATTAGTATTATTTTACTTGAAAAATCCTAAATCATAATATTTTCTCAAAATTTAACTTGTCCCTAAAATTTACAACATTCCAAATTGCTCCTCAAACTTGCGCAAATTGCATTAATGGCTCTGAATGTCAATATTATCTTATGATCATCCTGAAAATGATACCTCAAGTCTAAAAATCATAAACATGCAACTTTTCTTAAATTGTAGTTTGATCCATCAGCTTTGTAAATATGAAAATTAAGTCTCCAATGTCTTTCCAATTTGATTAAGACTCATATTGTCAACCATAATACTCAAGTGCATCAATTCATTTGATTAGAAAATGGCAAAATAAGCGCTGGAATTCGGCAGAAAACAAAATGGAAATTGAAAATTAAAATCAAGATGAAAAAAAAAATTCAAAAAGCTGAACATTGTCACTGCGGAGAAGACAGCGACAGACGACGGAGAAGACGACGACGAAAACGTTGGAAGACGGAAGACGGCAACAAAGACGGGCAGGCGACGGCGCTGGAAGATGAAGATCAGCCAAAATGGAGAAGAAGAAGTTCAGGCGTGAATTAAAAGATCTGACTCTATAGCGACAACATACCCTAAAGCGACGACATTTTTAGGGCTTTTTAGAACACGGGCCTAAAACGTGGAGCCCAATTTTCAGGAATATAGCGACGACATTTGTCGTCGCTATTGACAATAAAAAATGTAAGCGACGACAATTTTTTCGACTTTTTAGAACGCGCGCATAAAACGTGGCGCCCAATTTGCAGGAATATAGCGACGACATGTGTCATCGCTATTGACAATAAAGAGGCCATAAACTTTGAAATAATTGTTCATATGAGAAAGTTTTAATATTAAATATTATCAAAAAACTTATTTTTAACAATATCAAAATAATTTATTTTTTAATTGTTAATAATTAAAATATTAAAGTTTAAATTAACAAATTCAGTGATACAAAAAATATTGTACATTTGTTGGAGTCTAAAAAATATTCAAAAAATATTTCTCTTTTTAAGGCATTTTTCATATTTAATTTAATATATTAAATGTTTTAAAAATATAATTGTATATTTAATAAATTATTTAACATTTAATGTACAATGATAGTAATGAACAACTCATAGTTATTTAAATAATTTATAAATAAATTAAGCACTTTATGATAGTTAACTACACTCTGTGATGCGGTGAAAATATTCAATCTGATTCACTATCATGATACGATTGATCATCATCATCGTCATTGTCGTCCTCATTGATTTCACTCGATATTTCGTCATCTTCGTATTCTGTATTTGTATCGTCTTCCACATTATCGTCGTTGATAAATGAAGTTTCTCCTGGAGTATTATACGAGGCTCCCCTGATAATCGATTCTTCTATCTCATCAACTTCATCATCATCCCGGTGCAAGGATACGTGCTCTATGTTGCCAAGATCAACGATCAGAGATAAACCGGAAGAATAGTTATTGTAGAGCAATTCAATCTTTGTAATGTTAGATCCCACTTTGTCCCACGTGCTCCTGTGATGGACAATTTGTATTACTCGCCAGTTTGGACCCCGAGATGGATTTTCAATGTAGAACACTTGTTGTGCTTGGCTCGCAAGTACGAACTGATCATCTTTGAACACATTTGCACTGATGTCAATACTGGTAACGTTATTCTCAGTTACCATCCGTCTCCCATCACACCTAAACCACTTGCATTGGAACAGATAAACTGAATCCATATTGTAGCTCCAGTATATCTTGCAGTTGCCCGTAGTAAACCTCACCCTCAGTCCCTAGGACGGACACACCACTGTTCTGAGTTTTTTTTCGAATATCATGATCATATGTCAGGAACCAAACTCTTTGACAACACAAGCCGTGTATGACATAACCCGTTGGTAACATCCACTGGCCAACGAAAACAACTCATGAGAAACTTAATGGCTGTGGTTTTGGCGCATTGCATATAGCTGCATGACGAGAATTATTCTCAGTTATTGAAAGAAACAATGTTGAAAACTTTGAAATTTATTCGGTCGTTGTTGGTTTACCTTTCTGTAAAACCAACCGTGAAAGTCTCTTTTGTGCACTAGTTCGATGTTTGGACAGCCATTGTTCAGTAACTCCTGCCTATGTTCCCTGTACAAAGTATGGAAGATCAAAGTTCATTAGTTCGTTTCAAATGACAAAGTTAATTCGAGATAAATGAATAATAATCAGGAATAAATGCCGTCTTACTGCAATAATGGCTTAACTTCATAACAGTTGTTTAGGACGTAAAAAATCGCTTGATTTCGAACATGAGTAGGAAACGTCGTTGGTGACTTCTTTCCAAGTGGGCGACACTGCGACTGAAAAACAAAAGTTGTGTCTGTGGAACACTAGCATCCTCGTTTCTGTCTGGTCGGTTGAACCTTGTTCCTATGTCCTCGAAGTACCTTGAACAAAAAGTCAATGCCTTGTCTACAACATACCCTTCAGCTATTGATCCCTCAGGCCAAGCTCGATTTCTGACGTAGCCCTTCAATTTCTTCAAGTATCGCTCGAATGGATAAATCAATATCATGTGCACCGGACCTCCAAAGATTGCCTCTTCTGGCAAATGCATTATGAGGTGAATCATGATGTCAAAGAAGACTGGCGGAAAGATCCGTTCCAACTTATAGAGAATGAGTACCAGGTGATCGTGGGAAGCCATCATTTCGCTAAACTTTAGTGTTCTTACACAAAGCTTCTTGAAGAACGTGCACAGTTCAATAATTGCCGTGGAAATAGTTTTATTCAAGAACGCCCGACATCCGACTGGCAATAACCGTTGCATGATAATATGGTAATCATGTGACTTCAACCCGATAATACGGCTGTCATTAGGAGCAATATTCTTTCGAAGATTAGAAGTAAAGCCATCTGAAAACTTAACTGATTGGATAAATTTACAAAACTTCTTACAATTTGCAGACGACATGGTGTAACATGCGTCAGGCTTCATCCACCTATTTCTGTTTTGATACAAGTGCAACTCCCTTTTGATCCCTAATTGCATCATATCGCGCCTCGTATTGACTGTGTCCTTTGATTTGAATGGATCATCCATAATTAGGCCGAGCTAGCTATTATGGCCGAGCAAGCTATCACAAACATTATTCTTTACGTGCATGACATCGATGTTATGTTTGAGCTCTGTAGAAGTCCAATACGGCAACTCATATAAAATGCTCTTTTTTCTCCAATTTAGCTTGTCATCACTTTTCCAAATTGTAGTACCCCCGTAGTTAGGGTGCTTTCCTGGACTTCTATATCTGATACGACTTAACTGTGCTAAAATATCTATAGGCGTTAACCGATGCGGAGGTGGTCGCCTCTTTGTCCTCACATCGAAGTCTAAATTGCTCCGAAAATGATGCCTGGATGGCAGAAAACGACAGTGACCACATAAGCTGTCTTACCTATCACACGGACTGAAGGAGTAATCTCGTTGCACGTAGGACATGCCATGTACCCCTGATCACTCCAACCCGACAAACTACTTCTAACTGGAAAATCGTTAACAGTCCACAACAACGCTGCACGTAGTCTGAATACCGACCTGTTGTTGGTTCCAGCGTCACACGTGTTAATCCCATCGGCCAACAACTCCTTCAACTCGTCCACTAATGGTCGTAAAAATACATCAATATCCCTACCCGGTGCTTTAGGACTAAGTATCAACAGAGTAAGCATGAGGTATTCGGGCTTTATGCATAACCATGGTGGCAAGTTGTACACTGTTACAACTACTGGCCACATGCTGTATGCTAAACTCATTTCACCGAATAGATTGAATCCTTCTGCGGCCAAACCTAACCAGACATTCCTTATCTCACTTATGAATAGTAGATGTTTCATGTCAAAATCCCGCCATGCCTTTCCATCAACGGGATGCTGTATTTCATCATTGTCCCTAGACCTTCATATACTGTGCCACTGCATGAGTTTTGCAGTATCCTTCGTCGTGAATATACGTTTTAGTCTGTGGGCCAAGGAAAAATATCGCAACACCTTATGCGGAACATTCTTTTTGTTCACTTTCCCATAAGTGTGCACCCAACGACTTTTCTGACAAATCGGACAAGTTTGTCTATCAGCATGTTCATCCCAAAATAGTGCATAGTCGTTCTTGTAGGCATGAATGGATTTGTAACCCAAACCAAGCTTCGTCATCAGCTTCTTAGCTTCGTAGTGGGAGTCAACCAGGTTTTATGTTTGGGAATGCTAACTTCAACAATTTTAAAAGATTATCGACAGACTTGTTTTTGCATTTGTTCATAACCTTAATATGCATCAACTTGACTAAAAAATTTAGGGATGAAAATGATGATACTCTCGGGTACAGTTCTGAATACAAAGCCTGAAACAATTCGTCATAGTAACCATCGGTGCTTGTACCTGCATGCTCATCACCAGCTATGTCGTACATGACATCTATCATCTCATCCTCTACACCAGCTCGCTCATTCTGTCTATACACATTCACAGTATGAACATCGGTCTCGCCATGATATATCCAGGTGATATAACTCTCCGCAAAACCATTACGAAATATGTGAGCCTCGATAATTTTCAATGAATGTGTGAGACCGTTTAAATATTTTTTGCAAGGACATTTAATCATTCCCCTATCATTTACGTATGGCATCGCCATGTTTATAAATGCTTGCAAACCATTCCAAAAATCTGCAGATTTTGTGCGATTTCTAATTGTTGTCTAAGTTTTATCAATATCTATACTTGAAAAATACTATATTTTCACAAATACAGTAATGATAATAAAAGGAGATGAACAAATGAAATGTAAAGAATATGATTATGGAGGAAAACAATAGAATTGCAAGTATTTACGCTGATAGAGAAAAGATTAAATATTTTCACAATGATACAATTTAGAAATGCGGAGATGGAGAGAAGAAAAAGAAGACTCTATAGCGGCGACATTTGTCGCCGCTATATGTCAACGTCGTCGCTAAATAATCATTCCCATATTACGAGGAAATTGATACCTCATGTGCCTACCAAAATCATCAATACGTATATTACGACGACATATCTCATCGCTACAGAAAAAAATGGGCGCCAATTTTCCTGCTTAAATTGATATAGGTCTATAACGACGACGTATGTCATTGCTATATATCTCATAACATTTTACGAGAAAAATCATGATTCACGAGACTGACAACATCATCCATAAATCTATTGCGACGACAAAGGTCGTCGCTATTTATCCATCAAAATGGCGCCATTTGTTCTTGCCGTTTCCGAAAGTAATTAGCAACGACATTAAAAGACGTCGTTATAACTCCTATGTAATAGCGACGATTCATAATTTATTGCGATGACATATGTCGTCGCTATAATTTTTGAATGTGTAGCGACGACATTTCTTTGTCGTCTCTATTGTATAGAATGATAGAGACGACTTGGTGTCGTTGCAATTGGTGTTGCCGCTATAGACACTATTTGTTGTAGTGGGTCAATGTCTTGAGAATATAAAATCAGGTCGGATTGGAAAGAGAAAGAAATAAAACAATGCATGTCTCGACAAATAATTAATATCGTGTAAAAGTGAGTTGTCTTGAAAATTTTTACAACGAGGTGGTCTTGTTGAGAAAAGAATAGGTCAACTCGCTCCAACGATCCATGTGGCTTGGTTTGTGAGTGGATCTCATTTATCAGGCGGCATAGATATCTTATCTATTGATCAAGCACTACCCCTATCCCATTCTACCCCACCTCAGGTAATTTTCCATGAGGATTTTTTTTCACATGGTAGGTAGGGGAAAAATGAAATAAAAGAGAGTGTAGTTCTAAGTTAATGTTAGGTTACTTTAAAGGATCGATAATACTCGACTCATAGTCGATTTGATATGAGTTTGATGGATTCAAGTTTGATTTGATTCGAATTTATCTCCTTCAATAAGGGTCAATTTGAAAAATTCGAGATTGATTTAATTCGATCACATATCAATTTAATTCTACTGACTCATTATATATTACCAAAAAGGTTTTTTTTTATTATTAATAAGGTTATTCAAAACATGCTCCGTCGTATATAAAAACCATTGGTTGATGAAATTAAATTAGATTGGTCAAAATACAATTTCTAATATTAAAAATTTTATGTTAGTGGGTGCTTGTATACTTTTCGTGTCTAGCACAATAATGCTCACCAATTTTTCTTTCAAACAATGCTGAAAGAATAAGACTTCAAAACACTATTTTGTGGCACAACATTGATGTGATTTGCTTTAGCGGAATTGATATATTTGTCCAACCTAATGCTCTTTATTTTAACATGGCTTACAATATTTTATTAATGTATAATTATCGGTATTATCAGAATTGACCTGACCCAGCCGGCTCAACCGGTAAAGCCAGGAACCGGTCTCAAAATCGGGCTGATTATATAGAAAAACCCCTTATTTAAAAACCCTCTCAAAAACCTGTCGACCCGCCCGATTTTGAGAAACCCGTTGAACCGTTCTCAGTTTTATTAGTTTTAAAAATTGTTTTTTTCCACAATTAATTGTAACTGACTATTGAAATTTGTCACTCTCCTTGCATGAGATGGATTAAAAGAATGAAAAACCAAAAAATTTGCTTTTGAGCAATTTTTGTGATTTCCAAAAACTTTTTTTTTTAATTTTGTAAAAATCACTGGGTCAACCCCGTTTCGACTCTTTGACCCTTGACCCTTTCACTTTTCTAGGACGATGCCCGGGTCGATTTTTAAAACATTGATAATTATACTTTAAAACGATTCGAAGAATTTGCTTAGAAATCCATAGAGAATATGGTTTTGAGTGTGGAAATTCTAAGATAAGAAGAATATTATAAATGTCTATAGTCTATGTATGTTACTCGTTTGGCTTAATGATTCCTCCATCCATAAGTTATCTATACAATGCCAACCACTAGCAATCTCACAATGGTTGCCATAACACAAAGTTTATGAATGATATAAACCCTCATTTTGACTTCTTTTCATCATTCATTTAATATTACATAAAATTTGTTGGTCATCAAAGAAGCGACACTAGTGTACCCCTAGATCTATAGACTCATTGACGTCTAATGCCACCATAATTATCTGTGCTACACCCACTGCAACAATCACAATTTTCATTAGATCATCATGTACACCATAACCAATAGTTATGAATCTAAAGTTTGAACAAATTTTTTTTAAAGTGAAAAATTCATTATTACGAAATAAAAAGACTTGACATAATAACTTATGTAGTGAATTTAATTAGAGTGGTGTCGTCTCAACATTAGTTAGAGTGGTGTGACTCCACATGAATAATAGCGAAAATTTTGGAAAGAAAAAGATCACGATGGACTAAAGGGATCTGTGTGAAACTTCAAAGACCAAATTAAGATTTTGGAAGAAAGCCAGGGACCATAGGTGCAACAAAACTATAGAGTCCCAGTGGGCAGCAGATCATAGCCACAAAACTATACATGGAACGAAACTTGTAAGTTTAGACGCACCAGTTTAATCAAACATGTTTTGCCTCAACCTAATATTATTAAAATCCTTGGTACATTAAATTGAATTATAAAACAATTCATTATTATGTATATTTTTATTTTGTAACATCCAAACATGCTCTTGTATTTGGTGGGCATCTCGTGTGATAACCTATATTTTAAATATTGATCCGACATGACTCAGAAAGGTTAAGGATCAAAAGTTTAAGAATATAAGTAGAGTCGAAAATGTATTTAAAAAAATTAAATAAAAATTGAAAATTAGTAAAATATTATCTAAGATTCACTTGTATTTTGTTTTGTAATTTTTTTCATTTGAACTGATGAGTCAGCTCTAGTTCTTATACCATTTGTGTTAAGCCAAACAACCTCAAGTCTTGAGTCATGACAATTATGTTTAACAACTCTAATTATCCATTTGAATAATGACTCAAAATAAAAAAATATTAAGACACAAATATATTATTATTTAATATATAATTTCTTACTTGTCTCATTAATCATGCATGCTGATGCAAACTCCAGTGAAACTGGCTACAATGCAATAATGGAATTAAACAAGAAATTTTGAGATTGTGTAGTTTAATATAATATAAGATGATGGAAGGATAATTTTAATAAAATCGACAAAACAATTTTTCAAAGAAATCATGACAATATTTTAAGATATATACTACAATCACTAAATAAAATATCAAGCTTGTAATTTATGTTTACACGCGTTGGTCGAGTTGAGCAAAAAACTGGTTAAGTACTCACTTTGACAGTCCATGTGACTTTGTTTGTGAGTAGATCTCATTTCTCTAACAGCACAAATATATTATCCATTGGATCAAATAAACCACACCCTACTCTAAGTAATTTTCCATGATGAAATATTTTACAACAAATTTGATATCCATTTTAATTTTTAATATACCAAAAAAATGTTATTTTCATTCTATTTTCCTTCCATGTCTGCAAACAAGGGAGGGAAAATTGAGAGTAGAATGAAAAAAGTTTTCCTCTCAAGGTTCATTTTCATTTGCTTTTTCCTCTAACCAAATGCAACCTTAGATTTTTTTTGATATTTTCTTGAGCAGCTACCCCTACACCATGCTTGAGAAATTATTGAATAATAAATTGATGGACTAACTCTTAAGTCGTGGTCAACGTTACAAAACTATTTTTTTAGGGTGTTTAGTTTGTACATCAGATTGTCTAACTACAAAGGTTAACTTCACTTTTGGTTGTTGAACATATAGGGAAATCTTAATTAGGTCATTCGACTTTAATTTGTCTCAAATCAGATGATCGAATTTCATTTTACTTTCAATATTAGTTATTTTGTTAGCCCTTGTTACTAAACTTAATGTCCCAATCAGATGGAGATAAATGGAGCTCTAAGTATACTCAATCAAATAAATTAAATCTCAATTTCAAACATAATTTATTTTTAAACTTTACAGCCACTACATAATGAGACAGGACATTTACCCGAAAATGTAAGATATGTTAGATAGCTATCAATTTTTAATGTTGACAGAAGATTGTGACGTTAAGTATAACATTGAAAATTAATTGAATTCTTGTAATCTGAATGAAATGAGTTGAGTTGAGTGAGCAATTTGAAATTTCACTAAAAATTTAGTGACCAAATTTGAGATTAATTCGCAACTGAAAAGTTAAAAACTAATTTGTTCATTTTTAAAGGTTAAGGAGAATGATAAATAGGGACCAATAATACAATTTTCACTTATTAAGTTATTATTCATTGACTAATTGGCAAGCTCTGGTCAACGGATGGGGTTGGAAAGAGAAAAAAGGAAAACAATGCATGCCCCGACAAATAGTTAATATTGTGTAAAGTGAATTGTTTTGAAATTTTGAAAAATGTGGTGGTCATGTTTAGTAAAGAACGGGTCAACTTGCTGTGACGATCTATGTGGCTTGATTTGTGAGTGGATCTCATTTCTCAGGCGGCATTAATATCTTATATATTGATCAAGCAATACCCCACTCTACCCCAAGTAATTTTTTATAAGGATTTTTTATTTTTGTTTTTCCACATGGTAGATAGGGAAAAATAAGATAGGGTAGTTCTAAGTTAATGTTAAGTTACTTTAAAGAGGATTGATAAGACTCGACTGATAGTCGAAATATGATTTGAATTTATCTCCTTCAATGAGGGTTAATTTGACAAATTCTAATGAGGGTTAATTTGACAAATTCTACTGATTAATTGTATATTACAAAAAAGAAAAAAAGACATTTACATTAAAGTTATTCAAAACATGCTACATAGTGTATAAACAATATTGTTGGGTGAAAATTAAATTAGTTTGGTTAAAATACATTTTCTAATATTAAAACTTTTATGTTATTGAGTACTTGTATATTTTTCATGTCTAGAAAAATAATGCTCACCAATTTTTCCTTCAAACAATGCTAAAATACTAAGACTTCAAGACACTATTTTGTAGTACAACATTGATGTGATTTGCTTAAGTGGAATTGATATTTGTCCCTAATGCTCATTAAATAATTAATTAAGTGGCGTGCAATATTTTATTAATGTGTAATTATAGTTTAGAATGACTCAAACAATTTGCTTAGAAGTCCATATAGTATATGTTATTGAGTGTGAAAATTTTAAAATAAGAATGATATTATAGATATCTATAGTCTGTATTGTATATATATTACTGGATGAAATTCGTTATCCTCCACTAGTGATGGCAACGGGCGGATTCGGATCGGATCGGCCTGATTCGTATCTGTATTCGCCCCGCAATAATTATAAGAGATCTAAATTCACGGATTGATTCACTATTTCTCTGAGCAGATCGAGTCAGGGCGGATCCGGGTCGGAGCCGATCAACTCTTTTGATCCGTAGACTAATCCGTAGAATTTTTTTTCTTTCACTCAAAAAATTAACCACCCAGCACGCTATTTTTTTCTTCTTCTTTCTTTTTCTTTTTCTTTCTTCTTTTCCCCTTCTTTTGTCTATTTATTTTTCAAATGGGCGAATCAGATTGGGGCACACATGATCCGAACCGGCTGGCTGATCTGCGGATTAGAAATTTTTCGCTCCACTCGAATTGGGTATCCATCGAATTTGGGACAGATCGAGTATTTTTACTATCCCTATCCTCCACCCAAAAGTTATCCATACAATGCCAAACACTAGCAACCACACAATGGTAGCCCTAAGACAAAGCTTATGAATTATCTAAATCTCATTTTGACTTCTTCTTGTCATTCGTTTATTACATAAAATTTGTTAGTCATCAATGAAGTGCCACCAGGGTTCCCTTGAATCTATTGACCCGTTGCTGTCTAGTGCCGCCACACTCATGTGTGCTACACCCACTGCAAAAATCACAATTTTCATTAGATCAAGTATACTAGAACGAATAGTTATGAATCTAAAGTTTAAAGGCATCACTATCGAATATTTTTCTTTTTAAGTGAAAATTTTGTTATTACGAAATAAAAAGACTTGATTATCTTGACGTATGTAGTGAATTTAATTAGAACAGTGTCGTCTCTACAAGAATAATAGTGACAAAATTTGGAGATAACAAAAGATCATGATGAACTAAAGGGATTGGTTTGAAACTTAAAAGATCAAATCAAGATTTTGGAAGAAAGCCCGGGACCATTGCTCCTGGGACCATTGGAGCAACAAACCTAAATATGGAACGAAACTTGTAAGTTCAACTCACTAGTTTAATTAGACATATTTTCCTCCAAACCTAATACTATTAAAATCTTATCTTGTCAACCAGTTTCATTAGTTAAATTGAATTATAAAACACCTTCCAAATTTTATTATGTATATTTTTATGGGAAAATTGTCAATAAGTCATCTCTACATGACTTGTTTCAAATTAGGTCAAAACTTTTTTTTAAATTGTGATTAAGTCATACTTCACATCAATATTTTATATTAATTCCAAAACCACCCCTTTTAACCATATTTTTCATTAACACAATCTTCCAACTCCACAAACCTCCTCCACCTCCGGCGACAATCGTCTCCACCTCCGGCGACCTCCGACGACCACAGCCTCCACCTCCGGCAACCTCCGGCGAGTGCTTCTACGGCGCAGTGTCACTTTTTAGGAAATTTTTTGGTGAAGATTTTGGATCAATTTTCAGTTGGGAATATTGTTATTAATTTCTATGTTTTAATCTTAATTATTGTATTTGATTATTTTTTCAGGCTAATGATCTAACAGCTAGCATTGATATATCCGTGCTGTAAGAAAGGCTGACCAATATGATTAACCTTGGTTGATTTTAGCAGTTATGTAAACAATGAGCATTTTCCAAGTTATGTAAACAATGAGATAACATCTATTGTTGATACTGTATTATAGAATAGCAACTTGATATTGTACTAAGTTGGTCATTAGATTATTTCTTTGTGTTGTTAATTAGTTGTGAAAGTTGTTTGATATTGTATTATACAAAACAGTATCACAACATAAATGGGCATAGAATGCTGTAAATATGAGTTTGAATGCTGTAAATATGAACTTGAATACTCCACTATCTTATGTAAATAGGAGCTTGAATGCTCCACCATCTAATTGCTGTAAATAGGAGCTTGAATGCTCCATCATCTAATGTTTAGTCATGATATGTTATTTGATACTGTATTATACAAAACAGTATCACAATATAAATGGACATAGAATTGTTGTAAATAGGAGCTTGAATGTTCCATCATCTAATGTTTCAATGTCTTAGTTTTAATCCATGATACTGTTTTAATGTCTTAGTTTTAATCTATGACACTGTTTAATTATGGCAAGGTTTAATAGATTAAAACTTTGTCATAATATTTCACTATTATTTGAAACATGTTTTAATCCTGTGATACTATTTAAATATATGTGATCTTTGATACTGTTTAATCATGGCAAGGTTTGATACTGTTTGAATCTATGTGATCTTTGATATTGTTTAATTATGGCAATGTTTGAATAAGTGATACTGTGTGAATGTCTTAGTTTTAATCTATGATAATGTTTTGTTTAGGTAATGTGCATTAATATAAATTGATATTATTTCAATCCATGTTTTAATCTATGATACTGTTTTGTATAATACAGTATCAAACAAAACATATGACTAATTAAACAGTATCAAAGATTAAAACATGATATCATAGTCATGTGTGTTGTTTGATACTGTATTATGCAAAACAGTATCACAAAAAACAGTATCACAATAGAAATGATCATAGAATTTGCACACGTGCTCAGAATTTTTGTTATAATATGTTTTCGGAATGGTCTCGACGAGACGGTCAAGACCAGCCGCTTTGCCGCTGCCTATGATGGATTTTACCCGTTTGAAGTCGTCTCTTTAGCTTAAAATGACAATCTTTAATTTTTTTTTCAAAACAGTATCACAAATTCTTTAAAACATTATCAGGGATAAATGTGCATCCTTTTGTTGCAAATTAAAGCTCTTCCAAGGTATCTGAGTCTCTTAAAAGCAAACAAATACTTCAGAGCAATGCTAAAATAAAGAAAGAAGAACTGACAATCATTCTCAAGTTAATGGGAAGTCATGCAAAGGGTTCTCATCTAAAACTATAAACAATGTTTCTAATTTTTCCCTTGAATTTGAATATGTTTGAGATTCAATTAGAACATAAATTCTCATTGGATAGATAAGAATAAATTTATAAGGTGTTTAATGGTAGGTAGAAGAATTAATCAGTAGAGAATAAACAAGAGAATACTATTGTTCTTAAAATGTCTCATTAGTAGTACAAAATCATAGGTTTAACAGTATCACAACAAAACAGTGTCACCGCAAAACAGTATCACCACTCAAAATCCGCGTTTTTTACAATTAAGGGTATGTTGGTCTTTTAGCTCTAAAATATGACTTTAATTGAATTAAGTTTTGAGCATATGACTTTAGAGTCCATAAGTGCCCAAACAGTGACCGGTCCTGAATTTACCCTATTTTTAATCCTTAACATTCAAATATGCTCTTGAATTTTGCTGGCAACTCATGTGATAAACTATTTTTTTTTAAAATTGATTCGACATGACTGAAAAGGTTAAGGATCAAAAGTTTAAAGAGTCTAATTGGAGTCAAAGAAGTAGTTAAAAAATTAAATAAAACTTGAAAATTAATAAAATATCATATATGGTACTTCACTTAGATTTTGGTTTGTAATCGGATCGATTCCTAATTTTTCACTGATCAACTCTAGTTCTTACTATTAGTGATAAGCCAAACTAATAAGGCAAGTCGTGAGTCATGACAATTATGTTTAACAACTTTGATTAACTATTTGAATAATTACTCAAAATAAAAAAAAAAATATTAAGACACAAATATATTATTATGTTTTCCTTTTATTATTTTAATATATAATTTCTTTCTTGTCTCATTAATTGTGCATGCTGATGCAACTCCAATGAAATTGTTGACAATGCAATAAGGGAAATAGACAAGAAATTTTGAGATTTTGTGCATATGGTTTTCAACCCATCAGATGTACCTTCACGAACGAACTTAAGACGTATATTTGAATGTTCACCCGAGTTAATATGGTCAGTTAGAGTTTTCCACTCTCTCTTATATTAAAACATTATTTTTCTTGTCTTCATAGTAAAATAGTGCTTCTATTTCCACTTACCTATTACTTAGTGCGTAGGCGCATTTGCATATAAATATAGTTTTAAGATTTGATTGACCACATAATGTATAGTGAATATGTGCATGCGTACGATCATAATATCATATCTAGCTAACTCGAACAAAGAAGTGTATGAATATATAACTTAATAATCAACTCCTAAACTGGAGATTGAATTGGTTAGTCAATAACTAAATTTTACATTATTTTGATGACCAAGAGTCATTCAAAATCATTGAGTTTATGCCTCTTAATATTTGTATGATCACTTGGGTACATCTTTGCAATAGTATAAACTAATGAAGAAGGTAGTTCTACGATGAATAAACTTGATGTCTTTCGAGTATTGATATTCTATTATTGAAAAAAAAAAAATTCAATGGAGCTGAGATAAGTGGCTAATGTCACCCTCATGTAATCAGCACAAATTGGTATTTGAAGTTTCATAAACATTCAAGACTAATTTGGGTTCATTTCTACTAGAAAAATTTGTTACATAAACATTCATGGGTCGAGTTAGATAAAAAATCAATTTTTCATTTAACAATACCTTATAACTTGAGGTCGTGGACTGGACAAAGTGACAAAGAAGAATAGAAAAGAAGTGTGGAAGGCTGTGTGTGTTATGCCACGTAAATCTTTTATCTAAATGTTTGGGAAATTGGCGCAAATATTGCTCTCTAATCTTTGTCTTTAGTGAAAAAATGGTCTATAACCTTTGTTTTTTTGGACAACAGTCCCTAACCTATGTATTTTGGTGCACAATTAGTCCTTATTTTACAAAAAGACAAAAATACCCTTATTTTCAATTAAAGAAAATTACAATTATATTTCTAACATTTGCAAAATGTGCAAATATGTTCGATACATTTATTAAATAATATTTAATTTAGCACAATAAATATATCACTATAGTCGTGTCAATTAAATTTTTCATAAGAGAAAAATGTAAAATTATTGCGTTTTACGTATATATAATTGCTATGTAATGTGAAAATTTTGAATAAAAATTAAGTTAAATAAATAATAAAATAGCGTATATAATTTTATGACATTGAAACATTCTTATTATATTTTTTTAACATAAAAATACTAACAAAATTAATTTATACATTATGTGTTCTTTAGTTTTGAAAGATAATAAAACGATAAATTAAAATATGAAGAATACAATTTGAGCTCTAATATTTGTAGTTAATAAACGAATAACTCAATTAAATAAAAATATTTGAGCTTCAAGTTTGTGACAAAGTTATTTTCTTTTTATGTTATAACAATAAAATTAAATTTTAAACAATATGATTACTTAATAATAATAAAATAATTTTAACTAGTATACCGTTTCCTTGCGGTGGGATCCGACAGTATCTCTATTATGTTATTGGATTGAGGTAGTGAACAAATTTTGGAGATGATCGGTAGAGAGAAATGATCTATTGATGAAGATTGATTGAGGATGTGATCAAATTTTGGAGATGATCGATTGAGAGGATGATTGAATTAGAGAGATTGATTGAAGCGGTCAACAAATTTTGAAGGAGATAATTTTGTGAAGGGAGAAATTGAAGACGTAGTGACACACGAACGTTTAAGTACTTTGTTCTTCTCATAGTAGAGAAAACTCACTACGGTCGTGATTAACACGTGTTAATAATTATGAGCTTAAATTTTAGTTATTTTATAATAGTTCGTAAAATATATAAAATAATTTAGTATATTATCAATATGTTAGTTTCTTTAATTTTTTTTATAAAAAATAAAAATATCGGACACATTTACAAATGTTAAGAATCCAATTAAAAATAAGGGCATATTTGTCTTTTTAATCAAATAAGGACCATTGCGCACTAAAACACATATGTTTGGGGCTTCTATGCTAAAAAAATAAAAGTTAAGGACCATTTTACACTGAAGACAATTGTTAGAGATCATTTATGCCAATTTTCCTAAATGTGTTAAAAAAAGAATCATTTACATGTATCTTGATATTGAAATTCATCAACAATTAAAAAATATATATTTTAATAAGATTTTGAGATTGTTACAACCCGATTTTGGTAAAGTATCCACGTCAGCAGAGGCCCAAGAAAGATTCCATATAGGCCCAATTCAGACTTCATTAAAGTCTTATAGGTCCAGCGAAGATCTCCTAGAGTCATAAAAGTCCCATAGAACCCGCGAAGGCCTTAAAGGCCCATTGGGCATTGTAACATTCCTGAATCAGTGTATTGCGAAGCCCATGATCGTTCTCAATACTCGCGGACGACCCATAGCGCCTCGTCGGGCTTCATATTAATTGTGACTAACGAACAACATGGTATTTTGGAATGACCAGAGATAATTGAAGGCAGATTGCGTTAGATTGGCACACGGATCCTCACAAGGAAACTAAATCGCAATCTCCTAAAGATTAGGCAACGTGATGAATTCAAATAAGGGCGGTAATCTAGGAGATTTCCTTGACAACCAATCATCTATATCCTGTAAGGAAGGAGGATCCTATTAGATATCTAATTGATTGTTTCCTAAATCAATTAGAATTCTTGTGCTATAAATTCAACGTCTCCGATTTTTCTAATGTACGCTCTTTTTGCACTTAAATCTTACCCTAAACTCTGCTCAAATCTCTGCCTGCTTGTTTATCCCACACCCAATTACTTTCGCCTCCCGAGTATTATTCCTTATATCGGCAGTAGACTTGATCTTCGGAGTGTCAACGATCGCCGAACCTTTTTCCCCCTGAGATCTTGGTGCCCAACGTTTGTCCGAGTGTGCATGTAACATACATGTTGGTAGAGGAGTGACTAGAGATTTGTTGACATGTGGACAGTGTAGGTCCTGACGTCAACAAATTGGCGCCGTCTATGGGAACGAAAAACGTTACACAACCTAAAACTTGTGGTAAAAACGTGTTTTCTACTATGACGAGCATGGCAACCGAACATTTCATAGAAGAAGAAGTTGAATCCCACCACACTGACTTACGGCAGGAAAGCGTTAAAGACCTACAGAATGTAACCCGCCGCAAGAGGAGAAGGCAACGGCAAAAACGGACGGTGGAACAGGAGAACCAGGACCTGAAGCTGGACAATGCCCGGATTAAGGTAGCCATTGAACTGTTGGAGAATCAATCCCTCCAACACGGACCTAAGCGCAGTCGTGCCCAAAGAAGCCCTTCACGGTCCAGCTCAATGGAAAGTCGTCGATCTCAAGATAATTCGGTAATCCACAACAGGCGAAATTCCAGGAACCAGGAGAGACCTCGTGCTTTGCAAATGGAAAAGTCGGTCGCCTATGCCAGAGTATTCGACAGGTTGAGGGTCGGGTCGTCTGTAGCTCGACCTCAATCGTTGAGTAGCTGGCGCAGCGAGCCCAACGATGACCACCGAGAGAAGAGAAGAGACTCTAGGGCTACGGATGAAAGACCAGAACAGTTGTGCACCTTTGACGACGACGAGAACCTCATATTCTCCAAAGAGTTAAAGGATAGAGAACTCCCCACAGGGTTCGAAATTCCTCATATGGAGAAATATAGTGGGAGAGGTGATCCTACAGATTCAATTGGAGGTTCGCTTTATAAAGGCATTCGTCCTCATTTAATACTCCTTTTTAAAGTCCTACGCCTGATATAAATAATAAGCTTGGACTTGGGAGGCTATTGTTACCACCCGATTTTGGTAAAGCTTCCACGTCAGCAGAGGCCCAAGGAAGATCCCATGTAGGCCCAATTCAGACCTCACTAAAGCCTTATAGGCCTAGTGAGGATCTCCCAGAGTCATAAAAGTCCCATAGAACCCGCGAAGGCCTTAAAGGCCCATTGGGCATTGTAACATCCCTGGATTAGGGTATTGCGAAGCCCATGTTCGTTCTCAACACTCGCGGACGACCCATAGCGCCTCGTCGGGCTTCGTATCTATTGTGACTAACGAACATCATGGTATTTTGGAATAACCAGAGATAATTGAAGGTAGATTGCGTTAGATTGGCACACGGATCCTCACAAAGAAACTAAACTGCAATCTCCTAAAGATTAGGCAACGTGATGAATTCAAGTAAGGACGGTAATGTAGGAGATTGCCTTGATAACCAATCATCCCTATCCTGTAAGGAAGGAAGATCCGATAAGATATCTAATTGATTGTTTCCTAAATCAATTAGAACTCTTGTGCTATAAATGCAACGTCTCCAATTATTCTAAGGTACACTCTTTTTGCACTTAAATCTCACCCTAAACTCTGCTCAAATCTCTGCCCGTTTGTCCCTCTCACACCCAATTACTTTCGACCCCCGCGTATTATTCCTTATACTAGTAATTGACTTAATTGTCGGAGTACCAATGATCGCCAGACCTTTTTCTCTCGAAAATCTTGGTGCCTAACGATTGTCCAAGTGTATAGGTAACATACATCTTGTCAGAGGAATAACTGGAGATCTGTTGACACATGGACGGTGCAGGTCCTGACGTCAACAATGATTTTGTCTCAATGATGAGTTTACGATACAACGTAAGTCTTAGGCTTCATTTGAGATTGATTAGGTATTTAGCAAATTTATCAAAAATTAATTATATATTGTGTAATAGTATTTTTGAAAAGCATCGCTTGTCAAATTTTGCTTGTTAATTTTTTAATTATTTATAATCAAAATATCAATTTTAACCATAATTAATCAAATTAATTTATTTTCTACTATATGGAATATACTTTTATTTTGTAATTTTATAAAATTTGAGATTTAATAGATATTATTATTGTTTTCATTTTAAAATAAGTACAGTGAATAACATTGTTTTAGAAAAATATTTGATAATATTACGTATTGTTATAAAAGTAAAAATAACTACCAATATAATAATTCAAAAGGATATCGTTATAATTAATGTTTATTTTAGTAATTTTATACAAGTAAATCAATAAACTATTTTTGTTTACCAAATGTTAAAATACTGATTTTGAAATATACAGCAATTTTGAAACAGAAGTTTACGAAACACTTAACTAATTCTTCATTCAATTAAATCTTTTTTCATTTTTTAGTACATAAAAAACTAATTTTCTTAAAATGAGAGCATAATCAAAACCAAGCCTTATACAACTTTAAGGTTCCCTAGAGGAGATTATATTGAATTTATCTTTAATATATTTTTTTTACATGCATTCATATTCATTTTTTTCCCTTAAATGTCTTGTACGTACAAATTTTTTATAAATAAGTAACGACGAAACTTGATCTCCAAACATTTATTACATGTAAAACCAGCCCATCATTTACATACAATAGTACTAGTTTAATTTTTATTGTGCACATGTTATTGCACATGCTTTGGAAGTACAGCATAATAAATTGTAAAACACATCATGTGACATGGATTGGAATTTGGGGCTATTTTCTTTTGTCTTTTATGGGACTTAGACTTTAAGCTATGCCATAAAAAGAAGATTATATTTTGGTGATTACAAGGTGTGTGTTTGAATGAAGGAGAAAGAAAGCATCATCAATGAGGGAATTATGTATCTTTATGGGGACAGAGAGCTACTCTTCTTCTTTCTAAAAACATACTTTGTTATGAAAAAATTAAAGTTGAGCTCTTCAATAATTCTGATAGCACAGTACTTTTTGAAATTTTAAACTTTAAAAGTGAAGATTTAGATCTTAATATATTTAAATCTGTAAATTTGAAATTATACAAGGCGAAAATTGTCAATGTACATTAAAATTAGAGGTGGTAAAATCGACTCGGCTGTATAACCTGAATTTTGGGTTAGGCTGACCCTGGTCCAAACAAAACTGGTCTTATATGACCCGGCCATCTAGCCCGCTAAGCTAGTTGGTCTGGCCCGCAAATTTTTATTTATTTATTTATTTTTGGCTTATTGACATTGATAACTCATTTTGTCAATAACCATAATACATAATCTAAATAATATCAATTCAAAATGGCCTAAGCCTAAGTCTCCAATTTAAATTGTTTTTTTTTTTTTAAACATTAGTCCAAGAATCCCAAACTCCAACATAAAATTGTTTAGATTTAATTAAAATTTAATTTAATTCAAGTTTCAATCCAAATTATGTTTGGCGTGACAAGTAAATTATTTATTTTAAATTTACTTGTAAGAAATTTTTTTAATTTAAGTTAAACATACTTATATCTCAAAGCAATAAGAATAACATGCTTTTACTATTTATGTTTTAGAAAAATGTGTCAAGAAATAGTTTACAATTAACCAAAAACACATTATTATTTTGAAAGAAAATTGATGTTTATCTATTGACTAATACATGAGAGTTTCAATTTTATAAATTAATATCTTAAAAAAAATCTCAAAATATATATTGTCTAAGTTTATCTAAAATTTTATTTGATACAATGTATTGATTGTATAAATAAATAAAAATAAAAAATAAATAAAATTAAGACCGGGTAGGCCTGATGGGCTGGGCTGGGCTAGTCTAGTTTCAAGTGTGGGCCTACTCTGATGGGGCGGCTCGGCCCGACCCAACCAATTTGACAGTTCTAATTAAAATCACACTTGATTAAAAGCTGAATGTTTAGTAGTTTGATAGTTTTGTCCTCCAACTTTTGGTCATGTGTGCGATTTTAACATTGGCATTGATAATTTTTGTCACATGGGACCTATATTAAAAGCTTTAAATAGGTTGGAGATCTAGAATTGATTCAATTTCAAATTCTCAATCGATATTTACTTAGATACACAATACAAACACGGTCATCTGTCTCGCACTCTCGCTCAACACATAGTGAGATTACGAATGCGAAACTCATCTGTAATCGAAACAAATATTCAATTTTCAGAGGTAATTTTCCTTTTTCTAATCATAATTTATAGATTTTCAATTTTGATGTCTATTTTTTCAGTTAATGTTTATATGTTTCAAAAATTGTTTTATTATCTAACATATTTTAATGTTAACGGGTTTGCAATTTTTAATGTTTTCAAAATATGTTGTCAACTCACGATTTAAAAAGAAAATGTTATAGGCGTCTGTTCCGGTTCGGGTTTGGTTCCAATAATTACATGGACTCGAATGATTTTATTTACGAAATACTTGAAGTATAACGGATGGTTCTTGGTATTGAAATACTCGGATCGATCCAGTCGACGCCCAGGCCTGATGTGTAGCTAAGCAATTTTTTTTTTTTTTTACATGTCTAGATAAGTTAAAAGAAGTAATTGAAATGATCCAAAAATAAATCTATAACTTTTATGTAGAAGATGGTAAGAATAAGTTCAGATAATGAAGCCATTGTTTTCTATTAAGGCGAGTTTAAGCTCTCCTGTCCATTAGCTGAGTTTCTAACTTATTCCATTTTCCTCAAACAAAAAGAAGTTATAAGACCATAAAACTGTTATTCAAGAAGAAGATTGAATATTATACACTAATTCTGAGATAGGGATGGGATCTAATCCGAGACATAAGGGAGTTATTTGTTTAGATCTATTTCATATATGTTATCTTTTCTCTTGTTCATAGTGTTGTAAGTCTTACTTTCAGAAGATATATATATATATATACTATAATATAAGTGTCTATGATATGTTTACTATTCACCCTTCAACCAACGCGACGTCGTTTTGATGTAGTTTTAGTCTTTATTTTGTCCAAATCTCATTATTAGTACTATAAGTTTGTTTAACTTGTTAAGAAGGCTGCATTTGTTGACTTTTCTTCATTTTATGGGAGCCGTCATTTTTCCAAAGCTTTTTACCTTTTTATTTATTATTTGTTTAAATCATTTGATTTGTTTTCTGTAGACATGCGCAACTTTTGTTGACTTTGTATCTTGTTTTGTTTTAGTAGTTTTTTTCCTTCGTTGTCGAGGCTGGAAAATATTTATTTAGTTTACTTGTTGAGTGACTCGAACATATTTATTGTCTCGTATTTTATCATGTGATTATTGTTCAATCACTTGACTTAGGAGATTTTTTTATTATTAGATGTGATTTCTGTTGTTCTTCATTTCATAAACATATTCCATTTTGTATTTATATTAATTGTTAAATTTTATGTTTTGGTTATTGTTTTTTCTATGTAGATAATTTAATAATTTAGTATTTTCAACTTTTTATTTGTTTATGTCATTGATAATTTAGGCATATATATATTTTTTTGACTCTAGCATTTATGATTAGATTGTCTATTAAATTATATATGATGTATAATTATTTTATGTTATATGAAATTATGATTATTGGTTATAAAAATTATTACTTTTTTTATGTTGGACATTTTCATGATTTAATATAAAAATAAAATAAACATTTTTTTCCCGACTTTGCTCATGCAAAATTATTATTGTTATTTTTTTTATAGACAATTTGATGACAAAATATAAAAATAAATAAAAAAATAAATTAATTGTTTTAAATTTTTCCCACTTTGTCATTGTAATTTTGTATTTATATTAATTGTTAAATTTTATGTTTTGGTTATTGTTTTTTGCATGTAGGTAATTTGATAATTTAGTATTTTCAATTTTGAATATTTTTATTTTATTGATAATTTAGGCGTCTATATATTTTTTTGACTCTAGCATTTATCATAAGATTTTATATTAAATTATATGTCATATAAAATTACTTTGTATTGTATGATATTGTGATTATTGATTGTAAAAATGATATTATTATTTTATAGGTGGACATTTTCATGACAGAATATAAAAAAAAAATTTTAAATATTTTTTTCTCCATTTTGCTCATGCAAAATTATTATTATTAATTATTTTTTTTGGACAATTTCATGAAAAAATATAAAATTCAAAAAATAAAAAAATATTTTTTTTTTTAAAATTTTCTCCACTTTGCCGAGTAACTCGGCAAGGTAGGAAAAATTAAAACATTTTCTTTATCCCACTTTATCGAGTAACTCGGAATAGTTGGAAACCTTGGAAACAATTCTCTTTTTAACATTTTTTATTTTTGTGGACTTTTAGGAATTTATTTATTAATTTTTTTTTTTCAGTTTTAGTCCACATTCTTTTCCTTTTATAACAAATTTCTCATTATTAATTTTTTTCCCTCATCTCTAACGTTTAAACTTTTATTTATATTTAATTTGGCTAGGTTTTTTAATTAAAAACAAAAAAACTAATAATAAGAAAATAAAATTAAAATATACATTAAGTCTTGCAACTTTTAAAAAGTAGTCTAATTTTTTTTTGATAAATTTTCCTTTTTTTAAATTATTATTATTTTTTTTTCATTTTTCCCACTTTGTCGAATCAATCGGCAAAGTGGAAATATTAAAAAAATTTTAGTTATTCTAGATTGGCGATTGTTAAATTTTATGTTTTGGTTATTGTTTTTTGCATGTAAGTAATTTGATAATTTAGTATTTTCAACTTTGAATTTTTTTGTTTGATTAATAATTTAGGCGTTTATATATTGTTTTGATTCTAGCATTTATGATAAGATTTTATAATTAATTATGTATGATATAAAATGATTTTATATTGTATGATATTATGATTATTGATTATAAAAATTATATTAATTTTTTTTAGGTGGACATTTTTCTTGACAGAATATAAAAAAATATATTATATTTTTTTTCCGTATTTTGCTCACGTAAAATTATGAGTATTAATTTTTGTTTATGGATAATTTGATAACAAAATATAAATATAAAAGATTTAAAAAAAAAATTTTTTTATAATGTTTCCCACTTTGTCGAGTAACTCGACAATGTGGGACAAATAAAAACATTTTATTTATCCCACTTTGCCGAGTAACTCGGACAAGTGGGAAACATTGGAAACATTTTGATTTTTTACTTTTTTTTTTTTATTTTTGTGGGCTTTTAAGAATTTATTTCATATATTTTTTTTTAATTTGCAGTTTTGGTCTACATCTTTTTCCATTTATAACAAATTTGTGAATGAAATTTTTTATTTTTTGTCATTTCTGACCTTTAATTTTTTTTTATATTTAATTTATCTAGCATTTTAAATAATAAACAAACAAACTAATAATAACAAAATAAAATTAAAATGTATATTAAGTCTTACAACTTTTTTAAAGTAGTCCAATTTTGTGTTCACAATGTTTTATTTTTTTAACATATTTTTATGAGTATTAATTTTTGTTTATGGACAATTTCATGACAAAATATAAATATAAAAAAACAAAAAAATATATTTTTTTTTATATTTCCCACTTTGTCGAGTAACTCGGCAATGTGGGAAAAATAAAAACATTTTAGTTATTCCACTTTGCCGAGTAACTCGGAAAAGTGGGAAACATTGGAAATATTTTGATTTTTTACTGTTTTTTTTTTTTGTGGATTTTTAAGAATTTATTTCATTTTTTTTTTTAATTTGCAGTTTTAGTCCACATCTTTTTCCTTTTATAACAAATTTGTCAATTAAATTTTTTTTTTTTGTCATTTCTGACCTTTAAATTTTTTTTATATTTAATTTGTCTAGCATTTTAAATAATAAACAAACAAATTAATAATAACAAAATAAAATTAAAATGTATATTAAGTTTTACAACTTTTTTAAAGTAGTCCAATTTTGTGTTGACAATGTTTTCTTTTTTTAACATATTTTTATGAGTATTAATTTTTATTTATGGACAATTTGATAACAAAATATAGATATAAAGAAACAAAAAAATTTTTTTTTTTATAATATTTTCCACTTTGTCGAGTAACTCGGCAATGTGGGAAAAATAAATACATTTTAGTTATCCCACTTTGCCGAGTAACTCGGAAAAGTGGGAAACATTGGAAACATTTTGATTTTTTCCTTTTTTTTTTAATTTTTGTGGGCTTTTAAGAATTTATTTCAAATTTTTTTTTATTTTGCAGTTTTAGTCCACATCTTTTTCCTTTTATAACAAATTTGTCAAAGAATTTTTTTTTTTTTTTTTTGTCATTTCTGACCTTTGAATTTTTGTTATATTTAATTTGTCTAGCATTTTAAATAATAAACAAACAAACTAATAATAACAAAATAAAATTAAAATGTATATTAAGTCTTACAACTTTGTTAAAGTAGTCCAATTTTGTGTTCAAAATTTTTCCTTTTTTTAACATATTTTTATTTTTTTCCATTTTTGCTACTTTGCCGAATGACTCAACAAAGTGGAAAAAATCAACATTTTTAGTTATTCTATATTCTTGAGTAACTCGATAATCTAGGAAACATAGGAAAACAAAAATTTTTGTATTTTATTTATTTTTATGGGGTTTTAGCAATTTATTTATTTATTTAATTGTTTGTAATTTGTACTTTTACTTTACATCATTTTCATTTCATAACAAATTTAAGCATGACCTTTTATTTTTTTTGCCCATCCCCGACCTTTATATTTTGTTACAGATTTTAGTTTGATTTTGTTGAATAACTCTAACAAAAATAAAAAAAATTAATATTTCATCAAAATTTATCAACTAACTCGATTTTATTTTTACTGGATTTTCATGAAAACATAAACAAAAATTAGAACATCAACAAATGAGAAATTATATATGTGTATTTTTTTATAAATGTCAGGCATTTAATTTTGTAGTCATTATATCATTTCTAATGTAATGATCAGCTTTCATTATTGTTAATAATGATTGTCAAATTTAGTATGAATTTCTGCTGTTCGTGTAAGTTGTTTTCTCGATGAACTCGACAAAATGAAATGTCGTTTCTCGATTTCCTCGAGTAATTAGCTGTCAGTATTTCTACATAAATTTTTGTTTTTGTTGCATTTTGCAATTATTATATTGTATAATCTTGTTTCTCACACTAGCCGCAATGTTTGACTTCAAAATTTGTGTATAATATCTGGTCTTCATTTTCTATTGGATGCATATTTTTTTATTTTAGTAAATCTTTCCAACTTACGAGATAATTAAGAAAAATTATTAAACTTAATTTATTCAAAATGTTACCATATTATTAACACGTGTACGCATTTAGAAATTATAACTTACTTGGTTTTCAGTTTTTTTTCATTTCTTTGTCCTTATCTTTGTACTTATTATTAATAACATATATAATTTTATGTACATCTAAACCATGCACTTATTATAAATATACGATATTGTTTTGGCAGTATTATTTTATATATTTCCTTTGTTTTATTTGTACCAGACATATATAGACAGTTTTTGCTTCTTTTCTATTTTCTTTGTTCTTAGCCTTGTTCTCTTATTTCTACTCTCATCAAACCTTAGAATTTTGTTGATTTCCTCTTTTTCTTACTCGAAATCATTGTAGCTTCTTACTTATATTTGAAATCATAATTCTCATCTCCTTTCTTCACCTATTGAGTTTGAGTATAGAATGTAGAAGATCTGATATTCATTTTTTTGATTTGATCAGTTCTTCATCAGTGGTTTTATAGCAAGTTCCTAACTTCAATTTATAGGTATGTAATTATTCACTGATAGAAATTTGAAATTAATTATTTTTTGTGTTCTTTGGTTTATTTTTTCATTATATCTTTATTAATAAGTTTTTTTTTTTTTATATCATGTATTTACATGTTATAGTTAAATATTACAATTTTAACCAATACAATTTTTTTCCCTGTTGGTTATTACATGTATGTACTAATCTTATTCATATTTGTGTTAATAATGTTTATAGTATATATTTTTTTTTTCTACATTGAATGAGACTAATTTTTATATTTATTATATGATAAAATATATTAGATGACAGGTGAAAAATTTGTTGACTCAAATAAAGAACAACAAAAGAAGAAAAGAAGACAGATGTATGCTGAGCATACACAATATAAATCTAACAAGAAGATTCAAAAAACAAGGATTCAGTTACTTGAAGATGTTGAGTTGAACGATGTCAATTCAATAGGTAGTTTGCAATTATCTGGTGAGCTAAGGTTTTTTTTGTTTTTATGTTTTTCCCGTTATGCACATTTTTTTCCCATTTATTTATTTATGTTGTTTTCATTTGTCATATTTTTTATAGCTCAAGAATTGAATGAAGATGGACATGAAATTTCTTTCATTGACTCTAACAATTTAGAAGATGGTGGTATAGAAAGCAATATTTATTATGAAGAACATGAAAATCAAAATCATGAATTCCAATTAACTCCCTGTATTTCAAATATTACTATGAGACATGTACCCACAGAAACTTATGTATTACGTACTCCAACAAATTGTATTCACTGTTTTGCAAAAAAATTTCAAAAAGAAAGTAAAGGTTTTTGTTGTGCTGATGGAAAAATTAAATTGCATATCAATTGTTCTCCCTCTATTTTATATGATTTATATACTTCAAGTACAGATGAAGCATTGGATTTTAAAAATAATGTGCGAAATTATAATAACCATTTTGCTTTTACCTCTTTTGGAGTGAAGTTTGATAAAGATTTATCTAAATCTACTAACTACAAAGGTATTTACACTTTTAGAGTTCAAGGACAAGTATACCATTATATAAATCCAATTCTAAACATTGATAGTAATCCATCATATTTACAGTTATATTTTTATGATACAGACAACGAAATACAAAATAGATTAAATACATGTATCAATTTCTCATCATCTTTACTACATATATTAGTAAATATATTAGAGATTAATCCATATTCTAGATTTTTTCGTTCCTTAGGTGATATTGAAAATCTTCAAACTTGCAAAATTCAAATTAGATGTGATGCTGGTCTTGATCAAAGAGTATATAATGCACCTTCTACATCTGAAATGGCTGCAGTTTGGGTTGATGAGGACCCATCTGCAGACATAAGATATCGTGATATATCAATTTATTGTCACTCTAATAATTCACATAGAATACATTATTATTATGGATGTTATGATCCCCTACAGTACCCATTATTATTTCCCTTCGGTGAGACTGGTTGGCATGAAGGTATTGAAAAGGCAAAAAATAATACAGTTGATATTTATAGTATAAATGAGAATTCCTTTTCTACTGAAAACATGAGTTGTGCAGCTGATATAATAGAGAAAGAAAAAAAAGGTAAAGATTACTAATGTGTTTCTTCATTTAAACTCATTCAATTTAGAATTTCTTTTCATTAAATTTGTTTGCATTTTTCTATTCTGCAGTTTACAAGAAGAATAAGAAAGGTTTACAAGTATCTTGCCGTGAATACTATTGCTTCAAATTACAGGTACGTGATATACAAAACAATGTTTTACTTCATGCTGGTAGACTTCTACAACAATATGTAGTAGATATGTATGTTAAACTTGAAACAAGTCGATTAGATTATTTTCGTCAAAATCAAAGCGAAATTCGTGCTGAATTATATCAAGGAGTTGTTGATAGTGTAGAAAATGGTCAAAATAGAGGTGCACAAATTGGTCGTCGGATTATTTTACCTTCTTCTTTTGTTGGAGGTCCTAGAGATATGAAAAAAAGATATATGGACGCAATGGCGTTAGTACAAAAATTTGGTAAACCTGATTTATTTTTAACATTGACATGTAACCCTAATTGGGTAGAAATAAAACAAGAGTTAAGGCATAATGATATAGGACAGAATAGACCAGATTTGACTGCTAGAATATTCAAAGCTAAATTAGAAGAACTTAAAGTTGATCTATTTAAGCACCAAATATTTGGGCCTGTTGCTGCATATATTTATGTTGTAGAATTCCAAAAACGAGGACTTCCACATGCTCATTTCTTGCTCATCTTACAAAGCAATGCGAAAATTAATAATATTGATAGAGTTGATTCTATTGTATCATGTGAAATTCCAGACAAAGTAAAATATCCTCACCTTCATTCTATTGTTGTTAAACATATGATGCATGGTCCATGTGGTCATTTGAATCCCCATAATGTTTGTATGGATAGAAATGGTCATTGTAAGAATAAATATCCAAAGGAATATATTTCAAATACTTCTATTGGCCATAATTCTTATCCAACTTATAGACGATTGAATGATAGACGATCATTTATGATTCGAGGACATTTATTAGACAATAGATGGGTTGTACCTTACAATCCATATTTGTGTGCAAAGTTTGATTGCCATATTAATGTGGAAATATGTTCAACAGTTAAAGCTGTTAAATACCTCTATAAATATGTTTATAAAGGCTATGATCGTGTAAGTATTTCAATTAGTAATACTAATAATGAAAATCCTATTGATGAAATTGAGATATATCAAAATGGTCGTTGGATTTCTCCACCTGAAGCAATGTGGAGAATATATGGATTTGTTTTGTATGAAATGTCTCCCTCAGTTATCTCATTACAATTACATCTTGAAAATAACCACTTGATAACATATAGAGATTATGAAAATTTAGAAACAGTAATCAATAATGAATCTAGACAACGCACAATGTTAACTGAATTTTTTCATATGAATGTTTCAAATGAACTTGCAAAAACATTATTATATAAAGATTTTCCAAAATTTTTTGTATGGGATGGCCAAGGGAAAATATGGTGTCGAAGGAAAAAAGGAAATGTTATTGGTAGAATAGTTACATCTACTATAACTGAAGGAGAAAGATATTATTTACGTATCTTATTAAATCATATTAAAGGAGCAACTTCATTTCAAAATTTAAAATTAGTTAATGGTGTTTATTTGTCTTCTTTTCGTGAAACGGCTATGGCACTTGGTTTATTACAAGACAATAATTATTGTCAGTTTTGTTTAGATGAAGCTATTAATTATCAAATGCCTTCTTCTCTTCGTAGATTATTTGCTACCATACTCATTCTATGTTCTCCTAATAATCCAGATATATTATGGAAAAAATTTCGCCTATTTTTATGTGAAGATTATTTATCTAATAGTATGTCTATTGCAAATGCAGAAATAAAAGCACTACATCAAATCAATTCTATATTAGAAGCAAATAATAAAAATATAAATGATTATCATCTTGTACCTTTTCAAATATATATGGAACAAGAAGACATATTAGCTAAGATTATTAATGAAGAATTAAACAATGTTATTCATGCTAACAATACTATGTATGCAAATAACTTGAATGAATATCAAAAAATTTCCTATGACAAAATTCTTTCAGATGTATATAGTAATACAAGTCGTTTGTATTTTATAGATGGACCTGGTGGAACTGGTAAAACTTATTTATATAAAGCTTTGCTGTCTACAATTAGATCTAAAAATCTTATAGGTTTAGCAACTGCTTCCTCAGGTGTTGCAGCTGCTTTGTTACCTGGTGGACGAACAGCACATTCAAGGTTTAAGATACCACTTGAAATAAATCACAATATGACATGTTCTGTTAGTAAGCAATCTGCTTTAGCAAGTTTCTTTAGATTGACAAATTTGATTATTTGGGATGAAGCACCAATGGTTCACCGTTATGCAATAGAGGCTGTAGATAGAATGCTAAGAGATGTTAATGATTCTATATTACCATTTGGAGGGAAGGTTGTTGTTTTAGGAGGTGATTTTCGACAAGTATTACCAGTAGTTCAAAAGGGAAATAAAGAAGTTATCATTGGATCAAGTTTAGTGTATTCATACTTATGGCCAAATTTCATACAATTACAATTGGTGCAAAATATGAGAGCTCAATTAGACCCATACTTTTCTAAATTACTGCTCGATATAGGCAATGGAATTCAACCTAGGCATACCTGTAATATGATTACATTACCAGATGAAATAGCTATACCCTTTGATAACAAAATAGTTTCTCTAAAAGAATTGATCGAAAGTGTTTATCCAAACTTACAAAATTATACCAATGAATTAGATAAGATGATTAATCGAGTTATTTTAACTCCTACAAATAATGCTGTTGATGAAATAAATAATATTGTACTTAATCAAATTGCTGGTGAAAATGTTATATATTATAGCTTTGATGAAACATTAGAAAAAAATGAACAAAGTATTCATGAAGATTTTCTTAATACACTAACTCCAAATGGTATTCCACCTCATGAACTTCTATTGAAACAAAATTGTCCTGTTATGTTATTAAGAAATATTAATCCATCTGAAGGATTATGTAATGGCACTAGATTAATTTGTCGTGCATTTGAGCGTAATGTTATTCATGCTGAAATATCTGTTGGAGAGTGGCGTGGGAAGAAAGTTTTTTTACCTAGAATTCCATTTATTCCACTTGAAAGTGATAAGAGTACATTTCCTTTTAAAAGAACGCAATTTCCAATTCGTGCTTGTTTTGCAATGACAATAAATAAAGCTCAAGGTCAAACACTAGATTATGTGGGACTATATCTTCCTGAACCTGTATTTTCTCATGGTCAACTTTATGTTGCATTATCTAGAGCAAAAACAAGTAAATCTATAAAAGCATTAATTATACCAAATGATAAATTTAAAAATCATTTTTGTTGTACAAAGAATGTAGTTTATACAGAAATATTAGCAATTGTGCATTCATAGTGTTTTAATTATTATTATGCATATTTTTTTTTTAATTAGGGGATTTTTACTTTCTAAACAATAGTTAAAATTGTATTCTTGAAGTGTATTCTATTTGTTCTTTGAAGAACACTTGTATAAATCTGTGACATGAATGATATTGCAGTAAATATTGATGAAGTATATTCTATGTGTTGTTTGAATATTACTTCTAAAAAGCTTTCACATGAATTGTATTCCAGTTAATAAAGAGCCAGTGTATTCTTACATTACAATTGGTGAAGGATATTGTATAAAACTTTGAAGAAAATATATACAGAGCATTTAAATTATTTATACTGTAGTGAATGAATGGCCAGTCTGTTCAGATGTATAATGCTATAGTTATGTATGGTTTGTAACAGCATCGATTTATAATCCAAAATAATAAAACTCATCATTTGATTTAGATAGTTTTTGAATTTTATTTTACTATTGTCTGTTTTTTTTTGTCTTCAAATATTATACTACAAATAGTGTAGATTTATCAATGATTATTTTATTTTAATTTTACATTATGAATAATTTAATAAAAATTTAATAATATATTTATGCTAAATTTACACCAAATTTTGACCGTTTATTTTTAACAAAGTGAAACATCTTTTATTATTGTATTTTTATTTTGCTAATATTTAATATGTTTATATTCGTATTATAGATATACTAAATATTATATAATACGTTCATTCAAATAATGAATTTATGAAATATGATTAGTATAAAAAAATTTTTTTTTCATTGCTATTAATACAATTTCTAATGATGCTTATATATTAAACTCTAAAAAGCTATATTAGTCTCTATTAAATTTATTTGTATAATAGATATAGTTATAAAGTGTATTTGATAACCAACATAATTATATGAAAAAAAATTCATATAAAATACATTATATTTATCGAATTTGAATTTTTAAAGTTTAAAACTAAATTTATCTTATTCATGATTTTATGAAACTTAATCGATTTTCTAAGAACGTAGTATTGATTTAGTTAAATGAATAAATGGAATACAAAATTTAACAAACAAATATTTAAAGTACAAATATTTAAATATTTAATGTTATCAATTTATATTTCTTTTGCCATTGAACTCGTTTTTATACATATGTTATAAAGTCATTAGCTATTAATAATATAAATTTTTTTTTATATTCTATATGACTTTTTTTCCTCTATATTTAAATGAACACAAATCAATAGTTGTAACTAAAAAATATCTAAGTATAATTTATTTCTTACTTTCATTAAATTCAGAGAAATTAATACAATAGACTATAGATTACTACTTAGTCTACTCTTATATATAATCATACCTAATACAAGTAATAATTCAGATCATAAATGTACAAATATCTTTTTATTGTACACATGTCAACATGATCTTTAATCTATTCATTTTCACCATACACGTATGAAAATTGTATATACATTAACATATATAAATATCTTCAAGTTGTGCTTCACCTCGTTATTCCCAATTCGGGTTTCATATCCTCATCTCCAATTCTTGCTTTGCTTTCCACGCATCATTTAATGCTAGACGGCTGGTCTGTATCTCCTTGAAGACACGCAATACGTAATAAATGCTGGACCCTATCTTATCTTCTATTAATTCAAAGAAGGACTGCCTCTTCTTTCATGTTTGTAACAATTTGATCCCAATTCGCTCTTCTATTTTAAATATGATTCCTATTTTCCTATTTATAGTCACAAATGGTCCTAACATCACTATTTCTCATGCATCTAAGAATTCTTTACTAATTTTAACTTTAACTTAACTTCATTAAAATAATAGAAACATTTACAGTATAAACATTGTGATTGAACACTTTAATTTTTTTGCATTCTACATAAATCCTAAATAATTTTTTTTTGTTTCACTTATCGAAAAGATTTTTGTGTATTGTGGTTTATCTATAAATTACTAATATAAAGCCTACTTTATTATACATTTCCTTACCTATTGTTTTATTATAGTTTCATCCATTCATCTCATAACCTCTAATAGTGTAATCTTTCAGCTTAGAAAATAATAACTTCGAATCTACTCAAGTCTCATATATGTTTGAACTCTAATGAATAATATTTTTCTTCTGTTGTAGTAGTTACTTATTTTCATTGTATATTACTAAGTAAAGCAAATTTCATATTCACAATTTAACCCTCAATTATTTATTTATTTATTTATTCTTAATTTTATAGGTTATATTTTCTTGCTCGATACACAAAAATACTTAAATGTATAATAACTAATTATACTTATTAAAATCTTAATAAACTTTTTTAACTCAATAATAAATTTTTGCTATTACATAATTTTAAATAATATACATTATAATAATAAAATTTTCTTTATTTCAATTTGATCAATTTGCCTTTACTATAATTTAACATAATAGTAGAAATACTGACATAAAATTTTTGAGTGCTTATATTAATATTTTGGAATCTTCAAATCTATAATAAGTATAATTAGCACTTTATTTAAACTAATTGGGGCTGAGTAGGATGAAGTGAGGACAACTATGAATGAGTTTTTATGGCATCATTATTGGGGCCCACATCATTTATTAATTACGGCGTCACAAGGCAAGCATCAATCAGGACAGAAGATTTAGACCCCTATTGAGTAAACATATCCTTACTATTGGCATAATAGTTACTATATACCTCTATATATATACATTAGTTGTGATTACAAACCAAACACAACAAACATTCTATATTAGCATTTATCAACAAGTCTTTAATTCTCAATATTTGTATCCTCGTACTCCTCTTTCAGATTTGAAGTACAACTTCATACTATATTTCAATATATACTCTTACAATTCATTATTAGTATAAATATTATTTCACTTTGATAACTTATTTATAGTCTTTAATTTATATTTGACATTTTCTACAGGATCAAACAATGGATAAACAGTACAAATTAATACCAAATATTGCTCCCAACGATACAAACTGGACGTCAAAAATCATTGTTGTGGAAAAATCGTTTCCACGAATAGCTCAACGAAGCCCAACAAAATATCAGAATATGGTATTTATGGATCCTAAGGTATATTACTTTAATCTATTATTTATGTGCCTTGAGTTATTTCATTTTAGCCACATAAAATTTAAAAAAAATTTTTTTTGCCTTTAATATGTTATAGCTTTAAATTGTCTTATTTCATATTCAAAAATAATATCTAGCCAAAATTATATATATGTTTATACAAAATATCTAATTTAAATGTATGGTATTATACAGAAAAATAGAGTCCATGCAACTATTTATGATGCGAACATCTCGGCATATGAAGACAAGCTATTACTTGGCAAAACATATCTTGTCTCAAATGCAAATGTTAAATTTACAAAGCCTGAGTATCAAGCTTCGATGGGCAACATACAATGGACAATATCTGGTCGAACAAGAGTCGAAGAAGTGAATGAAGACCACAGTGTTTTAATATCTTCTACATATAATTTTGTTCCTTTCGACAAATTGGAACCTTATATGGACTCAAATTCTGATATAAGTACTTGTTCCTATTTCACAAAAAAACGAACATGTTTCTTTTTATGCATTCCATTATATTCATAACAAATTTCATTTGTCCTAATTTCTTATTTTTATCCTTTAGGTATTATTGGAGTTGCAATTGATGTCAAACCTAAAAGGCTGGTGCAAACTAGGTTTGAAACACAAACATCTATTCAAGATGTAGTTCTCATCGACACAAGGTTTATATATATATAGCTATATTATTTTCATCTATAAATATATATTCCAATAATTATAATATTATTCAAGAAATTCATATACCACTTTCTCATATATTTTCTGTGTTTCTATACTAGCTTCAACACTGTGTTGCTAACAATGTGGGATAATTTTGTGGAGAAGGAGTGTCGTTTCATTGCTGATAACTTGAGCACAAAACAAATCATCATTGGAAACCATTTAAAAGTGACATCTTTCAGTGGTAATATATTGTCAATAATTTTATAAATCATCAATCGAATATTACAAAATTTGTAGGCAATCTTAGGTCTTCCAATAAATATATCTATATCTTTATTTCATGCACAGGCCTTTCAATTTCAACCAAGGCCAACATCATTTTCTCCTTCAATGCCCACTTAGAACAAGTGATTGAGCTTACTTCTTGGTGAAAATTTATTTTTTTATTATATTTTTTTGAAATATATATATATATACATGTGTATAAATTGCTAATATTTTTAAACATTGTGCAAGGGTTGAAACAAATTCGGACAAGTTAGATGAGATGATCTTGACAAAGATATATCCATCCTCGGCAACAAAGAATCTTTCCAGTCCAGACATAAAGAATATCACAAAGATTCAACATATTCCAAATTTGTTATCTGGAGTAAGCCTAATCTTATTTAAAATATTATATAGAAAATTTTTTTTCATTATTGCATAATATTTATACAATTCATCTTCAACAATAGCTAACAGGATATGCATATTTCTGGGTTCACGCACGTGCATACGTGAGAGTTTTTAAACAATCCTTTTGGTACATGTCATGCAATACTTGCAAGAAAATATCAAGTGCTGATTTAAATGAAACATACGAATGCGTTTTCTGCAAATTTTCTCATGCAGTTGCAGTACCAAGGTATAATATTGTTTACAAATCATTTATTGTTTATAATTATTTACACATGCAACATTTTTAACATTTTTTATATTTTAGGGCACGTGTATATCTGGAACTTGAAGACTCCACAGGCTCATTATCTGGGACTATGATTGGAGATACAGCAGAAAAATTCTTACAGTACACAGGCCAACAACTAATGGACAGTGGATCACAAGTCTTGGAAAAAATTAGAATCACATTGGAGGAAGCACAATTTTTTTTATGTTAAAGGAATGAAGAAAAATGTCCTCGACAATGAATACAAGTATGACATTATCTTCCTTAATGAATCAGTTCCTTCGATGTCGACCAGTTCTACAAGTACAAGATCAAGGAGTAACAAAGGGAAAGATGTAGCATATACCGCTGACACACCAATGCCTCTTCAAGGGCAAACATTTCCAAGTGCAGTGAAACAACTTAATTTCCCTTTTTCACCTGGGTCTAAATCCAAGAAGAGAAAAATTGAAGAACATCCAATCTCATCTGAGACTGAAGTCATCCCAGAGAAATTGCCTACGTCAAGAGTAGAGAGAAATACACGACTTTCGAAAGAGAAAGACAACATTTAAAAACAAATAATATCATTGTATGCATTGCCAACTTTTTCCAATACTTTGAATGAATATTAGGTTTTTTTATGTAATATTTCTAAAGTTTTGTCGTTTCTAGATACAAGCTTTTTGTAATGTACTGCAATGATGTAAATTATATTTAACAAATCTATATATTTTGTATTTTTATGTATTTTTATATTATTATTAACTTTATATTATTAGATATATATACTTATTAATAATAATAAACAGAATACAAAAAATTTATTTATGCCCTAAATAAATATATATGATATTTTTCTTATCAAAATTAAAAAATGAATAAAAAATAATAAGCATAAGCACCAAAAACTATAAGGGTAATTATATTACTATAACATTATTTGTTTAGTATACTACATTTTTATTGCAATAAAACTCTTCAACTATTGGTTACTTTCGTATTTATGAATGTAACTTTTTTTAGCAAATTTTTATCATTAATCTATTAATTTGCATGTCTTATACTTATCTTTCACGATGATTTTTGTCCAAAAAGTTAATTAAAATGGAGTAGATAAATTTAAAATGTACATTAAGTCTTGCAACTTTTAAAAATTAGTCTAATTTTGTATTCACAAATTTTCCTTTTTTCAAATTATTATTTTTTGTTTTTCTGTTTTTCCACTTTGCCGAGTATTCAGTATTCTCAAGTTTTTATTTGTTCATATCATTGATAATTTAACCATCTATATATTTTTTTTACTCTAGCATTTATAACAAGATTTTATATTAAATTATATATAATATAAAATTATTTTATGTTATATGAAATTATGATTATTGATTATAAAAATTTTTTTTTTTGTGGATCGACATTTTCATCATTGAATATAAAAATAAAATAAAATTTTTTTTCCCCACTGTGCTCACGCAAAATTATTATTATTAATTTTTTTTTATAGACAATTTGATGACAAAATATAAAAATGAAAAAATAAATAAATTTTTTGTTTAAAATTTTTCCCACTTTCTTGTTATAATTTTGTATTTATATTAATTGTTAAATTTTATATTTTCGTTATTGTTTTATGCATCTAGATAATTTAATATTTTGGTATTTTCAACTTTCATTTTTTGTATTTGATTAATAATTTAAGTGCCTAGATATTTTTTTGACTCTAGCATTTATGATAAGATTTTATATTCAATTATATATAATATAAAATTACTTTATATTGTATAATATTGTGATTATTGATTATAAAAATTATATTATGTTTTTTTAGGCAGACATTTTCATGACAGAGTATAAAAAAAAAATTTATATTTATTTTCCCTATTTTGCTCATGTAAAATTATTATTATTCATTTTTTTTTATGGACAATTTGATGACAAAATATAAAATTCAAAAAATACAAAAAAATTTTATTTTCAGAATTTTTTCCACTTTGCTGAGTAATTCGGGAATGTGGGAAAAATAAAAACATTTTGTTTATCCCACTTTATCGAGTAAATCAGAATAGTGGGAAATATTGGAAACATTTTTATTTTTTACTTTTTGTATTTTTGTCGGCTTTTAGGAATTTATTTTTTCTTTTTTTTATTTGTAGTGTTATTCCACATCCTTTTCCTTTTATAACAAATGTCCCATTAATTTTTTTTTCGTTTTTTCGTACTTTGTCTCATAAATTGACAAAGTTAGAATTACAACAAAAAAAAATTTCATAAAATTATTATAATAAATTTATAGCATAATATATTTCCTTCTGTAGTCAAATATTATCAATCAATTTTTACATTATTATAATAATGTTATTATTATATTTAATTTTGTGATAGAATATTAAAATTTACTCATCTAATATTACTCATGTATTAATCTTATAAAGTTACTCGAGAAACTGAATATTGAATTTCTAGCTATGTGTCATATTATTAATCGAGTAACTTGGCAAACTCATATTTGATTTTGTGAAGTTGCTCGAGTAAATAATCATTTATATAGTTTGCAATTTTGTTCTTTGTAAATTTTTTTCATATTTTTTTTTAAAATTATGTATTGTTTTTTTGTATTCTGTCATGCTATCAATAATTGGCAAAACAAAATAAAATATAATATATTTTATTAATTCATTATGATATATATTAGATTTATATAATATATACTTTATTTGACTATGTTTTAATACATGATACATTAAAAAAATTTCTGTTCATGCTTAATTTTTCAAGTAACTAGAAAAAGCAAAATTTCAACTTCATGAGTTCCTCGAAAATTAACAGCAGGAAATTTTATTATTTCATCGAGTAACTCGAGAAACTCGATTTTGAATTTATCGAGTTTCTCGATATATTAAATAGTGAAATTTAATATTTTATATTTTCGTTTATAACAAACAATTTTATTACTTGTTTTACTTATTTTTGTAAATAGCTGTTTTTACTTATCTATATATTCAAGCAAATCAATAAGCTCCATTTTTATCTTGTGGATTTATTTGATAACATAAGAAGGTAAGCAATTTTTTCCATTCTATCACTTAATATAATATATTATAATAATAAAGCTATTATAAAAAATATTTTTATATTATTTTATATCATTATATTATATCATATTTAATTTTATCATTTCAAAAATGACAATGTAATAAAAATATGTTATAATACTTATTTTTATTTATCATAAATTTTATATAAAATTATACTATAACATATCTTTTATATTTATAATTAGTAATAATAATATTATTTATAACAAAATTTATAACGTAATAAAATTATTGATGTAGTAATATATTATTAATCAATTTTTACATTATTATAATAATTTAATCATTATAATCAATTTATTATAATAAATTCATATGAATTTTTTTTATTTATAAATGTACATAAAATTTATTACATATTTATTTATACATAATTATAAAATTTATTATATATTTTTTTATCAAGAAATTAAATAATCTCATTTTATTTATCAGAATAATTATATCAAATTATAGTATAAAAATCAATTTATATTTGTAATCACTAATGATAATATCATCCATAACAAAATTTATATTTATATTTACAATAATAAATTATAAATAAATATGTAATAAATTTTATAATTATTTATAAATAAATTTATTTCAAATCCATTTATTATATTAAATTGAATATAATCATTAAATTATTATAATAATATAATAATTAATTAATAATATATTAATACAGAATATCATTTTATTATGCTATAAATTTAATATAGTAATTCTTTTATAAATGTTATAGTAATTGCTAAAATTAAAATAAAATTCATATATTGTATTAATTCATTATAATATATATTAAATTTATATAATATATATTCTATTTTACTATATTCTAATAAATGATATACTAAATAAAATTTTTTATATGCTTTATTTATCAAGTTAGTCGACAATTTCAATTTCCCATTCATGAGTTCCTTCAGAAATAACTAACATAAGAATAAACAAATTTTTACATGTATTACGTATTTTAAATTCAAAAGAAAAACAAAATAATAAAAAGTTTACATTTCCCTGTTTTGTCGAGTAAGTCGGCCAACTCCAGTTTCATTTTGTCGAGTTACTTCAGCTGTTAAACAGATTGATTTTCTATACTATTTGTAATCAAGTCACTCTACAAACATGATTTTCAGTTTGTCGAGTTTCTCGAGTAGGTACAAAAATGCACATTTTTCAATTTTGTTTTTTTTCTTTTTTTTTAAAATTATGTAATACACTGAATTTTTTTTATTTTTTTATTTTGTCATGTTCTTTTTTAACCAACTCATCAATGTTAAATTTACCTTTGTCAAGTTACTAGATAAATTCATCATAATAAAAGAAAATATAATATATTATATTAATTGATTATCATATATATTAAATTTATAAAATGTATATTTAATTTTGCTATGTTTTAATAAATAATTAATTAAATACAATTATGTATGTACTTCATTTATTAAATAAGTTAACAAATTCAAATTTCATACTGACAAGTTCCTTAAATAATAATATTACAACATACAAATTCAATAAAATAGTTAATATATTAAATAATTTAAATACAAAAAGTTCATAAAATTTAAATTTATGTATATAATTACTTTATTAAGTAACTCATCAAACTCGATTTTGATTTTCTCGAGTTATGTGATATAATGAATAATGCCTTTTTTTATATGAATAATATTTTATATTCTATAACTTAATATAATATCTTATAATATAAGAGCGATTATAAAAAAAAATTATATATTATTTTACATTAATATAATATATGATATTTAATTTTATAAAATAAAAAAACAAAGTGAAGTAAAAATTTGTTACAATAATTATTTTTATTAATTACAAAAATTATATAAAATTGTATTCATTCATAATGATATATTTTATTTAATATGTATTCTATTTTACTATGCTCTAATAAATGATATACTACATAAAATTTTACATATATTTTATTTATCAATTTACTCAAACAATTCTAAATTTAAGATTCACGAGTTTGTCGAAAAATAACACAACAAAATAAGAATAAAAAAGTATTTAAATATATTACATATTTTAAATAAAAAACAAAAACAAAATAATCAAACTTTTTACTTTCACTAATTTGTCGAGTAACTCGAAAAATTGAAGTTTATTTTTGTCGAGTTACTTGAGTTATTCAATATATTCATTTTTTATACTATTTGTGATCGAGTAACTCAACAAACTCGATTTTCAGTTTGTCGAGTTTCTCGAGTAGCTTCAACCTTGTACATTTTTAAATTTCTTGTTTCATTTTCTTATTTAAATTATGTAGCACACTTAAATTTTTTATGTTTTTTATTTTGTCAGGTTATTTTGTAACCATCTCGTGAATCTTAAAATTTCTATTTGTCAAGTTACGAGATAAATTAATGATAATAAAAACAAATATAATATATTGTATTAATTAATTATCATATATATTAAATTTATACAATGTATATTTAATGTTATTATGTTCTAACAAATAATCAATTAACTACAATTATATATGTGCTTAATTTATGAAATAAGTTAACAAATCAAAATTTCATATTCACAACTTCCTTCAATAATAATATTACAACATATAAATTAAACAAAATAATTAATATTTTAAATAATTTAAATACAAAAACTTTTAAAAATTTAAATTCATGCACAATTCCAAATTTCATATTCACAAGTTTATCAACAAATAATACAACAAAATAAGAAGAACAAAAATTTTATTGTATTATATATTTTAAATAAATAACAAAAACAAATTAATCAAGATTTAAAATTTCATTAGTTTCTCGAGTAACTCGAGAAACTCATGTTTCATTTTGTCGAGTTACTTCAACTATTAAACAAAATGATTTTGTATCCGATTTTTCATCGAGTTACTCGATCAACGTCATTTCCAATTTCTCAAGTTTCTCGAGTAAGTTCAAAAATACACATTTTTCATTTTTTTTGTTTTATTTTTTTATTAAAATTATGTAATAATCTTATTCATATATTGTATTAATTTATTTTGATATATATTAAATTTATATAATATATATTCTATTTTACTATGTTGTAATAAATGATACACTAAATACAATTTTTGATATGCTTTATTTATCAAGTTACTCGACAATTCCAATTTCCCATTCATGAGTTCGTCGACAAATAACCAACATAAGAATAAAAAATTATTTAAATATATTACGTCTTTTAAATAAAAAAGAAAAACAAAATAATCAAAAATTTCATTTTCCATGATTTGTCAAGTAACTTGTCCAACTCAAGTTTGATTTTGTCGAGTTTGTTGATCTATTCAATAGCTTGATTTTGTATATCATTTCTAATCGAGTAACTCGACAAACAAGATTTTCGGTTTGTCGAGTTTCTGGAGTAGGTTCAAACATGCACATTTCTCAATTTTGTTTTCTTTCTTTTTTATTTAAATTATGTAATACACTGAATTTTTTTGATTTTTTTATTTTGTCATGTTTTTTTTAACCAACTTGTGAATCTCAAATTTACCTTTGTCGACTTACTGGATTAATTCATCATAATAAAAGAAAATATAATATATTATATTAATTCATTATCATATACATTCAATTTATAAAATGTATGCTTAACTTTACTATGTTTTAATAAATAATCAATTAAATACAATTATGTATATATTTCATTTATTAAATAAGTTAAGAAATTAAAATTTCATACTGACAAGTTCCTTAAATTATAATATTACAACATACAAATTAAATAAAATAGTTAATGTATTAAATAATTTAAATACAAAAAGTTCAAAACAATTTAATTTATGTATATAATTAGTTTGTTGACTAACTCATCAAACTCGATTTTGATTTCCTCGAGTTATGTCATATAATGAATAATGCCTTTTTTTATATAATTAATATTTCATATTCTATAACTTAATATAATATGTTATAATATAACAGCTATTATAAAAAAATATTATATATTATTTTACATTAATATGATATATGATACTTAATTTTATGAAATATAAAAACAAAGTAAAGTAAATATTTGTTACAATAATTATTTTTATTAATTACAAAAATTATATAAAATCGTATTCATTGATTATGATATATTTTATTTAACATATATTCTATTTTACTATGTTCAAATAAATAATATAATACATAAAATTTTGTATATATTTTATTTATCAATTTACTCAACCAATTCTAAATTTCAGATTCACGAGTTCATCAAAAAATAACACAACTGAATAACAATAAAAAATTATTTAAATATATTACATATTTTAAATAAAAAACAACAACAAAATAATCAAACTTTTTACTTTCACTAATTTGTCGAGTAACTCGAGAAATTCAAGTTTATTTTTGTCGAGTTACTTGAGTTATTCAATATATTCATTTTTTATACTATTTTTTATCGAGTAACTCGACAAACACGATTTTCAGTTTGTCGAGTTTCTAGAGTAGCTTCAACCGTGTACATTTTTTAATTTCTTGTTTCATTTTCTTATTTAAATTATGTAGGACACTTAAATTTTTTATGCTTTTTATTTTGTCAACTTATTTTGTAACCATCTCGTGAATCTTAAAATTTCTATTTGTCAAGTTACGAGATAAATTAATCATAATAAAAAAAAAATAATATATTGTATTAATTAATTATCATATATATTAAATTTATACAATGTATATTTAATGTTATTATATTCTAACAAATAATCAATTAACTACAATTATATATATGCTTAATTTATGAAATAAGTTAACAAATCAAAATTTCATATTCACAACTTCCTTCAATAATAATATTACAACATATAAATTAAACAAAATAATTAATATTTTAAATAATTTAAATACAAAAACTTTTAAAAATTTAAATTCATGCACAATTCCAAATTTCATATTCACAAGTTTATTAACAAATAATACAACAAAATAAGAAGAACAAAAATTTCAATGTATTACATATTTTAAATAAAAAACAAAAACAAATTATTCAAGATTTAAAATTTCATTAGTTTCTCGAGTAACTCGAGAAACTCATGTTTCATTTTGTCGAGTTACTTCAAATATTAAACAAAATGATTTTGTATCCGATTTTTCATCGAGTTACTCGATGAACGTCATTTCCAATTTCTCGAGTTTCTCGACTAAGTTCAAAAATACACATTTTCCATTTTTTTCGTTTGATTTTTTTATTAAAATTATGTAATAATCTTATTCATATATTGTATTAATTTATTATGATATATATTAAATTTATATAATATATATTCTATTTTACTATGTTCTAATAAATGATACACTAAATACAATTTTTGATATGCTTTATTTATCAAGTTACTCGACAATTCCAATTTCCCATTCATGACTTCGTCGACAAATAACTAACATAAGAATAAAAAATTATTTAAATATATTACGTCTTTCAAATAAAAAAGAAAAACAAAATAATCAAAAATTTAATTTTCCATGATTTAGTCGACTAACTTGTCCAACTCGTGTTTGATTTTGTCGAGTTGGTTAATCTATTCAATACATTGATTTTGTATATCATTTGTAATCGAGTAACTCGACAAACAGGATTTTCGGTTTGTCAAGTTTCTCGAGTAGGTTCAAAAGTGCACATTTTTCAATTTTGTTTTCTTTCTTTTTTATTTAAATTATGTAATACACTGAATTTTTTTGATTTTTTTATTTTGTCATGTTTTTTTTACCCAACTTGTGAATCTCAAATTTACCTTTGTCAAGTTACTGGATTAATTCATCATAATAAAAGAAAATATAATATATTATATTAATTGATTATCATATAAATTAAATTTATAAAATGTATATTTAATTTTGCTATGTTTTAATAAATAATTAATTAAATACAATTATGTATGTATTTCATTTATTAAATAAGTTAACAAATTCAAATTTCATACTGACAAGTTCCTTAAATAATAATATTACAACATACAAATTCAATAAAATAATTAATATATTAAATAATTTAAATACAAAAAGTTCATAAAATTTAAATTTATGTATATAATTACTTTATTAACAATTCATCAAACTCGATTTTGATTTTCTCGAGTTATGTGATATAATGAATAATGCCTTTTTTTATATGAATAATATTTTATATTCTATAACTTAATATAATATCTTATAATATAAGAGCGATTATAACAAAAAATTATATATTTTATTTTATAAAATAAAAAAACAAAGTGAAATAAAAATTTGTTATAATAATTATTTTTATTAATTACAAAAGTTATATAAAATCGTATTCATTGATTATGATATATTTTATTTAATATGTATTATATTTTACTATGTTCAAATAAATAATATAATACATAAAATTTTGTATATATTTTATTTATCAATTTACTCAACCAATTCTAAATTTCAGATTCACGAGTTCATCAAAAAATAACACAACAGAATAACAATAAAAAATTATTTAAATATATTACATATTTTAAGTAAAAAACAACAACAAAATAATCAAACTTTTTACTTTCACTAATTTGTCGAGTAACTCGAGAAATTCAAGTTTATTTTTGTCGAGTTACTTGAGTTATTCAATATATTCATTTTTTATACTATTTGTGATCGAGTAACTCGACAAACACGATTTTCAGTTTGTCGAGTTTCTAGAGTAGCTTCAACCGTGTACATTTTTTAATTTCTTGTTTCATTTTCTTATTTAAATTATGTAGGACACTTAAATTTTTTATGTTTTTTATTTTGTCAAGTTATTTTGTAACCATCTCGTGAATCTTAAAATTTCTATTTGTCAAGTTACGAGATAAATTAATCATAATAAAAAAAAATATAATATATTGTATTAATTAATTATCATATAAATTAAATTTATACAATGTATATTTAATGTTATTATGTTCTAACAAATAATCAATTAACTACAATTATATATGTGCTTAATTTATGAAATAAGTTAACAAATCAAAATTTCATATTCACAACTTCCTTCAATAATAATATTACAACATATAAATTAAACAAAATAATTAATATTTTAAATAATTTAAATACAAAAACTTTTAAAAATTTAAATTCATGCACAATTCCAAATTTCATATTCACAAGTTTATCAACAAATAATACAACAAAATAAGAAGAACAAAAATTTTAATGTATTACATATTTTAAATAAAAAACAAAAACAAATTAATCAAGATTTAAAATTTCATTATTTTCTCGAGTAACTCGAGAAACTCATGTTTCATTTTGTCGAGTTACTTCAACTATTAAACAAAATGATTTTGTATCCGATTTTTCATCGAGTTACTCGATGAACGTCATTTCCAATTTCTCGAGTTTCTCGACTAAGTTCAAAAATACACATTTTTCATTTTTTTTTGTTTTATTTTTTTATTAAAATTATGTAATAATCTTATTCATATATTGTATTAATTTATTATGATATATATTAAATTTATATAATATATATTCTATTTTACTATGTTCTAATAAATGATACACTAAATACAATTTTTGATATGCTTTATTTATCAAGTTACTCGACAATTCCAATTTCCCATTCATGACTTCGTCGACAAATAACCAACATAAGAATAAAAAATTATTTAAATATATTACGTCTTTCAAATAAAAAAGAAAAACAAAATAATCAAAAATTTATTTTTCCATGATTTAGTCGACTAACTTGTCCAACTCGTGTTTGATTTTGTCGAGTTGGTTAATCTATTCAATAGATTGATTTTGTATATCATTTGTAATCGAGTAACTCGACAAACAGGATTTTCGATTTTTCGAGTTTCTCGAGTAGGTTCAAAAGTGCACATTTTTCAATTTTGTTTTCTTTCTTTTTTATTTAAATTATGTAATACACTGAATTTTTTTGATTTTTTTATTTTGTCATGTTTTTTTTATCCAACTTGTGAATCTCAAATTTACCTTTGTCAAGTTACTGGATTAATTCATCATAATAAAAGAAAATATAATATATTATATTAATTGATTATCATATAAATTAAATTTTTAAAATGTATATTTAATTTTACTATGTTTTAATAAATAATCAATTAAATACAATTATGTATGTATTTCATTTATTAAATAAGTTAACAAATTCAAATTTCATACTGACAAGTTCCTTAAATAATAATATTATAACATACAAATTAAATAAAATAGTTAATGTATTAAATAATTTAAATACAAAAAGTTTAAAAAATTTTATTTTATGTATATAATTAGTTTGTTGAGTAACTCATGAAACTCGATTTTGATTTTCTCGAGTTATGTCATATAATGAATAATGAATTTTTTTATATGATTAATATTTCATATTCTATAACTTAATATAATATGTTATAATATAACAGCTATTATAAAAAAATATTATATATTATTTTACATTAATATGATATATGATACTTAATTTTATGAAATATAAAAACAAAGTGAAGTAAAAATTTGTTTTAATAATTATTTATACTAATTACAAAAATTATATAAAATTCTATTAATTCATTATGATATATATTAAATTTATATCATATATATTCTATTTTACAATGTTTTAATAAATGATAGACTACATAAACATTTTTAGATATTTATTTTATCAATATACTCAAATAATTCCAAATATCAGATTCACCAGTTGGTCATCACCTAATACAACAAAATAAGAAGACAAAAAATTAAGATCTATTACATATTTTAAATAACAAAGAAAAACAAAATAATCAAAATTTTGAATTTCATTAGTTCGTTGAGTAACTCGAGAAACTCATGTTTCATTTTGTCGAGTTCTTTCAACTATTAAACAGAATGATTTTGTCTCCGATTTGTCATCAAGTAACTCAACAACCGTGATTTTTAATTTCTCGACTTTCTCGATTAACTTGAAAAATACACATTTTTCATTTTTTGTTTTATTTTTTTATTTAAATTATATAATACACTTAATCCTTTTGTTTTGTTTCTTTTGTCGTATATTTTTTTAACCAACAAAATAATTAATATTTTACATACTTTAAATACAAAAAGTTTTAAAAATTTCAATCTATGCATATAATTAGTTTCTTATATAACTCGGGAAACTCAATTTTGAATTTGTCAAGTTATGTAATACAATGAATGATGAGTTTTTTAATATGAATAGTATTTCATATTCTATAACTTAATATAATATCTAATAATAAAATAGTTATTACAAAAAAAATTTATATATTATTTTACATTAATATAATATATAATATTTACTTTTATAAAATAAAAAAACAAATTAAAATAAAAATGCCACAATTTATATTCACAATTTCGTCAAAACATAACAAAACAACATAAGATTAAAATTATTTTCAATATATTACATATTTTAAATAAAATAAAAAAACAAAATAAGCAATATTTTTAATTCCACTGGTTTGTCGAGTAACTTGGGAAAGTAAAGTTTCATTTTGTCAAGTTACTTTAGCTACTGAATAGATTGCTTTTGTATCTGATTTGTAATCGAGTTACTCGACAAACATGATTTTCAGTTTGTCGAGTTTCTCGAGTAACTTCAAACATGTACATATTTCATTTTTTTGTTTTATTTTGTTATTTATATTATTTAATATACTTAAATTTTTTACTTTTTTATTTTTGTCATGTTTTTTTGTAACCAACTTATGAATCTCAAAATTTAGATTTGTCCAAATACTTGATAAATCAATAATAACAAATCAAAATATAACATATTCATTCTTAATATTTGCTTACACTATATATTTTATTCTACTGTAAGTTTATTTTAGTCATTTGTACTAATATTATTGTACAGTCATCATTACATATACATATCTATATATATACTATATATTTTTGAATTTAATATAATATATATTACATTTTTTTAATATATATTTTATTATACTACGCTATAATAAATCATATACAAACAAAAAATATGTAATATGTTCAATTTATGAGGTAGCTCGCCACACACATATTCCGAATTCACATAAATTACTACTTATTTAATTGTCAATCTAGATATATGCTTCATTTTCTGTTTACCAATTCGAACCGTCCATTCTTTTCCGCATCGAGCTTTGTGCTCTGACACCATCTCCATGTTAGAAGTATCTTTGTCCAACATAAGTCATTTCGCATTAAATTGCATTTAATAAAACATCTTGTAAACATTAAATTTCTAGATTTGCCATTATATGCCTATATTGAAAATTAAATAAATATAATTATTATATATACTCTTACAAAACAACTACTTATTGAGTTACTTAATTAATTCCACTCATATAGAATACTTTTTTACCTATTACTTATTATAGTAAAATACAATAATTTCTAATATGTCTTTATTATTGATAAAATTAAATATGACAACATTAATTATTATAGACTCTAATAATTTATAACGTCTCTTCATTTTTTAACCTACAATGTGTCTTCGTTATCGATAAAATCAAATATATTAGAGTGCAATAATTTACATTAATATATAATTTACCTATATAATACATCTTTTGTTATAATATATTATATCAAATAATGATACGATCAAACTTATATATAAGTTTATAAATTTTCTCGATGGAAAATCTTATATATAGGTTTATCATGTTTCTCGATGAAAAATCTTACACAAAATAACATATCATCAAATCAAGATATTTTTGTGAATTAAATTCAATAAATAATTTTAGAGTTAATAATTAATTTCAGTTTTATATTTACTACTATTAATTAATAAATATTATAAATCTATGTGTTCATTTCCGTAAAAATTTAGCTTTTATATATTTTACATTCTATGGATTTATATATATTATATTATAGGTTTCTCTTCATTTTAAATGAAAATATTTTATAGATAACTTCACAAATTCTATTACAAATTTTTCAGTTATCTTAGTAATTAAATGTACAATATTGTTTTTGCTTGTAATTTTTTTTTAAAATAAAACAAAAATTATATATGTGTTACTATAATTATTAACAAATATTTAATGTTATGGGTTAATAATGATTATATTATATACTTATTATTTTAATAAATATCAGTTTATATGAGCCTCGTGTTATTTTTGTGTGTGTGTGTGTGTGTGTGTGTGCACTTTTCCACTTACTATTTAATTCGCTAAACGTTGTCAAATTCAATAATATTGTACTATTCAGAAACCAAAAACTCACTATTTTGGCTATGTGAATTGTTGAACATGCTATTTAACCCAACAAACTCTGTCAAGTTAAATATTTGTACTTTTCCAAAAAAATCGATGCAAATATGTTTTATCTATTTTATTTTTTTTCTTTATTTCATTTTCTTCTCCTTGTACAAAGTATATATTATAATATAGTAAAATAAAATATATATTATATTAAATAATCAAATATTATATGAATTTATTACAATATACAATCTATACATAAAATAAAAAATAAATAAAAACTAAAGAACATACCCTTAATCAGTTATTCAACATCCCTGAAAAAAATGTTACACGAAAACAAAGATCACAAATTCGGAATATTTATGTGAACTAAATGAAATAAATTTTTACGTCAATTTTATGTTGTACAATTGAGTTACAAATATTATACCTACACATGTAAATATTGGCAAAAATAATTTTGTTATATATTTATTACAAATGTATTCCAAAATATGCATCATTTAAGTTATTCAAGTAACTCGACAAACATATATATCAGTTTATCAAGGTATTTCATAGAAATTACAAAAACAAATAAAAAATTATAAAATGGGATATTTCTATCAAAGAAATTCAATAACAAATTTTACATAACATATAATACAATAAATTTAAAAGAATTGTAAATACATGTATTCATTTGTGTATGAAAAATGATTGTATATATCTATTTTAAGATTTCATATATAACTAAAATATCCAAAGGAAACTAAAAATTCAAAAATATGCATTTCATTAGTTATTGAACTTTATTATGATATTTTACTATCTATTTTATTTTTTCCCTTTAGAGATAGAATTAATCGTTTTACAATTAATAAACTAGATTGACTATAATATATTATATTAAATAATAAAATAAATATATCTTACTTTCGTTCGATTTATCACATAAGTTAACAAACTAAAACTTGACATTGCCAAGTTGGTTTATGAGGTAAATCAAAACAACCAACTAGAAAGTATATTTAATCATTTTATAATAATAACGATACAACATGATAACTAATAACTTACAAAATTAAATATTTCAAACTAAATATATTAACAAATCATAAATTTCTTACCAAACCAAACAAAAATGATAAACTAAAACAATGTTTTACATTCATTACTCAACTAACTCCACAAAATCTTTAGCATCCATTTGTGAACTGATTACACATACTTAGAAATTCAAAATTCCAAGCTACTAAAAAACAAACAAACGTACACCCACAATAATAATCAACAATAGCACAAAATATATAAGATTTAAATAGAGAAAATTTCATAACATACAAATATATAAATGTGTTATAAAATCAATAACATAAGTTATGAATTCATCTGCTCATATTAAACCACAACACACAATAAATAATTTTGCTCTTGTTCATATAAAAAGAAAAAATCAACACTAATCTAAACTCAAAATATTATACTATAACTCAAATTTGTTACATACACTAATAAACTTGCACAAACAATTATATATAACCAATGTATTTTACACTACATAAAATGTCAACCCATAACTACAATAAATAAAATTAAAATCAAAAAACAGTTTTCACTTCAATATACAAACATCATAGCTATTCATTTTGTTCATTTGGAACAAAAAAAAATTCATTGTAAAAAAATCAATTACAAGCTTTCCTCTATACAAATCTACTTTCTCCAATTGAACAGCATCAATAGGTATTCCAGCAAGGAGACACTCAACATATTTGATAACAAATATGCCACTGTCACTGCAAGAATGATTGAAAACCTTGTAAGTATATATAAATATGATTACAAATACGAACATATATTTTCATTTCTTACCTATGTCGAATAGACTGTGGTATCTCAACATAGGGTTTCTTGTAATATTCAAGCGGTTGAATCATCTTTTTGCCAAGGTCTGCCCGATCAGCAACGACATATTTTTGAATAATATCTGGAATAATATGTATGGCAGGAACAACATGTCGATATAACATTGCTTCATCATAAAAGTGGTAATTGTTATCATACACTGTCAGCCTCCAACTTAGTAGATCAACATAAAAAAGGACCCAATACTTATCATCAATAATATCTGGCCACAATATATGATTACAATCTTTCCAACTTTTACCAAAACTTCTGGGAATGGAACCATTCGCATATCTCTCCATAGAACCATGGTAAACAACAGGAACTTTACGAATCAGTTGTCCTGTAGAATCCAATATTTTCAAACCAATACTCCGAAGAAATATTCCAAACCCGCTATCTAGAATTCCATATCTTGATGAAAAAATGTCTGTAAAATTTGCTCTTCTTTTTTTAAGCAAAAACATGGCATTATCCATATCCTATAAAAAAAATTTTTTTATAAGAATGTATTCCTAATAGTTTACAATAAACATAAAAGATGAAAAAATACAAACAGGACATACCTCAGCCGCCAATATATATTCACGTTGGCCAATAGATTCTAGCTTTTGCTTTGTCAATCTAATGCCACCACCCCCACCACGCAATCGGACAACATCTCTATAACAAGAAACTTATTATAAATAAAATAAAAATAAAACATATACATAATAAATAACCAAATAAAAAATTCAAACTTACTGATCTTTCGATTTGTGCATCCAACGAATAAATTCAACTTGTCTTTCCTCATCAATATCACAAAGTATAGGAATGTGAATAGAACTAGATGTCAGAGATGCACTTTCCTTGCTATCCTTTTTTTTTTCATCCACTCTCTCCTTCGTAGAAGCAGCCTGCTGTTGTATTCTACTACTCTCCACAACCGTATGCTTTTCTACTAATGCTCCCTTCAACATGTCTTGAATCTTGAAAATAGAACTATCAATCTTTGTACAAAGTTCTTCACGTAAACTACAAGTCATATTACTATGTTCAACTTCTAAACCAACTAACTTTGTATCAATATGTTCCTGTATTTCTTTTTTTTTTTCATCAAAAAATAGTTCACTCCTCCTAGATACAGATGATTCAATCTCATTTAAACAACGCATCAAATCATCTCTTGTACCTGCTAATTGTTGATCAATGTACAAACGTTGAGCATCAATCATGTCACGAAATTGATTATCAATATAATCCCGTTGCTCATCTCTAAAATTCCCTAACTGATAATCAAAATATGCTCTTTGTTCATCCCCTGTACTACCAAACTGCTGATTAATGTACACTCTTTGTTCATCAAATAATGATTGTACAAATTGATTTGTAGCATAATCATCATGATAATTATGCTCATAATCATCTTGATAATTATGCTCATAATCATCATGATAATCCTGCTGATCACTTTCGTGGCCTTCATCCACAATTCGTGCAGGCTAATTATTTAGAGGTTCTTCCACAACTATATATGGAGACCAGCCCTCATTTTCACCATCATCTTCGTTCCCAAGTTGTCCAATCTGTTGATCACCTTCATAAAACTCTCCAGCCTCATGAATAATATTCTCACATGGTACTACAACATCTGGATCAACTACATTTACAGGCTCAAATTGTTCTATTTCTTGCCCTACCTCATCAATTTCTTGCGCCTCATACAAAAAATTTTGAACAACTGCATCAACTCGTATATCTCCTACATCCTCTATTAAGACCATCGTATACAAGTATGGTTGTTCAATCTCTTCTGCAGTTGGTTGAAGTATTGGTAGAACATGTATCTATAAATCATAGTAAAAAATAAACATCACTTTCATAACTATTAAACATTTCTCATAAATAATTAAAATTACTTTAACATACCTCAGTTGATTCCAAAAATAGGTCCAAATCTTTCTTTCCAACACGATGTTGTGCATACCAATTTACAATACGTGGAAATGTATCATACACTTTTTCACCAAATCTTTCACCAACCTCACGGCATGCCTCATATATCCAAATTTATAAACAAAATAACCAACACTTAGTCATGACACACATAATATTTTTATCGAGCATTCATTAAATATTAAAAATAATTATACATATTTACCTGGAACACAAGAGGACAACCATATATGGTGTACTTTGCAACTGCAGCACTATTATCAATGCACTTTAACGCACGTCTCTCCCAAGAAGTTAACAACGAACGCAGCAGTATGAAGTAAGAATGTCGTCCCCATGGATATTCATAACAAACATCCAAATTATCTACCAAAGACAGTGTCTCTATATTTATTTTTTTCCTCTCCCTAGGCCTAATCACTCCTTCAATCAATAATGCCAACCCTAACTTGTACTTATCTTCCTCATTATCACAATGAATAAAAACATTCTCAAGCTCATTTAACGATATATGAGCAAAATTGTTGAACCACCTCCTACGAATTCTATGTCTCGCCAAAACTCTTATGGTACTAAGATTATCATCATTATCATGGCACAATAAGCCTGTTATCAAACAATACTCCTGCATTCCAAACCTACACAATTCACCTTGTATTTTAAACCAAACCTCATTTCCTTTATTCGAATGCACAGTATTGAGCAAAAATTCATGTACCAACTTTCCGCTAAACTGACATTTCCTACCATGAAAATATTCAAAATGAGCAAAACAGCTATTCCTAAATTTTTGAATCTGTTCCTCATTAAAATTTTCCATTATAACATCAATATATGTAAAATTATTAATCTGTGTAATGACTCCATCAAATCTACGATTCTCACTGACCACGTATTCAACATCCATATCTGAAAAATATTTACGATCATTCTCATCAGCCAACTTCTACCACAAATATAAGTACAAATTATATATTCTAAATACATAGTTTATATATAATAGAATACATAAACTAATATAACAAGGATTTATATATGTATAACTTTATCTATACATTAATTAAAATGAAACAATATTTACATTACATAGTGTCATACAAAATAAAAATACATACCTTAAGAAGATAATGTTATAATATGCCAAACGAAATAACGCCCAAAATCCAATTTTTTTGTAAACAAAAATCTTGCCTCCTTCCAACCTCTACAAACTGAAATGAAGAATATTGTTTTTTCAAAATACACGGTAACAAATGAATAACCAGTTTAGACAGATTGAATGGCCCATTAAATGACAATGAATACTTTTTAACTTACACGTGTCCACCATCAACACTAGGGTTTGACACGTTTTTGACTTTTACCTCATTTTTCTTTTACTTTATATTTTCCTATACAAACTTATTTAATGTATATCTTAATATAAAATACGTTAAAACATTTTTGTTAATATATTAATAAAATTACTTCATCTATTAGTAAATATAACATAGTAAATAATATCACATATCAAATGTCCCATTTATTTTACACCAAAAATAAAAAATACACAAATACAAAAATTATTAATTATAAATTTTATTCATAAATTTACTCAAATAATTCCAAATTTAAGATTGACAAGTTTGTCAAAAAATAACACAACAAAATAACAATAAAAACTATTTATATGTATTATATATTTTAAATTTGATTGTTTTGTCGAGTAACTCGAGACACTCGAGTTCCATTTCACCAACTTACTTCAGCTATTGAAAATATTGATGTTATCTCCCATTTGTCATCAAGTAACTCGACAAACATGAATGTTAGTTTGTATAAAAAATATTTAAATGTATTACGTATTTTAAATAAAAAAGATAAACAAAATAATCAAAATTTTAAATTTCCCTACTTTGTCGAATAACTCGACCAAGTCAAGTTTGATTTTGTCGAGTTGGTTCACCTATTGAATAGATTGATTTTGTACTACATTTGTAATCGAGTTACTCGACAAACATGATTTTTGTTTTATCGAGTTTCTCGAGTAGGTTAAAACATGCACATTTTTCAATTTTGTTTTTTTCCTTTTTTATTTAAATTATGTAATACACCAAATTTTTATCATTTTTTTATTTCGTAATATAATGAATAATGCCTTTTTTTATATGAATAATATTTCATATTCTATAACTTAATATAATATCTTATAATATAAGAGCAATTATAAAAAAAAATTATATATTATTTTACATTAATATAATATATGATATTTAATTTTATGAAATATAAAAACAAAGTGAAGTAAAAATTTTTTATAATAATTATTTTTTTTAATTACAAAAATTATATAAAATTGTATTTATTCATAATAATATATTTTATTTAATATATATTTTATTTTACTATGTTCTAATAAATGATATACTACATAAAATTTTGTATATATTTTATTTATCAATTTACTCAAACAATTCTAAATTTAAGATTCACGAGTTCGTCAAAAAATAACACAACAAAATAAGAATAAAAATATTTAAATATATTACATATTTTAAATAAATAACAAAAACAAAATAATCAAAATTTTTACTTTCACTGATTTGTCGAGTAACTCGGGAAATTCAGGTTTATTATTCTCGAGTTACTTGAGTTATTCAATATATTCATTTTTTATACTATTTGTGATCGAGTAACTCGACAAAAACGATTTTCAGTTTGTCGAGTTTCTCGAGTAGCTTCAACCATGTACATTTTTTAATTTCTTGTTTCATTTTCTTATTTAAATTATGTAGGACACTTAAACTTTTTATTTTTTTTATTTTGTCAGGTTATTTTGTAACCATCTCGTGAATCTCAAATTTTATATTTGTCGAGTTACGAGATAAATTAATCATAATAAAAAAAAATATAATATATAGTATTAATTAATTATCATACATATTAAATTTATACAATGTATATTTAATGTTATTATGTTCTAACAAATAATCAATTAACTACAATTATGTATATGCTTAATTTATCAAATAAGTTAACAAATCAAAATTTCATATTCACAACTTCCTTCAATAATAATATTACAACATATAAATTAAACAAAATAATTAATATTTTAAATAATTTAAATACAAAAACTTTTAAAAATTTCAATTCATGCATATAATTAGTTTGTTGTGTAACTCGGGAAACTTGATTTTGAATTTGTCGAGTTATATGATACAATCAATAATGAGTTTTTTTTATATAAATAATATTTCAATTTCTATAACTTCATATCATATGTTATAATAAAATAGCTATTACAAAAAAAATTTATATATTATTTTACATTAATATAATATCTCATATTTAACTTTATGAAATATAAAAACAAAGTGAAGTACAAATTTGTTTTCATAATTATTTTTACTGATTATAAATATTATATAAAATTGTATTAATTCATTATGATATATATTAAATTTATATAATATATATTATATTTTACTATGTTCTAATAAATGATATACTACACAAAAATTTTTATATATATATTTTATCAATATACTCAAACAATTCCAAATTTCAGATTCACAAGTTTGTCAACAAATAATACAACAAAATAAGAAGAACAAAAATTTTAATGTATTACATATTTTAAATAAAAAAAAAACAAATTAATCAAAATTTAAAATTTCATTAGTTTGTCGAGTAACTCGAGAAACTCATGTTTCATTTTGTCGAGTTACTTCAACTATAAAACAAAAAGATTTTCTATCCGATTTTTCATCGAGTTACTCGATGAACGTCATTTCCAATTTCTCGAGTTTCTCGAGTAACTTCAAAAATAAACATTTTTCATTTTTTTGTTTTATTTTTTTATTCAAATAATGTAATACACTTAATGTTTTTGATTTTTTTCTTTTGTCATGTTATTTTTTAAATAATTTAAATACAAAAAGTTTTAAAAATTTCAATCTATGCATATAATTAGTTTCTTATATAACTCAGGAAACTCGATTTTGAATTTGTCAAGTTATGTGATATAATGAATAATGAATTTTTTTATACGAATAATATTTCATATTCTATAACTTAATATAATATGTTATAATAAAATAGCTATTATAAAAAAATATTTATGTATTATTTGAAATTAATCTAATATCTCATATCTAATTTTATGAAATATAAAAACATAATACAGTGAAATTTTTTTATAATAATTAAATATTTTTTTTGAATAATTATATCAAATTGCATTAATTCATTATCATACATATTAAATTTATATAATATATATTCTATTTAAATAAATGCTTCACCAAATAAAATTTTGTATATGTTTTATTTATCAAGTTACTAAAACAGTTCCAAATTTCAAATTCACGAGATTGTTAAAAATTAATACAACAAATAAACAAATAAAAATTATTTAAATATATTACATATTTTAAATATAAAAAAAATACAAATTAATCAACATGCTAAATTTCATTGTTTTATCGAGGAACTCGGGAAACTCGAGTTTCATTTTGCCGAGTTACTCCAGCTATTGAAAAGATTGATTTTGAATTCCCTTTCTCATCGAGTAACTCGAAAAACATGATTTGAGGTTTGTCGAGTTTCTCGAGTTGCTTAAAAAATACAAATTTTGCATTTATTTTGTTTTATTTGCTTATTCAAATTATATAATACACTTAATTTTTAAAAATTTTTTCTTTCGTCATCTTCTTTTATAACCAACCCAATTACATACAATTATGAATCTGTTTTATTAATCAAAGAAGTTAAAGAGTCAAAATTTCATATTAACAAGTTCCTGCAACAATAATATTACAACATACAAATTAAACAAATTAACTAATCTATTAAATAATTTAAATTAAAAAAATTGAATAATTGAAAATTATGCATCTAATTACTTTATTGAATAACTCGGAAAACTCGATTTTCAGTTTGTGAAGTTATGCAATACAATGAATAACAAGTTCTTTTATAAAAATAATATTTCATATTCTGTAACTTAGTATAATATGTTATAATATAATACCTATTATACAAAAAATTTATGTATTATTTAAAATTCATATAATATATCATAACTAATGTTATAAAATATAAAAACATAGTACAGTTAAAATTTTTTCTAATAATTCTTTTTGTTTTTTAGAATAATTATATCAAATTTAATTACTTAATTATGATATATATTCTATTTAACTATGTTCTAATAAATGATTCACTAAATAAAATTTTGTATATGTTTTATTTACCAACTTACTCAAACAATTCCAAATTTCAAATTCACGAGTTTGTAAATTAATAATACAACACATAAAGAATAACAAATTATTTAAATATGTTACATATTATAAATAAAAAAGAAGAACAAATTATTCAAAAATTTAACTTTCATTTTTTCGTCGAGTAACTCGCAAAACTCAAGTTTCATTTTACCACGTTAGTCCACCTATTGAAAAGATTGATTTTGTATCCCATTTGTCATCGAGTAACTCGATAAACATAATTTCAGGTTTGTCAAGTTACTCGAGTACCTTAAAAAATACACATTTTTCAATTTTTTGTTTTATTTTCCTATTTAAATTATATAATACGCTTAATTTTTTTAATTTTTTTCTTTTGTCAAGTTATTTTATAACCAACCCAATTAAATACAATTATGTATGTGCTTCATTAATGAAAGAAATTAAAAAATCAAAATTTGATATTGACAAGTTCGTACAACAATCATATTACAACATACAAAATAAACTAAAAAATTAATGTATTAAATAATTTAAATAAAAATTTTAAATAAATAAAAATTATACATCTAATTACTTTCTTGAATAACTCAGCAAACTCGATTTCGAATTTGTCGAGTTATGCAATACAATGAATAATAAGTTCTTTTACATGAATAACATTTTATATTCTATAACTTTTTATGAAATTAATCTAATATCTCATATCTAATTTTATGAAATATAAAAACATAATACAGTGAAAATTTTTTATAATAATTAAATATTTTTTTTGAATAATTATATCAAATTGCATTAATTCATTATCATACATATTAAATTTATATAATATATATTCTATTTAAATAAATGCTTCACCAAATAAAATTTTGTATATGTTTTATTTATCAAGTTACTAAAACAGTTCCAAATTTCAAATTCACGAGATTGTTAAAAATTAATACAACAAATAAACAAATAAAAATTATTTAAATATATTACATATTTTAAATATAAAAAAAATACAAATTAATCAACATGCTAAATTTCATTGTTTTATCGAGGAACTCGGGAAACTCGAGTTTCATTTTGCCGAGTTACTCCAGCTATTGAAAAGATTGATTTTGAATTCCCTTTCTCATCGAGTAACTCGAAAAACATGATTTGAGGTTTGTCGAGTTTCTCGAGTTGCTTAAAAAATACAAATTTTGCATTTATTTTGTTTTATTTGCTTATTCAAATTATATAATACACTTAATTTTTAAAAATTTTTTCTTTCGTCATCTTCTTTTATAACCAACCCAATTACATACAATTATGAATCTGTTTTATTAATCAAAGAAGTTAAAGAGTCAAAATTTCATATTAACAAGTTCCTGCAACAATAATATTACAACATACAAATTAAACAAATTAACTAATCTATTAAATAATTTAAATTAAAAAAATTGAATAATTGAAAATTATGCATCTAATTACTTTATTGAATAACTCGGAAAACTCGATTTTCAGTTTGTGAAGTTATGCAATACAATGAATAACAAGTTCTTTTATAAAAATAATATTTCATATTCTGTAACTTAGTATAATATGTTATAATATAATACCTATTATACAAAAAATTTATGTATTATTTAAAATTCATATAATATATCATAACTAATGTTATAAAATATAAAAACATAGTACAGTTAAAATTTTTTCTAATAATTCTTTTTGTTTTTTAGAATAATTATATCAAATTTAATTACTTAATTATGATATATATTCTATTTAACTATGTTCTAATAAATGATTCACTAAATAAAATTTTGTATATGTTTTATTTACCAACTTACTCAAACAATTCCAAATTTCAAATTCACGAGTTTGTAAATTAATAATACAACACATAAAGAATAACAAATTATTTAAATATGTTACATATTATAAATAAAAAAGAAGAACAAATTATTCAAAAATTTAACTTTCATTTTTTCGTCGAGTAACTCGCAAAACTCAAGTTTCATTTTACCACGTTAGTCCACCTATTGAAAAGATTGATTTTGTATCCCATTTGTCATCGAGTAACTCGATAAACATAATTTCAGGTTTGTCAAGTTACTCGAGTACCTTAAAAAATACACATTTTTCAATTTTTTGTTTTATTTTCCTATTTAAATTATATAATACGCTTAATTTTTTTAATTTTTTTCTTTTGTCAAGTTATTTTATAACCAACCCAATTAAATACAATTATGTATGTGCTTCATTAATGAAAGAAATTAAAAAATCAAAATTTGATATTGACAAGTTCGTACAACAATCATATTACAACATACAAAATAAACTAAAAAATTAATGTATTAAATAATTTAAATAAAAATTTTAAATAAATAAAAATTATACATCTAATTACTTTCTTGAATAACTCAGCAAACTCGATTTCGAATTTGTCGAGTTATGCAATACAATGAATAATAAGTTCTTTTACATGAATAACATTTTATATTCTATAACTTTTTATGAAATTAATCTAATATCTCATATCTAATTTTATGAAATATAAAAACATAATACAGTGAAAATTTTTTATAATAATTAAATATTTTTTTTGAATAATTATATCAAATTGCATTAATTCATTATCATACATATTAAATTTATATAATATATATTCTATTTAAATAAATGCTTCACCAAATAAAATTTTGTATATGTTTTATTTATCAAGTTACTAAAACAGTTCCAAATTTCAAATTCACGAGATTGTTAAAAATTAATACAACAAATAAACAAATAAAAATTATTTAAATATATTACATATTTTAAATATAAAAAAAATACAAATTAATCAACATGCTAAATTTCATTGTTTTATCGAGGAACTCGGGAAACTCGAGTTTCATTTTGCCGAGTTACTCCAGCTATTGAAAAGATTGATTTTGAATTCCCTTTCTCATCGAGTAACTCGAAAAACATGATTTGAGGTTTGTCGAGTTTCTCGAGTTGCTTAAAAAATACAAATTTTGCATTTATTTTGTTTTATTTGCTTATTCAAATTATATAATACACTTAATTTTTAAAAAATTTTTCTTTCGTCATCTTCTTTTATAACCAACCCAATTACATACAATTATGAATCTGTTTTATTAATCAAAGAAGTTAAAGAGTCAAAATTTCATATTAACAAGTTCCTGCAACAATAATATTACAACATACAAATTAAACAAATTAACTAATCTATTAAATAATTTAAATTAAAAAAATTGAATAATTGAAAATTATGCATCTAATTACTTTATTGAATAACTCGGAAAACTCGATTTTCAGTTTGTGAAGTTATGCAATACAATGAATAACAAGTTCTTTTATAAAAATAATATTTCATATTCTGTAACTTAGTATAATATGTTATAATATAATACCTATTATACAAAAAATTTATGTATTATTTAAAATTCATATAATATATCATAACTAATGTTATAAAATATAAAAACATAGTACAGTTAAAATTTTTTCTAATAATTCTTTTTGTTTTTTAGAATAATTATATCAAATTTAATTACTTAATTATGATATATATTCTATTTAACTATGTTCTAATAAATGATTCACTAAATAAAATTTTGTATATGTTTTATTTACCAACTTACTCAAACAATTCCAAATTTCAAATTCACGAGTTTGTAAATTAATAATACAACACATAAAGAATAACAAATTATTTAAATATGTTACATATTATAAATAAAAAAGAAGAACAAATTATTCAAAAATTTAACTTTCATTTTTTCGTCGAGTAACTCGCAAAACTCAAGTTTCATTTTACCACGTTAGTCCACCTATTGAAAAGATTGATTTTGTATCCCATTTGTCATCGAGTAACTCGATAAACATAATTTCAGGTTTGTCAAGTTACTCGAGTACCTTAAAAAATACACATTTTTCAATTTTTTGTTTTATTTTCCTATTTAAATTATATAATACGCTTAATTTTTTTAATTTTTTTCTTTTGTCAAGTTATTTTATAACCAACCCAATTAAATACAATTATGTATGTGCTTCATTAATGAAAGAAATTAAAAAATCAAAATTTCATATTGACAAGTTCGTACAACAATCATATTACAACATACAAAATAAACTAAAAAATTAATGTATTAAATAATTTAAATAAAAATTTTAAATAAATAAAAATTATACCTCTAATTACTTTCTTGAATAACTCAGCAAACTCGATTTCGAATTTGTCGAGTTATGCAATACAATGAATAATAAGTTCTTTTACATGAATAACATTTTATATTCTATAACTTTTTATGAAATTAATCTAATATCTCATATCTAATTTTATGAAATATAAAAACATAATACAGTGAAAATTTTTTATAATAATTAAATATTTTTTTTGAATAATTATATCAAATTGCATTAATTCATTATCATACATATTAAATTTATATAATATATATTCTATTTAAATAAATGCTTCACCAAATAAAATTTTGTATATGTTTTATTTATCAAGTTACTAAAACAGTTCCAAATTTCAAATTCACGAGATTGTTAAAAATTAATACAACAAATAAACAAATAAAAATTATTTAAATATATTACATATTTTAAATATAAAAAAAATACAAATTAATCAACATGCTAAATTTCATTGTTTTATCGAGGAACTCGGGAAACTCGAGTTTCATTTTGCCGAGTTACTCCAGCTATTGAAAAGATTGATTTTGAATTCCCTTTCTCATCGAGTAACTCGAAAAACATGATTTGAGGTTTGTCGAGTTTCTCGAGTTGCTTAAAAAATACAAATTTTGCATTTATTTTGTTTTATTTGCTTATTCAAATTATATAATACACTTAATTTTTAAAAATTTTTTCTTTCGTCATCTTCTTTTATAACCAACCCAATTACATACAATTATGAATCTGTTTTATTAATCAAAGAAGTTAAAGAGTCAAAATTTCATATTAACAAGTTCCTGCAACAATAATATTACAACATACAAATTAAACAAATTAACTAATCTATTAAATAATTTAAATTAAAAAAATTGAATAATTGAAAATTATGCATCTAATTACTTTATTGAATAACTCGGAAAACTCGATTTTCAGTTTGTGAAGTTATGCAATACAATGAATAACAAGTTCTTTTATAAAAATAATATTTCATATTCTGTAACTTAGTATAATATGTTATAATATAATACCTATTATACAAAAAATTTATGTATTATTTAAAATTCATATAATATATCATAACTAATGTTATAAAATATAAAAACATAGTACAGTTAAAATTTTTTCTAATAATTCTTTTTGTTTTTTAGAATAATTATATCAAATTTAATTACTTAATTATGATATATATTCTATTTAACTATGTTCTAATAAATGATTCACTAAATAAAATTTTGTATATGTTTTATTTACCAACTTACTCAAACAATTCCAAATTTCAAATTCACGAGTTTGTAAATTAATAATACAACACATAAAGAATAACAAATTATTTAAATATGTTACATATTATAAATAAAAAAGAAGAACAAATTATTCAAAAATTTAACTTTCATTTTTTCGTCGAGTAACTCGCAAAACTCAAGTTTCATTTTACCACGTTAGTCCACCTATTGAAAAGATTGATTTTGTATCCCATTTGTCATCGAGTAACTCGATAAACATAATTTCAGGTTTGTCAAGTTACTCGAGTACCTTAAAAAATACACATTTTTCAATTTTTTGTTTTATTTTCCTATTTAAATTATATAATACGCTTAATTTTTTTAATTTTTTTCTTTTGTCAAGTTATTTTATAACCAACCCAATTAAATACAATTATGTATGTGCTTCATTAATGAAAGAAATTAAAAAATCAAAATTTCATATTGACAAGTTCGTACAACAATCATATTACAACATACAAAATAAACTAAAAAATTAATGTATTAAATAATTTAAATAAAAATTTTAAATAAATAAAAATTATACATCTAATTACTTTCTTGAATAACTCAGCAAACTCGATTTCGAATTTGTCGAATTATGCAATACAATGAATAATAAGTTCTTTTACATGAATAACATTTTATATTTTATAACTTAGTATAATATGTTATAATAAAACAACTACTATAAAACAGATTTATGTATTATTTTCAATGAAGATAATATATCATAACTAATTTCACGAAATATAAAAACATAGTAAAGTAAAAACTTATTCTAATAAATAATTTTTTTTTTTAGAATTATTATATCAAATTGCATTAATTCATTATGATATATATATTAAATTTATATTATATATATTCTATTTAACTATGTTACAACAAATAATTCACTAAATAAAATTTTGTATATGTTTTATTTATCAAATTACTCAAACAATTCAAATTTTCATATTAACGACTTTGTCAAAAAATAATACAACAAATAAAGAATAATTTTTTTTTTTAAAATATGTTACATATTTTAAATACAAAAGAAACACAAATTAATCAAAATTCTAAATTTCATTGTTTTATACAATAACTCGAGAAAGTCGAGTTTGATTTTCTCGAGTTATTTCAACTATTGAATTTATTGATTTTATATCCCATTTGTCATCAAGTAACTCGAAAAACATGATTTTAGGTTTGTCGAGTTTCTCCAATAGCTTCAAAATTGCACTTTTCCCATTTTTTTGTTTTATTTTCTTATTTAAATTATGTCATACACTAATATTTTTTGTTTTTTTTCTTTTTTCATGTTATTTTTTTACCAACTCGTGAATCTCAAATTTTTATTTATCATGTTATTTTTTGCTTCATGTTATTTTTTCTTACTACATAAATTAATCATGATAAAACAAAATATAATATATTGTATTAATTAATTAAGATATACATAAAATTTATACGATATATATTTAATTCTATTATGTTCTAATTAATTATACACTAAATAAAATTTTGTATATGTTTTATTTTTCAAGTTATAATTTTTCTTAAATATATTACATATTTAAAATATCAAATACAAAAAACAATCATAAGTTTAAATTTCCTCCGTTTGTCGAGTGACTCAGGGAACATCAGTTTCTTTTTGTCGAGTTACTTAGGCTATTGAATAGATTGATTTTCTTTCCCATTTCAAATTGAGTAACTCAACAAACATGATTTCTAGTTTGTCAAGTTTCTCGACTGGCTTAAAAAATGCACATTTTTCATTTTTTAGTTTAATGTTTTTTTAAAATTATGTTATAAACTTAATTTTTTTATATTTTTTCTTTTCTCATGTTCATTTTTAAATATATTATAATAAATATATAAAAACACTTTTATCACATACATTTACATATGTATTTATAGAAATCATTTTTTTTCATAATTACTATTTACAATATTCTTTATAAAAAAATTTATATTAGTATTTATGAAAATACTTTTTAAATAAATATGTAATAAATTTTATAATAATTTATACAAACATTTATTTAATATCAATTTCTTATAATAAATTGATTATAATGATTAAATTACTACAACATTAATTTCATTATGTTATAAAATAATTATAATAATTGTTTATTAGAATATGTTATAGTAATTGCTAAAACAAAAGTAAATATAATATATTGTATTAATTCATTATGAAATATATGAAATTTATATAATATATATTTTATTATACTTTGTCCTAATAAAACGTAGATAAAAACAATATATATGCTTCATTTTCCAGGATACATATAAAATTAATGGATATACTTCATTTATCAAATAACTCCACAATTCCAAATATGAAAATATCGAATTTATCAAATCTCATATAAAAATAAACAATTACCAAAAGATTTAATATACCAACTAATTTAAATAAATAAAATATATAAATATAACAACAACTTTGCAACCTAACACATTCTCGAGTAACCAATTTAATTCATTTTTCAATTTGTCAACTCACTCAATCTATTGACTATATCAACTTACTTCGAAACTTATCATCAACAAAAAGTTTTTTCTTTTTTTTTTTAAACATACATAAGTCATACAAATAAATTTTTTATACACGTTCTTCACAACAGTGATCAACCACAAAATTTTAATACTCTTTCCTAATTTATGAGGCTAAAATAACACTTACATTTAACTAATTTATCAGCCTAAAATATTCTTTTCTAAACATACAATTTTTTCCTACACATTTCACTGACGTGCAACGCACGGCCTTAAAACTAGTATATATATATATATATATATATATATATATATATATATATTACTTATTTGAACTTTGACTAATTTATTATTTTAAAAATTACTTATTATTTTAAAAGCACACTTTTTAAACTTTTCCAAACATGAAATAGAATTTCAAAACTTGACTTCCATCCTATTTTTGATACCTTTCAAGTTGTCCCATCAATTGAATTAAAGAGTTATTCTCTCTATAGTTTCAATTACTCATTTTCCTTTTAACTTTTCTTGATACCTCAAAGTTCAACCTAATAAATTTAATAATGTAGATTCATTATTCATGTGAGAAATTCTAAAAGTAGTCTACATGCTTCAACCTTGTTTTATGGCACATGATTGAGTTTAATTAGCGTACCAAAACTAAGTAAAGTTTGAACTAGATATTATCAAATTAAATTTTAAGTAGTTTGATTCGTTTACTGGTCGTTTTCTTTTCCACCAACATTGAATTCGCGACTTTTGTACATGGAGAATTTAACATCAATCACCAAGTACCAATTAGAGCATAAGGGTGTTCCAATCAAATACTATGAATGATTTGAAAAAAAATAAAAATTTCGAGGACGTTTGATACAAGGAGAGGATCAAAATGAGAGAGAGAGTAAAAGATATAGAAAACATTTTATTTGCTCGTTTTTAACAAAAAAGATCGAAGAGAAGGAAAAAAGTGAATTCTTTTATTTCATTAAATTACCATTTTTAAAATACATTAAAAGGTTATTTTCATTCTATTCTCCTTCACGTTAACAAAGGGAGGGAAAATGAGTGTAGAATGAAAACAATTTTCTTGTTGAGTTTCATTTCCATTTACTTTTATCTCTAACCAAATGCACCGTTAGATATTTTTTATATTTTCTCGATAAATTATTGAACATTAAATTTATGGACTTACTTAAAAGTTATGGTCAACTATAATAAAAAAATGTTTGGGAGCGAGTGTTTGGAAAGATAATAAAAAATTGTTTGCAGCGGTGGTGGACCTGGTGGTGGTCTTTTGGGATTGGGTTTTGGGTGGCGGTGGTGGCAGTGGCGGTCTTTGACAAGAAGATGAAACATTTTTTTTAAAAAATATTTTGTGTATTTTTGTGTGCCTATTTTTATATTTTTAGTCTTTTTTATAATCTCTTACTTAGGTGGATTCCACCTTATTTTTCTTTTTTCTTTTTTTTTTCAACTTATTTTATTTTTTATTTATATAATTGAAAGTCAATATATTTTAGTCTTTTTGATGACAAAATTTACTTTTTAATGGTCAAACGGATGGAAAATGTCTCAAAAGACCATTTGCACAGTGAATTAGTAGTTTAGAGAGTTTTGCGCAAAAAATTGAAGGTCAGGATGAGTTGAGCAGGAGTTGCGTAGCTTAGGGACTAAATGTGCCAATTTTTCAAGTAAAAAAATAATTTGTTCATTTTTAAAAGTTGTGGACGATTAGGACCAATAATATAATTTTTCTTTATTGAGATATTATTCATTTACTAACTTGGGAGTCATTGTCAAAGTGTTAAAAAATGAAAACTGGTATGATTGGAAAGAGAAAGAAGGAAAATGATGTGTGTCCCGACAAGTAATGGAAAGTGAGTTGGCCTAAAAATTTGTAATACACGTTAGTTGAGTTGAGCAAAGAATGAGTTAACTCGCTTTAGTGGTCCATGTAACTTTGTTTGTGAGTGAATCTCATTTATCTGACGGCACATATATATTATTTATTGGATAAAGAAACACTCCACCATATCTAAAGTAATTTTTCATGAAGAAATATTTTCACGATAAATTTGATATCCATTTTAAAATGCATAAAAATGTTATTTTCATTCTATTTTTCCTCCATGTTAACAAACAAGGGATGGAAAAATGAGAATAGAATGAAAACATTTTTCCTCTTTAGGTTCCTTTTTATTTACTTTTCCCTCTAACCAAATCCACCCATAAGGGTGTGTTTGATTTCCTTCATTTTCCATGGAAAATGAAAATTTTCCACCCATTTTCCATCTTTGGTCTGTTTGATTGGCAAAATTTTCCATGGAAAATACATTTTCTCACCTATTTTCCATCTTTTGTTTGATTGGAACTTTTGATTTTCCATGTTTTCCACTTTTGGCCATATTTTCCTTGTTTTCAAGGAAAATATTTTTTTGGTGGGATAGGAGAATTTATTTTCCATGGAAAATTTGTTAACCTTTTCCAACCCATTTATTTTCCATGGAAAATTTGTTAACATTTTCCAATCCAAATTTTCTTGGTAATTCATTTACATGGAAAATATTTTCTTTCCACCCAAATTTTCCACTTGCAATCAAACACAACCTAAGTTTCTTTGATATTTTTTTGAGCAGCTACCCCTACGACCTTACCCCATGTTTGAGAAATTATTGAATGACTAACTCACAAATCATGATCAATGCTACAAAAATTTTGCTTGTGTGTTTGGGTTATAGACATATTGTCTAACTACAAAGGTTAACTTAACTTTTTTGTCATTGAACTTATAGTGAAATCTTAATTAGGTCATTTAATTTTAATTTTTTGCAATCAGATCATCAAACTTGATTTTATTCTCACTATTAGTTATTTCGTTAGCTCTCGTTACTAAACTTAACGTCACAATCGGATGGAGATGAATAGAGCTATGAGTATGCTTAACCAAATGAATTACTCTCAATTTTAAGCACGATTAATTTTCAAATTTTACAACCACGACATAATTGGACATCATATTTACCTGAAAATGTAAAACACGTTAGATTGCTATCAATTTTTAACGTTGACGTAAGATTGTAATGTTAAATTTTGTAACTAGATTTAACAGCATTGGAAGTGAATTGAAGTCCTACAATCTAAAGAAAACGAGTTAAGTTGGGTGAGCCAATTGAGATTTCACTGAAAATTCAGTGATCAAATTGGAATTAACTCACAACTACAATAAAAAGTCAAAAATTAATTTGTTCATTTTTAAAAGGTTAAGGAGAGTGATAAATGGGGACCAATAATACAAAATCCACTTATTAAGTTATTATTCATTGACTAATTGGCAAGCTATGGTCAATGTCTTGAGAATATAAAATCATGTCGGGTTGGAAAGAGAGAGAAAGAAAACAATGCATGTCCCGACAAATAATTAATATCATGTAAAGTGAGTTGTCTTGAAAATTTATACAATGAGGTGGTCTTGTTGAGAAAAGAACAGCTCAACTCGCTCCAACGATCCATGTGGCTTGGTTTGTGAGTGGATCTCATTTATCAGGTAGTATAGATATCTTATCTATTGATCAAGCAATACCCCCACGCTATTCCACCCCACCCCAGGTAATTTTCCATGAGGATTTTTTTTCACATGGTAGGTAGGGGAAAAAAGAAAGAAAAGAAAGGGTAGTTCTAAGTTAATGTTAGGTTACTTAAAGAGGATCGATAATACTCGATTCATAGTCGATTTGATATGAGTTTGGTAGATTCAAGTTTGGTTTGATTCGAATTTATCTCCTTCAATGAGGGGAAAAATTCGAGATTGATTTAATTCGATCACGGATCAATTTAATTCTACTGACTATTGTATATTACAAACAAGATTTTTTTTTTTAAAAAAGGTTATTCAAAACATGCTACGTCGTATATAAACACCATTGGTTGATGAAATTAAATTAGATTGGTCAAAATACAATTTCTAATATTAAAATTTTTATGTTAGTAGGTGTTTGTATACTTTTCGTGTCTAGCACAATAATGCTCACCAATTTTTCTTTCAAACAATGTTAAAAGACTAAGACTTCAAAACACTATTTTGTGGCACAACATTGGTGTGATTTGCTTAAGTGGAATTGATATATTTGTCCAACCTAATGCTCGTTATTTTAACATGGCTTACAATATTTTATTAATGTATAATTATTAATTATACTTTAAAACAATTCAAAGAATTTGCTTAGAAGTCCATAGAAAATATGGTTTTGAGTGTGGAGATTCTAAAATAAGAATAATGTTATAAATGTCTATGGTCTATGTATGTTACTCGTTTGGCTTAATGATTCCTCCATCCATAAGTTATCTATACAATGCCTACCACTAACAACCTCACAATGGTTGCCATGACACAAAGTTTATGTATAATCTAAACCCTCCTTTTAACTTCTTCTCATCATTCATTTAATATTACATAAAACTTGTTGGTCATCAACGAAGCGACACTAGTGTACACCTGGATCTATTGACTCATTGACGTCTAATGCCACCATAATTATGTGTGCTACACCCACTGCAACAATCACAATTTTCATTAGATCATCATGTACACCATAACCAATAGTTATGAATCTAAAGTTTGAACAGTTTTCTTTTAAAGTGAAAAATTCATTATTACGAAGTAAAAAGACTTGATATCATAATATATGTAGTGAATTTAATTAGAGTGGTGTCGTCTCAATATTAGTTAGAGTGTTGTGACTCCACATGAATAATAGTGAAAATTTGGGAAAGAAAAAAGATCACAATGGACTAAAGGGATCTGTTTGAAATTTCAAAGACCAAATTAAGATTTTAGAAGCAAGCGAGGAACCATAGGTGCAACAAAACTAAATATGGAACCAAACTTGTTCATTTTTAAAGGTTAAGGAGAATGATATTAATTTGCAACTGAAAAGTTGATATTAATTTGCAACTGAAAAGTTAAAAACTAATTTGTTCATTTTTAAAGGTTAAGGAGAATGATAAATAGGGACCAATAATACAATTTTCACTTATTAAGTTATTATTCATTGACTAATTGGCAAGCTCTGGTCAACGGATGGGGTTAGAAAGAGAAAAAAGGAAAACAATGCATGCCCCGACAAATAATTAATATTGTGTAAAGTGGATTGTTTTGAAAATTTGTACAATGTGGTGGTTATGTTGAGTAAAGAACGGGTCAACTTGCTCTGACGATCTATGTGGCTTGATTTGTGAGTGGATCTCATTTCTCAAGCGACATTAATATCTTATATATTGATCAAGCAATACCCCACTCCATCCCAAGTAATTTTTTATAAGGATTTTTTGTTTTTGTTTTTGTTTTTCCACATGGTAGATAGGGAAAAATAAGAAGGGGTAGATCTAAGTTGATGTAAAGTTACTTTAAAGAGGATTGATAAGACTCGACTCATAGTCAATTTGATAGATTCAATGTTGAATATGATTTGAATTTATCTCCTTCAATGAGGGTTAATTTGACAAATTCTACAGACTAATTGTATATTACAAAAAAAAAAAAAACATTTACAATAAAGTTATTCAAAACTGCTACATAGTGTATAAACAATATTGCTGGGTGAAAAATTAAATTAGTCTGGTTAAAATACATTTTCTAATATTAAAAGTTTTATGTTTTTGAGTACTTGTATATTTTTCGTGTCTAGCATAATAATGCTCACCAATTTTTCCTTCAAAAAATGCTAAAAGACTAAGACTTTAGAACACTATTTTGTAGCACAACATTGTTGTGATTTGCTTAAGTGGAATTGATATTTGTCCCTAATGCTCATTAATTAATTAAGTGGCATGCAATATTTTATTAATGTGTAATTATAGTTTAGAATGACTCAAACAATTTGCGTAGAAATCCATAGAGTATATGATATTGAGTGTGAAAATTTTAAGATAAGAATGATATTATAGAAATCTATAGTCTGTATTGTATATATATATTACTGGATGAAATTCGTTATCCTCCACTAGTGATGGCAATGGGGCGGATTCGGATCGGATCGGCCTGATTTGTATTCGTATCCGTCCCGTAATAATTATAAGAAATCTAAATCCACGGATTAATTCACCATTTCTCTGAGCGGATCGAGTCGGGGCAGATCCGGGTCGGAGCGGATCAACTCCTTTGATCCGTAGACTAATCCATGGAATTTTTTTTCTTTTACTCAAAAAATTAACCACCCAGCACGCTATTTTTTTCTTCTTCTTTCTTTTTCTTTTTCTTTCTTTTCTTTCTTCTTTTCCCCTTCTTTTGTCTATTTATTTTTCAAATGGTGCGGATCAGATTGGGGCACACATGATCCGAACCGGCCAACTGATCCACGGATCAGAAATTTTCACTCCACTCGAATTGGGTATCCATCAGATTTGGGACAGATCGGATATTTTTACCATCCCTATCCTCCTCCCACAAGTTATCCATACAATGCCAAACACTAGCAACCACACAATGGTAGCCCTAAGACAAAGCTTATGAATTATCTAAATCTCATTTTGACTTCTTCTCGTCATTCGTTTATTACATAAAATTTGTTAGTCATCAATGAAGTGTCACTAGGGTTCCCTTGATTATATTGACCCGTTGCTGTCTAATGCCGCCACACTCATGTGTGCTACACCCACTGCAAAAATCACAATTTTCATTAGATCAAGTATACTAGAACGAATAGTTATGAATCTAAAGTTTAAAGACATCACTATCGAATATTTTTCTTTTTAAATGAAAAATTTGTTATTACGAAATAAAAAGACTTGATATCTTGACGTATGTAGTGAATTTAATTAGAGCAGTGTCGTCTCCACAAGAATAATAGTGACAAAATTTGGAGAAAACAAAAGATCATGATCAACTAAAGGGATTGGTTTGAAACTTAAAAGATCAAATTAAGATTTTGGAAGAAAGCCTGGGACCATTGCTCCTGGGACCATTGTTGCAACAAACCTAAATATGGAATGAAACTTGTAAGTTCAACTCACTAGTTTAATTAGACATGTCTTCCTCCAACCTAATACTATTAAAATCTTATCTTGTCAACCAATTTCATTAGTTAAATTGAATTATAAAACACCTTACAAATTTTATTATGTATATTTTTAATCCTTAACATTCAAATATGCTCTTGAATTTTGCTGGCAACTCATGTGATAATCTATTTTTTTAAACTGATTCGACATGACTGAAAAGGTTAAGAATCAAAAGTATAAAAGTCTAATTGGAGTCGAAGAAGTAGTTAAAAATTAAATAAAACTTGAAAATTAATAAAATATTATATATGGTACTTCACTTAGATTTTGGTTTGTAATCGATCGGATCGATTCCTAATTTTTCCAGTCGAACTGATGAGTCAACTCTAGTTCTTATACTATTAGTGATAAGCCAAACCAATAAGGCAAGTCGTGAGACATGACAGTTATGTTTAACAACTTTGATTAACCATTTGAATAATTACTCAAAATAAAAAAAAAAAATATTAAGACGCAAATATATTATTATGTTTTCCTTTTATTATTTTAATATATAATTTCTTTCTTGTCTCATTAACTGTGCATGCTGATGCAACTCCAGTGAAATTGATGACAATGCAATAAGGGAAATAGACAAGAAATTTTGGAATTTTGTGCATATGGTTTTCAACCCGTCAGATGTACCTATACGAACGAACGTAAGACATATATTTGAATGTTCACCCGAGTTAATATGGTCAGTTAGAGTTTTTCATTCTATCTTATATTAAAACATTAATGTTCTTGTCTTCATAGTAAAATAGTGCTTCTATTTCCACTTACCTATTACTTAGTCATAATATAGTATTTTTTACAAGTCATAAACGTGCGTGGGCGCATTTGCATATAAATATAGTGAATACGTGCATTCGTACGATCATAATATCATATCTAACTCGAACAAAAAAGTGTATGAATATATCACTTAATAATCAACTCCTAAACCGGAGATTGAATTGGTTAGTCAATAATTAAATATTACATTATTTTGATAACCAAGAGTCATTCAAAATCATTGATATTATGCCTCTTAATATTTGTATGATCACTTTTGGGTACATCTGTGCTATAGTACTAATGAAGAAGGTAGTTGTATGATGAATAAATTTGATGACTTATTGAAAAAAAAAAATTCAATGGAGCTGAGATAAGTGGCTAATGTCACCCTCATGTAATCAGCACAAATTGGTATTTGAAGTTTCATAAACATTCAAGAGTAATTTGGGTTCATTTCTACTAGAAAAATTTGTTACATAAACATTAGTGGGTCGAGTTAGATAAAAAATCAAATTTTCATTTAAAACTTGAGGTCGTGGACTGGCCAAAGTGACAAAGAAGAATAGAAAAGAAGTGTGGAAGGCTGTGTGTGTTATGCCACGTAAATCTTTTATCTAAATGTTTGGGAAATTGGCGCAAATATTGCTCCCTAATCTTTGTCTTTAGTGAAGAAATGGTCCATAACCTTTGTTTTTTTGGACAGCAGTTCCTAACCTATGTATTTTGGTGCACAATTGGTCCTTATTTTACAAAAAGATAAAAATACCCTTATTTTCAATTAAAGAAAATTATAATTGTATTTTTAACATTTGTAAAATGTGCAAGTAGGTCCGATACATTTATTAAATAATATTTAATTTATCATATTAAATATATCACTATAGTCGTGTCAATTAAATTTTTCATAAAAGAAAAATGTAAAATTATTGTGTTTTAAGTATATGTAATTGCTATGTGATGTGAAAATTTTGAATAAAAATTAAATTAAATAAATAATAAAATGACGTATATAATTTTAGGAAAATTGGCGCAAATGGTCCCTAACGTATCATGTTAGTGCGCAAATGGTCCCTAACCTATCCATTTAGGTGCGAAAATGGTCCTTGTGGACGGATTTCGTTAAAAATCCGTTAAACAACCTTTCATTTTGGTGCGCAAATGGTCCCTCTCATTGTTTTTCTCTTCATTAGTGGGGGTAAAATTGTCAAATTACATCTTTTTTCAAATTGGCGTAAATGATCCCTAACCTTTACCTTTTTCTGGCGCAAATGGTCCTTAACCTATAATTATATTTTGGTGCACAATTAATCTTTATTTGATGAAAAAGACAAAAATATATTTACTTTTAATTAAAGAAATTTGCAATTGGATTCCTAACCTTTAAAAAAAGTAAAAATGAGTCCGATACTTTAAAAAAAAAATAAAAAAAAACTAACAAATTAACAATATACTAAATTATTTTGTATATTTTACGAACTATTATAAAATAACTAAAATTGAAATTCATAATTATTAACGAGTGTGCTAATTAAAATTATTTTATTATTATTAAGTAATCATATTATTTAAAATTCAAACTTTAATTTTATCATTACAAAATAAAAAGAAAAATAAATTTGTCACAAATAAAATTTTTAATTATGCTCAACCCAGCTCGATTTTATATGATATCATATTTACTGGATCAATCCAACCCACTTTTGAGCCACAAAGAAACTGGACCAGTCTTATTTTAAAATTTAATTTATTTTTGTATTTAAAAAAAAAAGTTTCACCCCACCGACCCCACGACCCCACGAAACCAGACCAGAAGGGAGGGGATTTCTCCCCTCCCTGGTTGCCGTCGAGATCCCCCATGGTTTCGCGACTGGAAGGGAGGGGATTTCTCCCTTCACCGGTCGTCGTTCCCCTCCCCGGTCGTCGTCAACGGTGACCAGGGAGAGGAGAAATCCCCTCCCTTCCGGTTTGGTGGGATGGGGGGTGGGGTGAAACCTTTTTTTTAAATACAAAAAATAAATTAAATTTTAAAATAAGACTGGTCCAATTTCTTTGTGGCTCAAAAGTGGGTTGGATTGACCCAATAAATATGAGATCGTATAAAATCGAGCTGGGTTTAATATAATTAAAAATTTTATTTGTGATAAAATTTATTTTTCTTTTATTTTATAATGATAAAATTAAAGTTTGAATTTTGAATAATATGATTACTTAATAATAAAAAAATAATTTTAATTAGCACGCTCGTTAATAATTATGAATTTCAATTTTAGTTATTTCATAATAGTTCATAAAATATACAAAATAATTTAGTATATTGTCAATTTGTTAGTTTTTCTTTTAATTTTTTTAATAAAAAAAAATTAAAGTATCGGACTCATTTTTACTTTTTTTAAAGGTTAGGAATCCAATTGCAAATTTCTTTAATTAAAAGTAAATATATTTTTGTCTTTTCATCAAATAAAAATTAATTGTGCACCAAAACATAATTATAGGTTAGGGACAATTTGCGCCAGAAAAAGGTAAAGGTTAGGGACCATTTGCGTCAATTGAAAGAAATATGTAACTTGACAATTTTACCCCCACTAATAAAGACAAAAACATTGAGAGGGATCATTTGCACACCAAAATGAAAGGTTGTTTAACGGATTTTTAACGGAATCCATCCACAAGGACCATTTTCGCACCTAAATGAATAGGTTAGGGACCATTGCGCCAAAAATGAAAGGTTAGGGACCATTTGCGCACTAACATGATACGTAGGGACCATTTGCGCCAATTTCCCATAATTTTATGACATTGAACCATTCTTATTATATTTTTTTTAACATAAAAATACTAACAAAATTAATTTACACATTATGTGTTCTTTAGTTTTGAACGATAATAAAACGATAAATTAAAATATGAAGAATATAATTTGAGCTCTAATATTTGTAGTTAATAAACGAATAACTCAATTAAATAAAAATATTTGAGCTTCAAATTTGTGACAAAGTTATTTTCTTTTTATGTTATAACGGTAAAATTAAATTTTAAATAATATGATTACTTAATAATAATAAAATAATTTTAACTAGTATACCGCATCCTTGTGGTGGGATTCGACAGTAGCTTTATTATGTTGATGGATTGAGGTAGTGAACAAATTTTAGAGATGATCGGTGGAGAGAAATGATCTATTGAATTGAGAAGGTGATCAAATTTTAGAGATGATCGATTGAGGGAGATGATCGAATTAGGGAGATGGATTTCGCGGTCAACAAATTTTGAAGGAGATGATTTTGTGAAGGGAGAAATTGAATATGTAGTGACACACGAACGTTTAAGTACTTTGTTCTTCTCATAGTGGAGAAAATTCACTACGATCGTAATTAACACGTGTTAATAATTATGAGCTTAAATTTTAGTTATTTTATAATAGTTCGTAAAATATATAAAATAATTTAGTATATTATCAATTTGTTAGTTTCTTTAATTTTTTTATAAAAAATAAAAATATCGGACACATTTGCAAATGTTAGGAATCCAATTAAAAATAAGGGCATATTTGTCTTTTTAATCAAATACAGACTATTGCGTACAAAAACACATATGTTTGGGATTTCTATGCTAAAAAATAAAAGTTAAGGACCATTTTACACTGAAGACAAATGTTAGAGACCATTTACGCCAATTTTCCTAAATGTGTTAAAGAAAGAATCATTTACATGAATCTTGATATTGAAATTTATGAACAATTAAAAAATATATATTTTAATAAGATTTTGTGATTGTTACCATCCGATTTTGGTAAAGCCTCCACGTCAGTAGAGGCCCAAGGAAGATCCCATATAGGCCCAATTCAGAGCTCACTAAAGCTTTATAGGCCAAGCGAGGATCTCCTAGAGTCATACAAGTCCCATAGAACTTGCGAAGGCCTTAAAGGCCCATTAGGCATTGTAACATCCCTAGATCAGTGTAATGCGAAGTCCATGATCGTTCTCAACACTCACGGATGACCTATAGCGCCTCCCCGGGCTTCGTATCTATTGTGACTAACGAACAGCATGGTATTTTGGAATGACCAGAGATAATTGAAGGCAGATTGCGTTAGATTGGCACACGGATCCTCACAAGGAAACTAAATCGCAATCTCCTAAAGATTAGACAACGTGATGAATTCAAATAAGGACGGTAATCTAGGAGATTGCCTTGACAACCAATCATCCATATCCTGTGAGGAATGAGGATCCGATTAGATATCTAATTAATTGTTTCCTAAATCAATTAGAGTTCTTGTGCTATAAATTCAATGTCTCTGATTATTCTAAGGTACGCTATTTTTGTACTTAAATCTCACCCTAAATTCTGCTCAAATCTCTGTTCGCTTGTCCATCCAACACCCAATTACTATCGCCCCCCGCGTATTATTCTTTATATCGGCAGTTAACTTGACCGTCGGAGTATCAACGATCGTCGGACCTTTTTCTACCTGAGATCTTGGTGCCTAACGATTGTCCGAGTGTGTAGGTAACATATAGGTTGACAGAGGAGTGACTGGAGATCTGTTGACACGTAGACGGTGCAGGTCCCGACGTCAACAGATTGGCGCCGTCTGTGGGAATGAAAAACGTTATACAACCTAAAACTTGTGGTAAAACGTGTTTTCTACTAGGAAGAGCATGGCAACCGAACATTCCATGGAAGAAGAAGTTGAATCCCACCACACTGACTTACGGCAGGAAAGCGTTCAAGATCTACAGAACGTAACCCGCCGCAAGAGAAGAAGGCAACGACAAAAGTGGACGGTGGAACAGGAGAACCAGGACTTGAAGCTGGACAATGCCCGGATGAAGACCACCCTTGAACTGTTGGAGAATTAATCCCTCCAACACGGACCTAAGCGCAGTCGTGCCCAAAGAAGCCCTTCACGGTCTGGCTCAATGCAAAGTCATCGATCTTAATATGATTCGCTAATCCACAACGGGCGAAATCCTAGGAACCAGAAGAGACCTCGTGCCTCACAAATGGAAAGGTCGGTCGCCTCTGCCATCGTATTCGATAGGTTGAGGGTCGGGTCACCTATGGTTCGACCTCAATCGTTGAGTAGCTGGCGTAGCGAGCCTAGCGATGACCACCGAGAGAAGAGAAGGGACTCTAGGGCTGCGGATGAAAGACCATAACGGTTGTGCGACCTTGACGACAACGAGAACCTCATATTCTCCAAAGAGTTAAAGGCTAGAGAACTCCTCGCAGGGTTCGAAATTCCTCCTATGAGAAATATAATGGGAGAGGTGATCCCACAGATTCAATTGGAGGTTCGTTTTCTAAAGGCCTTCGTCCTCATTTAATACTTCTTCTTAAAGTCTTATGCCTGATATAAATAATAGGCTTGGACTTGGGGAACTATTGTTACCACCCAATTTTGGTAAAGCCTCCACGTCAGCAGAGGCCCAAGGAAGATCCCATATAGGCCCAATTCAGACCTCACTAAAGCCTTATAGGCCCAGCAAGGATCTCCCAGAGTCATAAAAGTCCCATAGAACCTGCGAAGGCCTTAAAGGCCCATTGGGCATTGTAACATCCCTGGATCAGGTATTGCGAAGCCCATGATCGTTCTCAACACTCGCGGACGACCCATAGCGCCTCACCGGACTTCGTATCTATTGTGACTAACGAACATCATGGTATTTTGGAATGACCATAGATAATTGAAGGTAGATTGCGTTAGATTGGCACACGAATCCTCACAAGGAAATTAAATCGCAATCTCCTAAAAATTTGTCAACGTGATGAATACAAATAAGGGCGGTAATCTAGGAGATTGCCTCAACAACCAATCTTCCCTATCCTGTAAGGAAGGAGGATCCGATAAGATATCTAATTGATTGTTTCCTAAATCAATTACAACTCTTGTACTATAAATGCAACGTCTCCGGTTATTCTAAGGTACACTCTTTTTGCACTTAAATCTCACCCTAAACTCTGCTCAAATCTTTGCCCGCTTGTCCTTCCTCCCACACCCAATTACTTTCGCCCCCCCACGTATTATTCCTTATATTGGCAGTTGACTTGATTGTCGGAGTATCAATGATCGTCGTACCTTTTTCTCCCGGAGATCTTGGTGCCTAACGATTGTTCAAGTGTGCAGGTAACATACAGGTTGGCAGAAGAGTGACTGGAGATCTGTTGGCACATGGACGGTGCAGGTCCCGACGTCAACAATGATTTTGTCTCAATGATGGATTTACGATACAACATAAGTCTTAGGCTTCATTTGAGATTGATTAGGTATTTTGCAAATTTATCAAAAATTAATTATGTACTATGTAATAGTATTTTTGAAAAGCTTCGCTTGTCAAATTCTGCTTGTTACTTTTTTAATTATTTATAATCAAAATATCAATTTTAACCCTAATTAATTAAATTAATTTATTTTCTACTATATGGAATATACTTTTATTTTGTAATTTTATAAAATTTGAGATTTAATAGATATTATTATTGTTTTTATTTTAAAATAAGTACAATGAATAACATTGTCTTAGAAAAATATTTGATAATATTATATATTATTTTAAAAGTAAAAATAACTATCAATATAATAATTCAAAAAGACATCGTTATAATTAATGTCTATTTTAGTAATATTATACAAGCAAATCAATAAACTATTTTTGTTTACCAAATGTTAAAATACTGATTTTGAAATATACAATAATTTTGAAACAGAAGTTTACGAAACACTTAACTAATTCTCCATTCAGTTAAATCTTTTTTCAGTACATCAAAAATTAATTTTCTTAAAATCAGAGCATAATCAAAACCAAGCTTTATACAACTTTGAGGTTCCCTAGAGGAGATTATATTGAATTTATCTTTAACATGTTTTTTTACGTGCATTTAGATTCATTTTTTTTCCTTAAATGTCTTGTGCGTACAAATTTTTTATAAATAAGTAACGAAGAAACTTGATCTCCATCTCCAAACATTTATTACATGTAAAACCAGCCCATCATTTACATACAATAGTACTAGTTGAATTTTTATTATGCACAAGTTATTGCACATGCTTTGGAAGTACAGCATAATAAATTGTAAAACACATCATGTGACATGGATTGGAATTTGGGGCTTGACTTTAGGTATGCCATAAAAAGAAGATTATATTTTGGTGATTACTAGGTGTGTGTTTGATTGAAGGAGAAAGAAAGTATCATCAACGAGGGAATTATGTATCTTTATGGGGACAGAAAGCTACTCTTCCTCTTTCCAAAACTATATTTTTAATTTTTTTGAAAAAAATTAAGGTCGAGCCCTTCAATAATTCAGGTAGCACAGTTTTGAGTTTTTAACCTTTAAAATTGAAGTTTTAGATCTTAATATATTTAAATATGTAAATTTGAATCTATAAATGATCAAAATTGTCAACGTACGTTAAAATCACAGCTGATTAAAAGGTAGCTCTTGGTCCTTCATTTATTATTTTGACCAGTCATGTAATGCCACTTCAGTGTGAGTATTATAAGTGGGTAGGAGATCAGCCCCACTAGTTTCAATTACTCATTTTCCTTGTAACTTTTCTTATTCAAAGTTCAACCTAATAAATCTAATAATGTATATTCATTTTTCATGTGAGAAATTATAAAAGAAGTCTAGATGTTTCACCCTTGCTTTATGGCACATGATTGATTTTAATTAGCATACTAAAACTAAGTAAAATATGAATTAGATATTATCAAATTAAATTTTAAATAGTTTGATTTGTTTACTAGTCGTTTTCCTTTTTTGAAACACTGAATCCGTGACTTTTGTACATGAAGAATTTAACAGCAACTGCCAATTACCAATTAGAGTGGGTGAGTGTCTCAATCAAATACTATGAATGAATCGAAAAACAAAACATTTCAAGAATGTTTTATACAAGGAGAGGATCAAAAGGGGAGAGAGAGAGAGAGAGAGATTTTATTTGCTCATTTTTCACAAAGAGATCGAAGTGAAGGAAATAAGTGAATTCTTTTATTTAATTAAAATACCCATTTTTAAAAAACATAAAAAGGTTATTTTTGTTATAATATTATACAACATAAATGTAAATGAGTATTATACCCCTAGAAACCTCTATAAATAGAAAATTCTGGTTATTAATGAAATTCATTCCTCTCAGTGCATTCTCTCTCTTTCCCTAGTTTTTCTCTGTTTCTCTTTAGATTTATAACAGGTTATCAGCACGAAAACTTTAGCCAAATTAAGAAAGAAATATTCTTCAACTGAATGACAAAGGTGGGTTCTAAGTATATCTCATTCTACTACCTAAAAGCTAGTTCTACCACCTAAATGCATAGTTGTAGGCTGGTTTTACTAGTTCTAAATATTTTATATACCTCCATGATTTTATCATTTGGATGGTTCTAAATATTTTATGTTTGTCCTCCATGACATTGCCATTAGGATGGATCTAATTATTTCATATACTGTTTTTCTTTCCTCCATGGTTTTTCCCTTAGGATTGATCTAATTATTTCATTTACTATTTTTCTTTCCTCCATGGTTTTTCCATTAGGATGGATCTAATTATTTCACATACTGCTTATGCCTCCATGGCTCCACTATTAAGATGTTTTTTTTTTTTTTTTAAATTTACCATACTCATATATGTCGTTATACCTCATAAGTGATTCTATTATTTCAAAGGATGGTTCTAATTATATACTATCTTATATATAATGTTTAACACAAAATTCGATTGAATTTTTGTTCTTTTATAACCCAGTTAATCTACCAAAAACCTTGTGTTGAATTGGGTGGTAGCTAGCGGTGGTGCGAATCGGTGGAGAAGGTTTAAGTGAAATTATATATTTGATATTTTTGACTATATTTGAATGAGATATGTAGAGATTTTATGTAATTCTCTGAAGGTATTTTTGTCTAAAATGGCCATTTCTGAAATTGTTATAAAAAACTGTCAAATTAAAAAAGTATCACCTGCAAATGGACATTTCATATAATTTCCTCTACTTTTATTTTGTAATTTTATAAAATTTAAGATTTAAAATTTATTATTATTATTTTCATTTTCAAACAAGTATAGTAAATACAATGCCTTAAAAAATATTTGATATTATTATACATTGTTATAAAACTAAAAATAAATTTTACAAAACTACCAATAATATTAACTCAAAAAGATATCAATATAATTAATATCAATTTTAAAAATTGTATATAGACATTAATAAGTCATTTTTGTTTACTAGACGTTAAAATGCTGATTTTGAAATATACATTAATTTTGAAATAGAAATTTACTAAACATTTAACTGATTTTTTATGCAGTTGATTCTTTTTTCAGCACAACAAAAATTAATTCTCTTAAAATCACAATAATATTAAATCAAGTCTTAGAAAACTTTAAGGTTCCTAGAGGAGAACATGTTGTTTCACATGCATTTAAATTCATTTTTTCTTTAAATGTCTTGAACGTGCAAATTTTTTATAAATATATAACGACGAAATTTGATCACATAATATTTATCTACTCTAATATTATGTCAAAACCAGCCCGTCATTTACATACAATAGTACAAGTTGAATTTTTATTATGCACATGTTATTGCACATGCTTTGGAAGTACAGCATAATAAATTGTAAAACACATCATGTGACATGGATTGGAATTTGGGGCTTGACTTTAAGTTATGCCATAAAAAGAAGATTATATTTTGGTGATTACTAGGTGTGTGTTTGATTGAAGGACAAAGAAAGCATCATCAATGAGGGAATTATGTATCTTCATGGTGACTGAAAGCTACTCTTCTTCTTTCTAAAACTATATTTTTAATTTTATGAAAAAATTGAGGTCGAGCTCTTCAATAATTCAGGTAGCACAGTTTTGAATTTTTAACTTTTAAAAGTGAAGTTTTAGACCTTAATATATTTAAATTTGTAAATTTGAATCTATAAATGACGAAAATTTTCAATGTACGTTAAAATCACACCTGATTAAAAGTGGAATGTTAAGTAGTTTGATAATTGTGTCCTCCAATTTTTAGTCACGCGTGTGATTTTAACATCCACTTCATTGATAATTTTTGTCACACGGACCTGTATTAAAAAATTTAAATAGGTTGGAGATCTAGAATTTTATTTTTGAACGTTAGGGACTGAAATCCACACTAATTGAAAGGTTAAGGAGCTCAACCTTATTTTTTTCCTAATATTTAAAAATTAATTGTGTCACAACATGAGCATGTGTAGTAGGGTGAGCATTTTAACCGAAACCGAACCTCTCAAATCAGAATCGGAGGTTTCGGCCTAGTTCCAAAAGTAAAAAAATTAGGAACTGGAATTGAGAACCGAGAACCGAGAACCGACCGGTCCAAGTCAGTTCTTGATTTTTGAACTGGAACTGTGGGTACTCGACTTTGGAATCGAATTTGTCATTTTTTATAATTTATATATATATTTTTTTTTACAATTTATTCACCCCGACCCAACGACCAAACTCAACATTATGATACCAAAGACAAGAGTCTAACTGTCAAAGACCCAAACCAAATGCCCATAATCCACCACCACCCCTAAACCTAAACCCAATCGATTCAATTTCAAATTCTTAATCGATATTTGCTTAGATACACAATACAAACATTGCTCGCACTCTCGCTCAAAACATAGTGAGACGACGAATGTGAAACTCATCTGTAATCGAAACGAATATTCAATTTTGAGAGGTAAATTTTCTTTTTCTAACCTTAATTTATAGATTTTTAATTTTGGTGTCTATTCTTCCAATTAATACTTATATGTTTTAGAAATTATTTTAATATCTAACTTATTTTAATGTTAAGGGGTTTGCAATTTTTAATTTTTTTCAAAATATATTGTCAATTCACGATTTTACAAGAAAATGTTATGGGCGTTTGTTCTGGTTCGGGTTTGATTTCAATAATTAGATGGACCCGAATGGTTTTATATACAAAATGTTCGAAGTGTAACGGGTGGTTCTGGGTATTGAGATACTCGGACTCACCTACCCGACGTCCAGACCTAATATGTAGCTAAGTAATTTTTTATTTTGTACATGTCCAGATAAGTTTAAAAAAGTTATTGAAATGATCCATAAATAAATCTATAACTTTTGAGTTAAATGTTTCATTGGTCATTGAACTATTACTTCCGTCTTCATTCACTCTCTCAACTTCAAAATGTTTTTAAGTACTCATTGAATTTTCAAAAATACCTCACTGTTACTCACTGAAGACGATTCTATTACGACAAAGTGACGAAAAATTTACGTGGCAGATGGAATATATATGTGGCAGATGGGATCATCCACAAAACATCTACAACGTTTTATGTAAAAGATGGTAAGAATAAGTTCAAAGCAGATAATGAAGCGATTGTTTTCTACTAAGGCAGGTTTGAATAGGGATGGCAATGGGGCGGGTTGGCCCCGCCCCGCCCCGCGAATTCGCGGGGCGGGGCGGGGAGGCCGTTGGACCCGCCAAGTGCCCCGCGAACTTTTTTTTTTTTTTTTTGTTAACTGAAAAATAATAAAAAAAATATATATACAATATTTTTAAATATTTGTACCAAGCAAAACAAAAAAATTATAAGATTTGGATTGTGGTGTAGTGGTTAAGGTTAGTAGTTTATAAGTTTTAACTCGGGTTTGATTCTTCTTTAGTCAATTTTTAGTGAAAATTATAATTTCTACTATATTTTATGATTTTTCAAAAAAAAAAAAAATTATTTTAGGGGCTGGTCGCGGGGCGGCGTTGCCTCGGACCCGGCTCGGGGCAGAAAAATCTGCCCCAAACCCGCCCCTATTGCTTCGTAGCGCGGGGCGCGGGACGGGTTTGGGTCGACGAGTTTTTTTTGCCATCCTTAGGTTTGAAGCTCTCCTGTCCATAAGCTAAGTTTCTAACTTATTCCATTTTCTTCAAATAAAAAGAAGTTATAAGACAAAAAACCAGGTTTGAAGCTCTCCTGTCCATAAGCTAAGTTTCTAACTTATTCCATTTTCTTCAAATAAAAAGAAGTTATAAGACAAAAAACTGTAATTCAAGAAGAAGATAGAATATTATAGATTAATCCTGAGATAGGGATCAAGTCCGAGAAATAAGACAATTATTTGCTTAGATGTATTTCATATGTGGTATCTCTTCTCTTGTTCATAGTATTGCAAGTTTTACTTTCAAAAAAATATCTTACTTAAACTTTGACTATTTCAAAAAAAAATTATTTTAAAACTTACTTATTATTTTATAAGTGAACTTTTTAAATTTTACCCATAAAATAGAATTTCAAAAACCGTCCTATTTTGATACTTTTCAAGTTGTCCCATCAACTGAATTGAGAAAAAGTTAGGCCCTGTTCTCTTTGATGTTTTCAACCCGTTTCTATTTTGTGTTTTTGAAAATAATCAAAATGTGTTCCTTTTGCCGTTTTCAAAAATGCATTTTTGAAAAGACTTAAAAATCTACAAAAGAAACACAAAATGATAAAAATGCATTTTGCATTTTGTTAACAAAATTCGGGTGGTTTCCAAAATGGCCAAAACGCAAGTTTTGGCCATGGAGGTCTCGGGTTCGAATCTTGCTTCCGCCCTTTGTTGTTGTTGTTGTGTTTTTTTTTTTTTTTTTTTTTTCCATTTTGACTGGTCAAAATAATCATGATTTAACCATTGTCTGCGTTTGTTTTTGAAAAACGTGGTTGCTGTCCAAAGTGGTCAGGAGCGCCATTTTGTAAGTATGAGGTCCTGGGTTCGATTCCTTTCTCCTTTCCAAATTTTTAAAATGTTTTTAATTCTTTTTAATGGTTTTTAAATATTTTTAATTCTATAATTAAATGTTTTTCATTGTTTTTAAATAGTTTTAATTCTTTTCAAATGTTTTTAATTGTTTTTAAATGTTTTAATTCCATAATTAAATATTTTTAATTATTTTTAATTGTTTTTAAATGTTTTAAATGTTTTTAATTCCATAACTTAATGTTTTTAATTCTTTTTAATGGTTTTAAATTGTTTTTAATTCTTTTTAATGGTTTTTAAATATTTTAAATTCTATAATTAAATGTTTTTAATTGTTTTTACATGTTTTTAATTCTATAAATTAATGTTTTTAATTCTAATTTTAAATTGTTTTTAATTCCAAATCCAAATTTTTAAAATTTTTCAAGTAAACGCGTTTTCGAGTTTTCTGTTTTCAGAAACAATTTTCAAAAATTACAAAAAGAACGCATTTTCAAAAATTTCAAAACAAACACTCAAAATACAAAACACAAAATAAATTCAAAACTCAAAACACAAAACTCAAACGTAAAGAGAACACCACCCCACTCTTTCTGGTTTCAATTGCTCATTTTCCTTTGTAACTTTTTCTCTTTAGAGTTCAACCTAATAAATTTAATAATGTAGATTCATTTTTCATGTGAGAAATTCTAAAAGTAGTCTAGATGCTTCACCCTTGCTTTATGGCACATGATTGAGTTTAATTAGCGTACTAAAACTAAGTAAAATATGAATTAGATATTATTAAATTAAATTTTAAATAGTTTGATTTGTTTGCTAATCGTTTTCTTTTTTTGAAACATTGTATCTGCGACTTTTGTTCATGGAGAATTTAATATCAACCACCAAGTACCAATTATAGTGGGTGGGTGTCCCAAATAAATACTATGAATGATTCGAAAAAAAAAAAAAAACATTTCGAGGATGTTTGGTACAAGGAGAGGATCAAAAGGAGAGGAAGAGAAAAAGATATAGAAAATATTTTATTTGCTCATTGTTAACAAAAAGATCGAAGAGAAGGAAATAAGTGAATTCTTTTATTTCATTAAAATACCCATTTTTAAAATACATTAAAATGTTATTTTCATTCTATTTTTCTTCACGTCAACAAAGGGAGGGAAAATTAGTGTAGAATGAAAACAATTTTCTTCTTTGAGTTTCATTTCCATTTACTTTTATCTTTAACCAAATGCACCCTTAGATATTTTTTATATTTTCTTGATAAATTATTGAACAATAAATTCATGGACTTACTCAAAAGTTATGGTCAACAATAATAAAAAATTGTTTGCGACGGTGGTGGTGGTGGTGGTGGTGGTGCTTTGGAATTGGGTTTTATTGGGGCGGTTTTGGGATTGGTTTTAGGGTGGTGGCAGTGATGTTTGGCAATGTCTTTGACAAGAAGATGAAACATTTTTTATAAACATTTTGTGTTATTTTTTTGTGTGTGCCTATTTTTTATTTTTAGTCTTTTTTGTAATCTCTTACTTGGGTTGATTCCACGTAAAGACATTTTTTTCTTTTTCTTTTTTCTTATTTTATTTTTTATTTATATAATTGAAAGTAAAGACATTTTAGTCTTTTTTATGACAAAAATTACTTTTTAACGGCCAAACGGATGAAAACTGTATCAAAAGACCATTAGCACAGTGAATTAGTAAGTTAGAGAGTTTAGCGCAAAAAATTGAAGGTCAGGATGAGTTGAGTAGGAGTTGTATAGCTTAGGGGCTTAATGTGCCAATTATTCAAGTTAAAAATAATTTGATCATTTTTAAAAGTTGAGGACGATCGGGACCAATAATACAATTTTCCCTTATTAAGATATTATTCATTTACTAACTTGCGAATCATTGTCAAAGTCTTAAAAAATAAAAATTGGTAGGATTGGAAAGAGAAATAATGAAATCGATGTGTGTCCCGACAAGTAATTAACGTCATGTAAAGTGCGTTGGATTAGAAATTTGTAATACATGTTGGTTGGGTTGAGCAAAGAATGGGTCAACTCACTCTAGTGGTCCATGTGACTTTGTTTGTGAATGAATCTCATTTATATGATGGCACAAATTTATTATTTATTGGATAAAGAAACACCCCACCATACCCTAAATAATTTTTCATGAAGAAATATTGTCACAATAAATTTGATATCCATTTTAAAATGCATAAAAATGTTATTGACATTCTATTTTTCCTCCATGTTAACAAAAGAGGAATAAAAAAATGAGAACAGAATGAAAACATTTTTCCTCTTTTGTTTCTTTTCTATTTACTTTTCCCTCTAACCAAACGCACCCATAAGTTTTTTTGATATTTCTTTTGAGTAGCTGCCCCTACGACCTTACCCCATGCTCGAGAAATTATTGAATGACTAACTCACAAGTCATGATCAATGTTACAAAATTGTTTTTTGTGTGTGTTTGTGTTATGCAACAGATTGTCCAACTACAAATGTTAACTTCACTTTTTTGTCATTGAACTTATAGTGAAATCTTAATTAGGTCATTTAACTTTAATTTTTTGCAATCAGATCATCAAACTTCATTTTATTCTCACTATTAGTTATTTCGTTAGCTCTCGTTACTAAACTTAACATCACAATCGGATGGAGATGAATAGAGCTCTGAGCATGGTCAACCAAATGAATTATTCTCCATTTTAAACGATTTATTTTCAAATTTACAACGACGACATAATTGGCCAGCATATTTACCTGAAAATGTAAAAACGATTGCTGTCAATTTTTAACGTTGACTTAAGATTACAACGTAACATTATAACTAGGATTAACAACATTGAAAGTGAATTGAAGTCCTATAATCTAAATGAAATGAGTTAAGTTGAGTGAGCCAATTGATATTTCATAGAAAATTCAGTGACCAAATTGGAATTAACTCACAACAGCAATAAAAAGTCAAAAATTAATTTGTTCATTTTCAAAGATTAAGGAGAATAATAAATGGGGACTAATAATACAAATTTCACTTCTTAAATTATTACTCATTGAATATCTGGCAAGCTATGGTCAACGTCTTGAGAATATAAAATCAGGTGGGGTTGGAAAGAGCGAGAAAGAAAAAAAATGCATGTCACGACAAATAATTAACATTGTGTAAAGTGAGTCGTTTTAAAAATCTGTACAATGAGGTGGTCTTGTTGAGCTAAGAACATGTCAAATCGCTTCAATGATCCATGTGGCTTGATTTGTGAGTGGATATCATTTATCAGGCATCATAGATATCTTATCTATTAATCAAGCAATATCCTAACTCCACTCCACTCCACTCCACTCCACTCCACTCCAGGTAATTTTCCATGAGGATTTTTTTCACATGCCAGATAGGAAATTAATAAACAAATAGTAGTTCTAAGTTAATAATGTTAGGTTATTTTAAAGATGATAGATACGACTTGACTCATAGTCGATTTGATATGAGTTTGATGGATTCAAATTTGATTTTGATTCGAATTTATCTCCTTCAATGAGGTTAATTTGACAAATTCGAGATCGATTTAATTTGTTCATGGACCAATTTGATTCTACTATACTTAAAGGTTATCCTACATAGTATATAAACACAATTGATTGATGAAATTAAATTAGATTGGTCAAAATAAATTTTCTAATATTAAAAGTTTTACGTTAGTGAGTATTTGTATACTTCTCGTGTCTAGCACAGTAATGCTCACCAATTTTTCTTTCAAATGATACTAAAAGACTAAGACTTCAAAACACTATTTTGTGGCACAACATTGATGTGATTTGTTTAAGTGGAATTGATATATTTGTCGAACCTAATGCTCGTTATTTTCACATGGCTTACAATACTTTATTAATGTATAATTGTGCTTTAAAACGACTCGAAGAATTTGATTAGAAGTCCATAGAAAATATGGTTTTGAGTGTGGAAATTCTAAGATAAGAATGATGTTATAGACGTCTATGGTCTATATTGTATATATTATTGAATGAGATATGTTACTTGATTGGCTTAATGATTCCTCAATCTACAAGTTATCCATACAATGCCTACCACTAGCAACCTCACAATGGTTGCCCTAACACAAAGTTTATGAATAATCTAAATCCTCCTTTTGACTTCTTCCCGTCATTCATTTAATATTATGTAAAACTTGTTGGTCATCAATGAAGCGACAATAGTGTGTTGTTGGATCGATTGACTCGTTGCCGTCTAATGCCACCACAGTTGTGTGTGCTACACCCACTGCAACAATCACAATTTTCATTAGATCATGTACACCAGAACCAATAGTTATGAATCTAAAGTTTAAACACATTAGAATATATCATATTTCTTTTTAAGTGAAAAATTCATTATTACGAAATAAAAATACTTGATATCTTGACGTATGTAGTGAATTAGAGCGGTGTCGTCTCCCCATTAATTAGAGTGGTGTCGTCTCTACATGAATAACATTGAAAAAAGTTGGAAAACAAAAGAAGAAGACCATGATGGACTAAAGGGACCAGTTTGAAACTTCAAACACCAAATTAAGATTTTGGAAGAAAGCGAGGGACCATAGCTGCAACAAACCCAAATATGGAACGAAACTCGTAAGTTCAGACCTAGTTTAATCAAACATATTTTGCTCCAACCTAATATTATTAAATTCCTATCTTGTCAACATGTATGATTCGTTAAATTGAATTATAAAATAACTCATAGATTTTATTATGTATATGTTGGAGAATTCTTTTTTGTTGGCATTCTTAATTATAATTTATTTTAATTAAATTCGTATTAAAGTGAGCTAACTAGGAGTCTATCGTTATCTGGTAGTTGATTAAAAATCTTAATGTTATACTTATCCCAATCTATTTATCAGCTTTAGTTGTTCTAAAACTCTTGTTTTTTATCTGATAATTAAGTTATTGAGATAAATAAATATTGAGTATTCTATATGAACCATGTTTCTAAATAGATAATGTTGTATACATATGGAAATAGAATCTTTATCATTCTTCTTATCTGCTTGAATGAAAATATTTATTTTCATACTTAATTTCTTGTGATATATCTCATCTCATATGTTAAAAGGTATATTTAAACTTAAAACTTATTCTGTCTTATCTCTGTATAAGATTAAGGGATAATTGCATCAAAGGTCTCCAACGTTTTAAAATCGTTGGAAATATGCTCATAACCTAAAAAAATAGCACCACACATCTACAACATATGAAAAATTTGGCGTGGTAAGTCCTTTATGACCAAATTGTCATTCCCTTTAAATAAACAAAAAATCAAAAAACAAGAAAAAAAAAACATAATTGAAAACTAACCATATGTATCCCAAAAAATAAAAAGTAAAAAATATGCAAAAAAAAGTAACAAATAGGTCATCTTCTCCAAAAAGTCCTAAAATTTTATTTGTACCAAATTCACTGGAAAACACCACAAATTCACCAAAAAAAACCATCCATCATCTTACCAACACTTCTTTTTTCTTGTTTTAAGGCCGGGGAGGCTTCCCAAAGTATTGGTCTTTGCACCTACCAGAGAGTTAGCCAAACAAGTGGAGAAGAAATTAAAGAGTCTGCACTATATTTGAACACCGTCTGCATCTACGGAACTCCTTGCAGAATTATTGATCTGATCAACAATAACATTATGAAATTAGGGAAAGTTCAATATTTGGTCCTTGATGAAGCATATCAAATGCTTGCGGTTGGATTTGAGGAAGACGTGGAGGTCATTCTGCAAAACATTCCTTCAGAGAGGCAGATCATGCTTTTTTTGGCAACCATGCCTGGATGGATAAAGAAATTGGCCAGAAAGTATTTGAATAATCTTTTAACGATTGATTTGGTAAGTTTTCACGTATTGTATATACATTCCTCCGAATCTTGCCTGGTCAGTACATTATATTGATGAACAACTCTTATTTTTTTACTATGAGCTAAGAGCAAATGACATTTGCAATATATATACCGTGAGTTCGAAATGTTTTTATTCATCATGCTTATGTTAGCTTTTCTTGTTGAGTTTTTTTTGGAGTGGTTTTTTTTTTTTTTTTTTTTTGTGAGTTTGTGGTGTTTTTGGGCGAATTTGGAATCCGAGAAAAGTGGTGGTTTTTTTGATGAGTTTGTGGTGTTTTCCAGCGAATTTGGTACAAATAAAATTTTAGGTCTTTTTGGGGAAGATGACCTAATTGTTACTTTTTATTTTTTTTTGGAGTACATTTATTACTTTTTATTTTTTGTAGTACATATGGTTAGTTTTCAATTATGTTTTTCTTTTTTCTTATTTTTTTTTTGTTTATTTAAAGGGAAGGGTAATTTGGTCATAAAGGACTTACTATACCAAGTTTTTTCATACGTTGGGGATGTGTGGTGCTACTTTTTTAGGTTAGGAGCATATCCCCAACGATTTTGAAACGTTGAGGAACCTTTAATGCAATTATCCCTAAGATAAATACTAAGTCATTAAGTTTAGATAAAATTCATATGCTATAAATAAGACAAGTGGTGTTCCAAGATTTTTACGGACCTTAAAATCAAAGATACTCAAGCATCTGTGAGAAAATAATCTGTGAGTTGTGCATTCTAAAAAAAACATTCAGAAGTCTTAGTGTGATCAGAAAACTTTACTTTTTGTGAACGATTATGAGGAACTGAGCATTGTAAAATCTATTGTGAGAGTGAATGGTATTTCGGCAGCAAGATATTGACATGTTCCTTATTTTGATTTGTGGAGTCAATCTGGGTACACTCGTAGAATGAATCAAGATCAAGACCGAAGAACTTGGAAGATGCTACAAATTGCACATGAAGGAACATCCAAGGTGAAATCGTCTAAAATACAAATGCTCACCACAGAATTTAAAAACCTACGCATGACGGACGATGAAGCATTGAAAGATTTTTATGCTCGACTGTGTGACATGTCAAATCAAGCACATGTCATTGGAGAAAAATATTCAGAGGCAAATTGGTCAGAAAGGTCTGCGATCTTTGCCAAATAGGTTTCACTCCAAGGTAACCACAATTGAAGATAGCAAAGACATAGACATTATCGGAATTGAAGAGTTCATTGGGTCATCAATGACTTATGAACTTAAACTTTGTAAAAGAAAGAAAGAAAAAGCTACATGTATAGCATTTCAAGTTGATGAAGAAAAATATGAATGCGATGAAAGCAATACAGACATTGATACTGCACTACTTACCAATAGTTTGGCAAATATTTGAAACGGGCTAAAGATTTAAATCAACAAAAAATCAGGGATCATATATAAAGAAATATCTTGACCAAAATAGACAGAATTCATCAAATCCTCCAAAGATAACATAAAATCATATCTAGTGCCATACTTGTGAAGGATATAGTCACATTGCCGCTGAATGTTATCATAATAATAAAAAGGGAACATTTGGTAAAAAGGTCATGGATGTAACTTGGAGCGAGGACGAAGAATCAAACGATGACCAATTAGGAGATAAGGAAGTTTCTAACACTCATGATATTTTATTTACAACATGTTGTATTTCTGATTCTGAATTATTTCCTCATTTTCATGAACGTTCACATAAACATTCTGACAAAGAACCGAATGTTGGATTTGATGACATAGGGTCCAACTTAAAGGCTTTGACTATTATGTCCAATAAATAACATAGTTTTTTTTAATGATAAAATAACTCATTTCAAAATATTTTTGGTTGAAAAAAATAAATAATTGTGTGATTTGAAGGTAGAATTGAAATAAAGTAGGGAAGCAAACAAACAATTGACTATTGGAACTACTCGCCTGAACGAGGTACATAGCTATGGAAGAACTACAAATATTAGACATGGTTTAGGATATATTCAGCGTGGAGAAGATAAGAAAGCAAATAAAATTACGTTTGTCAAAGGAATAACAGAAATAGACTCTGATGTTATAGATAACGTTCTGATGTCCACTAAATTTGTAATCAACAGTCAGATGTTGAAAAAATCAGGAATTACAGAAACTGACAAGGTAACTAAAGGTAAATCTAAATATAACATATACTCATCTACTGCTTGTTCAACATGTGGTAAGATAGAATAAAAGTGTGCTAACATCTCAAATTATTCACCTAAGTACATAAAGTACAAGAAAACTATTTGTATAACTAGCATAAACTTGAAAAACCTTCTACCGAATAAAAGAAGTCAAACTAAAATCCAACAAATATGGTTGAAGAAAACTGACTTGAACTGTTATGTGATTGATTTGGCATTCCATATGTTTATATCTAATTCATGGTATTTTGTTAGTGGATGCTTTAGGCATATGACAGGAAATCGATCACTCTTGTCTAATTTTAAAAGATATTATGGTGTCAAACCATCACATTTGGTGATGGCGTAAAATGTAAAGTAATTGGGACATGATCTATAATAATCAAAGGCTCATCACCATTAACAAATGTTATTCTCGTTGAAGGCCTAAAAGAAAATCTAATTAGTGTGGGACAAATTTGTGATGATGATCTTACTGTCATTTTAACCAAAAATCGTGCACGGTTGTAAACAATAAAGATATTTGTTTGTTGAGAAGAACTAGAGCTAGTGATAGATGCTATTTACTTGATCATAATCTTTCATGTCTTGTAGCTAAAACTGATTCCACAGAACTATGGCATCAACGCTTGAGGCACCTTAATTACAAACACCTAGTAAGATTAAGCCAAGGTAAATGATGCGAACCCGCGAAGGATTAAAATTCCGGACCCACAAAAGTTTGATCTGAACCCCAAGAAAGCTAAAATCCAGCTGCAAAAACTTGACCCGATGAATTCTTGAAACAACGAACCAAAGTTATGAACGCCACAAAAGTTTACGAAATCTTTGATAAGTTTTAGGGTTTGTTCAATTAAGAACACGGAAGAAAGTGAATCATCACTTTAATTAATCTCTCAAAAATACTTAATTGTTTAATGTTTACAATGAAAGGTGTTTATATAGTAAACATTGAAAGAAACCTAATCTAATTCAGAATTAATTAACTAATTAAAAATTAAGAGTTCTAAATGAAATAGGAAACTAAAACTTGCCAAAAATATGGATTTCTCCGAAAACATGCCTTGCGATCACATAGGCATTATCCATGCGATCGCATGGTTTGGCCCAAAAACATTCTGCTTCTGAATTGTCACCCGTGCGATCGCAGCGATAGATAACCATGCGATCGCATGGTTATTTTCCTTGAGCCTCCGCACGGATTTCTGCCATATCTGCATTATGGTCCTCCAACTTTGTTACATGCTCTTTTTGGTCCTCCAATCTTCCATTAGACTCCGATATACCTCCAATATGGTCCTTAGCTTGAGTCCAATGTAACAACGGTCCATGGCTTGCCTGGATCGCATCATCCCCTCCTTCTTCAAAAGGATTCGACCTCGAATCACTACAGGCATCTAAGGGATAAAGACCTTTCACATGCTTCCAAAACCAATCACCAGGCTCAAAGATGAATCTGCAGCCTTTATTTGCTTTAATTTGATGTATTTGAAGCTCATTCATCTCATCTGGACTGCTTCTATAAGTTGGTCGTTTTGTAAGAACAGCTCTAGGTACAAAGCGAAGTTGATGTGCAATGTCTCGAATAGGTAGTAACCAACTAGACATTTTCTCTGAAGATACGTCATCCAATTCCTGCAATAAAGAAATAGCCAAATTGGGAAGGGATTGGTTAGTTTTTCGTAGTACAATGTAGAATTTTTTGTGTACTAGCAAAATCATTTGTTGACTTTTTTTCTCCCTCGTTGTCGTTTCTTGTACATCTAAATCAAACTGCTGATCAAAAGTCTCTGTTTTAATTTGGGTCTGAAGAGTAGGCATCGCAATTAGAACTTCATCATCTACAGGGTATTCTACACCATCATCTTTCAGCTCAAGCAGTACATCACTATCACACTTATCCTTAGATACCACGACATCACTATCGCACTCATCCTTGGATACCATGACCCCATTATCACGCAATAACCCCACTATGTTGTTGCTAGTCACCTCATCTCTTCCCTTAGGTGGTTCGGTTGTCTCCTTTGAAACAACTCTGTCACTCACATTATTGTTATCCCACTTGAAATAGACTTCAGGGTCCTTCCTACCTACCTTGGAAGGAAGGTACTTTCATTTTCACATTCCCAAAGTTTCTATCTACTCCATCGTGGTCTCGATAGTCTTCTCCTCTAGGTGCCCTTTCACGCCTATCTCCTCTACGCTTCATCCTACCCATCTCAGCCTTATAATTATAAGCATCTTCATCCTCCAAGTCAGCCATAATGTTATAATCACGCCTATCCTGTCTCCTAACATTAGGGATCCTGAGTTGTCTCTCCCTTAGTAAGTTTGTAAGCACCGTACCCTGCCTATCGATCATACCCATCATCTCTTTATTGTTATCGCTCATCTCGCTAAACACCATGTCCATCCTCTCAAATTGTTGTTGCATGGCTCTTAACAATAAAGATTGGTGGTTCCCTTTTCCGGCCATTTTAGAATAATAAAAATTAGAAATTAGGAAAGAAAATAATATTTGCCTCACGTGTTTACACTCGTGTTTCACTCTATATGGCTTTTCTTCGATAATTATCTCACAACTCTTGCCTTTTACATCTCTTTGTATTTCTTACCAAGTTCTCTAAAGAACAAACCAAACTCAATCAATAATTCAGCCTTTGTAACGTTCAAAAATAAGAAATAAGAAAATACAAGATAACGGAAACGATCAAGAAGAAAATTAATAAAAGCATAAGATTTACGCACTGGATGACAATAATGACACAATAATTTAAAAAGAATGTGTTTCTTGACTTTCTTGAAATTATTGAATTTTTCGTTTTTTTTATTATTTTTTTAAATTTTTGCGGTCCAAAGCAAGAAATTAGAAAAAAGATTCAAAAGCAACAATTTTTTTTTTCAAGATGAATCTAAACAAGAAAATAATAAAAGAATAACGAAAGAGATTTTTTTTTTAAAATATGATTCAAAATGAATCTAAACAAGAAAATAATAAAAGAATAACGAAAGAGATTTTTTTTTTTTGATATGATTCAAGATGAATCTGATAAAAACAAGAAATTAAACGATAGAACCTGATTTTAGAGTCAAAGCTTTGATACCAACTAATACGAACCCGCGAAGAATTAAATCTCGGAACTCACAAAAAGTTTGATCTGAACCCCAAGAAAGCTAAAATCTGGCCGCAAAAACTTGACCCAATGAATTCTTGAAACAACGAACAAAAGTTATGAACGCCACAAAGGCTTACGAAATCTTTGATAAGTTTTAGGGTTTGTTCAATTAAGAACACGGAAGAAAGTGAATCATCACTTTAATTAATCTCTCAAAAATACTTAATTGTTTAATGTTTACAATGAAAGGTGTTTATATAGTAAACATTGAAAGAAATCTAATCTAATTCAGAATTAATTAACCAATTAAAAATTAAGAGTTCTAAATGAAATAGGAAACTAAAACTTGCCAAAAATCCAAATTTCTCCGAAAACATGCCTTGCGATCGCATAGGCATTATCCATGCGATCGCATGGTTTGGCCCAAAAACATTCTGCTTATGAATTGTTACCCATGCGATCGCAGCGATAGATAACCATGCGATCGCATGGTTATTTTCCTTGAGCCTCCGCGTGGATTTCTGTCATATCTGCATTATGGTCCTCCAACTTTGTCACATGCTCTTTTTGGTCCTCCAATCTTCCATTAGACTCCGATATACCTCCAATATGGTCCTTAGCTTGAGTCCAATGTAACAACGGTCCATGGCTTGCCTGGATCGCATCAGTAAAGTTGTAAGAAGAATACCAAAATTGAAAGACAAATATGAAGGTATTGTGGTCATGTCAACTTGGTATGCAAACTCGAGGATCACATAAATAGAATCATTATCTGGCCACCTCAAATGTTCTTGAATTAATACATATGGCACAAAAGGTACATTCTTGTGTGTATTGATGACTTCTCTAGATATACCTAGGTTAGCTTCTTAAAAGAAAAATTCGACAATTTGAAAGATTCAAAATTTTGTATACTAAACTGAACATTGAAAAGGATAACAATAGACGAAAAATTGGTAGAATTAGAAGTGAATATGGCAAAGAATTTGAGAATGCTAGTTTTTCTGACTTCTGTGAAAAGAATGGTATCTTTCAAGAATATTCAGCCCCTAAAACACCAGAACATAATGGAATAGTTGAAAGAAAGAACAGAAGTCTTCAATAAATAGCTAGGGTAATGTTAAACAGTAGAAAATTACCTGTAAAATTGTGGGTTGAGGAGGTTAGTATTGCTTGTTATGTTTTGAACAGGGTTGCCATTAGGACATACACATCTCAAACACCTTATGAAATTTGGAAAGACAGAAAACCTAACCTTAAGTACTTTCACACTTTTGGTAGTAAGTGTTATATTCTAAAAGATCGTGAACAAATAGGAAAAATAGATCCTAAAAGTGATGAAGGGTTATTTTTGGGATATTCTAAAAATAGTCAAGCTTACCGAGTCTACAACATGCGTACTCTCAAAACATTATTGAATCAATTAATGTTTTAGTGGACGATACTAATGATTTTGTTGAATATTCACGGGAACAAATAATTCAAATATTGACAGAAAAATCTGAGGCAGCAGGCGAACATCAGAACGTTGAGAAAGACACTGATGGAACATTCCTAAAGACGTTGCCAAAACTAATGCAACTAAGTAGACAAATCAAACTGAAATGAATATGTTACAATTGATAATATACACACATTTGAAGAACAGGGCACCTGAAGGCAACCACCTACCTGGATACAAAAAACATACCCCACATCTAATGCCATTAGGAATTGGGATAATGGTATGGTGACTCGAAGTTGCTACAAATGAGATAAGTCACGTGTTTTATATTTCTCATGTTGAACAAAAAAATGTGAAAGAGGCTTTAAAAGATGAATCATGGGTGTTAGTCATACAAGATGAATTTAACCAATTTGAAATGAATAAGGTTTGGAATTTAGTCCCTCGACTAAATAAAGTAAATATAATAGGAACTAAGTGGGTTTACAAAAAACAAGTCTGATGAACATGAAACTATACTTAAAATCAAAGCTCGCTTAGTAGCCAAGGGATATACTCAAATCTAAAGATTAAACTTGAAGAAACATTTGCTTTTGTTGCTATACTGGAGTCTATAAGACTTTTACTTGTTATTGCTTGTCAAATGAAATTTAAAATATTTCAAATGGATATCAAAAGTGCGTTTTTAGATGTCAATCTTAATGAGGAAGTTTATGTTGAACAACTTAAGGGTTTTATAGATTCCCATTTTTCAAACCATATGTATAAACTTGAAAAAGCTCTTTATGGTTTATAACAAGCTCAACGAGTTTGGTATGAACGTTTAACTACTTATCTTATTGAAAATGGATACAAGAGATGGAGAGTTGACAAAACTCTTTTTATCAAACACTTCAATTCTGGTATAATGGTTGCTCAAATTTACGTTGATGACATTTTTTGACGTTGGAAAATGGTTTGCACTAATTCCAAGCCAACTTAAAGATAAGTGATGAGGTCGGATATAACCGTGGTGAGTAGTAGGTAGGTAAGCGTATGTATGAAGACTCGATTTGTCTGTTTTTGGGTGAGAATGCTTTTTAGTAGGCCCTTGAATGTCCGCCCTAAATGACATTTATTTCTCCTATTTATAGGAGAATATGTAATGATTATCTTCATTTAATGCTTAATCTAGGCATTAAATGGCCAAGCTAGGCATTTAATGCTTACAAGACATTCCATTTATGGGCATTTAATGTGAAATGACTCTTGTAAGACGAATATGCTGCTGACGTGAGTATGACGTCAAAGGACGAGGTCCGACCTGGAACAGAGGAGATGGGTCCGAACCGGTAGTTACATATTCAGGACGATATCTGAACTGGAAGTTACCCGATGGACTGATGTCCGAACTAAAAGTTACATCTTCAAGTCAGCCTTTTCCCAGTTCCCTACTGAGTGATTTAGCACCTAGAGTGGCCAAATTAGGTCGGTCGCCAACAATTGCCCCCAAGACCTACTTTGAAGTTAATCAAAGGTGGTTTTCAGTTCGTATTACAGCTCGGGCGCGTATTGATTTGGTTTTTGCCGCCTGGTGTAGTATTTCTGACAACTCACCTCCTTGAATGACACATGGAACAAATTCAGTGGGGATGTCAAACTTTTGCGTGGCTCGAGGAAGTGCTTTAATGGGGTTCCATCATTGCTGTATTGATGGTGCCCTCCCTTCGTCTCTCTCTTCTATAAATAAGGAGGATGAGAATCATTGAAGCCGTTGCCTAGAACATTTTGCCTTTTCTGAGTTCTTTCGCCTTAGCTGAGTGTCAGAATGGTAGAATTCGTCCGATCTAAGAGTCACTGCGGTTAAAAACGGTCAGTACCCACTTATTTCTCTTTCACGTTATTTCTTGCCTTTCTTCGTTTCTTTAAGTAGATCGGGTAGGATGTCGAGTGAACTCGGTAGCGACAGCGGGGAAGAAGCTATGTCCTGGGGTAGAGGTCAGGAGGAGGAGGAGTCCAGTTTGGGTAGAATGATAGAGGAAATAGATGAAGATGAGGTCCTCAGTCTAGCTCTAATAACCGCTATTTCTCCCCAAACTAGATCGTCTCCACAGGCCGAGACGAGTGGTGAGAGGGAAGTTGGGCCTGAGACTTTAGGTCAGAGGGAGGCTGCTGTTGAGTCAGGGCTTAGGACGGCTCCAGTTTGGAAATGTAAGTTTTTTCCTTCCGAGGTCAACGAGAAACAGCTTAGGGACTGGCACCATACTTATAGGGTCCCAGATGACATAGAGTTCTTCGTCCCCAGCCCCGACGACCGGACTGACGACCCGCCACTGGGCTATGTGGCTTTGAACCAGGCCATGCTGGCGGCCGGACTTCGACTCCCTTTTCCAAGGATAGTTAGGAAATTCTTGAGGGACTGGAGAATAGCTCCAACCCAGCTCTGTCCTAACGGGTGGAGGATTATGATAGGTTTTCTCATCCTGTAGGACCAGCTCGGTTATCCTCGTCCTTCAGTTAGGGAGTTCAACAGCCTGTACTCTTTTAAGTTGGATGGAAAGAAATCGGGCTGGTGGTATGCTTCGGCCAAGGCAAAGACTGGTGGGTAGTGTTATTACTCAGACCCCAGACTCCATTAAGAATTGGAAGAAGTTTTGGTTCTTTGTCCGAGGTCCTTGGCAGTTCTCGGTGAATGACACCAGACCTGATCTGAGTATTCCAGTTCGTTATCACGCCTTGAGTAAGCGTGTTTCTTTACTTGTTCAGTACAATTGTAATTAGTCTAACCCATATTTGTAGTACTGAACTGCTTTATTTGCTTTGTCTTCCAGGGTATACCTCTCAAGATCCAACACCAGAGTCTTCAGAAAGAGCTCGGAGGGCTCGAGGTATTAGTGATATTCTCTGGTCTAGCAGTGTATTAATAACCAAGGAGAATCTGATATCAGCTCGACTCTCGCCGCCAACTTCAGATCGTCCCAGTATTCGTGAGTTATTCCGAACTAGTTACTTTGTTTTATCAGAACTTTCTTAGCTCTGACATCGGTTTTTATAGATCAACCTGGAGGAGAAATGAAGGACCTGTCTGCCCTGTTGAAAAAGAAAACTGAGGCCGAAAAAGAGAAGAGAAAAGTCCCTACGGAGGATCATAAGCCTATAGTTCGACAGAGGGTACAGCCAGAGGCCCCTTCCCAGCGCGGTCCTAGCCCAGCCCGGAGTGTCGAGGTCATAACTTCCCTTCCGGTTCATGGAGGGCCTTCTTCTCTTCAAAACGTCTGACCTCCTCTGTCATTGCCTCGAGTTCCGGCCAACTACTTGGGCTCTACTCCAGATAAAGACGAGGAGTTTCTAAGGCTTCGCGGTGCTCTCCCTAAACCAGTTTGGGACTTCATTAGGTCGAACTCACCGACTAGGAAAGAGATAGCCGGGCTTCCCCTATCCACCAGGAGGGCAATTAGGATGATTGCGAAGTGTTGGACTCCAGCTCAGCAGAAGTACCTGGACGCAATGGGGGTAGTGGACTCCGTGGTGGCAGTGTCTGTCAACACTTTGAGGGCTTCCATTCAGCTCACAGTGGCTTCTGAAAAGATGGGCAGGCTCATGGCTGATGTTCAAGTCATGAGGGAGGAGGGCCTCAAGGTTGTGGCCGATATGGAAGAGGAGAAGAAAAAGCGGGCCACCTCTGAGGACGTTCTTATGAAACGGGAGGAAGAGCTGAGAAAACGAGAAAAAGAACTGAGGGCCAAAGATGCTGAGCTAGTGGCGTTGAGGGGCGAGCTAGAAGAGGCGAAGCAGGGTAGAGCGGCATTACAGCAAGATCTCGAGTCCGAGAAGAAGAGTCAAACTGAACTAAAAAACGAGGCTGTGACCGAGTTCAAGTCCTCGGATGCCTACATGGCCGATCAAGAGATGGTCTATTTCTTGACCAAGGAGGAGCTGATTGATGCGACCGTGGAGAAGCGTCCGGACTGGGATGTTCAGTTTCTTAGGGACGAATTGGCCGAGCTGAAGGCAAAATCTACACTCAATCCTTCGTCGCCAGGAGAGGTAGATCAGGCTCAGTCTAGCACGGATGAATAATTTCTGAACTGTTGTAATGAATTTTTGTTGGATGTACTGAACTAAAATATCAATAAAGTATCCCGTTCTGTTTACTTGTTCACATTTTGCTTTTGTTGTTTTTTGCTAGTGACTTCGGATATCTGACCTTTTAACTTTTGACTTCGAAGGTCGGACTTCGACGTCTTACCTTGACTAATCTTTTGAAGATCTAACTTTTTGTAGGGCTGACCTTGAAGGTCAAGAATTTGATTTCTAAGACGCTGGAGATCTCTAATATTTGTTTTTGGTACATGGGCAAGCTGAAACTAAGGATACTAACGTTTTTGGATTGAGGTCTAGACCAGGGATGATGTCCGACCTGGAGTAGATATTGGTTTAGACGTGTGGATGCCCCCAAGTTTCTAGCTCGGCCCCGTGCGTTGCTGTACAGGTCGGTCAATTGGACGAACTAAAGTTGGATCGTCTTAGAAGTTTGGGAATGTAATTCGGTCACTTGGACGAACTGTATCCTTTGGAGATACTATGTCCTCGGGATGAAAGGACTTTAGTTTTGGCTTTGGTGACGTAGCACTTACGCCACCCAACGTGGGCCCCAGCTTTGTGGGACCTATGTGTTAAAAGGATTGTGACCTTGATCACTTTTTGTTAGGTTGGGCTATGTTTTGATTTTTGTTTTTCAACGTAAGTCCGTATCTCACAAAACGTCCTTCATTTAGTAAATGCTAGAAATTTTTACAAAGTAGAAGCCATGGTTTCTCTTAACAGAAGTAGCTCATACCCGTGGGCCTTCGTAGATAAGTTTCATTGGTAGTACTTCTTGAGGTGTTCAGCATTCCACGGGTGTGCGAGTGATAGACCTTCTGCATTCCAGAGCTCGTAAGCTCCGTTTTTTAGGACAGTGACGATTTTGTAAGTCCCTTCCCAGTTCGGGGCAAGTGTCCCTGCTTGGCTTTCTTTTGTTGCCAAGAAAACCTTTCTTAGGACTAAATCCCCAGCTCTGAATTTCCGCTCTTTGACTTTGCTGTTGTAATACCTTGCACTCCTTTGTTTATAAATCGCATTTTTCAGTTCTGTTCCTAGCCTTTTTTCCTCAAGTAGGTCGAGTTCGGCTCTTATGGTATTGCCATTATAATTTTCATCAAAAGTTCGAACTCTGAATGAAGAGAGTTCGAGCTCTATCGGGATGACGGCTTCAATTCCAAAAGCTAGTGAGAAAGGTGTTTCTCCTGTGCTAGACCGGCACGTTGTGCGGTAAGACCATAATACGATTTGGAGTTCTTCTACCCAGGCTCTTTTTAGTTCATCCAAGCGTGTCTTCAAGGTGTGCTTGATGATTTTGTTAACAGCCTCGACTTGCCCATTGGCCTGGGGGTGATTTGGAGTGGAAAAGTGTTTCCTGATGTTCAGTTCTTCACAGAATGATCTGAGCCTAGAATTGTCGCATTGCTTGCCATTGTCCGTAATGATTGAGTAGGGGACTCCAAACCTACAGACGATTGATTTCCATATGAAATCAGTGGTTTTCTGCTATGTTATCTTGGCTAGGGGTTCTGCTTCTACCCATTTAGTGAAGTAGTCTACATCGACTATGGCGTATTTAGTTCCACAAATTCCTGTTGGCATGGGTCCGATTAGGTCAATTCCCCATTTCGAGAACGGCCATGGGCTGAGGATTGAGGTCAGTTCTTCCGGATGAGCTCTAATGGTAGGGTCAAACCTCTGGCATTTGTCGCATTTTCTGGTAAATTCGATAGAGTCTTTCTTCAGTGATGGCCAAAAGTACCATTGCTTCAAGATTTTGTGCGCCAGTGACTGCCCCCAGCATGGTTGCCGCATACTCCTTCGTGAACTTCGCTGAGGGCGTACTTGGCTTCATTTTCTTTTAGACACCTCAGTAGGGGGAGTGAGAAAGGCTTCTTGAATAGGATGTTGTCGATGATTGTATATCTTGCTGCTTTGATCCTTAATTTTCTTGCTTCTGTGCTATCTAGAGGAACCTTACCATCCTTTAGGAATTGGATGATCTCGTCCGTCCAGCTAGAGTTCAGCTCGGTCGTGGTGAGGATGTGCTCGAGCTGACTGATTGCTGGGCTACTGATTCTCCTGATTGGGATGTCCTCCAATTCTACTATGACTTCGCTGGTAGTGAGTCGTGCTATAGCGTCAGCAAGGCTGTTTTGAGTTCTTGGGATTTGTCTGACCTCGACGGTGTTGAATGAGGTGAGTTCTTGTTCCACTATCTGTGAGTTTGACACCAACCTCTCGTCCTTGGTTTGGTAGGACTTGTTGATTTGATTGACCACCAGCTAGGAGTCACTGTACACGAGTAGTTTGAGTGCACCCATGCTTATTGCAAACCTCAGGCCGGCGATAAAGGCCTCGTATTCAGCCATGTTGTTAAAGGCATGAAAATCAAATCGCAAGGACTGACAGAGCGGTTCCATGTCTGGGCTCATTAGCACAACTCCGGCTCTAGCACGTGTTTCAGTTGATGATCCATCTACGAAGAGAGTCCAACATTCTTCTTGTTTGGCACTGGGCTCATGCTCCGGACTGAATTCGATAACAAAATCTGCCAGCGCTTGACCTTTGATCGAAGTTCGGGGTTTGAAGTGGAGCTCGAACTGGTCGAGTTCTACTGTCTATTTCACAAGTCTTCCATAAGTGTCTAGTTTTTGTAGGACTTGCCTCAGAGGGTAGTTTGATAGAACCTCTATTGGATGTTGCAAGAAGTATGGTCTGAGTTTTCTTGCAGACATGATGAGGGCATATGCCAACTTTTCCATTGGGCTATACTTGAGTTCGGCATCATGTAGTGCCTGACTGACGTAGTACACCGGGTGTTGGATTCTTTCGTCCGACCTGATTAGTACAGAGCTGATGGAGTGTTTTGAGACCGCCAGGTAGAGGGTAAGGACTTCCTCAATCAGTGGTTTTGACAACAACGGGGGTTGTGCTAGTTGTTTTTTCAGTTCCTCAAAGGCTAGCTGTCATGTCTTACTCTACTTGAACTCCTTGCCACCTCGCAGAGCGTCGAAAAAGGGTTTGCACTTGTCAGTTAATTTTGAAACAAAACGACTGAGTGCCGCTATTCGTCCAGTTAAGCTCTGTACCTCTTTGATTTTGGTAGGAGGTCTCATTTCTTGGAGGGCTCTAATTTTCTCTGAATTGGCCTCAATACCTCTCTGGTGCACTATGTAGCCCAAGAATTTTCCTGACCCCACACCGAAAGAGCATTTGGTAGGATTGAACTTAATCTTATACCTTCTCAGTATGGAGAACATTTCAGCAAGGTGTCAGATGTGATATGTTGCCTTAGTACTTTTGACAAGCATATCGTTAACGTATACCTCCATGGTTTTTCCAATGAGCTTGGAAAATATTGAGTTGACTAGCCGTTGATAAGTTGCTCTGGCGTTCTTCAGTCCAAAAGGCATGACTCGATAGCAGTACAAACATCGGTCAGTAACGAAAGAGGTATTCTCTTGATCACTTTCGTGCATTACTATTTGATTGTATATGGAGTATGCGTCCATAAAGCTCAGAAGTTCGTGCCCAGCTGTGGCATCCACCATTTGGTCTATTCGGGAGAGTGGAAAGCTGTCTTTTGGGCATGCTTTGTTCAGGTCGGTGAAGTCGATGCATACCCTCTAAGTTCCATTGTTTTTTTTCACCAGGACGGGGTTGGCCACCCATCGGGGATAAAGTGATTCTTTATGAAGCCGCACTTAAGTAGCTTGTCGACTTCTTTGGCTAGGGCTTCATACCTTTCTGGATTGAGAGGACGTCGACGCTGCTACTTCGGTTTGACGTCCGGACTGGTGTTCAACCTGTGACATGAGACTTTGGGATATATTCCTTCCATGTCTGCGTGCTCCCATACGAAGACATCAGTGTTGTCTTTTACGAATGTAGTGAGTTGGGATTTCATCGATTCGTTAAGCTCTTTTCTGATGCAGAGGACTTTCTTGAGATGGTTGAGGTCGACCTCAATCAGTTCTAGCTCTTCTACTAGTTCGACCTTCTGCTCATGCAGGTCGGACCTTGGGTCGAGGTGTCCCAGGTCTTCTCCCGGACGCTTCTCCAGTTTATCTATGTCTAAGCTACTTGTCGAAAACTCGGGCTCTGCCTGGAGCATGTCTACTCCTACTCGGGAGAATGTGATGTTGCAGCTTCCGACTACCAGCTAACTTCTTCGTACTATTTCCACTCCGTGGGCAGTGGAGAATTTGATAGCATTGTGGTAAATGGATGCGGCTGCTTTGAGTTCATACAGTATTGGTCGTCCCAAGATGGCATTGTAATTAGACGGGAGGTCTTCAATTACAAAATCCGCTATGATTCTTCTGTGACAAGGAGGTAGTCCGAGCTCGACTACTAGGGCGATCTGTCCCTTTGGATTTACGTAGTCCCCTATGAACCCTTATAGAGGCTTCGGGAAAGGCCTAACATGTCGAGCGTCAACCTCCATCTGTTTGAAAGTTCTTAGGTATAAAACATTTACGGAGCTCCCGTCGTCTACCAGTGTTCGATGAATGTCGATTTCAGAGACTGGCATAGTGATGACAAGTGCATCTGAATGTGGTTGCAATACGTGGGACGCATCTTCCTCGGAGAAAGAGAATTTCTCCATGTTTGGATTAGTTATGCCGCCTGATAGCACCTGGTAGCTGGTGTGAGCTTTCCTAGAAAGCTTGCGGTGTTGTCTCCTTGTCCCCTCCAGGTATTGACTACCCCTAACTATCATGCGAATTTCACCTCGTCCTTGCTGAGGTAGAAGTGGAGGTGGCAGTTCAGACTGGTCTTGTAGGTGGGGTGGCTCATCTCCTCCAAATGGTCGTGCTAGGAACCTTTTAGGTGACCTCGCCTAATGAGGCTTTCTATCTCCCCTTTCAAGTCTCGACAATCGTCGGTGTCATGTCCGGTGGATCAATGATATCTGCAGTACTTTCTCTGGTTTAGCTCGAAAGAGTTCGCTCTCCTGGGAGTGGGTTTTTTGAGGATGTCTTTGCCTTTGGTTTTCATCAGGACATTCTCAAGCGAGGTATTCAGGATGTGATATCCCTGGAACCTTGGCGGAGCTGGTCTCGTCCGACCTGGATGCTGAAAATCCAGTCCTTTCTTGGGACTTTCTTTCTTTTCTGGTTTGAGGTCTTTCTCTTTACTCTTCACGTTGTCTCTTCGGTCGGATCTGTCATTCTCCTGGTCGGAAGTGGCTTACTCAGCACTGATGTGCTTTTCAACTCTAGCTAGGAATTCTTGGTATGTTGCTGGTCCGTCCTCGTGAACAGACCACCAAAATCGAGTTTTGGTTCTCAATCCTGATAAGACCGCCATTAGAGCAGCGTCATCGGAAATTTTGTCTACCTCTACTATCCTCTTGCTAAATCGGTCCATGTAGGACCTCAAGGATTCAGTTCGACCTTGTTTGATGCTGACAAGGCGCTCTTTTGGAGTAGATCGAGTTCTTTCCCCCATGAAGGTGGAGACGAACTGACCTGATAGGTCATTCCAACTCCGAATGGAATGATGTGGTAATTTTTTGAACCACATCATTGCTCTGTTCCTGAAGGTTAGAGGGAAAGCTCTGCACATGATTGCGTCACTGGCTCATTGGAGTTCCATCTAGGAGGTGTATCTGTTCGGATGACCAACGGGATCGTTGCCATCCTCATAACTAGTCAGCTGTGGCATTTTTAGCTTTTCTGGTAGGGGGTTTGCCAAGATATCCTCCGTGAATGGAGAGTGTCTGTCCGTGGTGTATTCGTCCGGGGTGTTCTTTTGCCTTGCTTCCAGTTCGACCAGGCATTGCTTCATCAGTTCAAGCTCATCCGGAGTGTTTTGTACACTCGATGCTGCCATAGATGAGGCTCCTTCCTTTCTTTGTACTTTCTACTCACGCGGGATTTCGGAGGGTTGTCCTAGACGGTCGAATACGCTGGCTGACCGCTGCGTGGCAGTTTTCCTAGGAGGACTAGGGCGTATGCTTTTTCCTCACTTGCTTTTTGATGAGCTTTTATCACCAAACTCCAGTCTTCTTTCCACATGACGGTCCTTGAATTTGTCACGCGCTGGCGACTCTGCTTCCGAGTCAGAGACTTGTCTAGTGGTGGCTTGGTTCTTCTCAAGCCGTTCAATAGCGTGATTTAGGTACTCAAGTTTTTATAGAACTGCATCTCTTTCGGGGGCACGTGTTTGGGCTGAAGTTTCTCCTTGTTGTCTACGACGGAAGACCTGGGGAAGGTCAACATGTTGGCTTCCAGTTCTTCCTTGACTACCGGCCCTTGAGTCATGACTTCGGCTCATGTTTGGAGGCTTTTATAAATTGAAGTGTTTTGTGTGACGATTAGGTGAGTTTGTGGAATATGGAGAGCTTTTCGAGAGCGCCCTCCTTCTAGCGCCAAACTGTTGACGTTGGAAAATGGTTTGCACTAATTCCAAGCTAACTTAAAGATAAGTGATGAGGTCAGATATAACCGTGGTGAGTAGTAGGTAGGTAATCGTATGTATGAAGACTCGATTTGTCTGTTTTTGGGTGAGAATGCTTTTTAGTAGGCCCTTGAATGTCCACCCTAAATGACATTTATTTCTCCTATTTATAAGAGAATATATAATGATTATCTTCATTTAATACATAATCTAGGCATTAAATGGACAAGCTAGGCATTTAATGCTTACAAGACATTCCATTTATGGGCATTTAATGTGAAATGACTCCTGTCAGACGAATATGCTGTTGACGTGAGTATGGCCACAAATCAATGAGAACACATATGGCCACAAATCTGAAAATCACTAAAGATGAAAATCCTTGACTGCTAGTCGACCTGACATTTCTTTTAATGTAGAAGTTTGTGCTAGATATCGGGCAAAACCAAATGAGTCACACGTGGCCGTTGTACACAATTACTATAGATGAAGTAAATGTTGGATGATTATGGTATCAAACAAAACTCTATCACTATGTTTTGCACTAATACCAGTGCCATAAATCTATCAAAAAATCATATTCAACATTCAAGAACGAAACACATAGATATTAGGTACCATTTCATTAGAGACTTAGTAGAGAGTAAAATTAATACAATTGAGCACATACAGACATAAAATCAATTAGCATACTTGTTTACTAAAGATCTGGATTCTAATAGATTCGAAAATCTAAGAAAAGTTTTGGGGATATGTATCATTTTCTAAACGTGTCGTCTTTTTACATAATAAAAAAATAAAAAATAATTTTTTTAATATATTTGTATATGTTCTTTAGTTAATTATGTATGAAGTAATTATTCTCTAAAGTATTATTTCTTTTAGGGGTGGGCATGAGTTGTGTTGGTTCGGTTTTGGGCCCAACCTGGAACCGAACCGACCACTTCAGTTTGGCAATTATCTCAAACCGAACCAACCTGCCTTGTCGGGTAAACTGATCCAAGCCGAACCGACCAATCTTGGGTCGATTCAATGTGGTTTAGGCGGTTTGCCTTGTATTTGTATTCTAAAAAAAAAAACCCTCATATTTCAAATATTCTTTTGGACATGCTACCTGTTATTTACAAAATATTTAAATATAACTCCCATTTACAAAATAACCTGTTATATACAACCTTTTTTGGACATGTTATTTACAAAAAATAAGTCAAATTTCAAAATATGATCCTATATATTTGAATCAAAACCTGGTAAGTGGTAACAAACAAGTCCAAAATACTATGAATTGAAATTGATGAAGACAGTAGAAACGATGAAATGGATAATCAACACTACGCAGCGCCTTGAGGGAGAGATGAATGATGAAGCGACGATGAAATGGAGAAGAAAACAACGGATTTGAACTGTGATTTCTAGGGTGAAGTGGTGAACGACTGAATGTTATTTGGACAATTGGACATTTGGACTGATATGTGAAATGGATTGGGCCACTTAGGTTTAATTTAATTTGTGTTCTTCTAATTCAGTTCGGTTTACCTCTGGTTTATTTGCCACAAACCGAACCCGAACTCGAACTAGAACCAAACCGAATTTATTTTTTAGCTTAATAATCCAAACTAATCCGTCAAGGTGTGAAAAATCGAACCAAATTGACCCGATTCGGGTCGGTTCGGTCGGTTTGAGTGGTTTGGCGGTTTGGATGTTCAATCTTACAAATAAATAATTAATTAAATACAATTATGTATGTACTTCATTTATTAAATAAGTTAACAAATTCAAATTTCATACTGACAAGTTCCTTAAATAATAATATTACAACATACAAATTCAATAAAATAGTTAATATATTAAATAATTTAAATACAAAAAGTTCATAAAATTTAAATTTATGTATATAATTACTTTATTAAGTAACTCATCAAACTCGATTTTGATTTTCTCGAGTTATGTGATATAATGAATAATGCATTTTTTTATATGAATAATATTTTATATTCTATAACTTAATATAATATCTTATAATATAAGAGCGATTATAAAAAAAAATTATATATTATTTTACATTAATATAATATATGATATTTAATTTTATAAAATAAAAAAACAAAGTGAAGTAAAAATTTGTTACAATAATTATTTTTATTAATTACAAAAATTATATAAAATTGTATTCATTCATAATGATATATTTTATTTAATATGTATTCTATTTTACTATGTTCTAATAAATGATATACTACATAAAATTTTACATATATTTTATTTATCAATTTACTCAAACAATTCTAAATTTAAGATTCACGAGTTTGTCGAAAAATAACACAACAAAATAAGAATAAAAAAGTATTTAAATATATTACATATTTTAAATAAAAAACAAAAACAAAATAATCAAACTTTTTACTTTCACTAATTTGTCGAGTAACTCGAAAAATTGAAGTTTATTTTTGTCGAGTTACTTGAGTTATTCAATATATTCATTTTTTATACTATTTGTGATCGAGTAACTCAACAAACTCGATTTTCAGTTTGTCGAGTTTCTCGAGTAGCTTCAACCTTGTACATTTTTAAATTTCTTGTTTCATTTTCTTATTTAAATTATGTAGGACACTTAAATTTTTTATGTTTTTTATTTTGTCAGGTTATTTTGTAACCATCTCGTGAATCTTAAAATTTCTATTTGTCAAGTTACGAAATAAATTAATGATAATAAAAACAAATATAATATATTGTATTAATTAATTATCATATATATTAAATTTATACAATGTATATTTAATGTTATTATGTTCTAACAAATAATCAATTAACTACAATTATATATGTGCTTAATTTATGAAATAAGTTAACAAATCAAAATTTCATATTCACAACTTCCTTCAATAATAATATTACAACATATAAATTAAACAAAATAATTAATATTTTAAATAATTTAAATACAAAAACTTTTAAAAATTTAAATTCATGCACAATTCCAAATTTCATATTCACAAGTTTATCAACAAATAATACAACAAAATAAGAAGAACAAAATTTTTATTGTATTATATATTTTAAATAAATAACAAAAACAAATTAATCAAGATTTAAAATTTCATTAGTTTCTCGAGTAACTCGAGAAACTCATGTTTCATTTTGTCGAGTTACTTCAACTATTAAACAAAATGATTTTGTATCCGATTTTTCATCGAGTTACTCGATCAACGTCATTTCCAATTTCTCGAGTTTCTCGAGTAAGTTCAAAAATACACATTTTTCATTTTTTTTGTTTTATTTTTTTATTAAAATTATGTAATAATCTTATTCATATATTGTATTAATTTATTTTGATATATATTAAATTTATATAATATATATTCTATTTTACTATGTTGTAATAAATGATACACTAAATACAATTTTTGATATGCTTTATTTATCAAGTTACTCGACAATTCCAATTTCCCATTCATGAGTTCGTCGACAAATAACCAACATAAGAATAAAAAATTATTCAAATATATTACGTCTTTTAAATAAAAAAGAAAAACAAAATAATCAAAAATTTCATTTTCCATGATTTGTCAAGTAACTTGTCCAACTCAAGTTTGATTTTGTCGAGTTTGTTGATCTATTCAATAGCTTGATTTTGTATATCATTTCTAATCGAGTAACTCGACAAACAAGATTTTCGGTTTGTCGAGTTTCTGGAGTAGGTTCAAACATGCACATTTCTCAATTTTGTTTTCTTTCTTTTTTATTTAAATTATGTAATACACTGAATTTTTTTGATTTTTTTATTTTGTCATGTTTTTTTTAACCAACTTGTGAATCTCAAATTTACCTTTGTCGACTTACTGGATTAATTCATCATAATAAAAGAAAATATAATATATTATATTAATTCATTATCATATACATTCAATTTATAAAATGTATGTTTAACTTTACTATGTTTTAATAAATAATCAATTAAATACAATTATGTATATATTTCATTTATTAAATAAGTTAAGAAATTAAAATTTCATACTGACAAGTTCCTTAAATTATAATATTACAACATACAAATTAAATAAAATAGTTAATGTATTAAATAATTTAAATACAAAAAGTTCAAAACAATTTAATTTATGTATATAATTAGTTTGTTGACTAACTCATCAAACTCGATTTTGATTTCCTCGAGTTATGTCATATAATGAATAATGCCTTTTTTTATATAATTAATATTTCATATTCTATAACTTAATATAATATGTTATAATATAACAGCTATTATAAAAAAATATTATATATTATTTTACATTAATATGATATATGATACTTAATTTTATGAAATATAAAAACAAAGTAAAGTAAATATTTGTTACAATAATTATTTTTATTAATTATAAAAATTATATAAAATCGTATTCATTGATTATGATATATTTTATTTAATATATATTCTATTTTACTATGTTCAAATAAATAATATAATACATAAAATTTTGTATATATTTTATTTATCAATTTACTCAACCAATTCTAAATTTCAGATTCACGAGTTCATCAAAAAATAACACAACTGAATAACAATAAAAAATTATTTAAATATATTACATATTTTAAATAAAAAACAACAACAAAATAATCAAACTTTTTACTTTCACTAATTTGTCGAGTAACTCGAGAAATTCAAGTTTATTTTTGTCGAGTTACTTGAGTTATTCAATATATTCATTTTTTATACTATTTTTTATCGAGTAACTCGACAAACACGATTTTCAGTTTGTCGAGTTTCTCGAGTAGCTTCAACCGTGTACATTTTTTAATTTCTTGTTTCATTTTCTTATTTAAATTATGTAGGACACTTAAATTTTTTATGTTTTTTATTTTGTCAAGTTATTTTGTAACCATCTCGTGAATCTTAAAATTTCTATTTGTCAAGTTACGAGATAAATTAATCATAATAAAAAAATATATAATATATTGTATTAATTAATTATCATATATATTAAATTTATACAATGTATATTTAATGTTATTATATTCTAACAAATAATCAATTAACTACAATTATATATATGCTTAATTTATGAAATAAGTTAACAAATCAAAATTTCATATTCACAACTTCCTTCAATAATAATATTACAACATATAAATTAAACAAAATAATTAATATTTTAAATAATTTAAATACAAAAACTTTTAAAAATTTAAATTCATGCACAATTCCAAATTTCATATTCACAAGTTTATTAACAAATAATATAACAAAATAAGAAGAACAAAAATTTTAATGTATTACATATTTTAAATAAAAAACAAAAACAAATTATTCAAGATTTAAAATTTCATTAGTTTCTCGAGTAACTCGAGAAACTCATGTTTCATTTTGTCGAGTTACTTCAAATATTAAACAAAATGATTTTGTATCCGATTTTTCATCGAGTTACTCGATGAACGTCATTTCCAATTTCTCGAGTTTCTCGACTAAGTTCAAAAATACACATTTTCCATTTTTTTCGTTTTATTTTTTTATTAAAATTATGTAATAATCTTATTCATATATTGTATTAATTTATTATGATATATATTAAATTTATATAATATATATTCTATTTTACTATGTTCTAATAAATGATACACTAAATACAATTTTTGATATGCTTTATTTATCAAGTTACTCGACAATTCCAATTTCCCATTCATGACTTCGTCGACAAATAAACAACATAAGAATAAAAAATTATTTAAATATATTACGTCTTTCAAATAAAAAAGAAAAACAAAATAATCAAAAATTTAATTTTCCATGATTTAGTCGACTAACTTGTCCAACTCGTGTTTGATTTTGTCGAGTTGGTTAATCTATTCAATACATTGATTTTGTATATCATTTGTAATCGAGTAACTCGACAAACACGATTTTCAGTTTGTCAAGTTTCTCGAGTAGGTTCAAAAGTGCACATTTTTCAATTTTGTTTTCTTTCTTTTTTATTTAAATTATGTAATACACTGAATTTTTTTGATTTTTTTATTTTGTCATGTTTTTTTTACCTAACTTGTGAATCTCAAATTTACCTTTGTCAAGTTACTGGATTAATTCATCATAATAAAAGAAAATATAATATATTATATTAATTGATTATCATATAAATTAAATTTATAAAATGTATATTTAATTTTGCTATGTTTTAATAAATAATTAATTAAATACAATTATGTATGTACTTCATTTATTAAATAAGTTAACAAATTCAAATTTCATACTGACAAGTTCCTTAAATAATAATATTACAACATACAAATTCAATAAAATAATTAATATATTAAATAATTTAAATACAAAAAGTTCATAAAATTTAAATTTATGTATATAATTACTTTATTAACTATTCATCAAACTCGATTTTGATTTTCTCGAGTTATGTGATATAATGAATAATGCCTTTTTTTATATGAATAATATTTTATATTCTATAACTTAATATAATATCTTATAATATAAGAGCGATTATAACAAAAAATTATATATTTTAATTTATAAAATAAAAAAACAAAGTGAAATAAAAATTTGTTATAATAATTATTTTTATTAATTACAAAAGTTATATAAAATCGTATTCATTGATTATGATATATTTTATTTAATATGTATTCTATTTTACTATGTTCAAATAAATAATATAATACATAAAATTTTGTATATATTTTATTTATCAATTTACTCAACCAATTCTAAATTTCAGATTCACGAGTTCATCAAAAAATAACACAACAGAATAACAATAAAAAATTATTTAAATATATTACATATTTTAAGTAAAAAACAACAACAAAATAATCAAACTTTTTACTTTCACTAATTTGTCGAGTAACTCGAGAAATTCAAGTTTATTTTTGTCGAGTTACTTGAGTTATTCAATATATTCATTTTTTATACTATTTGTGATCGAGTAACTCGACAAACACGATTTTCAGTTTGTCGAGTTTCTAGAGTAGCTTCAACCGTGTACATTTTTTAATTTCTTGTTTCATTTTCTTATTTAAATTATGTAGGACACTTAAATTTTTTATGCTTTTTATTTTGTCAACTTATTTTGTAACCATCTCGTGAATCTTAAAATTTCTATTTGTCAAGTTACGAGATAAATTAATCATAATAAAAAAAAATATAATATATTGTATTAATTAATTATCATATAAATTAAATTTATACAATGTATATTTAATGTTATTATGTTCTAACAAATAATCAATTAACTACAATTATATATGTGCTTAATTTATGAAATAAGTTAACAAATCAAAATTTCATATTCACAACTTCCTTCAATAATAATATTACAACATATAAATTAAACAAAATAATTAATATTTTAAATAATTTAAATACAAAAACTTTTAAAAATTTAAATTCATGCACAATTCCAAATTTCATATTCACAAGTTTATCAACAAATAATACAACAAAATAAGAAGAACAAAAATTTTAATGTATTACATATTTTAAATAAAAAACAAAAACAAATTAATCAAGATTTAAAATTTCATTACTTTCTCGAGTAACTCGAGAAACTCATGTTTCATTTTGTCGAGTTACTTCAACTATTAAACAAAATGATTTTGTATCCGATTTTTCATCGAGTTACTCGATGAACGTCATTTCCAATTTCTCGAGTTTCTCGACTAAGTTCAAAAATACACATTTTTCATTTTTTTTTGTTTTATTTTTTTATTAAAATTATGTAATAATCTTATTCATATATTGTATTAATTTATTATGATATATATTAAATTTATATAATATATATTCTATTTTACTATGTTCTAATAAATGATACACTAAATACAATTTTTGATATGCTTTATTTATCAAGTTACTCGACAATTCCAATTTCTCATTCATGACTTCGTCGACAAATAACCAACATAAGAATAAAAAATTATTTAAATATATTACGTCTTTCAAATAAAAAAGAAAAACAAAATAATCAAAAATTTATTTTTCCATGATTTTGTCGACTAACTTGTCCAACTCGTGTTTGATTTTGTCGAGTTGGTTAATCTATTCAATAGATTGATTTTGTATATCATTTGTAATCGAGTAACTCGACAAACAGGATTTTCGATTTTTCGAGTTTCTCGAGTAGGTTCAAAAGTGCACATTTTTCAATTTTGTTTTCTTTCTTTTTTATTTAAATTATGTAATACACTGAATTTTTTTGATTTTTTTATTTTGTCATGTTTTTTTTATCCAACTTGTGAATCTCAAATTTACCTTTGTCAAGTTACTGGATTAATTCATCATAATAAAAGAAAATATAATATATTATATTAATTGATTATCATATAAATTAAATTTTTAAAATGTATATTTAATTTTACTATGTTTTAATAAATAATCAATTAAATACAATTATGTATGTATTTCATTTATTAAATAAGTTAACAAATTCAAATTTCATACTGACAAGTTCCTTAAATAATAATATTACAACATACAAATTAAATAAAATAGTTAATGTATTAAATAATTTAAATACAAAAAGTTTAAAAAATTTTATTTTATGTATATAATTAGTTTGTTGAGTAACTCATGAAACTCGATTTTGATTTTCTCGAGTTATGTCATATAATGAATAATGAATTTTTTTATATGATTAATATTTCATATTCTATAACTTAATATAATATGTTATAATATAACAGCTATTATAAAAAAATATTATATATTATTTTACATTAATATGATATATGATACTTAATTTTATGAAATATAAAAACAAAGTGAAGTAAAAATTTGTTTTAATAATTATTTATACTAATTACAAAAATTATATAAAATTCTATTAATTCATTATGATATATATTAAATTTATATCATATATATTCTATTTTACAATGTTTTAATAAATGATAGACTACATAAACATTTTTAGATATTTATTTTATCAATATACTCAAATAATTCCAAATATCAGATTCACCAGTTGGTCATCACCTAATACAACAAAATAAGAAGACAAAAAATTAAGATCTATTACATATTTTAAATAACAAAGAAAAACAAAATAATCAAAATTTTGAATTTCATTAGTTCGTCGAGTAACTCGAGAAACTCATGTTTCATTTTGTCGAGTTCCTTCAACTATTAAACAGAATGATTTTGTCTCCGATTTGTCATCAAGTAACTCAACAACCGTGATTTTTAATTTCTCGACTTTCTCGATTAACTTGAAAATTACACATTTTTCATTTTTTGTTTTATTTTTTTATTTAAATTATATAATACACTTAATCCTTTTGTTTTGTTTCTTTTGTCATATATTTTTTTAACCAACAAAATAATTAATATTTTACATACTTTAAATACAAAAAGTTTTAAAAATTTCAATCTATGCATATAATTAGTTTCTTATATAACTCGGGAAACTCAATTTTGAATTTGTCAAGTTATGTAATACAATGAATGATGAGTTTTTTAATATGAATAGTGTTTCATATTCTATAACTTAATATAATATCTAATAATAAAATAGTTATTACAAAAAAAATTTATATATTATTTTACATTAATATAATATATAATATTTACTTTTATAAAATAAAAAAACAAATTAAAATAAAAATGCCACAATTTATATTCACAATTTCGTCAAAAAATAACAAAACAACATAAGATTAAAATTATTTTCAATATATTACATATTTTAAATAAAATAAAAAAACAAAATAAGCAATATTTTTAATTCCACTGGTTTGTCGAGTAACTTGGGAAAGTAAAGTTTCATTTTGTCAAGTTACTTTAGCTACTGAATAGATTGCTTTTGTATCTGATTTGTAATCGAGTTACTCGACAAACATGATTTTCAGTTTGTCGAGTTTCTCGAGTAACTTCAAACATGTACATATTTCATTTTTTTGTTTTATTTTGTTATTTATATTATTTAATATACTTAAATTTTTTACTTTTTTATTTTTGTCATGTTTTTTTGTAACCAACTTATGAATCTCAAAATTTAGATTTGTCCAAATACTTGATAAATCAATAATAACAAATCAAAATATAACATATTCATTCTTAATATTTGCTTACACTATATATTTTATTCTACTGTAAGTTTATTTTAGTCATTTGTACTAATATTATTGTACAGTCATCATTACATATACATATCTATATATATACTATATATTTTTGAATTTAATATAATATATATTACATTTTTTTAATATATATTTTATTATACTACGCTATAATAAATCATATACAAACAAAAAATATGTAATATGTTCAATTTATGAGGTAGCTCGCCACACACATATTCCGAATTCACATAAATTACTACTTATTTAATTGTCAATCTAGATATAGCTTCATTTTCTGTTTACCAATTCGAACCGTCCACTCTTTTCCGCATCGAGCTTTGTGCTCTGACACCATCTCCATGTTAGAAGTATCTTTGTTCAACATAAGTCATTTCGCATTAAATTGCATTTAATAAAACATCTTGTAAACATTAAATTTCTAGATTTGCCATTATATGCCTATATTGAAAATTAAATAAATATAATTATTATATATACTCTTACAAAACAACTACTTATTGAGTTACTTAATTAATTCCACTCATATAGAATACTTTTTTACCTATTACTTATTATAGTAAAATACAATAATTTCTAATATGTCTTTATTATTGATAAAATTAAATATGACAACATTAATTATTATAGACTCTAATAATTTATAACGTCTCTTCATTTTTTAACCTACAATGTGTCTTCGTTATCGATAAAATCAAATATATTAGAGTGCAATAATTTACATTAATATATAATTTACCTATATAATACATCTTTTGTTATAATATATTATATCAAATAATGATACGATCAAACTTATATATAAGTTTATAAATTTTCTCGATGGAAAATCTTATATATAGGTTTATCATGTTTCTCGATGAAAAATCTTACACAAAATAACATATCATCAAATCAAGATATTTTTGTGAATTAAATTCAATAAATAATTTTAGAGTTAATAATTAATTTCAGTTTTATATTTACTACTATTAATTAATAAATATTATAAATCTATGTGTTCATTTCCGTAAAAATTTAGCTTTTATATATTTTACATTCTATGGATTTATATATATTATATTATAGGTTTCTCTTCATTTTAAATGAAAATATTTTATAGATAATTTCACAAATTCTATTACAAATTTTTCAGTTATCTTAGTAATTAAATGTACAATATTGTTTTAGCTTGTAATTTTTTTTAAAATAAAACAAAAATTATATATGTGTTACTATAATTATTAACAAATATTTAATGTTATGGGTTAATAATGATTATATTATATACTTATTATTTTAATAAATATCAGTTTATATGAGCCTCGTGTTATTTTTGTGTGTGTGTGTGTGTGCACTTTTCCACTTACTATTTAATTCGCTAAACGTTGTCAAATTCAATAATATTGTACTATTCAGGAACCAAAAACTCACTATTTTGGCTATGTGAATTGTTGAACATGCTATTTAACCCAACAAACTCTGTCAAGTTAAATATTTGTACTTTTCCAAAAAAATCGATGCAAATATGTTTTATCTATTTTATTTTTTTTCTTTATTTCATTTTCTTCTCCTTGTACAAAGTATATATTATAATATAGTAAAATAAAATATATATTATATTAAATAATCAAATATTATATGAATTTATTACAATATACAATCTATACATAAAATAAAAAATAAATAAAAACTAAAGAACATACCCTTAATCAGTTATTCAACATCCCTGAAAAAATGTTACACGAAAACAAAGATCACAAATTCGGAATATTTATGTGAACTAAATGAAATAAATTTTTACGTCAATATTATGTTGTACAATTGAGTTACAAATATTATACCTACACATGTAAATATTGGCAAAAATAATTTTGTTATATATTTATTACAAATGTATTCCAAAATATGCATCATTTAAGTTATTCAAGTAACTCGACAAACATATATATCAGTTTATCAAGGTATTTCATAGAAATTACAAAAACAAATAAAAAATTATAAAATGGGATATTTCTATCAAAGAAATTCAATAACAAATTTTAAATAACATATAATACAATAAATTTAAAAGAATTGTAAATACATGTATTCATTTGTGTATGAAAAATGATTGTATATATCTATTTTAAGATTTCATATATAACTAAAATATCCAAAGGAAACTAAAAATTCGAAAATATGCATTTCATTAGTTATTGAACTTTATTATGATATTTTACTATCTATTTTATTTTTTTCCTTTAGAGATAGAATTAATCGTTTTACAATTAATAAACTAGATTGACTATAATATATTATATTAAATAATAAAATAAATATATCTTACTTTCGTTCGATTTATCACATAAGTTAACAAACTAAAACTTGACATTGCCAAGTTGCTTTATGAGGTAAATCGAAACAACCAACTAGAAAGTATATTTAATCATTTTATAATAATAACGATACAACATGATAACTAATAACTTACAAAATTAAATATTTCAAACTAAATATATTAACAAATCATAAATTTCTTACCAAACCAAACAAAAATGATAAACTAAAACAATGTTTTACATTCATTACTCAACTAACTCCACAAAATCTTTAGCATCCATTTGTGAACTGATTACACATACTTAGAAATTCAAAATTCCAAGCTACTAAAAAACAAACAAACGTACACCCACAATAATAATCAACAATAGCACAAAATATATAAGATTTAAATAGAGAAAATTTCATAACATACAAATATATAAATGTGTTATAAAATCAATAACATAAGTTATGAATTCATCTGCTCATATTAAACCACAACACACAATAAATAATTTTGCTCTTGTTCATATAAAAAGAAAAAATCAACACTAATCTAAACTCAAAATATTATACTATAACTCAAATTTGTTACATACACTAATAAACTTGCACAAACAATTATATATAACCAATGTATTTTACACTACGTAAAATGTCAACCCATAACTACAATAAATAAAATTAAAATCAAAAAACAGTTTTCACTTCAATATACAAACATCATAGCTATTCATTTTGTTCATTTGGAACAAAAAAAAAATTCATTGTAAAAAAAATCAATTACAAGCTTTCCTCTATACAAATCTACTTTCTCCAATTGAACAGCATCAATAGATATTCCAGCAAGGAGACACTCAACATATTTGATAACAAATATGCCACTGTCACTGCAAGAATGATTGAAAACCTTGTAAGTATATATAAATATGATTACAAATACGAACATATATTTTCATTTCTTACCTATGTCGAATAGACTGTGGTATCTCAACATAGGGTTTCCTGTAATATTCAAGCGGTTGAATCAACTTTTTGCCAAGGTCTGCCCGATCAGCAACGACATATTTTTGAATAATATCTGGAATAATATGTATGGCAGGAACAACATGTCGATATAACATTGCTTCATCATAAAAGTGGTAATTGTTATCATACACTGTCAGCCTCCAACTTAGTAGATCAACATAAAAAAGGACCCAATACTTATCATCAATAATATCTGGCCACAATATATGATTACAATCTTTCCAACTTTTACCAAAACTTCTGAGAATGGAACCATTCGCATATCTCTCCATAGAACCATGGTAAACAACAGGAACTTTACGAATCAGTTGTCCTGTAGAATCCAATATTTTCAAACCAATACCCCGAAGAAATATTCCAAACCCGCTATCTAGAATTCCATATCTTGATGAAAAAATGTCTGTAAAATTTGCTCTTCTTTTTTTAAGCAAAAACATGGCATTATCCATATCCTATAAAAAATTTTTTTTTATAAGAATGTATTCCTAATAGTTTACAATAAACATAAAAGATGAAAAAATACAAACAGGACATACCTCAGCCGCCAATATATATTCACGTTGGCCAATAGATTCTAGCTTTTGCTTTGTCAATCTAATGCCACCACCCCCACCACGCAATCGGACAATATCTCTATAACAAGAAACTTATTATAAATAAAATAAAAATAAAACATATACATAATAAATAACCAAATAAAAAATTCAAACTTACTGATCCTTCGATTTGTGCATCCAACGAATAAATTCAACTTGTCTTTCCTCATCAATATCACAAAGTATAGGAATGTGAATAGAACTAGATGCCAGAGATGCACTTTCCTTGCTATCCTATTTTTTTTCATCCACTCTCTCCTTCGTAGAAGCAGTCTGCTGTTGTATTCTACTACTCTCCACAACCGTATGCTTTTCTACTAATGCTCCCTTCAACATGTCTTGAATCTTGAAAATAGAACTATCAATCTTTGTACAAAGTTCTTCACGTAAACTACCAATCATATTACTATGTTCAACTTCTAAACCAACTAACTTTGTATCAATATGTTCCTGTATTTCTTTTTTTTTTCATCAAAAAATAGTTCACTCCTCCTAGATACAGATGATTCAATCTCATTTAAACAACGCATCAAATCATCTCTTGTACCTGCTAATTGTTGATCAATGTACAAACGTTGAGCATCAATCATGTCACGAAATTGATTATCAATATAATCCCGTTGCTCATCTCTAAAATTCCCTAACTGATAATCAAAATATGCTCTTTGTTCATCCCCTGTACTACCAAACTGCTGATTAATGTACACTCTTTGTTCATCAAATAATGATTGTACAAATTGATTTGTAGCATAATCATCATGATAATCCTGCTGATCACTTTCGTGGCCTTCATCCACAATTCGTGCAAGCCAATTATTTAGAGGTTCTTCCACAACTATATATGGAGACCAGCCCTCATTTTCACCATCATCTTCGTTCCCAAGTTGTCCAATCTGTTGATCACCTTCATAAAACTCTCCAGCCTCATGAACAATATTCTCACATGGTACTACAACATCTGGATCAACTACATTTACAGGCTCAAATTGTTCTATTTCTTGCCCTACCTCATCAATTTCTTGCGCCTCATACAAAAAATTTTGAACAACTGCATCAACTCGTATATCTCCTACATCCTCTATTAAGACCATCGTATACAAGTATGGTTGTTCAATCTCTTCTACAGTTGGTTGAAGTATTGGTAGAACATGTATCTATAAATCATAGTAAAAAATAAACATCACTTTCATAACTATTAAACATTTCTCATAAATAATTAAAATTACTTTAACATACCTCAGTTGATTCCAAAAATAGGTCCAAATCTTTCTTCCCAACACGATGTTGTGCATACCAATTTACAATACGTGGAAACGTATCATACACTTTTTCACCAAATCTTTCACCAACCTCACGGCATGCCTCATATATCCAAATCTATAAACAAAATAACCAACACTTAGTCATGACACACATAATATTTTTATCGAGCATTCATTAAATATTAAAAATAATTATACATATTTACCTGGAACACAAGAGGACAACCATATATGGTGTACTTTGCAACTGCAGCACTATTATCAATGCACTTTAACGCACGTCTCTCTCAAGAAGTTAACAACGAACGCAGCAGTATGAAGTAAGAATGTCGTCCCCATGGATATTCATAACAAACATCCAAATTATCTACCAAAGACAGTGTCTCTATATTTATTTTTTTCCTCTCCCTAGGCCTAATCACTCCTTCAATCAATAATGCCAACCCTAACTTGTACTTATCTTCCTCATTATCACAATGAATAAAAACATTCTCAAGCTCATTTAACGATATATGAGCAAAATTGTTGAACCACCTCCTACGAATTCTATGTCTCGCCAAAACTCTTATGGTACTAAGATTATCATCATTATCATGGCACAATAAGCCTGTTATCAAACAATACTCCTGCATTCCAAACCTACACAATTCACCTTGTATTTTAAACCAAACCTCATTTCCTTTATTCGAATGCACAGTATTGAGCAAAAATTCATGTACCAACTTTCCGCTAAACTGACATTTCCTACCATGAAAATATTCAAAATGAGCAAAACAGCTATTCCTAAATTTTTGAATCTGTTCCTCATTAAAATTTTCCATTATAACATCAATATATGTAAAATTACTAATCTGTGTAATGACTCCATCAAATCTGCGATTCTCACTGACCACGTATTCAACATCCATATCTGAAAAATATTTACGATCATTCTCATCAGCCAACTTCTACCACAAATATAAGTACAAATTATATATTCTAAATACATAGTTTATATATAATAGAATACATAAACTAATATAACAAGGATTTATATATGTATAACTTTATCTATACATTAATTAAAATGAAACAATATTTACATTACATAGTGTCATACAAAATAAAAATACATACCTTAAGAAGATAATGTTATAATATGCCAAACGAAATAACGCCCAAAATCCAATTTTTTTGTAAACAAAAATCTTGCCTCCTTCCAACCTCTACAAACTGAAATGAAGAATATTGTTTTTTCAAAATACACGGTAACAAATGAATAACCAGTTTAGACAGATTGAATGGCCCATTAAATGACAATGAATACTTTTTAACTTACACGTGTCCACCATCAACACTAGGGTTTGACACGTTTTTGACTTTTACCTCATTTTTCTTTTACTTTATATTTTCCTATACAAACTTATTTAATGTATATCTTAATATAAAATACGTTAAAACATTTTTGTTAATATATTAATAAAATTACTTCATCTATTAGTAAATATAACATAGTAAATAATATCACATATCAAATGTCCCATTTATTTTACACCAAAAATAAAAAATACACAAATACAAAAATTATTAATTATAAATTTTATTCATAAATTTACTCAAATAATTCCAAATTTAAGATTGACAAGTTTGTCAAAAAATAACACAACAAAATAACAATAAAAACTATTTATATGTATTATATATTTTAAATTTGATTGTTTTGTCGAGTAACTCGAGACACTCGAGTTCCATTTCACCAACTTACTTCAGCTATTGAAAATATTGATGTTATCTCCCATTTGTCATCAAGTAACTCGACAAACATGAATGTTAGTTTGTATAAAAAATATTTAAATGTATTACGTATTTTAAATAAAAAAGATAAACAAAATAATCAAAATTTTAAATTTCCCTACTTTGTCGAATAACTCGACCAAGTCAAGTTTGATTTTGTCGAGTTGGTTCACCTATTGAATAGATTGATTTTGTACTACATTTGTAATCGAGTTACTCGACAAACATGATTTTTGTTTTATCGAGTTTCTCGAGTAGGTTAAAACATGCACATTTTTCAATTTTGTTTTTTTCCTTTTTTATTTAAATTATGTAATACACCAAATTTTTATCATTTTTTTATTTCGTAATATAATGAATAATGCCTTTTTTTATATGAATAATATTTCATATTCTATAACTTAATATAATATCTTATAATATAAGAGCAATTATAAAAAAAAATTATATATTATTTTACATTAATATAATATATGATATTTAATTTTATGAAATATAAAAACAAAGTGAAGTAAAAATTTTTTATAATAATTATTTTTTTTAATTACAAAAATTATATAAAATTGTATTTATTCATAATAATATATTTTATTTAATATATATTCTATTTTACTATGTTCTAATAAATGATATACTACATAAAATTTTGTATATATTTTATTTATCAATTTACTCAAACAATTCTAAATTTAAGATTCACGAGTTCGTCAAAAAATAACACAACAAAATAAGAATAAAAATATTTAAATATATTACATATTTTAAATAAATAACAAAAACAAAATAATCAAAATTTTTACTTTCACTGATTTGTCGAGTAACTCGGGAAATTCAGGTTTATTATTCTCGAGTTACTTGAGTTATTCAATATATTCATTTTTTATACTATTTGTGATCGAGTAACTCGACAAAAACGATTTTCAGTTTGTCGAGTTTCTCGAGTAGCTTCAACCATGTACATTTTTTAATTTCTTGTTTCATTTTCTTATTTAAATTATGTAGGACACTTAAACTTTTTATTTTTTTTATTTTGTCAGGTTATTTTGTAACCATCTCGTGAATCTCAAATTTTATATTTGTCGAGTTACGAGATAAATTAATCATAATAAAAAAAATATAATATATAGTATTAATTAATTATCATACATATTAAATTTATACAATGTATATTTAATGTTATTATGTTCTAACAAATAATCAATTAACTACAATTATGTATATGCTTAATTTATCAAATAAGTTAACAAATCAAAATTTCATATTCACAACTTCCTTCAATAATAATATTACAACATATAAATTAAACAAAATAATTAATATTTTAAATAATTTAAATACAAAAACTTTTAAAAATTTCAATTCATGCATATAATTAGTTTGTTGTGTAACTCGGGAAACTTGATTTTGAATTTGTCGAGTTATATGATACAATCAATAATGAGTTTTTTTTATATAAATAATATTTCAATTTCTATAACTTCATATCATATGTTATAATAAAATAGCTATTACAAAAAAAATTTATATATTATTTTACATTAATATAATATCTCATATTTAACTTTATGAAATATAAAAACAAAGTGAAGTACAAATTTGTTTTCATAATTATTTTTACTGATTATAAATATTATATAAAATTGTATTAATTCATTATGATATATATTAAATTTATATAATATATATTAAATTTTACTATGTTCTAATAAATGATATACTACACAAAAATTTATATATATATATTTTATCAATATACTCAAACAATTCCAAATTTCAGATTCACAAGTTTGTCAACAAATATTACAACAAAATAAGAAGAACAAAAATTTTAATGTATTACATATTTTAAATAAAAAAAAAACAAATTAATCAAAATTTAAAATTTCATTAGTTTGTCGAGTAACTCGAGAAACTCATGTTTCATTTTGTCGAGTTACTTCAACTATAAAATAAAAAGATTTTCTATCCGATTTTTCATCGAGTTACTCGATGAACGTCATTTCCAATTTCTCGAGTTTCTCGAGTAACTTCAAAAATAAACATTTTTCATTTTTTTGTTTTATTTTTTTATTCAAATAATGTAATACACTTAATGTTTTTGATTTTTTTCTTTTGTCATGTTATTTTTTAAATAATTTAAATACAAAAAGTTTTAAAAATTTCAATCTATGCATATAATTAGTTTCTTATATAACTCAGGAAACTCGATTTTGAATTTGTCAAGTTATGTGATATAATGAATAATGAATTTTTTTATACGAATAATATTTCATATTCTATAACTTAATATAATATGTTATAATAAAATAGCTATTATAAAAAAATATTTATGTATTATTTGAAATTAATCTAATATCTCATATCTAATTTTATGAAATATAAAAACATTATACAGTGAAAATTTTTTATAATAATTAAATATTTTTTTTTGAATAATTATATCAAATTGCATTAATTCATTATCATACATATTAAATTTATATAATATATATTCTATTTAACTATGTTCTAATAAATGCTTCACCAAATAAAATTTTGTATATGTTTTATTTATCAAGTTACTAAAACAGTTCCAAATTTCAAATTCACGAGATTGTCAAAAATTAATACAACAAATAAACAAATAAAAATTATTTAAATATATTACATATTTTAAATATAAAAAAAATACAAATTAATCAACATGCTAAATTTCATTGTTTTATCGAGGAACTCGGGAAACTCGAGTTTCATTTTGCCGAGTTACTCCAGCTATTGAAAAGATTGATTTTGAATTCCCTTTCTCATCGAATAACTCGAAAAACATGATTTGAGGTTTGTCGAGTTTCTCGAGTTGCTTAAAAAATACAAATTTTGCATTTATTTTGTTTTATTTGCTTATTCAAATTATATAATACACTTAATTTTAAAAATTTTTTTCTTTCGTCATCTTCTTTTATAACCAACCCAATTACATACAATTATGAATCTGTTTTATTAATCAAAGAAGTTAAAGAGTCAAAATTTCATATTAACAAGTTCCTGCAACAATAATATTACAACATACAAATTAAACAAATTAACTAATCTATTAAATAATTTAAATTAAAAAAATTGAATAATTGAAAATTATGCATCTAATTACTTTATTGAATAACTCGGAAAACTCGATTTTCAGTTTGTGAAGTTATGCAATACAATGAATAACAAGTTCTTTTATAAAAATAATATTTCATATTCTGTAACTTAGTATAATATGTTATAATATAATACCTATTATACAAAAAATTTATGTATTATTTAAAATTCATATAATATATCATAACTAATGTTATAAAATATAAAAACATAGTACAGTTAAAATTTTTTCTAATAATTCTTTTTGTTTTTTAGAATAATTATATCAAATTTAATTACTTAATTATGATATATATCAAATTTATATGATATATATTCTATTTAACTATGTTCTAATAAATGATTCACTAAATAAAATTTTGTATATGTTTTATTTACCAACTTACTCAAACAATTCCAAATTTCAAATTCACGAGTTTGTAAATTAATAATACAACACATAAAGAATAACAAATTATTTAAATATGTTACATATTATAAATAAAAAAGAAGAACAAATTATTCAAAAATTTAACTTTCATTTTTTCGTCGAGTAACTCGCAAAACTCAAGTTTCATTTTACCACGTTAGTCCACCTATTGAAAAGATTGATTTTGTATCCCATTTGTCATCGAGTAACTCGATAAACATAATTTCAGGTTTGTCAAGTTACTCGAGTACCTTAAAAAATACACATTTTTCAATTTTTTGTTTTATTTTCCTATTTAAATTATATAATACGCTTAATTTTTTTAATTTTTTTCTTTTGTCAAGTTATTTTATAACCAACCCAATTAAATACAATTATGTATGTGCTTCATTAATGAAAGAAATTAAAAAATCAAAATTTCATATTGACAAGTTCATACAACAATCATATTACAACATACAAAATAAACTAAAAAATTAATGTATTAAATAATTTAAATAAAAATTTTAAATAAATAAAAATTATACATCTAATTACTTTCTTGAATAACTCAGCAAACTCGATTTCGAATTTGTCGAGTTATGCAATACAATGAATAATAAGTTCTTTTACATGAATAACATTTTATATTCTATAACTTAGTATAATATGTTATAATAAAACAACTACTATAAAACAGATTTATGTATTATTTTCAATGAAGATAATATATCATAACTAATTTCACGAAATATAAAAACATAGTAAAGTAAAAACTTATTCTAATAAATAATTTTTTTTTTTAGAATTATTATATCAAATTGCATTAATTCATTATGATATATATTAAATTTATATTATATATATTCTATTTAACTATGTTACAACAAATAATTCACTAAATAAAATTTTGTATATGTTTTATTTATCAAATTACTCAAACAATTCAAATTTTCATATTAACGACTTTGTCAAAAAATAATACAACAAATAAAGAATAAATTTTTTTTTAAAATATGTTACATATTTTAAATACAAAAGAAACACAAATTAATCAAAATTCTAAATTTCATTGTTTTATACAATAACTCGAGAAAGTCGAGTTTGATTTTCTCGAGTTACTTCAACTATTGAATTTATTGATTTTATATCCTATTTGTCATCAAGTAACTCGAAAAACATGATTTTAGGTTTGTCGAGTTTCTCCAATAGCTTCAAAATTGCACTTTTCCCATTTTTTTTGTTTTATTTTCTTATTTAAATTATGTCATACACTAATATTTTTTGTTTTTTTCTTTTTTCATGTTATTTTTTTACCAACTCGTGAATCTCAAATTTTTATTTATCATGTTATTTTTTGCTTCATGTTATTTTTTCTTACTACATAAATTAATCATGACAAAACAAAATATAATATATTGTATTAATTAATTAAGATATACATAAAATTTATACGATATATATTTAATTCTACTATGTTCTAATTAATTATACACTAAATAAAATTTTGTATATGTTTTATTTTTCAAGTTATAATTTTTCTTAAATATATTACATATTTAAAATATCAAATACAAAAAACAATCATAAGTTTAAATTTCCTCCGTTTGTCGAGTGACTCAGGGAACATCAGTTTCTTTTTGTCGAGTTACTTAGGCTATTGAATAGATTGATTTTCTTTCCCATTTCAAATCGAGTAACTCAACAAACATGATTTCCAGTTTGTCAAGTTTCTCGACTGGCTTAAAAAATGCACATTTTTCATTTTTTAGTTTAATGTTTTTTTAAAATTATGTTATAAACTTAATTTTTTTATATTTTTTCTTTTCTCATGTTCATTTTTAAATATATTATAATAAATATATAAAAACACTTTTATCACATACATTTACATATGTATTTATAGAAATCATTTTTTTTCATAATTACTATTTAAAATATTCTTTATAAAAAAATTTATATTAGTATTTATGAAAATACTTTTTAAATAAATATGTAATAAATTTTATAATAATTTATACAAACATTTATTTAATATCAATTTCTTATAATAAATTGATTATAATGATTAAATTACTACAACATTAATTTCATTATGTTATAAAATAATTATAATAATTGTTTATTAGAATATGTTATAGTAATTGCTAAAACAAAAGTAAATATAATATATTGTATTAATTCATTATGAAATATATGAAATTTATATAATATATATTTTATTATACTTTGTCCTAATAAAACGTAGATAAAAACAATATATATGCTTCATTTTTCAGGATACATATAAAATTAATGGATATACTTCATTTATCAAATAACTCCACAATTCCAAATATGAAAATATCGAATTTATCAAATCTCATATAAAAATAAACAATTACCAAAAGATTTAATATACCAACTAATTTAAATAAATAAAATATATAAATATAACAACAACTTTGCAACCTAACACATTCTCGAGTAACCAATTTAATTCATTTTTCAATTTGTCAACTCACTCAATCTATTGACTATATCAACTTACTTCGAAACTTATCATCAACAAAAAGTTTTTTCTTTTTTTTTTTAAACATACATAAGTCATACAAATAAATTTTTTATACACGTTCTTCACAACAGTGATCAACCACAAAATTTTAATACTCTTTCCTAATTTATGAGGCTAAAATAACACTTACATTTAACTAATTTATCAGCCTAAAATATTCTTTTCTAAACATACAATTTTTTCCTACACATTTCACTGACGTGCAACGCACGGCCTTAAAACTAGTATATATATATATATATATATATATATATATTACTTATTTGAACTTTGACTAATTTATTATTTTAAAAATTACTTATTATTTTAAAAGCACACTTTTTAAACTTTTCCAAACATGAAATAGAATTTCAAAACTTGACTTCCATCCTATTTTTGATACCTTTCAAGTTGTCCCATCAATTGAATTAAAGAGTTATTCTCTCTATAGTTTCAATTACTCATTTTCCTTTTAACTTTTCTTGATACCTCAAAGTTCAACCTAATAAATTTAATAATGTAGATTCATTATTCATGTGAGAAATTCTAAAAGTAGTCTACATGCTTCAACCTTGTTTTATGGCACATGATTGAGTTTAATTAGCGTACCAAAACTAAGTAAAGTTTGAACTAGATATTATCAAATTAAATTTTAAGTAGTTTGATTCGTTTACTGGTCGTTTTCTTTTCCACCAACATTGAATTCGCGACTTTTGTACATGGAGAATTTAACATCAATCACCAAGTACCAATTAGAGCATAAGGGTGTTCCAATCAAATACTATGAATGATTTGAAAAAAAATAAAAATTTCGAGGACGTTTGATACAAGGAGAGGATCAAAATGAGAGAGAGAGTAAAAGATATAGAAAACATTTTATTTGCTCGTTTTTAACAAAAAAGATCGAAGAGAAGGAAAAAAGTGAATTCTTTTATTTCATTAAATTACCATTTTTAAAATACATTAAAAGGTTATTTTCATTCTATTCTCCTTCACGTTAACAAAGGGAGGGAAAATGAGTGTAGAATGAAAACAATTTTCTTGTTGAGTTTCATTTCCATTTACTTTTATCTCTAACCAAATGCACCGTTAGATATTTTTTATATTTTCTCGATAAATTATTGAACATTAAATTTATGGACTTACTTAAAAGTTATGGTCAACTATAATAAAAAAATGTTTGGGAGCGAGTGTTTGGAAAGATAATAAAAAATTGTTTGCAGCGGTGGTGGACCTGGTGGTGGTCTTTTGGGATTGGGTTTTGGGTGGCGGTGGTGGCAGTGGCGGTCTTTGACAAGAAGATGAAACATTTTTTTTAAAAAATATTTTGTGTATTTTTGTGTGCCTATTTTTATATTTTTAGTCTTTTTTATAATCTCTTACTTAGGTGGATTCCACCTTATTTTTCTTTTTTCTTTTTTTTTTCAACTTATTTTATTTTTTATTTATATAATTGAAAGTCAAGATATTTTAGTCTTTTTGATGACAAAATTTACTTTTTAATGGTCAAACGGATGGAAAATGTCTCAAAAGACCATTTGCACAGTGAATTAGTAGTTTAGAGAGTTTTGCGCAAAAAATTGAAGGTCAGGATGAGTTGAGCAGGAGTTGCGTAGCTTAGGGACTAAATGCGCCAATTTTTCAAGTAAAAAAATAATTTGTTCATTTTTAAAAGTTGTGGACGATTAGGACCAATAATATAATTTTTCTTTATTGAGATATTATTCATTTACTAACTTGGGATTCATTGTCAAAGTGTTAAAAAATGAAAACTGGTATGATTGGAAAGAGAAAGAAGGAAAATGATGTGTGTCCCGACAAGTAATGGAAAGTGAGTTGGCCTAAAAATTTGTAATACACGTTAGTTGGGTTGAGCAAAGAATGAGTCAACTCGCTTTAGTGGTCCATGTAACTTTGTTTGTGAGTGAATCTCATTTATCTGACGGCACATATATATTATTTATTGGATAAAGAAACACTCCACCATATCTAAAGTAATTTTTCATGAAGAAATATTTTCACGATAAATTTGATATCCATTTTAAAATGCATAAAAATGTTATTTTCATTCTATTTTTCCTCCATGTTAACAAACAAGGGATGGAAAAATGAGAATAGAATGAAAACATTTTTCCTCTTTAGTTTCCTTCTTATTTACTTTTCCCTCTAACCAAATCCACCCATAAGGGTGTGTTTGATTTCCTTCATTTTCCATGGAAAATGAAAATTTTCCACTCATTTTCCATCTTTGGTCTGTTTGATTGGCAAAATTTTTCATGGAAAATACATTTTCTCACCTATTTTCCATCTTTTGTTTGATTGGAACTTTTGATTTTCCATGTTTTCCACTTTTGGCCATATTTTCCTTGTTTTCAAGGAAAATATTTTTTTGGTGGGATAGGAGAATTTATTTTCCATGGAAAATTTGTTAACCTTTTCCAACCCATTTATTTTCCATGGAAAATTTGTTAACATTTTCCAATCCAAATTTTCTTGGTAATTCATTTACATGGAAAATATTTTCTTTCCACCCAAATTTTCCACTTGCAATCAAACACAACCTAAGTTTCTTTGATATTTTTTTGAGCAGCTACCCCTACGACCTTACCCAATGTTTGAGAAATTATTGAATGACTAACTCACAAGTCATGATCAATGCTACAAAAATTTTGCTTGTGTGTTTGGGTTATAGACATATTGTCTAACTACAAAGGTTAACTTAACTTTTTTGTCATTGAACTTATAGTGAAATCTTAATTAGGTCATTTAATTTTAATTTTTTGCAATCAGATCATCAAACTTGATTTTATTCTCACTATTAGTTATTTCGTTAGCTCTCGTTACTAAACTTAACGTCACAATCGGATGGAGATGAATAGAGCTCTGAGTATGCTTAACCAAATGAATTACTCTCAATTTTAAGCACGATTAATTTTCAAATTTTACAACCACGACATAATTGGACATCATATTTACCTGAAAATGTAAAACACGTTAGATTGCTATCAATTTTTAACGTTGACGTAAGATTGTAATGTTAAATTTTGTAACTAGATTTAACAGAATTGGAAGTGAATTGAAGTCCTACAATCTAAAGAAAACGAGTTAAGTTGGGTGAGCCAATTGAGATTTCACTGAAAATTCAGTGATCAAATTGGAATTAACTCACAACTACAATAAAAAGTCAAAAATTAATTTGTTCATTTTTAAAAGGTTAAGGAGAGTGATAAATGGGGACCAATAATACAAAATCCACTTATTAAGTTATTATTCATTGACTAATTGGCAAGCTATGGTCAATGTCTTGAGAATATAAAATCATGTCGGGTTGGAAAGAGAGAGAAAGAAAACAATGCATGTCCCGACAAATAATTAATATCATGTAAAGTGAGTTGTCTTGAAAATTTATACAATGAGGTGGTCTTGTTGAGAAAAGAACAGCTCAACTCGCTCCAACGATCCATGTGGCTTGGTTTGTGAGTGGATCTCATTTATCAGGTAGTATAGATATCTTATCTATTGATCAAGCAATACCCCCACGCTATTCCACCCCACCCCAGGTAATTTTCCATGAGGATTTTTTTTCACATGGTAGGTAGGGGAAAAAAGAAAGAAAAGAAAGGGTAGTTCTAAGTTAATGTTAGGTTACTTAAAGAGGATCGATAATACTCGATTCATAGTCGATTTGATATGAGTTTGGTAGATTCAAGTTTGGTTTGATTCGAATTTATCTCCTTCAATGAGGGGAAAAATTCGAGATTGATTTAATTCGATCACGGATCAATTTAATTCTACTGACTATTGTATATTACAAACAAGATTTTTTTTTAAAAAAGGTTATTCAAAACATGCTACGTCGTATATAAACACCATTGGTTGATGAAATTAAATTAGATTGGTCAAAATACAATTTCTAATATTAAAATTTTTATGTTAGTAGGTGTTTGTATACTTTTCGTGTCTAGCACAATAATGCTCACCAATTTTTCTTTCAAACAATGTTAAAAGACTAAGACTTCAAAACACTATTTTGTGGCACAACATTGGTGTGATTTGCTTAAGTGGAATTGATATATTTGTCCAACCTAATGCTCGTTATTTTAACATGGCTTACAATATTTTATTAATGTATAATTATTAATTATACTTTAAAACAATTCAAAGAATTTGCTTAGAAGTCCATAGAAAATATGGTTTTGAGTGTGGAGATTCTAAAATAAGAATAATGTTATAAATGTCTATGGTCTATGTATGTTACTCGTTTGGCTTAATGATTCCTCCATCCATAAGTTATCTATACAATGCCTACCACTAACAACCTCACAATGGTTGCCATGACACAAAGTTTATGTATAATCTAAACCCTCCTTTTAACTTCTTCTCATCATTCATTTAATATTACATAAAACTTGTTGGTCATCAACGAAGCGACACTAGTGTACACCTGGATCTATTGACTCATTGACGTCTAATGCCACCATAATTATGTGTGCTACACCCACTGCAACAATCACAATTTTCATTAGATCATCATGTACACCATAACCAATAGTTATGAATCTAAAGTTTGAACAGTTTTCTTTTAAAGTGAAAAATTCATTATTACGAAGTAAAAAGACTTGATATCATAATATATGTAGTGAATTTAATTAGAGTGGTGTCGTCTCAATATTAGTTAGAGTGTTGTGACTCCACATGAATAATAGTGAAAATTTGGGAAAGAAAAAAGATCACAATGGACTAAAGGGATCTGTTTGAAATTTCAAAGACCAAATTAAGATTTTAGAAGCAAGCCAGGAACCATAGGTGCAACAAAACTAAATATGGAACCAAACTTGTTCATTTTTAAAGGTTAAGGAGAATGATATCATTTTTAAAGGTTAAGGAGAATGATATTAATTTGCAACTGAAAAGTTGATATTAATTTGCAACTGAAAAGTTAAAAACTAATTTGTTCATTTTTAAAGGTTAAGGAGAATGATAAATAGGGACCAATAATACAATTTTCACTTATTAAGTTATTATTCATTGACTAATTGGCAAGCTCTGGTCAACGGATGGGGTTAGAAAGAGAAAAAAGGAAAACAATGCATGCCCCGACAAATAATTAATATTGTGTAAAGTGGATTGTTTTGAAAATTTGTACAATGTGGTGGTCATGTTGAGTAAAGAACGGGTCAACTTGCTCTGACGATCTATGTGGCTTGATTTGTGAGTGGATCTCATTTCTCAAGCGACATTAATATCTTATATATTGATCAAGCAATACCCCACTCCATCCCAAGTAATTTTTTATAAGGATTTTTTGTTTTTGTTTTTGTTTTTCCACATGGTAGATAGGGAAAAATAAGAAGGGGTAGATCTAAGTTGATGTAAAGTTACTTTAAAGAGGATTGATAAGACTCGACTCATAGTCAATTTGATAGATTCAATGTTGAATATGATTTGAATTTATCTCCTTCAATGAGGGTTAATTTGACAAATTCTACAGACTAATTGTATATTACAAAAAAAAAAAAAAAAAAACATTTACAATAAAGTTATTCAAAACTGCTACATAGTGTATAAACAATATTGCTGGGTGAAAAATTAAATTAGTCTGGTTAAAATACATTTTCTAATATTAAAAGTTTTATGTTTTTGAGTACTTGTATATTTTTCGTGTCTAGCATAATAATGCTCACCAATTTTTCCTTCAAAAAAATGCTAAAAGACTAAGACTTTAGAACACTATTTTGTAGCACAACATTGTTGTGATTTGCTTAAGTGGAATTGATATTTGTCCCTAATGCTCATTAATTAATTAAGTGGCATGCAATATTTTATTAATGTGTAATTATAGTTTAGAATGACTCAAACAATTTGCGTAGAAATCCATAGAGTATATGATATTGAGTGTGAAAATTTTAAGATAAGAATGATATTATAGAAATCTATAGTCTGTATTGTATATATATATTACTGGATGAAATTCGTTATCCTCCACTAGTGATGGCAATGGGGCGGATTCGGATCGGATCGGCCTGATTTGTATTCGTATCCGCCCCGTAATAATTATAAGAAATCTAAATCCACGGATTGATTCACCATTTCTCTGAGCGGATCGAGTCGGGGCAGATCCGGGTCGGAGCGGATCAACTCCTTTGATCCGTAGACTAATCCATGGAATTTTTTTTCTTTTACTCAAAAAATTAACCACCCAGCACGCTATTTTTTTCTTCTTCTTTCTTTTTCTTTTTCTTTCTTTTCTTTCTTCTTTTCCCCTTCTTTTGTCTATTTATTTTTCAAATGGTGCGGATCAGATTGGGGCACACATGATCCGAACCGGCCAACTGATCCACGGATCAGAAATTTTCACTCCACTCGAATTGGGTATCCATCAGATTTGGGACAGATCGGATATTTTTACCATCCCTATCCTCCTCCCACAAGTTATCCATACAATGCCAAACACTAGCAACCACACAATGGTAGCCCTAAGACAAAGCTTATGAATTATCTAAATCTCATTTTGACTTCTTCTCGTCATTCGTTTATTACATAAAATTTGTTAGTCATCAATGAAGTGTCACTAGGGTTCCCTTGATTATATTGACCCGTTGCTGTCTAATGCCGCCACACTCATGTGTGCTACACCCACTGCAAAAATCACAATTTTCATTAGATCAAGTATACTAGAACGAATAGTTATGAATCTAAAGTTTAAAGACATCACTATCGAATATTTTTCTTTTTAAATGAAAAATTTGTTATTACGAAATAAAAAGACTTGATATCTTGACGTATGTAGTGAATTTAATTAGAGCAGTGTCGTCTCCACAAGAATAATAGTGACAAAATTTGGAGAAAACAAAAGATCATGATCAACTAAAGGGATTGGTTTGAAACTTAAAAGATCAAATTAAGATTTTGGAAGAAAGCCTGGGACCATTGCTCCTGGGACCATTGTTGCAACAAACCTAAATATGGAATGAAACTTGTAAGTTCAACTCACTAGTTTAATTAGACATGTCTTCCTCCAACCTAATACTATTAAAATCTTATCTTGTCAACCAATTTCATTAGTTAAATTGAATTATAAAACACCTTACAAATTTTATTATGTATATTTTTAATCCTTAACATTCAAATATGCTCTTGAATTTTGCTGGCAACTCATGTGATAATCTATTTTTTTAAACTGATTCGACATGACTGAAAAGGTTAAGAATCAAAAGTATAAAAGTCTAATTGGAGTCGAAGAAGTAGTTAAAAATTAAATAAAACTTGAAAATTAATAAAATATTATATATGGTACTTCACTTAGATTTTGGTTTGTAATCGATCGGATCGATTCCTAATTTTTCCAGTCGAACTGATGAGTCAACTCTAGTTCTTATACTATTAGTGATAAGCCAAACCAATAAGGCAAGTCGTGAGACATGACAGTTATGTTTAACAACTTTGATTAACCATTTGAATAATTACTCAAAATAAAAAAAAAAAAATATTAAGACGCAAATATATTATTATGTTTTCCTTTTATTATTTTAATATATAATTTCTTTCTTGTCTCATTAACTGTGCATGCTGATGCAACTCCAGTGAAATTGATGACAATGCAATAAGGGAAATAGACAAGAAATTTTGGAATTTTGTGCATATGGTTTTCAACCCGTCAGATGTACCTATACGAACGAACGTAAGACATATATTTGAATGTTCACCCGAGTTAATATGGTCAGTTAGAGTTTTTCATTCTATCTTATATTAAAACATTAATGTTCTTGTCTTCATAGTAAAATAGTGCTTCTATTTCCACTTACCTATTACTTAGTCATAATATAGTATTTTTTACAAGTCATAAACGTGCGTGGGCGCATTTGCATATAAATATAGTGAATACGTGCATTCGTACGATCATAATATCATATCTAACTCGAACAAAAAAGTGTATGAATATATCACTTAATAATCAACTCCTAAACCGGAGATTGAATTGGTTAGTCAATAATTAAATATTACATTATTTTGATAACCAAGAGTCATTCAAAATCATTGATATTATGCCTCTTAATATTTGTATGATCACTTTTGGGTACATCTGTGCTATAGTACTAATGAAGAAGGTAGTTGTATGATGAATAAATTTGATGACTTATTGAAAAAAAAAAATTCAATGGAGCTGAGATAAGTGGCTAATGTCACCCTCATGTAATCAGCACAAATTGGTATTTGAAGTTTCATAAACATTCAAGAGTAATTTGGGTTCATTTCTACTAGAAAAATTTGTTACATAAACATTAGTGGGTCGAGTTAGATAAAAAATCAAATTTTCATTTAAAACTTGAGGTCGTGGACTGGCCAAAGTGACAAAGAAGAATAGAAAAGAAGTGTGGAAGGCTGTGTGTGTTATGCCACGTAAATCTTTTATCTAAATGTTTGGGAAATTGGCGCAAATATTGCTCCCTAATCTTTGTCTTTAGTGAAGAAATGGTCCATAACCTTTGTTTTTTTGGACAGCAGTTCCTAACCTATGTATTTTGGTGCACAATTGGTCCTTATTTTACAAAAAGATAAAAATACCCTTATTTTCAATTAAAGAAAATTATAATTGTATTTTTAACATTTGTAAAATGTGCAAGTAGGTCCGATACATTTATTAAATAATATTTAATTTATCACATTAAATATATCACTATAGTCGTGTCAATTAAATTTTTCATAAAAGAAAAATATAAAATTATTGTGTTTTAAGTATATGTAATTGCTATGTGATGTGAAAATTTTGAATAAAAATTAAATTAAATAAATAATAAAATGACGTATATAATTTTAGGAAAATTGGCGCAAATGGTCCCTAACGTATCATGTTAGTGCGCAAATGGTCCCTAACCTATCCATTTAGGTGCGAAAATGGTCCTTGTGGACAGATTTCGTTAAAAATCCGTTAAACAACCTTTCATTTTGGTGCGCAAATGGTCCCTCTCATTGTTTTTCTCTTCATTAGTGGGGGTAAAATTGTCAAATTACATCTTTTTTCAAATTGGCGTAAATGATCCCTAACCTTTACTTTTTTCTGGCGCAAATGGTCCTTAACCTATAATTATATTTTGGTGCACAATTAATCTTTATTTGATGAAAAAGACAAAAATATATTTACTTTTAATTAAAGAAATTTGCAATTGGATTCCTAACCTTTAAAAAAAGTAAAAATGAGTCCGATACTTTAAAAAAAAAAATAAAAAAAACTAACAAATTAACAATATACTAAATTATTTTGTATATTTTACGAAATATTATAAAATAACTAAAATTGAAATTCATAATTATTAACGAGTGTGCTAATTAAAATTATTTTATTATTATTAAGTAATCATATTATTTAAAATTCAAACTTTAATTTTATCATTACAAAATAAAAAGAAAAATAAATTTGTCACAAATAAAATTTTTAATTATGCTCAACCCAGCTCGATTTTATACGATATCATATTTACTGGATCAATCCAACCCACTTTTGAGCCACAAAGAAACTGGACCAGTCTTATTTTAAAATTTAATTTATTTTTGTATTTAAAAAAAAAAGTTTCACCCCACCCACCCCACGACCCCACGAAACCAGACCAGAAGGGAGGGGATTTCTCCCCTCCCTGGTTGCCGTCGAGATCCCCCATGGTTTCGCGACCGGAAGGGAGGGGATTTCTCCCTTCACCGGTCGTCGTTCCCCTCCCCGGTCGTCGTCAACGGTGACCAGGGAGAGGAGAAATCCCCTCCCTTCCGGTTTGGTGGGATGGGGGGTGGGGTGAAACCTTTTTTTTAAATACAAAAAATAAATTAAATTTTAAAATAAGACTGGTCCAATTTCTTTGTGGCTCAAAAGTGGGTTGGATTGACCCAGTAAATATGAGATCGTATAAAATCGAGCTGGGTTTAATATAATTAAAAATTTTATTTGTGATAAAATTTATTTTTCTTTTATTTTATAATGATAAAATTAAAGTTTGAATTTTGAATAATATGATTACTTAATAATAAAAAAATAATTTTAATTAGCACGCTCGTTAATAATTATGAATTTCAATTTTAGTTATTTCATAATAGTTCATAAAATATACAAAATAATTTAGTATATTGTCAATTTGTTAGTTTTTTTTTTAATTTTTTTAATAAAAAAAAATTAAAGTATCGGACTCATTTTTACTTTTTTTAAAGGTTAGGAATCCAATTGCAAATTTCTTTAATTAAAAGTAAATATATTTTTGTCTTTTTCATCAAATAAAAATTAATTGTGCACCAAAATATAATTATAGGTTAGGGACAATTTGCGCCAGAAAAAGGTAAAGGTTAGGGACCATTTGCGTCAATTGAAAGAAATATGTAACTTGACAATTTTACCCCCACTAATAAAGACAAAAACATTGAGAGGGATCATTTGCACACCAAAATGAAAGGTTGTTTAACGGATTTTTAACGGAATCCATCCACAAGGACCATTTTCGCACCTAAATGAATAGGTTAGGGACCATTGCGCCAAAAATGAAAGGTTAGGGACCATTTGCGCACTAACATGATACGTAGGGACCATTTGCGCCAATTTCCCATAATTTTATGACATTGAACCATTCTTATTATATTTTTTTTAACATAAAAATACTAACAAAATTAATTTACACATTATGTGTTCTTTAGTTTTGAACGATAATAAAACGATAAATTAAAATATGAAGAATATAATTTGAGTTCTAATATTTGTAGTTAATAAACGAATAACTCAATTAAATAAAAATATTTGAGCTTCAAGTTTGTGACAAAGTTATTTTCTTTTTATGTTATAACGGTAAAATTAAATTTTAAATAATATGATTACTTAATAATAATAAAATAATTTTAACTAGTATACCGCATCCTTGTGGTGGGATTCGACAGTAGCTTTATTATGTTGATAGATTGAGGTAGTGAACAAATTTTAGAGATGATCGGTGGAGAGAAATGATCTATTGAATTGAGAAGGTGATCAAATTTTAGAGATGATCGATTGAGGGAGATGATCGAATTAGGGAGATGGATTTCGCGGTCAACAAATTTTGAAGGAGATGATTTTGTGAAGGGAGAAATTGAATATGTAGTGACACACGAACGTTTAAGTACTTTGTTCTTCTCATAGTGGAGAAAATTCACTACGATCGTAATTAACACGTGTTAATAATTATGAGCTTAAATTTTAGTTATTTTATAATAGTTCGTAAAATATATAAAATAATTTAGTATATTATCAATTTGTTAGTTTCTTTAATTTTTTTATAAAAAATAAAAATATCGGACACATTTGCAAATGTTAGGAATCCAATTAAAAATAAGGGCATATTTGTCTTTTTAATCAAATACAGACTATTGCGTACAAAAACACATATGTTTGGGATTTCTATGCTAAAAAATAAAAGTTAAGGACCATTTTACACTGAAGACAAATGTTAGAGACCATTTACGCCAATTTTCCTAAATGTGTTAAAGAAAGAATCATTTACATGAATCTTGATATTGAAATTTATGAACAATTAAAAAATATATATTTTAATAAGATTTTGTGATTGTTACCATCCGATTTTGGTAAAGCCTCCACGTCAGTAGAGGCCCAAGGAAGATCCCATATAGGCCCAATTCAGAGCTCACTAAAGCTTTATAGGCCAAGCGAGGATCTCCTAGAGTCATACAAGTCCCATAGAACTTGCGAAGGCCTTAAAGGCCCATTAGGCATTGTAACATCCCTAGATCAGTGTAATGCGAAGTCCATGATCGTTCTCAACACTCACGGATGACCCATAGCGCCTCCCCGGGCTTCGTATCTATTGTGACTAACGAACAGCATGGTATTTTGGAATGACCAGAGATAATTGAAGGCAGATTGCGTTAGATTGGCACACGGATCCTCACAAGGAAACTAAATCGCAATCTCCTAAAGATTAGACAACGTGATGAATTCAAATAAGGACGGTAATCTAGGAGATTGCCTTGACAACCAATCATCCATATCCTGTGAGGAATGAGGATCCGATTAGATATCTAATTAATTGTTTCCTAAATCAATTAGAATTCTTGTGCTATAAATTCAATGTCTCTGATTATTCTAAGGTACGCTATTTTTGTACTTAAATCTCACCCTAAATTCTGCTCAAATCTCTGTTCGCTTGTCCATCCCACACCCAATTACTATCGCCCCCCGCGTATTATTCTTTATATCGGCAGTTAACTTGACCGTCGGAGTATCAACGATCGTCGAACCTTTTTCTACCTGAGATCTTGGTGCCTAACGATTGTTCGAGTGTGTAGGTAACATATAGGTTGACAGAGAAGTGACTGGAGATCTGTTGACACGTAGACGGTGCAGGTCCCGACGTCAACAGATTGGCGCCGTCTGTGGGAATGAAAAACGTTATACAACCTAAAACTTGTGGTAAAACGTGTTTTCTACTAGGAAGAGCATGGCAACCGAACATTCCATGGAAGAAGAAGTTGAATCCCACCACACTGACTTACGGCAGGAAAGCGTTCAAGATCTACAGAACGTAACCTGCCGCAAGAGAAGAAGGCAACGACAAAAGCGGACGGTGGAACAGGAGAACCAGGACTTGAAGCTGGACAATGCCCGGATGAAGACCACCCTTGAACTGTTGGAGAATTAATCCCTCCAACACGGACCTAAGCGCAGTCGTGCCCAAAGAAGCCCTTCACGGTCTGGCTCAATGCAAAGTCATCGATCTTAATATGATTCGCTAATCCACAACGGGCGAAATCCTAGGAACCAGAAGAGACCTCGTGCCTCACAAATGGAAAGGTCGGTCGCCTCTGCCATCGTATTCGATAGGTTGAGGGTCGGGTCGCCTATGGTTCGACCTCAATCGTTGAATAGCTGGCGTAGCGAGCCTAGCGATGACCACCGAGAGAAGAGAAGGGACTCTAGGGCTGCGGATGAAAGACCATAACGGTTGTGCGACCTTGACGACAACGAGAACCTCATATTCTCCAAAGAGTTAAAGGCTAGAGAACTCCTCGCAGGGTTCGAAATTCCTCCTATGAGAAATATAATGGGAGAGGTGATCCCACAGATTCAATTGGAGGTTCGTTTTCTAAAGGCCTTCGTCCTCATTTAATACTTCTTCTTAAAGTCTTATGCCTGATATAAATAATAGGCTTGGACTTGGGGAACTATTGTTACCACCCAATTTTGGTAAAGCCTCCACGTCAGCAGAGGCCCAAGGAAGATCCCATATAGGCCCAATTCAGACCTCACTAAAGCCTTATAGGCCCAGCAAGGATCTCCCAGAGTCATAAAAGTCCCATAGAACCTGCGAAGGCCTTAAAGGCCCATTGGGCATTGTAACATCCCTGGATCAGGTATTGCGAAGCCCATGATCGTTCTCAACACTCGCGGACGACCCATAGCGCCTCACCGGACTTCGTATCTATTGTGACTAACGAACATCATGGTATTTTGGAATGACCAGAGATAATTGAAGGTAGATTGCGTTAGATTGGCGCACGAATCCTCACAAGGAAATTAAATCGCAATCTCCTAAAAATTTGTCAACGTGATGAATACAAATAAGGGCGGTAATCTAGGAGATTGCCTCAACAACCAATCTTCCCTATCCTGTAAGGAAGGAGGATCCGATAAGATATCTAATTGATTGTTTCCTAAATCAATTACAACTCTTGTACTATAAATGCAACGTCTCTGGTTATTCTAAGGTACACTCTTTTTGCACTTAAATCTCACCCTAAACTCTGCTCAAATCTTTGCCCGCTTGTCCTTCCTCCCACACCCAATTACTTTCGCCCCCCCGCGTATTATTCCTTATATTGGCAGTTGACTTGATTGTCGGAGTATCAATGATCGTCGTACCTTTTTCTCCCGGAGATCTTGGTGCCTAACGATTGTTCAAGTGTGCAGGTAACATACAGGTTGACAGAAGAGTGACTGGAGATCTGTTGGCACATGGACGGTGCAGGTCCCGACGTCAACAGTGATTTTGTCTCAATGATGGATTTACGATACAACATAAGTCTTAGGCTTCATTTGAGATTGATTAGGTATTTTGCAAATTTATCAAAAATTAATTATGTACTATGTAATAGTATTTTTGAAAAGCTTCGCTTGTCAAATTCTACTTGTTACTTTTTTAATTATTTATAATCAAAATATCAATTTTAACCCTAATTAATTAAATTAATTTATTTTCTACTATATGGAATATACTTTTATTTTGTAATTTTATAAAATTTGAGATTTAATAGATATTATTATTGTTTTTATTTTAAAATAAGTACAATGAATAACATTGTCTTAGAAAAATATTTGATAATATTATATATTATTTTAAAAGTAAAAATAACTATCAATATAATAATTCAAAAAGACATCGTTATAATTAATGTCTATTTTAGTAATATTATACAAGCAAATCAATAAACTATTTTTGTTTACCAAATGTTAAAATACTGATTTTGAAATATACAATAATTTTGAAACAGAAGTTTACGAAACACTTAACTAATTCTCCATTCAGTTAAATCTTTTTTCAGTACATCAAAAATTAATTTTCTTAAAATCAGAGCATAATCAAAACCAAGCTTTATACAACTTTGAGGTTCCCTAGAGGAGATTATATTGAATTTATCTTTAACATGTTTTTTTACGTGCATTTAGATTCATTTTTTTTCCTTAAATGTCTTGTGCGTACAAATTTTTTATAAATAAGTAACGAAGAAACTTGATCTCCATCTCCAAACATTTATTACATGTAAAACCAGCCCATCATTTACATACAATAGTACTAGTTGAATTTTTTTTTTTTTTTTTTTTTTTTTTGATATCCAGGTATCCCAGTTAGACCAGACTATATCCTGGACTACCCATACTAGTTGAATTTTTATTATGCACAAGTTATTGCACATGCTTTGGAAGTACAGCATAATAAATTGTAAAACACATCATGTGACATGGATTGGAATTTGGGGCTTGACTTTAAGGTATGCCATAAAAAGAAGATTATATTTTGGTGATTACTAGGTGTGTGTTTGATTGAAGGACAAAGAAAGTATCATCAACGAGGGAATTATGTATCTTTATGGGGACAGAAAGCTACTCTTCCTCTTTCCAAAACTATATTTTTAATTTTTTTGAAAAAAATTAAGGTCGAGCCCTTCAATAATTCAGGTAGCACAGTTTTGAGTTTTTAACCTTTAAAATTGAAGTTTTAGATCTTAATATATTTAAATATGTAAATTTGAATCTATAAATGACCAAAATTGTCAACGTACGTTAAAATCACAGCTGATTAAAAGGTAGCTCTTGGTCCTTCATTTATTATTTTGACCAGTCATGTAATGCCACTTCAGTGTGAGTATTATAAGTGGGTAGGAGATCAGCCCCACTAGTTTCAATTACTCATTTTCCTTGTAACTTTTCTTATTCAAAGTTCAACCTAATAAATCTAATAATGTATATTCATTTTTCATGTGAGAAATTATAAAAGAAGTCTAGATGTTTCACCCTTGCTTTATGGCACATGATTGATTTTAATTAGCATACTAAAACTAAGTAAAATATGAATTAGATATTATCAAATTAAATTTTAAATAGTTTGATTTGTTTACTAGTCGTTTTCTTTTTTTGAAACACTGAATCCGTGACTTTTGTACATGAAGAATTTAACAGCAACTGCCAAATACCAATTAGAGTGGGTGAGTGTCTCAATCAAATACTATGAATGAATCGAAAAACAAAACATTTCAAGAATGTTTTATACAAGGAGAGGATCAAAAGGAGAGAGAGAGAGAGAGAGAGAGAGAGATTTTATTTGCTCATTTTTCACAAAGAGATCGAAGTGAAGGAAATAAGTGAATTCTTTTATTTAATTAAAATACCCATTTTTAAAAAACATAAAAAGGTTATTTTTGTTATAATATTATACAACATAAATGTAAATGAGTATTATACCCCTAGAAACCTCTATAAATAGAAAATTCTGGTTATTAATGAAATTCATTCCTCTCAGTGCATTCTCTCTCTTTCCCTAGTTTTTCTCTGTTTCTCTTTAGATTTATAACAGGTTATCAGCACGAAAACTTTAGCCAAATTAAGAAAGAAATATTCTTCAACTGAATGACAAAGGTGGGTTCTAAGTATATCTCATTCTACTACCTAAAAGCTAGTTCTACCACCTAAATGCATAGTTGTAGGCTGGTTTTACTAGTTCTAAATATTTTATATACCTCCATGATTTTATCATTTGGATGGTTCTAAATATTTTATGTTTGTCCTCCATGACATTGCCATTAGGATGGATCTAATTATTTCATATACTGTTTTTCTTTCCTCCATGGTTTTTCCATTAGGATTGATCTAATTATTTCATTTACTATTTTTCTTTCCTCCATGGTTTTTCCATTAGGATGGATCTAATTATTTCACATACTGCTTATGCCTCCATGGCTCCACTATTAAGATGTTTTTTTTTTTTTTTAAATTTACCATACTCATATATGTCGTTATACCTCATAAGTGATTCTATTATTTCAAAGGATGGTTCTAATTATATACTATCTTATATATAATGTTTAACACAAAATTCGATTGAATTTTTGTTCTTTTATAACCCAGTTAATCTACCAAAAACCTTGTGTTGAATTGGGTGGTAGCTAGCGGTGGTGCGAATCGGTGGAGAAGGTTTAAGTGAAATTATATATTTGATATTTTTGACTATATTTGAATGAGATATGTAGAGATTTTATGTAATTCTCTGAAGATATTTTTGTCTAAAATGGCCATTTCTGAAATTGTTATAAAAAACTGTCAAATTAAAAAAGTATCACCTGCAAATGGACATTTCATATAATTTCCTCTACTTTTATTTTGTAATTTTATAAAATTTAAGATTTAAAATTTATTATTATTATTTTCATTTTCAAACAAGTATAGTAAATACAATGCCTTAAAAAATATTTGATATTATTATACATTGTTATAAAACTAAAAATAAATTTTACAAAACTACCAATAATATTAACTCAAAAAGATATCAATATAATTAATATCAATTTTAAAAATTGTATATAGACATTAATAAGTCATTTTTGTTTACTAGACGTTAAAATGCTGATTTTGAAATATACATTAATTTTGAAATAGAAATTTACTAAACATTTAACTGATTTTTTATGCAGTTGATTCTTTTTTCAGCACAACAAAAATTAATTCTCTTAAAATCACAATAATATTAAATCAAGTCTTAGAAAACTTTAAGGTTCCTAGAGGAGAACATGTTGTTTCACATGCATTTAAATTCATTTTTTCTTTAAATGTCTTGAACGTGCAAATTTTTTATAAATATATAACGACGAAATTTGATCACATAATATTTATCTACTCTAATATTATGTCAAAACCAGCCCGTCATTTACATACAATAGTACAAGTTGAATTTTTATTATGCACATGTTATTGCACATGCTTTGGAAGTACAGCATAATAAATTGTAAAACACATCATGTGACATGGATTGGAATTTGGGGCTTGACTTTAAGGTATGCCATAAAAAGAAGATTATATTTTGGTGATTACTAGGTGTGTGTTTGATTGAAGGACAAAGAAAGCATCATCAATGAGGGAATTATGTATCTTCATGGTGACTGAAAGCTACTCTTCTTCTTTCTAAAATTGAGGTCGAGCTCTTCAATAATTCAGGTAGCACAGTTTTGAATTTTTAACTTTTAAAAGTGAAGTTTTAGACCTTAATATATTTAAATTTGTAAATTTGAATCTATAAATGACGAAAATTTTCAATGTACGTTAAAATCACACCTGATTAAAAGTGGAATGTTAAGTAGTTTGATAATTGTGTCCTCCAATTTTTAGTCACGCGTGTGATTTTAACATCCACTTCATTGATAATTTTTGTCACACGGACCTGTATTAAAAAATTTAAATAGGTTGGAGATCTAGAATTTTATTTTTGAACGTTAGGGACTGAAATCCACACTAATTGAAAGGTTAAGGAGCTCAACCTTATTTTTTTTCCTAATATTTAAAAATTAATTGTGTCACAACATGAGCATGTGTAGTAGGGTGAGCATTTTAACCGAAACCGAACCTCTCAAATCAGAACCGGAGGTTTCGGCCTAGTTCCAAAAGTAAAAAAATTAGGAACTGGAATTGAGAACCGAGAACCGAGAACCGACCGGTCCAAGTCAGTTCTTGATTTTTGAACTGGAACTGTGGGTACTCGACTTTGGAATCGAATTTGTCATTTTTTATAATTTATATATATTTTTTTTTTACAATTTATTCACCCCGACCCAACGACCAAACTCAACATTATGATACCAAAGACAAGAGTCTAACTGTCAAAGACCCAAACCAAATGCCCATAATCCACCACCACCCCTAAACCTAAACCCAATCGATTCAATTTCAAATTCTTAATCGATATTTGCTTAGATACACAATACAAACATTGCTCGCACTCTCGCTCAAAACATAGTGAGACGACGAATGTGAAACTCATCTGTAATCGAAACGAATATTCAATTTTGAGAGGTAAATTTTCTTTTTCTAACCTTAATTTATAGATTTTTAATTTTGGTGTCTATTCTTCCAATTAATACTTATATGTTTTAGAAATTATTTTAATATCTAACTTATTTTAATGTTAAGGGGTTTGCAATTTTTAATTTTTTTCAAAATATATTGTCAATTCACGATTTTACAAGAAAATGTTATGGGCGTTTGTTCTGGTTCGGGTTTGATTTCAATAATTAGATGGACCCGAATGGTTTTATATACAAAATGTTCGAAGTGTAACGGGTGGTTCTGGGTATTGAGATACTCGGACTCACCTACCCGACGTCCAGACCTAATATGTAGCTAAGTAATTTTTTATTTTGCACATGTCCAGATAAGTTTAAAAAAGTTATTGAAATGATCCATAAATAAATCTATAACTTTTGAGTTAAATGTTTCATTGATCATTGAACTATTACTTCCGTCTTCATTCACTCTCTCAACTTCAAAATGTTTTTAAGTACTCATTGAATTTTCAAAAATACCTCACTGTTACTCACTGAAGACGATTCTATTACGACAAAGTGACGAAAAATTTACGTGGCAGATGGAATATATATGTGGCAGATGGGATCATCCACAAAACATCTACAACGTTTTATGTAAAAGATGGTAAGAATAAGTTCAAAGCAGATAATGAAGCGATTGTTTTCTACTAAGGCAGGTTTGAATAGGGATGGCAATGGGGCGGGTTGGCCCCGCCCCGCCCCGCGAATTCGCGGGGCGGGGCGGGGAGGCCGTTGGACCCGCCAACTGCCCCGCGAACTTTTTTTTTTTTTTTTTGTTAACTGAAAAATAATAAAAAAAATATATATACAATATTTTTAAATATTTGTACCAAGCAAAACAAAAAAATTATAAGATTTGGATTGTGGTGTAGTGGTTAAGGTTAGTAGTTTATAAGTTTTAACTCGGGTTTGATTCTTCTTTAGTCAATTTTTAGTGAAAATTATAATTTCTACTATATTTTATGATTTTTCAAAAAAAAAAAAAAATTTTTTTTAGGGGCTGGTCGCGGGGCGGCGTTGCCTCGGACCCGGCCCGGGGCAGAAAAATCTGCCCCAAACCCGCCCCTATTGCTTCGTAGCGCGGGGCGCGGGACGGGTTTGGGTCGACGAGTTTTTTTTGCCATCCTTAGGTTTGAAGCTCTCCTGTCCATAAGCTAAGTTTCTAACTTATTCCATTTTCTTCAAATAAAAAGAAGTTATAAGACAAAAAACCAGGTTTGAAGCTCTCCTGTCCATAAGCTAAGTTTCTAACTTCTTCCATTTTCTTCAAATAAAAAGAAGTTATAAGACAAAAAACTGTAATTCAAGAAGAAGATAGAATATTATAGATTAATCCTGAGATAGGGATCAAGTCCGAGAAATAAGACAATTATTTGCTTAGATGTATTTCATATGTGGTATCTCTTCTCTTGTTCATAGTATTGCAAGTTTTACTTTCAAAAAAATATCTTACTTAAACTTTGACTATTTCAAAAAAAAATTATTTTAAAACTTACTTATTATTTTATAAGTGAACTTTTTAAATTTTACCCATAAAATAGAATTTCAAAAACCGTCCTATTTTGATACTTTTCAAGTTGTCCCATCAACTGAATTGAGAAAAAGTTAGGCCCTGTTCTCTTTGATGTTTTCAACCCGTTTCTATTTTGTGTTTTTGAAAATATTCAAAATGTGTTCCTTTTGCCGTTTTCAAAAATGCATTTTTGAAAAGACTTAAAAATTTACAAAAGAAACACAAAATGATAAAAAAGCATTTTGCATTTTGTTAACAAAATTCGGGTGGTTTCCAAAATGGCCAAAACGCAAGTTTTGGCCATGGAGGTCTCGGGTTCGAATCTTGCTTCCGCCCTTTGTTGTTGTTGTTGTGTTTTTTTTTTTTTTTTTTTCCATTTTGGCTGGTCAAAATAATCATGATTTAACCATTGTCTGCGTTTGTTTTTGAAAAACGTGGTTGCTGTCCAAAGTGGTCAGGAGCGCCATTTTGTAAGTATGAGGTCCTGGGTTCGATTCCTTTCTCCTTTCCAAATTTTTAAAATGTTTTTAATTCTTTTTAATGGTTTTTAAATATTTTTAATTCTATAATTAAATGTTTTTCATTGTTTTTAAATAGTTTTAATTCTTTTCAAATGTTTTTAATTGTTTTTAAATGTTTTAATTCCATAATTAAATATTTTTAATTATTTTTAATTGTTTTTAAATGTTTTAAATGTTTTTAATTCCATAACTTAATGTTTTTAATTCTTTTTAATGGTTTTAAAATGTTTTTAATTCTTTTTAATGGTTTTTAAATATTTTAAATTCTATAATTAAATGTTTTTAATTGTTTTTACATGTTTTTAATTCTATAAATTAATGTTTTTAATTCTAATTTTAAATTGTTTTTAATTCCAAATCCAAATTTTTAAAATTTTTCAAGTAAACGCGTTTTCGAGTTTTCTGTTTTCAGAAACAATTTTCAAAAATTACAAAAAGAACGCATTTTCAAAAATTTCAAAACAAACACTCAAAATACAAAACACAAAATAAATTCAAAACTCAAAACACAAAACTCAAACGTAAAGAGAACACCACCCCACTCTTTCTGGTTTCAATTGCTCATTTTCCTTTGTAACTTTTTCTCTTTAGAGTTCAACCTAATAAATTTAATAATGTAGATTCATTTTTCATGTGAGAAATTCTAAAAGTAGTCTAGATGCTTCACCCTTGCTTTATGGCACATGATTGAGTTTAATTAGCGTACTAAAACTAAGTAAAATATGAATTAGATATTATTAAATTAAATTTTAAATAGTTTGATTTGTTTGCTAATCGTTTTCTTTTTTTGAAACATTGTATCTGCGACTTTTGTTCATGGAGAATTTAATATCAACCACCAAGTACCAATTATAGTGGGTGGGTGTCCCAAATAAATACTATGAATGATTCGAAAAAAAAAAAAAAAACATTTCGAGGATGTTTGGTACAAGGAGAGGATCAAAAGGAGAGGAAGAGAAAAAGATATAGAAAATATTTTATTTGCTCATTGTTAACAAAAAGATCGAAGAGAAGGAAATAAGTGAATTCTTTTATTTCATTAAAATACCCATTTTTAAAATACATTAAAATGTTATTTTCATTCTATTTTTCTTCACGTCAACAAAGGGAGGGAAAATTAGTGTAGAATGAAAACAATTTTCTTCTTTGAGTTTCATTTCCATTTACTTTTATCTTTAACCAAATGCACCCTTAGATATTTTTTATATTTTCTTGATAAATTATTGAACAATAAATTCATGGACTTACTCAAAAGTTATGGTCAACAATAATAAAAAATTGTTTGCGACGGTGGTGGTGGTGGTGGTTTGGAATTGGGTTTTATTGGGGCGGTTTTGGGATTGGTTTTAGGGTGGTGGCAGTGATGTTTGGCAATGTCTTTGACAAGAAGATGAAACATTTTTTATAAACATTTTGTGTTATTTTTTTGTGTGTGCCTATTTTTTATTTTTAGTCTTTTTTGTAATCTCTTACTTGGGTTGATTCCACGTAAAGACATTTTTTTCTTTTTCTTTTTCTTTTTTCTTATTTTATGTTTTATTTATATAATTGAAAGTAAAGACATTTTAGTCTTTTTTATGACAAAAATTACTTTTTAACGGCCAAACGGATGAAAACTGTATCAAAAGACCATTAGCACAGTGAATTAGTAAGTTAGAGAGTTTAGCGCAAAAAATTGAAGGTCAGGATGAGTTGAGTAGGAGTTGTATAGCTTAGGGGCTTAATGTGCCAATTATTCAAGTTAAAAATAATTTGATCATTTTTAAAAGTTGAGGACGATCGGGACCAATAATACAATTTTCCCTTATTAAGATATTATTCATTTACTAACTTGCGAATCATTGTCAAAGTCTTAAAAAATAAAAATTGGTAGGATTGGAAAGAGAAATAATGAAATCGATGTGTGTCCCGACAAGTAATTAACGTCATGTAAAGTGCGTTGGATTAGAAATTTGTAATACATGTTGGTTGGGTTGAGCAAAGAATGGGTCAACTCACTCTAGTGGTCCATGTGACTTTGTTTGTGAATGAATCTCATTTATATGATGGCACAAATTTATTATTTATTGGATAAAGAAACACCCCACCATACCCTAAATAATTTTTCATGAAGAAATATTGTCACAATAAATTTGATATCCATTTTAAAATGCATAAAAATGTTATTGACATTCTATTTTTCCTCCATGTTAACAAAAGAGGAATAAAAAAATGAGAACAGAATGAAAACATTTTTCCTCTTTTGTTTCTTTTCTATTTACTTTTCCCTCTAACCAAACGCACCCATAAGTTTTTTTGATATTTCTTTTGAGTAGCTGCCCCTACGACCTTACCCCATGCTCGAGAAATTATTGAATGACTAACTCACAAGTCATGATCAATGTTACAAAATTGTTTTTTGTGTGTGTTTGTGTTATGCAACAGATTGTCCAACTACAAATGTTAACTTCACTTTTTTGTCATTGAACTTATAGTGAAATCTTAATTAGGTCATTTAACTTTAATTTTTTGCAATCAGATCATCAAACTTCATTTTATTCTCACTATTAGTTATTTCGTTAGCTCTCGTTACTAAACTTAACATCACAATCGGATGGAGATGAATAGAGCTCTGAGCATGGTCAACCAAATGAATTATTCGCCATTTTAAACGATTTATTTTCAAATTTACAACGACGACATAATTGGCCAGCATATTTACCTGAAAATGTAAAAACGATTGCTGTCAATTTTTAACGTTGACTTAAGATTACAACGTAACATTATAACTAGGATTAACAACATTGAAAGTGAATTGAAGTCCTATAATCTAAATGAAATGAGTTAAGTTGAGTGAGCCAATTGATATTTCATAGAAAATTCAGTGACCAAATTGGAATTAACTCACAACAGCAATAAAAAGTCAAAAATTAATTTGTTCATTTTCAAAGATTTAGGAGAATAATAAATGGGGACTAATAATACAAATTTCACTTCTTAAATTATTACTCATTGAATATCTGGCAAGCTATGGTCAACGTCTTGAGAATATAAAATCAGGTGGGGTTGGAAAGAGCGAGAAAGAAAAAAAATGCATGTCACGACAAATAATTAACATTGTGTAAAGTGAGTCGTTTTAAAAATCTGTACAATGAGGTGGTCTTGTTGAGCTAAGAACATGTCAAATCGCTTCAATGATCCATGTGGCTTGATTTGTGAGTGGATATCATTTATCAGGCATCATAGATATCTTATCTATTAATCAAGCAATATCCTCACTCCACTCCACTCCACTCCACCCCAGGTAATTTTCCATGAGGATTTTTTTCACATGCCAGATAGGAAATTAATAAACAAATAGTAGTTCTAAGTTAATAATGTTAGGTTATTTTAAAGATGATAGATACGACTTGACTCATAGTCGATTTGATATGAGTTTGATGGATTCAAATTTGATTTTGATTCGAATTTATCTCCTTCAATGAGGTTAATTTGACAAATTCGAGATCGATTTAATTTGTTCATGGACCAATTTGATTCTACTAACTAATTGTATATTATAAACAAGGAAAAATATATACTTAAAGGTTATCCTACATAGTATATAAACACAATTGATTGATGAAATTAAATTAGATTGGTCAAAATAAATTTTCTAATATTAAAAGTTTTACGTTAGTGAGTATTTGTATACTTCTCGTGTCTAGCACAGTAATGCTCACCAATTTTTCTTTCAAATGATACTAAAAGACTAAGACTTCAAAACACTATTTTGTGGCACAACATTGATGTGATTTGTTTAAGTGGAATTGATATATTTGTCGAACCTAATGCTCGTTATTTTCACATGGCTTACAATACTTTATTAATGTATAATTGTGCTTTAAAACGACTCGAAGAATTTGATTAGAAGTCCATAGAAAATATGGTTTTGAGTGTGGAAATTCTAAGATAAGAATGATGTTATAGACGTCTATGGTCTATATTGTATATATTACTGAATGAGATATGTTACTTGATTGGCTTAATGATTCCTCAATCTACAAGTTATCCATACAATGCCTACCACTAGCAACCTCACAATGGTTGCCCTAACACAAAGTTTATGAATAATCTAAATCCTCCTTTTGACTTCTTCCCGTCATTCATTTAATATTATGTAAAACTTGTTGGTCATCAATGAAGCGACAATAGTGTGCTGTTGGATCGATTGACTCGTTGCCGTCTAATGCCACCACAGTTGTGTGTGCTACACCCACTGCAACAATCACAATTTTCATTAGATCATGTACACCAGAACCAATAGTTATGAATCTAAAGTTTAAACACATTAGAATATATCATATTTCTTTTTAAGTGAAAAATTCATTATTACGAAATAAAAATACTTGATATCTTGACGTATGTAGTGAATTAGAGCGGTGTCGTCTCCCCATTAATTAGAGTGGTGTCGTCTCTACATGAATAACATTGAAAAAAGTTGGAAAACAAAAGAAGAAGACCATGATGGACTAAAGGGACCAGTTTGAAACTTCAAACACCAAATTAAGATTTTGGAAGAAAGCGAGGGACCATAGCTGCAACAAACCCAAATATGGAACGAAACTCGTAAGTTCAGACCTAGTTTAATCAAACATATTTTGCTCCAACCTAATATTATTAAATTCCTATCTTGTCAACATGTATGATTCGTTAAATTGAATTATAAAATAACTCATAGATTTTATTATGTATATGTTGGAGAATTCTTTTTTGTTGGCATTCTTAATTATAATTTATTTTAATTAAATTCGTATTAAAGTGAGCTAACTAGGAGTCTATCGTTATCTGGTAGTTGATTAAAAATCTTAATGTTATACTTATCCCAATCTATTTATCAGCTTTAGTTGTTCTAAAACTCTTGTTTTTTATCTGATAATTAAGTTATTGAGATAAATAAATATTGAGTATTCTATATGAACCATGTTTCTAAATAGATAATGTTGTATACATATGGAAATAGAATCTTTATCATTCTTCTTATCTGCTTGAATGAAAATATTTATTTTCATACTTAATTTCTTGTGATATATCTCATCTCATATGTTAAAAGGTATATTTAAACTTAAAACTTATTCTGTCTTATCTCTGTATAAGATTAAGGGATAATTGCATCAAAGGTCTCCAACGTTTTAAAATCGTTGGAAATATGCTCATAACCTAAAAAAATAGCACCACACATCTACAACATATGAAAAATTTGGCGTGGTAAGTCCTTTATGACCAAATTGTCATTCCCTTTAAATAAACAAAAAATCAAAAAACAAGAAAAAAAAAAACATAATTGAAAACTAACCATATGTATCCCAAAAAATAAAAAGTAAAAAATATACAAAAAAAAGTAACAAATAGGTCATCTTCTCCAAAAAGTCCTAAAATTTTATTTGTACCAAATTCACTGGAAAACACCACAAATTCACCAAAAAAAACCATCCATCATCTTACCAACACTTCTTTTTTCTTGTTTTAAGGCCGGGGAGGCTTCCCAAAGTATTGGTCTTTGCACCTACCAGAGAGTTAGCCAAACAAGTGGAGAAGAAATTAAAGAGTCTGCACTATATTTGAACACCGTCTGCATCTACGGAACTCCTTGCAGAATTATTGATCTGATCAACAATAACATTATGAAATTAGGGAAAGTTCAATATTTGGTCCTTGATGAAGCATATCAAATGCTTGCGGTTGGATTTGAGGAAGACGTGGAGGTCATTCTGCAAAACATTCCTTCAGAGAGGCAGAGCATGCTTTTTTTGGCAACCATGCCTGGATGGATAAAGAAATTGGCCAGAAAGTATTTGAATAATCCTTTAACGATTGATTTGGTAAGTTTTCACGTATTGTATATACATTCCTCCGAATCTTGCCTGGTCAGTACATTATATTGATGAACAACTCTTATTTTTTTACTATGAGCTAAGAGCAAATGACATTTGCAATATATATACCGTGAGTTCGAAATGTTTTTATTCATCATGCTTATGTTAGCTTTTCTTGTTGAGTTTTTTTTGGAGTGGTTTTTTTTTTTTTTTGTGAGTTTGTGGTGTTTTTGGGCGAATTTGGAATCCGAGAAAAGTGGTGGTTTTTTTTATGAGTTTGTGGTGTTTTCCAGCGAATTTGGTACAAATAAAATTTTAGGTCTTTTTGGGGAAGATGACCTAATTGTTACTTTTTATTTTTTTTTGGAGTACATTTATTACTTTTTATTTTTTGTAGTACATATGGTTAGTTTTCAATTATGTTTTTCTTTTTTCTTATTTTTTTTTTGTTTATTTAAAGGGAAGGGTAATTTGGTCATAAAGGACTTACTATACCAAGTTTTTTCATACGTTGGGGATGTGTGGTGCTACTTTTTTAGGTTAGGAGCATATCCCCAACGATTTTGAAACGTTGAGGAACCTTTAATGCAATTATCCCTAAGATAAATACTAAGTCATTAAGTTTAGATAAAATTCATATGCTATAAATAAGACAAGTGGTGTTCCAAGATTTTTACGGACCTTAAAATCAAAGATACTCAAGCATCTGTGAGAAAATAATCTGTGAGTTGTGCATTCTAAAAAAACATTCAGAAGTCTTAGTGTGATCAGAAAACTTTACTTTTTGTGAACGATTATGAGGAACTGAGCATTGTAAAATCTATTGTGAGAGTGAATGGTATTTCGGCAGCAAGATATTGACATGTTCCTTATTTTGATTTGTGGAGTCAATCTGGGTACACTCGTAGAATGAATCAAGATCAAGACCGAAGAACTTGGAAGATGCTACAAATTGCACATGAAGGAACATCCAAGGTGAAATCGTCTAAAATACAAATGCTCACCACAGAATTTAAAAACCTACGCATGACGGACGATGAAGCATTGAAAGATTTTTATGCCCGACTGTGTGACATGTCAAATCAAGCACATGTCATTGGAGAAAAATATTCAGAGGCAAATTGGTCAGAAAGGTCTGCGATCTTTGCCAAATAGGTTTCACTCCAAGGTAACCACAATTGAAGATAGCAAAGACATAGACATTATCGGAATTGAAGAGTTCATTGGGTCATCAATGACTTATGAACTTAAACTTTGTAAAAGAAAGAAAGAAAAAGCTACATGTATAGCATTTCAAGTTGATGAAGAAAAATATGAATGCGATGAAAGCAATACAGACATTGATACTGCACTACTTACCAATAGTTTGGCAAATATTTGAAACGGGCTAAAGATTTAAATCAACAAAAAATCAGGGATCATATATAAAGAAATATCTTGACCAAAATAGACAGAATTCATCAAATCCTCCAAAGATAACATAAAATCATATCTAGTGCCATACTTGTGAAGGATATAGTCACATTGCCGCTGAATGTTATCATAATAATAAAAAGGGAACATTTGGTAAAAAGGTCATGGATGTAACTTGGAGCGAGGACGAAGAATCAAACGATGACCAATTAGGAGATAAGGAAGTTTCTAACACTCATGATATTTTATTTACAACATGTTGTATTTCTGATTCTGAATTATTTCCTCATTTTCATGAACGTTCACATAAACATTCTGACAAAGAACCGAACGTTGGATTTGATGACATAGGGTCCAACTTAAAGGCTTTGACTATTATGTCCAATAAATAACATAGTTTTTTTTAATGATAAAATAACTCATTTCAAAATATTTTTGGTTGAAAAAAATAAATAATTGTGTGATTTGAAGGTAGAATTGAAATAAAGTAGGGAAGCAAACAAACAATTGACTATTGGAACTACTCGCCTGAACGAGGTACATAGCTATGGAAGAACTACAAATATTAGACATGGTTTAGGATATATTCAGCGTGGAGAAGATAAGAAAGCAAATAAAATTACGTTTGTCAAAGGAATAACAGAAATAGACTCTGATGTTATAGATAACGTTCTGATGTCCACTAAATTTGTAATCAACAGTCAGATGTTGAAAAAATCAGAAATTACAGAAACTGACAAGGTAACTAAAGGTAAATCTAAATATAACATATACTCATCTACTGCTTGTTCAACATGTGGTAAGATAGAATAAAAGCGTGCTAACATCTCAAATTATTCACCTAAGTACATAAAGTACAAGAAAACTATTTGTATAACTAGCATAAACTTGAAAAACCTTCTACCGAATAAAAGAAGTCAAACTAAAATCCAACAAATATGGTTGAAGAAAACTGACTTGAACTGTTATGTGATTGATTTGGCATTCCATATGTTTATATCTAATTCATGGTATTTTGTTAGTGGATGCTTTAGGCATATGACAGGAAATCGATCACTCTTGTCTAATTTTAAAAGATATTATGGTGTCAAACCATCACATTTGGTGATGGCGTAAAATGTAAAGTAATTGGGACATGATCTATAATAATCAAAGGCTCATCACCATTAACAAATGTTATTCTCGTTGAAGGCCTAAAAGAAAATCTAATTAGTGTGGGACAAATTTGTGATGATGATCTTACTGTCATTTTAACCAAAAATCGTGCACGGTTGTAAACAATAAAGATATTTGTTTGTTGAGAAGAACTAGAGCTAGTGATAGATGCTATTTACTTGATCATAATCTTTCATGTCTTGTAGCTAAAACTGATTCCACAGAACTATGGCATCAACGCTTGAGGCACCTTAATTACAAACTCCTAGTAAGATTAAGCCAAGGTAAATGATGCGAACCCGCGAAGGATTAAAATTCCGGACCCACAAAAGTTTGATCTGAACCCCAAGAAAGCTAAAATCCAGCTGCAAAAACTTGACCCGATGAATTCTTGAAACAACGAACCAAAGTTATGAACGCCACAAAAGTTTGCGAAATCTTTGATAAGTTTTAGGGTTTGTTCAATTAAGAACACGGAAGAAAGTGAATCATCACTTTAATTAATCTCTCAAAAAATACTTAATTGTTTAATGTTTACAATGAAAGGTGTTTATATAGTAAACATTGAAAGAAACCTAATCTAATTCAGAATTAATTAACTAATTAAAAATTAAGAGTTCTAAATGAAATAGGAAACTAAAACTTGCCAAAAATCTGGATTTCTCCGAAAACATGCCTTGCGATCACATAGGCATTATCCATGCGATCGCATGGTTTGGCCCAAAAACATTCTGCTTCTGAATTGTCACCCGTGCGATCGCAGCGATAGATAACCATGCGATCGCATGGTTATTTTCCTTGAGCCTCCGCACGGATTTCTGCCATATCTGCATTATGGTCCTCCAACTTTGTTACATGCTCTTTTTGGTCCTCCAATCTTCCTTTAGACTCCGATATACCTCCAATATGGTCCTTAGCTTGAGTCCAATGTAACAACGGTCCATGGCTTGCCTGGATTGCATCATCCCCTCCTTCTTCAAAAGGATTCGACCTCGAATCACTACAGGCATCTAAGGGATAAAGACCCTTCACATGCTTCCAAAACCAATCACCAGGCTCAAAGATGAATCTGCAGCCTTTATTTGCTTTAATTTGATGTATTTGAAGCTCATTCATCTCATCTGGACTGCTTCTATAAGTTGGTCGTTTTGTAAGAACAGCTCTAGGTACAAAGCGAAGTTGATGTGCAATGTCTCGAATAGGTAGTAACCAACTAGACATTTTCTCTGAAGATACGTCATCCAATTCCTGCAATAAAGAAATAGCCAAATTGGGAAGGGATTGGTTAGTTTTTCGTAGTACAATGTAGAATTTTTTGTGTACTAGCAAAATCATTTGTTGACTTTTTTTCTCCCTCGTTGTCGTTTCTTGTACATCTAAATCAAACTGCTGATCAAAAGTCTCTGTTTTAATTTGGGTCTGAAGAGTAGGCATCGCAATTAGAACTTCATCATCTACAGGGTATTCTACACCATCATCTTTCAGCTCAAGCAGCACATCACTATCACACTTATCCTCAGATACCACGACATCACTATCGCACTCATCCTTGGATACCATGACCCCATTATCACGCAATAACCCCACTATGTTGTTGCTAGTCACCTCATCTCTTCCCTTAGGTGGTTCGGTTGTCTCCTTTGAAACAACTCTGTCACTCACATTATTGTTATCCCACTTGAAATAGACTTCAGGGTCCTTCCTACCTACCTTGGAAGGAAGGTACTTTCATTTTCACATTCCCAAAGTTTCTATCTACTCCATCGTGGTCTCGATAGTCTTCTCCTCTAGGTGCCCTTTCACGCCTATCTCCTCTACGCTTCATCCTACCCATCTCAGCCTTATAATTATAAGCATATTCATCCTCCAAGTCAGCCATAATGTTATAATCACGCCTATCCTGTCTCCTAACATTAGGGATCCTGAGTTGTCTCTCCCTTAGTAAGTTTGTAAGCACCGTACCCTGCCTATCGATCATACCCATCATCTCTTTATTGTTATCCCTCATCTCGCTAAACACCATGTCCATCCTCTCAAATTGTTGTTGCATGGCTCTTAACAATAAAGATTGGTGGTTCCCTTTTCCGGCCATTTTAGAATAATAAAAATTAGAAATTAGGAAAGAAAATAATATTTGCCTCACGTGTTTACACTCGTGTTTCACTCTATATGGCTTTTCTTCGATAATTATCTCACAACTCTTGCCTTTTACATCTCTTTGTATTTCTTACCAAGTTCTCTAAAGAACAAACCAAACTCAATCAATAATTCAGCCTTTGTAACGTTCAAAAATAAGAAAGAAGAAAATACAAGATAACGGAAACGATCAAGAAGAAAATTAATAAAAGCATAAGATTTACGCACTGGATGACAATAATGACACAATAATTTAAAAAGAATGTGTTTCTTGACTTTCTTGAAATTATTGAATTTTTCGTTTTTTTTTTATTATTTTTTTAAATTTTTGCGGTCCAAAGCAAGAAATTAGAAAAAAGATTCAAAAGCAACAATTTTTTTTTTCAAGATGAATCTAAACAAGAAAATAATAAAAGAATAACGAAAGAGATTTTTTTTTAAAATATGATTCAAAATGAATCTAAACAAGAAAATAATAAAAGAATAACGAAAGAGATTTTTTTTTTGATATGATTCAAGATGAATCTGATAAAAACAAGAAATTAAACGATAGAACCTGATTTTAGAGTCAAAGCTTTGATACCAACTAATGCGAACCCGCGAAGAATTAAATCTCGGAACTCACAAAAAGTTTGATCTGAACCCCAAGAAAGCTAAAATCTGGCCGCAAAAACTTGACCCAATGAATTCTTGAAACAACGAACAAAAGTTATGAACGCCACAAAGGCTTACGAAATCTTTGATAAGTTTTAGGGTTTGTTCAATTAAGAACACGGAAGAAAGTGAATCATCACTTTAATTAATCTCTCAAAAATACTTAATTGTTTAATGTTTACAATGAAAGGTGTTTATATAGTAAACATTGAAAGAAATCTAATCTAATTCAGAATTAATTAACCAATTAAAAATTAAGAGTTCTAAATGAAATAGGAAACTAAAACTTGCCAAAAATCCGAATTTCTCCGAAAACATGCCTTGCGATCGCATAGGCATTATCCATGCGATCGCATGGTTTGGCCCAAAAACATTCTGCTTATGAATTGTTACCCATGCGATCGCAGCGATAGATAACCATGCGATCGCATGGTTATTTTCCTTGAGCCTCCGCGTGGATTTCTGTCATATCTGCATTATGGTCCTCCAACTTTGTCACATGCTCTTTTTGGTCCTCCAATCTTCCATTAGACTCCGATATACCTCCAATATGGTCCTTAGCTTGAGTCCAATGTAACAACGGTCCATGGCTTGCCTGGATCGCATCAGTAAAGTTGTAAGAAGAATACCAAAATTGAAAGACAAATATGAAGGTATTGTGGTCATGTCAACTTGGTATGCAAACTCGAGGATCACATAAATAGAATCATTATCTGGCCACCTCAAATGTTCTTGAATTAATACATATGGCACAAAAGGTACATTCTTGTGTGTATTGATGACTTCTCTAGATATACCTAGGTTAGCTTCTTAAAAGAAAAATTCGACAATTTGAAAGATTCAAAATTTTGTATACTAAACTGAACATTGAAAAGGATAACAATAGACGAAAAATTGGTAGAATTAGAAGTGAATATGGCAAAGAATTTGAGAATGCTAGTTTTTCTGACTTCTGTGAAAAGAATGGTATCTTTCAAGAATATTCAGCCCCTAAAACACCAGAACATAATGGAATAGTTGAAAGAAAGAACAGAAGTCTTCAATAAATAGCTAGGATAATGTTAAACAGTAGAAAATTACCTGTAAAATTGTGGGTTGAGGAGGTTAGTATTGCTTGTTATGTTTTGAACAGGGTTGCCATTAGGACATACACATCTCAAACACCTTATGAAATTTGGAAAGACAGAAAACCTAACCTTAAGTACTTTCACACTTTTGGTAGTAAGTGTTATATTCTAAAAGATCGTGAACAAATAGGAAAAATGGATCCTAAAAGTGATGAAGGGTTATTTTTGGGATATTCTAAAAATAGTCAAGCTTACCGAGTCTACAACATGCGTACTCAAAACATTATTGAATCAATTAATGTTTTAGTGGACGATACTAATGATTTTGTTGAATATTCACGGGAACAAATAATTCAAATATTGACAGAAAAATCTGAGGCAGCAGGCGAACATCAGAACGTTGAGAAAGACACTGATGGAACATTCCTAAAGACGTTGCCAAAACTAATGCAACTAAGTAGACAAATCAAACTGAAATGAATATGTTACAATTGATAATATACACACATTTGAAGAACAGGGCACCTGAAGGCAACCACCTACCTGGATACAAAAAACATACCCCACATCTAATGCCATTAGGAATTGGGATAATGGTATGGTGACTCGAAGTTGCTACAAATGAGATAAGTCACGTGTTTTATATTTCTCATGTTGAACAAAAAAATGTGAAAGAGGCTTTAAAAGATGAATCATGGGTGTTAGTCATACAAGATGAATTTAACCAATTTGAAATGAATAAGGTTTGGAATTTAGTCCCTCGACTAAATAAAGTAAATATAATAGGAACTAAGTGGGTTTACAAAAAACAAGTCTGATGAACATGAAACTATACTTAAAATCAAAGCTCGCTTAGTAGCCAAGGGATATACTCAAATCTAAAGATTAAACTTGAAGAAACATTTGCTTTTGTTGCTATACTGGAGTCTATAAGACTTTTACTTGTTATTGCTTGTCAAATGAAATTTAAAATATTTCAAATGGATATCAAAAGTGCGTTTTTAGATGTCAATCTTAATGAGGAAGTTTATGTTGAACAACTTAAGGGTTTTATGGATTCCCATTTTTCAAACCATATGTATAAACTTGAAAAAGCTCTTTATGGTTTATAACAAGCTCAACGAGTTTGGTATGAACGTTTAACTACTTCTCTTATTGAAAATGGATACAAGAGATGGAGAGTTGACAAAACTCTTTTTATCAAACACTTCAATTCTGGTATAATGGTTGCTCAAATTTACGTTGATGACATTTTTTGACGTTGGAAAATGGTTTGCACTAATTCCAAGCCAACTTAAAGATAAGTGATGAGGTCGGATATAACCGTGGTGAATAGTAGGTAGGTAAGCGTATGTATGAAGACTCGATTTGTCTGTTTTTGGGTGAGAATGCTTTTTAGTAGGCCCTTGAATGTCTGCCCTAAATGACATTTATTTCTCCTATTTATAGGAGAATATGTAATGATTATCTTCATTTAATGCTTAATCTAGGCATTAAATGGCCAAGCTAGGCATTTAATGCTTACAAGACATTCCATTTATGGGCATTTAATGTGAAATGACTCTTGTAAGACGAATATGCTGCTGACGTGAGTATGACGTCAAAGGACGAGGTCCAACCTGGAACAGAGGAGATGGGTCCGAACCGGTAGTTACATATTCAGGACGATATCTGAACTGGAAGTTACCCGATGGACTGATGTCCGAACTAAAAGTTACATCTTCAAGTCAGCCTTTTCCCAGTTCCCTACTGAGTGATTTAGCACCTAGAGTGGCCAAATTAGGTCGGTCGCCAACAATTGCCCCCAAGACCTACTTTGAAGTTAATCAAAGGTGGTTTTCAGTTCGTATTACAGCTCGGGCGCGTATTGATTTGGTTTTTGCCGCCTGGTGTAGTATTTCTGACAACTCACCTCCTTGAATGACACATGGAACAAATTCAGTGGGGATGTCAAACTTTTGCGTGGCTCGAGGAAGTGCTTTAATGGGGTGCCATCATTGCTGTATTGATGGTGCCCTCCCTTCGTCTCTCTCTTCTATAAATAAGGAGGATGAGAATCATTGAAGCCGTTGCCTAGAACATTTTGCCTTTTCTGAGTTCTTTCGCCTTAGCTGAGTGTCAGAATGGTAGAATTCGTCCGATCTAAGAGTCACTGCGGTTAAAAACGGTCAGTACCCACTTATTTCTCTTTCACGTTATTTCTTGCCTTTCTTCGTTTCTTTAAGTAGATCGGGTAGGATGTCGAGTGAACTCGGTAGCGACAGCGGGGGAGAAGCTATGTCCTGGGGTAGAGGTCAGGAGGAGGAGGAGTCCAGTTTGGGTAGAATGATAGAGGAAATAGATGAAGATGAGGTCCTCAGTCTAGCTCTAATAACCGCTATTTCTCTCCAAACTAGATCGTCTCCACAGGCCGAGACGAGTGGTGAGAGGGAAGTTGGGCCTGAGACTTTAGGTCAGAGGGAGGCTGCTGTTGAGTCAGGGCTTAGGACGGCTCCAGTTTGGAAATGTAAGTTTTTTCCTTTCGAGGTCAACGAGAAACAGCTTAGGGACTGGCACCATACTTATAGGGTCCCAGATGACATAGAGTTCTTCGTCTCCAGCCCCGACGACCGGACTGACGACCCGCCACTGGGCTATGTGGCTTTGAACCAGGCCATGCTGGCGGCCGGACTTCGACTCCCTTTTCCAAGGATAGTTAGGAAATTCTTGAGGGACTGGAGAATAGCTCCAACCCAGCTCTGTCCTAACGGGTGGAGGATTATGATAGGTTTTCTCATCCTGTAGGACCAGCTCGGTTATCCTCGTCCTTCAGTTAGGGAGTTCAACAGCCTGTACTCTTTTAAGTTGGATGGAAAGAAATCGGGCTGGTGGTATGCTTCGGCCAAGGCAAAGACTGGTGGGTAGTGTTATTACTCAGACCCCAGACTCCATTAAGAATTGGAAGAAGTTTTGGTTCTTTGTCCGAGGTCCTTGGCAGTTCTCGGTGAATGACACCAGACCTGATCTGAGTATTCCAGTTCGTTATCACGCCTTGAGTAAGCGTGTTTCTTTACTTGTTCAGTACAATTGTAATTAGTCTAACCCATATTTGTAGTACTGAACTGCTTTATTTGCTTTGTCTTCCAGGGTATACCTCTCAAGATCCAACACCAGAGTCTTCAGAAAGAGCTCGGAGGGCTCGAGGTATTAGTGAGATTCTCTGGTCTAGCAGTGTATTAATAACCAAGGAGAATCTGATATCAGCTCGACTCTCGCCGCCAACTTCAGATCGTCCCAGTATTCGTGAGTTATTCCGAACTAGTTACTTTGTTTTATCAGAACTTTCTTAGCTCTGACATCGGTTTTTATAGATCAACCCGGAAGAGAAATGAAGGACATGTCTGCCCTGTTGAAAAAGAAAACTGAGGCCGACAAAGGGAAGAGAAAAGTCCCTACGGGGGATCATGAGCCTATAGTTCGACAGAGGGTACAGCCAGAGGCCCCTTCCCAGCGCGGTCCTAGCCCAGCCCGGAGTGTCGAGGTCATAACTTCCCTTCCGGTTCATGGAGGGCCTTCTTCTCTTCAAAACGTCTGACCTCCTCTGTCATTGCCTCGAGTTCCAGCCAACTACTTGGGCTCTACTCCAGATAAAGACGAGAAGTTTCTAAGGCTTCGCGGTGCTCTCCCTAAACCAGTTTGGGACTTCATTAGGTCGAACTCACCGACTAGGGAAGAGATAGCCGGGCTTCCCCTATCCACCAGGAGGGCAATTAGGATGATTGCGAAGTGTTGGACTCCAGCTCAGCAGAAGTACCTGGACGCAATGGGGGTAGTGGACTCCGTGGTGGCAGCGTCTGTCAACACTTTGAGGGCTTCCATTCAGCTCACAGTGGCTTCTGAAAAGATGGGCAGGCTCATGGCTGATGTTCAAGTCATGAGGGAGGAGGGCCTCAAGGTTGTGGCCGATCTGGAAGAGGAGAAGAAAAAGCGGGCCACCTCTGAGGACGTTCTTATGAAACGGGAGGAAGAGCTGAGAAAACGAGAGAAAGAACTGAGGGCCAAAGATGCTGAGCTAGTGGCGTTGAGGGGCGAGCTAGAAGAGGCGAAGCAGGGTAGAGCGGCATTACAGCAAGATCTCGAGTCCGAGAAGAAGAGTCAAACTGAACTAAAAAACGAGGCTGTGACCGAGTTCAAGTCCTCGGATGCCTACATGGCCGATCAAGAGATGGTCTATTTCTTGACCAAGGAGGAGCTGATTGATGCGACCGTGGAGAAGCGTCCGGACTGGGATGTTCAGTTTCTTAGGGACGAATTGGCCGAGCTGAAGGCAAAATCTACACTCAATCCTTCGTCGCCAGGAGAGGTAGATCAGGCTCAGTCTAGCACGGATGAATAATTTCTGAACTGTTGTAATGAATTTTTGTTGGATGTACTGAACTAAAATATCAATAAAGTATCCCGTTCTGTTTACTTGTTCACATTTTGCTTTTGTTGTTTTTTGCTAGTGACTTCGGATATCTGACCTTTTAACTTTTGACTTCGAAGGTCGGACTTCGACGTCTTACCTTGACTAATCTTTTGAAGATCTAACTTTTTGTAGGGCTGACCTTGAAGGTCAAGAATTTGATTTCTAAGACGCTGGAGATCTCTAATATTTGTTTTTGGTACATGGGCAAGCTGAAACTAAGGATACTAACGTTTTTGGATTGAGGTCTAGACCAGGGATGATGTCCGACCTGGAGTAGATATTGGTTTAGACGTGTGGATGCCCCCAAGTTTCTAGCTCGGCCCCGTGCGTTGCTGTACAGGTCGGTCAATTGGACGAACTAAAGTTGGATCGTCTTAGAAGTTTGGGAATGTAATTCGGTCACTTGGACGAACTGTATCCTTTGGAGATACTATGTCCTCGGGATGAAAGGACTTTAGTTTTGGCTTTGGTGACGTAGCACTTACGCCAACCAACGTGGGCCCCAGCTTTGTGGGACCTATGTGTTAAAAGGATTGTGACCTTGATCACTTTTTGTTAGGTTGGGCTATGTTTTGATTTTTGTTTTTCAACGTAAGTCCGTATCTCACAAAACGTCCTTCATTTAGTAAATGCTAGAAATTTTTACAAAGTAGAAGCCATGGTTTCTCTTAACAGAAGTAGCTCATACCCGTGGGCCTTCGTAGATAAGTTTCATTGGTAGTACTTCTTGAGGTGTTCAGCATTCCACGGGTGTGCGAGTGATAGACCTTCTGCATTCCAGAGCTCGTAAGCTCCGTTTTTTAGGACAGTGACGATTTTGTAAGTCCCTTCCCAGTTCGGGGCAAGTGTCCCTGCTTGGCTTTCTTTTGTTGCCAAGAAAACCTTTCTTAGGACTAAATCCCCAGCTCTGAATTTCCGCTCTTTGACTTTGCTGTTGTAATACCTTGCACTCCTTTGTTTATAAATCGCATTTTTCAGTTCTGTTCCTAGCCTTTTTTCCTCAAGTAGGTCGAGTTCGGCTCTTATGGTATTGCCATTATAATTTTCATCAAAAGTTCGAACTCTGAATGAAGAGAGTTCGAGCTCTATCGGGATGACGGCTTCAATTCCAAAAGCTAGTGAGAAAGGTGTTTCTCCTGTGCTAGACCGGCACGTTGTGCGGTAAGACCATAATACGATTTGTAGTTCTTCTACCCAGGCTCTTTTTAGTTCATCCAAGCGTGTCTTCAAGGTGTGCTTGATGATTTTGTTAACAGCCTCGACTTGCCCGTTGGCCTGGGGGTGATTTGGAGTGGAAAAGTGTTTCCTGATGTTCAGTTCTTCACAGAATGATCTGAGCCTAGAATTGTCGCATTGCTTGCCATTGTCCGTAATGATTGAGTAGGGGACTCCAAACTACAGACGATTGATTTCCATATGAAATCAGTGGTTTTCTGCTATGTTATCTTGGCTAGGGGTTCTGCTTCTACCCATTTAGTGAAGTAGTCTACATCGACTATGGCGTATTTAGTTCCACAAATTCCTGTTGGCATGGGTCCGATTAGGTCAATTCCCCATTTCGAGAACGGCCATGGGCTGAGGATTGAGGTCAGTTCTTCCGGATGAGCTCTAATGGTAGGGTCAAACCTCTGGCATTTGTCGTATTTTCTGGTAAATTCGATAGAGTCTTTCTTCAGTGATGGCCAAAAGTACCATTGCTTCAAGATTTTGTGCGCCAGTGACTGCCCCCAGCATGGTTGCCGCATACTCCTTCGTGAACTTCGCTGAGGGCGTACTTGGCTTCATTTTCTTTTAGACACCTCAGTAGAGGGAGTGAGAAAGGCTTCTTGAATAGGATGTTGTCGATGATTGTATATCTTGCTGCTTTGATCCTTAATTTTCTTGCTTCTGTGCTATCTAGAGGAACCTTACCATCCTTTAGGAATTGGATGATCTCGTCCGTCCAGCTAGAGTTCAGCTCGGTCGTGGTGAGGATGTGCTCGAGCTGACTGATTGCTGGGCTACTGATTCTCCTGATTGGGATGTCCTCCAATTCTACTATGACTTCGCTGGTAGTGAGTCGTGCTATAGCGTCAGCAAGGCTGTTTTGAGTTCTTGGGATTTGTCTGACCTCGACGGTGTTGAATGAGGTGAGTTCTTGTTCCACTATCTGTGAGTTTGACACCAACCTCTCGTCCTTGGTTTGGTAGGACTTGTTGATTTGATTGACCACCAGCTAGGAGTCACTGTACACGAGTAGTTTGAGTGCACCCATGCTTATTGCAAACCTCAGGCCGGCGATAAAGGCCTCGTATTCAGCCATGTTGTTAAAGGCATGAAAATCAAATCGCAAGGACTGACAGAGCGGTTCCATGTCTGGGCTCATTAGCACAACTCCGGCTCTAGCACGTGTTTCAGTTGATGATCCATCTACGAAGAGAGTCCAACATTCTTCTTGTTTGGCACTGGGCTCATGCTCCGGACTGAATTCGATAACAAAATCTGCCAGCGCTTGACCTTTGATCGAAGTTCGGGGTTTGAAGTGGAGCTCGAACTGGTCGAGTTCTACTGTCTATTTCACAAGTCTTCCATAAGTGTCTAGTTTTTGTAGGACTTGCCTCAGAGGGTAGTTTGATAGAACCTCTATTGGATGTTGCAAGAAGTATGGTCTGAGTTTTCTTGCAGACATGATGAGGGCATATGCCAACTTTTCCATTGGGCTATACTTGAGTTCGGCATCATGTAGTGCCTGACTGACGTAGTACACCGGGTGTTGGATTCTTTCGTCCGACCTGATTAGTACAGAGCTGATGGAGTGTTTTGAGACCGCCAGGTAGAGGGTAAGGACTTCCTCAATCAGTGGTTTTGACAACAACGGGGGTTGTGCTAGTTGTTTTTTCAGTTCCTCAAAGGCTAGCTGTCATGTCTTACTCTACTTGAACTCCTTGCCACCTCGCAGAGCGTCGAAAAAGGGTTTGCACTTGTCAGTTAATTTTGAAACAAAACGACTGAGTGCCGCTATTCGTCCAGTTAAGCTCTGTACCTCTTTGATTTTGGTAGGAGGTCTCATTTCTTGGAGGGCTCTAATTTTCTCTGAATTGGCCTCAATACCTCTCTGGTGCACTATGTAGCCCAAGAATTTTCCTGACCCCACACCGAAAGAGCATTTGGTAGGATTGAACTTAATCTTATACCTTCTCAGTATGGAGAACATTTCAGCAAGGTGTCAGATGTGATATGTTGCCTTAGTACTTTTGACAAGCATATCTTTAACGTATACCTCCATGGTTTTTCCAATGAGCTTGGAAAATATTGAGTTGACTAGCCGTTGATAAGTTGCTCTGGCGTTCTTCAGTCCAAAAGGCATGACTCGATAGCAGTACAAACATCGGTCAGTAACGAAAGAGGTATTCTCTTGATCACTTTCGTGCATTACTATTTGATTGTATATGGAGTATGCGTCCATAAAGCTCAGAAGTTCGTGCCCAGCTGTGGCATCCACCATTTGGTCTATTCGGGAGAGTGGAAAGCTGTCTTTTGGGCATGCTTTGTTCAGGTCGGTGAAGTCGATGCATACCCTCTAAGTTCCATTGCTTTTTTTCACCAGGACGGGGTTGGCCACTCATCGGGGATAAAGTGATTCTTTATGAAGCCGCACTTAAGTAGCTTGTCGACTTCTTTGGCTAGGGCTTCATACCTTTCTGGATTGAGAGGACGTCGACGCTGCTACTTCGGTTTGACGTCCGGACTGGTGTTCAACCTGTGACATGAGACTTTGGGATATATTCCTTCCATGTCTGCGTGCTCCCATACGAAGACATCAGTGTTGTCTTTCACGAATGTAGTGAGTTGGGATTTCATCGATTCGTTAAGCTCTTTTCTGATGCAGAGGACTTTCTTGAGATGGTTGAGGTCGACCTCAATCAGTTCTAGCTCTTCTACTAGTTCGACCTTCTGCTCATGCAGGTCGGACCTTGGGTCGAGGTGTCCCAGGTCTTCTCCCGGACGCTTCTCCAGTTTATCTATGTCTAAGCTACTTGTCGAAAACTCGGGCTCTGCCTGGAGCATGTCTACTCCTACTCGGGAGAATGTGATGTTGCAGCTTCCGACTACCAGCTAACTTCTTCGTACTATTTCCACTCCGTGGGCAGTGGAGAATTTGATAGCATTGTGGTAAATGGATGCGGCTGCTTTGAGTTCATACAGTATTGGTCGTCCCAAGATGGCATTGTAATTAGACGGGAGGTCTTCAATTACAAAATCCGCTATGATTCTTCTGTGACAAGGAGGTAGTCCGAGCTCGACTACTAGGGCGATCTGTCCCTTTGGATTTACGTAGTCCCCTATGAACCCTTATAGAGGCTTCGGGAAAGGCCTAACATGTCGAGCGTCAACCTCCATCTGTTTGAAAGTTCTTAGGTATAAAACATTTACGGAGCTCCCGTCGTCTACCAGTGTTCGATGAATGTCGATTTCAGAGACTGGCATAGTGATGACAAGTGCATCTGAATGTGGTTGCAATACGTGGGACGCATCTTCCTCGGAGAAAGAGAATTTCTCCATGTTTGGATTAGTTATGCCGCCTGATAGCACCTGGTAGCTGGTGTGAGCTTTCCTAGAAAGCTTGCGGTGTTGTCTCCTTGTCCCCTCCAGGTATTGACTACCCCTAACTATCATGCGAATTTCACCTCGTCCTTGCTGAGGTAGAAGTGGAGGTGGCAGTTCAGACTGGTCTTGTAGGTGGGGTGGCTCATCTCCTCCAAATGGTCGTGCTAGGAACCTTTTAGGTGACCTCGCCTAATGAGGCTTTCTATCTCCCCTTTCAAGTCTCGACAATCGTCGGTGTCATGTCCGGTGGATCAATGATATCTGCAGTACTTCCTCTGGTTTAGCTCGGAAGAGTTCGCTCTCCTGGGAGTGGATTTTTTGAGGATGTCTTTGCCTTTGGTTTTCATCAGGACATTCTCAAGCGAGGTATTCAGGATGTGATATCTCTGGAACCTTGGCGGAGCTGGTCTCGTCCGACCTGGATGCTGAAAATCCAGTCCTTTCTTGGGACTTTCTTTCTTTTCTGGTTTGAGGTCTTTCTCTTTACTCTTCACGTTGTCTCTTCGGTCGGATCTGTCATTCTCCTGGTCGGAAGTGGCTTACTCAGCACTGATGTGCTTTTCAACTCTAGCTAGGAATTCTTGGTATGTTGCTGGTCCGTCCTCGTGAACAGACCACCAAAATCGAGTTTTGGTTCTCAATCCTGATAAGACCGCCATTAGAGCAGCGTCATCGGAAATTTTGTCTACCTCTACTATCCTCTTGCTAAATCGGTCCATGTAGGACCTCAAGGATTCAGTTCGACCTTGTTTGATGCTGACAAGGCGCTCTTTTGGAGTAGATCGAGTTCTTTCCCCCATGAATGTGGAGACGAACTGACCTGATAGGTCATTCCAACTCCGAATGGAATGCTGTGGTAATTTTTTGAACCACATCATTGCTCTGTTCCTGAAGGTTAGAGGGAAAGCTCTGCACATGATTGCGTCACTGGCTCATTGGAGTTCCATCTAGGAGGTGTATCTGTTCGAATGACCAACGGGATCGTTGCCATCCTCATAACTAGTCAGCTGTGGCATTTTTAGCTTTTCTGGTAGGGGGTTTGCCAAGATATCCTCCGTGAATGGAGAGTGTCTGTCCGTGGTGTATTTGTCCGGGGTGTTCTTTTGCCTTGCTTCCAGTTCGACCAGGCATTGCTTCATCAGTTCAAGCTCATCCGGAGTGTTTTGTACACTCGATGCTGCCATAGATGAGGCTCCTTCCTTTCTTTGTACTTTCTACTCACGCGGGATTTGGGAGGGTTGTCCTAGACGGTCGAATACGCTGGCTGACCGCTGCGTGGCAGTTTTCCTAGGAGGACTAGGGCGTATGCTTTTTCCTCACTTGCTTTCTGATGAGCTTTTATCACCAAACTCCAGTCTTCTTTCCACATGACGGTCCTTGAATTTGTCACGCGCTGGCGACTCTGCTTCTGAGTCAGAGACTTGTCTAGTGGTGGCTTGGTTCTTCTCAAGCCGTTCAATAGCGTGATTTAGGTACTCAAGTTTTTGTAGAACTGCATCTCTTTCGGGGGCACGTGTTTGGGCTGAAGTTTCTCCTTGTTGTTTACGACGGAAGACCTGGGGAAGGTCAACATGTTGGCTTCCAGTTCTTCCTTGACTACCGGCCCTTGAGTCATGACTTCGGCTCATGTTTGGAGGCTTTTATAAATTGAAGTGTTTTGTGTGACGATTAGGTGAGTTTGTGGAATATGGAGAGCTTTTCGAGAGCGCCCTCCTTCTAGCGTCAAACTGTTGACGTTGGAAAATGGTTTGCACTAATTCCAAGCTAACTTAAAGATAAGTGATGAGGTCAGATATAACCGTGGTGAGTAGTAGGTAGGTAATCGTATGTATGAAGACTCGATTTGTCTGTTTTTGGGTGAGAATGCTTTTTAGTAGGCCCTTGAATGTCCACCCTAAATGACATTTATTTCTCCTATTTATAAGAGAATATATAATGATTATCTTCATTTAATACATAATCTAGGCATTAAATGGACAAGCTAGGCATTTAATGCTTACAAGACATTCCATTTATGGGCATTTAATGTGAAATGACTCCTGTCAGACGAATATGCTGTTGACGTGAGTATGGCCACAAATCAATGAGAACACATATGGCCACAAATCTGAAAATCACTAAAGATGAAAATCCTTGACTGCTAGTCAACCTGACATTTCTTTTAATGTAGAAGTTTGTGCTAGATATCGGGCAAAACCAAAGGAGTCACACGTGGCCGTTGTACACAATTACTATAGATGAAGTAAATGTTGGATGATTATGGTATCAAACAAAACTCTATCACTATGTTTTGCACTAATACCAGTGCCATAAATCTATCAAAAAATCATATTCAACATTCAAGAACGAAACACATAGATATTAGGTACCATTTCATTAGAGACTTGGTAGAGAGTAAAATTAATACAATTGAGCACATACAGACATAAAATCAATTAGCATACTTGTTTACTAAAGATCTGGATTCTAATAGATTCGAAAATCTAAGAAAAGTTTTGGGGATATGTATCATTTTCTAAACGTGTCGTCTTTTTACATAATAAAAAAATAAAAAATAATTTTTTTAATATATTTGTATATGTTCTTTAGTTAATTATGTAGGAAGTAATTATTCTCTAAAGTATTATTTCTTTTAGGGGTGGGCATGAGTTGTGTTGGTTCGGTTTTGGGCCCAACCTGGAACCGAACCGACCACTTCAGTTTGGCAATTATCTCAAACCGAACCAACCTGCCTTGTCGGGTAAACTGATCCAAGCCGAACCGACCAATCTTGGGTCGATTCAATGTGGTTTAGGCGGTTTGCCTTGTATTTGTATTCTAAAAAAAAAAAAACCTCATATTTCAAATATTCTTTTGGACATGCTACCTGTTATTTACAAAATATTTAAATATAACTCCCATTTACAAAATAACCTGTTATATACAACCTTTTTTGGACATGTTATTTACAAAAAATAAGTCAAATTTCAAAATATGATCCTATATATTTGAATCAAAACCTGGTAAGTGGTAACAAACAAGTCCAAAATACTATGAATTGAAATTGATGAAGACAGTAGAAACGATGAAATGGATAATCAACACTACGCAGCGCCTTGAGGGAGAGATGAATGATGAAGCGACGATGAAATGGAGAAGAAAACAACGGATTTGAACTGTGATTTCTAGGGTGAAGTGGTGAACGACTGAATGTTATTTGGACAATTGGACATTTGGACTGATATGTGAAATGGATTGGGCCACTTAGGTTTAATTTAATTTGTGTTCTTCTAATTCAGTTCGGTTTACCTCTGGTTTATTTGCCACAAACCGAACCCGAACTCGAACTAGAACCAAACCGAATTTATTTTTTAGCTTAATAATCCAAACTAAACCGTCAAGGTGTGAAAAACCGAACCAAATTGACCCGATTCGGGTCGGTTCAGTCGGTTTGAGTGGTTTGGCGATTTGGATGCCCACCCCCTAATTTCTTTTGTCATAGAATTTGAAAATATAGCTTGAGTTTCCTTATATTCATTGTACCTTATAGATGTCGTAATTTGGTTAATAGTCTCTTGACAAATTCAGTATTCTACCCTCTAATTTATTGACTGAATACAGAATGAAGACTTATGGTCAATATCTATGTCTTTTGGCATCATAATACCCTGTCCTGTTAACAAGCGGGTATATTTGAAGAGGTGACTCTATTTTTCTGGATGATGAGAAATCATCATTGACAAAATAAAAAAAAATCATGAGAAAAAGGCCGCCGCCTTGAAAGTGTGAAAGTCATTTCTTGTATATTTAACTGGCTATTTAAACACGAAAAAAAATAAATATTGATGCCTGAGTTTTATATATATATATATATCTTATGTTTGGTAGGTCAAGTACTTTCTTAATCAAAAAGACAAATAAGATGATGAGCTGGTTTGAGAATCTGTTCTATAAAATGTTATGCAACTTAGAGGGTGATGCTAATTTGTCTTGATATTATTAATCTTATTTTGATTATTTATTCACACATTACACTCTTATTCATGATTAATATATGAGATTTTGAGTTCTGTTGACAATTTTCTATGATTAGGGATGACCAGAAAGATGATTTAAATTTTTTCAAAGTTACTCATGAATTTTGCATTTTTTTTTAAAAAAAGGCAGAGTCTATTTATTTCTTATTTCCTTTAATTTTTTGTTGTTTCTTTTAGTACTCAAATTGTTTTAATCTTAGTGGTCCTAGTTTCAAAAGTGTCCAACTTTAAAAAGAGCTCATCTTAAAAATAGTCATTTTTCAATTAAATTGCAAATAGGTTCTTTATAACTTCATCTTCCTCATTTTTTGAAAACCCTAAGATGCTTCACAAAATTGCCTCGCATAATAATCCAATTAAGCACCGATTAGACATTAGGATGGATAAGGTAGAGCTTTTGTACAAGCTGGGTACCCACTATCCGCTAAATATTGCAACCCATATTTTTGACAAAATTATGTTCGTAGCTACACGACAGGCACACTTGAGGATGTTGCCTTTTCCATGCCTACTTCATGCCTACCTCTGGCATCACAATATTGCAATCATTGAGGGTGACACATTCACCACACCTATCCATATTCTTCGACCTTCAAAGACGGTGATGAATAGATCAGTGCTTTTAATTTGACCAGGCATCTTAGTGGATCACATTAGATCTCTTGAAATTCAGGTGAGACATTTAACTACATTGGTCACTGTACTTTTTGATAATTTTGAACATCATCACAGATTCAAGAGGGCCTTCCTTGTGGCCTTGACCGACCAGATTGGGACTCCTATTCTAGAGGAACATCAAGATGCTGCCCTAGATACTACTCAACATCCTGATATTGATCATGATGGAATTCAATATCCTGATACTGGCTTTGAGAATTCTCCATGTTGTGACTTTGATACTGATGTGTCTCCACATTAAGATTTGCTCCTAGGCCTTCGTACTCCAACTGCAAGAAGAGAATCCAAACTGGTGGTTCCAAAAAAAGGAACCGCAAGGGCATCTCATAGAAGGGGTTGATACTCAGTATCATGTGGCTGGTTGTTTTCTCTATTTTGACTTAGGACTTTTCTTTAATTTACTTTCTTTGGTAGCATTAGATTTTTCTTTGGCTCCTCTTTATTACAAAAAGGGAGAGTAGTAGTTGTTATAGTAAGGATTTGTTTTCACTTGATCGTGCATTTGATTTTGGTAATTAGGATTTACTGCTTTTATTGAGCCTCCTGTTCTTAAATATGATTTGCTTGTTTGCTCACTTCAAAAAAACTTGATATGAGTTTTGTAATCAAAAGATGACAAAGGAGAAGATTGTTGGAGAATCTAGTTTTGTTGGCATTCTTAGTTATAATTTATTTTAGTTGAATTCATATTGAAGTAAGCTAACTAGGAGTTAATCGTTATCTGGTAGTTGAATGAAAATCTTAATGCTATACTTATTCTAATCTATTTATCAGTTTTAGTTGTTCTAAAACTCTTGTTCTTTATCTGATAATTAAGTTATTGAGTTAAATAAATATTGAGCATTCTATATGAAATGTGTTTTAAGTAGATAATATTGTATACATATTGAAATATAGTCTTTATCATTGTTGTTATCTACTTAAATGAAAATATTTATTTTCATATTTAATTTCTTGAGATATATCTCAACTTATCTTTTATAAGGCTTATATAAACTTATAGACTTATTCTGTCTTATCTCCGTATAAGAGAAATAATAAATCATTAAGTTTAGATAAACTTCTTTTGCTATAAATAAGACATGTGTTGTTCCAAGATTTTTACGGTCTTTGAAATCAAAGATACTTAAGCATCTATGAGAAAATAATCTGTGAGTTGTGCATTCTAAAGAAACATTCAAAAGTACTAGTATGATATAAAACTCTATGTTTTGTGAACGACTTTGAGGAACTGAACGTTGTCAAAATCCATTGTTAGAGAGAACAGCATTTCGACGGCAAGATAAGGACATGGTCCTTATTCCGATTTGTGGAGTTAATCCGGGTACACTCTTGGAATGAACCAAGATCAAGACTGAGGAACTTGACTACATTCCTGGACTAGTTAAAAAGATATAAAACATGAGAGTTTTATTGTTCTTCTTTAACTATATTTTTATTTTTGTAAATTACTGATAAAATTTTAGATTAGGTCTAAAATTGTAATTACAAAAAGGCTAAGACGTGTGGATTTATTTACCAGTGGAATGGGGGCCTGTAGATGTTTTTCTTAGAGATTTACCATGTTCTATCTATTGTCATTTACTGCTTTAATCTCCATTTCCGTTATTTGTCTCAAACTGTGCAAAACATTCCGTTCAACAAATTTTTCTCAACATCAGAACATTAAAGTAAACTTTCATGTTAATAGTTTCAATTTTAAAAAAATATTGTTATCTTTTGCTTAATTTCAATAACAACCTATTCAATTCTCCTTATAAGTTGTTTGTTACTCTGTAACATCCAAACACGCTCTTCTATTTTGCCAAGCAACTCATGCGATAACTTATGTTTTAGAAACCGACCCGACATGACTCAAACATGGTTAAGGATCCAAAGTTTTAGAGTCTAATTGGAGTCGAACACGTAGATAAAGATTGAATAAAACTTTAAAATTAGTACAATATTATCAATGATATATTCACTTAGATATTGTTTTGTATTCCTAACTTTTCAAAAAATGGAGCATGATGAAAATTGACCCAAAAAATGAATCTTTTCCTCCTTTCAAGCTAGGACCATCCGATAATGGTCTGAAGTGCTAAAGGGAGCTGCTTGCTCTAATGACAAAAGAAAAAAATCAAAAAACAAAAAAAAAAAAAACAAAAAAAAAACAAAAAAACAAAGAGACTAATTAATAGTAAGATGAAAATATGTTATTATTTTTTTCTTTTAATATGTTAATATATAGTTTTCTTACTTGTCTCATTAATCATGCATGTCGATGGAACTCTAGTGAAATTGATGATAATGCAATAATGGAAATAAACAAAAAAAATTGAGATTATGTGCAGTTTAATATAATATAATATGATAAAGGATAATTTTAATAAAATTGACAAAACAAATTTTCAAAGAAATCATCATAGTGTTTTAAGTTATATACTATATATGATCACTAAATAAAATATCAATCTAGTAATTTATGTTGACGCGTGTTGGATGCGTTGAGCAAAAAACAGGTCAACTCACTTTGATAGTCTATATGACTTTTTTGTGTGAATAGACCTTATTTCTCTGGTGGCACAAATACATTATTTATTGCATCAAGAAACACCCCACCATACCCTAAGTGCTTTTGCATGATGAATTTTTTTGTTAGATATCCAAAATAAAATGTATAAAAAGATTATTTCCATTTTATTTTCCTTCCATGTCTACCATCAAAAGAGGGAAAATGAGAATAGAATTAAAACAATTTTCTTGACAAGGTTCCTTTCCATTTACTTTTTCCCTCTAACCAAATGCATCCTTAGGTTTTGTTGATATTTTCTTGAACAGCTGCCCCTACCCCATGCTCAAGAAATTATTGAATAGTAAATTGATGGACTAACTTACAAGTCATGATGAACGCTACAAAACTGTTTTTTGTGGGTGTTTGGGTTTTACAACAAATTGTCCAACTACAAAGGTTAATTTCACATTTTTCATTGAACTTGTAGGAAAATCTTAATTAGGTCGTTGAACTTTAATTTGTCTCAAATCACATCATCAAACTTCATTTTATTTTCAATATTAGTCATTTTGTTAGTCCCATTACTAAACTTAACATTCCAATCCTATGGAAATGAATAGAGCTCTAAGTATGCTCCATCAAATGAATTACTTTCAATTCCAAGCATGATTTATTTTTAAACTTTACAACAACTACATGATTAGGCAACGTATTTACTTGAAAACGACATATTAGATTGCTGTCAATTTTTAACGTTAATGTAAGATTGTGACGTTAAGTTTAACAACGAAAATGAATTGAAATTTTGTAATTTAAATAAAACGAGTTAAAGTTGAGTGAGCCAATTGAGATTTATTGAAATTTCAATGACCAAATTTGAAATTAACTCACAGCTGCAATGAAAAGTTAAAAACTAATTTGTGTATTTCTAAAAGTTAAGGAAAATGATAAATGGGGATGGATAATACAATTTCCAGCCAGTAAGTTATTATTCATCGACTAACTCACAAGCTATGGTCAACATCTTAAAAATAAAAGAGGGCAGGGTTGGAAAGAGAAAGAAGGAAATTTATGTCCAGAAATTTTTTTAAATTACAAAGGTTATGTTGAGCAAAGAACAGGTCAACTTTCCCGGTCCATGTGGCTTGATTTGTGAGTGCATCTCATTTCTCAATCGGCTAGATATTTTATCTATTGATCAAGCAATATCCCACCCCAACCCAAGTAAATTTCTATGAGGGTTTTTTTTTTTTTTTTTTTCTTCACATGCTAGTTAGCTATAAAAAAAGAAAAAAGGTAGTTCTAAGTTAATGTTAGGTTACTTTAAAGATGATTGATAAGACTTGACTCATAGTCGAATTGATATGAATTTGATAGATTCAAACTTGATTTTGATTCGAATTTATCTCCTTCAATGAGGATCAATTTGACAAATTCGAGATTGATTTAATTCGATCACTAATTAATTTAATTCTACTGACTAATTGTATATTACAAACAAGAAAAAAATATTTACAATAAGGTTTTTCAAAACATGCTACATAGTACATAAACATAATTGGTTGGTGAAATTAAATTAGATTGTCCTTGTTATGTTAAATTGAATGATAAAACAACTCATATATTTTATTATGTATATTTTTATTTTGTGACATCCAAACATGATCTTGCATTTGGCGGGCATCTCGTGTGATAACCTACGTTTCAAAAATTGATCCGACATAATTTAGAAAAGGTTAAGAATTAAAAGTTTAAGAATATAATTTGAGTCGAACATGTATTTAAACAAATTTTGAAAATTAGTAAAATATGATCTATGGTTCACTTTTATTTTGTTTTGTAATTTTTTCAATCAAACTGATAAGTCAACTCAAGTCTTGGGCCCCTAATTACGGCAAGTCTTGAATCATGACAATTATGTTTAACAACTTTGATTAACCATTTGAATAATTACTCAAAATATAAAATATTAAGACACAAATATATTATTATTTTTTCCTTTTATTATTTTAATATATAATTTCTTGTCCCATTCATGCATGCTTATGCAAACTCTAGTGAAATTGATGACAATACAATAAAGAAATTAAGTTGTAGTTTAATATAATATAAGACGGTAAAAGGATAATTCTAATAAAATCAACAAAACAATTTTTCTAAAAAACCATGACAATATTTTAATATATATATTATGATCATTAAATAAAATATCAATGTTGTAATTTATGTTTACACTCGTTGTTCGAGTTGAGCAAAAAAAATGGTCTACTCACTTTAAGAGACCATGTGACTTTGTTTGGGAGTAGATCTCATTCTCTAGCGACACAAATATATTATCTATTGGATCAAATAAACCCCATCCTACTCTAAGTAATTTTGCATGAAGAATTTTTTTTTACAAAAAATTTGATATCCATTTTAAAATGCATAAAAATGTTATTTTCATTCTATTTTTCCTCCACATCTACAAATAAGGGAGGGAAAATTGAGAGTAGAATGAAAAAAGTTTTCCTCTCAAGGTTCATTTTCATTTGTTTTTTCCTCTAACCAAATGCACCGTTAGATTTTTTTTTATATTTTCTTGAGCAGCTACCCCTACACCATGCTCAAGAAATTATTGAATAGTAAATTAATGGACTAACTCTTAAGTTGTGGTCAATGTTAGAAAACTATTTTTTGCTGGTGTTTAGGTTGTAGATTAGATTGTCTAACTACAAAGGTTAACTTCACTTTTTGTTGTTGAACATATAGGCAAATCTTAATTAGGTCATTCAACTTTAATTTGTCTTTAATTTGTCTCAAATCAGATGATCGAACTTCATTTTAGTTTCAATATTAGTTATTCTGTTAGCCCTTGTTACTAAACTTAACGTCCCAATCAAATGGAGATAAATAGAGCTCTGAGTATACTCAATCAAATGAATTAAATCTCAATTTCAAACATAATTTATTTTTAAACTTTACAGCCACTACATAATGAGGCAGCACATTTACCTGAAAACGTAAGACATGTTAGATATCTATCAATTTTTAATGTTGACAAAATATTGTGACGTTAAGTTTAACATTGAAAATTAATTGAATTCTTGTAATCGAAATGAAATGAGTTGAGTTGAGTGAGCCAATTGAAATTTCACTAAAAATTCAATGACCAAATTTGAGATTAACTCGCAAATGAAAAGTTAAAAACTAATTTGTTCATTTTAATAGGTTAAGGAGAATGATAAATAGGGACCGATAATACAATTTTCACTTATTAAGTTATTATTAATTGACTAATTGGCAAGATATGGTCAATGTCTTAAAAAAAGAAAAACAGGTGGGGTTGGAAAGAAAAAGAAAGGAAAACAATGCATGTCCCGACAAATAATTAATATTGTGTAAAGTGAATTATTTTGAAAATTTGTAAAATGTGGTGGTCATGTTGAGTAAAGAACGGGTCAACTTGCTATAACGATCTATGTGGCTTGATTTGTGAGTGGATCTCATTTCTCATGCGGCATTAATATCTTATATATTGATCAAGCAATACCCCCACCACCCCGCCCCAAGTAATTTTTTATAAGGATTTGTTTTTTTTTTTTTGTTTTTCCACATGGTAGATAGGGAAAAATAAGAAAGGGAAGTTCTAAGTTAATGTTAAGTTACTTTAAAGAGGATCAATAAGACTCGACTCATATTTGATTTGATATATTCAAATTAACTTGAATTTGATTTGAATTTATCTCCTTCAACGAGGGTTAATTTGACAAATTATACTGACTAATTGTATATTACAAACAATAAAAACATTTACAATAAAGTTTTTCAAAACATGCTACATAGTATATAAACACTATTGCTGAGTGAAAATTAAATTAGTTTGGTTAAAATACATTTTCTAATATTAAAAGTTTTATGTTATTGAGTACTTGTATATTTTTTGTGTCTAGCAAAATAATGCTCACCAATTTTTTCTTCGAACAATGCTAAAAGACTAAGACTTCAAGACACGCTATTTTGTAGCACAACATTGATGTGATTTGGTTAAGTGGAATTGATATTTTTCCCTAATGCTCATTAATTAATTTCGTGGCGTGTAATATTTTATTAATGTGTAATTATAGTTTAGAATGACTCAAACAATTTGTCTAAAAGTCTATAGAGAATATGATTTTGAGTGTGGAAATTTTAAGATAAGAATGATATTACAGATATCTATGGTCCGTATTATATATATTATAGGATGAGATTCGTTATCCTCCATCCACAAGTTATCTATACAATGCCAAACACTAGCAACCACACTGGTAGCCGTAAGACAAAGCTTATGAATTATCTAAATCCTCGTTTTGACTTCTTCTCGTCACTCATTTATTACATAAAATTTGTTAGTCATCAACGACGTGCCACTAGGGTGCCCCTAAATCTATTGACCCGTTGCCGTCTAATGCCTCCACACTCGTGTGCTACACCCACTGCAAAAATCGCAATTTTTATTAGATCAAGTATACCATAACGAATAGTTATGAATCTAAAGTTTAAAGACATCACAATCGAATATTTTTCTTTGTAAGTGAAAAATTCGTTATTACGAAATAAAAAGACATGATATCTTGACGTATGTAGTGAATTTAATTAGAGCAGTGTCGTCTCCACAAGAATAATAGTGACAAAATTTGGAGGAAAAAAAAAGAAAAAAGATCATGACGAACTAAAGGGATTGGTTTGAAATTAACTTTAAAGATCAAATTAAGATTTTGGAAGAAAGCTAGGGACCATAGCTGCTACAAACCTAAATATGGAACGAAACTTGTAAGTTCGAACTCACTAGTTTAATCAAACATGTTTTCCTCCAGCCTAATACTATTATAGTCTTATCTTGTCAACCAGTTTCATTAGTTAAATTGAATTATAAAACAACTTACAAATTTTATTGTTTATATTTTTAATCTGTAACATCCAAATATGCTCTTGTATTTTGCGGGCATCTCATGTGATAACCTATGTTTTTAAAAACTGATTCGACATGACTCAAAGGGTTGAGGATCAAAAGTTTAAGAATCTAATTGGAGTCGAAGAAGTAGTTAAAAAATTTAACAAAACTTGAAAATTAGTAAAATATTATATATGGTACTTCACTTATATTTTGGTTTGTAATCGGATGGACTCTTAATTTTTTTCAATCGAACTAATGAGTCAACTCTAGTTCTTATACTATTAGTGATAAGCCAAACAACCTCGAGTCTTTGGCCCCTAATTAAGGCAAGTCGTGAGTCATGACAATTATGTTTAACAACTTTGATTAACCATTTCAATAATTACTTAAAATAAAAAAAAAAATATTGAGACACAAATATATTATTATGTTTTCCTCTTATTATTTTAATATATAATTTATTTCTTGTCTCATTAATTGTGCATGCTGATGCAACTCTAGTGAAATTGATGACAATGCAATAAGGGAATTAGACAAGAAATTTTGAGATTTTGTGCATATGGTTTTCAACCCATCAGACGTACCTTCGTGAATGAACATAAGACATATTTGAATGTTCACCCGAGTTAACATGGTCAGTTAGAGTTTTCTATTCTATCTAATATTAAAACATTATTTTTCTAGTTTTCATAGTAAAATAGTGCTTCTATTTCCACTTACTTATTACTTAGTCATAATATAGTATTTTTTAAGAGTCATTAACATGTGATGAATAGTATTTACATATATATTTGTGCGTGCGTGGGCGCATTTGCATAGAAATATATTTTTAAGATTTGATTGACCACATAATGTATAGTGAATATGTACATGCGTACGATCATAATATCATATCTAACTCGAACAAAGAAGTGTATGAATATATCACTTAATAATCAACTCCTAAACCGGAGATTGAATTGGTTAGTCAATAATTAAATATTACATTATTTTGATGACCAAGAGTCATTCAAAATCATTGAGTTTATGCCTCTTAATATTTGTATGATCACTTGGGTACATCTGTGCAATAGTATAAACTAATAAAGAAGGTAGTTCTACGATGAATAAATTTGATGTCTTTCGAGTATTGATATTATATTATTGAAAAACAAAAATTCAATGGAGCTGAGATAAGTGGCTAATGTCACCCTCATGTAATCAGCACAAATTGGTATTTGAAGTTTCATAAACATTCAAGAGTAATTTGGGTTCATTTTACTAGAAATATTTGTTACATAAACATTCGTGGGTCGAGTTAGATAAAAAATCAAATTTTCATTTAACAATACCTTATAACTTGAGGTCGTGGACTGGACAAAGAAGAATAGAAAAGAAGTGTGGAAGCCTTTGTGTGTTATGCCACGTAAATCTTTTATATAAATGTTTGGGAAATTGGCGCAAATATTGCTCTCTAACCTTTGTCTTTAGTGAAGAAATGGTCCATAACTTTTGTTTTTTTGGACAGCAGTTCCTGACCTATGTATTTTGGTGCACAATTAGTCCTTATTTTACAAAAAGACAAAAATATCCTTATTTTCAATTAAAGAAAATTACAATTGTATTTCTAACATTTGCAAAATGTGTAAATATGTCCGATACATTTATTAAATAATATTTAATTTAGCACATTAAATATATCACTATAGTCGTGTCAATTAAATTTTTCATAAGAGACAAATACAAAATTATTGAATTTTAAGTGTATGTAATTGCTATGTGATGTGAAAATTTTGAATAAAAATTAAGTTAAATAAATAATAAAATGGCATATATAATTTTATGATATTAAACCATTCTTATTATATTTTTTTAACATAAAAATACTAAAAAAAATTAATTTACACATTATGTGTTCTTTTGTTTTGAACGATAATAAAACGATAAATTAAAATATGAAGAATATAATTTGAGCTCTAATATTTGTAGTTCATAAATGAATAGCTCAATTAAATAAAAATATTTGAGCTTCATGTTTGTGACAAAGTTATTTTCTTTTTATGTTATAATGATAAAATTAAATTTTAAATAATATGATTACTTAATAATAATAAAATAATTTTAACTAGTATACCGCTTCCTTGCGGTAGAATCCGACCGTAGCTCTATTATGTTGATGGATTGAGGTAGTGAACAAATTTTGGAGATGATCGGTAGAGAGAAATGATCTATTGAGGAAGATTGGTTGAGGAGGTGATCAAATTTTGGAGATGATCGATTGAGGGAGATGATCGAATTAGGGAGATGAATTGAAGCGGTCAGCAAATTTTGAAGCAATTGATTTTGTGAAGGCATAAATTGAAGACGTAGTGACACACGAACGTTTAAGTAGTTTGTTCTTCTCATAGTGGAGAAAACTTTATACGGTCGTGATTAACACGTGTTAATAATTATGAGCTTAAATTGTAGTTATTTTAGAATAGTTCGTAAAATATACAAAATAATTTAGTATATTATCAATTTGTTAGTTTCTTGTAATGGTTTTATAAAAAAATAAAAATATTGGACACATTTGCAAATGTTAGGAATCCAATTAAAAATAAGGGTATATTTGTCTTTTTAATCAAATAAGGACCATTGGGCACTAAAACACATATGTTAGGAGCTTCTGTGCTAAAAAAATAAAGGTTAAGGACCATTTTATACTGAAGACAAAGGTTAGAGACCATTTACACCAGTTTCCCTAAATGTGTTAAAGAAAGAATCATTTACATGCATCTTGTTATTGAAATTCATCAACAATTAAAAAATATATATTTTAATAAGATTTTGTGATATCTTGTCTCAATGATGGATTTACGATACAACATAAGTCTTAGGCTTCATTTGAGATTGATTAGGTATTTTGCAAATTTATCAAAAATTAATTATGTACTATGTGATAGTACTTTTGAAAAGCATCGCTTGTCAAATTCTGCATGTTACGTTTTTAATTATTTATAATCAAAATATCAATTTTAATCTTAATTAATTAAATTAATTTATTTTCTACTATATGGAATATACTTTTATTTTGTAATTTTATAAAATTTGAGATTTAATAGATATTATTATTGTTTTTATTTTGAAATAAGTACAATGAATAACATTGTCTTAGAAAAATATTTAATAATATTACATATTGTTATAAAAGTAAAAATAACTACCAATATAATAATTCAAAAGGACATCGTTATAATTAATGTCTATTTTAGTAATTTTATACAAGCAAATCAATAAACCATTTTTGTTTACCAAATGTTAAAATACTAATTTTGAAATATACACCAATTTTGAAACAGAAGTTTATGAAACACTTAACTAATTCTCTATGATGATAAATAATTTTCTCCTCCTCCTCCGAGCACGGCTGCGGCAGTGGTGGAGATCTACAAAAGGTGGCGGGACTTTTTTTCTCTGTGGCTACTCCGGTGTAATAATCAGTATATGATTAAAATATTTGTGTTGAATAGCAATATGGAGTGTGTAAGAGTTGTGTGTTCTTTTTTTACCTGGGGGGTTGACCTCTATTTATAGGGATGACCTGCAGTTATTGATGATGGGTGTCCCTTCATCTCTCTCATTTGATAACGGGTGTCCTTTCATCTCTCTCATTATTAGGAGTTAATGAGGGATGTTTCATCTTTCCAATTGTTGAGAGATGTTTCGTCTTCTCGATAACTGGTGGTAACTGTCATTCCATGGGTCGCCTGCCTGGCTAATCTGATGACAATTAGATTATTGAAGTCTATCCGTCAAAAGCGTGCTCATGAGACCAATAAGGTGGACAAGCTGGTGAGGCGGGCGAATCGTTTAGGCGGGCATGCCAAGACGTGCCACTATAGCTAAATAATATATAGCAACTGTCATTATTTATATCATCATAAGCCCCTCTACTTTCCATAGACTACTTTTCATAGACTGTTGACAATGGAAAGTAGAAATAATCTACTGCACCTGCTCTTTTCTAACTTTTTCAGACAGAAGCTCATCGCCTTGATTTTTAAACAGAGGCTCATCACCTTGATTTTTAAACATAGACTCATCGCCTTGTTTTTCTGACATAGGCTCATCGCCTTGATTTTTAAATATAGGCTCATCACCTTGTTTTTCTGTAGAGGCTCATCGCCTTGTTTTTCGGACAGAGGCTTATCGCCTTGATTTTTAAACATAGGCTAATCGCCTTGTTTTTAAACACAGGCTCATTGCTTTGTTTTTCAGACATAGGCTCATCGCCTTGATTTTCGGATAGAGGCTCATTGGCCTTGTTTTTCAGACAGAGGCCCATCGCTTTGATTTTTAAACATATGCTCATCGCCTTATTTTTCAATGGTGGCTATCACCTTAATTTTTAAATAGTGGTTATCGCCTTGATTTTTAAACAAAGGCTCATCGACTTATTTTTTAATGGTGGCTATCACCTTGATTTTTAAATATAGGCTCATCGCCTTATTTTTCAATGGTAGCTATCACCTTGATTTTTAAATATAGGCTCATCGCCTTGATTTTCAGACAATAGGCTCATCGCCATTGTCTTTTATAGATTTCATCTCATTTTCCATAGCATCAATCCACTTTTGAGAATTAGAACTCTGCTTTGGCTTGATGGAAGTTGACTGGATCATCTTCCACCACTCCTATGTCAACCTCATGTTCTTGGAGAAAGATGATATAGTCATCCAGAAACGCCATTATCCTTTCTCTAATAGATTTTCGCAATGGCATTTTTTCTTGAGTTTTCTCATCAGGAGCAACAACTTCATTTTGGATAGGAAAATTGTCAAAATTGTCTTAATAATTTGGATTCGCTTTTTGAACAATGTCAGTAATTTGATAATTTTCAATAGCGACAACAAGAAGAGAAACGAGTTCCTCTTCAAAGACGATGTTCTTAACCTTATCTTTCCCTCCAAACTCAACATCATCAAGGAATTTTGCATTTCCCGTTTCGAAAAAGGACCTAGTTGAAGGATCATAGAATTTATAACCCCTAGACCGTTTTGGAAATCTAACAAAATAGCAGCTTACAGTTCTTGAGTCTAGTTTCTTTTCACTTGGCCTGTAAGGCCTCGCTTCAGCTGGACATCCCAAAATGTGCAAGTACCTAAGACCAGGCTTCTTACTAATCCAAAGTTCATAAGGGGTTTTAGTTACTGCTTTATTTGGAACCCTGTTAAGGATGTATGCTGCAGTCTTTAGTACTTCTCTCCATAGGAATTTTGGTAAAGGAGAACGACTAATCATATTTCTTACCGTGTCCTTGACAATAACCTAAAAGTCTCCATAGCCTAAATTGCAACTGCTTTGCCGTCGCCCATAAAGATGAATCTTTCAGTATCAATTGGCTGCCGGCTACACAATCAACCCTGTATAGACACACTTATGTGAGTGGTAGCACTAAAATCCATCTACCAAGTGTGTTTAGGTATAGAAGCTAAATAAATTAACTTCAGAACAAACCATAGCGAAAAGCATACATTTCTTAACACGTCATGCAATGTTGATGGATCATTCTTTATTTCATGTGTCCACCCTTCTTGCAAAAGTAACAGATGAACTTCTTATCCTATTTCTTTTGTACTTTATGTTGTGGTGCCCCAACTGCAGTTTACTTTTTCCTTTTCCTTTTCTTATCTTGAGAAGTGATTAATGAGTTAGTATTTTTAGTCTTCTCACGCTTAAGTCTTTCTTCTTCTTGCACACAGTGAGATATGAGCTCATTAAGAGTCTATTTATCCTTTTGGGTGTTGTAACTCACTTTAAATTGACTGTATTATGCAGAAAGAAAAATCAAAACCAAATGCACGAGCAAGTCCTCAAACAGCTCTAACTTTAGTGCCTTTAGTTTAGAAGTGAGATTAGACATTTCCATAATGTACTCCATTACATTTCTTTTTCTTTCATACCTCATTGAAACAAGGTGATCCAAAAGAAGACTTGTTTCAGCCTTTTCATTTTTAGCAAAACACTTTTCAATTTTTTTAAGGAACGTCTTAGCATTTTCCTCCTCAGACATAGCGCCCCTAAATATTTCTGGAATGGAACGTTTCATGATCATAAGACTCATGCGGTTAGAACGATCCCAATTTTTCAAGTCTCTTTTATCCTCAATAGAACTTTCATCAGTGAAAGTAGGAGGTCGTTCTATCTGAAGCGCAAGGTCAAGATTCATGTGACCGAGAACAATCATAACGTTCTCTTTCCAATTCTTAAAAATTTTGCCATTAAGTACATGGATAAAATTAATGTTGACAGATATTGTAGAAGCCGAAGTGGAAATTGAAAACGAGAGAATATATCAAGCTCACAATTAATGATCATGTCAAAACATATGTATGACAAATTATATAACGGTGGACCCATTACAAGATACGTAACACAACATTGATATTTAGTCTTTGGACGAAAACATCAACTTGTAAGTGGTACTCTCTGTGTAGTAATCAAATATTGATAATTAATCTGTCAAACAATAAGCCTTTCTTTGGACCAACTTATTGTCCACATGAAAATTTTATAATTGTCATATATTTATTACCATATGTATATCTACCATTTAGCCAAACATTAACCTTCCTTTGGATTGGTCATTGTTCGCATAAATAATAGAACGCATAAATAATAGAAACACACATCTTAATATTCTAAAATAAGTAAATCTACGCGATAGAGGTTACTTTGGCAACATATCGTTTCAATTGATTTATTTTGAAATATAAGACGATTAATTCAATGATATGAAGATATATTAGGGATTAAATTCAAAAATTCCACACTTTAAGGGCCTAAGATTTTAAAATCTGAAAATTTGAATGACCTAAGATTTAAAATCCAAAATTTTAATGACTAAATCTTAAAATCCAAACAAGCATGTATTTTATTGGTAGGCCTATCACAAGATATCTAGAACAACATTGACATTTAGTCTTTGGACAGAAACATCAATTGTAAGTGGTAATCTCTTCACGGTAATTAAATATAGATAATAAATCTGTCAAACAATAAGTCTTTCTTTGGACCGAATTATTGTCCACATGAAATCTTTATAATTATCACATATTTACTACCACAGATATGTTTACTATTTGGCCAAACAGTAACCTTCCTTTGGACCGGTCATTGTTCACACAAGTAACAAATATACTCATCTTTATATTGCAAAATAAACAAATCAACACAATAGCGGTTACTTTGACATTATATCGTATAATATTATTCACTTCGAAATATAAGACATTTGAATCAAGAATTTGAGAATTTTCAGAGAAAAACTTTAAGATTTAAAACTTAGAGGACCTTAGAATTGAAATTTTAATACTTAGATATTTAAAATTTAGGATTTATGAAGTTTTGAGATTGAATCCTAAATTTTAAAACTTTAATAGCCTTTCTTTAAATAAATTTTAAAACTTTAGGTTAAAATTGCAAAATTTAAAATTTTAGTGGCCAACTTATGAAAAATATCAACTTTAAGGGCTAAATTATTAAAATTCCATAACTATAGGGTTAGATTACTTAATATTTTAAACTTTATGGCTTAGTTTTAAATTATCATAACCAGATGGATTTAATCAATTAAGTTTTAAACTTTTGGGACTTAATGTGCAATATAACCTAAATCTCCAAATTTGCACCCTTATCCTTGAATTTATCTAATTTATACATGAGGTCCCGTTCTTTAAAAATTGCAGCAGCCGGCCACAGTCAAATCTGATTAGCCGCAGCAGCGTTAGACCCAGCGCTGATGCTATTGTTCCTTCCAGCAACACCTTCCGGCGCTGCTGTTTTCTTCCTGCGAAGCAGCGCCTACTTCTTCCTGCCAGCAGCGCGTGGCGCTGCCGTTAAACCATTTTTTTATTTAATTCTTTATATATGTAATATAATCCAACAACACAAAGAGGATCATTTATATATATATATATAATTCTAGCGTGTATATATAATTCCAAAATATATGTACAGAGTAATGTTCTCCTACACTCAGTGGGCAATATGTAATTGTCCACTAGGTGATGTGGCGGCATAAGATCACAAGATGAAATTGCCCACTATCACAAGATGTGATCTCATACCGCCACATCATCCAGTGGGCAATTACATCTTACCCACTGGATGTAGGAGAACATTACTCTATATATACAAGTTATATAGGCATATTCTTTATTTTCCTCAACAAAACAATCCCAAAAAAATCATATACACATTATGATTTTTACCCTAAAAAATGTTTTCTTCATGTGTATAGTTTTAGCATTTAATAAATTGACTAAAACAATTATCATACTGATAATTCAACATGATATTGGCTCTGATACCAATTGTTAGAAATAAAATCTTTATATCTTTAATTGCATACAAATAATTAAATAAACCATATATCATGCCAAAATTACCAAGTATGATTAATTCAAAAAAATATATGTCTCTATTGGTGTTGAAATTGAGAGGGTTGGATCTTCCGTAGTTTAATCACCTTAATAATGCTCAATGGAATCTCTGTCTATAATGGTGTAGAAGAGAATAGCAAAAGTTGTCATAGACCTGGGGACTATAATCCTATTTATTATATTTTGTATACCCTAGTCCAATTAAAAGTTTATTAATCCTAATTGGACTAGGATCCAGTCTTTACATATTACAAAGTCTGTACTTAGTTTAGATATTTCGAGGGCCCAATCAACAGATCACTCAATAGCCTTATTAATTAGATAGCTCATATAATTGCAATACAATATGTTGCCCATTATAAAGATAAAAAATCCAACAGACAAGTCATCAATACACACAAGAATGTACATTTTTGTGCCATGTGTATTAATTCAAGAACATTTGAGGTGGCCAGATAGTGATTCTATTTATGTGATCCTCGAGTTTGCTTACCAAGTTGACATGGGCCACATATACCTTCAGATTTATTTTTCAATTTTGGTATTCCTCTTACAACTTTACCTTGGCTTAATCTTACTAGGTCTTTGTAATTAAGGTGCCCCAAGCGTTGATACCATAGTTTTGTGGAATCAGTTTTAGCTACCACACATGAAAGATTATGATTAAGTAAATAACATCTATCAGTAGCTCTAGTCCTTGTCAACAAAAAAATATCTGTATTGTTTACAACCGTGCACGATTTTTGGTTAAAAATAACAGTAAGAACATCATCACAAATTTGTCTCACACTATTTATATTTGCTTTTAGGCTTTCAATGAGAATAACATTTGTTAATGGTGATGAGCCTTTGATTATTATACATCCAGTCCCAATTACTTTACATTTTACGCCATCACCAAATGTGACGGTTTGACACCTAGAATAACTTTTAAAATCAGCCAAGAGTGACCGATTTCCTATCATATGCCTAGAGCATCCACTGACAAAATACCATGAATTAGATATAAACGCATGGAATGCCAATTCAATCACGTAACAGTTTAAGTCAGTTTTCTTCAACCATATTTGTCGAATTTTAGTTTGACTTCTTTTATTCGGTAGAAGGTTTTTCAAGTTCATACTAGTTCTACAAATAGTTTTCTTATACTTTATGTACTTAGGTGAATATTTTGAGATGTTAGCACGCTTTTGTTCTATCTTACCACATGTTGAACAAGCAGGAGATGAGTATATGTTACATTTAGATTTACCATTAGTTACCTTGTCAGCAGTTTTTTGTAAGTCCTGATTTTTTAACATCTGATCGTTGATTACAGATTTAGTGGACATCAGAACGTTATCTGAAACATCAGAGTCTGTTTCTGTTATTCCTTTGACAAACGTGATTTTATTTGCTTTCTTATCTTTTCCATGCTGAATATATCCTAAACCATGTATGATGTTGGTGGTTCTTCCATAGCTCAGTACCTCGTTCAGGCGAGTAGTTCCAATAGTCAATTGTTTGTTTGATTCCCTACTTTGTTTCAATTATACCTTCAAATCACACAATTATTTATTTTTGTCAACCAAAAATCTTTTGAAAAGAGTTATTTTATCATAAAAAAAACTATGTTATTTATTGGACACAATAGTCAAAACCTTTAAGTTGGCCCCTGTGTCATCAACTCCAACGTCCGGTTCTCTGTCAGAACGTTTATGTGAACGTTCATGAAAATGATCAAATAATTCAGAATCAGAAATACAACATGTTGTAAATAAAATATCTTGAGTGTTAGAAACTTCCTTATCTCCTGATTGGTCATCGGTTGATTCTTCGTCTTCACACCAAGTTACATTCATGGCATTTTTACCAAATGTTCCCTTTTTATTATTAGCACATTCAGCAGCAATGTGACTATATCCTTCACAAGTATGGCACTAGATATGGTTTTATGTTCTCTTTGGAGGATTTGATGAATTCTGTCTATTTTGGTCAATATATTTCTTTCTATATGATCCCTGATTTTTTGTTGATTTAAATCTTTTAGCCCGTTTCAAATGTTTGCCAAACTATTGGTAACTCGTGCAATATCAATGTCTGTATTACTTTCATCGCATTCATATTTTTCTTCCTAAACTTGAAATGCTATACATGTAGCTTTTTCTTTCTTTCTTGTACAAAGTTTAAGTTCATAAGTTATTGATAACCCAAAAAAAGTGTTCAATTCTGATCATGTCTATGTCTTTGCTTTCTTCAATTGTGGTTACCTTGGAGTGAAACCTATTTGGCAAAGATCGCAGACCTTTCTGACCAATTTTGACTCTGAATATTTTTCTCCAAGGACATGTACTTGATTTGATATGTCACACAGTCGGACATAAAAATCTTTCAATGCTTTATCGTCCGTCATGCTTAAGTTTTCAAATTCTGTGGTGAGCATTTGTAGTTTAGACGATTTCACCTTGGATGTTCCTTCATTGCAATTTGTAGCATCTCCCAAGTTCTTCGGTCTCGATCTTGGTTCATTCTACAATTGTACCTGGCTTGACTCTACAAATCGAAATAAGGAACATGTCAATATATTGCTGCCGAAATATCATTCACTCTCACAATAGATTTTTCAATGCTCAATTCATCATAATCGTTCACAAAAAATAAAGTTTTCTGATCACACTAAGACTTTTGAATGTTTCTTTAGAATGCACAACTCACAAATTATTTTCTCATAGATGCTTGAGTATCTTTGATTTCAAGTCCGTAAAAATCTTGGAACACCACTTATCTCATTTATAACAAATTTTTTTATCTAAACATAATGACTTAGTATATGTCTTATACAGAGATAAGCCAGAATAAGTTTTTAAATATAAATAAACCTTATAACAAATAAGATAAGATATATCACAAGAAATTAAATATGAAAATAAATATTTTCATTTAAGTAGATAAGAAGAATAATAAAGATTCTATTTCAATATGTATACAACATTATCTATTTTGAAACATGGTTCATATAGATTACTCAATATTCATTTATCTCAATCACTTAATTATCAGATAAAAAACAAGAGTTTTAGAACAACTAAAGCTGATAAATAAATTGGGATAAGCATAACATTAATATTTTTAATCAACTACCACATAACGATAGACTCCTAGTTAGCTCACTTCAATACGAATTTAATTAAAATAAATTATAATTAAGAATGCCAACAAAACACAATTCTCCAACATATACATAATAAAATCTATGAGTTATTTTATAATTCAATTTAATGAATCAAACATCTTGACAAGATAGGATTTTAATAATATTAGGTTGGAGTAAAATATGTTTAATTAAACTAGTGTGTCTGAACTTACGAGTTTCGTTCCATATTTGGGTTTGTTGTAGCTATGGTCCCTCGCTTTCTTCCAAAATCTTAATTTGGTGTTTGAAGTTTCAAATTGGTCCTTTAGTCCATCATGATCTTCTTCTTTTGTTTTCCAACTTTTTTCACTGTTATTCATGTAGAGACGACACCACTCTAATTAATGTGGAGACGACACTGCTCTAATTTTCTACATACGTCAAGATATCAAGTCTTTTTATTTCATAATAACGAATTTTTCACTTAAAAAGAAATATATTATATACTAATATGTTTAAACTTTAGATTCATAACTATTGGTTGTAGTGTACATTATCTAATGAAAATTTTGATTGCTGCAGTGGGTGTAGCACACATAAATGTGGTGGCATTAGACAGAAACGAGTTAATAGATCCAAGGGCACACTACTGTCGCTTCATTGATGACCAACAAGCTTTATATAATATTAAATGAATGACAGGAAGAAGTCAAAAGGAGGACTTAGATTATTTATAAACTGTGTTAGGGCAATCATTGTGAGACTGCTAGTGGTAGGCATTGTATGGATAACTTGTAGATAGAGGAATCATTAAGTCAATCAAGTAACATATCTCATTCAGTAATATATACAATATAGACCATAGACATCTAAAACATCATTCTTATCTTAGAATTTCCACACTCAAAACCATATTTTATATGAACTTCTAATCAAATTCTTCGAGTCGTTTTAAAGCACAATTATACTTTAATAAAATATTGTAAGCCATGTAAAAATAACGAGCATTAGGTTGGACAAATACATCAATTCCACTTAAGCAAATCACATCAATGTTGTGCCAAAAATAGTGTTTTGAAGTCTTAGTCTTTTAGTATCATTTGAAAGAAAAATTGGTGAGCATTATTGTGCTAGACACGAAAAGTATACAAATACTCAATAACGTAAAACTTTTAATATTAGAAAATGTATTTTGACCAATCTAATTTAATTTCATCAACCAATTGTGTTTATATACTATGTAGGATAACCTTAAAGTAAATATTTTTCCTTGTTTATAATATACAATTAGTTAGTAGAATTAAATTGATCCATAAACGAATTAAATCAATCTCGAATTGGTCAAATTGACCTCATTGAAGGAGATAAATTCGAATCAAAATCAAATTTGAATCCATCAAACTCATATCAAATCAACTATGAGCCAAGTCTTATCGATCCTCTTTAAAGTAACCTAACATTGTTAACTTAGAACTACTATTTGTTTATTATTTTCCCTACCTGGCATATGAAAAAAACCATTATGGAAAATTACCTGGGGTGGAGTGGGGTGGGGATATTGCTTGATCAGTAGATAAGATATATACGCTGCCTGATAAATGAGATCCACTCACAAATCAAGCCACATGGATCGTCGAAACGATTTGACCTGTTCTTAGCTCAACAAGACCACCTCGTTGTACAAAATTTTAAAACGACTCACTTTACACAATGTTAATTATTTGTCACGACATGCATTTTTTCTTTCTTTCTTTCTCTTTCCAACCCCACCTGATTTTATATTCTCAAGACGTTGACCATAGCTTGCCAATTAGTCAATGAATAATAATTTAAGAGGTGAAATTTGTATTATTTGTCCCCATTTATCATTCTCCTTAATCATTAAAAATGAACAAATTAATTTTTGACTTTTTATTGCAGTTGTAAGTTAATTCCAATTTGGTCACTGAATTTTCAGTGAAATCACAATTGACTCACCCAACTTAACTCGTTTCATTTAGATTATAGGACTTCAATTCACTTTCAATGTTGTTAATCCTAGTTACAAAAGTTAACGTTATAATCTTACGTCAATGTTAAAAATTGACAGCAATCTAACGTGTTTTAAATTTTCAGGTAAATATGCTACCCAATTATGTCGTGGTTGTAAATTTGAAAATAAATCATGTTTAAAATGGAGAATAATTCATTTGGTTGAGCATGAGAGCTATTTTCATCCCCATCCGATTGTGATGTCAAGTTTAGTAACGAGAGCTAACGAAATAACTAATAGTGAGAATAAAATGAAGTTTGATGATCTCATTGCGAAAAATTAAAGTTAAATGACCAAATTAAGATTTCACTTCAATGACAAAATAATTAAATTAACCTTCGTAGTTGGACAATCTGTTGTATAACACAAGCACAGACGTACAACAGTTTTGTAGCATTGATCATGACTTGTGAGTTAGTCATTCAATAATTTCTCGAGCATGGGGTAAGGTCGTAGGGGCAGCTACTCAAAAAGAAAAAAAATCAAAAAAAACTTATGGGTGCGTTTGGTTATAGGGAAAAGTAAATAGAAAGGAAACAAAAGAGGAAGAAAGTTTTCATTCTATCCTCATTTTTTCATCCCTTGTTTGTTAACATGGAAGAAAAATAGAATGTCAATAACATTTTTATGCATTTTAAAATGGATATCAAATTTATTGTGAAAATATTTCTTCATGAAAAATTACTTAGGGTATGGTGGGGTGTTTCTTTATCCAATAAATAATAAATTTGTGCGGTCAGATAAATGAGATTCACTCACAAACAAAGTCACATGGACCGCTAGAGTGAGTTGACCCATTCTTTGCTCAACCCAACCAACACGTATTACAAATTTATAATCCAACTCACTTTACACGACGTTAATTACTTGTCGGGACATACATCGATTTCATTCTTTCTCTTTCCAATTCTACTGATTTTAATTTTTTAAGACTTTGACAATGACTCGCGAGTTAGTAAATAAATAATATCTTAATAAGGGAAGATTGTATTATTCGTCCCGATCGTCCTCAACTTTTAAAAATGAACTAAGTATTTTTCAAGAAAAATGAACTAAGTATTTTTCAACTTGAATAATTGGCGCATTAAGCCCCTAAGCTATACAACTCCTGCTCAACTCATCCAGACCTTCAAATTTTTGAGCAAAACACTCTAACCTACTAATTCACTGTGCTAATGGTCTTTTGATACAGTTTTCATCCGTTTGACCGTAAAAAAGTAATATTTGTCATCAAAAAGACTAAAATGTATTTACTTTCAATTACATAAATAAAAAATAAAATAAGTAAAAATAAAAATAAAAATGAAAAAAATGTCTTTACTTGGAATCAACCCAAGTAAGAGATTATAAAAAATACTAAAAATGAAAAATATGCACACAAACAAAAAAAAACACAAAATATTTATAAAAAATGTTTCATCTTCTTGTCAAATACCGTCAGTGCAAAACGTCACTGCCACCACCCTAAAACCAATCCCAAAACCCTCCAACAAAATCCAATCCCAGAACATTACCACTATCGCCGCCGCCGTCGCAAACAGATTTTTATTATTGTTGACCATAACTTTTGAGTAAGTCCATGAATTTATTGGTCAATAATTTATCGAGAAAGCATAAAAAATAACTAAGGGTACATTTGATTAGAGATAACAGTAAATGGAAATGAAACTCAAGAGGAAATTTTTTTTCATTCTACACTCATTTTCCCTCCCTTCGTTGACGTGAAGGAAAATAGAATGAAAATAACATTTATATGTATTTTAAAAATGGGTATTTTAATGAAATAAAAGAATTCGCTTATTTAGAGGATGTTTGATACAAGGAAAGGATCAAAAGGAGAGGAAGAGAAAAAGTTATAGAAAATATTTTATTTGCTCGTTTTTAACAAGTAAGATAGAAGAGACCCACTCTAATTGGTGGTTGATGTTAAATTTTCTATGTACAATAGTTGCAGGTGCAGTGTTTCAAGAAAAGAAAACGACTGGCAAATGAATCAAACTATTTAAAATTTAATTTAATAATATCTAATTCATATTTTAATTAGTTTTAGTACGCTAATTAAACTCAATCATGTGCCATAAAGCAAGGGTGAAGCATCTAGAATAATGAATCTACATTATTAAATTTATTTGGTTGAACTCTGAAGAGAAAAAGTTACAAGGAAAATGAGCAATTGAAACAAGAGAGAATAACTTTTTCTCAAGTCAGTTGATGGGACAACTTGAAAGGTATCAAAAATGGGATGGAAGTCGATTTTTGAAATTCTATTTTATGTTTGGTAAAATTTAAAAAGTTCACTTATAAAATAATAAGTAAGTTTTAAAATAAATTCTTTTTGAAATAGTCAAAGTTTAAATAAGTAAGATATTTTTTTGAAAGTAAAACTTGCAATACTATGAACAAGAGAAAAGATACCACATATGAAATACATCTAAGCAAGTAATTGTCTTACTTCTCGGACTCGATCCCTATATCAGGATTTATCTATAATATTCCATCTTCTTCTTGAATAACAGTTTTATGGTCTTATAACTTCTTTTTATTTGAGGAAAATAGAATAAGCTAGAAACTCAACTTACGGACTCAAACCTGCCTTCGTAGAAAGCAATCCCTTCATTATCTGTTTTGAACTAATTCTTACCATCTTCTACATAAAAAGTTATAGATATAAATAATGACAATTGCTATATATTATTTAGCTATGGTGGCACGTCTTGGCATGTCCGCCTCAACGATTCGCCCGCTTCACCGGCTTGTCTACCTTGTTCGTCTCATGAGCACGTTTCTGACAGATAGACTGCAATAACCCAACTGTCATCAGATTAGCCAGGCAGGCGACCCATGGAATGACAGTTACCACCAGTTATTGGGAAGACGAAACATTTCTCAACAATTGAAAAGATGAAACATCCCTCATTAACTCCTAATAATGAGGGAGATGAAAGGACACCCGTTATCAAATGAGGGAGATGAAGGGACACCCATCATCAATAACTGCATATCATCCCTATAAATAGAGGCCAACCCCCTAGGTAAAAAAAGAACACACAATTCTTACACACTCCATATTACTATTCAGCACAAATATTATAATCATATACTGATTATCACACAGGAGTGGCCACGGAGGAAAAAAGTCCCGCCACCTTTTGTAGGTCTCCACCACTGTCGCAGCCGTGCTCGGAGGAGGAGAAAATTATTTATCATCAATTGGCACCGTCTGTGGGAACCGCACAAAAAGTTATGGCTCGAACCAGAAGAGCTAGGAATGTAACCGCTCCACCAGTCCCCGTCGGGGATGTAAGCACCGAGTCCAACGCCACTACTAATCACCTACAACAAGAATTTGCCTCTGCCGCTCAACTTGCGGCACTGCAAGCTCAGGTGGCGGCCTTAACGGCTCTACTCCAAGATCGGAACGCTGCAGTTTCTCAGCCCTAACCTTCTGCCGGTAGGATCTTTACCACCAGGGGCTCCGCCCCAAGTTCCTAGCCCTCCACTGATAGGGTCCTCACCGCCAGTGGCTCCTCTCCAGACTCCTAACTTTTCAGCAATAAAAACACCGCTAACGGAAGCTCTACCACTGGCTCCACTTTCTGCATCCCACTTCTATTCATTGACATCTGGTTCAAATCCACACTAGAACAGCGACTAGAACAACTGTTATGGATGCCCACGCCTACGCTGGTTGAGACACCGGTGTTAAGTCTGGAACAGCGATTAGAAGAAATGATGGGTCGCAAAATAGCTGAGGCTATGTTTAACAAAAGTAATAGGCAACAATCTATGGTGTTGGAAAAAGATCATTTTTTCCTTAAAGTGATGGCAGTCCCCTTGCCACGAGACTTCAAACAGCCAAAGATGGAGAAGTACGACGGATCCTCTGATCCTGTCGATCACCTCAGGTCTTTTATTGACTTGATGAGGTTACAAGCCACACCTGATGCAATTATGTGCAGGGCTTTCCCACCAACACTTAGACGGGAGGCCAGAGACTGGGTAGCCACCCTTCCCCCAAAATCGATATGTACATTTGATGATTTTTCCAAGAGTTTTGCTGCACACTTTGTCAGTAGCAAATGTGTTAAGAAAACTGCTATCAGTCTGATGCAATTAACGTAGGACAAGGACGAATTGCTGAAAGATTTTATTGCCCGGTTCACTAGAACCACGCTGGGAATCAAAGATCTGCAGATATCTGCTGTAGTCACTGCCATGATGAGTGGAACTCGAAATCGTCCTTTCAAGATGTCACTCTCCAAAAATCCGTCGGATACGATGCATGAGTTACTGAAGATGGGAGATAAGTATGTGGACGCTAAAGAAGCATATTTCATTACCAAAAGTATGAAAGATCGAAATGAATCTGAGTCTAACAAAAGAAAGACTCGGGATGAGCCCGAACCTCGAAACAATAAAGACAAGCAGAAAATAAACCATATACGGAGGATAAATGATAAATGTATCATTGAATGATCTGACTAGCTGGGAAGTTCTAGTGCACGTACTGGATCCAACCTGTGACAAAAATATTCTCAACTACTACAAAGGTTAGGCGAGGAGACAGAGCCTTGACTAAAAAAAAAATTTGCCAAGGCGAGCTCACTACAGGCCGGCGACCTCACCCAAAAAAAATTGAGATGAGCAAGTGCGTTAGATTACTTCTACTTTTCATTTACAATAGTCTATGAAAAGTAGAGGGACTTATAAGGCCAGAAACAAGGTCAGCCACCATTGAAAAACAATGACAACTGCTACTATCTGAAAAACAAGGTCAACTGCTACTGTTTAAAAATCAAGGCGATGAGCCTATACTTAAAAATCAAAGCGATAGCCACTATTTAAAAATCAAGGTGATAGCCACCATTGAAAAATAAGGCGATGAGGGATCTCGTCAAATTGCCAGAAGGTGCGAAGCCCATTGGTTGCAAATGGATATTTAAGACCAAGAGAGATTTAAAAGGTAATGTTGAGAGATATAAGGCTCGTCTTGTTGTCAAGGGTTTCACTAAAAAATAAGGCATTGATTATAAAGAGACTTTCTCTCCAGTTTTATTGAAAGACTCTTTTAGGATAATAATGGCATTAGTAGCTCATTTTGATTTAGAGCTACATCAGATGGATGTAAAGACTGCGTTTCTCAATGGTGATATTGAGAAAACAATAAATATGGTGCAGTCAGAAAACTTTGTATCAGGTGATCCAAAGAGAATTGTCTGCAAATTAAAGAAATCCATCTATGGTCTCAAGTAAGCTTTCTGTCAATGGTATCACAAATTCCATCAAGTCATTATCTCGTTTGGATTTGAGGGAAATTCAGTTGATGATTGTGTGTACCATAAGTTCAGTGGGAGTAAATATATCTTCGGCATGAAAGATTGTAGACCAGGAGATATGTCCATTTCTAAAGGAGACAAGTTCAGCCTCAGTTAATTATCCAAGAATGAGGTTGAGGTGAAAGAAATGCGAAAGATTCTTTATGCATCAGCTATAAGGAGTCTTATGCATGCTCAAGTATGTATGCATCCAGATATAGCATTCATAGTGGGATTATTAGGCAGATATTTAAGTAACCCTGGGATGGATCATTGGAAAGCAGCCAAAAGGGTTATGCGCTATATACAGAAAACAAATATTTCATGCTCACCTATCAGAAATCAGATTATTTGGAAATCATTAGGTATTCTGATTCTGGTTTTGTTGGATGCCAATACAGTAAGAGATCCAAATTGGGCTATATTTATTTCCTGGCGGGATGAGCTATATCATGGAAGAGTGTTAAGCAGACGCTCATAGCTCTATCCACCATAGCAGCTATGTTCATAGCCTGTTATGAGACATCTAATCATGGGATATGACTGCAAAACTTTGTCACTGGGCTGCATGTTGTAGATGGTATTGAAAGACCATTGAAGACATATTGTGACAATAAATCGACTGTTCTATATTCCAACAACAATAGAAACTCTACGAAGTCGAAGAACATAGACATCAAGTTTCTTGCTGTTAAAGAAAGAGAGTTCAGAGTAGTTAGATGTCTATAGAGCATATTAGCACAAATTCTATAATTGCGGATCCACTTACCAAGGGTTTACCGTCCAAGGTGTTTAACAAGCATACATATGGGTGTTGTATTGTTTGATGATGAACTGGTTTAGTGGGAGTTTGTATTTTTTATGTTTTTTTTTGTAGTAGACACACTTTATGATTATTTTCTGCAGAATAAAGTATAATGGTTGTTACCCATCTCTGAATTTAGTCTTTTCATTTGTGGTTTAACATTAAGATTGGAAAGCTTTGGAATGATCTCACTAAAGAATAAAGTAGGACTAGTTGGAAATAGACATGTATTAAGATCACATTGCATGTAATTTGCATGCTACACATCCATACTTGATCTATGTCATTGAATATATTAGTATGATGACCATTGATGGGTTTAGTTACCAATTAATGTGACGAAGATCGCTTTGATCTCATGCTGATATAGTAGATGGACCAGATTATAATTACGGAGATGTTTCAAGGTAAGATAGCAATTTAAGTGTACACATAAAGTTTAAGATATAATTGTTTCAGATAACATATGTAGCTCAAGTGGGAGATTGTTGGATTTTTTTATCTCTATAATGAGCTACATATTGTATTACAATTATATGGGCTATCTAATTAATAGGGCTATTAAGCGATCTCTTGATTGGGCCCTCGAAACATCTAAACTAAGTACGGACTTTGTAATATGTAGAGAACGGATCGTAATCCAATTAGGATTGATAGACTTCTAATTAGACTAGGGTATACAGAATATAATAAATAGGGTTATGGTCCCCGGGTCAATGAAAACTTTTGTTCTTTCTCTTCTACACCATTATAGACAGAGATTTCATTGAGCATTATTAAGGTGATTAGACTGCAGAAGATCCAACCCTCTCAATTTCAACACCAATGGAGACATGTATTCCTCTGAATTAATCATACTTGGTAATTTTGACATGATATATGGTTTCTTTAATTATTAGTATGTAATTAAAGATATAAAGATTTTATTTCTAACATTCTCTAGATATACCTAGGTTAGCTTCTTAAAAGAAAAATCTAACAACTAGAAAGATTCAAAATTTTGTATGCTAAACTGACCATTGAAAAGGATAACAATTGACGAAAAATTGGTAAAATTAGAAGTGACAATGACAAAGAATTTGAGAATGCTAGTTTTTCTGACTTTTGTGAAAAGAATGATATCTTTCAAGAATATTCAGCCCCTAAAACACCATAACAGAATGAAATAGTTGAAAGAAAAACAGAACTCTTCAAGAAATAGTTAGGGTAATGTTAAACAGTAGAAAATTACCTGTAAAATTGTGGGTTGAGGAGGTTAGTACTGCTTGTTATATTTTGAACATGGTTACCCTTAGGATAAAAACATCTCAAACACCTTAAGAAATTTGGAAAGACAAAAAACCTAACCTTAAGTACTTTCACACTTTTGGTAGTAAGTGTTATATTCTAAATGATCATGAACAAATAGGAAAATGGATCCTAAAAGTGATGAAGGGTTATTTTTGGAATATTCTAAAAATAGTCGAGCTTACCGAGTCTACAACATACGTACTCAAAACATAATTGAATCAATTAATATTTTAGTGGACGATAGTAATGATTTTGTTAAGTATTCACGGGAACAAGTAATTCAAACAATGACAAAAAAATTTGAGGCAGCAGGAGAACATCAGAACGTTGAGAAAGACACTGACTGAACATTCCTAGAGACGTTGCCAAAACTGATGCAACTAAGCAGACAGATCAAACTGAACTAAATAATGTTACAGCTGATAGTACACACACATTTGAAGAACAGAGCACCCGAAGGCAACCACCTACTTGGATACAAAAAACATACCCCACATCTAATACCATTAGGAATTGGGATAATGGTATGGTAACTTGAAGGCACTACAAATGAGATAAGTCACGTGTTTTATATTTCTCATGTTGAACCAAAAAATGTGAAAGAGGCTTTAGAAGATGAATCATGGGTGTTATTCATGCAAGATGAACTTAACCAATTTGAAAGGAATAAGGTTTGGAAATTAGTCCCTCGACTAAATAAAGTAAATGTAATAGGAACTAAGTGGGTTTACAAAAACAAGTCTGATGAACATGGAACTATACTTAAAAACAAAGCTCGCTTAGTAGCCAAGGGATATACTCAAATCTAAAGATTAAACTTTGAAAGAACATTTGCTTTTGTTGCCAGATTGGAGTCTATAAGACTTTTACTTGTTATTGCTTGTCAAATGAAATTTAAAATATTTCAAATAGATGTCAAAAGTATATTTTTAGATGTCAATCTTAATGAGGAAGTTTATGTTGAACAACCTAAGGGTTTTTATAGATCCCCACTTTTCAAACCATATGTATAAATTTGAAAAAGCTTTTTATGGTTTATAACAAGCTTCATGAGCTTGGTATGAACGTTTAACTACTTATCTTATTGAAAAGGGATACAAGAGATGGAGAGTTGACAAAACTTTTTTTATCAAACACTTAAATTCTGGTATATTGGTTGCTTACATTTACGTCGATGACATTGTTTTTGCCTCAACTTTAGAAAAAAATCTAGTGATCTCATAAACTTAATGAAAATAAAATTTGAGATTAGCATGATAGGAGAACTAACTTCTTTCTTGGTCTTCAGTTTAAGCAATTGGGCAACGATATCATCATATCTCAATCAAAATATGCAAAAAATCTTATAATTTTTTTTTGGAATTGATAACTCCAAACCAATCAGAACACTTATGGCCACAAATTTGAAAATAACTAAAGATGAAAATGCTTGACTGCTAGTCGACCTGACATTGCTTTTAATGTAGGAGTTTGTGCTAGATATCGGGCAAAACCAAAGGAGTCACACGTGGCCGTTGTACACAATTACTATAGATAAAGTAAATGCTGGATGATTATGGTATCAAACAAAACTCTATCACTATGTTTTGCGCTAATACCAGTGTCATAAATCTATCAAAAAATCGTGTTCAACATTCAAGAACGAAACACATAAATATTAGGTACCATTTCATTACGACCTAGCAGAGAGTAAAATCGATACAATCGAGCACATACAGACAGAAAATCAATTATCATACTTGTTTTCTAAAGATCTGGATACTAATAGATTCGAAAATCTAAGAAAAACTTTGGGGATATGTATCATTTTCTAAACGTGTCGTCTTTTTACATAATAAAAAAATAAAAAATAATTTTTTTTATATATTTGTATATGTTCTCGAGTTAATTATGCAGGAAGTAATGATTCTCTAAAGTATTATTGCTTTTGTCATAGAATTTGAAAATATAGCTTGGGCCTCGTTATATTCATTGCACCTTATAAATGTTGGAATTTAGTTGATAGTCTCTTGACAAATTCAGCATTCTATCCTCTAATTTATTGACTGAATACGGAATGAAACTTATGGTCAATATCTTTGTCTTTCGACATCATAATACTCTATTCTGTTAACAAGCGGGTATACTTGAATAGAGGACTCTATTTTTCTGGATGATGAGAAGTCATCATGGATAAAATAAAAATAAAATCACGAGAAAAAGGTTGCCGCCTTGAAAGTGTGAAAGTCATTTCTTGTATACTTAACTGGCTATTCAAACACAATATATATATATATATTTCCCTCACGCTTGTTAGAGCAAGTACTTTCTTAATCAAAAAGACAAATAAGATGATGAGCTGGTTTGAGACTCTATTCTATGAAAGGTTATGTGACTTAGAAGGTGATGCTAATTTGTCTCGATATTATTGATCTTATTTTGATTATTTATTCACACACTACACTCTTATTCATGATTAATATATGAAGTTTTGAGCTGTGTTGACAATTTTCTATGACCAGGGTTGACCAGAAAGATGATTGAAATTTCTTCAAAGTTACTCATGAATTTTACATTTTTTTTTTTAAAAAAAAAGGTAGAGTCTATTTATTTATTTATTCTTTCCTTTAATTTTTTGTTGTTTCTTTTAGTACTCAAATTGTTTTAATCTTAGAGGTCCTAGTTTCAAAAGTGTCCAACTTTAAAAAGAGCTCATTCTTAAAAAGAGTAATTTTCAATTAAATTGCAAATAGGTTCTTTATAACTTCATTTTCCTCATTTTTTCAAAATCCTAAGATGCTTCACAAAATTGCCTTGCATAATAATCCAATTAAGCACCGATCGGACATTGGGATGGATAAGGTAGACCTTTTGTACAAGCTAGGTACCCACTATCCGCTGGTTATTGCAACCTTTATTTTTGACAAAATTATGTTCGCAGCTATATGACAGGCACACTCAAGGATGTTTCCTTTTCCAGGCCTACTTCACGCCTACCTCTGGCATCACAATGTTCCAATCATTGAGGGTGACACATTCACCACACCTATCCCTATTCTTCGACCTTCAAAGACGGTGATAAATAGATCAGCGCCTTCAGTAAGACCAGGCCTCTTAGAGGATCACACGAGTTCTCTTGAAATTCAGGTAAGACATTTAACTACATTGGTCACTGCACTTTTTGATAATTTTGTGCGTCATCACAAATTCAAGAGGGCATTCCTTGTGGCCTTGACCCACCAGACTGGGACTCCTATTCTAGAGGAACATCAAGATGCTGCCCTATATACTACTCGACATCCTGGCATTGGTCCTGATGGAACTCAACATCTTGATATTGGTTTTGAGAATTTTCCATGTTGTGACTTTGATACTGATGTGTCTCCACATCAAGATGTTGCTCCTAGGCCTTCGTACTCCAAGTGCAAGAAGAGAACTCAGACTGGTAGTTCCAAAAAGAGGACCCGCAATGGCATCTCATAGAAGGGGTTGATACTCAGTATCATGTGGTTGGTTGTTCTCTCTATTTTGACTTAGGACTTTTCTTTAATTTACTTTTTTTGGTTGCATTAGATTTTGCTTTGGCCCCTCTTTATTACGAAAAGGGGGAGTAGTAGTTGTTATAGTAAGGATTTGTTTTCACTTGATCGTGCATTTGAATTTGGTAATTTGGATTTACTACCTTTATTGAGTCTCCTGTTCTTAAATGTGATTTGCTTGTTTGCTCACTTCAAAACAACTTGATATGAGTTTTGTAATCAAGAGATGCCAAAGGAGAAGATTATTGGAGAATCCAGATTTGTTGGCATTCTTAGTTATAATTTATTTTAGTTGAATTCATATTGAAGTTAGCTAACTAGGAGTTAATCGTTATCTACTAGTTGAATGAAAATCTTAATGCTATACTTATTCCAATCTATTTATCAGTTTTAGTTGTTCTAAAACTCTTGTTCTTTATTTGATAATTAAGTAATTGAGTTAAATGAATATTGACCTTTCTACATGATCTGTGTTTTAAGTAGATAATATTGTATACATATTGAAATAGAATCTTTATCATTATTCTTATCTACTTAAATGAAAATATTTAATTTCTTGAGATGTATCTCACCTTATCTTTTATAAGGCTTATATAAACTTGTAGACTTATTCTGTCTTATCTCTGTATAATATAAATACTAAGTCATTAAGTTTAAATAAACTTCTTTTGCTATAATTAAGACATATGGTGTTCCAAGATTTTTACGGACTTTGAACTCAAAGATACTCAAGCATTCCAAAGAAACATTCAAAAGTCCTAGTCTGATAGAAAACTCCATGTTTTGTGAACGACTTTGAGGAACTGAGCATTGTCAAAACTCATTGTTAGAGAGAACGGCATTTCGGTGGCAAGATAAGGACTTGGTCCTTATTCCGATTTATGGAGTCAATCCGGGTAAACTCTTGGAATGAACCAAGATCAAGACCGAGAAACTTGACCACATTCCTGGACTAGTTAAAAAGATCTAAAACATGAGAGTTTTATTGTTCTTCTTTAACTATATTATTTTTTTGTAAATTACTTATAAAATTTTAGATTATGTCTAAAATTGTAATTGCAAAAAGGCATAGACGTGTGAATTTATTTACCAGTGGAATAGGGGCCCGTAGATGTTTTCCTTAGGGATTTATTACGCTATATCTATTGTCATTTGCTGCTTTAATCTCCATTTCCATTATTTGTCTCAAACTGTGCAAAATGTTTCATTCAACAGATTTTTCTGAACATCAGAACATTAAAGTAAACTTTCGTGTTAACAGTTTTTGTTTTTTTAAAAAAATGGTCAGCTTCTACTTAATTTCAATAACAACCTATTCAATTCTTCTTCTACGTTGTTTGTTATTCTATAATATCCAAACACACTCTTCTATTTTGCTAGGCAGCTCATGTGATAACTTATGTTTTAGAAACTGATCCGACATGACTCAAACATGGTTAAGGATCCAAAGTTTTAGAGTATAATTGAAGTCGAACACATATTTAAAAATTGAATAAAACTTCAAAAGTAGTACAATATTATCTATGATATTCACTTAAATATTGTTTTGTATTCCTAACTTTTCCAATTGAATTGATGAGTCAGCTCTAATTCTTATACCATTAGTGATAACCTAAACAACCTCAAGTCTTTTGCCCCTAATTACAACAAGTCTTGAGTCATGACAATTATATTTAACAACTTTGATTAACCATTTGAATAATTACTCAAAATAAAAAAATATTCAGCACAAAAAGGGAGTACTCCAAAAATAGAACTGACCCAAAAAATGAATATTTTCCTCATTTCAAGCTAGGACCATCGGATAATGGTCCGGAGTGCTCAAGGGAGCTGCTCGCTCTAACGACAAAAGAAAAAAACAAACAAACAAACGAAAAGATTAATTAATATTAAGACGAAAATATGTTATTATTTTTTTCTTTTAGTAATTTAATATATAGTTTTCTTACTTGTCTCATTAATCATGCATGCCGATGCAAACTCTAGTGAAATTGATGATAATGCAATAATGGAAATAAACAAGAAATTTTGAGATTATGTGCAGTTTAATATAATATAATGTGATAAAGGATAATTTTAATAAAATTGACAAAACAATTTTTCAAAGAAATCATGACAATGTTTTAAGTTATATACTATATTAGTCATTTTGTTAGCCCCATTACTAAACTTAACGTTCTAATCAGATGGAAATGAATAGAGCTCTAAGTATGCTCAATCAAATGAATTACTTTCAATTTCAAGCATGATTTATTTTTAAACTTTACAACAACTATATGATTAGGCAACATATTTACTTGAAAACAACATGTTAGATTGCTATCAATTTTTCATGTTGACGTAAGATTGTGACGTTAAGTTTAACAATGAAAAAGAATTGAAATCTTGTAATGTAAATAAAACGAGTTAAAGTTGAGTGAGCCAATTGAGATTCATTGAAATTTCAATGACCAAATTTGAAATTAACTCACAGCTGCAATGAAAAGTTAAAAACTAATTTATTTATTTTTAAAAGTTAAGGAAAATGATAAATGGGGATGGATAGTACAATTTCCACTCAGTGAGTTATTATTCATTGACTAACTCACAAGCTAAATAAAAGCGGCCAGGGTTGGAAAGAGAAAGAAGGAAATTTATGTCCAGAAATTTTTTTAATTACGAAGGTTATGTTGAGCAAAGAACAGGTCAACTTTCCCGGTTCATGTGGCTTGATTTGTGAGTGCATCTCATTTCTCAATCGGCTAGATATTTTATCTATTGATCAAGCAATATCCCACCCCAACCCAAGTAATTTTCTATGAGGGTTTTTTTTTTTTTTTTTTTCTTCACATGCTAGTTAGCTATAAAAAAAGAAAAAAGGTAGTTCTAAGTTAATGTTAGGTTACTTTAAAGATGATTGATAAGACTTGACTCATAGTCGAATTGATATGAATTTGATAGATTCAAACTTGATTTTGATTCGAATTTATCTCCTTCAATGAGGGTCAATTTGACAAATTCGATATTGATTTAATTTGATCACTAATTAATTTAATTCTACTGACTAATTGTATATTACGAACAAGAAAAAATATTTACAATAATGTTTTTCGAAACATGCTACATAGTATATAAACACAATTGGTTGGTGAAATTAAATTAGATTGGTCAAGATACATTCTCTAATATTAAAAGTTTTATGTTATTGAGTATTTATATATTTTCGTGTCTAGCAAAATAATGCTCATCAACTAAGACTTGAAAACACTATTTTGTGGCACAACATTGATGTGATATGCTTAACTGGAGTGTCGATCATAATGCTCGTTGATTAATTATGTGGTGTACAATATTTAATTAATGTATAATTATACTTTAAAACGAATCAAAGAATTTGCCTAGAAGTCCATAAAGAATATGGTTTTGAGTTTGGAAATTTTAAATTAAGAATGATGTTATAAATGTCTATGATCTGTGTTTTATATATTACTAAAAGGAATACATTGCTCGATTGACTTAATGATTCCCCCATCCACAAGTTATTCATAGAGTGCATACCACTAGCAACCTTAAAATGGTAGCCCTAACACAAAGGTTATAAATTATCTACATCCTCGTTTTGTTCTTCTTGCCATTCACTTATTACATAACTTGTTGGTTAGCGACGAAATGACACTAGTATGCCCTTTAATCTATTGACCCATTGCCATCTAATGCCATCACACTTTGCTACACCCACTGCAACGATCACAATTTTCATTAGATACTATACATCAGAACCAATAGTTATGATTATAATGCTTAAACACATTAATATAGAGCATTTTTGTTTCTAAGTGAAAAATTCGTTATTACGAAATAAAAAGACTTGATATCATAATGTATGTAGTGAATTTAATTAAAACGGTGTCGTCCCCACATTAATTAGAGTGGTGTGACTCCATGTGAATAATAGTGAAAAATTTTGGAAAGAAAAAAAGATCATGATAGACTAAATGGACCTGTTTGAAACTTTAAAGCCCAAATTAAGATTTTGGAAGAAAACTAGGGACCATAGGTGCAACAAACCTAAATATGGATAGAAACTTTTAAGTTTAGACACACTAGATTAATCAAACATGTTTTGCTCCAAACTAATATTATTAAAAGGTGGTTATATTCACACCACATTTTATTATAAATACAACATATTTTAATTATATAAAAAGTTTTTAATTTTTATTTATTATTGCATTTATGTCTTTAACTTTTTTTCCCATCATATTCTTATATTTAACATTCTATTAATTAACACATCTTGTTCTTACTAACGATTTTCTCTAAAAATTACATTAGTGTGCTTTAAAATGAAGGACAAATATTTAATTAAAATTTTGTATTTATTTATTTTTTCGCTTATTTAAAAATACAAAGAAAAGTGAGTTTTTTTTGTTATTTCTTAATGAAATTTTTGAACGAGAACCGTGATCAGAGACAATATGTGTTAATTAAATGAAGGTTGATGATAAGAATGCGGTAGAAAAAATATTAGGGATATAAATGTAATAATAAGTAAATATTATGAACTTTTTATACAATTTAAATGTAGTGTGCTTATAGAAAAATGTGGTGTGAATATATTTAGTCTTATTAAAATCATTGGTACGTTAAATTGAATAATTAAACAATTCACAAATTTTATTATGTATATTTTTATTTTGTAACATCCAAACATGATCTTGTATTTGGCGGGCATCTCGTGTGATAACCTACGTTTTAAAAATTGATCCAACATGATTCAGAAAAGGTTAAGAATCAAAAGTTTAATAATATAATTAGAGTCGAACACGTATTTAAAAAAAATTAAATAAAATTTGAATATTAGTAAAATATGATCTATGGTTCACTTTTATTTTGTTTTGTAATTTTTCAATCAAACAGATAAGTCAACTCTAGTTCTTATACCATTTGTGTTAACCCAAACAACCTCAAGTCTTGGGCCCCTAATTACGGCAAGTCTTGAATCATGACAATTATGTTTAACAACTTTGATTAACCATTTGAATAATTACTCAAAATATAAAAATATTAAGACACAAATATATTATTATTTTTTCCTTTTATTATTTTAATATATAATTTCTTGTCTCATTAATCATGCATGCTGATGCAAACTCTAGTGAAATTGATGACAATGCAATAATGGAATAAGTTGTGTAGTTTAATATAATATAAGATGATAAAAGGATAATTCTAATAATGTCGACAAAACAATTTTTCAAAAAAATCATGACAATATTTTAAGATATATACTATGATCATTAAATAAAATATTAAGGTTGTAATTTATGTTTACACGCGTTGTTCGAGTTGGGCAAAAAACTGGTCAACTCACTTTGACGGTCTATATGACTTTGTTTGCGAGTGGATCTCATTTCTCTAGCAGCACAGATATATTATCTATTGGATCAAATAAACCCCCACCCTACTCTAAGTAATTTTGCATGAAGAATTTTTTTTACGACAAATTTGATATCTATTTTAAAATGCATAAAAATGTTATTTTCATTCTATTTTCCCTCCATGTCTACAAACAAGGGAGGGAAAATTGAGAGTAGAATGAAAAAAGTTTTCCTCTCAAGGTTCATTTTCATTTGCTTTTTCCTCTAACCAAATGTACCCTTGGATTTTTTTGATATTTTCTTGAGCAGCTACCCCTATGCTCGAGAAATTATTGAATAGTAAATTGATGGACTAACTCTTAAGTCGTGGTCAACGTTACAAAACTATTTTTTGTGGGTGTTTAGGTTGTACATCAGATTGTCCAACTACAAAGGTTAACTTCACTTTTGGTTGTTGAACATATAGGCAAATCTTAATTAGGTTATTCAACTTTAATTTATCTCAAATCAGATGATCGAACTTCATTTTACTTTCAATAATAGTTATTCTGTTAGCCCTTGTTACTAATTTAACGTCCCAATCGAATGGAGATGAGTAGAGCTCTGAGTATACTCAATCAAATGAATTAAATCTCAATTTCAAACATAATTTATTTTTAAACTTTACAGCCACTACATAAAGAGGCAACACATTTACTTGAAAACGTAAGACATGTTATATAGCTATCAATTTTTAATGTTGACAAAAGATTGTGACGTTAAGTTTAACATTGAAAATTAATTGAAGTCTTGTAATCTAAATGAAACGAGTTGAGTTGAGTGAGCCAATTGAAATTTCACTAAAAATTTAGTGACCAAATTTGAGATTAACTCGCAACTAAAAAGTTTAAAACTAATTTGTTCATTTTTAAAGGTTAAGGAGAATGATAAATAGGGACCGATATTACAATTTTCACTTATTAAGTTATTATTCATTGACTAATTGGCAAGATATGGTCAACGTCTTAAAAAAATAAAAGCAAGTGGGGTTGGAAAGAAAAAAAGGAAAACAATGCATGTCACGACAAATAATTAATATTGTATAAAGTGAATTATTTTGAAAATTTTTAAAATGTGATGGTCATGTTGAGTAAAGAACGGGTCAACTTGCTGTGACGATCTATGTGGTTTAATTTGTGAGTGGATCTCATTTATCAGGCGACATTAATATCTTATATTGATCAAGCCCCACCCCACCCCACCCCACCCCACCCCACCCCAACAGTAAATTTTTGTAAGGATTTTTTTTGTTTTTTTTTGTTTTTCCACATGGTAGATGGGGAAAAATAAGAAATGGTAGTTCTAAGTTAATGTTAAGTTACTTTAAAGAGGATCGATAAGACTCGACTCATAGTCTATTTGATAATTTCAAACTTGAATTTGATTTGAATTTATCTCCTTCAATGAGGGTTAATTTGACAAATTATACTGACTAATTGTATTATTACAAACATTAAAAACATTTACAATAAAGTTATTCAAGACATGCTACATAGTATATAAACAATATTCCTGGGTGAAAATTAAATTAGTCTGGTTAAAATACATTTTCTAATATTAAAAGTTTTATGTTATTGAGTACTTGTATATTTTTCGTGTCTAGCAAAATAATGCTCACCAATTTTTCCTTCAAACAATGCTAAAAGACTAAGACTTCAAGACACTATTTTGCAGCACAACATTGATGTGATTTGCTTAAGTGGAATTGATATTTGTCCCTAATGCTCATTAATTAATTACGTGGCGTGCAATATTTTATTAATGTGTAATTATAGTTTAGAATGACTCAAACAATTTGCCTAGAAATCTATAGAGAATATGATTTTGAGTGTGGAAATTTTAAGATAAGAATGATATTATAGATATCTATGGTCTGTATTGTATATATTACTGGATGAGATTCGCTATCCTCCATCCACAAGTTATCCATACAATACCAAACGCTAGCAACCACGCAATGATAGCCCTAAGAAAAAGCTTATGAATTATCTAAATCCTCGTTTTGACTTCTTCTCGTCACTCGTTTATTACATAAAATTTGTTAGTCATCAACGAAGTGCCACCAGGGTGCCCCTAAATTTATTGACCCATTGCCGTCTAATGCCGCCACACTCATGTGTGCTACACCCACTGCAAAAATTGTAATTTTCATTAGATCAAGTATACCAGAACGAATAGTTATGAATCTAAAGTTTAAAGACATCACTATCGAATATTTTTCTTTTTAAGTGAAAAATTCGTTATTACGAAACAAAAAGACTTGATATCTTGACATATGTAGTGAATTTAATTAGAGCAGTGTCGTCTCCACAAGAATAATAGTGACAAAATTTGGAGGAAAAAAAAAGATCATGACGAACTAAAGGGATTGGTTTGAAACTTTAAAGATTAAATGAAGATTTTGAAAGAAAGCCAGGGACCATAGCTGCAACAAACCTAAATATGGAACAGAACTTGTAAGTTCGGACTCACTAGTTTAATCAAACATGTTTTCCTCCAACCTAATACTATCAAAATCCTATCTTGTCAACCAGTTTCATTAGTTATGATGCTAAGTACCAAGACATCTCTATGGAGCCGAGATGGATCATCTGGAGAGTATACCATACTATTTTCTTATTACATATATGCCGTTTATTTCAGGTTATTCATTAGTGATGAAATATGGATATTGCTCCTATTTTTGGTATCTCTCTTATTACTCTGTCCCTTCCTTTCCCTGTTCTAGTTTATTGGCGTACTCCACCAGTGGGATCTTATAAGGTCAACACTGATGGATGCATTAAAGATTGATTTGCGAGTGGATGAGAGATTATTAGGGATTCATCAAGTCAATGTGTTCGCGTCTTCTTCTCTTCAAATGGCGAGTGCCCTATTATAGAGGTCAAGCTAGTGATGGCAACGGGGCGGATCGGCCTGATCCAAATCCACTCTGCAATAATTGTAGAAGATCCAAATCCGCCCCGCGATTCACCATTTTTTGGGGCAGATCGGAACGGATTAGAGCCCTGATCCGTATACTGATCCATATTTTTTTTTGGCATTCAAAAAATTTAAAATATATTGAAACAAGCTTTACTACTATACTATAAGAGTTTAAACAACACCATCCTCCCCAATTTCCTCCTCACTAAACCTTGTGCAAGGTCTACAATATGTCGAAGGTGATAAATTTTCTATTCAAAAAATATTTTAATTCGCTATAAAATAAATAATCAAATCACATATAAAACAAAATATAAATTCAATATTTTAATCCTTTTTTTTTTAAATTCGGGGCGGGGCAGATCAGGGCAGCCCCGATCCAATCCGCCCCGAGATCCGCAGCGGATCACGGATATCTGCTCCGATCCGCCATGCCGACCCGCGGATCAGGTATTTTTTGCTCCATTCGGATCGAGTATCCATCGAGTTCGAGGCGAATCGGATATTTTTGCCATCTCTAGGTCAAGCTCAGGGCTATTTTTGACGGTATCATTCTTGCTCAAAGAATTGTACTCTTAGATTTATGGATTGAGTCCAACTCTACTTTGGTCATTCACTGCATCACCAGAGGTGAAGGACCTTGGTCCATTTAGGTCGTTCTTCGCCACATCAGACATCTCATTGCCTTCGACCGTGATACTATTTCCTATATTTATCGCGAGGATAACCAGGTGGCTGACTTACTTGCTTTAAAGGGTTGGAATTATCGTTGCTATTTCAAGTACAGCGCTCAGGACTTACCGTGAAACTATTGCAGCTTAGTTCAAATTGATAGACATAAGCTTCCTACAATTAGGGGTCTATAGAATTTTTTTAAGACTATTTGTTTAGGAATTAGTACCTCATTATTTATTGCTTTATTATTTATTCATTTATTTGTTTGCTTTAACTTTTATGATTAAATGTCGGGTTCCCCTCCCCCCCCCCTCCCTCATGTATTTTTTTATGAGTTATTTATATATGATTAGGGCATCCGAACTCCCACATCATTTCTTGGTGGAGGTCTGATAACCACACTAGGGATGTGATGGTGTGTTGAATAAAAAAAAAAACAATTTCATTAGTTAAATTGAATTATAAAACAACTTACAGATTTTATTATGTATATTTTTAATATGTAACATCCAAATATGCTCTTATATTTTGCTGGCAGCTCACGTTATAACCTATGTTTTAAAAACTGATTCAGCATGACTCAAAAGGTTGATGATCAAAAGTTAAGAGTCTAATTGGAGTCGAAGAAATAGTTAAAAAATTAAATAAGACTTGAAAATTAGTAAAATATTATCTACGCTACTGCACTTAGATTTTGGTTTGTAATTGGATCGATTCCTAATTTTTCCAGTCCAACTGATGAGTCAACTCTAATTCTTATACTACTAGTGATAAGCCAAACAACCTCAAGTCTTTGGCACCTAATTAAGGCAAGTCGTGAGTCATGACAATTATGTTTAACAACTTTGATTAACCATTTGAATAATTACTCAAAATAAAAAAATAAAAAATATTAAGACACAAATATATTATTACGTTTTCCTTCTATTATTTTAATATATAATTTCTTTCTTGTCTCATTAATGTGCATGCTGATGCAACTCTTAATTGAGTTTATGCCTCTTAATATTTGTATGATCACTTGGGTACATCTGTGCAATATTATAAACTAATGAAGAAGGTAGTTCTACGATGAATAAATTTGATGTCTTTCGAGTATTGATATTATATTATTGAAAAACAAAAATTCTTCACAACTTCAAAAAAAGGATTTTAGCAATGGTCAAATCCATCAATGGAGCCTCATTTTCCATTAGTTTCAGTCAAACTTCTTTAAACGTTGGCTTATAATTAATTTGATTTATATGCCCACGTCAATTTGTATTATATATAAAGAAAAAAGGAAGGAAAGTAAGACTTGTTTGAATTTAGAATCAGAAAAATTTAAAACATTTTCAATACAACTATTGATCGCTAATTTATTTTTTGTCACATATGTAAAATAGACAACGTCCAAAAAATTCCTCTCTAGTACAAGTTGTCAAGGACTCTGTCAAAATGACATGACGAAAAAAAAACGATGTCTAGAGCTCTGTCAGACATGCTGACTCAACAAAATTTAAATTTTTTATACATATTTAAATATAATTTTTTTATTTGAATAAAATAAAATACATTCTAGATAGCAATTTATATATATAATTATCTATATAATACATTAAAAATTAAATTTTGAATCGAATGTCTATTCATTAGACATAAATGCAACATAAATTATAAGACTTTCAACATTTGTATTACATAGATAGCAATCCATATAATGCATTGGAGGTACTCCTACTCTTAAATTTAATTGTTATTTTCTAATATCCCCAATCTCTTATTCGGTCAATTTGGCCTGCTTTAATTATACCAATAGTATCTATTTAAATTTTGGGAATGCGATCAAAATAATAATATTAAACCTTTGTTTGGTCTTGCTTAAAAAAATTGACAAAAATTTAAATCAAAATCAATAATTAATTTTAACCATTTATTTTATGTGACCCACAATTTTATTAATTTCTCAATTACACATATTATCAACTTTTATGAAAATATACTAAAAAATTGATTTTTAACAAAATCAAACAAATACTAAGAAATTACTTCACAGTTTTTGAATTTCAAAATTTAAAAAACCAAACAAGTGTAAAATAAATTAAATAGACAACGATTCACTAGTGAAATTGCTATTCCTGTTTAAAATTGATATGTTTGATCATTAAACACCGTTTGCAACAACTAAATGATATGTTTGGTCGTTCAAAATGGATTGTACAATCGAATTTTGAGTTAGTCAGAAATACATTTTAACGACCAAAAAATTAGTTGTTAATCTTATATTTCGTTTGACCAAATTAAGATTGGACGTTGTGAGTCGGCGCCAAATCAAGATATCCCGCAAAATATCTGTTGATATTCAACGAAAACGTAATTAGTTGTTAAAAACACAAATAATATAGTAAATCTTCAATAACTATAGTTTCTGGTCGTTAATATAGTAAAACAACACCTAATTGCATCTCCTTGTTGTAAGTAGAGAAAAATTCGACATTCCACGACTAGTACTATTCTAGTCGTTGAATGTTGACAACAACAACTTGGTTACCAACTCTAATTTGGTGCCAAAATAGTTTTTGACATTCAACGACTGTAGTATTGGTTGTTGAGAACGACTATGCAGAGAAAAAAATGTTTTAATTGTTTAAAATTTAAAAATAAAAGTAATTAACTGTAAGCATAATACTCATTGTCAAAAGTATTTAAAAAATTTCAAACCGGCTATGTCCTTCGACTATAAATACGTGTTCTGTTAAAAAAAAATAAATTACTTCAAAAAAATGTTATCATATTCATAAACATCATTGATTTTTTTTTTTTTTTTTTTTTTTTTGCCATACGCATGTTTATAATATCTTGTATATGACTATGGCAAAAAAGAAACCCGCCCTACCCTGAACAGAGAAACGTTCTCCCCCTCATTGGGTTGGTGGGACGGGATGGGACAAGGTGGAGCGAGTTTTTTAACTCCGTCTTGGGATCGGGGTGAATTTTGGATGCTCCGTCCCGTCCTATTTAAATAAAAAAGTAAAATAAACGAGGTGGTTACTCCAAAACGACCCTGCTCCAAACTTAACCGGGGCACGGGAGAAACAGGAGAAGAATCACTAGTAGGGTGGTACACAGATTGGCTAACTTGCATCGAATCCACTCCATTGCCAATAAGAGTGAACGAGCCCATTTTGATAGAGCGAGGCTTGACCAAGCACTAAGTGTATGGGTCGTTAACACTACCATTATATGTTACAAGATGAACATATTTCAATACTACTTATAATGCGAATAGAAAAAGCATTTATAGAAAAATATGCACCTCATCTCATTATTGAAGTATGTAAATATTCACATGTCTCGAGGTTATACTTGTATCTATATTCTTCTATTATTTACAAATCAAAGAGACATAAATTAAAGGGTAATCCTTCTTGCCTTATTTTTGGTCATCGAAGTCCAGCTCATTGTACTAACATGTAGGGATGGTTCAAGTATTCTTAGTTAATGGACGATCTTTCCATTTAACAAAAAATTGACAATAACCACAATTCTTAGAAGCATCATATTAATTATCGAGAATCTCCACAATGACATCTATAAGAGTTTGTGCTACAGTAAGAGCTTGGTGGCACTAGAGGAGCTTGCTGACTTATAGAAATAGATGAGGCAATATTGGAGGCTTGAAAGTGTCTCAATATTGATATAAATCTTCTATGTTGTAAACATGACTAATATTTAAATACGGTGGTAAGTCTATCAAATATTCTTTAGTTTTTTTTTTTTTTTTTTAATGATTGGGAAGGACCCCCGATGAGTGAGCGTGAAGTTTCTTAATAACATGTTTAGGAAACTAATAACATGTTTAGAAAAACGTTCTGAAACAATATGAACCATCACATAATCGTTTACTTGAAATGTATCAGTAGTAAGTTTGTAATGTTCATTATTTAAAAATTTTTTTTTCTAATTTCATTGTGTAGCTCTCGAATATGATCTGCAAAGGCCAGTGTCGAAGCAGTAGACCAAAATTTCGTAGGCAAATGTATAAGATCAATGGTTGATGAGGAGAGAAATCATTGACAATCTCAAAAGGGCTCTTACATGCGACTGAAAAATGTGTTTTACAAGCATATCTACTATGCATTGACAGTCTAACAAAATATCAATTTGTGATTGCTTTGCATAAGCTTTTGCAAAAACTCATAATGTTAAGAATCGTGTGTTACATGTTACGACTTCATTTTTTTCATTTTCTTTTCGCATTTTAGGTGTTTGGATTGTAGGTCCAGAAACTTTATATCTCTAGTAAGTTCAATTTACTTAGATTGCATCATTTTATTTTGGCTAATCATTTTTACGTCGACATTATTCGACAAATTTTGATTCAATATCCTCACTTTCATTCAAAATATTGTGCACTATATTATAATATAAATACGTTGTCGACAACTATCTATTTTCGATTCTATTTTTTTCCCACAACAACATAATTTATAGAGACATCTTCATTATCAACATTTTAGGTACCTAAAATTTGTTGAGATTTTTCAATTAGTAATGTCTATATACTCTCCAAGAGTTTATGCTTCCTCAGTGTGACCATATTTACTATTTGTTCTATTTTTCTTCTGAGAATTTTTGTTTTGGAATCAAATGTCACCACGTTTCAGGCGTGCCATTTATTTATCAGATATAATGTTAACAGATTGTCCTTCTAAGACATCAATATGAGTTGGAGTATTTATAGGTGGTATATGAGACTTGGTTAATCTTTTTTGTTAGTAAATGCACCTGTCAATTGTATAACTTACAAATAAATTATCTATCAAACTTCTGGTTCAAAAGGAGTTAACCAGATTTGTAAGAAATGAGTTAACCAACCTAAAATAAAAACTTCACAAATCATGTAAATCCAATCTTATAAAATATAATCAAAAGATTGTAAGAGTAAACTTACTTGGAATACAAATCATGATCTTCTAACCAATTTAAAATTCACTACAGTTCACATAGAAATGTTTCATGAAAAAACTGTGGGATCTTGATCTTTTCAGTTGGATTTGAAGAGTAATGAGTTTTGAACTTTTTATCCAAATTTCAAGAACATCGGTCATTGGACCATTGAGATATCAATGTTTGATCACAGATGTGTAGGCTGCCCAAATTTTTCCAACGAATTCAAAATGTGTTACTGTTCACGCAGAGGTTTATCATTAATGAACCATAGGATCTTGATCTTAATCGACGAATTTGAAGAACAATGAGTTTAAACTTGCCTAGCCAAATTTCACAATGATCAGAGCATGGAACGTTGAGATATCAACGTTTGATCACAGCTGTACAAGCTGCCCAAATTCTGCAAATTTTCTAAATTATTGCTCTCATATTTTCTCACTATTGTGGGTGGGTTTCTTCGTGCTTATAACATGTTATAAACTAGAGAGAATAATATAATAGAATAGAACAGAGAGAGATTGTGATGGTGTTTTGAAACACTTGTAGACTAGGTAAAAAAATATCTAAATATTGTCATCAATATTGATTTTCATAATTTTACAGCAAGAAGGATATGTACTATATAAAAGTATTTTTAAGAATGAGCAAAATGGTAGAGCATGTTCTCTTTATTGTTTAAGTTTTCAGTTTTTAAAAACATTCAAAACTTGTTTAGTTTGATATTTTTGAAAATAAATTTTCTAAAACAAAGTTAAATTTATAACACAAAACTCAAAATATATTTTTGACATTTTCAGTGTTGTCAGTGACAACACTGAAAACACGCAAAAAAAATTATTTAAAAAAAAAATCTAAAAATGATAAAATGCTAATTCTAAATTCTAAAAAAAATAAAATCATAAAATTATAAAAAAAAAAAAGTTCTAAAAAAATTAATTTCTAAAAAATTAAACTATAAAATACTAATAAAATAACTCAAGTCCTTATTGGTTATTTAAATAAAAAATTTAAAAATTTATTTAAATAAAAATAGATTAAAATTCTTAGCCCACACTATTAATTTTTATTTTTTTATTTCCTATTTCACCAATTTATTATTTATATTTTATTTTTGTAAAAAAAATAAATTGTCAGATGGTCCATCAACTTTAAAATGTATATATTACTTGATAATATATTAGCATAAAATTGTTAGAATTTACTGAATAATCAAATTCATTGAATAAAATGTTATAAAACAATTTTTCAAAATTCTAAACAAAACGTGTTTTTCAGTTTTCATAAATAGTTTTTTAGAATAACAATCAAAACGCATTTTCAGAAATCTTAAAACAGACTCTCAAAATAAAAAACTACAAATAATTCAAAACTGAAAACTGAAAAGCAAAATAGTGCTTGAAGCTTCTCTATTATATATAATCAAAATACCAATTTTAACCATAACTAATTAAATTAATTCATTTTTTACTACATAGATTATACTTTTATGAAAAATTTATAAAACTAGACAAATGTAAAATGTGATTTTCGAAAATAGAAAATTTTAATAACACTGCAAAATGGTAACTTTTAGATGCAAAAAGTCATATATATCTTTATACAAAAATGACAAGTTTTACTTTACTTAATTCTAAGAGAAGCTACATACTGACTTTTTTTAAAAAAAAATTACAATTGAATTGATAAATGATAGCTTGAATTGTCGATTAAAAAAAAAAAATCAAATGTTGGCTCGACAATTAAATTGTCAAGCTGACAATTGACTTTTTTTTTCCTCGGCATTTCAAGCTTTCGTTCAACGGTAGTTCAACCTACCATTTTTGTTTGTTTTTTTCTGTTTTCACATTTTCTTCTTTAACTAGACATTAATCCATAGACCCAATTTCTTCAAACAATTTTTGAGCAATTACATTCAACATATTTTTTTAGATTTAAAAACAACCCAAACTAATCTAATACAAAACCTATTGAATTTTTGTTCTTTTATAATCCAAAATAATCTGTCAAAAACTGTGTTGAATTGGGTGGTAGCTAGCGGTGACTTGAATTAGTGGAGAAGGTTTAATGTAATTCTATATTTGCATGAGATATGTATGGATTTTATGTAATTCTTTGAGGGTATATCTGTCGAAAATGACCATTTTTGAAATTGTTATAAAAATTTGTCATATTTAAAAAGTACCACTTGGAAATGGACATGATTTCCTCTACTTTTATTTTGTAATTTTATAAAATTTGAGATTTAAAAGTTATTATTATTATTTTCATTTTCAAACAAGTATAGTAACTACATTGTCTTAAAAAAATATTTGATATTATTACATATTGTTATAAAATTAAAAATAAATTTTACAAAACTAGCAATAATAATAACTCTAAAGGATGTCATTATAATTAATATCAATTTTAAAATTTGTATATAGATATTAATAAATCATTTTTGTTTACCAAACGTTAAAATGTTGATTTTGAAATATACATTAATTTTTAAATAGGAGTTTATTAAACATTTAATTGATTTTACCAAACTAATCTAATACAAAACCTATTGAATTTTTGTTCTTTTATAATCCAAAATAATCTGTCAAAAACTGTGTTGAATTGGGTGGTAGCTAGCGGTGACTTGAATTAGTGGAGAAGGTTTAATGTAATTCTATATTTGCATGAGATATGTATGGATTTTATGTAATTCTTTGAGGGTATATCTGTCGAAAATGACCATTTTTGAAATTGTTATAAAAATTTGCCATATTTAAAAAGTACCACTTGGAAATGGACATGATTTCCTCTACTTTTATTTTGTAATTTTATAAAATTTGAGATTTAAAAGTTATTATTATTATTTTCATTTTCAAACAAGTATAGTAACTACATTGTCTTAAAAAAATATTTGATATTATTACATATTGTTATAAAATTAAAAATAAATTTTACAAAACTAGCAATAATAATAACTCTAAAGGATGTCATTATAATTAATATCAATTTTAAAATTTGTATATAGATATTAATAAATCATTTTTGTTTACCAAACGTTAAAATGTTGATTTTGAAATATACATTAATTTTTAAATAGGAGTTTATTAAACATTTAATTGATTTTTCATGTAATTGATTCATTTTTTCAGCACAACAAAAACTAATTTTCTTAATATCACAAAAATATCAAACAAAGTCTTAGAAAACTTTGAGATTCCCTAGAGAAGAACATGTTGTTTCACGTGCATTTAAATTCATTTTAACATTCGAGTTGACAATTTTTGTCACATGAGACCTATATTAAAAGATTTAATAGGTTAGGGATCTAGAATTTTATTTTTGAAGGTTAGGGACACGAAATCACACTAATTGAAAGGTTAAGGAGCTTAACCTTAATTTTTCCTAATTTTTAAATATTAATTGTGTCACAACATGAGCATGTGTAGTTAAGTAATTTTTTATTTTTTACATGTCTAGAGAAGTTATTTATTTTTGCATTATAAGTTCAAAAAAGCTATTGAAATGATCGATAAATAAACCTATAACTTTTTATGTAGAAAGATGGTAAGAATAAGTTCAAAGCAAATGATGAAGAGATTGTTTTCTGCAGGGGCGGAACTAGAATATTTTTTAGAACGGATTGCTATTGAAAAAAAAAAATAATTTCATACTCCAAGACCAAACTATTACTAAAAAAAAAAATTTTTTTTTAACACTATAAAAAACAATTTTTTCCGGGCCGGAGTCCGGTCCCGCCCCCCTCTAACTTGGCCCATGGTTTTCTGCTAAGGCATATCTCTTGTCCATTAGTTGGTTTTCTAACTTATTCCCTTTTCCTCGAACAAAAAGAAGTTATAAGGCCATAAAGCTATTGTTCCAGAAGAAGATAGAATATTATAGACTAATCATGAGATAGGGATCAAGTCCGAAAAATAAAGCAGTTAATTGCTTGAATCTATCACATAAACGGTATCTTTCTTTACTTCTCAGTATTGCAAGTCTTATTTTCAAAAGAATATCTTACTTAGTTGAACTTTGACTAATCTAAAAATAATTTATTATAAAATTTACTTATTTATTTATAAGCAAATTTCTTAAGCTTTGCCAAACATGAAATAGAATTTCAAAAATCGACTTCCCTATGTTTGATACCTTTCAAGTTGTCCCTTCAACTGAATTGAGAAAAAGTTACTCTCTCTAGTTTCCATTACTCATTTTCCTTGTAACTTTTCCCCTTCAACCTAATAAATTTGATAATGTAGATTCATTATTCACGTGAGAAATTCTAAAAGTAGTCTACATGCTTTAGCCTTGCTTTATGTCACATGATTGAGCTTAATTAGCGTACCAAAATTAAGGAAAATTTGAACGAGATATTATCAAATTAAATTTTAAGTCGTTTGATTCATTTACCAGTCGTTTGATTTTATGCAAACATTGAATTCGTGACTTTTGTGCATGGAGAATTTCACATCAACCACGAAGTACCAATTAGAGCGGATGGCGGTCCCAATCAAACACAATGAATAATTCGGGAAAAAAAAACACATTTTGAGGATGTTTGATACAAGGAGAGGATCAAAAGGAGAGGAAGAGAAAAAGATAAAGAAAATATTTTATTTGCTCGTTTTTAACGAAAAAGGACGAAGGAAAAAAAAAATTGAATTCTTTTATTTCATTATAATACCCATTTTTCAAATACATAAAAAAGTTATTTCCATTATATTTTCCTCCACGTCAACAAACAATGGAGGGAAAATGAGAATATAATGAAAACAAGTTTCCTATTGAGTTCCCTTTTCCATTTACTTTTAAGTTTTATCTCTAACCAATACCGAATGCACCTTTCGATATTTTTTTATATTTTCTTGAGAAATTATTGAACAATAAATTCATGGACTTACTCAAAAGTTATGGTCAACGATAAAAAAACTGTTTGGGGGCGGGTGTTTGGAAAGACAAACATGAAGACCAAATTGTGCAATTACAAGGGAAATTGCTGCATTTAGTCCTTAAGTTATAGAATCCCTGCGCAATTTGTCTCTAACCTCTAAATTTTAACGCAAAACTCTCTAACCTAACAATTTGCTGCACAAATGGTCTTTTTGAATGATTTCCATCCATTTGACTATTAGAAAGTTTTTTTTCTTCTCATTTTTGCTTACCAGGGGGAGAAATCCCCATGATTTTTGCCATTGGGAAGGAGAGGTAGGGTGGGACAGTTGCGGTTGCGGTGTCCTGGAATTGGGTTTTGTTGGGTGTTTTGAATTGGTTTTAGGGTGGTGGCAGTGGTGTGTGGCAGTGGCGGTCTTTGAGAAGAAGATAAAACATTTTTTATAATAATTTTGTATATTTTTGTGTGCCTATTTTTCCTTTTTAGTCTTTTAAATAATCTCTTATATGGATTCTATGTTATTTTTTCTTTTTATTTTTTATTTATATAATTGAAAGTAATGGCATATTAGTATTTTTTTTTATGACAAAATTTACTTTCTAATGGTCAAATAGATGAAAATTGTCTCAAAAGACCATTTGCACAGTACATAAGTAAGTTAGAGAGTTTTGCGCCAAAATTTGAAAGTCAGGATGAGTTGAGCAGGGTTTTATAGGTGAGGGACTAAATGTGCCAATTTTTCAAGTTAAAAACTAATTTTTTTTATTTTTAAAAGTTGAGGACGATCGGGACCAATAATACAATTTTCCCTTATTAAGATATTATCCATTGACTAACTCGCGAGTCATTGTCAAAGTCTTAAAAAATAAACCAACCAGTAGGATTGGAAAGAGAGAGAAGGAAAATGATGTGTGTCCCGACAATTAATTAACATCGTGTAAAGTGAGTTGGCCTAAAACTTTGTAATACATGTTGGTTGGGTTGAGCAAAGAATGGGTCAACTCACTCTAGTGGTCCATGTGACTTTGTTTGTGAGTGGATCTCATTTCTCTAGTGGGACATATACATTATCTATTGGATCAAGAAACACCCCACCCTACTCTAAATAATTTTGCATGAAGAAATATTTTTACAATAAATATGATATCCATTTTAAAGTGCATATATTTTATGAAACTAAGAAAACAAGAGAGGAAAGTAGAAGAGAATTGAGAAAGCAAGTGTGTAAATTCATTATAACAATGACCTTTATTTATATGGTTCCAATGAGAGTTATGAGTAAAATATACTCTTCTGGAGTAAGTAGATAACTACATTGACATCTAGATAAAATTAAATAGTCATTCATCATTATCTATAATTTTAAACACTCTTCTTTGAATGACTTATTTACACAATAATTGTTTTGATAAAAATTTGTTTGGTAAAAATTCAATGGGACAAAAATACCAATCGAAGGAAAAAAATTATCAAAAATTTTGAGTAATCAAATGTTACTTCATTAAAAGCATTGTCAGGAAAATCTAGTGGGACAAAATTTGAGCGAAGGAAAAAGAGTACAGTTACTCTCCATAATTTTAATCAATGAAAAAAAAGCTTGTATTGAGCTATCCATATCTTGTGTATCAATGTCTTCAATGCCACCATTTTATAAAACTTTTATAAAATAATTTTGGTGAAATGTGCTCTAGGTTATAACCTCCAAGTAATATCATCTTCATATACTATCTCTAATTGACTGTAGTTAGCATCATGGTTTGATGTAATTATATTAAAAATAGATCTTATTGTTGTTCTCTTCAAGAGTTTCGTATACAATTCATAACACACGAGAATATAACCATAGGGTTACGATGAGGGAAATTTTTTTGTAGGTTATGGACATCCATAACTATAAGATTTATAACATTTTCAATTGGATATCATTTACACAAAGAATATGTCTCGTTAAAACCTTACTAAAAAAACTTTGTGGTAAAAATCCTAGTGCAAGAAAAATAGTACATAATTCTTTTAATACACTATGAAAATTGCCTCATTAAAAACCTTACCAAGAAAACTCAATGGGACAAAACATCGGTCAAGGAAAAGAGTAGAACGCGTATTTAGATCTGTACTTTGATCGATTAAGTTTTCAAAAAATTGAACTATATACTTCAGGCATATTAAATCTTCCAGAAATTTATATACATAGTATTATTAGTCATACCAGATGAGTTAGTTATAACAATATCCATTATATGCATATATGCCAAACAAACACTAAAAATATAAAAAACAAGACAAAATCAACAAAACCCCAATCTGAATCATTAACAAACATATTGTATCAGAAGTGAGGTAAGTGTACATTTTACACTTATCACACGATAACTTGTGGATGGAAGAATTATTAGGTCAATTGTGGAATGGATCCCTTGGTCATTATTATATACAACACAAACTTTAGAAGTACACAACACAATAGGGACTGCGAAAACCAAGTCAACATTCAGCTCGTGGTCCATGGTAAAACCTAACTAGTTTAATTTTTTAATATAACCGATCATCTTCAGTACATGAGCACTGGTTAAAGATCTTTTTACCATCATATACCTCTAAATAAATTTTTGCATGTCTCATACTGTTCAGTCTGTGACTGTTCATCATTCAACTCATTAAAATGATATATAATGGTATAGACGTCCATATCCTCGTGCTACTTTTATAACTCAGGTGACATAGCTGCAAGCATCACATGTTGCAATGTTATTGTCATCACTGTGTTTATTATGAGCATGCACGTTCTCAGGTGCAACCTCCTCAGTAGGAGCTTCTGGCATTAACTGCTCAATGACATATCTAACTTTTTTTCATGTTTGAAAATAATTCTCATATTATGATGCCAGTTCAAAAAAATTTGGTCTGATATGTTTGTTGGCATCCAATGTGTCTCTCAAAATCAAATGGTTACTCATGATTCAACAATTAAATAACAAGATAGAACAATTAATTGAAGGGATAATTGCATCAAAAGTCCCCAATGTTTCAAAATCGTTAGAGATATGCCCATAACCTAAAATAATAGCACCAAAAGTTCACAACGTATGCAGAAATATGCATCGGAGGTCCCTCTTCACACTTTCCGTCAATTTTCTCCGTTAAAACCAAAATTTGGAATGCACGCGCTATATATCTCCAAAAAATGCGAGTGAAAATAGCAGGGGTAAAAAATAACTCCACTGCCATTAGTGGCTCTTCATTCTCTAGAGGTAGCCTTTCATAGGCTGCATTACCAAATAAAGCTGCCATAATCACCATCGGGCCAGAAGCAAACAGCGGCCCCACGACGTTTTTCCCGACTACTTGGCATTGCCGGCTAATTAGATTTATGGTCAATCCTAACGCAGCAGGCGGACCTGGAGGAGGCAGAAATGAACCAGAAAGGTGTATAAATTCGAATCTTCCATGTAATGTCACGACTGAACCTGGTGCAGAAGGTTGTCTTAGAGTGACATTATTCACGGTGTTGCTGGCACTTATAATGCAAACCCCTTTGTGCCGCCAAGTGGCGAAAGTGGATACAATTTCTTAAATATCGCAGCTGTCGGTGACCTCCTTTACATGGGATTTGAGTGTATTAGCACTGTCACGAGTGATGATTATAGGGGGCTTAGGTTTATTTTTGGAACCAGAAGGTCTGTCTATAGGTCTTCTTGTCATTTCTTCTTCTCCAGTGGTCGACAATAGCTCTTCCACCTCCACGGCAGTAGTAGAAACACTGTAATTTTCATCCCGATCTCACTTTAAGCTGTAGTTTATATTGCAGTTTTCGCTTTGTTCATCTTCAAGATTCTGCTGGCGGTGCTCAAATGGGTGGTGGTGCAGCTGAAGATCTCTGGCATGAAATGGATGCGGCAAAGGACGACTCTGAGCTGTTAATTGATCCATCACTAGACTTCAAATACCTGTCTGCTTCTTCAAATTATATAGAATCTTGAAGAATAGATGCAAATTTAGACGCTAAACATGGTAAATTCTCTATCTTACTAGATGAGATTTGTTCTTGGTTGTTTTTTCTTCAGAGCTTGTTCTTGGTTGCTTTTTCTTCAGAGTTTTACCCCTGCCATTCTCAGTCATGTTTTTTAGGGATATATAATGCGTGCAGTCCAAAGTTTGGTTTTAATGGAGAAAACTGACAGAAAGTGTGAAAAGGGACCTCCGATGTTTATTTCTTTATACGTTGGGGACGTTTGGCGCTATTATTTTAGGTTAGGGGCATATCCCTAACGATTTTGAAACGTTGGAGACCTTTGATAAAATTATTCCTTAATTAAATATAGAAAATTAATTTAACATGGACTTCTATTAAATTAATTATACTCCAACTATTTTAATTGAATTAATTACCTGTTACCACACGATTATGATATGGCTGCCACGTCAGCAAGGGCCCCATCCAAGTCCAGCAAGGACCCCGTTCAAGATCCATTAAGAACCCCATCTGGGCCCTGCTAGGGCCTCGGAAGTTCCGATAAAACGCCAGAAGGCCCATCGCACGCCTTGGCCTTCGGCAGCCAGAAACCCGCGGGGCTTGTGGAAGGCCTTGGCACTCACGTGCGATCCACAGGGCCTCGTCAGGCTTTGTATCATTCATAATCAGCAAGCAACTCAATATGCCAGGATGACCAGAGAAGTAACTAAGGAAAGATTGCGTTGATTTGGCGCACGAATCCTCACATTGAAACTGAATCGTAATCTCCTAAAATCATGCAACGTGATAAACTCAAAGAAGGAAGATAATCTCGGAGATCTTTATCACATAAGGAAGGAGGAGCCGATTGAGTATCGAATTGATTTGTCCCCTAAATCAATTGGAACTCTTGCGCTATAAATACAACGTCTCCAATTGTTCCAAGGTACGCACTTTTTATGTTAAAGAATCCCACCCTAAACTCTGATCAAATCTGACTGCTTGTCTCTCCCACACCCTGTTATTTTTACCCCCGTGTATCTCCTATATACCGGAAGTTGACTTGATCGTCAGAGCGCCAACGATCGCTAGACCCTTTTCCTTCGGAGATCTTGGTACCTAACGATTGTCCTAGTGTGCAGGTAACATACGAGTTGGCAGAGGAGTGACTGGAGATCTGTTGACACGTGGATGTTGCAGGTTCCGACGTCAACAGATTGGCACCGTTTGTGGGAATCGAAAAACGTAACACGACCAAGAGCTTTTGGTAAAAACGTGTCTTCTACCCGAAAGAGCATGACATCCGAACATTCCACAGAAGAGGAGGTGGAGTCCCACCACACTAACCTGCGACAGGAGAGCGTTCAAGATCTGCAGAACGTCACCCGTCGTAGAAAGAGAAGACATCGACATAAATGGACGGTGGAACAGGAGAACCAGGACCTAAAGATGGATAACGCCCAGATGAAAGCCGCGCTTGAATTGTTAGAGAATCAATCCCTCCAAGATGGACCCAAGCGCAGCTGTGCCCGGAGGAGTCCTTCACCCTCTAGTTCACTAGACAGCCATGGTTCCTAAGATGAACCGTCCGTCTCTAACGGTCGAAACCCTCGTAACCCCGCCCCGAAGCCCCCGCAGGATGGTCAGAGAGGGAGACCTTTCCCTGTACGAGAAAGCTACCCCGTTCCTGCAGCTAGCGTGTTTGACAGGTTGGGAGTAGGGTCTTCGATTGCACCTCCCTGCCCGCACACAGCAGGCGCAGTGAACACAGCGAGGCCCGTACAGAAAAGAGAAAGGACCCGAAGAGTCACGAAAAGCCCGAGGAGGAAAAGGAAAGGCTGGAGTGTTACGAGGATGATGATGACAAGAACCTACCGTTTACCAACTATATGAAGGCAATGGAGGTGCCCGCAAACTTCCGAATGCCTCTCATGGACAAGTATAACGGAAGGGGTGATCCCACGGACTACATAAATACCTATAAGACGAAGCTCCAGGGCCAATCCCCCGTGGTGAAGTGTCAGAATTTCCATACCACACTCGCTGCTGACGCGAAGAGGTGGTACAATAAGTTGAAGTTGGGGAGTATCCGAAGCTGGCCACAACTAAAAAGGGAGTTCGTTAACACCTTCATTGGCAACCGGACAATGATTGCCGACATCGCTCAACTCAATGACATCCGGCAAAAGGAAGGAGAGACCGTCAAGAGCTACTTCAAGAGATTCAGCAACATCATCAACAAGATCGAAACGGTGACTGACGAGAAGGCCTTGAATGCACTAATAACTGGACTACACATGCGAACTCCCTTCTAGAGGGATGTTCAAAATAGCCAACCGAAAGTCTACAGCCAATTGGTGGACATGATCCAGCGCAAAATCCGATCAGAGGAGACGATTGAGAATAGAGAGAGGGGACCTATACAAGAGAGAGGGACGTCGCTCTCCAGAGCCTCGGTTCTCTCGCTTTCAGAGGAAGTGTTCTCCGGAACCAACCAACAACCACTACCGAAGGTTCAATCAGACGGAGGTAGCCCCTGCGCCCCGTCCCAGGGCACCAGTAGTGGCTCTCTTACTAGTCGTGACCCTGCCCAAGTTCTACCGTATACACAGAACTAGGGTGCATAACACGGAAAATTGCCCGAATGTAAGGGAGTTAATCAATCGCGGGAACCACGGGCAAGGCGAGAGGGATTAGCCGGCACGAGGACGTCGAGGACCACCCACACAAGGACGAAGACCTCCTCTCCGACGCCAGAATTATGGACCTCACCGCGACAGAAGAAGAAATGATGGGGACAGGGACTAACCAAGGGCGGATGGGCCCCAAGGAGCTCCCCATGTCCGAGAGATAAACACCATCATTGGAGGGCCATATGTTGGAGGGAACACAATGAACTCCCGACGCAACTACGTGAAGGTAGCCAAGGGAGAACCCCTAGAGAGTTGGCAAGTCCACGGGCATCGGCCTAGAGTGCCACCAATCTCATTCACCGAATAGGACAAGTTTGGCATACATTACCCACATTGCGATGCCCTAGTAGTCCACGCCGTTGTTGCCAAAAACGACCTGGGCCGAATGTTGGTCGATGACGGAAGCGCCGTGAACATTCTGTTCGACAGTGCGTTCGACCAAATGGACGTGGATCATGAACTGACGGCTATCTCAGACCCGCTATTTGGTTTCACAGTAGATAGCCTTGTCCCACGAGGAAAGATCACTCTGGTGGTGGACTTCGGAGAACCTCCTTGCCACCTCCGGAAGTTCATGGAGTTTCTGATAGTGGACGCACGCTCCGCCTACCATGGGGTTCTTGGGAGGCCCGTGCTGAAGGATTTACAGGCGGTTACATCCATACACCATCTGGCGATAAAATTTCCAACGCTCGGAGGGGTGGTCAAAATCTGCAGTAATCAGATAGAGGTAAAGGCATGATACATGAACGCGTTGCGAAAGGTTGCCAAACGTGAGAATATCACCCCATCAGTAACGACCGTACGCTCGGAGCCAACCTGATGCCGTATCACCAGTATTTCTATTTTTTGCACTGTTTTGATCTTTTTACAATTTTTTCTTGTCGGACGCCATGAACCTCGGCCCCGTCTAATAATATTCGTCGTTTATAAATCCGAAGTGTTCTTCATGCAAAGAGTACTAATGCAATCAAATCGGCAGCGAGGGAGTGTGGTTCGCGGCCAACTCTATCAACTCGCTGGGTAAATATTTTACGCGTAATCAAGCAAGTGCAATCGACTCGGCAGCGAGGGAGTGTGGTTCGTGGCCAACTCTATCAACTCGATGGATAAATATTTTACGCGTAATTAGACAAGTACGATCAATTCGGTAGCGAGGGAGTGTGGTTCGTGGCAAACTCTATCAACTCGCTGGATAAATATTTTACGCGTAATTAGACAAGTACAATCAATCCGGCAGCGAGGGGGTTTGGTTCGAGGCCAACTCTATCAACTCGCTGGGTAAACATTTTACGCGTAATCAAGCAAGTGCAATCGACTTGGCAGCAAGGGAGTGTGGTTCGCGGCCAACTCTATCAACTCTCTGGATAAACATTCAACGCATATTTAAGCAATTACGATCAATTCGATGGCGAGAGAGTGTGGTTCGTGACCAACTCTATTAAACTCACTGGGTAGGATATCAGACGCGCAAACATTTGAATAATCATAAAAGTTTCCACTAGTATTTCATGAATTAATTACATCAAAGAATTTTACAGCAGCATAATAAGGAGTTATCGCCTATATACATAATCCTACATCTCGGTGTAACTGGGGACCCCTAGTTTGGCTAGCAGACCCTTAGCCTTCGCCAGCTCGTTCAAAACTTTGGTCAGTTCTCTATCTTTGGCCTGTATCATACTTTGGCAAGACTTCAGCTGCGACTCGGCCTTCTTCTGGGCAACGATACATGCCTTCTAGATTGTCTGGGCCTTTGTAACATCATACGTGGCACGAGTCCGCGCGTCTTCAGAAAATACGAGTCGTGCCCGAAGACATTTGATTTCGGCCCTCATCGCTTCGGCATCTTCGTCCTCGCCAAGGATGGAATGTATCTCGTCAACCTTCATCTCCAGCATTTTGTACAACTCACAATTTAAAACGTGACTGTGGGAGGTGTACATTTCGGCCAGCTTCATCAACTCCGTTACCTCTGCGGTATCTGCCGCCTTCCCAAAGGAAGAAGTCCAATATTTGTGGACTGAGGTAGCTGCAAGGGCAACCGCTGAAGGTAACTTTTCTACGACTGACGGATTCAGCTTGTCTTGGCGGACCCCAATGTTGATATACTCACACCTGCCAGGAGGGGGAGAAATGGACGTCCGGGATGCTTGTTCTCCACTCTCGACCTTTGGTTTTCTTTTCACCGATGGCCTAACGTTCCCAGGAGGAGACACAAGTCTAGCAGGATTCGACGGGGATGGAATGTCGGCTCTTGCCTCTGGCGCTGGAGGAATATGGGGGCAACCCACCACCGCCTCTGGCTCTTGTAACATTGTGGGCTGGGAACTAGACATCATGGGTGACGCCAAGTGGGGAAGGGAGGCATCCTCCACGATCCCCCCACGCCTTATCTTAAACTTTGGGACTTTGGAGAAATGGAAGCCCGACATGACTAGCAATAGTCAGAAGTCCGGATATGACGACAGAATAGCAGGGAAGATGGTGATTTAGGGGAGCCCTATCACAATATATAAGCCCAACGGGATACCAATAGTTGGGTGGGCTAGCACGTGGCGGGAGACTAAAAGTACATTCAGTAAACCTTAGGGAGATACATCGAGCGCATGGGGACGCGCGGCACGTGATTGTGAACGCCAAGGCGTGATAGCAATACCACCGACGCCCGCCCACGATAAAGTAAATTTGTTAACGTTCGCCCCAGCCTCGTCGGAATTCCTACATAGCGAGGAGGTATCGATTGTGGCTTGCGAACCACTCCGCGCCACCTGGGGCGTGTTTGGTGGCCTTGGAATTGTGCCAGTGATTTCGTAAGCGACACTGGATGTCAACGAAGCCCGAAACAAATATATAAAACATAGGTATCACAAACAAGATGATGACACATGCACAAATAAGAAGGTAACTCAACACGATTTTATTAAATCCAGAATACAGTACAGAAACAGATACAACTGAAATATGTTCTAACACCCCGTCGCCTTATTGGATCGGCACATAAGTGGGGTAACTAGATCTACTGAACATATCTCCTGGTCTACGTTAGCATCGTCCAGGTTGGGGGGACCTGACTTCACCATGATTGGAAGTCTCCCAAACCAACCTGAGTTGATTTGATGGCTAATTAGGCCATACTGCTTAAAAAGGCCGTTGACGCCTTTTTGGCACTGGGAGACCCCCCCAGCTCCATCAACCGTTCAGGACAGGGTCGGGCTAAGACTGCTAAGCCTAAATCTCCACCCTATACGTTTGGTCTCCTGAACGTTGATTGGCCAGGCTTTTGGTCCTTTGAATGTTGATTCTCAGATTAACAGGCATCTTGAATGCCTGTTCTCCAACCGTACTACTATCACACATTGTTATACTCGTCCCGATCACACGGCATTGGCAGGTTAGATACAAAAGGCTCACGGTGGAAGAGCCTTGGTACGTTTGCATCCTATTTATAAGTACTACGTTGAAAATGGATACAATACAATGAATACAGTCATCACATGGGGATTTGGACCACCACGCTACTGTTCTACCTCTCCAAAGCATTGAAGACGCTTACTCCCCAGAATCCATCAGATGTCTGCGCCATTATTGCCAAGGGGGTGATTCTTAGATTTGAAACATTCCCCCCACGCGCAATTACCCATATAATTGAAACGTCGGGATAGCGAAAATTCAAGTACAATACTTCAATCAATTTTGTTTCATTAACATAGGCAAAACCGGATAACAATTACAAAAGTATGAGTGTCCCGCCGCCTCTTTAAGGGTCGGCACATTGCAGGCCTTCCTCAGTTGGAGGGGGTATTTGCTCATCCACTGCACTAGGTCCGGCATCAGGAGCTTGAGCTTCAGAGGGGTCCTGCTGAAGGAAAGAAAGGTCCCACTCCGGATGGACCTCCGCGATGCGCTCCACCAACTGCTCACCACCAGCGGTCATCAGACGGTGGGCGAGGTCTTGATACTCGGGTGTTTCCACGAACGCATCCTGATAGGCCTCCACCGCCCTGGCCCCGGCAACCATACATTCAGCTCGGACCCTCTCCAGTTCCAGCCTCGCGTCTGCCAGCAACTTCCATTCCTTCGCGACAATGATCTCCAACCTGCTGGTCGCGGCAGCTAGGGCTTTCTCGGCGGTAAGGGCCCGGTCCTCGGCCTACTTCTGAGCCTCCTCGACATTCCTCTGGACCTCCTCGGCTCGCTTCAGAGAGGCCTCGACAGCCCGCTTCTGTTCGCGGGCGTCCTTCAGACACTCTTTTGAGGCCTTCAATTCAATCTTATATTTTCCCTTCACGTCCGCCTACCTCGCCACTGCGGAGTCAAGCTTGAATTGAAGCCCCATCTTCTCAGACTTGAGCTGCGCCTTCTCGAGCCGCACAGCCTTCAGCTCCTCGGCCAGCTTGGCGGACTTGGCCCCTTCCTCGTGGCATTGGCCATCATAATTTTCCAAAGTACTGAACAATTTCTTGTTCAGTACCAGGCCCCGTATCAGGTTCATCTCTGCCATCTTCAGCCTTTCTCGAACAGTGGCCCCATCGGTGGCCTTCTCCTACTTCTGGGTCCAGTACTTATGCACGCTCGTCGCCATCATTGCAGGGTGGACCGGGAGCATATCCATAACGGAGGTTTCCAATTCTCCCTGGCGTTGAACTATGCAGACGGGGCTCCCCTGGCCGGACGAGGGACTGGGTTTCTTTGCACCCTCGGTTCGACCCGACTTACGTGCATCCCCTATGAACTCCCATACGAACGGGAAAGCCTTCCTCTTTCGTAAACCCACATAGCCCGTATCCTCGGCAATGCCCTTCTCCTTGTCCTTGGATGGAGTGGGGCTGGGAGATGGAATGGCCGCCGAAGATGGGGGCGGAGGGGGAACGTCCTTACTGGAGGCGGATTTTGGTGGCGTAGCAGTCGGGATGTCTTGCGATGGCCCAGGCACCTCCGTCACCGGTGTCTAGACAGAAGGACCCTCTCTACTGGTGGGACGGGCAAGGTGGAATGTAGGGACGCTTTTGAACCTAAAAGTTGTTAAGCATAGACATAAGTACGCGACGCGTCTAGATAATTCTCCACTATAGCACCAGCATATCAAGACGAGTAAGACTTACACATTAGTCCGCAGCTGGCCAGTAGGTTATCATCTTTCAACAGGTTCCCGAGGCTCCGAAAGTCACTACTGAGAGATCGAACCTTCTCCCACTTCGACCTCAGCTCCCTCTGGTTTCTCTTCGGGATTGGTGGTTTCTCGCAATCTGCAAAAGCAAGCAAATACATTAAGTCAGGAACTGTAAACAAAATTCCACACCAATGCGGCAGTTTATACCAAGTTCTCCGAACTACCGAGGGATAGACACGTGAGGAAGAGGGTCCTCTGGCACAAATTCCAGTCCCCGCCAGCGAAGATAAATCTCTCTTTCCAATTGTGCACCTTGTTGGGACTATCGGTGGCCGTCCTCCACTTCTGACCCGACCGGAGAGATATGTTATACCAACCAGTAGACCGACAAGGCCGATATATAGACTCAAACTCCCTGGGAGACAAGTCTCTTCCCGCCTCGGCAACACTCCACAAAATGTATGAGGCAACCATCTGCCCCCAGCCATTCAGCGTTATCTGACAGAGAGCCAGGTTCCAATCTCTTAACACCTGGTGAAAGAAGGGATGCATTGGTAGGCGAAGGCCTTGCTACATCGCAGGTTTGTAGATCACCACATATCCTTCGGGGGGATGGTCGACACGTTCTTCTAAGCCTGGGGCTCTGAGCGTCACGGTCGCAGGAATGTCATAGGACAACTGTATGTCCTCCAACTCCGCTTCAGTGATCCTCGACTGAGCCATGGACGCTTCAGTTGCCGACCACTTTAGCTCCTCGTCGAGAGCCCTCGCGGCCGGGGCATCCCTCTTGTCAAGAGATCCCCTCATTTCGGGCACCCCAGCGTCGGGCCTCTCCTTCACCGCTGTCTCTTTCGTCGGCACAGACGGACAAACCTTTATCCTACTCGTTGACGGAGCCGACAGGCTTTCGATAGGAGGCTCTGGATTTACCCCTCCTACAACTTCGGAAGATGAAGATGATGTGGCAGCCGATGAGAAAACGCTCCCAATAATACTAGGGTTTGTGGGAGCTTCAGAAGGGTTCTGTGAATCGTCGTTTTCGGACAACATTTTGCTATCCCCATGTTATGGAATCGTACAGTAACTATGAAAATAAACAACGAAAACAAATTTCAACTGCTTTTAGCGTGCTTACCTCGAAAGTACGACTAAAATGACACACCCAGTAGGAGCTCCTCGCTTATCGGCAAAGTAATCACAGTGAGCACGAAGGTAAGAAGAAGTCGTAATGTCTAGGAGGAAGCCTGGTTTTATAGTGGTGCACTCTCATATCCACAGTCAAAATCCCAAACATCCCATCTAATCATGCGGACAGTCGACACGTGTTTTCAATTGCATTGCAGGCGGGAAAGCAAAACCCAAATGTTTAGTGAACCGAGGACGCACGCGCCCCACACGCGCCCCCGTTTTCTGCCACACACAACCGCATTAATTGCATACACCTTCTCACTCATGATTGCCTGACCAGGGAAGGACAGTCTTGATTGACAGAATCACACCAACAGGGGACACGTCGCCATTGGTCTGGCTCCTTGAAGCCCTCACCCGTCATGAATGTTCGGCTTCGGACTTGGGAGACTATACTGGGTAGGTTGAATCACTTCCCGCCGAACCACTTTGAAACCATATTTCACGCGAAGCGCATCAGCATTCTGTTCCTACAAAGCACATCAACATTCTGTTTATTCTCAAAGTCCCACGCCCATTATGAATAATAGGCTTAGGCTTGGAGGACTATTGTTACCACACGATTATGATATGGCTGCCACGTCAGTAAGGGCCCCGTTCAAGATCCATAAAAAATTCCTCAAAAGTTCCGATAAAACGCCAGAAGGCCCATCGCACGCCTTGGCCTTCGACAGCCAAAAACCCACGGTACTTGTGGAAGGCTTCGTCACTCATGTGTGATCCATAGGGCCTCGTCAGGCTTCGTATCATTCATAACTAGCGAGCAACTCAATATGCCAGGATGACCAGAGAAGTAACTAAGGAAAGATTGTGTTGATTTGGCACACGAATCCTCACAAGAAAACCAAATCGTAATCTCCTAAAATCATGCAACGTGATAAACTCAAAGAAGGAAGATAATCTCGAAGATCTTTATCACATAAGGAATGAGGATCCGATTGAGTATCGAATTGATTTGTCTCCTAAATCAATTAGAACTCTTGCGCTATAAATACAACGTCTCCGGTTGTTCCAAGGTACGCACTTTTTATGCTTAAGAATTCCACCCTAAACTCTACTCAAATCTCTGCCTGCTTGTCTCTCCCACACTCCGTTATTTCTACCTCTGTGTATCTCCCATATACCGACAGTTGACTTGATCGTCGGAGTGCCAACGATCGCCGGACCCTTTTCCTTCGGAGATCTTGGTGCCTAACGATTGTCCTAGTGGACATGTAACATACGAGTTGGCAGAGGAGTGACTGGAGATCTATTGACACGTGGACGTTGCAGGTTCCGACGTCAACATTACCCCTTCAACATTAATTAATAGAACCAGTTAGATTTCCAATGGGTTAGAATCCCTTTTATTTTATTAGAACATTGAGCGACTCAACAAGTCCTAATAAAAATCTAGGCAGACACTCTTATCAATCACATCTCTATGTGACTCCTAGATCATCAAGTAGACAATTTATTGTCGCACACATCTTATTTGTTTACTTGATTGTGCCCCTAAAATTTTATTTTCTTAAGCAACTCAACAAAAAATAAAATTCTAATTAAATTCAACCCATTGTTCAAAAATATCGAATGTTTCATAGTGATAAACATATCCATGAGTGAGCAGTCTTGAGCGACTCAACAAACTGACATCGATAATAGACTTTGATTTTTTACTATAACAATAGAAAACACATTGTATTAATACTAATTTAATATTTTGATTTAGATGAGTTTGTCTCATCATATTTATGTTTATTAACTAACATCCAACATGCAATCAATTATACAAAAGAATAATTGTGGGCGATTATGAACTTTATCTATATAGTCTTCTCGAGCCAACCAATATATCCAACTAATATTATAAGATCATTGAATTAAATATTGTCGTGAACCTAAAGTTTGTTAATACAAGAAATTTTATGCTTTGACATATTGTTTAGATCACTTAGATTATAGAAATGACGATAATTGTCACGTACCTATTGTACATACACGCATCTGATGACAAATATAACTCATATTGACGTCCTGGAAGAACAATCCGTTAACATTATATCTGATAAATTTAATTGGTACAATAGGTACGGATTGTCCAATATGTACAATAGTTTGAGAAGCATATGAATTGTTTGAATAAATGGTGAAAATAATACGATGTGGCCATCAGATAGAGTAATAGAGAAAAAGAGTGGGAAAATTAACTGGATTGATGTCTTTTCAACCTTATTTGCATATGTGGCATCGATAGAAAAGAATTTGGACGGGTCTTTATAAATCAATTAGTTGTGTGATAGTGTGTGAAAGCTGTGGTGCAAATCACTATACAATGATTATCCCTTAAATACCATTACTGCAGTAAATCACCATACAAATGCTTGTCCCTTGAATACCATTATTGCAACACCTACTGAGCCAATAAATTATGTATGAAATGATAGTTTGGGATTTATTGAGTCGGTGTGGGAAGTTATTTAGATAGGTGATGATTTCAAGCATGTTTAATATTTGTGTTGAATGTCTTTGGTTATCAGGTGGAATCTAGACATTAGATGTATGCTAGGAAACTGATCCCATCTACTCGGCCAAGCAAAAGGTATTACACCAGTCATGACAAAAAGGAACAAGTTGCAATGTCATCATGAGTGAAAGCTACCATTTAAAATATCTTACACCAGTCTGACAAAAAGGGAACAGTAGGAATATCACCGATATCTTAGCGAAACATCTACCTACAAGTAAGAAAAAAGTGAATAAAAGCAGGTGCATGAAACAGAAGACGCACTGCAAGCCTGACTAAGCCTTGGACACTAAATTTGAGGATATAGAAAAGTAATGTGTTTGTCTTACCTAGTAGAAGCATGAAGGTGAGGACACTTAAATGTAGGAAAAATCATCACAGATTTTGATAGTTGCCCTATTGGTTAGACTCAACCAAATTTGAGTGGGAAAAGAATAAGTGTTTTGAGTGTAACCTTAGAATTAACATATATGGTGAGAGATTGAATCAAGATGAGAGTCTGCATCTCACGAGAGAGAGAGAGAGAGAGAGAGAGAATTTGACCATTGAGGGTCAGAATATAACCAACTTAAAGGCTCATGATGATTGAATTGACTTTACACATACATCAGTTGAGCATCGAATAAGTAAAAATTAATGATGTTATCATTAATTATAAGCATTTTATGAATTGATTGAGTAGTTTCATAAGCTTGAGGCAAATACGACAGGCTATGTAATGAAATGATTTTTATTGTTATTTGTTTGTGTGTTTGAGTAAATAATCTTGCTCGGGACGAACAATGATTTAAGTTTGAGGGAATTTGATAAGTATATTTTACACGCTTATTATAGCTTATAAACTTGATACACATTGAAAAATTGAGCGGTCATTTTAGATAAATCTATAATTTGTAGGTAAATGGAGCAAAAATGAAAAGTTCAAGCTAAATTAGAGTTGATCGAAAGCAATTGAAGAATGACATAATGGCACGAAAGTGATAAGAACCATTAAGAGAGTCATTAAAGGAATGTCTCAAGTTTCATGAGTGAAATTGAACTTACGAAAAGTTTGAGGATTGATTTGTACACTTCTAGAGGTTTGGGAACTAATTTGAAAGATTTTAGAAAAGTAATAGGATCAATGTTGAAGGTTGGGAATGAAAAGGACTATACTTGTATGAAAAACTTGAAGTAGGGAACAAATCGCGAAACTCTGAAAGATGAAGGACCAAATTACAAATTGACCAAAAGTTGGTCAACTGAATTCTGTTTGCCATGGTTCGGCAACAGTAAGTAAACTAGTTGGACTGCGGCAAATATATAAAATGTTGTTTGCCGTAGTTTGCATACTGCAACCCGTTTGGGCAACATTCAAATTTTTTTAATATGTGTAGGGGTATTTTTGTCCTTTTTCTATACACCAGTTTCAAGATAAATTAAATACTACATAAAGACCTAATCTAAGTCAAAAGAAGGGGGGCCGAACATAGAAAGGGGGGGATCACGACGAAAGTTTGAAGTCTTTGGTTTAAAGACGATGAATTCTTTGTGCAAGATATTCAATTCTTTCTCATATTTTCTTTAAACCCGATTATGAATTCCAATTTACTCTTATGTTTTTCTTTTTTTATGATGAGTATCTAAACTAATAGTTGGGACGAACGATATATAATCTAATTTTGAATTTTTAATTTCAATTCTGAAGTTTTGTGTGATTAATGGATTTATGCATTGATTTTAATTCTTTCCTTCATGCTTGAATTATTTGATCACTAATTCATCGATTTTTAGATTTTAACGAGCCGAGAGGTGAGTTATAAATTTATACTACGTAGTAAAATTCGACAATTGAGTAAAATATAGCTAGAGATGTACTTTTGTCATTGTTGCGATCTTTAATTGAATTTTTAGGTGCTTAAATGTATTTAATTAAGGCTTATTCAGATTCACATAAAGATATAGTGAGTTGACTTAATGAAATACGATTGATTAAACTCGAGAGAGGTATTGATTTAATTAGTAAATTCGACCGAATACAATTTTAAAAATTGACTTGAGAGACGATATTAAATGTGATATTTATACTTTAATTATCATATTTATTTGTTTAATTACTTTTCTTTTCTTAATTAAGACGATAGTCCGGATTTTTTAGGTTTACTTTACTACTTGTTTAATTGACATCGTACACTTGTAATCTAATCACAACAAATACCTTATAACTTGGGGTCGTGGATTGAACAAAGTGACAAAGAAGGATATCAAAGAAGTGGGAAAGGCTTTGTGTGTTACGTGATGCAAGTCTTTTATCAAAATCTTTTAAAAAAAGAATTATTTACAAATATCTTGATGGAAATTCATCAACAATTTAAATATATGTATGTGTTTTTAATAAGGCTTTGTAATTTTGTCTCAATGATAGATTTAGGACACAACATGTCTTAGGCCTCATTTGAGATTGATTAGGTATTTAGCAAATTTATCAAAAATTAATATAGAATAATATGTATTATATGACAGTATTTTTGAAAAGTACCAAATTAATAGCTTTTAAGATTCTGTATTTAGCTTCTCCGATTATTTATAATCAAAATATCAATTTAAACTGTAATTAATTAAATTAATTAATTTTTACTATATGGACTATGCTTTTATTTGGTAATTTTATAAATTTGAGATTTAATAGATACGCTTTTTTTTCATTTTTAAATAAGCAAAGATGAATACATTGTTTTAGAAAAAAAATATTTGATAATTTTGCGTATTGTTATAAAAGTGGAAATAAATATTACAATACTACCAATAAAAAAAAAAATTCAAAGGAACGTCAATGTCCATTTTAATAAATGTATACAAGTATAGCAATAAATCACTTTTATTTACTAAATATTAAAATGCTAATTTTAAAATATACAATTATTTTGAAACAAAAGTTTATGAAACACTTAATTGATTTTTCATATAGTTGAATATTTTTTTTTTTCAACACAACAAAAACTAATTATCTTAAGTTCAAGATTCCCTAGAGGAGATTATATTGAATTTACCTTTAACATGTTCTTTCACGAACATTCAGATTCAATTTTTCCTTAAATGTCTTGTACTTGCAAATTTTTTATAAATATATAATAATGAAACTTGATCTCATAACATACATCTACTCTAATAACATGTAAAACCAGCCCATCATTTACATAAAATAGTACGCGTTCAATTTTTATTCTGCACATTATTTCTCATGCTTTGGAAGTATTGTAAACCCATCATGTGACATGGATTGGAATTTGAGGCTATTTTCTTTTGTCTTTTATGGGACTTAGACTTTAAAGGTATGCCATAAAAAGAAGATTATATTTTGGTGATTACTAGGTGTGTGTTTGATTGAAGGAGAAAGAAAGCATCATCAACGAGGGAATTATGTATCTTTATGCATGGGGACAGAAAGCCACTCTTCCTCTTTCTAAAACTATATTTTTAATTTTTTTGAAAAAAATTAAGGTCGAGCCCTTCAATAATTCAGGTAGCACAGTTTTGAGTTTTTAACCTTTAAAATTGAAGTTTTAGATCTTAATATATTTAAAATATGTAAATTTGAATCTATACATGATGAATATTGTCAATGTAAAAGTTAAAATCACACTTGATTAAAAGCTGAATGTTGAGTAATTTGATAATTTTGTACTCCAATTTTAGTCACGCATGCGATTTTAACATTCACGTTGACAATTTTTGTAACATGGGACCTATATTAAAAGATTTAAATAGGTTGGAGATCTAGAATTTAATTTTTGAAGGTTAGAGACCTAAAGCCACTAATTGAAAGGAGCCCAACCTTAATTTTTCCTAATTTTTAAAAATTAATTGTGTCACACCATGAGCATGTGTCGTAGGGTTGACATTTGAATCAGAATCAAACCTCCTGAATCGAAACCGGAGGTTTTGGTCCGGTTCCAAAAATATAAAATTAGGAATCAAAACTAAGAATCGAGAAACGACCGGGTCTAGGTCAGTTCTTAATTCTTGAACTAGAACCATGGGTATTCGACTCTGGAACCGAATATGTCAATTTTTATAATTTTTTATTTTCTACAATTTATTCACCCTTACTAAATGACCCAACTCAACACCACGGTACCAAAGACAAGAGTCCAACTGTCAAGGACCCAAACCAAATGCTCATAATCCACCATCTCTAAACCTAAACTCAATTGCCTCAATTCTAAATATCAAAATTCCAAATTCTCAATCGATATTTTCTTAGTTGCACAAAACAAATATTGTCGTCTATCTCCACTCTCGCTCAACACATAGTGATATGTCGAATGTGAAACTCCTCTGTAATCGAAACGAATCTTCAATTTTAAGAGATAATTTCTTTTTTTCTAACCATAATTTACATGTTTTCAATCTATTCTTTTAGTTAATGTTAATATGTTTCAGAAATTGTTTTAATATCTAACGCATTTTAATATTAACGGGTTTGCAATTTTTTTTCTTTTCAAAACATGTAGTCAACTCATGATTTTAAAAGAAAATGTTATGGGCGTCAGTTCTGGTTCTAATTTGGTTCTAATAATTACATGGACCCGAATAGTTCTATTTACGAAATGCTAGAAATACACGAATCGACCCACCCGACACCCAGACCTAATTTGTAGCTAAGTAATTTTTTATTTTTTACATGTCCAGATAAGTTAAAAAAAAGTTATTGAAATGATTGATAAATAAATCTATAACTTTTTATGTAGAAGATGGTAAGAATAAGTTCAAAGCAGAAAATGAAGCGATTGTTTTCTACCAAGGAGGGTTTGAAGCTTCTCCGGTCCATAAGCTCAGTTTCTAACTTCTCCCTTTTCCTCGATCAAAAAGAAGTTATAAGACCATAAAGCTGTTATTCGTGAAGAAGATGGAATATTATAGACTAATCCTAAGATATGAATCAAGTTCGAGAAATATGGTAGTTATTTGCTTAGATCTATTTCATCTGGTATTATTTCTCATTTTCATAGTATTGTAAGTCTTACTTTCACAAAAAAAATATCTTACTTATTTGAACTTTGAATAATTTAAAAATAAGTTATTTTAAAATTTACTTATTATTTTATAAGCGAACTTTTTAACCTTTACCAAACATGAAATATAATTTCAAAAATCAACTTCCACTCTATTTTTGATACCTTTCAAGTTGTCCCGTCAACTGAATTGAGAAAAAGTCACTCTCTTGTTTCAATTGCTCATTTTCCTTGTAACCTTTTCTCTTCTGAGTTCAACCTAATAAATTTAATATTGTAGATTAACTATTCATGTGAGAAATTCTAAAAGTAGTCTACATGCTTTACCCTTGCTTTATGGCACATGATTGAGTTTAATTAGCGTACTAAAACTAAGTAAAGTTTGAATTAGATATTATCAAATTAAATTTTAAATAGTTTGATTCGTTTGCTAGTCGTTTTCTTTTTCTCAAACATTGAATCCGCGACTTTTGTCATAGAAAATTTAACATCAACCACCAAGTATCAATTAGAACGGGTGGGTGTTCCAATCAAATACTATCAATGATTTGAAAAAAATAAATATTTCGAAGATATTTGATACAATGAGAAGATCAAAAGGAGAGGAAGAGAAAAAGATATAGAAGATATTTATTTGCTCGTTTTTAACAAAAAAGATCATAGAAAAGGAAATAAGTGAATTCTTTTATTTAATTAAAATACCCATTTTTAAAATACATAAAAAGGTTATTTTCATTCTATTTTCCTTCACGCCACAAAAGGGAGGGAAAATGAGTGTAGAATGAAAACAATTTTCTTCTCGAGTTTCAATTCAATTTACTTTTGTCTCTAACCAAATGCAGCCTTAGATATTTTTTATATTTTCTTGAGAAATTATTGAACAATAAATTCATGGACTTGCTCAAAAGTTATCGTCAGCGACAATAAAAAAACTGTTTGGGGGCGGGTGTTTGGAAAGATAACATGAGGACCAATTGTGCAATTATAAGGTAAATTGAAGCATTTAGTCCTTACCTTATATAATCCCTGCCAATTGGTCTCTAACCTCTAAATTTTGTTGGAAATGGTCCATTGGACGACCACTTTGAATGAGAAATCATGGGCCGGGTCTTGTAAAGCTTTAATTTTTTTGGATAAATTCTATTCAAATTAATTTCCTCTTCCGTCCAAATGATCAGCTTGCTAAGTGGTGTTGATGCACGGTTTCTTCATAACTGTGCATGAAGTGGGAGAGTGGGAAGGTTCAACCGCCACCTCCATTATGTGTCTTCAAACCGTCCCTTCCTCATCCATAAATAGAGCACTCGGTTTTTCATACAAACACACAGAAATACAGACATACAGTACACAGTCCAGAGCATATACGCATACATACAATCTGTTTTCTGCCCATTTCATCGTCTTTCCTTTTCTGCATTCAAAGAGTTCCATTTCTTCTGGTTCGCTGTTCTTGCAGTGTTCGGTGCTAACCTGCAAAGTTATTCGATCGTTGTATCTTGGGAGACCCTTTACCAAATACGGTAAGCATCGTGTGGTGGGGTAAAATCGTCTTAAGGACAGAGAACCAAGTTCTCGCCTCGATCGTTATTATTCTTTTCGGATTCTGTTCCGTTATTTTATATGTTTCTGCAAATAATATTCATTTCAGTTTTTGGCCTGTTTTCAATCTGCGAATTATTTCTTTGCTGATCTTATGAAACAGAAAATGAGACTCCAACAACAACTTAAGACGTTTTTGTTTTTTTGATGATTACTTTTATGGTTTTTAATTCTGTTCCCGACAAATTGGTTATTCGCACGACAAACTGAAATGCCTGCTGATTCTGTGAAATTTTTGTATTATACTGATTCTGTGAAATTCTGAAAATATAATGCCATGCATAGTCTAAAACTGTAATACAGAAATAATAATTATACTATTCATGTTTCATGCAATTTTTCGAATCTCTATTGCTGTCACTGTAATGCCGTGCATACTGAATTTTAGATTCCAGTCCTCTTTGTTCTGTCCAGATTAACTCAGTGTTTTAAATCTGTGCATGTTTAGTGATTGGGCTTCTTTTAATTTAATATATGAAAGTGGATTATGCATGCTTCTTTTGGAATTTAAATAAGCTATTCAAGTTTGTTTGTTCACTGTTGGGTTTCCTTTTTAATATTCATTTCATGCAAATTCATATTCCATGCAAGTTTGCTGTGCATTTTCCATGCAAATTTCTGAAATTCTAATGCATGTAAGTGTGCTGTGCATGTTTCCAATTATCCAAATGTTCCTTTATAATTCCGAAAGCGTGAATTTCATGTTTATGTTCCTGAAATTTCTGAATTACTGTGAATGATCCATATAGTACTGTTTTGCATGCTTTCTGTAAAAAAAAAAAAAAAAAAAAAAAAAAAAATTTTACAAATATGCATGGTTTCTTTCAACTGCTGAATTTGTATTTTTTCTAACTTTTGCACATTTTGGTTTGGATTTCAAAACTGAACTTGTTGATCTTCTGTTTTGAAAAGAGAAATGGCGAACACTGTTGGGACTAATGCAATTCTCCCTACTATGGCATCTACTGTGATGCCTACTCTGATACCTACTGTGACGCCTACTGTGGCTGGTCCGTCTGCTTCGACTCATGTTCCTCACGGGGAGAAACCTGAAAAATTTAATGGGGTCGATTTTAAGAGATGGCAGCAGAAAATGCTGTTTTACTTGACCACGCTTAATTTGGCAAAGTTTCTCACGGAGGATCCTCCTTCGGTTCAACAAGGAGAAAATAATCGAGCTTCGGTTATTGCCTTGGACGCATGGAAACATTCTAACTTTTTATGCAAAAACTATGTACTGAATGGACTGAATGATTCATTACATGGTGTATATAGCGTAATGAAATCTGCAAAAGAATTATGGGAATCTTTAGAGAAAAAATATAAAACAGAAGATGCCGGAACTAAAAAGTTTCTTGTCGGTAAATTTCTGGACTATAAAATGATTGACTCTAAATCTGTTATTTCCCAAGTTCAAGATTTGCAGGTACTCCTCTATGATTTACATGCTGAAAAATTGACTGTAAGTGAGTCATTCCAAGTGGCAGCTGTAATTGAGAAACTCCCACCTTCATGGAGAGATTTCAAAAATTACCTCAAACACAAGCGGAAGGAAATGAACTTGGAGGAGTTGATTGTGCGCTTGAGGATAGAAGAAGACACTAAAAAGTCTGAAAGGAGGAATGGGGGACCAAGCATGGAAGCTAAGGCAAACATTGCTGAATCGAGTTCAAAGAAGAATATGAAAATGAAGCACTCAAGTTATGCTCCTAAGAAGATTCAGAACAACCAGAAGAACAAGAAGTTCAAAGGGGATTGCTACAATTGTGGCAAACCTGGACATCGCTCAATTGATTGTCGCAAGCCTAAAAAACAAAATGATCGTGCACATGTAGTTGAAACTGATAATCTGACTGAGGGTGTTCAAGAAATGCACCTTTCTGCTGTAATATCTGAATGTAATTCTGTTGGAAATCCCAGGGAATGGTGGGTGGACACTGGTGCTACTCGCCACATATGTGCTGAAAAGAACATGTTTTCTGATTACAAAACTATCAACGGAGAACAACTGTTCATGGGAAATTCCTCAAGCTCAAAGGTTGAAGGACAAGGAAAGGTGACCTTGAAGATGACGTCTGGCAAGGAACTCGTCCTCAACAATATGCTGCATGTACCAGATATTCGGAAAAATCTTGTTTTTGGTTCTCTTCTTAGCAAGAATGGGTTTAAGTTAGTATTTGTATCTGACAAATTTGTACTAACTAAGAATGGAATGTATGTGGGGAAGGGATATATGACTGGTGGGATGTTCAAGATGAACGTCCTTACTATTGTACCCAAATTGAACAAGATTAATGAAGCTTCTACTTCTGCGTATATCGTTGAATCTTCTTGTTTATGGCACAACAGATTAGGACACGCAAACTTTAAATCTGTGTGCAAATTAATGAACTTAAATTTGCTACCTTCTTTAAGTTTCGATCCTAATCACAAATACGAAACTTGTGTTGAGGCTAAGTTAGCCAAACGACCGTTTCCTTCTGTTAAAAGAAATACTTCACCTTTGGAATTAATTCACAGCGATATATGTGACTTGAAATTTGTACAAACTAAAGGTGGGAAAAAGTATTTCATTACATTCATTGACGATTGCACTCGGTACTGCTATGTTTATTTATTAAGAAGCAAAGATGAGGCTTTGGAAATGTTTAAACATTATAAGAATGAAGTTGAAAATCAACTTAGCAAAACAATAAAAATTGTTCGAAGTGATAGAGGTGGAGAATATGGAGCGCCGTTTGAAGAATTTTGTTCTGAACAAGGCATTATTCATCAAACAACGGCTCCTTACTCACCTCAATATAATGGTATTGCGGAACGTAAGAACCGCACGCTTAAAGAAATGATGAATGCTATGTTGATTAGTTCTGGTCTACCCCAGAATTTGTGGGGAGAAGCTATCCTCTCGGCAAATCACATTCTTAATAAAATACCACACAAAATAAAGGATCAAACACCTTACGAGTTATGAAAAGGTCACAAACCTTCATATAAATACCTGAAAGTGTGGGGGTGTTTGGCAAAGGTAGAAGTGCCAAAACCTAAACAAATAAAAATAGGACCGAAAACTGTAGATTGCATATTTATTGGATATGCTCATAACAGTAGTGCATATCGCTTTCTTGTGCACAAGTCTGAGATCACTGATATACATGAAGATACTATCATTGAATCAAGAAATGCAAGTTTCTTCGAACATGTCTTTCCTCGTAAAGACAAAATTGATGTAAGTGTAACAAAACGAACTTACGATACTACAAATGATAGTGAAATGAAGAAGAACCCAGACGCAGTAAAAGGGCTAGAAAGTCTACGTCCTTTGGTTCAGAATTTCTAACATACATGATCGAAAATGAACCTAAGACATTCAGTGAAGCAATGTCAACACCAGATGCTCCTTTTTGGAAAGAAGCTATCAATAGTGAAATTGAGTCAATAATGCAAAATCACACTTGGGAGTTGGTTGATCTCCCACTTGGAAATAAACCTCTAGGTTGCAAGTGGATTTTCAAGAAAAATTTGAAATCAGATGGATCTATTGATAAATACAAGGCTAGATTGGTAGCAAAAGGATATAGACAAAATGAAAGTCTTGATTTCTTTGATACTTACTCACCAGTAACGAGGATTATTTCGATAAGAATCCTCATTGCAATTGCTGCGATACACAATCTCGAAATTCATCAAATGGATGTTAAAACAGCATTTCTAAACGGTGAGTTAGAAGAAGAAATATACATGGAGCAACCTGAGGGATTTGTTGCTCATGGACAAGAGAAAAAGGTTTGCAGACTTGTTAAGTCATTATATGGTTTAAAATAGGCGCCAAAGCAGTGGCACCAAAAGTTTGACAAAACGATGTTGTCAAATGGATTTAAAATTAACGAGTGTAACAAATGTGTGTACAATAAAAGTACTCCCACAGCATATGTCTTAGTATGTCTATATGTGGATGATATGCTAATTCTAGGTAGCAATCATGATATTATAATGTCCACTAAGAAAATGCTAACAAAACATTTTGACATGAAGGACATGGGTGTAGCAGATGTAATTCTTGGAATTAAAATTTCTAAAACACCAGATGGCCTTGTTCTCTCACAATCTCATTATGTTGAGTCTGTGCTAAAGAGGTTTGGAGTCTTTGATGAAAGTCCTGTCAAAACTCCGGTAGACACAAGTCTACACTTAGCCAAAAATAGAGGTGAACCTATACATCAATTAAGATATTCTCAGATTATTGGAAGTCTGATGTATTTAATGAACTGCACACGTCCAGACATTGCGTTCGCGGTTAATAAATTGAGTAGGTTCACATGTAATCCAAGCAATGATCACTGGAAGGCATTGAATAGGGTACTTCGATATTTGAAGCATACCTTAACATTTGGATTACATTATATGAGATATCCAGCAGTATTAGAAGGATATTGTAATGCAAATTGGATATCTGATATGAAAGATTCTAAATCCACAAGTGGTTACATTTTTACACTTGGTGGTGCAGCTGTGTCCTGGAAATCTTCAAAGTAAACTTGCATAGCTCGATCAACAATGGAATCGGAGTTTATAGCATTAGATAAAGCTGGAGAAGAGGCAGAATGGCTTCATAACTTCTTAGAGGATATTCCGTGTTGGACCAAGCCGGTACTTGCAATTAGCATTCACTGCGATAATCAGTCGGCTATTGCAAGAGCACAAAATTGTATGTATAATGGTAAGTCTAGACATATACGTCGTAGACACAATACCATAAGACAGTTGATCTCAAATGGTATTATTTCCATTGATTATGTGAAATCAAAGGAGAATCTCGCGGATCCGCTTACAAAAGGCCTACCAAGAGATTAAGTATATTATCTATCAAAGGGAATGGGATTAAAGCCTAATATGCATGAATCTTAATGATGGTAACCCAACCTTGTTGACTGGAGATCCCAAGATCTTGGTTCAATGGGACAACTAAGTTATTAAGACTCAGTTAAGCATTTATCCATTCCTTTATAAAAGTGCTGTCTGCAGAATGTAAAAGGTTAAGTTATAACTTTTAATGATTCCTATAGCTTGAATAAATTAAGTGGAGTATAGCAGAATACTCTTCATAGGAAATCACCTATATAAGTGTGAACTGGGGCCGCTTCCGTGAGAATTTGAGGCTTAAATTCTCTAGAGCACTTATGAATCCCAAGAATTGTTCAGGGCCAAAATGAACACAACTATGAGAACCAAAGAATTGATAGGAAGGTTATTGTGTGGGTACTGTTATCTTGGTTTACATTAACAGCTGAGCAGTTCAAGACATCAAGTTCACTGAATAGCTAAGTAAACTCTATAGTATTCCACTAAGGCAGGTTCAAAGCCAAAAGCTACCTTGTCTGAAGCAATAAGCCTTTCGCTTGTACTCTCTGAATCCAGTCTGCATTGCATTGAGCACATTCGTGATAATTTCCATTCATGTGGGGGATTGTTGGAAATGGTCCATTGGACGACCACTTTGAATGAGAAATCATGGGCCGGGTCTTGTAAAGCTTTAATTATTTTGGATAAATTCTATTCAAATTAATTTCCTTTTCCCTCCAAATGATCAGCTTGCTAAGTGGTGTTGATGCACAGTTTCTTCATAACTGTGCATGAAGTGGGAGAGTGGGAAGGTTCAACCGCCACCTCCATTATGTGTCTTCAAACCGTCCCTTCCTCATCCATAAATAGAGCACTCGGTTTTTCATACAAACACACAGAAATACAGACATACAGTACACAGTCCAGAGCATATACGCATACATACAATCTGTTTTCTGCCCATTTCATCGTCTTTCCTTTTCTGCATTCAGAGAGTTCCATTTCTTTCGGTTCGCTGTTCTTGCAGTGTTCGGTGCTAACCTGCAAAGTTATTCGATCGTTGTATCTTAGGAGACGCTTTACAAAATACCGTAAGCATCGTGTGGCAGGGTAAAAACGTCTTAAGGACAGAGAACCAAGTTCTCGCCTCGATCGTTATTATTCTTTTCGGATTCTATTCCGTTATTTTATATGTTTCTGCAAATAATATTCATTTCAGTTTTTGGCCTGTTTTCAATCTGTGAATTATTTCTTTGCTGATCTTATGAAACAGAAAATGAGACTCCAACAACAAATTTTAACGCAAAATTATCTAACTTAACACTCTAAGAGTATCCACAAGAGCTTGTGTATATTTAAAGAGCATTTTTAATATTTTAAAGAGTATCATTAAATTTAAAGAACAGTTTTTTTAAAACATTCCAATAGTCTCTTTATTTTCATACTCTTTATTTTACTTTTTTCAGGAAACATTTAATATATTTCACTTACCTCTCTTTTTATCATATATTTCCCTCCAAATTTGTATCTATTATTTAATTAAAACTAACATATCAAGTATGAAAATTGAAATTATTTTAATGCGTTTAATAATAGAGAATGAGTTTGGCTCTCCACAAACCCACTCTCTAAATTAAAATATTAAATTGGAGAGTCAATTGTAGTAGAATTTTAAGCGTTGACTCTTTAAAATAAAAAGTAATCCATGTTTAAATAGCTTGTTGGAGATGTTCTAACTTAACAATTTGCTGCGCAAATCCTCTTTTTGAATGATTTCCATCCGTTTGACTGATATCTTTAAATTATAACCAAAAAAACAAAAAGAAAAAAGAGAGAAAATTGACGCGCCATCACGTAATTAAAAAAATAGAGTAAAAAAAAACTTATAAATAAAAAATAGGCAAAAAAGACAAAATAATTATAAATAACGTTTCATCATCTTCCCAAAACACCACCGTCGTCGCCACCACGTCCAAACACCGTTGCTATCGCCTTAACCACCCTAAACCTAATAGCCAAACACCCAATCCAAGAACACAACCACCACCACCGCCCACCATGCAATGCCCTACCCCTCATTCTCTTCTCATTTTCACTTATCGGGGGGAGAAATCTCCCTTATTCTACTATTGGGAAGGAAAGGTAGGGTGGGACGATTACGGTGGTAGTGGTGGTGTTATGGGATTGGGTTTTGTTGGGAGTTTTGGGATTGGGTTTAGGGTGGTGGCGTGGCCGTGGCCGTGGTGTTTGGCAGTGATAGTCTTTGAGAAGAAGATGAAACATTTTTTATAAATATTTTGTGTTTTGTGTGTGCCTATTTTTTATTTTTAATCTTTTTTATAATCTCTTATGTGGATTCCATGTTTTTTTTTCTTTTTATTTCTTTTTACTTATTTTATTTTTTCTTTATTTAATTGAAAGTAATTAAAGACATTTTAGTTTTTTTATGATAAAATTTACTTTTTAAAGGTAAAACAGATGAAAACTATCTCAAAAGACCATTTGCACAGTGAATTAGGAGGTTAGAGAGTTTTGCGCAAAAATTTGAAGATCAGGACAAGTTGAGCAAGAGTTGTATAGCTTAGGGACTAAATGTGCCAATTTTTCAAGTTAAAACTTATTTGTTCCTTTTTAAAAGTTGAGGAAGATCGGGACCAATAATACAAATTTTCATTATTAAGATATTATTCATTTACTAACTCGCAAGTCATTGTCAAAGTCTTAAAAAATAATAATCGGTAGGATTGGAAAGAGAAAGAAGGAAAACTATGCGTGTCCCGACAAGTAATTAACATCGTGTAAAGTGATTTGGCTTAAAAATTTGTAATACGTGTTGATTGGGTTGAGCAAAGAATGGGTCAGCTCATTCTAGCGGTCCATGTGACTTTGTTTGTGAGTAAATCTCATTTATCTCACATACGGAACTGACATATTATTTATTGGATAAAGAAACATCCAACCCTACCCTAAGTAATTTTGCATGAAGAAATATTTTCACGATAAATTTGATATCCATTTTAAAATGCATAAAAATGTTATTTCCATTCTATTTTCCCTCCACGTTATCAAACAAGGAATGGAAAAATAAGAATAGAATGAAAACAATTTTTCTCTTTTGTTTCCTTTCTATTTACTTTTCCCCCTAATCAGAGGTGGATCTACCACATGGCGAGATCCCGCGTACGCCTGTGCTGGAATTTCGCCAAAAAATGGTGTTGGCTTCGTCAATTTTTTTTTCTTGTTGTTCCAGTGTGTGTATTGTGCGTGTAGTGTATGTATATATTGTGTATATATAACATTTCTTGATGAGTTTTGAAGAAGACGGTGTTAGATGTGTGTGTGTCAGTGTGTGTATGTGAGAGAGAGAGAGAGAAAGAAAAAAAGAATTTCTATTTTAAATTCAAATTTTTTTTTGTAGTCCTTGTACTTTAAAAAATTAAAAAAATAAGATAATTACATGAATAAATCTTCAACTAAAGAATTTATTATTTTTCTTTAATATGATAATAGCATAATTTGAAAAGAATGTGTCAAAATTGAAGAATATAGAAAGTATTTATCAGAATTTTTACTCTTTTTTTTGTTATTATAGATTTGACTTTATTTTAAATTTTTTCTTATTGTTAATTGTCTTATTTTAAATTATTTTTTATGTAAATCTTTATCGTCCTCATTGAACCATTATCTTAGGTCCGTCCGGATGTTGGCTATCGTGTATGACGTGTATTTTATCATATTAATAAATGATTATCGTTTTGTTGTCAGACATTTTTAGAGTTCAAAGAGGAAGAGAAGGAGAGGCTTCATTCGAGGAAGGCATGTTATTTAAACTACCAAATTTGTAGTTCTTGTTCGTTCCCATTTTGACTAAGACACTGTAAATGGTCATCAAACAAGAATTATTACGGCTTGTATCAAATTAGATTTCACTATTATATGATTTTTTTTTGTTGCTTTATAAGTTATGTATTTATTAAAAATATTTTCACATTATTTTTCACAAGCATCGTCCGTTGACTGGTCAATGGTCAATATTTGACCATTGACCAGTCAACGTCCGCCCTAGCTGAAATTCAACCCTAGATCCGCCACTGCCCCTAACCAAATGCACCCATAGGTTTTTTTGATATTTTCATAAGCAGCAGCCCCTACGACCTTACCCCATGCTCGAGAAATTATTGAATGACTAAATCACAAGTCATGATCAATGCTACAAAATTGTTGTATATACAACAGATTGTCCAAGTACAATGGTTAACTTCACTTTTTTGGCATTGATCTTATAGTGAAGTCTTAATTAAGTCATTTAACTTTATTTTTTTGCAATTAGATCATCAAACTTCATTTTATTCTCACTATTAGTTATTTTGTTAGCTCTCGTTACTAAACTTAATGTCACAATCGGATGGAGATGAATAGAGCTTTGAGAATGCTCAACCAAATGAATTACTCTCCATTTTAAACATGATTTATTTTCAAATTTTACAACCACGACATAATTGGGTAGCATATTTACTTGAAAACGTAAAACACGAAAGATTGCTGTCAATTTTTAACGTTGACGTAAGACTGTAACGTTCAATTTTGTAACTAGGATTAACAGTGTGACAAACATTGAAAGTGAATTGAATTCCTATAATCTAAATGAAACGAGTTAAGTTGAGTGAGCCAATTGAGATTTCACCAAAAATTTAGTGCCAAATTGGAATTAACTCACTACTGCAATAAAAAGTCAAAAATTAATTTGCTCATTTTTAAAGGTTAAGGAGAATGTTAAATGGGGACCAATAATACAAATTTCACTTATTAAGTTATTATTCATTGACTAATTGGCAAGCTATGGTCAACATCTTGAGAATATAAAATCAGGTGGGGTTGGAAAGAGAGAAGGAAAACAATGCATGTCCCAACAAATAATTAACATTGTGTAAAGTGAGTTGTTTTCATGTCCCAACAAATAATTAACATTGTGTAAAGTGAGTTGTCTTGAAAATTTGTACAAAGAGGTGGTCTTGTTGAGCAAAGAACAGGTCAACTCGCTCCGACGATCCATGTGGCTTGATTTGTGAGTGGATCTCATTTATTAGGCGACATAGATATCTTCGAAGAGGATCGATAAGACTCGACTCATAGTCGATTTGATATGAGTTTGATGGATTCGAATTTGATTTTGATTCGAATTTATCTCCTTCAATGAGGGTCAATTTGATAAATTCGAGATTGATTTAATCCGTTCATGGATCAATTCAATTCTACTGACTAATTGTATATTACAAAAAGGAAAAATATTTACAATAAGGTTATTCAAAACATACTACGTAGTACATAAACACCATTGGTTGATGAAATTAAATTAGATTGGTCAAAATACATTTTCTAATGTTAAATGTTTTATGTTAGTGAGTATTTGTATACTTTTCGTATCTAGCACAATAACGCTCACCAATTTAATGAGGGTAATGCTAAAAGACTAAGCTTCAAAACACTATTTTGTGGCACAACATTGATGTGATTTGCTCAAGTGGAGTTGATATATATTTTTCCAGCCTAACGCTCGTTATTTTTACATGGCTTACAATATTTTATTAATGTATAATTATACTTTTAAACAACTCGAAGAATTTGATTAGAATTACATAGAGAATATGGTTTTGAGTGTGGAAATTCTAAGATAAGAATAATGTTATAGATGTCTATGGTCTGTGTTGTATATATTACTGGATGAGATATGTTACTCGATTAGTTTAATGATTCCTCCATCCACAAGTTATCACTACAATGCCTACCACTAGCAACCTCACAATGGTTGCCCTAACACAAAGTTTATGAATAATCTAAATCCTCACTTTGACTTCTTCCCATCATTCATTACTCGTCGTCATCTAATGCCACCACAGTTATGTGAGCTACACTTACTGCAACAATCACAATTTTCATTTGATCATGTACACCAGAACTAATAGTTATGAATCTAAAGTTTAAACACCTTAGTATAGAACAATTTTCTTTTTAAGTGAAAATTTTGTTATTACAAAATAAAAAGACTTGATATCTTGACGTATGTATTGAATTTAATTAAAGCGGTGTCGTCTCCACATTAATTAGAGTGGTGTCGTCTCCACATGAATAATAGTGAAAAAATTTGGGAAAAAAAAAAAAAGAAAAAGATCATGATGGACTAAAGGGATTAGTTTGATACTTCAAATACCAAATTAAGATTTTGGAAGAAAGCAAGGGACCATAGCTGCAATAAACCCAAATATGGAACGAAACTCGTAAGTTTAGACACACTAATTTAATCAAACATGTTTTACTCCAACCTAATATTATTAAAATCCTATCTTGTCAACATGTTTGATTTGTAAAATTGAATTATAAAATTGTTTTATTATGTATATGTTGGATAATCTAGTTTTGTTAGCATTCTTAATTATAATTTATTTTAATTAAATTCGTATTGAAGTGAGCCAACTAAGAGTCAATCGTTATCAGGTAGTTGAATAGAAATCTTAATGCTATACTTATCTCAATCTATTTATCAGTTTTAATTGTTCTAAAACTCATGTTCTTTATCTAATAATTAAGTGATTGAGTTAAATGAATATTGAATATTCTATATGAACTGTGTTTCTAAGTAGATAATGTTGTACACATATTGAAATATAATCTTTATCGTTCTTCTTATCTACTTAAATGAAAATATTTATTTTTATATTTAATTTCTTATGATATATAACATCTTATCTTTTATAAGGCTTATTTAAACTTAAAGACTTATTATGTCTTATCTTTGTATAAGATAAATACTAAGTCATTAAGTTTAGATTAACTTCTTTTGCTATAAATAAGACATGTAGTGTTCCAAGATTTTTATGGGCTTTAAAATCAAAAATAATCAAGCATCTATGAGAAAATAACCTGTGAGTTGTGCATTCCAAAGAAACATCCGAAAGTCGTAGTTCGATCAAAAACTTTATTTTTTGTGAACGACACTGAGGAATTGAGCATTGTAAAAATTCATTGTGAGAGAGAACGGCATTTGGCTGCAAGATAAGGATAGAGTCCTTATTCTGATTTGTGGAGTCAATCCAGGTACACTCGTGGAATGAACCAAGATCAAGACCGAGGAACTTGACTATATTCCTATACTAGTTAAGAAGATCTAAAACAGGAGAGTTTTATTGTTCTTCTTTAACTATGTTTTGCTTTTTGTAAATTGATGATAAAGTATTATATTAGGTCTAAAATTATAATTACAAAAAGGCTGAGATGTGTGTAATTTGTTCTAAAATAATAGATTTATTTACCCATGGCATGGGGGTATGGATGTTTTCCTCAGGAATTTACCACACTATATATATTGTCATTTACTGCTTTAATCTTCATTTCCGTTATCTATCTCAAACTGTGTAAAACGTTGAATGTAATGTTCTGACGTTCAACAAATTTCTCCCAACATTAGAACATTAAAGTGAACTTTCGTGTTAACAATTTCTGTTATTTAAAAAAATGTTGTCAACTTCCGCTTAATTTCAATAATAACACATTCAACCCCCCTTCTATAGTGTTTGTTAACCAGGTTTAAAACTTATATTATATTTTTATTTTGTAACATCCAAACACGCTCTTCTATTTTGCTGGGCACAATTTTGATAACTTATGTTTTAGAAACTAATCCGACATGACTCAAACAAGGTTAAGGATCCAAAGTTTTAATGTCTAATTGGAATCAAACACGTAGTTAAAAATTGAATAAAACTTCAAAATTAGTAAAATATTATCTATGATATTCACTTAGATTTTGTTTTGTAATCCTAATTTTTCCAATCGAACTAATGAGTCAGTTCTAATTTTTATACCATTAGTGATAACCCAAACAACCTCAAGTCTTTGGCTCCTAATTACGCAAGTCGTGAGTCATGACAATTATGTTTACCAACTTTGATTAACCATTTGAATAATTACTCAAAATAAAAAAAACACCTAGACACAAAAAAGGGGTACTCCAAAAATGGAGCATGATGAAAATTGACCCGAAAAATGAGTCTTTTCCTTCTTTCAAGCTAGGACCATCGGATAATTGTCCGAAGTGTTGAAGGGAGCTAAGGGAGCCACTCACACTAACGACAAAAAAAAAAACACACACACACACACACACACACAACGAAAAGACTATTTAACATTAAGATAAAAAAATTTATTATTATTTTTTTCTTTTAATATTTTAATATATAGTTTTCTTACTTGTCTCATTAATCATGCATGCCGATGCAAACTCTAGTGAAATTAATGACAATGCAATAATGGAATTAAACAAGAAATTTTGAGATTATGTGTTGCTTCGCGCGTTTTTGATTTGAATTCGTGCTAACAATTAAAAGATTATCCAGACGATGTGTAAGGAACAAGACTTTTTGAGGTAGAGTCTCAACAAGGGGTGTTTAAATTGAAAGATTATATTACACAACTTGTCTCCAAGGGGCGCAGGCATTAAAAAAATAAAGAGTAAAAGATTTGAATGTAAATTCACATATTTCTTGTGAGATAGTTGTTCGTCCCTTTTTTTATTGCCTTGCTTTGTTTATATATTGATCACCATTTGCACAATTCTCGCCCATAACTGACCATCATCTCATAGCACTTCTTCTAAATAACTTCACATTACTATCATAGCCGTAATAACTTCCCATAACGCTTCATTTACTTGCTAGCAGCTACCTTGGATCGTGGGCTACGTAAAAACCCGCTTCATTACCTGCACGATGTAGTTATCTCCTTCCTCGACCAATCCCTTCTCTGCTCGCTCTATCCTTTGTATGTTTTGGGCGATTCTTTTCTTAGCAATTCACCCAGACTCTATGTTTGGGCTTCTCTTTTGGGCCTTTGTTTAGGTTCTTATTTTAGGAATATTTTGTGTATCAATAATTACCCCATAATATAGCTTAATTATTGTTAATCATTAATTTTGTAATATTCAAAACTTAACACTCTTTCCTACGTTCTTTGGAATTTCAAAAGGTAAAAAACTTTTTGGTATTCTCTTCTTGGCGGCGCTGACGTGCACACCCCCCCCCCTTTTTGGCAAAACTTTGCCACGTTGCTCACCTATAAAACCCCACTATCCATTCTTCTTCCTCACATCTTCATTTCCTTTTACCATTTCACCGCGAAAACACCATTGTTATCATTGTCCTTACTTGCAATGTCATCAACAAATTATCTTTCTTTTGAAGATTATCAGACTTTTCTTTCTCAACCCTTCATCACTCCAGATAGTTTATTACCAGCAAACACTCGACATCACGAATTTCATTTAGGCCTAGCATTCAACGTTGCTGACGCAGTTGGGCATTCTCCTGTCGCCCAAATTTTTCCTACGTCTTATACTTTTCATTTTCCTTTTCTTGAACCACTTCCGTTACCTTCATTCCGTAATGCTAGCATACATACGTGGCCCAAGTCAGATACCAGTTTTTGTGCTTGGCATAAACGTATGGTTGGTCACTACCCTACTAGAGAGCTTTTTGACCGAGCCAGAATTTTGGAGCTTTTAGAGCTTACCCTTGATATTCCTGCCTTTGACCCCACTTTATTCTTCGTCGCCCTGTGCTTTTGGGCTTCTGATTACAATACCTTCGTTTTTCCTTTAGGCCCAATGTCTATCACCCTTAGGGATATTAGTGCTTTAACTTATTTACCTCCAATTGGTGCCGCTATCTCACCTGCAATGGTTGTTACTCTTACACCTTCATCAATTGAGAAACAATTTTTTGGCTCCTATAATCAACTTCTAACCCTTCGTGGCAATACTGTAGCTGAGCCCAACCATGTTGAATGTGTAGCTTTTATCCACTACTGGTTGAATAAGTTTGTTATCTGTGTTCTTAGTATCAAACCTTCCATAGGTTACCTACTTATTTCTAGTGAACTCACACATGGTAAACTTTTAGACCTTGGTTCTTTTGTTTTAACGGGTCTTTATAGAGGCATGGCCACACTTCAAGACCAATTGGGATCATCTGCTTTTCCTACTGGTAGTAGGCCCCTTTGGCTCGTCCAGTTATGGCTTAGAGCTTACTTTTCTTATTTTGGCGCTCCTACCTCAGCTACTCGCCCTACTCGCCCAGTGAGATGTTATGGGTTAGTAATTAATCAATTTGGTCCAACAACTCAAACCAGTAGGGATATTTATACTTATTTTTATACTCTGAACTATTTGCCTTCTTACTTCCCCTTTTCTGCACATCAAATCCCTTTGTATGTTCAAACCCCTTCAAACTTTAATGAAATAGAAGCCTCTGTATCTATTTGGGCTCAATTTTTAGTTGGGAGAGAATTGTTCCATGGTTTGATTATGGAAACCAATGCGAATGCTGGAGTTGAAGTTCATGCTCCTCAATTATTTGCTTGTCAATTTGGGTTCGGTCAGACTTGGCCAATTCCTCCTTGTTATTCAAATAATTTTAAGGAGCGTTTTTATACCATTACCCGAGATGAAGCGAGAATTATTGAGAACCGTAATAATTCTCTGATGACTGGTTTTTCTCTTATGCCTTTCAATCCTACCTTTGCTACTTATGCTCTTTTCAACGAATTTTGGCCCAACGTTAGGCGTAGGTTTTTTGTTTCCAATGTTCATTTCATGTTTCACACTCTTGAATCCAATCCTCCATCCAAGTCTCTTAGAAAATCTTCTTCTTCTTCTGCGCCCAATTCTGAAAAGGACGTTACATTCCCTTCGGCTGAACTACAATCAGTTCTACCTCCTCTAGCTGGTCCCAAGGCGACTTCGAGCAACAAACAACAAAGTCCACACCAGGCCGATGATTCAGATGAAGAGGATACTCATTCTCTTACTAGAAAAATGGTATTAAGCTTCTGGTGATAGTTTCTTATCTGTTTGTATTACTATGCATGTTTAACACACTAACCTGCTATTTGTTTCTGTCAGAGGGGATCCATCCCCCCCCCCCCGGTTGTTTCACAGTAGACAATCGTTCCTGAGTCTCCAGTAATTTCTACAAATGAGGAGCCTCAAAGCTCAAAATTTTCCACTCAGACGGCTGATAGAAATCCATCGCCCTCCGTTGAAGGTTTGGCCATAGTGATTTACACCCCCCAATCCCAATTTGCTCGTCTAATAAATCTAGAATCAGAAGGTAGCATCTTTTCTAATACCATATTTTTGTATATATGAAATTTTCGCATTTGACCTTTGCTCTCTCAGAAACTCCTATTGAGATCTCCATAGTGGAAGAGCCTCCTCATTCAGTTGACAAGGGAAAAGATCCTGTATCATCTCAAAGTCAACTTGGTAGAAGCTGAAAGATCAAGAGAAGGACGTTTGATAGGAGTAGCCAAATCTTCACTAAGACACACAAGCAATTCTGTTTGACTGTCAGCACTCGCTCCATATATGTCTTTATCCATGAAAGAGGTATATGCAAAAACTGCCCAATTTAACAATTTCTGTTTTTTTTTAAAATATTGTCAGCTTCCGCTTAATTTCAATAATAACATATTCAACCCCCTATAGTGTTTATTACCAAGGTTTAAAACTTACATTATATTTTTATATTGTAACATCCAAACACACTCTTCTATTTTGCTGGGCACTCATGTGATAACTTATGTTTTAGAAACTAATCCGACATGACTCAAACAACGTTAAGGATCCAAAGTTTTAAAGTCTAATTGGAGTCAAACACATAGTTAAAAATTGAATAAAACTTCAAAATTAGTAAAATATTATCTATGATATTCACTTAGATTTTGTTTTGTAATCCTAATTTTTCCAATCGAACTGACGAGTCAGTTCTAATTCTTATAACATTAGTGATAGCCCAAACAACCTCGAGTCTTTGGCCCCTAATTACGCAAGTCGTGAGTCATGACAATTACCAACTTTGATTAACCATTTGAATAATTACTCAAAATAAAAAAAAAATACTCAGACACAAAAAGGGAGTACTCCAAAAATGGAGCATGATGAAAATTGACCCGAAAAATGAGTATTTTCTTCCTTTCAGTCTAGGACCATCGGATAATAGACCGAAGTGTTGTAGGGAGCTAAGGGAGCCGCTCACTCTAACGACAAAAAAAAAAAAAAAAAAAAAAAAAAAAAAAAACACAACGAAAAGACTAATTAACATTAAGATAAAAATATATTATTATTTTTTTCTTTTAATATTTTAATATATAGTTTTCTTACTTGTCTCATTAATTATGCAGGGGGTTGATCTCCTCCTCCCCATGGTGGGGAGCTATTATAAATCCCACTGGACACGTGTCTAGTGGTGGTTGGCCAATGAAAAAGTGCTTGACAAAAAAGTCAAGCACTTGTCCAATTCCCACTTGACATGTGTCCAGTTGGGGAGGGAGGATTATAAGAGCTCCCCACCATGGAGAGTAGATCAATCCCCCAATCATGCATGCCGATGCAAACTCTAGTGAAATTGATGACAATGCAATAATGGGATTAAACAAGAAATTTTGAGATTATGTGTTGTTTCATGTTTTTTTTATTTGGATTCGTGCTAACAATTAAAAGATTATCGAGACTATGTGTAAGGAATAAGATCTTTTGAGACAAAATTTCAACAAAGGGTGTTTAAATTGAAAGATTATATTACGCAACTTGTCTCCATGGGGCGCAAACACACAAAGTTACAAGATTCGAAAAATAAATAGTAAAAGACTTGAATGTAAATTCACATATTTCTTGTGAGATAGTTGTTCGTCCCTTTTTCCATTGCCTTGCTTTGTTTATATATTGATCACCATTTGTACAATTCTCGCCCATAACTGACCATCATCTCATATCACTTCTTCTAAATAACTTCCCATTACTATCATGGCCGTAATAACTTCCCATAACCTTCCATAATGCTTCATTTACTTGCTAGCAGTTACCTTGGATTGTGGGCCACGTAAAAAACTGCTTCATTACTTGCGCGATGCCGTTATCGCCTTCCTCGCCCAAGCCCTGTTCTGCTCGCTCTATCATTTGTATGTTTGGGCGATTCTTTTCTTAGCAATTTGCCCAGATTCTATGTTTGGGCTTCTCTTTTTGGACCTTTGTTTTTGTTCTTATTTCAGGAACATTTTGTGTATCAACTTGTGCAGTTTAATAGAAGGATTTTACTAATTATACATCTACACTTACACCCCCACTTACACTTGTTTATGTGACAAAATAAAATAATGAAAAGAAAATTAAAAATAATGTTTTCGTCAAATATTTCAGCCCTAAATCCTACCGCCACATAAGCAAGTGTAAGTGTGGATGTAAGTGGAGATGTACAAGTAGCAAAATCCTTAAAATAATATAAAATGAAAAAGGATAATTTTAATAAAATTGACAAAACAATTTTTCAAAGAAATCATGACTGTTTTAAGATATATACTATATATGATCACTAAATAAAATATCAAGTTAGTAATTTATGTTGACACGTGTTGGTCAAGTTGAGCAAAAAATAGGTAAACTCAGTTTGACGGTCTATGCGACTTTTTGTTTTGTTTTGTGAGTGGATCTCATTTCTCTGGGGACACAAATACATTATATATTGGATCAAGAAACACCCCACCCTACCCTAAGTACTTTTGCCTGAGGAATTTTATTTTTGTACGACAATTTGATATCCATTTTAAAATGTACAAAAAGATTATTTCCATTTTATTTTCCCTCCATGTCTACATTCGAAAGAGGGAAAATGAGAATAGAATTAAAACACTTTTCCTACAAGGTTCCTTTCCATTTACTTTTCCCTCTAACTAAATGCATCCTTAGGTTTTCTTGATATTTTCTTCAACAGCTACCCCTACCCCATGCTTAAGAAATTATTGTATAGTAAATTGATGGACTAAATTATTTTCTTCAACGCTACAAAACTTGTTTGCGGGTGGAGTAGACATGTGTTTGGGGATATATTTCAGAGAATTAGAGATGCTGAGAGCAGGGTGGATGAGGCTGAGATGGAATATGATTTGGATCTATCACCTGCACATAGAGAGCACTTACATCAGGTTTAGGCCCTACTGAACCTGCTTTGTCTATTGAGGAAGGCTTCTGGAAACAGAAGGCTGGGACTCGTTGGATGTGCAAGGGAGAGCACAACACGAGGTATTTTCATTCAGTGGTGCAGGGGCGCCGCATGCGGGCCAGTATACATTCTATTAGATCTCAGACGGGAGAGACTTTGTCTGCACACGAGGAGATTCAAGGTTTAGCTGTTTCCTTTTTCCAGGACCTCCTTTCTGCTCCCACCCAGGCAACTGACCAAATTTTATCAAATATTATCCCCTCTTTGGTTACTCAAGAGGATAATCAAGAGCTGAACCGACTTCCATCATTGGCTAAGGTTAGAGATGTAGTGTTCAGTATTGATACAGATAGTGTGGCGGGTCCAAATGGGTTCACCTCTTATTTTTTTCAGCAGTGTTGGGAGATTGTCCAGGATGATGTTTTTCATGCAGTTTTGGACTTCTTTGATGGTGGGCATCTGCCTAGGGGATTCTCTGCTACTTTTATAATCTTGCTTCCCAAGCGAGACAACGCTTGTCGATGGACAGAGTATTGACCGATTAGTCTTTGCACGGTGTTCAACAAGATTGTCACCAAGCTCCTGAACTCTCGCTTAAGTTTTATTTTTCCTCGTATCATCTCTCCACAGCAGAGTGGCTTTATTCAGGGGAGGCTGATTGGTGATAACGTCTTGTTGGCACAGGAGATGCTCCATACATTGGATACCCAGGCCCGTGGGGGCAATGTCATCCTTAAGCTAGATATGGCTAAGGCATATGACATGTTAGACTGGGACTTCTTGATGACTGTGATGGAGAGATTTGGATTCGATTGGATGTGGAGGGATAGGATCAGGCGTTGTATTTCTGAGTGCCATTTTTCTGTCTTGGTGAATGGCAGGCCTTGTGGTTTCTTTCCTTCCTCTCGTGGGATTAGACATGGGGATCCCATATCTCCTTCGTTGTTTATCATTGCAGCAGATTACTTCTCTCGGGGTCTCACTCAAGTTTTCCAGCAGTATCCATCGATGGCATATATTCATAGAGGTGACACTCTTGTCTCACATCTTTGTTTTGCTGATGATATGATCATATTTGCCAATGGCCAAAGACATTCAGTAAAGAGAGTACTTCATTGTTTGGAGCACTATGAGAGGGTCCCTGGCCAGTTGGTGAATAGAGACAAGAGTGGTCTTATTGTGCCTAAGAGGGCACCTCCTTCTAGGATTCAGATACTTGAGCACATTACTGGCTTTCGACGTCAGCAGCAGCCTATCACATACTTGGGCATACCCTTGTTTAAGGGGGCCTGAAAGACCTTCTTATATGATGATCTATTTCAGAAGGTCAAGAGCAAGATCTCTGGATGGGCCTTTAGGCTGCTATCTCCTGGTGGCAGGATTACTTTACTGAGATCTGTCCTTTCTTCCTTGTCTCTCTATCTTCTTCAGATTATGCAGCTTCCCAAGACAGTGCTGAAGAAGTTAGAGAGTACATTTGCTAGATTCTTGTGAGATTCTAAGGATCAAGGCCACCGTATGCATTGGAAGAGATGGAAGGATATTTGCCTTCCTACTAATGAGGGTGGTTTGGGCTTCAGAAGATTAGAGGACGTGGTCCATGCTTTCTCTTTGAAGCTCTGGTGGTTATTCAGATCACAGTAGTCGCTCTGGGCTTAGTTCTTACTGGGCAAGTATTGCAGGGGCACCCACCCCCTTCTGGCACCCATACCACATTCTGCTTCTGCAGTTTGGATGAGGCTAAAGGGGATGGGACTCACAGCGGAGCCCCACATCGCGTGGCAGTTGGGTCAGGGACGTATATTCTTTTGGCACGACTGTTGGATGGGTGACATGACTTTAACTCAAATGTTTCCTCATAGGGAGCATACTTCTGTCCAGGTAGTTGAGTTCTTTGAAGATACTGGATGGGATATCGATAGACTCTTGTTGGTCCTTCCACATGATATAGCAATCCAGGTTGGAAGTCTACCGCTTTGTCCCGATGTTCTTGATAGACCTATGTGGAAAGACACCCCAGATGGTAGGTTTTCTACCAAGTCGGCGTGCAGCTTGTTCGCACTGGAAGTACTCTTCAGGCCTTTTGTCGCATGATTTGGAGCCCCATCATCCCGCAGACTATCTCTTTCTTTTGTTGGCGATTGTGGCAGGGTTTAGTGCCAGTGGATGTGATTATTCAGAGGAGGATCCGGGCCCACATGGCATCAAGGTGTCAGTGCTGTTCAGAGATTGAGACCATCCATCATGTCTTTATTGATAGCCCTGTGGCTCACCAGGTATGGCAGCACTTCTTAGCTATGTTTGGCATTCCCCTCAGGGTTGGAGAGATGCTACAGCATAGATTTCAGACTTATTCAGAGGAGGATCCGGGCCCATATGGCATCAAGGTGTCAGTGCTGTTCAGAGATTGAGACCATCCAGCATGTCTTTATTGATAGCCCTGTGGCTCACCAGGTATGGCAGCACTTCTCAGCTATGTTTGGCATTCCCCTCAGGGTTGGAGAGATGCTACAGCATAGATTTCAGACTTGGAGATTCTCAAGCCAGTTTGTCAGGAGTGGCCATATTCGCACTATCATCCCTTTGCTGGTCTTTTGGTACATTTGGAAAGCTAGGAATGATGCGAATCATCGTAGGATTGGCATGGAGCCCAGTCGTATCATCTGGCGGATCTATCACACTATTTCTTTACTGCAGACGGGAAGACTCTTTCGATTTGTGCATTGGCGTGGGGACCTTGAACTTGCCCCACATTTTGGTATTACTCTTACTTCTCCTACCCCCAGCCCCCCTACGTTGGTTTATTGGCAGGCTCCGTTGGCTGGATCTACCAAGATCAATACTGATGGATGCGTCAGGGATGGATTTGTGAGTGGCGGGGGTGTTATCAGAGATCACACTGGGCGTTGTATTAGGGCCTTCTCTACTGGCTACGGAGACATACTTATTTTGGAAGTAGAGTTGAGAGCCATTTTACAGGGCATTGAGCTTGCCCGACGGATGGGTCTTGTGGACTTATGGATTGAGACTGACTCTACACTTGCTGTTCATTGCATTTCACGTGGTGGGGGGCTGTGGGTGATTCAGTCAATACTCAGACGCATCCGACATCTTCTATCATTCGATCGAGACACAATTTTCCATATTTTTCGAGAGAGAAACCAGGTCGCTGACTCTTTAGCTTCTGAGAGCTAGGACCAACAACATTATCAGGAGTATGGATCTTCAGACTTGCCTCGTCGTTCGCGTGGACTACTTCAGACTGACAGATATGGCCTTCCATCAGTTAAAGGTCTTTAGTTTTTTGTTAGTTTGTTTTTCATTTGCTTTTGCTTTTGCTTTTCAGAATTATGTACCGGAGGTAATATCTCTTTATTTGCTGTAGTTTGAGGAATTTTTTTTTCATTTGTTGTATGCTTGGAGGTCAGGTTCATATCCCCTTCCTGTGTACTACCATTTTTATATAAATACAGTGGTTGGGGCATCCAAACCCCCACCAGCCTATCATGGTAGAGGCCTAAAAACCATACTGGGACTGTGCTGGTGCTTCAAATAAAAAAAAAAAAAAAGAAAAAAACTTGTTTGCGGGTGTTTGGGTTATACAACAAATTGTCTAACTACAAAGAGTAACTTCACTTTTTGTCATTGAACTTATAAGAAAATTTTAATTAGGTCATTTAATTTTAATTGGTCTCAAATCTGATCATCGAACTTTATTTTACTTTCAATATTAGACATTTTGTTGGCCCTCGTTACTAAACTTAACATCCCAATCAGATGGAGATGATTAGAACTCTCAATCAAATGAATTACTCTCAGTTTCAAATGTGATTTATTTTTAAGCTTTAGAACCACTGCATGATTAGGAGTAATATTCACTTGAAAACCTAAGACATGTTAGATTGCTCCCAATTTTTAACGTTGACGTAAGATTGCGACATTAAGTTTTATATTGAAAATAAATTGAAGTCTTGTAATTTAAATGAAACCAGTTAAAGTTGAGTAAGCCAATTGAGATTCACTGACCAGATTTGAAATTGACTCACAACTGCAATGAAAAGTTAAAACTTAATTTGTTCATTTTTAAAAGTTAAGGAGAATGATAAATGTGGACCAATAGTACAATTTTCACTCATTAAGTTATTGTTCATTGACTAACTCACAAGCTTTGGTCAGTGTCTAAAAAATAAAAGTGGGTAGGTTTGGGAAGAGAAATAAGGGAATTTGTGTAAAGTGAGTTGTCTAGAAAAATTGTAAAATGCGAAGGTCATGTTAAGCATGGTCATGTTAAGCAAAGAACAAGTCAAGTCGATTCGACAGTCCATGTGTCTTGATTTTTGAGTGCGTTTCGTTTCTCAGTTGGCATAGATATCTTATCTATTGATCAAGCAATACCACACCCAACCCCAGATAAATTTTCATGAGGAATTTTTTTTTCCCACATGGTAGGTAGGTAGGTAGGTAGGTAGGTAGGGGGGGATGGTAGTTCTAAGTTAATGTTAAGTTACTTTAAAGAAAAATGATAAGACTTGACGCATAGTCGATTTGATATAAGTTTGATGGATTCAAACATGATTTTCATTTGAATTTATCTCCTTCAATGATGGTCAATTTGACAAACCAAGATTGATTTAATTCGATCATTGATCGTATATTACAAACTAGAAAAATATTTACAATAAGGTTATTCAACATGCTATGTAGTATATAAACACAATTGGTTGGTGAAATTAAATTAGATTAATCAAGATACATTTTCTAATATTAAAAGTTTTATGTTATTGAGTATTAGTATATTTTCGTGTTTAGCAACGTAATGCTCACCAATTTTTCCTTCGAATAATGCTAAAAGACTAATACTTCAAAACACTATTTTGTGGAACATTGATGTGATTTGCTTAAGTGGAGTTGATATTTGTCAATCATAATGCTTGTTAATTAATTATGTGGTGTACAATATTTTATTAATGTTTAATTATACTGTAAAACAAATCGAAGAATTTGCCTAGAAGTCCATAGAGAATATGGTTTTAAATGTGAAAATTTTAAGATAGGAATGATGTTATAGATGTCTATGGTCTGTGTTGTATATATTACATGATGGAATATGTTATTCGATTGACTTAATGATTCTTCCATCCACAAGTTATCTATACAGTGCATACCACTAGCAACCTCAAAATGGTAGCCCTAACACAGATTATGAATTATTTAAATCCTCGTTTTGAGTTTTTCTCGCCATTCGCTTATTACATAAACATTTTTGGCCATCAATGAAGCGACACTAGTGTGCCCCTAAATTTATTGACCCGTTGCCGTCTAATGCCACCACACTTGTGTGTGCCACACCCATTGCAACAATTACAATTTTCATTATATCCTGCACATCAGAACCAATAGTTATGATTCTAAATTTAAACACATTAGTATAAAGCATTTTTGTTTCTAAGTGAAAAAATCATTATTATGAAATAAAAAGACTTGATATTGACTTATATAGTGAATTAAATTAGAGCAGTGTCATCAATATCATGACTTATATAGTGAATTAAATTAGAGCGGTGTCATCTCCACATTAATTAGAATGGTGTGACCTTTCACCCACATGAATAATAGTGAAAACTTTTGGAAAGAAAAAAAAATCACGACGGACTAAAGGGATTTGTTTGAAAACTTCAAAGACCAAATTAAGATTTTAGAAGGAAGCAAGGGACCATAGGTGCAACAAACCTAAATATGGAATGAAACTTGTAAGTTTGGACACACTAGTTTAATAAAACATGTTTTGCTCCAACCTAATATTATTAAAATCTATATAGGTTAAATTGAATTATAAAACAACTCATATATTTTATTATGTATATTTTTATTTTGTAACATCCAAACATGCTCTTGCATTTGCGGGCATCTCGTGTGATAACATATATTTTAAAAATAGATGTGTCAAAGATGGAATTGCGAGTGGATGAGAATTATTAGAGATTCATCAGGCCAGTGTGTTCGCGCCTTCTTCTCTTCATATGGCGAGTGCTCTATTATGGAGGCCAAACTCATAGCTATTCTTGATGGTATCATTCTTGCTTAGAGGATTGTACTCTCAGATTTATGAATTGAGTCCGACTCTACTTTGGTCATTCACTGCATCACTAGAGGTGGAGAACATTGGTCTATTCAGGCCACTCTTCACCACATTAGACATCTCATTGCCTTCGACCCTGATACTATTTCTCATATTTATAGCGAGGGCAACGAGGGCAACCAGGTGGCTGACTTACTTGCTTCAGATGGTTGGGATCGTCGTTGCTATTTCGAGTACAACGCTCAGGACTTACCACGACGTTACCATTTCTTAGTTCAGATTGATAGACATGGACTTCCTAAAATTAGGGGTATGTAGAATTTTTTAGAACTATTTATTTAGGAAGTAGTACCTCATTATTTATTGCTTTATTATTTATTCATTTATTTGATTGTTTTAGCTTTTGTGATTGGATGTCAGATTTTATGCCCCCCTCCCATGTTGTTTTTTTAGTTATTTATATATGGTTGGGATCCGAAACCCCCCCCCCCCCCTTCCCAAAAAAAAAATTTCTGGTGGATATTTGACAACCACACTAATGATGTGATGGTGTGTTGAATAAAAAAAACTATATTTTAAAAATTGATCAACATGACTCAAAAAAAAGTTAAGGATCAAAAGTTTAAGAGTATAGTTGGAATCGAACACGTATTTAAGAAAATTAAATAAAACTTGAAAATTAGTAAAATATTATCTATGGTTCATTTTTATTTTGTTTTATAGTCGGACCGATTTTTAATTTTTTCAATCAAACTGATGAGCCAGATCTAGTTCTTATACCTTTGTGTTAACCCAAACAACCTCAAGTCTTTGGCCCCTAATTACAGCAAGTCGTGAGTCATGACAAATATGTTTGACAACTTTGATTAACCGTAATTACTCAAAATATAAAAATATTAAGACACACATATATTATTATTATTTTCTTTTATTATTTTAATATATAATTTCTTACTTGTCTCATTAATCATGCATGATGATGCCAACTCTAGTGAAATTGATGACAATGCAATAATGTAATTAAACAAGAAATTTTGAGATTGTGTAGACGTGTAGTTTAACATAAAATACAGGGAAATTGGCGTAAATGATCTTTAACATTTGCCCTCAGTGCGAAAATGATCCATAATATTTAATTTTTGACACAAAAGTTCATAACCTATGTATTTTGGTGGTCTTTATTTGATAAAAAGACAAATATACCTTTAATTTTAATTAGAAAAAAATTGTAATTGGATTTTTAACATTTGTAAAAAGTGCAAATGAGGCCGATTCTTTTTTTTTTTTTTTATAAAAAATCAAAGGAAACGAACGATTTTTTTTTTTAAATTAACATTTTATTGACCAAATTGATACTAAATTATTTTATATTTTAAGAACTATTATAAAATAACTAAAATTTAAGCTCATAATTATTAACAAACATGTTAAATAAAATTATTTTTTTATTATTAAGCAATTATATTATTTGAAAATTAAACTTTTATTTTATCATTACAACATAAAAATAAAAATAACTTTATCACAAATACTTTTATTTTATTGAACTATTCGTTTATTGACTACAAATATTAGAGCTCCAACAATATTTTTCATATTTTATTTATCGTTTATTATCGTTAAAAAATAAAGAACACATAATGTGTAAGTAATTTTTACACATATTAAGATTAGTTTAATATCATAAAATTATATACGTCACTTTATTATTTATTTGACTTAATTTTTTTTAAGTTTCATATCACATAAGAATTACATATACTTAAGTATAATAATTTTATATATTTTTTCTTATGAAAAATTTAATTGACACGATTATAGTAATATATTTAATATGTTAAATTAAATATTATTTAAGAAATGTACATGGCCCATTTGTACCTAGGTTAGAAATCCAATAGCAATTTTCTCTAAGTAAAACTAATTGCATATTTGTCTTTTTTTATCCAATAAGACCAATTACGCATCAAAACACATATGTTAGAGATTTATGTGTCAAAAAATAAACGTTAGGGACTATTTCTATACTGAAAGCACACGTTAAAGACTATTTGCGCCAATTTCCCTAAAATATAAGATGATAAAAGGATAATTTTAATAAAATTGACAAAACAATTTTTCGAAGAAATCATGACAATATTTTAGGATATATACTATGATGACTAAATAAAATATCAAGCTTGTAATTTATGTTTACATGCGTTGGTTGAGTTGAGCAAAAAACTGGTCAACTCACTTTGACAATCCATGTGATTTTGTTTGTAAGTAGATCTCATTTATCTGGCGGCACATATGTATTATATATTGGATCAAATAACACCCCACCCTACTCTAAGTAATTTTGCACGATAAAAATTTTTTACGAAAAATTTGATATCTATTTTAAAATGCATAAAAAGGTTATTTCCATTCTATTTTTCCCCATGTCTACAAACAAGGGAGGGGAAATTGAGAGTAAGAATGAAAACAGTTTTCCTCTCAAGGTTCTTTTCCATTTGCCTTTTTCTCTAACCAAATGCATCCTTAGGTTTTTTTTATATTTTCTTGAGCATTTATTGAATAGTAAATTGATGGACAAACTCACAAATCACAGTCAACGCTACAAAACTGTTTTCTGCAAGTGTTTAGTTGAGTGAGCCAATTGAAATTTCACTAATTTAAAATTAACTCGCAACAGAAAAGTAAAAAACTAATTTGTTCATTTTTAAAGTTCAAGGATAATGATAAATGGGGATCAATAATACAATTTCCACTTATTAAGTTATTATTCATTGATTAATTGGGAAGCTATGGTCAACATCTTAAAAAAATAAAAACATGTGGGGTTGGAAAGAGAGAGAAGAAAAACGATGCATGTCCCAACAAATAATTAATATTGTGTATAGTCAATTACTTCTAAAATTTGTAAAATGTTGTGGTCATATTGAACAAAGAACATGTCAACTCGCTCTGATAGTCTATGTGACCTAATTTATGAGTGGATCTTATTTCTTAGGCAGCATAGATATCTAATTTATTGATCAAGCAATACCCCGCCCCCGCCCCAAGTAATATTAAGATGAGGATTTTTTTCCCCACATGGTAGGTAGGGAAAAATAGACAAAGGGTAGCTATAAGTTAATGTTAAGTTACTTTAAAGAGGATCGATAAGACTCGACTCATAGTCGATTTGATATGAGTTTGATGGATTCAAACTTGAATTTGATTCGAATTTATCTCCTTCAATGAGGGTCAATTTGAAAAATTCAAGATTAATTTAATTCGATCGTGGATTAATTTAATTCCACTGGTTAATTGTATATTTCAAAAACAAAAAAAAAATATTTACAATAAAGTTATTCAAAACATGCTACATAGCTGAGTAAAAATTAAATTAAAAGGGTTAAAATATATGTTCTAATATTAAAAAAATTATGTTATTGAATATTTGTATATTTTTTGTCTTTAAAAATAATGCTCACCAATTTTTCCTTCAAACAATGCTAAAAGTCTAAGACTTCAAAACACTATTTTGTAGCACAACATTGATGTGATTTGCTTTAGTGGAATTGATATTTGAACAGCCTAATGCTCATTAATTAATTACATTGAGTACAATACTTTATTAATGTGTAATTATAGTTTAGAATGACTCGAACAATTTGTCTAGAAGTCTATAGAGAATATGGTTTTTGCGTGTGGAAATTCTAGGATAAGAATAACGTTATAGATATCTATGGTCTGTGTTGAATATATTACTGGATAAGAAACGTTATCCTCTATCCACAAGTTATCCATACAATGCCAAACAGTATGGTTGCCTTAAGACAAAGCTTATGAATTATCTAAATTCTCGTTTTGACTTTTTCTCGCCACTTTTTCATTACATAAAACTTGTTAGTTAACAACGAAGTGCCACCAATGTGCACCTGAATCTATTGACCCGTTGCAGTCTAATGCTGCTACACTCAGGTGTTCTACACCCACGACAAAAATCACAATTTTCATTAGATCAAGTATACCGGAATGAATAGTTATGAACCTAAAGTTTATAGACATCACTATTGAATATTTTTCTTTCTAAGTGAAAAATTTGTTATTATGAAATAAAAAGATTTGATATATTGACGTATGTAGCGAATTTAATTAGATCAGCATTGTCTCCACAAGAATAATAGTGACAAAATTTGGGGGAAAAAAGATCACCACGAACCAAAGGAATCGGTTTGAAACTTCAAAGACCAAATTAACATTTTGGAAGAAAGCCAGGGACCATAGCTACAACAAACCTAAATATGGAACGAAACTTGTAAGTTCAGACACACTAGTTTAATCAAATATGTTTTCCTCCAACCTAATATTATTAAATTCTATCTTGTCAACTAGTTTGATACATTGAATTGAATTAAAAAACAACTTACAGATTTTATTATATATATCTTTAATATGTAACATCCAAATATGCTCCTCCATTTTGCCGGCAGCTCATGTCATCACCTACATTTTAAAAACTGATTCAACGTGACTCAGAAAAAGTTAAGGATCAAAAGTTTAATAGTGTAATTGGAGTCGAACATGTAGTTAAAAAATTAAATAAAACTTGAAAATTAGTAAAATATTATCTATGATAATTCACTTAGATTTTGTTTTGTTATTGGGCTTATTCCTAATTTTTTCAAGGGTAAATTCAGGACTGGTCACTGTTTGGGCACTTATGGGCTCTAAAGTCATATGCTCAAAACTTAATTCAATTAAAGTTATATTTTAGAGCTAAAAGACCAACATACCCTTAATTGTAAAAAACGCGAATTTTGAGTAGTGATACTGTTTTGCGGTGATACTGTTTTGTTGTGATACTGTTAAACCTATGATTTTGTACTACTAATGAGACATTTTAAGAACAATAGTATTCTCTTGTTTATTCTCTACTGATTAATTCTTCTACCTACCATTAAACACCTTATAAATTTATACTTATCTATCCAATGAGAATCTATGTCCTAATTGAATCTCAAACATATTTAAATTCAAGGGAAAAATTAGAAACATTGTTTATAGTTTTAGATGAGAACCCTTTGCATGACTTCCCATTAACTTGAGAATGATTGTGAGTTCTTCTTTCTTCATTTTAGCATTGCCCCGAAGTATGTGTTTGCTTTTAAGAGACTCAAATACTTTGGAAGAGCTTTAATTTGCAACAAAAGGATGCACATTTATCCCTGATACTGTTTTAAAGAATTTGTGATACTGTTTTGAAAAAAAAAATTAAAGATTGCCATTTTAAGCTAAAGAGACGACTTCAAACGGGTAAAATCCATCATAGGCAGTGGCAAAGCTGCTGGTTTTGACCGTCTCGTCGAGACCATTCCGAAAACATATTATAATAAAAATTCTGAGCACGTGTGCAAATTCTATGATCATTTCTATTGTAATACTATTTTTTGTGATACTGTTTTGCATAATAGAGTATCAAACAACATACATGACTATGATATCATGCTTTAATCTTTGATATTGTTTAATTAGTCATATGTTTTGTTTGATACTGTATTATACAAAACAGTATCATAGATTAAAACATGGATTGAAATAATATCAATTTATATTAATGCACATTACCTAAACAAAACATTATCATAGATTAAAACTAAGACATTCAAACAGTATCACTTATTCAAACATTGCCATAATTAAACAATATCAAAGATCACATAGATTCAAACAGTATCAAACCTTGCCATAATTAAACAGTATCAAAGATCACATATATTTAAACAGTATCACAGGATTAAAACATGTTTCAAATGATAGTGAAATATTATGAGAAAGTTTCAATTTATTAAACCTTGCCATAATTAAACAGTATCATAGATTAAAACTAAGACATTAAAACAGTATCATGGATTAAAACTAATACATTGAAACATTAGATGATGAAACATTCAAGCTCCTATTTACAATAATTCTATGTCCATTTATATTGTGATACTATTTTGTATAATACAGTATCAAATAACATATCATGACTAAACATTAGATAATGGAACATTCAAGCTTCTATTTACAGCAATTAGATGGTGGAGCATTCAAGCTCCTATTTACATAAGATAGTGGAGTATTCAAGTTCATATTTACAGCATTCAAACTCATATTTACAGCATTCTATGCCTATTTCTGTTGTGATACTGTTTTGTATAATACAATATCAAACAACTTTCACAACTAATTAACAATACAAAGAAATAATCTAATGACCAACTTAATACAATATCAAGTTGCTATTCTATAATACAGTATCAACAATACATGTTATCTCATTGTTTACATAACTTGAAAAATGCTCATTGTTTACATAACTGCTAAAATCAACCCAGGTTAATCATATTGGTCATCCTCTCTTGCAGCACGGATATATCAATGCTAGCTGTTAGATCATTAGCTTGAAAAAATAATCAAATACAAGAATTAAGATTAAAACATAGAAATTAATAACAATATTTCCAACTGGAAATTGATCCAAAATCTTCACCAAAAAATTACCTAAAAAGTGACACTGCGCCGTAGAAGCACTCGCCAGAGGTGGAAGCGGTTATCGCCGGAGGTTGTCGGAGGTGGAAACGGTGGTCGCTGGAAGTCGCTGGAGGTGGAGGCGGTGGTCGCCGGAGGAGGTCGCTGGAGGTGAAGGCGATGGTCGCCGGAGGTGGTGGCCGGAGGTCGCCGGAGGTGGTGGCTGGTTATCGCCGGAGGTGGAGGAGATTTGTGGAGTTGGAAGATTGTGTCAATGAAAAATATGGTTAAAAGGGGTGATTTTAAAATTAATATAAAATATTGATGTGAAGTATGACTTAATCACAATTTAAAAAAAAAAAATTTGACCTAATTTGAAATAAGTCATGTAGAGATGACTTATTGACAATTTTCCCTTTTTTCAATTGAACTTATGAGTCAGTTCTAGTTCTTATACCATTAGTGATAACCCAAACAATCTCAAGTCTTGGGCCCCCAATTACGGCAACTCATGAGTTGTGACAATTATGTCTAATAACTTTGACTAACCATTTGAGTAATTACTCAAACTAAAAAAATATTAAGACAAAAATATATTATTATTTTTTCCTTTTATTATTTTAATATATACTTTCTTACTTGTCTCATTAATTGTGCATGCTGATGCAACTCAAGTGAAATTGATGACAATGCAATAATGGAATTAATCAAGAAATTTTGAGATTATGTTCCTACACGAATGAATGTAAGACATATATTTGATTATTCACTCGAGTTAACAGAGGTCTACTAGAATTTTCTATTTTATCTTATATTTTTCTAATTTACTTTATCTAAAACATTATTTTTCTTGTTTTCATAATAAAAGAGTGCTTCTATTTCCACTTAGCGTGTGATGAATAATGAGCACATGTATTCGATCAAAAAAATAATGAGTACATGTATACTTGTGCATGCATAGGTGCATTTGCGTAGAAATATAGTTATCAGATTTGACTGACCATGAGATGTCTAGTGAATACGTGCGTGCATACAATCATAATTGTCATATCTAAATCCAACAAAGAAGTGTATATCACTTAATCAACACATAAACTGAAATTTGAATTGGCTAGTCAATAACTAAATTTCATGTTATTTTGATGACCAAGAGTCATTACTTCAGTGAGTTTATGCCTCTTAGTATTTGTACGATCACTTGGATACATCTGTGCAATAGTATAAACCAGAGGCGGATTTTGGGCTGGGCTGGGCTGGGCTGGGCGGGACGGGACGGGGCGGCATTGTGCTTCAGCCCAGTGCAGCCATAGCCCATATGACATTTTAGGTAGTAATTTTTTTTAAACAAATTTATAGGTAAGCCCAAATTTTGAAAATAGCTGACTACCCTCCCTATTTAATTATAGTCCACTCTCAACCTACTTTCTTAAATGGGCTAAATTTAAACTTAAATCTTTTACCCATTAAAACTCATCCCATCAGACCCAACCCACCTGAGTACATGGGCCAATTCCTAAACCTCCATTATCTATTAAATTTAAATGGGTTTTTTTTTTCTAAAAATAACCACAATAAATAAAACATTTCTTAAAATACCGTCATATTTTTTATTTTATTTTAAAAATACTGTTTTTTTTATTTTTGTAACACTTGTTCTTACATTTGTTACATTTAAGTGAAGTATTTGGTCTTCATTACTTGCTAATACAAGCAAAAGACAACACAATAAAATTACTCCAAAAGTTTCACTTTCATCTGTTTTTTTATCGTAGAAGTCCAGATCTGTTCTTGCTGTGTGAATTACCATTGTAGGCTGGACAATTGGACAATTGTGGTATAGGTGTCTGTTTTCCAAAGACTATTGGCACCCATTGAGGCCCAAACCCAAGTTCCAAACTTTGGATATATTAATAGGTTAGGAATCCCTTCATTTTCTAATGTGAGAAAAGTATTCTCACTTACCCATCAATATCTAATTCCAATTCTTCATTTACTCAAGGCATCAATTTTTTGCTACAATTTCTCATTCATTCGGAAATAGTTTTGAAAAATAAAATATACCACGATCATGTACTCACAAAATAGAACACATTTGATTATACACCAGCATAAATAGAATATCGGGACTTACTGGTCAAAAATGATTAAAATCAACTTATAATAAGTCCCTTTCCAACCATCTTATTAATACAGAACAAGGCATTAACTTTCTTACTAGACCAAGAGCACAAAATAACAATATCAATAATTTTGGATGGAAACACATGTTAAAAAATAATGTCATTTCAATGTAAATAAAGAATTTTTTTTTACCTAATGAATGTTTTAAACACCAAAATCTGGAGACACCCAAGGGACGTGTATTCACTCTTTCAGCCCAAATTGCTATAATTTAACATTGAAACAATTGGAACCCACAAATTAAAATAAGCACAAAGAAAGATATAATGTATCCAATCCTTGGGGTGTGATAAGTGCATTTTGTGTATTTATTCATACTTTAAAACTAAGCTTTTGTTTCATTATTTTATAGATTTTTTACTTAGTTTAGTATATTTTTCTTTCTATTTCAGTTTTGGACTTATTTATAAGTAAATAGAGAAGAATTGATGAAAAGATCGACAAATTGAAAAATATTTAGGAAGTACGAGGATCAAATTGAACTCAATTGAAGCTTGAAATACCACATTGGAGGTTATTAAAAGATTTGAGGACTCAAGAAGCTAAAATCCAAAGTTGGAGGACTAACTTGCACAGAACAAAAAATTTAAGTTGGGCGAACGCCCAACCTTACTTTTGCCATGCAGAAACCAATTTTTTTCTGGGCAATCGCCCAATGCAAATTTTTGCATGTGATTTCTATGAATTATTTGTCAAATTACGTGATTCTTATGAATTGCTTATTAGACTATGACAGCAAATTTTTTTCCTTTTTGAGTTTTACTTCAATTAGGAAATCTTTTGAGCCATGATTTTTACAATATTTTGGGATTTTGGGACACTTATAGACGGCTACAAATACGAGAGATTAACTCTAAATAAATGAGTCATATGTTGGGAGATTTTGATGGGAAAAACAAGAAACGAAGATTGAAGAATCATCCGGGCAAGATTGAACGAAGAACAAGGATTACATATTGGAATTTCTTCTTATCCGAGTGATGGATTTTATCTTTTCTTTTGGTTTTCTCTCTCTTAGTATGCTAGGCTATATTATTTTGTGCTACGATTGCGATGAAACTTGTATCAAGAACATTTAATTTTTTGAACCTAATCTTTGATATTCAAGTATTTTTTTTTTCTATTTTGAACAATTGATATTAATTTCTTTTTATCTACAATTATATGTGCAAATATTGTATGATTTTTGTGACTTGTTTTACCATCGAGAGATTGAAAATAAGTTAAATATAATATCAATTGTCATAGAGTCCAATAGAGGATAGAGATATACCGCTATGCTTTACGTGATCTTTAAGTATTCACAAATTTTAATGCATTCTTGTATGTTCGCATCCATCAAAGAGATATAGTCGGGTCACATATAGGGATATGTTTAATTCTACACGAGAGAAATTGTTAAATAAATTAGGAATATTGATCTTCATAATTAAATCGTGTTGTCAAATTCAACAGTTCGAGTTAAAGAGAATTGGTATAAGTTAATTCTGAGATTACTATTATGCTTTATGAAATCTTGTCGGATAATCTTTGTGAGTAAATGCACGCATTTATGTTCAAAATTTAATTAGAGATAGTTATTTCATATATATGTATAGATTGATTGATCGTCGAGAAAGGCTTTTAATTATATTATGATCATCGACTTCCGACATAGGGTAATAATTTACAACGACGAGTAATGTATGATTAATCTCTAAAATGTGATGATGGATTTGTGAATCCTAGTACCCGTAAAACTTGAATTTGATAATTACAGTATTTTTGTTTGTGTGATAATTTAGACATAGTTACGTTAGAATAGAATTATCATAGAAATCATAATTATATTGTGTGTTTATTTTGTTAAAGCAAATTATAATTAATTTGGGAATTAATCGCCAATCATCGTTGGTTCAACACTTTTCTCATCTATCATATTACTTGTTAACGATTCATCAACTTTCAGAATTAAAATCGACAATAATTTTTTGGCTTCGTTGCTAGTGATTGGTTCTATTGATTATCACTTTAATTAATATTTAGCTCGAACAAAAAAAAATATCTTCTTTTTGTAACACTAAATTTTCTCTATTTTCATTGTTTCAATTTTGTGATTGTGCATGTGCCGTTCAAAAAATCTTGATCTATTTGATTTCGATAAAGAAATCAAATAGACTTTTCACCAAAGATAACGTGAACAAAGGGAAAAGAGAAAACAACAACAAAATACAATGGGTGTCAATAACCGAATTCGTGATCCACCGCCAGTAGATGCAACTATTGGCAATCTTCTCGTGCACATGGAACAAGCAGCCGAAGTCAACGAAAGAGATATCTTTATGAGCGAGTACATGATGCATCCTATTATTGAGAATCGATCCAGCATAATCTATCCTCCTTATGGGCACGATAACTTCCTAGTAAGGTCGGATGTGATTAATCTATTCTCAAACAATCTTCTTTATATGGAGGAATCGATGAATCCATACTACCATCTCTCTCGCTTTATGGAAAACTGTGAAAACTTCAAATATCAAAGTGCCAATGAAGAGGCACTCAATATGAGACTTTTTTCGCAATGGTTGGATTCATTGCCATCAAGTAGCATCACTACATAGATAACCTTTGTTCAGAAGTTTACGCTGAAGTATTTTTATCGTGCCAAAATGAAAAGACTCAAACAAAAAATATCCACCTTCCAACAAGCTAATTTGGAAAACTTTCACAAGGCATGAGAAATATTTAAGGACCTATTAAGAAAAATGCCCCATTTATGGTTTCCCTTTGGCTTCACAAAATTATTACTTCTATTCCAGATTGACTCCAAATGACATTTTTAATAGATTCTGCAGCTGATGGTTATGTCTATGTCGGAAAACTTCGCAGTTTGTATGAAACAATGAGTGAACAGTTTGTGATGTGCCTAGATAGAGGTTTGCAGAAGAAAACAACTGAAATGCACGGGGTAGAAATCAATACACTATTAGTGGCAAAAATTGATTCATTGGCAAAGCAGATGAAAATATTAAAGCACTCCCAATCTGTAAATATGGTTCAACTATCTCTTTTAGTGTGTGCAACTTGTGGGGCAAATCATCAATCATCGGAGTGTTCTTTAACAATCGCTAATTTGTCATTGCCTGAGCAAGCAGCATACGCTCAGAACTTTCAGCTCTAGCAAAATAATCCATACGCACAAACATACAATCCAGGGTTGATAAATCATCCAAACTTCTCATATGGCAATAATCAAAATATTCAGAATCTGCTAGATCAATGAAGACCGCAGGAAATGATGATGGGAAGAGGCCTTCTCTAAATTGTCAAAACGAGTAAAAACTGAACTCTAAGGCCTAAAATCATCCATAAAATAATTGACAAAGACAAGATGTTTCTATGAAAAATATGAAAAATCAAATTGGATAGTTGGCTAAGTTATTCACGGAAAGACAACCGGGCACATGGCCAAGCAACATTGAGGTAAATCCAAAAGAATGAATACACGCGATTACAAATAGGAGCGGAGTTGAGTTACCAGAAATTCATGTCAAAAAGATCGAGTGCGGTAAAAGAAACTGAGTCTAGCAAAGAGAGAGTGAACAAATCTGATGAATCAAAAGAACAGTTGATCAAGAAAAAGAAAACTCTTCCCCAGATTATATTCATCCACTGGTCAAGCCTTACGTTTCTCAAATTCCATTTCCTCAACAGTTGTGCAAACATAAGCTAGACAAGTAGTTTGAAAAGTTCATGGATGTGTTCAAGAAACTCCAAATAAACATGTCATTCGCCGACGTCCAAGCTCAAATGTCTAGTTATGCCTTTATAAAGAAAATTCTCTCAAATAAAAGGAAGTTAGAGGAGTATGAAACAGTAATGCTCACCAAAGAATGTAGTGCTACCTTGCAAAACAAGCTACCTCCAAAGTTAAAAGATCTAGTGACTTTTATTAATCCTTGTACTGTTGGTAGTTTATTTTTTGAAAAAACTATATATGACTTAGGTGCTAGCATTAATTTAATGCCTTACTCTATTAGTAAAAGTGGACAAGTTCATATTTCTTGCCGATTTTATTATCTTGGATATGGGAGAAGACACAGATGTACCACTTATCTTGAGATGACCTTTCTTGGCTATCGGATGAACACTGATTGATGTACAAAAAGAACAACTAGTGTTGAGATTGAATGAAGAGCAAATAACTTTCAATGTATTCAAGGCAATTCAATTTTCGAGATCCTTCGACTCTTGTTTCCGGATTGATATTATTGATCACGAGGTGGCCAAAACTTTCATACTAGAAAACTAGTTGGATCCATGGGAAGCTTGCATTATGCATTCACAAGACGTAACCTCCGACTCTCCTGTCATTCAATTATTTGCACTAGTTTGAGCCGATTGAAAAAAGGAAAAATTACATGAAATTAGGCATTAGACCTCTGCAACCATTGCCTTCTATTCAACAAGCTCCTACTATCGAGATGAAATAGTTACCATCTCATATTCGATATGAATATCTCTGTAAATTATCTACTCTTTTTGTAATAATTGCAAATTCGATCAATCACTATTAGGAAGATATATTACTCTGAGTACATCAAGCACACAAATCAACTATTGGTGGATTATCGTAGACATCAAAGGTAACAATCCATCTATTTGCATGCACAAGATACTCATGGAAAAAGCATATAAGCCGAGAGTACAGCATCAACAGAGATTAAATCCTCATTTGCAAGAGGTAGTCATAGCAGAGGTTTTGAAACTATACTGAGATTATCTATCCAATTTCAGATCGTACGTGGGTGAGTCCAGTTTAGGTGGTGCCAAAAAAAGAAGAATTATGGTTGAAAGGAACGATAATAATGAGCTAATATTAGTCAGGTTAACAACAAGATGGCGGGTTTGCATAAACTATCATAAGTTGAATGATGCAACTCAAAAATACCGTTTTCTTCTACTATTCATTGATCACGTGTTTGAGTGACTAGTAGGCCATTCTCACTATTGTTTCCTTGATGAATATTCAGGTTACATTCAGATCCAAATAGCCCTAAAGGACTAGGAGAAAACTATGTTTACATGTCCATATGGCACGTTTGCGTATTGGAGAATGTCGTTTGGTCTATGCAACGCCCCTGCCACATTCAGCGTTGCATGATGTCATTTTCTCACATATGGTGTAAAATTTTATTGATATTTTCATGGATAACTTTTTAGTTTTTGGATCATCATTTGATGAGTACATCAAAAATTTGACCATCGTACTTCAGCGTTGTGAGAAAAAAAATTTGTACTTAAGTAGAAAAAGTGTCATTTCATGGTTTAAGAGGAGATTGTGTTGGGACATCGGATTTCGGCTAAGGGTATTGAGGTTGATGAGGCAAAAATTCAAGTTATCAAAAAACTACCACCGCCAATAACTGTTAAAGGTATTAGAAGCTTTTTGGGACATGTGGGATTTTATGGACTATTCATAAAAGATTTCTTGAAGATCACAAAACCGTTATGTAACTTGTTGGAAAAGGACGTCAACTTCAACTTCTCTAAAGAATGTCTCATTGTCTTCAATACCCTTAAAGACAAGTTAATTTTGGCACCTGTAATAGTGGCACCTGATTGGGACTTGTCTTTTGAGCTCATGTGTGACGCAAGTGATTATGTATTTGGAGTAGTTTTGGGGGGGAAGAGATCAAATTATACACGTCTTCTATTATGCCAGTTGGACTCTTAATGATAATTAGATGAACTATGCCACTACAGAAAAAAAAATTAGTAGCCATAGTCTTTGTCTTCGAGAAATTTTGATTTTAGTTCATTGGATTGAGGGTGATGGTATACATAGACCATTACCTTTTTGTTAAAAAAGATGCAAAACCGAAGCTAATCCGTTGGATACTACTACTTCAAGAATTTGATTTGGAGTTTCACGATAATAAAGAAAGTGAGAACGTTGTGGTCGACCACTTATTGAGATATGAGTAGCATGAAAGGAATGAATAAGATGAAATCAATGAAAATTAGAGTAGAACATGCAGAAAAGGAAAGATAAGCACTGTGGTATGCCAATTACGTGAATTATCTAGCAAGTAATATTGTGCCATCGGACTATGATCACCAACGATGAAAAAAGTTCTTTTCTAAACTTAAATACTACTTTTTGAAATATCCTATTCTCTACAGAAAAAGGGGCTGACAAGGTAATTCAGAGATGTGTATCGAAAGAGAAGAGATAAATACTACTCAAACAATGTCACTCTTCGCCATATGGAGGACACTTTGGTGCTATTAAAGCTACAGGCAAAGTTTTGCAATCTGGATTATATCGACCAACATTGTTTAAAGATGCTCACAACTTGGTGACTAAGTGTGATCGATGCCAAAGGACATGAAACATATCAAGAAAGTAAGAAATACCTCTTCGAAGTATTTTGGAAATGGAATTGTTCTATGTATGGGAATTGATTTTATGGAACCTTTTCCACATTCATTCTCACATTCATATATCTTGGTAGATGTGGACTATGTCTCAAAATGGGTAGAATCTGTAGCTTTACCTACTAATGATAGTCGGGTGGTGGTAAATTTACTTAAAAAGAACATCTTCACGCATTTTGGGACCCTTTGGGCAATTATAAGTGATAGGGAAAAGCACTTTTGCAACCAACAATTTGAAGCACTTTTGGAAAAATATGATGTTAAGTATAAGGTTGCTACCCCTTATCATCCACAAACGAATGGTCAAGTCAAATTTTCCAATATGGCTAACCGTGAGCACCTCAAGAAAGGATTTTTCTAACAAGCTTGATGATGCTCTTTTGGCATATCGCATGGTATTTAAGACTCCAATTGGCATGTCACCATACCAACTTATTTTTTGGAAAGATGTGCTATTTACCGATCATGTTGGAGCTTCGAACTTATTGGCAATACGAAAATTAAACTTTAATTTAAAAGAGATTGATGAGAAGAGAATGCTCAAGTTGAACGAGATGGACGAATTTCGGTTTGAGGCTTATGAGAATGCGAAGTTATACAAGGAGAAAATGAAAAAGTGACATGACAAGCATATCGAACGGAAGCACTTTGAGGTGGGACAACATGTTTATTGTTTAATTCACGCCTTAAGCTCTTTCTTAGAAAACTGCGTTCAAGATGGTCAGGGCCGTTCACGATAGTGAAAGTATATCCATACGGTGTAGTTGAAGTTACTTATAAAACAAAAGAAATGTTTAAAGTAAATGGACAAAGGTTTAAACCATACTTGGATGGTGGATTTTCGAAAGAAAAATCATTCACCACGTTAGGCAACCCGGAGTCATCACCGTGACAAAGTCAAGCTTAAGACTGTAAATAAGCGTTTAATGAGAGGAAACCCATATTTTCTACGCTCTACTTCAATTTGCATTGCATGTAGTATTCTAGGATTGCACTCACTTAGGCATGTTTCATGATTTTAGGACTTAGGAATAGGTTATAGAGAATTCTAGTTCGTAAGACCAAATTACCATCATATAATTTTTCATCACAGGCACATACTGAAACTATAAGCTCTAATCTATATTGATTTGAAATATAAAAAAATTTGGCAAAATGTATACCATGCGATTGCATGGGTATACCTTGTGCGATCGCATGGGCTAGGTAGATTCATTTCTACCCAAAAAAAGCCTGTCTTGGGATATGATTGCAAGGCACACAAAACAACTATTGGCAGATTGTTTACCATGCGATCACATGGGTCTACCCATTGCGATCCCATAGCTAGGCAGAATTAAATCTGCCCAGAAAACACCTGCCTTGCGATCACAGGGTACACACGCAGAGGCATTTTAAACACAGCTACTCACACAAATTTTAAAATCAAAACACAAACACAGTTGGGTATACGTTGTGCGATCGCATGGGCTGGGCAGATTCATTTCTACCCAGCAAAAGCATGTCTTGCAATCACAGGCCTTTATTGTGTTACGATCGCAAGACACACAAAACAACTATTGGTAGATTGTACACCATGCGATCGCATGGGTCTACATAGTGCGATTGCATGGGCTAGGCAGAATTATATCTGCTCATAAAACACATGCCTTGCGATTGCAGATTTTTATTGTCTTGCGATCGCAAGGCACACACGCAAAGACATTTTAAACACAGCTGCTCACACACATTTTAAAATCAAAACACAAACACAGTTCCCTTCCCACTTCGTTCACTCTCAAATTGAACTACCAACTCTCCTAAAGTGTTATCAAAGCATCATCCTCAAAAGGCACCCGACCAATTCACATCTTCTTCTCAATTATTTGGCAAGACTAAAAGGTATGTATCCATTGTTGGTAAATTTTTTCCCTTTTCCCAAAATTTGCGTGCTCCAAAATTGATATGTGACCTTTTTATTGTGCATTACGGTTATTGTGGAGATTGGGACTATGTAGGATTGGATTATTGATTAATGTGTTACAATTTTGGGTTGCCATGGATTGCCCAAATCTCTTGCATATAGGAAGAAAGAACAATGCATGCTAAGTGATCTACAAAATTTTCCAACCAATTTTTTTTTTTTTTTTTTTTTTTTTTGTGAAAATACGGCAATCCGGGACCATAGGTTGGACTCATAAGACATTCTTATCATGTAGGATCATTCACGGAGGGTTGGGCATTATTTTATCTTGAAAAACCGAAACTTGGGCATGGGCACCTCATGGCATGCCAAGGTCTTTCTTCGTGCCTCATTTCGTCCTCACTTCCCCCATCTCCCACACCGTTAGGTCCAAACGACATCACAATGATTTGAAATTTGATTAGGTGGTAGAGAAAGCATGCACTTTCATATGTTAATGTGCCGGTTTACATTCAAACATTGATGGATCAATTTATTTGACTCCGAAGTAGCTAAGTCGAGAACATTTTTATGCTATAGCTACCTAAGTTATGAGATAATTTGGAGGTAATATATGCAAATCGTTTATGCTATTTCTCACATCTTATATGTGACAATATGACTTTTATGTGACAATATGACTTTTTTTATCTTCTAGGTCATGCCTCCAAAACATCCAGTCCTGACTGCCAATGAAAAAGGAAAGAAGAAAGTGCCCGGAAGCACCTAAAAAAGGGCTATCCAGTTGGATAGCACTGATTCATCCCGTTACCTATCCGAGGATCACAAGCAGAGATTCCTCAAGGTCACTAGCTCTTGGAGCATATGAAAGGAGCGGCAAGTGCAATTAAGAGAGTTTTCACACTCCGAGCTATATAAATTGGTCGATGTTTGGGGTGGATGCAAGTAGCAGGTGCATCGCACAAGATTTATCCACAGCTCATCTACAAGTTCTATGCCAACTTCAACCTAGACATTGACAATGCGAGAATAAAGCACTATATTCAGCATGTGTGAGGAGGTAAGTGGATTATGTTTACCCCTTGATCATGTTTAACCCACAGGTTGTTGATCTACTACCCACGATCCATGAGATGGGTGACGTAGCCTAATTCCTATATGGTCAGGACCATGCGTAGCCACTTCTTACAAAGGACTTTGAGCATAGAAAATTGATAGATTTCCTAGTGATCCTCAATCTGTTCGTCAGACACAACATCGACCCCATCAAGCACCACAACACTTTCAATGATGCGAGGGCTAGATTTTTGTTCTATTTATCTCAAGAGAGAAAAATTGACTTAGAGAGCCACATCTATACATTGATCAGCAGCTTGGGCTTATAGTCTGACACCCAACACACAATTATCTTTCTAGTACTGATTTGTAGTATATGTAAGACAGTCGGGGTTCACATTACCTCAGACGAGCTCTCGGTAAAACCAAAGGCCCCGATCAACTAGTATACATTGGAGAATGCGAGACGGCACATTACACAATCTGGGAGACCAGCTCCAACTCCTGAGGGTCAACCTCTAGATGGCTAGTCAGTTGCACTTCTTACCTCTAAGCTAGTCACACCTCTCAGTGACATCACGACCATCTTTTGATAGCTGCTATAGGGTTAGGGAGAGCAGACGAGGCTCATTCTAGCCACGAGGACCGAGTTGCGCACGATGTAACAAGAGGTGACATCGTTGTGAGTATGAGTGGACACTTTGTGACATACTCAGCAGACCCAGCACCATATCATTTGATAGAGTAACCTGGAATAGAGTGGGATCTGAGCTGATTACGACCAAGTCAAGTGGTATCTCGACATATGTGTCGACTAGCTAGATAATCTTCATGAACAGATATGTCGGCCATCACCACGACAGGACCCCCTCCTCTCTCTTTCCAAATTCTGACGCTTGTGATTGCCAGCATCATCCTACCCATCTTTATGGAGTCTTTGATCTCTCTCTATTTTTATTATTGTCTTTACATTGAGGACAATGTATGATTTTAGTTTGGGGTGGGCTTAAAAATTTCTTTAAATTCAGGTTAATATTTTTGAAAAAAAAAATTGATTTGTAGTACATGCTTGCATACTGTAGATAGCATTGTCGACTAATGATATGAATTATTTGAAACTGCTTAAATTCATCACTTGTAGACATGAGTATTACTTATATTTAACGTGAAACTACTTATCCATGTTAGAACATGTGTTTGTTTTGAGCAACTATGATGATGTTTAACATTGTGGGTACACCTATAGAATACAATAAGATTCCATGCAGAACTAGAACGATCAAACCAATTCCACATACATCTCAATCACTTAACCTATACAACGAATAGTTTGGTAGTGGTTGAGCTTGAGAGTAGCTGTGTAGGATTGTGGTGATTTCGTGTTTGTTGAATATTGGTGTGGAGTATTTTGGCTAGCAAAACGAAGCTAGGTATGACCAGATGTTAGGGATCTGATCCCCGTGTATAAAATTTTGCACACAAAAGGCATGGCACTGAAGTTTTCTTATACCTCTCTTCAGAGCTTTTTTTTTTCTCAAGTGATAAAGCCCGTAGGGTTCTCAGAACTCAGTGTCCTAAGGTTTGTAAAACTTAGGAGCCATCAGCCTAAAGCTCGTTACAAGGGTTATCTAGAAAGTTTAAGGGACTAAAGTTTACACATAAGATGGTAAAAAAAAATTGCAAAGCTAGCAAGAAAGTTCCTTTGTGGTTTTAACAATGAGATTCAGATAACTAATAGGTTTGAATTACCTGGTGGAAACTTGTCGGTTAACCACTCAATAAAGGGAGAATCATCATAAACTTAGTAGTTGCAATCATTGTCTAGCACAATCAAACTTGAGCGAGAAAATAATAGTTGAAGCAAGAGCAACCTTAGAATTGATACCCCGATATTGAAAGAAAATATCAAGTTTGGGAAAGAGTGTATCCAACGAGTGGGCAAGGAAATTGACCATTGAGGGTCCGGCTATCACTAGCTTAGCACATAAATACTTTGGATTAACTACTCTCACACGATTATGAGTGCTCCTACGCAAATTTTACTTAATTGCATGTGATTTGATCCATTTTAGGAAAACCTTGAGTTCAAATGGTGACTGGACAAAAAGAAAGCAAAATGAGCGAAAAAGGACGGAATTAAGAAATAGTGGAATTGGAGACCTACATATAAACTCATGAAAGATGAAGGACCTGGGTTGAAAATAAAAGAGGACTAAATTAAAATGAAAGAAGAAATCAAAGGACTAAATTGAAAAATAAAGAAATATGAAGAAATTGCTATGCAAATATCTAAGGACTAAGCTGCAAATAGAGTTTGTGGTCCATTATGCTTTATAAAATCTTACCGGATGATCTTTTTGATTAAATACATGCCTTTATGTTCGAAATCTAATTAAAGATAGTTCATATATAGATATAGAATTGATCAACTGTCGAGAGAGACTTTTGATTATATTAGAATCATCGATTTTCGACCTAGGGCAATAATTTACAACGATGAGTAATGGATGATTAAACATAAAAAATGTTATGGTGGATTTGTGAATCCTAGTATCTGTAAAACTTGAATTTGATAATTATTCTATTTTCGTTTGCGTGATAATTTAGACTTAGTTACGTTAGAATAGAATTATCTTAGAAATTATACTTAAATTGTGTGTTTATTTTGTTAAAGCGAATTACGATCAATTTGATAATTAATTGTCAGTCATCGTGGGTTTGACACTTTTCTCATCATTATATTATTTGTTAACGATTCGTCCACTTGTGGGATTAAAATCGACAACAATGTGCATCTGCAACAAGTTTTTAATGTTTATTACTTAAATCCAATTCTTCTGATTTGATTATGTAATTTTTGAATATGATATGCAAAGGCCTGGGCTAAAGGAGCAGGCCGAAAATCTATAGGCAAATATATAATGTTAATTAGTTGGTGAGGAGAAAAACCATTGAAAATTTCAAAAGGGTTCTCACCTGCGACCTATTGACAAAATGTTATATACAAAAGCATGGACAAGACTGCAAAGAAAATCAATCATCTTGATCACAAAATTGCAAAAATAGTCTACCAACACAACCAAAAACCCACTTAATAATTAACATGGTGGTACAGAGAGATCTTTAGTTAACAACTATTAAGGAAAAAAAGTTATATAAATGTATCAAACTATAAATTTGTTAAAAATGTCTCAACAAAAAGATCTAAACAAATTAAAATGCAGTAAACATGAAAACCACAGAGTTGTGTTTCATATAAATGAGATAAAGGATTCACACAAGTCTCACAAACTTATAATCAAGATAGTTTGAATGAGTTTTTGTTCGTATAAGAATATGTTTCAACCATGTAAATCATTTTCTTAAATTTATTCTCACTCAGTATTGCCTTCCCTTGTTACAATGTATCCACATTTTAACTTTTAACCGATTCTCTTATAGTCACACATCCATCTTGTTAGACTCTCTTCTTATGAACACATGTCTATTAACATTCTTACTCTCGATATTGTAAAACATAAATCCTATCTCTCATTCTAAAACGTGGCATTTCATTATACAATCAATTTCTACTTTAATTTTCTATCGATACGTATGGTAAGATGCTTGCATTTTATCAAACAACTAGATACATTATATCTTTCCAATGGGATTTAGTGCCTATTTGGTTTTGCTAAAAATCATTTTTTTTATTACATTTTCAAAAAAGTTGTGGTTTCATGAAACGTATGATTAATATTAATTGTTGACTTTGACTCAAATTTTATCAACTTTTCAATTAGACAGTATTTTTTTGTGTATCAATAACATGTTGTTTATGTAAAAGTAGATTTTTGTGTTATGTAGTATATAATACCATTGCTTGGTGAAATTAAATTAGATTGGTCAAGATACATTTTCTAATATTAAAAGTTTTATGTTCTTGAATATTTGTATATTTTTTGTGTCTAGCAAAATATTGCTCACCAATTTTTCCTTCAAATAATGCTAAAAGACAAGACTTCAAAACACTATTTTGTGGCACAACATTGATGTGATTTGCTTAAGTGGAATTGATATTTGTCCAACCTAATGCTCGTTAATTAATTACATGGCGTACAATATTTTATTGATGTGTAATTAAAATTTAAAACATTTGAGTGTGGAAATTCCAAGATAAGAATGATGTTATAGATGTATATAATATGTGTTGTATTTATTACTGGATGGAATATATTACTTGATTGACTTAATGATTCCTTCATCTATACAATGCTTACCACTAGCAACCTCACAATGGTAGCCCTAAACAAAGCTTATGAATTATATAAATCCTCGTTTTGACTTCTTCTCGCCATTTGTCTACTATATAAAACTTGATGATCATCAATGAAGCGGCACTAGTGTGCCCCTTAATCTGTGACCCGGTGCCGTCTATTGCCGTCACACTTATGTGTGTTATACCTGCTACAACAATCACAAATTTCATTAGATCATGTACACTAGAATCAATAGTTATGAATCTCAAGTTTAAACATATTACTATAGAACATTTTTCTATCTAAGTGAAAAATTCGTTATTACGAAATAAAAAGACTTGATATCCTTGACGTATGTAGTGAAGTTCATTAGAGTGGTGTTGTCTCCACATTAATTAGAGTGGTGTCGTCTCCACATGAATAATAGTGAAAAAAATTGGAGAAAAAAAAAAAAAAAGAGATCATGATGGACTAATAGGATATGTTTGAAACTTCAAAGACCCAATTAAGATTTTGGAAGAAAGCCAAGGACCCTAGCTGCAACAAAACTAAATATGGAACGAAAACTTTTAAGTTCAGATACACTAGTTTAATCAAACATGTTTTGCTCCAATCTAATATTATTAAAATCCTATCTTGTCAACTTGTTTGATACGTGGTGATAAATATTTTTCTCCTCCTCCGAGCACGGCGACGACAGTGGTAGAGACCTGCAAAAAGGTGGCGGGACTTCTTTTCTCCGTGTTTACTTCGGAGTGATAATCAGTACTTAATTAAAACAGATGTGCAGAATAGCAATACAGAGTATGTGTGTTGTGTTTTTACCTAGGAGGTTGGCCTTCATTTATAGGGATGACCTGTAGTTACGGCTTTCAATGGTCATTAATGACAGGTGTCCATTCATCTTCCTCATTAGGAGTTAATAAGGAATGTTTCATATGCCTAATTGCCGATGGTGACTGTCAGTCTTTGGGTTGCCTGTCTTGCTAACCTAACGACAGTTGGGTTATTACTGTCTATCTGTATGAGGCGAGCAAAATTTTCAATAAAGCGTTCCAAAGAGTGCAACTATCATCCACCAAAGTATGATCAGATCTATATAGAAGTTGTCATTGTTTCTATCATCATAGCAGCTATCATTATTTCTATTTATCATAACAGCTATCATTATTTCTATTTATCATAGCAGTTGTCATTATTTCTATTATCAATATCTATATAGCAGATGTCCTTGTTTCTATCATCATAGCAGCTGTCCTTGTTTCTATCATCATAGCAGCTGTCATTATTTCTATTTATCATAGTAGCTGTCATTATTTATATTATTAATATCTATAAAGCAGCTATCCTTGTTTCTATCATCATAGCAGCTGTCATTATTTCTATCATCATAAGCCCTACTACTTTTTCTAGACTGTTGTCAATGGGAAGTAAAAATAATCTACCACGCCTGCTCATCTCTAAATTTTTCATATAGAGGCTCGTCGCCTTGATTTTTAGATAGGGGCTCATCACATTGTCTTCTTTTTCAGCCAGACGTTCATCACCTTCGTCTTCGCCTTCGCCTTCGCCTCGCCTTGTTTTTCAGATAGAGGCTCATCGCCTCGATTTTTAAATAGAGGCTCATCACCTTGTTTTTCAAACAGGGGCTCATCGCCTTGATTTTTAGACAGAAGCTTATCGCCTTGATTTATTTTTCAGATAGAGGCTCATTGCCTCACCTTGTTTTTCAAATAGAGGCTCATAGCCTAGCTTTATTTTTCAGACATGACTCATCTCCTAGCCTTGTTTTCCAGACATAGGCTCATCACCTCACCTTGTTTTTAAGACAGGACTTATCGCCTAGCTTTGTTTTCCAGACAGGACTCATCGTCTAGCCTTGTTTTCTATATAGGACTCATCGCCTAGCCTTGTTTTTCAAACAGGACTCATCACCTAGCCTTTTTTTAGACAGGACTCATTGCCTAGCCCTCTCTTTTTTTGAACCTTGGCTCAGCTCGACCTGATCGACTCACCTTTCTGTTTTTTTTTTTTGCTAAGGCTTGTCGCCTCGTTTGACCATTGCGGTAGTTGAGAATATTTTTGTAGCAGGTCAGGTCCAGTAGGTGTATCAAGACTTCCTAGCTAGCCTGATCATTCCTTGGTACCGTCATCATTTATCCGCCTTAGATGGTTTATTTTCTACTTGCCTTTATCATCTCAAAGTTCTGGCCCGTCTCGAGTCTTCCTTTTGTTAGACTCAGGTTCCTTTCAATCTTTCATGCCCTTGGTAATGAAATATGCTTCCTCAGCGTCCACATACTTATCCCACTTCTTAATAACTCATGCATCGTATCCGGTGAGTTTTTGGAGAGTGACATTTTAAAAGGGCAACTTCGAGTTCCACTCATCATGGCAGTGACTACAGCAAACATCTACAGATCTTTGATTCCCAATGTGGCCCTATTGAACTAGGCAATAAAGTCTTTTAGCAGTTCGTCTTTGTCTTGGGTCAATTGCATTAGTCCAGTAGTTATCTTCTTAGCCCGCTTGCTACTAGCAAAGTATGCAGTAAACTGTTTAGAAAAATTATCAAATGTATGGATGGATTTTGGGAGAAATGTTGCCATCCAGTCCCTTTCCTTTTGCCTAAGTGTTGGTGGGAAGACCCTGCACATAATAACATCTGGGGTGACATGTAATCTCATCAAATCAACAAAGGCCCTAAGGTGATCAACATGACCCGTCATACTTTTCCATCTTTAGCTGTTTGAAGTCTTGTGGCAAAGGAACAGCCATCACTTCTAGGAAAAAATGATCTTCTTCCAACACCATAGATTGTTGCCTACTACTTTCTTAGACATAGCCTTAGCTATTTTGCGACTCATCATGTCTTCTAATTGCTACTCTAGGCTTAACACTTGTGTCTCAACCAGCGTAGGCGTGGGCACCCATGACTGTTGTCCCCAATGTGGATTTGGGCCAGATGTCAATGAGTGGAAGTGAGGTACGAAAGATGGAGCCAAAGAAATTGGAGCCAGCAGTGGAGCTGTCGTTGACGGTGTTTTCATTGCTGGATAGTTAAGAGTCTTGGAAGGAGCCCTAGCGGTAAGGACACTACCGGTAGAGGGCTAGGACCCTGGGGCGGAGCCCCTAGTGGAAATGATCCTACCGGCGAAAGGTTAGGATCATGTGGTGGCTGAGATACCGCAGCGCTCTAATCCTATGGTAGAGCCGTTAAGGCCGCCACCTGAGCTTGCAGTACCGCAAGCTGAACGGCAGAGGTAAATTCTTGTTGTGGGTGATTAGTGGCGGTGTTAGAATCAGTGTCTACATCCTCGACAGGGGCTGGTAGAGCAGTTACATTCCTAGCTCTTCTAGTTCGAGCTATGACTTCTTGTGTGAATTTCCACAGACGGCTCCAATTGGTGATAAATATTTTTCTCCTCCTCCGAGCGTGGCGACAACAGTGGTGGGGACCTGCAAAAAGGTGGCAGAGCTTCTTTCTTTCATGTCTACTCTGGTGTGATAATCAGTACTTGATTAAAACAGATGTGCAGAATAGCAATGCATAGTATGTGTTGTTTTTACCTAGGGGGTTGGCCTTTATTTATAGGGATGGCCTACAGTTACGGCCTTCAATGATCATTAATGAAGGGTGTCCCTTTATCTTCCTCATTATTAGAAGTTAATGAGGGATGTTTCATATTTCCAATTGTCGATGATGATTGTCAGTCTTTGGGTTGCCTGTCTGGCTAACCTAACGACAGTTGGGTTATTGTTGTCTATCTGTATGAGGCAAGGAAACTTTTCAAGAAGGTATCCCAAGGAATGCAACTATCATCCACCAAAGTATGATCATATATAGCAATTGTCCTTGTTTCTATCATCATATCTAATTATCTATATAGCAGCTGTCATTGTTTCTATCATCATAGCAGCTGTCATTATTTATATTCATCATAGCAGTTGTCATTATTTCTATTATCAATATCTATATAGCAGATGTCCATGTTTCTATCATCATAGCAGCTGTCATTATTTCTATCATCAATACGTTAAATTGAATTATAAAACAATTCATAAAATTTATTATGTATATCTTTATTTGTAAAATCCAAACATGCTCTTCAGCTCTTCTATTTTGTCGAGACAGCTCATGTGATAACCTATATTTTAAAAATAGATCCGACATGACTAAAAAAAGGTTAAGGATCAAAAGTTTAAGAGTCTAATTGGAGTTGAACACAATTAAATATTATCTATGATTCACTTAGATTTTGTTTTGTAATCGAACTTATTCCCAATTTTTCCATTCGAACTCATGAGTGAGCTATAGTTCTTACACCATTAGTGATAACCCAAACAACCTCAAGTCTTTGGACCCTAATTACGGCAAGTTGTGAGTCATTACAATTATGTTTAACAACTTTAATTAACAATTAGAATAATTACTCAATAAAAAATATTAAGAAACAAAAAAGAGAGTATTCCAGAAAAGGAGTCCAAGGAGAGCTGACTCGAAAAATGAGTCTTTTCCTCCCTTCAAGCTAGGAATATTAGGTAATGTTCTGAAATGCTAAAGGCAGCTAAGGGAACCGCACGCTCTATCGACTAAAAACCATAAAAAGACTAATCACATTAAGACACAAATAAATTATTTTTTTTTCCTTTTATTATTTTAATATATAATTTCTTACTTGTCTAATTAATCATGCATGATGATGCAGACTCTAGCAAAATTGATGACAATGCAATAATGGAATTAAATAAGAAATTTTGAGATTATGTGCTGTTTAATATAATATAAGATTTTAAATAAAATTGACAAAACAATTTTTTAAAGAAATCATGACAGTATTTTAAGATATATCCTATGATCACTAAATAAAATATTAAGCTTGTAATTTATGTTGACACGAGTTGGTTGGGTTGAGCAAAAAAATTGGTCAATTTACTTTGACGGTCTATGTAACTTTATTTGTGTGTGAATCTTACTTCTCTGGCGACACAAATACATTATCTATTGGTTCAAGAAACACCCCCACCCTCTCCTTTTGTACGAGGAAATTTTTTTATGACAAATTTGATATCTATTTTTGTTGGAAATTGGTTTAAAATGTTGATAAATTAACTAAGTGACTTCGTGTCAACTTAGCCAAATATACAAGTCCCGACCCAATCTGTTTAGGCAAATTTGTTTGACAATTCGACGCACGCTTCGGAGGCAACGCCCCCGGAACGGGGATCGACCTGCCCGGTCAGGTCGAGGGGGTCGAGGGGGCAGCGCCCCTCGTGGGGGCTCGGGGGCAACGCTCCCGGACAAAAAATCAGATTTATCTGTATGTTTAAAGGGTATATTTGGCATCTCGAAACCAATATCGAATGAATGAGAAATTACGAAAAAGGACAAAATCGGGTCAAATGTTTGACCATGCGATCGCACAGGTATGTAAACCTGCGATCGCAATATGGCTAAAATTTTAGCAGAGTGTATTTTGGTCCTTCCATGCGATCGCAGGAGGAAAAGCCTTGCGATCGCATGGTTAATCTGGGCGAAGTCTTGTTCTATTTTTTGTGCTATGCGATCGCAGCTTGGTTAAACCATGCGATCGCATAGGTTTGCGTGAACAGACATGTCCTTTTGAAGGGTTGCACGTTTTGGTTCATTCCTTTTCGTGTTTCAACCGATCTTCAGCGTTAAAAAGGGCCATGAACGTCCATTCTGCATATAGATTGATACAGAAACGATTGCAAACATAAATCTCTCATACTTTTCATCCTTGAACCATTTTTTATTGCATTAAAGTTGCATAAAATCTGGTTTTCCATTTCATTCATCCATTGGAGTACAAAAGCCATCCTTGGTTCGCTGTACTTGAGTCTTTGTTGTGCTACAAAACTCAAGCGAAACCGTTGTATCTTGGGAGTCATTTGCCAAAGACCGAAAGCACCTTGCGGGGCAATTTGACTTAAGGACAAAGAGTGCAACTCTTGCCTCGGTTTTTCTTCTTCATTTCCAGATTTTCGGTTCTTGTTTGTTATTGCTTTGGGTCACTTCCACAGAATTCCGCCAACAATTTTAAAATGCATAAAAAGGTTATTTTCATTTTATTTTCCCTCCACATTTACAAAAAAATGAGGGAAAATGAGAATAGAATGAAAACAGTTCTCCTCTCAAGGTTCCTTTCCATTTACTTTTGACTCTAACCAAATGCACCCTTAGTTTTTTTGATATTTTCTTGAGAGCTGCCACTATCCCATGCTTGAAAAATTATTGAATAGTAAATTGATGGACTAACTTACAAGTCATGGCCAACGGTACAAAACTATTTTATGTGGGTGTTTAGGTTATACAACAGATTGTCCAACTACAAAGGTTAACTTAACCTTAAAGTCATTGAACTTATAGGCAAATCTTAACTAGGTCATTCTACTTTAATTTGTCTCAAATTAGATCATCGAACTTAATTTTATTTTCAATATTAGTCATTTTGTTAGCTCTCGTTACTAAACTTAACATCCCAATCAAATGAATTACTCTCAATTTCAAACATGATTTATTTGTAAGCTTTACAGCCACTACATGATTAGGCGGCATATTTACTTGAAAATGTAGGACGTGTTAGATTGCTGTCAATTTTTAACGTTGACGTAAGATTGTGACGTTAAGTTTAACATTGAAAATGAATTGAAGTCTTGTAATTTAAATGAAACGAGTTAAAGTTGAGGGAGCCAATTGAGATTCACTGAAATTTTAGTGACCAAATTTGAAATTAACTCGCATTTGCAATGAAAAGTTAAAAAACTAATTTCTTTTTCATTTTTAAAAGATATGGAAAATGATAAACGGGGACCAATAATGCAATTTTCACTCATTAAGTTATTATTCATTGACTAACTCACAAGCTATTTTCAACGTCTTAAAAAATTAAAGCATGTGGGGTTAGGAAGGGAAATAAGGAAATTTGTCTAAAGTGAGTTGTCCAGATAATTTGTAAAGTGCGATGGACAATGATCATATTGAGAAAAGAACGGGTCAACTCACTCCGACTATCCATGTGGTTTGATTTGTGAATAGATCTCATTTCTAATTGGCATAGATATCTTATCTATTGATCAAGCAATACCCAACCCCACACCAAGTAATTTACTAATTTACCATGATGATTTTTTTTCACATGGTAGGTAGGGAAAAAATAAAGAAAGGGTAGTTCTAAGTGAATGTTAGATTACTTTAAAGAGAATTGATAAGACTCAACTCATAGTCAATTTGATATGAGTTTGATGGATTCAAACTTGATTTTGATTCGAATTTATCTCCTTCAATGAGTTTCAATTTGACAAACTCGAGATTGATTTAATTTTACTGATTAATTGTATATTACAAACAAGAAAAAATATTTACAATAAGGTTATTCAAAACATGCTATGAAGTATATAAACACAATTGGTTGGTGAAATTAAATTAGATTGGTCAAGATACATTTTCTATTATTAAAAGTTTTATGTTATTGAGTATTTGTATATTTTCGTGTCTAGCAAAATAATGCTTGCCAATTTTCCTTCAAAATAATGCTAAAAGACTTCAAAACACTATTTTGTGGCACAACATTGGTGTGATTTGCTTAAGTAGAATTGATACTTTATAATTAATTAGGTGGCATATAATATTTTATTAATGTGTAATTATATTTTAAAATTACTCGAAGAATTTGCCTAGAAGTCTATAGAGAATATGGTTTTGAATACAAAAATTCTAAGATAATAGTGATGTTATAGATGTCTATGGTCTGTGTTGTATATATTATTGGATGGAATACGTTACTCGATTGACTTAATGATTCCTTCATCCACAAGTTATCCATACAGTGCCTACCACTAGCAACCTTACAACGGTAGCTCTAACACAAAGCTTGTGAATTATCTAAATTCTCATTTTGACTTCTTTCTCGCCATTCGCTTATTACATAAAAATTGTTGGTCACCAACGAAGGGACAATAGTATGCCCCTGAATCTATTGACCCATTTTCATCTAATACCGTTATACTTGTGTGTGCTTCACCCATTGCAACAATTACAATTTTCATTAGATCTTGTACACCAAAACCAGTAGTTATGACTCTAAAATTTAAACATATTAGTAAAGAACACTTTTTTTTCTAAGTGAAAAATTTGTTAATACGAAATAAAAAAACTTGATATCTTGAAGTACGTAGTGAATGCAATTAGAGCGATGTCGTCTCCACATTAATTAGAGTGGTGTGACGCTACATCAATAATAGTGAAAAAAATTGGAAAAAAAAAAAGGATCATGATGGACTAAAATGATCTATTTGAAACTTCAAAGACCAAATTAAGATTTTGGAAGAAAGCCAAGGACCATAGCTGCAACAAGCCTAAATATGTAACGAAACTTAGTAAGTTCATACACACTAGTTTAATCAACTTACGACCAAACCGTACCATTGCCAACCATTACCGCCGCTGCTACTACCACTCCTACCCCCACCACTACCAACTATTGCCGCTACCACTACCAGCCCCTAAACTCCTATCATCACCATCGCCCTGTACCATCACCGCTAATTATTGAATTATCATAACTCTTCCTTACCGTCTATGCATCACAACCCTTCTAAAATGTCGGGCGAAATACTTATGATTTATGTTGAGATATGCAATTTTTTGTAGAGCAAAATCAGGTATAACAAGTGGCCACCGACAATAGGTGCACATCTTGTTCTTTTTCAATAAGTGATTAGATCTGGGAATGAATTGTACAATTTTGAGTATGATTCAGAAATTACTATATATTGTTGGGTTTGGGCTAAACATTCAAATTTTTGATTTTTTGGGGTTCTATTTAAATCTAAATCTAAGAATTTGATTGACCCTTATTTGCAACTAAAGCAAATTAATCATTTCAATAAGAATAAAGACGTCCAAATCTCAAAATCACTTGATTATTCCAGCTTGTAAACAACCTCACTCTGCCATAATATGACAATCTTGATTCAGTTTCTTTTACCGACTTTGGGATTGAGTGACTCAGCTTATTTGGTGGCCATCCTTCGTAAAAAGACTACTACGGTGAAAGAGAACTAGCTCTTTCCTTAAGTCTCCAATCTTGGGCACGTAGAGGCAATTCTCTCTAGTGATCAAGAGCCCATCCTTGATCCAAAACCTCCTAATAGCTCCCGACTTGGCCTGTTGCACTAGCCTAGCCACTAGGAAGAATCTGAATCGGAAAATTTTGTTAGAACGTCAACCCAAGTTCCCTTTCTGTTATTGGTGCATGTGGGTTTTTTCTCTATCCATTTTTTAAGTTTTTAGTGCATAATTTTGTTGAATTGGTGGATACTGGTAATGGAGGCGATTGCGGTGCAGACCGGTGGTTGAGAGACAATGGTGGAGGCCATTGGGGTGGCAGTTGTAGTGCAGGCGCGGGGATGCTGGCCTCTTTGGTTTCGAGCGAACATTTTTCCCTTCTGGTTTTGGACCCAAACTTCGGTGAGTTTGGGTCCAAATCGGAAGGCCTCCCAGTTTCATTGTCTGTGGTTGGGGGGTGGGTGAAGAAGAAATGGATGTTTTTCTTCTATTTTTTTTAATAGTTTGAAATAATTGAATGTAGATAGACTATTTTGAACTTTTGAAAAAGTTAAAAGATCGATTTGCAATTTTTTTCATTAAAGTTTTCTATTTTAATTTATTTAAACTAAGAAAAAAATAGTTTAAAAAATCATTTGGAGACCATCAGTACAAATTAATGAAAAGATGGGGACGATAGCTACTATATTGAATGATGATGATATTATTACAAAGTTGAAAAAATGAGGACTATGAGTATAATTTACTCTAAATTTTATTATGTATATCTTTATTATATAATATCCAAACATGCTCTTGTATTTGCCAACAGCTCATATGATAAGCTATGTTTTAAAAATTGAATCGAGATAAATCAAAAAAAGTTGAGGATCAAGAGTTTAAGAGTCTAATGGGAGTAGAACATGTAGTTAAAAAATTAAATAAAACTTAAAAATTTGTAAAATATTGTCTATGGTTCACTTAGATTTTGATTTGTAATTGGATCGATTCCTAACTTTTCTAATCAAACTGATGAGTCATGTCTAGTTCTTATATCATTAGTGATAACCCAAACAACCTCAGTCTTTGGCCTCTAATAAGTCATGACAATTGTGTTTAACAATTTTTATTAACCATTTGAATAATTACTCAAAATAAAAATAAAAAAAAAATATTAAGACACAAATATATTATTATTTTTTCCTTTTATTGTTTTAATATATAATTTTTTACTTGTCTCGTTAATTGTGCATGCGGATGCAACTCTAGTGAAATTGATGACAAAACAATAATGGAATTAAACGAGGAAATTTTGAGATTTTGTGCATATGGTTTTCAACCCATCAGAAGTACCTTTACAATTACAAATGAATGAATGTAAGACACATTTGAATGTTCACTCGAGTTAACATGGTCTGCTAGAGTTTTCCATTTTATCTTATATTTTTCTAATATACTTTATATAAAACATTATTTTTCTTGTTTTCATAATAAAATAAAGGACTCTCTTCACAAATAACTACAATATATAAAATATTTCTTAAAATACTGTCATATTTTTTTATTATAAAAATACTTTTTTCAATTTTTATAACACTTTTTATTACATTTGTTATTTTGGTTACAATAATTGTATTACATTTGTTATTAACAAACATAACAAATGTAACAACAAGTGTTATAAAAATGAAAAACAGTTTTAGAATAAAAAAAATTAGATAGTATTTTTTAAATTATTTTATATTTTGTGGCGTATGGTAAAATTATCACTAAAATAAATGTGTCAGTCCGAGTCGACCCACCTCCGAATGAGTCCGATAACGGCCCACGACAGGTTGCAGGCCAAGTCAATCCATCCCACGAAATTTGAATGAGAACCTAGCCTACCCATCGACCCATCCGGGTTGAGCTCATGTGGGTTGCGGTTCGGTTCGTCTAAATAAAAATAAATAAAAATACATTTATAGAAAAAAATGTGTTGAATTACTAAATAAAAAATAAACAATGACAATTTCACATTTATTATTTATAGCAAAAATTATTTACATGGAATTTATATCTTATTTTACATTGAATTATTTCTAACTTTGTGAATTTAAATACAACGCAAACAAATAACAACTAAATGCGTCACTATAGTTAAAGTATATCTCAACTAGGTTGTTACGTATTCAACTATCAATCATTTGCATATTTATAGTTTAAGTACATCCCTACTAGGTTGGCACCTACTTAACATTCAATTGTTCAAAATTATATATTGTTTGCAAATCAATTTTTATCAACTATTAGATTTTTAAAGTCTTCAACAATATCGTTAGGAATTTTATCTTACATCCTTCTATATGCAAATAGCCAATCTTTCACGCATATGAGAGCTTCCAAAATATATTCTTGAAGTCTTAATCTTCTTTCATCCAATATCATGTTCCTGCACTAAAAGCATACTCGAATGCCACTGTTGAGACTGGAACTATTAGTAGATCTCGTGCCATTTTTTATAATACTGGGTATGACCACCCATTTAATTTCCACCATCGTAAGATATCTAAATTTTCTACCTCGTCTTCATGTAGTAAACTATAACGATCAAATTGATAATATCTTTCTAGTTCGACAAGTGTGCTGTTCGTTTTTACAGTTGATCAAGTACTAACAACATTACGTTTCTTAGCTATTGTGGAGGGAAAAAAATGATTTTACCTTTCGAAGTTGTACTAGAATTTGTAGAAGCATAAAGATTTTCTTTGTTACCATATTTCATTATTACCATATTTAACGGGCAAGCGGTTAAGACGCTAAACTGCCAAAGGTTCAGCGTCTTCGATTTGTGAACCGCTCACTCAGTTCATGGGCCGACCCGCAGTTCCGGGACTTCACGGGAAGGGCCAATGCGGGCCGACCACACCTCTATAATAAAAGAGTGCTTATATTTCCACTCACCTATTACTTAATCGTAATACAGTACTTTTTACGAGTCATTAACATGTGATGAATAGTAAGTACACATATACTTGTGTGTGTGTGGGCGTCTTTGCGTAGAAATATAGATATTAGATTTGATTGACCACGTGATGTATAGTGAATAAGTGCGTACGTAGGATCAAAATTATCATATCTAACTTGAACAAAGAAATATATGAGTATATCACTTGATCAACTCATAAACCAGAGATTGAATTGGTTAATAACTAAATTTTACATTATTTTGATGACCAAGCGTCATTCAACATCAGTGAGTTTACGCCTCTTAATATTTGTATGATCGCTTGGGTACCTCTATGCAATAGTATAAACTAATGGAGAAGGTAGTTATACGATGAATAAATTCGACGTCTCTTGATTATTGACATTGTTCGATGAAAAAAACAAGGAGGGAGGGAGAGGGGGGCTTTAGCGACGGTCAAATTTGTCACTGAAAGCCCCATTTTCCGTCAAAACAGACCAATTCCGACAAACGCATCCGATAGAAAATCCATAGGAGATACCTGTGTGTGTAAATTTTTTAGCAGAAAAATAGTTCATCCGAAATTTTCTGATGAAAAATTATCCCATCAATAATTTTGTGACAGCTTCTTGTCCATCGATAACTTCTGACGACTTCTTGGTTGTCAGAAAATATTGACGAATCTCCTTGGTCGTTGAAAATTTCGACATAAAAAATCTTATGAATTTTTTAAAACAAAAACAATCCTTTTAATAAATGAACTTGGCGGTCAGATATTTAACGCGGCCAAGTTCTGTCGAAAATCTCATGGCCTTTTTAAAAATTTCTTCCCAATTAATAAATAATCTTAATATTAAAAAAAAAAAAAAACAATAATGACATAAAATTTGAAATTCAACAAACGCAATAAACTAAGAATTCTATAAATTAATATGCATTATCATATGTAAAATCACTACATATGTTTGAAGTGTAATTTTAATATTTATTTCTCCATCATCAACATACTAAATCTCTCTATAACAAATTTTTAGAATGTCAAACACGTTGCCTCTTCATGAAACTTTAAATGTTGAAGCTTCTTGTCTTCTTCTTCAAATCTCACCAACTTTTCACTCTGTATATAAAAAAAAATTATATAGAACTAATAACAACACAAATTACAAAAAAAAAAAAAAAGGCTAAAACTTTTCAAAAAATTAGAAATTTCCACCCTATATACAAACATGTGAAATAATAGTGTCAATATATAATGTATCAAAGAAACATTATTTTAAAAAGATTAAACCTTAAATTCCCAATTCTTGTAAACCAAAGTAGTACAATTTATCACTTCCCACAAACTCAACTATTATCTGCATGCTAGTTATTTTTAAATTTTATGAAAGTTTTGATTGGATCTGTTTATTAAAGTATGTCACTGTTTATTGTATAACTATTTTATGAAAATGTTTTAGTAAGCCTGTAAAATATAAATGATTTTTGTCACAAGGAAATAATTTTTTTTCACTAGTTTCAGTCAAACTTCTTTTAACGTTTACTTATAATTAATATGATTTACATGACCTCGTCAATATGTATTTATATATATGAAGAAAAAAAAAAAAGAAGGAAAGTAAAGACTTGACTGAATTTGGAATTTAGAACAACTTACTCTTAAATATGATTTTTTTTTTTCCTTCTAATCTCCCCATTATGTTATTCAGTCAATTAGACTTGCTTTAATTGTACCACTCATATCTATTTAAGTTTTAGGAATGAGATAAGAATAATAATAGGAAATCATGACTATAAAGCATATCAATTGCCCTGGTCACCTAATTTGCAAAAACTGTCTGCCAACACCCCTAATAATTAACATGCATGGTGGTACAATGACATGTTCAAATAACAACAAATAAGAATCAGATTTATGCTACTGGGAACACCGCCATGCAATTGAGGGAACAACAATCAGATTTGACCAAGAAACCCACAAGAGGTGACCAAGAATTTGAACCACTTAGTCCAACCTTACATGAAGGAAAGAAAGATAATGTTTTGTGTATGTTTTACCTCCTAAACTCCTCAAAACCAAATAAAATAACAAAACATTACCCTTATTCAAATTCATGTGAATGATCTAAGACAAGATCTTGACCATCTAATAGATGAAATGGTCTACATTAATCCAAACAAAAACAAATTCTAAACAAACCAATTTATCCAATAAGATGGTGCCAAGTGGATTAGTGAACCACGCTCGTAAATCTTCACGTATCACAAATTCACTACCAAATTCCCTAGTTACATGTGTTATCATTTTGTAGTCATATTTCATCATCATTGCCCACTCCAACTTGGTACCTGCTTTATCAATCATCTGCATCAACAATATTCATAATTGATAAACACTTGTTAAACTTACCAGCAGCAAGTACTTTGGTCTCAACATATATATAGTTATCATCAGTTGCAATTTTAAATAGTTTAAATTCACCGAAAGCTAACTTCTCCATAGTAGAATGGTACTTCGTCTCAAAATGCTTAGATTTTTCATAATAGACAGGGTTTTTACACAACATCAAAGTATTTTGACTATCAGTAAAGATCATGAAATTTTCATTCAAGAAGTTAATTCACATAAGACGCCTTTCAGTAACATGCATTATTAAAAAGCTTCAGTTAGTGCAATGTATTATGTTTCAGTGCTGGAGAGTGGAACTAAAGGTTGCAACTGAGATTTTCAAGTGATTAATTATCGCCCAATGTGAAGAAGAATCTAAATGATAGATTCTTGTATTTCACGTGTTTGAGTGGGATTCAAGCCGTGTTTAAACTTTGTGTTGGTGTGATTAGAAGGGTTGTAATTTTACTTTGATTCTTGTTAGGTCTAACAAGATCAAACTTCTTGGTTGTACTCTGGTTGGTTCTGATTTGGTTATAGTGGATCTTTTTGTGCATGGGCAGTCTCAATTGAGCCCCCAGACTAGGCCTTTTTCAAGATGAATTGGATTATCATTCTCTAGTGTTATTTTTCTGTTTTTGGTTGATTGCTTAAATTTGCAAATTCTTGAGTGTTAAAGTCGTTACGATAAGTGCTATCTCTCATTCTAAAAACACGTGGCATTTCGTTAGAAATTCAATTTCTGCTTTAATTTCCTATACAGCTGGTGTCTAATACGTAGTAAGATGCTTTCATTTTTATCACACGACCAAAAATATTATATCTTCCCTTGGGATTTAGTGTCTCTTTTACTCATATTGAAGGCAATATGTACTTTAAATTTGGGGTGCAGTTGATGATTTCATTATTTTTGTTATGTTTGTGTGTGTTGTTTATATTATATGAGTTAAAAAACTATTTATATTAAGTGAGTAAAAAAATTCAAAAAATATTATCTTATTAATTGTGTGTTTATGTTTGTGTTAGATAGCTTTGCCGACTGATGATGATATTTATTTGAAACTGTTTTTGATTTATGAACTATGACTAGGTGGTGCTATTTATACCTATTCTTTTATTGTACTTATCTAAGTGAGATGTGATTAAGTGTGAGCACAATAGTCATACATATTATTACTCTTGGTTGGTATATGGATAGAATAGGTTGATAGAATTATGGACCTGGGTTGTTAAAACCAAGATCACTAATTGAAAACTCAATTATTTAACCAATTGAGAGGATAGTGTGGGGAGGTTAATCATGTGAGAGCTATTTACATAGGTGTCGATTCCGTGCATGTGTAATATTTGTGTGGAGTGTTTTCGGCCACCAGGTGGAATCTACGTATTAACCGGATATTAGGAATATAATCCCCTCATATTTTATCTTGCACAAAAAAAGACATTACACTTGCGTTATCTTATGCCTCTCTTCGTAGTCTTTTTTACTCGAGTGATAAAGTTCATAGGGGTTATCAAAATTCGGTGTCCTAAAGTTTATCAAATCTGGGAGCTATTGGCCTAAAGCTCGCTATAAGGGTTATCTAGAAAGCTTAAGAAAGTGAGGTTTTACATATAAAATGGAAAGAAAAAAAAATGCAGTTTCTTGGAATAAAAGATGAAAAACTAGCAAGATTGAGTCTTTGTAATTATAACTTGGAAATGTAAATAACTAGTGGGTTTGACTTGCCTAGTAGAAGCTTGTCTAGATAATCATTATAGATCTAGATAGTTACTCTATTTGTTAGATCCAACCAAACTTGAGCGGTAAAAAATTAAGTATTTTGAGAGCAACTTATTAATATCACGTGTGAAAGATTGAATATCAAGATAGGGGTGTGTATTCTTACGAGTGAGAAAAGAAATATTTTACCATTTAGGGGTGGAATATTACCAACATAAAGGTTTATGGTGATTGGATTGACTATTCGTGCACACACTTGTCGGTCGAGCATCGGATGAATAAAAATTAGTTTTGGTAGGATGATTTAGAAGTCTTTTATGAATTGTTTGACCAATTTCAAAACTTGAGACAAATACAGCAAGCTATTTATTGAAGTAAATTTTATTGTTATTTGTTTGAGTGTTTGAGTAGATAATCTTGCTCGGGACGAACAAGTGTATATGTTTGGAGGTATTTGATAAGTGTATTTTACACGCTTATCCTATCTTATAAAATTGATATACAATTGTAATTTGAGTGGATTTCTACTTAATTTAGTATAAATATTCTCATTGTAGGTAAAATTCAAAAATAGAGTTAAAAATGAGAATTTGAGCTACATAGGAGTTGATCGGAAACGTTTCAAGATAGACATGATGGCATGAGAATAATAAGAACCATTAAAAGAGCCAATGGAGGAATGTCACAAGTTTCGGGAGTAGATTTTAACTTACAAAAAGTTTGAAGACTGATTTGTACTCTTCTAAAACTTGAGAATATCCAAATTCAGACGACCAAGGAGGTTTGGAGACCAATGTGGAAGCTTTTGGAGGTTGTGTGATCAATGTTGAAGGACTTGGAGTAAAAAGGACCAAATATGCACAAAACACTTCAAGTAGGGACCAAATTGCACAATTTTGAAAGTTAAGTGAACAAATTGAAAATTAACCAATAGTTTGCCACGGTCTGGCAGCGGTTTGCAAACCACGGCCAAACTATAGGAAACCTGGAAAATCTATTTGTCACGGTTTGCAAAAAACGGCCCGCATAAGGTGTTTTGTGTTTTTATTTTTTTAAGTTGAAACTCAGGGGTATTTGTATTCTTTTCAATTAAAATGAATTGGAGGGACGTAAACACTATATAAAGACCTAATTTAGGTCAGATTAGGAGTTGGAGAAGGAAAGAAAACAATAGACAACTAAAAGAGAAAGGAATAACGTCGAATTCTTGGTACAAGATATTCAAATTTTTCTCGTCCTCATTTATTTAAATCCGGTTATGTATTCCAAACTCTCCATGTTTTCTTTTTCCCGTATGATGAGTAGCTAAACTTATAGTTTGGATGAACGATGTAACGTAGTTTAGATTCTATAATTTCAATTCTCAAGTTTTGATTATGTGTTGATTTTAATTTTTCTTATAATGCTTGAAATAATTTGCCATTATTTCATTAAATTTTGGATTGTAACAAACCGAGAGGTAGGTTATTAATCTAGACCACTTAATAAAATCTGACAATTGGATAAAAGGTAGAGATGCGCTTTTGTTATTGTTGCGATCTTAAATTGAATTTATATGAGATTTAAAACGTCTAGTTAATGATTATTCTGACTTCACATAGAGATATGTGAGTTGACTTAATTAGATATGATTAATTTGAACTCGAGAGAGGTAAATTAGATTGAATTTATGAATTCGACCGAGTACAACATTAAAACGAAATCTTGAGATGAGAGATTAGATATGATAACTACGGTGAATTCGTGAATTCCAATGCTTGATTCATCTTATTTGATAAATTCTTGATATTTGTATTCACATACGTTATCACATTGTTTTCTTAAATTAATAGTTATAGGTTAATTGTTCAAATAAATTTATTCTAAATTGTTTTCAATAAATTATGATATGGATTAATTGAACTAGTATCTAAATAAAATAGTTTTCATGGGAACAATAATTCGAACTTATTAGATCCACTTTATTACTTATTAACGATATTGTGCACTTGTAATTATTTTCACAACATTGAGCACCATTCATAAGTGGCAATGATAAATAGTTAGAAGGTGGAAACACTGGGATGGTCAAATCAGATTTAGGTGTTAGTAGTGGCTCAAGCCAATGACGCCTCCATATTCTCGCAACATCAATAGGAAGCCATCTCAAACAGAGTCTAAGCCTGTTAGATATCGCATACTAAAGGTACATACAATTAAAAAAGTCTAGAAGAACATTTATCGAGTCAGCTTACTCTCATCGCAGTTCAAAGCCAAATGACTGGCACATCTTGCAAGAAGGATCTGCACAAGTCAAAAGGTTCATAACTTCATATTATATGTCGATTGTAAATTTGAGGAAATCATAGACGAATAATTTTATTTGTTTTCTTTTTCCATGGAGTTGGAATGTCAACAAAAAAGAACTAATCATCACCTGGCAGCATTTTAAATTTCCCCACAAGCAGCATAATGCAAATGAGTGCTTCGAGGTCCTAAAGAATTATATTTTACAATAACTTCAAGTTAAAACACAAAATTCCATGTTTGGTAAAGTGGATTGGACAAGATAAGGCATAGTTGTTGCGTGCTAAATTGAATTATCACAACTCTGGGACACTCAAGACGCAGCTACCTACAACTATACACAAATGGCATTTTTAATTTTCAAATTTTTCTAGAGTTGAAGAGTTGTTTTTAAGAACTATTGATGGTAATGTTGCAAAATGCAACATAAAATACCTTACTTAAAGAATAAAACTGCCAAGTAGAAAAGGAAAGCACGATTTACCATCACATAAATACAACAAATTAAGAAAAATGTATCACATTTTGATAATCCATCACATCAAGAAGACAACAAAATAATTCTCAAAATTGCAAGATAACAGAAACTATCTACTTAACTCCTCAATACACCAAGAATGGTCACAAATGATCCATACCGAACTTAGTAGTCTAATTGAAAGCACCAGACATTTAAAATAAGCATTAAGCAATATGCTTTCCATTGTAGGAGATTCTTTAACCACATTCCACATATCCAAATACCACCAGCAAACCCTTTACGTACATATTGTTATCATAAGCTGTTTTATTTGATGTCCGCAAATCAAGAGCTGCGGAGCAAACACAAAAAGAAAAGACTTTCGAGAAATAACAGTTTTAGTGTGAACTGCATTATTTCTTTACTCTCTTTTTTCGTTAAAACCAAAATCTAAAGAGCTTAAAAGGACACAAGGTGGCTAAGCTTCATGGGAACTTCTATTTCCAAATGCACAAAACGTATTAGCCCAGAGAAACTGGAATTTTGATGATGATTATCAGTAAAAAAAAAAGCTAGGTAATTATGCAAAATAATGCCTAAAAGTTACACATAAATTGTATAACATGAGCATTTATGGTTGAATATACCACGCATGTTCAGCACTGCCCGTGATTGATGCCAAAAAAGGTACATATTACTTTATAATGCCAAAAATATAATAAAAAATGAGCTGAATTGCAGTTATCAATAGCAGAAGTTGACAAGAAGAAAACATGTAGAAGCATCAGTTGACACTATAGTAATTTGCCACATGTTAAGTCAACCAATTTGCACAAAGTAATCTCCAAACATTGCCTATGCATTTATGGATTTCATATGACCAGAATTGAATAAACAAACAGAAGTTCAAGTCATTATTTCAAGCAATGACAATGATTTAGCATGTTTTACACTGCTTATATGAAACACACAGATTTGCTTCTTTTGTTAATTTTTGTTTTCTTTTACTTGTTTTTTTTCCCTATTGAATTCAATCTCCATGAATGGAGGAGCCTCTGGATAGGGAAGTTGTGAAGGGGACAATCAATTATATTTAATATATAATAATTGTACCTGAAGGTGGATGGATGTGTGCTAAAAAGATTGCTGTGATGAATGTTGTTGGCATAAACCATCCCATTGTCACGTTGAACATTTGCTGCAACATCCAAGAGAATAATGGGTTGGTAGAGGTTGCGGCAAGGGGGATTTGGCTAAATAGCCTTGTCAAACAACCAATACAATAGAATAGCCTAACTTTTAACAAATAAGTCTTGAAGGCCTCTTTTGTTGTAAAATACATTAATACCCTTATTAAGTTATTAGAACTACAAAAATAGATAAAATGTAAAAGACCTAAATACCCTTTTAATGATACAAATTGAATTAAATGAAAAGGTCAATTCATTTATTGAACACAACGGCTCCTGTTATTGTTAGAACAGAAACGCATCCAACATTAATTCATTCATCAAATTGCAGCAAAAGTTATCTTCAAAGTAGAGATCAAGCATCGCAAGCATCGCGTGAACAACACAAAATCCAACATGTTGACATTTTGTAATTGGTAAGTAAGTTCATTCTCACTTTGAAGTAGGTGGGTATCGTAATTATGAAATGATTAGATTAATTGGCATGAATTGAACGAATTAATTAGCAAAATCTTTGTTCCTGTATTGTGTTAATTGGAAAGATCTTTGTTCCTGAGTTTAAATTGAAGAAGGTAACCTAGGTAAGAAGTAAGTAGGTTAACCTACACTTGAGGTTCAGATAACCGACCATGTTGGTCTGTTAACCTACACACTTGAGTCGGTTAACCTACCTTATTATTCTGTTAACCTACGCTCTTAGTCTGTTAACCTACCTTGAGGTCTGTTAACCTACCCTTGGCTGTTTATTTAACCTACCCTTGAGGTCTGTTAACCTACCATTTAGGTATGTTAACCTAGACTTGAGGACTGTTAACCTACACTTTGGTCTGTTTTCCTAAACATTGGCTATGTTAACCTACAAGTTTGGTCGGTTAACCTACCCTTGACTGTTAACCTACCATTTAGGTCTGTTAACCTAGACATGATGTCTGTTAACCTACACTTTGGTCTGTTTCCCTAAACAGTTGCTATGTTAACCTACACTTTTGGTCTGTTAACCTACTATTTAGGTCTGTTAACCTACATTTTGGTCTGTTTTCCTAAACAGTTGCTATGTTAACCTACAGTTTTGGTCGGTTAACCTACCCTTGAATGTTAACCTACCATTTAAGTCTGTTAACCTACACTTGATATCTGTTAACCTACACTTTGGTCTGTTTCCCGAAACAGTTGCTATGTTAACCTACACTTTTGGTCTGTTAACCTACCATTTAGGTCTGTTAACCTACATGTTGGTCTGTTTTCCTAAACAGTTGCTATGTTAACCTACACTTTTGGTCGGTTAACCTACCCTTGAATGTTAACCTACCATTTAGGTCTGTTAACCTACACTTTGGTCTGTTTTCCTAAACAGTTGCTATGTTAACCTACACTTTTGGTCGGTTAACTTACCCTTGAATGTTAACCTACCATTTAAGTCTGTTAACCTACACTTGATGTCTGTTAACCTACACTTTGGTCTGTTTCCCGAAACAGTTGCTATGTTAACCTACACTTTTGGTCTGTTAACCTACCATTTAGGTCTGTTAACCTACACTTTGGTCTGTTTTCCTAAACAGTTGCTATGTTAACCTACAATTTTGGTCGGTTAAACTTTCTAATTAGCCACTAGTTGACCGAACTTAGCATACGTCTGTTAACATACCAACTGGACTTAAGAACCCTTATGAAATAGAATATAAAAACCATAACCACGCAGTCTGTTAATAGTCCATATGGATTGATGTTGTTACTTAGCTAACGCCATTTTAATTGTTTTGTTGAAATGCAGATATGGCACTCCTTGCTATTTGTTACTTCGGTGAGTTTAAAAAGAATGACCAAGGGCAGTGGACATGGAAATGGAATGGGGATAATAGAGAATCGGTTGCTGCACTTGTTGTATCTGAGAATACATCGTATACGGAATTGTATAATGAAATAGAAAACCTCCTTATTTTTGACTCTTCAGAATACGAGATGGAGTTTGGATTTCTTTTTCCTAATAATACAAATTTTCCAGTTCCGCCGGTAAAGATAACTTCAGACATGCAGTTGAAGTGGCTGATTGAACTGAACAAAAGACACCATATTCCTCTATGTGTAACTCTTATAAGGAGAGAGCAACCTATGAACAGACCCAACGCAGCGAATGAAGCAGATGATGAAGTTCGGGATGAATTGTACCATAACCGTGATGATTTTTGGAATACAGTAGAGATAGCTCGAGATGATGATGTAGTTTTTCCAGAGACAAATGCTACACAAAGACCTCCTGAGATAGTTCAAGACAATGAAGAGGAATTTCCATTTACAAACGACGATCTAATAGCCTCAGTTTCACGTAGCAACCAGGCTGGTCCTAGTTCACGATCTTCTCGTACGACACGAGTGATTCCTGATGGTGAAGATTTACATGTTGACCAGTTGTTTGATAAGAAGAAAGATCTACAGGAAGCTTTGTACTTGATTGCGTTGAAACATAACTTTGAATTTAAAGTGAAAAATCAAATAAAACAGTGTACACACTTGTTTGTGTAGATGATAATTGCAAGTGACGAATGCGAGCAACGAAGTTTGACACATCTGATATCTTTGTTATTCGCAAGTATGTACGGGAACATACTTGCGAATATGGGACTCGTCGCAATGATCACAGACAAGCACGATCATGGGTTATTGGAAGACATATAATGCACAAGTTTCGAGACCCGAAAACTTTGTACAGACCTGCAGATATCATACATGACATCCGTCGGGAGTTCGGGGTTGTAATGAGTTATCAGAAGGCCTGGAAGTCTAAAGAATACGCTATGGAGGACTTAATGGGTTCACCTGAGGATAGTTATAGTAAACTGGCCTCCTATTGCCACAACTTGGAGAAAACAAATCCTAGCTCGGTGTTCTTTATTCAGACTGATGTCGACAACCGTTTCAAATACTTCTTCATGGCTCTTGGCCCGTGTATTAGAGGATTTATATCTTCAATGCGGCGCATAATTTGTGTCGATGGAACATTTTTGAAAGCAAAATATGAAGGTACGATGCTTATTGCTACATGTCAAGATGCGAACATTCAAATTTATCCTCTTGCATTCGGCATTGTCGATAATGAGAATGATGAATCGTTGAATTGGTTCTTCACAAAGTTGAAGGAAGTAACAGGCGACGTTGGGGACATTGCTTTTGTGTCCGACCGGGGTAATAGTATAAAAAATGGTATCAGAGATGTTTATCCTGATGCACACCATGGCTACTGCATGTACCATATACAAGGCAACTTGAAGACGAAGTTTCGGGTTCCTGCTCTCTTGTCATTGTTTAAGAGAGCGGCAGAGGCATACAGTGTCGAGGAATTTGATAAAATTATGGGCGAGATACATAATAAATCGATCAAAGCATGGCAGTATTTGATCGATATGGGGGTTGAACATTGGGCAAGGGCACATTTTACTGGAATTCGGTACAATATGATGACATCAATTAATGCAGAGTCGCTGAATTCATTGTTTAAGAAAGATCGGGAGTTACCAATTCTTGCACTAATAGAGAACATACGTAGCAAGTTGCAGGAATGGTTTTATAGTAGACGCGAGGAGTCGCAGATGCATACAAGCACTCTAACCCCGACAATGGAAGAAAAACTTTTCAATAGTCTTGAGGTGGCAAAGACGTTGTATGTAGAGCCTCTAGACCAATTCCGGTTTGACGTGAAGAGTGGACCAAACAGTCGGTACGTTGTGAACTTGGATGACAACACTTGCACGTGCAGACAATTTCAATTAGAGAGTTTTCCCTGCACGCATGCTGTCGCCGTCGCAATGCACAGAGGGATTTCAGCCCACGTGTTGTGCTCTCAGTATTACACAGTTGATTTTTGGAGAGTAGCATATGTTGAAACAATATTCCCCGTGCCAAATGAAGTCGAATGGGAAGTTCCCGACCATATTGCTAGCACACTCAATATTTTGCCACCTTTAGTGAAACGACGGGCTGGCCGCAAATCTACATCAAGAATACCATCAGCTGGAGAGTGCTCCCGCCGTCGTAAGTGCAGTAGATGTCGTGCAACTGGACACACTCGACTTAATTGTAGCAGTCAGGTTCCTCTTGCTAGTAGCCGCATGGACGGAGAATAGTATACGCACATTTAAATGATTTATTGTATGATTTTTATTGGATTTATTGTGGGATGTTTATTTTATTATTTATTTTAAATCTGTTGAGGAAACAATGTGAAAAATGACTGAGATGAAATAAAGTTGCTTCTGTTACGAATAAAGTTGCTTCTGTTAACCTACTATATTTAGTAGGTTCACCTAATCAAATGATCTGTTAACAGATCAATTAATTAGGTTAACCTATCCATACTTCTGTTCACCTACTATGCAATGTAGGTTAACCTAATCAATTGATCTGTTAACATACTATGAAGTAGGTTAATAATCTAGATGTTCGGTTAACCTACTATAATGTTCTGTTAACCGACATCATGAAAAGTAGGTTAACCTAATCAATAAATCTGTTAACATACTATCAAGTAGGTTAATAATCTGGATGTTCTGTTAACCTACAATCAATTGATCTGTTAACCTATTATGCAATGTAGGTTAACCTAATCAATAACCTATTATGCATAGTAGGTTAACATAAACATTATAGTAGGTTAACCTACTATAATGTTCTGTTAACATACTATGCAATGTAGGTTAACCTAATCAATTGATCTGTTAACATACTATGAAGTAGATTAATAATCTAGATGTTCGGTTAACCTACTATAATGTTCTGTTAACCGACATCATGAAAAGTAGGTTAACCTAATCAATTTATCTGTTAACATACTATCAAGTAGGTTAATAATCTGGATGTTCTGTTAACCTACAATCAATTGATCTGTTAACCTACTATGCAATGTAGGTTAACCTAATCAATTTATCTGTTAACATACTATGAAGTAGGTTAATAATCTAGATGTTCTGTTAACCTAATATAATGTTCTGTTAACCGACATCATGAAAAGTAGGTTAACCTAATCAATTTATCTGTTAACATACTATCAAGTAGGTTAATAATCTGGATGTTCTGTTAACCTACAATCAATTGATCTGTTAACCTACTATGCAATGTAGGTTAACATAATCAATAACCTATTATGCATAGTAGGTTAACCTAATAATTTGAGTAGGTTAACCTACTATGATGTTCTGTTAACATACTATGCAATGTAGGTTAACCTAATCAATTGATCTGTTAACATACTATGAAGTAGGTTAATAATCTAGATGTTCTGTTAACCTACTATAATGTTCTGTTAACCGACATCATGAAAAGTAGGTTAACCTAATCAATTTATCTGTTAACATACTATCAAGTAGGTTAATAATCTGGATGTTCTGTTAACCTACAATCAATTGATCTGTTAACCTACTATGCAATGTAGGTTAACCTAATCAATTTATCTGTTAACATACTATCAAGTAGGTTAATAATCAATTGATACTGTGCATAGTAGGTTAACATATCTGTGAACATACTATCAAGTATGTTCTGTTAACCTACATTGCATAGTAGGTGAACATAATCAATTGATATGTTAACCTACCGATTGTCCAAATCTACCTAATCGTGTATCCCGATCGGGTCCAGTATCCATCGAAACAAACCAAAAAGTACCCCGATTGTCAGTAGATACCTAATCGTGTATTCCGATCGTATCCAGTAACCTTCGAAACAACATACAGGTACCTCGATTGTCCAAATGTACCTAATCGTGTATCCCGATCGTATCCAGTATCCTTCGAAACAACCAAAAGGTACCCCGATTGTCCAAAGATACCTAATTGTGTACCCCGATCGTATCCAGTAACCTTCGAATCAACCAAAAGGTACCCCGATTGTCCAAATCTACCTAATCGTGTATTCCGATCGTTTCCAGTATCCATCGAAACAACCTAAAGGTACCCTGATTGTCCAAATGTACCTAATCGTGTATCCCGATCGTATCCAGTATCCTTCGAAACAACCAAAAGGTACCCCGATTGTCCAAAGATACCTAATCGTGTACCCCGATCGTATCCAGTAACCTTCGAAACAACATACAGGTACCTCGATTGTCCAAATGTACCTAATCGTGTATCCCGATCGTATCCAATATCCTTCGAAACAACCAAAAGGTACCCCGATTGTCCAAAGATACCTAATCGTGTATCCCGATCGTATCCAGTATCCTTCGAAACAACCAAAAGGTACCTCGATTGTCCAAATGTACCTAATCGTGTACCCCGATCGTATCCAGTAACCTTCGAAACAACATACAGGTACCTCGATTGTCCAAATGTACCTAATCGTGTATCCCGATCGTATCCAGTATCCTTCAAAACAACCAAAAGGTACTCCGATTGTCCAAAGATACCTAATCGTGTATCCCGATCGTATCCAGTATTCTTCGAAACAACCAAAAGGTACCTCGATTGTCCAAATGTACCTAATCGTGTATCCCGATCGTATCCTTATTCCTTCGAAACAACCAAAAGGTACCCCGATTGTCCAAATGTACCTAATCGTGTATTCCGATCGTATCTAGAATCCATCGAAACAACCATAAGGTACCCCGATTGTCCAAATGTACCTAATCGTGTATTCCGATCGTATCCAGAATCCATCGAAACAACCATACAGGTACCCCGATTGTCCAAATCTACCTAATCGGGGTATTCTGATCGTATCCAGTATCATTCGAAACAACCAAAAAGTACCCCGATTGTCTAAATCTACGTAATCGTGTATCCTTATCGTAACCGGAATCCATCGAAAGACCCAAAACTTTTCTTTCATTCCATATTCACATTGTAAATTTAAGTTTGAATTTATAAATATTTAAGTTCAACTTAAATTGAATATAAATTTTTGTATTTCCATAATAACATGTTAAAACCTAGAGTTTTTTTTTTTTAAATTTTTGGTCCCACTTCAATTTATTTTTTTATATTTTTTAGTTCCATATTAACATTGTAAAATTTAAGGTTTTTTTAATAAATATTTAAGTTCCATTTAACTTTTAATATAATAACGTTTTTATTCCATATTTATTAGAAATTTACATTGAAATTGCTAAGTTAAAAAATAAAAAAATTTCAAATTTTAACTTTTATGAAATTTATGGTCTTCGGTGACTCTTCATTTTCCGCGCAATTTTTCAACACATCTCTTCAATTCAAAAATCTCTTCGTCCCTATTGTGAAAATCTATTCCAACAATCCGTGTGAGAGAACGGGAGTCTAAAGTTTGTCTCATTTGTCAACAAGAAACAACCGGTAAGCGCACATAATACAGTTTAATTTTGCAACCATTTTTTGCACAATTTGTAATGAAATTCACATATTTGCTGTTAACATGTATTTACTAATGCCTTATCATTGATTGAACTTATGTTTATTCATCAATAAGATAATAAGTGAAATTGTATAGTGTATATTACAGTTCCTGTTATTCACGTTAACCTATATGAAAGTCTGTTAAAATAATTCAAAGTTCTGTTAACCGACCATGAATAGTAGGTTAACAATATCATTTGTTCGGTTAACCTTATTGAAGCAGTAGGTTAACCTACTTATTTGTTCGGTTAACCTACTTGAAGGAGTAGGTTAACATTAGGTGTTGTGTTTTGGTCTATTTAACCTATTATATAGTTCTGTTAACCTACATACATGTTCTGTTAACTTACTTCAGGTCACCTGTTAACCTATATGAAATTCGTCTGTTATAACCTAATACAAAGTTCTGTTAACAGACCATGAATAGTAGGTTAACCGACCATAAAGCAGTAGGTTAACCTAAATATTTTTTCGGTTAACCTACTTGAAGCAGTAGGCTAACATTAGGTGTTGTGTTTTGGTCTATTTAACCTATTATATAGTTCTGCAAACCTACATACATGTTCTGTTAACTTACTTCAGGTCACCTGTTAACCTATATGAAATTCGTCTGTTAACCTAATACAAAGTTCTGTTAACCGACCATGAATAGTAGGTTAACAATATCATTTGTTCGGTTACCCTACTTGAAGCAGTAGGTTAACCTAATTATTTGTTCGGTTAACCTACTTCAAGCAGTAGGTTAACATTAGTTTTGTGTTTCATTTCTAAATATTTAGGTTCCACTTAATGAAAGTGCTCTTGAATGCTTCTGTTAACCTAATTCAAAGTGATCTTGAATGCATATGTTTTTTGTTTTTGTTTGCACTAGATTATAATGAAATTCACCTAAATTCTGGTAACATGTAGTCTATGTTACAGTCCTGTTAGATATCTTCATCAATTTGATAATCGGTTGTTATTTTTAGTCTATGTTACAGTCCTGTTATACATACATGTTCTGGTGTCTGTTAACCTTCAATGGAATATTTCACAATGAGTGAATCAATTGTCATGTATTCTGTTAATATACTTCATGTCACCTGTTAACATAAATGAAAGTCTGTTAACCTACTTCATTTTCCAGTGAAGCTAATCAAATTTCTGTTAACAGACCATGCCTAGTAGGTTAACAAAATCATATGTTCTGTTCACCTTCTTGAAGAAGTAGGTTAACCTAATCAAAGTCTGTTAACAGAGATGTCCTGTTATATAGTTCATTTTGGTTATTAATTTCTATTATCAGTGTCTATTAAATTTTTCGTGTTCCTGTTAACCTATCTGATTTCACCGGGTAACCTAAATCTAAGTCTGTTAACCTACTTCATTTAGTAGGCTGACCATGACTACTAGGATAACAACATGGATGTTCGGTTAACCTACTAAAGAAGTAGGTTAACCTACTTGAAGAAGTATGTTAACCTAATCAAATGTCTGTTAACCTACTCGATTTCATAGGTTAACCTACTTACATGTTCTGTTAACAATGTTCTGTTAACCTAGTTTATTTCGGTTATGAAGTTATATTATCAGTGCTCCTGTTAACATACATACATGTTATGTTAACGTACTTTTGTTAACATACTTTGTTCTGTTAACCTACTCTATATTTATAGTAATGTAGAACATGGCAGCAGAAAATGTTAAGAGTTTTTTTATCGCAATTGACCCAGAAAGACATCGCGATCAATTGGTATGTTTTTGAACTCATAACTAGATTGAAGTTATTTTGCATTATCTTTCAAAACGTACTATAATATTTACTTGCTTACATTGCGAAGATATTTCCCCGGCAATTTACGGCTAGATATCCGGATCTACTTGGGAGCTGTGTTATCCTACGGGATTTGGGTGGCCGATTATGGCATATTGAAGTTATCCGATCTGAGGATAGGATAATTTTAACTACTGGCTGGTCTGATTTTTTCTCACACCACTCACTGACGTTCGGTTATATGGTCATATTCGAGTACCGTGGAGCTTCTACTTTCTTGACTTCAATACTGGACCATTCTGCATGTGAAATACATATGGGTGACCCGGGTGGTTCATCATCAACAAGTCAACCTCTACCATCCTTCCAGATTACTATGTCCGCACCGCGTTTCTGCCACCGTTGCATTGTAAGTTTATATAGCATTTATTGTAAGTTATATACCATTTTATCACTCATGGAATTGTATAATTTAATGCAACGTTTGTTTGAATTATTAGACAGTTCGTTCCCGGAACATTCGCCAGCACAAATCTCCCAAGATTTGTAAACGTTGTTCAAATTCACGATGCCGCGGGTCGAGTGTGGCAGATCGGAGTTGATAGCAGGGCCAATGGGGTTGTACGTCGCTTCGCAAGAGGTTGGGCAGAATTTTATACAACCAAAAATATCAGACCCGGGGACACATGTGTTTTCTCTCTAATCAACGGTGACGTGCCTGCCTTCAACGTCTTCAAAGTCGCGGTCGGAGGGGGAGAACAGACCATGCTGTAAATGTCATGGCAGATTTTGATCGAAACAATGTGTGAATTGCAAATATGTTACCTAATATTTTGAAACAATCGGTTAATATTTTAATTTACTACAAACTCTGTTGTGATCGAACCAATGTATTTAATTACTTTAAATTATGATACATTGTTTGCTTATGGATTTGTAAATATAAATATTGGCTTACCAGTGATATTCTGATGGAAACAATCTGTTAAAACGATCTGTTAACAGAGTAAGTTAACCTACATTGGTTAGGTTAATCATTACAATCTGTTAAAACGATATGTATAAAATTATAACTGATGTTCTGATTTAATCCATATCAAATCAACTCAGATTTGTTCAAATTTAAAGTAAAAATCATCAAGTCATACTCAGAATATTGTTGTGTTAACCTATCAATTGGGTCGGTTAATTAACCTATCAATTGTTAACCTATTATATGTAGTCTGTTAACCTACTATATGTAGTCGGTTAACATTTTCAATTGTTCTGTTAACCTATTATGGGTAGGTTAATTAACTTAAACACAATTATGTTAACCTACTATGGAGTAGGTTAACCTACACCATACTTCGGTTAACCTACTGTATTTTTATGTTAACCTACCTAAGTAGTTGATAACCTATTAATTTGTTCGGTTAACCTACTATATGTAGTCGGTTAACATTTTCAATTGTTCTGTTAACCTATTATGGGTAGGTTAATTAACTTAAACACAATTATGTTAATAGGTTAACCTACTATGGAGTAGGTTAACCTACACCATACTTCGGTTAACCTACTGTATTTTTATGTTAACCTACCTAAGTAGTTGATAACCTATTAATTTTTTCGGTTAACCTACTATATGTAGTCTGTTAACATTTTCATTTGTTCTGTTAACCTATTATGGGTAGGTTAATTAACTTAAACACAATTATGTTAACCTACTATGGAGTAGGTTAACCTACACCATACTTCGGTTAACCTACTGTATTTTTATGTTAACCTACCTAAGTAGTTGATAACCTATTAATTTTTTCGGTTAACCTACTATATGTAGTCTGTTAACATTTTCATTTGTTCTGTTAACCTATTATGGGTAGGTTAATTAACTTAAACACAATTATGTTAACCTACTATGGAGTAGGTTAACCTACACCATACTTCGGTTAACCTACTGTATTTTTATGTTAACCTACCTAAGTAGTTGATAACCTATTAATTTTTTCGGTTAACCTACTATATGTAGTCTGTTAACATTTTCATTTGTTCTGTTAACCTATTATGGGTAGGTTAATTAACTTAAACACAATTATGTTAACCTACTATGGAGTAGGTTAACCTACACCATACTTCGGTTAACCTACTGTATTTTTATGTTAACCTACCTAAGTAGTTGATAACCTATTAATTTGTTCGGTTAACCTACTATATGTAGTCTGTTAACATTTTCATTTGTTCTGTTAAGGTTAACCTACTATAGAGTAGGTTAACCTACTATAATGTTCTGTTAACCTACACCATCTAATCTGTTAACAGACCAAATATAACCGATTATCTTTAATCGGTTATAATTTCTATTCATCTGATAATTGGAATCTGTTAACTGATGTCCAATTGTTAACTGATGTCCAATTATCAGTTAATAGAAATCTTTTAGATTATACATGTACCTGTTTCTATATGATCAGTTAACCTAATACTAATACAACAATTCTATGAACAGAAATGTGGTAGGTAACCGTAATTATCAAAGTCTGTTAACTTGTGTCCATATGTTTTACAGATGTACAAAACGTACACAACGTACAAATTTTTTTTTCAATGATGTTAGTACATTAGACCTTTAACGGAATGTTGGTAGGTTAACCTAACCATTGGGCCTGTTAACCTAACACCTTCTCTTCTGTTAACAGAACCAAAAGTCTGTTAACAGAAAATTTCTGTCTGTTAATAGAACAATGTTGTCTCTTAACAATTTTGTCTGTTAACAGAACAATGTTGTCTGTCAACAGAACAATCTTGTCTGTTAACAGAACAACATTGTTCTGTTAACATGATGAAGTTGTTCTGTTAGGTAACCTACCATCTTGTCTGTTAACAGAACAATGTTGTTCTGTTAACAAAACAACATTGTTCTGTTAACAGACAAGATGGTAGGTTACCTAACAGAACAACTTCATCATGTTAGTAGGTTACCTAACCTTTAACAGAATCTTGGTAGGTTAACCTAACCAAAAGTAGGTTAACCTAACACTTTCTCTTAACAATTTTTTCTCTTAACAGAACTGTCTTGTCTGTTAACAGAATATTTCTATCTGTTAACAGAACATTTGTGTCTGTTAACAGAACACTTCATTAGGTTAGTAGGCTAATCTAACCTACAAATGCCATTAACGGAATGTTGGTAGGTTAACCTAACCATTGGGCCTGTTAACCTAACCCTTTCTCTTCTGTTAACCTAGGGTTTTAACAGGCGTTAGTTCGGTTGTTCACTATCAACTTCAATCTTCATTTTAATCAGTACATTGCTTCATTTACAATCAGTTATGCCATCTATATGTAGTTTCAACATATCCCAACATATTTTCAAGATTGCCACAGATTTTTAGACAACAATATCAAAAGAAGTTGAAGTAAATACAAACAAAATGGAGTTTGCTGGAACTTACTCGCACAATGATGAAGTTTTGCTGAAAATTAATCGCCAAATTCAAGTTTGCTGGAAATTAATCGACAAATTGAAGTTTGCTGGAACCCAAAATCTTAACTGTGCAGAGCGGTTACACTTCAAATATTTTTTGCAGTTGTTTGGAATATTTTACGTTTCATTTCTTTTACAGTGCTCAGGGATATTTTGGACCTTTCAAAATAACTCATTTTAATGTTTTTTTTTTATCAGTATAAGTGGTCAACGGCCTTTTTGGAAAAATGGCCGGGTCACCCGGCCATTTGCCACCATTCCCACTTGCGGCAATAATGGGTTGCCGCGGCTAGTTTGCGATGGGAAAATTCTATGATTTTGGGGCTTTTGGGTGTGGGTGTGGGTGTGGGTGTGGGTGTGAACAAGTAGAAACTTTTTATTTTTTTATTTTTGTCTTTTTTTAATTTTTTTGTATTTGATTTTTGGTAAATATGTTGAATTTTTTATTTTAAAAATGTTAAGGGTCTCAATTGTAATTTTTTATTTTTATGTTTTGTTGTTTTAGTACATGTTTGGAGTTACTTAAATTATAATTTCAACTGGTCAAACTGGTCAAACATACTTTTTATCCACACATTTCATAGTACCCATAACTTACAACTTATTTTTTATCTACATATTCACCAACAACTTATAATTTCAGCACTTAAAAAATAATTTCAGTATTATCAAGCATGCGCTTAGTTTATTTAAGTTAGGTGTAAAATTATCAAAAGGGACTATATGAATAAATTATTGAAAGGTTGGGATGACATGTACCATTAAAATTGAATGAGGAGGAAATTACCACAAACTGGAAAAGCTGAGGACCTTGAGTGTAATTTAATCTTAAAAAAAGTTGAGATCTATTTTTCAAATTACCGAAACACCCACCAAACCTATTGACCTCAACGACATCGTATCGAAGCCGTCGAACACTAAACAGAACTTTGGGTATTTGTTGAATTTCTTGAAGAAAAAGCCACCAAAAGCTCAAAAGGTGAAGAGGAAATTCATTTGATACACGGCGAACATTTCTCGATTCGAAATCAGCATGACTAAGCAGCAAGCAAATTGGTCTCCTTACGACAACAATGGAGGGTAAGCAAAAGCCTACTTATTAAAGATATATATGGCACTACTTCGTCTGTATATTTGATGGTACTTTTATGCGTGTGCCTGTGTTGCAGAACATGTGTCGCAATTGCAGGAGCTGATTACTGTGTGATTGCGGCCGACACTCGAATGTCATCTGGCTACAACATTCTCACTCGCGACTACTCCAAAATTATTCAGCTGTAAATATACTTAATTTTCTTTTTCTTGGGATTTTTGTTTATTGTTTTTGGGTATGATGTTTGAATTTTGTCGTGTCTGTGTTGTTTTATAGTTACGGCGATTTATATATTAATGATCTGTTATTGGGAAAACGACTAAGTTTGTATTTTGTATAAAAAATCAAAGAGAACTTTGCATTCTGGTGATTGTATTTGTACAGAAAATTTTCTGAACATAGAATTTTGTTTTCCAGTTTGGAATTAGTATCAGTTTTGTTGAGATGAATTGATGTTCTTTAGGAGATAGCAATTTTGTTGGGTGTTTTCGTTTTCAAGAAGATAACTTTAGCTGTTGTTGGAATATTGAACCGAAAGAAGGATTCTTCTTGGAAATGGATGAATAAAGACCTTGAGAGGGAAAGGGTTTATTTGCGTACGATCAAAATTTTGACTGTGCAAGTGTGCATGTTATTCTGTACAATTTGCATTTAATCTATCTCAATCTATGAATTACTATCCTTTAGGTTTCGTTTGGTACCTTTTAGTAACTGATAATGGGACTCCTATTTTTCTTTTCTCCCTTATTTGTTTTCCCCTTACTGCCGATTCTGACGGAGGAAGTTGTAAGAGAAATGCTGTCAAAAGAATCTTCTAGAAATGAGCCACAAAGAAATTTTCCAATTTATGTTTTTATGTCTTAAAGATGACTGCTGGATGCATGGACTTCTATATTGTTTGAACTGATAATGTTTAATCATGATTGTCATGTACAAGTAAGCCGTCCTTTTGATTCCATTAATTGGCACATTAATAAATAGTTAAAGTTGTTGGTGAACTTGCTTACTCCATTCAGTCCATTGTTATTCTTGGATCTTTGGCGAAAGTTCTTTGGTTTTTGCATCAGGATAACTTTGCCATCACTATTTATTTGTCACTTATGCATGCCACTATTTTCAGTGCCCTTGTTTGCTTTGAAGCTTTCTTTTATATCATTTTTGTTTCTTTGATCATGTAGAGCGGATAAATCTGTGATGGCTTCATCAGGGTTTCAGGCTGATGTGAGAGCTCTGCAGAAGGTCTTGGCATCAAGGCACTTGGTAATTTCTTTAAGCCGTTTAAAGTAGTGTTTGTTGTGAGCTTGTTGAATTTATTCTTCTAACAAACATATCTGTGCATTGTGTCATAACATACAAATTTCATCATTTAGTTGTTAATATTTGATCTTTCAATTTCTCTATGACTAAACCACAAATGTCTTTGTAAAGTTGGAAGCAAAAGGTGTCAAATCACATGTATCAATTTGTTGATCAATAATGAATTTGCTAATAAATGTCCCATTGAACTGTTATTCAGATTTTTGATAATTTTGACTCGCAACTCAAGCCAGCTCACTGGCAGCTAAGGCTCATTGCAGTCATCATACGCACTGGTTAAGATCCTAGAAGTACTAGTCATTTCTCTTGCAGAATTGATGTATTTATTTTGTACATTTTAGAAGGTTCCCTGTCTCGGTTTTCAACTGAGACTTGAGTAGAGTTTTCAAATGGGATGTCTTCTTAAAGCTTGGAAATTGAGCTGTTATATTCCGGATTTCATTCATATGTGATTGAAGAGATTTTGACACTTCCAATATTTCTTGATGTATCTACAGAGCTTCATTACTTCTTTTGGATTATTTTTCATGTTGCATGTCATGCTTTATTTTGGAAGGGTGCGCTTGGTGCATGTTATAACAAAACTCTGAACAAGCTGTGGGAGACTTGTGTTCAAGTTTCAGATTTGATAACTTTTCCATTTTCCGTGGCTTCCATGCATTTCTAGTTGTATTTATTTGGTCATCTGGCATTTTCGTTGGTACAATAGCAAGCTTGTTTATCTAGTCTGGTGGTCAAATAAAAATGAATAAATGATGTGATATCTAGACCATCTGGCCTTGTGTTGCTGTACATGAAATGTTGTAACCTCTCTCTGCATTTATTTCATACTTTGATTTCCTGTTTCTGTTGGTAGATTAATAAAAGTGGAAAAAGACTTGCATTTTTTTTTTTTTTTTTTAATTACAGTTGAGATGTCAAATGGGGAGGTAGATTGAGTTGTATATTGCTGCCTTTAAACTATCTATTATTGCTGCAATCTTTAGGTAGTGGAAGCATTTATGAAGTGATGACTTACAATTTGGAATTGTTTTGTGCAATGTAGCTCTATCAGCATCAACATAACAAGCAAATGAGCTGCCCCGCAATGGCTCAGCTGCTCTCTAATACCCTGTATTACAAGCGTTTCTTCCCATATTATGCTTTCAATGTTTTGGGTGGCCTTGACAATGAAGGTAAGAGTGAAAATCTAGGTTCTTTTTCATGCTTTTTATTAATATGTGTGCACTAGTTTTATTTATTTTTTATTGTTGGAAATCCTGAAGGGAAGGGTTGTGTCTTCACATATGATGCGGTTGGATCGTATGAGAGAGTTGGATACAGCTCCCAAGGTTCTGGTTCTACACTCATCACACCCTTTTTGGACAACCAACTCAAGTCTCCAAGCCCACTCTTGTTACCTGCGAAGGTTTGATTTTGACCTTTACCTGTAGACAATTGTCGCTATGACTAATTTTTAAGATGGCCAAGTTAAATCTTATGGATTTTGCAGGATGCAGTCACCCCACTTTCAGAAGCAGAAGCCATTGATTTGGTTAAAACTTGTTTTGCATCAGCAACAGAAAGGGATATATACACTGTAAGTGTTTTTTCCCTTCAGTACTATTGTTGCTTCGTAAGAACGTAGAGTTTAAGTTAAAGCCTTCCCCTTTCTGGTGATCCTTGCCTGTTGCAAATGTTGACTGATGTTTAATTGGCTCAACATGTATAATATCCAACGCTCTAAATACTTGCTGCCAATAATTGTTTACTATGTTAGTCCAACTATTTTTTCCAACATCCCTTCCATCTTAGGCTACTTGTCTCTATATAAATGATCCAGTTGCATTCATCTTTGGACCATCCATTTGTACCTTAACCTTTTTGTATGATACGACTTTTTAAATTTGCACTACTACCACAACTTCTATTTCCTGCGCCTATCATTTTTATGTGCATAATGTCCTGTTTATGCTGGCAAACATCTTTGAACGTTATCTTCATAATTTCTACATGTCATTATATGCTTTTTCTGTTTTTCTTTCGTTTTACTACACTTCAAAGGAGAGTTGTCTACATGTCTTTCATATTTCCTAGTAAATGAGTTAGAAGTTGCCAATATAATATGGTTAAATTTCCAGTTCTCATCACAATGCAATAGTACCCCGAACACCATTGGTATAGAGCATCTATACATAGTATGCCAATAAACAAATCCCTCAATAAACTTGAAATAATTATTAAAAAATTCCCAAATAAATTCTTAACAATATTAATTCTTGATAAACAATTATAAAGCAATGAACCTAATTTACCATCCAAATCCTACTACAAGGTTTTCCAAATAAAAGAAAGACTAAAGTAATCCCAACTTAATTGACTTTTCTTGTAGTGAGACTAAGTTAAGTAACTTAATATAGCCTAAGAAAGGGTCTCCTACGAGAGAAATAAATATTCAGCCTTAAACATCCTAATAAAGCTAGAAATTGACCTCCCAAGAGTCTCCGAGGCTTTCTTTCTCCATGTTTGAAAAATGTTAATGAAGAAGTGAACTCGACAGCCCACTGAAACACTGACCAGCAAACTAGCTGGACCAAGTAGCAAAAACTAGACATAATATTTATGTGTGAGAAATAAACAACAAAACAAAATTATATAAGAACAAAATTGAGCAGCAGGTTATCCCCTCAGTCCATGCACAGAGTCTTCCCCGTGGATCAACACAGCTCACAAGACAACCTAATGGCTCGATAGGGTTAACCCATGGATACCAACATAGAAGTATATAACAATTGCATTTGAGTGTAATTGGTTACTCAAAATCACATTAGCAAATTTGTCGTATTACTAGTGAAACCACATATTACAGTCCTTAAACCAGACTTAAACTCGAAATCTTAACTAATAATTATTTTATAGAATTCTAATATCCCCCACTGGATGACTAAGTTGGGCCAAGCTCCAAAACAAGCTGATCACCCCACCCCAACCCCTGCCTGCGCACACTGGAGACCCAGCACTGAGCAGTCAAATAAATAAGTTGATCTTCTTAACTTTATGGCCAAATAACAAGACCTAAGGCTACATGTAAGCAGACCAAGGCTCGTAATCTAAGATATATAAAACCTGGCACTGTGAAATCTTCAAACACTTGGGTCAAAATATATGCCTTTGAGTTTGCAAAACTGAAGCACTCAAAAGTTTTCCTCGCATACAAGTCTGCTGCAGCTTAGTTTGAAATACATGTTCAGATGCGTGCATGATAACAAGTTCCGCTCTCAATACTATTCGGTCATGCATGCTTATGTTTGCACGGCTAATCCAAAATAAACTCATGCATCAGTGAACATACAATCATGACCATAAACATGCAGAAGCTATCAAAATATTTTAGCATGGACTATGTTGACTCTCTTTCTCTGCTGTCCTTTGTTTTGGTTCTTCCTTCCCTTCTCTTTATCGATCAAAAGTGTATACAGACGTAACAGACCCTTATATTTATAGGTCACCATTCTTGTACCCAAATCTCTTTAAAAAATTTCAATCAGTAAATTAATTTCTGGCTTTCTATTTTCCTTCCTTTTGCAACTTTCAAGCAGAATGCTTAAGGTAGCATTAATATTTCCACATTATGTTTGTTATCTACCTCTAGTTAACTGATATGAACAAAAACATCATTCAGCTTGTTACAATCTATTGGTCCATCATAGAATCATGTCCTAGGTATATCAAAATCATTGTCTTTTGGAGCGTATATATAATATATAGGGGACCCTGTCCACGCTGAAAGCAACACACACTAACAAAACAGTTTGCCATTTCTGAACTGCAGCTGATAGTTGCCCGTAATACGGCTCACCAAATTACTTGATTGAACGTGTTTATGGGGGCTGGGGGCTATATCTTCTTTTCCTTTTCTTTGATTGAGCGTGTTTTATGGGACTTCAAGAATATTCTAATCTGTTTCCTACGTGCATATTACAGGGCGACAGGTTGGAGATAGTTGTTTTAAATGCTAGTGGTTTACGTAGTGAGTACATGGAGCTCAGGAAAGATTAAATCATCTTCCCTATTTCTTAGCCGCTGCTTTTGCTCAGTTGGGATATTGAAATACATGGGAGTGCCTTTTTTTAAAAAAATGTTGTGATAACTTCTTATTCGAAAATTACATTCCTGTATTTGCATTATAAGTTTATGTTTAAAGCTGAATCAGGTTTACGTACATTGTTTACTCCTAATATTATTTGCGGTCAGAACCTCAAATTTAGAGGTAAATTTGCGATGTCTAGGGTTGAGTTTCACAAAGTTGGACACATGTATTGTTTTGGATGGTTGAAGTTCCCAATGTGATTGTCCCATAGCAAAATCGAATTATGTTTGACCTACTCAATGCCATGTGTTGGCGCGACCATAACATAATGTGCATTGAGTTTGCAAACTTGCACTATAGTTTTATTAGTTTGGGTGATAAATGTTTGATTAATCGAATTTTGGTAGGTTTTGTAAAATGTGTGATTGAAAAGTTAATAAAAATTATTATAGAAGTTTCTAAATGACAATCAATAACTAAATTATCAAGAAATTAACGTTGACTAGGGAGCTATTTTTTCACTAGGATAAGAGTATTTCATGGGATAGAGTATTGATTTTGTCGAAATTTTATTAAAATCATATTTTAATATAGTGGAATACTGATAAATTTAAAACTTCGTGTGCGAAATTTAGCAATTTATTATTCTAAAAATCCATCATTTAAATAATTAATATTTAAAGTATATCGAAACTATTTATTTAAATATTGATAAAGTATTTTAAGTCAACTTTAACTTATATTTAATTTTAATTAATTGAAATTCAATTAAATTTATGCTCATTATATTGATGTAACTCATTTATTTATTTATTATTGCAATAATTATCTTAATTTAATAAATAATGAAATTTTTACCAACTTATTTATTTTATCTTTCAAAATATTATTTGAATTTGGATTAATATTTTGCACCAATTTAACTATTTATTATTTACTTGAATAATTTAAAGGAATTTATATACATTCGGATTTAAGAGAAAATGATGAAAACTTGATTTGTTTATCCACAATTAGATAAATATTGATTCTATTCGTTTTCCTTTTCCTTTTACTTTTCTATTCTGTTTTGATCTAAATGATTCAAGTGAGTAATTTATTTTTCTTAATCTCGCATACAAGATTTAAAAATAAATTAATTAACCAACAAGAGGTTGGACTAGAGGGTGTGTTAGTGGTAAGCGAGGGGACTCTTTATGATAATGAAACCATCTAGCGAACAACATTAATGCTGCACAAGCTAATACACATGAATTTGATTTCGATAAATCAACTCAACTGATGAGTTACAAGCAACAAATAATAATTATCAGGAGTCTTCGTTTTAACGACTATACCATTAAAGAACGGTTATATCATTAAAGAAGTGGAGAACTAGAAATTAGAGGTTGGAGTTAAAAAAAAAAAAAAATTGAGTGGATTAGACTCAACAATAGAGTAAAACAACAAGACACGAGAGGTCGTCGAGTCCATCAGCCATGAAAATAGTGGTAAATGGCCAGGTGAACCGACCACTTTATCTGAATAGCCTTGACTCGTTTTACAATATTAAAACCCTTAAAACATATACATATATATAAAAAAACAAATTACCCAATATACTCGTGTCTAAACATCCCACTTATTCTAGACCGTTTCAAAATTCATTCTTACACTGATACATAACTAACACAAATGAGGCAAGAAAATTTCGTTATTTTCCAAGGAAATTGGCATCTGATTAATCTCAAAACAAGTTCAATGGTGATTAATCTCATTTCAAAATTAGAACTCAATCCATCTCAATTTTTATACAATCTATGGTTATTTCATCTTCTTTTAGTTTAGAGTAGAAGTTGTGAATTTTGTAGTACCAATCATGGTAATGTGTATAAATTTTGATTATAAATTTTTTGATATTTTCTATAAATTTGAGCCCATTTGTGAAATATTGAATTTGGTTAAATGATGAACATTGTATTGAGTTTTGTTGACATTCGATATGACATGTCACGATCACTTGAGGACTCTCTCCCCAAAGGAGAGAGGTCCTACCCAACCCCCAAGAGAGAGATCCTACCTAACCTTCACGAAGAGGGACACTATCGTCTAGGACGTCCTACCTCAATATATCAAGTCCTACCTCAATATCTCAGGTCCTACCTATACACCTCAAGTTGTTATCACAATCATCTACAGTCACCTTCTGATCACAGATATCAGGTGTCAGATGTCAGGCCGGCTGCCTGTCAGTGATAATTAATGCATATGTCACTTTACATTTAATACCCTAAAAGGGAATGTCTTGTAAGCATTTAATGTCTTCCTTGACATTAAATGCAAAGAATCATTACACATCTCCTATAAATAAGAGACTCAAATATCCAAATAGGGGACATTAATTGCTGATAATAAAGAGCACACCTAGAAAGAACTTCCAAACAGGTCTTCTATTACAATTTTACGTATCTATTTTATTTCGGTTATGTCCGATCTCAATCCTTAAATATTAAGTTGGCTTGGGAAATATCACGTCAACGAGTTTAACGGACGCAAAACCCATCCTTTAAAACCTAACCGAACCTTAACGTTAGGAATTCCCTTCTTCACTGACCACCTCAACTGACCCAATTGTATGTTAATGCCAATTCCCAATCGACCATAGGTTAGTGAGTAAATTTTTATTTTTCTCCCTTCTTTTTTATTTCAAAGAACCATGCTTATTTAAGTTTACTTGCTATGTTTAAAATTTACTTATTTAAGTTATTAAAATTCATCTGTTATTGCAGGATGGAGCACACTCTTGACATTAGATTGAGTGAACTTCTGGAAAAGGTGATTGTTGTGCGATTTAAATCCCGCAAGTGGACGGATCGTTTACAAGTAATATAATGATGTGTAGAGTGTCCAACCCACGAGGACCAGATATTAATTTAACCAATTAATTTATAACTTAAATTTTAACAATAAAAAGAAACACAGATTCAAATTGTGGTTTTGTGATTCTAAAACTACTTTAATTAAATCTAAATTATCAAACAATTAAAATAACTTTATGAGAACGAATTCAAATTATACCAACACTAGGATTCACGAATCCACATACATGATCTTTAATTAATTATCCGTTTAATCGATTTAGCTCTTAATTACATTGGATTAAAAATCGACGTTCCTAAAATAATCAAAAGCCTCTCTCGATGGTCAATCAATTCTATATGTTATGCGAACCTAATTATCTCTAATTAAGCTTCGAACATAAACACATGCATTAAAATCTCAATAATGGATTTCATAAAGCATAACAGTAATCTCTATCTATTATTGGACCCTATGTTATTCAATACCACGTGCTTAATCTATATTGAATCTCTCGACTTCAATATAGATCACAAAATATTCTAATAGTGATCAGGCATTAAAATAATGGAAATAATGAATAAAGAATAATCAACCCAAAAGCAATTAATTACTAAAACGGAAAAACTTCTAATTAATTAAACATGAGGTTTCATTGTTCATCCTAGAAATAAATAAATTAGCCGAACATGATTATGTAAAATAATACAAGAATTGTATTAATCATGTTCCGACGAAAGAAAAAGAAGAAAGAATAGATAAAACCCGTGACTCTGGCTGAAGAATCTTCAGTCCCGTGCCTTGATATTCGATTCTCCTCTTGTATCTTGTTCCCAAAATTCGTCCTCCTTTGTTCTGGCTATTATTTGCCTTTTATAATGTTCTCCAACCCTCTAAGACGTGTGTTTAAGTTGTTGTTTTATCTTGGAGTTGTAGAGTTCTAATCCCATCAGAAAACTGCCAAAATTGGTGCCCGTTATGTCATTGTGATCGCATGGTTCAGAACCGTGCGATCGCACAGCTTGATCAATTAACTTTCTGCTGAAATTTTGAACGTCTTGCGATCGCATCAAATGTTAACCATGCGATCGCATGGTTATTTTGGACGCATTCTTGATTTTCTTCCTTTAATATTTGCATGCCAAGTCCTTCAATTCTCTTTATCTTTGCAATTAAGTCATCTTTTCTTTTGTTTGCGCTCTTTTCCGTCTTTTCGTCAGATTGGCACTTGAATTTGATTATTTCCTAAAATAATAAGAAAACAACATGCAATTAAACTGAAAACAACTAAGAGTACTCATAATCGTCCCTTTTTGTGAGCCCAGATAAGTACAAAATTGTACTTATCAAATACCCCCAAACTTGAACTATTATTTGTCCTCGAATAAACTAACTAAAAAAATCATGCACATACTAATAAAAATAATAAAAATAGTTATACTATAAATAGCTTGCCGTTCTTTTGTAACAACTTATAATTCATGACGAGTATCTAGGTATTACTATTGCAAACGTGATCCTATTTAAACTATATTTGATTCGTGTGTGAAAGCAGTTAATCTGATTCACTTAATTTCTATGGTGATGGTAGCCTAACCATTTGGTCAAATTTTCCTTCCCTCTTGTAAGGTACATTTTCTCCCAAAATGATTTTTTCTTTTAATTCCCGAGATTTTGGTTCTAAGGTTATGGTTCACATTCTTTTCTTGCTCGAGACTGGTTGAGACGGCTAGTAATCGTGACAACATAGGTTTATGAAGATTCTCCAATTTATGAGCACTCTTAACCAGAAATTTTCTACTAAGTAAGTCAAACCCATTAGTCATCTAATCCTCATGTTTACTTTGCAAAGGATTTCAACAATTTTTTTATTTATTTATTTAAATCTTATGTGCAGAACTCAATTCTTTAAGCTTTCTAGATGACTCATGTAACGAGCTTTAGGTCGATGACTCACAAGTCTTTTGAACTTTAGGGCATCGGATTTTGAGAAACTCATACGGGTCTTTTCACTCAAGTCAAATAGGCTACGAAAAGAGTTATAAGATATTAATAGAGTGCCAAACTCAGTCCATTAAGCTTTCTAGATGACTCATGTAACGAGCTTTAGGTCGATGACTTTATCACTCGAGTAAAAAAGGCTACGAAAAGAGTTATATAATAATAATATTGTTCTTTGCGTGCAATAAGTTTATGCTATGGGATTAAATGCCTAACATTCGGTCATTACTTAGTTTTCTCTAACTGGTCTAAAATGCTCCACACAATTTTTTTTCAACATACATGGAATCAATCATAACCGAGATAGCCACTATCACAGCTTAACTACCATACTTACTCACTCTATTGGTTACTTGATTGAGAAACAATGATTCTTAGATTCAAAAAGGAGTATCCTATTGTTTTCAACATAAGTGCACCAACATAGCTAAATATCATCTTAACTGGCCAACATAACACGACATCAGACATAATCAAATAGCCTCACATTTAAACAAAAGTAATAATATGTTTACAAGTCATGGATTACAGCAAAATTTTTTTAAAAAATTATTATTAGCCGGCAAGGCTATTCATATCACACAAACATGCAAACAATTAAATTAAAAAAAAAAATTTGTTTTTTTGTTTTTTTTTTTTAAATTAATTTAACAATCAATATCAAGTATTATCATCAGATCAAACATTTTTCCATTACCCCCAAACTTGAAAGATACATTGTCCCTAATGTAAAAATAATTCAAAAGAGTATATAAAGATCAGAGACTACTCAGATGTGGATCGGATGGTGCTGGAAGAAGAAGTATGGTATGATCAACTGGTGGAGAGATCTGTACAGGTTGGCCGGCAAATCTTTGCTTGAATGTCATCCAGCCAGTCGGCAGGTTGTAACTCTAAAAAAATAAAAAAATAAGAAATTATTAATAAGGAGGAAAGGTTTTTTTTTTTTTTTTTGGTTGTCCTTGCGATCGCAAGGAAAAAATCTACTGCGATCGCAAGTACGGAAAAATCTGGGCAGAACGTATTTTGCCCAGGCCATGCGATCGCATGGTACAAAATTGTTAAACCTGAATTTTTTTTTTCTTTTTTCTTTTTTTTTAAAGAAGAATGACAATGATCACGTCCTAATTTCCTAAGAATTGAAAGCCTACTTTAAAAATTCTAAAAGCCTAAAACGTGCAAAATGTCAATTGAAATCCTAAAATTGAAATCTACGAAAATTTAAATAAAAGGGTAGAAATATGGGTTGCCTCCCATTAAGCGCTTCTTTAAGTCATTAGCTTGACTTTGTCGTGGTGATCGCTCAAGACACTTTGAACAGATCTTTGAAAGACTTAATTTGTCTGGCTCGATTTTCTTTGCACCAATTTTTGTTCACCTTCCAGAGTTTAATTTTTTCCTTATCATATTGATAGGACTCTATTTTGCCACCTTGCTTGAACTCAACTATGAAGATTTCAACTTCCTCATCAGCTTTGATAGTAGAAGATAGATGAAACTTCTCTTTCTCCACATACTCTTCTTCTCTAATTGGTTCATCCTGATGTTGGGTGACAGCTTCATCATCAAAAATTCTTGGCCTTCTGGTCAATGACATCAATCTCGAAACGGGACTTTGAAGAGCTTGGAAATTTAATTGCTTTGAACACATTAGTTCATCATTCACTTTCAGCATAAGTTCTCCTTTTTGAACGTCAATTACTGCCCGACCAGTAGCTAAGAAAGGTCGACCCAAAATGAATGGTACATCCCTGTCTTTGCACATATCCAGAATAATAAAATCAGCAGGGAATATGAACTTGCCCACTTTCACCAATATGTCTTCAACTATTCCCCTTGGACGTTTGATTGTTCTATCTGCAAGCTGTAGTGTTACTGTTGTTGGCTTTGCTTCTCCTAATCGAGCTGCTTAAAAATAGAATAAGCCATTAGATTTACACTAGCACCTAAATCACATAAAGGTTTATCAAAAAATAAACTACCAATAGTGCAAGGAATATTAAAATTCTCTGGATCTTTTAATTTTGGCGGTAGCTTGTTTTGCAATATGGTACTGCATTCTTTAGTTAGTGCGACTGTTTCATGCTCTTCCAACTTCTTTTTGTTTGAAAGAATTTCCTTCATGAATTTAGCATAGCTGGGCATTTGAGCTAAGGTATCGGCGAAAGGTATGTTGATGTAAAGCTTTTTGAATACATCCAGAAATTTCTTGAATTGCTGGTCTAGCTTATGTTTTCGCAACCTTTGAGGAAATGGAATTGGAAGGACATAAGTCGGTGGTGGAATATAATCTGGTGGAGAGTCCCATCTTTCTTGTGCAATTTTTGGTTCTGATTTGTTTTCTCTCTCTTTGCTGGACACAGTTTTTTTTTCTACACCTGGTCTCTTTATATGAATTTCTGGCAATTCAACTCCACTTCTTGTGGTAATTGTATTTACTTGCTCTTTTAGATTGACCTCGGTATTGCTTGGCCATGTGCTTGGTTGTCTCTTTGTCAATAGTTTAGCCAACTGTCCAATCTGATTTTCCAAATTTTTAATCGCAACATCTTGTCTTTTCTATACGTCCTTGAGTCCTATCTCCATCCGTTCTGACAATTTAGCAACTGTTTCTTCAAATCCTCCTTCTCTTTCTTGGGGTCTTCCCTGATTTGGCAGATTTTGAATATTTTGAGTATTGCCATATGAGAAATTTAGATGATTTCTCCATCCAGGATTGTAGGTCTGTGAGTACGGATTATTCTGCTGTCGCTGAAAATTTTGAGCATATACAACTTGTTCAGGGGATGACATATCAACTTTGGTCAAAGGACACTCTGATGATTGATGGTTTGCCCCGCATGTTACATAGATTGGTGGAGACATCTGAACCATATTAGCTGAATGAGAATATTTCATTGCTTCCATCTGCTTTGCCAATGCATCAATTTTCGCCAATACAAGTGAATTGGTGTCTACCTCATGTATCACTGTTGCTTTCTTCTGTAATCTTCTTTCTGGCCACATAATAAATTGTTCACTCATAGTTTCATATAGATCATAAAGGTCACCAGCATATCTATTTTGGATAGAGCTACCTACTGCAGAATCTACTGAAGAACGACTGGTTGGAGCTAGTCCAGAGTAAAAATAATGATTCTGAGCTGCTAAGGGGAAACCATGACTTGGACACTTTTTGAGCAGTTGTTTGAATCTTTCCCATGCCTCGTGAAAATTTTCCAACTCAGATTGTTGGAAATTGGAAATTTCATATTTCAGTCTGTTTACTTTGGTCGGAGGAAAATATTTCAGTGTAAATTTCTGGATCAGATCTAACCAAGTAGTGATACTTCCTGGTGGTAGAGAATCTAGCCATTATCTAGCTTTATCCTTCAATATGTGTGGAAAGAGCCTCATCTTCAATGCTTCTTCATTAACACCGTGGTATTTAAAATTTCTACAGTATTCATCGAAGCGAGAAATATGGTAATAAGGATTTTCATCTGTCATCCCATAAAACGACAGATTGTTCGAGAACAAATTCATCACATCTGGCCTCAACTGTAAGTTGTCGTGTCCATAAGGCAGATAGACTATGCTGGACCGATTCTCAACAATCGGTGGCATCATATACTCACCCATAAGAATATCTCGTTCATTAACTTCAACTGGTCGAGCTATTGGTGCTTGATTATGTATCAAATCTGCAGGTAGTTGATCATGCACTTGGTGGTCTGCCATTGTGTCTTTTTGCTGTATTTTTTTTCTCGTTTTTCACGTTTTCGTCGGTGAAAGATCCGTTCAATCTCTAGATCTAAATCAAATAGATCAAGATCTTTTGTACGGGACATGCACACTTAACACCTGAAATTTTAGAAAATATATACAATTCAGCAGTATCACGAAGAACTAAAAAAAATAAAATAAAAATAAAAATAAAATAAATAACAATAAATAAAAAAATAATTGTTAAAACTAAACTATCAATTAATGTAGTAACTAATGAAACTAGTCCCCGGCAACAGCGCCAAAAATTTGTTGTGCGATTTAAATTTCGCAAGTGGACGGATCATTTACAAATAATATAATGATGTGTAGAGTGTCGAACCCATGAGGACCACATATTAATTTAACCAATTAATTTATAGCTTAAATTTTAACAATAAAAATAAACACAGATTCAAATTGTGGTTTTGTGATTCTATAACTACTTTAATTAAATCTAAATTATCAAACAATTAAAATAACTTTATGAGAACGAATTCAAATTATACCAACACTAGGATTCACGAATCTACCTACATGCTCTTTAATTAATTATCCGTTTAATCACTCTAGCTCTTAATTACCTTGGATTAAAAATCGGCGTTCCTAAATTAATCAAAAGCCTCTCTCGATAGTCAATCAATTCTATATGTTATGCGAACATAATTATCTCTAATTAAGCTTCGAACATAAACACATGCATTAAAATCTCAATAACACCTAAATGGATTTCATAAAGCATAATAGTAATCTCTATCTATTATTGGACCCTGTGTTATTCAATACCACGTGCTTAATCTATATTGAATCTCTCGACTTCAATATAGATCACAATATTCTAATGGTGATCAGGCATTAAAATAATGAAAATAATGAATAAAGAATAATCAACCAAAAAGTAATTAATTACTAAAACGGAAAAACTTCTAATTAATTAAACATGAGGTTTCATCGTTCATCCTAAAAATAAATAAATTAGCTAGACATGATTATGTAAAATAATACAAGAATTATATTAATCATGTTCCGGCGAAAGAAAAAGAAGAAAGAATAGATAAAACCTGTAACTTTGGCTGAAGAATCTTCAGTCCCGTGCCTTGATCTTCGATTCTTCTCTTGTATCTTGTTTCCAAAATTCGTCCCCCTTTGTTCTGGCTATTATCTGCCTTTTATAATGTTCTCCAACCCTCTAAGACGTGTGTTTAAGTTGTTGTTTTATCTTGGAGTTGTAGAGTTCTATTCCCATCATAAAACTGTCAAAATTGGTGCCCATTCTGCCCTTGCGATCGCATGGTTCAGAACCGTGCGATCGCATAGCTTGATCAATTAGCTTTCTGCTGAAATTTTGGACGTCTTGCGATCGCATCAAATGTTAACCATGCGATCGCATGGTTATTTTGGACGCATTCTTGATTTTCTTCCTTTAATATTTGTATGCCAAGTCCTTCAAGTTTCTTTATCTTTGCAATTAAGTCATCTTTTCTTCTGTTTACGCTCTTTTTCATCTTTTCGTCAGATTGACACTTGAATTTGATTATTTTCTAAACTAATAAGAAAACAACATGCAATTATACTGAAAACAACTAAGAGTACTCATAATCGTCCCTTTTTGTGAGCCCAGATAAGTACAAAATTGTACTTATCAGTGATGTCTAACAATAACATTTTAAACATAAAGAAAGTTGATGATGCTCTAGATGACCACCATAAAGAGCATTTGCACCGTTCCTTCTTATGGAAATTCTTTCACTTAAGTCGTATGTAGTTTTTGTTAGATTTAAAAGTAGAGAACTCAAGATCATCATGTTATATTATCAAGATTATGTGTTGATGAAGAATACCTGGATCTATTACGTTGAAATTAAGAGGGTTATGATTTTTCACAGTCAAATCTCTTTAGTGCTCAATAGAATATCACTACACGACGGGGATAGAGGAGAAAAGTCAAGCTATTGAATGATTTGACCTTGGGGACCTAACCATATAATATTCCTTATATATACTAGTTAATTAGATTCTCATCAACTCTAATTAGGCTAGTATTAAGTTTCTACACATTATAGAGTTCATACCACTGAATATTTCTAGAACTCAATCAACGGATCACTTATATGGTCCTATTAAATTAGATAGTCCATAATATACTTGTATTTTAAATATGATGCTCACATAAGAAATAAATCTCAAAAATCTCCCACTTGGGCTACATATGTTAGCCAAAACAATTATATCATATAACCTGTGTACAGAAATATGCTATCTTGTCTTGAAACATTTCTTTAGATACAATCTGGTCTATCTACTATGTTAGTATGAGATCAAAGCGGCCTTCGTTACATACATATTGGTAATTGGATCTATCAATGGTCATCACACCAACATATTCAATTACTTAGATCAAGTATGGATGTGTACAGGCCCGGACTTTATATGAGGCCCAATAGGCAGTTGCCTCAGGCCCAAAATTTTTAGGGGCCCATAAATAAAAAATTATGTTATGATTTTTTTTTTTTGTTGTTATTTAAAAAGATAGGCATAATCAGTCCAAGCCCATGTCCAATTTTAAAAACTACCCAATTAAAAAATTCACTCAATTACCCACTTACCCAATTAAAAACCCAACTAAAAACCCCATTAAAACCCAACCCCAAAACCTCTTGCTCCTGCAACCAGCAAACATTGAAGAGACCATAGACGGCAAGAAGATGAAGGAAATCCATAGAATAATGAAAAATATACAATAAAAAATTCCCATCTTGAAGGCTAGACTTGAAGCAGCGGCAATCCACGGAACCACAATAAACTGGTAATGTACTGCTTTAGCCCTTTGTATTGATTCATTCATCCTTTATTGCTTTCTTTATTTTCAAAATTTTTAGACTTAATTGTTAATTGATATAAGCAGTTGTTCTTGGCATATTTAACTTTTGGTTTCAATATGGGCATGTTGAATTTTTGGGTTCCAAAACATGTTCAATATGCATACTCGCATAGCCACATAGGTTTTGGATAAATTGATGTATTCAAAACGCTTGTGCATATTACAGTAAATGGTAAAAATAATCATTGTCATTGAATAATAATTTTATATCTATTTCTTGGCATTCCTCATCACTTAAGTCTGTTTTGAAGATATGATTTTCATAATTTCCTATTTTTCTATGTGTATGTTCATGTGTACATTCTCTTGAAGATGGGATTTCTGTTAAATGCACATTGTTTCTTTTTCTGAGCATATGTGAATCTGACATGGCAGTGAGTAATACAAATGGGTAATCTCTCGAAGCTCAGAAGTTGGTCATAATAGTAGAAAGATGGTTGGTAACACGAGAATGGCAACAATATTTAAGACAAATTTTGAGTTCAAAATAATCTCATCATTCAAATCAAAAGACTAGGAGCTTAAATTTCAAGATCCAAAATCCTCATCACCATCCTTCATAGTCATTATTAAGGAATTCTTTTTATAATTTCTCAAGTCTTTGCGTTGGGTTAGGATTAATTCCAGCAGCAGTTCAACAAACAAAATTAAGGTTTTGAGATTAAAAACATGCTAACTTATGCAATATAGAAATTTAAGTTTCTTGTTTGCGGCAATTTCACTTCCTGTCGATTGTATTTTGCTTTGAAGCAGGCAAATAGTGGCAACCCAATTTTTTAATTTTGTTTCCTTTAAGTGGCATTCTTGGAAACTTGGACTCACTAGATGAAACACTTTCTATGGCATGTTGTGTAAATGATGTTAAATATATGATGTTGAATTGTTGTTTGATTGTAGGTGACTTGTGTTGCAAATTGAATTTTTGGATTATTGAATTGTTTTTTCTTTGCTTTTTAGATAAATCATAATCGATGCCTCCTAAACATATATCTGGAGCTCAAAAAAGAAAAAGAAAACAGGGGGAGGAAGCAATAATTCAAAGTCAAATTGGAGTTATTGATAAATACTTGAGTAGAACCAGAAGAATAGAGAGGGAATCAACAATTGAAAATTTGGTAAACAATGAACGAGAGATTCAGAATCACAATGATAATGAACAATATGATCAATCTATCAGTGAGAATGATAATGAAGAAGTTATTCAACCTGCTAATGTGAATGATTTAAATGAGAATGGAGAAGAAGATAAAATAGTTGAAAATGTTCAACGTGAAGATTTAAATCAAGAGAGCTAATTTTCTTTGAATATTGATGATCCTGGGAATTGGAATAAAATTGATTCAAAATTTAGGAATTTTTTTAGTTGAAAGTGGTCCAAAAAGAGATGATGGTGTCTTGTTTCCTAAAGATAGTACATGTAGACATTTTGATTCATCACAATATAAGCGACTACTACCAAATGGAGAGAAAAATGATAGAAGATGGCTGGTATATTCAGTTTCTTTCGACAAGATTTTTTGCTTTTGCTGCAAGTTGTTCAAGACACAAAGAACCATGACTAAAATGGGTCAATTGGCTAATGAAGGATACAAAGATTGGCATATTTTGAGTCGGAGTCTTAGAAATCATGAAGCGAGTAAGGAGCATATTAATTGCATGACTAGTTGGGTTGAATTGGAAAGAAGGCTGAGAAAAATTAAGACAATTGATGGAAGAGTGCAAGTAGAAATTAACAAAGAAAGAGAACATTGGAGACAAGTGTTAAAGAGGATAATTGCTGTTGTGCAACGACATGCCAAAAATAACTTGGCATTTCGAAGAGATTATGAAAAACTTATTGTTGATAACAATGGCCATTTTCTACAAATGATTGAATGATTGTTGAGTTTGATCTAGTAATGGAAGAGCACATTCGGCATATTCAAGAACGTGAGATTTATTTACATACCTTGGTCCTAAAATTCAAAATGAATTAATACAGATGTTGGCAGGTGACGTGAAAAGTTCAATTGTTACAAAAATTAAACAAGCAAAATATTTTTCAGTCATACTAGATTGTACTCCAGATTCAAGTCACGGAGAACAAATGTCTCTAGTAATACGATGTGTAAATGATTCAGCAAACTCTATGGTGGTAGAAGAATATTGGGTAGAATTTTTTAAGGTAGATGATACATCAAGACTTTTTACTGAGCTTAAAAATGTGCTAAGCAATCTTGAGCTTGATATTGATGATATAAGAGGTCAAGGGTATGCAAATTGATCTAATATGAGAGAGAGGCACAAAGGTGTATAAAACAGATTACTTGAAATAAATCTGAGAGCTTTTTATACTCCCTGTGGTTGTTATAGTCTTAATCTGGCATTATGCGATATGGCAAATTGTTGTCCTAAAGCTATGTCATTTTTTGGAGTGACACAACGCATCTATACATTGTTCTCTTCTTCTACTAAGCGATAGAAAATTTTCAAAGATCATGTAGAAGGTCTAACACTTAAGCCATTATCACAAACACCCTGGGAAAGTTATGTCGAAAGTGTCAAACCTATAAAAGAGCAACTGTTACAAATAAGAGACGCTTTAGTTGATTTGACAAACAATAGTGAAGATCCAAAAACAAAGAGTGAAGCTGAATCATTAGCAACATATGAACTTGAGAATTTTGAGTTCTTGCTTGGCATGGTTATCTGGTACAAGTTATTGCATTCGATCAACACCGTGAGTAAACTTATTCAAGTTGAAAACATGGATATAGATGTTGCTATCAAACACTTAAAAGGACTTATTTTGTTTCTTGAAGACTATAGAGAATCTGGGCTTGATAAGGCCATGGTTGAAGCTAAACAAATCGCAAGTGAAATGAGAATTGAAGCTATATTTCGATAAAAACGCATCATTCGAAGAAAGAAGCAGTTTGATGAAAATGACAGTAATGAGGTAACACAATCAGCTGAGGAATATTTTAGAGTTAATTACTTCCTCTTTATAGTTGATCAAGCCTGTTCTTCACTTCAAACTCAGTTTGAACAATTTCAAAAAATGAAGAAATTTTTGGGTTTTTGTTTAGTTTAGAGAGGTTACAATGTATTGATGATGATAGTTTCTTGGATTCTTATAAGAATCTTGAAAATTCTCTAACACATAATAGTTGTTCTAATATTGATGGACATGATTTATTTTTGGAGTTAATAGTCTTGAAGTGCAATTTACCAAGAGAAACAAAAAGAGCAATTGATGTGCTGGATTATTTGAAGAAAATTGATGGTTGTTTTCCAAATGCTTATGTTGCTTACAGAATTTTGTTGACCGTACCAATTACAGTTGCATCTGCAAAAAGAAGTTTCTCCAAGTTGAAATTGATCAAGAATTATCTTTGATCATTTATGTCACAAGAAAGATTGAATGGACTTGCTATGTTATCAATTGAGAAAAAAAATAGTTCAACAACTTGATTATGCAAATTTAATTGATACTTTTGCCTCCAAAATTGTAAGGCGGGTAGCATTTAAGTGATTATTTGGAACATTTTCAGTCTTAATATATCATTATAATAAAATATTTGTGTATTAAATGTTTTTTGTCGTTTTATTATTGTGTTTTGAGTTTATTGATTTAATTTTGAAAAACTCTTATAAAGAATTTTTTTTGAATACACACTACAATTTTGAGGGCCTAATTTTTAAAGCTCTACTCAGGTCTAACAAACCTAAAGTCCAGCCATGGATGTGTAGCATAGAAATTACATGCAAAGTGATTTGAAACATGCATATGTCCAACTGGTCCAACTTAATTCTTTAGTGATATCACATCAAAAACGTTCCAATCATAATGTTAAACCACAAATAGGTAGACCAAATTCAGAGATTGGTAACAACAATATACTTTATTATACTAAAAATAATCATAAAGTGTGTCTACTACTAAAAAGCATCAAAATACAAACTCATACTAAACTAGCACATCGTCAAACAATACAACACCCATATGAGATGTATGCTCGTTAAATACTGGGCAGTAAACCCTTGGTGAGCGTATCTGCAATCATGGAGTTTGTGCCAATATGCTCTATAGACACCTGACTACTCTGAACTCTCTCTTTAACAACAAGAAACTTGATGTCTATGTACTTCAACTTCATAGATCTTTTGTTGTTGTTGGAATATAGCACAGCCGATTTATTGTTACAATATATCTTCAATGGTCTTTTAATACCATCCACAACACACAGCCTCGTAAAAAAGTTTCACAGCCATATCCCATGATTAGATGCCTCATAACAGGTTATAAATTCATCTACCATGGTAGATAAAGCTATGAGCGTTTGCTTAACACTCTTCCTAGATATAGCTTCCCCAGCCAGCAGATAAATATAGTCCGACATGGATCTCTTATTGCATTGGCATCCAGCAAAATTAGAATCAGAATATCCAACGATCTCTAAATGACCTGACTTCCGATAAAGAAGCATAAAATCTTTTGTTCTCTGTAAATAGCACATAACCTTGTGGCTGCTTTCCAATGATCCATCCCAGTGTTACTCAAATATTTGCCTAATAATCCCACTATGAACGCTATATCCAAACACGTACATACTTGAGCGTACATAAGACTCTCTATAGCCGATGAATAAGAAATCTTTTGCATTTCTCTTACCTCAACCTCATTCCTAGGACATTGACTCTGGCTAAACTTATCTCCTTTAGCAATGAGTGTATCTCCCAATCCACAATCTTTCATGTTGAATCTGTTAAGTACTCTTTCGGTATAGTTATTTTGTAATAACCCATGGATACACTGAGAACAATCTCGATGTATCTGTATGCCTAATACAAAATATGCGTCTTTAAGATCTTTCATTTCAAAATTCTTAGTTAGAAATCTCTTGGTTTTGTGCAATAAGCCTATATTGCTATTAGCTAGCAGTAAATCATCGACATATAACACTAGAAAGATATATTTATTCACACTGAACTTATAGTACATACGATCATCAACTGCATTTACCTCAAATCCAAACAAAATAATGACTTGATGAAATTGTAATACCATTGAGAAGCTTGCTTGAGACCATAGATGGATTTGTTCAGTCTGCATACCATTTTCTTTGAATTACCATATACAAATTTTTCTGGCTACATCATATATATCGTTTCGTCAATGTTACAATTGAAAATTTCAGTATTTACATACATCTATTGTAGCTCCAAATCAAAATGAGCTACAAGTGTCATTATGGTCCTGAAATAGTCTTTCGATGAAGCCTGATAAAAATTCTCTTCATAATTAATGCCTTGTTTCTAAGTGAAATCCTTGGCAACAAGACGAGCTTTATATCTTTCAACATTTTCTTTTGAATCCTTCTTGGTCTTAAATATCCATTTGCAACCAATAGGCTTCGTACCTTCCGAAAACTTGACGAGATCCCAAACGTTATTGTCTTTAATGGATTTCATCTCATCGTCCATGGCATCTATCTACTTTTGAGAATTATACTTGATGGAAGTTTATTGGATCATCTTCCACCACTCCTATGTCGACCTCATGTTCTTGGAGAAAGACGATATAGTCATTCAGAATAGCACTTCTTCTTTTTCTAGTGGATCTTCTTAGTAGCATTTATTCTTGAGGTTGTTGAGCTTGCTCATCATGAGAAACTCCTCCATTTTGGATAAGGAACTCCTCAACTTTGTCTGGATAATCCAGATTCACATCTTAAACAATGTCAGAAATTGGAGTCTGATCATTGTCAATAACAATAGCAGGGAGAGAAACGAATTCCTCTTCAAAGACAATGTCTATAACCTTATCTCCCTTCCTAAGCTCAACATTCTCAAGGAATTTTACATTTTCCATCTCGAAAAAGGACCTAGTCGAGGGATCATAGAATTTGTAACCCCTTGACCATTCAGGGTACCTAACAAAGTAGCAGTTTATGATTCTTGAGTATAGTTTCTTTTCATTCGGCCCGTAAGGCATTGCCTCAGCTTGATAATCCCAAATATGCAGGTGCGTAATCCAAAGTTCATAAGGGGTTTTAGCCAATGCTTTTGCTTGGAACTCTGTTAAGGATGTATGTTGTAGTCTTTAGTGCTTCTCTCCAGATGGATTCTGGCAAAGAAAAATGACTAATCACACTTTTTATCATGTCCTATTTAATCTATTAGCAACACCATTCATACTAAGTTTGCATGGAAATGTGGATTGTAGGACGATACTGCATTCATCTATGAACTTTGCAAAAGGCCATGGACGTTGTTCACCAAATCCGTCATATCTGTCATAATATTTCACTACCACGGTCAGATCTAACAGCTTTAATCTTTTTGCTAAGTTGGTTTTCAAATTCAAATTTGAAGGCCTTAAATATGTCCAGTGATTAAGATGTCTTATTAATCAAATATAGGTGGCCATAACATGAATAATCATCTGTGAACGTAATAAAATATTGTTGGCCATTCCAAGAAGCTATAGGAAATGGTCCGCAAATATTAGTATGAATTACTTCTAAGTCGTCAGAACTTCTGTTGGCACCTAATTTCCCAATGTTTGTTTGTTTTTCCTTTATGCACTCAATACATACTTGAAAATGTGTCAAGTCAAGAAGATCAAAAATCCTGTCAGACACAAGTCTCTCAATTATCTATTTAAAGATATGTCCTAAGAACTTGTGCTATAATGCTGTAGAATCCTCATTGGTTTTTGCATTTTGTACCATGTGAGCTGGTATGCAAGGTTTTATTATACGAGGCAATTGTATCTGATAAAAATATGGTACCAATAAGATTTGAATCACGAAAGAGACTAAGTTTATTATTTCCAAATGAACAACAATAACCTAATATGTCCAATGCACGAATAAAAATTAAATTCCCTCTGAATGATGGTGCCACATAAGTTTCTTCAAAATTTAAATAATGACCAATCATTAATAATATCCTAAAAGTCCCTATAGCCTCAACAGGCACTGCTTTGTCGTCGTCCACATAGATAAATTTTCCAGCATCACTTGGTTGTCGACTCCATAGACAACCCTGCATAAACACACTTATGTGAGTAGTAGCACTAGAATTCATCCACCAAGTGTGTCTAGGTACATAAGTTAAATTTTTTAAACAAACTATAGTGAGAAACATACATTTCATAACATGCCATGTAGCGTAGTTGGGATATTTATTTTTTATGCGTCCACCATTCTTGCAAAAGTAACATGCGAACTCCTGTTACTTTTGCACTTTGTACTATGGTGCCCAAATTGCAAATTTTTTCCCATTTTTTCTTTTCTTGTCTTGAAGAGTGGTTGATAAGTTAGAATTTTTAGTCGTCTCATGCTTAAGTCTTTCCTCCTCTTGCACACAATGAGATATGAGCTCATTAAGAGTCTATTTATCCTTTTGGATGTTGTAACTCACTTTAAATTAACCGTATTGTGTAGAAAATGAAATCAAAACCAGATGCACGAGCAAGTCCTCAGACAGCTCTAACTTTAGTGCCTTTAGTTTGGAAGTGAGATTAGACATTTCCATATTGTGCTCCCTTAAGTTTCATTTTTCTTTATACCACAATGAAACAAGGTGATCCAAAAGAGTACTTCTTTCAGCCTTTTCGTTTTGGCAAAACACTTTTCAATTTCCTTAGCAAACATCTTAGCATGATTTGAATGATTTGACCTTGGGGACCTAACCATATAATATTCATTATATACTAGTTAATTAGATTTTCATCAACCCTAATTAGACTACTATTAAGTTTCAACACATTATAGAGTCCATACCAATATATGTTTCTAGAGTCTAATCAACAGATCACTTATATGGTCCTATTAAATTAGATAGCCAATAATATAATTATATTTTAAATATGTAGCTCACATAAGAAATAATCCCAATAGTTTTCGGCCAGATCATCAACAGTCTATTGCTTCATATGCTGAAGTCAGTTAATGCCGACGAACTCTAGTTTCAGTTATGGGACAAAAAGGTGGCCCGGTTTTCATTGTTGGAGTTTACTATTGTTACAGGTCTCAACACTCATATGTCCAAAAAATTGTTGAATAAATATTTTAGAGGCAGGCCTATGGTTACTCCTAAACAGTTGGATACTGCATTTAAGGGATGCACAATTATGAAAAATAATCCAAGCTCGGTTTGGTATTTATCTTGGAGACTGTGTTGAGACGCAAACACAACAAGACATTGATTGATCTCTTTAGCTTGGATGTAGTGGACGATATTGATGTATTCAACACATATTCATGGGGTCGAATGTGTTTTATGGACACACTACATGCATTTAAGAGTAGGCATTTGCTCAACGTAAAATGGTTGGAGGCCATGCGCAAATATGATGCCTACGGGTTTCCACTAGTAGTGTAGGTAACTAGTAAAACCTTATGATTTTGACATTTTATTAAATTTCTATATGTAATTCTAATAATTTTTGAAGGTATGAGCATATGAAGCTATCCTGACCTTATAGCAAAAAGGGCTATAAGAAAGGACCAGATGAGGGTTCTAAGGATACTGAACTGGCATACGACAAATATCTCGAATGCAAGAGATGTTATTGCTATCCTTGACGATCTTCGGGTGAGTATATATTTGCATTTTAGCTTTTTATTCATATAGCAAGAGACGTTATTGTTTTCATTGACAATTAACATGAAATGTTGATATGTCAGCTTAAAGTGCATAAAGTCTTGGCTTCTATAGTCGGGGAGATGGAATCTCAGTGCGTTCGAGGAATGTACATTCTGCCTAGACAAGAAGATCCAATCCTCGATGTCTATCTTGTTGGGAAGGAGGTATGGTTATTTATAGTTATATTTTCTGTTATTACTTGTGAGAAAATTGCACTAATTTTTGTTTTTCTTATTAATTTAGGAGCACTCTCCTATTGCACAACAGTCTCATACACTGTCTCGACCTTCTCCTTCAACATCCTCAACTGCACAGCGGTCACCTACACTACCCCATTATGCTACATCACCTTGACCTTCATCTCAAGCATCCATATCTGTATGTTGGTCTGCAACACTGCTTCGACCATCACCTACTACGAACTCGCATTCTACTATCTCCAATAATTTATTTGAATGTTTGAGTAGAGAGTTGTTAGAGATGGAGCAACAAATTACGAGTCAGCTGAAGGTCGAGGTAGTATGTTTATACACGAAGATAGACATAGTCATTGAGTGGTTAAGACCCTTTCGTCAGACAGATGTGACGACATGGATGTTTAGATGAGAGATGATGGATGGATATGGGATAGAAGGGTGGCAGAGAGTCCAAAGGGAATGACAGAGGTAGTAAAGGAATGGATGATGTGGTGACGGATGTGTTAGATAGGGTGCCAGAAGTGAAGAAAGTGCCTAAGGGGTGGACAAGGTGACTCAAGGGCTGGATATGGCAGAGAGTGTGGATAAGGTGCCAGGGATGGTGAATGATCTGAAGGTGGTGACAGAAGGGGTGCCGGTGGCACCGAAAGTTGCAGTAGTCCAACGTAGAAAACAGAAGGATGAAGGGACAAATGAGGTGCTAGAGGTGATGGATAAGAGATTGAGAGTACCCTCATGCTACATGAGTTCTCCATTCACAGTCGGAGAACCTTCGTGGACGGTACGAAGATCGATCTCTTCCAAAATGTCGACCCAATGAATGAGATAGAGTTCATTAAATGGTACTCTAACTCTAAGCTTAGAAGTGGGTAAGTAATGTTGGCATTTATAATGTACAATGAATCAATTTATAGTTATTGATGTATTTGTTAGTACTCATTTTTTAGTGTCGCTCATCAATTGAGAAGTGTCGAATCACAGACACCAATCAATGGTTTAACGACCTATTGACCGAAGAAACTGGCTCACAACGATTTAAGACTAATTTAAGTTTAGGTACGTTCATATGCGGTATTTACGTTTGATTTTCGTTAATGTAGAACGTTGACCCGATGTATCTATTGTGATTTTGAGCATCTACATAACCAATATCATTCGGCAACCATAGAGTTATTCTGAACTTCGCATTCAAGACAACTCTAAACTTCATGCAGCTAAGTAGAGACTCAGAGCATGATCATTTCACGATGCCAAGTTATATCTTTGACTACATGCAAGGGAAGTCGCCATCATTAGGTTAGAAGTAGAAGGGTTGTACACATCTATACATTCTAGTGGTAGCAAATGCATAATGGTTTGCAACAGATGTCAATTTTGCCAACTCTACTATGTATGTGTATGACTCTGGCAAGAGCTTTCTTACCCAATGTCAGCTTCAGAAGATTTTAGATAAGCACTTCCTCATCTCTGTTCTTGATAGGGGCAATCAATATTCTGATTTATGATATGCTAAAAGTTCAGAGGGTAGACGGCACAACTAAACCAAACATATCGTAAGTTCCTCGTTATAAATATAAGGTGTACTTGAAATCAAATTTATTTAAATGTATTTCTTTGTAGAGGTGATTGCGGTGTATTCACTGTCAAGTATATTGAATTTGTAAGCATTGGACAGATGGTATTCCTAGTTAACAATTATTACATGTCCATATGGAGGAATAAGCTAGCTTGCGACATGTATTCCTAGTAGTATTTTGTTATTCAACTTTGTAAATATGTTAAATTTACAATTTCTCAATTATAATTTATATTAAATGTCTTGAATTTGTACATGTTTTATTGATACAGACTGAATTTTAACTTTGGGATATATTTTGGTTAGTTTGTTAACGTAACATACCCCAGGTCTGTTTATTAATATAACAAACCTAAAGTCTCCTAAGAGTTTGTTAGGGTGGCCTTTACAGACTCCAATTGTCTGTTAGAAAGCCTGAAGTCTGTTAAGGTAAATATAAGTTGTTTTTCTTTTATTGTTATAATTATAAAATAAAAGTTAAATTTTGAAAATAGTTTAATTACTTAGTCATTGTTATTAGGGATTCATCAGGTCAGTGTGTTCGCGACTTCTTCTTTTCATTTGGTGAGTACTTTATTCTAGAGGCCGAGCTCATGGCTATTCTTAACGGTATCATTCTTGCTTATAGGATTGTACTATTAGATTTATAGATTGAGTCTGACTCTATTTTGGCCATTCACTACATCACCAGAAGTGGAAGACCTTGGTCTATTCAGGCCACTATTCGCCACATCAGACATCTCCTTGTCTTTGACCGTGATACTATTTCTCATATTTATCACGAGGGCAACCAGATGGGTGACTTACTTGCATCAGAGGGTTGGAATCGTCGTTGCTATTTCGAGTACAGCGCTCAAGACTTAATGCGACTTTATCTCAGCTTAGTTCGGATTGATAGACTTGAGCTTCCTACAGTTATGGGTCTTTAGAATTTTTTTACGATTATTTGTTTAGAAAGTAGTACTTCATTATTTATTGCTTTATTATTTATTCATTTATTGGTTACTTTAGCTTTTATGATTGGAGATCAGGTTTTATGTCTCCCCTCCTATGTATTTTTTATGAATTATTTATATATGGTTGGGGAATCCAAACCCCCCATCATTTTCTAGTAGAGGCCTGACAACCATACTAGAGATGTGATGGTGTGTTGACTAAAAAAAAACTTAGTCATTGTTTGATCCAGATTAAAAAGTTGCTAAAATTTAAGTTATTTTATATCATTCATAATATATAAAAATATACTTATACTATCAATTTGGTCAATAAATTCTTAATTCAATAAAAAAAGAACTTGTGTTTTCTTTAAATTTTTATAATAAAAAAGGTATGCGACCGATTTGCACATTTTGCAAATGTTAGGGGCCAACTACAATTTTTCCTACTTAAAATTAAGAGCAAATTGGTCATTTTCATCAAAGAGGACCAATATTGCACCAATAAGTTAGATGCGTCAAGCTAACGTTCGTTAAGTATTGTTTACAAAAATATCAAGTGAGTCTAAACTTCGTGCAATAATAACATTTCTTGCAAGTTTATCCAATTGTGACGTTTGAAACTTTGTTATTTTCTTTTGTTAACAATAAATCCAAACGTCAAAACGTATAGTAAGTCAGAGATGTCGAGTTAACGTTAGTTAAGCACTGTTTACAAAAATATCAGATGAGTTTAAACTTCATGCAATAATAACGAATCTTGCAAGTTTATCTAACTGTGACATTTGAAACTTAGTTGTTATTTTTCCTCTTTAGAGTCAATATAACAAGAATTGCACCTAATCGACCACAATCTGTGCCTAATAGACCACTGTCACATACTCTACCAAACTCTTCTAGCTGTAAATAATCAAGTTAACGGACTTATTTTTCACACATATTCATCAACGTAATAGAGTACATCCATAATGAACATAAGTTACAATAGAAAAGAATACAATTCTTGTTATTGTCTTAAATGTGCCTACATTATTATTCATCCATGAGGCTATTAGAAATCAGAACCTGACTGATGCAATTCTAGTAAGTATGTCTAGTTGCGCCATATCTGATGCACTTATGACAATGGAAAAGCTCTCCGATGGATGGAATTCTTGCTATAGATCTACGTCCAAATCGTCGTTCAACTATAGATGGCAACATATTGAGTAAGCTAACAATATGATAGGGAACTTTCCATTCGAATTTATTTGGCACGGAGAATATTTGTTTCAGCATATGCTGCTCTCCAAAATCAGCTGTGTAATATTGAGAGCACAACACATGAGCTAAAATTCACATATGCAATGCAATGGTGACTGCAAGCATATAGGAAAAACTCTTTAATTGAAACTTTATGAACGTACAAATGTTGTCATTCAAGTTCACAACATATCATTTGTGTGGTCCACTTTTTGCACCAAATTGAAACTGATCTAAGAGCTCCAAATACAACTTCTTTGCCACCATAAAAGTGTTGAATTGTTTTTCTTCAATTGTCGGGGTTTGCGTACTTGTACACATCTATGACTCCAAGTGTGTATTATAAAACAATTCATGTAACTTGCTGTGAATGTGCTCGATCAGTGCAAGAATTGACGACTCATGATCTTTCTTAAACAATAAATTGAGCGACTATACATTGTTTGATATCATCATAGTGTACCGAATTCTAGTAAAATATGACATTGCCTAATGTCATACCCCCATCTTGGTCAAATAGTCCCATACATCCTTAGATTAAGTCTGTATGTCTCCCATATATTATTAAACTGCACAAAACTACATGCCTCTGCCACTCAACGATAGGAGAGCAAAAAAACCAATACTTAGTCTTGAAGTTGCTTTGTATATGGTAGATGCAGTAGTCGCGATGTGCATCGAGATAACATCTCTGAGACCATTTAATATACTACTATCCTGGCCAGACACAAAAACAAGGTCATCGACATCCCCTGTTACTTCTTTCAACTTTGTGAAGAACCAATTCAACGATTTATTATTCTCGTTATCAACTATGTCGAATGCAAGAGGATAAATTTGAATGTTTGGATCTTGACATATAGCAATAGTCATCGAAACCTTCGTATTTTGCTTTCAGAAATTTCCATCAACGCAAATTACGCGTTGCATTGAAGAGATAAATTCTTGAAAGCAAGGTCCAAGAGCCAATGAGAAGTATTTGAAACAGTTGTCGGCACCAGTCTTAATAAAGAACGTCAAACCAAGATTAGTTCTCTTCATGTTATGGCAATATGATGGTAGATTATTATAACTCTCATCAGGTTAACCCATTAAGTCCTCCCAAGTGCATTCTTTAACCTTGTGATAGTTCATAACCACCTCGAACTCCCGACAGATGTTACGAATGGCGTCTGCATGCCTATAAAATGTTCTGGGTCTCAAAACTTGTGCATTATATGTCATCCAATAATCCATGATCTTGTTTTTTTGTGATGATTGCGACGAATAACATATTTGCAAATATGTTCACATACATACTTGCGAACAACGAAGTAGATGTGTCAAACTTCGTTGCTCACAAACGCCACTTGCAACTATAATCTACTGACAAGTGTGTACACTGTCTTATTTGATTTCTTTACTTTAGATTAGAAGTTATGTTTTAATGAAATCAAGTGCACGACTTCCTGCAGTTCTTTCTTTGTATCAAACAATTAGTCGACTTGCAAATCTTCATCATCAGGAATACACGTGAAGTACGAGAAGACCATGAACTAGGTCTAGCCTAGGAGTTCCCACCTAACTTTGTCTACATGTAGATAAAGCAACAGGGTCCTCGTTCATAAATGGAATTTCTCCTCATTGTCTTGAACCGTCTCAGGAGATCTCTGTGTAGAATTTGTCTCTGGAATAACTACATCCTTTTCTCAAGCTATCTCCATCGTATCCCAAAAATCATCCACGCTATGGTGCACTTTATGATCTACTTCATTAACTGCGTCATGTTCATTCGCATGAAAATCCCTTATCACAAGAGTTACACAAAGAGGAGTATGACGTTTTTCGTTCAGTTCAACCAGGCTCTTCAATTGCATGTGTAACGCCCCAAAAAATTTAGAATTTTTATTTCGGGCTAAGTTAAATTCTTAGCAAATATTTGTGGCCACATGTCCGTCCAAAGTCCAAATGGGGTCCAATAATAATAATAGACCCGAATCCACTAAAGAAAATATCTAACGATTTTTTAGATTAATTAATTAGATAATTAAATTAATTAATTATAATTATTTTTATATAAAATGCAAGATTTGTAAGATATTTAAAATTATGGTATTTTTACCATATCAAAAACTTACCTTATTCCAATTAGGTAAGTGCTTGCAAGAGAATGGAATAAACCCCAAAACCCCAAAATTAATTCCCTCCTCTCTTTCTTTTCTTTTTCACTTACACACTTAAGCCATTTTTACAAAGAAAGAAAAGAGAAGAAGAAGGAAGAAAAGAGGAGATATTTCAAAGGTTTTTCATCTTTTTTTTCAAGAAGCAAGGTAGGAATATTTTATACAAATTTGATGTAAATCCCTTTATGTATTGTAATCATGTGTATGCTATGCTATATGATTTAATGTTTATGGCCATCCGGATATGAATGTAGTTTGTTATTTTAGAATGAACAAGAATGAATGTTTATCCTACTTTGGATGAAATTGAAGAATGTTTATGGTTTTAAATCCTTTGGGATTAAACTTAAGAAAGAATGTTTGGTTTTAAATCCTTCGGGATTAAACCTATGAATAAATTTAGGGTTTCGATCCTTTGAGCTCACCAGAATATGAATGTTAGCATGGCTTACTTACATTTAATTGCGATACATATATATTGGGATTTGCATATATTTATAAATGATGATATTCCTATTGAGTTTTTTTCAAACTCACAATTTCTCCCATTCTTAGATTGATTGTAGGGTTGGATGAAGGCTTGATGATGAAGGGATTGAGCCATGGGAAAAGGAAAAGAGATTTCAGGCAAGAAGATGAATAAATGTCAATTTCTTTATAATGTTATGATTTATGAATTTTACATGTTATATGATGTTTTTCATAAGATTGTTAATTTCTAATATGGCATGAACTTGTTGAAAACACTATGAAATGATATTTTAAACTTGATGAAGGTTAGAGAATGTTTAAATGGTGTAATGTTGACGGGGATATAACTGTCCAGAAATTCTAGCTTGCAAGTCCAGTTTCAAACAGATGTACTGAATGGTAGACTTCAGGTTTTGGGACGCAATTAGGTGGGATTGGTGACCTATCAATTTCAGTCCTTTGAAACTTGGAATTACCTCGTTCGGATGTCTGTAGAGCAAGATATGCAAGTTTTGGTGATGATGGACATTTCTACTCGGGAATCTGCCTTCTATGTTTTAGAAATTGATTAGGAAACCTTAAAAATTTTATTAAATTCTGAATTTTGGATATGATTTGATATGTTATGTTATGTTTTATCCCTAAAAATATTAGAATTTTTCAAGGCCTTTCGATAGGGAAAACTTGGGATTTAAAATGAGTTTGAAAGCTGTCTAGCTTATGTTTCTTGTATACTTTGATTTCCCTTTTGATAACCACCGTTTCCACAAATTTGTGAAATTTTAGTATGTGTTTGATGGATGAGTTATGATTTTTTGGTTAAAACTTCGTAAGCTTTTATAACCTTTGGGTTGCTCAAATGAGTGTATAAGAAATAAAGGGCATTAACTTTATGTTACAACTTCGTACTCTAGGGGTTTAGAATTTCATTGAATTCCTCTATGGGTTGATAACCTCCATTTCAGAGCCCATGTAGTTGATAAGTTCACATTTGTAAACTATTTGAATAATAGCTAGAATTCCGCAGAATGTTAGTTTACTTTCGAGCTCTAAAATGGTAAGAAGATGAGAGACGAACCGAGGCCTCGTAGAAGAGGTTTTGGGGTGTTACAACTTGGTATCAAAGCCCAGAGTTTTAAATCGGTTCTGTAGACTGAGAAGAGTTTAGGAACCTAGAGAGGAAAAAAATTTGCAGTCCGCTTGAGCGGACAAAAATTCTTCTATGTCCGCTCGAGCAAACACTGTTCATCGTAAAAAAAAAAAAATTCTCCTAATGTGTGTTTATCTAAGTGTATGATGATTACTTGTTTTACCGAAATGTGTTACATGATTACATTAAAGTTTGTATTCTATCGGTAATAAAGAATATTTTAAATGTAAAGATTTCCCCATGGCTATCCTACTTCATCTGACGGCTATCATCCTCAAACCCTTAGGTATGATTTCAATTGGGACATGAAAGAATTATTTCAAAGTTTTATAGCATTGAATTTTGCCAAGTTGAATTTTATAAAGTTATGATTTTTGCAAATAATAGAATGCTATTTATTTTGATGTAAAATTTTCTAAATTTCTTTGGACTTATGTTGGACTGGACTTAGGATAAGATGGCTAAAGTGAGATATACCTCCAGAAAGTCTACGGATTTACCACGTCACCTAAGACCAAAAGCCTTAGCACTACGAGCCTATGAGAACTTCGATTCCGACAAGCCCATGCCTCAACACACTGCGAAATTCCTTCAATTGTGGCAAAATGCAACAAGACATGGGAATAGAATTAGTAATATTGAAGCTATCGATCACTTTTGCGTACCTTTACCCCATCTGGAGTATAGATGAGAATTTTATCAAGAATGAAATGTTGAAGGAAGACCCAAACCATATCAATGTCGAGAAATATTGTCACATCCTAAATTACTATCACGAAGATTATATGAATAGGAAATTTCCAAATAACGAAAAAGACTTAGATACACGATCAGAGACCTCCGTCAATCAACCAACGCCCAATCGTGAAGAAGATTTAGATTAGGCATTTTTAACCTATTTTCCATTATGTTATTTTCATTCAGACTTTCATTGAGAACACTTTCTAGATTTGCAGTTGTAATCTAATTTTGCTCTTACTACTTTCGTATTGTTATTTTCTTTCCAAACGATTGCAGTTTTTCGACATTTTGTCGAAGATTATTCTAATAATAAAAATTCCAACTTTCCTTATGTCATTTGAAATAGTAGTTTTATTGATTCATGACGGACAATCTCTACTTTGTCTAAAGGAAATGGCACATTCAACTCAAAACAACATAATAAGAGATCTGTTAAGAGCAGTTCGGGATTTGGCTAGACAAAGTCAAGCTCCTCTTCCTCCACCTCCTACCCAATCTTCAACTTTGTTTCGTAGGGACGAAAAGGTCAGGTAAAGGAAAATCTTTTAGTGCTTTAGGTAAATCCCAACCAGAGCTAACTATTGATGACATAGAGGTGATACAAAAATTTCTCGACGTGTTTCCTGAAGATCTACCAGGGATTCCGTCGGACAGGCAACTGGAGTTCACAATTGACTTAGTTCTTGGAGTGGCATCGATATCTAAAGCACCTTATAGAATGGCACCAAAGGAATTACAAAAACTAAAGTCTCAACTTCAAGAATTGTTGGTTATTGGCTTTATCGGCCAAGTGTGTCACCGTGGGGTGCACCAGTTCTTTTTGTTAAGAAGAATGATGGACCGATGAGAATGTGCATTGACTGTCAAGAATTAAATCAGTTGATGATAAAGAATAAGTATCCTCTTCCAAGAATTGAAGATTTGTTTGATCAGCTGAGAGGATCAAAGGTTTTCTCTAAGATTGACTTGAGATCCGGGTACCATCAATTGAAGATTAAGGCCAGCGACATACCAAAAACAGCTTTTCGAACTCGTTATGGGCATTACGAGTTTGTGGTGATGCCTTTCGGCCTAACCAATGCACTAGTAGTGTTCATGGACCTAATGAACAGAGTGTTTCATGAATTCTTGGACAAGTTCGTCATAGTCTTCATCGATGACATCTTGGTAAACTCTGAGAATCGTGAACAACATGAGTAACACCTCAGAATAGTGTTGGAGATATTAAGAAATGAGAACTTGTATGCCAAATTCAAGAAGTACGAATTTTGGCTAGATCGAGTAGGTTTTCTTGGGCATGTAGTTATGGCCCAAGGGATTGAAGTCAACCTAGACAAAGTGGAAGCAGTAACAAATTGGAACTGACCAACCAATGCTGGAGAAGTACGCAGTTTCCTAGGGTTAGCCGATCATTACCGAAGATTTATAGAAGGTTTTTCTAAAATTGCTAGATCGTTAACTCAGTTAACCAGGAAAGGAGTAAAGTTTCAGTGGGATGACAAATGTGAACAAATTTTCTAAGAACTTAAGAAACGTTTAGTCACAGCCCTAGTACTGGCAGTACCAGAAGGATCAGAAGGATTTGTCATTTACAGTGATGCATCCAAACTAGGTTTGGGATGTGTGCTTATGCAACATGAGAGAGTTATCGCCTATTCTTTGAGACAACTAAAGCCGTATGAACAAAATTATCCAACGCACGACCTAGAATTGGCAGCAGTAGTTCACGTTTTGAAGATATGGTGTCACTAACTATATGGTAACAAGTGTGATATTTATACGGACCATAAGAGTCTCAAGTATTTCTTCACCCAAAAGGAGTTGAATATGAGACAACGAAGATGGTTGGAGTTAGTGAAGGACTACGACTGTGTAATCCATTATCACCCAGGTAAAGCCAATGTCGTGGCTGATGCCTTAAGCAGAAAAACAGTAGGGTAGTTGACGTCGATAATCATAGTACAGGAACAACTAGTAAGGGACTTCGAGAGACTACAACTGGAAGTTTTGGAACCATCGAGTAAAGATACTACAAGAATAATGTCCTTGATGATTCGACCTACTCTCAGAGATTGAATTCGAGAAGCACAAGATAAGGACCCTTTTCTACAAAAGATCAAGGCCGAAGTTGGTACAGATAAATGCAAGGATTTTAGTTTGAATACAGACGGTGCGCTCATATTCAAAGAAAGATTATGTGTATCTAAGGACGAGAAATTGAGAAAATAAATTTTGGAGGAAGCTCACTCAACCCCTTACACAGCACATCCTGGAGGAACGAAGATGCATCGTGACCTCTGAGACACCTTTTGGTGGAGAAACATGAAGAGAAGTATAGGGTTACTTGTGAAAAAATGTTTAGTCTGTCAACAAGTCAAAGCTAAACATCAAAGGACATCAGGGCCGTTGAATCTATTAGAAATACCATAATGGAAGTGTGAACATATAAACATGGACTTCGTAGTAGGTTTTCCAAACTCAGTAAGATGTCACAATGCCATTTGGGTAATAGTGGACCGATTGACCAAGTCGGCCCATTTCTTACCAGTAAAGATTGCTTTCAACATGGATCAATTGGCGCAACTATACCTTAGAGAGATTGTCAGGTTGCACGGAACCCCCTTATCAATAGTATCAGATAGAGATTCGAAGTTTACATCAAAATTTTAGAAGAGTTTGCAGTCAGCCTTAGGCACCAAGCTTAATTTTAGTACTGCATATCATCCTCAGACAGATGGACAGTCCGAACGAACTATTCAAATTTTAGAAGACACGCTTCGAGTATGTGTTTTGGACTTAGGCGGAAACTGGGAGTCCCGCTTGCCGTTAGTGGAGTTTGCTTACAACAACAGTTTTCAAGCTACGATAGGGATGGCTCCTTACGAGGCACTGTATGGCAGAAAATGTAGATCTCCAGTACATTGGGATGAAGTTGGAGAAAAGAGAGTGTTAGGCCCTGAAATCGTTGAACGAACAGTTCAGGCTATCGATACAATAAGAGCTAGAATAAAATCTGCTCAGGACTGACAAAAAAGTTATGCAGATAAAAGAAGGAAAGTTTTAAAATTCGAAGTTGGCAAAAAAATTTCCTTAAGGTTGCACCGATGAAAGGCGTTCTCCATTTTGGTAAGAAAGGAAAGTTAAGACCTAGGTTCATCGGACCTTTTGAAATACTTGAGAGAATTGATAACGTCTCTTACCGTCTAGCTTTGCCTCCAAAACTCTCAACGGTGCATAATGTCTTCCATGTGTCCATGATTAGAAAATATGTTCATGACCCCGGTCACGTGGTAAACTACCAGTCTTTAAAAATTCAAAAGGATCTGACCTATGAGGAGACTCCAATATATATTTCAGATAGAAATGTTCATGTTTTAAGAAATCGAGAAGTGCCGTTAGTCAAGGTGCAATGGCGAAATCATGGAATGGATGAGGCCACTTGGGAGAAAGAAGAAGAGATCAAAGCCAAGTACCCTTCATTGTTTCTATCATAAGGTAAATTTCGAGGACGAAATTTTTATAAGGAGTAGAGGATGTAACACCCCAAAAATTTTAGAATTTTTATTTCGGGCTAAGTTAAATTCTTAACAAATATTTGTGGCCACATGTTCGTCCAAAGTCCAAACGGGATCCAATAATAATAATCGACCCGAGTCCACTAAAGAAAATATCTAACGATTTTTGAGATTAATTAATTAGATAATTAAATTAAATAATTATAATTATTTTATATAAAAGGCAAGATTTGTAAGATATTTAAAATTATGGTATTTTTACCATATCAAAAACTTACTTTGTTCCAATTAGGTAAGTGCTTGCAAGAGAATGGAATAAACCCCAAAACTCCAAAATTCATTCCCTCCCCTCTTTCTTTTCCTTTTCACTTACACACTTAAGCCATATTTACAAAGAAAGAAAAGAGAAGAAAAGAGAAGAAGAAGGAAGAAAAGAAGAGATATTTTCAAAGGTTTTTCATCTTTTTTTTTTTTCAAGAAGCAAGGTAGGAATATTTTATGCAAAGGTGATTTAAATCCCTTTATGTATTGTAATCATGTGTATGCTATGCTATATGATTTAATGTTTATGGGCATCCGGATATGAATGTAGTTTTCTTCCTTTGGAATAAACAAGAATGAATGTTTATCCTACTTTGGATGAAATTGAAGAATTTTTATGATTTTAAATCCTTTGGGATTAAACTTAAGAAATAATGTTTGGTTTTAAATCCTTCAGGATTAAACTTAAGAAAGAATGTTTGGTTTTAAATCCTTCGGGATTAAACCTATAAATGAATTTAGGGTTTTGACCCTTTGAGCTCCCCGGAATATGAATGTTAGCATGGCTTACTTACATTTAATTGCAATACATATATATTGGGATTTGTATATATTTATAAATGATGATATTCCTATTGAGTTTTCCTCAAACTCACCATTTATCCTATTCTTAGATTGATTGTAGAGTTGGATGAAGGCTTGAATGATGAAGAGATTGAGCCATGGGAAAAGGAAAAGAGATTCCGGGCAAGAAGATGAATAAATGTCAATTTCTTTATGATGTTATGATTTCTGAATTTTACATGTTATATGATATTTTTGATAAGATTGTTAATTTCTAATGTGGCATGATCTTTGAAAGTTCTAAAACCTAGATTAATTAAATTAAAACGAATTTTAATCTTAATTAAACAAGCAGTGGACAGAACGTAGTCAGAACTGGCAAGATATAGAGATAACAGTTCTGACTCGCACAACCGTGTTCGTTTACATAATCTTGTTAACTGCGGAAATTAAAGGATTAACTACGAACACAAAATGTAACGTGGTAAACCCATAAGGAAAACATCCACAGGCCCCCATGCCATAGGTAAAAACAATCCACTAATAATCTTGTTCAAAAATACAATAGTATCGATTTTTGTAATTTCGCAAAATTAACAAAATAATAATCGAAAGAAAACAGATAAACTCCCTGTGATACTTCTTCTTCTAACTTGTTGATGAAGTAGAATCGAACCCACCGGTCTTGACTTTATCACCACTTCTCTATTGTACTTGGCCGCAACAACCACTTGGATTAAGAACCCCCATTCTTAACTTCACGCCAAGTAGCTTAGACAAGATATGGAATTATTCGTTGAGTACTAATTAGTTCTTGATTCTTCAATGTGTTTGAAGAAAACCCTTTTGCTTTGAAGTTGAATCAATGAAGCTTGATGTCTTGTTTTCCATCCATGGATTTCGACGATTTTTGCTTGGAGAAAAGAAGAACAGGAATTATATTTCAAAGCCTTATTCTTCAATGTCTTAAAGAACTCGCTGCCTTTGAAAACTTAATCAATGAAGCGCCATGTCTTGTTTACCTTGAATGGATTCGACCGGTTTGAAGATTATGGAACAAGAACACAAAAATATTTTTCAAAGACTTTTTTCCTTATTGATTTCTATTCTTACTTATAGTTAAAGTAGAAATCAAATTATGAATTATTTTTTACCTAAAAATATACAACAAGAATGGTAAGAAAATTAGTAGGAAAGAATATATAGAAAGATATTCTTAGATTTGTAGAAGGAAAGCATTTAGAAAACTAAATATTTCATTCCTAAACAAATTTAAGAGAGTAAGAAAATATTATTTAACCTACAAAAAGAGCTGTCAATAATATTCATGATATTAGAATATATCAAGTATAAAAACAGAATAAAATTGCAGCTTTGCTGATCTGAAAAAATAATCTACTTATCAACCCAGTCAGTCAGAACTGGCATTATCCAGACCAGTCAAATATAAAAACGTTGGCCTGCTCTTTTATCATTAAAAATCAATTATATTCATTAAGTGAGCCAAGATATAAAAAGTGAAACAATCTTGTTGGAAACTCTATGAAATGATATTTTAAACTTGATGAATGTTAGAGAATGTTTAAATGGTGTAATGTTGACGGGGATGTAATTGTCCAGAAATTCCAGCTTGCAAGTCTAGTTTCAAACGGACATCTTGAATGGTAGACTTCAGGTTTTGGGACGAAATTTGGTGGGATTGATGACCTATCAATTTCAGTCCTTTGAAACTTGGAATCACCTCGTTCGGATGTCTGTAGAGCAAGATATGCAAGTTTTGGTGACGATGGACAGTTCTACTCGAGAATCTGCCTTCCATGTTTTAGAAATTGATTAGGAGACTTTACACATTTTATTAAATTTTGGATTTTGGATATGATTTGATATGTTATGTTATGTTTTATCCTTAAAAATATTAGAATTTTTCAAGGCCTTTCGATAGGGAAAACCTGGGATTTAAAATGAGTCTGAAAGCTGTCTAGCTTATATTACTTGTATACTTTGATTTCCCTTTTGATAACCTTAATCGTTTCCACAAATTTGTGAAATTTAGTATGTGTTTGATGGATGATTTATGATTTTTTGGTTAAAACTTCATAAGCTTTTATAACTTTTGGGTTGCTCATATGAGTGTTTAAGAAATAAATGGCATTAACTTTATGTTACAATTTCGTACTTTAGGGGTTTAGACTTTCATTGAATTCTTCTAAGGGTTGATAACCTCCATTTTTGAGCCCATATAGTTGATAAGTTTATATTTGTAAACTATTTGAATAATATCTAGAATTCCGCAGAATGTTAGTTTACTTTTGAGCTCTAAAATGGTAAGAAGATGAGAGACGAACCGAGGCCTCGTAGAGGAGGTTTTGGGGCGTCACAGCATGTCTGAATTAAGCTTTACTGGTGGAAATCAAAACTGTGTATTGACAAGAAAAATAAATTCAGAACTCCATCTCGTATTCCAAGAACTCAACATTAATGAGGTTTTGTACATCACGATACGCGTCCGCATACGATGTATTTACATCTACATGAAGTGCATCAACACATACTCTATTACTCCCGATCCATTGACCTTCGTCGTTCTTTACAAACTCATCGAAGTAACAAACAACGAGGAATGCTTAGTTAAGTATGGCTGCTAACCTATATGGTTTGTTAACCAATCAATTATCTGTTGATGGTCGATTAATATATGGTCTATTAACAGACCATCAACTTACAATCGGTTAATAGCCTATCTGTTAACTAACTGTCTGTTAATATATGATCACTTAAATAGAATGTTTGTTTAACACAATATAGAAACAAACTTCTTTTCAATAAAATTGTACAATAATTTACTGATTTGTCTAATAATTCATGCCCACTCATCTAAACATGCTAAAATAGGCCAACATATCATTTAACAATTACAAAACTTAACTAAAAGAAACACATGAAAGTGAAAATGAACATACCAATACAAAATATCGAAATGTTAGCTTCTAAATTGTTCACGAGATGCTTGTGTTGAATTTTGAAGACAAGTGTGAACTTTTACTGCAATATGAGAAATTAGTGCTAGAGGAGATGAAAATTCTATGAAAAGGAGTAATTGGCCGTTGGTGTGTTTGAAATTTGAATTTGATATATATATATATATATATATATATATATATATATATATATATATATATCTATCTATTTTAGTAGTTATTAAATCTTGACAAGGGTATTTAGATCTTTTACTGTAGAAGAGGCATTTGCAACTTAAAATTGCAAGTTAAGCTATTACGTGAGTTGAGCCATTTAACTTGAATAATTTAAATAATGCTTGAATTTAAAAGAATTTATATAATTTTGTTTTGAGATAATACTATCATTTATCGAGTTAATCTCATATATCTTGTTATCTCGTCATTGCTCATTCTCATTGGACTGAGGGGTTTGGCATTTTCTTTTATGCACACATTTATACTACCTCTCATCGAGTAAAAAATAATAATAAAAGAAGCACACCGCATGAAATTCTAAATACGATCTTTTGGATTTGAGAGAAAATGATGGAAAGTTAATTTGTTTATCCACAATTAGATAAATATTGATTCTATTTTTTTCCTTTTTCTTTTCTATTTTGTTCTAGTTTAAACGATTCGAGTGAGTAATTTATTTTTCTTAATCTCACACACAAAATCTAAAAATAAATTAATGAATCAACAGAAGGGTTGGACTAGAAGATGAGTTAGCAGCAATAGAGAGGCTTTTATATGATAATGAAATCATTTATTAATGATGCACAAGCTAATACACATAAATGTGATTTAGATAAATCAACTCAACTCAGGAGTTACAAACAACAAATAATAATTAAGAATTTCATTGAGTGTCTTCATTTAAATAATTGCATATTTGGTGATGTTAAATTTATTTTTTAAATAATTCTATGAAATGTGAAGGTCGAACTTTTTTTTTTTTTTTTTTTCATTTATACTCGATAATACTGTAAAAGAACAAGACAAAAGACGAGAGGTTGACGAATGGAGTCGTCGAGTCCATCAGCCTCTACGACTAGAAGCAGCATAACAAAATCAAAATAAGAGAATTGAACAAATTACCACATTCTAGAGGTGTATTTTGAAATATGTCTATTTTTATAACATTTGATGAATTGATTAAATTTTAAAAATTTGGACAAAATTACTCATAGATGACCAATTGAACAACTATTATATTCATTTTCTTATCTTCACTCTCTCGCTCTTTCTCTCTTTAACTTAAACACTCAGGGTGTGTTTGATTAGAAGATTTTCCATGGAAAATGTCTATTCCATGGAAAATCTTGTCACATCAGTGGAAAATATTTTCCATATTTGTCTGTTTGATTGCACATGGAAAATGAAAATAATTTCCAAGGTACAATCAGTTAAAGCATGGTTAAGAAGGAAAAGTTGGAAAATATTTTCTTGCCAAAATAGATGGTTTTTTTTTTCCTACTTACTTACATAGAAAATCTTTTCTTTTCCATGGAATCAATCAAACACACCCTCACTCTTCCTTCTCACTTCTTCTATCATTGCCGCCGCCCTAAACTCCATTTTCCACCCTCCTTTGTTATTTTTGTGGTCAGATTCTCTCATACTTATCCTAGATTCAAATACATTGTTCGATATGTCACCGATTTTTTAGCTATTTCAAGAAATCGACTGATTTGAAATTTTTGAAGTCAGTTATAAACTATTAAAATTGAAAAAATTAGTATATTTTTGCTGTAGATTACATAAAACTTAAATTTGATATACTGTATTTCTATTTTTTTGTCGATATATTTTATATTGTTAGGTAAATCTTTTTGATTTAATTCATATATTAATGGATTGTATTAGATATTGAGTTTAATTTATAAATTTTGTCAATCTCATTTGTTGGTATATTTTGTTGTCGATGTATGAAGAATGAAATTAGCTATATTTGGTCGAAAACAGGTACAAAACTCGTCTATTCGTCGATAAAAAAAGCAGCACCAATTGGTTCCCCTTTTGTTAAAATGGGCTTTGGTTCCATGACAAAATGGTGATGGGCACAAATTTGTGCTCATTTTTCGTAGATTCAAAAAAAAAAAAATGAAAATTTCAAATGTCGATTTTCGGACTCATATGTCGATTTTCTTTAAAAAAAAATTAACTGTCGATATTTTGTACTAATCTGTCAATTTTTGGATTGATAGATTCTCTTAGAAGTTATTAAATTATTGTCAACTATCGTTAAATTTTAACCACATAAAAGTAGTTATTTTTACGAAAAGATATAAAGCGAACTGCTTTTGAAAGCTGTAGCTCAAGCTATCCCTCCTTGTATATGCAATGAGCTGTTTTAGACTTCTAGATGGTCTTTCAGGAGTTAAACTCTCTTATTTAAAATTTTGCATCTAAAAATTAATTACAAATGTCATAATTTTTTTTTATATTTCAATCTACTATTTAATTTTGAGCACATTTCATAGTTCCCCATAAAAAATTGGCCAGTTCTATAAAGTTGAGTTTTCTATGGAAAGAAAAAGATAGTTAAACGCTCGTGTGTCAATTTCTCCTCCTACAATTGTGTTCTCCAAAATTTGCTAGCCATTTTAATCCGTTTATTGAATTATCTCATTCAACCGACCACTTTTAAAATCTACTCACCCCTTCAATCCATTTCCACAATCGATGATCACCAAAATATATTCACTGTCTCAATTTGTCATCATAAAAGTGCATACTATCGGATTGTACCGCTCGTTTATTTATTATTTATTTAAAATTTCAACTTTCACAACCATAAATACGGATAATCATTTAATGCCAACTTATCAATAATTGGTAAAAAGGTGATTTGTGACACTTTAGATCGACAAGATAAGTGGTCATTAGTTCATTTCCACAAGTATTCCATCATTCAATCATGGAGTCGTCCAGCCCTAAGGTTCTCCATCTCTCTTTTTGCGCGAACACACACACACACACACACACAAATACACGAAAGAACAATTACTTCTTTGAGTTGTATATTCAATGGAATTACCCGATTTGTTGAATGAATATAATTGCAGAAGAATTACCCAATTGATTCAGCTTCAGGACCAAAGCTTATACTCTATAATTACTGGCAGAGCTCATGTTCTTGGCGCGTTCGCTTCGCGTTGAATCTAAAAGGTTCTTAATCTTACTCTAAATATAATTTCTTCTTAGAATTCTTGGCCTTATTTTCCTAAAAGAGTAATTTGTTTGTAAATTTTATCAATAATATTTTATGAAGCAGATTGTTTTATTTGTTCATGGAGAACATTTTATTGACACCTCTGCTTATTTTTTTGAGGTAAAATTCGTGTGTACTTTAATCTTTCTGTGAAGAGTATCTTATCAATGTGATTTTTGTGGAAGCATAGGACTTTCTTACGAGTACAGATCAGTCAATCTTGCTAAAGGAGAGCAGTTCACTCCAGGTGCGTATGTGTATTTTCGTTGGATTGTCAGAATCAATGTCTATTCTTGGAAAAAACGAAATTATCTTGAAAACCAAAAAAATAGGGCCAAGAATTAAAAAGACAAAAGAATTGTTTTAGGACATGGTCATGAACCTTCAAGATTTGAAGTGCACACCTTGCGCCTAGAACATGAGCTCTGGCAGTTATTATAGAGTATAAGCTTTGGTGCTGAAGCTGAATCGGGTTAAGCTCCTGCAATTATATTAATTCATTTATTGAATAATGCAATCACAGACGCGAGAAATTAAATAAATGTCTTACAGAGATTGAATTTGAATTGCAGAGTTTGAGAGATTAAATCCTCTTAGGTATGTCCCAGTTTTGGTTGATGGGGATGTGGTTATTTCCGATTCATATGCAATTTTACTGGTTCGTAATTTTGATTAACATATAGTTGATGAGCTTCTGCTCTATTTATTTCTCAAAAGAGAGGCATGATAAGGTGTCTTATCTGGATGCGAATTCTTATTAGTTCTTTTCTTTTCCTGCAGTATTTGGAAGAGAAGTATCCTCGTAATGCACTTTTGCCAGCTGACCCTCAACTAAAAGCAATTAATCTTCAGGTTGGCTCCAAAACAAAATGTTTCATATCAGAGTAGCTCACATATAGGGTTTAAAAACACTTTATTCGCTCAACTTACAGCAAAGTTTCATGTTTATCACTAAACTTTATTTTGTTTCAAAGTTGTAACCGACGTTTGCTTTTTTATTTTTTATAATTTGGTCACTCAGTTAAAGTTCATTAACTTTTCTAACGGAATATCCGACGTGGAAGACAGCAATCTGATCTAGAAGTAGCACAGAGGTCTTCCAAAAATAGTGACCAAGCTGAAACAAAAGGCAAAGTTCAGCAAGTTCGTTTACCAACGTGAAATTTCGGTATAAGTTGAGTGACTAAGAGCGTTCTTTACCCCATATATGGTGGTATAATAAGAAGAAATACGCCGTATAGAAGGTGTGTATAAGTTTATAACATGAATATTCTTGTTTATCCTGCTGAAACATGCTTGTAAGCTTCACCTACAGAAAAATCATTTCACGCTTATAAAATTACTTGTCATATTAAAAAGCATAACCATTTTTATGTGGATAGTATCCTAGTTTCTGACGGCATCCCTTTTAAGGTCCCTGAATATGAAAAATAATATAATTTTTCAGCAGGGAACTATATATTTCTCTCCTGTTTTAGACTAGCTCTTAACCATATAGTTATATCAAACAAATTGGTCTGAAAGATTTAATATTTCTGCTGCATGATTTCTATGCATTATAGACATGATTATCATTACATGAGTATCGTTATCATTCTAAGTATAGTTTCTTACAGACAGCAAGTATTGTATCCTCTAGTATACAGCCTCTCCACATGTTGTCACTGCTGGTAAGTATTTCATGCATAAAATTCTCTTGGAGGTGAGACAATATTATAGAAGTTATCACTTAAGGTCATGTAATCATGTGTGTTTACCAATGCTGCAGAAATATATTGAGCAAAAAGTTGGTCCTGAAGATCAACTAACTTGGGCTCAATCCATCATAGAACAAGGCTTTATTGGTTAAGTTCTTTATGCTACATAATTTATGCCAGTTTGCATGCCTTTTTTCGTGGTTCTCTGATAGTGGTGTTGAAGTATCCTTGGTAGATATATGATATTGTTGCTTATTTATTCTGCAAGTGAACAGATCGCACAAGTAATATAGTGGACTGGAGTTCGATCATCGTATCCACATGGATTGATATAGCTCAATACAATTAAATTAACGTTAATAGAAACAATTGAACTTTAGAAGCCAATGTTTAAGAGCTAACTAACATATTATGCTAGAAAGAACTAACTAATAGCAATTCAAAAGTAGGATGAATGCAAGTTTTAGTGAAGAATACTTTGAATATAAAAAGACAATGTACTAGAATTCCGAATTCACTTGTAGTAATTGATTCTTTTACCCGGATTATTGAATTTGACATTATACAATATTTAAGAAGACATTTGTTCAGTAGTCTCTTTCGAATAAAATCAAACATTCTTATGGTGGACTTTAAATCAATTTATCATAGAAAAATCTTTATTACTAAAATAATGAGTCTATGAATAGTAATTTTTTAAAGAAAAGTCTATAGGAATGTAAACCTTCTCTTTGATACCACTTTGTGACACACGATCCTAAAACCTAAGGACTATAATGACATATCAAGAACGTTCCAAAAGATAATGCTTAATAATATTTCAAAATCCACGATTGAAAGATATTCAAGTAGTATTTTATTTAAAATGTAATAAATCCGTAAAACATATACTTAAAACTCTTAATTAAATAAAAACTCCTAAATTAATCGTTATACTACGGATGCAGTCCATACTTCGATTTCTACAAGTCTTAGTTACCTAAAAGGGAGAAAAATGAAATAGGTGAGAAAAATCTCAATAAGTATAAATGTGTTAATATATTAACAATATTATAGAATCTTGAATCTTGAAACTTGTAACTTGAATCATGAACTTGAAACATGAACTTGTATAGATGAGACACAAAAACTATACCGAACTTGGATGGTAATAATTGTTCGTGCATAGCACTATTAAAAATCTGGTCCAATCTTATAACATATATGTGGATTCATGATAATATTCCGTAAGTACTATAACATAAAAACATAAAAACATGTGTATATTTACTTTGTTTGAATGATTGAAGAAAGCTGAATTGCTAGACTTTCATCTCAATATTTCTTGAATTGTGTGCTTATTATATAAATAAATATATATAAATCCATGTGTGTAATATAAATTGAGAGAGAGAAGAGGGAAATATATGTTATGTTGTGGTGTGGAATAAATGATGGACCTAAGGGTTCTATTTATAGATTTACTAAGATACCTAATTGAATCCAATTGAGAGTCTTTAAAAGATAAATCTTGTCTTGGACTCTATCTAGAAGAAAACAACTACATTTTGAGTGATAAGATTCATTGAGGATAACTCAATCTTATTAGAACTTTATCTTAAGAATTCATTCAAATTTTAAACTATAATTATCACTATTAAATTAATTAATTAAATAACATGTGATTATATCTAATTATCTAATTAAATATAAAAATCTGTAATACGTGGAAAAGAAAATAAATTGTGCTTTGGTCCCAAACTATTAGTTTACATCTAAATCAGTCTTAAATCTTTTAAATAATAAATCTTACCAAACTATTAGTTTACATCTAAATCAGTTTTAAATCTTTTAAATAATAAATCTTACTCATAGATTTAAATTTAACGGCTATCTATGTTAGTTCCAGATTTTATAACCACCCTTGACTAAACTTTTCTAACAATCACTATTGCAGAATTATTTGACAGAGGAGCAAGCTCGATTTTAAATCCAATTGTCCTTCCGACAGTGATTTGGAAAACCCACCAACAAAATTTTCAGGCAATAAACAATGAATATTTCTTCATAGAACTTAAGAGCAAATCAGTCATCCTTCATTTCTTTCCTGATTGCAATATCGCTCATAAATTGCTCGGCTCATCTTTACTGGGAAAAGATAATGTCATTGGCTTTGATGTTATCCAATAGTTATGGACAAAAAGAGTGATCCCACTCCCAAAAGTCTCAAATACAAGTCCTATTACCTACCTTACATCCATCTAACCAAATATTATTCTATAACCAATCTCCATACTTATCCAAGATTATTGTGTAGAATTTCATACAGATTTTCTCACTAAATACATTTACCCTTTATGGAAAAACTAAGACTTTTTCATATTCTTACCTTTTAAGCGGAACAAAGATATCAACCCTACAAGAGTTAGCCACATTGGAATAAGTCCTGAACATCTCCACTTGCCTAATTACAAGCTAAAAGCCTCATTGAACCCATTACTCTTCAGTGGGCATGCCAAGCCTTTTATGTCAACAAAAAGAGTGAATAAGTCTGAGGAAAAATGAGACTTGTTATTGACTGCAAACCATTGAACCACTTCATTGCAAATGATAAATTTCCATTTCCAAACATGAAGGCATTATTTACTTGTCTGTCTAATGCACGAGTTTTTTCAAAGTTTAATTGTAGAAGTACTACTCTGAGAGTAGTTGTCGTTAACCACATATATTTATTTGGTCTTGGCTTGTTTGCAGATTGTCGGCCATATACAAAGGGGGTAGACCATATTGAGAGGAATTATTTGAGGATTCTGAGACATTTGAACTTGTTTTGTTTATGACAGGTAAGGTCGGAGGAGCAAAAGGGGTTTGTGTTTGGGCTTGTTCTAGAAATATAGTGATCGAATTCTTGATCATCATTTGTGGTTGCTTTTATAGGTTTGGTGGCGGCTGAATAGGAGTTTCTTGAGGTTGGCTTTGTGGTGTGGATGTTGTAGGCTTAGGTTGTTTTGTTGGTTAGAGAGATCGTAATTTCTGTTTCCACTCTTCTGGAGAAAAGAGGGAAGCAATAGATCCGAGAGCTCCAGTAGAATACATAGAGATGTCTGGGCACTTGGATAATATGGGGGTAGGATAATATGGAGTTGATGGTAGAATCATGGTGTTGTTTTCAAGAAAGGAAAGCTGGGCTTTGAGGTTTCGAATATCTCTTTCTTGGCTATCAATGGGTAATCGTTTTTGTAGGAAGGTATGATCAGGGTTTCAATTCTTCGTTTGTGGGCTTAAAGTGGGGTTAGGAGAATTTGAGTTTGTTGTTGTAGCGCCCTCCCAATTCTTTCTTAACTTTGGTCAATCATTCGTAACACAGTATTTTGGTGTTCTACCTATTCTGACTGCCAATTCAAGGCTGTCTCAGCTGCTGAGAGCTGACTTACAGAACCATCTGGCTGCCTTGTTAGGATTCTTGATCTTCCAAGAGTGTGTCGTTTGTTCCTTATCAAAGGAATCAAGCGGAGGAAAGTCCTCTGGTGGTAGTGGATGAAACATAGCTATAAATATAGCTGTAGGAGGAGATGGAGGTTGATTATAATCCCATTCCCATTCTTTGTACATCATCATCGTTATCACCCCAACCTGTAGGAACGATGGGTTATAACTAAATAGCAGAGGTTTGATGATAACACTGCGTTCCAATATTCTAGCCCCAACACAGCATCTCTTGAGCATCAACGGGCCTAACTTTCGTAACCACATATATCACCAAACCTCCGTATTGGATCTAATGATCAGTAGTAATTTTGTTCTCTTATCACTAATACCTAGAATTTGATTATTCAGTTTGATAGTTAAGGAAAAACTTTTTACATCATGACAATAGAAACTTTTGATTTACCTCTTTCTTTTTCATCTTTTTCAGAACATCTAATACCTCTAAACTAGATTCTCTGTATGCAGTTTCATATTTATCCGAATTTAATAAAATCTCCGTTACTGATATTCTTCTTGTAAATCTATATTTAGCTTATACAAAATATTGACAGTCTTTTTCTAAATCCATCCGTACTCTTATTTCTCCTTCCAAATCTCCAATCAAAGAGTATGTCGAGTTTTCTAAATTCGACCAACATCTCTTACTAGCCATTAAAAAAGAATAGTTTATTACACTAGAATTACCTACTCACCTTCCCAAGATGTGGCTATCAGAAGGCTTTACCCATATCTACTTTCGAGCTGTAAGATTTGCTCTTATTTTTCATAGTTGAAAAAGTCTCCCAACAGTATTTAGAGTTGCACTCTTGGATACAAGATTTGCTGACTACCAGCATATATGTATTACAACAGTCCAAACAACCCTTAATGCATAAACAATTTTTTTGACCATGTTTTCTAATTTCAACATGCCAATATCAGACCCGCACCTTCTACCTGCCTCAAAAATTCAAGTTTAGATTGTTGGAGCAGTTCGATCTACATTAACACATGCTGCTATCCTCCACTACTAGATAGTATACAGAGTACGAAGTTATCCATTTATTTTGTTACCCCTTAAGGCACTGATGATGCTCTATTCCTCTAGATAGAAATAGATCAACATAGTTGTACTTATGTTCCGAGACAGACCTCTAGATCTGAACTCCTCAAGTTGATTCCTAGAATATGGGTCACTGGCTATGAACATCATCAAGCATTTCAGAATTCTAAGCCTATCCAATCCTCTACTCATCACTTTAAACGAAAATCTAACAGTGAGGTCAGGATCATGTTCAACAGCAGCTTGGGGAAGAAGAACACAAGTTGGAAAACATGTTTTGATGGAAACAAGTTGAACTCCCTTTAGACTTGAATGATTCAGATACCCCAGCAAGGACAACAAATATTGGCTCCCAGTGATTTACAAGATTACCTTTATTAAAGTAATTTGTCGTATTGTGTGAGTTGTCTGTCATTATGTAATATAATTGATGAGATAATGTTTACTTTATCAAAAGTCATTTGTCTACTTCTGTAATTGTTATACTAAGTTCTTTATGCTTTTTAAAAGCAGCTTTTTGTGTGAATCAAGTCTTATAAAGATAAATTATTGTCCATGTAGTGGGTTATGTGTCCAACATTTTATAGAGTTCCTACCTCTATATAAGGAAACCTTCCTTCAGTTGTAAATCAGAATTGGAAGAAATAAAATCATCGTTTCCTTATTTCACTGTCTTTCTAAAATTTCTCCATTCTCCCTTAATTTCAAAAAAGCTGTGATAATTTTAGAATGGGTAATTAGTCTAAGAGCTGAGTAGTTTCTTTCAAGTATGCTTTGTAGTTGTCCGTCTAAGAATCTTCTGCACCAGAAAAGAAAAGAATTACTATTGATCATAAGATTTGATACTGAGGTTTGGTGATATTTGTAGTTTTGATTGATGCCCAAGAGAGGCTGTGTTGGGGCTAGAATACTGGAACATCATCAGTACCTTGAAGGGTAGTAAAATCAAGAGAATAATTTTGTACTCTGTATACCATCTGATAGAGGGTGGCAGCATGTGTTACTGTGGATGGAACTGCTCCAACAATTTGAACTTGGATTTTTATGGCACGCAGAAGTTGTGGTATGATATAGGAAACATGGTCACAAGAATTGTTTATGCATTAAGGGCTGTTTGGATTGTTCCAATACATGCATGTTGGTAGTCAGCAAATCTTGTAACTAAGAGTACAACTATAAATACTGCTGGGAGACCTTTTCAACTATGCAGAGTAAGAGCAAATCATACAACTTCAAAGTGGATATGGGTAAAGCCTTTTGATAGCCACACATTGAGAAGGTGAGTAGGTAATTTTAGTGTAACAAACTGTTCTTTTTCAGTGGCTGGTAAGAGATATTTGTTGAATTTAGAAGCCTCAACATATTCTTTGATCTGAGATTTGGAAGGAGAGATAAGAGTAAGAATGGATTTAGAAAAAGACTATCGAGGTTTTATATAAGTTAAATATGGATTTACAAGAAGAAGATCAATAATTGAGATTTTATCAGACTTGGATAAATTTGAAACTTCATACACTTAATCTAACTTAAGAGGCATTAGATGTTCTGAAAAAGATAAAAACAAGGTAAATCAAAAGTTTATGTTGTCATGATGTGAAAAGTTCTCCTTTGACTTCTGGATAATCAAATTCTTGGTAATAAGGATAAGAGAACAATCTGGCTTTGACACCATAAATAGCAGAGGTGTGATGATAACACTGTGTTCAAGTATTCTAGCCCCCGTGCTAGATCTTATAATTAATAGTAATTATTTTCTTTTCTGGTGTAGTGGATCTTCAAAGAGGTAAATGCAAACTACACTTGAAAGAAACTACTCGGTTCTTATTCTAATTATCCATTCTAAAATTATCACAGCTTTTTTGAATTTAAAAGGGAACGGAGAAGATTTAGAAAGACATAGTGAGATAAAGAAACAATGATTTTATTTCTTCCAACTCTAATTTACAGCTGAAAAGAGGTCTCTTTATTTAGAGGTTGGAGCTCCATAAAATGCTAGACACGTAGCCATCTACAAGGACAATAATTTATCTTGAAGACTTGACTAATACTAAAAGTTACTTTTAAAAAGTATATAGGACTTAGTACAATAATTACAGAAGTGGACAAATGACTTTTGATAAAGCAAACAATGCATCATCAATTATTTTACGTCATGACAAACAACTCACACGATACGATAAATTACTTTAATAAAGGTGATCTCGTGAATCACGTCTGAGCCATTCGAGTTTGAGGGGAGTCCAGTTTGTTTCCACTAAGGCATGTTTTTCAGCTTGTGTTTTTCTTTCCTAAGCTGCTGTTCAAGGTTCTCTGGATTATAAGGGCCAAAAGAATAAGACCATAGATCCTGGGAGTCTTGAAATTGCGATAAGGATGGTTCTTGTTGGCCTGTGCTCGTGGATGTCTTTTCTTTTACTTTTGATTTTCTCCTTTTGGACTGTGAACTGGCATCTGGTTGTGGAACAAGGTTGATAATGGTTGAGGATATTTTCATTTAACATTTTCCACATATTTTTTCTTAGTTGCTAGCCTTTAGGGGTGATTTTTGAATATGTGGATGTTTGTCCTAAGCTTTGTGTTGGTCTTCCTAGATACAATTGGTTTCAGGAATTGTCAACGTTTTATAATCATCAGGGGGATGAATCGGATAATAATTATAAATCTGACTTGGACTTTGCATATGAGCTATTATATCTTGTTGAATCGTTTGTGTATATGATAAGGGCAATTTTTCTCATGGTGGATCATCATCAATGTTAGGCCACATATCAGGAGGGATTGTTTGATTCAATTCTACCATTTTCCTCTGGAATGTTCTGAACTCTTGTGGGTACTTATTCCAATCTCTTTGAAGGTTAAATGGGTGAACGACATATTCTTTATAATAAGCAGGGATTAGATTCTTACTAACATTCTATGTTCGGTTTGGATTTCTTGGCCTTAACTCTTTCAACCAAAGATGCAAACCTAAAGATCGTTGACAATGAGCCCTCTATAAATTTACCAACTAATTCGTCCACCCCCAAATTAAGCAATTTGGCTGCTACACTAAGATAGGACGATCAAAGTTCTATCTTATATGGTTAAGGACAACAACATAGACAGTAAAAACTTGTACCCTCTAGTTAGGTTCCTAGTAAAAGTCATAAGCTAAGGTGGCCCTCGGCTTTAAATAGACAGGTAAAACAGAAGCAAGTCACAAATAACGATACAGTTAAAAGTCTTGCCCGACATTCTTACTAAAGCTAGCTCAATTCAAACTACCATCATTAGCATCAAACTATTCAACCACCAATCAGGCATGTGCAATATATATGTAATTTTTTTTAAGAAGTTAAATCACGAAATAGCAAATAAACCCTAGATTAATAGTTAAACAGACCTGAAGTTAAGCAAAATATAGAGCAAGAGTACTGGGATACTTTCCCCAACACCTCCAAAATAGAGAAGTACATTGTCCCCAATGTAATAGTAAATTTAGTACAATAAAGTTAAAGAGAGACCAGATACTCCTCGGGGATAAGTCTGGCGGAGGTGAAGTAGGTCTCATGGGATCAGAAGGGTCAGCTCATGTAGATGCGTGCTGTGGTGCGGCTGGCACTAAAGGTCGGGAGATGATGTTATAGATATCATCCATGTGGCTTGCAAAGTGGGGTATCATGCCGTTGACATCGTTATATGCAAAGTTAATAGTGCGCTATTTTTCGTGGATGGCAATGTCTGCAACCTTGAGTGAATTCAGATCAACACTCATGTCCTCTATCTTGTGCTGCATACTAACTGTGTTCACTAAATGGTGCTCAGAGCCAGACCTTGCTCTGCTAGCTGGGTGAGAACTTGACGAAGGAGGTGATCTGTCTCTGCTGGCGTAGGGGCTTGAGTTGGGTTTGTTGGTGCTCTCCTAGCTAATGAACTCCCTATGGCTCATTTGTTTATAGGTGCCTCCGTGGTTTGGGCTCCCTACAGTAGTGGTGCTCCTTCCGCCGAACAAATTGCACTGACGAGACATGGAAAATTAAGTGAGCGGGAGCTGTGATGCCAAGTCAATGACGAAGCGAAATATATGGCTCCCCAAGTCAATATTTTGTCCTCTTGCTAGATGATATAAGAAACGGGCCAAAAATCATTGAAATTGTTATGATGGGATGTGGGGTCAATGTTATGGCTGACAAAAATGTGGAATACGTGCAGCCTATTAGTCAATTGATTGTGTAAGAATTTGGGTCCCTATATTGGCCATGCATCTTCTCTTTTATACAGAAATTGAGCTACTAGTGCCATGTCGTGATCTGCCGGCATGTGCTCAACGTTGCTGCAGTTCAACCTAAAGTATTTCTCTATCATTGCGGGACTGAACTTGATCCCCTTGTCTCGAACCTATGTTCTATACCTGTGGTGTACCCCTGGTTCCTCAATGGCATGATTGAGATTTTCAAGAAATTCCTTGACCAATAACGGGTTGGCTAAGTGAGTTGTGCCCACTACCTTCTGCCAGCCACATGATTCGATCAAGTTTACCAACTTGGAGTTTGGGAAATTTGTCAGATTCACCTCTTTTGCGGCCCCACTATTTTTTCATCTTGAGCGATATCTCATATGTGGTTTCTTCTTCTGTGCCAAGGAATCTTTGGACACAACAATCATCAACATTTTCTTCCACTTGTCGATATTGGGTGGATGTTGTACCGACCTTTTCTTTACCCTTTTTGGTTGGTGGTTCCTTTCTTTTCGGCGGCATTGTACCTAGAAAGATAAAATACATTCATTAATCACCAATTGCTATAGTAAACTGAAAATCAAACAAACACCCCCAAACTGATAATATCCCGAGTGATATTTGGGCAAGATTAAAATCACGTATTGATGAAACACATAGTAAAAATTCAAGTGAAAACAGAGGTCATTTGAACTGAAACGGAGGGGGACGAACTAACTAATAACAATTCAAAAGTAGGATGAACACAAGTTTTATTGAAGAATACTTTTAATATAGAAAGAAAATGCACTAGGATCCCAAATCCACTTGTAGTAATTGATTTTTTTTATTCGGATTATTGAAATTGACAACATACATTAGTTAAGAAGACTAATATTCCTAATTTGTTCAAAAGTCTTTCTCGAATAAAATCAAATTTATTCTTATGTATGATTCGACTATATCTCTATAACGAATGCGGATACACAAAAATGCATTAAATGACCATGGATAATTAAAGATCACGTAAAACATAGCGGTATATCTCTACCCTCTATCAGATTTTACGACAATTAATATAATGTCTAGTTTATTTTCAATTTCTCGAAGGTAAAACAAGCCACAAAGATTATATATTCACTGCACATATAATCACAGATTAAAAAAAAAAATTAATATCAATTGTTCAAAACTGTAATAATGCTTTATTGTCAAAAACATAAATCTCAAGTTAAAGATTCATACTACAAGTTTCATGAAAAATCCTATCACAAGAATATGCCTAGCCAATCGTAATAAAAACACAAAAGCAAGCATAAAAGTTGTAATTCATCACCTAGAAATTAATGAAATCAAAGAGGTATTCTTTGTTCTTGATCTTCAATCTGGATGAACTCGAAGAAGTAGCTTGACCTTTGCACTAAGAATTGATAAATTGCTCGTCAAAAAATCCCCTCTTTTTAGGTTTGGGAATATATTTATTTATAGGCTCGTAAATAACCCTAGAAAAGTCTCCAAAATAGTCTGGAATCGCATGAATATCAATTTTCTAATTGTAGTCGAATTCTGAAAAAGAAAGAAAATCCTGGTGCCCGATTGAACCTGCATTCTGTTGATTTGGCCCCTTTAAAAGGTGATTGCCCAGTTATACTTAGGCGATCGTCCATATGAATTTTTCCAACTTTTCATTCTAGTCCTTCAGCAATTTGCAGGTTGCTCTCGATCAGATAAATTCACTTCAGTCTCATCAGCTTGGTCGTGCTCAATTTCATTGAAAATAATTATGTATCAATTTGAAAGCAAAGTCAAAGTTTGAGGACTGAAGTGAATTTATCTGAAAGAAGTGACTTTGCTTTCACTTCAATCCCAATAGCCACCAGGTCAATCCCATATGCTTCGATTCTCTTCCAATTGCTTAAAATCGGGTCCACAACTAAAACAAAAAAAAAAAGAAAAAAAGAAGAAAAATTGAAGATATATTCTACGAAATAAACCGAAAAAAGTCTGGAAATTCTGTGATAAGGAATATTCAAATGTGTAATGCATAATTGCCTCTTGATACACCCCGTTGATTGTTAAGTTGCCAACTTATATGCTTTTTCCCCTGGTATCTCTGGTGCTTTTTCCCCTGGTTTCTCTGGTAATGGTGTTTGAATATCCTGTTGTATACATTTGATATTTTTGAGTGCTGGTATTGATCAAAGTTTCAGAAAAATAAGAATTGTGAATGACCTTATCTATCCTTAAAGCTAAATCAAATAAAAGGTTTGTGAGGAAAAAAAATTGTTTTACAATGATATCCAAGATATTATTGGTTGTCATTTAATTTGAGTTAGAAGTAAATTGATAATTCGTTTGCAAGCCTACTTCACCATATGCATAACATTTAGTTATACTTTTTCTGTGCCTATCATTTTACTGGAGTGTTGTCGTGTATAGTTTCAGCTTGTCTGGTTTTCAAATTCCTTGTAGCTTTAGCAAAATATATGTTATTCACATGGGCGTGATCCGATTGTTTTTCAGTTTACGTTTTGTTCATGATTAAAATAACTTCGTTTCAAGAATGTTGAATTTTCGCGGATGTGTTAATTAACATTAAGACTTACTAGAATCCATATGAATTCTCATTTATCTGAAGTTATGATAAATTAATGGATGATGGCTAGTTATTTATTATACTTTTTGAAGGCCCCCATGAAGGCTAAAGCTCATGTATACGAAAGATGTAAAATATGGGAAAAAGCTCATTACAATATGTATACATCACAAAAACAGTTATGAAATGTTTGCCGATTAATGTTCTATTGTAATCTGCGTGCAGAAATTCTAGTCTTGTTGTGATCCCCAATGTGCTTTCAGATAGCTTCTATTGAATTATTATTTACTACTTTTCTTATATCAATTAATTTTATACTACTACTGTTCCTGATAAAAAAAATTGTCCCCTAAATTCTATTCAGCTATAGAGAAGTTACTGAAAGATTTTGCAGACAGATATGCTACAGGAAAAGAAGTGTATTTGGTAACTTCTAAATTCTGATTGTGTTCGATGATTGTGATTGCATGTCGTTGTGAGTGAAAAGTTAGCTCCAGTGGTATTGAGACAAACTAGTTTTGTTAAAGAGCAAATAATATGTTACCAAACCAGCAGAATCGTTTTCATTGAAAATTATACGAGAATGCAACTATAGAAAAAATGAAAGAGTATTTTCCTTGGAAAATTTATTGGAAAGAAATCCGATTTATATATGTCAGTGCTTCCATAATACAGAAATGTGAATACTTTTAGCAAAAAGTGAACAAATATTTTATGTTTTTGATTACCATGGAACTTGAAAAAAAAAAGTAATTAATGGCGATCAATTTGCAGGCTGACGTGTTTTTGGCCCCACAAATTTCTGTAGCTACAGTGAGGTTTAGCATCGATATGGTAAGTTCCATCTCCAACCCTGTGTAAACTGCTTTCAGGTTTCAACTATATAATTTTCTTTCTGATCATACTTGTGTTTATGTTGTGTTCTGGATGCCTGTCATTTTATTTGTCAAATATTTATTTCTCAAATTTAATCCTTATGGTGATATTCCCAAACAAAAATAATTAACTATTCTTATAAAAATAAAAATATTTAGCTTTGAGCACTCTAAAATATATCAAACCCTGTCCTCGATTTTAGTTTGGTTAACTAAACTTTGATTTTGACTCTTATAAATTATTTCGGCTTAAAAGAAGTAATGACTCTTATAAATTATTTCGGCTTAAAAGAAGTAATTATATTTAAGACAAACATTCACAAATCCCCATATGCCTCTTTTTTCTGGCTTATCATTTAATCAATCTGGTTTGCAGAAGAACCATATGAATTTGTATTTGGTCTTTGTATAGCCTCTTTCTTTTCATTTGATGCACTGCTCTTAAGGCATTGACCAAGAAATGGTAATCATGTAACCATTATGTTGGCAGGATAAAGGAAGAAGTCTAAGAATTTCCTCAACATATGAAGAGGATTTTATCAAGCAATGTGAAATACTGTGCATGGAAATTAAATTTTGGAAAGAATTTTCAGAATTCTAGCAAACACAACTAATAAAATTGAAAAAAAAAAAATGAAGGAATAACCAGATAGATTTCCGTTCAGAGTGAAATTTTGCGATAAATATTTAGCATTCCTTGGTACAGTCAAACAAAACCATAACAAACACCAATAAACATCAATTTAGTTAACATGCTATTTGGTTTGGATGCTGGTAGAGTCTCCATGTAGCCCAAAGGCCCAACCAAAAGACTTGTCATAGACATAAGAACGTTTTTGATGCCCCGAGTTCTACGAGCCCAGGACGTCTCTTGGGATCGAAGCCTTCATTATAACTTTCCAAAAATAGCGTGGAAAAAATTTATTTAAGAGTCGAGTCCTTGATAAATTTGGGACTACTTGCTTTTTTTCTTATATTTATGTTTTGAAAAAAATCATAACATCACAACTTGAAGAAAATCACGTCAAAAATTGGAGAAGACAGAATGGGGAAACATGCGCAGCCACGCGCAAAATGGTGCTGCCGCGTGGGCTGCTTCATCCGCGGCAGCTTTCAATCTGCCCTAGACTCCGTTTCAACCCCCTTCTTTCTTTTTTTACTTTTTTTCTAATGAACTTAGACTACATATTGTAAACTTTGGACATACACAACTTCAACCAACAAATAATGGAACAGTAAAATTCTCCCCATAACTTCAAACATGAAAATGTGCATAATATTAGACAGGGTCGGGAAAGTTTCAATAGTTCAACATAGCATACCTATTTCATAACAATAGAAATAAAATTCTCATATAACATCTACATAATTGGGAATTTTTACATATCATCTAGTCCATTACACTATTTCAAAATAATATAACCTCAATTCGTTCACAAAATGGACTTTGACCTTCCTTGTGTAAGCCCGGCCCTAGGCCTAGGCTGCTAGGCAGCAGCCTAGGGCCCCCTTCCATTTCTAGGCCCCAAAAATCTGGCCCATATTTTTTTTTTTTTAAGAATTTGCCACATTTTGAAATTCAGCCCAAATGGCAAACAAGGCCCAAAGAATTTAAGTTTAATTTAATATTTTCATTGTATTTGGCTTTCAATAAATCTTTTGCATTTTAATATCTTCTCCAAATAATTTTAGTTTCAATTTAATCTTTTTTCTATTTTTGCTATATTATTATTAGGGTTAGGGTAGAGATGGTAATGAGCCGAGCTGAGCTGGGCCGGCTCGGCCCTTGTCAAAAGCCGAGCTCGGCCCGTGTAAAAAACAAGGGCTCGGACCTGCCCGCGGACCCACATGAAAATCAAAAAAAAATTTTTTTGTTAAGTTAAAAAAAAAAATATGGAAATATAATTCTTAATTGCAATTATTGGTCCCCAACTTATAGTTAGGGACCAATTTGGTCCCATTTGGACCACGGACCATGGGCTAAGTTCGTGGTCCACGGGTCGGCCCGTGGACCGGACCACGGGCCGGTCCGTGGACTTCACGGGCCGAGCCAAGCTTGGCCCGTGATTTGTTTCCCGGCCCGGGTCCGTCTTTTCACGGACTGAGCCACCGGGCCGACGGGCGGCCCGGTCCGTTTGCCATCTCTAGGTTAGGGTTAGATCTTTTGATTTTAAGTTTTATTGTTTTGAGTCTATGTTGATGAAGTTCATGGATATGAAATTCATTTAACCCGTTTTCCTAATTCGTATAATGTTTATTGAAGTTCTGAGTCTATGAAGTAAAGAAAATAAGAGTGAATCTGATTATTTATATTTGATTTTTTCTGCTCTTATGCTATTATAATGTGTTTGAACTTTTTAAAGTTATTTTAACTACAAGAATACTATAAGAATGGAGTAATGGAATGCGTAAGGATTAAAATGCTTTCGGTATTTGTTGGATTGATTTTTCATACTGAAAATGTTTCTTCACTATTGCTGGATAATTCATTGAGTAATTTCATCGAGTAGAAAATAATCGAGCTCAAACACAAAAGATTTAGTGTAGTTCAGCACTATAATTTAAGATTGCGTGTGTATATATATTTTAAATTATTTATTAAGGCCCCCATTTAAAATTTCTCCTAAGGCCTCCAAGGTCGACCCTGCCCTAGTGACACCGCATTTCCATTCAAATCGCGCCATACTCACAACCCCCATGCTTAGTCTGTAGAGTGGAAAATTGGATGAGTGAGTACATGGATATTCATTCGAGTAATGGAGTAATTATTCATAGTTGTTGACTATAAATACATTACTCTAATTGAGTAATGCCACGTAGGCTCACTACCGATATCAATCGACTATAAATATCATTATTTTATTCAATAAGAACGTCTCATTAGTGTTATTAGTGCAACTCGATGAATAAAATATCAAGATTCAACTAAAATTTCGCACAATCGAATCAAAACACGTAGATGAATTATAGACAAAATCCTTAATTCCGAAGAATTTCATTGCACGTAGAACTAGTTATGGCCATAGTAGAACATTTCAATACTTTTGCTTTATACATGAAATCAATCAATTAATCGACAAACGAGTAAAATTAACTGCACATGTTCCTACCTTTTAACTTTTGAAATGAGTAGCAAATCTTTGAGCTGATGAATTTAACCCTAACGATGTAGAAAATCCTCTTGTTTTTCTTGAAAATAAGTAGAAATGGAGTGTTGAGAGAGAGAGAGAGAGAGAGAGAGAGAGAGAGAAGAAAAAAATGATTTTTCTCTTGTCAATTGATTACTTCAATATGAGAATTCAAGGGTCGGTTATGGACTAAAAATTCGATATTTGATTGAATGATTTTAATGGGGTTTGAATGAGATTTAAATAAATTTGTAACTCTAACAAATCAACTAAATTGCTAAATTTAAAAATCTCTTTAAAAAAAAACGTGCATGGTGATTTGAACCTGGGTTGTTTATGTGTCAAACGATGCAAATTATCAATATGCTAAACAATCTAGTTACTTGCTCGAGAATGGAAACAATTTCATTTTAAGGAATAAAATGATTTTTATTTGGCGTAAGATTGCAACTTACTTTTGGGCAATTGCTTCATATGTGGTCCGAGCTCAAAGGCTCGTCTCTTGGCTAAGCTAGACGTACAAGCACTGTATGAAAAATTTTTGGGATGTTACATGTTTGGTATAATGGACTGGTACGTATTGGATGAGAAGATAAAATGTTCATATGTATTGCTTTTCTTATGGTCAAAGGCCTTCTATTTCTGTTGCTATCAATGTAGTTTAGATTGTCATTTTAATGAAGAACTTTACTTCAGCATATTGATGTGCATATAAGGACTCTTATGGGAAAGCACATATGTTGAGAAGCCGGAGATTGGCTGGTTCTATTAGCTCGGTTGTCCTGCAATGCTGCCGAACCGTATGCCTTAATTTTCTAGAGTTTATTTTAAATATTAAAAGGAGGAAGTCTAGATAATTTTCTCTATTCATAGTATATTTAGTTTCTCAGTGAAAAGAAAAACAAAATTCAAACCATGAAACAAGTTTTTGCTGTGTGAGGAGGTCTTTAATGTTAATTACAGATGCAAGCAACATCAGAAGCTTCACGAGTCCTGATGTTCTACAACCATCATCTTAGACTCTTAAATCCTAACATGGCACAATACCATCTTACATGAAAATCTTCTTTATATAGTACTTACAAAATTCTGACCTTGCCCCTGCTGCTCAATCAATTCTAGGTAGGCTGACCTGTTGAAAGACGTAAGAAGTTTGTTTTGGCAGTTGAGTATCTTGTGGAATGTGTCGTGTATTCTTAGACTTGACCTCTGTAAATGGAATGTCTGATTAAAACACTTTTTTTGAGTAGTGGATTTTTCTTTCAAGAAGTTGACTCCTCTGCTGACATAATATTTGAATTGTTTCTGTTTGCAGTCCAAGTTCCCCACTTTGAATAGAGTATATGAAACTTGCAAAGCATTGCCAGAATTCCGATCTTCTTTGCCAGAAAAACAACCAGATGCCATGTGATGAGCCTGCTGAATGAAGAAGAACAAGATTTGTAATTAAAATCGTTGAATCCTTATTGCTTGCTTGGAAGGTAGACTATACAGTATTCAACCGTATTAAAGATGAAAATGAAGGTCTAATATTATGTACCAAATATGCATTTACGAGATTTATTGAAGGAAAATTATCAACTTTTAAGCGCTCACTTATGTATCTATTGGTGGACTTAACTTTTACTTTCTTGTGAAAAAAAGGTTGAAATTTGGTTAGAATTACTATAAATTGAGTGCTACTTCTGATGTAAAACTGTGGATAAATTCTCTTTATTCATGGTTCATGCGTTTGTATGGGAAATAAGTAAAGAACACAGAAACTCATTTGGAGTAATTGCACAATTGGTCTCCAACTTATTCATGAATTTGGTATGCAACTTTGTCTCCTACTAATTTCATTTGGCTGCATTGTCTCTCATCCATAACTGTTGTAGCATTATTGGTTCTTAGTGTACGAACTGTTTATTTGTTCGTTAAAAAGGTGGTAGGAAAAAAAAAAAAAAAAAAAAAAAAACACCTCATCTTCCCCCTGCCCTCGTCTTCCCCTGCCTGCTCCGTCCAAAGCCCCGCCCTGTTCCTTCCAACCACCACTTACAGTTCTATTAATTAGTACATCCTGTTTCTAATATTGGTTTTCATCCAAATATTCTAATTTCAACAAGAAATGGATGATTGTTCACGTGTAATATGAAGGCACAAGCATAAAAATGATTGATTGCAGAAAATAATAAAGTAATATAAAAAGTAAAGGAAAAATGGATCATGCGAAGATATGTTAGCTAGAAAAATCGTTATATTGGCACCTTTCATATATTTAAGGGTAAATTGTAGTTATCGTCCATAATCTTGACTTTTTTTACACTTGTAGTCTTAACTTTTTTTTAACGTTGCTATTCTCAACTTTTCATAAATTAACATCTCTAGCCCCTGTTAACAGTTTGAATCAAAAGTCCGTTAAGACAATGTAAAAAAATCAAATTGCTCAACAACTTAAATAAGTACAAAAAAATCTCAAACAGATACAAAGTTAAAATAATGTAAAACGTCCAGTCCACCACCCCCACATACATGGTGGGTGGGTGGGTGGATTGGGGGGAAGGGGGGTTGGCAGGCTTGACTACCACCCGTCTCATTCCCAACCCAAAACCAGTAATCAAATGCATTTTTTTTATGCAGTCTATGTGCATATAAAAAATAGCCTGTATAGGATAATTTAAATAATAACTCTAGTCCAAAATGGCAAGTCCAATTCCCAAATTTCAGCCTTTAAAAAAAAAAAAAAATCAATTTCATCATAGAAGTAGCCCTTATTTATCTATTTATTTATTTACAAGCTAAGCTTTTTTATATTTCTTTTTTGGCCTATTGGGGTTTGTTGCTCTGATTATTGCATGTTTTTATATTTGTTTCGAGTTTCTAAATTTTTTTTATATGCTCTATGATGTGGTTGTGTTGTGTTTTCATTAGAAATTAAAATTTATTTGTTTTTTTTTTTTGGTCCGATGATTAATATTAAAGTTAAAATTATAATTCTAGCTTCCACATACATTTTAGTAGTATTTATTGAATTATATAGACACTTAAGTACATGTTTTATAAAAGTTGTTTATGTCAGTAATAAAATTTTGAAATTTGATATTTGCTCAAGTTGGCTATTTAAATTTTGAGTAGGCGTTCTTTTGATTAATTTTGAGTCTCAATCTGGTGCACTAGTGATAAGTGCGTTTTATGCACTTATTTTGACATTTGAATTAATCATTTATGCCGTCATATAGTTGCTTTTATACTTAATCTAGTTTATTATTGTTCTATTTCAGTTTTGGACGCGTTTGTGAACAATTGGAGAAAATTGGGCGAAAAGAGCAATAATTTAGAAAATATCTCATAAGTTCGAGGACTCAATTGCACTCAACCCAAAGTTGAGGGACCAAATTGCAGATTATGTGAAGTTGAAGGACCAAATGGGATGTTATGAAAAGATGGAGGATTGAAATGATCAAGACCTAAAGTTGAATGACCAAAGCGCAAAGATTCCAAAGAAACGAGATGGGCGATCGCCCAGATTATAGCTGGGCGAGCGCCCAGAGTGGCCAACCAAAAGCAGAGACTAAACAGCCTACCTGGGCAATCGCCCTGGAATAGCCTGGGCAATTGCCCAAGCTTATTTTTGTCTGCGTTTTTTATTTTTTATTTTCTTTCATTTTTTAGTTTTACGCTAGTTAGGTAAACTTTTGGCCCACGAAATTTGTAATCTTTTAGGATATTTTGTGGCACAATTAGGGTAATATAAATAGGAGTTATATTCTCATATCAAATAGTTGGATTTTTGGGAGCTGAATCAAGAGAAGACGGAAGAAAACAAGAGAAGACAATTCCTTGACGTTCAAGAATTCTTCGAAGATTTCTTCTCCTAAGATCCTTGCCGGGTTTTATTAATTCTTGTTTTTCTAGTTTAATCATGTTCTTCTAAGTTTCTCTAGCCAAGGTAGACGATGAAATCTTGTTTAATTAAGTGATTATTTCGTTATTCGTTTAATTCCTTCTTAGAACTTTAACGTTCATGGCTTGTTCTTAATTAGATTAATTAAATATAATTTCTTCCATCTTAAATATCATGTATTTTTGATAGTTAGATAATGATTTAATTAATCCATGCTTGATGCTTAAATATGTTCTACTAATTGCTTTTGATTTTTCGTCATCTTTTATTCAAATTGGGATACATAGAATGCTTATGTAATCTTTGATTCTTTGTTTTCTTTCAATTGAACTTGATACGAAAAACGCTTAAGTAATTTATGTTTGAAGTATAAGAGGAGCCTATATTTTATTTTCTTCTTATGGACTTAATTGATAAATCTTTAGGAACGACAATAGATTGATTTCGTGTTATCGTATGTTTTTGGGAATTAATTAATAATTGGATAATTGCTAAGTTAGACAATGGTGGATTCCGAAACCTTGGTATTTTATACAACTTGAATTTTCGATTCATTTATTTAGCATATTTAATTAGTCTTTCAGTTAACTAGTTCAACAAAAATCTCTTCAACTCAACTAGCCTAGAATGATAGTTAATTTGGATTAAATTAGACCTTCCTCATAGCAGTCTCTGTGGGATCGACTTCGTTATTACTTTTCTATATTCCAATAGATTCGTACACTTGCGAGTTAATTAAAATTTGACATCAAGTTTTTGGCGCTGTTGCCGGGGACTGCGTCTGAAGGTTAATTTAATTTTAGTTAAATTTATTCTTGACTAGTTATAATTTAGAATTTTATTTGCTTAATTTTATTTTATTATTAAAAAAAAAGGGGGGTTTTCATTGTGCATGCTTGGTCGTAGATCTCTGGATATTAACCTAGAACCTCTAGATAGTGAGATAGAAAGAACTTTTCACAAGAGAACACGACCTACCAACTTAGATACGATTGGAGGAACCGAAGCAGTAGTAATTATGGGTGATGAAATTGAGGAGAGACCTTTCAGGGACTATTTTAGTCCATTAGCTAATTTGAGCATCTCATGCATACAATACCCACAGGTCACTGCTAGAAATTTTGAGCTTAAACCGAGTGTGCTTAACTGTCTTCCATCTTTCTATGGTTTAGATAGTGAAGAACCTATAATCATCTCACGGATTTTTATGATGTATGTGAAACATTTAAATATGAGAATGTTTCTCCTGATAATGTTAAACTTCGTCTATTTCCCTTTTCTCTGAAAGATAGGTCTAGATCATGGTTTAATACGTTACCTGCTAATAGTATTACTTCTTGGGAACAAATGGTTGCTAAATTTTTGAATAAATAATTTCCTGTTCACAAATCTAATGCTATTCGCAGGGAAATTTCAGAGTTTGTGCAAAGAAACGAGGAACCATTCTATGAAACTTGGGAGAGATTCAACGGGCTTCTTATGAAATGTCCATATCACGGCTATGAAAAATGGCATTTATACCAATAATTTTTGGAGGGCTTGCTATCGCATATTCAAGAATGGTTGATGGCCACAAGCGGTGGAGAGCTTATGTCTAAGAATGCTACAGAGATCTGGAGCTTCTTTCAAAAGCAAGCTGACAATTCACAATAGCGGAGTCGCTCTTCTAGAACTGAACCAAAGAAGAGGGGGATTTATGAGATTCGCAGCAGTGAACCTAGCTCAGAAATCAAAGAAGTCAAATGCATGATAGAAGACATTTCTCGCAAGTTGACCTTATTGACAACCAATAGTCCTACAGAACCGGAAGCATGTACTGAGCAAGCTAATGCCCTCAACATGATGAGGAAACAGCCTGACAATCCCTATTCAAACACATACAATCCAGGATGGAGGGACCACCCCAATTTTTCTTGGTCACGGGGTGTTCAACAGGATAATACAGCAGGTCAAGCCCTTCAGCAACCTACCAGACAGTTCAACCAAAATTTTTCACAGCCAAAACCATGGGAGGAGGCAATTCAAAACTTGACAAAATCCACACAAGCTGCATTAGAGCATCAGAATCACACCATTACCGAGTTCAAGAAGAAAGTGCGCACTAGCCAGAACTCACAGGCACAATCCATCTCCAATATGGAGAACATGATGGGGCAACTAGCTTCATCAGTACAACAGCTGGCAACAACCATTGAGAAAGGTAAATTCCCGAGTCAGCCATTTCCTAATCCTAAAGGGGTGCACAATATTGGGACAGATTCAAGCAACCAACATGAAGAGGCTAAGGCCATCATGACTTTGAGACGGGGCAAACTGTTTGACAACAAAGTGGATATTTCAAAGCAAAACACATCTCAACCAGTTTCTCCAAGTAATACCTCAACTGATGATTCAGTCCATGAAGCTCCCAAAGAAGACAATGAGCCATCCTACATTCTAAAAGCCCCATTTCTTTGCAAGGTAGTTCTATCAATGACATGATAGAAATCTTCAAGCAGGTAAGCATAAATATTCCTTTACTTGATGCTATTAAGCAAGTTCCTGCTTATGCTAAATTTTTGAAGGACCTATGTACTAAAAAGAGACAATTACATGTACGCAAAAAGGCATTTTTTAACTGAACAGGTTAGCTCTATAATTCAAAGCAACACCCCTCCAAAATTTAAAGACCCAGGTTGTCCTACTATCTCATGCATCATAGGAAACCATAAAATTGAGAAGGCTTTTCTAGATTTATGAGCTAGTGTCAATCTTCTTCCTTACTCCGTGTACATGCAACTTGGACTAGGCGAGTTAAAACCAACATCTGTTATTTTACAACTTGCTGATAGATCTGTGAAAGTACCTCGTGGAATTGTAGAAGATGTGTTGATACAGGTTGACAAGTTTTATTTTCCTGTTGATTTTATTGTACTTGATACTCAACATGTACGAGATTCTACAAAGCATATTCCTGTGATTTTTGGTCCTTTTCTAGCAACATCTAATGATGTAATTAATTGCAGGAATGGAGTCATGCAGCTATTTTTTGGCAACATGACAATTGAATTAAATGTTTTCAATGTCAACAAGCAACCGCATGACAATGAGGATGTTGCTGATGTTGATATGATAGAAGCATTGGTTGATGACTCTTGTATTTCAACTAATTTTGATGATGCTTTAATGATGTGTTTAACTCATTTTGGTACAGATTTTGATGTTGATAGTGCTATAGATGAGGTAAATACTTTGCTTGAGTCAACACCTGTCATGGATACAAGTAAGTGGAGACAGAAAATTGAGCCACTTCCAATAAGTGAGAAGAAGAACATCCCATCAGTTCAACAACCGCCAAAATTAGAGCTCAAAGCATTACCTGATACTTTGCAGTATGCATTCTTAGGAGAGGCCGACACTTGTAATTATCTCTTCTGCCCTTGATGATGCACAAAAAGGTAAGTTGTTAGGTGTTTTAACTGAACATAAAGAGGCGCTAGGATGGACCATTGCTGATATAATAGGTATAAATCATGTAGATTGCATGCACTATATTCATCTTGAGGAGAATTCTAGGTCCACTAGAGAGATGCAACGTAAGTTAAATCCTAACATGAAAGATGTAGTGAGAACTGAAGTACTTAAGTTGTTAGATGCTGGAATTATCTATCCTATTTTCGATAGTAAATGGGTAAGTCCTGTGCATGTTGTCCCAAAAGAATCAAGTATCACAATAGTTACTAATGCAAACAATGAATTGGTTCCAACTAGAGTAACTACAGGATGGCGTGTTTGCATTTACTATAGGAAATTGAACTTAGTCACTAGAAAAGATCACTTCCTTTTTCCATTCATTGATCAAATGCTTGATAGACTAGCAGGGCATGATTATTGTTGCTTCTTAGATGGTTATTCTGGTTATAATCAAATTTCCATAGCTCCAGAAGATCAAGAGAAAACTACTTTCACTTTTCCTTTTGGAACCTTTGCATATAGAAGAATGCCATTTGGTTGATGTAATGCACTTGCCACTTTTCAAAGATGCATGCTTAGCATTTTCTCTGACATGGTTGAGAGGTTTCTTGAAGTGTTTATGGATGATTTTTCTGTATATGGTGACTCTTTTGATAAATGTTTGCGCCATCTAACCTTAGTTTTGTAGAGATGTGAGGAAAAGAATTTAGTGCTAAATTGGGAAAAATGTCACTTCATGGTGAAACAAGGTATTGTTCTTGGCCACATTATTTCTAGCAAGGGTATTGAAGTTGGCAAGGCTAAAGTTGATCTTATCTCCAATCTTCCACCTCCAAAATCAGTGAAAGAAGTAAGATCATTCCTTGGGCATGCTGGTTTTTATAGACGTTTCATTCAAGATTTTAGTAAAATCTCTAGACCCTTATGCAATTTACTTGTTAAGGATGTACCTTTTGTCTTTAATGATTCGTGCTTAGAAGCTTTTGAACAACTTAAGAAAGTGTTGACCACTGCACCTGTCATTCGACCACCTGATTAGAATTTGCCTTTTGAACTCATGTGTGATGCATCTGATTATGCTATAGGAGCAGTTTTAGGACAGAGATTAGATCGGTTGCCTTCTGTTATTTACTATGCTAGTAGAACTCTTAACGATGCACAATTGAATTATTCTACTACAGAGAAAGAAATGCTAGCAGTTGTATTTGCATTAGATAAATTTCGATCTTATCTTGTAGGGTGTAAAGTAATTATCTTTTCTAACCATGCTACCCTCTAATATCTTCTCACTAAGAAAGATGTTAAACCAAGACAAAAAGGGTTCTGAAAATGTTGTGGCTGACCACTTATCTCGAATTGTGCTTGACTCTTTGCATGATAAACTACCATTAAATGAGTTGTTTCCAGATGAACAACTTATGAACATTGATGTTGTGCATTAGTTTGCTGACATCGTTAATTATCTTGTTACAGGCAAACTTCCAGAACATTGGACTAAACAGGATAGAACTAAGTTACTAGCTGAAGTGCGAAATTTCTTTTGGGACGATCCTTATTTGTTTAAATACTGTGCTGATCAAATTATAAGGGAATGTGTCCCAGAAAGTGAATTCAACAGTGTTCTATCATTTTGTCATGACCAAGCTTATGGGGGCCACTTCAGTGCTAAAAAGACTACTGCCAAAATTTTACAATGTGGTTTCTATTGGCCTATTCTCTTTCATGACACTCATATTTTTTGTTTTTCATGTGATAGGTGTCAACGCATGGGAAGCATTTCAAAAAGAAACATGATACCGCTTAATCATATTCTCATAGTTGAGATCTTTGATGTCTGGGGGATTGATTTCATGGGATCTTTCCCTCCATCATTTGGTTATCTTTACATATTAGTAGGTGTTGATTATGTTTCCAAGTGGGTCGAGGCAATTCCTTGTAGGACCAATGATCACAAAAGCGTAGTGGCATTTTTGAAAAGCAATATTTTCTCTCGCTTTGGCACTCCACAAGCCATTATCAGTGATGGGGGGATCTCACTTTTGCAATAAACATTTTCAAACCCTTCTAGCAAAATACTCCATCACACATAAAGTTGCCACTCCATATCATCCACAAACTAGTGGTCAGGTTGAGGTCTCAAATCGAGAAATAAAGCATATTTTGGAGAAAACTGTTCGACCTAACAAAAAAGATTGGTCTCTACGACTAACTGATGCATTGTGGGCATATATGACAGCTTTTAAAACACCCATTGGCATGTCCCCTTATAGATTGGTGTATGGGAAAGCCTGTCACCTTCTGGTTGAGTTAAAGCATCGTGCTTATTGGGCCATTAAGAAATTCAATTTTGATATGCAGGAAGCAGGGTCAAAAAGGAAATTGCAGGTAGCCGAACTTGAGGAAATTCGAAATGATGCTTATGAGAATGCTAAGATTTACAAGCAAAGAATGAAGGTCTTTCATGACAAGCACATAGTCAGAAAATCATTCAGTCCAGGTTAGAAAGTACTCTTATATAATTCTTGCATGCATTTATTTCCAGGTAAGCTACGTTCCAGATGGTCAGGCCCTTTTATTGTTCACACAGTTTATCCCCATGGAGTTGTTGAGGTTGAAAACCCTAAAAATGGTGATATTTTTAAAGTTAATGGCCAAAGATTAAAACCGTATTTGGAGTTTCACTCTTACGAGGGAAGGGGGGGGGGGGGAGAAGAAATTGATTTGGGTGATCCTACCCATCATTCTTAAAATCGCACTTTCGGTTAAAAAAAATTTTTTTTTGTTGTTTTCTTTATTTTTCTTTTAGGACTGCTTTTGTACAACTGATCCTGAGGTGCCCAAGGTGTTCAACGTCATTCAGCCAGTCGGATCCCTCTTCTCCACTTCTCTCTGGAGAGTAACTGTTCTTTTCCCTCCTATTCTTTGCTTTATTTTATTCTTACATTGAGAACACTGTAAGGTTTTTGTTTGGGGTGGGTTATAAAGTATCATGTTACTTAAGTACTTCTGACCCTCTTATCATTCTCATCTCTATAACTGAAATACTTTTGAAAAAACAAAAAATTGTTTAGTTGTCTAGTTACTGTTGAATATCTTGTCGTCAATGATGATATCTGTTCAAAATCGAGCACATTTTTAGTAGAATATTAGACAACACTTGAACTCGTTCTTTTGTATGAATTCTTATCCATGTTAGACCTGATTATGGAAGCACATAGCCACCTTGACTTATCGTTTATTGGAGACATGACTTGAGTGTTTGTGTTGATATTATTGACTGAGTATCATGATTAAACATTCCGTTCCTACATCCTTAAAGCTAGTGACTAAACTGTTTTGAGAACAGTTTGGGGGTGTTAAAGTTACTACTTTTGTTCTAAGGTTTTTGATGGTTTGGGTTTTCTGGGTCTCATCTTTGGTTGAATGGGTTATAGTCAATGAATCTAAACTGAGCACTACTCGTAGCTGATAAAATTAAATGAAAGATCTGACTCGAGCAATTAAGCCTGTTAAGGTATCTTAAAATCTGGTGCCCTATGGTCATCTGACTTGGGAGTCATCGGCCCAAAGCTTGCTACATGAGTCCTGTATATAAAACAAGAAAAAAAAAAGAGAGCAATATTTATAAATTTATATCTTCACTTCTCTATTAGCCTGTGAAACTCGAGCAATTAAGTCTGCTAGGGTATTTTCAAACCTAGTGCCATATGGTCATCTAACTTGGGAGTCATCGACCCAAAGCTCACTACAAGGGTCACACAGAAAGCTGTGAAAGAGAAGTATTGCATAGGATGTAAGACTGTTAACAGGAGTTGAATAAATAAAAAGAGTAGAAGTGCTCAGAAAGGATTGCTAGATTAGAACCTTAGAGACTGAAGATGAGAATTTAGAAATCTCTCACCATCCTAATTATCAGAATACAAGTGCTAAGTTTTTCCACTTTTGTTGAAAAGAAAGAGCATTGTAATGATCAATAGAAACCAATTTCGCTAGAACACCTTGGGATTTGAGAGAAAAGCGTTAGAAGTATGATAACTTACGAGAGGTGTAAGGAATAAATGACTACAAAGGGTTCGGAATTGCTAAAATATCAACAACACAATATTGGTCATGGTCTAATACATGTATAAGTTTTATTTTTGGCTATTCACACACTCACTAAAAGTCGAGCATCGGATAAGTGAAAATTTTTGTGCTGTTGTTTGACATCCTTCTAATAGTGTTGCTTTATTTTTGAACCTGAGGCATATGGTAAGGAATTTAACATTGACAATTTTTTCGTGGATTCAATTAGCTTAGTTTAAATTCATATTCTAGTTTTATTTTTGTTCGAGGACGAACAAATGTTTAGTTTGGGAGTGTTTGATAAGTGTGTTTTATGCACTTACTTTGGCCTTTGAATTAATCATTTATGCCGTCATATAGTTTCTTTTATACTTAATCTAGTTTATTATTGTTCTATTTCAGTTTTGGACGCGTTTGTGAACAATTGGAGAAGATTGGGCGAAAAGAGCAATAATTTAGAAAAACATCTCATAAGTTCGAGGACTCAATTGCACTCAACCCAAAGTTTAGGGACCAAATTGGAGATTATGTGAAGTTGAAGGACCAAATGGGATGTTATAAAAAGATGGAGGACTGAAAGGATTAAGATCTAAAGTTGAAGGACCAAAGTGCAAGGATTCCAAAGAAACGAGATGGGCGATCGCCCAGATTATAGCTGGGTGAGCGCCCAGCGTGGCCAACCAAAAGCAGAGGCTAAACAGCCTGCCTGGGCGATCGCCCGGGAATAGCCTGGGCAATCGCCCAAGCTTATTTTTGTCTGCGTTTTTTATTTTTATTTTCTTTCCTTTTTTAGTTCTACGCTAGTTAGGTAAACTTTTGGCCCACGAAATTTGTAATCTTTTAGGATATTTTGGGGCACAATTAGGGTAGTATAAATAGGAGTTATATTCTCATATCAAATGGTTGGATTTTTGGGAGCCGAATCAAGAGAAGACGAAAGAAAACAAGAGAAGACAATTCCTTGACGATCAAGAATTCTTCGAAGATCCATGTCGGATTTTATTAATTCTTGTTTTTCTAGTTTAATCATGTTCTTCTAAGTTTCTCTAGTCAAGGTAGACGATGAAATCTTGTTTAATTAAGTGATTATTTCATTATTCGTTTAATTCTTTCTTAGAACTTTAACGTTCATGGCTTGTTCTTCATTAGATTAATTAAATATAATTTCTTCCATCTTTAATATCATGTATTTTTGATAGTTAGATAGTGATTTAATTAATCCATGCTTGATGCTTAAATATGTTCTACGAATTGCTTTTGATGTTTTGTCATCTTTTATTCGAATTGGGATACATAGAATGCTTAGGTAATCTTTGATTCTTTGTTTTCTTTCAATTGAACTCAATACGAAAAACGCTTAAGTAATTTATGTTTGAAGTATAAGGGGAGCCTGTATTTGATTTTCTTCTTATGGACTTAATTGATAAATCTTTAGGAACGACAATAGATTGATTTCGTGTTGTCGTATGTTTTTGGGAATTAATTAATAATTGGATAATTGCTAAGTTAGACAATGGTGGATTCCGAAACCTTGGTATTCTACACAACTTGAATTTTCGATTCATTTATTTAGCATATTTCATTAGTCTTTCAGTTAACTAGTTCAACAAAAATCTCTTCAACTCAACTAGCCTAGAATGATAGTTAATTTGGATTAAATTAGACCTTCCTCATAGCAGTCTCTGTGGGATCGACCTCGTTATTACTTTTCTATATTCCAATAGATTCGTATACTTGCGAGTTAATTAAAATTTGACATCAACTAGTCCATATAGCTCTATCGGCAATATCCAATCCCCATCGACCACCACCACTATACACCACAAAAGTTGTTCAATTTCTGCTTGCAATTTATAGACTACACACAAAAGACATAAAATTATCCAAATCTCGCCCATCCAATTTCACAAAAAGAAATCTTAAGACAAAAATGAAGGAGATTCCCCCACCGCAAAAAGAAATTGATCGTTGCTGATGACGCCAAGAAACACAAAAATGGTATTATGAAATCTTATTTCTTTATTTCCACTGAAAAGATGAAAATCATATCAAGAAATGGGTTAGGTCAAGGAAAAGCATTTGAAGATGGGTTTTTATTCTTGAACATCAAAATGGTAGGTCCCAATACCTGGCCATTAAATTTTGGCTTCTTTTGCATAACATTCTGAATCAATTAAAAAACTATTTTTTTTTGGAGTAGACGAAGAAGATAGCGGATATTATAGAAATTTTTTCTTCATTTTATTTTTTTGTTTCATTTTAATGGTTAAAGATTTCAGCTAAAAGTCCCAACAAAAGCCTGTGTGATCAACAACAATTCGACTGTAATTTTAACTTAATTGATTGTGAGTGTGTTCACTAACTCATATGACACCATTCTATTGGATAAAGTGGTTTGTCAATGATTTATGTTTGTTTGGAATTAATGTGGACCATTGGCTCTATTAGATGATTATCATCTTATCTTGTGTTTGTTCACATGAATTTGAATAAAAGAAAATTGTCTTTTTCTTTGGTTTGAGGAGTTGAAGGGAAAATATACAGAAGACATTTGTATCTCTTCTCCTTTATGTGAGGTTGGACTAAGTCGTTCAAATTCTTGGTCACCTCCGATGGATTTTTTGGTTAACAGTGATAGGTTGTAAGAGTAAACCGATGGTTGCTTTACTTTGGGAATCAGTATCATATCGGGTAGATACTTCACACAAAGACTACAGGTTTACAGCAGAAAGACAACCTTTGGGTTGCATTGCGATTTTTCTTGTGTGGCATAAATTTGAGTTCACAACTTAAGCTTGATGCAAGAACACAAAGGGGTGATTTTTTCTTCTTGTTGTATTTCACATTCAAAGAATGAGTTATAATAGTTTTGTATTGTAATATCATTAATCTCAACAAATAATATCAAACTTTAGATTGTTGACCAGGGATGTGAAATAATCCCAAAAAAAAAAAATTTGGATCAAAGTTTGGAATTGAATTCGGGAAGAAATAAAATGCCCAAAATATCAAACAAAGATTCTGACTAAACCAGACATCTTCAGGGCGAGTAAAACCCATATTTGGGTTCACAGTGAAGAGCAGAATACTCCAATCTGGTGCATGCGGTGCGTGGAGGCTCTGGTGAGGCAACACGTGGGTGTGTGAGCAAGGTGATGGACCTCCTTCTTTTGGCGCATAAGGGCGTGAATGGGCCTCTCTCTGTGCATGGTTGACAACAGCAACTCCTGTGTTGTTGTTTTTGACATTCTGGTGGTCTTGTGGTGCGCGTGGGGCTCTAGAGGTGGCGCGTAGAGTAGCTACAAAAGGTGCGTAAGTGTGCGTGCAATGGCTTTTCGCGGCGATTTTTGGACAAGAATGTTTGTTACTTATTTCTAACTTTCTGGAGGTGGTGCTTTGGTGGCAGGGCAATGGTGCAGAGGTATTGGAAGTTCTACGGAGATAGTGGTGGCCATAGAGTGTGAAAAAATTTCGACTATCTCCAAAAATTCAGACAACAAATCTGTCCGTTCAATTTACCTTTTTTGAATAGTGTTTCTCAAATTGATATTGTGTAGATATTATTTGAGTTATAAAAAAACTAGTTGGCTATTGTGTATAACCCCTTATTGTGATTTGTGACTTGATTAGATATTTCTTGTTTACTTTGAATTGCCTTACATATGATCACTACTTACGTACTTGTCACTTGTATTGTAATATTGATATTATCTGCAATCTAAAAATTAATGTTTAGATTTGTAATATTTTCTTGTGTGTTGATAAGTTGTGATTGCAAGTAATTTGCATAAAATTGGTTGTGTTTACACTTGTGAACTTTTCAATTTTTTTTCCTCATGAGTGATATTCCAGCCATGGGTTCGAAGGTTGAATTTTCACAATTCGATGAAAAATATGACTTTACTTAGAAAAAAAAAATGAAAGTTATTCTAGTGCAACAAATGGTTTCTAAAGCCCTTAATTTTCTGATGCATTAATAGCTAAACTTGATCAAATTGCTGAGATGTATGAAATTACATACAATTCTATTATTTTGCACCTATCTGATAATATTATTTATGAGACAAGTAGATGTTGTTAAGTCTGTTAGAGAATTGTGGAAAGCTTTTGACAAGTTCTTTTTGACAAAAACTTTGTCAAATAGGATTTATTTGCTAGAAAAAAATTTTAGTTCTAAAATAGACCGGGTGAAGGATCTTGAAACTAATTTGAGTGATTTTAGCAAAATTGTCAAAAGTTTGGCCCATAATGATAAGAAATTTGATGATGAAGACCTAGTTATTATACTTTTGAATTATCTTCTATTTCTTATAGAGATGTTAGGAATGCTATTAAGTATGTTAGGGATACCTTGACTCAAACTATTGTAATAGATGCCTTGAGATCAAAGGAGTTAGAGGTCAAGAAAGAGTCTAGGGGAAGCACTAGAGAGGAGAGTTTGTTCGTTCGAGGGAGAAATAAAATAATAGAGAATAATTACCAAGGTAAGAAGGACAGATGAAAATCTAAGAGTATGTCTAAGTCCAGGAAATGCTACCATTGTGGGAAGTTGGGACATTTCAAGGAAGATTGCGATGACCTTAAGAGAAAATAGAAGCAACAGAATAATAAAGATCAAAATATTGCCATTGTTGGAGATGTCCTAGTTGGTCTATATGTTATGACTGTGTCTATTGGTGAGATTGACCATGAGTAGATATAAGACTTAGGTGCAACCTTTCACTTGTGTCCCGTGGGGTCTTGGTTTTATAACTATAGATAAATAGAACCTAAGAAAGTATACATGGAGGATAACAATTCACAAACAGTTGAAGGAATATGTGACATTGCTATTAGGATGCATAATCCTTTTTGGTGTTAGGTTTGTCCAAAACCTTAAGAGAAACCTTGTTTCCTTTGGTGTTCTTGAAGATGATAGTCATATGTTCAAACCTTATTTTGGTACTTTAAAGATTCTTAAATGTTCTTTAGTAGTTATGAAAGATCCCAAGAGGAATGGGATGTATTATCTTGAAGGTGAAGCTTTACAAGCCAACGATTTAGGATTGGTTTCAATCAATGAAGATAAATTAGATCTATGGCATTTGAGGATGTGACACATTGGGAACCAGAGGCAAAAATATCTTAGCGAACAGAATTAACTTGGAAATGATATTGTTGTATCTTTGAGCTTTTGTGAGACGTGTGTTCTAGAAAAGTCACATAGAGTGAGCTTGAGATAGGTCAACACAGCACTAATGGGATGCGAATAATTTCAGTAGCTCGATTCCAAAACAAGTTGGGGTGTGCACAATACTAATACGCTTGAGCTTGAGCAAAAATGTTCTCGCAGGTAGTATTCTAGCTGAGATAGGTAAATTGCAGTCTCTAGAAAATCTTGATCTCAGCCAAAATTCACTATCTGGTAGAATACCACAGGTATTTAGTATTATTTGTTGTGATGAAATTGTAATTAGTTTGTGTTTCCATGTTTTCTTAAGTGCAGTCTCCTGTATCACAGAGACCTCTGTCATCCTCCGCACATCAGTCTCCTACACCTTGTTGACTTTCACCTTATGTGCATTCATGTTCTTCTATCTCTAATGATTTATTTGAATGTTAGCGATGGAGCATAGACTTACAAGTCACCTAACTGAAGAAATAGGCTGATTAAACAAGAAGGTAGATGCAGTTTTTTAATGGGCACGACCCTATTGTCAGACGAAAAGAACGACATGGTAGTTGGAGTAGGAGACAGATGTTGGGATGGGACATGGAAATGAGGAAGAGAGGCCAGAGAGAACGGATGTGGTGGATGTGGGGGTCGGGTGTGGTGCTAGATGTGGCTAGTGTGGTATCTAAAGAGGTGGCATATGAGACGGGTGTCGTCCCAGTGGTGCAGGAGGAGGTGGATGAGAGGGCAAAGTGGATGAATATAGTTTAGGAACCTGAGAAGGTAGATGAGACGAAGATAAATTAAGTATGGGTTCCTAAGGGAACAAATGAGGTTCAGGATGGGGTACCTGGGGAGACAGTTGTGGTTCAAGAGGGGAAAGATGTGACAGAGTGTGTGCCAGAAGGGATGGTGAGGATACCTGGGAGGACGGAGGTAGTTTAGGAATGGACAAAGGTGACGGAGGGTGCTAGAGGGGATGAAAGGGCTATCGAATGGAACAAAGGTGGTTCAGGAAATGACGGAAGAGGTGTCAGTGACACCGAAGGCCAATGTGATGTTCTATACTAGAAAGTGGAAGGCCATGTGACCGAGACTTTGCATTCAAGAATGCTCTGTACTTTGTACATTTGTCTAGAGATGTGGATCCACATAATTTCATGATATCAGATTACATCTTCGATTACGTCCAGGGAAAGTCGCTGTCGCTAGGTAAGAATTTGGAGGATAGTACATGATAGGTGTCAATTTACGCTTATATGTAGTGTCAAAACTGGACAATTGTATGTAATTTTGAATGAATATTTACTTAATTGCGTGTCAATTTGATTGTTTTAGGTTGAAACCCGAGTTCGAATGAAATTGGAGAGAAACAAAGAAAAATTGACAGAGAATGACTAAACATGCATGAAGATGGAGAAGTTGGGACCAACTCGTAAACATTTAAAAGATGAAGGACTTGAGTGGCAAATAAAAGGAGACCAAATTGAAATGAAAGAATAAATTTAAGGACTAAATTGCAAACAATTGAAAGTGGAAGGACCAAACAGCAATAAGTGGTTGCAATAAATCGCGGTTTGTGAACCGCGGCCAGCTTTTGGCCCGCGGCCCACGCGAAGAAAAATTCAGTTTTCTTTAAATTAAACTAATGGTATTTTAGTCTTTTTCGAATTAAATACAATTTGGAAAGAGTTAGAACTATATAAAGACCTAATCTAGGTAAAAAAAAATGGTTGAATTTTGGAGAACATAAGAGAAAATGGAAGAAAGAATGGCAAAGAATATGAAGAACGACCAAGATCTTGAAGATTGGAACGTAAAAATAAAGAATTAAACTTAGGCTACATCGTTCATCCAAACTTTAAATCAAGCTACTCATGATTCGGGATAAAGACAAGATAAAGAGTTTCGAATACATACCGAATCTTGAATAAAAGAGGAGAAAACGTTGAATATCTTGCACCAACACATGTAGATTCCATTGATAGCAAATGTAAACAGTTTACAGCTGAGGTTGAGCTTGCCAAATCTACGATATATATGTACTGACCTCCTTCAAGTGCTTGCTAGGTAAACTAAGATTCAAATTGATGATAAACTTGCGATTGTGAGGTTGGACGGCACAACAAAACAAACCATATCGTAAATTTCTCAATTGCAAATTTTAAACTGTACTTTAAGTCATAATTATTTAATTGTTAAGTAATCTTGTACTATTTCTTTGCATGGGTTATTGTGGTGCATTTACAATCAAGTTTATCAAATTCTCAAGTATTGGACAGTCGGTACTCCTTATTAGCAATCATCACATGTCCATGTGGAGGAAGAAAATGGTGTGCTTGTATACACTATATTATGACGTGACAACTTTTTAATTAATCCACTTTGTAAATATGTTAATTTGTTTTACATGTACATTTAAGGTTTATAAATTATAATTTCAATTAAATTTGATGAATTTGTACTTGTTTTCAAGTTTAGGAATTAATATCGTGGTTGACAAATAAGGAATTTATATATTTTTAATTTTGATCAATCGAAATAATTGACTTATAAGTAAACTTTTCAAGTTTAGCCAAATGGGCTCTTAAATAAATTATGAAATTTACTTACAATGTAGTGACTTATTTCTTACAAAACCCTTGATCCCACAACAAAAGTTAAAATATTTGAAATCAACAGTCTTTTTATTTCAATTTTTTTCATGTATATATGAAACGGATGTGAAAAAATAAAATCAACATGAATGCGATGTAGAAAAAATTTAGACAAATATTTCAAGTGCCATGCTCAATTACAATGTTTCATTAGAGTTGATTAGAACAAAAAATTTCAAGTTACAGGTTGCAGAGTTTTAAAGAAAAACGAGAAAAGCAGATGAAGTTAATTAACATAAAATGCATATAATTATTTGAAATAAATTTGTACATATTTTCAAGTCAGATTATTTTTTTCATCCGTGCGACATCAACAAGTGGAAGCTAGCTTCTACAATTCTAGCAAGTGTGCCCAGTTGCACCACACTATCGCACTTACGACTACGGGAAAACTCTCTAGTGGATCGTATTCTCATTGCAGATCTGCGTCCAGGCTGTTGTCGAACTAGCGGTGGAAACAAATTGAGTAAACTAATATGGTCGAGAACTTTCCATTCCACTTTATTTGGCACGAGGAATATAGTTTCGGCATATGTTGTTCTCCAAAAACCGGCTATGGAATACTAAGAGCACAAACAAATGAATGGGAAACCCTCTATGCATTGCAACGGCGACTGCATGTGCTCATGAAAAACTCTCTAACTGAAACTTCCTACACGTGCAAGAATTATCATTCAAATTCACAACATATCGTAAGTTGGATCCACTTCTCATGTCAAACCAAAACTGATCTAGGGACTCCACATACAACTTTTTAACCACCTTAAAAGTTTTGAAGAAAAAAAAGTATTCCATTGTCGGGCTTTGAGTGCTTGTACACATTTCTAAATCCACACGTCTATTATAAAAAAAAAATTCATGCAACTTGCAGTTGCATTTGAATGTGCTCAATCAGTGTAAGAATTGGTAACTCCCGATGTTATTTTAACAACGAGTTCAACGACTTTGCATTGTTTGATGTTATCAGATTGTACCAACTTCCTGTAAAATGTAACATTGTCCAATGTTCAACCCCCATGTCATTTAAATGTTCCCATATACCTTTAGATTTAGTATGTATTTCACCCATATGTTTATTAAACTCTTCAAAATTGTATACCTCTACCGCTCTCTTAAACAACAGTAAAATCCCAAGAACTCGAAACCTAGTCTTCAGGTTTCCTTGTATATGGTAAGTACACGAAGTGCATCGGCATAAACATCTTTGACACCTTTTATTTTACTACCACCTTGGTCACATTAAAAAACATGGTCGTCGACATTCTCTGTTACTTTTTTCAACTTTGTGAAAAACCAATTCAACGAGTTTTCATTCTCAGAATTGCCAATGTTGAATGCAAGAGGATAAATCTAAATATTTTGCATCTTGACATGTAGCAACAATCAATATACCTTCGTATTTTTCTTTCAAAAATGTTCCATCGACGCAAATTAGGCACCGCAATGAAGAGATAAAACCTTGAATGCAAGATCCAAGAGCCATGAAGAAGTATTTTGAAACGGTTGTCAACATCAGTCTCAATAAAGAACGTCGAGCCAAGATTAGTTCTCTCCATGCTATGGAAATATGAGACCAGTTTAGCATAACTCTCCTCAAATGAACCTATTAAATCATCAACGCACATCATTTAGCCTTCTAGCCCTCTTGATTTCTTATAACCACGCCGAACTCCCGACGAATGTCATGAACATTATTTTGGGGTCTTGAAACTTATGCATTATATGTCTTCTAATAACCCAGGATCTTGCTTGTCTGTGATCATTGCAAAAAATACACAAAGATCAAGTATGTCCACGTACATAACGGCAAACTACAAATTAATCACGTGTTGAACTTCATTGCTCACAATCGCCATTTGCTGCAATCAAGTTTGCAGCTTCCTGAAGATCTTTCTTGGTGTGAAACAATTTGTCGACTTGCAAATCTTCATCATCAAAAGTCACACGTGCGTATGGGAAGATTGTGAACTAGGTGCAGCCTGGGAGTTTCCACTTAACTCGAGTCTATGTATAGATAAAGCAACGAGATCCTCATTTGTAAATGAAATTTCATCCTCATTGTCTTGAACTATCTTGGAGATTCGTTCTAGGATATCTACATCGTCCTCTCGAGCTATTTCCATTGTGTCCCAAAAATCATCCATGTTGGGGTTCACTTCATTTACATCTCTTTGATCATCAACTACTTTGTGTTCATTTTTAGGAATATTCTTCCTCACAAAAGTTACACAAAGAAGATAATTGCATTTTTGGTTGAGGTTAATCAACCACTGCAATTCGATGTTTGAAATAATATTACCGATGGAACTAAAAACTGTGTATTGTAAATAAATAAAAAATCTGAATTCTATCTCATATTAAAGGAATCAACATTGAGGAGGTTTTGAACATCATGATACATGTATGTATACGATGTATTCATATATACAAGAAGTTCTGACACACATTTTCCATTACTCTCGATCCATTTCCATGTCCATCAACTTTGGTCATTCTGTTGGATAAAATTCAACATGTGGGGCCAAACATGTATATATTAAAATGTGTGGTGCTATCTTAAGGTTTTAGTCAATAAAGTGATCCACTAAAGACTATTTTGGACTAATGGGTATTAAGTGTCATGAGATTAAAGTGTAGAGACGGATACAATGTTTTAAATTGATGAGGGGCCGATTTAACAATATTGAAATATAATAACTGCCCTGCAGTTATATATACAGGTCATGGTCCCCAATTGAGCGTGGCTTTTCATAACTCTTTGTATCTCCATCAACAAAAGACACTAAGGAGAAAACCACGGATCAATTGGAAGACCATAACCCAGTTCGATCAAACAGAATCATGGATTCAGGTACGCTTCCGCTTCAGTTTTAATCTTGGTAATTACAGCATGATGGTTTTAAGTTATAGATGTATAATCATCTGTTTATGGATTAAGTAAATTAATCTAACAAGTGGTATCAGAGCCACCTTCATGTTGTATTATCAGATCAGTATTTATATGGACATGATGCGTATTTTCTGAAATTTTGGTAATATTAATTTATAATATGCATCGTGCTTTTGGACAAATTGGCAATAAAGATTTTAATTGAAATTGTGGACTCAGCCAATTTTGTTTTCCCTCGGATTCTGTGTATATGTATATATTTTTTCTTCAAGAAATATGGATTTTTAAATTGGGTTAATTAAAATGCATGATTCCAGTTTCAGTATGTACATATATATATTCTAAAGAATATGGAATTTCAATTTTTTTGCAATATGTATATGATTTCATCGAATTTTTGGGTTGCTGGAATGATTGAATTTTGTGGTCGGATTTTGTTGATGTTGGTTGTTGGATTCCATCGTCGGAAAGGACCTTGCAGCGCCGGACGGCGCTGCGTGCGGTGGCAGCGTCGCTCGCAGCGATGCTGCGTGTGGAGTTCCTGCAGCGCCGGAGATGGCGCTGCAGGCGGAGACTCCGGTAGTGGAGCCGCGGAGACCGCGGCGCCATCTCCGGGTGTCGTTGGTGGCGGCGCAGCTAGGGTTTCAAACCCTAGCTGTTGCGTTTTCAGTTTTGGGCCTAGGGACTTCTTTCGGAAATTAGAACTTCTAAAGGGCTTCTTTGTAATTTGTAAAAATTTGGTTTATTTAACCTATGGTCCTCATGGTCATTTCCTCATTTAATTAAACCCTAAAGTCTTAAAACCATTTAAGTTGGCCCTTTAGACTTCTGAATTTATAAAATAAGTCCCTACAGTTTTAGTAATCACTTAAGTTGGGCCCTTAAAGTTCTGAATTTTATGATTCAGCCCCTAAAGTTTAAGATTTTAATTAATTGGCCACTAAAGTTTTGGTAAAATTGCAATTTAGTCCTTTAAGCTTAAAATCTTTAATAATTGGCCAATCAAGTTTAATTAAATTACAATTTAACCCTCCAACTTAATGATTACTTAATCCTACAGCTTTGAACTTCAAAAATTCAAATCCTAAAGTTTTAAAGATATGCAAAAACAGTTAATTCAGGTTCAAATTTTGGTATGATGGACTCTTTTGAGAAATATAATATTCCAAAGTGAATTAATTGAAGCAACATATTGCCAAAGTAACCTCTCTTGTGGAAATTAATTAACTTTGAATATTAGAAGGTTTTGTGTGTGTGCTGTTCATGCGGATATTGATCGGCCCAAAGGAAGGTCAATGTTTGGCTGGAATTTCACATGCACCTGTGGTGATAAACGCGTGACGATTATTTGGTTTAACATGTGATCAATAAATCGGTCCAAAGAAAGGTTTATTGATTGACATGTCTTATTGTCAGTGTTTGATTGCTACATCAAGGTACCACTTACGAGTCAATATTTCTGTCCAAAGACTAAATATTGACGTTGTGCTAGGTATCTTGTGATGGGCCTTACCAATATATTTGAAATTATTATTTGCATAATAAAGTACTAATGTAAGCTATTTCTATCTCTTTCTCTATACAGCTCATTCATCCACTTCCACAATATCTGTAAATATCAATTCAATCCCCATGCTTAATGGGTCAAACTTCAAGGATTGGAAAGAGAACGTTTTAATTGTTCTTGGCTGCATGGATCTCGACCTTGCTCTTAGGATTGAGAAACCTGCTTCTCTTACGGATGCAAGTTCACCTGATGACAGGAGAAACTTTGAGAAGTGAGAACACTCAAATCGCATGAGTCTTATGATCATTAAGCGCGGCATTCCAGAAGCCTTTAGGGGCGCAGTATCTGAGGAGGTAACTGATGCCAAAGAATTCCTTGCTGAAATTGAAAAGCGTTTTGCGAAAAACGATAAGGCTGAAACAAGCACGCTTCTGCAAAGCTTGATTTCAATGAAGTATAAAAGCAAGGGGAACATAAGGGAGTACATCATGCAGATGTCTCATACTGCTTCAAAACTTAAGGCACTAAAGCTCGACTTGTCTGATGACTTGCTCGTGCATTTAGTATTAATATCGCTTCCTGCACATTTCAATCAATTTAAGGTCAGTTACAACTGTCAAAAGGAGAAATGGACTCTAAATGAGCTCATTTCTTATTGTGTGCAAGAGGAAGAAAGGTTGAAGCAGGACAGAACTGAAATTGCTAACTTGGCAAGTACCTCCAAAGATAAGGGCAAGAAAAGAAAAACAGAATATGAAGCTGCTAAGGGTCAAGAACAAAAGAAACCACATAACGATAAAGAGGGTTGTTTCTTTTGCCAGAAGCTTGGACATTTAAAGAAGGATTGTACCAAATATAACGCTTGGCGTGCAAAGAAAGGTACATTTCTTAATTTGATCTGTTCTGAGGTTAATTTAGCTTCAGTACCTAGAAACACTTGGTGGTTAGATTCTGGTGCTACTACTCACATAAGTGTTTCTATGCAGGGTTGCCTGTTCTGCCGAAAGCCAAATGATGCTGAAAGATTCATCTTTGTGGGCGACAGAAAATCGATGGAAATTGAAGCAATAGGCACTTTTAGGTTATTGTTAGGAACTGGTTTTTATTTAGATTTGAAAGACACTTTTGTTGTACCGTCGTTTAGACGGAATTTGGTTTCTATTTCTTTATTGGACAAATTTGGATATCATTGTTCTTTTGGAAATTGTCAGTTTAGTCTTTCATTAAATTCAAATATTGTTGGTACTGGTTCATTATGTTCATACGATAACTTATATTTGCTTGATACTATTGCGTCATATAATGAAACCTTGCATGTAGAATCACGTGGTACTAAGCGAAAATTAAATAAAGAAAATTCGTCAAAACTATGGCACAAGCGCTTAGGTCACATCTCAAAAACAAGAGTTGAACGACTTGTGTCAGATGGCATTTTGGATTCCCTGGACTTTACGGACTTTGATGTTTGTATTAATTGTATCAAGGGAAAACAGACCAAAACAAAAAGGTTAGGTGCCAATAGAACTTCGGACGTCTTAGAATTGATACACACAGATATTTGTGGACCATTCCCTACGGCTTCTTGGAATGGTCAACAATATTTTATATCATTCATAGACGATTACTCACGTTATGGGCATCTATATCTTATTCATGAAAAATCTGAGTCACTGGACATGTTCAAGGCTTTCAAAGCTGAAGTTGAGAATCAACTCAACAAAAGAATTAAAAGCGTTAGGTCTGATCGTGGTGGTGAGTACTACGGCAGATATGACGGTTCAGGTGAACAACGTCCAGGACCATTTGTTAAATTCCTAGAGGAATGTGGAATCGTCCCACAGTACACTATGCCAGGATCACCTAGCATGAATGGTGTAGCTGAAAGACGAAACAGGACTCTTAAGGACATGGTAAGGAGTATGATTAGTCATTCTACTTTACCAAAATCACTCTGGGGAGAAGCATTAAAGACTGCAGCTTATATTCTGAATAGAGTACCAACTAAATCTGCTGCTAAAACACCTTATGAGCTTTGGACAGGCAGAAAACCTATTCTAAAGCATTTCCACATTTGGGGATGTCCAGCTGAGGCTAGGCCTTATAGGCCACATGAAAATAAATTGGACTCCAAAACTATAAGCAGCTATTTTATTGGTTATTCTGAGCGATCAAGGGGCTACAAATTTTATAATCCCACACTTAAGTCAATTTTTGAAACGGGAACTGCAACATTTTTTGAGGATGTTGAGTTTGGGGGGAGAACTAAGGTTAGAGACATTGTCTTTGAGGAAGAAACTGAGGAAGGATCGATTTCGATTCCTACTATTACTTTTGACAATGTGCAGGTCTCTGTACCTGTCATTGATCAAGAAGTATATCCGGAACCTCAGCAAGATAATGTTGAAGAACCTCCCACCATTCCAGAAGTACAAACTCAACAACCTCAAGAACCAATACCATTAAGGAGATCCACTCGAGAAAGGAAAAATGCTATTTCAAATGACTTTATAGTATTTCTCCAAGAACATGAAGAAAATAATGGAATGATGGAAGATGATCCAATCAATTTCCATCAGGCCATGAAGGGTTCGGATTCTCAAAAGTGGATTGATGCCATGAATGAAGAGTATAAGTCTATGCAAGACAATAAAGTTTGGGATCTTGTCCCATTACCAGAAGGTGCGATGCCCATTGGTTGTAAATGGATTTTTAAAACCAAACGGGATTCGAAAGGTAATGTGGAAAGATATAAGGCTCGTCTTGTAGCTAAAGGCTTTACACAAAAGGAAGGCATTGACTTCAAAGAGACTTTCTCTCCGGTTTCAACGAAATACTCTTTCAGGACAGTCATGACACTTGTTGCACATTTTGATCTTGAGTTACATCAAATGGATGTTAAGACAGCGTTTCTCAATGGAGACATTGATGAGACGATTTATATGGTGTAACCAGAAAACTTCGTGTCAGGAGACTCGAAGAATATGGTTTGTAAATTAAAGAAATCTATCTATGGACTCAAGCAAGCTTCCCGTCAGTGGTACTACAAATTTCATCAAGTGATTATCTCGTTTGGTTTTGAGATAAATATTGTTGATGATTGTGTATATCACAAGTTCAGTGGGAGTAAGCATATTTTCCTGGTTTTGTATGTTGACGACATACTGCTTGCCACTAATGATATAGGCATGTTGCACGAAACCAAGAGTTTTTTATCAAGGAATTTTAAGATGAAAGATCTTGGGGACGCCTCTTTTGTATTAGGGATTCAGATACACCGGGATCGCTCTCGCGATATTCTTGGATTGTCACAAAAGGGCTATATCGATAAAGTTCTTAAAAGGTTTGGCATGCAGGATAGTAAACCAGGGGAAACCCCTGTTGCTAAGGGAGACAAATTCAGTCTCAATCAGTGCCCGAAAAATAATCTTGAAGTTAAGGAAATGCAGAAGATTCCCTATGCATCAGCTGTTGGGAGTCTGATGTATGCTCAGGTTTGTACTCGTCCAGACATAACATTCATTGTTGGAATGCTGGGCAGATATTTAAGTAACCCTGGGATGAATCATTGGATAGCAGCAAAAAGGGTTATGAGGTACTTGAAGAGAACAAAAGATTGCATGCTTACATACAGCAGATCGGATCAATTAGAGATCGTAGGGTATTCCGATTCTGATTTTGCGGGATGCCAAGACAGTAGAAAATCCACTTCAGGCTGCATATATCTGCTAGCTGGAGGAGCTATTTCCTGGAGGAGTGCTAAACAGACACTCGTAGCTTCTTCCACTATGGCAGCAGAATTTGTAGCATGTTATGAGGCATCTAAACATGGGATATGGCTGCGAAATTTTGTCACTGGGCTGCGCATTCTGAATGGCATTGAAAGACCATTAAAGTTATATTGTGACAATAACTCTGCAGTGCTATATTCAAATAACAATAGGAGTTCAACTAAGTCAAAACATATTGACATTAAGTTCCTGGTTGTGAAAGAAAGGGTACAGAATGGACAGATTTCTATAGAGCATATTGGGACAAACTACATGATTGCGGATCCGCTTACTAAGGGATTACCACCCAAGGTTTTTCAGGAGCACACTGCTCGTATGGGTGTTGTATTTCTTGAGGATATCATGTTTTAGTGGGAGTTTGTATTTTGGTTGCTTTATGTTTGTTTTTGGACACATTTGTGTATTTGGATAATTTTCTGTACAGAAATAAAGTATTCAGTTCATTCCATTCTATTACATTATGTTTGGTATTGATCTCACTTAAGAAATAAAGTCGGACCAATTGAAAATAGACATGTTTGGATCACATAACATGTAATTTTCATACTACACTCTCATGATTGATCTATGTCATTTGGTTGTATTAGTGTATATGACCATTGATGGATTTAGTTACGATTAATGTAACGAAAGTCACTTTGATCCTACATTGATATGATTGATGGACGAGATTGTTTGGAAATACCCTTAACAGTGATAGCAAAATTTTGAGCTCATAAGGTTGTGCACATTTATAAGGATACATGTATGGCCCAGTGGGAGATTGTTGGATAAAATTCAACATGTGGGGCCAAACATGTATATATTAAAATGTGTGGTGCTATCTTAAGGTTTTAGTCAATAAAGTGATCCACTAAAGACTATTTTGGACTAATGGGTATTAAGTGTCATGAGATTAAAGTGTAGAGACGGATACAATGTTTTAAATTGATGAGGGGCCGATTTAACAACATTGAAACATAATAACTGCCCTGCAGTTATATATACAGGTCATGGTCCCCAATTGAGCGTGACTTTTCATAACTCTTTGTATCCCATCAACAAGAGACACTAAGGAGAAAACCACGGATCAATTGGAAGACCATAACCCAGTTCGATCAAACAGAATCATGGATTCAGGTACGCTTCCGCTTCAGTTTTAATCTTGGTAATTACAGCATGATGGTTTTAAGTTATAGATGTATAATCATCTGTTTATGGATTAAGTAAATTAATCTAACACATTCCTTACAAACTCAAGTAACGAATAACGAGGACTGATGAACTCGTATCTATACTTCAACACAAAATTCAAAAAATTTAGCTAAATATCACCGTTCAAAATTGAACTTAATATCAGACTACTAACTGAAATGCGATATGTGAAACAAGATGTTGGTTAACCGATTGCCTCTTAAGAGGTAGCGATCTGTTAACCGACCTCCTATTTTATAGACCGCATTTTGTTTAGTAGCATGATAGGACACATAATGTTTGTGCAAAAATTTACTAATCTATTCAATAATGCATGCTCATTTATCTAAACACGGTAAAATATGCCAACATAGCATTGAACAATTATAAATGAAACCCAAACTAACAAAACACATGAAAGTGAAAATATCCTTACCAATACGAAATATTGCAATGTTGGCTTCTAATAAGTTCACATGATGGTTGTATTGAGTTTTGAAGACAAATATGAACAAATAGAATAGAAATTATAAGGATTTTGTATTGAAGAGATAAAATATCGTTAAATGAAAGAGTTGTTGGTTTGTTTGAATTTTGAATTAAGTTTACTTTGATATATCGATTCTCTTTTTGCAATTGAAATGATTATTTTAGTAATTTTCATATCTTGATAAAGATATTTTAACTACAAAAATGACTTTACAATTTAAATGTGATAATTAGAAAACATACCTTTTTTCTTTTTTCTTTTTTTTGTCAAATTTTAGATATTTAGTGGATAAAATATTTTATTTCAATCTTACCCCTTTTATTTAATTCTACTGTATTAAAAAATAAATAAATGTAATTAGTTTAAATTCAAATACAATTAATAACCGATTTTGCAAAATTTCAGGCATATATCCTTATCACTATTAGTCAAATTAAATGAGTAATTGTCTCTTCTTTTCCAAAATACCCTCAAACTCTAATTATTTTAAGTTTCTTCCACAGAATTGTCATCTTGCCTCAGTAACGTGAAAACCTTCACTGCAAGAACCCATTTCTTACTCTGTCAAAAGTCAAAACCATTCCTAATAGTCTTTCTACAGGGAATTTTTCGATACTAATTCTCCCACGATAACACAGATTTCACTCATGTGAGTCCATTTATATCCTTGATTTTAACTATTGTACGTCATAACTTTCAATTTTTGGGTACAAGCCAAGATCAACTTTTTTGTGTTTTTTACAAAAGTGTGTAGATGGCACTGTCTCGTAGTAGCAGCAAATCGAAGCATAAAAGCATATATAGACATTATATTTCATTCTAGAAAAAAGTTATGTTGACATCAGAATATATTATCCACGTGTCAACATATCTCCAATCAATCATCTATAAGCTTGTATGTTACCTGCATACTAGGACAATCGCTAGGCACCAAAATCACCTAGAAAAAAGGGTCTGGTATGATGATCAAATCAACTGCGGGTATATAGAGTAATATGTATATATGGGAGAGAAGTATTTAGGTGTGGAAGAGACAAACATGCAGGAAATTGAGTAGAGTTTAAGGGTAAGAATAATGTGTACCTAAAAACAATTGGAGATGTTGTATTCATGCTTCAGAGTTCTAAACAATCAATTAGATATCTGATCGAATCATCATTCCTTATAGGATAAGGGTGATTGGTTGGCAATGCAATCTCCTAGATTTTAGTCCTTATTTGAGTTGATTCCCATTATCACGTTGTCTAATCTTTAGGATATTGATATTTGATTTCCTTGTGAGAATCCGTACATCAATCAAACACAACATTTTTATTAAATATATCTCTAGTCATTCTAAAATATCATGCTACCTACAAATACGATGGATTCAAAGACCGGTGAAGCTCCCTAGGTCGGCCATGAACATCGAAGCCCTTCATGAGCTTTGCTGTACTTTGATTTAGGAGTGCTGAGATGTTGCTAGGCCTCTGAGTCCTTCTACGAATTCACAAAGCCCTCGTTGAGCTCATGAGGGCTTTGCGAGACCTGGCTTGGACCTTTACGGGCCTAGGAGGCCTTTGCTGACATGAAGGCCTTATCAAAATTTGGTGGTAACAATAGTCCCCCCAAGTCCAAGCCTATTATTTATTGTAGTCGTGGGACTTTGAAAAAGTTTTTTTTTATGACGAAGGCGTCTTTATTGTATTATGGAGATCCTCGCACATATATGCATGGATTGTTTGAAGCATCTATGTACAATTCCCAAGCCCAAGCTCGTTTATTCATAGCTGGCGAGGGTTTGACTAGGTTAATTACAAGTGAGTGGCATTTGTTTGTTTGTGGTAGGTGTGATTAGACTGAACCGTCAAACAAAGCTGTCACTGTAGTCAGGTAATGATAAGTCGGGGTGTGATGGATCGCACCTTAGCATAATGCTAATATCCGTGACAATCGGGGATAATGGGTGAAGTTGGCTTGACATGAGATTATAGGTAACCGTAATGACAGAAACTGCATGTGATGAGCAGAGAACCTTAACAATAGAGCTTGGAGAAGCCGTTTTACGGAGAGCTTTCTTAAGGAGTTAGGAAGCTTTCTACCAAAGAGACAACAAACGGGGTCTGTTTGGTTATGAAACGTAAGGGCCGAAGGCTACAGTGGCATGCAGGGAAATTGTCGTAATTTCAGAATATTGCAAGGGTAATAGCTCAGCGGTCGAGTATCTGTTGGGGCTGAAACTTATTAGACTTCATATTGAAGATGTTAGTTTCACTACGGATCAAACGGAGCGTCATTTGGAGGTCAGAAACACTGGTTATCAAAGTTATGATTCTTCGATCAAAGGACGTCTATTGGTGTCACTTGGGATATTTTTCCGTATCTATTAGAAGGGAGGCATGCTTGGTGAGCAGTCAACCAACCTCCCCCGTGCTTTCGTCCTAATGGATGAGTAGCCTGTGGTCTAAACTTATGCACTAAATGAGCAATCCTTAAGGGCCATGGGGGCAACTAAGGGCCTGCTTTAGGCATATCAAAAGAGGGCTAAAGTACTCGTTTGAGTTTGAGAACTCTTCGGGCGGCGTTGGCTTTCAGGGCCTTCGTTGGGCACCCATAAGAGGCATGAGTTTACCGATGGAGCATTGATATGCCCGAGGGCTATGCTAAAGATACGGTAACACTTCTAGGCTGAATGAGCTATCGAGTAAAACACTCTAAAGGCCTCATATGCTAACTCGTACGCTTTGGCTATGGGTTCTAGCCTTGCCACAGGGGTCTATTGGCTAGAAATACGGTTGTGGGGCGACGCTACATGGTTGGGAAAATATGGCAAGATGTCGTTGTTGTTGGAAGGAGTATGCTATGAAGGCACTTTAAGCTAGCCATGGATTATTAGTTGGCCCTACTTGAGCGAGGCCCTAACAAAGAGCAATGCAGCACGCAATTAGCTAATATGCCAGTAAGAAGGGACGAGCACAAGGATTGTGTTGTGGGGTAATGCAAATGACCTTCAATGCTTTGGACGAAGTTAGGAAAGCTCTTATCAATCGTGTATGCTTCGAGAAGACTGTATGTTGTGTATGAGAATATGGGCAAGCTAGCTAAGTCAGGTCCAACAAAGTTGGAGAACATCGATGATGATGTGCATTGCGAATAGGCGAGCGCCTTGGCACCAAGTGCAGCACAGGGATGCATTCGAGTGTTTACACACTAGTAAGCTTTGTGGGTAAAGTGAGCAAAGGGTTATGTTTAGACTCGTGATGAAGAAGGCAGAAGGTAGTAGAATAGAGTGAGACTACTGCTGCACAGAGTGAAAAATAGTCGTACTGCGTAACTGGAAGAATCGGCCCATGACAGTTGGTATTAGAGTTTCAACTTACGACCCTCGAGAAAAAAAGCAATGGATATGAATGCATCACACACCACTGAGGTAGTTGATCACAAAAAGAGTACTAAATAGTGCTTGGATGCGCTCGATGGGTAAAGTACTAGGTTATGTGACGCTGTTGAGACCCTTGAGGAAACGTTCGAGACAGCAGAGGCAGACATCTGCAAACTGAACATCCAGCTGGATGAGAGTCGGATGATGTGCACAGCAATGACTGATGATGTTGCAATCCTTCTCGATCTGCAAGAAGAAATGGAAGCCATAACACTTTAGTTGCGAATACTTCAGCGTGTAGTTGGTAATGGGCAAGTCCCTGCACAAGAGTATGTACCTAGGCTTAGAATTCCAGAACCGCTTACCTATGGTGGAGTGCGCAACCCGAAGAAAGTCGAGAACTTCTTGTTTGACATGGAACAATACTTTTTTGCCGCCAATAGTCAAGACGGGGAGAAAAGGGTGACGACAAGCCACCCTTTGGGCTGCAAGGAATGGATGTTAGAAGCCCTTATCTTAGGCGTCGGACGCCAATGATTTGAGAAAGCCTTAGCGAATATGCAAGGCATTGAACAGAGCTGTACAGAATTAGGAGGGACGTGTTAGTCCCTATCTTAGGCACCGCCGCCAATGACATGAGTTCCTTAGTGAATGGGCAAGGCGTGTGCAGAATTTGAAGATTGAGCTATTGAGCTCTGGCGCAATGCACCAATGATTTGAGAACCTTTGCAAACATGTAAGGTACGAGTTGAGTAGAAAACTGAGTTGTGTCATATATGTTCCTAGGGAGAACCGTGTTGTGTCTTTACGAAGAGATTAAACATAGATGACAAAGAAGCACCAAGGTTCCAAAAACTCAGAAGCTTTGAGCAAGAGAGCATTGGGCTCAAAATTTGTCCAAGTTGAGAGTTAAATATGGATTTTAATTCGATATGTGATAGATTGGCACTATGAACATATGATTCTGTTCAGTCGAGGAACTAATGCTTCAGGCATAGGGTGAAGATTGGACAAAATATAATGTGAGTTTTTTTTTTTTGTGGTGCCGCAATGTACGGTTGGTTAGGAGATAACCACACCCGATGGGGATGCACCAAACTTCTAGGAGGGACAAACCTGAATTCTTATATGTTGGCATTGTTTCGAGGAGGTCAACACCTTTGAGTGGAAGAGGGTGTCACAGATGGATCTGTGCACTTGTGTTAGAGGACATTTCATTAGCAACAACCAATCAGTATGGGATGGCTTATCAGCGATAACTAGTCATGTGGAATGGCTTGGTTTTGAGTTGATTTAGCATTGTTGATTCAAGGATCGATTGGCTTCAATTGGCTTGAGAGTCGAAAAGAGTGAGGTTGTGCAGGATCTGTGCACATGTGTTGGAGAACATTGCGTCAGCAACAACAGTCAATATGGGGTGGCTTATCAGCGATAACTGGTCAGTATGGGATGTTTTGGTTCTGAGTTGATTCAACGTTGTTGATTTATGGGTCGACTAGCTTAAGAGCCTAAAAGAGCGAGACTATGCATGATGCATAACAGTTGAAGTAGAGATCTCGTATACAAAATTCTTAGTATAGTCCATGTCAACGAGGACGTTGACAGAATTGAGTAGAGGAGTATGTCACTGATCGTACCTTAGCTTAACGCTAATATCCATGACCATCGGAGATGACAGGTGAAGTTGGCTTGACATGAGATTATAGGTGGCCGTAATGACAGCAACTTCATATAATGAGCAGAGAACCTTAACAACAGAGTTTGGAAAAACCGTTTTACGGAGAGCTTCTTTAAGGAGTTAGGAAGATTTTTATCAAGGTAGACGACAAGCGGAGTCCATTTGGTTATGAAATGTAAGGGCCGAAAGCAACAGTGGCATGCAGTTGCATTGTCGTAATTTTAGAATATTGTAAGGGTAATAGCTCTTCGTTCAAGTATCTATTGGGGATGAAACTTATTAAACTTCATATTGAAAATGTTAGCTGCGCTACGGATCAAACGGAGCATCATTTGGAGTTTGGGAACACCGATTATGAAAGTTATGAGTCATCGGCCAAAAGACGTCTATTGGTATCACTTGGGTTATTTCTCCGCATCTATTAGAAGGGAGGCATGCTTGGTGAGCAGTCAGCCAGCCTCTTCTGTGCTTCTGTCCTGACAAAGAAGCAGCATACGTGCTAAGCTTATGCACTAAATGACCAATCCTTAGGGGCCATGGGGGCAACTAAAAGCCTGCTTTAAGTACCTCAAGAAAGAGCTAAAGTACTCGTTTGAGTTCAGGAACTCTTTGAGCAGCGTTGGCTTTCAGGGCCTTCATTGGGCACCCGAAAGAGGCCTAAGGTTACCGATAGAGCATTTCTAAGCCCGAGGGCTACGCTAAAGATACAGTAACACTTCTAGGCCGAATGAGCTATCGAGGAAAATACTCTAAAGGCTTCGTATGCTAACTCGTGCACATTGTCTATGGGTTCTAGCCTTACCACGAGGTCTGTTGGCTAGAAATACGGTTATGGGACGACACCATATGGTTGGGCAAATATGACAAGATGACGTTGTCGTTGGAACGAGTATGCTATGAAGGCACTTCAAACTAGCCATGGATTATTAGTTGGCCCTGCTTGGGCGAGGCCCTAACGAAGAGCATTGCAGCACGCAATTAGATAATATGCCAGTAAGAAGGGACGAGTACAAGGATTTTGTTGTGGGGCAATGTAAATGACCCTCAATGCTTTGGATGAAGCTAGGAGGGCTCCTATCTATCGTGTATGCTTCGAGAAAACTATATGTTGTGCATGAGCATGCAGGCAAGCTAGATAAGTCAGGTCCAACAGAGTTGAAGAACATCGATGATGATGTACATTGCAAATAGGCGAGTCCCTTGGTACCAAGTGCAGCGCATAGATATGTTCGAGTATTTACACGCTAGTAAGCTTTGTGGGTAAAATGAGCATCAGGTTATGTATAGACTTGTGATGGAGAAGGCATAAGATAGTTGAATAGAGTGAGACCACTACAGTACAGGATAAAAAATAGTCATGCTGTGCGACTGAAAGAGTCAGCTCGTGACACAGGGTGTCAGCGTTATTAATGTTGTTGGCATGTGAAGGACATTTGGGGATGCGCGTGGCATGTGCTGTCTGCATTAATTACTTTAAAAAATGTTTTCTGCATTTCAACTTGGTTGTGCCACGTGTTCGCTTTACAGACAGCTCAGATCATGTGATTTGAAATCAACGGTAAGGATGAAGCGGGGCCTCATCTATATAAACTTAGTGCCCGCCCACCAGGCCCCTTTTTCATTTGTTCATTTGCCTTGAAAATTTCAAAGTGTTATGGTAAAAGAAAACCATAGAATCAGAGAATTCAACGAGCTTGGAATCCGATTTGCTGTTCGTGGAGTGCATTAGGTAAAGTTGTAGAGTTTGTTGTGTACTATTTCGTGTATCTTCTTTGTGTTTTTCCAAATTCTTGTCTTGGTCACTATTTCTGTAATTTTCTCTGGCGACTTCAGAAATTTCTCCATTTGAACAAAGAAAAATAGCAATGTCGTCCGAACACGATGATTCACATAACCAGTCAGCCACTGCTGCTGACCCTAAGATCAAGGGTAAAGCTTTATCTTCGTCTAAAAGTCAGGACGAAGTTGATCAAAGACCAACTGTTTCTAGTCCCTCCTAGCCCCTGGCCCTGAGGTCATCAGTCTGGGTTCATCGCCATTTATGAGTTGGCGATGCAACAAGGCCTTCGCCTATCGTTGCACTCCTTTTTTCATGAGGTTTTGCACAATTTCAACTTGGACCCATGTCAGATAACGCCAAATGGATGGGCTAGAAGGTGGCTACGTTCTTATTGTGGAAGGTTGCTGATGTTGGAGGAGATTTATCCTTAAAGAAATTTGAATCAATTTATCGGCATTGCTAGTCTAGTGGTTGGTTTAACATATCTCCCCATCCGGGCCAAAAATAGAGAACGGCTACCGATAGTCCCAACAAAGTTCACAACTGGAAGGAGAGATTCTTCTTTGCATGGGGATTGGGAATTTAGGCTGGAGGAACCCCTCTCCAATATTTCCATTTCTCGTCGCTTTGGAGAACTTGGTATATCTTACTGTCTTATGTGGTTTATAATCCTCGCTCCTGACTCAATAATTCGTTTATCTTTGCAGATTGTGGAAAGCATCCAATCCTGAAGAGAGACCAATGTGATTTGAGGTTGAAGTAGGCCAAAGTTCGTGTACTTGACAGCGACTTCAGGAGCCTTAGCAACCTACTCAAGGATCACAGCTTACTAATTTGTTTTGAACTAATGGGTAAGCCTCATGACTCGAAATATGTAAAAGTTGTGTCAATAATTATTCTTGGCATTCTGAGTCTTGGTTATTATTGCAGCTACGTTTTCTTTCAAGAGAATCACCCGCATTTTTCTTTGTCGAGGGTGAGGATGAATCTAGTATGGTAGCCCAGCCTTCGTTTCAAGAGGTTCAGGATGCGATACCTCTCCAGGAGATACCTCTCCAAGTTCTTACCATCCTGATTCTAGACATGACTACCTCTCCCCCACCTCTGCCTCATATCTCCCAACAAGACAAAGAGAAGAAGATCACAAAGGAGACGGACGAGGCCCTTGGCCAGAAGAGGAAGACTCCAGAGGCTAGAGATGGGCTTTTGATGGATGCTTGGAAAACCAGGCAGACTGAGAAAGCTCGCCACACCTTGTTGAACGCTACAGAAGGGGCTACTGATGTTAGGAACTCTTCTTCATCATCCAACCGATTGGAGCGCGTGAGCATCACCTCTTACCATGGAGAGCTGGATTTTGCTATGATGGAGATGCTCTTCGTAACCCCAACGATGGCCGTGGTGAGTGTCCACAATTATTGGACCTCGTCATGGAAGAAAGCCGCTAAGAAGGCCTCTACAGACGATCTCCTACAACTGGAGGAGATGACTGCAGCTCGAGGGCTAATTTTGAACAAAGAAGTATACAGTGCCCTTGCTGGCTTTTAGGACAAGTTTAGCAAGGAGGAGGCCAAGTCAAATAAGATCTCCGAAGATTTGAATGTGATGAGTGATGAGAAAGCCAAGATGAATTCAGAGAATGAAGCCCTTCGATTTAAATAGGATGCTTTGGTGGCTGCTTAGACCGATTTGAAGGCCAAGTACGAGGTCGAGTTGAAAGAAGCACTTGAGAACTTGAAGCAGGCCCCGGGGCAGAAAAAGACTGCCGAGGCCACGTAGAAATTGGTCGAGGACTATGTGTTCACTGCTGAAAGTGATGTTGCCACAGCCAATAGTAACTTTGAGGCTATGGTTGCTGAAAAATATAAACAGCTGGCCGATGCTAGAAAATAGGCGGTGAAGGTGAAGATGGAGTGGGCCGAGGTTGTGATGTCTTATAATGAGGAGTTCTCAAACACACCTGAGTATTTACGCCTCGCCAATCTCTTTATGACGGTCAATGGAGAACGATTGGTTGAAAGGATTGGGGAGGCTTGCCCAGAATGGGACATTTTATTCCTAAGGCAAGCTCCTGCCAACCCTCCATCTCCAAAGGATCCCGTCAGCTGCCGAAGTCCCAACTTCTGCCGAATCTCAAGCCTAAGGCGAAGCCCACACTACTTCTCCTATCATAGAGGAAGGCTCCCAATGTATCGACCTTGGAGAGGCGGTGAAGCAGTAGGACTTGCATTTTTTCATTTTCTGTGTTTGTATTCACTCCCAGTTTATCAATGAAACCTATTTATACTATTTTTCATGCATAATTTCCTTATATATTTTGAATAGCAGAAACACGTAGTCAATAAATTTCCATACTTGTGATGAGACTATATTGCATAGGATATTATCCGTAAATGACAAGCCTTCGATGGAAGTATTAATGGTGTAGCATTTTCACTAAATCTGAATTTGAGGTGTTGTCTTCCAAGGCATTAATGGCGTAGCCATTTTGCTGAATCTGAAGAGTTGGATCTAAATTTAAGGAGTTGTCTTCCAAGGCATTAATGGCGCAGCCTTTTCGTTGCCCAATGAGTTGACAACATTACTATTTGGATAAGCTGGAGGAAGTGCGTGGCATATGGCGGTCCACCTATCTATTAATAGCCTTATTTAATATCTTGTGTTTTCCATGCAGCCCTTATACATATCCCATGGGTCTTCTATTTAAAGTTTCACTCGTCTAAAGTTCCTCTGAATTCAAATACTTCATTTCGATGGCAATAACTTTTCCCAGTGGAAGAAGCAAAGAGGGTTTCCCTGCAAATTACTCAATTGGTAACAGCATTCTACTTAAGCTTTTCTTTAGGGGTGAGGCCAAGAGTTTTTGTTTTAGTGACCAGTTATGCCTCCACAAATATCCAGTCATGCTCCAGATCTGATGTGTGTTTTGGATGCCACGGAAGAGGTTGGACCTCATAGTCTTAGCGGAAATATATCAAATGGTACCTCTACGATGGACATCGATGTTGATTATATATATTTTGATGATTCTGATTTGAATGACGAGGTTGGGAGCTATCTCCCGAAGGTGTCAACGGCATTTTTTTAGCAGTATGGCCTAATTAGTCACCAAATCAACTCATATGGTGATCATCATAGTGATATCATATTTGGGAGACTCTCTATCATGGTAAAGTCAGACTTATGTTGCTGATGAAGCTCTATGACAAAGCATAAGTGGTCTCGAAGACTAGAGAATAGTTAGATAGGCAAGGGCCCCTTTCCAGTGCCGAACCTAAAGAGGCAGCGAGGGTAGTAGGATGGTGTTTACGTTTCTTTTAATTTACTTTGTAATCTAGACTTCGGTAAATAAAAGGTCAACTCAACTATCATTTACTGTGTTACTGCCTCGCCAGTTTTATTACCGAAGTTGAAATGCATATTCTAACAATTGTCTAACATGTTCACTCGTCGAAGTTAATGATATGGCCTAACGATGGAGTTGAAGACCAATTGTTGAGATGATCTCGCGAGTTATGTTGAGGCTTTGATCAGAGCCTGAGGTGCTCTTTGCGCATGACGAAGGCTGAAAACGTAAGTTTTGCGCATGGCAGGTACAAGTCCCTAAATGCATTTAAGTCATGCATCTTTTATATTTTTCTAGGGTTTTCAAGAATGTTGCTCCTCTACAGGTGTCTCTTATTTGTCGGTTCAAATTATGAGTTCTTCATTAACGACTGGAATCAGGTGCTGAGCCTATATAAACTCCTACTATCTATCATTGCTTTCCTTCACCTTTTTCCTCTCTCCATATTTTTGGAACTCATTGTCTTTACCAATGGGCAACTTTTTATTCTCCAAAATTCTGGTATTCAAAATAGATGGTGAAGAAGATGATGGCGGGAAAAATGACTCATTCTTTGCAACTTTTGATATCAGGTGCGGTGCTAGTCTCAGTTGCCACTGCCCCATTAGTGTCAGAAATGGCCATGGGTACCTCATCCTCTTTTCTTTTTGTAGAATCCCTACTTCTGTCAGAGAGTGTCCAACGACAAGAGAAATGAAATGAAACTGTTAAGGATAAGGCAAGGACCGTGCGCCAAAGAGGGATACAGGAGATGAAGGTTTATATGAGATGCAGGGAAGAAACGATGAGGCACTGGGGCTGGGCAAGGTCGAGTGCTGACTCATCCTCTAGAAACTGAATGATCAACTCAACTTCTTCGAAGATGGACCGAACACATTAACATTGGGTCCCGTCAGGATGAGTTGGATCTGATAATTTTGGGTATGCTACCGGCTCCATCAGTGACGATGGCAGCTTCTGTCCATAAGTATTAGACTTCCACCTGAGAGAAGATGGTAGACCAAGAAAATTTGCCAGATATGGTGAAAATGGCAGAGATGAGCACCGTTTGAAGCCATGTACTTAACTATAAGTTATACAAGGTATTGGCGGGCCACGCAGAGTTGAAGGCCATGGATTCTAAGGACAATGATGAGTTATGCTCGAAGAATAGGATCCTCTATTCTACGCTTTCTCTTTCTGACGAGGCTAGAGCACATGCTGAGTACAAGTTGATGAAATTCGAAACAATTCAAAGGGTTTGTATCGACACCCAGAGGCTGGCCAAGCTGAAATCAAAAGTGTGCGAAGATATGGCCTATGCTATGCACAAAGAGTTAGTTGAGGCCTTGACGGAGCTCTCGAAGGCAAATAAATCATTGGCTAAGTTAGGGGCCTCTAGTTGTGCTGACCCTAAAGAGTTGGTAGGGCCGTAGGATCATTTTCTGTGTGTAATTTCTCTATTTGTGTCGTTACAGCAAAAGTATTAATGAAAAGTGTTATTGTTTTGCTTTACTCGTGTTTGCGTGCGTTAAATATCTTTACCCAGCGAGTTAAGGAGTTGGCCGCGAACTACATTCTCTCACTGCATTGCTTTCGTTCTTTGCATGTATATGCATTAAATTTTTACCCAGCGAGTTAAGGAATTGGCTGCGAATCATAATCTCTCACTGCATTGCCTTCGTTGCTTGCATATATACGCTAAGTTTTTACCCAGCGAGTTAAGGAGTTGGCCGCGAACCACACTCTATCGCTGCTTTGCTTTCTTTGCTTGCATATATACACGTTAAGTTTTTACCCAACGAGTTAATGAGTTGGCCAAGAACCACACTCTCTCGCTGATTTGCTTTCTTTGCTTGCATGTATATGCGTTAAGTTTTAACCCAGCGAGTTAAAGAGTTGGCCGCGAACCACACTTCCTCGCTGCTTTGCTTTATTTGCTTGCATGTATATACGTTAAGTTTTTACCCAGTGAGTTAAGGAGTTAGCCACGAACCACACTCCCCTGCTGCTTTATTTTCTTTGCTTACATGTATACGCGTTAAGTTTTTACCCAACAAGTTAATAAGTTGGCCGTGAACCACACTCCCTCGCTGCTTTGCTTTCTTTGCTTACATGTATAAGCGTTAAGTTTTTACCCAGTGAGTTAAGGAGTTGACCGCGAACCACATTTTCTCGCTGTTTTACTTTCTTTGCTTGCATGTATATGCATTAAGTTTTTACCCAGCAAGTTAAGGAGTTGGCCGCGAATCACAGTCTCTCGCTACCTTGCTTTCTTTGCTTACATGTATACGCGTTCAGTTTTTACCCAGCGAGTTGAGAAGTTGGCCGCAAACCACAATCTCTCGCTGCCTTACTTTCTTTGCTTGTATGTATACGCGTTAAGTTGTTACCCAGCGAGTTGAGGAATTGGCCGCAAACCACAGTTGCTCGATGCCTTGCTTTCTTTGCTTGCATGTATATGCGTTAAGTTTTTGCCTAACAAGTTGAGGAGTTGGTCGTGAATCACACTCCCTCCCTGTCTTTCAATTGAGATGAGAGAATCTTAACTTAAAAACATCTTAACTTTATTGGAATAGTACTGCGGCTAAACAATGCTGAAAACAAAACTGACATGTGCCTTGGCACTAATAAAAATGAAACCTATGCCTGGTTCAGGTCCGAGAAGTCTATGCACACCCTCCACTTGCAGTTATTTTTCCTTACCAACATGAGGTTAGATACCCAATGGGGATATACCGCTCTCCGGATGAATCCGTTGGCCAGCAATTTATCTACTTCCTCATTTTCTATATCTTGGGACGCATCTTGAGATCCACCTTCACTGGAAATGTCTCCAACTCCTCCGTCGACGAGGCTAGTGAATATGGGCATATGATCCAAGGGTCGAGGACCATGTCCTCATCGGTCATTTCGAGATCAATATCCATCAGTTCTGTTTGTATAATCATGACTAAAAGGATAGCATCTTCGCGCTTTACTACCTTTCAAAGCGTATTCATGTAGCATTCTCGCCTCTTTCTGATTGCCTCGAACTTTAGCAACTCAGCCTAGTGTTGGAAACTTCATCGCCAAGTGATGGATAGAGGTTACTGCATGTAAATCCTTAAGCGCGGGCCTGCCAAGGTGTGATAGGTGGAACGAGTATCCACCACCAAGAATTCCATGAAATTCTTTAAGTAGCACGGGAGCTCTTTGAAGTCCATTGAGAGGGTTATCCTTCCTCGTAGGACGAGGCTATCTCCCTTGAAGCCAAAAAATGGTTCTAATATGGCTGTCAGCTCATGGTCTATATCTATTTGGTCGAACGCACTACTAAATAGGATATTGACGACGTTGCCATCATCGACCAACATTTATCCTAGCCCATTCCTGGAAACAATGGTACGAATTACTAAGGCGTAGCAATGGAGGTAGTGGACACCAGCGTCATCTTCCTCCATAAATACGATAGGCGGGGCCCTGTGTTGGTGTCCATGAACCTGTCAGCTTCTACTGGTTCTTCCTTTGCTGCCTTAGCATAGTTTCACCGTGAGTTCATCGTATGACCTCCAACATAAGGGCCTCCAATTATAGTGTTGATCTCACATACTAGGAGGCTCTCGTAGGTCCATCTTGGCAGATCTTATTCTTATTGTTCTTTCTGTCATTGCAGAAAGGTTTATCGTCCTAGAGCCGAGGCACAGGTCTTCGCCCTTGGTTAGGTAGTCCTTGACGTCCTCGACCTGGTCAATCTTCTTTCATTGTCATTGATTTTCTCAATCAATCAGTTCTCGAACGTCAAAACAGTCTTCTATGTTGTGTACCCCAGTCTGGTGTTGTGGCAGAACTTGGAATGAGGATTAACTGGTTGGAGAATCACCACGTGCAGCACAGTTAGGGGGACCAGGATAATCTTCGTTTGATTGAACCTCCGATAACGATTAGTACGAGGCTTAAGGGAGCGATGTCCTCGAAAGCAGTTGTTATAAGGCTTAGGAGAGCATCTTCCTTCCATGTGGTAGTAAACTACTTTCTCTCTTTTTGCCTTTACTCTAATCTCTATCTTTTCTTTAGACCAGATTTCTCGTTGGATTGGATCTACCAGTTGAGTATAGGTCTTATGCTGGTTATTTTGGACGTCTCTCCAAAAAAAGGTGCGCATGTGGAGCTCAATTACCAGTGTGTCTAATACCTTGTCATCAGTGACGTTCTATATTTTGTTGATGACACTGTTGAACCTCTAGAAATAACTTTTCACCGATTCTCCTTCCCTCTGTCGAATGTCATGGAGCTGGGCGATGTCTGCTATCATTGTTCAATTGCCCAATGAAAGTATTGATGAATTCTTGCTTGAGTTGCAGCCAGCTCTTGACGCTCCCTAGGTTTAGCTTGTTGTACCACCTCTTCGCATCGGAGACGAGGATGGTGTGAAAATTCTGGCACTTCAACATCGGGATATAACCCTGAAGCCTCATCTTATACACATTGATGTGATCTGTGGGATCACCTCCTCCGTTATACTTTTCCATAGAAGGCATTTTGAACACAACCTAGCCTTCAATTTCTTAGAGAACATGAGGTTCTCGTCATCTTCGTCGAGGTCGCACTCCAATTCTTGCCTTTCATTCTGGAGCCTCACATTTATAAACTTTGGGTCCCTTCTTACTTCTGGACGGGCCTTGCTATGCTCGTTGCACCTACTGTGCACCAATTAGAGAGCCACCATAGATGATCCAACCTCCAATCTGTTAAATACATGATAGACGTGACCGACTGGTTTTTCTATACTAGAAGAGGTCTCCCATTCTGGTTGTCGTGAGAGGGCTTTGGATTCACGTTCCGATAGTTCTGACCATCTGATACTGGCACTTCTTCCTGAGATCGACGGCTTTCGATAGAACCGGATCTCGAAGGGCTCCTCCAGTTGTGGTTGTGCTTGTGTCCAGATTGAAGAGACTGATTCTCCAATCGCTCAAGCATTGCCTCCATATGGGTATTATCCCTTTTCAGGTCCACGATGTCTTACTTAGTCGTTCACTTATGTCGCTATCTTTTTCTTCTGCAGCAAGTTATGTAATGGATATCTTGAACACTCTCCTACCACTGGTCAGTGTGGTGGGACTCAACTTCTTCTTCCTGAGATCTGTTTATCACCATGCTCTTCCTGGTAGAAAACTCGTTTTTACCACAAATTTATTGGTTATGTAACATACTTTCAATTTCCACAGACGGTGCCAATCTGTTGACTTCAAAATCTGCAATATCTACATGTCAATAGATCTCCAGTCAATCATCTTCCAGCCTGTATGTTACCTGCACACTAAAAAAAATTGGTAGGCACCAAGATCACTAGAAAAAAAAGGTTTGGTGATCATTGGTACTCTAATGATCAAGTCAACTGTTGGTATATAAAGTAATATGTATATACCGATAGGGGTATTTGGGTGTAGGAAAGACAAGTAAGCAAAAAATTGAGCAGAGTTTAAGGGTGAGAATAATGCGTACCTTAGAACAACATGAGATATTGTATTTATGGTTTCAGAGTTCTAATTGATTTAGGTAAACAATCAATTATATATCTAATCGGATCCTCATTCCTTATAGGATAAGGGTGATTGGTTGGCAATGCAATTTCCTAGATTTTTGCCCTTATTTGAGTTGATTCTCATTATCACGTTGCCTAATCTTTATGTGTAACACCTCAAGTCCATAAACTCTAGACTTAGAAATGTTAGCATTTAATTAGCATTAAATAAAAATCATAAATGCGGAAATTGGTTAAAAGTTGTCATTATTATATTTTGAGAATACGTATATTTTCAATAATATTAATTAAAAGCAATAATTTGCATAATAAATTTTATGCCCAAATTCATTATTGAATAAACACAATAATTGCAGAAAACTTCATAGTTTGACTATATTAAAATAAGTAAAATAATAGTATTCCAAAGGCATTAATCGGCCTAATGCAACTTATTTCTGAAATAATAAAAAAAATAAAACTTTAATTTAAACAATACTTAGTCTGTCTCGTCCCAAGCAGTCGTCTCGAATCATTTAGCTCTCATCATCTAAAAAGTGGAGAATATGGGATGAGCTAACGCCTAGTAAGTAAACCTCATGCACATGATGCATGCTTATGATATGCATTGGTTTCAAGTATTTTTCTAGAATATGTATTCCATCTTTTCTTATCATTTAAAAACTTTAACATTGTGAGCTCACTTTTGTATATCGCCTATCTAATCAGTTTGCAGTGGCCATTATTAATTGGAACCCGTTCCATCTACCGCTAGTACCGTAAAGCGGTTAAACATTAAACATTAAACATTATCATTCGTCGGGTGCGCCGGTCCCCCACGCCCCATTTTCCACTCACACCTTTCATGGCATAGGCGAATACCATTTCATTTATAAAATTTGAGATACATATCATTTTTGAATAAAATACACTTTACAATATTACCATTGAAAACTTTACTTCATGCATGCTTATGGATGCATTAACTTAATTACACATGCAATAATATGTCACATGAATATTAATAATTTATATTGCGATTACAAAATGATATGTTCAGATAATAATATAACACATTTAGACAATTAACATAGCATTCTACAAATGAATACTAGGTGAGTTTACTTACTTGGATCTTTATACACGTTTTAATTAGCAAATGGAGATGTTCCGAGCTGCCCACGAAGTCAACGTGCCAAGAGTCCTGAGTCATTAAAATAAAATCTATATATATCATTTATTTTTACTATTGTTATAATAGCTTACTATATATTGTCTTATCGTAAGTACTACTTTAATATTATAAATTAAAAGAGTACTAGCATCAAGTAATTAAATTTCTTTCGGTAAATAAGTATATATATATATATATAAAGTATAAGCACACACGGGTATGCAAATGAAGAAATTCGCCATTATACTTTAAGATTTAAATGGATACATAGACATATATAAATATATATTTATATACATACAATTTTAAGCAAATGCATACACGGTTAAGCAAGTGAGAAAACACACCAATATTATTTAATATTCACATGGATACATAGAGGTATATATGCATCTGTGGGTATATGTATATATCTATACTATAATATAAGTGTCTATGGTATGTTTACTATTCACCCTTCAACCAACGCGACATCGTTTTCATGTAGTTTTAGTCTTAATTTTGTCCAAATCTCACTATTAGTACTATAAGTTTGTTTAACTTGTTAAAAAGGCTGCCTTTGTTGACTTTTCTTTATTTTTTGGAAGCCGTCATTTTCCCAAAGCTTTTTACCTTTTTATTTATTATTTGTTTAAATCATTTGATTTGTTTTCTCTACACGTGCGCAACTTTTGTTGACTTTGTATCTTGGTTTGTTTTATTCGTTTTTTTCCTTCGTTGTCGAGACTGGAAAATATTTTTTCGGTTTACTTGTCGAGTGACTCGAACATATTTCCTGTCTGGTATTTTATCATTTGATTATTGTTGAGTCACTTGACTTAGAAGATTTTTTTATTATTAGATTTGGTTTCTGTTGTTCTTGACTTCATAAACATATTCCATTTTGTATTTATATTAATTGTTAAATTTTATGTTTTGGTTATTGTTTTTTTTATGTAGATAATTTAATAATTCAGTATTTTCAACTTTTAATTTGTTTATGTCATTGATAATTTAGGCATCTATATATTTTTTTGACTCTAGCATTTGTGATAAGATTTTATATTAAATTATATATGATATAAAATTATTTTATGTTATATGAAATTATGATTATTGATTATAAAATTTTTTTTTTTTGGGTGGACATTTTCATGATCGAATATAAAAATAAAATAAAAATTTTTTTCCCCACTTTGCTCACGCAAAAATTATTATTATTATTTTTTTTATAGAGAATTTGATGACAAAATATAAAAATGAAAAAATAAATAAATTTTTTTTTAAAAATTTTTCCCACTTTGTCATTATAATTTTGTATTTATATTAATTGTTAAATTTTATGTTTTAGTTATTGTTTTTTGCATGTAGGTAATTTAATAATTTAGTATTTTCAAGTTTGAATTTTTTTGTTTGATTGATAATTTAGGCGTCTATATATTTTTTTGACTCTAGCATTTATGATAAGATTTTGTATTAAATTATATATGATATAAAATTATTTTATATTGTATGATATTGTGATTATTGATTGTAAAAATTATATTATTTTTTTTTAGGTGGACATTTTCATGACAGAATATAAAAAAAAAATTTATATTTTTGTTTCCCCATTTTGCTCATGCAAAATTATTATTATTAATTTTTTTTATGGACAATTTGATGACAAAATATAAAATTAAAAAAATAAAAACATTTTTTATTTTGAAAATTTTCTCAACTTTGCCGAGTAAGTCGGCAAAGTGGGAAAAATAAAAACATTTTATTTATCTCACTTTGTCGAGTAACTCGGAATAGTGGGAAACATTGGAAACATTTTTATTTTTTACTTTTTGTATTTTTGTGGGCTTTTAGGAATTTTTTTTTTTTTATTTACAGTTTTAGTTCACATCCTTTTCCTTTTATAACAAATTTCCCATTATTTATTTTTTTCCTCATCTCTGACCTTTAAACTTTTTTTTATATTTAATTTGTCTAGCTTTTTGAATGAAAAACAAAAAACTAATAATAACAAAATAAAATTAAAATATACATTAAGTCTTGCAACTTTTAAAAAGTAGTCCAATTTTGTGTTCACAAATTTTCCTTTTTTTAAATTATTATTTTTTTTTTCCATTTTTCTCACTTTGCCGAGTGACTCGGCAAAGTGGAAATATTAAAAATATTGTAGTTATCCTAGATTGGCGATTGTTAAATTTTTTGTTTTGGTTATTGTTTTTTGCATGTAAGTAATTTAATAATTTAGTATTTTCAACTTTGAATTTTTTTTTTGATTAATAATTTAGGCGTTTATATATTGTTTTGACTCTAGCATTTATGATAAGATTTAATATTAAATTATATATGATATAAAATTATTTTATATTGTATGGTATTATGATTATTGATTATAAAAATTATATTATTTTTTTTTAGGTGGGCAATTTCATGACAGAATATAAAAAAAAAATTTATATTTTTTTCCCCATTTTGCTCACGTAAAATTATTATTATTAATTTTTGTTTATGGACAATTTGATGACAAAATATAAATATAAAAAAAAAAATTTTTTTTTCAAATATTTCCCACTTTGTCGAGTAACTCGGCAATGGGGGAAAAATAAAAACATTTTAGTTATGGAAAAAAAAAATTTTTTATTTTATTTTTTTTTGTGGGCTTTTAGGAATTTATGTATTTTTTTTTTTTTTAATTTGCAGTTTTAGTCCACATCCTTTTCCTTTTATAACAAATTTTCCCATGAATTTTTTTTTTTTTTGTCATCTCTGACCTTTAAATTTTTTTTTATGTTTAATTTGTCTAGCTTTTTAAATAAAAAACAAAAAAACTAATAATAATAAAATTAAATTAAAATGTACATTAAGTCTTACAACTTTTTAAAGTAGTCCAATTTTGTGTTGACAATTTTTTCTTTTTTTAACATATTTTTATTTTTTTCCATTTTCGCACTTTTTTGAGTGACTCAGCAAAGTGGAAATATTAAAAATATTTTAGTTATCCCAGATTGGCGAGTAACTCGGCAATCTAGGAAACATTGGAAAACAAAAATTTTTTTAATTTTTTTATTTTTATGGGGTTTTAGCAATTTATTTATTTATTTGTTTGTTTGTAATTTGCACTTTTAGTTCACATCATTTTCATTTCATAACAAATTTAACCATGACCTTTTATTTTTTTTGGCCATCCCCGACCTTTATATTTTGTTACAGATTTTACTTTGGTTTTGTTGAATAACTCTAACAAAAATACAAAAAATTAATATTTTACAAAAAATTATCAACTAACTCGACTTTTTGTTAACTGGATTTTAACGAAAACATTAACAAAAATTAGAACATGAACAAATGAGAAATTATATATATGTATTTTTTTATAAATGTCAGGCATTTAATTTTGTATTCATCATATCATTTCTAATGTAATAATCAGCTTTTATTATTGTTAATAATGATTGTCAAATTTAGTACGAATTTGTTCTGTTTGTGTAATTTGTTTTCTCGATGAACTCGACAAAATGAAATGTAGTTTCTCGATTTCCTGGACTAATTAGCTGTCAATATTTCTACTTAAATTTTTGCTTTTCTTGCATTTTGCAATTATTATGTTGTATAATTTTATTTCCCACACTAGCCGCAATGTTTGACTTGAAAATTTGTCTATAATATCTGGTCTTCATTTTGTAATAGATGCATATTTTTTTATATTAGTAAATCTTTCCAAGTTACGAGGTAATTAAGAAAAATGATTAAACTCAATTTATTCAAAATGTTACCCAATTCTTAACACGTGTACTCATTTAGAAATTATAACTTACTTGTTTTTCAGTTTTTTTCATTTCTTTGTCCTTATCTTTGTAGTTATTATTAATAACATATACAATTTTATGTACATCTAAACCATCCACTTATTATAAATATACGATGTTGTTTTGGCAGTATAATTTTATATATTTCCTTTGTTTTATTTGTACGAGACATATATATACAGTTTTTGCTTCTTTTCTATTTTTTTTGTTCTCAGCCTTGCTCTTTTATTTCTACTCTCATCAAACCCTAGAATTTTGTTGAATTCCTCTTTTTCTTACTTGAAATCATTGTAGCTTGTTACTTGTATTCGAAATTATAATTCCCATCTCCTTTCTCCACCTATTGAGTTTGAGTATAGATTGTAGAAGGTCTGATATTCATTTTTTTGATTTGATCAGTTCTTCATCAGTGGTTTTATAGCAAGTTCCCAACTTCAATTTATAGGTATGTAATTATTCACTGATAGAAATTTGAAGTTAATTATTATTTGTGTTATTTGGTTTATTTTTTCATTATATCTTTATTAATAAGTATTTTTTTTTATATCATGTATTTACAGGCTATAGTAGAATATTACAATTTTAACCAATAAGAATTTTTTCCCTGTTGCTTATTACATCTATGTACTAATCTTATTCTTATTTGTGTTAATAATGTTTATAGTATATATTTTTATTTTTGTACATTGAATGAGACTAATTTTTATATTTATTGTATGATAAAATATATTAGATGACAGGTGAAAAATTTGTTGACTCAAATAAAGAACAACAAAACAAGAAAAGAAGACAGATGTATGCTCAGCATACACAATATAAATCTAACAAGAAGATTCAAAAAACAAGGATTCAGTTACTTGAAGATATTGAGTTGAATGATGTCAATTCAATAGGTATTTTACAATTATCTGGTGAGCTAAGGTTTTTTTTTTTATTTTATGTTTTTCCCATTATGCACATTTTTTTTTCATTTATTTATTTATGTTGTTTTCATTTGTCATATTTTTTATAGCTGAAGAATTGAATGAAGATGGACATGAAATTTCTTTGATTGACTCTAACAATTTAGAAGATGGTGGCGTAGAAAGCAATATTTATTATGAAGAACATGAAAATCAAAATCATGAATTCTAATTCACTCCTTATATTTCAAATATTACTATGAGACATATACCCACAGAAACTTATGTATTACGTACTCCAACAAATTGTATTCACTGTTTTGCAAAAAAGTTTGAAAAAGAAAGTAAAGGTTTTTGTTGTGCTGATGAAAAAATTAAATTGCATATCAACTGTTCTCCTTCTATTTTATATGATTTATATACTTCAAGTACAGATGAAGCATTGGATTTTAAAAATAATGTGCGAAATTATAATAACCATTTTGCTTTTACCTCTTTTGGAGTGAAGTTTGATAAAGATTTATCTAAATCTACTAACTACAAAGGTATTTATACTTTTAGAGTTCAAGGACAAGTATACCATTATATAAATCCAATTCTAAACATTGATAGTAATCCATCATATTTACAATTATACTTTTATGATACAGACAACGAAATACAAAATAGATTAAATACATGAATCAATTTTTCATCATCTTTACTACACATATTAGTAAATATATTAAAGATTAATCCATATTCTAGATTTTTTCGTTCCTTAGGTGATATTGAAAATCTTCAAACTTGCAAAATTCATATTAGATGTGATGTTGGTCTTGATCAAAGAGTATATAATGCACCTTCTGCATCTCAAGTGGCTGCAGTTTGGGTTGATGAGGACCCATCTGCAGACATAAGATATCGTGATATATCAATTTATTGTCACTTTAATAATTCACATGGAATACATTATTATTATGGATGTTATGATCCCCTACAGTATCCATTATTATTTCCCTTCGGTGAGACTGGTTGGCATGAAGGTATTGAAAAGGCAAAAAATAGTACAGTTGATATTTATAGTACAAAAGAGAATTCATTTTCTACTGAAAACATGAGTTGTGTAGCTGATATAATAGAGAAAGAAAAAAAAGGTAAAGACTACTAATATGTTTCCTCATTTAAACTCATTCAATTTAAAATTTCTTTTCATTAAATTTCTTTGCATTTTTTTGTTGTGCAGTTTACAAGAAGAATAAAAAAGGTTTATAAGTATCTTGCCGTGAATACTATTGCTTCAAATTACAGGTACGTGATACAGAAAACAATGTTTTGCTTCATGCTGGCAGACTTCTACAGCAATATGTAGTAGATATGTATGTTAAACTTGAAACAAGTCGATTAGATTATTTTCGTCAAAATCAAAGTGAAATTCGTGCTGAATTATATCAAGGAGTTGTTGATAGTGTAGAAAATGGTCAAAATAGAGGTGCACAAATTGGTCGTCAGTTATTTTACCTTCTTCTTTTGTTGGGGGTCCTAGAGATATGAAAAAAAGATATATGGACGCAATGGCATTGGTACAAAACTTTGGTAAACCTGATTTATTTTTAACATTGACATGTAACCCTAATTGGGTAGAAATAAAACAAGAGTTAAGGCATAATGATATAGGACAGAATAGACCTGATTTGACTGCTAGAATATTCAAAGCTAAATTAGAAGAACTTAAAGTTGATCTATTCAAGCACCAAATATTTGGGCCTGTTACTGCATATATTTATGTTGTAGAATTCCAAAAACGAGGACTTCCACATGCTCATTTCTTACTAATCTTACAAAGCAATGCGAAAATTAATAATATTGATAGAGTCGATTCTATTGTATCATGTGAAATTCCAGACAAAGTAAAATATCCTCACCTTCATTCTATTGTTGTTAAACATATGATGCATGATCCATGTGGTCATTTGAATCCCGATAATGTTTGTATGGATAGAAATTGTCATTGTAAGAATAAATACCCAAAGGAATATATCTCAAATACTTCTATTGGCCATAATTCTTATCCAACCTATAGACGATTGAACGATAAACGATCATTTATGATTCGAGGACATTTATTAGACAATAGATGGGTTGTACCTTACAATCCATATTTGTGTGCGAAGTTTGATTGCCATATTAATGTGGAAATATGTTCAACAGTTAAAGCTGTTAAATACCTCTATAAATATGTTTATAAAGGCTATGATCGTGTAAGTATTTCAATTAGTAATACTAATAATGAAAATCCTATTGATGAAATTGAGATATATCAAAATGGTCGTTGGATTTCTCCACCTGAAGCAATGTGGAGAATATATGGATTTGTTTTGTATGAAATGTCTCCCTCAGTTATCTCATTACAACTACATCTTGAAAATAACCACTTGATAACATATAGAGATTATGAAAATTTAGAAACAGTAATCAATAATGAATCTAGACAACGCACAATGTTAACTGAATTTTTTCATATGAATCTTTCAAATGAACTTGCAAAAACATTATTATATAAATATTTTCCAAAATTTTTTTTATGGGATGGCCAAGAGAAAATATGGTGTCGAATGAAAAAAGGAAATGTTATTGGTAGAATAGTTACATCTACTATAACTGAAGGAGAAAGATATTATTTACGTATCTTAATAAATCATATTAAAGGAGCAACTTCATTTGAAAATTTAAAATTAGTTCATGGTGTTTATTTGTCTTCTTTTCTTGAAACAGCTATGTCACTTGGTTTATTACAAGACAATAATTATTGTCAGTTTTGTTTAGATGAAGCTATTAGTTATTAAATGCCTTCTTCTCTTCGTAGATTATTTGCTACCATACTCATTCTATGTTCTCCTAATAATCCAGATGTATTATGGAAAAAATTTCACCTATTTTTATGTGAAGATTATTTATCTAATGGTATGTCTATTGCAAATGCAGAAATAAAAGCACTACATGAAATCAATTCTATATTAGAAGCAAATAATAAAAATATAAATGATTACCATCTTGTACCTTTTCAAATATATATGGAACAAGAAAACATATTAGCTAAGATTATTAATGAAGAATTAAACAATGTTATTCATGCTGACAATACTATGTATGCAAATAACTTGAATGAATATCAACAAATTGCCTATGACAAAATTCTTTCAGATGTATATAGTAATACAAGTCGTTTGTATTTTATAGATGGACCTGGTGGAACTGGTAAAACTTATTTATATAAAGCTTTGCTCTCTACAATTAGATCTAAAAATCTTATATGTTTAGCAACAGCTTTGTCAGGTGTTGCAGCTGCTTTATTACCTGGTGGACGAACAGCACATTCAAGGTTTAAGATACCACTTGAAATAAATCACAATATGACCTGTTCTGTTAGTAAGCAGTCTGCTTTAGCAAGCTTCTTTAGATTGACAAATTTGATTATTTGGGATGAAGCACCAATGGTTCACCGTTATGCAATAGAGGCTGTAGATAGAATGCTAAGAGATGTTAATGATTCTATATTACCTTTTGGAGGGAAGGTTGTTGTTTTAGGAGGTGATTTCCGACAAGTATTACCAGTAGTTCAAAAGGGAAATAAAGAAACTATCATTGGATCAAGTTTAGTCTATTATACTTATGGCCAAATTTCATACAATTACAATTGGTGCAAAATATGAGAGCTCAATTAGACCCATACTTTTCTAAGTTATTGCTTGATATAGGCAATGGAATCCAACCTAGGCACACCTGTAATATGATTACATTACCAGATGAAATAGCTATACCCTTTGATAACAAAATAGTTTCTCTAAAAGAATTGATCGAAAGTGTTTACCCAAACTTACATAATTATAGCAATGAATTAGATAAGATGATTAATCGAGTTATTTTAACTCCTACAAATAATGCTGTTGATGAAATAAATAATATTGTACTTCATCAAATTGCTGGTGAAAATGTTATATATTATAGCTTTGATGAAACGTTAGAAAAAAATGAACAAAGTATTCATGAAGATTTTCTTAATACATTAACTCCAAATGGTATTCCACCTCATGAACTTGTATTGAAACAAAATTGTCCTGTTATGTTATTAAGAAATATTAATCCATCTGAAGGATTATGTAATGGCACTAGATTAATTTGTCGTGCATTTGAGCGTAATGTTATTCATGCTGAAATATATGTTGGAGAGTGGCGTGGGAAGAAAGTTTTTTTTACCTAGAATTCCATTTATTCCACTTGAAAGTGATAAGAGTACATTTCCTTTTAAAAGAACGCAATTTCCAATTCGTGCTTGTTTTGCAATGACAATAAATAAAGCTCAAGGTCAAACACTAGATTATGTCGGACTATATCTTCCTGAACCTGTATTTTCTCATGGTCAACTTTATGTTGCATTATCTAGAGCAAAAACAAGTAAATGTATTAAAGCATTAATTATACCAAATGATAAACTTAAAAATCATTTTTGTTGTACAAAGAATGTAGTTTATACAGAAATATTAGCAATTGTGCATTCATAGTGTTTTAATTATTATTATGCATTTTTTTTTATTACAGGATTTGTACTTTCTAAACAATAGTTAAAATTGTATTCTTGAAGTATATTCTATGTGTTCTTTGAAGAACACTTGTATAAAGCTTTGATATGAATGATATTGCAGTAAATATTCTTGAAGTATATTCCATGTGTTGTTTGAATAATACTTCTACAAAGCTTTCACATGAATTATATTGCAGTCAATAAAGAGCCAGTGTACTCTTACATCTTAATTGGTGAAGGATATTGTATAGGACTTTGAAGAAAATATGTACAGAGCTTTTAAATTATTGATAGTGCAGTGAATAAATGGCCAGTCTGTTCAGATGTATAATGCTATACTTATGTATGTTTTGTAATAGTATCGATTTATAATCCAAAATAATAAAACTCATCATTTGATTTAGATAATTTTTGAATTTTTTTTACTGTTATCTGTTTTTTTATTCCTTAAAATATTATACTACAAAGAGTGTAGATTTATCAATGATTATTTTATTTTAATTTTACATTATGAATAATTTAATAAAAAATTAATAATATATTTATGTTAAATTAGTACCAATTTTTGACCGTTTATTTTTAACAAAGTGAAACATCTTTTATTATTGTATTTTTATTTTGCTAATATTCAATATGTGTATATTAGTATTATAGATATACTAAATATTATATAACACGTTGATTCAAATAAGGAATTTATGGAATATTATTAGTATACAAAAATTTTTTTCATTGCTATTAATACAATTTGTAATGATGATTATATATTAAACTTTCAAAAGCTATATTAGTCTCTATTAAATTCATTTCTATAATAGATATAGTTATAAAGTGTATTTGGTAACCAACATAATTATATGAAAAAAAATTCATATAAAATACATTATATTCATCGAATTTGAATTTTTAAAGTTTAAAACTAAATTTATCTTATTCATGATTTTATGAAACTTAATCGATTTTCTAAGAACGTAGTATTGATTGAGTTAGATGAATAAATGAAATACAAAATTTAACAAACAAATATTTAAAGTACAAATATTTAAATATTCAATGTTATCAATTTATATTTCTTTTGCCATTTAACGCGTTTTTGTACATATGTTATAAAGTCATTAGCTATTAACAATATAAAATTCTTTTTATTATTTATATGACTTTTTTTCCTCTATATTTAAATGAACACAAATCAACAGCTATAACTAAAAAATATCTAAGTATAATTTATTTCTTACTTTCATTAAATTCAGACAAATTAATACAATAAACTATAGATTACTACTTAGTCTATTCTTACATGTAATCATACCTAAGACAAGTAAAAATTTAGATCATAAATGTACAAATATCTTTTTATTGTACACATGTCAATATGATGTTTAATCTATTCATTTTCACCATACACGTATGAAAAATGTATATACATAAACATATATAAATATCTTCCAGTTGTGCTTCACCTCGTTATTCCCAATTCGGATTTCATATCCTCATCTCCAATTCTTGCATGGCTTTCCACGCATCATTTAATGCTAGACAGCTGGTCCGTATCTCCTTGAAGACACGCAATGTGTAATAAATGCTGGACCCTATCTCATCTCTAATTAATTCAAAGAAGGACTGCCTATTCTTTCATGTTTGTAACAATTTGATCCCAATTCCTTCTTTTATTTTAAATATGATTCCCATTTTCCTATTTATAGTCACAAATAGGCCTAACATCACTATTTCTCACGCATCTAACAATTCTTGACTAATTTTAACTTTGACTTAACTCCATTAAAATAATAGAAAAATTTACAGTATAAACATTGTAATTGGACACTTTAACTTTTTTGCATTATACATAAATCTTAAATAATTTTATTTTGTTTAACTTACCGAGAAGAATTTTGTACATTGTGGTTTATCCATAAATTATTAATATAAAGCCTACTTTATTATAGATTTCCTTACCTATTGTTTTATTATAGTTTCATCCATTCATTTCATAACCTCTAATAGTTTAATCTTTCACCTTAGAAAATAATAACTTCGAATCTACTCAAATCTCGTACATGCTTGAACTCTGATGACCAATTTTTTTCTTCTGTTGTAGTAGTTACTTATTTTGATTGTATATTACTAGGTAAAGCAAATTTCATATTCACAATTTAACGATCAATTTTTTATTTATTTATTTATTGTTAATTTTATAGGTTATATTTTGTTGATCGATACACAAAAATACTTAAATATATAATAACTAATTATACTTATTAAAATCTTCATAAAATTTTTTAACTCAATAATAAATTTTCGCTGTTACATTATTTTAAATAATATACATTATAATAATAAAATTTTCTTTATTTCAATTTGATAAATTTGCCTGTACTATAATTTAACATAATAGTAGAAATACTGACGTAAAATTTTGGAGTGCTTATATTAATATTTTGGAATCTTCAAATCTATTATTAGTATAGTCAGCACTTTATTTAAACTAATTGAGGCTGAGTAGGATGAAATGAGGACAACTATGAATGAGTTGTTATGACATCATGATTGGGGCCCACATCATTTATTAATTACGGCGTCACAAGCCACGCATCAATCAGGACAGAGGATTTAGACCCCCATTGAGTAAACATATCCTTACTATTGGCATAATAGATACTATATACCTCTATATATATACATTGGTTGTGATTACAAACCAAACACAACAAACATTCGATATTAGCATTGACCAACAAGTCTTTAATTCTCAATATTTGTATCCTCATACTCCTCTTTCAGATTTTAAGTACAACTCCATACTATATTTGAACATATACTCTTACAATTCATTATTAGTATAAATATTATTTCACTTTGATAACTTATTTATACTCTTTAATTTATATTTGACATTTTCTACAGGATCAAACAATGGAAAAACAGTACAAATTAATACCAAATATTGCTCCTAACGATACAAATTGGACTTCAAACATTATTGTTGTGGAAAAATCGTTTCCACGAACAGCTCAACGAAGCCCAACAAAATATCAGAATATAGTATTTATGGATCCTCAGGTATATTACTTGAATCTATTATTTATGTTTCTTGATTTATTTCATTTTAGCCACATAAAATTTGTAAAAAAAATATTTTCCCTCTAATATGTTATAGCTTTAAATTGTCTTAATTCATATTCAAAAATAATATCTAGCCAAAATTATATATATGTTTATACAAAATATCTAATTTAAATACATGGTATTATACAGAAAAATAGAGTCAATGCAACTATTTATGATGCCAACATCTCGGCATATGAAGACAAGCTACTACTTGGCAAAACATATCTTGTCTCAAATGCAAATGTTAAATTCACGAAGCCTGAGTATCAAGCTTCTATGGACAACATACAATGGACAATATCTGGTCGAACAAGAGTCGAAGAAGTCGATGAAGACCACAGTGTTTTAATATCTTCTACATACAATTTTGTTCCTTTCAACAAATTGGAACCTTACATGGACTCAAATTCTGATATAAGTATTTGTTCCTATTTCACAAAAAAACAAACTTTTTTCTTTTTATGCATTGCATTGTATTGATAACAAATTTCATTTGTCCTAATTTCTTATTTTTATCCTTTAGGTATTATTGGAGTTGCAATTGATGTCAAACCTAAAAGGCTGGTTCAAACTAGGTTTGAAACACAAACGTCTATTCAAGATGTAGTTCTCATCGACACAAAGTTTATATATATATATAGCTATATTATTTTCATCTATAAATATATATTCCAATAATTACAATATTATTAAAGAAATTCATATACCACTTTCTCATATATTTTCTATGTTTCTATACTAGCTTCAACACTGTGTTGCTAACAATGTGGGATAATTTTGTAGAGAAGGAATGCCGTTTCATTGCTAATAACTTGAGCACGAAACAAATCATCATTGAAAACCATCTAAAAGTGACATCTTTTAGTGGTAATATATTGTCAATAATTTTATAATTCATCAATGGAATATTACAAAATTTATAGGCAATCTTAGGTCTTCCAATAAATATATCTATATATTTATTTGATGCGCAGGCCTTTCAATTTCAACCAAGGCCAAGAGCATTTTCTCCTTCAATGCCCATTTAGAACAAGTGATTGAGCTAACATCTTGGTAAAAAAAATTTTATTCATTATCTTTTTTTCAAATATATATATATATATACATGTGTATAAATTGCTAATCTTTTTACACATTGTGCAAGGGTTGAAACAAATTCGGACAAGTTAGATGAGATGATCTTGACAAAGATATATCCATTCTCAGCAACAAAGACTCTTTCAACTCCAGACATGAAGAATATCACAGAGATTCAACAGATTCCAAATTTGTTATCTGGAGTAAGCCTAATATTATTTAAAATATTATATAGAAAATTTTTTTTCATTATTGCATAATATTTATACAATTTCTCTTCAAAAATAGCTAACAGGACTTGAATATTTCTGGGTTCACGCACGTGCATACGTGAGAGTATTTAAACAATCCTTTTGGTACATGTCGTGCAATACTTGCAAGAAAATATCAAGTGCTGATTTCAATGAAACATACGAATGCGTCTTCTGCAAATTTTCTCATGCAGTTGCAGTACCAAGGTATAATATTGTTTACAAATCATTTATTGTTTACAATTATTTACACATGCAATACTTTTAACATCTTTTATATGTTAGGGCACGTGTATATCTGGAACTTGAGGACTCCACATGCTCATTATCTGGGACTATGATTGGAGATACAGCAGAAAAATTCTTACAGTACACAGGCCAACAACTAATGGACAGTGGATCACAAGTCTTGGAAAAAATTAGAATCACGTTGGAGGAAGAACAATTTTTTTATGTTAAAGGAATGAAGAAAAATGTCCTCGACAATGAATACAAGTATGACATTATCTTCCTTAATGAATCAGTTCCTTCGATGTCGACCAGTTCTACAAGTACAAGCTCAAGGACTAACAAAGGGAAAGATATAGCGTATACCACTGACACACCAATGCCTCTTCAAGGGCAAACATTTCCAAGTGCAGTGAAACAGCTTAATTTCCCTTCTTCACCTGGGTCTAAATCCAAGAAGAGAAAAATTGAAGAACATCCAATCTCATCTGAGAATTAAATCACCCCAGAAAAATTGCCTACACCAAGAACAGAGAGAAATACACGACTTTCGAAAGAGAAAAACACACTTTAAAAACTAATAATATCATTGTATGCATTGCCACCTTTTTCCATTACTTTGAATGAATATTAGGTTTTTTTGTGTAATATTTCTAAGGTTTTGTCGTTTCTAGATATAAGCCTTTTGTAATGTACTGCAATGATGTAAATTATATTTAACAAATCTATATATTTTATATTTTTATGTACTTTTATTTTCACTATTAACTTTATATTATTGCATATATATACTTATTAATAATAATAAACAGAATACAAAAAATTTATTTTTGCCCTAAATAAATATATAAGATATTTTTCTTATGAAAATTAAAAAATCTATACAAAATAATAAGCATAAGCACCAAAAACTATAAGGGTAATTATATTACCATAACATTATTTGTTTAGTACACTACATTTTAATTGCAATAAAACTCTCCAACTATTGGTTACTTTTGTATTTATGACTGTAACTTTTTTTAGCAAATTTTTATCATTAATCTATTAATTTGCATGTCTTATATTTGTCTTTCACAATGATTTTTGTCCAAAAAATTAATTAAGATGGCGTAAATTATTTTTTTGCCTTTATTATTTTTACATCGTTAAAATAAATAACAAATACGTAGGTTTGACAAAATATTTTCCCCCCATTTTAATGCACGTTAGCAGAATATTTAAACAAAATTTTCATTAGAGGCAAGATGTGAAAACTAAATAAAAGTTAATGATAAAAATACAATTAAAAAAATTAGAGACATAAGTGTCTAAATATGAAATGTTGGTGTACCTTTATTACAATTAAAATGTAGTGTCAATAATAAAAAATGTAGTGTGAATATAATTACCCCAACTATAAATATACAAAGTATATTAAAGGATAATATTAATATTTAGAATATAACTTTTTAATAAATACATCGTTTTTTTCGTACTTCATGATTTATATTGTATTATTCATAAAGTATACCTGCATATTTAAACTTGAATTCAACGAGTTACTTTAGACAATAATAACTTGCATAATTTAAACATCTTTTGTTTAATTTTTTTTAACCTGTATTACTCCTTAAATTTAAATTTTTTTTATTTGTTTTTCATATATTATTTTAGTAAGCCAATACATCCTGTTGGATTATAAAATTTTAATATATGGTGGCCACTTCAGTATCCTATATCCCCTAAAAATTTCATATTTTTCGGTGATTGTTTTCTATATTAAAAAAAATTTTTTTACTCGATGACCAAGCGAAGACATTTTTCTAATGCTTCCCTTACTTTAAAAAATTATTTCAACTTATTATGGAATAACAAAAAATTATTTGCCATAGAAAACAATTACCACACAATATGAAATTTTTACAAGACATAGAATACTAATGTGGTTACCACATCTTAAAAATTGATAGTCTGACAACATGTTTAGGCATACTAAAATAATTACTGTGAAAACTACTAGACTATTTATCGAATTTATGCTTTTGGAATATTGGAATTGCTATTATAAACCAATAAATAAACTTTAGGTTCTGTAAATATCCTCTTCAACTTTTGGCTACATCAGTATTCTATTTTTTTGCAAAATTTCATATTTTTGAGTGATTGTTTTTTATGTCAAATCAGTCTTTGTTAATTCATGACTAAATGAAGATTTGAAATTATTTTTTTTTCCTTTTTTCCTACTTCGCCTCATAAATCGACAAAGTTAGAATTACAAAAAAAAAATTTCATAAAATTATTATAATAAATTTGTAGCATAATATATTTGCTTCTGTAGTAAAATATTATAAATCAATTCTTACATTATTATAATAATTTTATTATTATATTTAACTTCGTGATAGAATATTAAAATTTACTCATCTAATATTACTCATCTATTCATGTTATAAAGTTACTCGAGAAACTGAATATTGAATTTCTAACTACGTGTCATATCATTAATCGAGTAACTCGACAAACTCATATTTGATTTTGTGAAGCTGCTCGAGTAAATAATCATTTATATAGTTTGCAATTTTGTTCTTTGTATTTTTTTTTCATATTTTTTATTAAATTATGTATTGTTTTTTTTTTATTCTGTCATGCTATCAATAATTGCCAAAACAAAATAAAATATAATATATTGTATTCATTCATTATGATATATATTAGATTTATATAATATATACTTTATTTTACTATGTTTTAATACATGATAGATTAAACAAATTTCTGTACATGCTTAAGTTTTCAAGTAACTCGACAAAGCAAAATTTGAACTTCATGAGTTCCTCGAAAATTAACAGCAGAAAATTTTATTCTTTCGTCGAGTAACTTGAGAAACTCGATTTTGAATTTATCGAGTTCCTCGATATATTGAATAGTTAAATTTAATATTTTATATTTTCGTTTATAACAAACAATTTTATTAGTTCTTTAATTATTTTTTTAAGAGGTTGTTTTTACTTATCTATATAATCAAGCAAATCAATAAGCTAAATTTTTATCCTGTGGAGTTATTTGATAACATAAAAAGGTAAGCAATTTTTTTCATTCTATCACTTAATATAATATATTATAATAACAAAGCTATTATAAAAAAACATTTTTATATTATTTTATATTATTATATTATATCATATTTAATTTTATGATTTAAAAAATGACAATGTAATAAAAATATGTTATAATACTTATTTTTATTTATCATAAATTTTATATGAAATTATACTATAACATATCTTTTATATTTATAATTAGTAATAATAATATCATTTATAACAAAATTTATAACATAATAAAATTATTGGTGTAATAATATATTATTAATCAATTTTGACATTATTATAATAAGTTAATGATTATAATCAATTTATCATAACAATTTCATATTAAAAATTTTTTTTATAAATGATCATAAAATTTATTACATATTTATTTATAAATAATTATAAATTTTATTATATATTTTTTTATCAAGCAATTAAATAATCTCATTTTATTTATCAGAATAATTATATCAATTATAGTATAAAAATCATTTTATATTTATAATTACTAATGATAATATCATTTATAACAAAATTTATATTTATATTTACAATAATAAATTATAAATAAATATGTAATAAATTTTATAATCATTTATAAATAAATTTATTTCATATCCATTTATTATATTAAATTGAATATAATCATTAAATTATTATAATAATATAATAATTAATTAATAATATATTAATACAGAATATCATTTTATTATGCTATAAATTTAATATAGTAATTTTTTTATAATATGTTATAGTAATTGCTAAAATAAAAATAAAATTAATATATTGTATTAATTCATTATGATATATATTAAATTTATATAATATATATTCTATTTTACTATGTTCTAATAAATGATACACTAAATAAAATTTTTAATATGCTTTATTTATCAAGTTACTCGACAATTCCAATTTTCCATTCATGAGTTCCTCGAAAAATAACGAACATAAGAATAAAAAATTATTTAAATATATTACGTATTTTAAATAAAAAAGAAAAACAAAACAATCAAAATTTTTAATTTCACTGGATTGTCGAGTAACTTGGCCAACTCGAGTTTCATTTTGTCGAGTTGCTTGAGCTATTGAATAGATTGATTTTGTATACCATTTGTAATCGAGTAACTCGACAAAAATGATTTTCGGTTTGTCGAGTTTCTCGAGTAGGTTCAAAAATGCACATTTTTCAACTTTGTTTCTTTTTTTTTTCATTTAAATTATGTAATACACTTAATTTTTTTAATTTTTTTATTTTGTCATGTTCTTTTTTAACCAACTCGTGAATCTCAAATTTACCTTTGTCGAGTTACTAGATAAATTCATCATAATAAAAGAAAATATAATATATTGTATTAATTGATTATCATATATATTAAATTTATAAAATGTATGTTTAATTTTACTATGTTTTAATATATACTCAATTAAATACAATTATGTATGTACTTCATTTATTAAATAAGTTAACAAATTCAAATTACATACTGACAAGTTCCTTAAATAATAATATTACAACATACAAATTAAATAAAATAGTTAATGTATTAAATAATTTAAATACAAAAAGTTCAAAAAAAATTAAATTTATGTATATAATTAGTTTGTTCAGTAACTCATGAAACTCGATTTTGAGTTTGTCGAGTTATGTGATATAACGAATAATACCTTTTTTTTATATGAATAATATTTCATATTCTATAACTTAATATAATATGTTATAATAAAAGAGCAATTATAAAAAAAATTATATATTATTTTACATTAATATAATATATCATATTTAATTTTATGAAATAGAAAAACAAAGTAAAGTAAATATTTGTTACAATAATTATTTTTATTAATTACAAAAATTATATAAAATTGTATTCATTCATTATGATATATTTTATATCATATATATTCTATTTTACTATGTTCTAATAAATGATATACTACATAACATTTTGTATATATTTTATTTATCAATTTACTCGAACAATTCCAAATTTCAGATTCACGAGTTCGTCGAAAAATAACACAACAAAATAAGAATAGAAAATTATTTAAATATATTACATATTTTAAATAAAAAAGAAAAACAAAATAATCAAAATTTTTAATTTCACAGATTTGTCGAGTAACTCGAGAAATTCGAGTTTATTTTTGTCGAGTTCCTTGAGCTATTCAATATATTCATTTTTTATACCATTTGTGATCGAGTAACTCGACAAACATGATTTTCAGTTTCTCGAGTAGCTTCAAACATGTACATTTTTCAATTTCTTGTTTAATTTTCTTATTTAAATTATGTAACACACTTAATTTTTTTACTTTTTTTATTTTGTCATGTTATTTTGTAACCAACTCGTGAATCTCCAAATTTATATTTGTCGAGTTACGAGATAAATTAATCATAATAAAAGAAAATATAATATATTGTATTAATTAATTATCATATATATTAAATTTATACAATGTATATTTAATTTTACTATGTTCTAATAAATAATCAATTAAATACAATTATGTATGTGCTTAATTTATCAAATAAGTTAACAAATCGAAACTTCATATTGACAGCTTCCTCGAATAATAATATTACAACATATAAATTAAACAAAATAATTAATATTTTAAATAATTTAAATAAAAAAAGTTTTAAAAACTTCAATTTATGCATATAATTAGTTTGTTGCGTAACTCGGGAAACTCGATTTTGAATTTGTCGAGTTATGTGATACAATGAATAATGAGTTTTTTATATGAATAATATTTCATTTTCTATAACTTAATATAATATGTTATAATAAAATAGCTATTACAAAAAAAAAATTATATATTATTTTACAGTAATATAATATATCATATCTAATTTTATGAAATATAAAAACAAAGTGAAGTAAAAATTTGTTTTAATAATTATTTTTACTAATTACTAAAATTATATGAAATTGTATTAATTAATTATGATATATATTAAATTTATATGATATATATTTTATTTTACTATGTTCTAATAAATGATACACTACATAAAAATTTTTATATATTTTTTTGATCAATTTACTCAAACTATTCCAAATTTCAGATTCACCAGTTCGTCAAAAAATAATACAACAAAATAAGAAGATAAAAAATTTAAATGTATTACATATTTTAAATAAAAAAGAAAAATAAATTAATCTAAATTTTAAATTTCATTAGTTTGTCGAGTAACTCGAAAAACTCATGTTTCATTTTGTCGGGTTACTTGAGGTATTAAATAGATTTATTTTGTATCCGATTTGTCATCGAGTTACTCGACAAACGTGATTTCCAGTTTCTTGAGTTTCTCGAGTAACTTCAAAAATACACATTTTTCATTTTTTTGTTTTATTTTTTTATTTAAATTATGTAATACACTTAATGTTTTTGATTTTTTTCTTTTGTCATGCTATTTTTTAAACAACTCTTGAATCTCAAATTTTGATTTGTCGAGTTACTAGATAAATGAATCATAATAAAAGAAAATATAATATATTTTATGAATTGATTATGATATATATTAAATTTATACAATGTATATTTAATTTTACCATGTTCTAATAAATAATCAATTAAATACAATTATGTATGTACTTTATTTATCAAATAAGTTAACAAATCGAAACTTCATACTCACAAATTCCTCGAATAATAATATTACAACATATCAATTAAACGAAATAGTTAATGTATTAGATAATTTGAATAAATAAATTTTTAAAAATTTAAATTTATGTATATAATTAGTTTGTTCAGTAACTCGGAAAACTCGATTTTGAGTTTGTCCAGTTATGTGATACAATGAATAATGAGTTTTTTTATATAAATAATATTTCATATTCTATAACTTAATATATTATGTTATAATAAAATAGGTATTATAAACAAAACTTATATATTATTTTACATTAATATAATATATCATATCTAATTTTATGAAATATAAAAACAAAATGAAGTAAAAATGTGTTCTTATAATTATTTTTTTTAATTAAAAAAATTATATAAAATTGTATTAATTCATTATGATATATATTAAATTTATATGATATATATTCTATTTTACTATGTGCTAATAAATAATACACTAGATATAATTTTGTATATATTTTTTTTATCAATTTACTCAAACAATTCCACATTTCAGATTCACGAGTTCGTCAAAAAATAACACAACAAAATAAGATTAAAAAATTATTTAAATGTATTACATATTTTAAATAAAAAAGAAAAACAAAATAATCAATATTTTTAATTCCACTGGTTTGTCGAGTAACTCGGAAAACTCAAGTTTTATTTTGTCGAGTTACTTCAGCTATTGAATAGATTGATTTTGTATCCCATTTCTCATCGAGTAACTCGACAAACATGATTTTCGGTTTGTTGGGTTTCTCGAGTAGCTTCAAACATGCACATTTTTCATTTTTTTGTTTTATTTTTTTATTTAAATTATGTAATACACTTAATTTTTTAATTTTTATTATTTTTTTCATGTTATTTTTTAACCAAGTTATGAATCTCAAAATTTAGATTTGTCGAATTACTTGAAAAATTATTCGTAATAAAACAAAATATAATATATTGTATTAATTGATTATAATATATATTAAATTTATACTATGTATATTTAATTTTACTATGTTCTAATAAATAATGAATTAAATACAATTATGTATGTGCTTCATTTATGAAAGAAGTTAACAAATCGAAACTTTATATTCACAAATTCCTCGACTAATAATATTACAACATATAAATTAAACAAAATAGTTAATGTATTAAATAATTTAAATAAACAAAATTTTAAAAATTAAATTTATGTATATAATGAGTTTGTTGAGTAACTCGGGAAACTCGATTTTGACTTTGTCGAGTTATGTGATACAATGAATAATGAGTTTTTTTTATATCAATAATATTTCATATTCTACAACTTAATATAATATGTTATAATAAAATAGCTACTATACAAAAAATTTATATATTATTTTACATTAATATAATATATCATATGTAATTTTATAAAATATAAAAACAAAGTCAAATCAAAATTTATTATAATAATTATATTTATTAATTACAAAAATTATATGAAAATGTATTAATTTATTATGATATATATTAAATTTATATCATATATATTCTATTTTACTATGTTCTAATAAATGATACACTACATAATATTTATTATATATTTTTTTTATGAATTTACTCAAACAATTCCAAATTTCAGATTCACCAGTTCGTCAAAAAATAACACAACAAAATAGGAAGAAAAAAAATTTAAATGTATTACATATTTTAAATAAAAAAGAAAAACAAATTAATCTAAATTTTAAATTTCATTAGTTTGTCGAGTAACTTGAGAAACCATGTTTCATTTTGTCGAGTTACTTGAGCTATTAAATAGATTGATTTTGTATCCGATTTGTCATCGAGTTACTCGACAAACGTGGTTTCCAGTTTCTCGAGTTTCTCGAGTAACTTCAAAAATACACATTTTTCATTTTTTTGTTTTATTTTTTTATTTAAATTAAGTAATACACTTAATGTTTTTGATTTTTTTCTTTTGTCATGTTATTCTTTAACCAACTCTTCAATCTCAAATTTTGATTTGTCGAGTTACTAGATAAATGAATCATAATAAAAGAAAATATAATATATTGTATGAATTGATTATCATATATATTAAATTTATACAATGTATATTTAATTTTACTATGTTTTAATAAATAATCAATTAAATACAATTATGTATCTACTTCATTTATTAAATAAGTTAACAAATTCAAATTTCATACTGACAAGTTCCTTAAATAATAATATTACAACATACAAATTAAATAAAATAGTTAATGTATTAAATAATTTAAATACAAAAAGTTCAAAAAAATTAAATTTATGTATATAATTAGTTTGTTGAGTAACTCATCAAACTCGATTTTGAGTTTGTCGAGTTATGTGATATAATGAATAATGCCTTTTTTTATATGAATAATATTTAATATTCTATAACTTAATATAGTATGTTATAACAAAAGAGCTATTATAAAAAAAAATTATATATTATTTTACATTAATATAATATATCATATTTACTTTTATGAAATATAAAAACAAAATAAAGTAAATATTTTTTACAATAATTATTTTTATTAATTACAAAAATTATATAAAATTGTATTCATTCATTATGATATATTTTATATAATATATATTCTATTTTACTATGTTCTAATAAATGATATACTACATAAAATTTTGTATATATTTTATTTATCAATTTACTCAAACAATTCCAAATTTCAGATTCACGAGTTCGTCGAAAAATAACACAACAAAATAAGAATAAAAAATTATTTAAATATATTACATATTTTAAATGAAAAAGAAAAAAAAAATAATCAAAATTTTTAATTTCACTGATTTGTCGAGTAACTCGGGAACTTCGAGTTTCTTTTTGTCGAGTTCCTTGAGCTATTCAATAGATTCATTTTTTATACCATTTGTGATCGAGTAACTCGACAAACATGATTTTCACTTTGTCGAGTTTCTCGGGTAGCTTCAAACATGTACATTTTTCAATTTCTTGTTTAATTTTCTTATTTAAATTATGTAATACACTTAATTTTTTTAAATTTTTTATTTTGTCATGTTATTTTGTAACCAACTCGTGAATCTCAAAATTTATATTTGTCGAGTTACGAGATAAATTAATCATAATAAAAGAAAATATAATATACTGTATTAATTGATTATCATATATATTAAATTTATACAATGTATATTTAATTTTACTATGTTCTAATAAATAATCAATTAAATACAATTATGTATGTGCTTAATTTATCAAATAAATTAACAAATCGAAATTTCATATTGACAGCTTCCTCGAATATTACAACATATAAATTAAACAAAATAACTAATATTTTAAATAATTTAAATACAAAAAGTTTTAAAAATTTCAATTTATGCATATAATTAGTTTGTTGCGTAACTCGGAAAACTCGATTTTGAATTTGTCGAGTTATGTGATACAATGAACAATGAGTTTTTTTATATGAATAATATTTCATTTTCTATAACTTAATATAATATGTTATAATAAAATAACTATTACAAAAAAAATTTATATATTATTTTACATTAATAATATATCATATCTAATTTTATGAAATATAAAAACAAAGTGAAGTAAAAATTTGTTTTAATAATTATTTTTACTAATTACAAAAATTATATGAAATTGTATTAATTCATTATGATATATATTATATTTATATGATATATATTCTATTTTACCATGTTCTAATAAATGATACACTACATAAAAATTTATATATATATTTTTTTATCAATTTACTCAAACAATTCCAAATTTCAGATTCACCAGTTCGTCAAAAAATAACACAACAAAATAAGAAGAAAAAAAATTTAAATGTATTACATATTTTAAATAAAAAAGAAAAACAAATTAATCTAAATTTTAAATTTCATTAGTTTGTCGAGTAACTCGAGAAACTCATGTTTCATTTTTGTCGAGTTACTTGAACTATTAAATAGATTTATTTTGTATACGATTTTTCATCGAGTTACTCGACAAACGTGATTTCCAGTTTCTCGAGTTTCTCGAGTAACTTCAAAAATACACATTTTTCATTTTTTTGTTTTATTTTTTTATTTAAATTATGTAATACACTTAATGTTTTTCATTTTTTTCTTTTGTCATGTTATTTTTTAACCAACTCTTGAATCTCAAATTTTGATTTGTCGAGTTACTAGATAAATTAATCATAATAAAAGAAAATATAATATATTGTATGAATATATTATGATATATATTAAATTTATACAATGTATATTTAATTTTACTATGTTTTAATAAATAATCAATTAAATACAATTATGTATCTACTTCATTTATTAAATAAGTTACCAAATTCAAATTTCATACTGACAAGTTCCTTAAATAATAATATTACAGCATACAAATTAAATAAAATAGATAATGTATTAAATAATTTAAATACAAAAAGTTCAAAAAAATTAAATTTGTATATATAATTAGTTTGTTGAGTAACTCATCAAACTCGATTTTGAGTTTGTCGAGTTATGTGATATAATGAATAATACCTTTTTTTATATGAATAATATTTCATATTCTATAACTTAATATAATATGTTATAATAAAAGAGCTATTATAAAAAAAATTATATATTATTTTACATTAATATAATATATCATATTTACTTTTATGAAATAAAAAAAGAAAGTAAAGTAAATATTTGTTACAATAATTATTTTTATTAATTACAAAAATTATATAAAATTGTATTCATTCATTATGATATATTTTATATAATATATATTCTATTTTACTATGTTCTAATAAATGATATACTACATAAAATTTTGTATATATTTTATTTATCAATTTACTCAAACAATTCCAAATTTCAGATTCACGAGTTCGTCGAAAAATAACACAACAACATAAGAATAAAAAATTATTTAAATATATTACATATTTTAAATAAAAAAGAAAAAGAAAATAATCAAAATTTTTAATTTCACTGATTTGTCGAATAACTCGAGAAATTCGAGTTTATTTTTGTCAAGTTCCTTGAGCTATTCAATAGATTCATTTTTAATACCATTTGTGATCGAGTAACTCGACAAACATGATTTTCAGTTTCTCGAGTAGCTTCAAACATGTACATTTTCCAATTTCTTGTTTAATTTTCTTATTTAAATTATGTAACACACTTAATTTTTTTACTTTTTTTATTTTGTCATGTTATTTTGTAACCAACTCGTGAATCTCAAAATTTATATTTGTCGAGTTACGAGATAAATTAATCATAATAAAAGAAAATATAATATATTGTATTAATTGATTATCATATATATTAAATTTGTACAATGTATATTTAATTTTACTATGTTCTAATAAATAATCAATTAAATACAATTATGTATGTGCTTAATTTATCAAATAAGTTAACAAATCGAAACTTCATATTGACAGCTTCCTCGAATAATAATATTACAACATATAAATTAAACAAAATAATTAATGTATTAAATAATTTAAATAAAAAAAGTTTTAAAAACTTCAATTTATGCATATAATTAGTTTGTTGCGTAACTCGGGAAACTCAATTTTGAATTTGTCGAGTTATGTGATACAATGAATAATGAGTTTTTTTTTATGAATAATATTTCATTTTCTATAACTTAATATAATATGTTATAATAAAATAGCTATTACAAAAAAAAATTATAAATTATTTTACAGTAATATAATATATCATATCTAATTTTATGAAATATAAAAACAAAGTGAAGTAAAAATTTGTTTTAATAATTATTTTTACTAATTACAAAAATTATATGAAATTGTATTAATTAATTATGATATATATTAAATTTATATGATATATATTCTATTTTACTATGTTCTAATAAATGATACACTACATAAAAATTTTTATATATTTTTTTGATCAATTTACTCAAACAATTCCAAATTTCAGATTCACCAGTTCGTCAAAAAATAACACAACAAAATAAGAAGATAAAAAATTTAAATGTATTACATATTTTAAATAAAAAAGAAAAACAAATTAATCTAAATTTTAAATTTCATTAGTTTGTCGAGTAACTCGAGAAACTCATGTTTCATTTTGTCGAGTTACTTGAGGTATTAAATAGATTTATTTTGTATCCGATTTGTCATCGAGTTACTCGACAAACGTGATTTCCAGTTTCTCGAGTTTCTCGAGTTTCTCGAGTAACTTCAAAAATACACATTTTTCATTTTTTTGTTTTATTTTTTTATTTAAATTATGTAATACACTTAATATTTTTGATTTTTTTCTTTTGTCATGTTATTTTTTAAACAACTCTTGAATCTCAAATTTTGATTTGTCGAGTTACTAGATAAATGAATCATAATAAAAAAAAATATAATATATTGTATGAATTGATTATGATATATATTAAATTTATACAATGTATATTTAATTTTACCATGTTCTAATAAATAATCAATTAAATACAATTATGTATGTACTTTATTTATCAAATAAGTTAACAAATCGAAACTTCATACTCACAAATTCCTCGAATAATAATATTACAATATATCAATTAAACGAAATAGTTAATGTATTAGATAATTTGAATAAATAAATTTTTAAAAATTTAAATTTATGTATATAATTAGTTTGTTCAGTAACTCGGAAAACTCGATTTTGAGTTTGTCCAGTTATGTGATACAATGAATAATGAGTTTTTTTATATAAATAATATTTCATATTCTATAACTTAATATATTATGTTATAATAAAATAGCTATTATAAAAAAAATTTATATATTATTTTACATTAATATAATATATTATATCTGATTTTATGAAATATAAAAACAAAGTGAAGTAAAAATGTGTTCTTATAATTATTTTTTTAATTAAAAAAATTATATAAAATTGTATTAATTCATTATGATATATATTAAATTTATATGATATATATTCTATTTTACTATGTTCTAATAAATAATACACTAGATATAATTTTGTATATATTTTTATTATCAATTTACTCAAACAATTCCACATTTCAGATTCACGAGTTCGTCAAAAAATAACACAACAAAATAAGATTAAAAAATTATTTAAATGTATTACATATTTTAAATAAAAAAGAAAAACAAAATAATCAATATTTTTAATTCCACTGGTTTGTCGAGTAACTCGGGAAACTCAAGTTTTATTTTGTCGAGTTACTTCAGCTATTGAATAGATTGATTTTGTATCCCATTTCTCATCGAGTAACTCGACAAACATAATTTTCGGTTTGTTGGGTTTCTCGAGTAGCTTCAAACATGCACATTTTTCATTTTTTTGTTTTATTTTTTTATTTAAATTATGTAATACACTTAATTTTTTAATTTTTTTTTTCATGTTATTTTTTAACCAAGTTATGAATCTCAAACTTTAGATTTGTCGAATTACTTGAAAAATTATTCGTAATAAAACAAAATATAATATATTGTATTAATTGATTATAATATATATTAAATTTATACTATGTATATTTAATTTTACTATGTTCTAATAAATAATGAATTAAATACAATTATGTATGTGCTTCATTTATGAAAGAAGTTAACAAATCGAAACTTTATACTCACAAATTCCTCGACTAATAATATTACAACATATAAATTAAACAAAATAGTTAATGTATTAAATAATTTAAATAAAATTTTTTTTAAAAATTAAATTTATGTATATAATGAGTTTGTTGAGTAACTCGGGAAACTCGATTTTGACTTTGTCGAGTTATGTGATACAATGAATAATGAGTTTTTTTATATCAATAATATTTCATATTCTACAACTTAATATAATATGTTATAATAAAATAGCTACTATACAAAAAATTTATATATTATTTTACATTAATATAATATATCATATGTAATTTTATAAAATATAAAAACAAAGTCAAATCAAAATTTGTTATAATAATTATTTTTATTAATTACAAAAATTATATGAAATTGTATTAATTTATTATGATATATATTAAATTTATATCATATATATTCTATTTTACTATGTTCTAATAAATGATACACTAAATAAAATTTTTTATATATTTTTTTTTATGAATTTACTCAAACAATTCCAAATTTCAGATTCACCAGTTCGTCAAAAAATAACACAACAAAATAAGAAGAAAAAAAATTTAAATGTATTACATATTTTAAATAAAAAAGAAAAACAAATTAATCTAAATTTTAAATTTCATTAGTTTGTCGAGTAACTCGAGAAACTCATGTTTCATTTTATCGCGTTACTTGAGCTATTAAATAGATTGATTTTGTATCCGATTTGTCATCGAGTTACTCGACAAACGTGGTTTCCGGTTTCTCGAGTTTCTCGAGTAATTTTAAAAATACACATTTTTCATTTTTTTGTTTTATTTTATTATTTAAATTATGTAATACACTTAATGTTTTTGATTTTTTTCTTTTGTCATGTTATTCTTTAACCAACTCTTCAATTTCAAATTTTGATTTGTCGAGTTACTAGATAAATGAATCATAATAAAAGAAAATATAATATATTGTATGAATTGATTATCATATATATTAAATTTATACAATGTATATTTAATTTTACTATGTTTTAATAAATAATCAATTAAATACAATTATGTATGTGCTTAATTTATCAAATAAATTAACAAATTGAAACTTTATATTGACAGCTTCCTCGAATATTACAACATATAAATTAAACAAAATAATTAATATTTTAAATAATTTAAATACAAAAAGTTTTAAAAATTTCAATTTATGCATATAATTAGTTTGTTGCGTAACTCGGGAAACTCGATTTTGAATTTGTCGAGTTATGTGATACAATGAATAATGAGTTTTTTTATATGAATAATATTTCATTTTCTATAACTTAATATAATATGTTGTAATAAAATAACTATTACAAAAAAAAAATTTATATATTATTTTACATTAATAATATATCATAATAAATTGTCTTCCGCATAATAGCCGCAATGTTTGACCTAATAAATTGTTTGTTACATATAATGTTCATTTTGTAACAGATATATCTATTTTTATATTATTATTTTTCCCCTATAAAAATCTTATAAATCATCTACTATTGTTAACTTTTATTTTGAGTGCGTTTACTTCCTTTTTCCTTTACGATTAACTCGACATCGTCAATGTATACCTTTCTAGAGTTCTTTCATATATGAATCAGTTTCTCTGCCACAAACCGCATACTCAAAATTCAAATAGTTTATTTACAATCAATTCATATTACAACAAATTCTTAATATCATTTATTATACTTCTTCGTTCTAATAAAAATTGCCTATTTTAACAACATTTATTAATTATTAAAATTACTATAAAAATTTGATACTATTCTTATACTAATTTTCCATTACATTATGTTATGATAAATGATAAAATATAATAGATTTTAACATATTTCAATAGTTTTATAGAATATACAATAAGTTAAAGGTGATGAATTGATAGTTCCAATAAAGTCACAATTGATTATTAATATTTTCTTGCACTATATATTTTATTCTGCTGTAAGTTTATTTTAGTAATTTTTACTTATATTATCGTACAGTCATTATTACATACATATATATCTATATATATACTATATATTTTTGAATTTAATATAATATATATTACATTTTTATAATATATATTTTATTGTACTATACTGTAATAAATCATATAAAAACAAAAAATATGTATTATGCTCAATTTATGAGGTAGCTCGGCACACCCATATTCCGAATTCACATAAATTACTACTTATTTAATTGTCAATCTAGATATATGCTTCATTGTCTCTTTACCAATTCGGACCATCCACTCTTTTTCGCATCGAGCCTCGTGCTCTGACACCATCTCCATGTTAGAAATATCTTTGTCCAACAGAAGTCATTTCGCATTAAATTGCATTTAATGAAATATCTTGTAAACATTAAATTTCTAGATTTGCCATTTACTGCCTATATTAAACATTAAATAAAGATAATTATTATATATACTCTTACAAAACAACTACTTGTTGAGTTACTTAATTAATTCGACTCATATATAATATTTTTTAGCCTATTATTTATTATAGTAAAATACAATAATTTATAATGTGTCTTCATTATTGATAACATTAAATATGACAACATTAATTATTATAGACTCTAATAATTTATAATGTCTCTTCATTTTTTAACCTACAATGTGTCTTCGTTATCGATAAAATGAAATATGCTAGAGTGCAATAATTTACATTAATATATAATTTACCTATATAATACATCTTTTATTATAATATATTATATCAAATAATGATACGATAAAACTAAGTTAAGTATTCGATAATGTTACTAAGTAAAATAACAAAAACCTAAAATATAATATACACAAATCAACAAAATATCAATTATATCAAACAAATTTTGAACATAACTTAACGTATTTGTTTATAATATTTATAAATCAATACTACTAACTATAATATTACTAAATATAATATTATTTATAACAATATTTATATTAATAATTATGAAAACAATTATAAATAATTATTTATTAAATTCTATAATAATTTTTAATGAACTTTGTATAATACCAATATAATATAATAAATCGATTACAATCATCAGATAATTACATTATAAATGACAAAAAACTCTAGCACAAATGGAAACATATGCCGTTTATGAAGTGATCGAGTAACTCGAAAACTTATATATAGGTTTATCACGTTTCTCGATGGAAAATCTGACACAAAATAACAGATCATCAAATCAAGATATTTTTGTCAATTCAATTCAATAAATAATTTTAGAGTGAATAATTAATTTCAGTTTTATATTTAGTACTGTTAATCAATAAATATTATAAATCTATGTGTTCATTACCGTAAAAATTTAGCTTTCATATATTTTACATTCTATGGATTTATGTATATTATATTATAGGTTTCTCTTCATTTTAAATTAAAATATTTTATAGATAACTTGACAAATTCTATTAGAAGTTTTTCAGTTATCTCAGTAATTAAGTGTACAATATTGTTTTCATTTGTAATTTTTCTTTAAGTGAAAAAAAAATTATATATGTGTTACTGTAATTATTAATAAATATTTAATGTTCTGGGTTAATAATGATTATGTTATATGCTTATTATTTTAATAAATATCGGTTTATATAAGCTTCATGTTTATTTTTGTGTGTGTGTGTGTGTGCACTTTTCCACTTTACTATTCAATTCGATAAACGTTGTCAAATTCAATAATATTGTACTATTCAGGGACGAAAATCTCATTATTTTGGCTATGTGGATTGTTGTACATGCTGTTTAACTTGACAAACTCTGTCGAGTTGAATATTTGTACTTTTCCACGAAATTGACACGAATATCTTTTATCTATTTTTTTTTTCTTTATTTCATTTTCTTCTCATTGTAGAAAGTATACATTATAATATAGTAAAATAAAATATATATCATATTAAATAATGAGATATTATATGAATTTATTATAATATACAATCTATAAATAAAATAAAAAATAAATAAAAACTGAAGAATATGCCCTTAATGAGCTATTCGACAACCCTGAAAAAATGTTACACGAAAACAAAGATCAGAAATTCAGAATATTTATGTAAACTAAATGAAATAAATTTTTTTGTCAATTTTATGTTGTACAATTGAGTTACAAATATTATACATACACGTGTAAATATAGGTAAAAAAATTTTTTTATATATTTATTACAAATGTATTGCAAAATATGCATCATTTAAGTTATTCAAGTAACTCGACAAACACATATATCAGTTTATCAAGGTACTCGATGGAAATTACAAAAACAAATAAAAAATTGTAAAATTGGAATATTTCTATCAAAGAAATTCAATAACAAATTTTAGATAGCATATAATACAATTAATTTAAAAGAATTGTAAATACATGTATTCATTTTTGTATGAAAAATAATTGTATATATTTATTTTACGATTTCATATATAATTAAAATATCCAAAGGAAACTAAAAATTCGAAAATATGCATTTCATCAATTATTCAAGTTTATTATGATATTTTACTATCTATTTTATTTTTTCCCTGTAGAGATAGAATTAATCGTTTTACAATTAGTAAACTAGATTTACTATAATATATTATATGAAATAATAAAATAAAATTATTTTGCTTTGGTTCGATTTATCACATAACTCAATAAACTAAAACTTGACATTCCCAAGTTGCTTTATGAGGTAAATCCAAACAACCAATTACAAAGTATATTTAATCATTTTATAATAATAACGATACAACATAATAACTAATAACTTACAAAATTAAATATTTCAAACTAAATATATTAACAAATCATGAATTTCTTCCCAAACCAAACAAGAACGATAAACTAAAACAATGTTTTACAATTCATTACTCAACTAACTCCACAAAATCTTTACCATTCATTTGTCAACTCACTACACATACTCAGAAATTCAAAATGCCAAGCTACTAAAAAACAAAAAAACGCACACCCACAATAATAGTCAACAATAGCACAAAATATATAAGATTTAAATAGAGAAAATTTCATGACATACAAATATATAAATGTGTTACAAAATCAATAACATAACTTATGAATTCATCTGCTCATATTAAACCATAACACACAATAAATAATTTTGCTCTTCTTCATCTAAAAATACGAAATCAGCACCAATCTAAACTCAAAATATTATACTAAAACTCAAATTTGTTACATACACTAATAAACTTACACAAACAATTATATATAACCAACATATTTTACACTATGTAAAATGTCAACCCATAACTAGAATCAATAAAATTAAAATCAAAAAACAGTTTTCACTTCAATACACAAACATCATAGCTATTCATTTTGTTCATTTGGGACAAAAAAAAATTCATTGTAAAAAAAATCAATTACTAGCTTTCCTCTATACAAATCTACTTTCTCCAATTGAACAGCATCAATAGGTATTCCAGCAAGAAGACACTCAACATATTTGATAACAAATATGCCACTGTCACTGCAACAATCATTGAAAACCTTGTAAGTATATATAAATATGATTACAAATACAAACATTTATTTTAATTTCTTACCTATATCAAATAGACTGTGGTATCTCAACATAGGGTTTCCTGTAATATTCAAGCGGCTGAATGATCTTTTTGCCAAGATCTGCCCGATCAGCAACGACATATTTTTGAATAATATCTGGAATAATATGTATGGCAGGAACAACATGTCGATATAACATTGCTTCATCATAAAAGTGGTAATTACTATCATACACTGTCAGCCTCCAACTTAGTACATCAACATCAAAAAGGACCCAATATTTATCATCAATAATATCTGGCCACAATATATGATTACAATCTTTCCAACTTTTACCAAAACTTCTGGGAATGGAACCATTTGCATATCTCTCCATAGAACCATGGTAAACAACAGGAACTTTACGCATCAATTGTCCTGTAGAATCCAAAATTTTCGAACCAATACCCCGAAGAAATATTCCAAAACCACTGTCTAGAATTCCATATCTTGATGAAAAAATGTCTGTAAAATTTGCTCTTCTTTTTTTAAGCAAAAACATAGCATTATCCATATCCTATAAAAAAAAAATTTTTATAAGAATGTGTTTCTAATAGTTTACAATAAACATAAGAGATGAAAAAATACAAATAAGACATACCTCAGCCGCCAATATATATTCACGATGGCCAATAGATTCTAGCTTTTGCTTTGTCAATCTAATGCCACCACCCCCACCACGCAACCGGACAACATCTCTATAACAGGAAACTTATTATAAATACAATAAAAACATAACATATATATAATAAATAACCAAATACAAAATTCAAACTTACTGATCCTTTGATTTATGCATCCAATGAATAAATTCAACTTGTCTTTCCTCGTCAATATCACATAGTATAGGAATGTGAATAGAACTAGATGACAAAGACGCACTTTCCTTGCTATCCTTATTTTTTTCATCCACTCTCTGCTTCGCAGAAGCGGCCTGCTGTTCTATTCTACTACTCCCCACAACCGTATGCTTTTCTACCAATGTCCCCTTCAACATGTCTTGAATCTTGAAAATAGAACTATCAATCTTTGTACAAAGTTCTTCACGTAAACTACCAATCATATTACTATGTTCAACTTCAAAACCAACTAACTTTGTATCAATATGTTCCTGTATCTCTTTTTTTTTTTCATCAAATTTTTTTTCACTATTCCTAGATACAGATGATTCAATCTTATTTAAACAACGCATCAAATCATCTCTTGTACTTGCTAATTGTTGATCAAAGTACAAACGTTGAGCATCTATCATATCACGAAATTGATTATTAATATAATCCCGTTGCTCATCTCTAAAATTGCCTAATTGATAATCAAAATATGCTCTTTGTTCATCCCCTCTACTACCAAACTGCTCATTAATGTACACTCTTTGATCATCAAATAATGATTGTACAAGTTCATTTGTAGCATAATCATCATGATGATTATGCTCGGGCCAATTATTTATAGGTTCTTCCACAACTATATATGGAGACCAGCCCTCATTTTCACCATCATTTTCTTTCCCAACTTGTCCAATCTGTTCATCACCTTCATAAAACTCTTCAGTCTCATGAACAATATTTTCATATGCTACTGCAACATCTGGGTCAACTGCATTTTCAGGCTCATTTTGTTCTATTCCTTGCCCTATCTCATCAATTTCTTGCACCTCATACAAAAAATTTTGAACAACTGCATCAACTCGTACATCTCCTACATCCTCTATTAAGACCATCGTGTACAAGTATGGTTGTTCTATCTCTTCTGCAGTTGGTTGAAGTATTGGCAGAACATGTATCTATAAATCATAGCAAAAAATAAACATCACTTTCATAACTATTAAACATTTCTCCTACATAATTAAAATTACTTTGACATACCTCAGTTGATTCCAAAAATAGATCCAAATCTTTCTTCCCAACACGATGTTGTGCATCCCAGTTTACAATACGTGGAAATGTATCATGCACTTTTTCACCAGATCTTTCACCAACCTCACGGCATGCCTCATATATCCAAATCTATAGACAAAATAACCAACACTTAGTCATGACACACATAATATATTTATCGCGCATTAATTAAATATTAAAAATAATTATACGTATTTACCTGGAACACAAGAGGACAACCATATATGGTGTACTTTGCAATTGCAGCACTATTATCAATGCACTTTAATGCGCGTCTCTCCCAAGAAGTTAACAAAGAACGCAGAAGTATGAAGTAAGAATGTCGTCCCCATGGATATTCATAACAGACATTCAAATTATCTACCAAAGACAATGTCTGTATATTTATTTTTTTCCTCTCCATAGGTCTAATCACTCCTTCAATCAATAATGCCAACCCTAACTTGTACTTATCTTCCTCATTATCACAATGAATAAAAACATTCTCAAGCTCATTTAACAATATATGAGCAAAATTATTGAACCACCTCCTACGAATTCTATGTCTCGCCAAAGCTCTTATTGTACTAAGATTATCATCATTATCATGGCACAATAAGCCTGTTATCAAACAATACTCCTGCATTCCAAATCTACATAATTCACCTTGTATTTTAAACCAAACCTCATTTCCTTTATTCATATGCACAGTATTCAGCAAAAATTCATGTACCAACTTTCCGCTAAACTGACATCTCCTACCATGAAAATATTCAAAATGAGGAAAACAGATATTCCTAAATTTTTGAATCTGTTCCTCGTTAAAATTATCCATTATAACATCAATATACGTAAAATTACTAATCTGTGTAATGACTCCATCAAATCTGCGATTCTCACTGACCACGTATTCAACATCCATATCTGAAAAAGATTTATGATCATTCTCATCAGCCAACTTCTACCACAAATATAAGTACAAATTATATAATCTAAATACATAGTTTATATATAATAGAATACATAAACTTATATAACAATGATTTATATATGTATAACTATATCTACACATTAATTAAAATGAAACAATATTCACATTACATAGTCCCATACAAAATAAAAATACATACCTTATGAAGATGATGTTATAATATGCCGAACAAAATAACGCCCAAAATCCAATTTTTTTGTAAACAAAAATCGTGCCTCCTTCCAACCTCTACAAACTCAAATGCAGAATACTGTTTTTTCAAAATACACGATAACACATGAATAACCGGTTCAGACAGATTGAATGGCCCATTAAATGACAATGAATACTTTTTAACTTACACGTGTCCACCATGAAGACTAGGGTTTGACACGTTTTAGACTTTTACCTAATTTTTCTTTTATTTTATATCTTCCTATACAAACTTATTTTATGTATATCTTAATATAAAATACATTAAAACATTTTTTTTAATATATTAATAAAATTACTTAATGTATTCGTAAATATAGCATGGTAAATAAGATCACATATCAAATGTCCCATTTATTTTACACCAAAAATAAAAATTACACAAATAAAAAAATTATTAATTATAAAACTCACAATTATTTTCATCATATAATTCAACATAATTATTCTAATAAATATTATTATTTTTATTTAAACATACATAAGTCATAAAAATAAATTTTTTATATACGTTCTTCACAACAGTAATGAACCACAAAATTTGTATATTCTTTTTATTTATCAATTTACTCAAACAATTCCAAATTTAAGATTCACGAATTGATCAAAAAATAACACAACAAAATAAGAATAAAAAATTATTTAAATGTATTACATATTATAAATCAAAAAGGAAAACAAAATAATCAAAATTTTAAATTTCATTCGTTTGTCGAGTAACTCGAGAAACTCAAGTTTCATTTTGTCGAGTTACTTAAGCTATTGAATATATTGATTTTATATTCCATTTATCATCGAGTAACTCGACAAACATGAATTTCAGTATGTCGAGTTTCTCGAGTAGCTTCAAAAATTCACATTTTTCATTTTTTTGTTCTATTTTCTTATTTAAATTATGTAATATACTTAATTTTTTTAATTTTTTTCTTTTGTCATATTATTTTATAACCAACTCAATTAAATACAATTATGTATGTGCTTCATTAATGAAATAAGTTAACAAATCGAAATTTCATATTGACAAGTTCCTACAACCATAATATTACAACATACAAATTAAACAAAATAGTTAATGTATTAAATAATTTAAATAAAAAAAATTAAATAAATGAAAATTATACATCTAATTACTTTGTTCAATAACTTGGAAAACTCGATTTTCAGTTTGTCGAGTTATGTAATACAATGAATAATAAGTTCTTTTATATAAATAATATTTCATATTCTATAACTTAGTATAATATGTTATAATAAAATAGCTATTATAAAAAATATTTATGTATTATTTTAAATTAATATAATATATCATAACTAATTTTATGAAATATAAAAACATAGTAGAGTGAAAATTTGTTCTAATAACTATTTTTTTTATTTAGAATAATTACATCAAATTGTATTAATTCGTTATGATATATATTAAATTTATATGATATATATTCTATTTAACTATGTTCTAATAAATGATTCACTACATAAAATTTGTTATATGTTTTATTTATCAAGTTACTCAAAAAATTCCAAATTTCAAATTCACGAGTTTGTTGACAAATAATACAACAAATAAAGAATAAAAACTTATTTAAATATATTACATATTTTAGATAAAAAATAAAACCAAATTAATCAAAATTTTAAATTTCATTGTTTTGTCGAGTAACTCGGGAAACTCGAGTTTTCATTTCGCCGAGTTACTTCAGCTATTGAAAATATTGATTTTGTATCCCATTTGTCATCGAGTAACTCGACAAACATGAATTTGAGTTTGTCGAGTTTCTCGAGTAGCTTAAAAATTGCACATTTTTCATTTTTTTGTTCTATTTTCTTATTTCAATTATGTAATAAACTTAATTTTTTTTAATTTTTTTCTTTTGTCATATTATTTTATAACCAACTCAATTAAATACTATTATAATGAAATAGCTATTATAAAAAATATTTATGTATTATTTTAAATTAATATAATATATCATAGCTAATTTTATGAAATATAAAAACATAGTCGAGTAAAAATTTGTTCTAATAACTATTTTTTTAATTTAGAATAATTACATCAAATTGCATTAATTCATTATGATATATATTAAATTTATATGATATATATTCTATTTAACTATGTTCTAATAGATGATTCACTAAATAAAATTTTTTATATGTTTTATTTATCAAGTTACTCAAACAATTCCAAATTTCAGATTCAACAGTTTGTCAAAAAATAATACAACAAATAAAGAATAAAAAATTATTTAAATGTATTACAAATTTTAAATAAAAAAGAAAAACAACTTCATCAAAATTTTAAAATTCATTGCTTTGTCGAGTAACTCGGGAAACTCGTGTTTCATTTTGCCGAGTTACTTCAGCTATTGAAAAGATTGATTTTGTATCCCATTTGTTATCGAGTAACTCGACAAACATGATTTTAGGTTTGTCGAGTTGCTCGAGTCGCTTAAAAAATGCACATTTTTCATTTTTTTGTTTTATTTTCTTATTTAAATTATATAATACACTTAATTTTTTTAATTTGTTTCTTTTCTCATGTTATTTTATAACCAACTCAATTAAATACAATTGTGTATGTGCTTCATTAATCAAAGAAGTTAAAAAATCGAAATTTCATTTTCACAGGTTCCTACAACAATAATATTACAACATACAAATTAAACAAAATAATTAATGTATTAAATAAGTTAAATAAAAAAATTTAAATAAATGAAAATTATGCATCTAATTACTTCGTTGAATAACTCGGAAAACTCGATTTTCAGTTTGTCGAGTTATGCAATACAATGAATAATAAGTTATTTTATAAGAATAATATTTCATATTCTATAACTTAGTATAATATGTTATAATAAAATAGCTATTATAAAAAAAATTTATGTATTATTTTAAATTAATCTAATATATCATAAATAATTTTATGAAATATAAAAACATAGTACAGTGAAATTTTTTTCTAAGAATTTTTTTTTTATTTAGAATAATTATATCAAATTGCATTAATTCATTATGATATATATTCAATTTATATGATATATATTCTATTTAACTATGTTCTAATAAATGATTCACTAAATAAAATTTTGTATATGTTTTATTTATCAAGTTACTCAAACAATTCCAAATTCCAAATTCACGAGTTTGTCAAAACATAATACAACAAATAAACAATAAAAAATTATTTAAATATATTACATATTTTAAATAAAAAAAAAACAAATTAATCAAAATTTTAAATTTCATTGTTTTGTCGAGTCACTCGGAAAACTCGAGTTTCATTTTGCCGAGTTACTCCAGCTATTGAAAAGATTCATTTTGTATCCCATTTGTCATCGAGTAACTCGACAAACATGATTTCAGGTTTGTCGAGTTTCTCGAGTAGCTTAAAAAATACACATTTTGCATTATTTTGTTTTATTTTCTTATTTAAATTATATAATACACTTAATTTTTTTAATTTTTTTCTTTTGTCATGTTATTTTATAACCAACCCAATTAAATACAAATATGTATGTGCTTCATTAATCAAAGGAGTTAAAAAATCAAAACTTCATATTGACAAGTTCCTACAACAATAATATTACAACATACAAATTAAACAAAATAATTAATGTATTAAATAATTTAAATAAAAAAATTTAAATAAATGAAAATTATTCATCTAATTACTTTGTTCAATAACTTGGAAAACTCAATTTTCAGTTTGTCGAGTTATGCAATACAATGAATAATAAGTTCTTTTATATAAATAATATTCCATATTCTATGTATAATATGTTATAATAAAATAGCTATTATAAAAAATATTTATGTATTATTTTAAATTAATATAATATATCATAACTAATTTTATGAAATATAAAAACATAGTAGAGTGAAAATTTGTTCTAATAATTAAATTTTTTTTTAGAATAATTATATGAAATTGCATTAATTCATTATGATATATATTAAATTTATATGATATATATTCTATTTAACTATGTTCTAATAAATGATTCACTAAATAAAATTTTGTATATGTTTTATTTATCAAGTTACTCAAACAATTCGAAATTTCAAATTAACGAGTTTGTCGAAAAATAATACAACAAATAAAGAATAAAAAATTATTTAAATATATTACATATTTTAAATAAAAAAGAAAAACACATTAATCAAAATTCTAAATTTCATTGTTTTGTCGAGTAACTCGGGAAGCTCGAGTTTCATTTTCTCGAGTTACTTCAGCTGTTGAATATATTGATTTTATATCCCATTTGTCATCGAGTAACTCGATAAACATGATTTTAGGTTTGTCGAGTTTCTCGAATGGCTTCAAAATCGAACATTTTCCATTTTTTTGTTTTATTTTCTTATTTAAATTATGTCATACACTTAAATATTTTTTTTTTCTTCTTTCATGTTATTTTTTAACCAACTCGTGAATTTCAAATTTTGATTTATCCAGTTACTACATAAATTAATCATAATACAAGAAAATATAATATATTGTATTAATTGATTAAGATATACATAAAATTTATACGATATATATTTAATTCTACTATAATAAATCATACACTAAAAAAAATTTTGTATATGTTTTCTTTATCAAGTTACTCAACCAATTCCAAAATAAGAATAAAAATTTTTTTAAATGTATTACATATTTAAAATAAAAAATACAAACAAAATAATCAAAAGTTTTAATTTCATTCGTTTGTCGAGTGACTCGGGGAACACGAGTTTCTTTTTGTCGAGTTACTTAGGCTATTCAATGGATTGATTTTCTCTCCCATTTGAAGTCGAGTAACTCGACAAACATGATTTTCAGTTTGCCAAGTTTTTCGACTAGCTTCAAAAATGCACATTTTTCATTTTTTAGTTTTATTTTTTTTTTAAATTATGTAATACACTTAATTTTTTTAAATTTTTTCTTTTGTCGTGTTAATTTTTAAATATATTATAATAAATATATAAAAACACTTTTTTCGCATACATATACATTTTTCGCATACATATACATATGTATTTATCGAAATCATTTTTTTTTATAATTACTATTTACAATATTCTTTATAAAAAAATTTATATTAATATTTATGAAAACAATTTTTAAATAAATATGTAATAAATTTTATAATAATTTATACAAAAAATTATTTAATATCAATTTCTTATAATATATTGATTATAATCATTAAATTACTACAACATTAATTTTATTATGTTATACATTAATTATAATAATTGTTTATTGGAATATGTTATAGAAATTGCTAAAACAAAAGTAAATATAATATATTGTATTAATTCATTAGGAAATATATCAAATTTATATAATATATATTTTATTATTCTTTGTCCTAATAAAACATAGATAAAAACATTTTTGTAACAAAAACTTTGCAACTTAACACATTCTCGAGTAACCCGATAAATTCATTTTTCAGTTTGTCGAGTCAATAGATTTGTCGAGTCACTCAATCTATTGACTTTATCAAGTTACTTCCAAACTTATCATCAACAAAATTATTATTTTTTTTATTTAAACATACATAAGTCATAATAATAAATTTTTTATATACGTTCTTCACAACAGTAATCAACCACAAAATTTTAATACTCTTTCCTAATTTATGAGGCTAAAATAACACTTACATTTAACTAATTTATCAGCCTAAAATATTCTTTTCTAAACATACAATTTTTTCCTACACATTTCACTGACGTGCAACGCACGGCCTTAAAACTAGTATAAAGAAAAGAGGCAATCAATATAGGTTATCCTAGGGTATTAAATATGATTTTCTAAGCAATTAATTTTATTTTTACCTTATTTTAACTTGAACCAATTGATTTGAGAAATAAAAACACGTTATTAAGATCATATTAGAATGCAGAAACTATTCATGCTATAAGAAAATAGATGAACTTGTTTGATAATTTATTCACCAAATTCTACAACAAAATAATGAAACCATTAATATATAAATTCAATCACCAAATTAATTGACAAAAAATAAAAATAAAAAAAATAAGTAGTTGTTAATACCTTTTCAAAATGTCTAGAAAGTGGTTGAAATTCCAAAAGATGCTAAGATGATGAAAATATTTTGAAATAGAATGATTATTGGCTTGGAGAGAAATGGAGACGGCAATGTCCTTATCTTTTATGAAGATTAGTGCTCAAATAGGAGATTTTCCAATTTTCAATAGTAAACACCTATTTAAAAATCAATTATGCAATTTATGTGAACAAAACTTCACTAGATTGGTGTCATTAGGCCCAAAATTCATGCTTTATATGGTAAATTAATTTAAATATATTTTAATTCATATAAAAGAAAATGAATATGTTCAATAGGCATGTCTAGATTCATTAATCTATATAATATTGACATATGCACATCATAATTAAAATTATTATATACTTTAATTTAAGTTTAAATAAAATTATAAGTGTCTTATAATTTTAAATTAATAGGCATGTCGATCGTCTAGAGCGTCCACAGAACATTCCACTTCAAAACAATGGTTAGTCACAAAAATGATAATTTATTAATTAAAGATTAAATATAATATTAGGACAAGTATCGTTAAAATCTATAAAAAAAAATCATGTAAGTAAACATGCGGCGTTACATTACGAGATTGATATTTGATTTTCTTATGAGAATCCGTGTAGTAATTAAATGTAATCTTTCTTTAAATATATATCTGGTTATTCTGAAACATCATGATGTCTATGAATTACGATGGATTCAAATATCAGCGAAGCTCCCTACGTCAGCCATGATCATCTAGGCCCTTCATGGGCTTCGCTGCACTTTGATTCAGATATGCTGAGATATTGTTGGGCCTCCGAGTCCTTCTACGAATTCACGAAACCATTGTTGGGCTCATGAGGCCTTCGGGAGGCCTGACTTAGGCCTTACCAAAATCTGGTGATGACATGTTCGTTGACGTGTGATAAGTGCATTTTGTGCACCTATTAGGACTTTTAAACTAAGCTTTTATTTCATCATTTTATTGAAATTTTACTTAATTTAGTGTATTTTCCTTTCCATTTCAGTTTTGGACCCGTTTATAAGGATTGAAGAAGAATGGACGGAAAGAACAACAACTTGGTGAAATCGACGAGTAAATGGAGTTTTTGAAGTGAATATCAAGAGCCAAACATTGGAGCATGAGGAAGAAGATAAAATCAATAAGTTTAAGGTGTTTTAGAGTGACAATGAAGATTTAAATCAATGGATCAAACACCAGAAAGCTAAAGAACTGAATTGAGAAACTACCTACAGCAGCATGTGGGGAAATTTGAGTACAACTTTTGATATAGAAATATCCAAAATACAAATGATATACCATTGGAAAGATAATTTAATTACGAGTCTAACACTTTTTACGGATATCAATTTGGAGTTTTCTACAAGAAGTTATGGCCATTTGAAAAACAGCCGCCGCAGAGGAAAAACTGTAAGCTGGGCGATCGCCCAACACGCTTTTTCAAAGGCAGAATGCAAAAGAACATGCATGGGCGATCGCCCAGTTTTGCATTGGGAGATCGCCCAGTGTAAAATTTAGCTGTGGGGAGATTTTTTCCTTTTTCAGTTCGACTCCAATTAGGTAACTTTTGGCCCACGATTTTTAGGTCTTTTTGGCATCTCTTGGGGCACCATTAGGGTAGTATATATATGAGTTATTAACTCATAAGAGGTTGTTGAGTTTTGGGAGAAGAAAATATTACAAGAAACACAAAACGGAAGACCAATATTCATCTCTCCATGAATGAAGATCAAGATTTCTTCGTTTCCGGGTTATGAATTCCATAGTTTCTTCTTCCCTTTCTTCTCTTATTATTAGTATGTTAGGCTAGTTTATTTTGTGCTAGGATTACGATGAAGTTTGTAATCTAAATTCTTCCATCTTGAGACTTGGGTTTTAACAATTTATTTCATGATAGTTTTGATTAATTAATTTTGATTTATATGAATCTACAATTATATGCGCAATAATTGTATGATTGTTGTAGTGTGTTTTACTGTTGAAAGATCGAAAGCATGCTAGACGCTATTTTAATTATCTTAAAGTTCGATAGAGGATAGAAATATACCGCTATGCTTTAGGTGATCTTTAATTATCCACAAAAATTTAATGCATTTGTTTGTATTCGCGTTTGTCATAGAAATATAGTCGAGTCATGCATATGAATAGGTTTAACTTTATTCGAGAGAAACTGTTGAACAATTTAGGGATATTGATCTTCATAACTGATGTAATTTGTCAAGACCAAGAATCAAGATAGAGGAATTAACGATTATAAGTGGATTCGGGATCCTAGTACTCTTCTCCTCAATTTTAAAGTAAATCTTCATTAATCTAATTTTTAGTTATTTGAAATATAATTAGTTTATTATTTTTTAGTTCCAATTCTTATTAGTTCTTAAATACCAAACATCAAAAGTTGAATAGATTCGGTTAAGATCATTGTAATTGAACTGAATTATCTAAATCATCGTAGGATCGATACTTGGACTCAAAATCCATTTTACTACTTGAGCAATCCGTGCACTTGCAGAATTATTAAAGATATAAAATCGCTGACAAGTTTTTGGCGCCGTTACCGGAGATTTAGTTTTAGTTCTTTTCAATTATTTTGACACTAATTTGAACTTATTTAATTGCTTTAATTGTTTTCATTATAAATTTATTTTAGTTAATTCAGTGTCTACTTTGTTTCTTTTCAGGCCATTGCATGTGAAGTGTGAGACACGAGTCTCTAATTCCAATTGATCCAGAGATTGAACGCACTTTTCACCATAGGCAGAGAGAAGCAAGAAAAACACAACAAAAAGACCAAAAACAACAAGACATAATGCAGAACAACGAGATTGCTCAGGCGAGACAGGAGATTGATGAAGACAATATACTAGTTGGAGACTTTTTTACTCCACAGATTATCTAGAACCAATCTAGCATTGTCTACCCACCTTTTGGACAGTCGAACTTTCAGTTAAAAACTAATGTCATTCATCTATTCTAGAATGATCATCAATTCTATGGCAGGACCGATGAGAATTCACATACACACGTTTCAAGATTCTTGGAAATGTGTCAACACTTCAAATATCAAGGAATCTCAAACGACGCCATCCAGCTACGTTTGTTCCCACAAACTCTTAGGGACAAAGCTCTTGAGTGGCTGGACTCACTACCAATTGATAGCATAACCACCTGAAATGATCTAGCCCAAAAGTTCTGCACAAAATTCTTCCCACCAGCAAAGGTTTCGAAGTTGAAGCATGACATTTCCATATTCCAACAGTCAGAAACAGAATATTTTGATGACGTGTGGAACATATTCAAAAACATGCTAAGGAAGTGTCCTCATCATGGCATTGGCAGGGGCCAACAAATTCAGTATTTCTATGTTGGACTACTCCCTTCATTTAAAAGTATGATCGATTCTTCATCTAACGGCTCTTTATCTACCAAAACTGTTGTTGAAGCTCTAGAGTTGTTTGAAAGAGTAGCCACTACCACTGTCATGTGGGCATCAGATAGAGTCATACACACAAAACAAGCCGGGGTACATGAAATAGACGATATCACGGTGTTATATGCAAAAATAGATTCATTGGCACACAAAGTGGAGAACATGTCATAGTCGACTTATGTGATACAAACAAAGAAATCAACCTGTTGAAGAGTGTGGAGGCAAATCACAGCACATCAGAATGCCCTATTCTATCACAACAACTAGAGCAAGTCGAATATGTTCAAGGTGGTCAATACCCACAAAGTAATCCATTCTCCAATACTTTTAATCCAGGGTGGCGTAATTATCCAAATATTTCTTGGAGGGATAATCAGAATAACAACAGACCACAGTATTCTCAGTTTCAGTAGCCAGATAAGAGAGTCTCATTAGAAGATGCACTAGGTAAATTCATAGAAAAAACTGATCAGTTCATAAGACAGATAGAGATAAATTTCCAAAATCAAGGCGCTTTAATCAAAAACCTGGAAACACAAATGTGTCAGATGGCAGTTGCTATATCAAGTAGACCACAGGGTACCTTGCCAAGCAACACCGAGGTCAATCCTAGAGAGCAAGTACATGCAATAACTACTAGAAGTGGGGTTCAATTACCAGAAATTTATATAAAAAACCAGTTGTAGATAAAGAACAGGTACCTTCCACTAATGAGGAGCACGTGGAACAAACTGAGCAAGAAGTAGATATTGAAGAAAGTTCAATTACACCACAGGCTAAGGCAGCCGTTCCTATCAAACCATATGAACCTTCCATTCCTTATTCACAAAGGTTAAATCCAAAGAAGAAGAAGCAGGATCAGCAATGTGCAGAATTTCTAGATCATCTAAGGAAGCTTCATATTAACATACCATTTGTGGAGGCTCTGACTCAAATGCCCAACTACGCCAAGTATATTAGACAACTACTTTCAAATAAGAAAAAATTGGCAGAAGGAGATATAATACAACTTACAGGAGAAGTAAATGCTATAATGGAGCGGCAACTACCAGACAAAAGACATGATCCAGGTAGCTTCACAATTCCAATTACCATCGGTAATCTCATGATTGACAAGGCATTATGTGATCTAGGTGCAAGTATCAATTTAATGCCCTTTCTATTTTTAGGCGATTAGAATTGGTGAAGTTAGACCTGCAAAATTCAATCTTCAATTGGCTGACCGATCTGTTTAAAAGCCGTTTGGAATAATGGAAGATGTGGTAATGAGAGTGGGAAAGTTATTATTTCCCATTGATTTTGTTGTTCTTGATATGCCTGAGGATGCTGAAATCCCTATCATCTTGGGACGTCCTTTCTTAGCTACTTCAGATGCTCTCATTGATGTTTCACGAGGCATATTGACATTAAGAGTTCAGCATGAATGGGAAATATTTTATATGTTGGGTAGAAATGCAGCACCACTACCACCTCTTTCTTATTGGACAGGTATCAAGTGGAGACTTTGAAGAAATTCAAGAACAACTTCTTTAAAAAGTTTTGGGATACAAAGCCACCAGAAAAGGTAAAAGACAAAGGTAAACAGACTGTTCAGATGCAAGAAGCTGCCGTTGGTGAACTTAAGGTTGAAGCTGAAGAAGTCATCCCTGAAGTACAGGTTAGAGCTGTTAAATAAAAGATGAAGGACAATCAGACAATAAGTCAAGCTGATGACTATAAATAAGAGCTTAATGGGAGGCAACCCATTTTCTAACTCTTTTATTTACTTGCTTTCTATTTAGTAGTTTTAATTAATTTAAATAATTTATTAGTTTCTATTTCATTTATTATTTAATCCCCTTATAAAGCCTCTCTATGTCAATCGCAGGATGTCCTTCTTTGCAAGGCACATGGTCCTATCCCACTTCAGTCCACTTCAACCAGACCTTCAACCAGCCAAATCCATCTTCTCCACATCTATCTCCGGGGAGTAACTGATCTTTTTCCTCATTTATTTACTTTATTTTGTTATTACATTGGGGACAGTGTAATGTTTTAGTTTGGAGATGGGTTAAGTATCATTAAGTATTTTTAGTTTGCTTATTTTTCAGGTCTATAAAAAAATTCATAGTTATTGTTGATTATCTTGCTGCCAATGATGGGATTTGTTTGAAGTTGAGTACATTTTTAGTTAGAATATTAGACAACACTTTAATTCGTGCTTTTACCTGAATACTTATCCATGTTAGACTAGATTTGAAGCACGTAGCCACTGTTGACTTATCACTTATTGAAAACATGACTTGAGTGTATGTGTTGATATTATTGACTTACATCATTGTGAAAAAAAAAATTATGTTCTTAAAATTTTAGACTAGTAACCAAACTGTTTGAGAACAGTTTGGGGGTGTTAAAGTTAGTATATGTTTTTGTAGAATTTTGTTGGTTTGGTTTTCTGGATCTCATCTTTGGTTGAATAGGTTGTAGTCAAGGACTCTAAATCGAGCACTACTCACTGCTGAAAAAAATAAAAAAAATAAAATATCTGACTCGAACAATTAAGTCTGTTAGGATATTTTGAAACCTGCTGCCCTAAAGTCATCTGACTTGGGAGTCATCACCCCAAAGCTCGTTACATGAGTCACAAAAAAAATATTTACATCTTTACTTCTCTTATAGCCCGTGGGACTCGAGAAATTATGTCTATTAGGGTATTTTCAAAACCTGGTGCCCTATGGTCATTTGATTTGGGAGTCATCGACCCAAAGCTCGCTACCAGAGTCAAATAGAAAGTTAGTGAGAGAGAAGTATTGCACAAGATGTAAGATCATTTATATTGGTTAAATAAAATAAAAGAAGTTAAAGTGCTCGGTAAGGATTGCTAGATTAGAACCTAAGATACTGAAGATGAGAATTTAGAAATCACTCATCATTCCAGTTCTGAGAATACAAGTTCTAATTTTTACCACATTATTTGAAAAAAAAAAAAGCATTATGTTAATCAATAGGAACCAAATTTGCTAGAACACCTCGGAATTTGAGAGAAAAGCATAAGAAGTGTGAGATTTTATGAGAGGTGTAAGAAATAAATAACTACAAAAGGTTCGAGATTGTAAAAAATATCAACAACACAATATTGGTCATGGTCTAATACAGGTATAGGTTCAATTTTTGGCTACTCACACACTCACTAAAGGTCGAGCATTGGATAAGTGAAAATTCTTTATGTTGTTTGATCTTTTTCTAAACGTGTTACTTTAATTTTCCAACTTGAGGCATATGGTAAGAAATTTAACATTAAATCACTTCCTGTTAATACTTTTAGCTTAGTTTAAAGTTCTAGTTTATTTTTATTTTTGTTCGAGGACGAACAAAGGTTTAGTTTGGAGGTGTTTGATAAGTGCATTTTGTGCACTTATTAGGACTTTTAAACTAAGCTTTTATTTCGTCATTTTATTGAAATTTTACTTAATTTAGTGTATTTTCCTTTCTATTTCAGTTTTGGACCCGTTTATAAGCAATTGAAGAAGAATGGACGGAAAGAGCAATAACTTGGTGAAATTGATGAGTAAATGGAGTTTTTGAAGTGAATATCAAGAGCCAAACATCAGAGCATGAGGAAGAAGATAAAATCAATAAGTTCAAGGTGTTTTGGAGTGACAATGAAGAGTTAAATCAATGGATCAAACACCAGAAAGCTAAAGAACCGAATTGAGAAACTACCTACAGCAGCATGTGGGGAAATTTGAGTACAACTTTTGTTATAGAAATATAAAAAATACAAATGATATACCATTGGAAAGATAATTGAATTACGAGTCTAAGACTTTTTATGGATTTCAATTTGGAGTTTCCTACAAGAGGTTATGGCCATTTGAAAAACAGCCGCCGCAGAGGAAAAACTGTAAGCTGGGCGATTGCCCAGGCTTAAATGTGGGCGATCGCCCAACACGCTTTTTCAACGGCAGAATGAAAAAGAACATGCCTAGGCGATCGCCCGGGTTTGCACTAGGAGATCGCCCAGTGTAAAATTTAGCTAAGGGGAGATTTTTCCTTTTTCAGTTCGACTCCAATTAGGTAACTTTTAGCCCACGATTTTTAGGTCTTTTTGGCATCTTTTGGGGCACCATTAGGGTAGTATATATATGAGTTATTAACTCATAATAGGTTGTTGAGTTTTGGGGGAAGAAAACATTACAAGAAACACAAAACGAAAGACCAAGATTCATCTCTCCATGAACGAAGATCAAGATCAAGATCAAGATTTCTTCTCGCTCAAGATTTCTTCGTTTTCGGGTTATGAATTCCATAGTTTCTTCTTCCCTTTCTTCTCTTATTATTAGTATGTTAGGCTAGTTTATTTTGTGCTAGGATTACGATGAATTTTGTAATCTAAATTCTTCCATCTTGAGACTTGGGTTTTAACAATTTATTTCATGATAGTTTTGAATAATTAATTTTGATTTATATGAATCTACAATTATATGCGCAATAATTGTATGATTGTTGTGGTGTGTTTTACTGTCGAAAGATCGAAAGCATGCTAGACGTATTTTAATTATCTTAAAGTCCGATAGGGGATAGAAATATACCGCTATGATTTAGGTGATCTTTAATTATCCACGGAAATTTAATGCATTTATTTGTATTCGCATTCGTCATAGAAATATAGTCGAGTCATGCATATGAATAGGTTTAACTTTATTCGAGAGAAACTGTTGAACAATCTAGGGATATTGATCTTCATAACTGATGTAATTTGTCAAGACCAAGAATCAAGATAGAGGAATTAACGATTATAAGTGGATTCGGGATCCTAGTACTCTTCTCCTCAATTTTAAAGTAAATCTTCATTAATCTAATTTTTAGTTATTTGAAATATAATTAGTTTATTGTTTTTAGTTCAAATTCTTATTAGTTCTTAAATACCAAACATTAAAAGTTCAATAGATTCGGTTAAGGTCATTGTAATTGAACTGAATTATTTAAATCCTTGTGGGATCGATACTTGAACTCAAAATCCATTTTACTACTTGAGCGATCCGTGCACTTGCGGAATTATTAAAGATATAAAATCGCTGACAACGTGGTAGTGAAGTACGTAAAAAGATGCAGAAGAACAAGTTCAACCTCCATGTGAAGCAAGTAAAAAATGTACTTATTTTTCTCCCATTTCACTTATTTCATCTAGTGTGTGAACTCCATTGAAGTTCAATTCGTGTTTCAGGAGTAGATTAGAAGCATAAGATTAGCGTTTCCATGATTTTTGAATCTATTGTCAAATTTATACTTTTTCTTCTAGATTATTTCTAGTTTGTTGGTGATGTTATTATTTCAAATTTACCGAGATTTATTATACACTAAAAAAGTTTTCAAGATGTAATTTCAAGAATATATTTCGTGTCATTTGTTGCATGCATGGGTTTATGATCAAGATTTTGATAATTTGGTGGGCACTTTAAAAGTATCAGACCATAAGTTACATTCTAGATTTTTAAAGTGAATAGTTAGTTCTATTTATTTTTAATCTATTGCAGATTTATTCAAATACACAATATGTCTCATTTTTTGTTATCATAATATTATGAACATTTTTACCAATCTTATAATACCCAGTCGCTATTATGTCGTCTTGTTACTGTTACATGATGACATGTCTGGAAATTCCATTCACATCGATTGCAATGAGACTCTGCCTCTAAGTTTGTAGTTGTATTGTGATTGATTTTTCAACTCAATTATTTGTTTATATCTTTCCATACCCTGTCAATTTGTCACGTGAAACTACATTTTTAATAACTTCGCACCATGAAGTTGTATAATGACATGGAAGTCTTCGATTTCTGTCATACATTGTATATAATTTGATGTCACCAGTGATAACCCCACAAAATGTTACATATTTTTCATGAAATTGATGTTTAAATTCATTTTGTCGTGTAGGCTTATTTCACCTTCACGTTGGTAGGAAGTGTTTTACTTGTATTCGTGTATGTTTTGTACTCATTGGGAATGTTCATTGTATATACATGTTCGTGTTTAGGAGTTTAATAATTTAGTCAGTAATATCTATAATTATATAAATGTTAATCTTAATTGTTACCTATAGAGGTGATGCACAATATGTCTTATTTTTTGTTATCATGACTATTAGCACTTAATGTTACCAATATTCAAAGTAATAGGTAACAAACTTGTACATATGTTGTCAACCCTAAAGTGTAAATGAGCTCGGATACCTACTTTTATACATCAGTTAATGCCACGTTAATCAAATATCATTATTTTAATGTGGTTACCACATAACGTTACAAATACAAGTTCATGGTGTAGATCGAAACCTTTTTGTGTTAATTATACCAAATAAGTACGAATAATTTGATTCCTTATAGATTTAACATTATCAAATTTGTTAGACATTTTGAATTCTGTAACAAGGTTGTTATTCAATAATTGCAAAGGTGACTGGGAGATTTTCATTTTCAAATATGTTGAGTACATCTACGAGAAGAAGATTAAAGAGATGTTAAATCCATTTGACACAAAGGTGGCTCGCCATAACATGGCTGTTCAAATGTGCAAATATATACTTGAGATGTTGAACCATCAGTTTTGTCGAAGAAATACTTAGTTGAAATCTCATCAATGTCTAAGATTTATAATTGGAACAAATATTTATCGAGCCATATGGCCTTCTTTCTGATTTTTGTTGTAGTATTTGGACAAAGTATTCTAAGTATAACTATTAACATGGATTTTGTTGGGCATACGTGTCAAGATTTGAAAACTTGTACATTGGTCAATTATATGTTTTGTGATATATTGCATTCTAAGTTATGTCTGAACTATACTTATAAGCCATGTTTTTCAACGCAATGTCAAAAGTTGTGAACACGAAGAATGTCGGTGATTAAGTATTAGTTTTATCTTTCTTTATTCTAATGCATTAGAACCATTTCTTCATTAACCAATTCAAATTCCAACCGTTTTATACACGTTAACACAAGCACGTTACATCTCATACTATCCAATGTTACATGGAAATCATTTGACACCGACGTATGTGACGCGTTTATAACATTATTCATTTGCATTTGGCGGTAATGGGTTCCAATAAATGGCTCATTCAATTACATGCATCTAACATCTGGTCTTGATTGTGACAATAATATGAAGTAATCCATTCATGCCCCCAAATTATAACCTAATGTGAAATTTTTATGAACTCGTCAAATATGTGAACTCGATTTAATTGAAAGCTCAACTTGTCTAGATAATTAAATAAAAATACAATCATATACACCTGTATAATTATGTAACTACACAAGAAATAGCTAAATAGCAAGAAATATTTCCACCATTATCCAAAATAATGTTAATTGAATCTTGAATGATAACTCCTTATAGACAATATCAAATAATGTGATGCCCAATAGATACAACCTCAAATATGTTATTATATCAAGCTGTGCTTCTAATAAATACAATGTCTTATGTCCACATCTGGTCCCATTCAAGGTTTGTAGTCTTATAACGCTAGTTCATGCCCGCACATTGTTCAATCGATTGAAGAGTGGCTCATACAATCAATGATTTGATCTTCCAAATCCGAAGCTGTTGATGAAAATTACAAAACGATAAATTTTCTTGGACATCTATAAATATAAAGCATATGAAAGGTTTGCAAAGAATAGATAATTGTCCACTCTACATTCATAATATTTCTTATTACAGCCTCAATATCACTAAAGAGTTATTACACCATTAACACAATTTGTAACCTTTTCATCCAGCATTTGAAACAAATTAGTTTCAATAATAGGCAATAAACAGATCTAAGTAACTTCAAATAAGGGCACCATTATTTCATTCTTAGAATTTCAAATAAGAACCCCAATTAAACAGTTTTGTACTATTCAAAATTATCCATTGAACCATACGTATCCCTCGATATACAATACTGAAATTGAATTATACAAGTACCCCAAAGTATCTCCATTACTTTTCACTTTCTCAATATCCACATACAATGGAAATTTTGTCAAATCAGATTCACCATTTTTTATCTGTATATAGAAAAATAAAGAACTATCGTTGCAAATTCGAACGAGGGAGGCCGTATGCTAAAACCTGATAATGAACAGTTATAGCCTACTGGACTCTTCCCTTTTAACTCATTCATTATCATCCCAACCAGGTTAACGTAAGTACAATCCAGCGGGACAATCTTACCAACCATCGAGTAATCGTTGTAAGTTCGAACCTGATCCTATTGACCATCGTAGTAAACCAAAACACTTACACTTCCAATTTGTCCATCACAAATTGCAGTTTAAAGTACCATTTTGATATCGAAATATTGTCATGCTATTAAATTTTTACATCAGTATAAACAATAGCATACTCATAAAATTCATAACATACTATGATAATTGCCATTCTGATTAGCTTATAATCACATTTGAATAAATTATGCAACAATATTGTATATCATATACTATGTTACTCGGTTCTTTTAAAATATATGTTAACAAATTGCTATTGGATACCCATTTGGAACTATTATTAATGCATCACTCATCTAATTTCAAATCTTGATACTTAATTTGCACACATTTAGGAAGATGATGATAATTAATCAACCTTGGCAAATTTTCAAGTAGGTGTACTATTTAGTATTTTATTTTTTGTTCTAATGTATCCTATAGATTCAAACATTCATTTAGCCATAACAAAGTGATACTTCAAGCGAATAATATTATCTCTCATACACGATTGTTACTAAATGAAAAAGATCGACAATTACCTTGTTAATCGAAGTCTATCTCCCAGACTGGTGATCTCCTCCCCACATTGGGGAGGGATCATCTTTGTAGGCAGTGGGCAATTGGCCAAATTTTTTTGCTAACATTAAATAAAGGTTTTTTTTTTTTTTTTGTCAATTGTCCACTACCATGTGGGCAAGATGATCCCTCCCCACTGTGGGGAGGAGATCACCACTCCTATCTCCCAATATGTTTCAAATGAAATTCTAAATAATTCCTCTACAAACCTATAAAACAGCAATCTTCAACAATCCCCAGCAGCGTATATTTTGTATTTTGAATGTTTTGGTATCAAGAACCCAAAATTAACTCTTGCATCTTCAAATGGAGTATGATTTGCACCGACTTCATTTTTGAATTTCAAATTCCCCATAATCCAAGCATATAACACTTTTTAATTTTGTAACGGCCAAGAGTTATCGTGTCCAGCTCTCTTTTGTTTAAATCAGCAATAATCTTGAATTGAATAACAATTTATTAATTTTGGACTATTTTCAAGGGTCAGTAAATCTCTACTGTTAATTAACAGAGTAGTGTTCTCCTACACACCAGTGGGCAAGAACATCTTGCCCACTGGTGATGTGGAAGCATCTTATCACATCTTGTGATAGTTGGTCATTTTATCTTGTGGGCAAGATATCTCTACGTCACCATTGGACAATTACATCTTGCCCACTAGTGTATAGAAGAACAACACTCTTAATTAACAATCCATATTGCAAGAAAGCAACATCCTGACTAAATTTGCAATTAAATGAGAATACTAGCATATATGTTATTTACCCTGTGAACTTGGGTTACTTTGTAAGTTTGGCCCTTTTTTATTGTCAATTTTTTTTTATAGAAAATATTTTTTTTCTACATATTTTCTTATTTTCTAACTAATATGTTTGATAAATATTATTTTACATAAAAAAAAAGTATTTTTTCACCTATTTTTTAACTATATGATTGATTACAATCTTTTTTTTTTAGGTAAAATATTTTATCATTTTCAAATAAATAGACACATTTTCTTTGTTTTCATGAAAAAAACTTTCACGAGCTTTTTAAATTATCCTTTTCCAATTAACAAATTTTTGCGAATTCAATTTCCTTGTATCCAAACCATCAAACACACCTTAGCTGTTGCCTGTTGGGCTATTCTCCCATGGCGCTGTAATACAGTTGTAAAGAAGCTCCACAAATCAGCTCAAAAGCACATGTGGGCTTCACTCAGCAGCAGTGGATTAAGAATTCTGCGCTGCCGCCTTGTTTATCTGTCACAACCGCTTCCCATTAATCCTCTTTCTCTGTTGCATTCCCAAATTTTGATGGACAGTTGCAATAAAAACGCTTCTTTCACTGCTTCCGCTGGTTCCAGCAGAAGGTCTGTGTGTGTTTTTTTTCCTCAAAATTGTTTGTTTTCATGTCAAATATTATTAGTTTGTCTTATTTCAATAATTTTATTTTGTGAATTCCTCCACTAATTTTTGGGTGTAATTTATGCTAGTGGTGGGGGTAGAGGAAGAGGACTGGAGAAGAACGATAGTCGGGATAGATCGAGAGGCCGTGGTGGTGGTGGCGGCAAAGATAAAATTGATGCTCTTGGCAGACTCCTGTATGCAATTATTATTGCTCTTTTATTTATTCGATTGTTTTATTTGTTTTATTGTTTTTGGATCAGTTAGTATGGAATCGTAGTATTTTTAATGGAACAAAATTAGGAATGAAGATGAAAAAGATTAGCCAATTCATACATGTAAAAGCAATGAGTTAGGAAATTCGTGCACACAGTTAAATTTAGTTGAGGCATCTCTCCAATTATTATTTATTTAAATTAGCTATTTGTTGGCAATAATGTCAGAACGCGTATATTGCGGCACATGGCTTCTGAGTTGAAATTGGACATGAGGAATGACGGATATGTCAAGGTCCAAGACCTGCTGAAGCTAAATCTGAAAACGTTTGCCAATATTCCATTACACTCACATACAATTGATGATGTAACAGAGGTTTGTTCATTTATCTATCATCTATGTGTATAAATCTGATGTGTAGAATTCATATCAAGCACCATATGGTAATGTTCAATTATGTTCCGTTTACTACATTTCGGGGGTAAAATGCTACAAATATTCTTTACCTAAGAGTTTGGAAGACATTTATCATTTATGGATCAATTGTCATCTTCTATTTTTGCCTTCTTAGTCTCTGTTGTGGGATAGCCTTGTCCTTTAAGTCGTCAACCACACTTAGCCTGCACTCCTGAAAATTATTTTAGAAAGGTTACATCTTGAGGCGTGTCTCATGTCAGACTTTCATTAAATGCCTAAGCTTATGCATTGAGTGCTATTTTCAAGGCTTACATTACACGGCGTCTAAGGCATGCGCTTTTTTGTTTTGCCATATCTAGGTTTTTTATTATTAACCTCAGCATTTTGACCTGTGTTTTTACAGTTTAGAATGTTGTGCACATTTTTCTGTTATCCTTTTTCTACCTTTATGCGTGGAGATTACCTGGCTTGGTCATGTCTTTATTACTATCATAAGAAGGGTTTTTTGTAGGAACATCTTCATTTGTTGGAGGAAAGTTGTGGGGGGTTTGCTTCCTACTCTAATTATTCTGAGCCTTCTGGCTCTGGGGGAACAGAAGTATCATTTTATTAGCAATATGTGCCTTGAACCCTAGGGTTTGTTAGATAACTCAGTTCAGGCTCGGGTTTGATTTTTGGCAAAACTTGGCATGGTCTTTAATAAGCTCACATTATGCTGGTTTAGAAATGCTATTAAAGATTAATACTTGCTTGTGAGTTGTACAATAATATTTTGGCCTTCAAAGTTTGTGTGTCTTTCTGTATTGTTTCCCTTTCTCTTGCATAGTGCTAACCAACATGGAAGATCACACATGGAATTGTTCTTCTCAATGTGTACCACGTGTTTTTATAATTAATTGTTTTTGGCCAAGTGTATGTTTTTCTACAACTGACTTGCTATTTCTATTCTTGATATATTCAAGTTTTGCCTAACAATCATCTTTCTACTGAACTTAATATCTAACAGGCTGTCAGAAAGGACAACAAACAGAGGTTTAGCCTATTGGAAGAAAATGGGGAGGTTCTCATACGTGCAAACCAAGGCCACACCATAGCAGTAATGCATCGTCTAAAGATTGCAATTAGGGCTGCATTTCAGGCTGTCAAGCTGAAGTATTTGAATATTGAGATGAAACTAAGAATTGAAATTTGCCTTTCATTTCTGTTATCTAAAATATTATTGCTCCGTTTCATGTTTTTCTTGGTTGAAGGAATGAATTAAGATTTTTAATTGAAGTTAGGTTGCAAAATTCTTTAACAAATTTTAGTAGTATAATACCGAAGTTTTAATTCTCGGAATTGGTGAAAGTTTAACCAGCTTTGGGGGATCTTCAAATTCTGAAAATTCCTATTAGAAGTGTCTCAGTACTGCATTTGTTATGGTTCATCACCTCAATATAATCTGTGAATATACGTTTATGAGCTTATCAGTATCTGAAGGCTGCTGATGTTGATGTTGATTAAACTCTGAAAAATGCATTAGTACTGAGCAGTGGAAGCATTTATTTATCTGAATTATATTAGGATGCGATTAGATAAAAATGCAGTGTTGATTAATAGACTTGAGATCTTGTGTTGAGAGATCTAATCAATGATACCATAATAAATGAGTAGTTTTATTGAATCGATTAGAATCTTTAACCTTTTATTAATTTTTCTTAGCATTCTATCATGTAGTTTTGCATTGACATGTTAAGTTTTCCTCCCCCAGTTTATTCTGCTTTGAAGTTATTTTCCAAAGTTAATTGTTCATCTTGTATTTGATTGAGCCATTTGATTATTTTTGTGTCCTTATTTTCTTTTCTAAATTTATTTGGCTGGCAGACAGTTGAAACAGAGAGCTTGTTGAAACCCATACTTTCACCTGAAGAAGTTTCAGGTGAGATGTTATTTTGGATTGTCATCTATTTTCCTTCTCGAAGAGATCGAGTTAACTGTTTTACTTCTTCCACCGCTAAGAGTTTCCTCCCGTCTCGTCTTGGTGCAGTCTGCGTACATGGGACCTACAAGAAGAACTTGGAATCAATTTTAGAACATGGTCTCAAACGCATGAAGAGATTACATGTACATTTCTCTTGTGGCTTGCCAACAGATGGCGACATTATTAGTGGTGAGATATTTGATCTTAGTTTGTCGCGTGTTCTTTTCTATTGTGTAGTTGCTCTGGCAGCAAATTCGCTTTCCACATCCTTCATGTGCTCACTTGAATAGGATTGCTGAGCAAAGAAAACAAGAAAAGGGTCGCACATATACAGGGAGTGAACCACCATGTTGGTTTGGTATATTTGTTGCATGTTTGGTACGCACGACTCGAGAGTATAATGAACAAGATTTTAGCTTCTTTTTCATGATAATATTGTCCACTGTTATCCAATCCTTCTTACCAATTTTTTACTTTTCAAGTCTATTAGCAGTGATACAATTCTGTGCACCGATGTTTTATATTGATGTAATATTTCGTCTCTGGGGAGCAGTGTTTACGTGCAAAATAATCTGCTTCTTGCAGAAGATGATTGGAAAAGACTGTTAAACATAAAAGGGGTTCTATCTTTAAATTTTTTGTTAAGATATCGTCCAGATGTGCACACTCATTGTTGCGTGCATTAAAAAGTATCGTCCTTTGGGTGGCCTACTGGTTTTGCCATTGTCTTCTACTAGTTTTAAGAGCTGTTATTGTTGAAAAAATTCATTGCATACAGATTTATTGGTAACAAGGCTTTAGTTTTTTCTTTTGAGTTTTTGTAGTTTGTTTTCATCGTATTCAGATAGATCATTGTATTGATGGTTTGATGACATGCGTGATGTGATTTTTCAGGGATGAGACGAGATGTGAATTTGTTGATCTTTCTTGATGTAATAAAAGCTTTGAAAGGTACATTGTATGGACATCTAGATAGTTCCTGTTGGGGTAAATGACGTATTTTTGCCTTTACAATGTCTCTCATTTCGTCGTCTTTTATTTCAGACGGAGTGAAGTTATACATGTCGGACAACAAGGTGATCTTGACTGAGGGTTTCAATGGAGTTGTTCCTGCAAAGTATTTCCAGAAGATAGAATTATGGCCAAAGAGAGAGTCCATACCCTTTTAGATGGGCAAGTAGAATTCGCCTTCTTTTTTAATGTTACCTCTGGTCATTTGCATCTTTTAAGGTGAGATTTCTGTGTCTCTACCAAACATAAGCAGAGGTAGGGAGATGTCATGGAATGAGACAGATTTTATATTGTACCTAAATGGATCGTCGTCTTGAATAGTGTTTATTCATCTAATTGTAAATGACAAGTTGGAATGTAACTTAACTATGAGAATAGTGTTTGTCCCGTTGAAGCTTTCAACTCCAACAGTCATACACAATTATGCATTACTAGAAGACTAGAAGTGCCAAAATGTGGCCTTGTCATGGGCCTACATGCCTCCACAGTCGGGTCGTGATGGGGTAATAGACCCTAGCATTAATCTTAGCCAGACGCCTCCACAGTCATGCTCTTAACGTGTTAGTCTGTTAGATCACAAACTCATAATATCCCTGAATTTAAACAATAAAAGGCTGGGGCAATACACATTACTCAACAGTACAAAGAAGAGGTAGTAGTGAAATTATTTTATAAGTACTTATACTATAAATTGTAAGTAAATGTCTTAATAAAAAGTGGATGGTAAGTTGTAGTTTCTATGAAATGTGTGGTTAGAAAGTATATTTGACAAATTTGACTAGTTGAAATTATAATTTAAGCAATGGGGCTTAGTCCTACTAAACAATTCAACATACCAAACACAATGTAAATGTACCACGACAAGGGAATATCTTGTAGATGAAGGTTGAACCATCAAGCAAGATGAGAATGAGGTCAACTTGGATACAGAAATTGAGGAACATATTACACAATTTAAAAAGCATAACCCTTTATAATTGAGACCGGTAATAATAGTTTCCTCAGCCTAAAATAAAACAACAACCAAAGGAAATACCAAAGGAAATAGGGATGGCAACAGTTAGGGAAAGGCATCTTGCCATTCCTAAAAGGAAACCACATATATCTGAAAAATAAGGATAGTAAAACTTCTTTTAAATAGCATACAACCAGAGTAAAAAGGTCAAAAGTATTATGTAATCAAATCCTCCTAGTAATACAGATTGAGAAAGATGTGAGACAGTACCAGAAAGAACTCTGATTCAACTGGATTATAGTCGAAAATAGAGCTGTGAGTACGTTTTCACTGACGATGTAAACGCTATCAAAACTTAACATAAATATATGAAAATTTTTACATAAATCAGCCACAAAGAAGGAACCTTTCACCTGAAGACTTGATATCAGATTATCAGTTCATATTGAATACATACGACCTCATTATATATAATGCCCTTCCACAGCACTTTGAAAGAGCACGAGTTCCAGGAAACATGAAACTTGATAATCTCTCTCAATTTCGATCGCAAGATTACTATGTGCTTGTTTGGTTGGGCTTAAAATTTTGCTAAAAACTTAAAGTCAAGTCAACAATTAATTTTAACCAAACATTTCATACGACCCACAACTTTCATAAATTTTCAACTAGACATTTCATCTACTTTTCATGAAAATATTCTAAAAAGCTTTCTCAATCAAGCTCTATATTGCAAACTGTCGTGTTCCACAAAGCATAAAGGGGAGGGACAGCATAACAGCATAATTTCCTGAAGCAAGCTGAGGCTTTCAATTATATGTTTTCCTTCTACAGCTAATCCCTTCAAATTTCTTAACCATTTACCTCAACAGTTAACACTTATTAAGATCATATCTTCATAAGCTATGAGGATATGCTTCAAAATTAAATTTGATTTAACAAACATTCCATAATTTCCAGGCTATTTAAGATCGATCCTAGTTAATGTTAAGTAAATTAGTGGTAAAACTGAATCAGATTCACCAACAACGTTCCCTTACCATTTTAATGTATAATGCTCGTTTGTTCCTAAATAAATAGATTCATGTAGCTAAATTTCAAATTTATTGAGAACACTGACGTTTAAATAGGCTCAGTCGGGTACTATGCACTTTATGTCTGGAAGGTAAGGCAAAAGGGTCTAGACATTTTGAAGCATAAGACCCAAGACAACCTAATAAAACAACTCAAAACAATATATGAATACAAAACAAAGTTTTAATAAACCAAAAACCATATGGAAAATCCACAATAAAACAAATTAAGAAATTTAAAAGTCTAACTTGCAAACAAACACAAAATAAATAATAATTGATTCTCAAACTAGTAAATGACCTAGGATCTCTCATGTCATCACTACTAATATGTTCTTCAAGAGGACTATCGACATATTTGATTTCTCTATCCTCCTCTTCGGTCTTTTGGCTTCTTCTCGTTCTTTTTGATGATGCACTACCTGCAATCACGCTTTCTCCATCCCATTCCATGTCAAAGCAAAAGAAAAGAAAACAAAACGAATGTAGAAAGTCCTAGACTATAAAATAGGCCCAAAAGCTGAAGTCAATAATAAAAAGCCTAGAAAAGACAAGACAAAAAACGAGTGCACACCTTAGCCTCCCTGAGGCTTAGCAGAAAAAAGAAAGAAGAAAAGTCCATAAAACGTTCTAAGCTATTAAAATAGCCAAAAAAGGTGAGACCAATAATAAAAAGGCCGGAAAATGCAAGACAAACAAGCGCAAACCTTAATAAGCCAAAGCATAAGTCTCACTAAATCGATGTGTAATCCTTGAAAATGCCATAAGGTGTAGGCTTCGAGGCATTTAATGAAAGTGTCATGTAAGATGCGCAGTGGGCATCAACATGTATGCCTCAAACAGCTTTTTAAAACGATGGAGAATATAGCTATATTTGTTGTTGTTCCTAATAAATCATCCCCTCAATAAATGATAAGACAGACCACAAGTAAATAAGACTTCTCAAAAACATCCTTGAAGTGCTGGCCTTGAACTACAGCTCTACATTAGATTGAGCTAAAGAAGTTCTCATCGAAAGGTTCTCTCGTAGATTATGACAGCTGCTATCTCCTATAAGTGTAATCTTATAATAAGCAAATATCTGTATGTATGGAAGGAGAGAGATTCTAAGAAATTACATAAATTGAAGAGAAAATTCAGATTTATTACCTAAACCAGCAATTCCAGGCTTCCAAGCATGGGCAGCAAACCGGGAAAGCAATTCTTGAACATAAGCAAATGTACTAACATGGGGCTTCTTACATTAGAGACCAATATGTTAAACCATAGTAAGCTGGTGAAACATTAAGTAATAATCTTTCATGAATAATAAGCCGATAAAAGTAGACAGTCCAATACATGCCTTTGCGGCAGTAGTAATAAAGCAAGAATTTAATCCACAAGCCATTTAATGTATCTACATAAAGAATGTTATAGCCAAATTATTGTGTACTTATTTATTTGGATATTATAAAGATGATACAAGTCCATCAATCAGCATATTGCTTTATCAGTCATGAATTCTACAGTGGTAAAACTACAACAATTCCCATGAATCACAAATGTTTGTCGTGTCTTTTGATACAGACCAGAATGTCCAAGCAAGCAACATCCACCAACCACAAAAGCTTCTTCTTCATGGGATTAGGAATTTCCTCCGTATATGACATCATCAAGATATATGGAAATGAGATAATGGAGGTGACAGATAGGTTAAAACCAATCATAAGAATCAAAATAAACAAGAATGGAATGATTCTACCACACAACTGAAAAAATATTGTTTTACTGTGCACTCTTCTTCCCATTACCATAGTAACTGAGATACCATTGAACGAATTTCTTCAATCCCGTCTGGAGATCTGTCGTAGGCTTATATCCAAGCTCCCTCTGAGCCAAGCTTATGTTAGCATGTGTGAACTGCACATCCCCATTCCTTGGCAACTTCATAATCATCCTCTTGGCCTTCACCTTGAGTAACCTCTCCAAAATGCTCACAAGATCTGAAACAGGTACAGGAGATGTGTTTCCCAAATTGTAAACACGTAATTGTGCCGGCCCTTTCTTCTTGCCACCACTACCAGTACTCTTTTGAGCGGTGTCCAATGCCCCCAAACAACCCTTCACAATATCATCAATGTAAGTGAAATCCCTCGCAACAGTACCATGATTAGCAGCCTCAAAAATCGGAATTGACTTCCCCTTCAAAATATCTCTACTAAAAAAGAAATACGCCATGTCTGGCCTACCCCAAGGTCCATAAACCGTGAAGAACCTCAATCCGGTAAGTGAAAGTCCATATATATGATTATAAGTATGTGCAATCTCCTCACCAGCCTTTTTAGTTGCAGCATACAAACTAGCGGGCTGGTCGGTCCGATCCTTCTCTGAGAAAGGCACTTTTGTATTCAATCCATAAACAGAGCTGCTCGAAGCCCACACAATAGAGGGCTGAGGATTTGCGTTCTTGCAAACCTCAAGCACACTAACAAGGCCAGCAATGTTGCTATGAACATAGGAACTAGGATTTTCCATGGCATAACGCACCCCAGCCTGTGCAGCCAAATGCATAACATGGGTAAATGGGACAATGTCGAAAAGCTTGTTCAAGAGGGCAACATCATTGATATCACCTTCCACAATGTACACACCAGTGCGCTCCAAGAGCGCCTGCCGCGCCCTCTTAAGGGAGGGATCATAATACTCATTGAAATTATCAAGCCCCAGAACGCCATCCCCACGGCGCTTGAGGGCGGCCGAAACATGAGTTCCAACAAAACCAGCAGCCCCTGTGACCAAAACCGAAATCCCATTTCTCGACCTGATTTTAGTTGAGGTCCTGACCCTTTTCTCCCAGGCAGGACCACCATAAGAATTGGTTCTGAGGGACCTCCTATTGAGATCTGACGTGACAGGTGATGAAGAAGAGGGTGATCTAAAAAAGAACATATAGATCAAGCCAAGGAAAACAAAGGACCAGAAGGTGAGCTTGGCTAGAGAAGAGTGCATCCTCAGCCTATTGTATGGGGATTTCTCCATCTTAAACTTACCTGGGGTGGATGGGGTGTTATCAATGTGCTTCATCTGTGACATTACACTCTCAAATTCTTGAAGATTTTTTAAAACACCCGGATAGGAAATCCCCTGTATTGTGGCTAATCTACAGATTTTCTTGGATTTTCTTGAAATAACAGAACAAGTCTAGGGTTTGACAAAATGACACCAACAAAAATAAAATAAAATTGTTTGCTAAATAAATTGTAGAAAATGAAAAATGTAAGAAAGAGGGCAGGTGGTGGAGGCTTGGAGGTGAGATTAGGAGTGGTTCGGTGAAAGATTTTGATGCTTTATTGATGATAATCTTCTGGTTTCTTGGAGGGACTGGTTGTTGGTCCTGGTGGTGGGCTTTTTACTTTTTCCTTTTTTTTTTTCTTTTATGTTTTATTTATGAAAAATTGATTGTGAGATTTTGATTATTGATTCCAGAAATAGGTTATTTTAGAGAGAGGGAGGGAGAGATTTTAGGGTTGGATTAAATGAGTGGAGGGAGAAGAATCAAGTTTGAAGAAATTTAAAAAAAGGATTAATGCAAGATTTATAGAGTGTGGACTCTTCAAGAATCATGAACATAGTCAAACAAGACTACAATTAATGAAAATATTTGTGTTAATTAATGCAAATCCACATGATTAGTGAATTAATAAAGGGAAAACTACACTTGAGGTCGTCAACCTATTGGAAATGTAGCAAGTAGGTCCTTGACCTATTATTTTAGCGGCTGCAGTCCCCAACCTCTTATATTAATAGCAATCAAGTTCTTAATGGGACAATTTTATCCTTAGCCTTGATTAAAATCTCATTTTTTAATAAAATTCGATTTAATCTTATCTTTAATTAAACAAAAAGAAAATTCAAAATCCACCAAACTTATATTTTATTTTATCTTATTTTCATTATTTATTTATTTTTATTTAATTAAACATAAGGTTAAATTGTACTTTTAGCAACAAAAAAAAAAAAAGAGTTTTTAATTAAACGCAAGGATAGAATCGTCAAGGATGCCTGAGGCTGTCAAAATATTAGGATGGGGACCTACTTGCTACATTTTTAATAGGATGGGAACCCTAGAAATACTTTTTCCATTAATAAAATATCGCTTAATTTTCTTTTATTTTTGGTCTTCTAGATCATTTATTTACCTTCACAAGTATATACAATGAATTCAAAGGAAAAAAAGGAAATGGTTTTATTTTGATTGGTTGAAAAGGGCTGTGAAATTTTGGCCTTCATTTTCAAATGGTTTATTTTAAACCAATAATTATTGTGTGAGAGTTGTTTAATTGGGTAGGAGTGATTAAGGATGGACTTTGAAATTAGGGTTTGTTAGTTGGAGATTGTGTGGATTAGATTTGAAGGATAATTATGAGGGTTCCCTAATTCTTATGCCATTGGATGGTGTGAGAGATTTTTGAGAATTTGCAAATTATTGAAGTAATCTAATTAAAAATTTTAATGACAAGATAAGAAAGAGCTGGATTATAAAATATTATTAAGAATATATTAGTAAATCGAATTAAATAACGTAAAACAAACATAATAAAAATTTTTGGATTTTATTTCTTTTACGTTCGACTCAGAGTGTCAAATGCATCCCAACATATTTTTCTTTTTATCCTAATTACTAATTATAATCCCGACTTGTTTTTTTTTTTTTTTTTTTTAAAGAAAGAGTATATATTGTGTTTTTTAGGATTATTCTCTCTTTAATTTCAAAAAACTGAAAATACTTATCCATTTAAAAAACTCAAGAACTTACTTCCAACGAACGAGTTATGGTTCATTGACTATAATAATCATATAGGTTATCAATCATTTTCTACTAGAAACTAATTTTTGGGTGGCTACTACAATTTTTTATTTGCACCCATTTTTAATTGTATAAAGGTTTTTAACTTTTACTTATTATCGTATTTATATCATTAATTTTTTTTGTCGCATTTTTATTCTCAATATTCTAATAATTAACACATATTGTCCTTAATGACAGTTTTCATCCAAATGTCCATTAAGAGAGTACAAAAAAAACTTATTTACTCATCATATTTTTGAACAAGTAAAAAAAAGCAAAAATGCGACTAAACATTTGTCCTCATTTCAAATCACGCTAAAGAACATTTGGAGTAAAAATCATCATCAGAGACTAAATGTGCATATTAATAAAAGATTGGAGATATGAATGCGACAAAAAAAATATGGTAACATAAGTACGCCAATAAGTAATGATTGAGAATTTTTAGTACAGTTAAAAAATATGGTGGTAATATAATCACCCATAATTTTTTAATAGATACTCAAAAGTGTTAAACTGATATGAATAATTAATCTTAAAATAGCAAAATTTAATCTAAAAAGGTGAATAGATTCATGGTTATTTGAGAAAGTTTTTTAATAGATTTTGATACAAAATTAATGAAATATATATTTGAAAAGTTGATAAAAGTCGTAGTTTCCAAAAATTTGTAGTTAAAATTAATTGTTGATTTTGACTTTAACTTTTTTAAATTTTACCTAAAAAGGCTCAGTCACATTTAATTAATACAAGTAATTTTGTTGGAATCTTCTCAATCAATAGTGTGAGAAATTTTTAATTAATAAATTACTAATTATTATTATGAGATTGTGAATTCGAGTTAAACATTATCTTTAATAAATATGAAGTCTAAGCATCTTTAGAATATGATTTTTTTGCTGTACAACAATGTGTGTTCAGTTTTCTCAAATTTCTAAGGCTGTGCGTGGGAGTTTTTGGAGTAGCAGTTATCAGTGTTTTTTAAAGTATCGATTTTGAGCGTTTATGAGCGGTCCGATTTTGAGTGGTTTTTAGTAGCGGTTTTAGAAACAGTCCAACCCATACTTGGGAGTTTATTATCCAGCGGTTCTGAAAGTGTTCTAAAACAATCAAATTACATATATACCCATATATAGATAACAAAGAAGATCTATGTAATAATATGGTATTGTGAAATTTTTCTCTCCACTTTTTTTTTTTCTATCTTATTTTTTTCTCATAATCAAAATTGTATTAATAAATTTATATTATTGAATCAAGTTAATAAAATTCTTTGTGATCATGAACCAACTTCTCAAATTTTTTCATCTTTAATTCATGACCCAATTATTATACATTAACTAAAAACTATAATCCTTGTTTCTTTCATTATTGGAGCAACGATAATTTAACTAAAATAATATATAAATCAATTCAAACTTATAACAAATATAATTGTTTAGTCCCACAATGAAAAACACAAAATAAAAATTCATGCAATAATGGATCATCGCTCATAAGTATCAAATATTCACCTAGTAAGTGCAATAAATAAAGGGAAGTTGAAATGTCTTTTTTTGTAGAAGAGTTTGTGTCTAGTTTGTTGGTGGGGAGAGTTGAAATGTCTTTTTCTTCATTGCAGATTTAAATTATTTAAGGAGGGTAAAGTTGGAACAAATTTTAAAGAACGGCCAAAAACCGCCAATTTGAGGGGTTGAAGTATACCTAAAATTACACTACAGGATTTTTGAGTGGTTTTTAAACCTCTCAAAACCGGTGCTCTAAAAAACTAACAATCATGGGTTGTCCCAACCCCTCATAAACGGTGCCATTTAAAACCAGTCAAAATCGGTGGAAAAAAAACTCCCAAGCAGAGCCTAAGTGTTTTGAATTCTAATGTCCCCATATCTTGGTATATGTTGACGATATACTTGGTTGCCACAAAGACTAAATACAATACAATGATCAATTCACTATACACACATAATTATAACCTTCAATCATCACCTCCCGACATCTTTCTTCTCGGTCCTTGTTGACTTGGTTATTCAGCTCGCCAACCCAAGTTCAAGCAAGGCTTCTCCAAACACTAACCGTTTGAGGAACATGCGTGTTGATATGCTAACAATTCTCATCAATAAGCAACAATAAGTGATGGTACAATGTTTTCTATGTGTAACAATGCGTCAAATATATGTGTAGGACTTCTTTAATACCGTAGAACGTTTGTGGAGAAACAAATATAATATCGAACTTCGATCTTTATATATGTAGTTACTATTGATGCTAAAATTCAGTCAAATTAGATGGCACCAAATTCTACAAATTTCAAAATAGATGCCCTCTTAATAACAAAGTGTATATGCAAGGGGTCATCCGTGAAATCCCTCGAAGACACTTCAATATTTAGTTAGTCAAGACTTCAAAAATAATTAATGAATTGAATTAAGTTCCATGGTATACCTACCTATTTAAGAGCAATTATATATATATATATATATGTAGTTGGAGTACTATTTTGGCTAAGTTGTTCATAAGAAGTCACCCTTTAATAAAAATAGATTTTATCCTATTACCTCTACTAGTTGGACTTGTTTTCTATAACAATTTGGGGAAGAGACTATCATAGTGACGATGTACTCAGTACTCTATCTTTGATAGGATTCTTTCACACCTTCTCTGGTTCGATCATCCATGAACCATGTTAAAAATTATAAACTAAAAGTAACTGAGATAGAATAATAAAGAGAAATGAAAAAAAAAAAATGTATGATTATTTTTTGCATTTGAATTACAGAGAACGATATTATTTAAAGGTTAAAAATCATTTTTCATATTAATAGTAGTATGTAAATATTTTCCTATCATTAATATCTCGGTGATATGAAATAGACAGTTTAACTATTCACCTGGTCACATCAAATTGTTGGCTCAATTATTCATCGCAAGTCAAAAATGATGATCTCACACTTGACCAAGCCCATATTTTCTTGTTCAATGCAACTTGCTGGGTAGGACCCTACTTTAAGTTTAGATGATTCAACATTGAGGTCGAATTTGGCCAATACAAGAACGAGGTAGAACCAAACATCAATTTTGTCATTCATGAATGAAAATTATGTAATGTCACTCTTGAATATAATAGTATATAAATTTAGAAGTACATATTAATTTTTTAACATAACAACAAAACTTTCACTTGGTTAGATATGATCCATTGTCGATTGCACAAATTTCTATTAATTTTTTTCCTTTATCTCTTTGTGAGAGTACAAATCGATATTTAGTTTCATAGGATGTCATATGTGAGCTTTGTTTGACATGTAAGTAAAACGATTCTTTTTCTTTTGTAATGACGATCAACAAAGTGTTCAAAATAAAATGAAATCGTAAATTGAATGATCAAATGTAAATAAATTGAAGTGAAATGATTAAATAAAATTTCTCTATAAATTGAGTAACCAATCATGATTTATTCTTTTAATTTTATGTTGTGGGGTTGATTGGAGAGGTGTGGTTTTAATGCATGGTCAAAGTAAGAGGAGACAAAAAGTCAAGTGATAGTTGGAATAGTCACATTAGTGTACAAACAAACTTGAAGAGTAGGCAAAAGTTCCTTTTCAAAACTCCTTATTTGTCACATTATGTCACATTTTTTGTTAGGTTAGCTAGCATCATGTGAATGTGCATGTGAAACACCATTATCATAAAAAGAACTAGACCAAACTATTAAGTTTACTTCAATGATAGCTCAATTCTAACTTACAACTAAAAAGGAGTGATTATTCAAAAAAAAATATCACAAAAGTCGTATTATAAAAATAATCTTTATAATATAATTATATAGTAGTTATAGGGTCGTATATATTTTTTACAAGTAGAAAATTATATAACAAGGATCAAATAAATTAGTTTTCGTTTCATCTGTTTAAGAGAGAGACATCTTTTATTATTCAATATTTATAATTCAAAATTGCCCTCTAATTTAAATGTGGAGAAATTTATTCCTCAATTTTTTTCAATCGTTCGTCTGAAAATACGTAAGAATGTGAACTCAATCTTTTATAATTCAAAATTATTTCTTCAAAAGGTTGAGAAATATTCCTCTTGCTTTAGACCATTTGTCAAAAACTATGTATATATGCGTTTTAAAGAGGGTCAACGTAAACTAAGACGAGTTGATCCTAAACTATTCATTCAAGAATAGAACAATACTTTTATTTTTAATAAAGGTTATAAATTTGACATTTTATAAGTTCTTGAACAAAAATAGATTTATTTTCATAAAAGAAAATTTAAAATGTGTCATTTCCATTTATATAATCTATAATGTCTCAAGAGTGTCAAGAGTGTGTGTCTCTAGGAATTTTGATGTTGAAATCAATTAATATTGTCCTGTATAATATAGATCTTAAGCTAGAGAATAATGTAAATTCCAAGAATGTGTTTATTAATAGTACACTTGTGAACTCAATTGGGCTAATCTTTTATTAATGTGTTTATGTGGTGGAGAAGAAAAGAAATAAATATTTGTCCATGCCTAACAACCATGTGGTGTTCTGATATGGTCGGTGAGACAAGCATGTCCCACCCATTTTTTCTTTATAAATTTGGCATCCTATTTTGGTGATATTTTTGCCTTGTTTGAAATAGTTTAAACTCTAATACGTTGATTATTTATTTTATTTATAATTATTATAAATTTATCTATTAATATATTTTGCAGTTTAATATGAGGCTTTACTCTTAACGCATTCTGCTAAAATGGTGACTCGTTTAAATACACCAATTGAAGAATTCAATTACTTGTTTGACTTTTTAGACATATCGAATTACTCGTTCGAACTTGTTGAACTTTCATATCACATTGAGTTTTGGAGTTTTCTATCTTAAAAAATCTAACATTGTTGAGAGAACTAGTATAAATTCTTGTATGTTGTATATTTATTCTATCAGTACTCGATGTGAAATTTATCATGAATTATGCATAGTTACTTTAATGCGTACAATTAAAACATGATTTTGGATATAATTATGTAAATGTTGTTTTCCTTGATTGATAGTATGGAAATTAAATGTGTTTCTCGTATATATGTATCTCAATGTCTTTTATCATCATTTTTTTTTATTATCTTCAACTCTCTTTTATACAAGTTATTTTCCATAGCATTGTGCCCTATAGTTCATCTCCACGACTGATTTAGCTCACTAGTATGAGGGCTAAGACTTGTCGACTTTCTTAATGAATACATATTTGGCGTAGTTATTTTTTTTAAAAAAATTTAAATTTATTTTCAGCTACATATTTTGTAGAATCTACAATTTTTATCAATTTTTTAATCACTCACTTCATCCACTTTTTTCGAAATCTTCTAAAAAATTATTTTTAAACTCCACCAAATATACACTGAATTGATTCTTGCATTATTCCACTTATTACAAATAATTTGTCCCTATTTTTACACATGTTAATTGAGAAAAGGAGCCCCCCCGCGGGTTTGAAGGCAAGTGGATCGGGGCCCATGGATTTTAGGACAGTTAGACAATGAGCCAGGTTGTTCGAACTAATTTCTTTGTACCAAATTGGTAGCAATTATTGGGCCCATATGGGGCCTATGCCCAATATTTCATCCCTTTTGGGTTAGACCGAAGGACGTGTGAATTATATCCTCTACAAATTACATTATTGCGATATAGGACGTGCACACAGGGTTGAAACTAGAGTTAGATTTTAGGTTGAAAAATGAAAAAATGAAAAAAAAAAAAAAAATTGTTATAAAATAATAGTTGACGACTATTTAATCTTATCACAATATCTAAAAATAGCTATATTTAATTTAAAAATTTGTGTCTTGATTTATTTGTAATTTACATTGGAATCTTATATATATTGTCAATCATTATAATAAAATACGTAGTTGAATACTATGTTCTCATTCTCTCTTTATTTCAATTACTATTTTTTTTAAATATTCAAAATTCTTATTTAACCCAATATTCAAAGTGCAATCATGAATATTCCAGCAATGAACAATTCACGACATACAAAGGTACCCATCTTTACTTATATGTCTACATAAGTACATAAGCATGTTTAGAAGCAAGGTCGGTCCTGTAATTTTTGGGGCTTGAGACGAACTCTATAAATTAAATCTTTAATAGACCCCCGGAAAAGTAAGAAAATGTGAAAAAAGATGCAAAATTTTATTACCAATTACTACTTAATTTAAGAAAAAAAATGAAAAAGTATGCTCTTTGATGTAGAAAAACTCACATTTCCAATCTCTTGTATTTTCTCCTCTTTTTTTTCTTCCATCTTTCTCACTACACACAAGTAAATCTAGGTTTCTCACATACTGCCCCACATTTGTAATCTCAAATAATTAACATATTTGCACTTATTTTCAAGCATGCCCACTTTACAAAAAATTCCTTCTTTAATTTTTAGACACAAACCTCAAATGTCAAAAGAAGTGAAAGAGAGAGAATAGAGGAGACTAGATCATGATTCACCAAAGACGGAGAGAAACTGAGAGACAGAGACGGACGGCCTTCCTTCTTGCTTCTTCTTTGTTTTACGAAATGGGCTCTGGGAGAGAACAAGATGGGCTTCACATAAATTTTTTTTTTAATGGGAAAAAAAATAGGCATCTTCAATTTTGGACCCGAGGTGATTGCCTTCCTCGCCTCTGCCAAGAACCGAGCCTGTTTAGAAATGCATAATCATTGCTCTACGTTTACGTCTAATGGCTTATTCTTTAAGTTTATTTTGTATGGGGCTTCGTCTAGATAAATAGTTTGTAATAGTCATTATTGACGGACATATATTTCTTGAATAGTATTATTGCTCCCCAAAAAGCATAAATTATATATATCAACACTTTGACAAATATTTTGTTGTTGCTCATGAAGAACAACAGTTTTATATTATGTAAATATTTTAATAGAATATTAATTGCTCTAAAAGAATATAATATTAAGCTATTGTTTTTTAAGAGTAAATATTTATAAAGTTCAATATTTCAAAATAATTTGTTCTTGCTCCTGAAAATTACAACTTTATATTAATAGTCTGGTAGAAATTAATTGCTCCTAGAGAGCGTGATGTTATAAATTTGAATATTGTAGAAAATTTGAGCCATAGCTTCTAAAGAAGCACTAGTCTAAATGTGTCAATATTTTTAAAGAATTTTTTATTGTGCTCTCGAAGTAGCACAAGTCTCAAAAAATAAAAAATATCACATGATATAATGAAAAACTGTGATCTTTATACGTCTTTTTCTGAAAAAAAATCTTAAAGCATACAACTTATGTCTTGTTGGCATTAATATATTGGTTACGTCAACTACATAATTGATTCATATATACAATGTCTAATCATATTTTTGAAAATTAATTGTATTTTCTTTGTTTATTGTATAGTTAGTTGTTAGCAATATTATTCTACAAGTGTACGGATCGCACAAATAATAAAGTATATTTTAGAGTTCTAGTATCGCACCAACAGATATTGCGTTAGTCTAATTCAAAATTAACTTAGCTTTAACCAAAACTATAGAATTTAATAAATTTTTGTTTAGGATGTAATTATCAAATTACTTACTAGCTAATCAATGCAAGACCTAAGCTAACTAAAATTTATGCAAAGTTGAGATGAATGCGAATGTGATATAAATTTAATAAAAAAATGTACTAGAATCCCGAATTCACTTATACCAATTCTCTTCAATTCGAACCGCTGAATTTGACAATACGATTTAATTTCGAAGATCAATATTCTTAATTTGTTTAACAATCTCTATATGTGACAGAACTATATCCCTATGAAGGATGCAAACATACAAGAATGCATGAATATATTTGTGAATACTTCAATATCACGTAAATCATAGCAGTGTATCTATATTCTCTATCGGACTCTACGACAATTGATAGTATGTCTAACTTTTTTTCAATCTCTCAAAGGTAAAACAAGACACAAAACTCATACAACTATTGCACATATAATTATAGAGAAAATAAACTCATCCAATTGTTCAATATTAAAAACGTGTTTGAATATCAAAAACTAGGTTCAAAGAATTGAAGGATTATGATACAAGTTTCATCGCAATCTTAGTACAAAATAATGTAGCCTAGTATACTAAGAGGAAGAAAATAAGAAAAATAGATATAATCCATCACCGGATAAGAAAGAACTCCAAAGAATAGATCTTGATCTTCGATTGAATCTTGTTCGGATGAATCCCAATGATTTTGCCTTGTTTGCCCTCTCTTAATTCACCAATTTTGGCCACCCCAATTTTTGGGTTAAGAACTTATGTATATAGTCTACTAATATTATCCAAAAATATATCAAAATATCGTTAAAATCACGCCCCAAAAGAAGTTTCCTAATTGGAATAAAACAGAAAACTAAAAATCCCGCATGTCAGGTTTTTGCCCAGGCATCCATTTTTGCCTCAGATGTCGCGCCCTCAATTCAGGAGAACGTCCAACTTCTATGCTTGGGTGAACGTCCCAGACATATTACTTCCTAGCTTAGCGCATTTTGGTCTCCATCTTTTCAGTCTGCTTGTTTTGGTCCTTAACTCTTCCAATAGTCTCCACTATAGTCTTCTAAGTTTCAATTGAGTACAATTGTATATTCATACTTTCTAATCATCTTCCAATTTGTTGCTCTTTTCATTCATTCTTCTCCACTTGCTTATGAACAGATCTAAAACTGAAATAGAAAAGAAAATACACTAAATTAAATAGAAAATTTATAACATAACGGGACAAAAGCTTAGTTTTAAAGTCTGAATAAGTGCATAAAATGCACTTATCAAACACCTCAAACTAAATATTTGTTCGTCCTCAAAAACAAAAACAAACTTAAACTAAGCTAAGAGAATCACAAGAAAGAGACTCAATGTTGAATTTCTTACCAAATGCCTCAGGTTTGAATATAAAGCAACACTTTAAGAAGATATTAAACAATACCACAAATAATTTTTTACTTATCCGATACTCAACATTTAGTGAGTGTGTGATTAGCCAATATTGAACTTACACCTATATTAGACCATGAACAACCTTGTATTGTTGATATATTTATAATTCCGAACTCCTTGTAGTCATTCTTTCCTTACACCTCTCGTACAATATTACACTTCTAATGCATTTCTCTCCAATCCCAATGTGTTCTAGTGAATTTGGTTCATACTGGTCAATACAATACTTTTTTTCCAAACAAAGTTATAAGAATCATATACTTGTATTCTTAGAAGTAGGATGGTAAACGATTTTTCAACTCTCATTTCCAGTCTCTAGGGTCCTAGCCTAAAAATCTTTACCGAACACCTCTAACTCTTTTTATTTATTTAACTAAAATATACATTCTTACATCTTGTGTGCAGGATCTATTTCCCGAAAGTTTTCTATGTGACCCCTGTAGCGACTTTTGGACCGATGACTCCCAAGTTAGATAAAGTTAGGCGACCATAGGGCACTAGATTTTAAGATACCCTAATTGGCTTAATTGCTCGAGTCACACAGGCTATAAGAAAAGTGCAAGATGTAATTTTCCCCCTTCTTTTTTTTTCTTCTTTTTCTCTTTTTTATATGGTATTCGATTCTCAGTAATGTTTAGTGCCCAGTTTAAATTCCTTGACTAGAACCTATTCAACCAAAGATGTGACCCAAAAAATCCAAACAATCAAAATTCTACGGATACACGTACTAACTTTAACACCCCCAAATTATTTTCAAGCAATTTGGTTACTAGTTTAAGGATTTAGGAACATGGATTTTCACAATAATCATAGGTCAACAATATCAACACATAACCATATACACTCAAGTCATGTTCCCATATAAGTGATAAGTCAATAGTGGCTACATGCTCTACTAATATAATCTAACATGGATAAGTATTCAAGTTGAAATACAAATTAAGGTGTTGTCCAATATTCTAACTATATTCAACTTCAAACAAATATTATATTATCATCATTGGCGGCAAGCCTTTCAATACTAACTAGACAATTTAATTTAATTTAACACTACTATAACAGTTATACAGACCCAGATTGTAAGTAAATAAAAAATAATCAAATAAGTATCCCAATACTTATCCCACCCCAAAATTAAAACATTACACTATCCCCAATTTAATAGCAAAAAGAAGCAAATATGAGAAAATAAAGGATGAAAGAGATTAGGTACTCTCCAGAGGTAGTTGTGAAGGATCTGGCTGGTCAAATGGTCTGACTAAGTGGACGCATGGTGTGGTGTGATTGGGGCTGAAGGTCAAGAGACGATGTCATAGATATCATCCATACAGCTCGCAAAGTTGAGTATCCTGCGGTTGAAATGATGAGGACTTACGAGTGTAATCAATAATCTATGGGAAAGCACGTGCCTAACTTACGAATGCAAATCTTAAAACTATGTGTAATGCATTATTTAACCTAACTTAATTGAAAAGGATATAAGAATGGGTTGCCTCCCATTAAGGACTTATTATAGTCATCAGCTTGACTTTTTGTCTGGTTTCTCAAGTGGAAGAAGAAGGAATTTCGAGATCATCGAATGTGTCACTCTCCAATAATCTCTTGATTTTCTTCTCTATATTCTGTGACTTGTCATTCACCTTCTATTTAACAATTGCAACATGTGCATCAGGGATGTCTTCTTCAACTTGAACCACATGTTCATCCATGTCAGCTTCTTGCATCTAAACAATCTGTTTACCACTGTCTTTCACATTTACTGTTGGCTTCGTCTCCCAAAACCTTTTAAAGAAGCTTTTCTTGAATTTCTTCAAAGTCTCAATTTGATATCATGTCCATTAAGGGAGAGGTGGTAGTGCCTCATATCTGCCCAACATATGAAATACCTTCATTTCATCTTGAACTCTCAATGTCAATACACTTTGTTAACATCAATAAGAACATCCGAAGTAGCTAAGAAAGGCCGGGCCAGGATAATAAGAATCTCTGCATCCTCAGGCATATCAAAAACAACGAAGTCAATGGGAAATAAGAACTTCTCCACTCTCATGACCACATCTTCCACCATCCCAAACAGATTTTTAATAGATCGGTCAGCCAACTGAAGAGTGAACTTTGCATATTTAACTTCACCAAATCATAATCACTTAAAAATAGAGGTATTAAATTGATACTTGCACCAAGATCGTACAATGCCCTATCGATCGTGAAACTACCAATGGTAATTGAAATTGTGAAGCTACCTGGATCAGTCTTTTTATCTAGAAGTTGTTTCTCAATTTTACTCTTCTCAATTTTACTTCCACTATAAGCTTTAATGTCTCTCCTTTTGCCAAATTTTTCTTGTTTACAAACAGTTGTCTTATATACTTGGCGTAGTTAGGCATTTAAGTCAGGGCCTACACAAACGGTATGTTACTATGTAGCTTCCTTAAATGATCAAAAAAATTTGTACATTGTTTGCTTCTTCTTCTGTGAATTTAACCTCTGTGAAAAAAAGGATGGGAGGTACATATTTCTTGATTGGCTCTGGAGCTTTTGTTTTTCCATTGTCTGCCATCCGCTCGTGATTAGTCTGCACCTCTGGAGTTACTTCTTTGTCATCCTCTTCAAAAACTTGTTTTTTCTTGATTGGCCTTTTAGCATGTATTTCAGGCAATTGCACACCACTTCTAGTTGTTATTGTATGTACTTGCTCTATGAGGTTGACAACAATGTTGCTTGGCCAAGTACCATGTGGTCTATCTGCCATAGCAACTGACATCTGACCCATCTGCATTTCTAAATTCTTTATTGAAGCGCTCTGATTTTGAAGATTGATATATGTCCTTCTCATGAACTGATTATGTGCTTCCATGTACTGCTTAGTTTTCTCCATGAACTTACCAAACATATCTTCCAGTGAGACTCTTTTTTCTGGCTATTGAAACTAAGAACTATGTGGTCTACTATTATTTTGATTATCCCTCTAAGAGAAATTTGGATAATTACACCAATCTGGATTAAATGTGTTCGAGAATGGATTATTTTGCTAGCATTAACCACCTTGAATATTCGACTTGCTCGGGTTGCTATGATAGAATAGAACATTCTAATGTACTGTAATTAGCCTCACACTCTTCACAAATTGATTTCTTTGTTGAATTGCATTGATTGAATGTGACATGCTCTCCACTTTGTGTGCCAATGAGTCTATTTCTGCAGATAATAGAGTGAAAGTGTCTACTTCATGTACCCCTGTAGTTCTTTTGTGTATAACTCGGTCTGATGCCCAAATGGCGGTAGTGGTAGCCATTCTCTCAAACAGCTCTAAGGCTTCAGCAATGGTTTTGGTAGATAAGGAACTGTTGGATGAAGAATCTACCATACTTTTAAAAGATGAAAGCAGTCTTGCATAAAAATACTAAACTTGTAGCACCTTACTAAAGCCATCATAAAGACATCTCTTTAGCATATTTTTGAATCTGTTCCATGCCTTATCAAAAGATTCGGATTCTGACTACTAAAATATAGATATTTTATGCTTCAACATTGCAATTTTGACCAGTGGAAAGAATTTTGTGCAGAATTTTTGGGCTAAGTTATTCCAAGTGGTGATGCTCGCAATCAGCTCAATAGCTTTGTCACAAAGAGTATGTGGGAACACACGTAGCCGGATGGTGTCATCTAAGATCCATTGATATTTGAAATGTTAGCACATTTCTAAGAATCGAGAAACATGTGTATGTAGATTATTGTCTGCCCTGCCATAGAATTGATGCCTATTCTGAAAAAGATGAATAACGTTGATCTTTAATTGAATGTTCGGTTGCCCAAACGGTGGGTGGACAATGCTAGATTGGTTCTGAATGATCTGCGGAGTCATCAAATCTCCAACTAACATATTTTCTTCATCAATCACTATCTCTCGATTTTCTCGTCTTGCCGGAACAATCTCATTGTTATCCATGGTGTCTTGCTGTTTTTTAACTGTTTCTGGAGTGTGTTTTTGCTTCTCTTTGACTACGATGGAAAGTATGTTCAATTTCTGAATCAGTTTCTATTAGAGATTTGTGTCTCATGCTTCGCATACAAAGGCCTGAAGAAAAACAATTCAAACACTGAAATAAATTAAAAAATAATAAAAACAATAAAGTTCGAATTAGTGCTAATATAAGTAAAAAAGAACTAAAATACAATCTCCCGGCAATGGCACCAAAAACTTGTTAGTAATATTATTCTACAAGTGTACGGATTGCACAAGTAGTAAAGTAAATTTTAGAGTCTAAGTATCGTACCCGTAGAGATTACGTTAATTTAATTTCAAATTAACTTAGCCATAACCGAAACTATAGACTTTAATGGATTTTTGTTTAGAATGCAATTATCAAATTACTTACTTGCTAATCAATGTAAGACCTGAGTTAACTAAAATTTATGCAAAGTTAAGATGAATGAGAATGTGATATAAATTTAATAAAGAAAAATGTACTAGGATTCTGAATCTACTTATATCAATTCTCTTCAACTCGAACCGTTGAATTTGACAACACGATTTAATTTCGAAAATCAATATTCTTAATTTGTTTACAATCTCCCTCGATTAAAATTAAACACATCCCTATATGTGATCCGACTATATCCCTATAACGGATGCGAACATACAAGAATGTATGAAAATATTTGTGAATACTTAAAGATCATGTAAAGCATAGTGGTATATATCTATCCTCTATCAAACTCTACAAAAATTGATAGTATGTCTAACTTATTTTCAATCTCTTGAAAGTAAAACAAGCCACAAAACTCATACAACCATTGCGCATATAATTGTAGAGAAAATAAACTCATATCAATTGTTCAATATTAAAAATATATATGAATGTCAAAAACTAGGTTCAAATAATTGAAGTTTCATTATACAAGTTTCATCGCAATCCTAGCACAAAATAAAATAACCTAGCATACTAAGAGGAAGAAAACAAGAAAAATAGATATACATCACCCGAATAAGAGAAAACTCGAAAGAATGGATCTTGATCTTCGATTGAATCTAGTCCGAATGAATCCCAATGATTTCGCCTTGTTTGCCATCTTTTAATTCACCAATTTTGCCCACCCCAATTTTTGGGTTAAGAACTCATATATATAGTCTCCTAATAGTACCCAAAAATATCCCAACATATCATTAAATTTTCGCCCCAAATGAAGTTTCTTAATTGGAATAAAACAGAAAAATGAAAATTCCAAAGGTTAGGTTTTTGCTTGGGCGTTCCATTTTTGTCTCAGATGTCGCGCCCTCAATCCAGGAGAACGCCCAGACATATTGCTTCTTAGCTTTGCGCATTTTGATTTTCAACTTTCCAGTATGCTCGTTTTCTTCCTCAACTCTTCCAATAGTCTCCAATATAGTTCTCTAAGCTTCAATTGAGTGCAATTGTATCTTCGTACTTCCTAAACATCTTCTAATTTGTTGCTCATTTTATCCATTCTTCTTCACTTGCTTATAAATAGGTCCAAAACTATAATAGAAAGGAAAATATACTAAATTAAACAGAAAATCTATAAAATAACAGGACAAAAGCTTAGTTTTAAAACTCGAATAAGTGCACAAAATATAGTTATCATTAGTGATGCGATCCAAAGTGCTAAGGACCATATTGAAGGCATATCATAGGCTAATGGAATTTTGGAGGACTAAATTAAGCATAAAACATAGTTAAAGATAAAAAAAACAACAAAGGCCAAAAAAAATGACCTAGGCGATCGCCCGAGGCCATTTTTGGCAGCAGAAAGTTATTTCTAAGCCTGGGCGATTTCGGTAGAAATCCGATTTTTGGCAGTTTTTTTTTCCTTTTTCGTTTAGAACTCTATTTTAATTAGTTTTTAGTTTTATTTTGAGAGATTAATTAAAAAGTGAGGATTCACTTTTCTTCCGAGTTCTTAATCGAACTAACATAAACTTATCAAAGAATTTTGCCACTCTTTGTCGCATTCATAACTCTGGTTCGTTGATTCAAGAAATCATCGGGTCAAGTTCTTGCGACCAGATTTTAGTTTTTTTGGGGTTCAGATCAAATTTTTTGTAGGTTCTGAGATTCAATTCTTCGCGGGTTCGTATCAGTTGGTATCAGAACTTTGACTCTAAAATCATGTTCTATCGTTTATCTTTTGTTTTCATCAGATTCATCTTGAATCATATAAAAAAAAAATTCTTTTTTTATTATTCATCTTTTTTAGATTCATCTTGAATCATATAAAAAAAATATTTTTTCTTGTTATGTGATTCCTTTTTTTTTTTAATTTCTTGTATTGGACCGCAAAAGTTATAAAAAAAATTCGAAAACATCAAGAAATTTCAAGAAAATTCAAGAAACGCATTCTTTTGAGTTTTTGTGTCATATTGTCATCCGGTGCTTAAATCTTATTCTTTTGTGACTTTTTCTTCTTATCATTCTCGTTGTCTTTTATTTACTTAATTCTTGTTTTTGAACGTCGCGGGAACCGAATTCATTGATTGAGTTTAGTTAGTTCTTTAGAGAACTTGGTAAGAAATACAAAGAGAGGTAAAATGCAAGAGTTGTGAGATTGTTATCGAGAAAAAGTCATATAGAGTGAAACACGAGTGCAAACACGTTAGGCAAGTATTTTTTTCTTCAATCCTAATTTCTATTGTTTTTATCTCAAAAATGTCCAATAATAAAGAAACAACACCTAGAGAAGAAAACAACCAATTCTTTTTGTTGAAAGCCATGCAACAACAATTTGAACGGATGAATATGGTGTTTGATGAGATGAGAGATAGTAATAGAGAGATGATGGGTAAGGTGGATAGGCAAGATACAGTAATCACAAACTTACTAAGGGAGCAACAACACAGGATCCCTAATGTTAGGAGACAAGATATGCGTGATCATAACTCTATGACTGAATTTGAGGATGACGATGATTATAATTATATGGCTGAGATGGGTAGGATGAGGCGTAGAGGAGATAGACAATAAAGAACACCTAGATGATGAGACTTTCGAGGCCATGGTGGGACAGATAGAAAGTGCCGAAATATTAAAATGAAAATACCTTCTTTCCAATGTAGGAATAACCCTGAAGCCTATTTAGAATGAGAAATGAGGTTAAAATTAATATTTGATTGCCATATCTATTCAGAAGAGAAGAAAGTGAAATTAGCAGTAATTGAGTTCACTGACTATGCTATAATGTGGTGGGATCAATTGGTGACAAATATGAGGAGAAATCGTGAGAGGTTCGTAGAAACTTTGGGTGATTTAAAAGATCTCATTAGGAGGAGATTTGTACATAGTCATTACTATAGGGACCTCTATCAAAAATTGCAGAGCCTTACTTAAGGTTCAAATAGTGTAGAGGATTACCATAAAGAGATGGAGATGACTATGATTAGGGCTAATGTTGTGGAGGATAGGGAGGCTACTTTAGCCAGATTTTTGAATGGGTTAAATAGGGATATAGCCAATATAGTTGAATTACAGCATTATGTGGAGTTGGAGGAAATGATGCACATGGTTATGAAGGTAGAGAGGCAATTGAAAAGAAAATGGGCAGCTAGGTTTTCTTTGGAATCTAACCCTCATTGGAAACCGGAGTGGAATAGTAATGATGTGAGTACTAGGGCTGTTTCAAAAGGGGAGACCGAACTACCTAAGAGAAAAAATGATATCACTAGCAACAATAAACTCAAGTCAGATTTCCAACCTTTGAAGAATAGAGATATCAAATGTTTTAAATGTTTGGGATCCTGGCACATTGCATCACAATGCCCAAACAAAAGAGTAATGATTTTGCTTGATAATGGAAAGGTGCAGACTGAGGATGATAGTGATAGTGATGAGATGCCTGAGTTGGAAGATGATGGTATATAGTACCCTGTAGAAGGTAAAGTCTTATTTGCAAGGCATACTCTTCATGCACAAATGAAGATAGATGATTTGGGGCAGCAGAAAAAAAAGGCAAGGTAGAAACACAAGAAAAGAAAACGATGGAGAAAAACAACGAGATTGTAATTAGCAAAACTAACCAATCCCTCTCCAATTTGCCTAATTTTTTTACTGCACGAATTGGATGACGTATCTTCAAAGTGAATGTCTAGTAGATTATCACCTATTCGAGACATTACACATCAACTTCACTTTGTACTTGAAGCTGTTCTTCCAAAACAACCAACTAATAGAAGTAATCCAGATAAGACGAATGAGTTTCAAATACATCAAATTAAAGAAAACAAATTTTACAGATTCATCTTTGAGCCTAGTGATTGGGTTTGGGTACATATGAAGACGGAAGGCATTCTTCTCCACTTTGATGCAGGTGATGATTCGAGGTCGAATCTTTTTAAAGAATGAGAGGATGATGCAATCCAAAGTGCGAAGGACTATATTGAAGACATATCAAAGGCTAATGGAAGTTTGGATGACCAAATTAAGCATAAAACAAAGTTGGAGGTCAAAAACGACGAAAGCAAAAAAAATAGCCTGGGCGATCACCCGTGCAAAACATTGGGCGATCACCCAAGGCCATTTTTTGGCAGTAGAAAGTTTTTTCTAAGCCTGGGCAATCTCCCAGACTTACACAGCGCGATCGCCCCAGGCCAATTTCGGCAAAAATCCGAGTGGCAATTTTTGTTTCCTTTTTCGTTTAGAACTCTATTTTAATTAATTTTTAGTTATATTTGATAATTAGATTAGGATTTCTTTAATTTTACTATTTAAGTACTTTTCATTGTAAAACAATGACAACTTTTATTTTGAGATATTAATTAAAAAGTGATGATTCACTTTTCTTCCGAGTTCTTAATCGAACTAACCTAAACTTATCAAAGAATTTCACAACTCTTTGTGGCGTTCATAACTCTGGTTCGTTGATTCAATAAATCATTGGATCAAGTTCTTGCAGCCAGATTTTAACTTTCTTGAGGTTCATATCAAATTTTTTGTAGGTTCCGAGATTCAATTATTCGCGGGTTCGCATCAGTTAGTCAAATGGCAAACATTACAAAACTTGAGTTTGTTCATTCGACGTATCAAAAAAAAAATTCTATCATGGACGTTGAAGCTGAAATCCATCTTATCTCCTAGGGTTTCAGAAAGACAATAAAATAAAGAAACAAAGAATTCCTGGAGAATCATGCAAAAGAACTTATTTTCTTTCGTCACAATTTCCACGATGGATTGAAAACCACCATAATGCACCCATATTGTTATCTACTCTAGTGCATTAAGGGGCCTTGGGCCATGTACTATCAGAGGTCTTTACAACCCACTCTTTTACACAGAGGCACTTTGGGCCGTGTATAAGGGTGTTTATTTCAAAGATCTTTGGACCCACACTCGTACATAGAGGGTCTTTGGACCGTGTATGGAGAGGCTTATTAGTGATTCAGGGTACTTTTGGTGTGATTTTTCAATTTATTACAGTTTATCTAGTATACAAAAAAAGTTTTTAGTTATAATAATATCAGATACCGTTTTACTTAGATATACAACGACAATGGAATTATTCAAATTCTTTATACTCCGCAGTTTTCATTACATAGTATTGAGTATAAGTAGTCAGTTTTAGTAAGTTATCTCAATATTATTACTAAGTACAATTTCAAAAGCGATTATCATATTTGAGAATTGTTTAAATACTAAATTAGTACAACTTGATCTATCGTCTCATATTCAAATTCTTCACTCACCGAGCTATCAGCTCATATATTTTCCACGTATTTCGTCTCAGGTAGTACTTGAGTTTCGAGCAGCTTTTGGAAAGACAAAACAAAATGAGTATTAGGTTATATAACTCAATTTCATTGAGTATATAGTCATTTATTTTGGATAGATGTTCATTGTCATTTAAATATGTCATTTTGTATTATAGGTATGTGGCCAAATAGGCTCGCTGCTTCCTTTATATATTCATGTGCGTTTGAGTTGCTTTGGTGAAAGATATAGAAAAATTGAACTAGTCGTCTACATTATATCTTAATTAGCATGTGTTAGAGGGACATTTAGTTCCCAATTTATATCATATGTACTCTCTTGGAGATTTTATTGCTTTTCTGGCTTGATTTAATCCAATTTATAAGAAAAATTCTGCTGAACTTTTGTAAAATAACTTATAGTTAAAGACATCTCAAAGTCAGCCTTATTTATGGATCTAGTACTTAACTAACATCCATCATCGATGCACACCATGTTTCAAGCTCAAGAGTGATTTGGACGGGACGGGACGGGACGTGTCACAAGGAGAACCAAGAATTTTTGAAAATCGGACTGCTACTGAAAAAAAAAATTGTACTTCAAGACTGGACTGTTACTAAAAAAAAAAAAATTTACACTAATTTTTTTACACTAGTCCACCCCCGCCCCCGCGACCACGCGTGTCACAAAGATTTTAATTTATCTCATGGAAAATTGGTGCAAATGTCCCTAAACTTTTCTCTTAGTGCGTAAATGGTCTCTAACCTTTGTTTTTTTGGTGCAGCAGTCTCTAACCTATGTGTGTTGGTGCATGATTTGTCCTTATTTAATAAAAAAAGATAAAAATGCCCTTAATTTTAATTAAAGAAAGTTGTGATTTGATTTCTAACGTTTGAAAAATATGCAAATAGGTCCGATGCATTTATTAAATAATATTTAATTTAGCATATTAATTATATCAATATAGTTGTGTCAATTTAATTTTTCATAAGAGAAAAATATAAAATTATTGCGCTTTTAAGTATATGTAATTGTTATGTGATGTGAAAAACTTGAATAAAAATAAAATAAAATAAATAAATAGTGTATATAATTTATGACATTGAATCAATCTTATTATATTTTTTAAACATAAAAATATTAACAAAAATTAATTTACACATTATGTGTTCTTTATTTTTGAACGATAATAAAACAATAAATTAAATAAAAATATTTGAGCATCAAGTTTGTGAAAAAGTTATTTTTAATTTTTATGTTGTAACGATAAAATTAAAGTTTAAATTATAAATATTATGATTACTTAATAATAAAAAAATAAATTTAATTAACATGTTTGTTAATAATTATGAGCTTAAATTTTAGTTATTTTATAATAGTTCGTAAAATATACAAAATAATTTGGTATATCATTAATTTGTTAGTTTTTTTTAAATTTTTATAAAAAATAAAAATATCGGATTCATTTGCACTTTTTACAAAAGTTAGAAATTCAATCTAAAATTTCTCTAATTAAAAATGAGAGTATATTTGTCTTTTTCATTCAAAAAGGATAAAAAAGTGCATTAAAACAAATAGATTAAGAACTTAAATGTCAAAATATAAAGGTAAAGAACCATTTCCACAACTGAGGATAAAAATTCGAGACCATTTGCGCCAATTTCCCTTTATGTCATTAGTTTTGCACTATATAAAATTCCTTAATAAGTACAGCTTGTACGATCCAATTATTACGGTATTAGCTGTCTCCTCATACCGTTAATCACATGGCTTCATATATAGTTGCAAAAAGAAAAGAAAACTAAAAGAAATATTCTTATTAATTGAAACAAGAAAATATAAGATTTTGTAGTTTCATTTCTGTTAATAGATATGAGTCCCAAAACTATGTATTAACATATTTCTTACAAATGAATTCACATCCACAAAAAACAGAAGAATAAATTAATTAATTAACATAGAAGAAATATTCATGAAAGACCTAAATTTTTGGCCTTGTTGCATGAGAGGCTCTATATCTTGCAGCAAATCTGTTGAATAAGGCTAGAGAAATGCTTGTCACCTGTTCAAGATTAAGCACCTTTGCCTTGATCATGGCTTTCGTCTTGCCCCCGATAGCCCGACCGAAACCGTCGATACAAAAATTTGCATCGGTTTGGGCAGTGCTCATCCATGTCTTAACATTGCTTGCATGCCAAGGAAACTCACTTCCACCATTTTCTTTTATCATCTCTACTTCTTTGATACAATTTGTGAGCTGATCCACCCCATCATTAATCTGATCTAAGCAATCTTTCACTGCTTGGTAGTCCTTCCCCTTTGTTTGTTTGAGCTGTTTAGCCACTTCTGTTACATAGGCTCGTGTGGACTGGGCCCGGGAAAGGCTAACCTTAAGTGCGATATGCGCTAATTGCTCGTGACTTTGTGTTGTCGTAAAATTAGCAACATAGTTGGATAAACAACGGACACATAGGTTAGGATAGAGCGTGGCTTGACACTGGAATTCGATGAATGCTCTAGCACGCGAGCGCCTGCGAATGGCTGGATATTTTGCCGATGCGACGGAGAAGATGAGTAGAAGAAGTATGAAAGAGAGCCTAATTTGTGCCATGTGTTCGTGATTAGAATATGAATTTCTAATGTTATTTTGTGATTTGAGTACAAAAATGAAGAGGGTCATATGTGGTATATATAGGGAGAGATTGTTACAAAGTTTGAGGTATGGACATCTCTACTTTAGACTAACGTGTAGTACCATGTTTGATTATAATATTTTGAGCATGCATGTCATGTGTTAGCAGTTTCCAAGAACTAAGTGCATGGTCAATTCGGTAAATAAAATTCCTTAATTCTTGTTTGAGTAACTTGCAAAGCGAGCGCCCCTTAATATATATTTTTTTGTGGGCTTAGGTGGACGGGGGAGTATAATTTCATTCCAATGGGGATTTTATTTTTATTTTATCAATACATATGGCACAACATGAATTTGACTGCCTTTTGACAGAATTTGGCAATAATGATTGAGCCTGAAAATATTTTACACTGCATTTAACTTACAAAAAACGTGACAATAAGTTTATATATTTAGTAAAATTTACAACTTACTAATAACAATAATTTATATATTTCGTAAAACCCATAACTTATATATAAACATTCAGGGCGGATTTAGCCATGTGCTTGGGGTGAGCTGAAGCCCACCCATGCCCAAATGATTTTAAAAAAAAAAAAACAATTTTTATCCAATATTTTGATTTTGGACTAGTAAAATTAAATTTTATGCTAATTGGTATATAATACATGACAAACATTTGTAAATCTATTTTGTTATGATATTAATTTATTTAAGAATCTGTTTAGAGTTAATCAAGATTAATTTTTTTAAACTTGTAGTGAATAATATAAAACAAGTGTTCATCAATATTCAATAGTTTATGTCGTATTACCTAATAATTCTTTAAGATTTTGTTTGATATATAGGTAAAAAATACTTGAGTCGTCACTTTTTTTTAATAGTCCAATCTTAATTTTCTAATTTCTTTTTTCATCTTTTAGTTTAATGTATTCTGTTAACTATATGTATATTAAAGGTAAAGCTCTTTAGGCCGTCTTCCTAACTAGGCGTGCTTTTATTGTCAAATGTTGTTTTAAAAAAAATTCTAGCCCTCTATTTATCGATTCTTATATCTGCCCCTATAAACACTTAAGATATAATTTCAATATTCCCAACGTGCACATAGACCAAGCATGTATCCCCTTCAAAAAAAAAAATTATATATTGTCCTCTTCTTTATTAATTAGTAATAAATAATCTACTCACAGGGCGATTCTAGAAAAAAATGGAAAACATACAGTTGATCAACAGAGACTGAAAAGTACTACTATTTATCATCACCAATCTATATGTCAATAACATTCACACTAATTGATTGATTTGAGGAGATAACACATTTATGTATTACCTATCAATTACAATATACTCCAATGACGCATAAACTGATGATTATGAGTAATAAATATCATTAGTTTAAATTAAAAGGTTACAATTCTCGTTTTCCTATTTCAATTTCTAAAAATGAACATATATAGGTGGATAATTTTTTCTCGTCATTCAATTATTTGAAACAATTTGTTCAACGATGTAAAATATTACATTATGAAAATTACACAAAAAAATGAGAAAAGATTAATTAAAAAATCTTTCAAGTGAAAGACACGAAAATCTGAATAACTTTTTCTCCAAAAAAATAATTATTGAACTTTTCCAATATAAAATTAAGTTTCAATAGATTTACAGCAGCAAGTAATAAGTAGGCTTATCGGTTTTTGCGGCAACTTGTTACATAAAATAATACCAAAATCTATTTCTTAAAAGAAAAAAACATGATGCTTCAATAAACGTGAAGATCTTCAAGAATCATGCATTTATATGGATTAACTCCTAAGATAAATCCTTACAACTGTATGTAATTTGCAAGTGGTTAATAAATAACAGTTTTCAACAATGTTTTGTATGCTAGATTAAATATATTGATTAATAAATTTTATTATATTTTTACTTTTTAACTCTATCTATCCTAACATCGTAGTAAGCCAAATTTGACTCTATCCCGCTTCTATTGTAGCTCTACTTCAAAACATTTTTGATGCCATCACAAGCATGAAAGAGACCCCAAATTAAAGAGAGTTTGCACATGAGTGGAACATCTCCTGAAATCACAGGTTCGATGAAGAACTAAACCAAGTGATCGAAAAATAGTTCTTTCGCAACAAAAATTCTACTCACAATAGCTTTACTAAATAGACCCTTAGTTCGTCTTAAGTAAATTCTTCAATGGATATTTCGTCACATAATGCAACTAGTGAGTTTTCATAATACTACTGACAAACATTTGTCGATACATGTATTTTATTTTATTTTATTTTTTAGGAGTATTTTTGGCATATGTTGGAATGTAATGCACACGATTGAACGAAATAAGAAAAATAAAAATATTACAAAATTCTATTAACATCTGTATTTAGGAAATTGATTTAATTTTACTTCCATTTACTAAAAATAATATAATAATTATCAAATTGTTCATTAACTTACAATCCTCTCATTCTTGTAATGTCCAGAGGGGGCACAACTCAGTTCACATGGAAATATAAGGTTGCATCTGGGGGAGATCTCTGTATTGGAAAGTCAACTTTTGTATTAGGTTTCCATTAAGTCAACCATAATTAATCAGTAATTTCTAATATAAATTATTCAATCTTTAAAATTCATACATGAGTGCTTTTTATGAGTATGTTTGTCAGCACTTATAAATTGGTTAAACATTATTTTAGTTCACAAATTTTGTAGGATCTATAATTTTTACCTACTTTTTATTCATACATTTCGTAAGATCTACTGCTTATAATCTACAAAATCTTTACCAAATATACTCTATTATATGTAATGTGAATATGTGATCTACCCACGATTTGTGAGATTTGATTTAATTCTGTTTCTTGTATATAAATAATATATGCATCTGAGTCTTTTGTCGTAAAAAGTCATTATAAACTGATTTGTCAAAATATGATTGTCAATAAAATTTTCAAACCAAGTTTTTTGCTGTTAAAAATGAATATTTTTTAAATATATTTAGGATATTGTCCTTTCACAAGTTGGAAATTGGTTAAACCAACAACACACACTCATATATATTGATGAAAGATAAATTTAGATTAATGGAATTGACATTAGTAACTGTTACACCCAAAATCGATGTGGCTTAGACATGGCGATTAAGGTCATATATGACATTCAAATTGACTAAGATTAAATTTTAGGAAGAACTCTGACTTACTTTCTAAGCTCGAACATGAACGAAGTTACAAAGTTTTTGTTGAAATGTGTGGAACACATGTATACTAAAAGAAAATCAATGTTGAAATGAAGTGATGAGAGCGGAGTGCACAGAAGAGAACAATAGCATCGGCCTTTAGGGCTTGTAAATTTATTGTTAGTTTGCCATGGTAACTTAATAATTTAGGGAGAGTGGGGTCAATGCTACAGTACATGGGTATTTTTGGAATTTCTCTAATATTTTGTACGAGTTAAGTTGTTAAGGTTAGTATACATACATAAAAATCTCATACCTCAAAAATCACATAACCGACTCTTGCCGCACGACAAAGCCCAGCCTCTCTCTGAGGCCAATTACAAGTGTTATTTAGTTAGAAAGCGCTAACTCTCATCATTGAAGGTCAAGTCAAAGAGGTCAAAACTTGCGTTAAGATAATACGAGAAAATATCTTAGGTCGAACAAAAGAATTTGGACCACTTATATAAAATAGCCAACACAAGATGAAGCAGCTAAATTATGTGTAATGTGAATAGAAGCAAGCTCGGAACCAATAAATTTACCTTAGTCGTATGTTTTAAAAAGTTATTGACATTTTTAAGTTAGCGATACTAACCGAAACTACCCAACAAATTTCGATGTCACTAACAATTTTCAATTACCATTGGCCAACATGATTTATTGATTTATACAGTAATAACTTGGTATATACAATAAGCAATATTAAAAGGGAAATTGGTTTACCCTTTTTTTTTACTAAAGTTAAATATGTTTCGTGCTTAAATTTTTATTAAATACGACTTGCAAAATGACTAAGTGTTATTTTATTAAAATGTCTTTTAGGCAAAGGTGACGAAATTCTTGACAATATAGAATTTATTGTCTACATTAATGAGGAAGACTAAGGTATCTAAATGAACTAAATACTCTCGTCAATTTTGTCTAGTTTGAAATTCATGCAAAATAAAGAGAGAATTTGGTAACACTTTAAAGAGATAGTATATGGAGCCTGATCTCCTATCCATAATGGGTAGGAGATATAATATCCACCGATAGAGATGGCAAACGGACCTAGCCGCCCATCGGTCCGGCGGCCTGGTCCGTGAAAAGACGGCCCGGGCCGGCCCGGGCCCGTCGAACGACGAATCCGGTCCCGGACCGGGCCGTGAAACAAACCACGGGCCGAGCTTTACTCGTCCCGTGAATTCCATGGATCGGCCCATGGACTGGGCCCGTGGACAACGGACTTAGCCCGTGGTCCGTGGTCCAAATGGGACCATTTGATAAGTTGAGGACCAAAAATTGTAATTAACAATTATATTTCCATATTTTTTTTTATTTTTAACTTTACAAAAAAAAAAATTAATTTTCACGTGGGTCTGTGGCTCGGCCAGTGTGGCCCACAGACCACGGGCAGGTCCGAGCCCTTGATTTTTACACGGGCTCGGCCGGACTCTATATGGCACGGGCCGAGCCGGCCTGGCTCGGCCCATTGCCATATCCACCGGTGATGTGGTTAAACATGATTTGTATAAATCATGAGTGTAGGGCCATGAATTACTAACCATGTGATGTCACCTCAATATGGATATTATAAGTGAATTGGATAAATAGGCAGGAGATGATCAAGAACATGTAGTATATTAAGAAATATTAAGAAGAATTGACAAATAAATTAAAAATGACATTATTAAAAAAAAATAGTTAGGGTTTTTTCTATTAATTAATTAATTTATTTATTAGGGTAACAGTGATGAGAAGTCATTTCATCTAAATTCTAAAACTCTTTTTTCAAAGAGAATAAAATTCTTAAAGAATACTGGATCTCAAGAGATCACAGCAAAGCAATCACAATATATATATATAGAGTTGACTACGATGCGTTATGCATGGCCCTACAAATCTGCATTACTAGTTGCTTTTATCACATGACACAAAATCAAGGCATATATTTGAAACTATTTGGTGATCGGTCGATAGTTCTAATTAAAATGTTTGCAATAGTAATATTCGAGGTAATTTCTTTTTATATAATTAAGTCCTCCATTGCGATTGGAGCAACTTGAGAAGGCATACTAGTTGAAAAATATAATATTGCATGGAACAATTTGAGATGTAGTGTCATATTGGACTAGAAGTTCGTCTGTTTTACCTGTCACATAAACTACAGTAAGTAGACGGGAGTTCGTCTGTTTTATTTGTTACATAAACTATAGTACATAGACGGAGTACATTGAAGAAGCTCTTAGTTCAACAAAATTACTTGTTCATACATAATACTTTAATTGTTGGTTAAGAAAACCTTGGATCTTAATCAATTATTGTAGCAAAAATGAATCAATGTACACGTAAAAAAAAAAAAAGTATTAATTAAATAGAGAATAATAAAAAATCGAAAAAATATATTCAATATAGAAGTGGTCAATGGAAGATGATTCTAGAGAGTAATGTGGTTTACATAAATGGGGGAAACAGTCAACTGCAAAAATGCTTATTTAAGAATAATTTAGAACCAATTGAAGAACAAAAATGAATTGAAAAAAAAAAAAAGGCAATTCGAGCTGATTTAGCTATTCAAATTTAACTCAGTATCATGAATGAATTAAAAAAATATGGTCAAAATTAATTAGTTAAATTATCTTTTGAGTCAAGTTTAAATAAATTGTATTTGAAAAATGCGGTACAAGAACCGATATATAAAGGTTTAATTATATTTAATTTAATTCTAATAATCTTAATAAGAAGAGTCGAAAATTAAACTATAACTTGGTGTATCTTTTTCAAGAATCAAGTATGAACCAATTTTAGACAAATCAAACTTAAAACATCCTCTAAACTATTTTGAACTTATTTGTAGTCACACTTTGGATCACTTATCAACAATAAGGTTGGAGTTTGATTATTTGAGTTATTGGGACATCCACTACATATTCGACGTGTTAAATTAGAAAAGAAAATGCAACACATTTTAATTTTGTCATACTTAATCCAATCTACAAAACATCATCAAATACCAATGTTACCTACGTTAAATTGGTCATCACTAAGTCGACAGTAATTACCAACAAGTAATGCCGGTAAGAAAGGTCGTACTGTTAGAGTTTTTTGACGATTTGTTCTGATGGATTACCGACCCGTTGCTAATCCGAAGACTACCCGTCAGCAATTTTCATGAGGATTGCGTCATTCATCAAAAAAGTTTTCAACGTAACTTTCACCTACGAATTTTTTACGATCTTAATCTATCGGTATTCATTCCTATGAATGGAAAGGTGGCTCCGAATATCTTTTTTAAGAGTAATACTATTTATTATTATCGATGATAATCGTCAATTTATATGACATTAAATAATAAGTTTAATAAAATAAGTTTTATATCTTTACATTCAATTAAACCTAACATTATTATTATTATTTAATATCTTTACCTTTATCCCATCATAATGTTTTCATTAAGCAATTGTTTGGCATTAATTTGTGTGGCAAGTTGCCGCAAAAACCGATAAGCCTAGTCATTACTTGCTGGTCTAATCTTTAGGGACTTTTAAATTGGAAGAGATAGATTAGAATTTTAATAAAATATTTATTTCAAGAAAATTTATTCAGATTATCTTCGCTTTCACATAAGCATTAACCTTTCATTCTTTATAGGAGACTAGAGCTGTAACCATAAACTGCCAGATCGCCAAATGAAACTGAAATGGGTATTTTTTTAAAAGGTCTAGTCAAAGATCCTATATTTTATTTAGGTTTTACTTATTTTTCATATCTTTTTTAGATCTTTTTAGTGAAAAAAATCTATACTATCATTAAAATATTTTTATAATAACTGAAAAGCCTTTAAGACAAATTACTCATAAACCCTTTAGCAACAATCTCACTCCCTTAACGACGTTAGTTGCAATTGAAGAAACCCTAAATTCGATAAATTACACCTCCCTCCAAATTTCTCCAGGCTTTCTTCCTTCACTTTTCTGTGTGCCCAGAGAAAGATTTGTCACCGGTAGTCAAGCTTTCTTGTTGCAAATTTTTTATTAGCAATATATTCTCTCCCCTTTGATTCTTTGATCTGTAAATGGAATTTGTTTTGTCTGTTCGAATGAATGTTATTCGTATGAAATAGTGGAGTTGAGGACGGATTTGAAGTAGTTGTGAACGGTGGAATGTCGTAACGACTGTAATCTTGTTGAACAGCAGTAGTCATTATAAATGACAGTGGTTGTTTTAAGACGACCATTTGTAGTTTTAAATGACGAACCATATTTTGAACTACTATTGCAGCTTAGTTGAAGTCGTTTGAAACACAGTTTTTAATTTTTTGAAAAACAAAATTTTAATTTAGATTACATATGAAAAAGTTTTACTGAATTGCATGAATAAACTCGGCAGTATGGATCGCTGTATTTTATTTTGGTGAGTTTGTTAGAGAAACGGGGAGATAGTCATATTGTTGATTGACTTAAAATTTCTATTGAGATTTAATATAAAAAGTTGTTAGGTAAACTATTGGACTTGTGTAATGTTGATTCTTCCTTGCATGAATTGGAGATGAGGTTTCTTCTACCTGGTGATGCACTTTTGCGGAGCCAATCCAAATTACATTAGACAAACATGTGTACTAGTATGTAGGTCTCATTAACAAGGTCAGTCTCGTCCTATTTGCGTAACCTATGTGAGCAAATGTCCAACACTAGTTAATGATAAATCTGATGCAGTTGAACCACGTGAGCTAGAGCGTAAAATCAAAACGGAGACATCATCATTCAACAATGTACAATCACAAGAGAATGACTATTGGTATGACCTGGAGATAGTTCCAGAAAATGATGTACGATTGCAAGCCAACGACAATAATGAAGTGGATCAAAATGCAGATGATTATCGGGATGTGATTGATATAAATGCAGATGATCAGAATGTCAAAACTTCAACTAGAAATTCTCAAAATAATGTCTGCTATAACTTTGGACATGAGGTGGTCGAAGACAATCAGTTTACAAATGAGCAACTTCTGGCTTTATCTTCACCTATTACAACGCACGTGATTTCCACGGATGAAGATCTGGCAGATAACAAAGTCTTTAAGTAAAAAAAAAAACTTGAAGTTGGAGGTGCACATGCTTGCAATGAAGTATGACTTTGAATTCAGAGTGAAGAAATCAAACAAGCAAACATACACCATTGTTTTCTTCGATCAGAATTGCAAATGGCTTTTGCGAGCAACAAATTTCACACAGCCTGATTACTTTAAAGTTCGCAAATATAAACGTGAACATACTTGCTCTCTAAGCATTCGCAGCAATGATCATAGACAAGCAAGATCGTGGGTTGTTAGGAGACACGTCATGCCAAAGTTTTTAAACCTTACCACGGTGTACAGACCAGATGTCATTACTGACGTGTGAAATGACTTCGGGTAGTCATGAGCTATCAGAAGGCATGGAAGTCTAGAGAATTTGCCCTTACAGATCTAAGAGGTACGCTTGAGGAAATCTATGCCAAATTGCCCTCGTATGCTCACAATTTGTTCGTTACCAAGCTTGTATGGTAACACGTCTATAGATTAATAGTGATAGTAGATTCCTATATATTTTTACAGCTCTCGGACCTCGTATTTGTGGATTTCGCAATTGCATGCAGCCAGTAATTATTGTAGACAAAACCTCACTGAAAGAAAGATATAAAGGTACGTACACTAATTATTGCTACTTGTCAAGATGCGAACATGCAGATATATCCTATTGCATGGAGAATAGTTGATTCAGAGAATGATGCGTTGTGGAATTAGTTTTTTACACAGTTGAGGAGAGTAACTAATGGCCAATCGGACCTTGTTTTGATATTTGACCAAGGGTAGAGTATCATCAATAGCGTCCAAGATGTATACCCGAACATGTACCATGGCCACTGCATCTTTCACATAAAGGGCAACTTCAGGTTGAAGACAAAAAATTCAAAGGTTTTATCATTATTCAAGAAAACGACATCGTCGTTGTATAACATCTCTAGATGTTTTGGAAAAACCCTAGGGTTATCTACGATGACACACATAAAATGACACCGTAGTTGCATAACATTTCTAGACATTTTTAAAAACTACCACTTGAATACCTTTTACTTATATTTTACTTTAAAAAACTCACAGTTACATTCACCTACTCACCTAATGACTGTTAAAAAAAAAAAGTTCATGACGTAAACCCTTTTCGCCGTTCGCACGTAACGTAGTTTTGAAGTTCCACACTCTAACTCTCATTGTCAAGAATCAGAGTCGGGTGAATGGATTGTTTTTCAAAATCAACCATGGGTTGTCTTTTTATTCCCAATTTTCACTATTAGGGTTATTGTCAAATTAATTTCGAAATTAGGGTTTTGTGGTGTAGTTGTTTTGGAAAATAGGGTTTTTTTGGTAAAGTTGATTTTTAAATTAGGGTTTATAGGTAAAATCTCAATATTGTGGTGTTTGGAGATTTGTGGGTTCCTATAGTTTTTTACATTCTTATGAAAAAGTCGTCTCAAACACACCGTTATGCCAGACATTGACTTGTCCTAAATATTATCTCTCGTACAATGTACGACCATAGTTAATTCACGCGTGACTGCATTCATTGATGAACGAGTACATTATTTTATAGAACGAATATTATTGTTCCAAAAGTCTGTAGTCTTTCTAGAACTATACAGTCCGTTTCACTAACTACTTGTGTTATGTTATTTGTAGGATGGAGTATTTCGTAGATAGGAATCTTGTAACTGATTCTAAGGTGTCATCGAGATCCACGCTTTGAAAATTTATGTAGTATATGATGTACTAGATGATGAACACAAAGAGCTATTCCCGAACTCGTGCTTCGGGAAGCTGTACAATGTCAGGACTATACAAATCTCTCCAAAGCTAATTCACAACATGTTAATCAGGAAGGTACGTTCAGTAAACGTAGACGAACTCTGGTTTTGTTGGGGAATGAGCAAGCTGTTTAGTTCTTTTTTTTTTGAGTTTAAGCTCGTAACAAGCATTGAGCCAGGAGATGAGGCTGAGTACAAAACCAGGATAGTCTAGAATAGGCAATTGTTGGAGAAATACTTTGGAGATGGGAGTAAGATCACTCATAGTTGTTTGTATAAAGTCTTTGACAATGAGGAAGATGATATAGATGATAAGTACAAGTTAGGATTGGACTGTATCTATGAGTCGGTGCTAAGAGCCAATGAACTGTTTCGCTCTTAACACCTAAACCAATAGACATTGCAGAAGTTTTAGACGATCCACAGCTACGCGTTCGTTGCACATTGCATGCTAGTCCCAAGAAGAGCGAAAAGAGTAAGTGAGATTGTTTGTCTCTAGCCTTAGAAGAGGAGATCCAATCATTGATGCCCACCTTCACGAAGATGGAAGAGACATGGCTATCGGAGATGAAGAACTAGACGACATATTTAAAGATGTACGAGATGATGACCCTGTATACTCTCCAATTTTGCGGGATGTGCATGATATATATATAATTACAAATATTCTATGCAACTCTCCGTCACTTAAGGTCTTGGTAACTCACCTTTTTTGTTATTTTTTGTCATGCCCAGACTGGAGCTTTTTGCGGTCCTCATTCATCGCCCGATGCAGCTCCTTGTGCACCTCCACGCATAATTCGTCCTTATTGCTAACACAGAAATATACTGAGGTAAATACTTCAAAAATGAAGAACATGACAAGAAAGTCGGCGAGCTGAATAGGAAAGTGGACAGGTCTGAAGAACGGATGCAGCGTAACCCATATTTGTTTGGGAATTCTATAGACAACAACAGAAAAATGAATTAGGACAAAGTTAACGTATCATTTAGAGATCAGGTAGATGATCGAGGGGTTTAAGCCAGAGGCGAATGTCGTCCATACTGATAGAAGAGAACAAAGGGACAAATAAGTGCGGATGAGGTGGATGATAGAGAAATATAGACAGCAGAACAAGGAAATGTAGAGGAAGTGGTGGATAGAGGAGTATATAGAACGAGACTGAAGAGTGCGGAGGAGTCGGTAGATACAAGGGTAGAAACAACAGTAGTAGGTGATGCGGAGGTGGCTGTAGATACATGGGTAGAAACAGTGATGGAGAGACAGAGGCGGCCGTAGATATAGGAGTCGGGACAGCGGAGGAAGGTGATGCGGAGGAGATGGTGGAGGCACGTATGAGAAGGAGACGATCAGTTAGATGGAATGATGCAGACGATAATCCTAAGGTATTCATACGTAGGAGAAAGAGGAAAGTCGTAGCAATGTCGAAGTAGACGAACAATCACAAGAAATGAGAGTTAAAAAGCCTTCACAGTGAGCGAGTTCTCTATACACCACTAAAGGTCAGTGGAGAAAGCACGTTGATGCTACAATGGTTGATTTTTTCTGAGATGTTGACCATGTGAAGGATAAGGAGTTTCCTAAATGGTACAATCAGTTAGGTGACGGGTAAACATCTTTTTCAACTTAGTAGACTTATTAATTTGTACTTTTCATTTTTAGTTTTGTCTTCATTCATATTTTGTCCGTTCATGCTTTACATCCAGCGTCAGTCACCAGTTGGACTATTTAAGGTTGAAGGATGCAAAAAAATGGTTTCATGATATTTTCACGGAGGGAGCTTGGCTTCAGACGAGGTAAGTAGCCTCAAGGTATGAAATATATTTTCAACAAACATAATTACTTTGGCTAACACTCATTTATTTTGAAGCACTCATTTATTTTGAAGCACGTTGATTTGGCAATGAAATTGCTGCATCAGCGGATGATGAAATATCTTAAATCATTCGGTCGTCCACAAGTCATTATGGATGTAAACTTCTACATAAACTGCACGCTAGCGATGTTTGAGTTAGATGCAAAAGAACATCTGAAAGAGCTGCCAAAAGGGTTCAACAGTTACCTCGACGGTGAGTTCCTAAAATATGGTTAGAAGTGGAAGGGGTGCACCCATTTATATTTTCCAGTTTGCAGTCATAGTCACTGGTATGTTTTCGAGATAGACATCAACAAATCGACGATGTTCATATATGATCCAGATAGGAACTGCTCTATGGATGTTCAAATTAGAGCTGAATTGAAGCCCATGACTAAGATTCTTCCGATGCTTCTGAAGAAAATCAACATTGTCATCGATGCTTTAGTAATAAAATGGATAATAACAACCTCGAATAATCCAACTCGTAAGTTTCATAAGGCATTAAGCAACTGCGAAATTGCGATCATCTATTTTAATTTGCACTGTTAATGTCCAACTTCAAAACTGTGTTGCAGGGCTGATTGCGGTGTTTACGCCATCAAATACATAAAATTCTTGAGCATCGGCATGCAAGCAGAGCTAGTTAACGGATTCCACATGCAAAAGTGGAGGAAAAAATTGGTTGTTAAATTATACACCCTTGATTATACCCATTAAACATATTTTCTCATGCGTTTTGGTTTTTGATTTTGATATGTTGTTGTTTGGTTTAAATGATGTTGATATCTGGGTTGGGCAGTTGTAAACATTGTTTAAGATGTATATCTCAGGTTGATAGTCTTCTGAAATGACTAAAGTAGTTAAAGAACAACAACAGTAGTAGAACGACATGGGTAGTGCACGAACAACCCTTGTAGATTTAGAACACATATGTTCGTTTTAAAACATCAGTAATTGTAGAGTTTTGTGAACTTAGGCATATCTTTTTGTAGGTTGTAAGTACTTGTGGGATTTGGACTTTTGTTGATTAATTATTACTGTGTTGTGATTCAATTTATCAATGGAATTTTACAAATTTTTCATTTTACGTTATATCTTGTGTTCATTGTCATGTTGCACAGTTTTCACTACGACCATAATTGTGTGAAACTATGATAATAAATTGATGTTTCTCCAGTAAAACAAAACAAAAAAATGGATCATTCCAGCATATTTAAAGGACACAAACAAGCTTTTTGCAAAAGATAATTTTCATTAAAAATAAAACAACCGTCTAAAGAAGAATTACTGTTAAACCACCAACATAAACATCATTTCTCCAAAAACTTACAAAAAAATTGTAACAACCATTCCAAACGACTTAAAAAGAAATAACAACTAAAACAGCATCCATTCAAACTTGAAAAGCGATCAACACAAATCATCTTCTCCCAACTGCTCAATCTCCTTCATCTTCTCCCAACTACTCAATCTCTTCCTCTATGTCATCGGCCTCCAAATAGCGAGAATAGACTTCATTGAAATACTCAGAAGGATACAAAAACATGTCAAGCAAAGCATCTACTTTCCACAACACAACAAAGTTTGGTAGGTAGTCCTAAACTTTCCACTGGCAGTCATGCTTTTCAAGAAAGACATCAAATATACACTTGTCTAACTGCACATTAACTGTAGCCAATGAAACACGAGGGTTGAAGAAGAAATGATCAAAATGATTCTTACTACCAATGGATACTCTTACCACATTATCAAGACGGTTTTCATGTGAGAGAGATGGACGAATAGTGTGGCATTGCAATAATTCTAATGCCTCTATATAAGCAAATACAGCTAAAGCTCCCTATGGTTGAATTGGTTGAAAAATAGATTCATTGGATACCATCGGTACAATAGAAGAAGAGCAGAAGAAAAAGCCAATAGAAAATTATGATTAAAAAAATTGCAAAACACTCCTAACTTATAGTACATAATAGAGCAAACCAATGGGTTATTAACACATCGGGAGGGCGGAAGGGAAAAGGCTCAGTCCATCAGTGATTATTTAAATTATTATTTACCAACAGTCATTAACACAAAGGGAATGTAAAAAAACCTTAGTGCCTCAGTGACGATTCAAATTATTATTATTTACTAAGTGTCATTTACACAAATGAGATGGGAAGAGCCTCAGTGCCTCATTGACCATTCGAATTATTTACCATCATATCTTCAAATGTTTAAAAATAAGCATATTCATTCCAAAACGACTATTGTCGTTCCATTACGAATTTCATAGTCTCACAAATTGTTTTGAACATCTGGGTTTTCTATAAACCACACATTCAACAGAAATCCAACATCAGAAACAAAAGCATATGGCTACCATTATCCATGAAATTCTGACTTAAATAAGAGATAAACAGTAAAACAAACTCTATATAGCTTCTGAAAAAATCAGCTAAACAGTGTATCTCAGCCATACTAATTATTATCACATACTTCTTTGCGCCTGGAGGTCTCACGGGAATGTTGTCGAATATGAACACCAATGCCGTTACAATGTGCTCGCTTTTTTGGATGGGTCAAACTTCATGAGGAAAGAAGGACATTAACTGGATGGAGAGGATGAGTTGGAACTAAACTCACGTTGAAAAGAATGTGTAAAATGGAAAAACACAAATTACACAATTTCTACCCTTTTTTTAATTCCTTAAATCTGGTCAAATGCCTTAAAAGTCTAGTGTGCTGGTTACCCAGCCATTTGGGGTGATTTCAACAACTGGAATCCCATTTTCGAAATCATTGTTCGGTGCTACGTGTACACATTAACAATATAGTTTTGAATTAAATTAAATCATTTTAAAATAATTTGGTTTAGATTTCATATTTTAATTACGATTTGAAACCAAACCAAATCCTTAAAAAAATTTAAAAAATAAAAATATGACAAAATCTAAAATTTCCAGCAGAAAATTAGAAATGAATACACAATACAATTTCAATTTTCATTATAACATTTATATCTTCAACTTTTTGTCTTCGCATTCATATCCTCAACATTCCATTAATTAGCAAATTTCATCTTTAATAACAGTTTTGTCCAAATAATCTATTTGAAGGTTGGAAAATGACTTAGTTTGGTTTCGACACTAAAATTCCAAGAAACTAGGAAATTGACAAAAACAGCACCACGCTACATAATAGTGATAATTTTGTCATATACTTGATTTTATATTAAAATTTCACAATTACTTTTTTCAACATTTTAAATTCTAAATGTAATAATTGTAACAAATGTAACACACATTTTTTTTATAAAAAATGCAACAAACATAACAAATGTTACAATTTTTTTGTAAAACTAAAAACAATTTTTTTAGAATAAAAAATTGAAATTGTATGTTCTAAATTCTTTTTAGTTTTTATAAGGATATGGTGAAGGGTTTTATTCATAAACAAGCCACTTTTTGAAAATAATTCTAAAAAGTCATTATTGTTTCATTTATTTTAAAAATACTATTTTTTTAAAAACTATTATTTTAATTTATTATATTAAATAATATATGGTGACTGAATATGTAAATTTGATACTTAAGTCCTTGATTATTTTCACGGTAATTCCTTCATCTTTATGATATCTCCACTTAGTCCATGTACTTCCTCTTTCATTTCTATTTTGTCCTCTTTTATTTGTAATTCAAGTCTTTCAACTTTTGTATTTTTGCAAGTTGATCCCTATATTTATACTTTTATGTCAATTTAATCATTTGTAGTATCACTATTTGATACAAATGTTACAAATGATATTATGTATCAATGTTTGTTACAAATGATATTTTGTAACAATCTGTGTTACAAATTGAGATGTAAAACATCAGTAATACACAATATCAATTCATGTAACACGTGTTATGTAAAATAACATAATATAATCTGTAACATATTTAGTGATACAAAAAATCATTTGTCACGTCTGTATCAAGTAGTAATATACAATATTATTTGTAATATATGTATCAGATCGTGATACTAAATTGAAACTGTTACAACTGCAAAACCAACTATAAACTTGAACAAGTTCGTATTAATATACACATTGGACTCTAAAACTCTATTGATACTATGTAACATCAATATACTATAGATATGTAACATAATACCAAATTTAACAAATAAAACTATTGATTTCATCATTTGTAACATACGTAACATCAGTGATAAAGAATACTAATTCATGTAACATGTGTTGTATAAAATAGTATAATATAATCTGTAACATATTCAGTGATACAAAATATCATCTGTAACATCTGTATCAAACATTGATACACAATATCATTTGTAACATCTGTATCAAATAGTGATACTATAAAAGACTAAATTGACATAAAAAATATAAATATGGAGACCAACTTACAAAAATTTAAAAGTTGAAGGACTTGACTTGCAAATAAAAGAGGACTAAATTGAAATAAAATAGAAAGTACAGGGACTAAAGTGGAAATATTATAAAGATGAAGGACTTACCGTGAAAATAATAAAAGAATAAAGCAGCAAATTTATGTCAAAGTTCATCACAATTCACATGGGATTCATGTAGTCATAAATTTGATTTTAATTTATTATTGTATTAATTAATATAATTTTAAGAGTATAGTATTTATAAAATAAATTAGTTTAGTTGTTAGATTTAGAGTTATTTTAAGATTGGTAAGTATTGATTTATAACGATTTGATAAAATCTCAAGCTTGTAGCAAACTGTTCAATCGCCCAAAATTGCGTTTTGGTTTTAAGCTATGGTTTCTTTGTCTTTTTTTCGTTTAATTTAGCGATTTCATGAATTGTGAAATGTATTTCTAATTTATTGCCAAAAATAAAACAAACTACTGTCCTTAGTGATGGCAACGGGACGGATTCAGATTGGATCGACCCGATCTGTATCCGTCCCAAATCAATTTTAAAAGATCCAAATCCGCATATTGATCCGCCATTTCTTGGGGTAGATTAGATCCAAGTCGGAGTGGATCATTGCTTTGATTTGCAAACTTATTCGTGTATTTTTTTTAGTCAATTGTCATTCAAACAATTAAACAAATATTGAAATAAACTTTACTACTTTACTACTTTTTATCTTTTTCTTTCTTTATTTATCAAATGGGGCGGATCGGATCGAAGCACATGATTCGATCCGCCTCGCTCATTCATGGATTGAGAATTTTTTGCTCCATTCGGATTAGGTATCCATCGAGTTTGAGACATATCAAATATTTTTGCAATCCCTAACTGCCATTTTCCTTCGCTACTAGGAAAGTAAGCAACTTCTATTAGTGCCGGACCTTGAGTCAAATTGATCGTGTCATGTACAACGTCCATCAATGATGGTTTATTAATGTTCATTGATTTAGACCCCTCCCTCATTATCAACTACGAAAAAGATCGAGAGGGGCCCGAAAGCCCCCAAACCTGAACAGAAACGAAAGCCTTTCGATTACTTGACTACACTATTACGAATATAAATCAAGCAATGTAATGCTAAATATGAAGGTTTCCAATTGCGATGCATGGTGGACAAGGGCTAGAGTACTATTTTTGCCGTATAAATGTATTATGATTTGGAATTTCATCTTAAATTATTAATTTTATTAAGAGAAATAATTTAAACCCTTATATGTTAGTTATTATTTTTTATACTTATCGATATTTTTTCTTAACATGCCCTCCCAATAAGATATGCTGATTCGTTTGAACATACCAGTCTTAAATTCTGAATGTCCGTTTGATCTTTAGATGGATTGAATTATTGGTTTGAATTTAATGAACTTTGATACTATATTAAAATTTGGAGTTCTATTTTAAAAAATCAACATTAATAAAAAGAGTAGTACAAATTTTTATATGTTGATCAATATTTTTTATATTTAATTGATGGCAGAATTTAGTCAATTTATTCTTTACACTAAGAATTTCGACCAACTAACTATTCCCTTATTTGGTGTAACGAGTGACATTTGGAAGTTATATTTTTAATGTAAACACCACTAGGGATGGGCAAAACTGATGTGAACTGTTGGAGAATCCGATTTTGGCATATTTAATTATATTTTATTTATTGATATAAGCTAATTAGGATTCAATGATTATCTAATAGTTGTATGGAGACTGAAACCTTAATGCTATATTTATCCCAATCCATTTATTAGTTTTAGTTATTCTAAAACTCATGTTCATTATCAGTTAAATAAGTGATTCAGTAAATTGCATGTTTAAGTATTCTAATTGAACTAGGTTTCTAAGTAGATAAGATATTGAAATATTATCTTTTTATTTATCTACTTAAATGAAAATATGTAACTGAATTTATTTTCATACTCTTGTGATATATCTCAGCAAAGGTGGTCATTTTCTTTCCCCGGACCGATGACTCGCTTGTTCAGTACTGCTAACTATTTATTATAGGAGGATTCCGTCCCCTTGGGACTACCAGTAGCTTCAGTTGTCGAATCTCGTGCAAGTTAGGTTGTGGTTGTATTGGCTGCAAGCAAAACATAGGCGCTTTAGGTGTGTGTTGACCATGCACTCTCGCTTCGTGTAATGTCGTATGTATGATAGAGGTGGTGTGGTGATTGACCTCAATGCTAATGGTTATCCCCAAGGTTCAACGAATGAATGAAGCCATGATCGTACCCGGATAGAGTTAATGGTCTTCCTCTGATGTCTTCAAGCCGGCCATACATAATAGAATAGATAGGCGAAGATCTTTTAAAGAGTTTATTTAAACTTAAAGACTTATTTTGTCTTATCTCTGTATAAGATAAATACCAAGTCATTAAGTTTAGAAAAACTTCTTATGCTATCAATAAGACAGGTAGTATTCCAAGAATCCTACGGACTTTGAAAGCAAAGATACTCAAGCATCTAAAAGCAAATCATTTATGAGTTGAGAGTTCAAGGAAATATTCAAAAGTCCTAGCACGATCAAAATTCTATTTTTGAACGGCTCTGAGAAACTGAGCATTGTAGAAATCAATCGTGAGAGAAAACGGCATTTCTGCGGCAAGATAAGGACTATGTCCTTATTTCGATTTGTGGAATCAATCGGAGGACACTCTTAGAATGAACCAAGATCAAGACCGAAGTATTTGACTGCATTCTTTGACTGGTTGAAGAAGATATAAAATAGGGAAGTTTTATTATTTTTCTTAATTAAGTTTTACCTTTTGTAAATTGCTGATAAAGTTTTAAATTAGGTCTAAAATTGTAATTTAAAAAAATTGAGACGTGTGTAACCTGTTCTAAAATAGTAGATTTATTTACCCGTGGCATGGGGCCTGTGAATGTTTCTCTTAGGAGTTTACCACGCTATATCTGGTGTTAATCAATATTTTAATCGTCTTACATATTAATTGTCTAGAAACTGCGAAAACGTTCAGTGAAATGTTCTAACGTTCAACAATCTTTCATCAACATCAGAATATTAAAGTGAACGTTGTGTTTTAAAAAAAAAATTTACAGACTTTCAGTAACAACCTATTCAACTCCCATTCTAGGTTGATTGTTATCTAGATTTAAAACTAACAATTGGTATCAGAGAGGGTTCACTTCTAGAAAGTGAGATCATATGAATCTAGGTCTGGACAGTGCTTCTTTTCGACCACCAGTCTTGGATGGAACGAACTATAATTATTGGAAAATTTGTATGACTATCTACATTTAAGCTCTAGATGAAAAATCATGGCATTCTATCATTAGAAGTTATAGTTTTCCCACTATCATTGAAAATGATATTGAAATAGAAAAACTATGTGAACAATGGGTAATTACTGACTTCAATAATGCTAGTTGGAATCGCAAATCCTTTAATGCTATTTTTTGTTTTGTAAATACTAATCATTTCAGGCTAATATCTAATTGTAGGATAGCAAAGGAAGCTTGGGAGATCCTACAAATCGCACATGAAGGAACATCCAAGGTGAAATCGTCTAAACTACAAATGCTTACCACAAAGTTTGAAAACCTACGCATGACAGATGATGAAGCATTCAAAGATTTTTATGCTCGACTGTGTGACAAATCAAATCAAGCACATTCACTTGGAGAAAAATATTCAGAGTCAAAATTGGTCAGAAAGGTTATGCGGTCTTTGCCATATAGGTTTCACTCCAATGTGACCGCAATTGAAGAAAGCAAGGACATAGACGAGATCAAAATTGAAGAGTTGGTTGGGTCATTAATGACTTATAAACTAAACTTTGGCACAAGAAAGAAAGAAAAAGCTACAGGTATAGCATTTTGAGTTGAGGAAGAAAAAGATGAATGCGATGATAGTGATTCAGATATTGATATTGCATTAGTTACCAAACAGTTTGAAATTTTTTTGAAACGATCTCAAAGATATAAATCAACAAAAAATCAGGGATCATACAGAAATAAATATCCTAACCAAAATAGACAGAGTTCATCAAATCCACTAAAGAAAACAAAAAATCGTATCCAGTGCCATACTTGTGAAGGATATGGCATTGCCTCTGAATGTGCTAACAATAAAAAAGAAAACTTTTGGTAAAAAGGCCATGAATGTAACTTGGAGCGAGGACGAAGAATCAACCGATGATTAATCAGGAGATGGAGAAGTTTCTAATACTCAAGATATTTCATTTACAACATGCTCTATTTCTGATTCTGAATTATCTGATCTTTTTCATGAACGTTGGAGCTGATGACATTAGTGTCAACCTAAAGGCTTTGACTACTGTGTCCACTAAAGAACAAAGTTTCTCCAATGATAAAATAAATCATTTCGAAACATTGTTGGCTGATAAAAATAAACAATTGTGTGATTTGCATGAAGAATTGAAACAAAGTAGGAAAGCAAACAAACAATTGACCATTGGAGCTGCTCAACTGAACAAAGTGCTGATCTATGGAAGAACCACCAATATCAGACATAGGTTAGGATATACTCAGCATAGATAAAATCAAGAAGCAAAGAAAATCACGTTTATGTTATGATGTTCACTAAATCTGTAATCAATGGTCAGATATTGAAAGAATCAGGAATTACAGAAACTGCTGACAAGGTAACCAAAGATGAATCTAAAGGTAACATACTCTCATCTCCTACTTGTCTAACATATGGTAAGATATAACAAAAGCATGCTAACATCTCAAATCATCCACCTAAGCACAAGAAAATTATTTGTAGAACTAGGATGAAGTTGAGAAACCTTTTACCAAATAAAAGAAGTCAAACTAAAATCTGACAAATATGGTTGAAGAAAACTGACTTGAACTATTATGTGGTTGATTTGGCATTCCATGCGTTTGTAACTAATTCTTGGTATTTTGACAGTGGATGCTCTAGACATATGACAGAAAATCAGTCACTCTTGTCTAATTTTAAAAACTATTATGGGAGTCAAACTGTCACTTTTGGTGATGGTGTAAAAGGTAAAGTAATTGGGACTGGATCTATAATAATTAAAGGCTCACCACCTTTCACAAATGTTCTTCTTGTTGAAGGCCTAAAAGTAAATCTAATTAGTGTGGGACAAATTTGTGATGATGATCTTACTATTATTTTTAACCAAAAAAAAATGCATGGTTGTAAACAGTAAATATATTTGCTTGTTGATAGGAACTAGAGCTAGTGATAGATGCTATTTACTTGATCATAGTCTTTCATGTCTTGTAACTAAAACTGATTCCACAGAATTATGACATCAACGCTTGGGGCACCTTAATTACAAAGATCTAGTAAGATTAAGCCAAGATAATGCTGTAAGAGGAATACCAAAATTGAAGGACAAACTGGAAGGTATATGTGGCACATGTCAACTTGGTAAGCAAACTAGAGGATCACATGAACAGAACAACTATCTGACCTCAAATGTCCTTGAATTAATACATATGGATCTAATGAGACCTATACAAGTCGAAAGCATCGGTGAAAAAAGTTACATTCTTGTGTGTATTGATGACTTTTCTAGATGTACCTGGTCTAGCTTCTTAAAAGTAAAATTTGACACATTTGAAAGATTCAAAATTTTATATGCTAAACTGACCATTGAAAATGATAACCATGGACAAAAAATTGGTAGAATTAGGAGTGACCATGGCAAAGAATTTGAAAATACTAGTTTTTCTGACTTATGTGAAAATAATGGTATATTTCATGAATTTTCAGCCCCTAAGACACCAGAACAAAATGAGGTAGTTGAAAGAAAAAATAGAACTTTTTAAGAAATGGCTAGGGTAATGTTGAACAGTAGAAAATTACCTGTAAAATTGTGGACTGAGGCAATCAGTACTGCTTATTATGTTTTGAATAGGGTTAACATTAGGACAGGCACATCTCAAACACCTTATGAAATTTGGAAAGGCAGAAAACCAAATCTTAAGTATTTTCATACTTTTGGTAGCAAATGTTACATCATAAATAATCGTGAACAAATAGGAAAAATGGATCCTAAAAGTGATGAAGGGGTATTTTTGGAATATTTTGAAAATAGTCGGGCTTACCGGGTCTACAACATGTGTACTCAAAATATAATTGAATCAATAAATATTGTAGTGGATGATACTAATAATTTTGCTGAGTATTCACAGGAACAAGTCATTCAGACATTGTCAGAAAAATCTGAGGCAACAAGCAAACATCAGAACGTTGGAAAAGACACTGACAAAAGTCAAAACATTCTTGTAGACGCTGCCAAAACTAATGCAACTAAGCAGGCGGAAGAAACTGAACAGAATAATACTACAATTGATAGTACACACATTCGAAGATCAGAGCATCAGAAGACAACCACCTACCTAGATACAAAAAGCACACCCCCCAACTAATGCCATCAAGAATTAGGATAACAGTATGGTGACTCGAAGGAAAGCTTCAAATGAGATAAGTCATGTGTGTTATATTTCTCATGTAGAACCAAAAAATGTGAAAGATGCTTTAGAAGATGAATCATGAGTGTTAGCCATGCAAGATGAACTTAACCAATTTGAAAGAAATGAGGTTTGGAATTTAGTCTCTTGACCAAATGATGCAAATGTAATAGGAACTTAGTGGGTTTATAAAAACAAATATGATGAACATGAAACTATACTTAGGAACAAAGCTCGCTTAGTAGCCCAGGGATATAGTCAAATTGAAGAATTAGACTTTGAAGAAACATTTGCTCATGTTGCTAGATTAGAGTCTATAAGACTTTTACTTGTTATTGCTTGCCAAATGAAATTTAAATTATTTCAAATGGATGTCAAAAGTTCATTTTTAAATGGCTATCTTAATGAGGAAGTTTATGTTGAACAACCTAAAAGTTTTATAGATCTCCATTTTTCAAACCATGTGTATAAACTTGAAAAAACTCTTTATGGTTTAAAACAAGCTCCATGAGCTTGGTATGAACGTCTAACTACTTATTTATTGAAAAGTGGTACAAAATAGGGGGAGTCGACAGAACCCTTTTTATCAAACACTTAAATGTTGGTATAATTGTTGCTCAAATTTACGTCGATGACATTGTTTTTAGCTCAACTTCAGAAAAACAATCTACTGATCTCATAAACTTAATGAAAAAGGAATTTGAGATGAGCATGGTAGGATAACTAACATTCTTTCTTGGTCTATAGGTTAAGCAAATGGGCAATGATATTTTCATATCTCAATCAAAATATGTAAAAAATCTTATCAAAAAATTTCGTCTTGATAACTCCAAACCAATGAGAACACATATGTCCACAAATTTAAAAATCACCAAAGATGAAAATGGAAAAGATGTTGAATCTAGTCTCTATCGCAGCATGATTGGAAGCTTATTATATTTGACTGCTAGTCGACCTGATATTGCATTTAGTGTAGGAGTTTGTGCTAGATATCAGGCAAAACCAAAAGAGTCACATATGGCGGCTGTAAAAAAAATAATTCGATATGTTCATGCCACTGTTGATTATGGTTTGTTATACTCGAGTGATACTAACTCTCATGTAGATGGTTTTAGTGATGCTGATTGGGCAGGTAATATTGATGATAGGAAAAGTACCACAAGAGGATGTTTCTATCTGGGAAACAAATCTCATAGCCTGACTTAGTAGAAAACAAAATTCCATCTCACTATCTATAGTCGAAGCAGAATACATCGCAGTAGGTAGTTGTTGTACACAATTACTATAGATGAAGCAAATGCTGGATGATTACGGTATTAAACAAAACTCTATCACTATATTTTGCGATAATACTAGTGCCATAAGTCTATCAAAAAATCCTATTCAACATTCAAGAACGAAACACATAGATATTAGGCACCATTTCATTAAAGATCTAGTAGAGAGTAAAATCATCACAATCGAACACATATAGACTGAAAATCAACTCCCTGACTTATTTACTAAAGCTCTGGATACTAATAGATTTGAAAATCTAAGAAAAACTTTAGGGATATGTATCCTTGTATAAATGTGTTGCCTTTGTACACAATAAAAAATTTTATTTTTTTATATATTTGCACATACTCTTGAGTTAATTATGCAAGAAATACTGATTTTCAAATTTGTTAATGCTCTTATCATAAAATTTGAAAATATAGTTTGAATCTCCATATATTCATCTCTTGTTTATGCACTTTATAAATGTCAAAATTGGATTGATAATCTTTTGACAAATTATGTATTCTACCCTCTGATTTACTGACTAAATATGGATTGAAGACCTATGGTTAGTAAATCATGTCTTTCGGCACCAAAATATTTTGTCCTGTTAAACAAGTGGATATATTTGAAGGAGGGCAACATTTCTCTGGATGATGAGAAGCCATCCTTGATAAATAAATAAATAAATAATCATGAGAAAATGGTTGCCGCCTTGAAAGTGTGAAAGTCACTTCTTATATACTTAACTGGTTATGCAAACATAAAATAAATGTGTAAATTCTTCAAATTAAAAAAAAAAAAAGCGCCAGAGTTGAAATAAAAAAAATATATATTCACTCACGCTTGGCAGGACAAATATTTTCTTCATAAAAATGGCAAATAAGATGATGGCTGGTTTGAAACTCTATTCGATAAAAGATTGTGTGATTTAAAGGGTAGTGCTGATTTGTCTCGATATTATTAATTTTTTTTATTATTTATTCACACACTACAATCCTATTTATGATTAATATATGAGATTTTGAACTATATTAACAATTTTCTATGATCAGTGCTAACTAGAAAGATGATTGGGATTTCTTCAAAGTTTAGTTGCTCATGAATTTTGCATTTATATTTAAAAAAATTCAAATTTTTGTTTTTAATTATTTGTTTTTTTTTTTTGCATTCAATTTTTTTTAGGATTAGAAGGTTTTTTTTTTTTCTTCTTGTCCCACTTAAAAAAGAGTTCAACCTTAAAAAAAGTCTTCATTTCATTCAGTTAGCAAATAAGTCATTATATATTCATCTTCTTTTCAAAACCCTAAAGCCCCAAATTTCTCTTGTGTTAATTTCTTGATTTCTTTGATATAACTTGATCTTACAAGAGTGTTTAGGAAATAATCAATGGCAATGTCAAAGACCACCACTCACCACCCGGAGATTCACCGTAACCATCGCGGCAATGCCACTACAACAGCCACATCTATTCCTCCAGCGTCCACACCACCACCGGCACCAGTGGTTTTCCCTCCACCTTCTGCAGTACCGTCTTTGATGCCGCCACTTGCTCCATCTTCTTCGGTTCCTCAACCAACAGCCGCCGCAAGTGAAGTTCCTTCCACCGCCGCCATTCCCACGCAAGTCACGAGTCAGGGAGAGTTTGATGAGGACACGGGTTCTGATCATGGAACTGGGTCTCAATCTGGTAGTGAGTCCGAGGACAGTTCGATGGAGTCTCTACAGACTGAGCATCTTGAAGAAGAACAACAGAAATCAGGCTCAATTTTGCAGATGAAAATGTTGAAGAAGAAGAAGAGTCCACGAATGAGGAAGATGATCACTTAAGTGCTGAAGAATCTGTCCCTGTCAGGCTTTCACATGCACAGAAGGTTAAACAGAAAATTGATGAATGTTCAAACATTGCTGATCTTCCACTGAACATCAGAACGTTGGGCACCCATCCTCCAATGTTCCAACTTCAGCAACCCATCCTCAATTGTTCAAACAAAGTTTGCTCCGTAAAGGTAACCATGTCTTCACTCCTCTGAATTAAAAATTTGGGACTCTTGATGCACAGACTCAATTTCACAAATTTATTTCAAATTGGGATTTTGTGATGAAATTTAATGTCAAAGAGGATGTCCTTAGAGAGGCTGATATTGTTGAATTAATTGAGTATTGGGGTATACAAAAATTCTTGGGTTGGACTGGGAGACCGTGTGAAACATTGATCTAAGAATTATTGGCTAATATTTCTCGACAGATTAAACAGTTGGGTAATAATTTTAGGTGATCAGTCTATGTTAGGGGTCGGCTAGTACCATTTAGTCCTTCCGATATTCGTCGTTGGCTTAGGTTATCAACCATAACTGAATGAATGGATGATAAATTTGAAGCAGCCACTGATACTTTGGCCTTAGAACTCACTAGAAATCCTTGGCCTACGGGAAAAATGACTGCTGCATTGCTAAACCCTAAGTATAATGTGCTTCACAAAATTGCCTTGCACAAAATTGATCCAATTTAGCATAGGTCAGACATTGGGATGGATAAGGTTGAGTTTTTGTACAAACTGGGCACCCTCTACCCACTAGATATTGTGACAATTATTTTTGACAAAATTGTGTTCGCGGCGACCCGTCAAGCACACTCTAGGATGTTGCCTTTTCCTGGTTTACTTCATGCCTATCTCCAACATCACAAGGTTCCTATTTTCCAGGGTGACACTTTCACCGCACAAATTTCGGTCCTTCGTCCTTCAAAGAAAGTCACTAAGAGACCAATGCCTCCTGCAAGACCAAACCTTTCTGAAGATCACACAAGTTTTCTTGAAACTCAGGTGAGGCATTTAACTACTTTTTCACTACACTGACTGATAACTTTGAGTGTCATCACAGATTCATAAGGGCTTTACTTGTGGCCTTGGCCGAGCGAACTGAACTCCTATACCAGAAGAATATTAAGATGTTGCCATGAATCCTCATTAAAATCCTGATATTGGTCCTGATGGAACTCAATATCCTGACATTGGTTTGAGAATTCTTCACGTAGTGACCTTGATGTTGACATGTCTCCACATCCAAATGCTACTCTTATGCCTTCGTCCACCAAGTGCAAGAAGAGAACCAAGATTTGTGGTTCGAAAAAGAGGATCTGCAAGAGTGGTTAACACTAAGTATCATGTGGTTGGTTGTTTTCTCTTTTTTGTCTTCGCCCCTTTCTTTAAATTAGTTTCTTTTGTTGCTTTCGTTTTTGCTTTGGCCCCTTTTTTTTACAAAAATGGGGAGTAGTAAAGGTAATACTTTTGCTTAATTAGGAATTGCTTTTTTATGGTAATTAGGAATTGCTTTACATTAAATAGCTTGCATTTAATCTTGGTAATTAGGATTTATTGCTTTTAATGAATCTCATGTTTTTTAATCCAATTTGCCTACTTGCTCACCTAAAAAACAACTTGATATAAGTTTTGTAATTAAGAGATGCCAAAGGGAGAGATTGTTGGAGAATCCGGTTTTGACATACTTAATTATATTTTATTTATTGATATGAGCTAATTAGGATTCAATGATTATCTAGTAGTTGTATGGAGACTGAAAACCTTAATGCTATATTTATCCCAACCCATTTATTAGTTTTCGTTATTCTAAAACTCTTGTTCCTTATCAGTTAAATAAGTGATTGAGTAAATTTCATATTTAAGTACTCTAATTAAACTAGGTTTCTAAGTAGATAAGATATTGAAATATTATCTTTTTATTTATCTACTTAAATGAAAATATATAACTAAATTTATTTTCATATCCTTGTGATATTTCTCACCTTATCTTTAATAGAGTTTATTTAAACTTAAAGACTTATTTTGTCTTATCTTTGTATAAGATAAATACTAAGTCATTAAGTTTAGAAAAACTTCTTATGCTATAAATAAGATGGGTGGTATTCAAAGAATCCTACGGACTTTGAAAGCAAAGATACTCAAACATCTAAGAGCAAATCATTTATGAGTTGAGAATTCAAAGAAATATTCAAAAGTCCTAGCCCGATCAAAATTCTATTTTTGAATGGCTTTGAGAAACTGAGCATTATAGAAATCCATTGTGAGAGAGAACGGCATTTCAGTGGCAAGATAAGGACTGGGTCCTTATTCCGATTTGTGGAATCAATCTGGGGACACTCGTAGAATAAACCAAGATCAAGACCGAAGTACTTGACTGCATTCCTTGACTAGTTGAAGAAGATATAAAATAGGGAAGTTTTATTATTGTTTTTAACTAAGTTTTACTTTTTGTAAATTGCTGATAAAGTTTTAGATTAGGTCTAAAATTGTAATTTCAAAAAGTTGAGACGTGTGTAACCTGTTCTAAAATAGTGGATTTAATTACCCGTAGCATGGGGGCCCGTAGATGTTTCTCTTAGAGGTTTACTACGCTATATCTAGTGTTAATTAATGTTTTAATCGTCTTTCATATTGACTGTCTAGAAATTACGAAATTGTTCAGTGAAATGTTCTGACGTTCAACAATCTTTCATCAACATCAAAACATTAAAGTCAACGTTGTGTTTAAAAAAAAAGTATTTACAGACTTTCAGTAACAACCTATTAAACCCCCCTTATAGGTTGATTGTTATCTAGATTTAAAACTAACATGAACCTATTGAACTAGACAACTTCCAAGATGTGGCCGAAATAGTTCATAGACTATAAAACAACTTTTTAGTTTTTAAGGTTTCCAATTGATGGTATATGACCAAATGAACATGAGCAATGACTAACTTAGTGCCTGATTGGTGTAGATAAGAATTAGAATTTTAGGAGATTTTGATAAAAGTCGATAAAATGTATAATTGAAACGTTAATAAAAATTATTAATCTTTTAAAATATGTAGTTGAAAATGAATTTTAAAAAATGAGGACCAAACACAGACTTGTGAGTTTAAATTATGAGTTATGAATAAGGAGGGACTTACTAGTTAGCATTAGCCCATAATGCCCATTAGATTTAGATATCTAATTAGCATTTGGACTAATAGACTATTTAGACGTTAAAATTGTAAATTAGAAATTAGTTAAATTTGAAAAAAAAAATGTTATTTAATATTACAGGTGATTATTACGAGTCTCGCATCTGTATGTGCACCACAATTTAATTTATTGCATCATATTTTAATTAAATTTAAGGTTCTCAGTATTTGCTCATTGTAGTACTTATATTCTTAATTTTTTTCGTCGAATTCTTATTTTCAATCTTCTGTTAATTAGCACATTACTTCCTTGATGATGATTTTTGTCAAAATATATTATTTTGCGTGTTTTGAAATGAGAAAAAAATATTTTGTCCCATTTTGTATTTTTTAAAAAAAAAATTATAATGGGCACATATAAAAGAAAGTTTCGGAATTGAAGAAAATGGAACTTTGAAAAATGGGTTTGATATTTTCAACACAAATCTTTGATTAAATGATGTTTATATGATCCTAATACATTTAGAGGGAAATGATCTCCTACCCACTTATGTTGCCCACGTTGAAGTGGCACAGCAAGATTGGTAGTTCATGATCCCACATTTATTATTTTTTCCAATTATGTGATGTCACCTCAGCGTGGACAACATACAACATAATTGGTAGTTTATAATCATATAGTCATTATTTTTACCAATAATGTAATACCACATCAGCGTGAGCAACATAAGTGGGTAGGAGATCATTTCCACATATTTAGAATACATAAGTCTAGTCCTAATACATTTTCAAGCAAAAATCTGCACTTGTTTGTAACTCTGCCCAGGAACTACTACTTTTGTCAAACATTTGGGCAAGTTTTCAATATTCTGGGTGATTTGAAAATTTATCAAAAAATAAGAAAAGCTAAATTTATAATAATAAAAATTCATCAAAAATAAAATTCTAAAAAATAAAATTTTAAAATACTAAAAAATAAAAAATTTTAAAAAGTAAAAATAGTTAAAGCCCTTATTGGTTATTTAAATAAAAATTCTTAAAAAAATTATTTAAATAAAAACATATTAAAATTCTCAGTCCACATCATTAATTTATATTTCCTCATTTCCTCTTTTTCCAATTTATTAATTGTTTGTATTTTTTATTTTTTTTGTAGTAGAAAAAAAATATTGTAAGATTCACCATGTAGTAGAAAAAAATATTAATTAATTTATATTTCCTCATTTCCTATTTTGCCAATTTTTTAAAAAATGTATATATTACTTGATAATATATTGACATAAAATTGTTCTATTTTAATGAATAATCAAATTCATTAAATAAAATATCATAAAATAATTTCTCAAAATTTTAAGCAAAACATGTTTTCTAGTTTTTTTTTTTTTTTGATAAATAGTTTTGTAAAATAACAAATCAAACAAGTTTTGAACAATTTTAAAATAGACTTTTAAAATAGAAAATGAAAAATAAAATTAGAATTCAAAACTGAAAATTGAAACTCAAAAAAAAAAAAAAAAAACGACCTTCTACTTACACCTATATTCTAATCTCCACGTTGTGCCAAATGAAATGAAAAAACAAAAAATCTCATGTTGGCATTCACTTTGCAAAGTTAATTACTCAAACAAGAACGAAGGATCCTTTTTCACTTAATTGAACCCCAAAACCGACCATGCACCTAATTCTTGGAAACTGCTAACATATGACATGTTCAAATATTATAAATAAACCTAGTATTACACGTTAGTCTAAAGTAGAGATGTCCACACCTTACACTTTGTGACATATGACCCTCTTCATTTTTGTACTCAAATGAAAAAATAACATTAGAAATTCATCTTATAAAAAACACATGGCACAAATTAGGCTCTCTTTCATACTTCTACTGATAATTTTTTCCGTCGCTTCAGCAAAACATCAGGCCATTCGCTTGCGCTCACGTGCTAGGGGATTCGTCGAATTCCATGCCACGCTCTATCCAAGCCTATGTGTCCGTTGTCTATCCAACTATGTTGCTAATTTTACAACAACACAAAGTCACGAGCAATTAGCTCATATCGCACTTAGGGTTAGCCTTTCCCGGGCCCAGTCCACACGAGCCTATGCAACAGAAGTGGCTAAACAGCTCAAACAAACAAAGGGGAAGGACTACCATGCAGTGAAAGATTGCTTAGTCAGATTAATGATGGGATGGATCAGCTCACAAATTGTATCAAAGAAATAGAGATGATAAAAGAAAATGGTGAAAGTGAGTTTCCTTGGCATGCAAGCAATGTCGAGACATGGATGAGCACTGCCCAAACCGATGCAAATTTTAGTATCGACGGGTTTGGTCGGGCTATCGGTGGCAAGACGAAAGCCATGATCAAGGCAAAGGTGCTTAATCTTGAACAGGTGACAATCATTTCTCTAGCCTTATTCAACAGATTTGCTGCAAGATATAGAGCCTCTCATGCAACAAGGCCAAAAGTTTAGGTCTTTCATGAATATTTCTTCTATGTTAATTAATTAATTTATTTATTCTTCTGTTTTTTGTGGATGTTAATTCATATGTAAGAAATCAATATGTGAATACATAGTTTTGGGTCTCATATTAACAGATATGAAATTGCACAATATATCTTACAAGAAATTTCACTTTTAATAAATAAATAAATAATTTATCATAAAAAGTCATAGTTTTAATTGTCTTCAAAAAAGTGTCGTCGTGACACTTTTCAAGACAGTTCACGTCATTAAAATTGAAACTTCTTTTATATTTTATAGTTCAATTTAAAATGATTTTTTCTTTTTGCAACCATATATAATGATAGGAACAGTTGCCTTAATCTGTGGTGTATCTGAACTCTCTTTAATATATGTTGTCTGCTCAGTCTGTTCTACGTGCTCCTTATCAGTGGATGATTCATTTTCTTTATTTGCAACTGGCATCTTTACATGGATTTCTAGTAATTGAACTTCACTTTTGGTAGTAACAGCTGTAACACTTTCATTGGGATTCATCTCTGCATTAATTGGCAAAGTACTTGGTGCTCTGCCCGATAAAGCAACTGTCATCTGCCCATCTGTGTCTCTAGATTCTTTATTGAAGCACCTTGATTTTGAAGAGTAGTATCTCTCTTATGCATGAAATGTTCGGTTCTCTCGATAAATTTATTAATTGAGTCTTCTAATGATGTACTATTTTCCGGCTGCTGAAACTGTTGTCTGAAATTATTCTGATTATCTTTCCAAGAGAAATTTGGATGGTTTCGCCACCCTGGATTATATGTGTTGGAGAAAGCATAATTTTGCTGATAATGACCACCTTGAACATATTCGGTTTGCATGGGTTGCTGTAATAGAATAGGGCATTCTGATGTGTAGTGATTTGCCCCACACTCTTCACAAGTTGATTTCTTCATTTACATCACATGGACTGATTGTAACATGTTTTCCACTTTGTGTGCCAAAGAATTATTTTTGCAGATAGCACCATGATAATGTCTACTTCCTCATCAATCTCATTAGCCTGCTGCATTACAATAAAATCTCCAACGAGCATGTTGTCTTCATCAATCTCAGAAATTGCGTCATATCTCACGATATTAGACTGGTGTATTGCAAAGAAATCTCCAACAAGCATGTTGTCCTCATCAATGATAGATTGTCTTTGGATGATCTGTGGAGTCAAAAAGTCTCCAACTAGCATATTGTCTTCATCAATCTCCTGGTCTTTCATCTGGTGTTGTGATCTAAAAGGAGACAAGTTGAACATTGAAATAAACTAAAAATATATAATTAAATAAATTAATTAAATAAAGTTCGAATTAGTACTAATATAAATGAAAAGAACTAAAACTAAGTTCCCAGCAACAGCGCCAAAAACTTGTCAGCGATTTTGTATCTTTAATAATTTCGCAAGTGCACGGATCGCTCAAGTAATAAAGTGGATTATGAGTCCAAGTATCGTTCCCACGAAGATTTAGATAGTTCAGTTCAATTATACTAACATTAACCAAATCTAATGAACTTTGGATATTTGGTGATTAAAACTAATTAAACTATAAACTTAGAACAATTAACTAATTATAATTCAAATAACTAAAAATTAGATTAATGAAAATTACTTTAAAATTAGAAAAGAAAAGAAAAGAAAATCGTACTAGGATCTTGATTCCACTTATATCAATTACCTTTAACCCGCACCATTATATTTGATAACATCATTTACTTATGAAGATCAATATTTCTAATTTAATTTAACAATCGCTTTCGAGTAGAATTAAACCTATTTTCATATGCGACCCGACTATATTTCTATGACGAATGCGAGCATACAAGAATGCATTAGAATTTGTGAATACTTAGAGATCACGTAAAGTATAGCGGTATATTTCTATCTCCTATCGGACTCTACGACAATTGATATATGTATAACCTATTTTCCATCTCTCGAAGGTAAAACAAGCCACAAGAATCATACAATTATTGCGCATATAATTGTAGATGAAGAGAAAATCAATATCAATTATTCAAAAATAAAACATGCTTAAATATCAAAAACTAGGTTCGAAGAATTAAAGATTCATGATACAAACTTCATCACGATCCTAGCACTAAAAGAATTAACCTAACATACTAAGAAGAAGAAAATAAAAAAGAGATGAAAATATGGAGTTCATCACCTGGATAAGAAGAAAATAATTAGGAGATAAAATATTGAACTTGATCTTCGTTTTAATCTTAAAAGGATGAATCTTGATCTTCGTTATTGATTTGTCTCCCGTTCTTCTCTCCAAATTCGGCTCCCCAAAATTCTCTCTTTGATATGAGTTAATAACTCATATTTATATTACCCTAATGGTGCCCCCAAAATATCTCAAAAAATCATTAAAATCGCGTCCCAAAAGGTTCCCTAATTGAAGTTGAACTCAAAAAGGAAACAAAAATCTACGTCTGTCAAAATTACACTGGGCGATCGCCCAGGCTAGTTGAAATGCTCTCTCCTGATGAAATTACGTGCCAGGCGATCGCCCCTATTTAAGCCTGGGCGATCGCCCAGCTTATGCTGTTTTATCTGCAGCGGCTGTTTTTTAAATAGCTATAACTTCTTGTAGGAAACTCCAAATTGAGATCCGTAAAAAGTGTTGAACTCATAATTCAATTATATTTCCAATGGTATATCATTTGCCCTTTGGAGATTTCTATATCAAAATTTGTGCTTGAATTTTCCCACATGCTGCTGTAGGTAGTTTCTCAATTCGGTTCTTTAGCTTTCTGGTGTTTGATCCATTGATTCAACTCTTCATTGTCACTCCAAAACACCTTAAACTTATTGATTTTATCTTCTTCCTCATGCTCCAATGTTTGGCTCTTGATATTCACTTCAAAAACTCCATTTACTTGCCGATTTCACCAAGTTGTTGCTCTTTCCGTCCATTCTTCTCCAATTGCTATTAAACAGGTCCAAAACTGAAATATGAAAATTAAAACACAAAATTAAGTAATAATTCAATAAAATGATGGAATAATAGCTTAGTTTAAAGGTCCTAATAAGTGCACAAAATGCACTTATCAACTGACAATGGCAGAAATATTACTATTTTTTTGACCAAAATATCTCTCTTATTTTCTCCCAGGCGCCGCGACTTTGGACCAAAACATGGATGAAGAAATTCGTAATTCTTGTCCTCTTTATGGTTGTATCCGTGGAGTTTCCCCTTTTCACACAATGTACTCATTCTTCCTTGTGACTGTGTTCATCCTCACCCACCGCCAGCTACTACGACTCCGCCCACCACCAGTGTTTCACCATCATCTGAATAAACGAGCACTACAAAGATATTCCAGCAAAAGGTTTTCATTCGACACACAAACAATGGTACGCGATCTTCAACATCACCATCTTTTTTTTCCCCAATGGTAGTTGTGTATTATGATCCAAAAATCACATCTTATATATAACGAGACTGTAGATGTAGCAGAGCATTTTAAATCCTTTTTGTTATGCTGAAATTCTAGTCGGTTGATCTTCATATTCCATAGTATACCTGGCATTCTTGAATCTCACAGATCTAATGTATATTCTTGCATCTACCCTTATCCTATAAAACAAGAAGATATATCCCAAGATTAGTGTAATCTGAGTGTGTTGTGTAGAAGTTATATTTTATATTTAGGATAATTCTTGGAAAAGCTTCATTTGATGCATCTTGTCCATGAAAGCATTGAGATGTACATATTCTTAAAGATTGTCCATTTTTGTATGTTGGAACCAAAATTCCAGTTAGTATGTATAGTCATTTTAAATATTTAAACGAGGATTCATTATTTGAGTTCAATACAAAATCACAAACGGGTCATTGTTGTAGGAAACGGATAAGCACCAACGTCGATCTGCAAAATGGGACGATGACACTCACCGAATATTTGTGAATTGCTGCGAACTCTTGATTACACAAGGATGTCGCCAAGGAAAGTGTTTCACCAAGACTGGATGGCAGCAGCTGGTTTCAATGTTTAACACCGAAGTCAGAAAGGACTGGAAATGCAGTCGATTGAAGTATCATTAGTTTAACATGCGCCAAGAGTACCTACTACTTCACGAGATCCTACGTTCTACCAGAATAGAATACGATCATCAAAACAACACAATAGTTGCTGATGATTGGTGGTGGGAGCGTAAGATACATGTAACTTTTATTGATTTGTTTCAAATTTTTACTGCAATGTATTTACCTCGCCTGTTATTTTAATATTTTTAATAGATCTATTCATGGTTGCTGATTATATTTTGTACAACCGTCTTACCATGCTTATGTTGGACTAGAGTAACAAGGAATTTGCCAAATTTCGTAGTAGAGATTGTGAGGAAATATTTCATAAGTATAGCCAGCTTTTCGGTGACGCGTACGACTCTGAGAAATATGCTTTCAGCCCTACCAAACTCTCAGAAAAAGGATTCGATGATGATGAATTTTGGGAAAGTGTTGGGAACAGCGACAAGTTGCCTGTAAACGCAGAGATGTGTGATGAGCATACACCATCAGCCCATGTAGGTAGTGGGTCGGCAATGGATATTTCGAGATTCCACAGTGGAGAAAAGAGAAAATGTTCCTATGGCGGCGTGAAAGGAAAAAAAAGCTTGGGTCCCGCTCTGCATTGTCTGAATCCGTAGAGAAATTGGCAACTGTTGGCAACGAGTTGATTGCTTCACACTTGAAAGCAAATTCCGGAACTCCCTCGATGGTTGAGTGAATGGAAGAGTTAGAGAGCTTTGGCGTACTGGAAGTGATGAAAAGTTTCACTTGTTTGCCTTAACGTTTTTCGAACAGAAAAGGCACCGAACATCGTACGTCGCTTCACGGACACAGCAAATGAAAATGAAGTTCTTGAAATTCGACGTCAAGTCTTGGTGCTGCAGAATGCTGGTGCATTCGACAACTGACAGGTTGAACAGTCGTGATTCAAATTCTCGTGAAATTATACTTGGATGTTGTGAGGTTAGGGATGAAATTCCCATTTCATGTACCAGATATTATGTATAACAATTCATCATGTTTAGTAGATGCGATATTATAGCGGTTTGCAGTAAGGGTATGTATTTGTTATTTTAGGTACCGGATATTTATCTAATCTTGTAGATGTCTAGGGATCTAACTATTGTTCTGTAAAATTGTTTGTATATTTTTGTTGTGGACTTCGATGATGTGTTATTTAATAGTGTCAGATGTACAATTTATGTGATATGACGAAAGCATGACTAGATGAATTGTTTTGCATCGTAATTGGGACAACGCAGAGATGAAACGTTGAATTTGTTGAGGAAGTACTATTGCAATAATAGTGATTTGTTTTAGCTCAATAATTGAGATATTCGATCTATAAAATGGTAAACACCTTTACTTGCCAACTTCATAGGGTTTCTCTCGCTTCCACTTTACTTGCCAAATTTATACACCAATCGAAGTGTTCTTCTTGTCAAGCCATAGATGAGGAATTAGATATCCAATGTGCTATCGAATTGGATTCTAACGATGGGTCTGACTCCAATTCAGACAGCTCTGACGAAGATAGGCTTGCTAATTTGGAGCGTGATACAATGACCTGGCTCAGGTATTGTCGTATGGCCGGAAGCCTAGTTCGTCAATACATCGAAAGTTCACGGGCTAGGATCCGACGTTTTCCAAATGTTCGCAATGGCCGTGTGTTTATGATCGCAGCCCTTGAAGAGGATCCAAATATCGCGTTTTGTGTATTTCGAATATGTCCACCAATGTTTGTGCACTTTACACATATGCTGCAGGACGACTATGACCTTCAGGCTTGGTTTGGTATTGCTGTGCTTTTAAGAGAATCAGCTTCTGCTGTGCTGTAGAAAGAATCAGCTGTGGGAAGAATCAGATAAGTGTTTGGTAAATTCTTGTTTCAAAATTGCTGTATGTTTTAAAAGCAGCATTTGAACGTTTGGTAAACAAAAGTGATTTATTGCTATAATTGTATTAAATTACTAAAAAGGACATTGAATATAATAATGTTATTTTGTATTATTATTATTATCACGAGTGGTAAATTTTTTTTTCCTAGTCATATATTTTTAACAAGACAATGCATTCATTATTTTTATTTTAAAATAAAAATAATAAACACATAATAAATTTCAAATTTTATAAAAATTACAATATAATAATATAGTCATATAGTGCAAAAATTAATTACATTTATATTATTTTTTTTATGCATCAACTCGCTTCAATTCAATTTTCAAATAAGATTAAAGAAATTAATTTAATTAATTAAGGGTACAATGGGTATTTTAATAATATATAAATGTAAAAGCTAAAAGCAGAATCTGAAAAGCTGCTCTTTTGCTGCTTCTCAAAATCTGCTGTCAGGAGAGTCAGATTATTTTATAATCACTTTTAAAAATTTTGTCAAACGCCTAAATCAACTTCTGATTGTTTGAGAATCAGAAGTTGGGCTCCAAAATCAATCCCAAACGGGGCCTCAGAGTGGGCTCGACGTTGACGTATACGAATAAGTTGGAATTTTTTTGTTTATACTGGCACACGGTAAAGGTTACAGACAAGTACGGACAGTTTTCAGTCACTCACTACAGACAATTCACCATTATTTTGGGGTGGTGTTGTGAGCAGTTGTTAAATTGGGCGCTAAGATTATCAAACCGAAAACGAACTACAACGATAGTCCCCTGGATCATAGACCCTCTTCTACTAGGCACCCGTATTTCCAGGTTTGGTTATATGCTATTATTACGTTAATATATAACAAAAAAATGGTGTCGTAATGTAGGACGATTAATTTCATATTAACTATGTCACACTGGTTAATAGGATTGTATTAGGGCAATTGATGGCACGCACGTGAAAGCGGTACTTCCAGCTAGTGAGCGACTTCACTTCATAGGAAGGAATTGGTATCACTCTCAAAATGTATTAGCAGCATGTGACTTTAATATGTGCTTTACATTTGTCCTACCTGGCACAACGAGAAATGTACACGACAGCCGTATATTGGCTAGGGCAATACACTCTACAGATATTAATTTTCCACAGCCAGAAAATGGTAAATATTATCTTGTTGACTTAGGTTTTGCACATAGGCCCGGGTACATGGCACCGTATAAAGGCCCTGACATCAGATACCATTTCCAAGAATTTCCACCCGAACCAAACGGTGGACGTAGACACTTCAGGAACCCACATGAGCGATTCAATTTCAATCACTCGTCCTTGCGAAACGTAATTGAGCGTGCTTTTGGTGTCCTAAAAAACAGGTGGAACATTCTTGATCGAATGCCCCACTACTCATTTCGAAAGTAGATCGCATTCGTGGTAGCGACAATGGCAATACACAATTTTCTCCGTCGCGCAGGTCAAGTGGACAGGGCGTTCGAAACTGTGGAAGAAGATGTAGACGCAGCTGAGATTGATTTGCCAGATGAGCAAGAGGAAATAGTGGCTACTAACTTTGCGCCTCATGTTCGTAACTCAGAATGGGACCAACTTCGGGATCACATTGCGCAAAGTATGAGGTAGTGTCTTTTATGCGAACCGGTTTCACGTTTGAATCATGATACCTACGACCAAGAATGAGTGATATAAATTCTTATATAATTTGGCGTATTGCAAAAGTTCTATTGATATCACTGTAAACGTAAAATAGGAATCGACAAAAAAAAAATTAAATTAATGATAGTCTTCAGAAAAGAAGTGTTTATTTTTGGACGATCGCCCAGTTGGATGGATTTCAATTCTGCTTGTGGTAAAAGGGTTTGGGCGATCGCCCAAGATTTTTGCTTGGGCGATCGACTAGGTACTTCCAACAAATAAACCGGGCATTAAAAGGCAGAAATTCATATGAATTGTTTAGGTTAAAAGTTACGGCTGAAGGGTGAAAATTAATAGGGATATATTGGTCAAAAACAACAAATTCTAGTCTGCCATTGTCAGTTATTTGCATTTGGTCAAATAATGCATACAAAAAAATCCATTAAAATTTGAAACAAACATGCTCTAAGTTGAATTTAAATGACGTGATTGCTGCAAATTAATATTCAGTAACCTAATTGTAATTCAGACGAAAGTTTGGCGACCATCGATTTAATTGATATCTCTAGTTAGAAGAATTTTATATTTGATGAAATAGTTACTTATAAGCATAGGAAAAAGTGGCAAATGATCAAAAATAAACTTGTACAAAAAGAAAAAAAAAAGAAAGATAAAAGAGGACATTAGTACATTGTTTTTATGCAGTAAATTATCGAAAAAATCTATTTTCTAAAGTTTCATTAATTATTAGTAAATTCGAGTATAAATATACTTAGTTTCTATATCGAACCATTTAGGTTCCAATTTAATATATATATATATATATATATATACTTCCGCATTAAGCAGATCTCTGCAGACCCAATCTTAAGATAGACCCTTCTATGCTAGTGGCTGAGTTTATCTTTTCGCACCCCCCTCTCAATTTGGTATCAGAGACATAGATAATAAAAAGAATTTAGAATTTTTAAATTTAGAAATAAGTACAAATTATAAAAGAATCAAGACTATTGATAACAATATTTTAGGTTGTAATTTAGACACAGCACATAAATTACATAGTTTGTTTTCAGAAGACCCTAGTCAAAATCTTATTATAGATTTGATAATTAATTTATCTAGAAATTTAGAACTAGAAAATAAAAGAAATTTTAAATCTATAGAATCGATTTTAGAGCTTCTTAAAACAAGAAATTTAGAATTAAAAAATATTAAAGAAAATTTAGATTATATTAAAGACCAAAATTGTGCTATTTTAGATAAAGTATCCAAGACTGAAAAGAACCAAAAACTAGATTTTTCAGAAATAGCAAAAATTTTAGATCTTAATAAATCTAAATAAATAGACACTGAAATAAAAAAGATCGTTATTAAAACAGAAGAATATGTTAAAGAATTAAAAAATTTAATCCTTAGTTAATGAACGAAAGTTTTATTCAAGACAAGAATTATATAGACGCTCTTGAATACTGTAGCTCGTTTCATAAAGAACCTAAAGGTATTACTAATCTAGATTCTCCTAAAGTTTCAGAATCAATTTTAATTAAGCAAAATAATTTAATAATTGCATTATTAATTTCATTACATAAGAAAATTGATAGTTTAGATAAAACAAAAGTAGCAACATCATCATCTAGTATAGAGAACGATTTAAAAACAATAACAGGACAATTAGGAAGTTTAAATCTTCAACCCACAGATAAAGAAAAAATAACTAGAAAATTACCTAAAGAATTTAAGTTTCCAGGATGAGTTTTCAAACTCCTTTTCTAGGAAGATCTAGAACAATTACAGAAGGAAATTCAAGACCTAGTACTTCAGGAATATATAGATCCATTTTAGACAGGCTGTTAAGAAAAACGGAACAAAATGATCAGAACATAGAAGAAATTCTAGACCCAGATCAAGATTATGTTAGATTCCAGACCCATGGCTTAAGACTTCTTAATCCAGAAGTTTTATATAACAGAGGAATTTTCGAATCTAGAACACAGTTCTTTAGACATAATAGACAAGTCTCAATCCAATGTATAGGTAGTCAAGTTAAGAAGTTAAATCTAATTTCTGAAGATTCTAAAAAAGAATTAAAAAAGAGAAATTATATATTTATGCACCTAGGATTAATTGTCATAGGAATTAAAGGATTAACAAGAAAAAATTTAGGATATAAGACTTTAATTACAATTTATGACGAAAGATTTAATAATATAGATAAGAGCCAAATAGCTAGCATGGAAGTAGACATGAATAATAATCATGGAATTATTTACTGTAATCTAGATTTCCTAATGACTATAAAAGATTTTTCTGATAAGATAAAAATAGGAATTCAGACTAAAGGATATGAAGACATTGATAGTGAAGAAAATCTTTTAATTCACATAGGATTTTTAGGAAGATGTTCTGTAAGCGCTCAAACGAAATATAAGATTTACATAGATAAAGTAGTAAATTTAATGAGTAGTAAAGGCATCAATATGGTTAAACCAAAAGAATTTTCACCAGAACAACTTGCAGGTTTAGATAAATTTTTAGAACAGAAAGAAAAAACAACTATAGCTCCGACTGAAGCCTTAACTTATAGAGACAACATGGAAGAACTAGCCTTGGATTTATAAATTATGATCAAGTTGAAAGACAATCAGAAGAAAATGAAGAGACAGAATCAATTAGTAAACCTTTTATAGATAATGTTCATATAGAATTAATAGGAGAAAATCTTGATAGAATTATTTTTTCCAAAGAATTAGGAATGAACCTTAATAAAGAAGAACTTCTTAAATTAGAAGATGAAATGTATCTAAGTAAACAGATCAAAGACAATGAATATTTATATTATGATTCAGATCAGAATATAACATTAGGAACTATAAATGAAGAAATTAATGATAATAGTTCAGAGATTAGCTATGAAAAAGACTTTATGGATACTCAGGCATATAGAACTATAGATGATACCCCTTTCGATAAGACTATTAAACATGAACCTTTTTCATATTCACCAGGCTTTCCCCCAAGAGGACCATATAACAAGTATAACGAACCTCCTGAAAATTCAAAATATGAAGCTAAAGGTAGTGAAAGACCCCTAGAAAATAAGATAGAATTTCAAGCAGTATCAAAAGCACAGATTTTAAATATAACTGCACATGACCCCCGGACTTGGACTAATGTCATAGATGTTTGGAAGAACACTATAATAGGACATTATATTAGAAATTTTCAAGACATAGAACCTTTAGATATGTATAGATACTTAGAAATATTTTTAGGAGAAAGTACTAAAGCAATGTGGGAAGCATATAAAAAAGAAAAGAAAGAAGAATTTGACCAGTTAATTAATTTAGGAAGTAATCCCTATAACTTTGTTAATAAGATTCAAGTTTTAATTACTGGATCATACCCTAATTCAGGACACATGAGCATTCAGAGAAAAGCTATGAGAGACTTAGAACAACTTAGCTTATATAAGTGGACAAAAGGTAAGTATGTTAAAAGATTTTTAAATGAATATCATTATCTAGTTTCAATCTCAGGTAATACATTTAATCAAGAAATAGGACAGAAGTTATTTCATAAATTGCCAGGACCTCTAGGATTAGAAATAACAAATTCGTGGAATAATTTAGAATCAGTAAAAGAATATCCAGATAAAAAATGGAGTATAGGACATAGAATTCAGCACGTAATAAGATGCTTAGAAGACAAATGTGTAACATTGCAAATCCAGAAATAACTTAAAAAGATAGATTATAAATTTTGCAAAGACATTTTTACACCCCAGACTTATGGTGCTTCGAAACCTATAAAGAAAAAATATAGAAGAGATAAAAGAAGTAAAAGAAAACATATAAAGAAAAGATTTTTTCTTAGAAAATCTAATAAGAGGAAACCTTATTTAGATGAAAATAAACATATTAGAAAATTTAAACCAGACAGAACTTGTAAAAACAAACTTAGTTGTTTTGTTTGCAATAGTAACGAACATTTAGCAAGAACATGTCCTAAAAGAATTAATAGTTATGATAAAAAAGTACTTTGATAGAATGTACTAATGAAGATCTTATTCAATTAGATGAATATATCTCAGATAATGAATCCATTTATAGTATTGTATCTATAGAAGATAACACAGAACTTCAAGAAGAATCAGATTATGGAATTTTAGATGAATTTACAAATTTCAAGATTAGCGAAGAATCAGAACCTGAAGAAGAATTAGACTTAGTACAAACTATATTAGATGAATGTAATTATAATTGGCAAAAAAGAACAGGTAGAGATAGTACAGCTTGTTTTTTATGTAATTGGTATCCAGCTAGAAAGCTTAGAGCTAAATGTACAGAATGTTATAAAGAAGCATGTATTAAGTGTTTAGAAATAAATAGTTTAATTGACAAAGAAGAAATTAAACCAGATATTACTGTTGAACAAATAGAAATTTCTGAAATTAGAATTCTTAGAAGAAGAATTGAAAATCTAGAAGATGTGCAGAAATTGTTAATCCAAAGATTAGAAATCTTAGAATCAAATAACAAAGGTAAAGGAATTATGATAGAAGAACAAATTCCAGAACACCCGAAATTAGTTCAAATAGTTTGTAATTCAGAAAAACTAAAAAGTATTAAAGTAAAATGTCAGGTTAGGATAGGAGAATACATCATAAAATGCTTAGGATTAATAGATTCAGGATGTAGTAATTGCATTATAAATAAGAAATTAATCCCAGATAGATATATAGAAAAGGCAAAAAATCCAATACATGCTCAGCAAATGGATGGAGACCATTATACTTATACAGAATTACTTAGGTCCAATAGTAAGATCAGTTTTGAAACAAACTGCAGATTAAGTATGGAGTACACATTGCCAAAAGATTCTACATGGGTAAGACCTTTGAATCTTAAAGACACAAATTTTATTTTAGGATTAAGTTTCTTATTAAAAGATAATGGTAGTATCACAATTACTAAAGATTTTATACATTTCTAGAAACATACATTATTCAGTCCAACCCAGACTATATACTTTCCATCAGAATGCGCTGAGAAGCGTGGTGGTAGTAGTAATAAAAAAGAATGTCCCTGTAAGATAGAAATAGAATGCCAACTAATAGAAAGTCAACCATTAGAAGAGGATGAATTAGAAAATAGCAACTTTGAAGACTTAGATTTCGAACCAATATACTTTCTAGACAATGAAAAAATTTACTATACTTTAGTAACAGAAGAAGACATAGAAAGTTTAATTTCTAAATTAGAAAAAATGGAAATTTTAGGAGAAAATGTTTTAAAGTATTGGGAAAAAGACAAGGTTTTATGCAAACTAAAAATTAAAAATCCAGAATATATAATCAGATGTAAAAACATAGAAGCAACAAATCTAAATTTAGAAGATTTTAAAATGCATGTAGAAGATTTATTAAAATTAGAAGTAATAAGAAAGTCTGACAGTCCACATAGATCAGCAGCCTTTATAGTCAGAAAATATTCAGAAATAGTTAGAAGAAAGAGTAGAATGGTTTTTAACTATAAAAGACTTAATGATAATATAATAGAAGATGCTTATAGATTGCCAGACAAGACGGTTCTAATAAATAGAATTCAGAATTGTAAAATATTTAGTAAGTTTGATTTAAAATCAGGATTTTGGCAAGTAAGAATGTACCCTGATAGCATAGAATGGACAACATTTACATGCCCAGAAGGACATTATGAATGGCTTGTAATGCCCTTTGGATTAAAAAATGCTCCAGGTATTTTCCAGAGAAAGATGGATAGTATTTTTAATAAGCATAGTAAATTTGTAGTTTACATACATAGATGATATCTTAGTATTTAGTAAGAATAGAAGAGAACATAGAGATCATTTATAGATTGTGTTTTCAGAATTCATTACACACGGGTTAATTATAAGTAAAAAGAAAATGGTCTTATTCAAAGAATACATAGATTTCTTAGGAGTAAATATAGGTCAAGGAAAAATTAGCCTTCAGCCCCACATAGCACAGAAAGCTTTAGAATTTCCTGATAAACTAGAAGACTTAAAACAAATCCAAAGATTTTTAGGATTAGTTAACTATGCCAGACCATTTATTAAGGATTTAGGAAAGATTGCAGGACCATTATATTCAAAGACGTCTCCAACAGGACAAAGACATTTCAATATTGAATATGTTAAATTAGTTCAAAAAATTAAAAATAAAATAAAAAGTTTGCCAGAATTAGCAATGCCCCTAGACACAGATTATTTAATAATTGAAACAGACGGAAGTAATTTAGGATGGGGAGCAGTATTATTATGTAAACCCAATAAATATGCAGACAAGACTACAGAAAGAATTTGTAGATACAATAGTGGAAATTATAAAGAAAAAGGTAATTTGAGTAGCATAGATGCAGAGCTTTTAGCAGTAAACTATGCTTTAGATAGCTTCGAATTATTTATTGTTTCTAAGAAAGAAATTTTAATTAGAACAGATTGTGCAGCTATTATTTCATTTCACAAGAAGCTTAAACTAGACTCAAAGAAAAGCAGTAGAAGGAGATGGCTAAATTTTGTAGATAGAATAACTAATACAGGAATTAATATAGATTTTGAACATATTAAAAGAATAGATAACAAAGCAGCAGATATTTTAAGTAGAATGATTTTACTAAAAAATTTTGATCTAACTGTTTTGTGTTCCTTTACAGATGTCCAGACCGCATTAAGACCAGGAATTCTCCCTGGAAATTCTTTAGCTTCTACAGCTTTATTACAGACTTCAAGTAGTCAGAACAGACCTTTTTATCAAGAACGTTTGAGGTTCGGTAATCAAGAACTTATTTGTTTTCCTAATAGTAACATTTCATTTAAAGTTTTACCACATATTTTCGTTTCTAGAGAAGAAAGATGCATTTTAGATAATTTATGGATTTCTTATAATAAAAATCCAAAAGACCAAAAATATTTTCTTGCTTCTTTAAATGCACTTTCAGAACATTTTAACCAAAATAGAATTAGGTATAAGTTTTATGTTGTAGTCAAAGGTAAAACTCTAGGAATTTATCATTCATGGTTAGAAGTGTTAGATTGTATTAAAGATTGTAAAGACCCCATTTACAAAGGATTTTCTAGTTATCAAGAAGCACTAGATTCTGCAAGGCAATTAATAGGATTAATTTTTTATGTTTCGCCTACATTAAGAAATTTTCAAGATCTTCCATTAAACTTTTCTCCTAGCAAAGATAAGAAGATTTTTTGCACTCATTGCGAATGTATGCAGAACAATTTTAAAATTATCAATGAATCTAATCAGACTTTGTTAGCTAAAAGAACATCTTTACAAAAGAAAGTTTCTTCTTTAAAACAACAAATTGTTAATTTGAGAATGGTTTATCCAAAGGGTACTATTGAGCCCAAAAAATCAATAGCTAGTCCAGCCCAAACGGTAGCTGATAAAGACTTATCAAATTCGTTGATGGCTGTGGACTTGCCAAAAGTCCAACAGACACAGGGAACTGTTGATTTCCCTACAAATTTAGAAAAGAACCCAATCTGGGACACTCTTGGCCAGCCCAGTAGCAAATTTGATTTTCTTGTAGACTATTCAAAAAGCCCATCTCAAGAACCAGACTCTCAAAGTTTAGAAGCCCAAAATAACCAGACTTCAAAAGGAAAGGAAAATTTTCAAGATAGCCAAGACCCTGATGATGATATAGTATCTTTAGACAAAATTCTTTCGCAAATCCAAGAATGGCAAAAAAGCGAGAAAACACTAAAAAGAAAGGTCATAAAAAAGAAAAATAAAAAGAATAGCGAAAAGAATCTAGATATAATTATTGAAGAAGCTCTAGAAAAGGTTCTTGCAAAGAGAGAAAATAATAAAGAAAAAGAGATCCAATGTCAAGACAAAAAAAAATCCAGAACCAGATAAATCTCCACAAAATTCAGAAGGTTGTGATTTCAGAGGAGAAGATGAGAGATACGGATGTAATAATTCAGACTCAGGAATGTCATTTTTCCCTACAGCAGAACACAATCTTGACACTTAGAAGATAAGATTTGTGACAGATCTTTGCTTTTTCAAAGATGCTCTTGTTATCAAAGTTTTAAATTTTTCCCAGAAGATGCTTTCAAGTTTTAGAAAGATGCCCTGATAATCAGAAGACGACATAACTTTTGACAAAAGTCAGCAAAATACCAAGACAAGATACTATTTGAAAAGAAGATTTTTTCAGATTTTGCAAGGAGACAAAATTGTCATACACAAGACACTGTTCAAAGATTCTACTTTTTGAAAAATAGATGCCTTTAGACAAAATTCTTCAGACCTGTGAAAGAAAAAATTTTGGCCAGATGTTTCTCGGTGAAACGCGTGCCAAAAAGGAACAGAAGAAAAGACAGAAAGCAGAAGACGCGTGGAAAGACGAATCTTTCTTTTCCAGATTTACTTTTTTAGATAGTTGATTTGCTCCCAAGAATTTCTCTATATAAGGAGAAACCTTTCATTTGTAAGAGCACGCATTACAAATCTAAAAACATACACACTGCTTGCTCTCATTTGGAAACCTTTCCCTTATACTTAGAAAAATTCTCGATCCAAAAAATATTGTAAAGAGTCTGTAAATTGTTAAAGGTACATAGTTTCTTCCTTTGTATTTCAAATCTTTAAGGGAAATCCCCAGTAGTAGTTTCTTTTAATGTATTAGTAAATCTCAAAAAAATTATGTTGTTTATGAATTTAATTTATGAGTTTATGAAATGTTTATGTGATTTGTTGATAATCGTCTTTATCATTTCATCCTATGTATGTTATAAAAGCATAACTTAATTTTTAGAAGTCATACTGTTTCTAAATTAATCTTGAGTGACCCAAATAGATAAGAATTGTTGGCTGGAGTGAGCCTGTGATATCCTTTAGATGTTGGGGAAAGGGAAATAATTAATTTAGGAATTTATTAAGGGAGTGCCTTGGGTAACCTTAATGAAAGAAATCAGGTTAAAGTTAGCATGTCTTAGGTGGTGATAATTGTTAAAAAAAAAAAAAATACGGAGATTTATTAAATCATTTAGAAGAAATTATGAAAATGAAAGTATTAAGTAGGATTAAAGTCCAAAATTTTGAAAAAACAAAAAATCTTATGAACCCAGGACAAGCTTTAACATAAAAAACAAAAAGAAATAAAATTATCTTCAGAACTCCTCCAAAATTTTATTTATCAGTTAGAAGAAACAAGTAGAGAATTAGAAAGAGTAAGGAAAAGTTTAGGATCAAGATATACGATCTTGGATAGAGTTTTTAGAGAACTACCTAATTTAGATTCATCTTTGTTAGAAGAAACTATTATTATACAAGATAAAGACATTACTGTGTTAGAACAAAGAATTAAAGAATTAGAAGAAATAGTAACAAATGAGACCTTAGAACCAGATAGTCAGTTTTTAGATTTTTATCTAAAAACGTGTCAACAGATCTATAGTCACTCCTCTGGCAACATGTATGTTACCTGCACACTCGGACAATCGTTAGGCACCAAGATCTCCGGATAAAAAAGGGTTCGGTGATCGTTGGTACTCTGACGATCAAGTTAACTGCCGGTATCAAGGATAATGCACGGGGGGCAAAAGTAATTGGGTGTAGGAGGGATAAGCAGATAGAGATTTGAACAGAGGTTTAGGTGAAATTTTAGTGCCAAAGGAGCGTACCTTAGGATAACCGGAGACGTTGTATTTATAGCACAAGAGTTCTAATTGATTTAGAAAACAAATCAATTAGACATCTAATCGGATCCTTATTCCTTTTGGGATAGAGATGATCGACTGTCAAGGCAATCTCCTAGATTATCGTCCTTATTTGAATTTATCACGTTGACTAACCTTTAGGAGATTGTGATTTGGTCTCTTTGTAAGGATTCGTGTGCCAATCTAATGCAACCTGCCTTTAATTATCTCTCAGGTCATTCCAAAATACCATGATGTCCGTTAGTCACAATATATACGAAACCCGACGAGGCGCTATGGGTCGGCCGCGAGTGTTGAGAGCATTCATGGGCATCGCAATATCCTGATCCAGGGATGTTATAATGCCCAATGGGCCTACAAGGCCTTCGCCGGTTCTATGGGACTTTTATGACTCTAAGATATCCTCGCTGGGCCTATAAGGCTTTAGTGATACCTGAATTGGGCCTATACGGGATCTTCATTGGGCATTTGCTGACGTGGAGGCCCTACCAAAATCGGGTGGTAACAATAGTCCCCCAAGTCCAAGCCTATTATTTATAATAGGCGTGAGATTTTGGAAGTAAGAGAATAGAAGAAATTTTGGACAAAAATTTGTCGAAGGCGAATTCAGCTGATCCCGCAGAATGTGGTCATCGTGCGTTAAATTGCTTATCTAGTATAAATTGAACTTACTCAGTATAGTCCCCTAAGTCCGAAGTCGAACATTTATGACGGGTGAGGGCTTCAAGTGACTAGACATTTGGTGATGTGTCCGTGGTTGGTGTGATTCTGTCAATCAAAGTTGTCAATCCAGTAGCCCGACAATCATGAGTGAGAGGTTGTATGCATTTAATGCTAATGGCATGTGACGAGACAATGGGGGGGCGCGTGAGGTGCGTGTGTCCTTGTTTCAATAAACGGTTAGGGTTTCGTTTTCCGCCTGTTGCCCTATTTTGAACACGTGTCCACTGATCAACGATTCGGGTGTAACCCTTGGGATTTGGACGGTGGAGATTAAAATGTCTCAATCTATAAAGCTTGGTGCCCTCCTTCATTTATGACTTCTTCTTGCTTATGTGCCTGTTGTGAGTGTAGTGGAATGCTCCGCCGATAATCAAGAAACTTCAAAGCGTGTGCATTGTTCTGACTGCAGTTCCGAGGTAAGCGCAGTGAGAGTTGCTGTGATTTGCTTCGTAGTCTGCTTTTGTTTTTATTTCTTGAGTTCATAATTTGGGGACTATACTCTGCCATACATTCCGGTGACAGTAGAAGTATAGACAACTCGGATTGAGAGGGGTTGTAATGTCGTCTGGACATGATGACTCGTGGAACCGGTCGGATGCTCGGACAAACCCTAGTATCCGGGGTGAGTCATCATCATCCTCTTCATTATCTTCATCGACCGGGGGTGTAGGTGAAGTGAACCAAGCGCCTTCAACCGCATGCATGTCCACCATGTCCACAAGCAGGAGGGTGACATGCCCAACCGGATCGCCGAAAGAGGCCAATGGAAAGGGGCGGATTGACACTGGGGTACCCGAGATGAGAGGATCACTCGATAAGAGGGATGTCCTGGCAGCCAAGGTACTCGACGAGGAGCTCAAGCGGTAGGCCACCGAAGCATCTATGGCTTGTTCGAGGATCACTAAAGCGGAATTGGTAGACATACGGTTATCCTATGATATACCCGCGTCTGTGATTCTCAGGGCTCCAGGTCCCAAGGAGCATGCCGACGATCCACCTGAATGATTCATCGCGATTTATGAACCTGCGATGCAGCAAGGCCTTCGCCTGCCCACGCACCAATTCTTTCGCGAGGTCCTGAGAAATTGGAATTGGCCCCTTGTCAGATAACGCTGAATGGATGGGGGCAGATGGTGGCCTCGTTCCTATTGTGGGGTATTGCCGAGGCTGGAGGGAATTTGACACTGATGGAGTTTGAATCTGTATACCGGCCATGTCGGTCAGCGGGTTGGTACAATATCTCTCCTCGGCCAGGCCAGAAATGGGGGACGGCCAACGACAATCCCAACAAAGTGCATAACTGAAAAGAGAGGTCCATCTTCGCAAGAGGAGACTGAGAGTTTATGCCGGAGGACCCTCTTCTCCACGTATCTATTTTCTGTCGATTTGGGGAACTTGGTACATATTGCTGTCTTTGTGCGGATTTTGATCATAGTTCCTAACTTAATGTCTTGCTTATTTTTTTAGACTGCGGGAAGCCACATATCCCGAAGAGGGACCAAGGAGAGTTGAGGTCGAAGTAGAATAGGGTGCGAGCTCTTGACAGCGACTTCAGGAGTCTCAGCAACTTGTTGAAAGACGACAATTTATTGATCTGCTACGGACTGATGGGTGAGTCTCGTATATGAAATTGTTTAGTATATTTAATTAGTAAATTTTAATAATGAAGTGTTCAACATGTTGTTAATTAGGGATTGAAACCAATAGCTCCTCAAACCAACAAAAAAATAAAGTCGTGAGTAATGAAAATCTGTTGGTGGCCACATAGGCCATAAAAGCCGCTCAAAGTCGAGCAGCCTCATAACCAAGTAGTTGACAAACATATGCACAAGGTCGAACCATACTTGATGGAACCTCGACTTCCTAAGAAGGGGACTAGTCAAGGTCGACTAACCCAGTGTAAGTAATTGATGTATACATGTACAATGAAAATTAAATCTACAATTCATATAAGTCGGATCAATATTGTACTTATATAGAATTCGTGATAGAATTTTACCTCGATGAACGCCGTGGTATCTAATTATCTAATTAGTTGGAGGTACAATCTTCAATACTACAGTTGTCCAATTGTCCAACCCTACTGGTAATCCACATAGCAAGAATATATATTAACTTCCACGATCAAGAACATATAGAAGCAAAACTTTGGGAGTAATTGTATTGGATTCTGTCTCTTGCTTGTGCTAGCAAGTAATGAAGATATATTCACTTGAATTTTTTTTTTTTTTTTATTTCGTAAGGTGTTTTGGCCCTAACATTTATAGGTGGCGCTAACACTAGCTCTAGTTCTACTAGAATTGTTTGTTCTAGTCCTACTAGAAATTTGTTAACTCACAACTAACAGACCCAATTAATTAATCTAATTAATTAATTTGATCCAATAAGTAATTAAGTCTATCTAACCTAACTAATTGGACATTGAACATTAATTCTTATAATCTCTCATTTGGACAAGGTTCAACTCCGGATGCTCAATTTTCTCCTTTTGTGAGTGACCTATTAGATTTCATTCACGATGGCAAACTCAGTAATATTCTCATCGATTCACCTAGATCGATCAATTCACGTTGCTTTCAAGATTGACATCTAGCAATGTGTCAATGCAATCCATGTAAAGAAAAATGTCATGTGGTATGATAGAATCAATATATGTGTAATTACCGTAGAAATATAATCCCTCAATTAATATAACTCAATTGGTTAAGAGATATGGATCAGTGTCAATCTCATTTCAACCAATTATATTATTCACTTCAACTCTTCATTGATATAATCTAGTAATTATTGAAATATTTTCAACTCACAACTCTATCCCGGTTAAGGAAATTTATATCAACTTAAGTAGGCAAAATTCAGGTTACATTCTTCTACTTTTCAGGAGTGACAAATCCACATATTGTACATTCACAGCTTTCATATGATTCCGTACGACGTCATCCTAGTGACTCAAAATCTTAGAGTCCTATCAAGTGCTCGCCACAGTATAGCGGTCCTTACATAAGATTCTATGATGTCTTTAAGTCAAATGACCAAATCCACTACTATGCATTAGATATTTACCACAGTGGATAGTTATCCATATGGAATCTCTAGGCGGGTATTCCAATATCACGTTCTCTTAACAATGCATTTATGTGTTTATTCAAATGTCCATCTCGTGAGATCAGATACTTTCTTCAAAAGAAATACAACACATGCTAGTCTATTCACAATAATGATATCCGTATCTCATTATTATTATGACTAGGGATATTTCAAGAATAAGTTACTTCTAACTTGTATCTCATAATCACAACACCTTGTAATTAACAAGTTACTATGAACTTTTCTTTGAACTCTATTATTTTAAATAATAAAATTTAAAAATAACAGTTCTGCTATTAAAATATAGACAAGCATTTAATTAATCAATTTGTTCTTACACATCAATATCTAACAAAGAGTATATCATAAAACATCTCTTACAAACTAGATACAATCACCCAGGTATCTTAATACCATCAGATTTAGCATGAACATCATATTTGTGTTGGGACAACAACTTTGTTAAAGGATTTGCTATATTATCGTATGTTAGTCCAGTTCTATCTTTATGTCATTTCTTAAGATTATCTCTCTAATGAGATGATATTACCACAATATATATATCTGGATCATTAATGAGACTAGGGTTCCTTTGTTTATGCGATGACTCAATTGTTATCAAAATACAGAGGTATTTGATCAACAATACTAGGAACTATTTCAAGTTCAGTAATGAACTTCTTGATCTAGGCCACTTTCGTTGCTGCTTCTGAAGCAACTATATATTCAGTTTTTATAGTTGAATCAGCAGTCGTATCTTGTTTGAAACTTTTCCAACTGACCATACCACCATTTAGAGTAAATACATATTTAGATTGGGATTTGCTATCATCTTTATCAAACTAGGCATATCCTTAAACTCTGAGTTCATTTTCTCCATACACCAAGAACATGTATTTAGTCTTTCTTAAGTACCTAAGAAAGTTCTTGACCACGATCCAATGTTTCTCATCAGAGTTCGCTTGGAACCTGTTTGTGACACTCAAAACATATGAAATATCCGATCGAGTACATAACATGGCATATATGATAAATCCTACTGTTGAAGCATAAGGAATCTTATCCACGCCATCTCTCACAATCTGTGTTTCCGGACACTCTTTGAGAGATAGATCACATGCCTAATTGGACAAAGTCTCCTCTTGGACTCTTCCATACTAAATCTTCTTAAGATTTTGTCTATGTACATAGATTGGAATAAACCAAACATTCTTTTACATCTATCTCTATATATCTTTAATACCGAAAATGTATGTTGCCTATCACATGTCCTTCATAGAGACATTTTTGGATAACCATAATTTTACTGATTTTAGGATGGGAACATCGTTTCCTAATAATAGTATGTCACCCATATACAGAATTAAGGAAAAGTCTACTCCCACTAACCTTCTTATACACACACGATTTATCTTCATTTTTGATAAAATCAAATACTTTGATTGTCTCACCAAAACGAAGATTCTAGTTCGGAGAGGCTTGTTTTAATCCATATATAAATCTCTATAGTTTGCATACTTTGTTTGGTTCTGTAGATTCAAAACATTCGAGTTATATCATGTACACATTCTCGCTCCTATTAAGGAATGTGGTTTTGACATTCATTTGCCATATCTTATAGTCATGGTATACTATTATCACAAGCAGAATTTGAATTGACTTAGGCATAACTATTGGTGAGAAACTTTCTTCAAAGTCAATTCATGATTTATCTTCATTCTTGATAAAATCAAATACTTTGACGGTCTCATCAAAACGAAGATTTTAGTTAATTTGAATTGACTTAGGCATAACTATTGGTGAGAAACTTTCTTCAAAGTCAATTCATGATTTATTTTCATTCTTGATAAAATCAAATACTTTGACGGTCTCATCAAAACGAAGATTTTAGTTCGGAGAGGCTTGATTTAATCTATATATAATTCTATGTAGTTTGCATACTTTATTTGGTTATGTAAATTCAAAATTTTCGAGTTATATCATGTACACATCCTCGCTCTTATTAAGAAATACAGTTTTCACATCTATTTGTCAAATTTTATGATCATGATATGCTATTATTGCAAGTAGAATCTAAATTAACTTAGAGATGATGAGTATTGGTGAAAATTTTTCTTCAAAGTCAATTGATTTTCTTTGCTTGTTGGACAAAAAAAAAAGGGGTTTTGAGTTAAAAGGACTTGTCAAACAATAAGTTTAGTAAAATAAGTCTACTTTCACAATGTTTTGGTAAATAGCCTCCCCCATTAAATAAAAGATAAAAAATATTACACAATATCCAAAATACCCCCAAGTGCTTAAAACAAAAAATACTCTATTTTTTTCATTTCATCTTTCGTTCTCCTCTTTCTCTTTCTAGGAAAATTATTGGAGCCATGTCTCTCTCTCATCACCATCTTCATTGCACTTGTTCTACCTAGAAACCCAAAAAATCTTTATGTTTGTCCTCTTTCTTTGTCCATTGTAATTTTGAGTGGTGTGTAAACTTGTTAAATTATCTACATTTTAGATTTGTAGTTAGAGAAGATAAAATATATATACTAATATCAATTGCTGCAATTTTTGGCTCAATTTTCGTTCTGGTTTACAGCATTGTTACTGATATATGCATTTGAATAAGAATCTGCCATAACGGCATATATGCCGTTATCTGTGATCTATAACGGCATCCATGCCGTTATCTTATTTTTCCACTGTCATCATGTATATAACCTTGGACCTTTACAATATTGTTGCTGGTATATGCATTTGCCTAAGAATCTGCCATAACGTCATATATGCCGTTATCTATGATCTATAACGGCATCCATGCCGTTATCTTATTTTTCCACTGTCACCATGTATATAACCTTGGACCTTTACAACATTGTTTCTGATATATACATTTGCCTAAGAATCTGCCATAACGTCATATATGCCGTTATCTGTGATCTATAACGGCATCCATGCCGTTATCTTATTTTTCCACTGTCAGCATATATATAACATTGGGCCTTTACAGCATTGTTGCTGATATATGCATTTGCCTAATAATTTGCCATAACGCCATATATGACGTTATCTATGATTTATAACGGCACCCATACACTTATCTTATTTTTCCACTTTCAACGTGTTTATAGCCTTTAATGTGATAACTTTCGTTAAATATATGTTTGTTTTAGTGAGTTAATATGTGAGGGCATTAAAAATTTAAAATAAAGACAAGTATGTCGTTATTCACAATGTATAACGGGACCAGTGGCATTATCTAATTACTGACTATCACCATCTACCTAGCATTGGGTTTGATATTTGGCTTTGAATATATAGACTAGTTAAGTGCTATTGGACGTAGGTTAGTAGTTAGCACTCATCTATAACGGTAACAATGCCGTTATGGGTACACTACTAAAAGTTCTTATCTATTGTTCACTTCGACATTGAACATCTTATTTTTGATAAAATCACTGTAACAAGTTAGTGTATTAGTTTCGAAGTCATTCCGAACAATTTAAAAATATAACGGCAGCAATGCCGTTATGGGTACACTAATGCGGCATGCTTGCCGTTATGGTCCTACAATACTAATTTATCGCTTAATTCGGCCATAAAGATGTTATTTTTTAACAAATAAGCTAATATGTGTCATATTTGTTATAATGACCTTAATGATACTTAATTTAGTTGATTTGTTAGCAAAGAACTTTAGTATGTGAAAAGAATTCATGCATATTGTGTTCATAATGGAGAAGATGTCATAGAATAGTTTTAGAGGTAGAGAGATTGCTTATGAATCAGTATAATAACTATTCTAACATTGAATAAGCATATAAAATGCTTGAAAAATATTTGCGAAAGAGATTTGAAGCATAACGTAACATGTGCCGTTACGGTATTACTAGAACGGCACGCCTGCCGTTATAGAAACTACTTAAGTATTTCTGTATTCCGAAACTCTCAAACATCATATTACTGTTCAAATGTACCTAAATTTACTACTTTAAGAAGTTAGAACCTGTTCGAGTTCATTTATAGGCATAACGTCATGCATGTCGTTACGCTATCACTAGAACGGCATGTCTGCCGTTATGAAAACTACTTAAATATTTTTTTATTCTAGAACTCTCAAAGATCATATTGCTGTTCAAATGTACCTAAATTTACTACTTTAAGAAGTTAGAACCTGTTCGGGTTCATTTATAGGCATAACGCCATGCATGTCGTTACTGTATTACTAGAACGGCATGTCTGCTGTTATGAAAACTACTTAAGTATTTCTCTATTTCGGGACTCTCAAACATCATATTGTTGTTCAAATGTACCTAAATTTACTACTTTAAAAAGTTAGAATCTGTTCGGGTTCATTTATAAGCAAAACGTCATGCATGCCGTTACGGTATCACTAGAACGACATGTCTGCCGTTATGAAAAGTACTTAAGTATTTCTATATTACGGAACTCTCAAACATCATATTACTGTTGAAATGTACCAAAATTTACTACTTTAAGAAGTTAGAACTTGTTCGAGTTCATTTATAGGCATAACGCTGATAAGTGCGGATTTTGCATTTATTTTAGATACTACAATTGATATTTGTGAGTTCTTTGAAGTATTTTACTATTTATTTATAAAATTTGGAGACTGAAGTATAAAGAAGCAAAAATATGGAGGACGTGTGCTACAATTTATGGAGGACTTATCCGAAATAAATAAAAAAATTCAAAGACTGAAGTCAGTATTCCACAAAGTTTAAGGACTGTAATTGTTATTAGTCGAGATCAAAACCTCAATCGCATGAAAATTTGGTATTTGCGATCGCAACATACCCATATTTTTAGCAGAAAAGTTTTGAGTTATTCCATGTGATCGCAAGACATAAAACCATGCGATCGCATGACAATTTAGTAAGTTGCAATCACATGGGCCAAATACCATGCGATCGCAACATATCTATTTTTTGAGCAGAAAAGTTTTGGGTTATTCCATGCGATCGCATGGCACAAATTTTCGGCGCTCCGCATTTTTTGTTCCGCATTTCAGCGTTTTAGAACTTGTTCTGGTTCATTTATAGGCATAATGTCATGCATGCCGTTACAATATCACTAAAACGGCATGCGTGCCGTTATGAAAACTACTTATGTATTTATCTATTCCGGGCCTCCCAAACATCATATTGCTGTTCAAATGTAGCAATATTTACTACTTTAAGAAGTTAGAACCTATTCGGGTTCATTTATAGGCATAACGCCATGCATGCCATTACGGTATCACGAGAACGGCATGTCTGCCGTTATGAAAACTATTTAAGTATTTCTCTATTTCGGGCCTCCCAAAAATCATATTGCTGTTCAAATATAGCGAAATTTACTACTTTAAGAAGTTAGAACCTGTTCGGGTTCATTTCGTGTTCATTTATAGGCATAATGGCCATACATGCCGTTACGGTATCACTAAAACGGCATGACTACCGTTATGAAAATTACTTAAGTATTAGTGGTCAACAAATAGTAAGTTGTAAATCTTACAAAACGAGCTTAAATTATAATATAAGCTTAACCAAAACTTGACTTAATTTAGAGAGAATTTGTTTTCTTTCCCAGTAATTTCATAAGACAATTAAGGTAGTCCAAGCCTTCAACATTAACAATAGATTATAAAAAAACAAAGAGTCCAAATTTTCTACCATTGATTAAAGAACTACAAAAAGATGAAAGCTATTCCAATAAGCAACAAAATGGAATGAAAATTAACCTAAATTATGACAATAAACCATAGCACCAAATTGAGCAATCTATCAATTTAATTGACACCCCACCCCTCATTTAATTTACACCTCCCCACCCTAAACAATCAATTTCCTTTCTTCATTTTTCCACTTATTTATACACCACTCAACGTAACAATATTTTTTTTTATCAGAATACACATTTTTTCCTCTTCAATAGAATACATATTTTTCTTGAAATTTGGCCAACATAATCGCTTTATTTACTTTACCCAAATTTAGCCAACAACAAACGTTTTCAATCACTTTTGTTCTCTAAATTTATTTTACCAAATTTGTCTTCTATTTATTTTTTTTTTCATATTTTTCAAATGTTAGTAATAAATTATTATTTTATTTTTTATTTTGGTTTATTTGTACAGATTTATTTTTTGTAATTTGCGAGTTAGTTGTAACATTGTTAACAATTTTTTATGTTTTTAACAATTTGCACGTTATTTTATTAACATATGATGTACGCTTTAACTCTCGTCGTTAATTTATTATTTCTATTGTAATATTACTTTCTTCTTTATATATGTAAATTATCAATTGGAGCAAATTTATTATGCACACTTTATTTATTTTTATTTTTAAGTAAAATTTAATTTGTTACTCAAATATAAATTAATTAATTAGTCTCAGTGTAATCTTAATAATAAAATTAACGTTAACTATATTATTTATTATATGATATAAATAATATATAACTTATATATTATATTTTTAAAAAACAAATACAATTAATATAATAATAAAAAATTTATTTTTAATTTTATAAATTTAATTATATTAATAATGTGGATATAAATTTGGTGGTAAATAAATAGGTTGTGATTGAAGAAAGTGGGGGATTAGAGTATAAATAAATGAGGGGAGGGGATTAAAGTATAAATAAATGAGTGGAGGGTGGGGGACATTTGTAATTTGTTTGGGTTTTTGGGGTCTCACATAATGTCCAGATCTTTTTTCCACGTGGAAGAAGAGAGATGAAAAAAGTGTGCAAAGTGGAGAGAGAAAGGTGAGTATAGATGGAATAAAGTGAGGAGATTTGTGTCATTTACTTATTATTCAATTTTTGACATTAAATTTATTTGTTTATTTCTAGTCAAAGGGTATTTGTCAAAATGTTTTGATTGCAAAGGTTATTTAATGGTATTTCCCAAAAAAAAAAAAAAAACTAAAACAATTACTCCCCACTCTCTTCTGCAACAAATCAATTGAATGTTAAACCCCAAATCCCCACGCGGGAAATCAAATACTCTCGAATCTAATCTCTTTAGCCGAACTCAATCTGTGTAAAAATGGCGAGCAGCAGAGAAGAATTGGATAAGATAATGGAAAATGACGAGAACAGTTCGTTATTATCATCATTGCAAGAAGAAGACGATGAACATGAATCGAAAGAGAGCGTTCTGCAGAGATACTTCCTCCAAGAGTGGAAGCTCGTGAAGTCGCTGCTAGACGACATCGTTTTGAATCGAGGCACCTGCGATTTGTCATCGGTTCACAAGATCCGATCCATTGTACGTCTTTTCTTCACTCGCGCAAATGGTTACAAGTACAGTTTTGAAGTGCATTGTTAATGCTCTTTGTGATGTTTACCTTGTGCCTTGGAACTTGTACCTGTATACTTTATTTTTCCACGAGTGAATTTGTATGGGATTTTGTTGTTTGTTGATAGCTATAAAACTATCAATTTATTAGAGTTTTTCCTTTGGCGCTTGTACCTCGATAAATTTGCCTGTGAGTTAATTTGTGCAGAATTTTATTGTTTATTGATGAGTATTTTTTTGTCAAGTTGATAGAGCTCATTTCGAGAGTTGAAGCTACAGCACATTATACTTTGCTGATTGTACCTTTCAGTGGTAGTGGATTTAAGTTTTAGTACTTTGGAAACTGGATTATGAACAGAATTAGTGTTGAATTATAATTGATTTATTTGGAAACATTTTTTATTCTTTAATACAATGGGGGATGTGATTTCTTCAGAAAAGAGGCCATTTAAGGCCTATTTTGCGAGAAAAGGTTATAAGTTATGAATACCATTAGAATATGATAGCTATAACTGATTCTTGGTTGCTTTGAAGATATAAGCCGAGAATTATTCTTGTACCGGCTGAGCTTTAATTGTTTGCTTAAAATAATTACTAAATATATATTAGATTTTCCCTAGATTTAATTGCTCTAATTATTTGAAGTTGCGAAAAAATATAGTTGCTTTGATGATTGATTGCAATGATGGCACAATGCTAACAGATGGCTGGTTTTATTAATCTGTTTACATCTGTTTTCACCAAGATAGATTTTTTCTTTTCAATTTTGACATGCTTTATGGGCTAAGGCATGGACTCTTAAATTTTGTTTTGTACAGATGGACAAGTATCAAGAGCAAGGTCAACTGTTAGAGCCTTATCTCGAGAGCATAGTTTCACCTCTAATGTCAATTGTCCGCTCGAGAGCTGCTGAACTAGTGGTCGCCTCGGAGGAAATTCTTGAAATTATTAAGCCTTTATGCATCATTATTTATTCCCTGGTAACAGTTTGTGGATACAAGTCTGTCATCAAGTTCTTTCCCCATCAGGTTTCTGATCTAGAACTTGCAGTATCTCTTTTGGATAAATGCCATAACACAAATGCTGCAACGTCATTAAGGCAAGAAAGTACTGGAGAGATGGAAGCAAAATGCATCATGCTGCTGTGGCTGTCTATACTTGTATTGATACCTTTTGATTTATCATCTGTGGATACTAGTATGGCTGATGACAACTATGTTCGAAGAGATGAGCCACCTCCACTGGTGATGAAGATTTTAGGATTCTGTAAAGACTATCTATCAAATCCAGGTCCAACGCGCACCATAGCTGGATTGCTGCTCTCAAAGCTTTTGACACGACCGGATATGTCCAAGGCATTTACCAGGTCTTTTTTTTCACGATATGATGCACCTATTTTGTCAACAGATTTCTGCATGATGAATCTATGGACGTCATAGCTTTTAATATTTGATCCAGATGATGCTATAGAAGAACTTATGTATGTATGGATGTGCAAATAAGCCCGGTTCTCACTAGTTAACATGGGTCAAGTAAACACTTTCTAGAAATCCTCTATGCCCTCCTAGCACCACTGAGATTCCATCTAGTGTCTGATTAGGTGCCTCAACTTCATTACCTACTTTTATTTAACCTTGTACTTGCAACATATCCTCAGGCTTTCAAGATCATGTGTCCTACAAAGAATTCAATCTTATTGAGGGATTATTTCTCAAGGCATCTCCATATACTAGAATAAGAATTATAGTTCTCTATTTAACAAAATGCAGATTGCTCAATGTTTATTGGAAAAAGGGTATTTGCTAAACTCAGACGTGAAGGAGATAGCTAAGCATGTAGTCTGTAATGCGCCTTACTCTTTTTATTGTGAAGGATAATCTTAGAACCTTTTGAAGGAACTACCAAATGGTGCCCATTTAACTAAATTAATCTATCCTGAATCATACTTCTTCAAACTTTGAACTTATTTTACTGCTTGTTGTCATTCTATATAATGTTTGAACTTGTTTCATTTAGATCTGTTTATTTTTCTTTCAGCTTTATTGATTGGACACATGAAATTTTCTCTTCTGTGGAGGACAATGTTATTGATCACTTCAGATTATTAGGTGCAGTTGAAGCACTGGCTGTCATTTTTAAGGTTCTCTTTTAATTTTCTTGACCTCTTCCTTCAACAACATGATATGGACATGTGCTTTTGCTCATTATTTACTAAACTGGATGACTAAAGAGTATCATAACTGGATATGATGATTGATTGACATTTTTCAAATTAACTTTTATAAAGTTTCTACCTACTTGTTTAGTATCCTTGAAAATAATATTTGTTGGAGGCCAGTTTTATTTTGGGTTTGGCAGGATATGATGATGGATAGACGTGTCTCAAATTAGCTTTTACAAAACTTGCTACTTACTAATTTCTTAGCCTTGAACTTAATATATGTGGAGGCTAGATCAAGGTTCCCTTGAACCAGTAAAGAACGCAGAATTGAAATGGAAATTGAAACATTTCTTACATTGTAGTGGTTATACTTCTCTAGAACACTTGATTGAATGGAAATCACCCCTCTGGAAGGGGGGATATTTGACAGGAGAATAATTGTTAAGAGTGATTTTGTCTTATTCTTGAAAATAATTATAAGATGTGGTCATAAGGTTGATACATAATATTACAACATATCTTACCAAAAGTTGAGATGTAGTCTTCCGTATGCCATGCTTAATTTTCCCATACTGCCTGAGTAGCCAAGTGATCAATGAATGTAATTGCTTGATCTAGTACAAAGATAGCTGGATAGTTAGAGAAATGAGGTAAGTCTGGGTTTGATCCCTAGCAGCAAGAATGCGTAAAGGTCCCATTTGGTTTCAGGAATCAAATCCAACATTTGGAATCTGTTGCAAGTGATCTGATTTTCTATATTGTACTTCAGAGCATTTCCACTGTACTTTTTGAATAGCTCATAATTTTACCATCAAAAATAGGATGGAAAGTTAAAACTACCCTGCCACTATTTGACAAGTCTCACTGTAGATGATCCAAAATCAAACACAATCAAATAAAAATGAAGGGAAAAAAGAAAACTGAGCAAGAGAATGAACCTCAGCTGATTTTTAAGTTAGATGAGTATGTGGTAATGCAATTGATAAACACAGATATGCACCTGAGAAAAGATGGAAACATGGAGATGAATAGATGCATCGCGAATTGTGCATGTTGGGTGAGGTTGGAATTTTTGACACAACAGCTGTGCAATTGATTCACTAGCTTAGCACCCTCCATTGGGGCAGATCCCCTCCCTCCCTCCCTCCACCTAATATGCAGTCCAGATCATCGAGGATAGCAGTAATGACATGCTGATCAACCAGAGAGTGAATACAAAAAGCATCTGCAACATAAATAGGAGAGAAATTGAGGACCTTCATTTCATTGGGAACCGTATATCCAACTATGTTTGTGGATTATCCTTCTTGATCTATATCAGTTGCTTCATGTTTGTGCTTTTTTTATCGTAGATTGTGCATTATCCTTCTTGATCTCTCTCAGCTGCTTCATGTTTCATCAGGTCATATATCATCAACTGCTGTATCTTTAGGTGCTGATTCTGTATACTGACTACTCTTTGTTTAATTGCAGATTGGTAACACGAAAGCATTGCTCAATGTGGTTCCCATTGTTTGGAATGACACATCAGCATTGATAAAGTCCAACTCTGCTGCCCGGAGTCCTTTACTTCGCAAGTATCTAGTAAAGCTTACCCAGCGGATTGGGCTTACTTGCCTACCTCATCGTTCACCAATATGGTGTTATGTGGTTAGATAAGTTGGATTCTTTTAATATATCTGTGACCTGATATGTCTGCTTGCTAAGGGATCACTGAACAGTCTTTAAATTAGCCTTTTGGTGTTCTATGAGATTTTTGCAACTACATAAGTAGATGCTTCTCTGAAGAAAACTAGTTGCATAATGTTTTGCTGTGAATGCTCTTCCATACTCCCTCAAGTATGTCCTCACTTCACTTTCCTGGAAAAAGTAATGCAAAAGTGTTAGAAAAATTGGATATGCTAAATGGCTTCTTCATGAAGAGAATCCATTATATAATACAGAGGTCTAATGACAGTTTGATCAACTTAAAAGGACTTAAAAGGATTAAAGGAGTAACAATAGAGGAAATAACTAGATAAGTGAAATGAAACATGGAGAACTACAGAACTAGTAAGTGGTATTCTGATATTAATTTTTATCCTTTACTCTCAGCAAAAGAACAAGAGTTGGAAAACTTTCTCTGTTGTGAACTTCATACCTTTTGCCCAAATTGGGAAACAACACGCTTTCCTACACAAAGACACAGAGATGTTGTTATATTCTTCACTTGATATATAAATTTAGGAAAGAAGTCACAGGTTTTGCTATGGAGTATTCTTTCCAACAAACAAAAAAAGGATAAGTCAATAGTACTGGGGGATATTTAATTTTCAGAAATTAATGGGAGAATTATTTTAATATTGTTGGAGGAACTCGTGAAAAATCTCACTTCGTGGATATTTATAGTACTCTGTCCCACATCATTTCACCAATCCTGAGTATTTATAAGTGTGTATATTCATAATTATGATGGATTCCTTGTATAGAAGCTCTTTCAATTATAGAAGTTGTGTTAGATTTTAAATAGTTCTATTTCGTTATATTTGTGCATTCCCTGACCCCTGTAGGTTAGAAACAGCACTCTTGGAGAGAAGATCTCCTCAAACATGACTGGAGATGGTAATCAGTTAAATCATGCTGTGAACATAGACTCTTCCAGTTTCTATCAACGTGCAAGCTCCCTTGAAGAGGAAGATATGGATGTTCCAGAAATTGTCGAAGAGATCATTGAACTTTTACTGTCAGGATTGAGAGATACGGTATGTTTAGAGGTTGAGATTTTACTGATCAAACTACTTCATGTTTTTATATTAAGTAGTTTAAACAAATAATTTCTAATTGATTCTGCAGTGGCTTGCTTTTCTTTTGATAATCATATATGGACTGCAACAGTCGTCTCTTTGTTTTCTTCCCTTTCACAAGAATCAGAAATAAGCATTTATTTGGGATAGATTCTAGCACTGTATTCATCATGAACTTTATTTATTCAGAGACAACTTCAAAAGGGTGAATTCAACATGGTTTTGGTAATGTAGGACACTGTTGTGCGTTGGTCTGCTGCAAAAGGTATTGGTCGCGTCACTTCACGTTTAACTTATTCTCTTTCGGATGAAGTCCTGTCCTCTGTATTGGAGCGTTTTTCTGCTTATGAGGTATGTTGGTGAATTTTTTTTTTTTGTCTTATGCCTCTTGCTACTATTCACAGTTAGACTTTCTTTTCTCTATTTTTACCCTTTTGTTTATGGGAATCCCAACAATTCACAGATTTGGATGTCAGATAATTGTCAATATCAAAATCTTGTGGATTCCTGGGGATACCATGGACAATACTGAGCTTACTTAAGCACAAGATATTTTGTGATTATAATTTTATTTATTCTCGTAATTTATTACTCCTCGTCTGGATCCAGAAGTTGCACAAGATACTAGCTTTTCAACTCAGATGTATAATTCATTGCCAATTCAAACGAGGTCGTTTAATTCCGGAAGGAGGGATTGTTATTCTAATTCCTTTAGTTTCATTTCATCTTTGTAGCAAAGAAATTTTGGATTCCTAAAAAGGCTAAAATAAAAACAAGTAAAAGTTTTCTAATAAATTAAAGACTAATAATTTTGGATACTGCCCACCAAATCTCAATGGAAACTAAATCATCCTATCATTGAAAAAGCACCATAGAAAACCATGAGAACTCAATCCTTCACTGTGAAGCTCAGTTAAATTAGATAAAATAAAAAATCAACCCAAGGCACTGCAGTTGCATCTGATTTTGTGGATTCAACAGTGCATCACTAAAATTTGGGCAAACCCATGATCATTTGAATGTTAGTTAATAGGTGTTCTGCAGATAAGGAAATTGATTCAAATGAGTTTTCAATGTGATGCTGAATCCAACTTTTCTGTATTTCTTTTCCCCTTTTTCGTGTTTCTAGGTCTTTCGGCAGATCACAAATTGTATCATTTTATTTTGTAAAACCTAAAAAATTAGATAGTCAATGTGGATGGTTCATTGCAGATATATTTTGACAATCAGTAATCTAGAGACTATATGATAGGTGATGAAGTTAAGAATATAAGATATTCTTAGTAGATTAGGAATAAAGATAGTTTGTGTTAGATTATGTTTATTTCCTTAGTTTCCTACTTAAATAAAATCAAATTATTTTCACCTAGCTTTTAGAGTTTTTGTACCTATTTTGTGCATTTGGTAAGGTGTAACTGGCAATTATTTAGATTGATTTGCTTTGTCTCGATATTTCCCAGTGCTTGTCATTACTATAGGGAATTCATATTGGAACTCGTATTGCTACACCGAGCCCCTAGGTCGATACCAGAATAGTGAGTATCAAACTGTCCATCGTCAAGCTGATTATTTTCATCCTAGGGACAAATGTTGGAAACACCCATTATACCACTAGAAGAGTTAACTTAAAATTGTGGGACTTTGATAGTCGTGATTCGCAGAGATTTCTTGACTGGCTCGATATGTAATGCCCTAGAATTTTTTAAGCTTTCTATGTTTTTAATATAGTATAAAACTCGAAATGTTATATTATATGATAGGAAAACAGGTTTTGTACTCAAGGTCAAGGTCTATATTGAAAATTTTCAAAGTTTGTGGACCAAAATGCAAATTTGTGAAATTTTTCAGTATAATTTGAATAGACTTAAGAAAGTCATAATAAGTTTGATTGAGAGCCTATAAGCTTTTGAGAAATTTTTTGGAAAGTTAAGGATGTTTTGAGCTCGAAGGCAAAAAATGTCATTTTACTCGTAGAATTTTGAAGAATGAAAATAAAGTTTTAAGTCATAAATAATGTTTCTAATGTGGGAGGTGAACATTATAAATTATTTTGGATTTTCTAAATAGTCCAAGACAGTCTGAGCCAGTTTAAGCTTACAGATGTAAGAAATGAAAAATGAATGAGAAAAATGTAGGGTTCCAATAGTTCAATTTCGTATATTTCTAACGTTGATAAGAAGGTCGAACGTTGGTTTTTTAGGATTTTCCTTAGGCCAATTTTGTGTAGTTTAAGGGACCGTTTGGTAACCTTCTAGCTAAGATGAAGATCGGATTCCTTCGATAGATGAAAGAGTATGGATGTTTTTGTGGGTTTTAGTGAGGGAAATATAAGTGTGGGAGTTTAAATAACACCTTAATGCAAATAATGATTTTAGACCTGTCATTTGCACTTATGTTGAACTTATTGAAAAAAAAAAAATGAGGCTTCATCTCCCATTTTTCTCTACAAATTTTGGCCATATCTCTCTTTTACTCTTTTTTGTCTTCTATGTTCATATTCTAAAGCACACAAGTCACTAAGGTTGATTTTGTATCAAAAGCAAGCTTAAGGAAGATAAAAAGATAGAGCTAAGCAAGAAGATTTTTCATTTCCTTTTCAAGTATCAAAGTTGAAATTGTAGTCAAGTTTTCAAGGTCGGATACAATCTCGTGCAAAGTGGAAGTAAGTTCAATTTGTGTAAGTATTTTTCGTAGATTACATGATTAACATGACTAACATGACCGACGAGTCTTCTATGATATGCTTGATAGTCCTACGAAATTAACCCCCTGAAGATATGAGTTAAGTTCTTCCGTTCCAATCCTACAAATGCTCGACACCAAAGTAGTATGAAATGTTGTAAGTTTGTACTACATGATTGACCTATGTGCATATCGTACTAAGTATTTTTCTAAATGTTTATTCTGTTAAATTTTTATGAATTTTTTAGATTAATAGAATGTGGTCGGAGGGTGGAAGTTGATAGTGTATTTCGGCCTTGGAGGATTCTTATGTTTACCCTCTTTACGGTTATGTTTGAGAAATTTTAGTTTAAGAACAAGAGTGCGTGTTATTAAAACGATTTTTGACAACTTTTTTACATAGAATTTTTGTTATATAAAGTTGCCAATTTTTCTCCAGTTTCTAACTTTTAACCCCTTTTTGAAATGTCACTGAGACTTGTGTTGATGAGATTTTAAGGTGATTCAAGTTGGAGAAGGTAGCTTTATGAGGTAGCTATCTCTCAGATTTGGAATCACGGGTTTTCGCGAACTGTACATTGAGTTGTACCCTTTTTAGTAAGCCTGTAGCAGTTGGATCCAGAAATCATGAATTCGAATTTTAGAAAATAATTTGGTTGATCAATCGATGGTTTTGGGACATGATTTTTGACTATGTATTACCTCTATACGTTGTTAGTGTCCTGGTAAAATTTGAGGGTCTAATTATTTCATTTTGTCTACTGTGACACTTCAGGTTTTCAAACTTGTGGCATTATACGATAATCTTGAAACATCTTTAACTTGTACAACATAAGTGACTCCGCCTACAATTTCTCTGAATATTGATAAGTCATGTGGCCAATTCTTGTCTATCTACTCCAAAATCCTTGTGTCCTCATTATCTTGCGGACGAACATATAGATACATCATATTTTTGTTCAAAAACTAATTTTGGATACACGATTACAAGAAGAATGTGAGATTCTTATTATTGATCCTATAGAATACGTACATGTTTGGCGGTGCTGAAATTATTTTATAAGCGCTTATAATTTGTGGGTCATATGGAATATGTGAATAATAAGTGATAGTAAATTGTAGTCCTACGAAATGTGTGGATAAAAAGTATGTTTGACCAATTTGACCAGCTTAAATTATTATTTAAGCTTAGCCAAATAAGATACATTCTAATAGTGAGGATGAGACTTTTGAGCATTGTATTGTGTTCCTTTCGTGATCGCACATGTAGTAGACATAACATAATTAATGACACAACTAATGAATTACCTAAGGAGATGCCACCTAAGCCAGACATTCCACATGTCCTCAACTTAGTGCTGAAATTCTTATCACCTATTCCTTTGCGTGATTTTCACATTGACTTTGTCCTAGCATTACCTCAAATGAATGATACTTCCCGAGTTGCCACATTGTTTTTCCAGGGCAATTGTCCGGTTGCATACTTTTCCTATTGACATTAGATTGTTGCCTACTAATTACCGATACATTGTTTCAGCTCCAAGCTCTATTGTCCGTATTCCTAATTTTTATAATGAGATTAACCGAATAATTATTTTAAATAATGAAAATTATGAGTTTGCTTTTGACGCGCACTACATGTATGTTTTGCTTTGTGTTTCTTTGGCACGATACCCTAAACATGTTAAAAAAAGTTTATTGATCAATCACTTTAAATTAATTTGCTTGATTGACCATTCAACTTGAATAATAGTTTTGTTTTCAATATAGAGGAATTGTTTCCTTATCGGGGGCACATTCGAGCCACCGGTGTTGCAATCATTGGTTTCGCACGCCATTCTACAATTCGAGTCTCTTGTGCTCCTCATTATGAGGATTCAAAAGATATTTTTTGTGGACGAGTTGCATAGTATGTTGCCATCAGGAGCTTACCGATACTTTGTCAGGAAGAAAGATTCCCCCCGGGGCACTAAAGTCGTAGTCTATCTCACCAAAGTTGAGTTGTCTCAGTCTGGGAGAAATTATGGGGGATGAAGTTAAGAATGGAAGATAGTAGATTAGGAATGAAGATAGTTTGTGTTAGATTAGGTTTATTTCCTTAGTTTCCTACTTGCGTTAGGTTTGTTTCCTACTTGGATTAGGTTTGTTAAACTCTATAAATAGGGTCTATGCATTGTAATAGTTACACTATTATTGAATACAATCTAAGAATTTCTCCCCTTTCTCTTATCTTCTCCCCCTCTTCTCTTCCCCTCTTCTATAATTCTAGTTCTTGTTACTAGCATCCGTCGTCACTATGTGTGTAGAGGATGACTGAAAGAGATTCCTTTCATTCAACGAGTGAGCACTGTTGAAGGAAGAACAAGATTGAAGCTATCAAATTTATTGCTCAAGTCCTGTTAACTTTTATTATGTAATAATGGGGTTTTAACCTTTTAATCATTATGCTAGTCTGTTGGGACAAATTTCTAATTAATTTAAGCCGGTCAAGAAGATAAAAATATTCACATTATTATAAGATTTGCACAGGCTCACTGAATCTGGCACACCTTGTGCTCGACCCACATTGTTGGGTAAGAGGATGATGCTCCTACCTAGTCCAGAGCTAAATATTTTTTGAAGTACCTTATAATTAAATGCAATTTCTTGCTTATTCTCATTCAAACGTCATTAATGCATTCTCATGTTGTAGGGAGATGGTTCATGGCATGGTGGATGCTTGGCGTTGGCAGAACTGGCACGTAGAGGATTGCTCCTACCAATCAGTTTCCCTAAAGTTGTTCCTGTCATTATAAAGGTTATTCGTTTTCATTTCTTTGTGGTTAAGGATTCAAAAAATTCATGTAGCTTGGTTTTGCTTTTGTTTATTGATCCATGTGCCTATTTGACTATTACATTTCTGCATTGTCCAATATTAGGGGTCTCTAGTTTTCTTTTTCATTTTTAAACTCCAACTGTGATGGTTATTTCTCTTCACTAAGAGTTTGGACTTGCAATGTGCTACATGACTCTCTCTCTCTCCCTCCCTCCCTCTCCCTCTTCCCCTCTCTCCACTGTTTCCCTACTCAATCTGTTTAGTGGAGTTCTAGGTTGCCCATTTTCACAAATTCTGCTAACTCTTCTTGTTCAATGCTTGTTCTGATTGGGAAGATTCTATTCCATTCCCCTCCCAATGCTCTAGAATTGGATTTTGAGCCATATTTGCTACGTGCTTGATGTAAATTATACTTGACACGGATTGCCTGGCCATGCCTGAGGACTTAAAATGAAAAAAAATACAAAATAACCAAAAGGAAAGAAAAGACAAGGACAACCAGGTATTGTGATGTAGTTTTAATTTTTAAAACAAACAGAAGAAAGAAAGCAAAGATAAAATTGGAAAAAGAAAAAATAAAAAGAAAAGAAAAGAGAATAACATGGACCTGGTATTGTGGCATCAATGTATCTCCAGTAAAGTATCAGTTGAGTGGATTAGAGTAGGCAAGGATGATTCATTTGAATTGCAGTCTCGGGTCCTCTTTGGGGAATAAATATGTTATCCTTATCTTCACTATTCTGTTGCTATAGAGGTTTGATAAGAAATTCTTTTGACAGGCATTGCATTATGATGTTCGAAGAGGACCACATAGTGTTGGATCTCATGTACGTGATGCAGCTGCTTATGTTTGTTGGGCATTTGGTCGTTCATATTATCATAGAGACATGAAGAGTGTGTTGGAACAACTAGCTCCACACCTTTTAGTAGTGGCCTGCTATGATCGTGAGGTGCTTGTATAATTTTTCCTTTTTGGGAACTGATAGTTCCTCTAGCATATGTTTTCTGTATTTTCTATTTTTATGCTGAAGGTTTAAGCATAATGCTTAGGTTAATTGCAGGAGAGCAGCTGCTGCTGCTTTCCAGGAAAATGTTGGGAGACAGGGAAATTTTCCCCATGGCATTGATATAGTAAATACGGCTGATTTTTTTGCACTGTCCTCTCGTGTAAACTCATATCTTCGTGTTGCTGTCGGTATTGCTCAATATGATGGCTACCTTTACCCGTTTGTGGATGAACTAATGGACAGCAAGATTCCTCATTGGGTATGTTCAATTGGCCTCCATATCAGCTTTTGTTTTATTATTCGCCAGGTATAATTCATGTTAGATCCTTGAATTTTCAATTGAACCATGCTTTTTGGACCGGAGTATTCAGAAGAGTGGTACTGATGCCATCATTTTGGTAATTTTTTCAAAATATTTTATTCAACATTTAGAAGTAAAAATTACTGCAGCTTCATTCTTACTTTCTAATTTTTATTTTACATACCACTATATTGTTTGCACACCATTATCTTCACTTATATAAGGTGGGTCAAAAGTTAGATACAGATTAAAAAAAGGAAGTTTTTGGATTTGATTAGATGAAATTTATGGTGGTTTGATGGCACTACATAAATTGAATAATACATCAATCTTCAATATTTAAATATAAATGAATATTTTTTTTACATTTGTAACAGTTTAAACTTTTAGATGAAGTGGTCCAACATGCTATCAAAGCAAGCAAATGTCATCATTCAAGTCTCACTGTCAACTATGTATGAAAATGAATGTGTCAGGACTTTGATGAAAAAAGTAACACAGTCTGCACGTGAGAGGGCGTGTTGAGGATATAAAATATGAAAATCCTTCACTTCAGCGACCTAAAATTTTAGATGAGGTGGTTCAACACCTTTGCATTGGCAACACTCACTCCCTGCAATTTATTCATAATATATCAAATCTGCCATCAAGTGGGATCTGTGTTCTTATTTTCAGACATAGAATTACTTCTTCCTTGGGAAAATTTGGCTTTTGGAGCTACTTCAGGAATCATATTGAAAATGGTTATAAAAAAAGTCATGATATAAACCTTAAATGATAAATGTGAAATAAAAAAAGGCCACCTCGACCAGAGTAAAAGTTCTAAAACGGATCCTGTCAATTAAATCTCATTTGTCCTTGTGTTTTTATTTTTCTCAGTAATTATTTTGCATCATCCTCAAACTTATTTTCCTTCTGGAAGACACATTTGGATGAGGAAACTGGTGGTTGAACTTTGTATTTACGTTTGCCGCATGCCTGTTTTACACCATCACCAAAAAATAAAAGAAATGGATGCAAGTTCCTTCGGAGCTATTTGGTAGTAAAGCCTGGCTGCTGCTTTTAAACTCGGGAAAGACCGGATACTTAAGTCACAAATTTTCCTTCGAGTTCTGTGAACAAAGATGAAGTAATACTCCATGGTTTCCCCATAGCAGGAATTATCTTCTTGTTGACAAGTCCATTATATGTATGAGATACTTGTTTCTTAAACACTTGCCATTTAGGCAGCAAATACTTCTGCCAAGTCAACTTCATTGCTGAAATATCAAGACAACTATATCTACTCTGGACATGAAATGCATTGCTATTGCCTTATATTTGTCTTTACATGCTTATCTTACATTTTTATTGCTTTCCTTTTCCTTTTCGGGGTGTGGCATATGCAGTATTTTACCGCCCATCATATCATATGTGTTTAATTAATGCCTATTCTCTAATCCACTCAACTCCAGGCACTCACACGTTAAAAATGAACACCTAAAATATTAAAAAAGAATGAAAGAAAATAAAAAATGGCATTTTGGACTATGGAAGTTGCTCGTTGTTTTCTTTCCCCATTCTTCTTTTGTTTAGTGATAGATGTTGCGAGGCTGTTTCTGTTTTTGGCCGTCACTATTTTATTAATTTTCACTCCCTGGTGAAGAAGTTTTCCAATTAGTTGCTGAAATAATCTTACTAATGGCTGCTGTTATTACAATTTGTTTATAAGTAGGCATGTTCTCTTCTATCTTCTTGTTATTGGTTGGTTTTAGTAATGCTTTCATAGTTTATGTTGGAACATAAAGGACAAAAGTTTGAGAGAACTTGCTGCGAATGCTATCTCATCGCTTGTGAAATTCAAGCCTGATTATTTTGCCAATGTGGTTTTGGAGAAATTAATTCCTTGCACTCTATCATCTGATTTGTGCATGCGCCATGGTGCAACCTTAGCTGCTGGTGAGGTTGTTTTGGCTCTGCATGAGGGCAACTATGTTCTATCAACAGGTTGGTAACCAACGCACTCTTTACAATCTGATGAGATAATAGGAATTACAAATGAAACTTTTTGTTTTTTGATTTTAACTTAACATGTATTTTCTAAGAGCTTATAAGAGCATCTCCAATGCAACCGTGTTAAAACATCATGCCACATAAGTAAAATAGTCCAATGCAAGCTGTCAGGAACTCGTCAAGCTGTTGTTGTAGAAAAAATAGACATTGTCTAGAATTCTTTCAAGATTCAAAAACTCTATTAGACATGCTCATTCAGCAAAATTTAGATTTCCTATACAGATTTAAATGTGATTTTGTGTTTATTTTAAGGAAATTAAAGACGCTTAGATAGCAATTCATAGAATGCGTTGGAGACCAGCTTTTAAACTTGAGTGTCTATTCATTAGACATCTATTCCACGTAGATTGGAAATCTTTCAAACTTTGTGTTACCTATATAGCAATCCATAGAATGCATTAAAAATGCTCTAAGAATTGCAATATTCACTATTTACAAAGGTTTCCTAGTCCTTTTTGTGAGAAAAGAACTGCTCCAACTTCCAACTTGAAACTAAGTGTTGGGCAGTAGTGAAATTTTAAGATATGCAGGCATCTGCATTCATATCTTGGCCTTTTGACAATGTACTATACCCCACATTCTTATTATCCACAAGTATATATTATTATGTTGAGATCAATAAATACCAAAACTTGAAAAGATTTTTTTTTATAATTACTGTTTCTGAATGAACCTATAGATAATTGGTTGATAGCTTGATATCAATGCAACTCCTATTTTTTATTATGAAGGAAGAAATATCTTTCAATTTCATGTTTTATAGTCTAATAATAGTGTTGGATCATTTTGTAAGTAATTCAACTAAGCCTCACTTAACTAAGGCACCTAAAAAAGTGATTATCGTGACCCCTTGATGAGAAAAATTGGTCACAATTAGTGGATTATTTTGTTTAAAAAGATTTCTTTTAATTAGTGATTTTCTTTTTTCTTTTAAATTTTGTTACAGCCTGATTACGGTTAGTGACGAACTTTACTTGTGTTCTTGCAGATAAGCAGAAAATGGTTGCTAATATGGTTCCTGCCATTGAGAAAGCAAGGCTCTATCGTGGAAAAGGAGGAGAAATCATGCGCTCTGCTGTTTCTCGCTTCATTGAGTGCATTGCCCGAGTTCAAGTACATTTGACAGAAAAAATAAAACGAAGTTTACTTGATACACTTAATGAGAATTTGAGACATCCTAATTCTCATATACAGGTCTTTCTTTTGCTACATTAACTCTATTTAGAGCGCATTTCAAATGTCGAACCTTCGTATCACATTTAAACTGGAATGTGCAGAATGCTGCTGTTGAAGCCCTGAAACATTACGTTCCTGCTTACCATTTATCCACGGAAAACAAAGGAGTGAATGATATCACGTCAAGATACCTTGAACAGTTGACTGATCCTAATGTGGCTGCAAGACGAGGATCTGCACTAGCACTGAGTGTTTTGCCTTTCCAGTTGCTGGCTAGAGATTGGAAATCTGTATTACTGAAGCTTTGTAGTTCGTGTGCAATTGAGGTATATTTTGGTTGCCTTCTCTACATGGGGAGGAAAAGTGTAAAACTCTTTCTGAAATATGTGCCCTTTCTGCTTCTACAGTTGATAAAGTAATATAATGCAAAATTTTGCTTGTCTGACTGAACAGTCTTGCATACATGCAGGATAATCCTGAAGATAGGGATGCTGAAGCACGTATGAATGCCGTCAAAGCACTCATGTCCGTTTGCAGAACATTAACAGATGCAGGAAAATTTTCTGATTTATTTTCCGAAGAAGATGGCATTTCCCTCTTTCTTTTCATCAGAAGTGAAGTGATGTGCAGGCTTTTCAAAGCTTTAGATGATTACTCTGTTGATAACAGGGGCGACGTCGGTTCTTGGGTTCGTGAGGCTGCAATGGATGGTCTTGAAAGATGTACATACATTCTATGCAAGAGAGATTCCTTGGATTTTCCTTGTAAATCACAAGGATTTAAGTTGATCTCAGAGCTGCACAATAAAGAGAATGCACAAAACGACCAGATCAAATCATTTTTTGATGAAAACCTGGCAACCAATTTAGTTGGAGGCATTGCTAAGCAAGCTGTAGAGAAGATGGATAAAATAAGGGAATCAGCTGCAAGGATACTCCAAAGAATTTTGTACAACAAAACAATTTTTGTACCATACATTCCATACAGAGAAAAACTAGAAAACATAGTTCCTGATGAGGCAGACATTAAGTGGGGGGTAAGTAAAATTAGTGAAATCTCTTTTAAGATACTGGTTATTTACTGTCTGACAAATGAGACGATTCTAAATTCACTGCAGGTACCTACATTTTCATATCCTCGTTTTGTTCAACTACTGTGTCATAGTTGTTACGGTAAATACATAATATCTGGGTTGGTAATTTCTATTGGCGGATTACAAGAGTCTTTGAGAAAGGCATCACTCAGTGCTTTGCTAGACTATCTTCAAAGTACTGAAACTGAAGGCCAGAATGACTCCAAGGAGTTCAGTCTGTCTACCGATATACTATGGGTTCTACAAAAGTACAAAAGATGTGACAGAGTCATTATACCCACTTTGAAGGTAATTCCACCAAAACTGGCAACTATCATTGTTTATCGGCATGACTCGTGAGTGGGGCTATGCATGTAATTTTGAATACGCAACAGCTACTGAAGAATCAGTAACTGTAAATTTTTTCATATTTTTGTTATGAAACATCTCTTCAATTATATGTTCCTAAGAAGAAAATGGGATTTTTGCACAGGTGGTTAGTTTATATAAATCACAAGAAAGTTTATCAGTCTCTTTCCTGTACCTATGCTGAGTTTTATCTTCCATGATTTTTGTGCTCTTTGTAAAGAGTATTTACTTTAGCTCAATTTTATTTTTCTTAGTGCTATTTAGTTTAAAGATGCTTTTATCTTTCCTATAGTTTTGGTAATAGAATAAGCGTGGATGATCAGTCATTTGAGAAAGTTTTAAAAACAGAGATGGAAAAAGTTTTCATTATATACATTCAAGAGAGAAAATACATTTAAATAGATTACAATGGGAAGAAATTCTAAAAATAAACTTCTAAAATCAAGGGATATTTACACCACATAATCAGACTCCTAAGGAAAGATTCTACCAGCTAATAATATAATAAAATCTGAATTAAATATATTTGACTAAATCATAATAGGATCTGATTTGATTTTGTCCACACACCCCCTTTAGCAAGCATGACTGTAGATATTGACGAGACCAAATTTGCTTACAAGAAAATCAAATGTTTGATTTGTTAGTCCTTTTGTGAGTATATCAGCTAGTTGTTGAGAAGTAATCACATATTTAATGCTGATAATACATCCATCAAGCTTTTTTTTGATAAAATGTCGATCTACCTCCACATGTTTAGTCCTATCATGATGGACATGGTTATGAGCTATATTGATGGTTGACTTGTTAACATAGTAGAGGTGCATAGGTTTTTCGTATTTGATTTTCAATTCTTCCATCCACTCTCCTTATCCAAATAAGTTCACTAAACTCAGCTTCTGCACTACTTCTTGCAACAACGGACTATGTTTTTCTACACCATGTCACCAAATTTTCCCATAATAGGGTATAATACCCAGATGTTGACTTCCTATCATCGATACAGCCAGCCCAATCTGCATTAGTATTGTTCTAATTTCTCGATCATCAATTTTTGCAAAAAGAGTCCCGTTCCAGGAGTTTGCTTCAAATACCTCAATAATATTCTATACACTGCATCAAGACGACTTTGACATGGTGTGTGCATATACTAACTTACTAAACTCACATCAAAAGCTATATGAAATCTTGTATGTGAAAGATAAATGAGCTTTCCAACAAGACTTTGATAACTTTCTTTGTTGACAGGATGTTCTTTGAACATTTTTGCTTTATTACAAAGTTCAATTGGAGTTTTACTTGGTTTACATCCCAACATGTCAGTTTGTTCTAAAAGATCCAAAGTGTATTTCCTCTGTAAAATAGAAATACCCTTCTTACTCCTAGCGAATTCCATTCCCAGAAAGTATCTCAAAGCTCCAAGATCTTTAACTTCGAATTCCTTTGCCATCATTTGTTTAATTCTCTCTATTTCCTCAATATTATTTCCAGTAACAATAATATCATCAACACACACAATCAGAATCATTATCTTCTCACTTTTCAGAGTGTTTGACAAACAGTGTGTGATGAGTTTGTCTTTGAATATAGCCAAGCTTCTTGATTACTTTTGAAAAACGGTCAAACCAAGCACGCGGGGATTGTTTCAAACCGTAGAGGGACTTGTTGAGCTTACAATCGGTTTGACTCTCCAGTTTTTCTTCAATACCTGATGGTTGGCTCATGTAAACCTCCTCTTCAAGCTCACCATTAAGGAATGCATTCTTTACATCAAGTTGATGTAGTGGCCAATCATAATTTGCTGCTAGTGAAAGTAATTCGGATGGTATTAAGTTTAGCGACAAGAGCAAAAGTTTCGATATAATCAATCCAATAGGTTAACCTTTGGCCACCAACCATGCCTTGTATCTTTCAATAGAACCATATGTCTTATATTTTATAGTGAACACCCATTTGCACCATAAGATACTTTTTTCTACGGCAATTTCACCAAACTCCAAGTATTGTTCTGTTTAAGAGAACGCATCTCCTCGAATACTACAGCTTTCCATTCAGGAATTGTTAATGCCTCAATAGACCTGAGAATCACATCACTAGAAAGATTCGAAGTAAAAGTACAAAATAAAAATGATAGATTGGAATGGGAGATGAACTTGGAAATAGGATGTTGAGTACAAGACCTAATATCCTTTTTAATTGCTATTGGAGCATCTAGATCAAGATTAGGACTTAGTTTACCTGACACATTTGGCAAGTGGGATTCTACCATCGACTTGGCTTCTTAACTGTGAGTAGGATTCATGATTTCTTTATTTCCTTGGTAGACCTTTCTTCTAGAATAGATATGTAACTCTTGTTTAGTAGGCATAGTCGATTCTTCCCCTATTTTCAATACTAGTGTATTACCAAATGGCTAATTTTGATTTGGTACAGTTGGCTCATTTATTGAAGTGCTAATCAGGATTGACTCTGGGATGAGGATTGGCTCTGAAATAGTTGTTGGATTGGATAAAACAGGAACCGGACTTGAATTACTAGGCACACTAGAAGTGGTGGGTAGTGGTTGTATGGTGGTATTTACTCTAAGTATTGGCAAGTGAAGAGTGTCCCATCAACAACAAGCTTCTTGATCCCAATTCTCCTCCTCCTGAAGGAAGTTGGAGGGAAATAAGGAGTATCTTCAAAGAATGTAACATCACAAGAGACATAGATTTTATTATTTTGAGGACAATAGCATCGATAACCTTTTTGGGTTGGAGAGTAGCCAATGAAGATAGTTTTGAGAGCACGGGGATCAAGTTTATTTCTATTATGGGCATGAATGTAAATAAAGGCTGTACATCCAAAGGTTCTTAGGAGAAGAGCATTGGAGGTGGAAATTTGTGGGTAGATTTTGGTAAGAACAGGTAGAGAAGTTTTAAAGTTTATGGTGCGATTTGGTAGGCGGTTTATGAGATAAGTGGCAATTAAGACATCATCTCTCCAAAAGTATTTTTGGACATTCATGGTAAACATGAGAGCACGGGCTACCTCCAACAAGTGATGATTTTTTCTTTTGGACACCCCATTTTTTTGTGGAGTATCAACGTACGAACTTTGATGGATAATACCATTTTCTAATAGATAGTCACCAAGGATAGACTTGAAATATTCTCTGCCATTGTCTGTTCTAAGAATTCGAATATTAGTCTGGAATTGAGTTTGAATTATTTTGTGGAAAGTTTGGAATATTTGACATGTTTCAGATTTTTCACGAAGAAGATAAACCCATGTAGTGCGTGTGATCATCAATGAATGTGATAAATTATTTTTTGCCATGACAATTGTGATTTTTTATGGTCCCCATATGTCACTATGGATTAAAGAAAATGGTGTGGATGGCGTACATGGTTTTAGGGGAAAGGAAGTGCGAGCGTGTTTAGCAAGCTGACATATTTCACATTAAAAAAGAACATAATTTTTATTATCAAATAAAGATGGGAACAAATGTTTCAAATAAAAGTAACTGGGATGGCCAATTCTACGGTGCCATAACATTATTTTCCTAGTATTAGAAACAAACACAAAAGCAACACCAGTCACAAGAGTTTGTCGAGAGTGTGGACGATCATCTTCAAAGTAATAAAGACCATAATGATAGTTCTCTTTGATGATAGTTCCTGAAATTGACATGACAAAGACAATAATTTAGTAACACAGTGATTATCACGAGTAATTTTGCTAACTGACATCAAATTGCATTTTAAGGTAGGAACATGAAGGACAAATTTAAGAACAAGATTATGAGAAATTCTAATGGTGCCAATTTTAGCAACAGGAGTTAAAGATCCACCAGCAATTTTAACAGTAGAGTAGAACAAGGAACATAAAAATAAAATAGATTAGATCCATTATCATATGATCGGATGCACCTGAATCAATGATCCAGTGGTCCTTAGAGGGAATGAAGGATTGTAAGGCTGAATGAAAGTTACCAAATTGAGTCACGGAGCATGATCCGACAGCTGAATTTGATGAGGAATTTGTATAAGAGAAATTGGAGAACGACTGATTTAGGAGGCGACAGAGATGCTCCACTTGCTCTTTGTTGAATGGTACAGAAGAGCCAATGTGGCCAGCTTTGTCTTGGCCGGATTGTGTTTGGTAGGCACGCCCATCAGCCTATTTTCGAGGTTGCAAATTAGCTAGTTTCCATGAAGTTGCTAGCACTTCTCTCAAGTATGGCCATGACAACTACAATGACCATGGTTGCTCTCCGCGCTTGTTCATGCGTGGATCATGATTACGCCGTCCATTGGAAGATGAATTTCTTGACACCAAAGCTGATCCTTTTGGGGCAAATGGGAGTGGTGGTAGATCACCAGTTAACATCACCTTTTGACGACCCTCTTCACGTCGAATCTCAGCAAAAGCTTCCTCTGTAGAAGAAAACAGTTCTCATGCCACCACTCGGTCTCATACCTCGTCTAGATTATGATTAAGGCCAGCAAGAAAATCAGACTTGTTCTTTTTCAAGGTTGCGCCGTTGTTTGACAATACACTCAGTGCAAGAGGAATCATCTTCAAGAAAGAGATCAAATTCTTGCCAAAGATCTTGAAGATTAGAGAAATATTGAGTCACTTAATTATAGCCTGTTTCATCTTTTTTAATTTCGAACAAAGTTCAAAATTTTGGGAAGCGTTTCCAAGATCCGAGTACCTTCTGGCGAGTAGCATCCCAGACCTCTTTTGCCATTTTAAAGAAGAGATAATGGCGGCTGATTTTAGTTTCCATGGAATTAATAAGCGAGGCAAGACCAATAGAGTTCTCGGCCAGCCAAGTCTTGTACGTGGGATTAGTCGAGTTACGAGCAAGAAGTTCACTGGTGATGTAGCCTAGTTTTCCTCGGCCACAAATGATAATCTTGACGAATTGAGCCCATTGTAGGTAGACCGTCTAATTTGTGGGCTGTAATGTGAAGAGAAGCTGCGTCGCCACCTGAAAAAGGAGCTAGACGCTCAGTCTGGAACTGGCCAGAAGTTGCAGAACCGGTGTTGTAGTCGGTCATGGCTGTCTTGTTATTAGCCATAAAGATTTAGCCTAAATGCTTTGATACCATATGACAACAGAGATGGAAAAAGTTTTGAGTATATACATTTAAGAGAGAAAATACATTTAAATAGATTACAATAGGAAGAAATTCTATAAATAAACTCTTAAAATCAAGAGATATTTACACCACATAATCTGACTCCAAAGGAAAGATTCTAACAGTTAATAATATAATAAAATCTGAATTAAATACATTTGACTAAATCAAAATAGGATCTGATTTGATATCGTCCACAAAAGTTTTGAGAAATAATATGTATCGAGACTATTTATTAGATAATGATGTAAGAGAATTGATACATGAGATCATGCTCATTCACTCCCCCTTTGCTTCATATGAGCAAATTGATTTTGTCTTTTGGTTTGCCAGTTTTGGTGGCAATTAATTAGTAGAATTTTCTTATATTTTCTAGATCATGCTCATTCACTCCCCCTTTGCCTCATATGAGCAAATTGATTTTGTCTTTTGGTTTGCCAGTTTTGGTGGCAATTAATTAGTAGAATTTTCTTATATTTTCTACAGCAATTGGCAAGTGTTACTTTAATTTTCATCAGTTTTAGGAAGGAAAGAAAACCTGTAGAGTGGTCTACTTCGTCTTCTCTATATGTGGCCTTTCCATTCAAGGATCTGGAGATTGGAATTTGTTTGAACAGTGGAATAAATAGTCTGATGCAATACTATTAAATGAGTTATCTCGCATCTTACTTCGGTCACATTGTTCTTGGGATTATTTGATTATGGAATGAGGCAAAACGTTAAAGATGCTGATAGGTTTTGAGAACTTGGGATGTTTCACTAGGGGGGTACTGATTATGGTTAAAATGCCCCAGGTTTTTCGCTATCCAAATCATGTTATAATAGTTTGTTATAATTATAATTTTTATATAAGAATACATTTTTGTACTTTAAAAAATAAAAACATCCAACAAGCATGGGAACATTATGCAATTCTAATTTCTGTTATTTAATCTTAAGTGATTTGTACTGTTTTAGTTTTAGTTTTCTTGGACTTTTGGAAGAACAATTAAAGAAAATTGAAGGAAATTCTATTTTTGGTTTGGTTAAAGAACAACATGATGTTCCACAATTTCCTCTAGTAATTCATTTTTTCCCCTGATACTGTTAGAGAATAATTTTTTTTGAAGGAACCCAAAGCTGCCTGCTAAAATAAATGGATATGATTTAAAACATTATAGGGCACTCAATAAGTTCTGGAATCAAAGTATGCGCACATGCACACAAGAGAAAGAGGGGGAGTTCCAATTCTTGTTGACATAAGTTGAAGACCTTAATTTTCTTTATGAGCATTGACACTCTACATGAAGATAGCAATCATTTAGTAACTGGATTTATATCTTCATTTCAGACTATTGAGATCCTTTTCAGCAAAAAGATACTGTTGAATATGGAGGTTAGTAATCCTCTTTTAGTTCTTGCAAAGTCAAATATTGTTTATTCCTTTGCCTTTTAACTTGATATGTGAATTACATTTTATTGACTTTCTGATAACTGAAACTGTGGGAATAAGGTTAAATGCTTCTAATTAAACAGAAGTGTTTCTTCGATTTTGTAATTTATCTTTGGTTTGGTGTATCATGCACACGTACAATAAGACAATTCAACTGTCTCTTTTCAAGTCAGCTTATAATAAGGTTAATCAGTAGCTCAGTCACATCATTTGATCAATGGACTGTTTGCACTTTATCTTCAATTTTCTATGCGCTTGTAGGATAGAGAAATCCTGTTATAGCCTCTTTTTAAGATTTCTCCTATATTAGTTGATGCACACAAGTGACTTGATGTTTCTTTTCCAAATCTAGTGATCATGTTAAGAAAAGGTGGGCTCATGTAAGAAAAACGCACGCTCAATTGCTCTCACAATGTTTCTTCTCAAGTACACATTACCGTTCATTTCATCAATGATAGTACTGTAGTTGCTCTAAGGAAAGTAGGTTTTAAATTTGAAAATGCAAATTACAACATCGGGCTTTCGGAAACTTACTGATTACCCCTCTTTGGTTTCATAATAAGGAACTCACCCCCTTGTGTTTTCCGTAACCTTGCTGGTTATCCTCTTTTTATAACTTGGCCAAACAGTTTTAAGTTTTTCTTTTTCTCTTACCGCGTGGGATGAACATCATATCTACAATGGTCAATCTCTTGAAGAAAAAACTAACACGGTTAGTACAAGTTAATGGGAGATAGTATTAGCATGGTTCTTAAAAAACGAGGAGGGTAAGTAGCCTATTTCTGCACCACATATGCGTGCCCTTGAAACCATAGGAGGTAAATTGCAATTTGACCTTTTAAATTTCTCAGACATGGTTCAACTAGATTATCTACTGGTAAATTGAATTAGATGCATGGTTGACTGCCCTTTACCTTTTTTATTGATGTGATCTTAAACAATTTTGCAGGCCCAGACTACCGTCTTCTGTGCTGGTGTTTTGGATTCTCTTGCTATCGAATTGAGAAGATCAAAGGACTTCTCGAAGTTATGTGCAGGAATTGCAATACTTGGTTATATTTCTTCAATTTTAGAGCCTATCAACGTCGGGGCTTTCTCTCAACTTCTTACATTCCTTGACCATCGCTATCCAAAGGTCTGTAGGGCAGTCATCATTATCTTATTATATATTCCGAACATTTTCTTACATTGAAGAAAATGCTTAACGAAATATGTGACACTAAAATCAAACCCTGCTTATTTGCTTGTTAGAAGTATGCTCATTAGCTTTATAAATTTTTTCCCAGATTCGGAAGTCTGCTTCGGAACAAGTGTACCTAGTCCTTCTAGAAAATGGAAATCTAATATCAGAGGAGAGAGTAGATAAAGCTGTTGAAATTATTACCGAGACTTGCTGGGAAGGTGATAATGAAGAAGCAAAGAACAAAAAGTTACAGCTGTGCTATATAGCCAACATAGAAACCGAACAAGCACTGAAAGCAACTCCTGCAGAATTGAATAAGATTATTGAACAGAATCGTGCTACAGCCGATGAAAATGCTTCCTACTCTTCATTAGTCGGGTCAGCTGGATTTTAGGAATACCTTCTTTCATCCCTGTTGTATAAAAATCTGATGGTTTTTCGTGAAGGAGCGAGTGGAAAAGGCATTATCTGCAAATGAAGGCCCAGGACGATAATAGAAACTTCCCGCAGGTAGTTGTTCAAGTTGAGAACAAAAATAAGAATGATAACGTTGAGTGTTCTTTACTAGAGCTTGATTGGTTTGTTTGCCTTTGCCCTCTGCTAGTCTTGTTAAGCAATGAATCAAATGCTTTTGTTGATTCTATTCATGAAGACCAATGCAGTGTATGGAGAATAATCTGGAATGGGATTTTAAACTATTGTACGAGAATTTCCATGAAAGCCTTTTCATTTGCTTCTCGTATGGAATTTCAATTTTTTTAGTACGTGTTCTAATTTTTTTTGCCTAATTTCTTCTTTCAATAATGAGTAAACTTCATCCACGGTCGCTGAACTTTTAGCAAAATCTCAATTGGATTACCGAACTTGTCTCAATTAGGTATTGAATTTCAATTTTGGTTTCAAATTTCACCTATTTTGTACGTCTTCCAAATTGATGAAAATTGTTTAATTGGTAGTCATATCACAATAACTTTTGTATGTGAATGATTGGATATCTGAAGAAGCGAAGGACCAACGAATGGAGCGATCCCTAAGTAGATCCTCTCAACTAACAAACTAACGCCTAACCTCTGGACTATCTTTCTAGAGATTGTCAAACAAGTGCAGTTATTTTTATTGCTTGGTAAACTTAAAACCAACCCCCCCAAAAAAAAAGAAAAGAAAAAGAACTGATGATAGAAGAATCCTTACTATAACAAGATTGTAGCCTTTTGGACTATGCTTTTGATTTTTTTCAATTATCTACCATTGAAATACAAATTTTTATCTTTATAAATTAATTGTCAGTTTGATTTTGCTAAAAAATAGATTCTTTTGTAAATTTTGATAAAAGTTGATAAAATTTGTAGTTGAAAAGTTGATAAAAATTGCGGGTCTCATAAAACAAATAATTAAAATTAATTGTTAATTTTGACTTCAATTTTTTAACAAAATTTTTAACAAAATCAAACAAGTTCTAAATTATTTTTTGTCCTAAGTTTGTACTTTGTTGGTAAAATACAATTTATTCGTATTTAAATAAAATAAATTTTGAGATTAGAAGATACTAATCTTTTCCCTTGAAAATAAATATGATGAATATATTTTCTTAGATAAATATGAATAATATTAAATGTTTTAAAAGTAATAATAAATTGTACAATACTATCAATGAAAATAAGGTTAAATTATATAGTCTTAATCTTTTCAGGTTTGTAGCAATTTCACCATTCAATTTTATTCACTTATATAATTTTCAACTTTTTATTAATTCACATAGATGGTCATTTTTGATATTTTTGTCCCTAACTTCAATAAATTAAAATAGTAAAAGAGAAAAAAATATAATGAAAAAATTGCATTTATAATTCTTAGTAAAAATAAATTCTGAAAACAGTTATATCATATTTCCCAAAATGACTCGTATTATCACTAATAAACTTTAAGTTCATGATTCCTTCAATTATATCATTTTTCCAAAATGTTCACTTGGGTCTCTCAAGAATTGAAAGAATTTCAACTTGGTACTCAAGTCTTCAAAAGTTTGCACTTCAGCCACACATAAAGATTAAGAGATTACGTTGGTAGTATTTATGCTTTGGGAAAAATAGTATATTTGGTCTTCAATTTTTTAAAAACTTAAATGTTATATTCTTAACTTTCAAAAATAGAACCAAACATCTTCAACATTTGAAAAAATAGGCATGGTGGGTCTTTTATGACGAAATTGTCTTCTCCTTTTAATAAACAAAAAAAAAAAAAAAAAAACAAGAAAAATTAAAAAAAGAAGAATAGAAAAATAACAAAATGTACACCCAAAAAATAAAAAATAACAAAGAGACCACCTTCTTTATCAAACCACAAAATCGAAAATCCACCATCACCCCCAAACTCTAAAAATAAAAAATTACCTTTTCATAGTCAACTCTTAGCTGAATTTGAAATTACTGTTTCAAATTTTACATAATCTGTTTCAACTAAGTTAGCTTGGGCAGACTTATCCCGATTTTTCTGAATAAAATCAATAATGTCCTCCTTTGTTATTTCTCATTCATAATGTTTTACCACTTACAGATATGAAATACACTGTAGGATATCCTTGAATGTCAAATGTGCCACTGGAATATCGTTTGCAGTTACATTATGAGAAGAGATTTTAGATAATCACGATCGTAGGGAGTTTTCTCTGCTATGAAAAGAAAAAAGTACTTAAATGTACATGTGTCACCACGTCTTCAATTTCTCCCATCACAAAATTATTTCCTCCAAAATTTGTTGACCGCTTCAATCTATCTCCCTGATTCGATCATTTCCAAAATCTGCTCACCTCATCAATCCATCTCCCTCAACCAATCATCTCCCTCCACAAATCAACTCCAAAATCTGTTCACTGCCTCAATCCATCATCATAATAGAGCCTACAGTCGAATTCCACCACAAAGAAGCGGCATACTAGTATAGGAAAATTATCTTTTTCTCAATAAGATAACGATTAGGAAAAAACGTGGTAAGATAATAATTAAGAGTTTAGAGGGAATTTTAACAGTTTCGCAATCATGATATTGGGATCATTTGCAAAGGAGACTGCAACTTCGTCTAAAATTGGAGCCAATTGCTTGCAATGTCCATACCATGGCGCATAGACTCTAGGAGAACTATAAGAGAAAAAAAAAATCCAAAATTATATAATAACAAAGCATAGATGTCCCAATTACAATACTTGTAATTCTTTTTGTATTTTGGATTGAATAATTATTTGTTGCAGACCTAGCTCATTGGAGTTTGGGGGTGATGGTGGATTTTAAATTTTGGGGTTTGATAAAGAAGATAACATTTTTGTTATTTTTTATTTTTTGGGGATACATTTTTTTATTTTTCTATTCTTTTTTTTTTTGTTTTTTGTTTATTTAAAAAGGAGGGCAATTTTGTCATAAATGGCCTACCAAGTCCTTCAAATGTTGGAGATATTCGGTGTTATTTTTAAAAGTTAGAAATATATCTTTTACGTTTTTGAAAGGTTAAAGACCAAATATACTATTTTTCCCAAATTTTAATATTAGTGGGGATATTTGACGTCACAAATTCTGGTTTGGTGCTTTTATACATGCAGCTTAAACAAATTTTCGTTGGGTTATATGTACTATTCATCCTTTGTAACTTCCTAAATCTATGTTTTTTGTTTTTTGTTTTTAATGTTTGTGTTTGTAAAACCTTTTTATCAAAATATATGTCTTTAGTGATTGTAGTAAGGTTTGGAGTTTCTTATTGAAATGTCATTTTTTTTTTTGAAGTCCAAACTCTTTTATATTCATTGTTATTTTTATACTTAATGATGTATGACTTTTAACTTTAATATGTCTCGCATAATGGTCACTCGTTTAAGCATACTAATTTTGAAATTCAAATCGTTTGAGCTTTAAATGGATTGGATCACTCATTTGAACTTATTGAGATTTAATACCATATTAAAACTTGAGATTTCATCTTAAAGGATCAAATTTTTAAGTGGAAATTGCACTCCTTACTTCCATTAGTTTCTAAATTCTAATTTTACTATTTAAGTTTTTTTTTTTTTATTTCAGAAATACTGTTTTCAAAAAAAAGTCCAAATATAATAGCAATAGACATTCAACTATAAAAGCCCACATTACTTACCCATAACCCAAATACATATATCAGTGCTTTCACTCCCAAATTCAAAACATCGGCCTAATTTCTCTCGTCAAAAGGATTCAAATCACGTTTGCATAACGAGAATCTCCTAATATCACTCCCAAAATCAGAATCTCCTAATTTCACTCCCGAATTTAGATCCTCCTCTGAGAAACCCTAAACCCAAAATCGAAACTAACGATCCGTTGTTTTTCTTGAATTGCACAAAAAAAATTTGTGAATTAGGGATCATTAAGTATGATTTTGCAGTATTTCTAGGTTAGGAATAGTCCTTGCTGCCTTTGAATGTGAAATGGAGCTCGCGTCAACTGTCTAGAGATAGAACTTGTTACATTTGTAATTTTGAAATAACAGAACGTGTTACATTTGTAATTTTGAAATAACAGAACTTGTTACATTTGTAATTTTGAAATAACAGAACGTGTTACATTTGTTACATTTGTAATTTTGAAATAATAGAACGTGTTACATTTGTAATTTTAAAATAACAGAGCGTGTTACATTTGTAATTTTGAAATAACAGAGCGTGTTACATTTGTAATTTTAAAATAATAGAACTTGTTACATTTGTAATTTTGAAATAACAGAACTTCGTTACATTTGTTATATTTGTAATTTTGAAATAACATAAATTGTTACATTTGTAATTTTGAAATAGGAGAACGTGTTACATTTGTAATTTTGTTACAAATGAAAACATCAGCAACCTGCATTACAAGAAACATTTGTATTGCTACAGATTCCAAAAGTTGTTAACTAAACTCCCAAAACAAGATCCACATGAAATGATGTGTATTTAATTCTCATTAAACATTGCCATGGAGTTTTTAAACAGTAATATGTATGAAAGAACTTTAAAACTATTATTTGATATGAATGAATCTCTACTACTATTCTGATATTGACAATTCTGTGTGCTTCCTTTTTCTCTTGAGCATTTGTTTCAATGGTAATGGATTTTTGCATGTTCTTCTATTGTGTCCATATTCTCCACACCTTCCATGAGAATTCCAACCGTCTCACCATAGTATGTAATGAAGATATTTAACATTTCCATACCTGCAAATCATTGAAATAGATAAACACATTGGTCAACAATTTGCTGTCTGAAAGTAGAAAAACACAATTCTAAAACAGAAATTAAATAAAACAGATGCCTCTAACATGCTATAGAATTGTAACATATATGGTTTTGTAGGTATCTAAAGTTGGTTCAATATATGAACTAAATACACCTAAATCATGTCAAGATGATCAATCTATAAACAACACAAAAGTTTAATTAGATTTAAATTTTAAACAGATAGTAGCATAATTTGTTATATTTGCTATATTGAAATAAAATGACTTGTTAATTTGTGGATTAGGATTAGATATTTGTGGATTAGGATTACATTTGCTATATTGAAATAACATGACTTGTTAATTTGTGGATTAGAATTAGATATTTATGAAATAACAGAACTTGTTACATTTGTAATTTTGAAATAACAGATTTAAATTAGATTTAAATTCTAAACAAATAGTAACATAACTTGTTACATTTGTTATTCTGAAATAACATAACTTGTTACATTTGTTATTTTGAAATAACCTAACTTGTTACATTTGCTATATTAAAATAATATGACTTGTTAATTTGTGGATTATGATTAGATATTTTTGAAATAACAGAACGTGTTACATTTGTAATTTTGAAATAACAGAACGTGTTATATTTGTTACATTTATAATTTAGAAATAACAGAACGTGTTACATTTGTAATTTTGAAATTAGATATTTGGAAGATTATCAAACAACATAAGTAATCCAACAAACAACTAGAGACAAATCATTGAACTGGATAAACACATTGGTCAACAATTAGCTTTCTGAAAGTAGAGAAACACAATTGCAAAATAGAAATTAAAAAAACAGATAATAACATAACTTGTTACATTTGTTACAATGATAACTAAGTTGGAGAATTCTGTCAAACATCTGATGGTCAATATGGAGTAAGTTTTCTGTCAAATATCAATTTAACATGTTACCTATATAGATGGTGGATAGAAGTAAGTTTTCCGTCCAATTTATTCTGCAATTTTCACAGTTGATGGCTGGGAGTGAGATTTCCGTCCAATTTGTTCTGCAGTTTTCACAGTTGATGGCTAGGAGTGAGATTTCTGTCCAATTTGTTCTGCAGTTTTCACAGTTGATGGCTGGGAGTGAGATTTCCGTTCAATTTGTTCTGAAGTTTTCACAGTTGATGGCTGGGAGTGAGATTTCCCTCCAATTTGTTCTGCAATTTCATGAATAATGGCTGTAAATTCGTGTTGAATTTGTTTATTTGGATGAAATTTCACAGACGATGGCTAGAATTGAGATTTTCCGTCCAACTTTGTTCTGTAATTTCGCGTCCAATTTGTTTTTTGAGGATCAAATCTGAATTTATTTGGAATCTCACTCTTCCTTCTCGTCGGCTGTGTGATTTATATGGAAGGAAATTGAGTTTTTTGTGATTTTGATTAATGGAAAGCTGCCCAATTTTTCTGATTTTGTTTCTTAAAACAATATATACATACAATATTTTCAAAATTTAGAAATTATGACAGTATTTTAAGAAATACTTTATTTTTTGTGGTTATTTGTAAAAAATCCATTTTTTTAAAAGAGGAGTAACATAAGTCCTTATATCTTGGTTATTATTTTTATCCTTTTTCAAAAATCTATAACGTTTTTGGTCCGCCCTAACATTTCCTACTTATTCGACTGTTGCTGAGCAGTTTTTGGATATCAAACGGACCCCCCTTACCCCCCAAGCTAATTTTCAAGTTATTAGTGTTGGAAACATTAAGTGAACATCACAACAATTATTTTCTCGTGACGAAAAACACCATGTGTGTAGGATCCAATTATTTTTACTAATAAGCATATAATAATTTTGTTAAAATTAAAACATGTGTGTGTTTTGAAAATTAACCTTGTAACATGCTTTATAATATTCCATTTGTGTTCTTTTTTATTCTTCTTGACTTTACTATCAAATATTTTGGGGTTTTTGATTGATGATAAAAATTTCTCCTCCTCTGAGCGCAACGGCGATAGTGGTGGAGACCTGTAAAAGTGGCGGGACTTCTTTTCTCCGTGTTCACTCCGGTGTGATAATTAATTTGTGATTAAAACCAGATATGTACAATAACCATATGGAGTGTATGATAGTTGTCTTTTTACCTTGGAGGTTGGTCTCTATTTATAGGGATGACCTGTAGTTATAGTCTTTAATGGTCCTTAATAGTGGGTGTCCCTTTATTTCCTACATTACTAGGAGTTAATGAGAGATGTTTCATCTTTTTAATTGGGTAGCTCGACTCAGCCCATAAAAAATCAGCTCGGCTCGTCTCCAAAGTGGGCTTTCGGTTTGGCCCACTAGCTCGTGGGCCGAACGAGCCGAGCTGAGTTACCTACGAGCACGGCTCAGCCCTCAATTTTTTTTTTAAAATTTGAAAATAAAAAAGAAATACATTATTGATAATCCTTTACGTTAAAAATTAAAGATTGAAAACCCTTCTCTTTTTTTTTTGGGCTTAGGACCGACTACTTTAAAAGTATGCGGAGTTAAAATTATACACGAACAATATGTTACGTGTACAATTTTTTATTAAAATAAGGAAAAAAATATCAAATACTAATGCAAAGTAATACTTACTACGAATCTGATTAATCTACATTCAAATCTTCAAGTTCTTCAGACATTATTCTGTCTACTTTGTCTTAAATTCGAAGTTCGGCGTCATCCAAATCTTTTAGACACAGTAAGCTTTCTAAAATTTTGACTTTGAGTCTTGACCTAATATCAGACAAAACCCTGCCACTAGTACTAAATGTAGCATCCGATGCTACAGTTGAGACCAAAGGTGTTAGTAGACCACGTACTATTTTTGAAAGAATTCGGTAACTACGTTGATGTTGTCTCCACTATCGTAGTATATCAAAATTTTCTCTCTCTTCATCATCTAACATACTAAGCACATCATGCGCAAAATACCTAACTAACTCTACATGTGTATCATTAGAATGGAGAAGGGAAGAAGTAGAACTAGAAGAAGAACCAACTGATTGTTGACCTTGACCACTCCTATGTGTATTGACGTAACTCCATAAGTCAATGTCATCATTTGATAACGAAGTATATGTTGGATTAGGAGGTCGTACAACGTTCATACCGGCCTTTTCAGCATAGACCTCATACATAGAACATAAAGTTTGTTCTAAATTAGCACACATTAATGTATTTTCGTAAGTTATTTTTTTTAAAATTGTCATTATTGTTACTTTCGTGCCCTCTAGGTTTAGTTTAGGATCCATAATACATGCTAATGGAAATAACATACGCAATTTTCCCAATATTTTCTAAATTTAGCTTCCACGACCTATATAATACTAGAAAAAAGAGCAAAATTCTTATACCTATTAAAATTGTTAGCAATATAATAGAAATAATTTAAAACAAGTGGAGTAGTTGGATAATACACATTAGAACATGCAATTGTTTTGTCGTAAAAAACGTTTAAAAATTTTCTAACATGACTACATATTTCACAGTCATGTAATTTTAAATAGAGATGACAAAAATATTCGATTCGTCCCGAACCCGATGGATACCCGATTCGAATGGAGCGTAAAATATCTGATCCGCAGGTCGATAGGGCGGATCGATGCAATATTAGTGATCCACCGCAGATCTCGGGGCGGGGCGGGACGGGTCGGATCGGGGTCCGTATTAAAAAAAGATTCAATTGTAAAAAGATCAAAGATTTGCGATTGAGACTGAAAATGCAATTTCAAATTTCCTAAACCTAATGTTATTATGCTATTCTCTTATCAGAATCCCAGTTCCCCTTCCCGTTTTCACTTTACAAACTAAATTGAAGATTTGAAATTTTCAGATCGTGCTTCGCCGCTCCGCCTCACCACATGTTTCGCGGCTTTTGTTAGTAGTAGAGGATGCAGTAAACTTCATTTTCTTTCTAGTCTTGGTTTCTCTGATTTTTTTTGTCAATACAAGTTTAACAAGTTCTTTTCTTTTTTTTTGTTTTGGTATAAGGATGGATAATTTAGAGAACTGATAAATTATAAAAAAGTAATGAGCTTTGAGTTTTCTAGATGCTCACTGCTATTCCCTATTGCATATATTCCAAAAGTGGATATCGGTCAACAAGTTTGTTAAGTGAAATTTCTGAACCCTGGAGAAAGTTTTCACATCCAAGTCATGAAATATCAATGTAGTTAAAAACTGCTTTGAGAAGTTGAAATAATATTGTTTGTCAATGCTTTGATGTTGCGAATCTAATTCTCTTCTTATCTGGGGTTTGAATGACAATTGGAAGAGGAAAAAAAATAGATCAGTATACGGATCAGGGATCTGATCCGCCCCAATCCGCATCCGATCCGTCCCAAAAAATGACGGATCAATTCGTAAATTTGGATCTCCTACAATTCTTGCAGGGCGGATATGGATCAGGCCGATCCGCCCCGTTGCCATCTTTAATTTTAAATCATATTCTGAGCCGTATGAGTGTTAGCCATTATAATATATAGTAATGCAATCTTCGTAGCCTTCACAAGATTCAAGTATAAGATATGTTGAATTTCATCTATTGGCAACATCAGTTGCAAAACATTTTGATTCCAACCTATTTTCTATACATAAACCAGTAAAAACTTGTTTTCTTGATGGTGATACCGAAATATAACTAATAGCATATCTCTTTTTTTTTTTTTCTCTAATTGGGGTTGTATAAATTTTAATTCATCTTGTACAATTAAATTAAACACATGACATACACAACGAATATGAAATAAAATATCATCAAAATCTGGACTATAATGTTGCATTAGTTTTTTAATTACTATATTATTTGGGCCTACATTATCAAATGTTAAACTACGAACCTTAGAATCATATTTAAATTCATGTAACATACCTAATAAAATATGATAAATATTATTTCTATTATAAGGATAGTCTATTTGTTTAAATGTTGTTACTTTTTTATGCATTATCCAATTATTATGAATATAGTGTACAGTTACAACTATGTATTTTTTTTTGTTACAACATGTTCATAAATCTGATGTAAAATATACAACACCGTTGTAATTATTAATATAATTAATAATAGCTTCTTTTTTTGTATTATATCTAATAATAGTGTCTTTACGAAGTGTATTTATAGAAATATTAACGTACCCTAGTTGGAGATATTTTTGGATGAATTTTGTCCAATGAGAATTGTCCATCAAGCATAGTAGAAACTCGACATTTGCTATCAATTTTGGCAGTTCTTCGTGGGGCATGAGTTCTTGTGGGACTACTGGACCCGGCTCCCAGAGATCCAAACTGAAGTTGTGCCTGATTTGTATACAAACTTCCATGTTTGTATTGACACCTTTTGAAGTTTCTGTTTAGATGGGTCGTGCCTATCCCCTTATGCTAAGTTAACTTCTCGTGACAGTGTTTATATTGTGCTTTGAACTCAGGGACTCCGTCCACTAGTTTACCAGTCGGCACCAACTCAAAATGCTCCTAACACTTAGCCTTTTATTTGGTGGCTTTTCGTTTAGTACTAGAACCGATAGTAGTTTGTGTATCGGTATCTTCTTGAAAGTCTTCCAAATCAATTGGATCAGTGCTACCACTAAACTGATCAATAAAATCGTTTGGAATTAGAATGTCATTAAGACCATGGAAATCATCATCACTTCGATTGTATGCCATTTAGAATAATAGAATAAAGAGAATAGGATAAGATGAAGATGTAGTAGAAAGTAGAAAATAGAATTGTAGAGAATTAGTAGAAGTAGAAAATTATAACTTAAAATTATAGAGTAATATCTAGATAATGAGATATTAGATACTAATTATAACGCTAATATTAAGAGAATGAAATTTGAGAATTGTTAATGGATTGAATATATAATTGAATGAGAGATAAGAGATTGAAGTGTGAAAAAATGAGTTTAGAATAAGGGTGTTTATAGGAGAATAATGAAAATAAAAAAAATAAAAAATGGGTGTGACCGTTGGCCAACGATCACTTAATCGTGATTGTTGGATGATCATCCAACGGTCACGATTAAGTGACTGTTACACGAGCCATGAGCCTAGTCGGCTCGTAGCTCGTGCTTTTGAGCTCGTGAGACGAGTTGGCTCGTTGGGTGAGCCCATGAATTGGCTTATTTTTTGGTCGAGTCGAGCGAGCTGGACCTTTTTTTTTTTGGACTTGGCTCTAGCTCTAGCTCGTGCTCGTCCTTCGACGAGCCCGAGCTTGAGTTGGGCCGAGCTTTATGGGCGGAGTCGGCGAGCCCACGAGCCGAAGATTTTATTTGCCACCCATATTCCCAATTGCTGGTGTTTCGTCTTCTCAATAACCGATGATAACTGTCATTTTACGAGTAGCCTGTCTGGCTAACCTAACGACAGTTGAGTTATTGCTGTTTATTATTAGGAGGGGAGGTTATAAGACCAATGAAGCGGATGACCTGTTAAGGCAGGCGTGCCAAGACGTGCCCAATTGACAGATAACATATATCAGTTGTTATTATTTCTATCGTCACCGATATTCTTCACAACAATAATAAAAGATGTAATTGAACATTGACATATGTGACTATGTATATACTATGAGATATAATTTGAATATGAAAAAAATTCTATTAATAGAAAATGAACTTTTCTTTTATTCCAAATTGTTCTCTTCTCATATACAAGTAACACATGTGGTACATACCATTGTCACGTGTCCAATACATGTGGCTCCTTGGTTGGCACGTCTCTGTCTAATTGAATTTTAATTTCCTCCATTGTAATCTATGATAAATTATATAATTTATCTCAATTTTTATTTTGAAACAATCGAAGGAATCTTATTGTGAAGAAACAAATAATTCAACTTCTTAATTTTTATTGATGATGAGTTTTGTTATATATACAAAACTATTACAAAGATAATTAAAACTAATCCCTACAATATTGGGATCTTATAAGACTATTTTCTATAACAAAAATATATATAAGGAATAAAAATAGTTTGTTACATAAAATCTGGACAATCTTTACACTCCCTCTCAAGATGAGATATGTATATTTAATACACCCATCTTGCCAATAAGCTCTATGAAAAAATGTCTACCCAAAGGCTTTCAAAACATCTGCAAGTTGCTTTGAAAAAGGCACATAATCAATTTTAATAATCCCATGCAACAATTTCTCTCTTACGAAATGGCAATCTATCTCTATGTGCTTTGTTCGCTTATGGAATACATGATTTGATGCTATGTGAATGGCAGCCTGATTGTCACAAAACAAAACAGTGGGTTGAGATAAATTAACTCCTAGTGTTTTCAACAAACCACAAAGCCAAATAATGTCTGATGTGGCTAAAGCCATCGCCATATAATCTGCTTCTGCTGATGAACGAGAAACAATGCTCTGTTTTTTACTTCTCCAGGAGACAAGAGCATTCCCAATGAACGCACAATACCCCATAGTAGATCTCCTTGTATCATGACAACTCGTTCAATCTGAGTCACAATAAACCTTCAACTCCAAAGAATTATTTGCAGGCAATAAGATTCCTTGTTCAGGTGCACCTCTAAGGTATCTCAAAACTCTTACTGCTGCATGCATGTGAGGCTGCTTTGGTTTACTGACAAATTGACTCAGTAAATCCATAGAGTATGTGATATATAGACGAGTTATAGTAAGATACAATAATCTGCCAACTAACTTTCTGTAAACAGTCGGGTTTGGCAATGGTTCACCTTCTTACCAAAATAAATGACAGTTAGAATCCATAGAAAAACATGTCGGCTTTGCATTCAACATCTCCATCTCGTCTAATTTCTCCAACACATATTTTCTCTAGGATAAACATAAACCCTTGGCTGATTTAGCCACCTCAATGCCTAATTTTTTTTTTAAAGTGCCAAGATCTTTGATTCGAAAATGACTATGAAGAAAATTCTTAAACTGTTGGATAACTGTATCATTTTTGCCAATAATGACCACGTCATCAACATAAACAAGGATAGCTGTAAAATCAGAATTTGATTGCTTGGTAAAGATGGAATAAATTGATTTTGATTGAAGAAAACCGGCATCAATAAGAGGTGTAGAAAATTTTGCAAACCATTGGTGAGATGCCTGTTTCAAGCCATAAAGAGACTTGTGAAGCTGGTATACATCACTATTTTCCACCTTTCGATAAAAACCAAGAGGAAGATTCATATAGACCTCTTCAATCAAGTCACCATGATGGAAAACATTATTCACATTCATCTGGTGAAGAGACCAGCCAAGAACAGAGACAATAGAGAGAAGACAATGGACAATGACCAGCTTGGCAACCTAGGCAAATGTCTCATGGTAATTAAGGCCTTCTAACTAAGTGTATCCCTTCGCAACTAGACGAGCTTTGTAACGCTCAATACTACCATTTGAATGATACTTAACCTTGTAAACCCATTTGGTAATGGAACTAGAGACCAAGTGTGGTTCTCCTCCAAGGGTTTCAACTCAGCAGACATCGCCCTCATGCCAAATCGGATCTAAGGCAGCCTGTGAAAAACAAGAAGGTTCTACAATGGAAGATACAACAGCAATAAAAGAGTGATAAGAAGGTGAAAGGTTGGAATAAAAAATCAATTGCGATAAACTGTGGAGAATATATGACGAAGCAATCGATGCGACTGGGCTAGAGAGAGAGAGACCTGTCCACAATGAAATCCCTGCAAAAATTTAGAAGGTTTACGACGACGTTTTGGTGGCAAATCAAGGCAATCCGACAGTAAACTCGGTATAGTAGAAGGTCACCACTAGTCAACAGATGAGGGCGATCGACAGACTAGCCGACGGGATCTACAGATGTAGGTAAAGAAGATGAAGGGATGGATAAATCTATAAAATCAAGTAGGGAAGACACGACTGGGTCAACTACAGACGATTCTGGGTCAGATTAGGACGGTTCAACAAAACTGGATATGGTTAAATCAGGGTCAGGAATCGAAGTAAAATCGGGCCGAAAAACCAGGCTAAGGAAAATTGGCTGGACCGGTGTCTTGGGGTGAATGTAGGGTCTGTTTGGTCATTGCAAAAGGAAAAATGGACTCATGAAAATGAACATCCTAACTGATAAATTTTTTTTTTGTGAAAATATCATAAAGTTTGTAACCCTTGACCCCATGTGGGTAACCAAGAAAAATGCATTTGCGAACACATGGGGCAAATTTGTCACAACCATGAGATAAAGTAGAGGCATATACTAGACAACCAAAAACACATAGGTGATCATAACGAGGTGGGTGTCCAAAAAGACGTTCATGTGGTGTAGATGTGTCAATCTGGGGTCAAGCGGGCCGGGTCGGCCGGCTGGCCTCTGATAAAGTCCGGTGACGGCCCGCATTAGAAAAAGTCCGCGCCATGGCGGGATGCGGGCCGGGTCAACTCAATCCATAAAAATTGAACACGAGCCCGGCCCATTCGAGTCGAGCCCATATGTGCCGCAGTTGTGATGATGAGTTTTGTTATATATACAAAACTGTTACAAAGATAAGTAAAAATAATCCCTACAATATTGAGATCTTATAAGACTATTTCCTATAACAAGATTATATACAAGGAATAAAAATAGTTTGTTACATAAAATCTGGACAATCTTTACATATTGGACCTAATTAAATTAAGTTCTAATTTATTGGTCAACTATTGATAATTTATTAATCTAGTTCTATTCTACTAAAAGAACGAGTTTGCTCTCTCAATCTAATTGAAATTATTAAAATAGTATAATCAATAATTATATTTGTTAACTTATCGTTATTACATATTATCTTGTTGACCAATTCAAATAATCTGAACAAGGTTGACCAAAACGTCATTTTCCAAATATATTGGCCCATAAGCCAAACTTGCTTGGCTGGAAAAAATGTTGGAGCTGGGCCGGCCACTGGCTCGTCCCTAACCACGCCCAAGCTTGCCATTGGTTAAGTCGGTGAGCCCATGGATTGTTTGACCCGTTTTTCACCCCTATGATAGTTTCATGTAATCCCATCACAATATTAATTCAACAATGAACATCAAATTAATGAGTCCGGATTTAATTGTCCTCCAGAAAATTCTTTGATATCATGATCATGTCTATTAAATGTGATTCCATATTGAGAATATATGTTTTCCGTTAATTCACTTTAATTCTCAAGACATCGAGATATTGACTAGAAATTCACCCATTGACACTTCAAATAACTTCAAGTTAGTAATCAAAGTCCATTACTTGCTCATGATTAAGACCCTACGTATGATTGTCAAGTGAAATTAAATCTATGTGGTCAATATCACAAATTAAATTTCACCTGTTACATTCTAATACATTTAAAATATACTTTCACTTTTACTACAAAACTCAAAGTTGAACTTTAATAAAATTGAGGCAATCTCATCAAAATAAAGTATTCGTCTTTATTTACTGATTGTGGAATATTTGAATTACAGATTGAATATTTTCATGTTTAACAACTTAAGCACCTGACTTATAATATAAAAACGATCTATGAATAAATGCAAGCTCAAATTAATACAATCAATTAATATTTTATTTCAAATCTCATGAATACAAATGAATTTACTCGACGAGCAAATACTATCTTACAAATCTCCCACTTGCACTAGAATAAATGAGACATATTAAGTACATCCATGTTATTTGAGTAAATGAGACATATTAAGTGCACCATGTTAATTCAAATGTGAATGTTTATTGTGTTGAAAATATAGAAAAACAGACCTAATAGCTCTACCAGGCACCAACTCTCTAGTGCAGTGAACTCTCCCTTATTGAGCTCCCTAGTTACTTGGAACCTAAATTGTAAATATGGTTAGTGGCTCCAAAATCTACTATCCAGGTATCAGTAGAATCAATCACGAAGCAAGACTCAATGTAGGACAACACACCATGACCTTGCTTTTTGGAAGCTAGAATTCTGGGCAGTTTCTTTTCCAGTGACCCTTCTATCTACAATAAAAGCATTTCTCTTTAGGCTATCTACCCGTCTTCGCTTCTCCTTAGGCAGTTTCTTCTTGTTGCTTTCCTTTGCCTTTTGGCTTGGAAAATGATGGTCCAACAGAAGAAATATCAAAGGCATCACCACTCTTGGTCTTTAGAACAGCCTCAAAATTTAATTAAGAGCTCATTCATCAGCTCAGTCAAGTACGTGTTCAGTTTGTTCATATTATAATTAACCTTGAATTGCAAGAACATGTTAGGGAGATTATCCAAATTCATGTCAACCCGCGTCTCCGATTTTATTTCAACACCATAAAACCTCAGCCACATTAAATTGAGCAAAATGTAAGCATATGATCTCTCACGAGCTTCCTAGGTTTCATGCGCTTAATCATAATAAACCTAATGGAAGCTTGTTAGGCATGCAACCTTGGTGTTCAAACATTTTCTGAAGAGTTCTCATAATCTGTGCCACAGTGTCCATGTTTTGATGTTTCTGTTGCAACACATTCAACATGAAGCCGAAATGTAGCAGAGGGCATCTCATCATATTGGACCTACTTCTCATATGCCGTCTTCTGTTCAGTTGTGGACTCTGCAGTTGGTTTGTCGGGACAAGATTGAATTAACAAAAACTTATGTTTCTCAACATTGAGAACAATCATGAAGTTTTTTTTCCAATGATTATAATTAGCAGCACCATCTCATCAGATTGCTTTGCTGACCGCCTTCACAATTACTCTTGGTTTCGCGAAAAAAGGGGGGGAGGGTGAAGAAGATTTACCTTTTTTTTTAATTTGACTTTTTATTCTTCGAATTTTAAGTGCTTATTTTTAATTCAAATAACGTGTGAAATTCACTTAAGTCATAACGGAGAAAATTGACGAATTCTGTCATCAGAGACCTATCATGTCTACTTTTTCAAATGTTGGAGATGTCAAGTGCTATTTTTAAATATTATGGGTATATTTCTTACGTTTTTGAAACGTGGAAATCCAAAGATGTTATTTTCTCTAAATTTTTTGACACTTAAACACCGGCTGGTGAGATTTTATGTTAGTTTTTTTAATTGAGTGACAATTTGAGAAAATGTTATAAGCATCGATAGCTAATAGAATAAAAAATTAATTTAATCACTTTAATGACCAATTTCATTGACTAATGAAGTAAGAAAATTACTTTAATAATCATTTTAAAATTAGTAAAAATTTCATATATTGTTGATGAAATTTATTTTGTAAAAAATTCTAAAGTAATAAACTTTTGGGGCGGACAAAAGTAAGTCGATCTGTTCGGTTATTCTTAAATTTAAATTAATGTATATTAGAAAATAAAATCGACCATTTATAGTTCGGTTATCGGTTATAAACTCAAAATTGAAAGATTGAATTGACTTTATTATTTTTAATTTTTTCGAAAAATTTAGTCCATATAATAATATATTTCATTTATATATTTGTTATTTTGTGGTGAGAAAAAACTCTATGTTCAAAATTTGATAAACTATTTTTTTTTTTAATAGATTAATGTTTGGAAATTATGATTTTTTAGATTGTTATATTATTTCCAATAAAAAGAATAAAAACAATTGTTAAAAATATGATAATTTTGAAAATTTTAATTATAGAATAGATTTGAACCGAATATAACTGTTCGATTTAGGTTTGGTTCTATAATTCAATTCAAGATGAAAGAAATTGATAATTATATTTAAAAGATTCTCAATAGTTCTTAATTTGGTACAGTTCTCGTTTGTAGTCCTAAAAAAATAACAAACGTAACTTTTAAGTGTTTATATATTTTGAGTACGATGAAAATGTGTGAATAATAGCGAGAGCGACAAAAATTATGTTCAAACAGAAGACCCAACACTTCAAAAACTGTAGCAGTGATTGATCCTGGCGCATTTCGGATCGCACGTAAACCCGTCGTCTCGTTCCAACTGTATTAACTGTCGGATTCGGATACTGAGCCCGAATTGAAGCGAATACATTCGATCCATCTGGTCGGATCCATAGTAGATCCGAATGTCGGGGAATATGGGCATGGATATGCTACAGGAGTCGGGTTGGGAGGAGCTCAGAAAAGAGGCCCGGAAAGTCGAAGGTGATCTCGATTTCAAGCTATCTTCTTATGCGAAGCTCGGCGCTCGCTTCACCCAAGGAGGTACAATGTTTTTGTGGATATTGTGTAGTAGTTTATATTTTTGGTTGCTATTATATTTTGCACATGAATTTTGCATTTTTAGGTAAATGAAATTGAATTGAAATTTCATTTGGTAATGAGGCTATTTCGTGCATATCAGTGGACGTGATTTTAAGGGCACTTTGTTTGCTGATTTGATCATACAAATTATTCATGGAGATTCGTGAAATTACATGGGTTTGCATTGGTTTTCATGTTGGAATTTAATAACTGCATCAACCTACAGTTGGGTTTTGTTTTGCGGCACGGTACGTTTTGGTATACTTAGGATCTCTCTCTCTCTAGCTCTCAGAGAGACTGCTAATGTTGATTGTTGAGTCTTGAATAAATAGTGTAAATGGTAAGTTAATTTACTCTTTCTAAAGGTTTGTTAAGCAGTGAAACAAGTAATGTGAATTCAATAAAGTCGTGAATGGGAATATAATGACCTTAAACTACATGATATCCATCAATCATCAATTATAAGATACCATAAAAAATGTAACACTAAAATATAAAAAAAAATCAGAATCTGTTCTTTATCATGAGTTACAATACCCTATGAGCTGGTTTACATATTTGGTTATTTTGGTAGTATGATAGTTTGGATTGGAGCATCGTTCATTTTAGCTGCGTTATGTGGCTCCCCAGAGAGCTAGTTAGTTCCTACTCAGAGTAGATTGAGACTAAAGAAAATCGGATGCTTTAATAATTATTGGTTAAGGGAGATGTACTACAGCCAAAATTTAGGGACTGGATCCACTTTAATTTATTTTGAACATATATATGTGTGCGTGTATGTGTGGGTGAGCGCACGCTTGTTTTTCTGTGTGTGATCATTCGAAGACAAGACATGAGCGATACAGTAAGATTGTACTCAAATGTCTCATGCTGTTTATTATTACAGTCTCAACTAAACTGTCCATATGGTGTTCTTTTTGTTTGCTACCTGTCCATTTGAATTTAGGGTCTTACTATTCACGAAACTATGAGCAGTAAATTAGTTTTTTCGAAGATCCGTGAAATAATACTTTGGTTTCACTGACACGAGGGTTATGCTTGTACATAAACAGTCATATTTTACCCAGCTCTGCTTTAATAAGCAAACTTGTATCAAGGCAACAGAAAACTACTAGAGATGCAACTGAAAGACGAAGTTCCCTGAAATCATCTGCCCTCCATGGGGCAGAGAAAAGCTTTGGTTTAAATTCAACTTCATTACCTTTTTGTCTATTTGATTATGTATCTGTTTTATTTTTTGCAAGTTTGTTAAATATTTATTTAGAATATGACATTTAGAATCATGGGTGTTTAAAGGTACCTACTTTTGCCTATTAAGGAGCTTTTCTATGATGAATATTGCAACACATTATGAGAATGCTTTTCCAAACAAGAAATTCTCTATTTATATCACGAGATATTTTATTTCCAGTGCTTGTGTTTTTGATGGTTTCTTGGTGTTTAGGTTATGTGGATGCTGGTTCACCAACTTCTGGCTCAAATAGGTCATGGAAGTCCATGGAAATGGAGATTCAATCATTGCTTGAGAAGCTACTGGATATAAATGATTCTATGAGTCGATGTGCAGCATCTGTGGTGCCTACCACTTCAGTTACTCAAAAGCTTGCAAGACACAGGGACATATTACATGAGTTTACCCAGGTTATATGCAATCTTATGTAATTGTGGGTCGCATGAAATGTGTGGTTAAAGTTTGACCAACTGAAAAGTTGATTTCAGTTTATCAAAGTTTTGCCAAACAGGGGCTTACTTTCATTATTCACAGATAAGAGCTTGCATTTGATTAAAACCTCACAACATAGCAGGACCTCAAGTAGCCCCACTCCTATGATCAGTATCTTGTGATTGGTAAAAAGCCATAAGCTTAAACCATTGATTTCTTTTGTTATTTGTCCTACCTCCCCAAGTATCATTCTGAATCATTTTGTTGTGGAAAAGAGAAATGATAATGCCTATGTCTATTGGAGGTTGAGCTAAAATGCAAAATTGATGCATGCGTTAATGATCTTACAGTCTGTTGTTTGTTAATGGGCCTTCCTCACCTTTTCTATGCTCGTAAAGGTCAGGAAGAGAATCATTCTAATTTAGTCACCATTTATATGCTTCTAATATGTTTCCAGTGTAGGACGTTGAATGGATGTTTGCATGGTGTTATTTACCGAAGGAAGTCCTTACTATCTAATGAGAAATTGTAATCAGTATGGGTTATCCCATGTTTGCATGAATCATGTGGCTTTTACATCTGACAAGATGAATACATGCCACATTTACTAAGCACTAAGTAACTTGTTTTAGTGAGAGGTAAACATGAAAACATCTAGATTTGTACGTGTATTACCTTTATCATTTATTGAATCAAAGAGATGTGGAAACATTGAACCTCTCTTTCTCCAAAGAAAGGGAAAAAATTATGTTATAGCTGTTTGGCTTGAGGAGACTGAGTGCTGTGAAGTTTCATGAGGCTGTTTTGTATGATGTCCGATGCATTTTACTCAGATTTCCAAGGTCAAGTTGTTCAGTTCACTATATTTTTTTACAGTTTTTTCATTTTTTACCTTGAAATGCTGCTGACATGTAACATAAAGGATCTGTAAGAGGGGTATTGATTTTTAGCTGCCTGGTCTTAACAACTGTGAGTACGATTGTGTAGAATAGTATTTGTAAATTACACATCTGCAAGGATTGCTAGGAGTCCATAATGTTCATTAATATCTTGCTGAAGTAGAGAGTGTGTTAACTTTTGTCAGTATACAATTTGCCATATGGCATTTGATTTCTCAAGTTTGAATATACAATGTGTAACTTTTGACTACAAGAAGGGAGACTTAAAGAAGATAGTAATGCATATTGTAGAACGGATTGGATGAAATGGATTGGTGTTGTAGGATTATGTGATTGGAACATATAAAACAAGTTCTCTTATGACATTTTTTAGACCAATTATGCTTATATTACTGAATGTTGGGCTGTTGAAAGACAAAATATGCAAAATATAGAGGCAACAAAAATATTAATGTTAAGATGAAAGTATACTGTAGAAAATAAGAAATGGTGTTCTACCTCAACAAGCAGAGGTGGAACCAATTGTTGGTAATTAAAGAGAATGAACACTTGGAATGGTTTGGGCATACCTGGTGTAGACCTAGAGAAACCTGATTCACAGTAGTGATATAATTTAGTAGAATATTAGAAGAGGGAGAGTAAATCAAAACCAACTTTTGCATACACAGTCGGGTTTAGAAGCTTTTGAGCTCATTCTTGGTGCACTTTTTCTGTCAATTTTTCACGTATCTGTTTTGTGTTTTTTTTTTCTCCTCAGTATTTTGATGTGGTATTCTGGTGGAATTGACTTCAGATATTTCTGTAGGAATTTAGACGCATAAAAGGAAACATGAATTCAATGAGGGAACACGCAGAGCTACTGAGTTCTGTAAGAGATGATATCAGCGAGTATAAGGTGACAAAATAGCTAGGACTGTTAGAACAAACAAACTTGTTTCCACTGTCTCTTATAGCTGTAAAATGCATTTATGCAGGCATCTGGAAGTATGTCTTCAGGGGCGCAGTTACTGCGGGAAAGAGCTGCCATACATGGAAGCATATCTCATGTATGACTTAAATGCTTGTTTGATTGTTGTTCTATTTCTTGAACTTTGCAAATGAACATTATGATCTGGTGAAACTGTGCACTGAAAATGACAGGAAAAATAGAAACAAGAACAAATATAATTTCATCATCATGAACAAATCCAATCTTTGTTGACAGAGGCAATCACTAGTTATCGACCATGGGGGTGGATGCATTTCCTTACATAAATTCGTCGATAAAAGAATCAAGAACTAAGTTGATGAGTAATGAAGTAATTATAATCTTAAAGGAACATCCATTGTCAGTAGGGGTGGGCAAAAAAACCGAAAAACCGACTAACCGAACCGAACCGAACCGAACCGACTCGGGTCGGTTCGGGTCGGTTTTTGGGCCCGGTCGGGTCGGTTTCGGGTTGGGTTTACCCAACCCGAAACCGACTCGGTTTTTAAAAAAAAAAAAAAAAAAAATTTTTTTTTTTTTTTTTTTTTTTTTGTTCTTGAACCCGACCGAAACCGAAAACCCGAACCGACCCGAGTCGGTTTGGGTTTTCGGTTTGGGTTTCAAAATTTTTTTTTTTTTTTCGGTTTGGATTTTTCCAAACCGATTTTAAATCGGTTCGGGTCGGGTTGGGCCCAAAACCGACCCAACCCGACCCACGCCCACCCCTAATTGTCACATTGAAACTCTTCATATTGTATGGCCAATAACCTAAAGTAGATTTATAAAATAAAATGTTTGAACCCTGATTTATTAACAGTGAACAATTTTGTTAGAAAACACCAATATTGGGATTTAGATTTTTCATTAATTACAAGGAAATTTTGATTAAATTTTTCTCATTGGTGAATGTTTGAGAATGTAAATTGAAAGATTTGAGCGTCGGAGAATATTTACTTAAGCAACATTGATTTTCTGCTCTTCATGTTTCTAATCAAGCGCAAACATTGCGTGTTGCAATGTTGCATTATTATTAAATAATTGAGTCTTAATGAAGAAATGATATTTTTTATGATTTTATACATTAGCTAAGAGAACTTGTGATATTATTATTTTTTTTTTGTTTTTCATTAATTTTTTGTCAACAAGTTACTTGTGATGTCATAATTGTAACATGCGACATATTGTTGGTCCAATTTTTTTCTTATAGATAGATGATGTGATCAGTCAAGCTCAAGCAACTCGGGCCGTGTTGGGCTCCCAAAGGACCTTGTTTGGTGATGTTCAAGGAAAAGTGAAGCTACTTAGTGACAAATTTCCCGTCATTCGTGGTGTAATTGGTAATTTCCTGTGGAGATTTCTACTATTAGTTTTCTTCATACAAAGTTAGTTCCTAATGGTTTTGTTTCTGATCCTCACAGGTTCAATCAGGAGAAAACAATCGAGAGACACTCTCATCCTATCTGCAGTTATTGCTGCTTGTACACTCTTTCTTATTATCTACTGGCTTTCAAAGTAAGCATAGATAATCTGTTGCCATTACTATTGATAAAAAAGAGGATTTTCCAAGGAATTTTGCATGTGCAGTTTGTTAGAACAAAATCTACTTCTTTATTTTAAAAGGTTTCGGTTTCTTCTACGTTCCTTTTTGGCTTTTGCCTTAGAGCTCCCTCCTGATATTTGCATTTTCTTCATTAGACAACTTAGATTAAATCTTGTATAGAAAGCAACTGCATAGTGATTGCCTCATTTTACAGGAATACGAGTGATTGGACTAAATTTAATCCTTATTTGGTCTAATCCAGTGCACAAAATGCATCCTAAGGATGTCTTTTCAAAGTTCTGTAACAATGGTTGGACTGGCTGTGACTCCCGAGTTGAGATTGTTGTGTCTTAATACATTTTTGAAATCTCCACTTCTCAACGAATGGGAAGACGCTGGTTTGTTATGTGTTGAAATATCAAAAAATATGTTAGCATCTTTTCATTTGTTAAGAGATGATGTGTCAATGTTTCAAAATGTATTGGGAGACAGCAGATTTGGACTTGTGACTCCTAGCTACCATTAGTAATATTTTTGGTGGTGGTTGGGGGTAGGGTGTAGGGGATGGGTGGTAGGTGGGTACGTGAGCATGGCCCTTGAGAGGAATTAGGACAAACTCCCATCCGGGGTTTTTAATGCATGTATGCTTAATCTTGGCTGTACACATACTATTTATATAGAATTGTACGTACAATATATATACATAAATGTACTACTGTATGTACACTTCCTATTAGTGTCTACACCACATTAATCATAACCTTTCATCTTCTTCTATTTTCAATGGATTAACACGCTCGTGCACGCACGTGATGTGCAGGGGCACACATGTGCTGATGTGCACGTGGTCGTGTACACGAATCTGATGTACAGTAACATGGCCAACCTTAAGAGGCGACCTTCTCTCAATCCGCTTCTAGACTGGTTTATGAATTTTGACAAGGTTATTTGTCTTTTGGACTTTGCTCCAGGATATACTTCTGGGGCGAAAATTTCTTCAGTCATCGTACTTTCAGTCTTATTTTTCAAAAGTCACTAAATTTGAATTTTTTTTACTTAAAATAATTATGTAATCAATTTAAAATTTATTAAAACTAAGTTTAATTTATTGTAGAAGGGAGGCCTGAAATGTTTTATAAATTTAGACCCGACAAACACTTGCGTGGAGGGCCTAAATTCCAAACAAAAATATTTGTCAAAAATAAACTAATTATCGTTTGATCATTTGTTGTAATAATGTGTTAGAAACTGGTACGAGAATTAGCCATAAAATAAAAATTTTCTTTAATTCAATAAAATCAGAATTTTTGCTAGGCGTTCACGTATTTATTATAATTGAAATACTAATGATTTAGTATAATACCTGAATCGATAAACAATATTAATCTTGATTTGATTCACGATCTTGCTGCTTTTGATTCACGAACTTGGTGTTCCCAACGTTCAAGCCTTCTATGGTATTTTCCCAAGTCTGGATTACACTGGCGTGTGAGCACCTTTTAATTTTAATAAAAAAAACTAATTTCTGGACTGGTCAGATCTAGAAAATTAAGAAGCTAAATTTCTTTTCTTTTCTTAATTGATCGAATAAATTTATGTCACAAGCATTGTGATATAAATACAGCAAGCGTTCTGATTGCAAACAACGACAATAGTCTTGATTGCATCCAAATTACATATGTAATTCTTGAAGTTATATCACAATTACAATTAAGTCCAAAACTTTAATAGTAACTGTTATTAAGTTCAAAACTTTATAGAGCTACCACATGGATCTGATTGGACATATATTTTCCAAGCTCCAATAATTAAATTTCGTCTAGTTGACTCTTGACCCCTCAATCTAATTATTAGTCTTTTGCTTTTTTCACTAAAGGCAAGAGACTGCACTCTCGGAATATATAAAATTACAGAAGTTGTAATACTTTCCTTTGACCTACCGTATATATAATTCATCACTGTTTGAGATCCGATAATTAGGTATGAGAATAAATGACCGTTTTGCCCTTCTAATTATTCTCACTAACTTTAAGTTACATTTTCTTCAACGGTCCTGTGAACTAATTCACAGATGTCGAAGTTTAGCCGTCGCTAAACACTGGGCTCAGATTTATAACCGTTCAACAGAAAATACTTAAGTTGTCACTTGATCCATTTTTCAGGGCGACAGTTTCTGACACAAATTTGTGTTCTCTACTTCACTCATTCTCAAGCTCTCAACTCATCGAGATATTTGATCAACTAAATTGATCTTATCCATTGGTGAATTAAAGAACTATCAAACTAATGAAAAGATATACACAATCTTGTCAAGGGATTTAGATGAAATACCCGATGATCAAGTGTAATTTAATTATTTGCACGGTCATGCTATATAATTAAATTAAACACGTGGTCTGTTCAATACACTCCAAGTGTACTAGTGTCACAATTTATCCATTTCTGCGATAAGGACAAATCGCAAACTCAAATGATTAAATAGTCAACACTACAACCTTCTGGTACAAGGCGCCAACCCTTGTACACTAGTTGTGAACAATTTTATTGATGATCAAAATATAAGTTGTGTCACACTATACTTTTAAACACAAGTATCCAACTTATATTATCACAAGTGATCATTGACAATTTATTTACATACTTAATACTAAACAAATGCAATAATAATAAATGAAAAGAACTTTTATTTATCATAAAATTGTTATTTTATTACAGCAAAAAATTATACTATATGGACATACTACCCAACAATTCTCCTACTTGCTCTAGAGTATATATGTCATGTCTTGCAACCCCATACCTTGTAGATGTCTATCGAAACTTTTAGCCGGAAGGCTTTTAGTAAATGGGTGTGCGAGGTTATCCTCAGTAGCAATTTTGCTGACAATTACATCTCCACGACTAACAATCTATCTTAAGAGATGATATTTCCGTTCTATATGTTTTCTCCTTTGATGACTCCTTGGTTCTTTAGCATTTGCCATTGTCTCACTATTGTCACAGTACAATGTCATGGGCTATGATAATGCAGGCACAACCTCAGTGTCCATTAGGAATTTCTTGATCCATACGGCCTCTTTAGCAGCTTCACAAGATGCCACATATTCGGCTTACATGGTGGAATCAACAATGCATGATTGCTTGATACTTCTCCATATAATGGCTTTACCACCTAGCGTAAACAATGATCCTGATGTGGACTTACGAGAGTCTTTATCAGCTTGAAAATCAGAATCTGTATACCCAACTGGAACAATATTTGGTGATGAGTAAACTAGCATATGGTTCCTTGTTCTCCGAAGGTACTTAAAGATATGCTTTACAGCCACCCAATGTTCCGGTCCTGGGTTAGATTGATAACAACTGATCATACCAACAGCATAACAAATGTCATGTTTAGTGCACATCATATCATACATGAAACTACCCACTGTTGACGCATAATGTATTCTACTCATGTGCTCTATCTCTTCAGGAGTTTTTGGAGATTGCTCCTTAGAGAGTTGAATTCCATGTCTGAACGGCAAATTGCCTTTCTTGAAATCTTGCATGGCAAATCTGACAAGTATCTTGTCAATATATGTAGCTTGGGACAATCGATCCCTCAAGATCTGAATGCCCAGAACATAACTAGCCTCTCCCAAATCCTTCATATGAAACTGTTGGGCCAACCACGCTTTCGTAGATGATAACACACCTATATCATTTCCTATGAATATAATATTATTCACATAAAGCACCAGGAAAATTACCTTTTTATCCTGTATCTTTTTATAGACACAGGGTTCGTCGAAGTTCTGATCAAAGCTATATGTCTTAACAACCTCGTCGAACCTCTTGTTCCAAGATCTTGATGCCTGCTTCAGTCCATAAATGGACCGTTGGAGCTTGCACACTTTATGACCACGTTCTACGAACCCATCTGGTTGTACCATATAGATACACTCTTCAAGATGACCATCAAGAAAAGCCGTCTTGACATCTATTTGCCACACTTCATAATCATAATGAGCTGCAATGGATAAGAGAATCTGAATAGATTTAAGCATAGCTACAGGCTAGAAGGTTTCCTTGTAATTGATACTTTCTCTTTGGCTAAAACTCTTAGCCACTAGCCTTGCTTTGAAGGTTTCTACCTTTCCATCCACTCCTCTCTTTATTTTGTAGACCCACTTGCATCCAATGGTTTTTATCTCTTTTGGTGCATCTTCAAGTTCCCAGACTTGATTAGAATGCATAGATTCTATCTCAGTGTTCATAGCCAGTTTCCACAAATCTGCATCCACATCGTTTATAGCCTCCTTATATGAATTCGGATCATCTACTTGTTCTGCAGAGATCGCCTGTTTGGATTCTCCGACAAACAAGTACCTAGACGGTTTCTAATGACCCTTTGACTTTGCCTAAGGGGCGGTGGATCTTGAATTGTGGCTTCATTTGGAATCGTAACATTTTCATCAATGTTGTTATCACCTTTAGATGATACCATTTCTTCTTCATCACCTCGAACGTTTTCTTGATCTATGGGATCAGATAACATATCATTTATCCCATTCAGATTACGTTCTCTAGGTGTTTGTGATACCATAGGTTGTCTGTCACTAGGTTGTGTCCCATGAATTAATGAGTTAGGATTACTCCCATTCATTTCTTCCAAAACAGCCATACTCTTAGACTGACGTTCATTGATATATTTATCTTCCAAGAAGGTTGTATTTGTATTGACAAAAACCTTCCTATCTAGAGGACTATAAAAATAGTATCCTCTGGTACCTTTAGGGCATCCCACAAACAGGCATATTTCTTACCTAGACTCCAACTTTTCTGTCTTCCATTTCAGCACATGAGCCGGACATCCCCAAATTCAGATGTGATGCAAATTTGGTTTGCGCTCATTCCATAATTCTAGGGTAGTCTTGGGAACAAACTTAGATAGAACTAGATTAAGAATATAATCGGCTGTCTCCAGTGCATATCCCCAAAATGAGATAGGTAGAGTTGAAAAGTTCATCATTGACCTAACCATATCTAACAATGTCCTGTTTCTTTTTTCTGAAACGCCATTTGTTGAGGTGTACCAGGCGCACTCAGTTGAGAAACTATACTAATTTCTGTTAAGTAGTTCCTGAATTCTCCTGAGAGATATTCGCCACCTTGATCTGATCGAAATGTCTTTATACTTTTACTAAAATGTTTTTCGACCTCAGTCCGATATGCTTTGAATTTTTCAAAGACTTCTGACTTTCCAGTCATCAGGTAAATGTATCCGAATCTAGAGTAATCATCTGTAAATGTGATAAAATACTCATATCCCCTCTCATAGGTCTACTCATAGGTCTACATATATCAGAATGAACTAGTTCTAACATTTCTTTGGCTCTATATTCCTTCGCTAAAAAGGACCTTTTGGTCATCTTACCCTCCAAACAAGAATCACAGACCGGCAATGGTTCGACCTCAATTGAGTTGAAGGGACCATCCTTTGCCAGTCTTTGTATCCTGTTAAGGTTTATGTGTCCAAGCTTAAAATGCCATAGATAAGTATCACTAGTATATTATGTATTTTGTTTATTATGGTTTATAGAAGTATTATTAGTTTCATTTGTGGAATAGTTTAATTTATAAAGACCATTAATCAAATATCCGGCACAAATATGAGCTTTATTCATCAAAATGTAAAGCACTTTATTAGGCGCAAAATCAAGAGAATAACCCTGTCCTATTAAACAAGAAATGGAAATCAAATTCCGCTTCATCTGTGGAACATAATAACAGTCTTTAAGAATTAAACGTCTACCACAACTGAAATAAAAATAAACTACTCCTACAGCTCTCGCTAAAACTACTACTCCTGTGCCGACTGTGATAGTAAACTGGCATTCATTGAGTTTTCTGCTCTCGTAGAGCACCTGCATTGATATGCAAACATGATTAGTAGCTTCAGAATCTACAACTCAGGAATATGTAGAATTAACCACTAAACAAGACTCAGTTATGAAAAACTCACCAGCACTTTGTTTCTATTTAGCTAGTGTTTTGGGACAGTCTTTCTTCTAGTGACCTTTCTCGCTGCAGTTGAAACACTTGCCTTTCGGCTTTCCATCTGCTTTGGTCTTTTTGTTGCTTCCTGGCTTCTTGTTAGCTCTCTTCCTTTTCTTTCCACCTTTGCCTTTCGACTTGGAATTAGAAGAGCTACCAATTGCTGCATAAGCATTACCACCTTTGGCCTTCAGACCACTTTCCACATTTTGCAACTCATTCATCAGCTCAGTCAATGGCATATCTATCTTGTGTAAGTGATAGTCCACAGTAAACTGTGAAAACATATCAGGTAAAGAGTTCAATACCATATCAACCTGAGTATTTGCATCAATAGTTGCACCCAGATTCTCCGCCACATTGAAGTGTCCAATCATGGTTAACATATGGTCCTTCACTGGCGTTCTGGGTTTCATGCAGATGTTCTGTAAGGTACGAATGACTTCGAACCGAGCTCTCTTACTTTGATGTGCAAACATGTCATTGAGGCTTTTCATTATGTCATAAAAGGTTTCAAGACTGTCATGCTTCTGCTGTAACATATTCGACATCGATGCCAAAATGTAATAGCGAGCCAACTTGTCTGCAGCTACCCACTTATTATAAGCATCCCTCTTGGCCTTGCTTGCAGTCTCATTAGGTTCCTCAGGCCAATCTTCTTCAAGCACAAAATCAATTTTCTCAACGGTGAGAACAATCATTAGGTTACGTTTCCAATCCACATAATTTTTCCCAGTTAGTTGGTTTTGTTTTAGGATAACGGAAAATGGACTGAGAGACATTTTGCTGAAAATAACAAAATTATTGCATATTAATATTGAACATCGAATTTAACATATGATGCATGAATGCACATGTAGATCCATAAAACTACAATAATGTAACGACTAATTAATACTTGTGATCCAACAGGCCTCTCTATAGGAAATGTCACCGTGTCTACTGATTAAGCTGGGACCCTCCAACTAGACAAATCATATCTTAACAATAAATGTCTAGATAAATCCAATATCGTTTTATTTGGTCACCAAGATAATAAACGAGAGCTTCTATAGGAGGTTCGTAGATGATCTCGATTTGAGTGTATAACCTTTGTCTAGATCTCCAGATACTTGAAAAATAATCTCGCCATCTATAGGATGATCTTACCAAAAAGGAATTCAATCAAACAACCCGAATCACGCAGCCCTCCTATAGGGAGTCCGTTGCGTTATCGGCACGAGGCTAACGTATTCTGTTGATTATGGATTGACAAAAGGAGACCGTTGATTTTTATTTAAATAAATATCATCTTCCACTCAATATTTTAAAATAATAAATTATAATTTAAAATAATTACCAACTGTTCAAATTTATCAAATTAACATACAGTTTAATTACTACGAATTTTCGTTTCTAGAAAAATTTAATTTAAATTAAATTAATCTTCTATTCTAAGTTTCATAAGCGATGCCAAAATTAATTTTATATGACATGATTTACAGAACAATAATATTTCGAACAAATATTTAAAACATAAATTAGCAATAAATTAACAATTATTTGTGGCCCAAAACAAGATTCAAGAATTAAATTAAAAACTAATTGGGCCCAAACCCAATATTTAAATTAAATGTTTAGCCCTAGTCTTTGCTCCAATTGGCAACCAAGCCCAAGAATAAATGGGATCCAAACACCCAAAAAATTTGAACCTATTACCAAACAAGCTAAACTATCCAAATGACCAAACGTGGACCTTCTTCTTCCTCAAGACTTTTCTTGCTAGAGTTCAACCACCAACCCGCCGGAACGAATCGCCGGTGATACTTCGGCTATGTGTGGACGCCGGCGCGACAATCACGCAGATCCAAGATCTGCTCCACCGCGCCACGCACAGATCTCACATCTGCGCTGGTTCTCGACTTGCAGATCTCAGCTTGGGCGCGCAGATCTAAGTTCTGGGCGACCGCGCCGAAGGATAGATCTCAGATCTGTTTAGGCGCACTGTTCGCGCTGGCGCACCGGTCGTGTAGATCTGAGATCAGCGCGACCACGCCGGAGGACAGATCTCAAATCTATATAGGCGCACCGGTCGCGCAGATCTGAGATTAGCGCGACCGCACCATCGCAGAGAACCATTTGCGTGATCACCGAGCAGATCCTGCGAGATTTGTACAACGGTCGCGCACCTTTGCCAGCCAGATTTCTTCTTTGTCAGTCCGATCGTCAATCATCAATCTTCAATCATTACAAAAAATTAACCAGTCCTAATTTAGGGCTCACAACTTAAATCTATTTTGCAATTAAAATTAAAACAAGACGATAGAATCGTAATCCATTGATCTTGTTACAAACTCAAAATAACAAAATACAATAAATAAGTGGGGCCACAAAATAATTGGATCATAGTTTAATATAATTTCAATTATTCAATTAACATATAAACAAATAATTTTAGACACCGTCCTACTAGAACGTGCAATTATCAGATCTAAATAACTTAAGAAACACGTGAACGATCTAGACTTCTCTGATACCACTTATTAGAAACTGGCACGAGAATTAGCTAGAAAATAAAAATTTTCTTTAATTTAATAAAACCAGGATCTTTGCTAAGCGTTCACGTATTTATTATAATTAAAATACTAATGATTTAGTATTATACCTGAATTGATAAACGATATTAATCTTGATCTGATTCACGATCTTGCTGCTTTTGATTCACAAACTTGGTGCTCCCAACGTTCAAGCCTTCTATGGTAATCTTCCAAGTCTGGATTACACCGGTGTGTGGGCACCTTTTAATTTTAATCAAAAAAACTAATTTCTGGACTGGTCAGATCAAGAAAACCAAGAAGCTAAATTTCTTCTCTTTTCTTAATTGATCGAATGAATTTATGTCACAAGCAATGTGATATAAATACGGCAAACGTTTTGATTGCAAACAACGACAAGAGTCTGATTGCATCTAAGTCTAATTAGTTTAGGATTGATTTAATTACATATGTAATCCTTGAACTTATATCACAATTACAATTAAGTTCAAAATTTTAATAGTAATTGTGATTAAGTCCAAAACTTTATAGAGCTACCACAGAGACCTGATTGGACATATATTTTCCAAGCTTCAATGATTAGATTCTGTCTAGTCGACCTAGTCCCCTCAATCTAATTATTAGTCTTTTGCTTTTTCCACTAAAGGCAAGAGACTACACTCTCGGAATATATAAAATTACAGAAGCTGTAATACTTTTCTTTGGCCTACTGTATATATAATTCATCTCTGTCTGAGATCTGATAATTAGGTATGAGTATAAATGACCGTTTTACCTTTCTAATTATTCTCATTAACTTTAAGTTATATTTTCTTCAACGGTTCTGTGAACTAATTCACAGATGTCAAAATTTAGCCGTCGCTAAACACTGAGCTCAATAAATTTATAACCATTCAACAGAAATTACTTAAGTTGGCACTCGACCTATTTTTCAGGGCGACAGTTCCCAACATGAATTCGTGTTCTCTACTTTACTCATTCTCAAACTCCCAACTCACCGAGATATTTGATCAACTAAATTGATCTCACCCATTGGTGAATCAAATAACCATCAAACTAACGAAAATATATAAACAATGTTGTCAAGAGATTTAGATGAAATACCCAGTGATCAAGTGAAATTTAATTATTTGCACAGTCATGCTATATAATTAAATTCGACACGTGGTCTGTTCAATACACTCCAAGTGTACTAGTGTCGCCATTTATTTATTTCTGCGATAAGGACAAATCGCAAACTCGAATGATTAAATAGTCAACACTACAACCTTCCGGTACAAGGCACCAACATTTATACATTAGTTGTGAACAATTTTATTGATGATTAAAATATAAGATGTGTCACACTATACTTCTCAACGCAAGTATCCAACTTATATTATCACAAGTGATCATTGTCACTTTATTTACATACTCAATACTAAATAAATACAATAATAATAAATGAAAAGAACAAACTTTTATTTATCATAAAATTGTTATTTTATTACAGCAAAAATAATACTATATGAACATACTACCCAACATAATGGTGATACAAAGTCACGTTTTATTAATAAGGAAAAATAATAATATTAACGTTTGATAATTTGGTATCTCGAAATTTTGGAATTTATTATAGAAGGAAAAAAAACGTGTAATTTATCTTAAATGGACTTGCTTCGACTGGACTGTGAAAGAGAGAAATTTATTAATTTATTGGTCTTAAATTTAATGTTCTTGTTTTACTTCAATATACTTATTTTAGAGAAAATACAAGTAAAAGTTAGAAGAAATTGACTTGCTTCGAGAGTGATAGTTTCATTTGTGTCTCATTGAAAGAAAATTAATATTATTTTGGTCTCCAAGTGAATGTTTTATTTTAATTCATTATATGGATTTAATTATTTCATAGAAAAATTAATGTAAAATTCAAATGATGTGTTTAGGATTTTAATATTTTGGGTTGAAATATTTAATAGAAAAATAATCATATAAAATATGAGAAACCTTCATTTGATAGTGTGGTAAGTTTTATCCGCGGTCACTTAAGTTTCAACGAAATTTCAATTGTGCAACTAAATTTTAATTACTTTTTTCATTGTGTTGCTTAATTTTAATTTAGTTAAATTAAAATTTAGCTACCTAATTGAGACAAATTAAAATTTAGTAACTCGATTGAAATTGTGCTAAAATTTCAACGACAACTGACGAAATTTACCTGTCAAGGGTCTATTTATTTTACAATTATAAATTATTTTTAATATGCTAAAAGAATTAATTTTTATCTAAAATTCTTGAAGATAAAAAAAATGTACATATGATCACGAGGCCATGTTTTCGAACGTACTTCTATCTTCAAAAAGTAGTCCGACGTTGTGAGTTTTTTTTTTTTATTTTTAATAGTTTTAGAGATGGCAATTTAATCTGCGCCCCGTTTTAAGGTGACTCGCCCTGGATAACCGGGTAATAGGGGCGGGTACGGGGTAGAGAAGTCTGCCACGTGGCAGCCCCGCCCCGCCCCTCCCCGTTGTAGATTTAAAAAAATAAAATCATAAACTTAAAATTTGAAAAATAAATACAGCAGAAATGAACTCTTTAAGCTCAAACCTGGGTAGCACATGTGGAGATTTTTTTTCTTTAACCACCACACCACAACATTGATATGATTCATTTTTCGTTTATTAATATATTTTAATAAATTCATCTATCCTCATTTCATCATTTGGATATCTAACCCTTCAGTAGATTCATTTCTTATTTTCTTCTTCCTCTCATTATCTTTCTCGGCAGCCGACATCTTAAGTGTGTTTCTTCATTCCTTATATCTCAGCCACATAAATCATAAATCATATTAATAAATAGCTGTTTCGCGCAGAAAGTGTATCCTTCGCTAACAATTAAAGGATTCAGACGATGTGTAAGGGACGCCAAACCTTTTGAGACAAAGTCCCAACAAGGGGTGTTTGATTTATGAAGATTACAATAGTGACAAAGGATGAAAAAGCAAAACGAAATGCCTCCAAGGGGCACAAGCACACTAGAATTCATTGTAAAGAAATATTTAAGACTAAATGGAATGAAATTACATTTCTCTGTTTTTTGAGAGTTGTCTTCTTTTTTTTTTTGTCATTCAATCTCCTTTCTTTTATACCTTGCCAAACGGTTTTACCACACGTCTTCCTTCATTCTTGCATAAAAACTTCTCATCGCCCAGTTTCTTCCTTATCGCCCAGCAACCGCCTCGTCGCCCAATAACTGCCCATTTCTTCCATAATGATTCTAACTGTTTGTAACTCCCCATGATGATCCAACTTCTTGTAACTCCTTCATGATAATCCAAGTTTGTAACTCCTCCACGATAATTCAAGTTTGTAACTCCTGACAACGTGGGAACAATGATGAGAAAAAATGAGAAAAACTACTTATGAACAGTTACTCTTATGCGGTGATTGACCGTTCTAATCGCCCAACGCCCTGAGCGTTTCTGATCTGGGCGATGTCCATTTTGGGCCCTACCTGGCTTGGACAATTTCTATTGGGCCTATATACAAATTTATTTGGGCATCCATTGGGCCTGGCCGGCATATTTTCTAGGCCCATATGCTTGGGTACTTTTTTATGGGCCTATATATACAATTTTTCTTAAGTCTCTTTTTAGGCCCTTGTTATTTCATATGTCAACAGTTACCCCCCAATATGGCTTAATTAACATAATTGCTTATTAATTAGCCATATTCACTTGGTGGCGTTTCATCTTCTGAAAAAGTGTTTGGCGGCTTAATTCCGAAATCCCAAGAGCACGATTTATATAAACCCCAAAAAAGGCGCCATTACCAATGACCACGTCCAGCCCCATCACATCGCTGTCCCTTTTCTCCCTCTATAAAAGGGCACTATTCATTCATCTTTCCTTTAACTCTCGCTTACCTTCCCAAACTGATCATCTCTCTTGCAATCTTCTTGTCCATTCGCTGAAATCATGTCGACGTCCAAAGCTTCTTTGAGTAATAGCATTACCTTCGAGGATTTCCAGGACCTCCTAACTAAACCTTATATAAACCCATCGAATCTTCTACCCTCTAGGCCTGATAAGAACGAGTTTTATTTGGGCCCGTCGTTCAGGGATGCAGACTCCATTGGGCGACTGGCCACGGCCCAATTATTTCCTTGCACCCAAGAACCTCCTTTCTTGGACCCATTCTCGTTGAAGCCAATCCGCGAGAAAAGCATTCGCACCTGGCCTAAATCGGATACCACTTTCCGTCTTTGGCATGCGCGTATGATGAAGCATGCTCCCACGAAGGCTCTTTTTGATCGTGCTAGGATTTCTGATCTTTTAGAAATTGCCACACGTCCCCCTCTCTATGACTCAGTTCTTTTCCCAATCGCTCTAAGCTTCTGGTCTTCCGAGTATAATACCTTCATTTTTCTTCTTGGCCCAATGTCAATTACTCTAAGGGACGTTGGTGCTTTGGTCAATCTTCCTCCTCTGGGCGATACCATTTCTCCTGCCATACTGATATCCTCCCTAGCCCCAAAGTTTGAAAAGAGGTATACGGACTCCTATTCAAGCATGCAAGAACTTTATGACAACACGGGCAAAGATCCCACTCATGCAGAGCGTGTAGCCTTCCTTCAAGTTTGGCTGTGTAGGTACATTCTTTGTGTTCCCAGTCTTAAACCTTACATGGCCTATCTGCCCATCGCTCATGAGTTGGCTCTTGGTAGGTCTTTAAACCTCTGTTCTCTGTTTCTGGCCGCCTTCTATAGAGGTATGGCCTACCTTCAATATCAACTTAGGACCAATGCTTCTCCTACTGGAAGTGGGCCTCTTTGGCTCGCTCAATTTTGGTTGAGAGCATATTTTCCACAACTTGGTGTTCCTTCAATTTCTCCTAGGTCTGTGAGTTGCTACGGGCTAGTTATTAACCAATTAGCTCCCGTTGATATGTCTAACCGAGACGTCTTTACATTCTTTTACAATTTAAACTCAATTCCCTATTTCTTTCCTTTTTCCATTCATCAAGTCCCAGTCTACGTCCAACCCCCTCTTACTTTGAACGAGGTGAGTAATGTCTTGCCCGTTTGGGTCCAATACTTGACTGGGCGAGAATTGTTTCATGACATTCTTACGGGCACCAATGCCAAGGCTGGGGTTGAGGTCTATGCTCCCCAGTTCTTTGCCCGACAGCTTGGTTTTGGCCAAACTTGGCCGCTTTCTCCTTGTTACTCAAAGAATTTTCAAGAACGCTTCCATACCATCACCAAAGTAGAAGCCCATGCTATAGATGAGCGTAATGCTTCCCTGATGAATGGGTTCTCTTTGGCTCCTTTCAATCCCACTTTGGCAGTTCATCCTCTTTTTGAACAGTTTTGGCCTTCGGTGAAACGTAGATTCTTCACTACTAATGTCAACCATGCATTCCACATACTTGAGGGGTCAGGGTCTTCTAGAACTTCCATCTCTTCTACTCCAATTCCTATCCCTGCTGTGCCCATATCTGTTAAACAACCTGCTCCTTCATCTTCTCCTACAAAGCCTTCGACAGTGCGTACTAGACGTTCAACTGCCCTTTCTATCCAATCCAGTTCTCCTCCCGCCCAAACTGGAGTTGCGAGAAGTGCATCCAGTCGTAAACGGCCTGCATTGGACCCATAAGATCAGCCCGTTGATGAAAGTGATGATGATGATGATGCTCCTCCTATGACCAGGAGAAAGGTAATATGATTTCCCCTCATTTAAAGAACACTTTGGTATAAATATTGATATTCTCTTTGTATTCTGAATCAGAAGGGGGTCCCTTCTCCTTTGAAAGATTCTACGCCACCCGACCCTTCAATTCTTCGATCCTCCGAGCCATCCATAGAAGTGGACTTGCCTAAACAGGGATTTGGAGACCCAGCTGCTTCAATCGCCCAGTCAGTTGAAGAATCTCCATCATTCCAGGGCGTTTCCCCTCCAGGTATAGAACCGGATGGTAATATGTGCTTATAATTATAACATTTTCCCAATTCTACCATTTGACATGGCTAAACACTTATCATCATTCATCCTTTTGCAGAAAGACCAATTGACTTGCCGGTTGTACAAGAGCCAGCACGTTTGGATAAGGGTGAATCCTCACAGGCAGTCAAATCGCCCAGTGGCACACTTCCCCCTTCTTCCTCCAAGACCACTGATGAGGTAATCTTTCTTTCGATTTCCTTTACTTTGCTTATTTCCAAAAAGACACTAAGTAATCGTTTTTTACCTTTACAGGGTGCTGATACCATCTTGCGCTCTATTCAGGACCTGTTTACTTCATGGGAACAAGTGAAGGCTAGTCAGGCCGCTCGTTCGTCTTCGGCCAGTCGTCCTTCTTCTGCCTCTGGTGCTTTTTCCATGGAAAACATGAACATCCTAAAGCAGGCAGTACTTGAATACACTTCCTTCATGGACATGGATATCTCACATGCCAGTGCTGCCAATCATCGGGATAAATTTGAGCATTTAAGCCACCAAATGGCTCAAGCACTTGACCTTCCTTCGCTCAAACTCCCCACAGATCTCAAATTATCTTTGAAAGTCATTCATCAGGAGATAAGTGCATTGCTGGCCAAGAATGTGGAGCTCAAAGCCAAGAAGACTCAATATGTCGAAGCTATGACCGAAAAGGACTCCCTTCACCAGGAAATCGATCAAGCCAAGAACAATTTGAACGAGATTTCTTCCGAGGTCATGGTTGAAGACTCCTTGATGATGAGTTTGGCTGCTCAAATGAAAGAAATCCAAGAAATGATGGACGACTGTAAGGCTAGGCTGGCAGCCAAAAGGCGCACTGCTTCACAGGAAGTTGAACGGGCTAAATCCTTACTTGAGCGTTATTCAGGTTTAGAAGTGGACGATGGGATTATGGATGAATTATCTGCCGCTTCTGTTCAACAGCGCGATGAGTGGGAGAAACTTAGAGAGCAAATGCGCTCTATTTGGGGTAGGATGTAGTTAGGATTTTAAGGTTTTAAGGACAACTTTTGTTTTATCCAATTTCCTTTTTGCAATGGTAGCCACTTATGGCAACCAAATTATCTGATGAAATGAATGGCTTTATTCGTTTATAAAATTGTGTCCCTTAATGTTTAAACCTCTAATCGTTCAAAATCCCAAACTGACGGAACGTATTTCTTTAAATATTTGCCATTAATAGATCTCTTGTGTCTCGTACCATCCAAATTTTCTAAATTATATGCCCCATTTGGCAACACCTCTTTAACTCTGTATGGCCCTTCCCAATTTGGTGACCATTTCCCAAACTTTGGATTACTACTATCCAATGGGAGTATTGTTTTCCATACCAAATCCTTCGTGCTAAAACATTTGGCTATAACCCTTTTATTATAATATGAAGCCACTTGTCTTTTTTGAATTTGCAACCTATCCAAAACGCTCAACTTTAGTTCATCCAATTCTAATAAATTTTGAACGAGTAGTTCAGTATGCTCATTTTCATCTATGCTATTTTGCAAACGTACTCTGATCGATTGCACATTAATTTCCATGGGCAGCACGGCTTCTTGCCCATAAGTTAACTGGAAAGGAGTTACTTTAGTGCTAGATCATGGAGAAGTTCTATAGGCCCATAACGCTCTATTCAAGCACTCATGCCAATTTCTAGCATTTTCGCCTATCATTTTCCTTATGATACTCTTTAAAACCTTATTTGACGATTCAGCTTGGCCGTTGGATTGGGCATAATAAGGTGTAGAGTTTGCCAACTTGATTCCAAACTCGCTCAGAAATTCTTTCACTTGACTCCCATTCAAAGAAGTTCCATGATCCATCACTACAGTTTGAGGTATCCCAAATCTATATACGATGTGATCACGAATGAACTCTATGACACTTCCTTGGAAAATTTCTTTTAAAGGTATTGCTTCTACCCATTTAGTGAAAAAATCCGTAGCGACTATTACAAAAGTGTGTTGTTTGAACGATGGTGGGTAAATCTTTCCTATCAGGTCTATCGCCCAACACTTGAAGGGCCATGGTTTAATAATAGGTACCATTTCCCTTGCTGGCACTCTTTGGACTGGGCCATGTTTTTGACACTCCAAGCAACGTTTAGCATACTGCATGCATAATTCGCCCATTTTAGGCCAGTAATACCCACTCCTGATGATCAACCATCTCATCTTTTGGCCGGCTTGATGTGCTCTACACACTCCTTCATGCACTTCGGCCATAACCACTTTAGCTTCTTGCAAACTTATGCACTTCAAAAGTATACCATCTGAGCGTTTCTTATATAATTCTCCCTCGACCAGCAAATAGTTCAGTGAACGTAATTTTAACTTCCTATCGCTCTTCTTATTGGGTTCTTCCAGGAATTTTTGTATTTCTTCTCTCCAATCCAATGCGTCTCCATTTTGTATACAATGCACATTAAATTCCTTCGCCTTTCGTTGAACTACATGCAATATCGTTCCGTACTCGCATGTAGAATTGTCTTCTAACATTTTTGAATAGCCTGATGCCATTTGGGCCAGTTCATTTGCCAAATCGTTATACATCCTATTAACGTGTTGAAGCTCCACTTGGTCGAACTCGTCCAAGAGCTCTTGAGCCATGTCATATTGACTTATGACAGAATCACTTTGGCATTTGAACTCGCCACTCAATTGATAAATTATTAGTTGAGAATCACCTCTGACAATCACATTTTTCATCCCCAAATCTAATAATAATTCTAAACCGACAATCAAAGCTTCGTATTCGGCTTGATTATTAGTGCACATTTCAGTCAGGGCGAAAGCAAACTTGTAACGAACCCCTACTCCTGCACCTCTAGCAGTTTTTGAGCCGTCAAAGTATAAAATTCAGGGTTTTAGCTCGAGTGAATTGACTTCTAGTTCAATTTCTTTAGGCACGTCCAAGCATGGATGATCGGCCAAAAAGTTAGCCAATGCTTAATTTTTGACCGCCTTTTGTGGTATGAACTGTATTTCAAATTCTGATAGTGCCAAAGTTCAAAGACCAATCCTTTGATGTAAAACAGGACGAGAGAACATGTACTTAACTAAATTTACTTTAGAAATTAAGTAAATAGTTACAGGCCACAAGTAAGCCCTTAATTTAGTACATGTAAAATACAAAGCAAGACATAATTTTTCAATAGCAGAATAATTACATTCGCATGCAGTTAGTCGTCTACTAAGATAATATATCGCCCTTTCTTCTCCATACTGGTCGTCCTGGGCGACTAGTCCAGCTATTGATTCCTGCTCGGCCGATATATAAACTTTCATTGGCCGCCCTTGGATAGGTGAAACTAACACTGGTGGATTTGATAGATATGTCTTCAGGCTATGAAAAGCCTCTTGATGCTCTTCATTCCAGACAAAGTCGTCCTGATTTTTCAACTTCAAAAGAGGCGAGAAAGTTTTCGTTCGCCCTGCACAATTAGAGATAAAACGTCGTAAGAAGTTCACTTGCCCAAGGAATCTTTGCAATTCCTTTTTGTTCTTAGGTGGTTTAGCCTCTAAAATGGCTTTTGCTTTATTTTTATCGAGCTCAATTCCTCTTTCATGCACTAGGAATCCTAGGAAATTTCCTGCATTAACGCCAAACGCACACTTCAATGGATTCAATTTTAATTTATACTGTCTCATCCGTTCAAATGAACGTTTCAATTGTTGGAAATGGTTTTCTTCTTTCAGTGATTTAACCACTATATCATCAACATAAACTTCGACGAATTCTCCTATCATGTCATGAAAAATTAGATTCATTGCCCTTTGATAAGTGGCTCCTGCATTTTTCAAACCAAAAGGCATGACCACCCACTCAAAACATCCTAGAGCACATGGGCATCTGAATGCGGTTTTGTGTATATCTTCTTCAGCTATATAAATTTGGTTGTATCCTGAATATCCATCCATAAAGGAGTACATTACATGTCCGACAGTAGAATCTACTAAGGAATCTACCGTTGGCATTGGATATTCATCTTTGGGCGTTGCCAAGTTCAAATTTCTGAAATCTATGCAAACCCTAATACTACCATTTTTCTTTGATACGGCACAATATTAGACAACTATTCAACATATCTGGCCGTCCTGATAAAACCTGCCTTTAACAATCGTTCTATTTCTTTCTTTACTTCGGGCAATACATTAGGAGCAAAACGTCTGGGGGGCTGCTTATGCGGTTTAAAGTGTGACTTAGTTGGCAACCTATGTTCTACCAAATTTTTATCTAAACCAGGCATGTGTTCATATTCCCAAGCGAAACAATCTATGTATTCTTTTAACAAAGCAATTAATTGGTCACTTACCTCTTTGCTAAGCATCTGACTTATAAACGTTGGGCGATCTTCTCGTTCATCTCCAATATTTACTTTCACCAAAGGGTCTTGTGCTGGAGCGTGCCCGGTCTTCATAACTCCTATCACATCATCGTCCAAGTTCCTTGCAGTGATGTCTTCTGCATCCAAACAATCCACCTTATTCACTTCTCGGCCAATATTCTGTTCTAACTCGAACACTGCTAATTTGTCTCTTAAAATTTTCAAAGCCGTTTTCTTTTTTACTTCTCCTTCGTACCTTTTCTCGAAAGCCATCGACTTGGCTTCGACATCCTGAAGGCTAGACACCTTCTTCATCATTTATTGAATGTCTTTTTTGCCAATCATTGGCTCTTCAATGGCCACTATGTTTGGCCTCATTTGATCGAACATTTCAGTAAATGCATCTACTGATAATGGCTCCTCACTCTGCGCGATGATTCGAGTTTCTTCACCATCTTGGACTACTCTCACAGGCCCGTAATTTCCCTCATACATAAACTTCTCGATCGAGTTCGCTTCTACAACAAAAGGTCTATGATCTGCTTGCACCACTTCGGCCTCATCTTTATTATTCCAAAAAACTAGACATTGATGGAGTGACGAAGGTATACAACAATTCCCATGAATCCAATCTCTTCCTAACAACACATTGTAGCTAGTCGGCCCGTCTATTACAAAGAATACTGTGGTTTTGGTAATAGTTCCTACCGTGACGTCCAAAGGCATTACTCCTTTGGCCGAAGTCGCCCCACCATTGAAACTCGTAAGAATAACTTCAGTAGGGATCAAATCACTCTCCGTCTTTGCAAATTTCTTTATCATTCTGGATGGAATGGTGTTAATAGCGGCCCCATTATCGATGAGAACTTTGGCTACAGGGATGCCATTGACTAGAGCCTTTACATATAATGGTCTCAAATGTTTGGTTAAATTGGCCGTTGGCTTCTTAAAGATGACCTTTTCGGTTGCCTCTATCTCCACTTCTTGTCTCCCATCATCCTCTGGATCAAATTGCTGTGTCAAGTTTACGTGCAACATTTTGCACTGATCTTCCATGCCGGGCTCTTGAGTTTCTATGTCGCTCACTTCCTCCCAACCTGTAGGGGGTGGCAATATCATTGGAGGTGGTCTATACTTTTCAGAGCGTGGTACCCTCATTTTCCTCTTGGGCGTCCCGTATAACACGTAATCATCAAAAGATCGCCCAGATGGCTCGCCCAACAAATCTACTTCTCGGACACCTTCTTGATACAGCTGTTTTAGCAAATTATTATATGAAACTCCTCTCTTTCTTCTTTCTGATTCTAAGTCAATCTCTTCTTCCACATCGGTCAAGCCATCATCTTCTTCTTCTCCTCCACAGATATCTCCAGAGGTCTGCCCGATTTCTCCCTTACATTCCAACGTGCATGCTTCCTCTCCCTCATCGTCTTGTGGCCCCTCATCACCTTTGCTTTTAAACTCATTGGCAAGAAAATAATTATTGGCCAATATTGGGGGTAAAGAACCAAACTGAATGGTGATGGATTATCCAGGATCATCTTCATCTTCGTCTTCGTTACGTCTCTCAAATTTCGACCTACCAGAAGAATCTTCTGGCAATTCTTCTGTTGAATCGTTCACATTATGTTCTTTCTCATCTTCGAGGTTTTCTTTAGCAACAGTGTTGGAGAAATTGGGCAATTTGGGACGTATCACTTCTTGTTGCTGCCTCATCATTCGTCCATAATTTCTCTGATGACGTCTTTGCTGTGTCCTAGTCATTTGATCAAAGGGTATCACCCTTCCCGCACTGTATTGGAATGAGTGCCATACATTCGATCGATGGGGCTGTGGCCTGAACGTTCTATTGTTGAGCATCGGCCTGCCATTGTAAATCGGCCTGCCATTATACATCGGTCTGACCTGTCTTTCAAAAGGAGGCCGTGATACCTTTTGTCCTTGAATAGGTTGGAAATCTTGGGTAACATTTGGATGATTGTGACGCCCCCATACTTCCATTTTTTCCTCATCTTCACCCATTTCTCTGCTACATCTAGCACACAACACTTTTTTGTTCCTTTCAACTTCTTTACCTTTGAGACGTTCGAACACGCTGGGATGCTGTCCAAGATCTTCGTCTCCATTATCGACTACCAATTTGAATTTAGGTAAACCACTTTTGAAACCTGCTGACAACATATTGACTCCTAGTGGCCGCGGAAAAGGATTCTCATCCACTGCCATCTTCTTTTTAGCTTCAAAAGTGATTCGCCCTGATTCGATGGCATCCTGTAATACATGACGGAAAACCAAACAATTATTAGTTGTATGAGACCATGCATTATGCCACTTACAATATTTTTTATCCTTAACTTGCTCAGGATTTGGCAATTTGTGCTTATCGCTCAGTTTTATTTGCTTGTCTTTATACAATCTATCAAATATAGTATCTGCTTTGGTTATATCGAACGAAAACGTTCTAGCCTTCTTGCTTGTATCTCTTAGAGGCTCGTTTTTCGTCGTCATCCCTGAGCTAATTATTAACGGACATTCATAAGCATCTCCTTTAATCAATTCGGCCAGACATATTTCGGTTTGATCATAATACTCATCTATAATATGAACGTCGAAGTTTGGATCTCTATAGTAAGTCCCTTTACTAGAATTTTTCATTTGTTCTTCTTCCCTTATCAAACGCTCATACCTAATTACATTGGCCGTTAATTGGAAGAGATCAGGAAACTCCCTATCCTGAAATTTCTTTTTCAAGTCGAAACTTAAACAACTCTGAGCGATCTTAACAAACTCTTTTTCAGGTAAGGGCACGAAGCACTTACTCCTAGCAGTCTTAAATCTTTGAAGGAAAACTTCTGCCCATTCAGTTGGCATTTGACGTAAATTCGCCAAATCGGCCAAGGTGACTTCAGATTCAGTTTTATAGAATTGGGCGTGGAACAATTGCTCTAATTGTTGCCATGTATGAACAGAGTTTGCTGGTAAATTAATGAACCATGAAAAGGCTACCCCTGTTAGCGAACTAGGAAACAACCTTATTTTATGATAATCACTTACTTCACCACATTGCAGTGTAAATCGCCCTACATGTTCCAATGTTGAGACCTCTCCTAAACCTGTGAATAGTAAAAATTCTGGCACTTTATATCCCCTAGGCCACGGATAGGCTTGGTCTATCCAATCGGGGTATGGCTTCCTATAGGTCGGCCTAATGAAAGGACGCATTCCAAAAGCCATCTGATCTTGCATTATCTCGGTGATTTGGTTTCTTAAGGCCATGTTTGGGTCGTACGGGACTCCTATAGGTTGATTCACAGGTGGAATCATTTGAGGTCTATTGTTTAACCCTGGATTTGTGGCCAAATTACCATTATTCAAGGTATTATTGCCATTTACTTGGACACTTGCCCCTTCGCTAACACGTGTTGCGTTTTGTCCTATATTTGGCAAATTTTCTCTTGCATTCGGGCTACCCCCCAAGTTGGACGATCCCACATTATGACCACTCAAATTGGCCATGCCGCCTCCACCCACATTTGACGTCGATGGTATAAAAGGCATTTCTATTCCCTGACTAGGATTCATAGGGTTCATTGTCGGTGAATTGTGCCCCACAACCGTCATAGCTTGGAAATGATTCCCTATATTTGGCATATTTGGTTGACATGTCTGGCCTACTAACCTAGTTATAAGTTCATTTAAAGTGCTTAATTGTTTGGCCATGTTGTCATAATGCACATTTTCAGTTTGAACAAATTTTTCCATATCATGAACATTTTGCAAGCTTACTTGTCCCACGACATCTTGTGTGAGTTCACCAAGTAATGCGCGCATGGTTCGTGGACTCAATTCCGTCATTGGCTCATAACGGCTTTGATTTTGTCCCTCTGTTGCTGGTGTATTTTGCTGCTCTTCATATCGCTCTATCACGGATTGAATTCGCTGGCTTGCTGGTTCCTTATCTGGGTTCTTATGAGGCATATTGTTCCACCCTCTTGTATCTTCTAACACCAAAAATTGTCCCACTGGGCGTGCCAAATTGTTTCGTGCAGAAAGTGTATCATTCGCTAACAATTAAAGGATTCAGACGATGTGTAAGGGACACCAAACCTTTTGAGACAAAGTCCCAACAAGAGGTGTTTGATTTATGAAGATTACAATAGTGACAAAGGATGAAAAAGCAAAACGAAATGCCTCCAAGGGGCACAAGCACACTAGAATTCACTGTAAAGAAATATTTAAGACTAAATGGAATGAAATTACATTTCTCTGTTTTTTGAGAGTTGTCTTTTTTTTTTTTTTTTTTTGTCATTCAATCTCCTTTCTTTTATACCTTGCCAAACGGTTTTACCACACGTCTTCCTTCATTCTTGCATAAAAACTTCTCATCGCCCAGTTTCTTCCTTATCGCCCAGCAACCACCTCGTCGCCCAATAACTGCCCATTTCTTCCATAATGATTCTAACTGTTTGTAACTCCCCATGATGATCCAACTTCTTGTAACTCCTTCATGATAATCCAAGTTTGTAACTCCTCCACGATAATTCAAGTTTGTAACTCCTGACAACGTGGGAACAATGATGAGAAAAAATGAGAAAAACTACTTATGAACAATTACTCTTATGCGGTGATTGACCGTTCTAATCGCCCAACGCCCTGGACGTTTTTGATCTGGGCGATGTCCATTTTGGGCCCTACCTGGCTTGGACAATTTCCATTGGGCTTATATACAAATTTATTTGGGCATCCATTGGGCCTGGCCGGCATATTTTCTAGGCCCATATGCTTGGGTACTTTTTTATGGGCCTATATATACAATTTTTCTTAAGTCTCTTTTTAGGCCCTTGTTATTTCATATGTCAACAATAGCAAAAGTGAATCATTTGAACCAGCGACCTCCTTCTAAACGATTCCGAACCGCTGCCGCTGCCTTCGATTTACCACCACTAGTCTCATGAAGTAGAAGCAGTGAATCTGAGTTTTAACTTTGAATAATCAAACCTATTGCCTATAAATTCAGTAAGTACTCAGTTGTCCCTTCCAACATAATTTTTTTAAAAAAAAAATAAAAAATATATATATATATATATAGTAGGGATAGTGGCAGGGCAGTGGAGGCATCCCGCCTCGCCAAGCCCCGCCAATTGGCGGGGCGGGGCGGGCGGGACTCACTTTGGGCCCGCCCCATTGCCATCCCTAAATGGTTTTGAATCGTACCGTTTATGAAATATTGAAAAAATCAGTGATTGTTAGTTTTTTAGAGTAATAGTTTTGGGGGTTTAAAAACTACCCAAAAATGGTGTAGTATAAATTGGAGCGTATTTTTCAATTCTTTAAATCGGTGGATTTTGACCGTTTTTCAAATTATCTTTCAATTTTATATTTTTTAAAATAATTATTTTTAAATTTACCCTAAACCTGAAAATCAAAGTATCCAAGGAAAAATAGTTGTTACAATATTATTTTAAAAGGAAATGTCAAGAGTTTAGTGAGATGAAGTCGTCTTCCCTACTTTTAGCTACTCGTTTGTTAGGATATGATATCATATTGTTTTTGTTATTTTTCCTTACTTTTTCTTTCACTTAGGCTGTGTTTGATTGTAAAAAAATTTACATGAAAGAAGTCTTTTTTCTACCTATTTTTCAACTGATATGTTTGGTAGACATTATTTTCTAAAAAGTATTTTCCTACCTATTTTTCAACTACATGTTTGATTGCTACTTTTTTTTTCCAAGTAAAACTTTTTCTCATTTTCAAATAAATGGCCACATTTTTCTTGTTTTCAAGGAAAATATTTTCTTAGGAGGAAATGATATTTTATTTTTCAGGTAAAATTTGTCTTCTAAATTAATATTTTTCAATTAACAATTTCTTGACAATTCAATTCTCTAGAATTTATTTTCTTTCCACCCAAATTTTTACTTGCAATCAAATGCACCCTTAAAAGCTTACAGAGAATTTGTTTATTTTGTCATTAGTTTTATAATGGTAAGTGTTAGTCTTCGTTTAAATTTTATTTTAAAGATTTTAATTTTAATTATTATTATAACAACAACTATTTTAAGTATTTAATAAACTTATTTAACAATAAATTTTGATAAGTAATAAAATAATAATTTCTCAAATTCTACTTTTAAATTCTTCTATTATCCATCATTAAAATATCAATTTTAACCCTCATGAAAAAAATATTTTAATTAAAAAATATTTTAATTAATTTTATGTCATATATTTGGTTTTACTTCTATTTGAATTTTATTTGAGTTTTAATAAATATTATTATTTATCTTTTAAAATAACTACGATAAATATATTGCCTTAGATATTTAATAATAATATATGTTATAAAAGTATGAATACATATTATAATATAATACTACCAATGATAATAATGGTATTTCAGTAAATATATATATGTACAACAATAAAACACTTTTATTTATCAAATGCTCAAATGATGATTTTAAACATACATAAATTTCATAATAGAAATTTACTTAACAATTAACTAATTCTTCCATAACCAATTCTTTCTTTAAGATAGCTAAAATTGATTTTCTTTAAATGTACAGAAATACCAAATCAAGCTAGGGATGGCAACATGCTGAGATCGGCCCTTATAAGGATGAGCAAAGCTTGAGTTTGACTTGTCCCCAAAAAATGAGCCTGGACAGGCCCATGGCTCGTGGGCTTCACCGGTCGAGCCGGCTTGCCTGTGAGCTCGGCTATGGACTTCAAAAAATTAAAATGAAATAAGATATGATAAGTTTGACGGGTTAATTATATCATATACCATCACACTTTATGCTATGTTTCATTTATGACACCATATTTTAATTCATTTTATTTATACCACAAAACTTGAAAATTACTTTCAGTTAAACTATTTCGTTAATCAGCCGTTCATTGTGTGACAAATTCTAACATGGCAATAACATGTCGTTAAATAGCTGATGTATCTCGCTACATGTGAAATTGTTGTCCAAGTGTATAAAGTTTGAAATAAAAAATACGTTTTTCACATCACTTAAAACGACTTTGACTGAGGGTTGTTATTCATCAATTCTTAATTTTCTCAAAGTCAAATCAGCTTTTTCATTTCCAAATTTTCCAAAACCCGAAGATACATCAGCTATTTAATGGTCCGTTAATGCCACATCATAATTTGTCACACAATGAACGGCTAATTAATAAAGTGGTTTAACTGAAAGTAATTTTTAAGTTCAGTAGTATAAATGAAACGAATTAAAGTATGGTGGTATAACTGCCACATCTTTTTTTTTTTTTTTTTTTTTTTTCCCTAGGCTTCTGACAAGCTACTTTTAGCGTAAGCAGAATTAAAATTGTACACAAACTAGTTGTTACGTGTACAATTTTTTATAAAACTTAAAATTTCAAAGTAAGAAAAAATAAATAAATTCACACAAACTATACTTACAGATTATGTAGCTGGCTCTTGAAGTTCTTTGACTAATATGATATCTACTTTATCTTGGATTCGAAGTTCTGCATCCTTTCAATCTTTTAGACACATTAAACTCTTTAATATGTATAGTTTAAGTATTAACCTCAAATCATTTAGAACCCTACCACCTGCACTAAAAGCAGTCTCCGATGTTACAGGTGATACTGGAGGTGTTAATAGATCGCATGCTATAATAGAAATAATTGGGTATTGTTGCTCATTTTGTCTCTACCACCTAAGTATATCAAAAATATTTCTTTCTTATTCATCTAACATATTAAGCACATGTTTGCCACTACTTAAATTATAATTTCAACTGGTCAAAATAGTTAAACATACTTTTTATCTACACATTTCATAGGACCCACAACTTACAACTCATTTTTATCCACACTCACCTACAACTCATAATATAAGCACTTAAAATATAATTTTAACACTACCAAACATATGCTAAGTATGTTGTGACCATAATATCTAGCTAATTCTAAAGGTACGTCTCTATTACTTATTTCTATATTCATAGCACGGAAAAGCGAAGAAAAAGAACTAGCTTGTTGAATTCTCCTAATTGAACTAAGGAAACTTCAATAATTGTTATCGTCAATTGATGATCAAGAAGATATTGGTATATGAAGTCTTCTAAATACTTCGTATATTTCACATAATATTTTTTTAGATTACCATACATTATTGGATTCCCGTATATTAGAAATAGCCGACACAATATGTTTTATATCTTCTAAATTGGCTCTATGGTCCATAATTGTCGCTAACAGAAACAACATATGCAATTCTTTCCAATATTTTCTAAACTTCATCTCCATTGCTATTACAATATCAAAAAAAATTGGAAATATCTTATACCTATTAAAATTATTAGCAATAGAATAAAAATTATTTAGAAATAATGGACTGGTAGGATAATATATGCCAGCACATGCATTTGTGGTGTCGAAAAAAACTTATAAAATTTTTCTCGCATTGGATGAGATATTCCAATCATATGTTCGCAAATTATAATCTGGACCTTGTGAGTGTCGACCACTATAATAGGAAACTATACAGTTTTCGTAACCTTCACATAATTGAAGTATTAAATAAATAGAGTTTCATCTATTGAATACATATGTACATAAACATTTAGTTTGAAGAGAATTTTCTACATATAATTTATCAAATACATGTTTTCAAACAGGTGAGACAATAATATAATTTAATATAATTTATGGCATACCTAATTTTTTCTAATTGGGGGCTTATAAATTTTAAACTATTTTGGATAATTAAATTAAAAATGTGACATACACAACGAACATTGAATAAAATTCCACCAAATGCATATTTAATTATTTCATTAATCTTTCTATTACTATATTATTTAGGCATAGTATTATCAAATGTGAAACTACGAATTCTAGATTAGCAATTAAATTTTTTAATAATATTCATTAAACAAGTAAAAATTTATATTCCATTATGATGGCAGTCAATTATTTTAAAATCAATTATTTTTTATGCACAATCTATTGTTTATCAATATAATGTAAAGTGGTAGCAATATATCATTTATGATTTTTACCAGGCCATAACTACAAAGTAAAAGATACAACACTAGGATATTTGCTTAAATCAAGTATTATGCTTTTGTTCTTTGTATTATATAAAGCAATAATATCAGCACGAAGAGTATTTCAAAAAAAAAAAAAAAAAGTAGTTTGGTTGAAGATATCTTTTGTACGAACTCGGTGAAGTGAGGACAAACTCACCACTCGCCACCAACTGAGTCATGACTTACCGGCACATGTTCTCTTGCGACTACACCCAGTTAAGATTTGGCCACTCGGAGATCCGAACTGAAGTTGAGCTTAATTGTTATCAACTCTCTTGTATTTTTGCATACACTTTGGATAACATCAGTTTAGATGGTGTTACCACACGATTCTGATATGGGTCTCCACGTCAACAAGGGCCCCATCTAGGCCTTTGTCAGGGCCCCATTCGAGACCCATCAAGAACCTCAGCTAGGCCTTGCTTGGGCCTCGGAAGTTCTGATAAAGCGCCCCGGAAGCCCATCGGATGCCTTGGCCTTCTGCAGCCAGAATTTCGTGGGGCTCAGGGAGGGCCTTGACACTCACGGCCGACCCATAGGGCCTCGCGAGGCTTAGTATTAATTATAACTAGCAGACAGCATGATATGCCAGAATGACCAGAGAAGTAATTAAAGAAAGATTGCGTTGATTTGGCGCACGGATCCTCACAAGGAAACCGAATCATAATCTCTTAAAATCATGCAACGTGATAAGCTCAGATAAGGAAGGTAATCTTGGAGATTGCCTTGACAAGGAGTGATCCCTATCCCATAAGGAAGGGGGATCCGATTGGGTACCTGATTGATTTGTTACCTAAATCAATCAGGACTCTTGAGCTATAAATACGACGTCTCCGGTTGTTCCAAGGTACGCACTCTTTTATGCTTAAGAATCTTACCCTAATCTCTGCTCAAATCTCTGCCTGCTTGTCTCTCCTACACCCAATTACTTACCCCCCCCCCGTGTATTATTACTATATACTGACAGTTGACTAGATCGTCGAAGTGCCAACGATCGCCGGACCTTTTTTCTCCAGAGATCTTAGTGCCTAACGGTCGTCCAAGTGTGCAGGTAATATACAGATTGGCAGAGGAGTGACTGGAAATCTGTTGACACGTGGACGCTGCGGGTTCCGACGTCAACAAATGGCTTGTGTCACCACCCATTTGTCATGAAAATTTTTGTTTATAATATATACATACACATTGTCTTGAAGTCTGGTTGTCCTTCTACTGTTGTACCAGTTTGCACTAATTTGAAATTATCCCAACACCAAGCCCTTTATTTTGCGGCTCTTCATTTAGTACTCGACTCAGTTGTTGTATGAGTGTTGGTCATTTTTAACTTTTCACCGATATCATCCAAATCAATGGTATCAGTACTCCCAATCCCATAATCATTACCAAATTCAGGAATTGGAATATTATTTAGCCTACTGAAATCATTATCAATTTGGTGGACGACACTTCCTTGTGTGTAATGATCCATGTAAAAAGTAGAAATTTAAAATGTAATGAATAGAAGAAATCACTAAAATAAGTAAAATTAACTGTAAATTGTATAATAAAAAACTTATATTGAAAATATAATATTTTCAGATTAAAAAGTTGAGAGTTGTGAATTTGTGATGAATTTGGAAGTTGATGAGTTTTTTTTATAGAAACAAATAAATATAGTTGTTAAAAAAATCAGGGACTAAAACGATCACTTTTTTGACCATTAGAGTGACCCATAACGGTCACTTTATGATCGTTTCAGACCCCAACTTTTTAAAAAAGCTGGGGTTTTGCCCACGAGCCACAAGCCTGGTCGATGAGCTAAGATATGGGTCGGCCCTTGGACCGGCCCACGAGCTGGACCAACGTGTTGGCCTGTATTTTTCAAGGGACCTTAGCTTGGGCTCGTCTTAGGTCGAGCTTTTATGGATCGAGCCGTTGAGCCTATGGGCTGCTCGACCCAATTTTCATCCTTAAATCAATCCTTAGATAAGTCTTCATATAAGACTTGTATTTTTTTGACTAAAAGCGAAGAATAACTTAGTGAGTGTATTGCTTTTGCTATTAGAGCTCTGGCATGGAACTGTAGGATCGAATGGCAAAGCTCGAAGAAATTGTAGCAGCTCTTGTCCACAATCAGAATGAAATGTCACACCAAATTACTGAGGAGATAGAGAAGCTTTGTTATCACGATTCTGGGAAGGGTAGAGAAGAAGGTAAATAGTCTACTCATAATAATAAAAAAAAAACCAGTTCAAGCAACAACTGTTTGGACCTTCATTAACATTGTTCACATGACTTTGAAGTTTGACTTTCCTCATTGTTGATTTCAAAAGACGGATAATATTTCTTAAAGCCAACTGTCAAGGTGGATGCTAGAAGTGAATGGAGTCACATTTCTTCCTCGGCGAACGGACATGGTGGTTGGGAAAAATGTAAAATCTTCTACTTGAATAGGCAACCCTTTTTTTGCTATGAGATTTTTGTGTGTGTAAATTTTGTGACCTTTTCCTCAAAGATTTTGTTCTCTATTTATAGGTAACTCTTAAAGGTAATTTAATTATCTTTACTTTTATAATTTGACATTATCCGTCATTAGGGTCAAGTCCTAAGACAAGTAGCTTTTTGTCTAAATTATCGTGTTTGCCACACAAGGTACGATTTATCTAGTGTTTAAGTCCAAATCTGTCAAAATGTCCTATTTGAGGAAGAGGCATAAGGCCTAAGCCTGAGGTCGAGGCTCAAACTAAAGCTATACACTAAGTTTGATTTCACTTAGACATGGCCTTCATCTTCTTCTGCATGTTGCATTGAAATAAGTAGCTCGTCATTGGAGGGTCCCTCGCTTCCATGGCATAGTTCTGCTTGGAATTCATCGATTATCTCCAAACGTAAAGGCCTCTGAAGATTGTTTGAATCTCCTAGACTTGGCTTGAACATTTTGTGTGTTCCTGTTTTACCTTTGGTCATCTCTTTGGGAGGTTAGTTTCTTCTACGATTGTTGGTGCCTGGGCTGTGTGGGTCGACCTCTCTGTGCATAGGGCCAGTTTCTACCTCGGTCCTGCTTCCTGGCATGGGATGATTTGTCTCTTTTAACAATGATTTCTTCCACAACGGCTTTCTTGCTAGGGCATTCACATGTATCGTGGTTACAGATGTGATGGTACCTACAATATCTGGTAGTAGCAGGACTCTCTTGCCTTCAGGACATTGGTTGGAGCTTGTAGCCTAATATGACCTTCTGGGACTAATCGCATTCACCTCGGTGTTCTAGTAATTATACCTGTGCCAGGAGAGAAGGATCTCGACATCCTTTGATTGGGCATCAGGGTCTTTCCTTTATCACTAGGGTAGCCCTACATCCATTGGTTTTCTCTAGTGTAGATCATTTCTTGGTCCTAGATCTCTTCCTTGATTAGGTATACTAACTCATTGTATAAAGCGGGCCTCCAGTTGCAAATGATTCTCCAAAATAGGGTCATCCGATCCAAGCATGTTTTCAACACTTGGAAGGTTGTATCTAGTGGAATACTTTCCATCTTAAGCATTTCATGGATAAAGCGGCTCAGATAGCCCTTTAAAGGCTCGCTCATTCGTTACTTCATTTCACGTATCTTCTTTATCGGGTAGACCCTGGAGTTCAATTCAGGCCAGCTACCCTGGAGTTCCACAGATGAACATGTGGAAAATTTGATTTTTCAAATTAGGCCAGCTACCTATGCTTCCAAGTAGAAGCTTGTTGTACCAAATTTTGGCTCTCTTTGAAAGTATTATATAAAAGCCTCGACATTTTAGGGCTGGACTTGTCCCAACAAAGTTCATACGAGTGTTGTAGTCCAGGACGTGATCCATGATATTACCTTTCCTATTGAATTTATATATTTTTGTATGGGGAACCTACTGGCTACTTCCATTGTCTTTATTGCCTCGGTGAATGGGACATACTCGTCATTTTCATCCATCTCATCTGGATAAAAGATCATGTTTCCAATATCCTAGGTAGGGAAGCGGGGGATGTACAATACTCTTTCTTGATAGAAAGATCGACTTAGTTTTGCACTGCTCTCAAGATGTACCTCTGTAGGGTTCACCTTTTGGAGCCTCAGCTTATCCCATTCTACTAAAGACACTAGCCAACTTGAATATCTTCGCTTTCACTCGAGATGAGATTCTTCATCCATACGCTACAGGTCGGTAGACTAGGCAAGTGTTAGGCCGAATAGATGCAATCATCTAACATAGGTGTATGAAAATGCCATTGTTGCATTAAGAACAACCTCTTGGTGGTGTTCTTGTTAGCAAAATGATGTTGGCGGCCATGCTGGTCATAGTCGCTATTAACTATGGTACCATCCATGATGGCTGACAATTCCTTCTTCATGACTTTCCTTCAACAGAAGCTATAAAACCACCATCGTTACTCATGAGAGGACCTTCACCCTTGTTTCTCCTTAGGTTTTCATCACTTTCTGAGTTACTTTCACTCATTTATATCATTTTCTTGTTTCTTTTCTACCTCAAATTACTTTGTGTCTGGCATTTCTTCCTCACGTGTACTTCTTTTGTGGTTTTGGTATAGTTTTCCACAGACGGTGCCAAATTGTTGACCTAAAAAGAAATAGATAATATTTCTTAAAGCCAACTTTCAATGTGGATGCTGGAAGCGAACATAGTCACCATTCTTCTCCATTGAACGGACATGGTGGTTGGAGAAAATGTATAATCTTTATATAGGCATACCTTTTTGCTATGGTATTTCTTTGTGTAAAATTTGTAACTATTTTTCTTTAAGATTTTTTCCTCTATGTATAAGGATCTATGTATAAGGAACTATTAAAGGATAATTTAGTTATTTTTACTTTTATAATTTGATATTTTCTTTTTAGACTTTGACATTACCGTTATTAGAGTCTAAGTCCTAAGATAAGTAGCATTTTGTCCAAATTGTCATGTCTTTCGCGCAAATGTATAGTTCATTTAATATTTATGTCCAATATGTCAGAGTGTCTCATCCGATGAAGATGCATAAGGCCTAATGCTCAACCTGATACTACACGCTAAGTTTGATTTTGCATCTACCTTTGTGTTCAGTCCGAGGCTCCCAACTTCAACCTTTAACACAAGCATCTGATTGGGACTTACCTATGGGCTGATCAACCATCCTACACATCCTTCAAGACTAACACGATAGTAATTTTTCAGATGTAACATTCGTTACGATGGCCAACACGATCCAACAACTTAGCTATACAGGGGAGGAAAATACTTTTCACACTATGAAATCATTGAGAGAGACAAAGCTAGTTTAGCTTCATTCCACTTGGAGAGAGATGCACAACTTTGGTTCTAAATCTTGGAACAATAATTGATCTATGTCATTTGGGCATATTTCAAGCAAGGAATTTTCTCCTTTTGGCCCCAACCAATTAAAAGATCCGTTTAGTAAGCTCGTCCGACTTTGAAAATTTAGTTCATTGTCGAATATTAAGGAAAATTTGAAAGGATGCTTGCAAAGGTAGGTAATCTTTCACAGGATAGAAAGGTAAGTTTTTTCATAACTAGATTGAATGATCATATTCGAACGAATGTGCAAGTTGATCAACCAACTACACTAACAATAGCTATTGGATTAGCAAAGCTCTTTGAAGTTTGCGATGTTGCTAAAAGGAAATCTATGGCCTAACATTTGTGATTTGTAGGTTGCAACACATTAAACACACCATCAAAAATAAAAATAAAATGACAAAGCATGATGTATCATAACATCATAAGAAGGTCTTGTGTTTTGATTGCAATGGTAGCTATTCTACATGGCATAAATGTAAGAGACTTTTCACGATCAAAGCTAGATGGGAAGAAGATGGTGGATATGTAGATATGGAGATTGAAGACAATATAACTCCATAATTATCTTTACTTTCTATCATCGGTGGTGATATTCCTAACACAATGAAGCTATAAAGAAGTTTAAAGTCCCAACTAGTCATTGGTGTTGATCTTATTGTCTTGCTATTGGATGAGTGTTGACCAATGGTCGATGAAATTGTTGGATATCCGTCTCATGTCTTGGGGTGGACAAAGGCTCAAGCGTAACAAATTAGTCTAATTAAAAAGGCCCAATGGTAATTATGATTGAGAAGGTGGATTAACTAGCAATTTTAGTTAAAGTCTAAACCTATCATAATAAGGAAACCATGTAGTTAATTAAATAAATGGTCACTGAATTATATCCTGTGTATTACTTAATAATTGAACTTTGAAACGTATCTCAATGGTCACTAAACATTACACCATGTTACCCATCCATCACTAGAATGGATTTCATTCATTCGGCTCGACAAAATTACACACCTGGCCGACAAAATTTCTCATGACACGTCTTGGGCGTTAAATGAAGCCATCTCAGAAAATCGCATATCCCAAACACCTTATGAACATGACTTTTCTTCAATAAAAAATAAAGTTCTCAAAATCATTCTCAATTCAATTATAAACAACCCAAGCACAAACCTTAATCCAAAATATTGTCTTTTGAATGCAGCAGTCATCTTGTACTTCCAAAATTGTAGAAGGCAAATTGTGTTATTGTGGAAAAATCCCAGTTGTTAAAATTTGTGGACTGAGAACAACCCCAAGTATAAGTCTGTTATTAATGGACTCTTCTGAAATTCGAATAACAATGAAGAGGAAAAAAAATCAGTTGAGGAGCAGCTGCAAATTTTATAAGATTGGCTTCTAGGCTCTTTCTTGATTTTTCCCCCCTATTTCGACTTTGAGGTTCAAGTGGTTAGAGTAATGCTTGATAGAGTTGTGGCTTAGTTAAACGGAATAGTGTGTGTTTGTGTACTACTTGACCAAATGCTTCATTGTGCATTTGTGGTCTATTGGAATTAGTTTGTGTAGTGTTTTAGTTTGTTTTATACTTCATTGGGAATTTTATGTTGTAGTTTTTGTATGATGTTTTGCATGGAAGTTGATGTGCCAAAATTGTATCTTTTGTAGTGCAATTTGTTAATTATAATGTTGTTCTTTTGAGTTAGTTAATTAAAATCATCACCATCAGTTTGTTGATCATAGTGTTGATTTGCATCAATAGAAGTTGATTCTTGCTCATAGTGTCAATAATAATAAGATTATCATTCAAACATTTTCTGAAGATGGGCAGTGATTCAATATTAAGTTTATCATAATAATGTATATGAACTAAAATTGTAGGTGGCATTTGTTCATAGTCTCTTTACCAGGATATGATACTCGAAGAAGTTGATTAGGATTAAAATCTTGTTTCTTAAATCAATTAAGTGAAGTCCTCATACTTACGCATATTTTTCAGTTCCACTCCAAACCCCTATTGTTAAACTACACAAGAGGCATCTAAAGCAAAATTTTTTATTTCTAATTGTAAATATGTGATTTGCTAGAAATTTATATCAAATTTTCAACTTAGGCACACATGTAAAATCTAGGAAACAATGAATAAATATCTATCTAAAGTATTGCTTATCATTTTGTCAAGAAACTGAATAATGAAATCTTCTTAAATTTTTTATTTATTTATGTCGTTGGCATGGCCAGTGGATTGAAAACTATATCTGGACAAGCCTATGGAGAAAATTAGTATAACATGCTTTGAATATATCTTCAACGATCATGGATTGTTTTGGTTGTATCCACAACTCTACTTACATCAATATGCCAACTTACTTCAACATTTTCTCAATCCAGTAATAACAAAACAATTTCACTTGAAAGCTGCCTTGTATCATGGTTAATTGTCATTATATACTAAACACGATTTTTGAAGCTATCCCAAGTATTCCAAAATGAAATATACATGTGATGTTGAAAATTACAATAACAACATCGACGTAGTGTTCTTTGTAAATGATCTCATTACACAACAACAAGAAACTATGTCCACAAATTCACTTCTTTCTTGTTCTTGGTACGGAAAATGGTACAAAACCTCTCACAATTCTTCTGTTTATGGCTTTCTGTGCTCTATTTTTTATTGAATTTTCTTCAACTTCAAGTTTTTCTAGATCTTCCACCACACAATCAATTGAAATTTTGTCTCCACACAAACCCCATAAGCTACTGTCACCCATTTTTCTTTGTCCATCCTTGAACTACCCGATGAATTAGGGGGTGGTCTACTCATATTCAACACTGCATCTCCTAGAAAACTTATTCCAGGTGTAGGCATGAATTGGAAGTCTAAGGTTGGAGGTGGATCTTGGTTGAAAGGCATTTTCTTGGCTGCTCTCTAAAGAACGAACTTCTTCTTAGACAGCAAAATTGAAGAAACAATAGACAAATAAGTAAACACTTAAAGAAACATATGCATTTGACAGGTATTGTTGAACCCCAAGACTTAAGCAACATATGCATTTGACAGAAATTGATCAACCTCAAGCCTTAAGCAACATATGCATGTGACAAAAATTGAGGAATCCCAAGACTTGAGCAATATGTATTTGACAGAAATTGAGCAACCTTAAGCTTGAAGCAACATATGCATATCACATACTTAAGCAAGCTAAACACTTCAATAAGTTTAGTAAATGATGCACAAATAAGTAAAGCTTTTGAAACGACACCATACTTAAGTAACCCATTAATTTAATCATAAGCAACATATGCAATAACTGTGAAGTGAAGCTTTTTGAAAACTTAAGCATTTGCAAACAACAAATAAGCACGTGAACTAAAGCTTTTTAAAACAAAAACTTAATAATGCATTGACACTTAAGCATAAGTAACAATCTAATAATCACTTAAGCAACCCAATCATTTCTATAGTCATCAAACTTAATCACTTGTAACACACTTGAAGCTATTTCAAGTTGAAACATTTAAGCAACCTATGTGAAATAAGAAATAAGAGTTGTAGGTACTTCAAACCAAGATATGAAACAAAGAATAGAAAATAAATGACCTTCATGCAGACATTTTGATTTGAGCTATTTGGAATATGATTGATAACATCATTTGCATACCAATCCTATATAAAATGCAAGCAAAAAATGAAATGAAAGAGCTTATCATGGTAATATGTAGTAGAACAAATTTGAAAAGAGAACACAATGAAGTACCTTAGCTGGTGCATCACTTCTATCATGGTATCTTTTGTTGTGGCTCACAAGTCATTTTCACTGCACCTTTCCTTTTTATTTTTGAAGTGCTCCCAGTGTGAGAAATGACATATTCTTCCATTTGTTTCTTCCTATTTGTTTTCTTTCTCCATCTCTTAGGTACAATCCAACCTGGGAGAGTTGATTGGGAATTCATCCAGCACAGGTCAAAGCTTCTTCCCATTGATGGAATTCACAATTTTCTCATAACACCCCATTTCATTACTTTTGGCCAACCTTTTTAGAATCTTAGGGTACAAGGGTCCTTTGAATTTTTCTATCTTATCGCTCCTAACCTGAATCATTTTCATGAAGCTAATATGGACGTCTATCAATATAGTTAAAATAGATTTCTCCAAACCCTCTAAGATTATCTTGATGAAGCACTTACAAAGGTTGTTCAAAAATATGTCACTCCAGCTTTTTGTAGAGAAATGAGACTTACTCCACTGAGCCGGGGGCCTATCCATTAACCACTTATATACATCTTCCGAAACTTTCTTAATCACCCCCATCCAAATTGCAACCCAACTATTGGAGACAAATGAACTCTTGTGATATATTTGTTTTCATAATATATATTAGTTCCATGAACAATATTTTGTTCTTTGACTAAGTGTATATTAAATTCATTTTCAATAAATACTTATAAAGTAAAAATAAATTATTAGTGAAAAATCAAATTTCACACCCCACTTTTCAAAAAAAAAAAAAAAAGAAAAATGATAAAGAAAAACAAAAAAAAGAATAAATTCTCACATATAGGGTCGTCGCAATATGTCGTCACTATAGGTAGTAAAACAAATGTCTCGTAAGTTCATCATCTTCTAAAACAATAGCGACAATTAAATTAATTTATAGTGACAACAAATGTCGTCGCTATACTTTTCCCTATATTATAGTGATGACAGAGGTGTGTCGTCGCTATACCATTTATCCTATATCAATGAATGAAAATCATCGCTATTTGTCGTTGCTGTTGTTGTTATTTCTTGTAGTGTTAGATGCACTTGATATCGTATTAGCAATATTTTTTTCGATGTTAATTAAAAAAATGCTTTTTACTAGAAAGAATTGTGTGCATAATTGCACTATCTTTTAAATAAGTATCTCTGGATTCATCTTGAATCTTTTATTTTCTCATTCAGGGAGTCAAACTAAGTTCAAAATAATCACGTTCTCTTAATTAATAAAGGATCAAGTAACATAAAATAAGTGGATAGTAAACAATTTAACAACATTCATATTATATTCCAAAACATGTATTTCTCTTATTAATTAACTTTTCCAAATGACATATGAGCATATAATATGAAATTGTATAATAAATGTAAGGTTTCGAAAATTTTATGTTATAGTTTATCTAGTTTGGCCCATTTAAGAGACGAGTTTTGAAAGTTCAACCTACGCAAGAAAATGAAAGTCTAAATTATAAGTTGAGCTAATTAGCTCATATACCTATTTTTTTTAAAAAAAAATAATCAAAATATACTTCTTTTTAAATTTTATTAATATGTACCCTAAACAAAAAAAAAATTAATGAAAAATACCTTTTTCATATTATATAAATATTTGCCAAACCCTATTTGTAATTTAATTACTTCACAAATCAAAATACTCAACACCCCAACCACCTCCACCTTCCACCATCTCCGGTGACTTCCACAACCATCACCGTCGATGCTTCCGCCACCAATAATCACCATTTTCTTCGCCGTCACCTTCTCCATTGACTGCTACCAATGTTAATATTTAATTTTTTATCTGAAAAATTTTAGATATAATTTCAAATCTAAAAACTAAATTCGCCGTAGTCGGAAGCTGTCTTCTCCCTCCGCTACCGGTCTCGCAGATCGTGATATGTTCAAATCCAGGTAAGTGCAGTCAAGCCACCCACCATCGCCACCGCCACTGCCACTGCCACTGCCACTGCCACCATCGATGTCTTCCAAAATAGGTAGAAATATTAAGATTAATGTGAAAGAATAAACTGAAATGGATTCCCAAAACAAGGTTTTTAAGAGAGAGAGAGAGAGAGAGAGAGAGAATGCAATTTACTGGGAATTTAAAAGTAATTTAAGAGTGTAGTTTTTTTTTGTGTTGGGGGTTTTTTTTTTGTGTGGTTCGAAAATAGAGAGAAACATGGAAGCAGGAGCTGTCTTGTCTGAACAAGAAAAAAAAAACTAAAATGTTAATTGCGTTGCTGCAGTGCTGGTAGTGCATATTAGCTTTCTTCTTCAGTGGATTAGCTTTCTTCTTCAGTGGATCTATATATAAAAGATGACATTTGACCATTATATATTTACACGTATATATACACAATAAAAGATGACATTTGACCACAAATAGCTAAAATATCTTTTTTAATTTGGGTGGGGATGCATGGGGGTTGATCTGATTTACTGTGTTTTATGAACGTATTATTTTGTCTTGGAGAAAGAGCCCTTGAGGTTCCTGGAAATTCAGCATGTGTCAATCTGCTGATGGGGGTGAAAAGGTTAAGTAACATGGGTTTTGAGGATCAGAAGAGGATAACAGGGTATGGATATTTTTGGATAAGTGAAAAGTGGATTATTACTAGTATATAATAACACGAGTGTTACCACATTTGTGATGGATGTAATTATAGTTGTGAATAATAATAGCGGATTGGAACTCGATTGTGGTAGTATAAGACGAGTAGTAGTAGTGGTAGAAAATGATTGATAATAGTAACACATATGTTACCAATGTAAAAATTATTGATTTTAATAAAAATGATAAAGTAACATATACGGTAACACATATGTTACTGTATATAAATTGTAAAGTATTGATTTTAATGAAAATGATGAAGTAACACATATAGTAACACATATGTTACACGTGTTGAAATCTGATTTCAAATGAAAATTTGAAAATCTGATTTTAAATGAAAATAATATTTTTAAAAAATTATAAAAAGAGAGTAATTGTAAAAATATTGATTTTAATGAAAAATGTGGAAATAACATATATGTTATCGATGTAAAAATATTGTTTTTCAATGAAAAATTAAAATATTAATTTTAAATAAAAATAATATAATTTTTAAAAAAATAATAAAACAAGTAAATTATAAAGTATTGATTTCAATGAAAATGATGAAGTAACATATATGTTACTCGTACAAAAATATTATTTTTCAAATGAAAAAATAAAAATATTGATTTTATGAAAATACTGTATTTTTAAACAATTATCAAATAAAATAAATTATAAATTATAATTATAACTATTATTAAATTTAAAATAGTATACAAATATAATAGTTAATGGTGGTAACACGTGTTAATCTAATTTAAATTAAAGTAACATATGTTTTACCATAATTTAAATTAGTTGTGCTGGTACAGTAAGGTAAATAGTAGTGCTGGTGTTGGTATAAAACGAATGATAATAGTGGTAGAAAGCGATTGGTAATAGGAACACATATGTTACCAGTGTAAAAATTGTTGATTTTAATGAGAATGATGAAGTAACATATATGTTACTCGTATAAAAATGTTGTTTTCAAATAAAAAATTGAAATATGAATTTTAAATGAAAATAATGTATTTTATTAAAAACTATATAAAGAAGATAAATTATAAATTATTGATTTTAATGATGACAAGAAAATAACATATAGTAACACATATATTACTCGGGTAAATGGTGGTGCTAGAAGTACGTAGTAGTGGGAGAAAATTATGGTGGTTGTAATACAAGTGTTACTCTAATTTTTATTATAGTAACAAATGTATTACTTTAATTTAAATTAGTAATTGTGAAGCGGTAGCAGTGTTGGTGGTGATAACATTTGTGTTATCCTAATTTAAAATATGGTAACACATGTGTTACCACATTTGTGATGGATGTGATTATAGTTGTGGATAATAGTAGCGTGTTTGAACATGATTGTTGTGGTGGTGGTGGTGGTGGTGGTGGTGTAAGACGAGTGATAGTAGTGGTAGAAAACGATTGGTAATAATAATACATATGTTACCAGTATAAAAATTATTGATTTTAATGAAAATGATAAAGTAACATATATGTTACTCGCGTAACAATGTGGTTTTCAAAAAAAAAAATTAAAATATTAATTTTAAATGAAAATAATGTATTTTCTTAAAAACTATATAAAAAAAAGATAAATTATAAATTATTTGTTTTAATGAAGACGATAAAATAACATATAGTAACACATATGTTACTCGTATAAATGGTGGTACTAGAGCTACGTAGTAGTAGAAGAAAATTGTGGTGGTTGTAATACAAATGTTACTTTAATTTTAATTATAGTAACATATGTATTACCTTAATTTAAATTAGTAGTTGTGAAGCGGTAGCATTGTTGGTGATGGTAACATTTATGATACCATATTTGTAATTGATGTGATTATAGTTGTGAATAGTGGTAGCGGATTTGAACACGATTGGGGTAGTGTTGGTGTTGGTATAAGACGAGTACTAGTAATAGTAGAAGGCGGTTAGTAATAATAACTCATATGTTACCAGTATAAAAATTGTTGATTTTAATGAAAATGATGAAGTAACATATATGTTACTCGTGTAAAAATGTTGTTTTAAAAAAAATTGAAATATTAATTTTAAATGAAAATAAAAAAACTATAAAAAGAAGATAAATTATAAATTATTGATTTTAATGAATAAGATGAAATAACATGTAGTAACACATATGTTACCCATGTAAAAATGTTGATTTTAAATGAAAATATTGAAAATTTGATTTTAAATGAAAATAATATATTTTTTAAAAAAATTATAAAAGGATATAAATTGTAAAGTATTGATTTTAATGAAAATAACGTATTTTTAAATAATTATAAAGTATTGATTTTATTGCAAATGAGCAAATAACACATAGTAACATATACGTTACTAGTATAAAAATGTTGTTTTTAAATGAAAAATTGAAATATCGATTTTAAATGAAAAGAATGTATTTTTAAAAATTTTATAAAAATAGAGAAATGGTAAAATATTGATTTTAATGAAAAATGAGGAAATAATATATATTAACATATATGTTACTATACAGTAACATATATAGTATAGTAACATATATGTTAACCGTGTAAAAATATTGTTTTAAAATAAAAAAAAATTGAATTATTATTTTTAAAGAAAAATAACGTATTTTTTAAATAATTATAAAATATTGATTTTATTGCAAATGAGCAAGTAACACCTATATGTTACTAGTATAAAAATATTTTTTTTAAAATGAAAAATTGAAATATTGATTTTAAATGAAAATAATGTATTTTTAAAAAATTTATAAAAATAGAGAAATTGTAAAATATTGATTTTAATGAAAAATGAGGAAGTAACATGTAATAACATATATGTTACCTGTGTAAAAATATTGTTTTAAAATAAAAAAAATTAAAATATTAATTTTAAAGAAAAATAACATATTTTTAAATAATTATAAAGTATTAATTTTATTGTAAATGAGCAAGTAACGCATAGTTAAAATATATAAAAATGTTGTTTTAAATGAAAAATTGAAATATTCAATTTTAAATGAAAATAATGTATTTTTAAAAAAATTTTAAAAATAGAGAAATGGTAAAATATTGATTTTAATGAAATATGAGGAAGTAACGTATGTGTTAACCGTGTAAAAATGTTGTTTTTTAAAAAAAAAAAATTGAAATATTAATTTTAAAGAAAAATGACGAATTTTTAAAATAATTATAAAATATTTGATTTTATTGCAAATGAGCAAGTAACACATAGTAATATATATGTTACTAGTATAAAAATAATTTTTTAAAATTAAAAATCGAAAAATTGATTTTAAATGAAAATAATATATTTTTAAAAAATTTATAAAAATAGTGAAATGGTAAAATTTTGATTTTAATGAAATATGAGGAAGTAACATATACTAACATATATGTTACCCATGTAAAAATATTGTTTTTCAATAAAAAATAAAAATATTAATTTAAAATGAAAATAATGTATTTTTTAAAAAATAATAAAATGAGTAAATTATAAAGTGTTAATTTCAATGAAAATAATGAAATAACACATATGTTACTCGTGTAAAAATATTGTTTTTCAAATGAAAAAAAATGAAAATATTGATTTTATAAAAATACTGTATTTTTAAACAATTATCAAAGAAAATAAATTGTAAAATATGATTAGTTTATTATTATATTTAAAATAATATACAAATATGATAGTTGGTGGTGGTAACACGTCTTAATCTAATTTAAATTAAAGTAACATATATGTTATCATAATTTAAAATAGTATACAAATATTTATTTTATTCGTTTAGGTGAATATTCGAGTGTAAAGTCAAAGATTTAATTGAAAGTGCACTTATTTTGACTACTAAAATTGCACTTATTTTGGCCACTAAAATCAAGGATTTGGAAGACCAAACTTTGAACATGTATAAAGTTGAAGGACCTAATATGAAATTTTTAGAGGACTTAACTGAAAGATAATTGAAAACTTGAGGACCAAAGTGTAAAAATACAAAAAGTTGAAGGACTTAAGATGCAATTTTTGAAGGACTTAACTGAAAGATAATTAAAAATTTGGAGACTAAAAGTGTAAAGATGTAAAAGATTAAGGACCTAAGATATAATTTTTGGATGACTTAATTGAAATATAATTGAAAAAAATAAGAATTAAAGTGAATATTATATAAAGTAAATGGATTACTATACAATAAATAATTGCCACATCATCATGCCACATTATAAAATATTATTTTTAATGAAATGAGATATTTTTTAAATCAAACCATGAAAATGAAGTATTTTTTGAAAAATTAAAAAAAGAGGTATTTTTCAACTTTTTTACAAAAAGTAGGGTTCTTGTCAACTTTGCCCTTATAAGTTGGTGAAAGCCCAAGGAGTTAAGTCATATTAAGTTAAAATGATTTTATTTCAATTACCCTACAAGTGATTGGATTTTAGCATAATGGTCTTTCGTATGATTTTCCAAACTTACAACTTGGGTTTGAATCACCATGGTGATTTTTTTTTATATTTTTATTTTGACATTAAAAGTTACAAACTCTTTGTTTTCCCTATTAAAGCACAATAAAACAATTTTTATTTTCTTGCAATTAATCTCATTAATGGGGAAAGGGAAGCTACAGGGAAAGAGACTATGTAAAGTACCACTCATCTCTAACTCTCAAAAACCGTCCCCTCCCTCTCTTTCTTTATTTCTCTAAATTTTTGGTTTTTGCTACTTATTATGGCTCCTTAATAATCTAATAGGCACGGGTACAAATTTATTTAATTTATCAAATGCAAAAAATAAAATATATTGCACAAGTATATTTTTCTCTCTCTCTCACAATCAATGTATGCAAGGACTGTTTAATCAATTTATAAAACATGACTTAAAAAACAGATGTAAGTTTGACACAAATGTAAACTTTATGTGTTCAAATGTGTCTAAACTTGAATTGATAAACTTCTGACTTGAACACAACTAATATATATATATATCATAATTCAAGGGCCTAATATATAAACAAGTACACATGAAACCAAAATCAATAAATTACAAACTTGAATTCTTTATAACTAGTCCACCAACTTACAGATATTGGTTACCATTGACATTTTCAAGCCCGTACTTGTCCATTATCATTATACAACGGTCATTTACTTAGGAGCCATCATTATTTCTATTTATATACATCAGATAGGGCATTTATCAATAAATAAATTTTTTTAATTGATTTTTTCCCCTCAAATTAATAGCACAATTTAATATAATAGGCAAGGTGAAAAAAATAATAATAATTTGGGTTTAACCCTTAAAACACAAAGTTGGCAACTATAATGTTCTATTAGAAAATTAATGCATATACTCATATTCATAATCATAAACATAATCATAATCATAATATACAACCATTACCTCATAAAATATTTAAATCTGTCTCTAGTATCACTCTAATTACTGCCACACTCTAATTCAGGGCACGTGCCCCAAAAATAGTGTTTATTTTTATTTTTGAATATATAATCGAATTTTAGCTCATATAAAATATTTTATTAAAACTAGTAAGTTAAATCTAAACAATTGAAGAAAAATGTAATATCCACCGTCCTGATATATAGTCAAAATAATTTTTCGTTACAACTGATACTGACGCCGCCAAATATTTACAATATCAAAAAAACAAAAGAATATCTATAAATTCCAAAGAATTGACGAGACAATCGGTGGAGGGGTGGCACCTAGACCATTTTTCAAACTTGTTTATACATACATTTACACTACCTACCAAGTTACTATATATAGATCAACACAGTAAACAAAAAGAATTCATTCGATCTCCCTCATCAAGTGGATGAAGTAGCTAGTGAAAGAGTCGTAAACATCTATTATAATATAAGTATAATCTAAGACGTTTATATACGTCTTTGGTTCATCTTCTTCATTTAACAGTGTATAAAATCTTGTATAATGCTACCTGTTCCAGATGACATGTATAGTCGTAATGTCAGTAAAAATTTAAGCACGCCTAGTACTGCGCATCTCCTCTGTATATCTCATTGGCATCTATAGTACAAAATACGATATATGAACAATAACGTTCAGTAAATATGATGATATGATAATGTATAATGAGATGTCAATCACACATGGGCCCAAATTCTATATTATAGTGTACCGTATGAGCTCAATTACAATATGACAAATAATAAGAGCGCACCATCTACCAATGCATGTGCATCTGTCATGGTCTCATACATGAATCAGGAGGCTACACCGATAGAAATACAATATAATATTTAAGCATGGCCTACCGTATACGACGCTTGACGTGTCCCAACGCAGACCCTAGGGCATCAAGGGACCTACGACTCCGCCCGTACATCTACGCTCCAAACCTCCAACATTCTTTCATCAGCCACCCTTAATAACAGCCAGGGGCCTCCAACAAGTGAATATATCTGGAGCGAAGTCAAAAAGGTACATTATAACGGGATTCACACTTATCACAATATCAGTGTGCTCAATATAAATGACAATGCATATATCTTAGGCTAAGGTGATTGGCCGGGTCCCATAAATGCTCATAAGAGATCACCAAATTCCACAGTAATAATATCTAATCACTACAGATTATCTATCATTAACAAATATCTTGCATATCATAGTATTTTGCACTATAGTTGAAATCATCATAATTACCTTAATTGTTGGTTATAATGTCTGGATTTGTTTTAAAGAATATAATTCTTTCTTAGTTAATCTCAACAATATAACATATTTCGACTCATAAGTCGCAACCAGGGCCAATGAGGGTTTAAAACTCAAAAATGAGGCCCGGAAAGAAAACGGGAACTTGGAGTCGGTCCAAAAAGATAACAAGTGGGACGATAAGCAAGAGATGGATGGGAGTCGACCCCTCATAGGGGAGAGGAGATCGACCCACCTTTTAGTGGGGGAGGCTCCCTAATTTGGGAAGATGGGGGTCGACCGTCCTGGGGGGTTGAGCCCCTAAATAACATCGAAGAGGTCGACCCCCCACCCTCATAGGGGTCGACCCTTAGGTTAAAATTTTTGTTCGAAGGTCGTCCACCTCGGTAGTTAGTCTACGAGTGGTATTTTACTTTTTGGGGGTTCATTTTTTACTATTTTATGAAATTAAAAATACTTAGAAATGATCAAAATATCTTTTCCTGAAGAATGAACTAGCTTCCAACTTTTTCAAAATGAACTTACTCCTCTCCTATTTATAGAAGGAGCCAGGGGTTTGACCGCAGTAATTTATTTTCAGTAATTACATTTTTTGCCTAGGATAAAAGTTGCAATTAGAATTTCATTTATTCTTAACTAATAAAACATTTTAAAAATCAAACACTCTTTCAAATAAAATCCCTAAAAATTCCCAGAAAAGTCCTAAAAATTTTAGAAAAAATTCGGGATGTTATATTTTCTCCTCCTTAAATAAATTTCAGGATACTTAGTCCTCATATCATCTTCATATTCCCAAGTAGCTTCTTCAAAATTTTGATTTTTCCACAATACTTTAATTAGAGGAATTTTCTTGTTACACAATTGCTTGACCTTTCGAAGCATGATTTGTACATGTCGTTCTTCGTATGTTAAAGTACATTCTAAATCTAGTGGGTTGCTCTGTAATACATACTTACAGAGCGTAGATACGTAGAACACGTTGTGATATCTATTAGCAGAAACTACGTGGCCGAGAAAGACAACTTGCTTAAGCCAAAATTAACATTTAGGAAATTTGGCAAAACATTGTGGAACTCTAAGAGTTGACAGTGCTTGTCTTAGATGGTGAGCATGTCCACTTCATTCTTGGAGGAAATAAGAATGTCATTGATAAAGACAATGATAAACTTATATAAGTACTCTTCAAATACTCAGTTCATGAAGCAACAGGAGCATTGGTTAATCCAAAATACATGACTAGAAGCAATATTTTTTTTTTTTTGTATATTTTCTTCCTTAAATTTTTTTAATTGATGTATCCCGATCGCAGATCAATCTTAGAGAATATTGTAGCACCCTAGATTTCATCAAATAAATAATCTATTGTAACACATACTTACGGAGCGTAGATACGTGGAACACATTGTTATATCCCATTAGCAAAAACTATGTGGCCGAGAGAGACAACTTGCTTAAGCCAAAATTCACATTTAGTAAATTTGGCAAAAAATTGTGGAACTCTAAGAGTTGATAGTGCTTGTCTTAGATGGTGAGCATGTTCCACTTCATTCTTGGAGGAAATAAAAATTTCATCGATAAAGACGATAATAAACTTATCTAAGTACTCTTCAAATACTCGGTTCATCAGGCAACATGAGCATTGGTTAATCCAAAATACATGACTAGAAACTCATAGTGTCCCCACCTAGTGCTAAAAGTAATTTTTTTTTTGTATATTTTCTTCCTTAATTTTTTTAACTGATGGTATCCCGGTCGCAAATCATCTTAGAGAATACTGTAGCACCCTAGAGTTGATTAAATAAATCATCTACTGAGGAAGAGGATATTTGTTCTTGATAGTTACCTTATTTAATTTTCGATAATCTATACACATCCTCAAAGTTCTACCATTCTTCTTAACAAATAGAACCGTACTACCCTATTGAGAAAAGCACATACGAATGAACCCTTGATCCATTAGTTCTTACAATTGTAACTTTAATTCCTTAAGTTCTGTTGGTACCATTCGATAAGGGTTCTTGGATATATGTTGTGTTCTGATAGTTAGATCTATAGTAAACCTTATCTCTCGGTCGGGTGCTAAATTGGATAGTTTTTTTGGGAAAAATGTAAGAGAAATCTTGAACTACATGGATCTTATTTAATAACGTTTTTGAATTTGTTTCTATCTTATGAAGACTCGCTAGGGACGTAGTCCTCCTATTTTATTTTTGTAAAGACGAAGAGAGAAATTATATTTTCTCGCTTATTTACTCCCGTCCGTAGCATAACATCTTTCCAACTTAATGAGCATACATAATTATGGCAGAAAGGGATTGTTCATTGCTTGATATACTATTACCTTAGTACCAGATAATTGAAATGTTACTTTTTTCCTCAAACAATCCAATTTTGCAAGGTATCTCGATAACTAATCCATACCCAAAATAACTTCAAAATCTTTCATTTCTAAAAGTATAATATCTGGTGGAAAAGAACAAGAATTAATCTTTACCTCACAATTTGGCATTATCTTATTGGCTCGCAATGTCATTCTAAAGGTATAAGGACATCTAATTCAGATCTTAAAGTACTAGTAGGCAAGTTGGCCCTTCTAATCATTTTAGTAGATATAAAAGAATACGAAACTCTAATATCAAATAAACTATATACAAAGGTTCCAACTATTATATGGTTACTTGAAATAACAACTAGATTTTTGTCATTTGCATTACCATAAAGAGCATATATTCTTGAAACAACACGGTTTCCTGCATTCTTTGGCTTTTGTTTACACACACGGGCCATATGACCTGACTTTCCACAATTAAAACATGTTATACATGGACCAAAATGAGGCTTGTTACATCTCGGGCATACGGTTCGATCCATTGCCTGATTATCTATGCTGGGCCTTTTCTTCGTATTATTATTCATTGGCAGTTGAGTCTCATTCCTAGCTCGAGTGGGTCCCATTATAAAAGAATTACAACCACTACCTTTCTTCTACATGAGCCTTTGTGAAACAACTGGCTAACCTTGTTCTCTAGCCCTAACAATTCGGTTTTTTGCTTGTTCTGATTCTAAAACTAATTTCGCAATGAATGCAAAAGTCATTCCTTGAGTGCCCATGATCTTTATATCCCGATAAATATCGGCCCTAAGCCATTCCAGAAAATATTCAATCTTATGTTCATCAGTAGCAACAATATGATGGGCAAAATGGGCCAAATCTTCTAATTTTCGAATATATTTTCCAACTGACAACATGTCTTGCCTAAGCTGAATAAAATCATTTAGTTTCTGTTGCCTAGCTGCTGCAGTAAAATATTTATTGAAGGAAATTTTCTTGAATCGAGTCCAAGTCATTGTTGTCACTTGCTCAATACACTTTATATTGTCTCACCAAAATGCAACACTACCTCTAAACATGAATTAGGCACAGCTAACTTTCTTGGTATCTGGACTTGATTGTACTTAAACTTATTTTCTATTTTTCTAAGCCACTCCTCAGCTTTCACTGGGTCAGTTGTTCTCTCGAATATCGGTGGGTTCATTTTCGTAAATTTTTCCTAAACATTTTCATCGATTCTCGGGGATTGTTGAGGTTGGACATGTTGAAGCAGTTGCTGAGATTGTGTTTCTATTAAGGCTGCTAGACGTTCGACCATGACATAACGATTGTTTCCATTGGTCGTAGATTCATTTACTTCAGCCATAATGACTTATGTATAATGCGCTCTTGTAAATTACGACTGCATCAAGTTAATTATTTATGATTCTAATTTAAGCGTATAACTTGAAGTATTAGCTATCAAACAAGTAATATACAAAATTAAATCATAATCTGTTCACATAAGCTAATAAAACAATAAGATACGTACCAGCATGTTGCCTTCTCTGAATGACGACTATATGTGTTGAGTCAACATGATGTTATTTAAACCTAGGCTCTGATACCACTTAAATTTTAACACCCTTACCTCATAAAATATTTAAAACTGTCTCTGATATCACTCTAATTACTATCACGATCTAATTTTGGGCACAAGTCCCAAAATAGTGTTTATTTTTATTTTTGATTATATCATCGAATTTTAGCTCATGTAAATATATTTTATTAAATATAAACAACGGAATGAAAAGGTAAATTCCACCGCCCTAATATAGTCAAAATAATTTTTTCTTACAACTAGTATTGATGCCACCAAATATTTACAATATCAAAATAACAAAAGAATATCTGTCAATTCTTTGGAATTGACAATCGAAGGTGAGTTGGCAGCCGGACCAATTTTGAAACTTGGTCTATACACACATTTAAACTACCTACCAAGTTACCATATAAAGGCCAAAAAGATTAAAAAAAAAAAAAAAAAAGAAAATCATCCGATCTTCCTCATCAAGTGGATGAAGTGGCCATTGTAAACTTTTATTATAATATAAGAGCTTTTTTGCACAAATGGTCCCTATCTTTTGCACTTACTGCAGATTGAGGAGCTATCGTTTCATTTTTGGCAGTTTAACCCCTATTTCAAACGTTTTTTACAACAATGGTCCTTTCCGTCCAATTTCGTCATGTTTAAACGGTAGTTCAACGTGTGAATTACAAACACTTCATTTCTTGAGGGTATTTCTACCATTTTACTTCATTTTACTCTTTCTCGCATATGTTGGTTGCTATTGCTCTCTCTCTACACACACACACACACACACACACACACACATGTATATATGTTTGAGTATATACATATGCATATGTATGTAGTTGTGGGAGACTTATTTTGTCAGAAAAAGAAGAAGATATGAAGAATCTTTTTGTTTTGGCATTTATCTTCTTGGTTTCTTCATTGTTAATGGAACATACACATTTTGTATTTATTATTGTCTTGTTTTAATTTTTTGGATTTTGTAATTGCTGGGAGTGTTGTAAGTTTATCCATTTGGTGTAATTTGCAGATATGAAGCAATTATTGTCTATTCGTTGTCATGGTAAAAAAATTTGTTGATTATAATGTGTTGCTCATTTCAGCTAAGTTATTTTGTTTTGCGTCAATATGGGGACCAATCTTGCCAAAAAAATGTAATACAATAGGGACCAAATGTGCCAAATAAACCCAATTATTAAGATCGTCTAATAATCACATTGTATAAGATAAGTACCAATCATGCCAAACATTCTAAAAGATAGGGACCAAACGTGCCAAAACCAAAAACTATTTTTTCTGTTTGGGAATCTTGCACCATAATGAACTGAAAAATTAATTTTGAACACCAAAAGCTTTTTCCTACAATCTACATAATTCACTATCCAATTCTATAATTAAAACAAGATAATAGTAAATACAAAATGTGTTTGTCCCATTGACACTGAAGAAACCAAGAAGAGAGATGCCAAAACAAAAAGCTTCTTCATATCTTCTTCTTCTTCCTAGACATGTATATGTATATATCTTCTTCTTCTTTTTCTAGCAAAACAAGTCTCCAACAACTACATACATATTCATATGTATACACACACACACACACACACACACACACACACACACACACACACATATATATATGTGTATGTGTGTGTGTGTGTGTGTAGAGAGAGCGCGCAGCAACCAACATATGCGGGAAAGCGTGAAATGAAGTGAAATAACAGAAATATCCTCAAGAAATGAAGTGTTTGTAATTCACGTGTTGAACTACTGTTTGAACATGACGGAATTGGACGAAAATGTCCATTGTCGCAAAAAAAATGTTTGAAATAGGGGCTAAACTGTCAAAAATAAAACGATAGGTCCTCAACCCGCAGTAAGTACAAAATATAGAGACCATTTGTGCAAAAAAGCCATAATATTAGTATAATCTAAGACGTCTATATATGTCTCTAGTTCTTTTTCTTCATCTAACAGTGTATAAAATCTTATATAATGCTGCCTAGTCCAGATGACATGTATAGGCGTACCATAAGTAGAAATATCGACATGCTTGGTACTGCGCATCTCCTCTGTATATCTCATTGGTAGTACAAAATATGACATATGAACAATAACGTTCAGTAAATATGATAATCTAATAATGTCTAATGAGATGTCAATCACACATAGGCCCAAATCCCACATTATAGTATACCGTATGAACTCAATCATAATATGGTCAATAATAAACGCGCACCATCTACCGTTGCATGTGCGTCCGTCATGGTCCTATACACGACTCAGGAGGCTGCACCGATTGGAATACAATATAATATTTAGGCATGGCCTATCGTATACGGCGCTTAACATGTCGCTACATAGTTCTTAGGCCACCAAGGAACCTACGACACCGTTCGTACATATGGACTCTGGACCTTCAACACCCTTTCATCAGTAGCCAATAATGACCATCGGAGGCCTCCAGTAAGTGTATATATTCAGAGTGAAGTCAAGTACGATACACTATAATGGAATTCACACTTATCACAATATCAGTGTGTTCAATATAAATACCAATGCATATATCTCAAGTTAAGGAGACGACCATCTCCCATCAAGGCTCATAAGAGATCACATAATTCCACAGTAGTAATATACAATCACCATAGATTATCAATAACAAATATCTTGCTCATCATAGTATTTTACACTGTTGTTAAAATCATTATACTTACTTTAATTGTTGGTTATGACTTTTGGATCTGTTTGAAAGAATATAATTCTTTTTTAGTTAATCTCAACAACATAATCTATTTCGACTCCAAAGCCTTAACCATGGCCAATGGTGGTTTATGACTCAAAAAAGGTGCCCTGGAAGAAAATGGAGACTTGGAGTCGACCCAAAAAAGATGACAGGTGAGGGACTGACAAATAGGAGATAGAGGGGGGTCGACCCTCAATGAGAGGAGGAGGGTCGACCCCCCTTAAGTGGGGGTTGAACTCCTATAGGGGCAGTTGACTCCCTTATTAGGACAATCGACCCCATAATTAGGGGCGGATCACCCTGTATTTGGGGAGGGGGCTCCCCAAACAAGCAGTAGTAGACCCCTTCGGGAGTAGAAGGAGAGTTGACTCCCTAAATAACATCGAGGGGGTCAATCCTTACCCTCTTGGGGGTTGACCACTAGGTAAAAAAATTTGTTCGGAGGTTGTCTTGCTCGGTAGTTAGTCCATGGGTAGTATTTTACTGCTTGAGGTTCATTTTCTACTATTTTATGAAATTAAAAATGCCTAGAAATGATCAAAATACATTTTTCTTAATAATGAGCTAGCTTCTAACTTTTTCAAAATGAACTAACTCCTCTCATATTTATAGGAAGAAACAGAGGCTTGATTGCAGTAATTATTTTCAGTAATTACATACGATAAAAGTTGCAATTAGAATTTTATTTCTTATTAACTAAGATAACATTTTAAAAATCAAACAATTTTTCCTATATAATCCCTAAAAATTTCGAGAAGGCTCCTAAAAATTTCTAAGCATATGTTTGGTAGTGCTGCAATTGTTTTTTTTAGGTACTTATATTATAAGTTGTTGGTGAATGTGTGGATAAAAAATGGGTTGTAAATTGTGAGTCTCATGAAATGTGTGGATAAAAAATATGTTTGACCAATTTAACTAACTGAAATTATAATTTAATCACCACCAAACATGTGAAATAATTCGGGACATAACATAAGCCTGCTTGGATTGTTTGCTTCCATCTTTTTTTTTTCTTTAAAAAATTGTTTAAACCGAGAGGGGACTAGGAAGATATTGCCACACAATGGAAACCAGCCATTGATATCCATTAAGGCAACAATAGGATATTGGTCTAGGAAAAATAATATTAGCTGAGTTGCTTGTGGAACAATAAGACAATATTCTTTAACTATATAAATTGTGTGTTTTCAAGAGAAATAATCACTATTTTTTTATTTATAAAATATTGTATTTACCAAGGTTCTAAAATGCGTAATGCGTAACGACACAGCGAGGTGAAGCATCAAGAATTATAAGCCTAAGTGCTCTAATGCAAAGCCTAGGCGTCAAAATAAATTTTCAAATTTTAATTTTTTTTAATGCTCAAATTTTAAATTTTAATAACATAGCCTACGATATGCTGATTTAGATTACAAAATTACAGGCATAATTTAAAAAAAATAAAAATAAAAAATACATGAGTTTTCAAAATTAGATGCACGCTATACAATGAAGAAAAATTAAATTTATATTAAGGTACATATAACATATCACATTCAACTTGGTTCAAAATTAAAGTTGCACAACTAATTTTAATAACATAGCCTATGATTATATTACAAAATAACATCCCAACATAATAGTTTTCAAACTCAACATATAGCGTGCATCTAAACTCATGTTCGGTACACTGTTTAATTACATACCAACATAGCTTAACTTACAACTATCACAAACATAAATTTAGCGTGCATCTAATTTTGAAAACTAACACAAACATAAACACAAATTACTCAATAATTTCTTATAATTTGATTACATACCAACATAGCTTAACTTTTGTATAACTCTTTATCGGATTCTAAGTTAAGCTCATCTTCTTCATCTAACTCATCTTCCGAGCCATCCGATACAAAATTATTTTCATCGGGCTCATTTATTTCATCTTGAGCATTTCTAGCACCTCTTGTAGATTTAAAAATGGTTTATTTTGGCCAATCTAAAAATAAATTTACAAAGAGGCTTGCTCGCTCTAATGCGTGTTATGTACGATTATTCGCACTTATTAGCGCCTAATCGTGTTTATTCTCTCATATTCTCGCCTATTCGCATATATTCGCGCTTAGGCGGTCAACAAAAAGAGTTGACCGCATTTTTACACGCAAACTCTCAATGCGATGCGTTTTGCAAAAGCATCGAGCTTAGGCGTGCCTAGGTGAGATGTAGGCGGGCCTTTTAGAACACTGGTATTTACAAAGATGTATTAAAGAGTAACAACATATTATTCGTCTAAAATATTGATATCTAATCATTTATGTTTTTTTCAGGAAACATAATAGAGTATTCTTATTAATATAAAATAAAATAAAATAAAATAAAATTATAATTCTTTAGGTACAACAACACAATATTCTTTTGTGAATTTTGATATATATACAACAAGTCATGTTTCTTTTGGAGTAATAACACAATATTCTAGAAATATTGATATGTTATAATAAACAATTTTCAAAACAATATATGACTACCAAATCAGTATGGTAACAACATAACCACATAAAATAATAGATACTAATTTTTCATTTGGTAAATTAAAATCAAGACATTCTTTCACATAGAAAAGAAGAATCAATTTAATTATGAATTCAATTACCTAGAAATTCTTGTCTTTCTTTGGAAAAAAAAAAGAGAAATTCTAATAGTAGGCTAGAGATTTGTGAGCAGAAAAAGAATAAGTTTTGCAAACTCAATTGCTTAGAACTTTGTGCAGATTACGTGTTATAAAATAAAAGGAATATAAAAGAATCAAATGTGAACTGTATATTTTACTATAGTAATGAACTTATATATAAATGGTTCAAACAAGAGTAACAAATTAATTAAAATACAGACTTTTAAAGTAAATATAACTATTTTAAGATGGAGGTTATTATCAACAATCATGTATTATATATTTTATAACATGTTATTCATTTTAAGTTGGGGTTATTATCTTCCATATTATCTTGCAACTTAAAAAATTTCCAAGATTGTACACGTAGTCTTCCTGGTTTCTATTGTGGATAGTTTTTTTTCTCGTTTCTACGTAAATCTTCATATTGGAGAAAATAAATATAAATTTCATTATAAAAAATATATAATTTTTTATAAAAGATGAAAATGAAAAAAAAAAAGTTTTTATCTTTTAATTTTTCCTTCAAAAAGTAATATAAAAATTACATAATTGGTTTTACAACTACTTTCTTAGCAGTAGATTAGTCATAACTTTTAAAAATGACCAAGTCGGTTCACAACTATCGTAGATGCACAATTAATCTTCAATGATATATAACTTATAAATTTATGTTAAATTGTCACGCAAACCTCATAAAAACGAGTCTCACTTCAATTTTTTTTTTTTTTTTTAAAAAACCTAATTTCATAAAATTAAACATTCGAGAGTCACATAATGAATTAACATATTTAAACAAATTTATTAACATAGATTCAAACAGTTCCATTGTGAAATGATCGTACAACTATATTGATATTAGATACTAACTTACAATTGGAACAATAAGTTGAGAACCATTGGTGAAATTTTTTTAAAATAGTATTATAATCACAAGTGAACTTTGTGCTTATCAATATAAATCAATTTTTTTCCCTGTACAAATCTTTAAATTAAAGTTTGAGGACCATTTGTGAAAATTTTCCTAAATTTTATGCAATAATAAAAATTACTAGAAAATGAGAAGAAAAAGGAACTATTAATGTATTTTTTATTTGAAATAAAACAATAAATAAAGTATTTCAAAAAATATTAATTTTAATTATACACTCGAACGGCTTCATTTTATAAGGTTAACTACGATTGAATCAATGATCAAGTGTAGTTAATAACTATGATATATGAGCAAGACATTGTTTGTATAGTAAAATACTAAAATACGAGGCTTATCATCGTCTCCACTAGACCTAGTTAGACCACTTAACGTAGCATTTTATTTTTAAAAATTTTCAGTTCATTTTTGCTTTTAAAAAAAATCTAATTTCGATAGCGTAAGTCAGCTAGTACAAATTTGTATGTAACCGTCTCTCAAAAAGAATTGGCTTAGAGTACAGGTGAGTCGACGATCTTTCTTTAATTTACGCCTCTAATGGTTACGAAAATTAGAGCCAACTGTATAAATGCTAGCATAGAGATTCAATTGGCTCAATCAAATAATTCAAGTTGTCTCCTTCTCATATCTACAACAGGTGAGAAACATTCGATTTCCCATTTTATTCTTATATATATATTTGTTTGTTTTTGGTCAATAATGCTATTATTCAATTTTCATAATTTACATTAATAACATTAAATCAGTAAGTTATTATTTTAACCATATATAATATATAACATTTTTCGACTACCCTCGTCAATATTATATAACTCCTGAATTATCTCAGTTAAAATTATTTTAATTATTAGTTTATATTTATTTGGTCAGTAAAGTCATTTAGCTAATTACATTATAAATTCAGCCATTACTGACAAATGGTGATTCAGGCCTGTATCTAGGCCAAATGGAAAACGGTGCTGGGTTATAAAATCGGTAATTATCACATTTCATCTTTATCGTTTGTTCTCATTGTGTAAAATGTTTTTATTGTTTAAATTTTGACATATGAACCCCTAAATAAATATTTCTTTGCAGAAAAGGTCTCTACCATCCATATTTATTAACTGTTGCCGTTAAAATTATCAAAATGGTTAATTAACACAAATAAATCTAAACGATAGGGATGATTTGCACAAAAAATAGTAAATAATATGACATTTTGCACACACAAACGTTTAAAGCCAAATTTTGGGTCTTCTTCTACCAGTAATTGTAAAATTCCATACAAACAGATACAAACACATACACTATAATATTACCATTAAAGATAGTGAAGAAAACTCATAGACATTACAAGAACTTGACATGTCTAAACAAATGTATGCCAACATATACGCATTCTTGCATAGGGACAAAGTGTGTCATTGTAGAGATAATACCAAATTTGCTTAGATCCAAGAATGCGTATGAAGAACAATTTTTGAATTTGTAGAAATAGAAGGGGTTGTTCAATTTTAGAACGCAATGTTTAGCTTTATTGTGCGGGTTGACTCATTGAAATGTTTAGAATGTATTTGTCGGTATACATTTGTTTGGATGTGTCATGTTTTTGTAATGTGTATGAGTTTCTTTCACTATATATGTTTAAGTGTAATAATATAATATATGTGATTTTATCTATTTGTGTGGAATTTTATAGTTATTGGAAGAAGATAATCCAAAATCCAGCTTTGAACGTTTGTGTGTGCAAAACATCCCTATCGTTTACTGTTTTTTGCACAAATCATCCTTATCGTTTAGATTTATTTACACTAATTAGCTCTTTTGATAATTTTAACGACAAATGTTAGCGGATATGGATGACAGGGACCTTTTCTGCAAAAAAATATTTATTTAGGGGCCCAGATGCTAAAATTTAAATGATATGGACGCTTTGCACAATGAGAGCAAACATTAGAGACGAAATGTACTAATTACCCTTATAAAATCATGTTCAATGCACACTTATTGCATATTAGTCATTGAATAAGACTAAATACTTTTAATTAGACATTTTTGATAATTATGTTCAATTATTTTTTATTAAACTTGTTGGAAAATATGGTGTCATATATGTTCATCTTTTTATATTAGCTTACTTACTTAATATTATTGATTTTTAATGACAAAAGATGAGATTATCGTTTACGTTCTGACTGCTCATGTTGCAATCAATCTGGTTGACTGATATTGTAAGTAGATTATTTTCTAGATCAGTGGGTTGTATATTTTATTATTTTACTTACATAAAACAATATGATCACATGAATTTCAAGAACATCCTACTTATAGGTTAAAAGATATTTTCTTATTCTCTTGGATTTGTTTAGGAATGAAATATTTAAAAATAATCTTGAATTTCCTAAATACCTTCCTTTTACAAATCTAGAATATCTTTTTATATATTCTTTTCTACTAATTGTCTTACAATTCTTATTGCAGAATTATATGTAAGAAATAATTTCTAATTTGATTAATATTTTACATATAAGTAAGAGTACAAATCAATAAGGAATTAAGCTTTGAACATATAATTTTGGTTCTTGTTTCTAAGCTCAAACCGGTTGAATTCTTGGTGGATGAACAAGACACAAAGCTTCATTTATTTAGTTTCAAAGCAAAAAGGTTTTCTTCAAACTCAATGAAAAATCAAAAATAAATTGGTACTCAAGAAATAATTTCACATCTTGCTTAATCTACTTAGCGTAAAGTTAAGAACAGAGTTTCTTAATCCAAGTTATAGTTGCAGTCAAGTACAATAGAAAAGTGGCGATAAAGTCGAGACCGGTGGGTTTGATTCAACTTCATCAATTAGTCAAAAGAAGAAGTATCAAAAGGGAGTTGATCTATATTCTTTTGATTTTTATTTTGTTAATTTTGCAAAATTACAAAAATCGATACTATTGTATTTTTAATCAAGATTATTAGTAGATTGTTTTTACCTATTATATAGGGGCCCGTGGATGTATCCCTTCGGAATTTACCATGTTACATCTTGTGTTCATATTTAATTCTTTAAATTAAATTCTGCTATAAACAAATCAGGTAAATGAACATAGCTTTGATCTGCTAGTATGCGTCAAAACTGCTTTTCAATACAATGCGACAGTTCTGACTACGTTCTGTCCACTGCTTGTTTAATTAAGTTTAAAATTATTTTTAATTTAATTAATATATGTTTTAGAACTTTCAATTGGTATTAGTGCGGGTACACTTCTATAAGTGTGATAAAAAAAACTTAGATATGGAATGAGCTCTGTTTAGACCACTAGTTTTAGATGATACTAATTATGCCTATTGAAAAATTAAGATTCAACTCTATATACAATCTCTTGATGAAAAAGCTTGGTACTCTATTGTTTATAGCTATAAAACTCCCACCATTGTTGAAAATGGTGTAGAAAGAGAGAAAAAGGCAAACGAGTAGGTGATGAATGATTTTAATTATACTAACTAGAATTCAAAAACTTTAAATGTCATATTCTCTTTTGTAGATTCTAATCAATTTCATTTGATTTCTACTTGTCAGGTTACTAAACAAGCTTGGGACATCTTACAGATTGCTCACGAGGGAACCTCTATTGTCAAGTCATCCAAGCTTCAAATACTTACTCTTGAATTTGAACAAGTGACCATGAGAGATGATGAACAATTCAAAGACTTCTATGAAAAACTCAGTGATATCACCAATACAGCTTATACCTTGAGAAAGAAATACTCGGAGAGTTAAACTGTAAAGAAAATTCTCAGATCCTTGCCTGATCGTTTTCACTCCAAAGTAACTGCCATTAAAAAATGTAAGGAGATTGAGAAAATGAAGGTTGATGAATTAGTGGGATCATTGATAATATATAAACTACATCTACAAAAGAGGAAATAAAAAAAAAAAAAAAAGGAACTGATATTGCCTTCAAAATTGAAAAAGATGAAAAAGAGATTGATGGTTAGGAAAGTGAAACTAATGAAAACATGGCCATGCTCATTAAACAATGTAAAAAAAAATTCTAAAAGGAAATCAGAAAGGCAAAAACTTAAATACCTCACTTCAACAAAAAAAAATATTTTCGAACAACACAAGACAAAATCCCATTACATCTATGAATAGATATGGCAATTGGATTTAATGTCATGAGTGTAAAGGCTTTGGTTACATTGCCTCTGAATGTGCAAATATTTTAAAGAAATCTCGTATCAAGAAGGCTATGAATATTACTTGGAGTGAAGATGATGAAAATGATTCAGACGAGAACGAGGACGACAGAACTACTGATGATCAGGTAACGTCTCTAATTGAGAACTTATAGTCTAGTACTGATTTGGTGAAAAAAATGACTGCAGGTTCTGACTCATTGACTACAACATTTGAATGACCAAACCGAGTGTGTCCTAACTGCATCAGTATGAACAAACAATTAAAAGACGAACAGTAGAATAATTTTTCTATCCATGTCATGATGGAATTTTTGGAAGATAATAAGGCAACAATTGATACTAAAAACGATACTCTAACTAATCTCTTAAAAGAGAAGGACGATCACATTGTGAATCTTCTTGATGAATTAAAAAAATCAAAAGAAATGGTCAAGAAACTAATAATTGGAGCATCTCGCTTAAGTGAAACCCTAAGCTATAAAAGAACTCTAAACGTCAAAGAAGGTTTGTGATATGTTGGAAAAGGTAAATGAAAAGTTAGAAATTAGATCAATTTCGTCAAAGAAACACAGTTTGCTATATTTCCAGACAAAACGCCAAGACTTAAAAAATAGTCACAACCATCAGTTAGACAACCAATGTATCTATTCTTAATATATAGAGGTAAATCAAAATACTTTGTAAAATGTTGTATTTGTGGTAATCTAGTACATGACTCCCTTTATTGTTTATATAATAAGAACCTGGTTAATAGACAAATGAGACATCATATCAACACTAAAGTAAGACAACTTTGGGTTAGAAAAGTGATTTAAATTATTATATGGTTGATGTTGTCTATAGAACTTTTATTCCTAACTCTTAGTATTTTGATAGTGGTTGTTCTAGACATATGATTGGTAATGGATCTTCTCTAACTAACTACAAGAGCCATGCAGGTGGTCTGGTTACTTTTGGTGCTGGGGCACAAGGTAAAATTGAAGGTTATGAACTATCTTAATTGATGGATTCATCTCGTTAAAAGAAGTACTTTTTGTTGTATGTTTAAAAACTAACTTGATTATTATATGCCAACTTTGTGATGATTAACACTTAGTTATGTTCTCAAAAAAATCTTGTAAAGTCTTGAAATATGATGGTATTTCTATCTACATGATACTATGTCTAGTGATAAATGTTATCTTCTTGACACCAAAGTTATTTGTCATATTTCAAAGATCGACTCTATCGAGTGGTAGCACAAGCGGTTGGAATATTTGAACTATATTGATCTGTTGAGACTAATAAAATTAAATGTAGTATCGGGTGTTTCTAAGCTTGCTGAAAAACCTGGAAGATTGTGTGGTTCATGCCTAAAAGATAAGCAAACCAAAAGTACTCACAAGCAAGGTAAATTTCTTGATACATCTCATGTATTAGAATTACTTCACATAAATTTGATGGGACCTATTCAAACTAAAAGTGTTGGTGGCAAGAAATAAATCTATGTCTGCGTGGATGATTTTTCTAGATATACTTGGATACATTTCTTAAGAGAAAAGTCTGACATTTTTGAAAGATTTAAATTTTTGCACCTAAAAATAACAACAGAAAAAACACTTTGAGAGAATAAAAATAATGAAGATTAGAAGTGATCATAGAAGGGAGTTTAGAAATGTTACTTTCTCTACATTCTCTACATTCTATGAATAAAATATTATTTTTCATGAATTCTTTGATCCTAAAATCCTTGAACAAAATGGAGTGTGGAAAGAAAAAATAGGTCTTTAAAAGAGATGGCTAGAGTAATGCTAAACAGTAAAAAGCTTTCTATTAAATTGTGGACAGAATTTATAAGTAGTGCTTGTTATATTTTAAATTGTGTGTCTTTAAGAAGGAACCATTCAAACTCCCTATGAAATCTGGAAGTGAGTGTCTTCAAGTATTTCCATGCTTTCGGTAGCAAATACTATGTGTTAAATGATTGGAACACTTGGGTAAATTTGATTCAAAAAGTGATGAATGAGTGTTTATTGGTTATTCTGAAAATAGCCGAGTTTATAGAATTTATAACATGCTTACTCAGACTATCATTGAATTTGTCAATGTAAAAATTGAGGACATTGATGATTTTTTCTCTTATTCACAAGAACCTAATAGTTTCAGACTTTGGAAGAACATGTTGATGGACGTCAAAATACTCAAGACAACCATGTGTCTATTTCATACAAAGATAGATTGAAGTTCCATCGTCAAGTTTTGATATCTCTATCCTTGCTTCTGGAGACGTACCAAGTACAGATAACAAACAGAACACAAGAAGAAAACCACCATCCTGGATAGAGAAGGCACACCCATTGAAAAATGTACTCTTAGATTCGAGTGAATGAATAGTAACTAAGAGGAGGCTTGCAAATGAACTTGGAAATGTTTACTACACTTCACTAATTGAACCCAAAGATATAAATAAAGTAATTGATGATGAAAATTATGTTCTAGAAATCCATGAAGAGCTAGTTCAATTTGAGAGAAATGAAGTCTGGAATTTGTAGACCGGCCAAAGGACACAAATGTGATTGAGACAAAGTGGATATTCAAAAATAAATCTGATGAACATGGCAACATAGTCAGTAAAATGGCACGCTTGGTTGTACAAGGATACACTCAAGTGGGAGGAGTAGATTTTGATGAAACATTTGCGCATGTTGCTCGACTTGAATCCATTAGACTCTTACTATCTGTATCATGTCAAATGAGGTTCAAGCTCTACCAAATATATGTCAAAAGTACATTTCTGGATGAGATCCTAAATAAAGAAGTCTATGTTGAGCAGCCTAAGAGATTTGTTGATCCTTATTCTCCAAATCATGTGTTCAAACTCAAAAAGTCCTTATACGGATTAAAACAAGTTCCACATGCATGGTATGAATGATTGACTATGTTCTTGTTGGAACAAAGATATAAGAGATGAGGAGTTGACAAAACTTTATTCATCAAACACCTTAAAACTCGATTAATAGTTGGACAAATCTACGTTAATGATATTATGTTTGGTTCTTCCTTAGAAACAAAATTCAGGAAGTTTGTTACACTTATGCAAAATGAATTCGAGATGAGTATGGTTGGTAAACTAAACTTCTTTTTAAGTTTGCAGATCAAACAGGTTGGATCAGGGATATTTATCTCACATGCCAAGTATGCTAAAAATCTGGTGAAGAAGTTCGGCCTTGAACAGACCAAGTCAGTCAGAACTCACATGGCCACGTCCTTAAAAATCTCCAGAGATGACCAGGGCAAAGTGGTTGACCTAGTTTGTATCGGAGCATTATAGGCATTTTGTTGTACCTGACTGCAAGTCGTCCTAACATTTCTTTCAGTGTTGGAGTCTATGCATGTTATAAGGCCAAATCAAAAGAATCACATATTGCGGCTGTGGAGCAAATTATTCGATATATTAACTGTACTTTTGATTTTAGTTTATGTTATACTAATGATACTAGCTCTCATCTTGCAGTATACATTGATGCTGACTAGGTTGAAAACATGGATGATAGGAAAAGCACGAGTGGAGGATGTTTCTACATTGGTAACAATCTCATTGCATAGTTAAGTAAGAAACAAAACTCTATTTCCTTATTTACTGCAGAAGCTGAGTATATTGTTGTTGTAGTTGTGAGTTACTCTGGATGAAACAAATACTATGTGACTATGGTATTGATTAAGATTCTATTACTATACTTTGTGATAACACTAGTGCTATCAATATTTCTAAAAATCTTTTTCAGTACTGTAGGACCAAACATATTGACATTAGACATCCCATTTTAATAGAGATTTGGTCAAGGAAAAAGTAATTACTTTGGAACATATTCAAACTGAGTACCAATTGGCTGATTTACTCACCGCTAGATTTGACACTCTATAAAAAATCGTGTGCATTTGCTTGATGCATTAATAATAATATAAAAAAAATTTAAAAATAAAAACATAAAAATTTTGTTTACTTAGTAGATGTAGCATTTTTCTTTTTGTTTGAATTCATTATGTATGCTTGTTTTGAATTTAATTTTTAATTTAAATAATAAAAAATTGGGGTTCTTGCAAATACCATATGAAATAAATGTATGATTGGTCTATAAATATTGGAATTAATTTGGATTAAATAATCAATATGGTATGCTTATTAAACTTATAGTAAAATATGCTAAGATAAGCACACTTTGAGGACATATTGACTTGTTTGATTATGCCTTACTAATGGATTGTTATTTTTAAAGTAGTTTTGTACTATCTTGTGGATCTATAGTCATTATCTATGTCTCTCAGCGCTATAGTATGTTGTTGTGTTAATAGAAAAAATCATTGGAGGAGAGGGCTACCATTATAGATTTGTGCAACCGTCTTTGATAATGAACATACATCATATAGAAAAAGGCTACCCTATGGCTATGAGAAAGTCAATTCCATGAACTTATAAATTTAGTGCTTTGACAAAACAAAAAATATATATAATGAAAAAGAGTCAACACTCTGAGTACTCAAAAGAAAATTGCTATGGTAATTTTGTCTGGCACTCACATATTTTTTTAAAAAGATATGTTTAGATGATGACTGGTTTTAAATACATCTCTTTACCTATCTTTTTGATAATGTTCAATTTGGATTAGTGGGACATGTTATCATTGACTGGTCTAATATGTCCTATCACACACTCACATCTTAAATCTAACAAAATAATTGAATCTAATTATGTGCATATATCTGATCGGAATATTTTTGGACTGATTGTATAATTCGTGTACTGTGAAATTTGTCCATAAATAAAAACTTTATTTTTATCTCATAAAATACTCTCATTAATTTTGTGTGATTGACTTGTGTGGAATTTTTCATAGGATTCAATCAATAGTCTAATCTTGCCAGTACAATCAATATCAATTGAGAAAATATCTGGATATTATTTTACATAATCTATTCTTATTTTGTACTAATTATTAAATCGACCTTCATAAATTAAAAATTCCGTTTTCCATAAAATAGCATTTTAGGCGGTTAAATTCGAATTTGAAATATTTGGTTAAGGGAGGTTTTATGTCCTTATCTGCCAATCAATAATTTATTCTTGGTATTTGTTCTGCACATGTCAAAAATAAATAGTTTCCTCTTTATGCAATTTTACAAAATTCATCTCTTATTAAACCACAACCTAGAGTTTTCCTTTATCTTCCACATTTGATTTTCAATTTCCAAAAATCTAACTCTTTCTTATACTTGATTTCAGAGTTGTGTTAAGTTTTTCTTTTCAGATCCAAATATGGTAAAAACTAAGATGCCCAAATAAAAAAAAAAATTAATCATGGTGGTTCATCGAAGGACACTGTTGCTTTATTGTCTGCTGCTGAAACTAAGAAAGGGCCACAAATATCATTGATGAAGAGTCTCTAACAAAGTGCATGAAGACTGGAACAGTCCAATTCAGACCCTGACAGCCGCTGTTGCACCTATGGTTGAATCATCTACTGACATTATTGCTTATCAGTCGCCGGTTAGTCACTCAAAACCACAGTCCCGTCAAATATCTAAAGATCCAGTTACTTTTCTGAGCAAGAATGTATATCTAAATGTCCAAGAATTTGATAAAGAAAGAGATAAAGATGATGGCTCTGGAACTGGTGATAGTGAGTGTCTACATCATGACATAGAAAAAAAAGTTCATGAGGATGAGGAAACATGAGATAAAGAGTTTAGGGATGGCAAAAAAACCCATCCCCGACCCGCCCCGCCCCGACCCGACCCTAATGGGGCTGGGAATCCCCGCCCTGATTACTAAACGGGGCGGGGGCGGGAATCATGATCCCCGCCCCGCCTTACCCGAACCCGCCCCGAATAGTTTATTTTATTTTATTTTTATATTTTAAAATTTAAATTGTATGTAAAAAAATAAAAAATAATATAATTAATTAATTAATTAATTAAACGGGGCGATAAATGGAGATTTTCTTATACCCGCCTCGACCCGCACCCGCCCCGATCCCCGCCCCGCTTTCCAAAAATACTCGACGGGGCAGGTATGGGAATGGTCGATCGGCCCCGAACCCGCCCTGTTGCCATCCCTAAAGGAGTTTGAACGTCCTCACCCAGTTGCTGAAGGGTTAAGTAAGCCATTTTCTCAAAAATCTGATTTTGATTTTGACATTAATTTTGAAGAGTCTTTGGAGTCTACTCCTACCCCTCTTCCACCAAGAAGAGCCACAAGGGCTGAAAAAAGAAGAAGGTACAATTGGAGAGGTTGTTGAAGAGCCCATACCTACAGGCCAGAACATGCCACCTACTACTTCAAGGGGTGCCTATAGATTATTGCATACACCCAGTTTAGACCTGCAGATGTTCAAGCTTGAAACCTTAACCCTCTATTAACCCTCTAAATTATTATTTTTTGTCTGAGGCTGCTGAGAACTTGTTTCTTTCGTTTACTTCCTATCGCAAGTTCATCGTTGAATGCAAGGTAGCTATTCATGAGTTTGGTTCGTCTGATTTGGTTGAAATTGTTGGTTTTCATAAACTGCATAATTTGTTAAGTTTTTTTGGTCCGTTTAATGAGACTTTTCTCAAGGAATTTATGGCAAACGTTCCCAAAAAATTGTGCATGGCTGGAAATGAATTTTAAGTGGCAAGTATATGTTAGAGGAAGACGTGTTACTTTCAGTCCTAACTCTCTAAGGGAATGGTTTGGATTGGATGACGTGGCTATCACGAGTAATAAGGAATTGACCAAGGACAGTATTGCCCAGGAGATGACTGGCTCTGCCTGGCCAGAAATTAGCGAACTGACTGCTTTCAGATTTCTGCCAAAATACGAAGTTCTCCACCAGATCTTAATCAACAATATTGACCCTTTGACTCATAGATCAGACATTTCAAGCGACATGACTGTTATACTGTATAAGTTGGGGATGAGGTTGACCGTTGATTGGGCCAAAATGATTTTTGACAAAATTTTCTATGAAGGGCCAATAGGGGCCAAGTAGTACATACTGCCACATCCAGCTCTTATCCATCATTTTTTTGCCCACCAAAAAATGTCTCCTATGGATTCACACAAGTTCTCTGAGGATATTCCTACCTTAGGTGTCTATGAGTTTACAACTTTAAGTGGAACACCACATTCCACTCCTAGGGTTCCAAAGCACGTTTTGTCTTCTTTGAACCATTCTGTCCGTTTGGATGTTCTGGAGACTCAACTGCCTTAACAAAAGTTTTTCTAATGAGTTTGATTTCATGCGTCAGGTCTTGACTAAAATTGAATATCTGGGAGATGCACATATTAAGTCTATGTACCGCATAGTCATACCAAAATTCTCCGCACACCCTGAATGTCAAGTGGAGATTCTAGATATTCATCATGTGGTTAGACCAACTGCTCCTCCACCTGATGATCTTATGCCAACTGCCCATCCACATGCTGCTCCATCCATTGCTTCTACACGCAAGAGAGATGGAAGATCATCTGTGTAAAGAAGTCCAGACCCTCTTAGGATTGACTGTATCTGGTTCTAACTTCTAACTCTCTAACTATTTAGTTCTGATTGATCCTGGATAACTATATTAACTATTACACTCTCGCTTTACTTTTATTTTATCTCTCCCATGCTATTTCCTTTGGTTGTTTTATTACAAAAACGAGGTGTAGTAGTTGTATTTTTAAGTTTGTGGTGGTATACTTTAAACTTTGTTGGTACTTTGGTAATTTTCTAAGGGGGAGCAATATTAAGTTTGTGTCTAATGTGTATGGTGTTTGAAAATGTGGTTTACACACTAATGGAGAGCAAATAACGCTTCTATGATGAAGCACATGTTTTCTATAATTGTTCACGTGCTTAACACACAGCACACATGTATTAAAAATCCGATAGTTATGTTTTGTAATTAAGCAATGCTAAATGGAAAGATTGTTGAAATAATATGGTCTTATTTTTTCATCTTTTTACATTGGCTTACGTAATTAATATTACTAATTTTTAATAACAAAAGCAGAGGTTATCGTTTACATTCGTTGCTGTCAATTTTGACTGACTGAGATGATAAGCAGATTATTTTTTAGATTACTTGCATAAAACAATTTGATCACGTGAATTTCAAAAACAGCCCACTTGTAGGTTAAATAATCTTTTCTTATTCTTTTGGATTTGTTTATGAATGAAATATTTAAAGATAATCTTGAGTTTCCTAAATATATTCCTTCTACAAATCTAGGATATCTTTTTATATATTATTTCCTACTAATTGTCTTAGCATTCTTATTGCAGATTTTTAAGTAAGAAATAATTCCTAATTTTATTAATACTTTACCTATAAGTAAGAGTACAAATCAATAAAGAATTAGGCTTTGAACATATAATTTTGGTTCTTGGTTCTTGTTTCTTCAAGCTCAAACCGGCTGAATTCTTGGTGGATGAACAAGACACAAAGCTTCAATGATTTAGTTTCAAAGCAAAAATGTTTTGTTTAAACTCATTGAAGAATCAAAAATAAATTGGTGCTCAAAGAACAATTCCATATCTTGCTTAATCTACTTGATGTGAAGTTAAGAACCGGAGTTCTTAATTCAAATGGTGGTTGCGGTCAAGTACAATAGGGAAGTGGCGATAAAGTCAAGAAGAAGTATCAAAAGGGAATTGATATATATTCTTTTGATTTTTATTTTGTTAATTTTGCAAAATTACAAAAGCCGATACTATTGTATTTTTTATCAAAATTATTAGTAGATTGTTTTTACCCATGGCATGGAGGCCGTAGATATTTTCCTTTGGAGTTTACCATGTTACCTCTTCTGTTCATATTTAATTCTTTAAATTTCACTCTAAACAAATTAGGTAAACGAACACTGTTTTGATCTGCCAGTAAACGTCAAAACTGCTTTCAATACAACGTGCCAATTATGATTACGTTTGGTCCACTGCTCATTTAATTAATATTAAAATTATTTTTAATTTAATTAATCTAAATTTTAGAACTTTCAAAACTTACAGAATATGTGTTACAATATAGTTTGTCCCTGAACTTATAGGCAAATCATAAATAGATTTTGAACTTTAAAATGTCAATATTTAGTTACTAAGCTTTATAATATCTTCTCTATTACTTACTGAAAAGTGGTTCCGTCCATAGAATATAACGGGATTTAGCCAACAGTCTGATGATGTAGCGTGATCGTGGATGTTAACTATTCAAAAAAAAATCATAGACGACTCCTTCAAACATAACTTAAATAAATATCAAAATAAATATTGTACATAAATAATAACCTCAAGTTTGACAATTAATATCCATGGTCATGCCACATGAACATATATTGTTGGAGAGATTTTCACAAATGAAGATCTTGTTGATAATGTACAATACATTTGTGGTGGAATACAAGATCTAAAGACACTTATGAGTAGTTGTACCCTTTGTAAAATGGTATATGAATGTAAAGACACTTATGAGTAGTTGTAACATTTGTGAAAGGGTGTATGAATGTAAAGACACTTATGAGTAGTTGTAACCTTTGTTAAGGGTGTATGAGATTCTATAAATAGAACCAACATTTTACTTTTGATATAGATAAAAAAAACATACTTGTATTCTCATTCAATTCTCCTATAGTTTTCTTGCATAAAAATACTTCACTCATTACTTTCAAATTTTACTTTATATTCTATAAATCTGCAGTAAAAGAATATAAAGTCTATTATATTGGTTTATCAATTCTAAGTGTTCAATTTTTGTTGTCGTGAGTGCACTAAAATGCTAATAAACAAAAAATTCAATTCCATTGTATCTTGGAGGCTTATTTGGATCATGTGTGCACAATTTGTAAGGGATAAATATAGTCTTAAGAATAGCGTTCTATCACTTGCCTTGAAATTTTGTAGAGTTATCGTCTTCTCGTCATTGCAAGGTGTACTTACATCAACATTCTTAAGACTATATTTTCAATCAAAATATGCAATTGCCCGTCCTATGTCATCTCTTAAAGACTTCATGGTGGACTTCTCAAAATTGGAAAGGTTCAATGGTGCAAACTTCAGAAGATGGAAAAACAAATTACATTTTCTACTCACTACTTTGAATGTGGTTTATGTCCTAACCACGCCAAAGTTCGAAGAAACCGAAGATGAATAATTGAGGAATGCACGGGCTCGGCAAAAATGGGAACAAGACGATTACATTTGCAAGGGTCATACTTGCAATGCAATGTCAGATGTGCAATTCGATCAATATCATACCAAGACGACTGCCAAATATATATATGGGAGTTTTTGGAGGCTAAATACATGGTTGAGGACACGAAAAGTAAGAAATTATTGGCTTCTAAATATTTTGCATACAAAATGGTGGATAATCATAAGGTAGCTGAACAATTTCATGAAATTACTCACATATATAATCAATTCTTGCAATATAACATGAATATAGATGAGTCCATTGTTTTTTCATCCATTATTGACAAATTTCTACCTTCTTGGAAAGATTATAAGAAAACTTGAAGCATAGGAAAGAAGAACTCTCAATTGAAGAACTTGGTCAGCATCTTCGAATGGAAGAGGAGTTCAGAATGAATAATTCTGATGATCTTATTGGTCAATCCTCTAGGCTTCATGTGGTTAATGATGGGAAGGAGCCCAATTGAAACAATGAGACTAGGCATTACTCTTCTAAAAATAACAAGAAGATGAAGCATCACTTTAAGGGCAACGACTCAAAGAAGAATAAGGGACCTTGTTTCAATTACGGTAAACCAAGACATATCAAGAAGGAATGTCGATTATTGAAGAAGAAAAAAACAAGAAGGCAATTCCAACTTTGTTGCTATGATTAGTGGAGCTTTTTGTTGTAGAAGTTGCAAACAAGTGGTGGATCGATTCGAGTGCCACTCGGCACGTGTGTAAGGATCAAAATATCTTTACCACTTGTGAACCTATTAAAGATGGAAAAGTTCTTTACATAAGAAATTCTTCAACCACAGCTGTACAAGGGAAAAAGGAACATCAATCTAGAGTTCACATCTGAGAAAACTCGTACAATTACCGATGTATACCATGTACCAGAAGTTAGGAAAAATCTTGTATTTGGAAGTCTTCTAAATAAGCTTGGTTACAAACTTGTATTTGAGTCTAATAAGTTTGTGTTGTATAAGGGTGGTTTGTTTGTGGAAAATAGTTTCATGTATGAGGGTATGTTCAAACTCAGTGTGATCAATAAAAGGACTACAAATTATGTTTACTTTGTTGATTCTTTATTTTTATATCATTCACGTTTAGGACATGTTACCAATAGGAGATTGCATGATATGAGTTTATTGGAATTGATTCCTAATTATAAACACGAAATGAATAAAAATTGTAAAGTGTGTGCTCAAACTAAGATCACAAAAAGTCCATTTTATAAAGTTGAAAGAAACACATATTTATTAGCTTGTTCATAGCGATATATGTGATTTGCATAGTACTCCTAGTAGATGATGTAAACTTTACTTTCTTACATTCATTGATGATTAGTCTAAGTATTGCTATGTGTATCTTATGCGTTCTAAAGATGAAGTATTAAAAAAATTCAAAATCTACAAGGTCGAAATAGAAAACATTTGCAACTCTAAGATAAAATGCCTTAGAAGTGATAGGGGTGGTGAATTTAATTTTTTCTAAATTTTGTGAAGATGTAGGAATTATACACGAAACATCTACTATATATACTCTCCGATACAATGGAATAGCAGAAAGGAAAAATATGACTTTAATAGAAATGGTTAATGCTATGTTATGTAACTCATGTTTAAGTAAAGGACATTGGGGTGAAACTTTATTGACCGCATGTCATATCTTAAATAGAGTAGCAAGTAAAGAAATTAAAGTTACACCATATGAACATTGGAAAAATGGGAAACTTAACTTATTTTTATTTATGTATTTGGGGTTGTAGAGCAATTGTTAGGCTACCTGAACCAAATATAAGAAAGTTGAGACAAAAATGAATATAATGTATTTTCTTAACATATGAGGAACATAGGAAGGATTTATGTTTCTAATTGTAGAACCTAATAATTCAATCAAAGTGAATAGGTGGTAGAATCTAGAGATGCTATATTCTATGAAAATAGGTTTACTACTATTCCTAAGTTAACAAATTCATATACTTTCCAACCAATTGTAAGAGAAGAAAACAAAAGAAGTGCAAAGGAAGAACCTCTGGAATTGAGGAGAAGTAAAAAGGTTAGAAAAGAAAAATCTTTTGGACGAATTTTATATTGCATCTAGTAGAAGGAATTAGGGACTCACATATTAAACTAACTGTAATTACACAGTCTATTGAGTTGGATCCTCTTACATATGAAGAGATAATAAAATCAAATGATGTTGCATTTTAGAAAGAAGCAATAGATGATGACATAACATCTATTATTTGCAACAACAATTGAAAGTTAGTATATCTTCCACCGGGTTCAAGAAAAATTGGTTGGAAGTGGATCTTCTAAAGGAAAATAAATGTTGATAGAACTATTGACAAGTTTCAAAGCAAGGTTAGTGGCAAAAGGCTTTACTCAAAAGAAAGGTCTTGATTACTTTGATACTTATGCACCAGTTGCTAGGACGGCAACTATAGGAACTTTAATTACTTTGGCATCCGCATATAAGTTTGAAATCCATCAAATGGATGTTAAAACCGCTTTTCTAAATAGAGAATTAGACGAGGAAATATAAATGGAACAACCAGAAAGGATTTACCTTACCGGGACATGAACGAAAATTTTGTAAGTTAATTAAGTCTTTGTATGGACTTAAACAAGAGCCAAAGCAATGGCATGAAAAATTCGATAAAGTGATCGTGACTAATGGATTTAGAATCAATGAATCATACAAATGTGTGTATAGAAAATGTGATGGACAAAAGGGTGTCATCATTTGTATATATGTAGATGATATGTTCATTTCTGTTACAGACTTAGAAATTATTAAAAATACTAAGTCATTGTTATTATCCAACTTTGATAGAAAGATATGATACTTGAGGACGAGATTTTAGGAATTAAAATCATAAGAAAGGATACTGGGATCATACTAACTCAATCTCACTACATCTGAAAGGTGTTTAAAAAGTTTGATCATTATAAATGCAAATCGGTATCTACACCATTCGATTCTAATGTTAGATTATATTCTAACACATGTTGAGCGGTATCTCAATTAATATATTCATAGGTTATTGGAGGTCTCGTGTATGCAATGACATCAACAAGACCATATTTTTCTTTTACCATTGTGAGGTTTAGTAGATATACAAGCATTCCAAGCTAATAAGATTGGCAAGTAGTCTATAGAGTCTTGAAATATTTAAAAGGGACTATCAATTATGGCATACTATATTCCATTTATCCTATAGTCTTAGAAAGATTTATGGATGTTAGTTGGATAACTGATAGAGAAGATCGTGCATCAACCAGTGGATAGATTTTTACACTTGGTGGAGTTGCCGTTTCATATGGATCAAAGAAACAAACATGCATAGCGGATTACACCATAGCCGCAAAATTCATAGAATTTGCTTCATGTAGTAAAAAAGTGGAATGGCTAAGAATTCCTATCTGGCCTAAACATATGCCACTGGTTTGTATTCTTTGTGATAGTGAAGCAACTTTGCCTAGAGCCTGTAGCCTAATATACAATGTCAAGTCTAGACACATTGGATTAAGACATAGTATGGTAATACAATTAATTTTGTATGGTATAATCACCATAGACTATGTCAAGTGAAGTCAAAACTTGACGAATCATTTGATAAAAGGCCATTCAAGAGATTTCGTATGGAAAATGTCAAAGGAAATGTGATTGTGGTCAACAAATAATATCAATGATGTAAACTCGACCTAACACTTGAAACATTGAGTTCTTAGGTTCAATGAGTAAAGTACATCAAATGAGTGATTCAAAACACTAATTTTAATCATAAGTTAAAAGTGTTTGGTAAATATATCAATAAGGAAAGGTTGATGTAACTTACTTTTAATGGGCTTATATAGGTGTTATATAATACTTTAGATATGTTAGTATTCTTGGTAAGCCTACCTATATGAATATTGGGGATGGTGTCGTCTCCACAGTGGTTTGGCGAACTACTTGAAATGTTCGTGAATAAAACCAAGATATGTGACACATAGCCTATTCACGTATCGGTGCTTATGAACACACAAGAATATTTAAACTTGTGCATGAGGTGAACCTTTGACCTCTCCCTTAGAGAGATTCTTATGGTAAATGTTGATACCAACAAAAAAATGCACATTTTTTGTAACAGCCATATATTTTCTCCTACAAACCTTTCGCCCAAAGCTATTTTGTGCACCGTTAACATACATATTGTCTACTGGGAGTTTTGCCCCAAAATAGACCTGTATCACGTCCCCAACGATTCAAATCATTGACCTACCCCTTAAGAGAGTGAATGTTGGTACCAATTGAACAACTTGCCCAATTAGTACTAGCATTCACCATAAAAATCTCTTAAGGGAGAGGTCAAAGGTTCGAATTGTTAGGATGCGATAGGAATTCATTTTTAGATAAAACCTCCAGTGGACAGTACATATGCTAACAATGTACGAAATAGCTCTGGGCGAAAGCCTTGTAGGAAAAAGTCAGTGATCATTACAAATTGAAGGTTCAATTCCAAAAAACACATTCATCTATGCATAAGTTTATCAAACTTGTACAAGAGTTTTTTAAAATATCATTCATTTTGAAAATGGTGGAGAATTGTTGGAGAGATTTTCACAAATGAATATCTTGTTGATAATTTGCAATACATTTGTGATGGAAAACAAGATGTAAAGACACTTATGAGCAGTTGTAATCTTTGTGAAAGTGTGTATAAATGTAAAGACACTTATGAGTAATTGTAACTTTTGTGAAAGAGTATATGAATAAAAATACTTATAAGTAGTTGTAATCTTTGTGAAATGGTATATGAGCTATAAATAGAATAAACATTGCACTTTCGATATAGATGAAAAATCATACTTGTATTCTTATCCAATTCTCCTATAGAATAAACATTGTACTTTCGAAATAGAATAAACATTGTACTTTCGATATAGATGAAAAATCATACTTGTATTCTCATCCAATTCTCCTATAATTTTCTTGCATAAAGTACTTCACTTACTGCTTTCAAATTCTACTTTATATCCTGCAAATATGCATTAATAGAATATAAAGTCTCTTATATTGGTTTATCAATTTTAAATGTTCGAGTTTGTTGTCGTGAGTACACTAAAACGTCAACAAAAAACAAATTTAATTTCATTGTATTTTGGAGGCTTATTTGCATCCCGTGTGCACAATTTATAATGGACAAATATAGTATTAAGAAGAACATTCTATCATGTATGGAGTTAATATATCATCTTCTCGTCATTGCAACGATGTACTTACATCAACATACATAACATGAGTTAAATAAATCTTGTCATTAGTTTGAACTGGAAATCATTCAGTGACAAACAATGTAAATATTATAAAATTTAGGTTAATTATTGACATTTTAAAGCTTATGTACAGTTTTCAAGATTGCCTTCAAGTATAGGAATGAATAGTGTTGATACACTACAAAATATATTGTAATGGATTGTTTGCGAAGGTTAACCGTGTAAATGGACTCTTGAAAAATTAAAATTTAATTTATTATAGTGGATATTTTACCTACTACTTACCAATCTTAAAATAATTCCAAATTTAACAACTTAACTAATTTATTTTATAAATACTACATATTTAAAATTAGATTAATTAATTTAATATTGAATTAATAATGTATTAAAGTTATTTTTAAATCCTTAATCTCTACGTGAATTGTGATGAACTTTGACCCAAATTTTCTGTTTGAGTTTTTGATTATTTTCACGATAAGTCTTTCATCTTTATAATATCTCAACTTTAGTCCATGTACTTCCTCTTTTATTTCAATTTCGTCATCTTTTATTTGTAACTCAAGTCCTTCAATTTTTGAATTTTTGCAAGTTGATCCCCATATTTATACTTTTATGTCAATTTAGTCCTTTATAGTATCACTTTTTTGTACATATGTTATAAATAATATTGTGTATCAATGTTTGATACAAATGTTACAAATGATATTTTGTATCACTTAATATATTACAGATTATATTATATTATTTTACACAGCATATGTTACATGAATTGATGTTATGTATCACTGATGTTACATATGTTACAAATGATGAAATCAATAGTTTTATTTGTTAAATTTGGTATTGTGTTACATATCTATATCATACTGATGTTACACAGTATGAATTAGTTTTAGAGTCTAATGTGTATATTAATATGAATTTGTTGAAGTTTAGAGTTGATTTTGCAGTTGTAACTAGAGGTGTCAATCCGGGTCAGGCGGGCCGATCTGATGAAGCCTGGTGACGGCCCGCATTAGAAAAAGCATGCGCCATGACAGGTTGCGGGCCGGGTCAACCCAGCCTACAAAATTTAAACACGAGCCCGGCCTACCCGTTGGCCCATCCGGGTCGAGCCCATGTGGGCCGCAGTTCGACCCGTATGAATAAAAAATTAATTTTTTTTTGAAATTACTAAAAAATTTTAGTTACTTATTGTAATTCAAAAAAAAACATGTTTACATATATAACAAAAAATGTGTTAAATTATTAAATAAAAAATAAATAACAATGATAAATTCATATTTGTTAATTTTTTAATTCAATTTCTATTTTTTATTTATATATTTAAAGACTAAAACATCACGCATTTGTCACATCTTTCACTTTAAACGGCTCTTTGCCATTTGTTTTTTAAATATCATTTCAAACATGAAATTTTGAATTTTCTGCCTATTTTTGTTTTTAAAAAATCAAAGCGGTTCACGGGCCGGCCCGTGAACAGTCCGCCCAGTTCACAGGTAGGCCCGCGGTTCCAGGTCAAGGCGGGTGGGCCGATGTGGGTTCGGCCGGCCCGCCCGCCTTGACACCTCTAGTTGTAACTAGGGCTGGGCGTAGGTTGGGTTAGGTCGGTTTTGGACCCAACCCGAACCCAACCCGACCAGCACAAGTTTTAATTTTTTTTGGGCCATTATATTCACATGAGTGGACTAAATGAGTTTAGAATTTACAAATTCAAATCCAAAAATGAATACTACAAATTCAAAACTAAATAGTTTCACCCTTATGATTCGGAACAACACAAAAGCTTAAAATGCGCTTATAAAGAGTCCAATTAGAATATATGTAGTGTGAAGTCAGAGACATATAATAACATTCTGATTGGAAGTCCAAGTATCAGTTGTAAGGGAAACCCTTTGACGATGAGAAGAGAAAACATCCTTCAATTTCAATTTTTCATCCAAATACAATTGATAAATGTCTTTTACAAGAGTTCTACGTGACGGAGGCTCAAATTGAGAACATGCAACATTACAAAATAGTCTAAATCCACGAGCTTCAATAATCTAAATTTTGTTGCTCCCACCACCATCTTTTTGGTTATCAAAAGATAGAATTTTCTGTTTTTTATCTTATAATCTACATGATATTTCTTACAATTATTTGCCAAATGATTACTCAAAGTACCTGTCCCACACTTTTGGTTTCCACATGCATAATCTATTCCACAGTAGTTACATTTACACCTAACATTCGGATCATCCCTTGGACCCATTAGTGTGAAGTGATCCTAGACATATGAAACTAGTTCGATTTTCTTTTACCTAATGTTGATGATGGACGCGTATCTAAACTCAAATGTGTGTCATTTGATGGGGCTATATTGTCACTCTCTTCAATCATATCCATATCTACATAAATATTCGGCAAAATGTATTAATAATCAATGAATGATATGAGATAATTAAAATTCAAAATAAGAAATCAGAAAGAACAAGTATTCTACATTTTTCCATTTTCGTCACTGTCTTCAACGGCTAACGAATACCAAAACAAAATTGAACCTACAAGTGATCATCACAGCAACAAAATTCAGATCATCACAGCAACAAAATTCATCACAGCATTTGCATTCATTGGAAGCTAGAACCCCCTTTTTTAAACCCAACAATAATCATTTCATCAAGTCTTGATACGGTTAAGCAAAAAAAAAAAAATAGAAAAACATAAACAAAAATAAAATTCAGAACTAATCAAGTAATCAGTGGAGAAAAATTGAGGGGAAAATCATTTTTTTTCATAATCACCTGGCAGCAGGAGAGTGGATAGGTACTTTGGAGATGATTCGTGGTGGTTCTTGGCGACTGGCGACTGGTACTTCGGAGTTCGGAGACTGCTGCGCGGTGAGTGGTGACTGGCGATTGGAAGGTGACTCACAGCTACTAACGGCTACGTTCTTTGTTGAGTGGACTGAGGAGGGTGGAAGGCTGGCTGGAGAGTTGGAGATGGTGAGCGGTGATGGCGAGGAGGAGAGTGGAGAGTGTTAGGGCGAATTGCAAATGGGTCATTTTTTCACGCGTCTGATTTTAGTTTAGGGCACAAACCGGTCCAGCCCAGCAATATTTCTTCCATTTTTTTTAATTAATTATGTCAGGTTGGGTCGGGTTTACAGATCCGACCCACAACCCGACCCGACTCGACTTAATTTTTGAATTAATAATCCGAACCCAACCCAATTGCACTCAATAAACCGACCCAAACTGCTCGAGTCGGTTTTTGCCCAACCCTAGTTGTAATAGATGTAACAATTTCTGTTTAGTATCACATTATGATACAGATGTTACAAATGATATTGTGTATCACTGTTTGATACGGATGTTACAAATGATATTTTGTATTACTAAATATATTACATATTATATTATGTTATTTTACATAGTACATATTACATAAATTGGTATTTTGAATTTTACATCTCAATTTGTAACACAGATTGTAACAAATGTTGTAATTGAAAAGAACATGAGTTTTGTTTGTGTTTGTTACAGATATTCTGATACAAATGATATATATTTGACAAGTATAATAATAAAATATTTTGTTATATATATTCCAATCAATTCCGATTTTTAAGAATTCGTTTACTATAATTAACAATAAAAGATTATATAATATATGAATTTCCATCAAATCTGGGAATTAATGATTTAATTACGATATGTGATATATAATATAATAAATTAAAATAATAGTTTTCAAAAAAAATAGTATTTTTAGAATAAATGAAATAAAAATGGCTTTTTGGAATTATTTTAGAAAAGTGGCGCATTTATGAAAAAATTCCTTTATTATACCAAATATATATTTTAGACGTTTATATACTATATGATTCACATCCTTCATTCAAACCCATGAATTCAAATGAAAGTTTGGCACTAAAAAATGAGCCACTCCATTCCCTCACAAGGAGTGAAGCGACAAGTCTCACAATCGACTTTCAAAAGAAGTACTAAAATATCTAAAGTAATTAAAAATAGTTGACGCCAGCATTTGAGGTGACTGAATATATTTAATGACTTGCAATGCATCGCATTCAGCAACCTCAATGACAAACTCCTCACGCTCGAACAACATACCTTCTCCAAGTGCTATTTTCTCTACATACTCACGCGAAAAATCAGGATCTCCCTTTTTCTCTACAACCACTTCGTCTAATTGCTCTAGTTCATTTTCATCGATCTTAGTGTCAAAATAGATGATTCATCATAATCTTCATACGAATCATATATTCACTACAAGAAAAAGGAACTATAGGGACGACATCTATAGGAACGACACCAAATTCGTCTCTATATATAGGATAGGGTAAATAGCACAAAACGTCCCTACCTATTGAGGGTATTGTAGAAAACATCCCTACCTTCAAATTTTTGGCATTTTTGCCCTTACCTACTGGATTTCTTGTGCAAAAGGTCCTTCAGTCCAAAATCATAGGGATAAATTAGTCCAACCACTTTTTTCACATATATATTACTTCTTTTAAAATTGAGGGGCTTCCCATGCAATTTCCAAAATTGCACGGCAGCCCCCGTCCCCAAATCTTCAACATATATCCTAGGAGCCGAAGGCTTCTTTTCACCCTTTTTATCCACGTTATTCCCATTCTGCATTTTTGGGCAAGTAAACATAGGCGAAAATGGGGTCCACATCCTAAAAATTCACATCGTCGACAGCCACCATGAGCCTTGCAGAATGCAGTCCGACCCTCAGCTCTTTTATGGCAACCGGGACGTTGACACCTCCGGCCGCCACCATGAGCGATACAAAGACCAGAAGCACCTCTTGCTCCCTTAGAACATCCCTGAAACTGACACTGTTTAGCACTACTAGTGCGCTGCTGTTGTAGCTGTGTTATCCCGGAAGTACAGGTGACTGAGCTTTTTGGTGTTGTCATTACACTTGCGGAGAGATCTGGAGAGATTGATGGCTTCAGTTGTCTTGGAGCCTGGCTGAGGAAGTTAGTGTTTTCCATGTCCCGTGCAGTGGAAAATGGATAAAAAGGACTTCCCATGGATCCTTCATCAGTGTTCAAAGCTCCATCACCAGTAAACGCCCTGTTGAGAACATTCTTTACCGAAGTAGAGCTTGGATAAAAAGTTGTTATATCAGATTCAGCAATCCCACTGGAAAGGCTCAACTCCAAATCAACCTTAAGATGTGCACTCGGGAATTTCAAACTGGCAGATTTCCTTGGATTTAATGACTTTTCACTACCAAGATGGAGAGTGAAGTCCAGTTCTAGATCCATTGAGGACTCTTCTTCAGTTTCTTTAGCCGAGGACATTGAAGTGCATGCAGTTGCTGCACTCCCCTTACTATCTGATGAACTTGATGAATGGCCGAGGCGGAGACATAGTGAAGATTCAATTTGCTGATCCACGGGTCCATCTATTAAACTCTACTTCCGCTTGATTCCCTTCGGAGCAGATGAGGAAGGGATCTGAAAAGCAGGTGGATTAAGTTGTAAGGTTGTATCAGCCACCGCAACGCCTCCGCTCTTGTGGTTGTCGTCGGAAAAAATGGGTGCTCCATTTTTATCCTTAATTTTTCCGAAAATAATTATTTTTATTTCTTCTCCTTATAATTGGAGAAGTGAAGTAATATCTTGAATAGAAATGAATGGGATACTGGGCGAGTAGTGAAAGATGAAAGAGGTGAAGTGAGTATTTGACGGAAAAGGCCTCGAGTTTTAAGGAAAAGAAGAAAGTGGTAGTTGGGATGGGGGTTGCCGTGCAATTTTGAAAATTGCATGGGAAGCACCCCAATTTTAAAAGAAGTAATATATATGTGAAAAAAGTGATTGGACTAATTTACCCCTATGATTTTGGACTGAAGGACCTTTTGCACAAGAAATCCAGTAGGTAAGGGTAAAAATGCCAAAAATTTGAAGGTAGGGACGTTTTCCACAATACCCTCAATAGGTAGGGACGTTTTGTGCTATTTACCCTATAGGATATATAGGGACGACAATAAAATGTCGTCTCTAAAGATTGTAATAGATATAGAAAGGACAAAAATCGTTTCAACATACTTATTTGTCGTCCCTATAGGTCCAACATCTATAGAGACGACTTATTTGTCGTCCCTATAGGTCCAGAATCTATAGAGACGACTTATTTGTCGTCTCTATAGGTCCAAAATCTATAGAGACGACTTATTTGTCGTCCCTATAGAGTACATAAGAAATAAAGTCGACTAATATCGTCCTTATAGCCTAAAAAATTCGTCCCCGTAGGTCATAAGAAATGGTGCCAATTTTTTCCACTTTGTAAGCTACTGGAACGACTAAAGTCGTCTAAATAGTTCTAAAGTACGTTCCTACAGGTCCAGAATCTATAGGGATGATTTATTTGTCGTCCCTATAGGCCCAGAATCTATAGAGATGACTAATTTGTCGTCCCTATAGAGTACATACCTATAGCAACAACACGGAACATCGTCTCTAAAAAAATAAAGTCGACTAATATCGTCCTTATAGCCTAAAAAATTCGTCTCCATAGGTCATAAGAAATGACACCAATTTTTCCCGCTTTGTAAGCTACTGGGACGACTAAAGTCGTCCTAATAGTGCTAAAGTACGTTCCTACAGGTCCAGAATCTATAGGGACGACTTATTTGTCGTCCCTATAGGCCCAGAATCTATAGAGACGACTTATTTGTCATCCCTATAGAGTACATACCTATAGCGACAACACGGAACATCGTCTCTAAAGAAATAAAGTCAACTAATATCGTCCTTATAGCCTAAAAAATTCATCCCCATAGGTCATAAGAAATGGCGCCAATTTTTCCCGCTTTGTAGCTACTGGGACGACTAAAGTCGTCCTAATAGTGTTAAATTATGTTCCTATAGGTCTAGAATCTATAGGGACGACTTATTTGTCGTCCCTATAGTGACAGACCTGTAGAGACGACGGAGTGTGTCGTCCTACAGAATCAAAGGCGACTATTGTCGTCTCCATAACTTAAATATTCGTTCCTGTAAGTCCTAATACCCTCAGCATATTGGCGGGATTTTCTCGCGCCCAACTCTAGCAATTGGGACGACATTATGTCGTCACAATAGCTCCAGTCTACAAATTCCCATCAGAAACAATATTTCTTCAAATTCTCTTTCAAACTTAGTCCACAAATTCTACCATTTTGAATCTCTCTTTCTCTATTGCAGTCCCCTAGTTTAAAGGTCTTAGTTGCAGTTTTCAAGAGATCATTGGTCAGTCAAATTTACGTATTTCACTTATATATTTAAGATTTAGTTTTCTGTTTTATTTTTTACTTTTTAGTTTATTTTCACAATACATTGCACTTTCATAAACCTTAGAATGCCGTTTGAAGATTAGTTTATTAAGCACACACAACCTCATTTTGGATTGTTTGATGTTTACAAACTAATCTTTGAATTGTCCTGTTTCGGACAGTTTGACATTGATTTGTAAGTTACGAGTTGTGTTATTATACATTTTTCCTATGATTGTCTCGACTATTGCGTATAATTTTTGGTATTGTCTCTATTTTATTCTCTGGGTGTAGACTGTGTTTAAAATAGTGCGCGCACTTAGGATAATAGAAGGGAGATGCTGCCGAAATTTACACGTGAAACATAGGCAATCATAGAAAAAATTAACACAATTCGTAAATTACAAATCAATGTCGAATGGCTAGGGCCCACACCTAAAATTAGTATTGGAGCGACAAGGAGTTAGGACATTTTCACACCACTTGTATACTGCACTTAATTATTGTTATTTTTTTGGTGTTGCAGCAACTCTAAAGTGGAAATGGAAATCGATAAGAGTTGGATAAAGTTGAATAGAAGACGGGCAAAGTCTGCAGAGTTTTGGCATGGTCTGAAAGCGTTCATAAATATGGCGAGGCCATTAGCAAATGATAGGGGCATGATTCAATGTCCATGCAAAAGATGTATAAATATGATGATGCAATTGGTAGATGATGTTGAGTCTCACATATTTCGTCACGATTTTTACGAGAACTACGAGCGGTGTATTTATCACGGGGAGAGTGAGGAAGGGCCAGTGAATATGCAAGGACAGAACGAAGGGCTTGTTGCAGAAGATGAGATGGCGAATGTTCTTACCGATGTGGTCGGGGATGACTCAGCTGCTGGCAAATCTTTTGATTTAGGTTACGACGCTTTGTTCGATGCTCTGCATTCAGAGTTGTATCCAGTAGTATCTTCTTACTCGTCCCTAAACTTTTTAACTAAGCTGATGCATTTGAAGGTGGTCAATAAGTGGACAAATAAATATGTAGATGGGCTATTGAAGTTGTTAAAATCGGCCTTCCCCAAAATCAATCTTGTCGACTCTCACTACGAGGCTAAAAAATTAATGTCGAAGTTGGGATTGGGGTACGAATCTATTCATGTTTGTAGGAATGATTGTGCATTATTTTGGAAGGAAAATGCTGATAAAGAAATTTGTCCAGTCTGCTATGAAAGTCGTTGGGTGCAAATAGCTGGCAAATCCTCTAAGGGGAATGTCCCGCATAAAGTGTTGCGTTATTTTCCATTGACCCCTAGACTGAAGCGTTTGTTTGCAACAACACATACTACGAGACTAATGAGGTGGTATAATACAGGTCGCTCGAGGGACGAGGATGATATGGGTCATCCCGTGGATGGAAAAGCTTGGCGGGCCTTTGACACAAATCACCTTGATTTTGCCTGTGAGATAAGAAATGTTCGACTGGGATTGTCGTCAGATGGTTTCAGTCCTTTTGGTAATATGAGTCAGTCTTGTAGCATGTGACCGGTGGTTTTGGTAACTTATAAACTACCACCTTGGCTGTGTATGAAAAAAGAAAATTTAATGCTAACCCTTTTGATCCCAGGTCCCTAATCACCAGGCAAAGATATGGATGTATTTTTATGGCCATTAGTGGATGAGTTGAAGGAATTGTGGACATCTGGTATCGATACGCGTGATGTATCAAGTAATAATTGTATATTCAGAATGCGAGCAGCGATGTTATGGACAGTTAGTGATTTTCCTGCTCGTAGTAGTTTATCAGGGTGGAGCGGTCAGGGTTACAACGCATGTCCAACTTGTAATGAAGAGACACCTTCGACGCGTGTCATCGATAAGATAGCTTAAGTGGGTCATCGACGTTTCTTACCAAGTACTCATCATTGGCGAAATGACCGTACTTTCGACGGACAAACAGAGAGACGTGGGCCACCGCCTCAATTGACTAGTGCAGATATCCTACAGCAACTTAGTCGTGTGAAAATTAGAACACCAGGAAAACACCCAAGCTATGGGGGTGTTAAAAGAAAAAGGGATAAGAATGAGCTAAACTGGAGAAAGAAGAGCATTTTCCATGAGTTGCCCTACTGGTCGACAAATGAGTTGAAACACAATCTCGATGTCATGCATGTAGAAAAGAATGTATGTGATAGTTTGTTGGGTACATTATTGGGTGATCCTCATAAATCTAAGGATACAGAAAAAGCGAGACGTGATTTGATGAAATTAAAAATCAGACACGAGCTTCACTTGTACGAAGATAAGGGGAGATTGATGAAGCCTGTAGCAGAGTACATATTTATTAATGCAGATCGTCAAAAGTTTTGCAATTTTATACAGAAATTCAAATTTCCTGATGGTTTTGCATCGAATCTGAGAAAGAACGTTGCGCCTAATGAAAGCCGAATAATTGGTTTAAAGTCACACGATTGTCATATCCTCATGCAAAGATTGTTGCCCGTCGGGTGTCGAGCATTTCTAAACAAGACAATTTCATCCACTATTATTGAACTTCGTACATTTTTCAAAAAATTGTGTGCAAGGTCGATAAAGGTTAGCGACATGGTTAATGCTCAACAAAAGCTCATCTTCATATTGTGCAAGCTTGAACGAATCTTTCCACCGGCTTTTTTTTGACATTATGATTCACCTTGTGATGCATTTGCCTGAAGAGGCAATTCTTGGTGGGCCCGTTTACATGAGGTGGATGTGTCCTTTTGAGAGATATCTTAAGAAACTAAAGGACTATGTACGAAATCAATGGAAGCCTGAGGGTTCCATAGCCGAGGGATATGTTGTTGAGGAAGCGTTGACTTTTTGTTCACGGTATTTCGACGACGTCGAGACAAGATTCAACCGACCAGAGAGAAATGACGATCTATGAGTTCCCAAAAAGCATCTATCTGTTTTTGAATCCCAATGTCGTCCTATAGGAAAGAGAAGTTTAGTTGTCCTCGAAAGTGATGTTCGAGCTCAAGCTGAGTTTTATATACTTAACAACTGTCCTGAGATTGAAACGTACTTAAAGTGAGTGCGTACGTATTTTTTTAGTATCTTTAACATTAAACGGTTTTATTATTATAACAATTGCTCAATATAATTTTTACTTCAACAGTGAGTACAATGATCAGTTGCAGACTCGTGGAGTTACCAATGTTAACCAGTTGCATAGAACCGATTTTCCTGCTTGGTTTCATACGAAGGTAGAAAAAAAAATCTGTTTGCATTTATAATTAGTATAATGTTTGATTTGTTAATGAATTCACATCTTATTAACAACATATTTATGCTCTACATCGGATAAACGTTGATGATGTGTCTCCAGAATTGCTATCTTTGGCGTCTCGGGCAAATGCTGTTGTGCATTCCTACCCAGCATGTATCGTTAACGGAGTTCGATTTCTAACTTATGATCGTGATATCCGACGTAAAACACAAAATAGTGGTGTGAGTATTGCAGGGACCTGTGATGAAATATTTTACGGCCAGCTTCAGGATATATTGGAGCTTTCATACATAAACGGTTTCTCAGTTGTGGTGTTTCGGTGTAGATGGTTTAAGTGTGACGGAAAAAGAAAGGTCAGAGAGAACAACATCACAAGTATTGATACCAGCAGAGAGGCTTACAAAGATGACCAGTTCATACTTGCTTCACAAGCGAGGCAAGTGTTCTATATTGATGACCCGTCACGTAGTCATAACTGGCGAGTGGTTTAAGAAGTCAATCATCGTACTACGTGGGATACGCCAGCGACGGTTTTAACTGAGATAGATTTACTGCACGATGATAGCTCGTCGAACCTCTCGTTGTTTGTTGATCTTGGCAATCTAGAACACGTTACTATGCAGCGGGTCGACAATAATGCCATTCAGTTGGATCGTCCTGCTAAGCGAGCGTCATCGTCGAATGTTAGTGGAGATGAATATAATTTTATTAACGATGAGAAGGAGGACGATGACGATAATGATGAGGGCGATGTTGGAGGTGAGGTTGAGGCGTTTGACACGGAGACAGACTGCGACAGTGTCGACTATGACGATGATACTGATAGAAGCAATGATAGTGACTATGAGTGATCAAACAACACTTTGTAATCTTGTACTCTGTTATTTAGTATAAATTTCGTTATTGAATAACATATTGATAATATTTTGTCTAATTTTTTATTTAAATTATATAAATAATGACGATAACATAATTTATCAAACCGACCTAGGGAGGTTTTTTCACCCCCATAGGCCCAAATTAAGTAAATCTTTTTAAGCAAATGATATAAAAAATCTCTTTCCAATAGGAGATAAATGTCATCCTTAAAAACAATTTATAAAATATTTAGGCATGCTCGAATTATATAATAACCATACGCTTATAATTCTTAAATTCAATTCTCTTTATACAAATTTAAAGTTAATTTGACTTTATCATCCCCTCTTCACGTACTTTTCAACATTTTACACAATAATTTCTTAGAACCGATGTCTAAGATTGACGTAAACATTTAACTATGTGAAAAAATAAACTAAATAATAATTACCTGTTAACTAGAATAATCCATCTTACTGAACCATGAATATGCTCGTTAGTGATCAAGTGACTTGACAAACAATATAAAATTTTCATATAAAAAAGATTTAATATTGAAAATAAGATTTAATTTTCTATTTTATTATTATTACAGGACCTCAATGGACACAGTGCATGTTTGCTAAACTAAAAAATTTCACGTTATATAAATTATTTGTCGTCAAAATTAGAAATTAGTTGTTACTTATTTTAAAATAATTTTTATATTTATAACTAATTAAAAATGTAATCATCGAATATATTTAGAATAAATTTACTTAAATGTGATTTTAAAATACTTTTAACTTTAGCCAAACATGCCAAAAACTGTAATTAGAATGGAGCGTTTTAGTGAACAACGTTCTGAAAAATTGTGAATTCTATGAAATGTGTAAATACAATTAATTGTTGATTTGATTTTATCTTTTTAACAAATTTTTAATCAAAATCAAACAAACCTTTATTAATCAATTGCAATGTCTAGAGATTTGATATACGCGTTTTATGGCTCTAATTCAAAATATTCTGTATGGACCTTATGTTGTTATTCCAAGATACCTGATCTCATCTGATTTTATTACATTAGAGTTGTACATATAATAATAAAAAATTGTACATTAGAGTTGAAATGAAATTTAGAAAAAGTTTAGAGTTGAAATAAAAAATTATTACATTAGAGCAGAAATGAAGTCTAGAAGAAAATGCAAATATATATAATAATAATAATAATAATAATAATAATAAAAATTGTGAACAGTTCTCGCTCAAGTGGACAGAGCATAAATTATGCCCGTTAGTGCGAGCACTGTTCACAGTCAAATATTTTCGTTAATTGTGAACAGTGCTCGCCCAAGCAGACAGAGCCTAAATTCTGTCCGCTCGGGCGAGCACTATTCATTTTTTGTTTTTTTTTTAATTAAATTTTTTTCCCTCTCCTCGTGTGTTAAATGTACAGGGACGATTTTAGTCGTCCCTTTAGAGCTAAAAAATTTACAAAAAGTAAATCATTTATCTTCCCCCCACTCCCTATATTTTCCACCATATCTCTTCCCTATTTGGCTCCAAAACCCATTTTTTTTTTTTTTGAAAATTTCATTAGGCTCCAAACCCCCTGGAATTTGATAAAGCTCTCTCCCCTCAACCACGTCCACCGAAGCTACAGCAGCGCCACCGCGGCAGTCGAAAATTAACTTGTTGAAGACACGGGAGGTACTCTTCTTCGACTTCAAATGTAAGTTTCTACCAGTATCATGCTCTCTCTTGGCTCCAATCGAGGAATAACATACACCCATGTACACCAATATTTTCTTCAGTTTTTATCTTACTTCAAACCCTAAAAAGGAAACATTAAACTCATCAAATAGCAGCTAAAATTCAAGAAAAATAGGGAATGTCGAAGGGGCAAGAATCTAAGGGTGAACTAGGAATAGATTTGGGCGTTTGGCTTTGGCTTTTATGATTTTTTTTTTTAGAATTTGTTGTAATTTATCCAGCATAGGATGCTGTTTGAATCGAAACAAGAAGGATATACTATGCATTGTGTTCTTTTTTTTTGGTTAGTTTTAGCGAACATTCGGTTCTGCCGTTGCGATTTTCAAGTTTTTGCATGATTTATTATCACTAATCTCTCGGATGTGTTTCTTGTAAAATGAGATGCAATGAGTTTTACTCAATCAGTGTATAAATTATATTATTTAATACACTCTATTGTTTAACAATTTAAGTTTGGATAAATTAGTTTTGCTCTTTTGAAGTTGCAGCCGCCACTGTTTGTATCGTCGTCTTTGGGACTCGCCAAAAGAGTAAACAACAGCAAAATCAAAAGTTTCAGTTTCAAATCTATACAAATGACAAGGTATATATGTATTTCAATTCAACTTTAAAACTGCTTGTGAATTATGTGAAAACATTATTATATATCTTTACTTGGTTACAGAGGATCAAGCAAGTGGTTCACCACGCAACTAAGCTAAACGAAGCAATATCAGCTGTAAGAGGTGGGTTCTACTTTCTTGATTGCAGGGTGGGTTCTACTTTCTTGATCCTGTTTTATGTTTCTAGTTGAATGTCATCTTTTAGATTCAACAATATATACTTAAATATCAATTCAGATTGTGTATCATGGCTTAACTATTTTCTGGTAATGTGTTGTTTCAATTGACATGTCTGCGCGCCTTTGATATTGTTAGAGATGGTGTCACTAAATTAGGTAAAATGCAATAATCGTGCGTTGACATTATCATAAAATAAAGAAATTAGCTAGTTGTTATATTGCAGCATCTAGATGTGGGAAATTAAAGAATTAGTGTGCCAATTATATCAAAGAATTAGTGTGCCAATTATGTCAACCCGAGGAGGGTTCAACGAGAAAGAACTACGAAAGAAGGAAGTATATATACGCTTTCATGTGTGTGTAAATAATTAACTCACAGTGATGAAATATTCAGAATTCTGACCCTGGACCCTTGGTAGTTGTTGGAGACTTCTTTTTTTTTTTTCTTTAGGAGGAGGACTTTCTGCTGGCTTTTCATCGCTGATATCTATTCCATAAGGCAGTGTACAAGCAGTTGGTGATATTGCCTGTGGTGCATTCGTTTTTTGCTTATCATCAGTACCAAGTACCAAACAGGTAGCCTAAGAAACTTTTGCCACCACCATAGCTTCCACCTCTTTTCATGGTTGATCCTTGAGATCTAATTCTTTTCAAGAATGTAAGAACAAGAAGAAGGAAAACAATGAAGAGAGACCTCAAATATATATATTTTGAAAATGACACCTCTTCTCACATGTAGACCGCATCTCACGTCTTCACAATTTGCATAAATAAGTGGCAACACATGAAATTTGAACTCGTGACTTTTTCCTACTCGATATCGAGTTAAATCACCTCAAAAGTTTAAGACTTTAGAGATGAACCAAATTTATAAAATCAAATTATATCTTGAACAAGCAAGTAGGGTTTTTTACTTTTTGTCTCCTTAGATGCTGATGCAATGTCATGTTTAATGGCCATCCAATTGATTTTAAACACAGTTTCACCAATTTAGAACAATGAAATATATATTTGATATCTGTACAAAAAGTATCCAACTTTGCACCTGTCATAGAAATTCAATTACAACTACAAAACTAATTACGCACGTGCCTAAACTAGTAACAATATACAGGCAAGAGTGGAAATATCGGGGATGGGTTCAGGTTTTGGTTTTGACACTTGGAATTGTTTTTGCCCATTTATGCACTGTATTTGAAATGATTTTTTTATGTTTGTCTTAATCTTATTGGTACTAATTAATGCTTGTTTAATTAGGACTAATTTAAGCTAAAGACGTAATACAATGGCTGATGTATTAAACCATGGAGGGGATGGTGGAGATGAGCCTCCACATGAGCATGCAAATAGGCTACAAGCGGACTGCCAGATAGGTAAGATAATTTTTTTGGCAGTAAATAGTGTGTATTCAAAGTGATTTACATATTAAACCTTTTTTTTTTGTGACTTCGTAGCGCCTGCGGCTAAAAAACGGGGCCCTTCCAGATCATTACATCTTGTTAAACTATTCCAGTCTAACGGGAAAAGACCACTCCCCATAGATTTTGATACAAAAGAAGGGACCTATTTACCTACTGGAGAGAACCAAAAATACTTTTCGAGAGTTGTAGGGAGACATGTGAGACAATTTGTGCACCCCTATTTCGATAGATGGGCGAATGTTCCAGAGGAACAAAAAGCCCGTGCCACGGGCTGCGTATACGTAAGTGAATTAGTTGTTATTTTATACATTAAGTACTTTTAATAAAGTCTAACTTCAATGACTTAAACAATATTTATTTGCTATAGGAATTCTTCGACGTCAATCCAAGGCATTACTCCAAGGCTGATTACAAGCTCATTGTTGACGGTATCAAAGATATAGCGGCCCGACGATATCGTCAGTACAAGGCCAATGTGAATGCATATATAAGAGATGAAGGTACTGTTGTACCTTACCGTGGCCTGACGACGGACGTATGGAAAAAGTGCATAGAGCGCTCATCGAGTAAAAAATTTAAGGTAAGCACAATTCTATTAATTTAATTAAATGATTTTCTATTAAATATTAGTATTAACATTGTATTCATTTCAATTATAAAATTTTTATAGGATATTTCAATGACAAACAAAGTGAACAGGGAAAAAATAAATTATACTAGCCTGCAGGGGTCAAAAACTATAGTTGCTACGCGTTTCGATATGGTAACATATATTATTTTTCATCCATAATTTTATTTTCAAAGTATGAAATACGTTTGAATTATTCATTTAATATTGCATACTTATACAACGGGACCGCCAGACCTAGGAATGGCCGAGTGTCATTGAAACTTTCAAAGTCAACCATCAAAGAAATGGGGAGTGGGTGAACGAAAGGGCTGCGCAAGATTATGTATGTAAAAATTAATACACAATGATCTATTACTGTTAATTTTTTGAGTTTCACATTTAATTGACAAATATTTTAAATTTGATTATTTAAGGAAAAATGGTGGAGGAACGGGAAGAGCAAACGCAGCAAGCTAGCTCCAGCGGTGTGGCAGTTAACGAGCACGACATTGTGCTTAAGATCCAGGGAGAGAGGAGGGGACACCGGTGCGCAGTTGGATGGGTTTTGAGGGACACTTCCCGTTCTCACTCGTCCACTACGACATTGCAGGACCAACACAGTACCAATCAATCTACTAAGGCAACAAATGCATTGAAGTCCAAAATGGAGACATACATGCATCAAATGAATGAATTTATGACACTGTTGACGAGTAATCTGCAATCTGTCATGCCGGGAATTCAGCTGCCGACACCACCACCACCACCATTGTCGCCTATGCATGAAGAAGAGTTAGATTCTTTGAACGACGAAGATTATTTATCTGATCTTTAGTCTTCTTCTGTCTATCTATTTTTAGTTGCACATACTTTTGTTTTGTACATTATGGTTATTTTGTGTTGGTAGTTTTTGTTTTTGTGCATAGATTTTTAGGATGTTTTGGTAATATTTGTTTTTGTGTACAAATATGATAATATAATTAATATTATTTAAGTTGTTTTTAAACATTTTATTTAATGTTTCTATTAAGTCATTGGTAATAAATAATCTTAATTAGTATTAAAAGTGTAATAATTACTATAATCAATAAATTTGAAAAAGAAAATTAATTACGACGACAAATAGTTTAATAAGCCATGTGATATTTTTTTATAGATATTGGGACGATAATAGTCGTCCCAATAGTTCCTAATAGTTTGTCCTTGTAGATATTTTTCTATTGGGACAACAATAGTCGTCCCAATAGATATTTTTCTATTGGAACAACAATAGTCGTCCCAATAGATTAAACTATTGGGACGATAATAGACGTCCCCATAGATATTTTTCTATTGGGACGACTATTGTCGTCCCAATAGTTTAACCTATTGGGACGATAATAGTCGTCCCAATAGATTTTTCGACACCCACTATTCAATTTGAAAATGGGACATAAAGGGGCGACATTTATCGTCCCTATAAATTCAACATATATTGGGACGACAAATTGTCGTCTCAATAAATATTTTGAAACGAATATTTGGAAGAAAAGAAAAAACGAAAATAAGGGTTATAGGGACAATAAAAGTCGTCCCTATAAACCGTGAATATATTGGGACGACAATTGTCGTCTCTATTGACTTACTAGAACGGATTTATTGGGACGATCGTTAGGGACGACTATGTCGTCCCTGTAGATCTTTAACGACGATAATTCTATCTATAGGGACGACATAAATCGTCCCTATAGTTACTTTTTCTTATAGTGATTGTATCTAAAACTAATTTTGTTTCATATTTTTCATATCTAAACTAATACCCATTTCCTCTCAAGATTGAAAGAGACAAAAATATTATCATTTGAGCTAGAGTCCTCTTCCTCTGCCAACTGCACGATCGCAAAGCCCTTGCACTACTTGGTTCAATAGGATTTGGATGAAACTCCAAATTTAGGGCCAGGTTACCCTATTTAAACAAGAAAAACCCAAACTAATCTTATAAACCAAAACTCTAGGAAACTAATATAGTTAGATAAAACTGTTGCTAAATTAAAATTGAGGATAAAATTATTTAAAAATTAATAAATTAATTAAATTAAATAGCGTCAAGCACTTTTGACCATGAATTCTGCTCGGAGGCCAGTTTCTAATCTATTAAGACGGGTGCTATTTTTCATTTAAATCTAACATTGTTGACTAAAACTAAGTTTATTCAATTGTAAAACTACGCTAAAACAGCGAAAAACTCCGCATACAAGATAAAATGAACAAACTTCTTATTATAACAAAACATTAACCATTTAACTCGTAAATACACATTTAAAGACTTTTATGAAGTTGAAAAGTCTGCTATATTCATTATAGATTTTTTAAATTCTATAAAATTATTAGGATATTCAATATAGACTTTTAAAAAATTTTAAAAGTCATGGGATATTCTCGACTTTTTAAAATCTGACGAAAGTCAAAGATATTCAAAATGTTATTGACTTTTAATAACTTTTTATAAAATTATCTACGTATTAATTTTTTTAAGCACATAGTACAAATAAAAAACCTTACAATTTATCTCTCATTCACTCTCAAAACTTTGAAAGACTTATAAAAAATGTCATTCAATATGTTATTTTGTTTCTTTCTTCATTTCCTTTTTTTTTTCTACGAACCTTAGATTCATGACTAATTACCAACTTTTTTTTTTTTTATGAAAATGAAGATTAATATTTTTTTTTTCTCTTCAATATTTTCCTAACAATTTTTTTTTCTCTCCACTTTTCATTGTTTCCCGTTTTTCCCCCATGAAACAAGATAAATTTGTAATTGAATTTCAACACATTTAGGTAATCATAAAGATTAATTTTTATCACTTAATTTTTTTAGTTTAACCTTTTTCCCGAGGTGCTTTTTCCTTTTTATTGGTTGCATGCGTCAATTGTAGGAAAGTTATTTTTGCAAGTCTTTCGTAATTCTATCGAATCTATAAAAGTCTATAAAAGTTCATGAATTCTAAAGAAGTCAATCACGTAAAAAAAATTATAAAAATATTTGAAATTCTAAATTGAATATACCTTATAGATTCATCGATCAAAATACATCATAAAAATCAATATAAATTTTGATGAAATTCTGAAGTATACAAGTTGTTCGTCTTAGTATATTAAAATCAATATTTTTAATTAGTTGATATTGCTATCTTAAAACCAATATCTCCAGAGAGTCTATAGGAAAAGTGATTTGGTGTGTATAAGAATAATAAATACACAATTTGTTTTCTAATTTCTAGTTAATATGATAAGCATATGATGTCAAATTTTAATTAATTCGCAAGTGTACGAATCTATTGAAATATAAAAAAGTAGTAACGAGGTCGATCCCACATAGACTGCAATGGAGAAAGTATAATTTAATCATAATTAACTATTATTCTATGCTAGTTGAGTCGAAAGATTGTTGTTGAAAGAGCTTAACTTAAAGACTAATTAAATAAGTTAAAAACACTTAGGTTGAAGAATCAAGTTGTGTAAAATACCAAAGTTTCGGAATCCACCATTGTTTAACTTAGCAATTATCCAATTATTGATTAATTCCCAAAAACACACGACAAGACAAAATCAATCTATTGCCGTCCCGAAAGATTTATCAATTAATTCCAAAAGAAGAAAAATCAAATATAGGCTCTCTTTATACTTCAAACATAAATTACGTAAGTATTTTTTGTATCAAGTTCAATTGCAAGAAAACAAAGAATCAAAGAATCTCTAAACATTCTATGTATTCCAATTCGAATAAAAGATGACGAACAATCAAAAGCAATTAATAGGACATATTTAAGCATCAAGCATGGATTAATTAAATCAATATCTAATTATCAGAAATACATGATATTTAAGATAAAAGAGATTTTATTTAATTAATCTAACAAGAACGAACCATGAATATTAAAGCTCTAAAAATGAATTAAACTAATAACGAAATAATCAATTAATTAAAACAATGTTTCATCGTCTACCTTGGCTAAAAAAACTTAGAAGAACATAATTAAACTAGAAAGAAAAGAATTAATAAAACCCGGCATGGATTTTAGGAGAAGAAATCGTCGAAGAGTTCTTGATCGCCAAGTAGTTGTCTTCTCTTATTTTCTTCCGTCTTCTCTTGATCGGCTCTCAAAAATCTAACCCTTGATATGAGAATATAACTCATATTTATCCTACCCTAATTGTGCCCCAAAATATCCCAAAAGATTAGAAAATTCGTAGGCCAAAAGTTACCTAAATAGATTGGGACTCAAAAAAGGAAAATAAAAATCACAGCCAAATTTTGCCTGAGCGATCGCCCAGGTGTGGCACTTTGGTCTCTGCTTCGGTTCTCATCTGCTGGGCGGCTATAAGCTGGGCGATCGTCCAGTTTGTAGTTTCTAGGTTTTTGCAGTTTGGTCCTTTTTGTTTCAATGGTCACCGATTTGGTCCTTCCACTTTAAGTCTTGATCATTTCAGTCCTTATACTTTTGAAATATCTTCTAATGTATTGCTCTTTTTGCCCAATCTTCTCTACTTCTTCACAAACAAGTCCAAAACTGAAATAGAACAATAATAAATTAGATTAAGTAGAAAATCAACTATATGACGGCATAAATGATTAATTCAAAGGCCAAAATAAGTGCATAAAATGCACTTATTAGCATACTATAAAACTAGATAAATTAAAAGCTCGTTGGTTCACACGTAATACCTAAGAGTTTAGACGTATTAATAATTCAACTAATTTTAATGGTTCTTGTTAAAATAAAAAAGAACGTATTTCTAATGAGCTAAGTTTGGAAATAAAATTTTGAAACTAAAAAAAAAAAAAAAAATTACAAAATAAATCCCTTATCAGTGTTTTAAAACTCAACCCCAATACTGATCTAATAGAGTGACCAGGACCAACCTAACGACTAGGTCGTTGGGTTTCCGATTGAATTGACCGAGTTGGTCTGAATTTTAAAACACTGTCCCTAATCGATAACTTTGAAAGTTAACAAAAATAAAACCCTACTTTCAACTAATTCTAAACAACCTAGTGATTACTAAAGTAATAAATTTGCCCTAATCACATCGAGTCACGACCTTTATCTCAAGTTTTACTCGGAGGTTAGTTTCTATTTATCAAAAGTTAGATTATTGGTTTAGATTATTGGTTAAGACAATTAATCTGACTCTTTTGGACTACACCCAAAACAAAGTAAGAAAAGAAAAAGGCAGATTAATAATTTGGTACTCAAAAGGTAACATAAAAGGTTTTGGAATGTGATGAAAGACCTAGAGGACTTGACTTCGAACTTCGAACTTCGAACACAAAGGTAATAACAGTAAGTGCAGAGGATAGGTACCTGCAATTTAAAGCTTTTATTAAGCTTACATAGGGTCAAACACATAACAAAAAATTGGGAATCGATAAAGAGAGAAAGGGAAAATTTCATCAATCCGCATCCAACTTTGAGTGAAATTGCAATTGAATTATTCAATTTTAATTTGTTCCAATTGAGTCACTAACTCTGTCATATTTCGTCACTTATCACTCTCCAAACTAATTAAAATACTTAGTTGACACTCATACCATAACTAATATTTTATGTAATCGTTACATGGCACATTAGAAATGAAAATGGTAAATTGGAAGTTATGACAATGTCATCAGATTAAAATATTATTATTATTTTTTAATATTGACACTTTTATTTCGTGGAGTAGTAGTAACTAGTAAGTTGGCATGTCATGTAGTTAGGGGTGGGCGCGGTCCGCTTTGGTTCGGTTACGAAGAGAACCGAACCAAACCGAGTACAATTAGATATCTTGTAAATGGAACTTTCGGTTCCTTTACTTGAATTATAGAATTGAACCGAACGATTCTATAATTAAAGTTTTCAAATTTGTCATATTTCTAACAACTAATTTTTCCCCTTGTTTTAAACAACAAAATAATCTAAAAATCATAATTTCCAAATTTTAATCTATTCACAAAAGAACAATATATCAAGTTTTTAAACACAAGGTTCCGTCTCAATACAAAATGACAAACATATAAATATATTTTTGCTTTTATGGACTAAATTTTCAGATAAAAATAAAAAACAATAAGGTCAGTTCGATTATTCGGTTTTGAGTTTAAAACCAATAACTAAAATAAACGGTATGTTATTAGTTTTAATATCCATTATCCGATTTCAACTTAAGCAGAATTGAATTGACTCACTCGATTCGGTCCTTTTGTCCATCCCTACATGTAGTTATTACTTAGAAGATATGTTATGGTATCACTGTCAATTAAGCAATTTTCATAAATTTGTGAGACAGTAATTGATAGAGTGATGACATTTGAGACTACAATTGAAGACTCAATTGAAATATTGCTAAAAGTTCACTAACCGTAGATGAAATTTATTTTTAAAAAAATGCTTAGGGTAAATAGCACTAGAAGTTCCGAACCTTTTAACATGTTAACAATGGGGTCCCGAACCTTCTGTTTTTAACTTCCGAGTCCTTAACCTATGAAACGTTAGCACATGTGGTCATTTTTTGACAGAAACTATCAATTTGACCGTTAAATGGTTAAAATTTTGTTAAATAGATTATTTTATCCTTAAATTGAATTATTAAAAAAATAAAAAGAAAAAGAAAATAAAAATACAACTAAACCCCACCCCCCCAGCAATCAGCAAAATTGAAACTAAACCCCCCACCCAATAATGCAATTCTGGAAGTCGGTTCAACCTCATCTGCCGATGCCGTTCAACAATTTTCCAACAATCACATCCCATATCTTCACAAAATTTCCACATGCGGTGGAAATTAAACCCCTAGACCGCTAGTAAAGTACGCTTTCAACAAGTTTTTCATGGTTTAATTCCATAACAAACCCTGATTTGCTTGGCATGCTACAGGTACTCAGATGGAGATTTTTCGCACAAGCAAGACAAAGATTGAGAAGCATCAATTGAGATTTCTAACCAATGAAGAGAGAGAGATGGAACTAAAATCTATTCTGGTTACAGAAAACAAACTGCATCCTGTTTTATTTTCTGCCGAATCTGAGCATAAGGTCGACCCCTTTTGTTTTTCTTTGTTGCAGTTCATAAATGATAGGTAGTCTTGATAGCCCAAGAATAACTAACCAAGAGGGGGGTGAATTGGTTTTCTCAAACTTTTTCGAAATATATTCTCAAAATATGATGTTTAAAAAATAAGTATTAATCCACAAAAATATATGCACAATATAAGTAAATAAAAGGGAAGAGGGAGTGCAAACGATTTTTATGGAGGTTCGATCCAACCAATGATCTACGTCCTCCGTTACCGAGCTCTCCAACACGAGCACGGCCTTTCCACTATCTTGATTGACTTATGGTGCAATCCAAACCCTTAAAATGTATCCGGTGACTTACAAACAAGGAGCACCGATCCTTATACAATATTGAGCTTTTCACGGGACCTCAATATGACCCAAAAATGTAAAGAGATTGATTTGTATTTCTCTCTAGATGAATGATCAATACAAGTTTAGCTCTAAGAGAGACTAACACTTTAATGAATAGCAATAGATGAGGAAAGCTCAAGTGTTAGATGAAAACTTTGTTGAGAATGATGAATCAAGAATTTGATATAATCAAACAAAGTTTTTCAATAAGAGATATTGAATGTATTTATGCAATAAAGCTTTGGATGAAATTTTTCAATATGATTCTCTCTATAAATGCTCTTGTAAGTGTTATTAAATGATAATAAATGAAGTGGTATTTATAGAGATAGATTTTCGTCAATTTCTGTCCAGACGGATGACCCAAACGGATGACCAAACGGTCGACCGTTTACTTAGTCAGAACTAGCCGTTGGAACTGAAAAAAAATCAGAACGGACACTTTTTGGAGAAGGACAACCAACCGGTCGACCGTTTGAACTCTCTGTTCAAACGGATGATCAAACGGATGACCGTTTCTGCAGTTTTAAAAACTTGATTTTTGACTTTGATAAAAGTATTTTATGCAATGATAATGACATATGTTTTGTGCATAAAAATATTTTGAGCTTTCATTCATTTAATTGCTAAGGATTAAAGAGTTAATACCTTTACAATTTTATAAAAAATCTATTCTTCGATCTTGATCTTTGAACCTCGAATCTCGAATCTTGAGATGTTTGAACTCTTGTATATATTTGACTTTGATCTTGACATGGCATGAGAGTTTGATCTTGACATTGAGAGTTCGATTTGTAGTGCTTTGAATATTACTTGAACAAAGATTGTTAGTAAAACATAACGAATTTGTTTGTTATAATCAAAACATTAAGGCTTAAAGTTAACCATAGGTCAACAATTTCTCCCTTTTTGATTATGACAAACAATGTGAGAATATATGATAATAATATACAATAAAGCATATATATTCCCCCTTTCTTTTTCAAGTAAACATGATTTGATGAATTTTATGAATTTGTATCACATTATATCGTTTTCATTTGATTTGCCAAAATTATCATATATGTCATTTCATGATATCAATTCCATTTGATCACATCACATATTTCAATCCATCACATCACACATTTTATGCAAAATTCAAAATTCATCACATCACACATTTTATGCAAAATTCAAAATTCATCACATCACATATACATTTTATTTCATCACATAGGTATTTTCCCCCTTTTGGCATAAACAAAAAGGCAAAAAGATAAAACATTAAGGTTTAAAATAATTTCCCCCTAAATGAAACAAAATATGCCATTCATTGATAAACCAAAAAAAAATAGAACATAGACTTTGTTTCCAAAACATAGCTACAAAAACAAAAGTAATAAATAAACTTCGTTTCCAAAACATAGCGACAAAAGTAATAAATAGACTAAGACTCCGGTGGCGGAGGCGGATGAAATCCGGTGCCGAGACGGGAGTGAAGAGCATGAAGCAAGGATGTGATGCCGTCTACCGAAGTTTGCAGTCCACCAACCGTAGTTTGAATGCTAGCCGCCATTTGTTTGAGGTCACTCACGGCATGATGTAGGCCATCAACGGTAGATGCAAGAGAATCGATCCGGCTATTAAGAAGATTGAATTGGTCCTCGTTGAAGCCGGAGGTGGAGGATGACGGCCTTTGAGATGGACGGGGCGGGGACGGAGGAGGAGCATCTTCGTCAGCGTCCATGTCTTCACCTTCAAAAGGTAATGTGGATGGACCCGACTCATCATCAAAGCCTTTTGATTTTGCTACCCATTGCCCGTTTTCTTTGAAAATCTTCATCCGTTTAAGAGTGCGAATGTTTATGGTATCGGTGGCTTTTGGTACAAGAGCAGTGGTGTTAAGAACGGAGACGCCAAAATGCGCAAACACCTTTGTAAGAATCATACCATATGGAAGAGCTTTTGATCGAGAACCGCTAAGAACGGAATTCATGTGTTGGATCATGATATACGGAAAATCGAGTTTTCGGCCGAGCAGGATTGAGTCTAGAAGAAAGACATCATAATGATTAACTTCATCATGATGCCCTTTTCGAGGAACAATGATGTGGGCGATTATGTTGTGTAAGACACGACACGTGAGTGTGAGCTGATTTGTGCTGAGACGTGTCAGGGCATCAAAATGTTTTCCGGTTACACGACAACAAGCCGCAACCGGATCATATTCCTCATTGACGTGAGGAATAGTCTTAGTGGTGTAAAGACTAAGACCACCACTCTCGAGACGGAGAAGAGAGCAAATAAGGTCTCGGGTGATTTTGATACGCTTATTTTTGAGAAAGCAAGAGATTTCCGTTCCCGGAGAAAAAATCATTTTCTTGTAAAAATCTTTGACAAGGGATGGATAAACCTTGTCATCGAGAGTGAGAATCCCAACCCAACCCATTGCTTCGAAAAGGTCCTCTATGTGAAATGAGGGGGCTTCAAACGTAAAAGAACTAAGATCGACGTTCTTACCGATTAGGACGGGACACCGATCGAATCGCGTGATTTGAGGATCCTCTTCTTCGGTTGAAGAGGGAGATGGAAGCCTTTCACCTCTTGTACGTTTGGCGGACTTTTTAACCCGAGGCATTATGGAGGAAACGGAGATTAGGTGGAGGTGAAGAGGATCGACCGTAAAAAAAAATGGATTTGAGGATTTAGGAGATGAAAAAAAATGGGAATTTCACGAAATTGAGCGAAAATGTGATGTGGGTTTTTGATTTGGAATGAAAATTGACACAATTTTGGAAAGATTAGGATATGGGAAGATGATTGAGAGAGAAATGAACGGAAAAACCCTAGGGCGCGCAAAGATGAAATGAGGAATTTTGAAAAAGAAAGGGGTTAAAACCCTGATTTGCGCGCATACGGTCGACCGTAAAGCCCAACCGGTTGTCCGTTTTAACTGAGGGTTTGATAAGTTAAATCTCTGCTCAAACGGACGATCATACGGATGATCATAAGGTCGTCCGTTTAAGGTAAAACGGTCGTCCGTTTAATCTACACGGTCGTCCGTTTGAAAAAGTTTAATTTTGGCAAAAGTCTCTGCTTAGACGGATGATCAATGGTTCATCCGTTTGACATGAAACGGTCGTCCGTTTAATCTACACGGTCATCCGTTTGACATGAAAACATTATAAACTTTGCTTTTTGGTCTTATTATCAATCTTTAACACATATTTGTCACATAAAGTGCAATCAATCATAAAAATGCATAGAGTTTAGCCACATATTTCACCTTCATCAAGTATGCCTAAATTTCGTCGAATATATGAAAATCTTTCAAGAGCTAGAGGTTTTGTGAGAATATCGGCCAATTGTTTTTCGGTGTTTACAAACTCCAAAGTTATATCTCCCTTTTGTGCATGGTCTCGTAAAAAGTGATGTCTAATCTCGATGTGTTTGGTACGAGAATGCAAAACGGGATTTTTAGATAAGTTGATCGCACTTGTATTATCACACATAATAGGAACTTTTTCAAATGAAATGTGATAATCATTTAGAGTTTGCTTCATCCAAAGGATTTGAGCACAACAACTAGCGGCGGAGATATACTCGGCTTCGGCGGTTGATAAGGCAACGGAATTTTGTTTCTTACTAAACCATGAAACTAAAGCAAAGCCTAGAAAATGGCACGTTCCACTAGTACTTTTACGATCAATTGTGCAACCGGCCCAATCGGCATCCGAATAGCTAAGTAGATCAAAATGTGTTTCTTTGGGATACCAAAGACCTAAAGATCTAGTTCCACTAAGATAACGAAAAATACGTTTTACGGCACTTAGATGAGAATTCTTAGGATTAGATTGATATCTAGCACATAAGCATACACTAAACATAATATCGGGTCTACTTGCGGTTAAATAAAGGAGGGATCCGATCATACCTCGATATTTTGTTATATCAACGGAAGTACCTTGCTCGTCTTTATCTAGTTTGATTGATGAGCTCATTGGAGTATTCATTGGCTTCAACTCTTCCATTTCAAACTTTTTGAGCATATCCAAGATATACTTAGTTTGACTAATGAATATTCCATCATTGGTTTGTTTGATTTGGAGACCAAGAAAGAACTTGAGTTCTCCCATCATACTCATCTCAAATTCCCTACTCATGCACTTAGAAAATTCTTCACATAGGGAAATGTTAGTAGCACCAAAAATAATATCATCAACATAAATTTGAACAACTATCATATCATTCTTTTTAGTTTTTATAAATAATGTTGTATCCGCTTTACCCATTAAAAAATCATTTGATAAGAGAAATTTACTCAATCTCTCATACCATGCTCTAGGAGCTTGTTTTAAACCATAAAGGGCTTTTCTAAGTTTGAAAACTTTGTCCGGATACTTATGATTTTTAAAACCGGGTGGTTGCTCAACAAAAACTTCTTCTTGAATGACTCCATTCAAAAATGCACTTTTGACATCCATTTGAAAGAGAGTAAAATTCTTATGACATGCAAAAGCAAGAAGCATACGAATTGACTCTAATCTAGCAACCGGGACAAAAGTTTCTTCGAAATCGATACCTTCATCTCGTTTGTTTCGAAAAACCCATTTTGTGCCAATTACGGTTTGTGAATTTGGTCTAGCAACTAAATCCCAAACATGATTTCTTTCAAATTGATTTAGTTCTTCTTGCATAGCTAGAATCCAAAATTCATCAAACTCGGCTTCTTTAAAATTCTTTGGCTCAATTTGTGAAAGAAATGCACAATTGTTATGAAAAATTCTAAAAGTATTTCTTGTACTTACCCCTTTTGATGGATCACCAATGATGAGATCTTTTGGATGAGAGGGGACAAACCTCCATTCTTTTGGTAATGATGAAGTGTTGGGATCTTCATGAGGTTCTTCTTCATTTTGTTGCATAATTGTTTCCTCCTCTTGTTGACTTTCAATGTTGTTTGGATTCCCTTTGTCTTGATTTTGAATGCTTAGTTGCTCAAATGGGATTTCCAAATCTTCATCATCAATGACTTTTTCTTGCCCAATTGAGTTAGTTTCATCAAAAATAACATGCATGGATTCTTCAACTACTAAAGTCCTTTTGTTGAAAACTCTAAAAGCTTTGCTAGTAGATGAATATCCAAGAAAAATTCCAATATCGGATTTTGGATCAAATTTTCCCAAGTTTTCTTTTGTGTTTAAAATAAAGCACTTGCAACCAAAAACTTTAAAATATCCAATATTGGGAATTCTATTTTTCCAAAGCTCATATGGAGTTTTGGTTTTCTTTCGACTTACCAAAACTCGATTTAAGATATAACATGAAGTGTTTACGGCTTCGGCCCAAAAGTACTTTGGTAAATTGTTTTCATTCAACATGGTCCGAGCCATTTCTTGCAATGTTCGATTCTTCCTTTCTACTACACCATTTTGTTGAGGAGTTCTAGGAGCCGAGAAATTATGTTCATATCCATTGGATTTGCAAAAATCATCAAAGGCTATATTTTCAAATTCTCCACCATGATCACTCCTAATTGTGGTAATGGTGTATCCTTTTTCATTTTGGACTCTTTTGCAAAAATGTTTAAATGCATTTAAAGCTTCATCTTTTAAATTCAAGAAAATGACCCAAGTATATCTTGAAAAATCATCAACAATAACAAATGCATAATGTTTTCCACTTAAACTAGCGGTTCTAGAAGTTCCAAATAAGTCCATATGGAGAAGTTGTAAAGGTCTTGAAGTAGAAGAGTGTTGTTTAAGTTTGAAAGAACTCTTTACTTGTTTTCCAAATTGACAAGCATCACAAATTTTATCTTTTTCAAACTTTATATTTGGCAACCCTTTTACAAAGTTGTTTTTGGAGATTTTTGAAAGTAAGTCCATGTTAACATGACCTAATCTCCTATGCCATAACCAAGAATCATCCTTTATACTTGAAAGACATTTTATTTCCTTTTCAAGTTCAAATTCAATAGATATGATGTAAACATCTTTACTTCAGCTCCCCATGAACAATACCTCTTTAGATATAGCATCCTCAATGAGGCAATTAGAAGAATCAAATTTAATGAGATAACCTTTATCACACAATTGACTTATACTAAGTAAGTTATGTTTGAGGTTATCAACTAATAAAACATTTTCAATAGATGGAGAAGAACGATTACCAATATTTCCAATGCCTATGATTTTTCCTTTGGCATTGTCTCCAAACGTCACATGACCTCCATCTTTTCTTTTGAGATTTGATAGTAAAGATCGATTTTCCGTCATATGCTTCGAACAACCACTATCCAAGAACCAATTGCTCTTGACTTTTTGTGGTACCTACAAAAATAATTTTAATTTTTGATTTTTGGTACCCACATAAGTTTGGGTCCTTGATAGTTAGAGCTTGTGGATTCTTTTATCCACTTGTGTTTCCTTTCAAAGTATAATTTCTTTTTAATTAAACAATTATAAGCAACATGACCATTTTTCTTGCAAAAACTACATGTGATGTTTTGTTGGGAAAAATTGGATGACTTTACAAAAATGGTTTCAAGGGATTTTTGTTTCAAGAGAGGTTTATATCCAATTCCCCATTTGTTGAACACACATTTTTGCTCACCAAGCATTAATTCAAAATTTTTCTTTCCTTGGGTAAATTTGTGAACAATGCTTGTTAAATCATCCACTTTTTCTTTCAATAAAACATTTTCTTTAATTAAGGACTTATGATCATCTTTCTCTTTTTCAAAGTCCTTTTGAGCAATAAAGAGCTTCTTGACAACATTTTTCAACAAAGAATGTTTATTGTTAAGAATAGAGTATTTTGACATAAGTTTCTCAAATTCTTCAAGAATTTCATCATAGGAAGAAGATAAGTCAATGTAAGAATCATTGTTATTTGTACTTACCTCATCCTCAATAGCCATGAAGCACATGTTAGCAATTTCTTCTTGAATTTCATCTTCTTCTTGATCATCTTCATCACTATCATCCCATGTAGCTTGAAGTGCTTTCTTTTTGATGAACTTCTTCTTGTTTGGGCATTCGGTCCTCTTGTGACCAGGTTTGTCACAATCATAGCATATGATCTTTTTGTTCTTTTCTTCACTTTTGTCCTCTTTCTTTTGAAATTGCCTATTGTTTCGAAATCCTCTCCATTTCTTGACAAGAAGAACTAAGTCATCAAGTTCTTCATCACTCATGTTTGTATTGGAGGATCCTTCATCATTTGTTGATTTCAAAGCAATTTGCTTCTTGGGAGGCTCCTTTATTTCTTCTTTGCTTCTCCTCGTTTTCTCCTTTGTTTCGGCATTGTTGAGCTCATATGTCATCAATGTTCCATATAGCTCCTCTAATGGATAAGTGTTGATATCTTTTGTATTTTCTATCAACATCCTCAAGGAGCTCCAATCTTCCGATAAAGACCTAAGCATTTTGCTCACAAGTTCACCGTTAGTAAATTTTCGATCAAAGCCCTTAAGGCCATTAATAATATCGGTGAAACGAGTAATCATATCAACAATGGATTCATCTTGTTTCATAAAGAAATTTTCAAAATCTTTTGTCAAAAGATTTATTTTGGTTTCTTTAACCTTGTTGGTACCTAAGTGAGTTATCTCCAATGCATGCCAAATATCATATGCGGAATCACATGTGCTAATACGATTAAACTCATTTTTGTCTAAAGCACAATAAAGTAAATTTTTGGCTCTAGCATTCAAAGACAACTTTCTTTTATCCTCTTCATCATATTCTTCTCTAGGCTTAGAAATAGTTTCGTCCGGTTTATCATCAATTTTGATAACTTTTGTAGGCACATATGGACCAAACTCGATGACTTCCCAAATGTTATAATCAATTGATTGAATATAAATCATCATTCTAGTTTTCCAATAATTATAATGGGTGCCATTAAAGAAAGGAGGACGATTTGTAGAGTGACCCTCAAGACTTTGAATATTTTGGTTAGCCATTACTCAAGATTGTATAATCTAAACGAGATGAGCACCTTGCTCTGATACCAATTGATAGCCCAAGAATAACTAACCAAGAGGGGGGTGAATTGGTTTTCTCAAACTTTTTCGAAATATATTCTCAAAATATGATGTTTAAAAAATAAGTATTAATCCACAAAAATATATGCACAATATAAGTAAATAAAAGGGAAGAGGGAGTGCAAACGATTTTTATGGAGGTTCGATCCAACCAATGATCTACGTCCCCCGTTACCGAGCTCTCCAACACGAGCACGGCCTTTCTACTATCTTGATTGACTTATGGTGCAATCCAAACCCTTACAATGTATCCGGTGACTTACAAACAAGGAGCACCGATCCTTATACAATATTGAGCTTTTCACGGGACCTCAATATGACCCAAAAATGTAAAGAGATTGATTTGTATTTCTCTCTAGATGAATGATCAATACAAGTTTAGCTCTAAGAGAGACTAACACTTTAATGAATAGCAATAGATGAGGAAAGCTCAAGTGTTAGATGAAAACTTTGTTGAGAATGATGAATCAAGAATTTGATATAATCAAACAAAGTTTTTCAATAAGAGATATTGAATGTATATATGCAATAAAGCTTTGGATGAAATTTTTCAATATGATTCTCTCTATAAATGCTCTTGTAAGTGTTATTAAATGATAATAAATGAAGTGGTATTTATAGAGATAGATTTTCGTCAATTTCTGTCCAGACGGATGATCCAAACGGATGACCAAACGGTCGACCGTTTACTTAGTCAGAACTAGCCGTTGGAACTGAAAAAAAATCAGAACGGACACTTTTTGGAGAAGGACAGCCAACCGGTCGACCGTTTGAACTCTCTGTTCAAACGGATGATCAAACGGATGACCGTTTCTGCAGTTTTAAAAACTTGATTTTTGACTTTGATAAAAGTATTTTATGCAATGATAATGACATATGTTTTGTGCATAAAAATATTTTGAGCTTTCATTCATTTAATTGCTAAGGATTAAAGAGTTAATACCTTTACAATTTTATAAAAAATCTATTCCTCGATCTTGATCTTTGAACCTCGAATCTCGAATCTTGAGATGCTTGAACTCTTGTATATATTTGACTTTGATCTTGACATGGCATGAGAGTTTGATCTTGACATTGAGAGTTCGATTTGTAGTGCTTTGAATATTACTTGAACAAAGATTGTTAGTAAAACATAACGAATTTGTTTGTTATAATCAAAACATTAAGGCTTAAAGTTAACCATAGGTCAACAAGTCTAGCCGATGGTACAAGAATTTTCTGGTTTCTGCGTCGATAAATTTTTGTTTGGAATGCAAAGCTTGCAGTTTCTGCGTTGAAAATGCACAAAAAGGATGAAACGTGATGAACCCATATCTCAGATCTCAAATTCTAATATACCTTGTTTTGACGAAAACATGATGAACCCAGATCTCAGATCTCAGAATCTCAAGTGCTCTTTAAATGCTGCTCCCTTTCTTCTTTTTCACAGGGTAACATGAAATTGATAGTAGGTGATTTTGTACACTGTGTACGGCTGGCGGCAAATTTTTCGGTGAGTGGTAGTTGGAGGTGGTATTTTGGAGAAGGTGTGTTCGGGGTTACTCTAATTAAAATACGTTTAGAACATCTAACCGGGGTTCATACTCGTGAATTTTTTCAAATTGGTCCTATATTTTATCGACATTGAACAACTTAGATGCAATTTTTAATTTTTTTGGTTGGAGTTTAGTTGCAATTTTTAGCTTTTTTATTTTTTTTTATCATTCAATTTAAAGGTAAAATTGTTTATTTAACAAAATTTTGACCATTTAACGGTCAAATTGACGATTTCTGTAAAAAAAAAAGAACCTCAGGGACTGACGTTTCATAGATTAAGGACTCAGGAGTTAAAAAGAGAAGGTTCAGGGCTCCATTATTAAAAGATTCAAAGATTCGAGACCTCCAATGCTATTTACCCAAATGCTTATACACCCACCCGCGTCCCCACCCCACGCCACCCCACCCCACCCCACCCCACCCCACCACACTCTCTTAACTACGAAAACTACAGCTGAATGAATGAAAAATTAATCACCCCATGCACACGTCCCTTTCTCACTCCTATCCCCCACCTCTGCCGCATCTGCCTCTCTCTCTCTCTCTCTATATCTATATATATATATATATATATATATCATGTATACATACATACACAAACAAAATCCATCGGGAATGCCAACCATACATTTTCTTTCCTTTCCTCTTTCTGTCTGCTGCGGACCAAGTATGGATGTATAGACACATCGACTTTTAACAATATGTATGTATATATTCCTGTTATGATTTATGAATTATGAACATTATTAAATATTTAACAAAATATAGGAGTGGATATAATAAAACATAGCTTTCTTGATTTATTTTATTTATAATTGGTTTATTGATAGAAAAGAATTTGTGCCCTCGCATTTAATTTTGTTAAAAATCAATTTTTTAGTAAAATTTGATAAAATTTGTAGTTGAAAAATTATAAGTCCCATGAAATGTATGATTAAAATTAATTGTTGACTTTGACTTTAATTTTTTAACAAAATTTTAATCAAAATCAAGCATACTCTTACTATAGTAAGGAAGAAAATATACTGATTTTACCGTAAGAGTTATGCAAGAAGGAGAATAATTTTTTTTTTTTTGGTTTCAAAACTACAAACTCGAGAATATAAATTTGGAACTATTATTTTGTTTACAATGTATAAACCAAAAATGCAATGAATAAATTAGACTGACTCAATTTGTATAAAAAAATTTGTAATTAAAAGAACAATAATAGAAATTCATAATTAATATGATATAATCTAATTTATATGTGTTAACCATACGTCAATTGAAAAACGTTAAATAACATATTATAATTAAATGAACAGTAAACAAATGGAGTAAGGAAACTTCAGAATAAAGAATTGAAAAAGAAAGCAATCCGAGGCCTGTTTTCCAACAATATGTATCTATGCGCTTGGGATGCTTATAAGAGCATCTCTAGTGCAACTGTGGATTGCAAAAAAAAAATCTACCATGTAAATAAAATAGATAATGTCTAAAAAAATTTATTTCCAATACAAGTTGTCAGGCACTGTGTCAAGCTAACGTGATAAGAAAAAAATAGACAATGACTAAACTCCGTCTAGTTAATAACTATTAAAATTAATATATTAATTTAATTATAATAACACGATTATTTTATTATATTGGACTAAACAATAATTAATTATTGTATAACTCATAATATTTTTTTAAAAAAATCATATATTTTTATATCCTATAATAACTATTAAATTCAATATATTAATTTAATCATAATAACATGATTATTTTAATATATTTGATTAAACAGTAATTAATTATTTAAATCAAACATATTATGTATAATTTGTATTATATTATTTAATACACTAATATTTTTTTTCAATTTATATAAGTATATGAAGTGACAATTTGGTATAAGTAATTAATATAGTAAATAAATTATATCGTTTTTGATGTATTAATGATAATTTTGTTAATTTTGAAGTTCTTTAAATGTTAATTACAATTTTCCGTAAAGCTCAATTAGAGCTTTTTAGAAAAGTTTAAATTTTGGCATTAAAACAGCTTTTTAAGCTATTTTTTTAGTCAAAAAGTGATTGTTGGTTTTAAACAAACAACAATAAAAAAAAAAACCAAAAGTATTTTTACTCTTTAAGAAGTACTTTTAGATTTCAAAAAAGCTCTTTCAAACACACTCTAACTATATGCATGTCAATAATATATATTAGGACTTGTTTGATTTTATTTAAAATTTTGCTAAAAAATTGAAGTCAAAGTTAAAAATTAATGTTAAATACATATTTTATGAGATTCATAACTTTTATCAACTTTTTAACTACACATTTCATTAACTTTTATCAACTTTTACAAAAAATATAGTTTTTTAATAAAATCAAACAGACACTTAATTTATGAAAAGTAAAATATATATTCTCACGACTCAATATGGACCTAAACTCAGAAAGAAGACAAGGATCGATAATAAAACACAAGTTTTTTGTTGTGTTAGAAGTTAGAAGCAATGCTACAATATTAGTAGGCTCATCCCCATTCCCCCACACCACCCCACCCCCCCCCCCCCCCCCCCTTCCTCTGCCCCTCTTGATCTTACACTTGCTCTCTTGTTTATAAAAAAGAAAAAATATCCAGAAATCAGATCCAAAGGTGGTTAATCTGTCAATCCTTCCGTATATATACATACCTCGATCAGTCAATCTATCAATCAATCAAATCAAATTCAGGGAATCATCAAAGAGAAAATTAAAAGAAAAGAAAAGAAAAAAAAGAATGTCATCTTCATCATCTGCTTTTGCACCGGACCACCACCATGTTTCTCCTTCGGAGCAGCTCTGTTACGTCCATTGCAACTTTTGTGACACTGTCTTAGCGGTATCACTTGTCGTCATCACCGTTATCATCTTCTTCTTCGTTTGTCTATCACTGTCTTATCATCATAATCCCTTTTTCCCAATTCATTTCTTTGTTATATATCTAATTTTCACAAGATCTTGTGGGATTCTCGAGAAATTCTTTGACTTCTTCTATAAGCTGAATAGTCGGGACATTGAGGAATTCATTCTTAATTTCTTCTTCTCTTTGTGTGTGTGTGTGTGTGTGTGTGTGTGTGTGGGATTTGAGCTTCTTTTTGTTGATGTTCAGGTGAGTGTTCCTTGCACTAGCTTGTTCAAGACTGTGACGGTTCGATGTGGCCACTGCACTAATCTTCTGTCCGTGAACATGCGCGGCCTGCTCGTTCCTACGGCTAATCAACATCATCTTGGAAATTCATTCTTCTCTCCTCAGAATCTTGTGGTATATATGACTTGAAACTGATTAGGGATCTTAAATATGACAGCATAAGATATAATTTTCGAATAAAAAATCAAGCCCTTAACACATTAGGGTTTTGAATCATCGAAAACATACAAGTTAGGATAAATTAACACCTTAACTTATCTTGTTTATATATATGCTTGGAATGTAGTCATTTTTCTTGTGCTTGCTCCTTTCGATTTTCCCTAATTGTTTATGTTATATTCAGGAGGAGATTCGGAATCCGCCGTCAAACTTGTCAATCAATCAGCCCAATCTGAATGAGTCCCTGATGCAGTCAGTTCGAGGCGATGAGCTTCCTAAGCCTCCCGTCCCCAATAGACGTGAGATTACTCAATTTCTCCAATACTCTTATGTTTACAATCAATGGCACCCGAAAAGAGAAAAAGAATTCAAGCAGTCAGACTCGAACTTGTTCGAGTCATTTCTTTGGCCTACCACCCTTTGTGCCTATGAGGGTGCAGATTATTTTCAGTCGCAGTCAACATATCCTTTCCAGTATACAGTATTTTTTTAACCAAATAAGAGACTTGGCCTAATAGCCACTTTAAATTGCTCCAAGTTTACTCTTAAACAGTGCCTCAACTTTATTGCCTTTACATTTACCTAATTATTTCCTTGTGTATTTTCACTTATATCTGATATTTTTCAAAACCCAATTTTGAACCAGCAGCATAGAATGGTTGGATTGTTTATCAACAGTTTTCCCAACAAAAATGTAGCTTAACAGTACATTTTTTCTTCCAAAATCTTGCCAAACCCTAAATTTTGTAAAGGAGATTTCTTTCAGTAAACCAACCAGGGCTTCGGTCGCCAGTTCTTCCTTGACCTTCCGGCACTGAGCAAACGTCGACCCCCATACATGGTCTTACGATCTCATTAAGTCTTGGTTTTTTCCTATTTTTATCATGGAGCAAAAGAAAGAAATTTCTCTGGGATTCAAAATAGTGTCTTAGAAGTAGAATTCAAGATAAAAGAAGAAAGATGAATCATTAGATAATGATGAAGTGATAATAGAAAGAGAGAGACAGTAAGATAGTGAATTCAGAGATTTGCAGAAAGTCAGCCAAATGATTTAATGTCTTCTTTTGTTTGTTTTTTTCTTTTTTTTGTTTGCATTTCTGTCCATTTTCAGCTCCAGAGAAACGACAGAGAGTGCCATCTGCTTACAACCGGTTCATCAAGTGAGTAATAATTAGGGCTTGTTCGGTAGAGATTTTTTGTGGAAAAAATGGGTTTTTTTGGTTACTTTTTTCAAATTTTTTTGTAGTGTAAAAAGGGTTGAAAAGTCAAATATTGTACGCAAGAAAATGGATTTTTTGGGAAAAAATCTGTACCGAACATGGCCTTAATCTTAAGGCAATTACATGTATACATACACACAATATATATGCACCCCCAGTCCCCACCCCCCTTGAGTAAGGGTAAACCACACATCGATTAAATGTCGAAACTATACCCAACATATAAAATTTCAGGCAACTCTTTTTAACAGTATTGACAGTTTGAGATGGAACCGAGTCTTGGCAACAGAGCCCACAATGCTCAAACGAGCTATTCAGTTCATCTAACAACTCAAACAAGCCAATTAAATATCGACATTATTACTAACATATAAAAACTTTGGTATTTTAAGATGGAATCCAGGCCTCAATAATCCCTCGCCTAGGGTCGGGGTGGGGTTGGATTTTTTTTTTTTTTGGGGGCGGGGGGGTTCTAATTGCATCATTCTTATTACTTTATCAGGTCCTTTACTGCATTCTGACCATAACTTTACTGTAAAAATCTACAAGAATGATATAGATAAATGCACAATATATTTGCAGGGACGAGATCCAACGTATAAAAGCTGGAAATCCTGATATAAGTCACAGGGAGGCATTCAGTGCTGCTGCAAAAAATGTAAGATCCAAGAATATAGTGCCTTAATTTCTTAGGGTTTCCTTTTACTAGGGTTTCATTTTTGCCCTTACATATTCAGAAGTTTCAGTATATGTTTCACAAAAGAGGTTCTTGATTTGATTGTTGCTTTATTTTGTTTTCTTCCTCTCAGTGGGCCCACTTCCCACACATTCATTTCGGACTTATGCCGGACCAACCCGTGAAGAAACCCAATGTGTGCCAACAGGTATAATGGATTGTTTGGTATCATGCATTATATAGTGGTTAGATTGCACGAAAACTTCTAAAATAGTTGCATTTTTGTTTCGGACATGTTTTAAAATCAAAATTCTTTGAAAACTCTTGCAAACTGCAAAAAATTTGTTAATCTATTTTACTTTTTTAATAAAATTTGGAAAGGTTTAGAAAGTTTTAAGAAAGTTTCGACCAAAATATTTGAAAACTTAAATTGAATTGCACGTGGACATTTTTGGGGCTTCAACTACAAATTTACATAATTTCATGCTTTAATTCTTATACTATAACTAAATTAAATAATTATTAGAGTTTGAATTAATATTAAATAGATTTTTCAAAATCCAATATTTCATTTATATAAAAAAAAAATTAATTTTTTGTACGGCATTTCTTGTCCTATTTTTTTTTAGAATCGTGTTGTGTCAAATATCGTCTCCGTTTCCATTTCTGTGCAACCTAGTATAGTACTTAATAGTATGAACAAAGAAAAAATAGTTTAAATATTGACATTGTATTATCAAGTCATGTCTAGTATTACCATACTAAACATATACCTTAAAAGTTGTTTACGTTGTTACTAGCTTTTATTTCACACACATAAGTGTGACAAAAAGTTATTTTTTGGGTTTTGATTTTGTGTAGGAAGGGAGGATGTTCTAATGAAAGATGGGTTTCTAGCTCCTGCAAATGTGGGTCTTTCTCCTTACTAAGAAAGTAAAGAATGTTTGCATGGCTCTCTTCTTTAATGTGTCTGTCTTTAGTTAATTCGTTTTCAATTAGGGTTCAAAAAGACTATGTAACAGTTGATGTTGCTTTGCTTCAAATTAATGCTTAGGGTGGGAGAGGGTTTTGATCAGGTCGAATGTTTTTCAATGCTAATTACTAATCTATCTGAACCCATCTGAAAGTGAAGCATTTTTTTATTAATTAATTATGAACAACTGCACAAGCTTTTCAATTTTTTTTAACCTATTCATGGCATTGTTTGGTCTTTATTTCCATGTGTGACTGTGCTTGTAAGTGTAGATGTTAAAATTGCACGTGACTTTTATATGACTTACAATTAGACATTAAGTAATGTGATAATTTTACTCTCTAACTTTAAGTCACGTGAAAGTCGCATTCAATTTTAGCGTCTGTATTGATTTGGTTGTAAAACCTCATTTTTGAAATTGAAATGTTAGAAAGTCAAACCCTATATTTTTCAAATTTTATTAAATTGCAACTATCAACCAATTTTATTATTATTATTTTTTTTTCTAATTTTCGACACTGTCTCACCCAAGGAATAGTTGATAGCAGTTCCCAAAAATAATTGATGAAAAATTGAAGTGGGAGAAAGGATCAAAATAATAGAATATGAATTCCACTGTTTTTCTCCTTTTAAAGAGAATTACTTTTCAACATCGTAATTTGAGTCAATGATAAGTACATGTCAAACATTCAGTGAAGCAGGCACTATACACACTGCAATGGCAGTATATTTTTCAGATACCTTTGATTTCTCCACATATATATTTAAATAAAACATTCAATAAAGACAGCAGAGGACCAGAATGAAAATGTTCATCACAACCAAACAAAATAAAAAATAAAAAAAATTGAGAGAATCTTACATGAGTTAAGCAAATAGGAAGCAAAATTCAAGTTGGAAAGAAAGAGAAAACTCGTATATTAAGTAGTGGAATTTAGAAATTTAGACAAAAGTAGGTGGTGGTTGAAAATAACAATTTCTAATAATAAAATATGAAAAATGGTAATTTTTAGATGCAAAAAGTCATATATATACTCTTTTATAAAAATGACATTTTTTTTGGCTTCCAAGAAAAGATTTCTACTTACTTTTTTTTTATAAAGAAAAGACAGTTGAACTGTCGAAATACAGTTCAACTATCATTTTTTTTTTGTCATTCAACTGTCTATAAAAAAATATATATATTGACTGACAGTTAACTGTTGAATTGTCTACCAACATAAATTTTTTTTTTCGACAGTTCAACTGTGTCATTCGACAGCCTCAAGTTGTAGCTGTCAAACTACAACTTGAGGCTGTCGTTCGACAGCAACTCAATTCACTTCATTTGCTTTTTCCGTTTCTACACTATTCATTTTCAATCAGACATTAATCTATAAATTAAATCTCTTCCAACAATTTTTACAATTTTTGAATAATTATATTCAACATATTATTAGATATAAAAATAACCAAGCTAGTCTAGCACAAAACTTATTAAATTTTTGTTATTTTATAACCTCAATTAATCTATCAAAAAAGTAACTTACTTGTGATGAGTTAGCTAGTGGTGAATGGTGGCGTGAAGGCAATGACACGAGATGATGGGTGGTGGAGCAAGATTTGATTTTAGTAAAATAATAAAACTGATATTGAATTAAATTTGAAGCGGATACAATGGAGGTTTAAGTAATTGTTTGTAGGTATATTTGTCCAAAATGATCATTTTTCAACTTGTTTTCAAAAGTTGTCATTTTTTCAAAAGTATCACCTACAAATAGACATTTTCTATAATTTCATTTATTAAGTATTGCGTTTTATTTTAAAATGTCAATTTTATTTAGAGCACTAGTTTTGAAAATAAGAAAAAATTCATAAATTAAGGTTCTATTTGAAATCAATTAAAATTTTGCTAAAAAGATGAAATCAACAATCAACAATCAATTTTAACTACATATTTCATTGACCCACAAGTTTTTACAACATTTCAACTACACATTTCATTAGCTTTTATCAACTTTTACAAAAAAACATCTTATTTTGATCAAAATCAAACACATTCTAAGTTTAAGTTCTATTTTAAAACGAAAAACTTCAACTTGGAAAGAAGAAAAAATCATATTGGTCCAGGTTCACATGTTTTTTTTTTCTATGATTAATTGGGAGGGAAAAGTTTATTAAGTGTTGGTTTGGTTTTATTAAAAATCGGGTTTTTAGAAAATTTTAATAAAAGTTGATAAAAGTTGTGGATCTCATAAAATATATATTTAAAATTAACTATTGAATTTAACTTCAGCTATTTAACATATTTTTAAGCAAAACAAAAGAAAGACTAAACTTCAAAGTTGTGTCATGTTAGCGATTTTTATCTTTAATATTCCGCAAGTGTATGAATTGAACAAGTAATAATTGGATTTTGAGTTCAAGTATCGTACCCACGGAGATTTAGATAATTCAATTACAATTACAATAACCTTAACCGAATCAAATTATTTTTGAAAGTTTGTTTCTTAAATTAATTAAAATCTTAACTAAAAATAATAAATAATTATAATTCAAACAAATAAGATATTAAATTAGATAAGACTTACTTTAAATTTGGAAAAGAAAAGCGTACTAGGATCCTGAATGCACTTATACCAATTTATTTTAACTTGAACTATTAAATTTAATAACACAAATTAATTATGAAGATCAATATTCCTAATTTGTTTAACAATATTTCTTGAGTAGAATTAAACATGTCCTATATGTGACATGACTATATCTCTATGACGGATGTGAACATACAAGAATGCATTAGAATTTGTGAATACTTAAAGATCACGTAAAGCATAGCGGTATATTTCATCCCCTATCGGACTCTAAGATAATTAATACTATGTTTAACCTATTTCAATCTCTCAATTGTAAAATAAGCCATAATACTCATACAATCATTACGCACATAATTGTAGATGAAAAAAAAATCAATATCAATTGTTTAAAATTAAAACCATGCTTGAATATAAAAAAACCCGGTTCAAAAAATCAAAAGTTCATGATACAAGTTTCATCGTGATCCTAGTATTAAAAAATTTTAGTATAATATACTAAGAAGAAGAAAATAAAATTAAAATATAAAATCAATCTCCAGGATAGGAAGAAAACTCCAAAGATGAAATATTGATCTTGATCTTCATTGAATTCTTGAAAGAGTAATTTTTGATATTCGTTTCCTGTTTCTTTTTTCCAAAATCGGCTCTAATTCGGCTCATCGTTATGAGTTAATAACTTGTATTTATATTTCCCTAATAGTGCTCAAAAGATCCCCAAAATATTATAAAATTTGCGGGCCAAAAGGTTTCCTAATTGAATTAGTACGTAAAAAGATAAGAAAATTTTCGTGAGCAAACTTTACACTGGGCGATCGCCCAAGCGAGGAAAAAACTCTCAGTTGGTTTGGTCTTAAGCTGGGCGTTCGCCCAGCTCTATTTTTTCAAATCTGTGTATTTTGTCTTCCAACTTTAGATTTTGATCATTTTAGTCCTCAAACCTTCCAAAACTTTCAAAATGGTCCTTCAAATTCTAATTGGGTGAAATTGAGTCCTCATACTTTCGAAATATCTTCCAATTTATTGCTCTTTTTATCTATTCTTCTCCACTTGATATTAAATATGTCCAAAATTGAAATAGAAAGAATAATACGCTAAATTAAGTATAAAATCAATAAAATAAAGGGATAAATATTTAGTTTAAAGGGCCGAATAAGTACACAAAATGTACTTATCATGCCATATTTGTCTTTGGTATGCATTTCTTAAAAATAGTGCTCTAAAAGCATAATTCTACGTAATATTTGGTATTATTCGAGTTTCTAAATATATTTGCTTGTTTTACATATAATTTAGAAAAAAATTAAATGTTTTGAGCTTATAAAAATAATTGTGAGTTGTGCACTTTAATTAACACTAGTTAGAAACAAGTGCATTGCACATGATTTTACAATAATTTTGTTAATTTTTAATATTTTCAAAATTCTTATTTTTCAATTGTTAAAAAGTTAAAATATTAAAGTAGCAATTACAATAAGATAAAAAAAAAAAAAATAAGGTTCTTGATAATATGTTGTATTGTATTGTTTGATATTATAATGAATAATGTTGATATTTTATTTACATTCATAGAAGTATAATTACAATTAGAGATGATTATTATATTGTGCTAATACCAACAATAATTTGAACTCAGTTAATATATTTTGGTGATTTGAGCTTTGATGATTGATGAATTATTGATATCAAATCTTATGGAATTGATGCTATGAAGGATAAGAATTTGATAAACTTTTAATAATGGACAAATCCCTAGATTTTTAATTCAATCTTTGTTACGATAGATGTTGAATGAAGCCTCGACAATAGCAAAACTAACTATTTTTTAATTAATAAAAATAGATGCGAATAAGAAAATTAGAAAGAAATAAATGAATTATATTATCATGCTTAGTAAAAGATCAATTATGTTTCATATTATCCTTTGGTTGTATTCATTATTAACATTAATGTATTATTCCAAATTCTTTAGCACATAAAATGCTTGGTAAACATCAAATACTCAATAATTCTCTCGTGATTTGAAATTGCAGTTGAGTTTTTTCTTGAACCCTACTAAATTTACAAGGACATAATTATAGTAACAATTCTTATACAACATTTTTTTTTTACAGAATGTCTCAATTGATAAAACTCCAATCAATCTACATTCTCATTTCTCTATGAACATAGTACATTTTGATAGATACACATTTATGATTATAGGAAACTAGAATGTATGAAGATATCATTTACTATTTATTTGAAGGATACTTATAAATATTTTTAGAAACTAACATAAAAATGATCACTCACTTTTTGTCTACTTCTCGTCTCGAAAAATGAATTTATAATTTAAGTGCATCTCCTTGACAGCCAACCTAAGAATCAAGCCATTGTTATACATATGTGTGCTACAATTTCTATCCACGAGGACTAAACAAGATAATAAAATGTAGTGACAGTTAAATAAAAACAATAGAACTATTAGAGGTAATGAGAAGGAAAGAAAACGTGTTTTATATAAAAGAGGTCAAATGGGTGGAAATGGTCATAAATTTTCTTAGTTTAAAATGTAGGCAATTAAATAGTGATGAAGAAAACATAATGTGGCATATTTATTAATCTCAAGCATGTTACTTTCACATTAATTATGTAGGCTAGTATTCAAATTGATAAAATTCTGTTTCTTTTCTCCCTCAGAATTTTATTTTGTTTACATTAAAACTTATTCTTGTATGTTCTTTTTTTCTATCTTTTTTCCCCTTTGGACACATGCTTCTACAACTTTAATGCCAATGAGTTGTGACCATTTCCAATTTCCGTTGATTTAGACTATATGGGCAGTTTTGCTACACTACTTGTACTATGAAATCCCGCAAGCGTACGGAATCGTTGACAAGTAATAGTAAAAGTGAGTAAAAGAGTATCGTTCCCACGAGGATATGACTTTAGCTTAATTTCGACCAATTCAAGTTTAAATTGAATACACACAATAAATGTTTGGATCAACAAAGTATGATATTTTTTAAACTATAACTACGATTCAACTAAGTGCAAATATGGTTTTTTTTAAGAGAAAAATCAAGTAAAGAAGTTTTGCTAGGAATCTAACTCCACAATTAGTGTCTATTTTAATCCTCAAAATTCTACGTTTTAATCCAATTTATGTTCAAATTGACAATCGATAATCCTAAGTTATCTAATAATCTCTTTCAAGTAGAATTAAACCTATTTTCATATAAGTTTCAAAATATCCTATTCAAACGTATTGACCGGGATCATGTAATATCTAGTTCAGTTTGATGATCATAAATAAATTAAATTTCACTTTATCATTGACTGGGTTACTTGAATTCTAAGTGTATATATAATAACTCCGTGTCTATGAACTTGAACTTTTTGAGATATCAAACAATAAGAATAAAATTTGAGCAAGTGCTCATTATAAATATTTATAAGTTGGTCAAATAATATTTTATTCATACATTTCGTAGGATCCACAATTTTTATCTATTTTTTATCTACTAAGAATTTCATATGAATTATTTGAAGGATGATTTTAAGTCTAGGATATTTTATTTACTGCCTAAGAAGTTAATTGTGAGATTTGGGAAGTTTGGGGACAATTTACAAATTTGCATTTTCTAGGAACCAAAGTGCAAGTAAGAAATATTTTATTCTTCCAATTTAGGAAATAAACATTTTTTGCGATAATCAATAATATTAGAGCCTTATAAATTATTTCGAGTTAGATTAAATTTATCTAAATAATAGTTATTTTATTTGGTTCAATTAGGTATAAGAATGAAAAAAAAGTATTGTTAAAAAGTCAGATTTGCATAAAAAAGACTATTCTACACTTATTCTTAATTCAATGAAAAAGAATAGGTGATGTGTCAGTGATTTTATGTCTTTAATAATTCTGCAAGTGTACGGATCGCTCAAGTATTAAAGTAGATATTGAGTCCAAGTATCGTTACCACGAAGATTTAGATAATTCAGTTCAATTACAGTAACCTTAATCGAATCTAATGAACTTTGAAAAATTAGAGATTATGTGATTAAAAACTAATTAGAATAATAAACTGAAAAGAACAATTAAATAATTATAGCTCAATTAATTGAAAGGTGAAGCAAGTGAAAGATTTATTTAACTTTAAAAAGGAAAAGTATTAGAATTCTGAATTCACTTATAGTTGTTAATTCATCTATCTTGATTCTTGGTTTTGACAAATTACATAAGTTATGAAGATCAATATCCCTAGATTATTCAACAGTTTCTCTCGAATAAAGTTAAACACATTCATATGTATGACTCGACTATATTTCTATGACGAATGCGAATACAAACAAATGCATTAAGTCTCTATGGATAATTAAAAATCACCTAAAGTATAGCAGTATATTTCTATCCCCTATCGGACTTTAGGATAATTAAAATACTGTCTAGCATGGTTTCGATCTTTCGATAGTAAAACAAACCACAACAATCATACAATTACTACGTATATAATTGTAGATGCAAATAAATCAAAATTAATTATTCAAAACTATATTGAAATAACTCGTCAAAAACCAAGTCTCAAGATGAAAGAATTTAAACGACAAGCTTCATCATAATCCTGGCACTAATTAAACTAGCCTAGCATACTAATAATAAAAAAATAAAAAGGAGAATAAAATATGGAATCCATCACCCGGAAAAGAAGAAAACTTGACAGAATAATTGCTTAATCTTCGTTGAATCCTTCAAAAGTGTAATCTTGATCTCCGTTTGATGTGTTTTCGTCTATGTTTTTCTCCCAAAAACTCAACGACCGACTATGCGTTTGTAATCCTTATTTATAGTTCCCTAATGATGCCCCAAAAGATCCCAAAAATTTACAAAATCCGCGGCCAAAACCTTTCCTAATCGAATTAGAAGTCTAAAAAGGAAAAAGAATCTCGCATGCCAAAAATGGCCTGGGCGATTGCCCAGTGTACTTCCAGGTGATCGCCCAAGTTTAGCATATTGCATTCTGCTTTCAATTGGTGTTGCTGCACTCGCCCAGCATTATTCTGGGCGACGCCCATCTTGCTACTTACTAAATTCAGGCTTTGGTCCTTTAACTTTGAGTCTTGGTCATTTCAGTCTTCAAGCTTTCTAAAGGTCTCCAGAATGATCCTTCAACTTTCCACATTCTTCAATTTGGTCCTTTAACTTTTCAATGCGTGAAAGTTACTTCCCATAATTTCGAGACATCTTCTAGTTTATTGCTTTTTCATTCATTCTTCTCCAATTTTTTACATACGGGTCCAAAATTGAAATAGAAGCAATAAAAAACTAAATTATGTAGAAAATTGATAAAATGACGTAATAAAAACTTAGTTTAAAAGCTTGAATAAGTGCACAAAATGCACTTATCAAACAACCCCAAATTAAACCTTTGTTCGTCCTCGAACAAAAATAAAAATAAATCATAAATTTAAACTAAGCAAAACAAATTAACAGGAATTGAGTTTATGTTAAATTTCTTACAATATACCTCATGTTCAAAATTAAAGTGACAGTTTTAGAAAGATATTAAGCAAAACAAAAAAATTTCACTTATCCAATGCTCGATCTTTAGTGAATGTTTGATTAACCAAAAATTGACTTTACACATGTATTAGACCACGACCAATATTGTGTTGTTGATATTTTTACAATCTCAAACCATTTGTAGTCATTTATTCCTTACACCTCTCGTAGATTATCACACTTCTAAAGCTTTTCTCTCCAATCCCGAACTGTTCTAACAAATTTGGTCCCTACTGATCAACAAAATGCTTTTTCAAATAAAGTGGTAAAAATTAGAACTTGTATTCTTAGAATTAGGATGGTGAGTGATTTTTAAATTCTCATATTCAGTCTCTTAGGTTCTAACCTAGCAATTTCTACCGATCACTTCTAACTCTTTTTATTTATTTTACTCATATAAATGGTCTTACATTCTGTGCAATACTTCTCATTCACAAGTTTTCTATGTGACCCTTGTAGCGAGCTTTGGACCGATGACTCCCAAGTCAGATGACCATAGGGCACCAAGTTTTAAGATACCCTAACAGACTTAATTGTTCGAGTCCCACAGGCTAATAGAGAAGTGAAGACGTAATTTTTTTTATTTTTTTATTATAACCCATATAGCGAGCTTTGAGTTGATGACTCCCAAGTCAGATGACCATAGGGCATCAGATTTTAAGATACCCTAACATACTTAATTTCTCGAGTCAGATATTTTATTTTATTTTATCAGCAATGAGTAGTGCTCGGTTTAGATTCTTTGACTATAATCTATTCAACCGAAGATGAGACACAGAAAACCAAAACTATCAAAATTCTCAAAACACAAGTAGTAATTTTAACACCACAAACTGTTTGAGAACAGTTTGGTTACTAGCTTAAGGATTTAGGAACAGAATTTTTCATAATGATATTAAGTCAACAATATCAACTCATACACTCAAGTCATGTTCCCAATAAATGATAAGTCAATAGAGGCTATGTGCTTCATTAATCAGGTCTAACATGGATAAGTATTCAGATAAAAGCACGAGTTCAAGCGTTGTCTAATATTCTACTAAAATTGTACTCTATTTTCAAACAAATATCATTATTGGCAGTAAGATGTTTAACAACAACTAGACAAATAAACTAATTTTTTTTTTAGTTATACAGTCCCGCGTGATAAGAAAATTCAAAAGCAGCCATTAAGTATCATGATACTTAACCCACCCCCAAATGAAAATATTACATTGTCCCCAATGTAACCAAATTAGAACAAAATTAAAGGAGGAAAAGATCAGGTACTTCCCGGAGGTAAATATGGAGAAGAATGTCTTGGTTGATCGAATGGTTCATCAGGAATGGACCTATAGTGAGGAGCGCTCGGGGCTGAGGGCTAAGAGATGATGGTATAAATATCATCCGTGAGCCGCGCAAAATAGAGCATTCGGTGGTTGACATCGTTGTATGTGTAGTTTATAGTTCGTTGCTCTCTTTTGAGCGCAGTGTTTGACGCATTTAAAGAGTCCCTTTCAATCCTCATATGGTCAACTATTCGCTGCATGGCCTGCTGAGTGCGCTGAAAGGAACTCAAAACCCGAACCTGCTCAGATAACTGGGTAAAAATTTGACGCAAGAGGCGATCACTCTCGGCAACTGGTATCAGAGATGGATTGTTTGCTGCTCTGGCCACAGGATTTCCCAATGTCTGTTTGTTAATAGGTGGTTCGGGAGTCTCGAGCTCTTCATGAGGAAGTAATAGAACTCCTTTTGCTAGGCAAAGTGCACTAATGAGGCAAGGAAACATGGATGATCGGCCAGATGCACATTGTGATGCAACATCAACAATGAATCAGAAAATGTGATTCTCCAAGTCAATTTTGTGCCCACTTGCAAGATGATATAAGAACTGGGCCAGAGTTTCATTGATGTTTGTGCGGTGGGAGGTAGGATCGATGTTATGACACAAAAATATGGAAGATACATAGACTCTCTATCAGCTGGTTGTGTAGGAATTTGGGTCCAACAAGAGGACAAGCGTCTGCTCGTTTATAAAGAAACTGAGTCACTTGTGTCATGTCAAGATCGGTCGGGACGTGCTCAATATCTTTGGCAGTTAGCCCATAATAATTTTCAATCACAGCTGGCTGAACTTAATCCACTTCCCACGGACCCAAGTTGTGTACCTATGGCCTTCCTCAGGTTCCTCAATGGCGTGATTGAAGTTGGCAAGAAATTCTTTGACCAAGAGTGGGTAGGCTAAATGAGGTTTACCTGCGACCCTCTACCAACCACAAGAATAATGAGATTCGCCATTTCGGAGTAGGGGAAGTCTGTCATAATTACCTCCCTTTCGGCCCATAAATGTTTCTGCATTAACCACTTATTGTAAATATATTCTTCTTCGAGACCCCAAAATCTTAGGATACCTCCGTCATCAACATTTATTTCCACTAGTCGGCGTCGGCTAGATGATGAACCGACCTTCTCTTTTCCTCTTTTTGTCGGTGGGTCGTTACGTTTTGGTGCCATTGTACCTAAGGAAAAGAAAAATTAATCATTAAGCACCATAGGAATGAAAGAATATTTAAAACACACTGAAATAAAAGAAAAAAATAGAGAATTTTCGGAGTTTAAATTGAGGCCGATCACGACTTTTCACCACCGGGAAAGTGGAGGAAATAAGGACATTTTCCCGAGCCATCCTTGGACATATGGTTCAACAGAGAATGGTCTTGATCGTTTTCAAAATTGAGGTAAAACGAGGACGGGAGGGTACAAAAGTGGGGTCGTAATGCAGGCTAGTGCCCAGGCATGGCATGCCATGACTGCCACTTTGGGATGAAGTGGTGTGGACAATTGCCTAAAAAAAAATCCCATGTAATGATGCATAATAAACAAGCCTAAGATAAGTGTGAACAATGTCCAATGCAAGGTAACCTACATTTCATATGAAATTCTACTTAGGCATTTGAGCAAACACCTAGAATGCAGTACCCGTGAGGTTGAGCTTTACTAGAGTTGGGAGTTGAATGTTGCCAAAAAATTTATGTTTCAATCTCACCATTCTCAACAAACCATCAACTACCTAAACCCTTCCTCCTCATTGTGTCAACATAAAATCGAAAACGTCCAAGCTAAAAAGGTAGAATTGAGATTAGAGGAAGAGAAATCATACCTTGGATGGAATATTGGTGTTGAAGATGAATGGATTGCAATGGAATGCCTTGAAACCGTGTTTGAATGTTGATTTATGACCAAGATCGATGCAGATTTATCTGTGATTTGGGGATGAATGCAGTTGAGTAGGCGATTTGGGACTTCTTGTGTTGGTGTGTGAGAAGAGTGTTTTTTTTTTTTAACTAAATAGACGTGTTCAACTTAAGTGCTAGGCAGAAAGACTTCTTGTGTCGGTGTGTGAGAAGAGTGTTTTTTTTTTTAACTAAATGGACGTGTTCAACTTAAGTGATGGGCATTCTGCCCATCACAAGCTTGAGCGATCGCCTAGGCAAAACTCGGGCGATCGCCCTATTTATCAGAATATTTTTTTTTCTTTTAAATTCTACTTCCAACTAAACGCATATAGGCTAACTTAACATGTCAAACATTTAAAACGTGCTAAAATGGAAATGATGAAAGCATACAAATGTAGTTTAAATGTGACTAACTAGACATACCTTAACATGTGAAATCTTTAGCACCTGCCAAATTGAAAATAGTGAATTAGAAAAACCAAACCTGTGCTAAAACTCACTTCATGCTTTTGACTAATTGTATCTAGGCCTAATTGATCAAGTGAAATCTTAATTACGTGCCAAAATGAAGATGATGACTAAACCATGCTAAAAATCGACTAAGTGCAAAAACTAAGGCAAAACCAAAAACTAATGCAATAAAAATATCCCTACTACATGCATTGAAAGAAATACATCTAAAAAAGAGAAAGGGATAGAAAAATGGGTTGCCTCCCATTAAGTGCTCGAGTTATAGTCTAGAGCTCGACTTTTTGGGTTGATTATTCCGGGTGTGTAAGATGAACGGTGGACTTTTCTTTCGAGAATCCACCGCTCCAATAGACCTTCAAACGCTGCCTGTTGACTTTAAAAGTGCTTTTACTCTCATGATTAATTTCAACTACTTCATATGGATAGATTTTGGTGATTGTGTAAGGGCCCGACCATCGAGATCTCAACTTGCCCGAAAAAGCTTGAGGCAAGAATTATACAACAAGACTTGCTGCCCAACCTCAAAATTTCTTCTTAGAATATGCATATCGTGCCACTCTTTGTTCCGCTCCTTATACAGTTTCGCGTTCTCATAAGCTTCTAACCGAAACTCATCCATTTCATTCAATTGAATGAGTCTGATTTCACCAGCTGCCTTTAGATCGAAGTTCAACTTCTTGACAGCCCAATATGCTCGGTGCTCCAACTCAACCGGTAAATGACACACTTTTCCAAAAACTAGCCAATATGGAGACATAGGCATAGGAGTTTTGAAAGCTGTTCGGTAGGCCCATAAAACATCATCTAGCTTCTTTGACCAATATTTTTTTGATGAACTCACTGTCACCTCAAGAATGCGCTTCAACTTCCAGTTGGAGACTTCCACCTGCCCACTTGTTTGAAGGTGATAAAGAGTAGCAATACGATACCGAACGCCATATTTAGCCAACAAATACACAAACTGACGATTGCAAAAGTGCTTACCCCCAACTAATAATGGCTCAGGGTGTGCCATAACGAGTGAAAATGCATTTTTTTAGAAAATCCATCACAACCCTCACATCATTAGTAGGTAAGGCGACGGCTTCAACCCTTTTGGAGACGTAATCTACAGAAACCAAAATGTATTGATTCGAGAATGACGAAGAGAATGGCCCCATGAAATCAATACCCCAAACATAAAAAAAAGCTCGACCTCAAGTATACTGTTGAGAGGCATTTCATTCTTTTTTGAGATATTTCCCGTGAGCTGGCACCGATCACATTCCTTTACAAAAAGGTAAGCATTTTTTAAGAAAGAATGCCAGTAGAACCAAGATTGTAGAACTTTAGCAGCTGTTTTAGAGGCACCAAAATGTCCAGCGTAGGCTGAAGAGTGGCAATGCTCAAGTATCTGAGGGACTTCTTCTTCAGGAACACATCGTTGAATTATATGATCTGGACCCCGTCTATAGAGAATGGGATCCTCCCAAAAATAATGCTTCAAGTCAGAGAAAAATTTCTTCTTTTGATGACTTGAATAATCTGGCGGGATGATGGACTTGGCCAAGAAAATCACTATATCTGCAAACTATGGTGCTTTTTTCAAATAAAAAATCTGTTCATCTGGAAACACTTCATTAATATCCAAGCTCTCGATTTTCTCTTCCTACTCAAGTCTGGATAGGTAATCAGCTACTACATTCTCACTTCATTTCTTGTCTCTTATCTCAAGATCAAATTCTTGTAGAAGTAATACTCCTCTAATCAACCTCAGTTTTGCATCTTTCTTTGCCAATAAATACTTCAAGGCTACGTGATCAGTGAAAACTATCACCCTTGATCCAACAAGATATGATCTGAATTTGTCAAAGGCATAGACTACAGCCAGGAGCTCCTTCTCAGTAGTGGCATAATTGAGTTTTGCATCATTCAAAGTCTTGCTAGCATAGTGTATCATATGAAAAAATTTATCTTTTCGTTTCTCCAACACTACTCTAACTGCATAATCACTTGCATCATACATTAATTCAAATGATAGACTCCAATCAGGCACAATTATCGCAGGTGCTAAAATGAGCTTCTCTTTTAGAGTATTGAATGCTAATAAACACTCTTCAGAGAAGACATAGGGCACATCCTTGACTAGTAGAGTACACAATTACTTTGTGATTTTCGAGAAGTCTTTAATGAAGTGACGATAGAACCTGGCATGCCCAAGAAAGCTTTTAATACCCTTGACAGAAGTTGGTGGTGGCAATTTCTCTATAACCTGAATTTTTGCTTTATCCACTTCAATCCTCTTAGCTGAAAAACTAGGTGTATGTGCTCCAAGCGCTCATCAAAGGATGAGCCAAATACCGAGAAATCATCCATGAATATTTCAATGAATCTCTCCACCATATCAAAGAAGATGGCCATCATGCAACGCTAAAAAGTGGCAGGAGCATTGTATAGACCAAAAGGCATCCTAAGGTAATCAAATGTACCATAGGGACAAGTGAATGTAGTCTTCTCTTGATCTTCAGGTACAATTGGAATCTAATTATAGTCGGAGTATCCATCTAAAAAGCAGTAATGGAAATATCTATCCAGTCTTTCCAACATCTGATCAATAAATGGAAGGAAAAAGTGATCTTTCCTAGTAGCAGTGTTGAGTTTGCGGTAGTCAATGTAAACTCTCCATCATGTGATTGTTCTGGTTGGAATCAACTCATTCTTTTCGTTCTGAACTACAGTGATACCTCCCTTCTTTGGCACTATTTGAACTGGACTAACCCAAGCATTGTCTGAGATTGGATAGATAATCCTGGCATCCATTAGCTTCATGACTTCTGCTCTGACCACTTCTTTCATATTAGGATTCAGCCTCCTCTGACTGTCAATGCTTGGTTTAAAATTGTCCTCCATGAGGATTTTATGCATACACAGAGTACGGCTGATACCCTTGATATCAGTAATAGACTACCCAATAGCTGTCTTATGTTCTCGAAGCACTCGAAATAATTTTTTCTCTTCAAGCTTATTAATAGAATTTGCAATGATTACAGGCAAAGTAAAGGATTCTCCCAAGTAGGCATAACGGATATGAGATGGCAACTACTTGAGCTCTATTTTTAGAGGCTGTTGAACCAAAGGCAGATGTTTTGTAGAACCTGTGCCCAACTCCTCAAAGCGTGGTCAGCGTATATATGGAGAATTAACTTCAAGATATCTTGCGCACATCTCAACTTCACTAGAACCAGCGTGAGAGGATTGAGCATGCACAATGCAGGCCTCCAATGGATCTGATAGATTATTGAGATGGAAATTTTCATGAACTGCATTATAAACCACATCAACTTTAAAGCAGCTATCTGACTTGGTTGGATATTTGATTGCCTTGAAGACATCAAATGTAAAATGCTCCTCGCTAAGCCTCAGAATTAGTTGGCCTTTTTATACATCGATCAGAGCTCTACCAGTGGCTACAAATGGTCGACCAAGAAGAAGTGGAACATCTTTGTCTTTCTCCATGTCAAGAATGATAAAATCAGCTAGGAAGATGAATTTGTCCACTTTTACCAAAAGATCTTCAACAACTCCTCTTGGATGTTTAATAGACCGATCAGCTAGCTGCAGAGTTACCATAGTTCCTTTAGCTTTCCCCAAACCTAATTTCTTGAAAATAGAAAGCGGCATCAGGGTAATACTAGCTCCTAAATCATACAAAGCTTTATCAAAACAAAAATCACCAATTGTACAAGGTATTGTAAAACTCTCTGGATCTTTTAGTTTAGGATGTAGTTTATTTTGTAAAATAGTACTACACTCTTTTGTCAACATCACCGTCTCATGTTCCTCCATCTTGCGTTTATTTGAAAGAATGTCTTTGAAAATTTTTGCATAACTGGACATCTGAGCAAGTGCATCTACAAAGAGGATATTGATGTGTAGTTTCTTAAAGATCTCAAGAAATTTTCCAAATTATTTGTCTAACTTGTGCTTTTGTGACCTCTGAAAAAATGGGATCGGAGGATCATATGGCTTGATAGGAACGGTTGCCCTAACCTGTGGTGTGCTTGAACTCTCTTTCATATCTGTTTTCTGCTTAGTTTGTTCCACGTGCTCCTCATCAGTGGGAGGTACCACTTCTTTATATGCAAATGATCTCTTTACATGGATCTCTACTAACTGAATCCCACTTCTAGTCGTAATAGTTTTAACATGTTCCTTGGGATTCACCTATGTGTTACTTGGCAAAGTACCTAGTATTCTGCCTGATAAAGCAATTGCTATCTGACCTATTTGTGTCTCAAGATTCTTTATTGAAGAACTTTGATTTTGAATATTAGTCTCTGTCTTGTGCATGAACTGTTCGTTTCTCTCGATAAATTTATTGATTGAATCTTCTAATGATGTACTCTTTTCTGGCTGCTGAAACTGTGGTCTAATATTATTCTGATTATCTCTCCAAGAGAAATTTAGATGGTTCGCCACCCTGAATTATATGTGTTGGAGTATGGGTTATTTTGTTGGCGCTGACCACCTTGAATATAATTGACATGGTTCAAGCTGTAGTGATAGAATAGGACATTCTGATGTACTATGACTGGCTCCGCATTCTTCACATGTTGATTTCTTTATTTGCACAGCATTGGCTGAATATGACATATTTTCCACTTTGTGTGCCAATGAATCTATCTGTGCAGATAATACTGTGAAAGTATCTATTTCATGTACTCCTACAGTTCTCTTTTGTACGACTCTATCTGATGGCCACATGGTAGTGGTGGTGGCTACTCTTTCAAACAAATCCAAAGCTTCGACCACTGTTTTGGTAGATAGAGAATCGTTGGATGAAGAATCAATCATGCTTTTAAATGAAGGGAGTAGTCCAACATAGAAATATTGAATTTGTTGCCCTCTGCCAACACTGTGCTGATGGCACTTCCTTAACATTTTCTTGAATATGTTCCATGCTTCTTCAAAGGATTCTATTTCTGACTGTTGAAATATGGATATATCATGCTTCAACTTCGAAAACTTTGCTGGTGGGAAGAATTTCGTACAAAACTTTTGGGCTAGATCATTCCATGTGGTTATGCTATCAATTGGTAGTCAGTCCAACCACTCAAGAGCTTTGTCCCGAAGAGTATGTGAGAACAAACGTAGCTGGATGGCGTCGTCTAAGATTCCTTGATATTTGAAGTGTTGACACATTTTCAAGAATCTTGAAACGTGTGTGTGGATTCTCATAGGTTCTGCCAAAGAATTGATGTACATTCTAAAATAGATGAATGACGTTAGTCTTCAACTAAAAGTTCGGCTGCCCAAAAGGTGGGTAGACTATGCTAGATTAGCTCTAGATGATCTGTGGAGTCAAAAAGTCTCTAACTAGCATATTGTCTTCATCAATCTCCTGTCTTGCCCGAGCGATCTTCTTGTTCTGCATTAAGTCTTGCTGTTTTTGGTCTTTTTGTTGTGTCTTTCTTGCTTCTCTCTGCCTATGGTGAAAAGTGCATTCAATCTCTGGATCAATTTGGAATTAGAGACTCGTATCTCACACTTCGCATGCAATGGCCTGAAAAGAAACAAAGCAAACACTGTAATAACTAACGAAAATAATAGTAAGTAATTAAATCAGATAATTAAAAAAATTTGAATTAGTGTTAAAATAATTGAAAAGAATTAAAACTAAATCTCCGGCAACGGCGGCAAAAACTTGTCAGCGATTTTATATCTTTAATAATTCCGCAAGTACACGGATCGCTCAAGTAATAAAGTGGATGTTGAGCCCAAGTATCGTTCGCACGAAGATTTAGATAATTCAGTTCAATTACACTAACCTTAACCGAATCTAATGAACTTTGGAAAATTGGAGATTTTGTGATTAAAAACTAATTAGAATAATAAACTGAAAAGAACAATTAAATAATTATGGCTCAATTAATTGAAAGATGAAGTTGGTGAAAGATTTATTTAACTTTAAAAAGAAAAAGTACTAGAATTCCGAATCTATTTTTAGTTGTTAATTCCTCTATCTTGATTCTTGGTTTTGACAAATTATATCAGTTATGAAGGTCAATATCCCTAGATTGTTCAACAGTTTCTCTTGAATAAAGTTAAACCTATTAATATGTATGACTCGACTATATTTCTATGACGAATGGGAATACAAACAAATGCATTAAGTCTCTATGGATAATTAAAGACCACCTAAAACATAACGGTATATTTCTATCCCCTATCGGACTTTAGGATAATTAAAATACTGTCTAGCTTGGTTTCGATCTTTCGATAGTAAAACAAACCACAACAATCATACAATTACTACGTATATAATTGTAGATACAAATAAATCAAAATTAATTATTCAAAACTATATTGAAATAACTCGTCAAAAACCAAGTCTCAAGATGAAAGAATTTAAACGACAAGCTTCATCGTTATCCTAGAACTAATTAAACTAGCCTAGCATACTAATAATAAAAAAATAAAAAGGAAAATAAAATATGGAATTCATCATCCGGAGAAGAAGAAAACTTGAAAGAATAATTGCTTGATCTTGATCTTCGTTGAATCCTTCAAAAGAGCAATCTTGATCTCCGTTTGATGTGTTTTCGTCTATGTTTTTCTCCCAAAAACTCAACGACCGACTATGCGTTTGTAATCCCTATTTATAGTTCCCTAATGAGGCCCCAAAATATCTCAAAAATTTACAAAATATACGGCCAAAACCTTTCCTAATCGAATTAGAAGTCTAAAAAGGAAAAAAAAAATCTCGCAGGCAAAAAATGATCCTTCAACTTTTGCATATTGCATTCTGCTTTCAACTGGTGTTGCTGGGCGCTCGCACAGCATTATTCTAGGCGATCGTCCAGCTTGCTACTTACTAAAATCAGGCTTTTGGTTCTCCAACATTGAGTCTTGGTCATTTCAGTCCTCAAGCTTTCCAAAGGTCCCCAGAATGATCCTTCAACTTTCCACATCGTCCAATTTGGTCCTTTGACTTTTCAACTTTCCATACTTCCGAGACATCTTCCAGTTTATTGCTTTTTCATTCATTCTTCTCCAATTTCTTACATACGGGTCCAAAACTGAAATAGAAGCAATAACAAACTAAATTAAGCTGAAAATTGAAAAAATAACGTAATAAAAGCTTAGTTTAAAAGCCCGAATAAGTGCACAAAATGCATTTATCATAAAGCGACAAAGGAAGAAGGCGGCGGCTGGCGTTGGCAATTATCCTAGAATATAGATATCCAAATATACATTTGTTCTATATTATGAAAACTAATTTGTGAAATTTTTGTCCAAATTTTAAGACGATCGGACCACGTAGCTCTACGATGTCAACATTTGATCATGCCTGCTCAAGCTGCCCATTTTGCAAGAATTTGTCATTGTTGCTCTCAGTTTTTACCTCACTTTTTGGCTGAATTTGGGTTCTCTTCTTCATGGACTCACATCTTGATTCTACTCCTCAATGCTCCAATTTATAATGCTAATTAAAGGCATCAAGTTAAATTGGGACTCTCATTTTTGTTTTCATTCAGTCACAAGGAAAGACAATGCACGTGGTTTTATTATTATGATAATTTTGGACTTTAACTAAAATTAATAGATAATCCACATTCTCAATCATTATTACCACTGGGCCTTCTTAATTGGACTAATTTATTGGACTTGGACCCTTGATACACCCCAAGATATAGCGATGATATCCAACAAATGTCTCCCTCCGCCTCATGTCGTGGAAAGAGTCTCCATCCCCGCGATGAAATGACAAACATCAAGGTTCTCCCCCCTTGGCACTACACTTCTCTTTGTGTTCATCTTCCACAACTTCTCTATAAATATCTCTAGAAATCTTTGACTTTCCCCCGTCAATCACTAAGCCATACTCATTGGGAAAATAGCACATGGAAGGTTGTCCGTCTCTCGTAGATCTTTTGGATGAATAGTTTTTGAAGCTTCTCAAAATGGTAAATGTTTGTGTCTATCATCATCTCTTCCAAATTGCACATGAATGTCTACAGTGGGGCAGTTGAATGTAACTTTCTTTTGCTTATTTATCAAGCAACGAGCATATTTTTGCAACTATATACCATTCACTATCTTTCATTGGATAGCTTCCCCATGGCTTGCTGTTTTGACCTCCTCTAAAATTTTGTCTCCAAAAATCTCATGCCTTTATGATTTTATGTTTTGCTCTTTGGGTGCACTCATCCGAATAATAAAGTTCTTTTAGAAATTTATCAATCGTTCATCTGTACTAAGCATATACGACTCGAACCTATATAGCTCTTCAAATTTCATGACATATTCACTAAAGGTCATGGAAATCTCAAATTTATGATTTCATTCATCTTTTGGACATTCGCAGAAGAGGTGAAGTATTTATTTCAGAAGACTTCACAAAGTTGCTCCCAAGTCATATTGTCGACATCTTGCGTGTAACGTATGGTGCCCCATCGGTGGCTGGCACTACTTTGTAGTATAAAAGAGGCACAATTAACTTTGTCCTCATCTAGTACCCAATTTTTAGAGTACGGAAAATTTCAAACTTCTACGTCAAGATTTTTCATTTAAACTTTGAAAATAAATTTTTGAAGTTCTTCACGTTGCTACGACACGTCTTAAAAATCATGAATTTAATTGTTTTATCACATTGAATGTTGCGCGCACTTGACTTTTAATTTTTGAAGTGGCGGATTAGATTTTCATATGGCAAGTTTCTCTTATTTTTGTTGGATTTAATTAAAATTCATAACTCAACTCATCTTATGGAAAATTGTCCCATATGTTTATATTTTTTTAACCAGATTAATTTAATTCTAGAACCCAAATGTCTTTTTCCCAAGATCCTGTCCATGATGGAGCCCAAAAACAACCCCATGATCAGTCAACTCCCCTCCCCAAATTACCCCATAACCAATTCTCATTTTCCTCTTTTTTCCATGCACTTTCTCCCAACCTCTCCATTTTTCCATTCTTTTTTCATCTCTAATCTCTGCATGTTAGATGTTAGTTAATAGTTAATATACATAAATGTGATGATACATACTCCTTTTTATCAAAATACTAAATTCGTATTAAACGGTTAATACAACGTGCCTTCTATTGTTTTAGTGAAAAATCAGAGTCATTATCGATGTCAGTTTGTTGAGTCACTCAAGGCTGCTCGCTCATGGATATGTTTATCACTATGAAACATTTGATGTTTCTAAACAATAGGTCGAATTTAACTAAAATTTTATTTTTTGTTGAGTCACTCAATGAAATAAAATTTTAGGAGCACAATTAAGTAAACACATTAAATGTATGCGACAATAAGTTGTCTACTTGATAATCTAGGAGTCACATAGAGATGTGATTGATAGAAGTATCTACCTGAAAGTTTTATTAGGATTTGTTGAGTCACTCAAAGTTCTAATAAAATAAAAAGGATCCTAGACCACTGAGAATCGAACTGGTTCTATTAATTAATGTTTGAGGATCATTAATTCAATTTAAACAGTGGGAGTATAATTAATTTAATATAAGTCCATGTTAAATTAATTTTCTGTATTTAATTAAATGTTCTATCTTATTTAATTGTTGAATCATGAATAACCATATAACCATGAGAGACATATTGGATGCCAACATACATATCGGACCAAATTTTCTAGACTGTCACCGCAATCTGAGAATTGTTCTCAAGCATGAAAAAGAAAAATTAGATATGTTAATAAGCAGCCAATGTCGGAAGCTCCTACTAAGGAGGCTACCCTAGAAAACGTTCAGGCTTACAAAAATACAGTGATAACAGTAACACTACAACATGTGATGCTTGCAGTATGTCACATGAGTTAGAAAAGCAGCACGATGGTATGGATGCCTATACCAAAATATATCATTTCAAGGAGTTGAATGATATACAGTCACGGACTGAACAGTATGAGACATCTAAAAGATTATGAAGAGGTATGATGGTAAAAAGATCTTCAGTCAATGCTCATGTATTGAAGATGATTGGTTATATTGAAAAATTAAACCAATTAAGTTTTATCATGGACCACAAGCTAAGTGTTGACTTAGTTGTATAGTCTCCACCTAAAAACCTTTCCCAATTCATTATGAACTTCAACATGAATAAGATTCAATGTACCTTACTCGAGCTGTTAAACATGCTGAAAACTGTTAAGCCCAAGGGAATGGGTAAACTTTAGCTATTGATACCTCTAAAAGCATTAAGAGAAAATCTAAATGGACTTTTTAGTAAGGATCCAAGAAGGCCAAATCTGCTAAAAAACAGTTAAAATATACAAAGAAAAATCCAAGTCTGATGATCCATGTTTTCAATGTGGAAACAAATGGCATTAGAAGATAAACTACAAGGCATTAAAGAGATAAAACCAAAAAAAAAACTCAAATCTTTGGTATTGCAGACTCGATCATACAAATGAAAATACATCACTAAGTTACATAAAGATGGATACTTAGATTCAAATGATTATGAATCATTTGATAAGTGTGAATCATGCCAGTTGGGAAAAATGACCAATACACCTTTTTCTGGAAAGAGAGTCGGAGTTGCAGATATTTTAGATCTTGTACATACAGTACATGGATAAATATCTAAAGATGCAAGAGGTGGTTTTTCTTACTTCATCACATTTATAGATGACCATTTGAAAAGTTCAAAGAATTCAAGTAAGAAGTAGAAATACAAACTGAGAAAAATATTCTAACACTTAGATCTGATCGAGGTAGAGAATATTTGAATGGTAAGTTTTTAGACTATCTAAGTGAGAATGAGATTCTCTCGCAGTGGACTCCACCGTATACACTATGACAAAATAGTGTATCTGAAAGGAAAAACCACACCTTATTTGATATGGTGCAATCAATGGTAAGTCGTACAGTTCTTCCAAAATCATTTTGACGATATGCACTTAACACTATATGTTATACACTAAATTGTGTCCTATCTAAATCAGTCAATAAAATTCTATACGAGTTATGGAAATGGAAAAAGATCCGATCTTTCATAAATGAAATTTTGGAGATGCGACGCTTATGTGAAGCGCGTTGAATCGGATAAGCTATGAGCTAAATCTGATAAATATTTATTTGTTGAGTATCCCAAGTAAACTGCATGATACTATTTCTATAATTCTATCGAGATGAAGGTCATCGTATCAAGACTTGCTATATTCTTAAAAAATACAATAGGAGCAAAGTAGATCTTGGTAGAGCACATATTGAGAAAGTGGGAACCACCAGTTCCCAAGGACACACCAGCTCCGTGTAAGTCGAGCAAAATCATTCATTTTCTTCTAAGATACAATCTCCTAATTACTAGTAATGTACTAATCGAGAAAGATGAACCTATTAGTTGTGTAGAATTGAAGTCAAGTGTTGACTCAAAGAGATGGCAAGAAGCCATGGAATTCGAGTTGAACTCCATGTACAAAAATAAGGTTTGGACTTTGGTTGACCAGCCTGAAGGGGTAAAACTTATAGGCTGTAAATTGGTTTACAAGAAAAAGGTCGACATGGATGGTAATGTTTATACTTACAAGACAAGATTAATTGCGAAGGGTTACAAGTAAAGACGATGGATTGACTTTGACGAAACCTTTTGACCAATAGCTATGTTTAAGTTAATTCGAATTCTGCTTGCAATAGTAGCATACCATAACTATAAAATCTGGAAAATAGATGTCAAGATCGCATTCCTTAATGGGAATCTTAGAGAGGATGTGTACATGACACAACCTGAAGGTTTTGAATCCAAAGAGCTGCAAACTACAGAAATCTATAAATGGATTAAAGCAAGCCTTTCAGAGTTGGAATCTTCATTTTGATGAGACAATCAAAATATTTGATTTTATCAAAAATGAAGATGAACCATGAGTGTATAAAAGGTTAGTGGGGTGCAAAGTCATGTTTCTAATTTTGTATGTGGATGACATACTATTATTAGGAAACGATGTCCCCGATGCCAAAAATCAGTAAAATTGTGGTTATCCAAAAAATTCTCCATGAAGAATATGGTTGAGGCATCGTACATTCTCGGTATAAAGATTTATAGAGATAGATCTATTACAATGCTTGGCCTATCTCAATCTGTGTACATAGATAAAATCTTGAGAAGATTTAATATGGAAGAGCCCAAGAGAGGACTCTGTCCCATCGGAAATGTGATCTATCTTTCAAAATAGATGTGTTCAAAGACACAAATTGAAAGAGATCGTATGGATAGAATTCCTTATGCATCAGCAATAGGATCTATCATGTATGTCATGCTACGTACTCGACCGGATGTTTCATATGATTTGAGTGTCAAAAGTAGGTTCCAAGTGAACCTTGGTGAAAAATATTGGATCGCAGTCAAGAACATCCTTAAGTACTTAAGAAGGACTAAAGATATGTTTTTGGTGTATGAAGAAAATAAAATTAGAGTTCAAGGTTATACCGATACCAGCTTTCAGTTTGATAAAGATGATAGTAAATCTCAATTCAGATATGTATTTACTCTAAATGGTGGTACAGTCTGTTGGAAAAGTTCCAAACAAGAAACACAACAACTGCTTCAACTAAAAAAGCCGAATATATAGCTACTTCAGAAGCAGCAAATGAAATAGTCTGGATCAAGAAGTTCATTGATCCAGATATATATTGAGGCAGTATCATCTCATCTGGAAAATAATATTAATAAATGACATAAAGTAAAACGGGTCTCGACAGACGATAATGTAGCAGATCCTTTGACAAAGTTGTTGTCCCAGCACAAGCATGATAGTCATGCTAAATTTGATGGTTTTATGATACCTGAGTTATTGGATCTAGTTTGTATAGGATATTTTGTGATATGCTCTTTGTTAGACATTGAAGTATATAAAAAAATTGATTAATGAAATATTTGTCTATATTTTAAATGGCAAATATGTTATTCTTAAATTTTATTATTTAAAATAATAGAGTCCGAAGAAAAAGTCATAGTAACTTGTTAATCACAAGATGTTGTGATTGTGAGATACAAGTTATAAATAACTTATTCTTAAAATATCCCTAGTCATAGTAATAATGAGATACAGATATAATTATTGCAGATAGACTAGCATGTGTTGCATTTCTTTGAAGAAAGTAGCTGATCTCACAAGCTAAGATGTAGAGGGATGAATAAACACATGAATGCGTTGTTATGAGAACATGATATTGGATGATCTGCCTAGAAATTCCACATGGATAACTATCCAAGCGTCAGTGATAAATCTCTAATGCACGGTTGTAGATTTGGTCCTTTGACTTGAGGACATCATAGAATCTTATGTGAGGACCACTATACTTTAGCGAGCGTTTGATGGGACTCAAATATTTGAGTCTCCAGGAAGACGTCATACATGTATAGTGAAAATCATATGAAGGTTGTGAATATCAAATATGAAGATTTATCACTCCTGGAAAGTATGATATTATAACCTGATTTTTGTCCCCTTAAATTGATATAAATTTCCTCGGTCGGAGTGGAGTTATGAGTTGAAAATATTTCAAAAATAACAAAATTAGATCAACGAAAAGTTGAGGTGAATAATATAATTGGTTGAAATGAGATTGACGTTGATCCATATATCTTAACTAATTGTTTATATTGATGAAGAGATTATATTTCCACGGTAACCGCACATATATTGGTTTTGTTATACCACATGACATTTTTCTTCACATGGATTGCCTTGACACATTGCTAGATGTCAATCTTGGATGGTGATGTGAATTGATCGATCTCTGTGAATCGATGAGAATATCACTATGTTTGCCATCGTGAATGAGAACTTGATGGGTCACACACATAAGGTGAGAATTGAGCATCTGGATTTGGACCTTGTCTAAGTGGGAGAATATAAGAATTAATGTCCAAAGTCCAATTAGTTGGGTCAGACTTAACTACTTATTGGACCAAATTAATTAATTAGATTAATTAATTGGACCCATTTGTTGATGGCTTCTAGTTAGACTAGAACTAGGACAAGAGTTAGCCCGACATATAAATATAAAGGCCACAACATATTAGGATAAGAGTTGGTCTTTATTACTTGCTAGCACAAGCAAAAGACAACCCAATACAATTACTATCAAAAGGTTCCGCTTTTATTTGTTCTTTATTGTGGAAGTCTAGATCTGTTCTTGCTGTGTGGATTATCATTGGAGGCTGGACAATTGGACAGCTGTGGTACTGAAGATCGCTCCTCCAGCTAATCATATAATCAGATTTTACGGTGTTTATCAAGGTAAACCTCTATCACGAATTATATCTAAGTACAAGGTTGATCCGGCTTATAGAAATTGCAGATTTAATTTATGCTATGCATGTATTCGTCAATTCCTTACAATATCTGCCACCCAACTCCCATTTTTTCCCTTTTCTCTTTCCACTCTTAGCCTTCCCTCATCTCCATTTTCTTCTCTCTCTCTCCCTCTCTCTCGGCTACCTCACCTCTTCATTTCTCTCTCTCCATTTTCCTCTTCATATCTAGGGCGCCATTTTTCTCTATCAGCCTCCATGCTTCTCTCCTATACCCATACACAATTAGTTCATACAAGTTACACATTTTCATACATAATTTTACAAACTAGACAATAGGCAAGCGTGCGAAAATTCTGGAATAGTGCAGTAATATTCATATTCACCAACCCAACTCTAAAGAAATCTAAAAATTTGTGAGGTAGTACATATTTTTCTCCCTGTACACGTGTGACTACATTTTTACTTGAGAATCTTATATGCTAGCATGCACGTATGTGTTAATTGCTTGTGATGTATGATGTGCCTAGATCAATGCTTATTTATTTATCTATTATGTTATGGCACATCTATGATGGAAATAAGACTTTGGTGATTGAAGGTAACCACCTAGAATGAATTGTGATTGAAGTTAATCACTAGAAAACAATGTTGATGTTTTCTAGAATTTTACGGCTTTTGACATGTTGTATGTTTTCTTGTTTATAATTTTCTCAATGACATATGTACATGCTAATGATTATTTCTTTAAAATGCTCACGGCCAAAAAATATAATTTACTTACTAGATTGAAGGACTTGGATGCGGTGCGACAGCATAAGGTAGTGACTGAATTTTGTATATAAGTTGTGTTGTTAGGTGTTGAAATGATCAATCTTGTGTCATGTGAATTAGTTGTTCATGTTTTGTGTTTTAAATCATGTCAAATCGAGTTAATGGTTCGTGGTTTGATAGACTTGTTGGTTGGGAAAAGTTAACTCCAATAACTGTTGTTTTTGTATTTTCCAGATTCTGCAACCGTTTTAAAAATGCTATTACTTGGTTTGTACCATGCATTTTTTAGTAAAATAAATGGGGTTGGAGGGATTTATGACTTTTTTTGTTTGGAGAACTTGAAATTACCTCAAAAGCACATCTGGTGAAATAGTTATGACCATCTTCCTAGCCTGTGTCGGTTTTACCTCGGTAACAGTTTTAAGGTGACATTGCCCATTTATTTCACATAGCAAATGAGATGATAAAATTCTAAAAATTTGGCATGTTGTTCCATAATGTGTTAGGTATTTTTGGTATAAAAAAATCATAACTTTCGAGTATAATAGGTTGATCAAATAATTTATGACGACATCTTGTACAACCAGTAAATCTCGAAAAATCCTAAGTTTTAGCCCAAAAATCCAAAAACTTTTCATTGGAGCAAGTTCAAAAATATCTCCATATTGAGGAAGAGTCTAGGATAAGAGTTGCGAACGAAAATTCTCATATTGGTACTTCAAAAGCCAATTCCGTGGAAGAAAACAACAAATCCAACAAGTCCAAGAAGAGGAAATCTTTCAAGGACGAAAACAAATTCAAAAAGAACTTCAAGGGAGAATGCTATGTTTGTGGTAAATTCGGACATCAAGCTAAGGATTGTTGGAACCAAAAAAAGGGTAAAATTGAGAGCAATGTGAATTTTCTTGAAAATGACAACATTGTTGCAACCGTGAGTAAAATCAACGCTATCAAGGGAAAGGCTCCAGGATGGTGTTATGATACTTACGCCACCATTCATGTTTGCTAGGACAAATCATTCTTCAAAACATATCAAAAGGTTGATGATGGCCAACAATTTCAAATAGAAAATGAAGGATGCTCCAAAATCATAGGCAAATGGAGTGTAGAACTTCAATTCACATCTATGACGAAAATTATCTCAACTAATGTACTTTACGTGTTGGATATGAATAGAAACCTTGTTAGTAGTGATTTGTTGGGAAAATTGAGTATTAAAACATTTTTTGAATCTAAAAACTTGTACTATCCCGTAATGGAATTTTTGTGGGAAAAGACTACTACTGAGAGAATGTTCAAGTTATGTACTATTGACAACAATGATAATAAAGTGAATTCTTGTTTTGTTTTTTTAATTTATTGAGTGAAAAATTATGACATATAAGATATTCATTTTTACATAGAATGTTAAACGATGGTATGATATCTTGTGAAATTGAAAAACATAATAAATGTGAAATATGTGTTAAATAAAAAAATGATTAAAAAATCATTGCAAAGTGTAGAAAGAACAACACAATTACTCGATCTTATTCATTCTGACATAAATGAAATATGTGAATTAAATGACATGCTAACTAGGGGAGAAAATAGTTACTTTATAACATTTATAGATGATTTCTCTAGGTTTTGTTATGTTTACTTAATGAAACATAAAGATGAGGCATTTAATATATTTAAAGTATACAAAACCGAAATAAAGAATCAACTTAGAAAAAAGATAAAATGTTTTTTCAGAAGTGATAGAGATGGATAGTACTTGTTTAATAAATTTAATATCTTTTGTAAAGAATATGGCATAATACATCAATATAGTGCTACTAGAACACCCGAACACAACGGTTTAGCAGAAAGAAAAAATAGAATATTGGTTGAAATGATTAATACTATGTTATTGTATGCTAAGTTACCATATAATTTGTGGGGTGAAGCATTGTTGACTACTTGTCATATTAGTAATCGAAATTCTTCTAAAAAGCTTAAAATTTCTCCTTATGAATTATGTAAGGGAGAAAATCAAACATTGGATACTTTAAAGTGTGTGGTGCCTTGCTTATTACAAGAACAATAACCCTAAAAGAAATAAATTAGGACCAAGAGGCATTAAAAGTACTTTTGTAGGATATGCTTTGAATATTAAAGCATATATGTTACTTGACTTAGAATCCAATGTGATTATAGAATCCCAAAACGTAGAGTTTTTGAGAATTCGTTAAGTGTTGATGAAATTTCTCAAACTCCATTAGAAACTCAAGATGAGCTTCCAATTTCTAGATAATCACTAGAAACATATTCAAAAAAATGTTATTGAGTCTAGTGAACTTCAAAGATGTAAAAGAGTCCAAAAAGAAAAAGTATTAGGACCAGATGAAATAGATTCTCAACAGATTACCTTATGTTTGACAGAAGCTAATGTGGATGACATTCTAAGAACAATTCCTTTTGTTCTTCAAGTGGCATCTAGATATATCATATTTTAGAAAGATGCTATAAATGATGAAATGGATTCTATAATGTCCAACAATACTTAATAGATTGTTGATTTACCGGACGGTCCAAAGACTATTGGTTGTAAGTGGGTATTTCGAAGGAAATACAATACCGATGGTTCGATCCAAACTTTTAAAGCTAGATTGGTAGCTAAAGACTATAGACAAAAAGAAAGAATATATTATTTTGACACCTATGCACCCATAGCTAGAATTACTTTCATAAGGATTCTTTTTACATTAGCTTCTATTTATTATTTGTGTGTTCATCAAATATATGTTAAAACGACATTTTTAAATAGAGATTTAGTTGAAGAAGTTTATATGGAACAATCAGAAGGTTTCAAACTACCCGGTAATGAAAATAAAGTATGTAAATTAGTTAAATATCTATATGGATTAAAACAAACACCTAAGAAATGGCATGAGAAATTTGATAATTCCATCATATCTTATGGTTTTGTACACAACATGGTAGATAAGTGTTTGTATGCTAAAACTAGTGATAGATATGTTGTATTTATTTGCTTGTATGCAGATAATATGTTGATCATAAGTGATAACATAGACAGTATTATAAAAACAAAGATGTTTCTATCTTCCACATTTAAAATGAAGGATCTTGGTTAAGTAGATACCATATTAGGTATAAAAGTGATCAAGAATAGTAGGGAGTTTGCATTATATCAAGCACATTATATTGAAAATGTGATTAGCAAGTTCAAACATTTGAACATTAAAGAAGCTATCATCCCATTTAATCCTAGTATCAAACTTGTAAAGAATGATGGAAGGGCTATTGCACAACTCGAATATGCATATGTAATTGGTAGTCTCATGTATGCGATTCAGTGTATGAGACTGGATATTGCATTTGCTGTGAGTAAACTTAGTAGATTTAAATGTAACCTAAGTGCCGAACATTGGAAAATGATTGGTAGGGTTCTTAGTTACCTTAAAAAGACCAAAACCATTGGAATTCAATATTCCAAGTTTTTGGCTATCTTAGAAGGATTGGTGAAAATAAATCTACTTCAAGTTGGCTCTTCACTCTTGGAAGAGGTGCGGTTTCTTAGAGGTCTAAGAAACAAACATGCATTACACACTCAACCATGGAATCTGAGTTTGTAGTGTTAGCAGAAACGTGAAAAGAATCGGAATGGCTTTGTGATCTTCTATATGAAGTTCTATTGGATATGAACAAAGGTATATGAAGTTCTATTGGATATGAACAAAGAATCTTTAATTTCTATAGTATGTGATAGTAGAGCTACTCTAGCTAGAGCTTACAGTGAGGTCTATAATAGAAATTCTAGACATATGAGTCTAAGACATGACTATGTAAGCAGTATAATCAAAAGTGAAATAATTTATCTTACATACGTGAGATCAAGCAAAAATTTGGCTAATCCATTTAAAAAACCACTTACTAAAGAATTAGTAAGATTAATGTCGAGTAGGATGGGGTTGAAACTCCAAAATTAAAATCAGCCAATGACGGTAACCCTGTCTGTCATTATGAAATGAGTAATCCACGGGTTTAAAGGGTAATAACAAGTCATTTGATAAGTGGATTGTTTTCAGCACTTTAACTTAATTAAAGCCCTATCCTTATGATGTAAGTGCTAGGTATTACAAATGAGAGGGTTGAGTTTATTATACTTTTAATAAAATTCAGTACGCAGTATAAGAGTCTTTAAACATAACCAAGTTACTGCAAGAATTTCACTTATATGAACTTAGAAGTGTTGCCGCTTCAAGGAAAGTTGGAGTTACTTTTTGAAAGGTTCATCAATTCGGATAGGCGAAGGGCCTTTAACGCGCCAAAGTAAACTTGTGTGGATCATATTCTATGTTCATCGGGTTGTTTTGTTCTTGACTGATTAGATTACTTGAACTATTTGGCTTGTTTTGAGTATTTATGTCCAAGTCAGTGTGAAATTTGTCCAGTTATTCTGTTATGGAATTTGGTTGGTTTTGATTCCATGTGATAATATACAATTTGTTTGATTTTGTTGATATGAGATTCGGTATTTGGTATTTGTATCTAGTAATTTGAATTTGAAAATTGCATCCAAGTAATCTAGATTTACAATTTGGTATTTGCATCCATTAATTTGGATTTGCAATTTGGTCAAATAACCTGGAATTTGGTTGATTTTGTTTCTAGTTAATTTGGAATTTGGTATTTGATATGTTCAGATTGGTGTTTTGGCCTTTGTAATGAAGTTGTCGACCCATGAGCGCATGAAATATATTGAGATTGACTGTCATCTTATTCATCGCCATCTTCAACATGGCACTTCTGTAAATACATTTCTAAAGTATCATTTGACCCATGGACAAAACGAGTTGTTTGGATCAATTTAATTTTGAAACTCAATTTGGTTTCTACAACACCATATTGAGTTTAAGAGGGGATATTGAAGATATGAAAAAATTGTGATATTATTCTATTTGATATTTTTTCGATTGTATGAGATTATTTTCCTTTATAGTTGATTGTGTGATTATTAAACAATATTTCCCTTTAGGACTAATGTAACTATATTAATAAGGTCTTCAACTTTGTAATAATTAAGACAGAAGAATTATACAATTTCTCATATTTCTTTCATAATTATGTCATAATTATATTCAGTTTATTATTTTATCAAACACTGAAAAATAATTCAATGTAAAACAACAGAGCCAATTCCTTTTTAATAAATTTTTTAATCCAAAAGCTAGTTGTAATGTCATGAATTGAGTTGATTCTAGCTGCCAATAAAAGGTAAAACATAAAGTCTATTGACCCTCAATTATCAAAAGCAATTAAAAATAATAAAACAAAAAGAGAAGAATAAAAAATAAATAAAAGTCTTTTTCTTCTCCAACCCCACCCCAACCGACCCTACCCCAATCAGGGATGATTTTTTTCCTCGTTCTCAATCCAAGCCCGCCTGGGTTTGGGTTGAAAACCCATGGGGAAGAAGACATTTTTCTTTTTTAATTTTTTTTCTTTTTCTTTTTTTTAATTGTTTTATATAATTGATTGTGAATACAACATTTTGTCATTGTTAAATTGGTTAAATTTAGACCACATATTTGACTTTTAGTCAACTACGACTAAATTTGTCCTGACTCTAGAATCATTCTGGTGTACATATGCTGAGGGATGTGTGTGTTAAGAGTAGAAGATTTGGGACTTGATATCATATTTTTTATTATTTTAGGTGAAGAACGGTACAAATAAAAGTTTAATAATTTTTTTGTACTTTTGAAAAGGTTAGAAACTCCGATTGCAATTTTTTCCATTCTATTTTTCTTTTTTTGCTATTTGAGTTTAGAAAAAATGGTCCCTAATCTTTTCCATTACCATATAAATGGTTCCTAACGTTTGTTTTTTGGCACAAACGTCCCTAACCTATGTGTTTTGTTGCACAATTGGTCCTTATTTGATAAAAAAGACCAATATACCCTTAATTTTAATAAAAAAATTGTAGTTGGGTTGCTAGCATTTACAAAAAGTGCAAATGAGTCCTATACTTTTATTTTTCTATAAAAAATTAATGAAAACTAACGAGTTATTGTTTTTTTTTTAATTAAAACTTTTATGGAACAAATTGATAATATACTAAATTATTTTGTATATTTTACGAACAATTATAAAATAACTAAAATTTAAGCTACTAATTATTAACAAACATGTTAAATAAAATTATTAGTTTTATTACTAAGTAATTCCATTACTTAAAATTTAAATTTTATTTTATCGTTCTAACAAAAAAATTAAACATGTTAAATAAAATTATTAGTTTTATTATTACGTAATTACATTGTTTAAAATTCAAACTTTTATTTTATCGTTATAACAAAAAAATAACTTTTTCAAAATTTTGATGCTCAAACACTTATATTTAATTGAGCTATTCATTTATTAACTCTAAATATTAGAGGTTTAATTGTATTTTTCATATTTTAGTTTATCGTTCAAAAATAAAGAACACATTATGTTTAAATTAATTTTTATTTGCATTTTTATATAAAATAAAAATCCAATAAGATTAATTCAATGTCACAAAATTATATACATCATTTTTTTTTTAACTTAATGTTTATTTAATTTTTTCATATTACATAGCAATTACATATACTTAAAGCTAAATAATTTTATATTTTTCTTCCTATAACCTCTCCAAGTTATGAGAAATTTAGCAATACTTGCACCCACTTTAAAATGTTCGGAAAGTTCAATTTTCACCGCCTTCAATTTGTTGACAATAACTTGTAGTTCATGTACTTTGGGCAACAATGGAATGTTATCAAGAAATTTATATCAAAATACTTAGAGATTAGAAATTTCTTAGTACCTTCTTCTTCTGCCTTATATTTATACTTCAGTTCAACCCAAATCTGCCTTGTCGACGTTGTGCTGTCGACGTTGTGCTATTGTAGAGATTATACAACCTATCGAAAAGTGCATTTAGGATGTGACCCCTACAAATGAGTTCATCTTCTTGGAGTTTCTTCCTTTTAGCCCTCAATTCATCCGTATCATTTTCTGTCGATTTAGAGATTACAGGCAAGTCAGGATCAAGTATGTAGAAGATCTTTAACATAGTCAATAAGAACTTCAACTTGTCTTTTCAACTTGTCTTGCCACTGGATGAAGTTGGTTCTATCAAACCGGTCCAAACGCACAAAATCTTGGTTCATCAACTTAATTGTTTCCATTGTTGTTTCACTATCGGTTGTCATATCAATTTAACGCTTTTAGATTGTTAGAAATGCTTCGATATGACACGAACACAACACAAACTTGTAGAATAAAATCTACAATATAAACAATGAACACCCAAACTTGTATCGTGTAAAATGTTATTCTAAAAGCGTTATTTGCGCCCTCTTGATGAATGAGGTGCTAAATGGATTTCAAGCAAATAGCTTTGGCGGATTTACAAGTCTCAAACCGGATTGCACAAACACAAGTGAAATCCAGAAAAAATAAACAATAAAGCTTTTTATAAAATCCGAGTATGGGGAGAAAATATAGATAATAATTTTGATTTTGATGTTTTTCTTGTTGTTAATATTAGAAATCTATCGCCTATTTATAGATTTCTATCAATATACCACAAAATGGTGTTAAACCATCAAGAAAAGACACAAATGTTAATGAAAAAACACCAGAAATTCAAAAACTGTACTAGCCTAACGGGTGCAATTTAAGCATGGGCGCTCGCCCAACCTTAAAATGTGCATTCGTCCAGTATTACCAAGTGGGCGATCGCCCCAAGACAATTTCACGCAAAAAAATTTTTTTTTAATAATTTCTTTCCTTTTCACTTACCAATATTTGAACAATATTACAACACATAATTCATGTCCACCAAAGTCTTGGGGCAGAAACCACAAGTTTACATGAATCCAGCTCAAACCTACCAAATTTGATGGTCAATTTAGTAAGTTGAGGAGCATTTATATTCCAAGCATCCAACTCAAGTGAGAGACTCAATCAGGGTGAAATCCCTCAAACTTGGATAGCTCAAGACAATATCAGAGTGCGAGAATGAAACCCTTTCAAGGTGCAGACTTTTTAATTCAACAAAAGTATCCATAACTCTTCAGTTCAAATGTTCTCAATGATTCTGGGGAGTACCCCAAGTCTGGGAAAGGATCAGAACCATTATATTGGTTGCCAAGAATAAGTCATTGGGCAACCATGCAACATAGCATACTTCATAGCTTTATCAAGAAAAATAAGGAATGACTGCCCCTCTAATTCTAAATTTGTAGTTGTTACTTGTTAACCTCTATTGTATTGTCACTCGATCCAAAAATTTATCAAAAGATGACAATATTTTGAAGGACTTGATATTAAAGTTAAGGTCAGGTACCTCAAGACCAGAGATTCTTAAATCGTTTGGACAACATATTTAGTGTCAAAAGGAAGGATAGTATGTGACAAAGAACGTAATCTGGTAATGTACTAAGCCTGTCTTCCTCATCTCCAAGAATCTTTTGTATACACCGTGTTCTCTTCTGTAAGGAATTGAGAAATACATGCACAACGAAAATTAAATATTCAATTATTTTAAGTCGGATCAACCTTATACATAGAGAAAATTCGTGATAGAAGTTTACCTTTAATGAATATCGTGAAATTTGATTTCTGATTAGCTGGATGTGCGATCTTCAATACCACAGCTGTCTAATTGTCCATCCTCCAATGGTAATCCACACAGCAAAAACAGATATGGACTTCCACGATCAAGAATACATAAAAGCAGAATCTTTTGGGACTAATTGTATTTGATTGTCTTTTTCTTGTGCTAGCAAGTAATGAAACCCAACTTCTATTTTAATATGTCGTGGCCTTTGTATTTATAGGTAGGGCTAACCCTAGTCCTAGTTCAAGTCAAACTAGAACCCATCAACAAATGGGTCCAATTAATTAATTTGGTCCAATAAATAGTTAAGTCTGACCCAACTAATTGGACATTGGACATTAATTCTTACAATCTCCCACTTGGACAAGGTCCAACTCCAGATGCTCAATTCTCGCTTTATGTGTTTGACTCATTAGGTTCCCATTCATGATGGCAAACGCAGAGATATTCTCATCGATTTATCGAGGTTGATCAATTCACGTCGCCGTCCAAGATTGACATCTAGCAATGTGTCAAGGCAAAACATGTGAAGGAAAATGTCATGTGGTATAACAACCAATATATGTGCGGTTACCGTAAAAATATAATTCCTTCAGAGATATGGATCAGCATCAATCTCATTTCTACCAATTATGTCATTCACCTCAACTCTTCGTTGATCTAATCTAGTTATGATTGAAACATTTTCAACTCATAACTTCACCCCGGCCGAGGAAATTTATATCAACTTAAGTGGGCATAAATCAGATAATCTCCTACTTTCCAAGAGTGACGAATCCTCATATTGGACATTCACAACCTTCATATGATTCTCACTATACCCGTAAGACGTCGTCCTAGTGACTCAAATCTTTGAGCCCCATCAAACACTCGCCAAAGTACAGTGGTCCTCACATAAAATTCTATGATGTCCTCAAGTCAAATGACCAAATCCACAACCACGTATTAGAGATTTACCACTGACGCTTGGATAGTTATCCATGTGGAATCTCTAAGCGAATCATCCAATGTCATATTCTCATAACAATGTATTCATGTGTTCACTAAGATGTTCCTCTACATCTTAGCTCGTAAGATCAGCTACTTTCTTTAAAAGAAATGCAACACATGCTAGTCTATCTGCAATAATGATATATGTATCTCATTATTACTATGACTATGGATATTTCAAGAATAAATTATTTATAACTTGTATCTCACAATCACAACACCTTATGATTAACAAGTTACTATGAACTTTTCTTCGAACTCTATTATTTTAAATAATAAAATTTAATAAATAACAGATCTGTCATTAAAATGTAGACAAGTATTTAATTAATCAATTTGTTCATATATTTCAATGTCTAACAAAGAGTATATCACAAAATGTCCCATACAAACTAAATCCAATCACTTTGGTTTCTTAATACAATCAGATTTAGCATGACCATCATGCTTGTGCTGGGACAACAATTTTGTCAAATGATCTACTACATTATCATATGTTAGGACCCGTTCTATCTTTATGTCACTTCTTAAGATTATCTCCCTAATGAGATGATATTGCCTCAATATATATATATATATATATATATATATATATATATATATATATATATATATATATATATATGGATCATTGATGAGATCTGGGTTCCTTCGCTTGTGCGATGGCTCCATTGTTATCACAATACAAGTTGTTGGATCAACAATACTAGGAACTATTCCAAGTTCAATAATGAACTTCTTGATCCAAACCGTTTCCTCTGCTGCTTCTGAAACAGCTATATATTCGGCTTTTGTAGTTGAATCAGCGATCGTTTCTTGTTTGGAACTTTTCCAACTGACCGCACCACTATTTAGAGTAAATACATATCTAGATTGGGATTTGCTATCGTCTTTATCATACTGAAAGTTGGCATCGGCATAAATTTGAACTCTAAGTTCACTTCCTCCATACACCAAAAACATGTCTTTAGTCATTCTTAAGTACTTAAGGATGTTCTTGACTGCGATCCAATGTTTCTCACCAGGGTTCGCTTGGAACCTGCTTCTGACACTCAAAGTATATGAAACATCCGGTCAAGTACATAGTATTGCATACATGATAGATCCTATTGTTGATACATAAAGAATTCTATTCATGCAATCTCTTTCAATTTGTGTCTTTGGACACATCTCTTTTGAGACATAGATCTCATGCCCAATGGAACAGAGTCATCTCTTGGACTCTTCCATGCTAAATCTTTTCAAGATTTTATGTATGTATGTAGATAGAGATAGGCCAATCATTTTTTAGATCTATTTCTATAGATCTTTATACAGAGAATGTACGCTACCTCTCCCATATTCTTCATGGAGAAATTTTGGATAACCACAATTTTACTGATTTTTGGCATCGAGGATATCGTTTTCTAATAATAGTATGTCATCCACATACAAAATTAAAAACGCGACTTTGCTCCCACTAACCTTTTATATACACATAGTTCATCTTCATTCTTAATAAAATCAAATATTTTGATTGTCTCATCAAAACAAAGATTCCAGCTCCAAAAGGTTTGATTTAATCCATATATGGATTTCTGTAGTTTGCATACTTTGTTTGGCTCTGTAGATTCAAAACCTTCAGATTGTGTCATGTACACATCCTTGCTAAAATTTTCGTTAAGAAATACAAGTTTGACATCCATTTTTCAGATCTCATAGTCATTGTATGCTACTATCGCAAGTAGAATCTGAATTGACTTAGACATGGCTACTGGTGAGAAGATTTCGTCAAAGTCAATCCCTTGTTTTTACTTGTAACCTTTCGCAACCAATCTTGTCTTGTAAGTATGAACATTACCATCCATGTCGAGCTTTTTCTTGTAAACCAATTTACAGTCTATAGGTTTTATCCCTTCAAGTAAGTCAACCAAGGTCCAAACCTTGTTTTCGTACATGGAGTTCATCTCGGATTTCATGGCTTCCTACCATCTATTTGAGTCAACACTTGACTTCAATTCTGCGTAAGTAGTAGGTTCATCTTCCTAGATTAGTAATACATTACTAGTAATTAGGAGATCGTATCTCAAAGAAAAATGAATGACCCTGCTTGACTTACGCGGAGCTGATGTGTCCTTGGGAACTGGTGGTTCCCAAGTTCCCAATCTGTGCTTCATCAGATGCAAGCTCAGCTATTTGAACATCTAATTGGTCAATTTTATTTGTGGTTTCTTGAACTTCTTCAAGATCTACTTTTCTCCCACTATCTTTTCTAAGAATACAGCAAGTCTTGATACGATGACCATTATCTCGATGGAATTGTAGAAATAGTATCCTGCAATTTACTCTAGTACTCTACAGATAACTATTTATCAGATTTAGCTCCTAGCTTATCCGATTCAACGTACTTAACATAAGTGTCATAACCTTAAACCTTCATGTTTGAAAGATCGGGTCTTTTTCCCTTTCCATAACTCATATGGATTTTTATTGGCCGATTTAGATAGAACATGGTTTAGTGTATAAAATGCAGTGTTAAATGCATATCTCCAAAACAATTTTAGAAGAACTGCGCAACTCACCATTGATTGCACCATATCAAATAAGGTGCGGTTTTTTTTCCTTTCAGATACACCATTTTATTTTGGTATATATGGTGGAATCCACTGCGAGAAAATCTCATTCTCTTTTAGATAGTTTAAAAACTCTCCCTTCAAATATTCTCCACCTCGATCAGATCTAAGTGTTAGAATATTTTTCCCAATTTGCCTTTCTACTTCTTTCTTGAATTCTTTGAACTTTTCAAGGGGTTCACTATTGAATTCCATCAAACATATATAACCATATCTTGTAATGGTCATCTATAAATATGATGAAGTAAGAAAAGCCACCTTTAGCATCTTTAGACATTTGTCCATATACATTAGTATGTACAAGACTCAAAATGTTTGCAATTCTAACTACCTTTCCAGAAAAGAAACCTATGTCATTTTGCCCAACGGGCATGATTCACACTTGTCACATGATTCATAATCATTTGAATCAACGTATTCATCTTTATGTAACTTGGTGATGCCTTTTCATTTATATGACCGAGTTTGCAATGCCACAGATTTGAGTTGATAGTTTTATTTCTTCTATGCCTTGCAATTCCCCTTTTAATGTCCTTTTATTTTCACAGTGAAAACACGGATCATCAGACTTGGATTTGTCTTTGCTTAACTATTTTCCAACAGATTTGTCCTTCTTGGATCATTTCTAAAAGGTCCATTTAGATTTCCTCTTAATGCCTTTAAAGGTGTTAATGGCCCAAATTTACCCATTCTTTTGGCCTTAACAGTTTTCAGCATGTTTAGCAGCTCGAGTAGGGTACAATGAATCTTATTCGTATTAAAGTTCATAATGAACTGAAAAAAGTTATTATGTGGAAACTGCATAACTAAGTCAACACTTAGCTCATGGTCTATAGTAAAACTTAATTGATTTAAATTTTCAATATAATCAATTATCTTCAATACATGAGCACTAACTGAAGATCATTTTACCATCATACATCTTCATAACCTTTTGGATGTCTCATACTGTTTAGTCCATGACTGTACATCATTCAACTCCTTGAAATGATATATTTTGGTATAGGCATCCATAACTTCGTGCTACTTTTCTAACTCAATTGACATACTGCAAGCACACATGTTGCAGTGTTACTATTATCGTTGTATTTTTGTAAGCTTGCACGTTCTCCGGCGTAGCCTCCTCAGTAGGAGCTTCCAGCATTAGCTGCTTATTGGCATATGCAATTTTTCTTTTTCATACTTGAGAACAATTCTCAGAATGCGGTGCCAATCCAGAAATTTTGGTCTGATATGTATGTTGGCATCCAATATGCCTCTCAAACTTATATGGTTACTCATGATTCAACTATTAAATAACAAGATAGAACAATTAATTAAATGCAGAAAAATTAATTTAACATGGACTTATATTAGATTAATTATACTCCCACTGTTTAAATTAAATTAATGATCTTCAAACATTAATCAATAGAACCATTTATATTCCCAGTGGGCTAGAACCCCTTTTGTTTTATTAAAATCTTGAGTGACTCAACAAATCCTAATAAAACATCCAGGTAGATACTTTTATCAATCACATCTCTATGTGACTCCTAGATCATCAAGTAGACAACTTATTGTCGCACACATCTTATGTGTTTACTTGATTGTGCCCCTAAAATTTTATTTCCTAGAGTGACTCAACAAAAAATAAAATTTTAGTTAAATTCGACCTATTGTTCAGAAACATCAAATGTTTCATAGTGATCAACATATCCATGAGCGAGCAGCCTTGAGTGACTCAACAAACTGACATCGATAATGGACTCTGGGTTTTCACTATAACAATAGAAGGCACATTGTATTAACTATTTAATACGAATTTAATGTTTTGATAAAGAGGAGTTTGTCTCATCACATTTATGTATATTAACTAACATCTAACATGCAATCAATCATACATAATTATAAATGTGGATGATTATGGACTTTATCTATCTAATCTTCCTGAGTCAAAAGAAAAATTAGTCAGTCAATTCCTAAGGTACATTGCATTCATTCATCGAATGCTTAATGCAAACATCTCAATCTCCTACTGCAACATGTATCTTATACTAGTTGCTTCCTTGGGGCCCAACTGCAACCTGTATCCTATATTAGTTGGCACACAAGCCCAAATAAATGAACACACAGGTCCATATTAAATAAAGAGTTCAAAAATTCAATTAAATATATAATAGGCTCGCATGCCCATTTAATTAAATAATAGGCTCGCAGGCCCTACCAATAATTAACAGGAATAATTAACCATACAATCAATCACATGGATCGAGTCCATAATCATCCACTAAACATCTATTTTAATATCTAATATTAAAAATATATTAATTTCTAAATTTACAGTTTTGACAGTATATGTCTAAACATTTTAGACATTTTAGAACGGATTAGATGGAATTAAATAATTAATCTAATTAATTAATTAATTTTTTAACAATAAAATTAATCAATTAATCCAATTAATCAATTAATTTTATTCATAAAGAGAAATTTTTAAAATTTATTTTTATCTCCCAATTTAAAGTCATACTCTAAATTGAAGACAAAATTTGTATAGGGTCAAAATTACAATTTTATAAAGTAATAAATTAAAGTTTAATCTGGTCAAAAATTCAAAATATGGTTTAAAAATAATTTTAATTTAATTTTTGAATGTTTGACCAATATTAAATAAATTAATAATTACAATTTTTCCAAAAAATTAAAATTGTATTTGAGACCCTATTTTTCTTTTAAAGTTTGAGGACTTAATGTGAAATTTCTAAAATTGCATAGTCAGCCCTTAAAATTTTTAAATAGTGGTCCTTCAATGCAATATCACAAATTGCACAAAAGACCTTTTTCTGAATTTTTTAAACAGGGGCCTTCTCATGCAATTTCGTAAATTGTAGAGAGACCATTTTTCTTTCCTTTTGAAATTAGAGGGCTTCCTATGCAATTATCAAAAATTGCATAGAAGCCCCAGTTCACAAATTACAGAAACCCTATCTGCAACAAAGGCAAATCGCTGCCACAAAATAGCGGCGACAATCTCTTTCAACCTGTGGTGGCTGCGCTGGTGTCCAACACCGGCGGCCACCGAGAATCAACTGTCGAAAATGCCCGGCGCAGTTACGTGAACAGCTGCGCGAACAACGTTGTTTGCAATGACCGGCGCGGTTCCTTCCTCCGGTGATGGCGACTTCAAAAGTTCCGTCGCTAGTTTCCACCGCCACTCACCAAACCGACTGCCCATTGTCGTCTCGTTCCGAGCAACCCAAAACCAATTTTAGATTCAAAAAAACCATATTTTTTTAAAATTTAATCCAAAAAAAAATTCTAAATCAAATTTAGATTTTTAAAAAAAAAAATCACAATTTTATTTACTGTATAAACTCAAATCAAATTAATATGCCAATAACGATTATTGTTCAATTTATTAAAACATTCTAACAAACTCTGACAAGTAATAATGTAGTCTCTGATATCACTATAAGGAATTGAGGTATACATGCACAGCGGGAACTAAATATTCAATTCTTTTAAGGCGGATCAACCTTGTACTTAAAGAGAATTCGTGATAGAAGTTTACCTTTGATGAATATCGTGATATCTGATTTCTGATTAGCTAGATATGTAATCTTCAATACTACAATTGTCCAATTGTCCATCCTCCAATGGTAATCCATATAGCAAGAACAGATCTGGACTTCCACGATCAAGAACAAATGAAAGCAGAACTTTTTGGTAGTAATTGTATTTAGTTGTCTTTTTTTTGTGCTAGTAAGTAATGAAAACCAACTTCTATTTTAATCTGTCGTGGCCTTTGTATTTATAGGTATGGCTAACCCTAGTTCTAGTCAAACTATAACCCATCAACAAATGGGCCTAATTAATTAATTTGGTCAAATAAATAATTAAGTCCGATCCAACTAATTAAACCTTGGTCATTAATTCTTACATCTTCATCGTCTACTTTTCTCCCTATCCGAAATTCTGCTTACCTTTTCCTTGGTTCAGATTTAGGTGCTGAAAAGAAGAAAGAAGAATGAATCAGAATACTGCCATTAAGCTGGGATGTACCAATTGCCTTGCAAATGTTTTTAATAATTGATCAAATCTTGCAAACATAAAAATAATAATAACAATAATAATTATTATTATAACTTATTGAGTAGAGTGATTGCAGAAGCTAAATCACCACTAAGGCCGCTTTGCCTCCAAAACTCCCCAACCAAAGTTAAATAGCTTTGAAACTTTCCTAGTTCTAAGTGATGTAAAATTTTCGCACTTGTCTCAGCACTTGTTATTATGTAATAAATTGATAATGGCTTCCATTTTAGTTTATCATTTTTATAACCATTTGTTTTCAATTTCAGACTCAAATCAGTCTATGAGCAGTGTTCTAAAAAGCGTAAAACGTGACTAGACATGAATGTCGAGTTTCAAGCTATTCGAGCCTAGATGAAACTTAGGCGAGGGTGACACAAGGACAAGGCGAGGATCAGGCGTGAAGCGTGGCTATGCGAACTTTTTAAAATAGTGATTATGAGTAATGAGTTTGCAATTCCTATATTCATCAATTTAAATTCACTGTGTAAACCATAAAATAGTGGCGAAAAAAATAGTTCATAATTTGTAATGTATTAACCCTAAAAAAATGTAATGTTTAATTCGCCAATCATTTATACCTAAATACAATCACAGAACTAGCGAACCCTTACATTGTTGTAAGCACTGAGAAAACTTTAGGATTAATCAGAAAAAGTGTATATGAACAATTATCAATAACAATTAATGGGTGTAATAAACGTACTCGAATTATTCTGGTTAATCAGAAAAATTGTACAGATTAATTATCAACACAAATGCTATGAACAATTAAACTAATTAATGGGTGATTAGAAGCTTACTCGAATTATTCTGATTAATCAGAAAATTTGTATAGATTACTTTATGAACAATTATCAATAACAATTAATGGATGATGCTAAACTTACAGCCGAAAACCCCAAGAATTGGACGCTTCAATTGCTCAATATTTTTACAGTTTCTTTTCAACTTCTGGGAGTAGCTTTTTATGCTATCTAGCACGAGTTTAACACCTATATTTGTATCATTGTGCACCTTTCTTTGTAGGGGATTCATTAAATACACCTACTCAACCAATGTTTTCATTTACAAAACGTGAGTAAATTCAACCAATGGCCTAGAACTACAACAAAATAAAAAAAAATGAAAAAATTAAATGACTAAAATATCTTTTTGAGCTAGAACGACATAAACGTCCTTATGAATAAGCTAAAACGACTTCAATATCGTTATTTTACTTACAGATATCGTTTTCTTTTTCTGGAAGGACATAGATATTGTTATAATAGTCGTGGACAGTCGATTCATTGTTTTGAGATGCAATGTTCGAGTTAATATTTGAGGGTCCTAACGAGATTCAAACCGAGAGAATTTTATACCATTGCGAAGTTCTAGTTACGATCTTCGTAACGCACATGCATGCAACAGGAATGGATCATCCGACTGCTCGTACGATTCACTCATACGATTCACTCAAAATAGGCTACTTGACCACATAATTTTATACTTAACCAATTTTTGAGATTTTCTAAAATTTCATTCGACTTTTGCTCAACATTGGCTCAACTTTCTATGCTTATCCCAACTCGAAAAATCTATAAATTTGATACCAAAATGAAGGTCTCGATATGAACTACGAGGTGAAATGACATGCATCGCATACACTTCGTCGTATTACTCATGTAATGTTTATAAAGTAGGCTTGAACACAATGGCAAAACCGTAATTTATTCCAAATTTCTAGATTTCCAAATTTTTAGTCTTGCTTCCAACTATTAAGGTATGATTAATTTGGTCCTAACATTCCAACTTTAATTTTCTCTAATTTGGTCCTTAAAATTTAATTGACACGTATTTCTCTACTTTTTACATATATATTGTAACTCTTAAATTCATAAGAAAGTAATCATTTGAACTTGAAGTATGCTTTTATATTTAAGATATGATAAAAAATTTAGGCATGAAATTTTCGGGACATTATATTTTAAGTCGGAACGATATCAATCTCGCTACCTTTTGAATGAAACGATGTAGTTATAGTTATATATTTTTACTAGAACAACATCAATGTCGTCTTTCAAAAACTGGTACAAACCCAAATTTGTTATGTTAGTTCGACTATCATTTCGCACTCTGGTTTAGTCGAAGCATCGTTACTGGGTGCAAGCATCATTCCCAAGTGAGAACCGTCGAATCGGCTCAAGAGACATTCTCGTATCGACCACCTTCGAAGTTCTTTAATGGAAAGAAGGTCATTTCGTTCGCCTTTCCTTCGTCGTCTGAATGGGATCAACCCAGTTGATAACCTTTTTCAGACCTCATAGGTATGTTGGAGGCATGCCAGGTGGCCGTGGATAGTTGATTTGGCATTTTTAGTCAGAACGATATCAATCTCGTTACCTTCTGAATGAAACAACTTCAATGTAGTTATCAATGTAGTTATAGCTATATTTTTTACTGGAACGACATCAATGTTGTCTCCCTGGAACTAGAACAAACCCAATGTCGTTATGTGAGTTCGACTATCATTTCGCACTCCGGTCGATTCGAAGCATCGTTACTAGGTGCAAGTATCATTCCCAAGTGAGAACCGTCGAATCGGCTCGAGGAACATTCTTGTATCGACCACCTTCAAAGTTTTTAGTGTTGTCAACTACCTTTGAAGTTCTTTGATGGAAAGAGGTCATTTTGTTTTTCCTTTCCTTCACCGTCCGAATGGGATCAACCCACTTGATAACCTTTTTTGGACCCCTTATTCTTGATCGATTTGAGAATGAAAAAATATTTAAAGAAAAGCTTTACAACAAAAAATTTAAATGCATTTACACACCAGTGAGCTTAACAAGTGTTCGAATACTAACTACCCCTATAATAACTTAAGTTAGAAAACCTTGAGTGACATGAATAGACATTTAAAAGTTGAGGAATTATGATAAATATTTACAAACAGCGGACCATTTACAACTGAAATAAATTATTACAACTAAAAATAACTAACAACTTAAATTAATATTTACAAGGTGCGATCGAAGTTGGATAAACTCCGGCTCTCACTCCTCTGGCTACAATATTTTTAAAGATATCCAATTGTTCAACCCATTTTAAATTTTGATGTTTTGAGGATTTTCTTGTAGTAATATTAAGAGTTAATTATACTTAGAGTCTCCATTCTTTTAACTTTAACAATATCATTCTCATTTAATTTTATTCATAGATATCATCCCAATTTTTTCATTAATTCACATCTGTGGTCCCAAAATGGTCATTTTTGAAGATTTTGCCCTTAGCTTATTAAATTAAAACAACAAAAAAAAAGGAAAATGTAAAAAAAAAAATTACAATTGGAGACCCTAACCTTTTCAAAAATGTAAATAAATCTTAAAGCTTTTATTTATTTTTTTACAAATTTTTGCTTAAATTAATAAAAAAAAAATGTAATCAAGTCTCAAATCTTTTAATTATGTTGACTGAAAGGACTTTCTAGAGAGATTTCATATAGAGGTCCGTTAATTGACAAAAAATTAAGTCGGTAACCTAAATTTGACTAATTTAAAAATGACAAAATAGTATATTCACATTATATTATTTAAAAAATTAAAAAATAAAAAATAAATAAAAAAAGGTCATCACGTGTCCTCTTTGGGTTTCGCGATTGGGAGGGATTTATCTTCTCCGGTTGTACCCTATTGCGGGGTGGGGTGAATTAGACGGCCTTTTATTCTTTTTTTTTTTCCTTCTTTGTTTCTTTTTCTTTTAATTTTTAAAATAAAACATTTATGATTTATTTACACTTTTAAAAAGTTAATGACCTTAAATGCTCACCATTTGGTAATACGAAGTATTTGAAGAGAACACCTTAGTTATTTCTGCCCATGTGATGACTTATTTGCTCAATAACTCTCCTTGGGCAGAAATTTGTATAGAATTGCCTAGGTATGAAACCATATTTTCAAGGGAAATTGGCGCAAATAGTCCCTAACGTATGATATTAGTGTGTAAATGGTCCCTAATCTTTCATTTTTTGTGGAATGGTCCCTAACCTATCCATTTAGGTTCGCAATTGGTCCTTTTTGACGGATTTCGTTCAAACCTATCTATTAGGTACGCAAATGGTCCATCTCACTTTTTTTGTCTTTATTAATAGGGGTAAAGTTATCGAGTTACATTTTTTCTTTCTTTCAATTGATGCAAATGGTCTCTAACCTTTACCTTAGTGTAGAAATAATCGCTAACCTTTATTTTTGCCGCAACAGTCCCTAATCTATATATTTTGGTGCACAATTGGTCATTATTTAATAAAAAATACATCCTTAGTTTTAATCACAGAAATTTACAATTAGATTTTTAACATTTGCAATGGGCCTGATACTTTAATTTTTTTTATTAAAAATAAAAGAAACTAACAAATTGATAATATACTAAATTATTTTGTATATTTTATGAACTATTATTTTGTATATACACAAAATTGGTCCGATACTTTAATTTTGAATTTTGAACTATTATGTTGTATTTTATGAACTATTATTTTGTATATGGCAATTGGTTTGGTACTTTAATTTATTTAGTAAATTATTTTGTATATACACACAATACGTATATACACACACATGGATGCTTACATTTATTTTGCATATACACACAAACGGATGCTTACATTTATTTTGTTATAACAATTACTAAATTAAATTTAAAAATAAAAGAAACTAGACAAACGTTCTTCACCACCCCCACCCACCCTCACGAAATTTGATCCTTAAATTTTTATAGTAAATTATTTTGTATATACACACAATACGTATATACACACACACGGATGCTTATATTTATTTTGTATATAGACACACACGGATGCTTACATTTATTTTTTTATAACAATTACTAAATTAAATTTAAAAATAAAAGAAAGGAAAATTGGCGTAAATGGTCCCTAACGTTTGCCATTAGTGCGCAAATGGTCCCTAACGTTTCATTTTTGGCGGAATGGTCCATAACCTATCTATTTAGGTGCGCAATTGGTCCTTTTAGGTGCGCAAATGGTCCCTATCACTGTTTTTTGTCTTTATTAGCAGGGGTAAAATTGTTAAGTTATATTTCTTTCAACCTTCAATTGGCGCAAATGGTCCCTAATCTTAAGAAATTTGCAATTGGATTCCCAACCTTTAAAAAAGTGAAAATGAGTCCGATACTTTAATTTTTTTATTAAAAATTAAAAAAAAAAAACTAACAAATTGATTATATACTAAATTATTTTGAATATTTTATAAACTATTATAAAATAACCAAAATTGAAATTCATAATTATTAACAAATGTGCTAATTAAAATTATTTTATTATTATTAAGTAATCATATTATTTAAAATTCAAACTTTAATTTTATCATTACAACAAAAGAAGGAAAAAAAAAATTTTGTCACAAACTATATTGAAGACCCTAAACTTAAAAAATCCAAAGTTCAGAGGAAGAATAAAAGAAAATCTCTAAAGTCCAAGTCTGAGAACCCAACAAGATATAATCTTCTTCGAATAAAATTCAAGTCCAAAAAAAATAAAATCTTCTTTGCAAATCAAATCCAAGCCAAATTCAAGCAAATCAAGTTCCAACAAAGTCAGCGACATCAATAATTCAAGATACGCAGCTCCTCGTCTTTAACACTCAAATCGTTAATCAAATTATTAGATAACTACGTACTGCTAAGAGGATTTTATCTACTTTGTATTTTTCAAAATCCACTTTGTACTTATCAAATTCCAATTTGAAACCATTTTTGTATTTTTAATATACGAAATTTATTCTACAAATTTCTTGGCACACCCAGTAGGACCTTAATATCATATCATCTTCCGATTCTGTAAAATCTTCAAGTTTCAATTACTACATCAACTATGGCAACGAGAAAGAAGAAAAGCATGACTCCTTTTGTTGAGACATTTGTTGAACTCTATCATGCAACATAAGCCCAGATGAAAACAAAAGAAACTCAATTAATTTCACCATTGACAGAGATTCTCTAACAGGTGTAAGGTTAACATCCCTAAGTTTAAGGAAAAAAATAAGTTTCTTCTCGACAGAAAAGTCCAGGAACTTTGTTCCAGTTGCATGTCTAGTGACACGTCCATTTCAGATCCACACATGTCACTTCTCTACGAAAATGGGATGATTATACCTCATCTGAAGAATCCCTCAAGCTGATAATGGTCACAAAAATGACGCCTGGCCCCGATGATCAAATTCAAGAAAATGCTTTGACCATTGAAAAATTGACAAAATCACTAAAAGACAAAGATGTCCACATTCATGCACCATCTAAAATTGCAAAGTCCGTTGATGGAAGGCAATCTAGAAAATGCAAGTTCTTCTAGAACTAAAGACTCAAAATTCCAAAAAAAAAAAAAAACCACGATTGACTTGTATGTAGAATGTTTTGTGTCACACTATTCAACTGTCAATGGTCTCTCTTTCTGTTGGGTGACAATTTTATTTATATTTTTAAAGAGGAAGATACATTTCCAATTGAGGAGTTAATCAAAGAGGGTGATGAGTATTCATTCATTTATCAATCAGCACAATTAGAAAATTTCGGTTACATGTGGTCTTTCCCTGGAGATTACTTTCTGGATCTTCATTTTGTTGAATTAATAAATAATGCAAAAATATATAAATAATCATTGATTGCTAAGGAAAAAGACGACAATGAGAAATGGCTATAAAGCTGGTAAATTTTCGGAAATATTCAAGTATACGAAATTCATACAATAGACCCAAACCTAAATAAACTCAGAAAATTGTCGATTATAGTTGGTAAAGTCTCAAAAGACGCAAATTCATAAAAATATATGTCTCTAAATTAAAAAGATATGACTTTTAGTAAAACAGACTCTAGAATATTCCACAACATTTTTCAACATTTTTTGTGTTTTTAAATGATTCACTTTTGATCTTAATTTCTCATTCACCTAAAATTGGTTTCAAACAACTAATCTACTTGCACAATAGAACACGTTTGGCCTTACAACTCCTGTACTCGACTAACGGGTCTCGCTTAAATAATTGGTTAAAGTTGGTCAAAACCAATATTTTTCTAACCAATTTCCAACAATCTCCTACATAAATGAAAATTAATGCAAACGGCTATGTAAACACTAAAAGAGAGTACAATCGGAAAGCTACAATATCAGTGAATTATGACTTTGAACATTCCTTATTAGAATACTATAGAATTTACTTATCTAATAAGTGTCTTGAACTATTTAGCTGTTTTAGTGTAAACCAAGACAATAGTAGCAATAAAATAACCTCTCTAACACCTTCATTTCTCACACTTTTGTTTATTTTGACCCCGAACGACTCTTGTGTTTAGGGATGGCAAAAAAAACCCGCCACCCCGCCGAGTAATAGGGGCGGGTCCGGGGCAACCCCGCCCCGCCCCGCGACCAGTCCCTAAAAAAAAAATTGAAAAATCATAAAATATAGTAGGAATTATAATTTTCACTAAAAATGGACTAAAAAAGAATCGAACCCGAGTTAAAACTTATAAACTACCAACCTTAACTACTACACCACAACCCAAATCTTATAATTTTTTTTGTTTTGTTTGATACAAATATTTAAAAATTTTGTATTTTTTTTAATTACTTTTCAGTTTAACCCAAAAAAAAAAAAAAAAAAAAAAACTTCGCGGGGCGGGGCGGGGTCGACCCGCGACCTCGCCCCATTGCCATCCATTGTTTCATAAGTGCTTTAGAGAATTCAAACTTTGAAACATTCTTATAAAAACAGCCCAACTTCACACTTATATAGGTGATCTCCTATCAAGAATATTATGCCCTACTCCATTTGTTTTTTCAAGATATAGAAATCATTAAAAGTTTATCCTAACAATTCTGCGGAACTTTTTCTATCATAGGAATGGGTATGAGTTTTAACTCATAAGAGCATCTCCAAGAGACTCTTTAAACATAAGATGTTCTCTATTTTATAAAGTCAATCCTTAAAATTATACTCTAAAAGACTCTCCAAATTAAATTTCTAAAATAAACCCACTCTCTATAATTGCATTCAAAGAATTTTAATTTTCAATATTCATATGTTGACTAAATTAAATAGTGTACACAAAATAAAATGGAAGAAAATTATATAACAATTAGAAGCGAAACATAACAAAATAAAATATAGAGAAAAATAATAAATACTTATTGGTAGAAGTAAAATAAAGTGATAAAAATAAAGAGGTTGTTGGAGTACTTCAAAAAAAATTCTCTCTAAACTTATATATGCTCTCTAAAATGAAAAAGACACTATTTATAAATAGAGATTCTCTTAGAGATGTTCTAAGTGCTTCATGAAATATTCATAATTTAGTTGTCCCATTGAACCAAGATCTTGGAATCTCCCGTCAGCAAAATTGAATTACCATTACAAATCTTACATAGTAGACTTTAATCTCACCCCATCGATAAATAGTATACTTGATGTCTTGGTAAACCTTTAGTAAGTGGATCCGTGAGATTCTCCTTTGACTTTGGACAATCGATTCACCGTTTGAAATCAACTGCATAACGGTATTATGTCTACGATGAATGTGTCAAGACTTACGATTATACAAACTATTTTGTGCTCTTCTCATAGCCGACTAACTATCACAATGTATACTTATTATAGGTTTAGCCCAACAACAAATGTCCTCTAAGAAGTTACGAAGTCATTCTGCTTCTTTTACAATTTTATCTAAAGCTATGGACTCAAATTTCATCGTAGATCAAGCTATATACATTGCTTTGAGGATTTCAACAAACTTTTCAATAGATCGTGCTTCTTTCTAGCTTCATTTAAAGCTCAAAAGTTCAAATTCTATCATGATCTTCCAATACTCAAATTCTATCATGATCTTCTCAATAATAAAACATACTCCCTCCGTCCCACAAAGATAGACTCATTTCTTTTTTCACACAGATTAAGAAATCTCATTTAATGTAATTGAAATTATAAATTTTTCACACACTTTTCCTATTATACCCCCATTTAATATTAGTCATTTATAAATCTAATAAATTTAAATGATTGTTTTGGGTTGATAACAATGTAAAATAAATAAGGGTATATTAGGAAAATGAAAAATTTAATACACCCTCTATAAAATAAGTGGCCTATAATTTGGAACAGATAAATAAGGAAAACAAATCTATCTTTGTGGGGCGGAAGGAGTATTTACTAGTAGATTTTGAATTCTTGCATTGATATCCAATTTGCAATATCGTACTATTTTTAAGTTTAACAAATTATTCATCATAGTGTTGTTCAAATATTCTAATATCCTAATTTGAAGAAAGCAACACTATCTCCCACAAATTTTGAAGTAAATCTGAACTAAAGCTAAGGATATAATGCAAACATCAATCTCACCCCAACAATTCTTGGTAGAATTCTGATTAGCAACATATATTCGTCAATATCATGAAGCACAAGCATTACATTCATATTAAACAATTCATTGGCTAAGTACCCATTACTCTCGTACATCTCATTTTCAATAAGTACAAAATTTTCAAACTCAAATACTAGATCGAACTCATTCTTGCTCAATAATAAACCAGAAACCAAATTCTTGTGAATCTCTGGAACATGTAGTACGTCAATTAGGGTTACTTATTTTTCCGATGTCATTTTCCACCCTACTTTGCCAAGTCTAATGATATTTGAAGTAAGAAGAATTTTTCATAAATAGTTGTCTTCTACATATCGAAGTGTAAGATGAAAACATCTTATTGTCGATCCACCATTCTCTCGAATTATCCACTATGTTGGTTTCCAACACTAAAGTGGAGAGTATTAGATCAGACATCTCATTAGTCAATTTGTCTTTCTCAATTGAATTGTCCTTGTGCAAGAACTTCGCAAGATTTGAAGTCTTAAGATGGAACAACATTTTGCATTTCTTAAAGTTCACTAAGTCCACTACTGTACACTTTTCGTCCATTATCAAAGGGTACAACAAAAGTAGAAGCATATGTCATTTCTTATATTAGCATAAGATAATGCTAACTTAGAGTCCTTAAATATATTATCAGAAAGTTATATCAAAATGTATTAACAAGTTCAATAATTTATTTAGAGTAATCGTGATGCATTTGACATAGAACACAATTCAAAAAGGCATGAATTTACAAGAATTCTTAAATAGAATTAACGAAGTAGTACTCGAGGCCTTAATACTACAATGCAGAAAAAATATTTAAACATTAATCAAACTAAAATGTGCACTATCAATTTCTGAACACAAAAACACATTAATTAATGCTCCATTAATTTCATGCATTGAGCATTTGGGATAACAACATTGTTAATCTAACTAAACTTTTTATAATAATTAATATCAAGTTTTTTATATCTGCACAAACTTCAACGTATATCCATGCAACATATTGTTGGAAATGGACCACTTTGACATAATAATTGAGTGGGAACCAAGCTTCGATTTGTCAAAATAAATAGTCGATTAAATTCTATGTTTCGAGTAGATAAACGTAGTATAATTAATTGTGCTAAACTATTCCATTATTAATAAGAAATCATCGTTGAAAGATGAACAATAAATGAGGAACAAAATGGAATATAATTGAAAAGTGCTTGTCCCACATTGGTTGGAAGCTCAACCTTGAACCATTTAATAAACTCCAAGTTTGGAAATGGGTTTGGGCCCCAAGAGGCCCCTTGGAAGCTCAACCTTGAACCATTTAATAAACTCCAAGTTTGGAAATGGGTTTGGGCCCCAAGGGGCACCGCAAGTCTTTAGAGAGGAGAGAACGTAGGCATGCTCATAAACGAGCAAAGCCCACACGCCACAGCCGCCGCCGCCGCCGGCCAGTTCGGGTCGGGCCTATGTTAAACATTAATTTTTTGGATAAATTTTATTCAAATTCATATTAATTTCCCTCCAAAGAATCAATACAAAGTGGCGGTGCATCAGTTTCTTCATAACTGTGCACATGAATGGGGTAAGTGGGGGAGTGGGAAATGTTCAACCGCCACTTCCATTATCTATCCAAACCGTCCCTTCCTCGTCTATAAAATGGAGTCCTCAACATAACACTAAAATACAGAAAACAAGTTTCGTCCATTGCATACACATACATACAGTTTCGGTGTCTTCCCTTCGTTCATTTTTTTTCATTTTCTGAGAATGCTCCTTCCTCTGGTTCGCTGTTCTTGCAGTGTAGAGTGCTAATCTGCAAGTTGTTTGATCGTTGTATCTTGGAGACGCTTTACCATATACCGTAAGCATCGTGCGGCGAGGTAAAAACGTCTTAAGGACAGAAAACCTAGTTCTCGCCTCGATCAATATTAAATTTCGGTTTTTTTTTTTTTTTTTTGTCATGCCTTTCCATGCTAATCTGTGATGAAACTGGACTAACAACTTAAGACGTTTTTTATTTTACTGTTCTTACCCAGATTTCACATCAGATATGAGATGGAATCGGTCAAAATGTGTGCTGTTTCAGAATGATAATTGTTGGTGTATAAACATTGAAAGACATTCAGCCTTTGACATATCCCTTTGGAATTTTTAGTCTACACTTTTGTTGCTTGCCATTAAAATCATGCAACTTTGAAAATCTTACATGCTTACTGTTAATTCATGGAACTTTGAAAATCTTATATGCTTACTGGTTCAGAATTTATTCATGCTTCCTGCTTACATCACTACTAATTTTGTGAAAACAGAAAACAACAAATAAAGACGTTTTTGTTTCTTTTCAATTTTGTTTCATATTTCAGGAAGTATACTGATGTGCATGTTCCTGCATTTTTCTAAATTCTAATGTTGATACCATATAATTTTAATGCTGTGAATAATTCATGTAAAGTTCCGAAATAGTACTGCTTTGCATAATTTCTGTACAAATTCGAAAATTGCAAATATGCATGGTTTCTTTCAACTGCCAAATCGTCTTCTTTCTAACATTTGCAGATTGTGGTTCGGTTTTCAAAACTGAAATTATTAATCTTAACTTGTTGATCTTCTGTTTTGAAAACAGATATGGCTAACACTGTTGGGACTAATGCAATTCATCCTAATGTGGCACCTTCTGTAACGCCGACTGTGGCAACTACTGTGACGCCTACTATGGTTGGTCCGTCTGCATCGACTCATATTCCTCACAGGGGTGGCGACAGAAAATGTTGTTTTAATGGAGTCGATTTTAAGAGGTGGCAACAGAAAATGTTGTTTTACCTAACCATGCTAAACTTAGCAAAGTTTCTCACGGAGAATCCTCATTCTGTTCAACAAGAAGAAAATAATCGAGCTTCGGTTATTGCATTGGACGCATGAAAACATTCTGATTTTCTATGCAAAAACTATGTACTAAATGAACTGAATGATTCATTATATTGTGTATATAGCATAATGAAATATGCAAAAGAATTATGGGAATCTTTAGAGAAAAAATATAAAACAGAAGATGCTGGAACTAAAAAGTTTCTTGTCGATAAATTTCTGGACTATAAAATGATTGACTCTAAATCTGTTATTTCCCAAGTTCAAGATTTGCAGGTACTCCTCCATGATTTACATGCTGAAAAATTGACTGTAAGTGAGTCATTTCAAGTAGCAATTGTAATTGAGAAACTCCCACCTTCATGGAAAGATTTCAAAAATTACCTCAAACACAAGCGAAAGGAAATGAACTTGGAGGAGTTGATTGCGTGCTTGAGGATCGAAGAAGACACTAAAAAGTCTGAAAAGAGGAATGGGGGACCAAACATAGAAGCTAAGGCAAACATAGCTAAATCAAGTTCAAAAAAGAACATGAAAAGGAAGCACTCAAGTTATGCTCCTAAGAAAATTGAGAACAACCAGAAGAATAAAAAGTTCAAAGGGGATTGCTACAACTGTGGCAAACCTGGGCATTGCTCCATTGACTGTCACAAGCCTAAAAAGCAAAATGACCGTGTACATGTAGTTGAAACTGAAAATCTGACTGAAGGTGTTCAAGAAATGCACCTATCTGCTGTAATATCTGAATGTAATTCTGTTGGAAATCCCACAGAATGGTGGGTGGATACTGGTGCTACTCGCCACATATGTGCTGAAAAGAACATGTTTTCTGATTACAAAACTATCAACAGAGAACAACTGTTCATGGGAAATTCCTCAAGCTCAAAGGTTGAAGGACAATGAAAGGTAACCTTGAAGATGACGTCTGGCAATGAACTCATCCTCAACAATGTGTTGCATGTGCCAGATATTTGGAAAAATCTTGTTTCTGGTTCTCTTCTTAGCAAGAATGGGTTTAAATTAGTATTTCTATCTGACAAATTTGTACTAACTAAAAATGGAATGTATGTGGGAAAGGGATATATGACTAATGGGATGTTCAAGATGAACGTCATTACTATTGTACCCAAATTGAACAAGATTAATGAAGCTTCTACTTCTGCGTATATCATTGAGTCTTCTTGCTTAAGGCATAACAGATTAGGACACGCAAACTTTAAATCTGTGCACAAATTAATGAACTTAAATTTGCTACCTTCTTTAAGTTTCGATCCTAATCACAAATGCGAAACTTGTGTTGAGGCTAAGTTGGCCAAAAGATCGTTTCCTTCTGTTGAAAGAAATACTTCACCTTTAGAATTAATTCATAGTGATATATGTGACTTGAAATTTATACAAACTAAAGGTGGGAAAAAGTATTTCATTACCTTCATTGACGATTGTACTCGGTACTGCTATGTTTATTTATTAAGAAGCAAAGATGAGGCTTTGGAAATGTTTAAACATTATAAGAATGAAGTTGAAAATCAACTTAGCAAAACAATAAAAATTGTTCGAAGTGATAGAGGTGAAGAATATGGAGCGCCATTTGAAGAATTTTGTTCTGAACAAGGCATTATTCATCAAACAACGGCTCCTTACTCACCTCAATCTAATGGTATTGCGGAACGAAAGAACCGCACACTAAAAGAAATGATGAATACTATGTTGATTAGTTCTGCTCTACCCCAGAATTTGTGGGGGGAAAGCTATCCTCTCGGCAAATTACATTCTTAATAAAATACCACACAAAATAAAGAAACACCTTACGAGTTATAGAAATGTCACAAACCTTCATATAAATACTTGAAAGTGTGGGGGTGTTTGACAAAGGTAGAAGTACCAAAACCTAAACAAATAAAAATCGGACCAATAACTGTAGATTACATATTTATTGGATATGCTCATAACAGTAGTGCACATCGCTTCCTTGTGCATAAGTCTGAGATTACTGATATACATGAAGATACGATCATTGAATCATGGAATGCAAGTTTCTTCGAAGACGTCTTTCTTCGTAAAGACAAAATTGATGTAAGTTCAACAAAACGAACTTATGATACTGCAAATGATAGTGAAAATGAAGAAGAACCCAGACACAGTAAAAGGGCTAGAAAGTCTACGTTCTCTGGTTCAGAATTTCTAACGTACATGATCGAAAATGAACCTAAGACATTCAGTGAAGCAATGTCAACACCAGAGGCTCCTTTTTGGAAAGAAGCTATCAATATTGAAATTGAATCAATAATGCAAAATCACACTTGGGAGTTGGTCGATCTCCCACCTAGAAATAAACCTCTAGGTTGCAAGTGGATTTTCAAGAAAAAGTTAAAATCAGATGGATCTATTGATAAATACAAGGCTCGTTTGGTAGCAAAAAGATATAGACAAAAGAAAAGTCTTGATTTATTTGATACTTACTCACCAATAACGAGGATTACTTCGATAAGAATCCTTATTACAATTGCTGCGATACACAATCTCGAAATTCATCAAATGGATGTCAAAACAGCATTTCTAAACGGTGAGCTAGAAGAAGAAATATACATGGAGCAACCTGAATGATTTGTTGCTCATGGACAAGAGAAAAAAGTTTACAGACTCGTTAAATCCTTATATGGATTAAAACAGGCGCCAAAGCAGTGGCACCAAAAGTTTGACAAAACAATGTTGTCAAATGGATTTAAAATTAACGAGTGTACAATAAAAATACACCCACAGCCTATGTTTTAGTATGTCTATATGTGGATGATATGCTAATTCTAGGTAGCAATCATGACATTATCATGTCTACTAAGAAAATGTTAATAAAATATTTTGACATGAAAGATATGGGTGTAGCAGATGTAATCCTTGGAATTAAAATTTCTAAAACACCAGATGGCATTGTTCTCTCACAATCTCATTATGTTGAGTCTGTGCTAAAGAGATTTGGAGTATTTGATAAAAGTCCAGTCAAAACTCCTGTAGACACAAGTCTACACTTAGCCAAAAGTAGAGGTGAACCTATACATCAATTAAGATATTCTCAGATTATTGGAAGTTTGATGTATCTGCACACGTCCAGATATTGTTTTCGTGTATATATAATCCAAACAATGATCACTAGAAGGCATTGTATAGGGTACTTCGATACTTGAAACATACCTTGAAATTTGGATTACATTATATGAGATATCCAGCAGTATTAGAAGAATATTACGATGCAAATTGGATATCCGATATGAAAGATTCTAAATCCACAAGTGGTTACGCATTTACACTTGGTGGTGCGGCTGTGTCCTGAAAATCCTCAAAGCAAACTTGCATAGCTCGATCAACAATGGAATCGGAGTTTATAGCATTAGATAAAGCTGGAGAAGATGAAGAATGGCTTCGTAACTTCTTAGAGGATATTCCGTGTTGGACAAAGCCGGTACTTGCAATTAGCGTTCACTGCGACAATCAGTCAGTTATTGCAATGGCACAAAATTGCATGTATAATGGTAAGTCTAGACATATACGTCGTAGACACAATACCATAAAGCAGTTGATCTCAAATGGTATTATTTCCATTGATTATGTGAAATCAAAGGAGAATCTCGCGGATCCGCTTACAAAAAGCCTACCAAGAGATCAAGTATATTATCTATCAAAGGGAATAGGATTAAAGCCTAATATGCATGAATCTTAATGATGGTAACCCAACATTGTTGACTGGAGATCCCAAAATCTTGGTTCAATGGGACAGCTAAGTTATTAAGATTCAGTTAAGCACTTGTCCATTCCTTTATAAAAGTGTTGTCTGCAGAATGTAAAATGTTAAGTTATAACTTTTAATGATTCATATAGCTTTGACAACCAAGTGGAGTATAGCAGAATACTCTTCATAGAAGATCACCTATATAAGTGTGAAGTGGGGCCACTTCCATGAGAATTTGAGGCTTACATTCCCTAGAGCACTTATGAATCCCAAAAATTGTTCAGGGCCAAAATGAACACAACTATGAGAACCAAAGAATTGATAGGAAGGTTATTGTGTGGATACTGTTGTTTTGGTTTACATTGATAGCTGAGCAGTTCAAGACATCAAGTTCACTAAATAGCTAAGTAAACTCGATAGTATTCCACTAAGGCAAGTTCAAAGCCAAAAACTACATTTCCTGATGCAATAAGCCTTTCGCTTGTACTCTCTGAATCCAGTATGCATTGCATTTAGCATATTCATGATAATTTCTATCCATGTAGGGGATTGTTGGAAATGGACCACTTTGACATAATAATTGAGTAGGACCCAAGCTTCGATTTGTCAAAATAAATAGTCGATTGAATTCTATATTTCGAGTAGATGAACGTAGTATATTTAATTGTGTTAGAAATCATGGTTGAAAGATGGACAATAAATGAGGAACATAATAGGATATAATTGAAAAGTGCTTGTCCCACATTAGTTGAAAGCTCAACCTTGAACCATTTAATAAACTCCAAGTTTGAAAATGGGTTTGGGCCCCAAAGGGCACTACAAGTCTTTAGAGGGAAGATGACGTAGGCATGCTCATAAACGAGCAAAGCCCACACGCGCCCGTGCCGCTGCCGCCGTCCGTCCAACCGGCCGGCTTGGCTCGGCACGAACACGTGTTCGGATTCGGGTCGCGGGCCGTGGCTTAGGCTTAGGCCAGGTCGAGCCTATGTTAAACATTAATTTTTTGGATAAATTTTATTCAAATTCATATTAATTTCTCTCCAAAGAATCAATACAAAGTGGTGGTGCATCAGTTTCTTCATAACTGTGCACATGAACGGGTAAGTGGGAGAGTGGGAAATGTTCAACCGCCACCTCCATTATCTGTCCAAACCGTCCCTTCCTCATCAATAAAATTGAGTCCTCAGCATAACAGTATAATACAGAAAACAAGTTTTGTCCATTGCATACACATACATACAGTTTCGGTGTCTTCCCTTCGTTCATTTTTTTTCATTTTCAGAGAGTGCTCCTTCCTCTGGTTCGCTGTTCTTGCAGTATAGGGTGCTAATCTGCAAGTTGTTTGATCGTTGTATCTTGGAGACGCTTTACCATATACCGTAAGCATCGTGTGGCGAGGTAAAAACGTCTTAAGGATAGAGAACCTAGTTCTCGCCTCGATCATTATTAAATTTCGATTTTTTTTTTTTTTTTTTTTTTTGGGTCATGCTTTCTGATTCACTTCCATATTTGCTCCATAAAACCATTACCTGCATATTTCATTTCCATGCTAATATTTGATGAAACTGGACTAACACTTATTTATATAGAATGCTTAAAACATAGTCAGTTCTTTTATTAATTCAATTAATTAATCAAATGCAATCACATACCTATAGAATAAAATATTCACATAAATGGATTTGATTAATTTATTTTTGATTGTACAAATGGTTTTTCATGCATATAATATTAATGCTATTAAATTGTTTCATTGCCAGAATTGAAAACAACTTTAAACAGAACATGCATTCAAAACATAGAAGGAAATGATGAAATGAAAATATGATTTTTGTATTTAAAGATTGAACAGCGTGCATTTTATACATTACGCAAAATGTATGAAGAGAACATAATGCACATTATAGATTTCTCAAACTAATCAAAGTGTTTCAACACAATTTAATCACGATATATCTCATTGTTCTAAAAAATTCGTATAAATGGCACCTAAGTTCTGCCTAGGCATGAGGTGCGGCCTCCATGCCTCGTGCCTCGCATTTGTCTCGTCCTCTCCTAGGCTCCCCTAGGCCCAAAAAGTTTGAAACTCGACCTTCACGCTTAGCCGTATTTTACACTTTTTAAAACACTACTATATATGCAATACGTGAATTTCTTTTTACGGAATATAAAAATCTGCAAATTGTCTTAAGATTGTTTGTAAATTTGGTGCATTATTTATAATCTGACAACTTATACACGCATATGCAAAAACGAGCAAATTGACAACTTACAAAAATGTAGAGAAATGAAGAATTAGATTCAGTCGAAGCTACAGATAGACTACTTTTCTTTCAGACGAAATCGTCCCGCACAGGTACTTACGATTTCTCGGCACGCGTCTTCCAAGATAGAACGACCACTTCTCGTGATAATAGCACTCCAAATTACGAAAACAACGATCGGACAATATTTTGTACTCTTTTTAAATGAAAATTTGATTTAGACTTTATGCAGAAATTATTTCTAGACTAAAATGATTTATGCAAAAAGTGAAGAGACATTTTATTGAAAGTGGAGTTATTAAATGTGCAATCTTAAGGACTCTATATATAATATCTGAACATATAAAGGCGTGTCTAAAAAAACATGTCTTGTTGAAAAGCACTTGCCCTTTAGGACATGTCTCTAAATTGAAAAGATGCGGATATTTAGAAATGACATGTAATTTTTCAACCAAACATATTCTAAAGTATTCCACAACTCTCACACTCGACTAACAAATCCCGCTTAAATAATTAGTCAAAGTTGGTCAAAACCAACATTTTTCTAACCAATTTCCAACACCGTTGTATCACATCATGTACCACCTTCATATCCGTGTTTCATGGATAACATCAATATTTGCACTTCAATTCTATCACAACGATGTATCAACAGTTCCCATATAACATAAAGAGGAAAAACCATAGTTTTCTAAGCATGAACATAGAGAATATAGAATTAGCTATTGCAATGATTTTCACATAGAACATAAAGAGGAAGATCTTTGAACTGTCTAGAACTCGACTTAAAGTCGCTTGGAATTTCCCTACAATAAAATCCATTAAGCCTATTTATGATGAAGCCAGGTCGGTATCCTACATCAGATTTCATGAACAACCAGAATGGAAAAAGAACCTCTACCCTTTCCAAACAGAATGGCCTAAACCTTACTGCTGAGCACCTTGCTTCTTAGTTTTCCATGATGAAATACGTTGTCTATGATCTTTATCGTTTTGGCATTCACTCTCACACTTTCTAACTGCATGATTCCTACTCAAATAATTGAAATACCAAAGACATCATACTGTATAACAGGCAATATATATAAATGCATATTTTCTTTCTTGGAGAAAATGTTACAGAATAAACTAACCGATGGCAAGGAGGCTATTGTCTTCACTTATTCGAAGTATACGCGAGTTGATCCAACCTGGCAGCGCAAGGGGATGACAGTATTCTGTGAAACAGAAGCAGTGAAACTTAGATTGCTGAGTTCGATTGCTTTATCTCTGATCATGTGGCAACAGGCCAAGATATATTTCATTATTTTTCAATGAATTGATGCTTATTTTGTTCAACAATCATAAGCACGAAACTGTCCTTTCCCACATCGGATATCGTTTCATATTTTCAGAGAGACTGTGCTGAGGAAGCATCAAAGATGAGTCAAAGAATCAAATGCATCGCCCATCTCATTAGTAAATTCTGTTTGGAGGCACTGTAGCTGCAAGGGTTCCTGAATTTAGATTTGGGTATCCAGCAAAACCATGGACTTCAACCCCCCATATAGTTATCCAACTATGCTCTGCCCCATCGTTTTATTAACACGATTTTCTTTCATCAACATTCTTACCTCCTCAACACCACTCCAATTACCTCTCTCAGCATAAATATTAGATAACAATACATAATGGCCTGAATTCCGCGGTTCAAGATTGATAAGCTCCTTAACTGCACGCTCTACAAGCTCCATCTTGCCGTAAGTGCGACAAGCACTAAGCAAAGCACCCCATATAGCAGCATTTGGCTTCATAGGCATGGTTTGTATCAAATCATAAGCCTCCTTCACACAACCACTACGGCTAAGAAGATCGATCATGCATCCATAGTGCTCCAGCTTGGGTTTTACATGATAATTTGTGACCATTGAAGCAAAGAAATCTCGACCTCTTTGAACCAAACCTGCGTGGACACAGCATGCTAAAATCGCCACAAAAGTTGCATCATTAGGGCTTGTACCTTCATGATTTGTCATCTCATCAAACATTTCAACCCCAAGTTCACCATTTCCATTGAAAGCCAATCCTGATATCATAGCATTCCAAGAAACCACATTTTTCCTAGGCATGTCCTTGAAAACCTCAAACGCTTTCTTCAATTCCGCACACTTGCAATAAAAGTCAACTAATGCATTGCCCACAGAAACAAAATCATTATAGAGGCCACTCGACTCCACATAAGAATGAACCCACCTCCCAATATCAACTTCACCTAAATGAGCACACACGGGCAACATCGTCACCACTGTGGCCTCGTCAGGCTCAAACCCCTCATACCACATTTCACGAAAAAACCCCAAAGCTTCCATATACCTCCCACTCTGCGCCAAACACGAAATCATCGTATTCCAAGAAACAACGCTCCTCTCACCCATTTGTCTAAACAAACTCAACCCCATTTCCACGTTGCCACTTTTGCAATACCCACGAATCATCAAATTCCAAACAATCACATCCCTATAAGACATTTCTTCGAACACCCTTCTGGCGTCATCCATTCTATTGCAGTTGACATAAAACTCCACAATCCCAATCCTAATCGATCCCAATCTCGCAAAACCAAGAACCAAAACTTCTTTATGGACTCTGCGACCCAATTTTAGATCTCCAAGATTGGCGCACGCCTTGAGTAAAGGTGCAAAGGTGAATTCATCGGGCCAAATGCCACGGTTTTTCATGTCGGAAAACATAGAAAACGAGTTTTCGTAGGGCCCACAAAGAGAATGGCCCTTAATCATGGAGTTATAGAGGAAGATGTTGGGATTGACAGACTGCAGGAATATCCGGTAGGCATAAGGCATTTTGTTGAGGGAGCTGCAGATAGAGATGAAGTGGGAGAGAAGCTGGTTGGAGTGATGGAGGTTGTGGCGGAGAAGATGGCCGTGGATTTCAGAAAGGCGGGTGCGGGTGTCGCGGCCATGGAGGAGGCGGAGGAGCCTCCGCTCTATCTCTCGGCTGCATCTGGTCATTTGTCGGAGCGGTGCACTTGGCGGGAAAGATTGAATTACTTTCTATTAGGGGATAATCTTCTCCGACAGAAAATGTAACTACTTATTCAATATAATTTTGAAGCATTACCATTAACTCATTGATTTTTTACTTATGACTATTATCTATTATCCGTTATCTTTTCTTTTGAATTTACTGACAAAAAAATCTAACGTGACTAACGACTCGTGACTTAGTTTTCAATTTGTAACTACTTACTCACTGAATTTTCAAATTATAATATGTCACTAATAACTCACTGATCTTTAACTTATGTCCATCATCTACCACATGTTCGCCATGTAAGAATTGCATTATCTAAACACGTTTTTCATCCAACAAAAAGTAGGTGGCGATGGAAAACATGGATGACTATGCTCAAATATAAGGAGATAGTGTGTATAATATTTGAACTAAAATTTAAGAGCCAAAAATAGAAGAATTGTAAGGGGATAGTGTTTATAATATTTGAACTAAAATAAAAGGTGAAGAGCCAGGACTACTGATATTTTTGATTCATATTGTTGAATGTTTTCTTTTATTCAGATTCAAAGAATAGGCAATGGTGCAAATATGTTGTATCATGTTTTCTTATATCTATGTATCATGTTATTTGAATGAATATGACATTTCTCCCTCATTTTGACAAGTTCAATTTCATTTCATGAATTTGATTGTTAAATGCTAGACTAACAATGTACACTTAAATGAACTTCAACTGCAGTTGAATTCATATTAAATGGCGGCCAACCTACATAGCACTTCAAATGCACTAAAATGATCAAGTGAAATGGAATAACTGTTACTGCACAAAAATGAACTTCACGTGACAGTATAGCCTCAAATTATGAAAATTAAAATGAATTACACTATCATTTACAAGGGTTTTTTTTTCCATAAATAACCACAATAATTAAAATATTTTTTAAAATACTGTCATATTTTTTTTATTTCAAAAATACTGTTTTTTTTTATTTTTTTAACACTTGTTGTTACATTTGTTACATTTGTTATTTTACTTATAATAAATCAGTTATATTTGTTATTAACAAACACAACAAATGTAACAATAAGTGTTACAAAAATAAAAGTCAGTATTTTTAGAATAAAAAAAGTTAAATAGTATTTTTTTAAATTACTTTATATTTTGTAGTATATGGTGAAATTATCATTTTAGATGGACTACTTGACCTTCAACTAATAAAAATTACAAATACCAACAGTCTGCAAACAAACTTGAACTACTTTGCAAAAAAATACATAGCACCACATGCCTTTTGTTGGATGAAAAAAGTATTTATGTAATGCGATTCTTATGTAACAGACGGGTGGTGTATGGTAGATATAAGTCAAAGATCAGTGAGTTATTGGTGACATGAAAAGTACAATGAGTAAATAGTTATAATTTGAAAGTTTAGTGAGTAAGTAGTTATAACTTGAAAGTTCAGTGAGTAAGTAGTTACAACATGAAAGTAACGTCGGATTTTTCCGTCAGCAAATTCAAACGGAAAGATAACGGGTGGTGGATGATGAACATAAGTCAAAGATCAGTGAGTTATTGGTAACGCTGCAAAGTATGGTAAGTAAGTAATTAAATCTTCAAAGTTCAGTGAGTGTTTATTAAATTTACCCAATATTCTCCTCCACAGTTCTCCCCAAGCATAGGACATGCGTTTTGTACTCATTAAATAAGAGAAAAGTGTCACTTGTCCAATGACTACAAAATACGTGTCATGTGGCATTTATAACTCCTCCCACCATAGGAATGAGAACATTTCCCTCTATTAGGGATGGCAATAGCCGGCTTCACCGGCCAAGCCATCCATCCAAGAAATACGAGTTCGGACTGACCCATGGTCTGCGGGCCACACAGGCCGAACCACGGACTAGTCCGTAGACCCACTTAAATTTTTTTTTTCAAGTTAAAAAGAAATAAGTTATGATAAAATTAAAAATTCAATCTCTCTTCCTTTTTTGGGGCTTGGGACCAACTACTATTAGCCTAGGCGGAGTTAAAATTGTACATGAATAAGTTGTTACGTGTACAATTTTTTGTAAATTTAATTAACACTTAAAAGTTAAAATGAATAAAAATAAAATTAATTTATACAATATATACTTACATTTTATTTTTATGTACCCAGTTCATCCATATCTACAACTAATATCAGGCTTACTTTATTTTGGATTCAAAGTTCTTCATCCTCCCAATCTTTTAAACACATTAAACTCTCTTTTAAACACATTAAACTCTCTAATATGTTTGGTTTAAGTCTTGACCTCATATCATTCAAAGTTCTACCACTTGTACTAAAAGCAGCATTCGATACTACAGTTGAAACCGGATGTGTTAGTAAATCACGTGCTAATAGAAACAATTTGGTAGTGACGCTCGTTTTGTCTCCACCACCTAAGTATATCGAAATTATTCTTTTCATTTTTATCTAACAAAGTAAGCATGTCGTTACCAAAATATCTAGCTAACTTTAAATATTCATCTCTAATATTTTTTTCTACATTTGTGGCACAGAAAAGCGAAGACGAAGAACTAGATTGTTGAATTCCCTTAAGAATAAAGAAACTCCAATAATCATTAGGATTATGATTATTTGATGATGATGAAGGGATTGGTGTAAGAGATCTTCTAACATTCCTATCGATTTTTTTCGCATAAAATTTGTACATTTCACGTAATATTTTTTCTAAATTATCATAAGGTAATGGATTACCGTAACTTAAGTTATTAGAAATTTTCAAAATAGTATGTTTAGTACCTTGTAAATTTACTCTGGAGTCTATAATTGATGCTAACAAGAACAACATAGTCAGTTCTTTCCAATATTTTCTAAACTTAGTTTCTATTGCTACTATAATATCAGAAAAAATTGCATCCTTCCATTATAAATTTGTATCTCATTATGAGAGTAGTCAACTACTTTAAAAACAATTATTCTTTTATGCATAATTTATAATTTATTAATATAATGTAAATTACCCGCAACATATATTTTATGATTTTGACCGGACCATAAGTTTGAAGTGAATGATACAACACTAGAATATTTACTTAAATCATTTTTTTTTATATTTTGTTTCCTTTTATTATATGAAGTAATAGTATCAGAACGAAGAGTATTTCTAGCAAATGGTACATACCTTGGTTGAAGATACATTTGTACAAACCGTATGAAGTGAGAGCTTTCCACTATGCTAAGCGGGAACTCACCACAGGCCACCAACTGACACATGCCTTCCCAACGTACAGAGTCCTGTAAACAAACTTAGTTGCTAAGATTTAGAAAATAACTAGTAGATCCACAGAAAGATTCGAACTGCAGTTAAACTTCATTGGTATCAACTCGTTTGTGCTTTTGCATACACTTAGAAAAATGTCAGTTTAGATGGCTCGTTCTACCTCCTTTTTTCCATGCAAACTGTTGTTTACAATATTTACACACTGCCTTGAAAACTGGTTGTTCATCTGCGGTTGCACCGGTTTGCACTAACTTGAAATGATCCCAACACCGAACCTTTTGTTTTGCGGCTCTTCATTTAGTAGTCGATTGAGTAGTGTTGATCGTTTCTAACTCTTTGTCATTATCATATAAATCGATACTTAGACCAATGTTCCCAACTCCAAAAGCTTCACCAAATTCAAGAATTGGTACATCATTTAAACTACTAAAATCATCATGAATTTGGTTTTCAACAGACTCAGCAATTCTTTGAAAATTGTATTAATCCAAGTCGAATTGTAGAAGTGAAAATGTAGAATTTAGATAATTAAAAATGTAGAAATGTGAAAATTCAACAATAAATTGCAAAATAAAAGCTTAAATTGGCAATATAATATTTTCGGATTGTTGTATGTTAAGAGAATTGTGAATTTGTGAAGAATATGGAAAATTTATAAGGTATTTATAGAAAAAATATATATATAGTCGTTTGAAAATAAAAAATTTTGGGGGACCAACTTCAACAGTCCAAAATGTGACCGTTGCTCACATTTTGGATCGTTGCTAATTGCAACATTGGTTTCCAGCTTTAAGCTGGGGGCCAAATTGGCCCCAATTTTGGCCTACGAGCAGGATCTACAGGCCGGCCCGTGGACTTCAAGCTCGGTCCTTTTTAATTTTCTCAGGCCGTTGATGGACCGAACTTTTAAGGGCCAAGCTCACAGGCGGCCTCGCCCTCTTGCCATACCTACTTTCTATAATGAAAGAAGATTGCTTGGAACTTTTGTCAAATCTTATCTTCAATTTTTGTAATTTTCCTTCAATCTTTTTTGTTTAATATAATAATTCATCATCAACATTTCAATTACGTATCTAAACTATTATTTCCTCCATTTTGACCATTAAATAATGAATTTTCCCTCTTCTTCAAATAACTGTTACCACCCGATTTCGGTAAGGCCTCCACGTCAGCAAAGCTCTAGTAAAAGTCTCATCTAGGCCTCGCTAAGGCCTTATAGGCCCAGCGAAGGCCTTCCAGATTCATAAAGGTTCCATTGGCCCGGCGAAGGCCTCGGAGGCCCATCGAACATCTTAGCATTCCTGAATCAGAGTATTGCGAGGCCCAAGAAGGGCCTCGACATTCATGGCCGATCCAGAGAGGCTCGCCGGGCTTCGTATTTATTATGGTCCGCACAGCTAAAAGGATATCTCAGGGAAGATTATATTTGATTGTCACAAGGAAACCATATCACGATCCAATAAAATCAGCAACACAATCTCAGAGATTGAGAGAGATGAGGATGCAATCTCGAAAGATCACGGCGAGATTGGAACCTACCTTATCTGATAAGGAAATAGAATCCCAAGAGAATTCTAATTGATTGCTTCCCTGAATCAATTAGGATTCTTCCCCTATAAATATCAGACTCCGATTATTCCAAGGTACGCACCATCTTGATTACGCACTTCTGAGTACGCATTCTTTAGTATGCACTTTTTACGCTTACAATTCCCACCCTAAACTCTGCTCAAACTTCTGCCTGCTTGTCTCTCCCACACTCATATTTTGTTCCCGCCCCCGTGTATTCTTTATATACCGGCTGTTGACTTGATCGTCGGAGTGCTAACGATCGCCGGACCCTTTTTCTCCGGAGATCTTGGTGCCTAACGGTTGTCCTAGTGTTCAGGTAACATACGAGCTGGCAGAGGAGTGACTGGAGATCTGTTGGCACGTGGACTGGTGCAGGTTCAGACGTCAACAATAACCAAAACTAAGATAACACAATATAAACAATAAAAAATAAAGAAAAATTGCAAAAAAAAGTTACAAGTTCTTATAAAATAAGGATAAATCTCACTTAAAATAATTTAATTCATATTAACACCAAGAAAATTAAAAAATTAAACATTTCATCTTTTCCATCCAACCTTTCCCCAGCCCACCCGATCTCACACCTACCCACGGTAAAACATCATTCCCACAAATGTAATCACATCAGCGATGCCACCATCACTTTATAATATTTAATTCAGAAAAAAAGACAAAAAACGACTGGATAAAAAATCAACAGTTATGATTTGAGTTCTGCGATCTAGGCTATGATTTGGTTCTTACAAACGGATGATGGAAAACTTGTAAGGTGTCCACTATTGATGGTAGTTCTACAAATGTGCTATCGATTTTTTATTCAATCAATTTTTTGTTTTTGAATTAGTTTTCTAAGAGGGTGTGGTGCGCCATTGCCGTCGCTATGATTGTATTTTGTAGATGTAGTGTTTGGCCACAGGTGAGTGTGTGTAGGGTGGGGAGTGGATTGTGAGCTGATAGGTTGGGAAATATGAAATGTTTATCTTTTTAAATTTTTTTATTAGTTAATATGTACTTAATTGTTTTAGTTGAGATTTATTTGTACTTTTTAAAAAGTTGCGAGACTTCCTTTACAATTTTCTGTTTTTTTTTTTTTTTGTTGATGTTTTATTACTTTTTTTTTTTATTTAAGGAGGATGACAAATTTGTTATTTAATAGTCAAAATAGAGAGAATTAGGAGTTTTATTACAAAATTGAAAGATTTTGAAAGATTGGCTGGTTGAAGATGGATTATGCTTAAAAAAAAAAAATGATAAATTTATTACATTTTGCACAAATTGAGATGAAAAGTGCAATTTTTCCTTGAAGGAAACAAAATGATGAAATTCAAAAGCTGAATTTTCGACTAAGAGATGTTCACCAAGATTACTTGTATTTTCATGACATATTAACCTCTAACTTATTGCTTTCCATATGATCAAAGTTGCAAAATTGCTTTTTTTTTTTTATAGTATATTATGTTTATTCATAGTAAATTGGTTTGATTATATGAATTCTTTTTCATATTGTTGCATTCTATTAAGGTGCGGAGTAAAGAAAAATTCCTAGGAGCCAAAAATGTTCTTTGGCACAACACAACTTTCGTACTGTAAAAAGTCAAACTCTAAATTCAAAAAAAAAGAGTCAAAATGGTTTTTGGAAATGAATTTAATAATCTTATTTTTTATTTTCTAATTCTCATTTTAATATCATTTTTTTCGACTTATTTTTGTACTATGTTATTCACTCATCGGTATAAGTTTTTTATACCATTTCAAAGTATTAACAGCAAACTTTGCAAGTGATCTTTTGGATATTAAAAACTGTTAAATGGAAAATTCAAAATAACAAGTCAAAGAATGGACATAATAATTCGAATTTTTAATCATTTAATTGACATCACATTTTTCGGCTTATTTTTAGGTTATGTTTTTTCACTCGTCGAAGTGGGTTCTTTATACCATTTGGAATTATCCATGTCAAACTTCGTGATGCAATTTTCAAATTAAAATATCATTAAATGACAAATTCAAAATAACAAACTCAAGATGGGTGCTCGAAACAGATTAATAATCCGATTTTTTATTTTTTATTTTCATGTTGATGTCACCTATTTCGGCTTGTTATCGGACTATGTTTCTTAACTCGTCGGTATAGGTTCTTAGTACTGTTTCAAAGCATTCACGAAAAATTTGTCGACACATCTTTTGAATTGAAAAATCGTTTGATGATGAGTTCAAAATAATAAGCTAAAGATAACTGATCGAACTGGATTTAATATTTATACTCTGCATCCATTTTTAAATGTAAATTTTATTAAAATTCTACTTGACGTCAATTTGATTTGTCTAACTCGTATAATTAAATATAAAAAATATAAAAAAAAAAATTTGAAGTGTTATAACGAGTCCTTAAATAATTTTTTCATAAAAATTTTTAAAAAAAGTAAAGAAAAAAATCTGAAAAATTGGTTGCCCAGACCCCAAGGCCTTCCTTCTAAGAATTAGTGTCCATGATCTAATTAGTTGGATCGGACTTTAATTACTTATTGGACCAACTTAATTAATTAGATTAATTAATTGGGTTCATTAGTTGTGGGCTAACAAAATTATAGTAAAACTAGTACACACAATTCTAGTGTAATTAGAACTAGGGTTGGTGTCGCCTATAAATAATAGGGCCACAAGATGAAAAGAATATAGTGAATCTGTCTTCATTACTTGCTAGCACAAGTAAAATACAGAACCCAATACAATTACTCTCAAAGTTTTACTTTTTATCTGTTCTTGATCGTAAAAGTCTAGATATATTTTTGCTGTGTGGATTAGCATTGGAGGTTAGACAATTGGATAGTTGTGGTATTGAAGATCGTACCTCTAGTTAATCAGATAATCAAATTTCACGGTGTTCATCAAGGTAAATTTCTATCATAAATTTTATCTAAGTACAAGGTTAATTCGGCTTATAGGAATTGCAGATTTAATTTTTGTTGTGCATGTATACGTCACTTCATTATAGTGGTATCAGAGCCTATCTTGTTACTTGTTAGAATTCGTTAGACCGCTTTGATGAATTGAACAATAATTGTTACTGACATACTAATTTGATTTGAGTTTTGACAGTAAATAAAATAGTGAATTTTTAAAAATCTGAATTTGATTTAGATTTTATTTTTTGGAATTAAAAAAAAAAAGTTCGGAAGCAGGTGGCGGCGGATTGAAGACCTTTCGAGGACGACTTGCACCTCCGCGAAAATCAGCGACCACCGCCGCTTAGATTCGCAGCGGTCACCACCTGGTGACACAGCGGCACCCATTCGGATGCGAACGGCAGCTTTCCCTGCTATTTGTTAGCCAGCGAAGTGGCCGCTGATGTTTGACATTGGCATGACCACTTTCGCCGACTCGACCGGCAACATCGGTAATTTCGACATCATCATGGTATTTAGGGTTTCGGCCTAATGTATTTGGGGATGAGAGCCTTTCGTGCAATTTTAGAAATTGTATAAGAAGCTCCTTAATTTCAAAAGAAATAAAATGAGCCTCTCATACAATTTTAAAAATTGTATGAGAAGGCCCACTATTTTAAAATAAAAGAATGGACTTATGTGTAATTTTAAAAATTGCATAGAAAGCCCAATATTTTAAAATTATAAAAGGGCTTTTTGTGCAATTTATGAAATTGCACAAGAAAACCCACTAATTTATTGAATCAATAGACTAACTGTAAAATTGTAAAATTGCACAGTAAGTCCTCAAGATTTGAAAGAAAATTAAGGTCTTAAAAACAATTTTAAATTTTTTAGAAAATTGTAATTATTAAATCTTTTAATGTTGGTCAAACATTCAAAATTGACTAAAATTGTTTTTAAACCAGAATTTTTGACCAGATTAAATTTTGACTTTGCTTTATAAAATATTAATTTTAACCCTATACAAATTTTATTTTCAATTTAGGGTATAACTTTAAATTGGTAGATAAAATAAATTTTTAAAATCTCTTTCTAAATAAAATTAATTGATTAATTTTATTAATTACTTAATTTTATTGTTGAAAATTAATTAATTAATTAACATCGTCTAATCTATTCTGAAATGTCTAAAAGATTTAGACTTATACTGTCAAAGCTACAAATTTAGAAATTACTATATTTTTAATATTAGATATTAAAATAGATATTTAGTGGATGATTATGGACTCGACTTATGTGATTGATTGTATGGTTAATTATTCCTGTTAATTATTGATTGGGCCTATGAGCATATTATTTATTTAATTGAGTTTTCGAGCTATTTATTTATTATGTGCCTGTGTGTCTATTTATCTAGGCATGCGTACCAACTAGTATAGGATACATATTGAAGTTGGGCAACAATAAAGCAACTAGTATATTATACAGGTTGTGGGTCGAATTTAACTAAAATTTTATTTTTTGTTGAGTCACTCAAGAAAATAAAATTTTAAGGGCACAATCGAGTAAATACATAAGATGTGTGCAACAATAAGTTGTCCACTTGATGATCTAGGAGATGTTGACGTCGGAACCTGCAACGTCCACGTGTCAACAGATCTCTAGTCACTCCTCTGCCAACTCGTATGTTACTTGCACACTAGGACAATCGTTAGGCACTAAGATCTCCAGATGAAAAGGGTTCGGCGATCGTTGGCACTCCGACGATCAAGTCATCTGCCTGTATATGGGAGATACACGGGGGTGGAAATAATGAGGTGTGGGAGGGACAAGCAGACAGAGATTTGAGCAGAGTTTTGGGTGGGATTCTTAAGCATAAAAAGTGCGTACCTTAGAACAACCGGAGACGTTGTATTTATAGCGCAAGAGTTCCAATTGATTTAGGAGACAAATCAATTTGATACTCAATCGGATCCTCCTTCCTTATGTGATAAAGATCTCCGAGATTATCTTCCTTCTTTGAGTTTATCACGTTGCATGATTTTAGGAGATTACGATTCGGTTTCCTTGTGAGGATTCGTGCGCCAAATCAATGCAATCTTTCCTTAGTTAGTTCTCTGGTCATCCCGGCATATTGAGTTGCTCGCTGGTTGTGAATGATACAAAGCCTGACGAGGCCCTATGGACCGCACGTGAGTGTCGAGGCCTTCCACAAGCCTCGCAGATTTCTGACTGCCAAAGGCCCAGGCGTGCGATGGGCCTTCTGGCGTTTTATCCAAACTTCCGAGGCCCCAGCAGGGCCCAGATGGGGTTCTTGATGGATCTTGAACGGGGCCCTTGCTGGGCTCGGATGGGGCCCTTGCTAACGTGGCAGCCATATCATAATCGTGTGGTAACAATAGTCCCCCAAGTTCAAGCCTATTATTTATAATGGGCGTGGGACTGTGATAATAAACAGAATGTTGATGCACTTCGTAGGAACAGAATGCAGATGCACTTCGCGGGCAATATGGTTTCAAAGTGGTTCGGTGGGAAGTGATTCAACCTACCCAGTATAGTCCCCCAAGTCCGAAGCTGAACATTCATGACGGGTGAGGACTTCAAAGGGCCAGACCAATGGCGACGTGTCCCTTGTTGGCGTGATTTTGTCAATCAAGACTGTCCTTCCCTGGTCAGGCAATCATGAGTGAGAGGGTGTATGCAATTAATGCGATTGCGTGCGGCGAAAAACTGAGGCGCACGTGGGGCGCGTGCATACTCGGTTCACTAAACGTTTGGATTTTGTTTTCCCGCCTGCAATGCAATTAAAAACACGTGTCGACTGTCCGCATGCTTAGATGGGACGTTTGGGATTTGGATGGTGGATATGAGAGTGTACCACTATAAAACCAAGCATCCTCCCAGACATTACGACTTCCTCTTACCTTCGTGCTCACTGTGATTACTTTGTCGATAAGCAAGAAGCTCCTAGTGGGTGTGTCGTTTGAGTCGTACATTCGAGGTAAGCGTGCTGAAAGCAGTTGAAATTTGTTTTCATTGTTTATTTTCATAGTTATTGTACGATTCCATAACCTGGGGATAGCAAAATGTGGTCCGGAAACGACGATTCACAGAACCCTTCTGATGCCCCCACAAACCCTAGTAATATTGGGAGCGTTTCCTGAAGTTGGAGGAGGGGTAAATCCGGAGCCTCCTGTCGTAAGCCCGTGGCTCCGTCGACGAGTGGGAAGGAGGTTAGTCCGTCTGTACCGGCGGAAGAGACGGCAGTGAAGGGGAGGCCCGACACTGGGGTGCCCGAAATGAGGGGATCTCTTGACAAGAGGAATGCCCCGGCCGCGAGAGCTCTCGACGAGGAGCTAAAGCGGTCGGCAACCGAAGCATCTATGGCTCAATCGAGGATCACTGAAGCGGAGTTGGAGGACATACGGTTGTCTTATGACATTCCTACGACTGTGACGTTCAGAGCCCCGGGCCCAGAAGAACGTGCCGACCATCCCCCCAAAGGGTATGTGGTGATCTACGAACCTGCGATGCAGCAAGGCCTTCGCCTACCAATGCATCCCTTCTTTCGCCAAGTGTTAAGGGATTGGAACCTGGCTCCTTGTCAGATAACGCCGAATGGCTGGGGGCAGATGGTTGCCTCCTACATTTTGTGGAATGTTGCGAAGGCGGAAGGAGACTTGTCTCCCAGGGAGTTCGAGTCCATATATCGGCCTTGCCGGTCCGCTGGCTGGTATAACATATCTCTTCGACCGGGTCAAAAGTGGAGGACGGCCACCGATAGTCCGAACAAGGTGTACAATTGAAAAGAGAGGTTTATCTTCGTTGGCAAGGACTGGGAATTTGTGCCAGAGAACCCTCTTTCGCACGTGTCTATCCCTCGACAATTCGGGGAACTCGGTATAAACTGTTGCATTCGTGTGGAATTTTGTTTACAGTTCCTGACTTAATATACTTGCTCTCTTTTGCAGATTGCGGGAAACCACCAATCCCGAAGAGAAACCAGGGAGAGCTGAGGTCGAAGTAGGAGAAGGTTCGATCTCTCAGCAGTGACTTTCAGAGCCTCGGGAACCTGTTGAAAGACGATAAACTTCTAGCCGGTTGTGGACTAATGTGTAAGTCTCGCTTGCCTTGATATGCTGGTGCTATAGCGGAGAATTATCTAGGCGTGTCGCTTATATATGTCTGCGCTTAACAGCTTTCAGGTTCAAAAGCGTACCTACATTCCACCTTGCCCGTCCCGCCAGCGGAGAGGGTTCTTCTGGTCAGGTACTGATGATGGAGGCGTCTGGGCCATCACAAGACATCCCGACTGCTGTGCCACTAGAGCCCGCCTCCAGTCAGGACGTTCCTCCTCCGCCTCCGCCTTCGATGGCCATTCCATCTCCCAGCCTTGCTCCAACCAAGGACAAGGAGAAGGGCATTGCCGTAGATACGAGCGATACGAGTTCGCGAAAGAGGAAGGCTTCCGCGTCCACAGGGGGGTTCATAGAGGATACACGCAAGTCAGGTCGGACCGAGGGTACAAAGAAACCCAGCCCCTCGTCTGGCCAGGGGAGCCCCATCTGCATAGCTCAACGTCAGGAAGAATTGGAGACTTCCGTTATGGAAATGCTCCCGGTCCACCTGCAATGATGGCGGGGAGCGTGCATAAGTACTGGACCCAGAAGTGAGAGAAGGCCGCCGAGGGGGCCACTGTTTGGGAGAGGCTGAAGATGGCGGAGATGAACCTAATACGGGGCCTGGTACTGAGCAAGGAATTGTTCAGTACTTTGGAAAGTTATGATGGCCAATGCTACAAGGAAGGGGCCAAGTCCACCAAGCTGGCCGAGGAACTAAAGGCTATACAGCTCGAGAAGGCGTAGCTGAGTCTGAGAAGAGGGGGCTTCGATTCAAGCTTGACGCCGCGGTGGCAAGGGAGGCGGACGTAAAGAGGAAATATGAGATTGAATTGAAGGCCTCAAAAGAGTGTCTGAAGGACACCCGGGAACAGAAGCGGGCTGCCGAGGCCTCTTTGAAGCAAGCTGAGGAGGTTCAGAGGAATATCGAGGAGGCTCAGAAGCGTGCTGAAGAGGCTCAGAAGCTGGTCGAGGACCGGGCCCTTACCGTCGAGAAAGCCCTAGCTGCCACGACCAACAGGTTGGAGACCATTGTCGCAGAGGAAGGGAAGTTGTTGGCGAACGCGAGGCTGGAACTGGATAGGGTTCGAGCCGAATGTGTGGTTGCCGGGCCCAGGCGGTGGGGGCCTATCAGGATGCGTTCGTGGAAACACCCGAGTATCAGGACCTCGCCCACCGCCTGATGACTGCTGGAGACGAGCAGTTGGTGGAGCGTATCACGGAGGTCCATCCAGAGTGGGACCTTTCTTTCCTTCGGCAGGACCCCTCCGAGGCTCAAGCTCCTAATGCCGGACCTAGTGCAGTGGATGAGCAAATACCCCCTCCAACTGAGGAAGGCCCGCAATGTGCCAACCCTTGAAGAGGCCGCGGGGTACTCATACTTCTGTAATTATTATCTATTTTTGCCTATGTAAATGAAACACAATTGATTGACGTCTTGTACTTGAACTTTCGCTATCCCAACGTTTTAATTTTATGTGCGCGTGGGGGGAACGCTTCAAATCTAAGAATCATACCCTTGGCATTAATGGCGCAGACACTTGATGGAATCTGGAGAGTTGGCGCCTTCAACGCCTTGGAGAGGTAGAACATCAGCGTGGCGTTCCAAATCTCCCTGTTATGACTGTATTCATTGCACCATACCCATTTCCAACGTAGTCCTTATAAGTAGGATACAAGCGTACTAAGGCTCTTCCACCGTGAGCCTTTTGTATCTCATCTGTCAGAGCCGTGTGATCAGGACGAATATAACAAACGTGTGATGGTAGTACGGCCAGAGAGCTGGCATCCAAGATGCCTGTTAATCTGAGAATCAACATTCAGAGGACCAAAAGCCTGGCCAATCAACGTTCAGGAGACCAAACGTATGGGGTGGGGGTTTAGGCTTAGCATCCATAGCCCAGTCCTGTCCTGAACAGTTGATGGGGCTGGGGGGGTCTCCCACTGCTAAAAAGACGTCAACGGCCTTTTTTGAGCAATATAGCCTAATTAGCCATCAAATCAACTCAGGTTGGTTTGGGAGACTTCTAATCATGGTGAAGTCAGGTTTTCCAACCTGGACGATGCTAGCATAGACCAGGAGATAGGTTTATTAGATCTAGTGACCTCACTCATGTGCCAGCCCAATAAGGCGGCGGGGTGTTAGAACATTTTTTTAGTTGTATCTGTACCTTTCTGTATTCTGGGTTTAATAAAATCGTGCCGAGTTACCTTCTTATTTGCGCATGTGTCATCATCTTGTTTGTGATACCTATGTTTTATATGTTTGTTTCGGGCTTCATTGGCGTCCAGTGTCGCTTCTGAAATCACTGGCACAATTCCAAGCCCACCAAACACGCCCCAGGTGGCGCGGAGTGGTTCGCAAGCCACAATCGATACCCCCTCGCTATGTAGGAATTTTGACGAGGTTGGGGCGAACGTTAACAAATTTGCTTTATCGTGGGTGGGCGTCGGCGGTATTGCTATCACGCCTTGGCGTTCGTATAGTCACGTGCCGCGCGTCTCTACGCGCTTGATGTATCTCCCTAGGGTTTACTGAATGTGCCTTTAGTCTCCTGCCACGTGCCGGCCTGCCCGACTGTTGGTATCCCGTTGGGCTTTATATATTACGATAGGGTTTTCTTAAATCACCATCTTTCCTGTTATTCTGCTGTCATATCTGGACTTCTGATTATTGCCGGTCATGTCGGGCTTCCATTTCTCCAAAGTCCCAAAGTTTAAGATAAGGCGTGGGGGGATCGTAGAGGATGTTTTCCTTCCCCACTTGGCGTCACCCACGGTGGCAGGTTCCAGGCCCATAGTGTTGTAGGAGCCAGAGACAGTGGTGGGTAACCCCCATATTTCTCCAGTGCCAGAGGTGAGAGCGGACATTCCGTCCCCGTCGAATCCTGCTAGACCCGTGTCTCCTCCCGAGAACGTTAGGCCATTGGCGAAAAAGAAACCAAAGGTCGAGAGTGGGGAACAGGCGTCCCAGACGTCCATCTCTCTCCCCTCCTGGCAGGTGTGAGTATATCAATATTGGGGCCCGCCAAGACAAGATGGATTCGTCAGTCGTGGAAAAGTTACCTTCAGCGGTTGTCTTTGCAGCTACCTCAGTCTACAAATATTGGACTTCTTCCTTTGGGAAGGCGGTAGATACTGCGGAGGTGACGGAGTTGATGAAGCTGGCCAAAATGTATACCTCCCGTAGTCACCTTTTGAATTGTGAGTTGTACAAAGTGTTGGAGATGAAGGTTGACGAGATACATTCCGTCCTTGGCGAGGACGAAGATGCCGAAGCGATGAGGGCTGAAATCAAACGTCTTCGGGCTCGACTCGCGTTTTCTGAAGACACGCAAACTCGTGCCACGTATGATGTTACGAAAGCCCAGAAAATCCAGAAGGCGTGTATCGTTGCCCAGAAGAAGGCCGAGTCGCAGCTGAAGTCTTGCCAAAGTATGATATAGGCGAAAGATAGAGAACTGACCGAAGTTTTGAACGAGCTGGCGAAGGCTAAGGGTCTGTTAGCCAAACTAATGATCCCTGGTTACACCGAGACGTAGGATTATGTGTATAGGCGACACCTCCTTATTATGCTGTTGTAAAATTCTTTGATGTAATTAATTCATAAAATACTAGTGGAAACATTTATGATTGTTCCAAATGTTTGCGCGTTTGATATCCTACCCAGCGAGTTTAGTAGAGTTGGTCGCGAACTACACTCACTCGCCATCGAATTAACTGCAATTGCTTAAATACGCGTTAAATGTTTATCCAGCGAGTTGATAGAGTTGGCCGTGAACCATACTCTCTCACTGCCGAGTCGATTGTACTTGCTTGATTACGCATAAAATTTTTACCCAGCGAGTTGATAGAGTTGGCCGCGAACCAAACTCCCTCGCTGCCGGATTGATTGTACTTGTCTAATTACGCGTAAAATGTTTATCCAGCGAGTTGATAGAGTTGGCCGCGAACCACACTCCCTCACTGCCTAGTTGGTTGTACTTACTTAATTGCGTATAGAATATTTATCCAGCAAGTTGATAGAGTTGGCTGCGAACCACACTCCCTCGCTGTCGAGTTGGTTGTACTTGCTTAATTGCACGTAAAATGTTTATCCAGCGAGTTGATAGAGTTGGCCGCGAACCACACTCTCTCACTGCCGATTTGATTGCATTAGTACCCTTTGCATGAGGAACACTTCAGATTTATAAACGACGAATATTATTAAACGGCGCCGAATTTCGTGGCATCCGGCAAGAAAAATTACAAGAAGATCCAAACAATGCAAAAAAACAAAATAGAAATACTGGTGATACGGCCTCAGGTTGGCTCCGAGCGTACGGTCGCTGCGGCTGGGGTGATATCCTCACGTTTGGCAGCCTTTCGTAACACGTTCATGTAGCATGCCCTTGCCTCTGTCTGATTACTGCAGATTTTAACCACCCATCCGGGCATTGGGAATTTCATCGCCAGATGGTGTATGGATGTAACTGCCTATAAATCCTCCAGCACGGGCCTCCCAAGGACCCCATGGTAGGCGGAGCGTGTGTCTACTATCAGAAACTCCATGAACTTCCGGAGGTGGCAAGGAAGTTCTCCAAAGTCCACCGCCAGAGTGATCTTTCCTCATGGGACAAGGCTATCTCCCGTGAAACCAAATAGTGGATCTAAGATGGCTGTCAGTTCATGATCTACGTCTATTTGGTTGAATGTACAGTCGAATAGGATGTTCACGGTACTTCCATCATCGACCAACATTCGGCCCAGGCCGTTTCTGGCAACAACAGCGCGGACTACTAGGGCATCGCAATGTGGGTAATGTATGCCAGACTCGTCCTCTTCAGTGAACGAGATTGGTGGCACTCTAGGCCGATGCCCGTGGACCTGCCAACTCTCCAGGGGTTCTCACTTGGCTGCCTTCGCGTAGTTGCGTCGCGAGTTCATTGTGTTCCCTCCGACATATGGCCCTCCAATGATAGTGTTTATCTCTCGGACAGGGGGGGCTCCTTGGGGTCCCTCCGCTCTCGGTTGGTCCCTGTCCCCCTCGTTTCTTCTTCCGTCACGGCGAGGTCCATCGTTCTGGCATCGAGGAGGAGGTCTTCGCCCTTGTGTAGGCGGTCCTCGACGTCCTCGAACTGGCTGATCCCTCTCGCCATACCTGTGGTTCCTGCGATTGATTAACTCCCTTACATCTGGGCAATCTTTCGTGTTATGCACCCTGGTCCTGTGTATACGGTAGAACTTGGACGGGGTCACTACGGGTAGGGGGGCCGCTACTGGTGCCCTGGGACGGGGCGCTGGGGCTACCTCCGTCTGATTGAACCTCTGATAGTGATTGTTGGCTGGTTCTGGAGAATGCCTCTTCTGAAAGCAGGAGAACCGAGGCTAAAGAGAGCGACGTCCCTCTCTCCTATATCGGTCCCCTCTCTCCCCTTCGGCCCTCTCTCTGTTCTCAATCGTCTCTTCTGATCAGATTTTGCGCTGGATCATGTTCACCAACTGGCTGTAGACTTTTGGTTGACTATTTTGAACGTCCCTCCAGAAGGGAGTTCGCATGTGTAGTCCAGTTATCAGAGCATCCAAGGCCTTCCCGTCAGTCACCGTTTCGATTTTGTTGATGATGTTGCTAAATCTCTTGAAGTAGCTCTTGACGGTCTCTCCTTCCTTTTGTCGGATGTCGTTGAGTTGGGCGATGTCAGCAATCATCATCCAGTTGCCAATGAAGGCGTTGGCGAACTCTCTTTTAAGTTGTGGCCAGCTTCGGATACTTCCTGGCTTTAGCTTATTGTACCACCTCTTCGCGTCGGCAGTGAGTGTGGTATGGAAATTTCGACACTTCACCGCGGGGGATTGGCCCTGGAGCTTCGTCTTGTAGGTGTCTATGTGGTACGTGTGATCACCTCTTCCGTTATACTTGTCCATGAGAGGCATTCGGAAGTTTGCGGGCACCTCTATTGCCTTCATGTATTTGGTAAATGGTAGGTTCTCGTCATCATCGTCCTCATAACACTCCAGCCTTTCCTTTTCCTCCTCGGACTTTTCGTGACTCTTTGGGTCCTTCTTCTTTTCCGTACGGGCCTCCCTGTGCTCACTGCACCTGCTGTGTGCGGGCAAGGAGGGTGCAATCGAGGACCCTATTCCCAGCCTGTCAAACACGCTAGCTGCAAGAACGGGGTGGCTTTCTTTTACAGGGAAAGGTCTCCCTTTCTGACTATCCTGCGGGGGCTTCGAGGCGAGGTTACGAGGGTTCTGGCCGTTAGAGACGGGCGGTTCTTCTCGGGAACCATGGCTGTCTAGTGAACCAGAGGGTGAAGGGCTCCTCCGGGCACGGCTGTGCTTGGGTCCGTGCTGGAGGGATTGATTCTCCAGCAGTTCAAGCGCGGCCTTCATCCGGGCGTTATCCATCTTCAGGTCCTGGTTCTCTTGTTCCACCATCCGTTTCTGTCGATGTCTTCTCTTTCTACGACGGGTGACGTTCTGCAGATCCTGAACGCTCTCCTGTCGCAGGTTAGTGTGGTGGGACTCCACCTCCTCTTCTGTGGAATGTTCGGATGTCATGCTCTTTCGGGTAGAAGACACGCTTTTACCACAAGATCTTGGTCGTGTTACGTTCTTTGATTCCCACAGACGGCGCCAATCTGTTGACGTCGGAACCTGCAACGTCCACGTGTCAACAAATCTCCAGTCACTCCTCTGCCAACTCGTATGTTACCTGTACACTAGGACAATCATTAGGCACCAAGATCTCCAGATGAAAAGGGTCCGACGATCGTTGGCACTCTGATGATCAAGTCAACTGCCGGTATATAGGAGATACACGGGGGTGGAAATAATGGGGTGTGGGAGGGACAAGCAGACAGAGATTTGAGCAGAGTTTAGGGTGGGATTCTTAAGCATAAAAAGTGCATACCTTGGAACAACCGGAGACGTTGTATTTATAGCGCAAGAGTTCCAATTGATTTAGGAGACAAATCAATTTGATACTCAATCGGATCCTCCTTCTTTATGTGATAAAGATCTCCGAGATTATCTTCCTTCTTTGAGTTTATCACGTTGCATGATTTTAGGAGATTACGATTCGATTTCCTTGTGAAGATTCGTGCGCCAAATCAACGCAATCTTTCCTTAGTTACTTCTCTGGTCATCCCGGCATATTGAGTTGCTCATTGGTTGTGAATGATACGAAGCCTGACGAGGCCCTATGGACTGCACGTGAGTGTCGAGGCCTTCCACAAGCCTCGCCGATTTCTGACTGCCGAAGGCCCAGGTGTGCGATGGGCCTTCTGGCGTTTTATCCGAACTTTCAAGGCCCTAGCAGGGCCCAGATGGGGTTATTGATGGATCTTGAACGGGGCCCTTACTGGGCCCGGATGGGGCCCTTGCTGACGTGGCAACCATATCATAATCGTATGGTAACAGGAGACAGATAGAGATGTGATTGATAGAAGTATCTACCTGGATGTTTTATTAAGATTTGTTGAGTCGCTCAAGGTTCTAATAAAATAAAAGGGATCCTAGCCCACTGGAAATCTAACTGTTATATTGATTAATGTTTGATGATCATTAATTCAATTTAAACAGTAGAAGTATAATTAATTTAATATAAGTCCAAGTTAAATTAATTTTCTGTATTTAATTAATTTTCTATCTTGTTATTTAATTGTTGAATCATGAGTAATCATATGAGTTTGAAAGGCATATTGGATACCAACACACACACCGGGCCAAATTTTCTGGAATGGCACAACAATCTAAGAATCTCAAGCATGAGAAAGAAAAATTGGATATGTCATTAAGCAGCCAATCTCGGAAGCTCTTATTGAGGAGGCTACGTCGGAGAACGTGTAGGCTTACAATAAACACACTGACGACACTAACACTACAACATGTTATGCTTACAGTATGTCACATGAGTTAGAAAAGCAGCACGAGGGTATGGATGTCTATACCAATATCATTGTAGGGAGTTGAATAATGTGCATTTACAGACTGAACGGTATGAAACATCCAAAATTTTATTTAGAGGCATGGTGGTAAAAAGCTTTTCAGTCAGTGCTCAAGTATTGAAGATGATTAGTTAAATTGAAAAATTATACTAATTGAGTTTTACCATGGACCACGAGCTGAATGTTGACTTAGTTTTACTCCCTAATAGCTTTTTGCTGTTCATTATGTTCAACATGAATAAGATTCAGTATACCTACATAAGCTGCTAAATATACTGAAAATTGTTGAGCCCAAAATTAAACTAAGGAAATGGGCAAATTTTGGCTATTGACACTTCTAAGGGTACCAAGAGAAAATCTAAGGACTTTTCAGAAATGATCCAAGGAGGCCAAATCTATTGAAAAACAATTAAAACAGACAAAGACAAATCCAAGTTTGATGATCCGTGTTTTCAATGTGGAAACAAATGGCATTACAAAATGAACTGCAATGCATAAAAGAGCTAAAACTAACAACTCATATCTTTGGTAATGCATACTCGGTCATATAAATAGAAACGCATCACCAAGTTACATAAAGATAAATACTTGAATTCAAATGATTATAAATCATTTGATAAGTGTGAATCATGACCGTTGGGCAAAATGACCTAGACCTCCTTTTCTAGAAAGGGAGTCAGAGTTACAGATATTTTGGATTTTGTACATACTGATGTATATGGAAAAATGTCTACAGATGCTAGAGATGGATTTTCTTACTTCGTCATATTTACAAATGACCATTCTAGATATGGTTTCATATGCTTGATAGAATTCAAGAGTTAAGGCCTAGAAAAGTTCAAAGAATTCAAGCAAGAAGTAGAAATACAAACTGAGAAAAATATTTTGACAGTTAGATTTGATCGAGATAACTAATATCTATGGGACGAGTTTTTTAGACTATCTAAGATAGAATGAGATTCTCTTACAGTGGACTCCACCGTATACACCACAACAAAATTGTGTATCTGAAAGGAGAAACTGCATCCTACATAATATGGTGTGATTAATGATAAGCCACACAGTTCTTCTAAAATCGTTTTGGACATATGTACTTAACACTATGTATACACACTAAACCGTGTTCGATTTAAATCAGTCAATAAAACTCCATACGAGTTATGGAAAGGAAAAAAGACCCGATCTTTCATACATAAAGAATTGGGGATGCGACGCTTATGTGAAGCGCGTTGAATCGGATAAGCTAGGAGTTAAATCTGATAAATGTTTAATTGTGAAGTATCTAGAAGAAATTGCTGGATATTATTTCTACAATCCCATCAAGATGAAGGTCATCGTATCGAAATTTGCTGTATTCTTAGAAAAGACATTGAGAGCAAAGTAGATCTTAAAGAGGTTTAAGAAACCACAAATAAAATTGACCAATTAGATAATCCAATGGTTGAGCTTGCATCTGACTGATGAGGCACAGATTGGGAAAGGGAGAACCACCAGTTCCTAAGGACACGCCAACTCTGTGTAAGTCGAGCAGAGTTATCGTTCTCCTTAGAGATACGATCACCTTATTACTAGTAATGTATTACTAATCGACTACGATGAACCTACTACTTATACAGAATTGAAGTTAGAGATGGCAGGAAGCCATGGACTTTGGGATGAACTCTATGTATGAAAACAAGGTTTGGACCTTAGTTGACCTGCATTAAGGGTTAAAACCTATAGACTATAAATTGGTTTACAAGAAAAAGGTCAACATGGATGATTATGTTCATACTTACAAGGCAAGATTGGTTGTAAAGGGTTACAAGCAAAGAAAAGAAATTGACTTTGACGAAACCTTCTAACCAGTAGCCATGTCTAACTCAATTTGAATTATATTTGCGATAATAGCATACCATAACTATGAGATCTGGCAAATGAATGTTAAAACTACATTTATTAACGGTAATCTTAGTGAGAATGTGTACATGACACAACTTGAAGATTTTGAATCCACATAGCCAAACAAGGTATGCAAACTACAGAGATCCATATATGGATTAAAGCAAGCATATCGGAGCTGGAATCTTCGTTTTGACGAGACAATCAAAATATTTGATTTTGTCAAGAATGAAGATGAACCATATGTGTATAAAAAGGTTAGTGGGAGTAAAGTCGTATTTCTAATTTTATATGTGGATGACATACTATTATTAGAAAACGATGTTCCGATACTAAAATCAGTAAAATTATGGTTATCTAAAAATTTATCTATAAAAGATATGAGAGAGGCAGCGTACATTATCGGTATAAAGGTCCATAGAAATAGATCTAATAGAATACTTGGCCTATTTCAATCTACGTACATAGATAAAATATTGAGAATATTTAGCATGAAAGAGTTCAAGAGATGACTCTGTCCCATCGAGCATGAGATCTATCTCTCAAAAGAGATATGTCCAAAGAAACAAATTGAAAGAGGTTGCATGGATAGAATTCCTTATGCATCATCGATAGGATCTATCATGTATGTCATGCTATGTACTCGACTGGATGTTTCATATACTTTAAGTGTCACAAACAGGTTTCAAGTGAATCCTGACGAGAAACATTAGATCACAGTCAAGAACATTCTTAAGTACTTAAGAATGACTGAAGACATGTTCTTGGTGTATGGAGGAAATGAACTTAGAGTTCAAGTTTATGTCGATGACAACTTTCGATCTGATAAAGACGGTTGCAAATTCCAATCTGGATATGTATTCTCTAAATGGTGGTGCGGTCAGTTGGAAAAGTTCCAAACAAGAAACGACTGCTGATTCAACTACAAAAGTCGAATATATAGTTGCTTTAGAATCAGCAAATGAAGCGGTCTTGATCAAGAAGTTCATTACTGAACTTGGAGTAGTTCTTAGTATTGTTGATCCAATAACTTGTATTGTAATAACAATAGAGTCATCGCACAAGCGAAGAAACCTATGTCTCATCAATGATCAAGATATATATTTAGACAGTATCATCTCATCAGGAAGATAATCTTAAGAGATTAAATAGAGATAGAACGGGTCATAACATATGATAATGTAGCAGATCATTTGAAAAAGTTGTTGTCCCAACACAAGCATAATGGTCATGCTAAATCTAATGGTATTAAGATACTTAAGTGATTGGATCTAGTTTGTATGAGACATTTTGTAATATACTCTTTGTTAGACATTGATGTGTATGAACAAATTGATTAACTAAATACTTGTCTATATTTTAAAGACATGTCTGTTATTTTTAAATTTTATTATTTAAAGTAATAGAGTCCAAAGAAAAGTTCATAGTAACTTGTTAATTACAAGGTGTTGTGATTGTGAGATGCAAGTTATAAATAACTTATTCTTAAAATATCCCTAGTCATAGTAATAATGAGATACTGATATCATTATTGTAGATAGACTATCATGTGTTGTATTTTTTTGAAGAAATTAGTTGATCTCACGAGCTATGATGTAAAGAGACATTTGAATGAACACATGAATGCATTGTTATGAACATGATATTGGATGATTCGCCTAGAGATTTAAATGGATAACTATCCAAGCATTAGTGGTAAATCTCTAATGCAAGGTAGTAGATTTGGTTCTTTTATTTAAGGACATCATAAAATTTTATGTGAGGACCCCTATACTTTGGCGAGCGTTTGATGGGACTCGAAGATTATGAGTTACCAGAAAGACATCATACATGTATAGTGATAATCATATGAAGGTCGTGAATGTTCAATATGAGGATTTGTCACTCTTGTAAAGTAGGAAATTATAACATAATTTTTTCCCACTTAAGTTTATATAAATTTTCTCAGCCGTGGTGGAGTTACGAGTTGAAAATGTTTCGATCATAACTAGATTAGATCAACGAAGAGTTGAGGTGAATAATAAAATTGATTGAAATGAGATTGACGCTGATCTATATCTCTTAACCAATTTGGTTATATTAATGATTAGTAACCGTATATATATTGGTTCTGTCATACCACATGACATTTCCCTACACATGGTTTGCTTTGATACATTGCTAAATGCCAATCGTGGACAGTGACGTGAATTGATCGATATAGGTGAATCGATGAGAATATCACTGTATTTGCCATTGTGAATGAGAACCTAATAGGTTACACACAAAAGATGGAAATTGAGCATCTGGGTTGGACTTTGTCCAAGTGGGAGATTGTAAGAATTAATGTCCAAGGTCTAATTAGTTGTGTTAGACTTTAATTACTTATTTGGCCAAATTAATTAATTAGATTAATTAATTGGGTCTATTATTTGTGGGCTAACAAAGTTATAGTAAAACTAGAATACACAATTCTAGTATGACTAAAACTAGGGTTAGCGTCACCTATAAATACTAGGCCACAATATGAAGAGAATGTAGTGAATCTGTCTTTATTACTTACTTGCACAAGCAAGAGACAGATTGCAATACAATTACTCTCAAAATTCCACTTTTCATCTGTTCTTAATCGTGGAACTCCAGATATGTTCTTGCTGTGTGGATTACCATTGGAGGTTTGGACAATTGGACAGTTGTGGTATTAAAGATTGTAGCTCTAACTAATCACATAAATAGATTTCACTATGTTCATCAAAGTTAACTTTTTTATCACGAATTCTATTTAAGTACAATGTTGATCCGATTTATAGGAATTGCAGATTTAATTTTCGTTGTACATGTATACGTCATTTCCTTACATTCTTTACTCCGCCAACGATTCTATTAACTGTTACGTATACTACAAAATCAAAAGCAACTACGTCCAAAATAAAGATCACACGGGATTCTATAGAAAATTATGTCTAGAATCAATTTATTGAACACTTCTTTGAGAGTAATGCTATTTAGCATTTGTGGTGATTATCAACAATCTAGATAAGAGTGGGTCTCTTTATTCATTGTCCAATAAAGTTGTAATACACTTTAATAAACTTTCAATTCTATATTCCATTAGTCACACTCAGTGGCGGAGCTAGACTTTTGAACTTGGGGAGTCCCAAATAGGGGTGGGTCGGGGAGGGCCCCGATTTTTTTTTCTTTCTCAAACCACAATTACTGAACTTATTCTTATGATAATCTAATTTTTTTTTTATAATTCATAGTATTTAAAAAACTTACAAGAAGTCATTGTACACAAATAGAATCTATATCTATTTTATCTAAAATTAAGTTATGTAGTTGATGGATACAAATTTAAACCTTTTTAGTGTTATATACAGTTATTATTTGAATACGATATGTATTAACAAGTAAATGTATTTATTAATTTTGTATTATCATTTGAGGAATGTGCCAATCATTTGTAATTTTGTATTATTAATTTTATTAGGCCAATATGTCCAATTGTCTTACATTAAGAGTAAGTTTTGTCTAATTTATGAACTAGTTTATTTGACCAAAATGACTTATTTGATAAAAAATTATTTATTTGACCAAAAAATTTGTCTTAATAGCCTGATATTTTTTACTATTCTTTGTCAAATAAACCATTTCGATCAAATATACTATACCAAACAAATTTTAATTGATATTGAGTCAATAGATCTAATTGTCATCCATTAAACTGATATTAGGTAAAAGTTAAATTATATATTAAAAAAATTAAAAAACTAACAAAAAAAAAAAAAAACACCCAAAAGTTGGTTTGGGGGGGGGGGGGGTTTCAGGTCTCCCCTAGGACCCCTCCAACTCCGCCGCTGGTCACACTAGTCATAACCCTCAATTAAAAACTACTAGAATATGCACATTGATGGCGATTTTCTTACTTTACCGAATATCAATATTAAATTCTAGTAAGATTTATCATTAAAACCTTACAGAATTTGTGAAATTTATTGACCAAAGTATGTATTTAACTAAATTTATTTTAATTGTAAATTTTAGAGTAGAAGTTTCTCTAGCAAATAGTTTGGACATATTAACTATAAGACATGTAAGATTTTCGTCCTTCGCGTGATTAACGTGATAAAAAATTATGTTTATGCAGAATTGATAAAAATAAAATTGAAGTTCAATAATAAAAAATTTGACATATATAACTTCAACGTCCACATAGATTTTTAACCCTTCGTTATTACTAAATATAAATTTGAGGAAAATTGGTGCAAATGGTCCCTAACGTATGTCTTCAGTGCGCAAATAGTCCCTAACCTTTTATTTTTAGCAGAATGGTCTCGAACCTATCCATTTAGGTGCGCAATTAGTCCCTTTGGACAGATTCGGTTAAACCCTCCCTTTATTTTTTTTTATTGGAGGGAGTAAAATTGTCAAGTGTTATTTTTTTTTTCTTTCTTTCATCTTCTAGAGAAACTAAATGCCACTCAAACACAAATCGAAGAAAAGTATGAAAAAAGACGAGAAAAATGACAAACAGATGTTCAGAACAATTTGTAATCATGCGGGATGTTCATTTGTGTTGTATAAACAGTGCGGAATGACAACACCAGTTTTGAAATTAAAAGTTTTTTAGATAATCATAATTTCCCATCAGTGTTCAAAAATAAGAGGGTCAGTTCTAATTATATGGCAAAAAATGATGCCTCATTGTTCAGGGGTTACCTTGAATTACGAATGAGAGGATTTAGGAATATGGTGAAGCAAGATTTCAATGTGGACATCTCTAAATGGACCTTTTACAAGACAAGAAACAAGTGTTTGGAGCAAATCAAGGGGAACATCCTTGATCAATATAAATTGCTATATGACTATTGTGAGGAGCTGAAGGCAACAAACGAGGGCAGTACTCTTGTGTTGGAGAGGAATGTGCAAGAATTCAAACGACTTTATATATGTTTAGCAGCGTGCAAGTTAGGATTCTTAGGGGGTTACAAAAAGACAATAGGGTTGGATGGCTGTTTTTTTGAAGTCGGGGTATGGTGGGCAGCTTTTGAACGTAGTTGGGATAGATGGGAACAATGCAACGTTCCCGATAACGTATGCTATAGTTGATACTGATAATGGGAAAAATTGGTGTTGGTTTTTGAGTTTGCTGGAATTTGACCTAAATATTAGTAACTCTTTTTACTGGACATTTATATCAGACAAATAGAAGAGCTTAATGCAGTCAATTAGAAGATTGTTCAAGGAAAGTGAACACAGAACATGTGTTCGACACTTGTATAACAATTTCGAGCTGACGCACAAGGGAATGGTCTTGAATCACACATTATGAAATGCAGCCCGAGCCACAAGTGTGCTAATAATGTGGAAGAAGGAAATGGAGCTGTTGAAGGAATTTGACATCGATGCATACGAATGGCTAGATGTGAAGCCAGCAGTCTAGTGATCGAGGTCTCACTTTAGAGAATCCAACAAATGATATATTATACTAAAAAAATTATGTGAAGCCTTCAACAACTCCATTGTAAACTCGTGGAAAAAGCCAATTCTATCTATGTTGAAACAAATCAGATTTAATTTGATGACAAGAAATATGAGTAAAAAGGAAGAGGCTGAGAAATGGACAACAGATGTAGGGCCCCAAATTCTGAAGATAATTAAGAAAAATATAAAAGAACTTCAGTATGAATCTATTTCAAACTAGTATTTTGTTCATATAATTTATTTATTTTTTCCATCACTTTTTAAATTACTGTGTTCACTCACTTTTAAACATAAGTACCTTAATGTAACTTACTCAGGTAACAAAAGGTTTAAAGTGAGACACATCTATTCTGGTCACATCAATGCAGTGGACGTAGTGGCGAAGACCTGTTCTTGTCGGAATTGGCAATTGTCTAGGGTGTCATGTGGGCACGTGATTTTGTAGTCTCGAATCAATGAGCATGTCCACTGATTTGATATTGTACGTTAGCGACTACTACAAGAATGAGGCTTATTTAAGGACATATTCACCATTTATATGCCCGATGACAGGTCCTAAGCTATGGCCGAACCCTGGTCAACATCCGTTGACACCACCACCAATCAAGAAGAAGTTTGGTCATCCAAAGAAAGCAAGACGAAGAGAGCCAGATGAAGGGAAGGCTTCGTCAAGCAAAGGTAAAAGAACTAGAATGATAATAAAGTGTTGAAAGTGTGGCAAGGAGAGATACAACAAAATAACGTGCAAAGCACCACAAGCAGGAGAAGGGACCGATGATGCAGTTATTTAAATTAAATGGACAATTTTTTGTTTTTTGATTCAAATGGAACACCTTGCAGTTAGTATGGTTTTCTGTAGATGTGTACATTGCTCACAACTTGGTGTTCTTTCATTTGTCTAACTCCTATTATGCTACAACAACTGATGAACATGTGTCTTTTTTAATCAAGACTGATGTATAAATGTATGAGTTTCCATTCAGTGCATTGTTTTGGTTTTTGGTTAGTGTTTTTTTTTTATGCATCTCGTGTTTCATTGCATCTGAATGGTTGTAAGGTTGAATGGTTGGTATGGCTGATTGTTGGCATGGCTGGTTGAATACCAGGACTGGCTGGGATCAAGGGTTCCATGTGCACTACTTTTTTTAGAACTTTATGGACCATTTGCGCACCTTTTTCAATATGTTAGGGACTATTTGTACACATATTTCAATACATTGGGATCATTAGTGACCCAAGTAATAAAAAGGTATGGACCATTTCCTCAAAACCTAACATAGGTTTAAGACATTTTGCGCTACTATGTACAAAGGTTTAGGACCACTTGTACTCAACAAATAAACAAGTAATATTGTGAAACCAAGGACATAAGACCCAGATTAGGACCAATTTTGCTGTAGTCAATAACATTTCATAACCTGGAGATGAAAGTATTTGTATTCATTCATAACATAGGTGATTACACATTACAAATCATTCACCATTCATCCAGATAACAACTCCGCAAATAAAACCCTGAAACCAAATCTTCCGCAAATGTTTTCTTCTCGCAGCCTGCTGTTGGAGTTCAGCAATCTGGGCATTATATCTTTACATCTGGGACAAGTGAGCGGTCACACCACACAAACAACACACAACCACCTACCTCATGTATATATGACAAAACTAGATCAACTATTTGTAAAGATTAGAAAATTTTGTAGATAATTATTTACCAGAAACAAATCTCAAACAATAGATCACCCATCTTTCCTGTCAAACAAGAAAAATCTACCAGGGTTCAGATCCGTCCATAAAGTCTTTAGCTCCATCCCACAACGGCAAAGATTGTTATCCATTTTCTCTACCAAGTTATATAATAACGTTGTTTGTTAATATTAGAACTTTTGTATGAATACAATATATATTGGCGGGTAAGTTTAGATAGTGTTGTCGGGAGGAAAGAAAGAAAAAATAACACTTGACGATTTTACTCCCTACAATAAAGACAGATAAATGGAGAGTTTAACCCACTTGCGAAACTAACAGACTTTTTTTAATAGAACATGTCCAAAAGGACCAATTGCGCACCTAAATAGATAGGTTCGTAACCACTCCGTCAAAAATGAAAAGTTAGAGACAATTTGTGGACTGGAGGCATACATTATAGACTATTTATACCAATTTCCCTATATTTGATGTTAAAGCATAAATAATGAATAAAATTTATTTTAAATTCTTTAATATTATTCAATAATATAGCCCAATACCAAACCAACTATATAATAGTTAACAAATAAATAAAAATCTAAGTATGGTTCAATAATTCTAGCATCCGGTTATAGTTAACCACAAAATCATAACATATGTATTATAAAGCAGTAATATAGCACCCACTTGTGGGCACTAATTATAGTGCACACTCCACTGTTCATGTAGTATCACTACATTGATCACTTTTTCAAAAAACTAAAAAAATTGTCAACAATTTTTTTAAAAGTGACTAATGTAGTGATCACATATAGACAATAAACAACATAATTAGTGCCCAATGTTGATAATATATCACTACTCATGAATTATTAGCCCACACAATTGTTATCTTATCCATGTAAATTCTTTATTCAACGTGTGAAAATAACAAAGTGGCATAATCACCATTGCATCCATAAATTAAATATAGGGATAGTTTTAACCCAAATTATAATATGTAGGATAAAAAAGAGAAACTAAAATAAGGACATTACAGGGTACAAGCATGGGACTAGATGTGTATAGCCATATTTCAATTAATTCCATAATTACTTTTGTCACTCATATTAATTAGAATTAAATTTAGTTAATCTTCAACGCAGCAACGCTCATGGTCACCATTCTTTCTTGCGCCTTCCACCAGCATTTTACGACTCGCTGTCAACCACCCAAACATTTACCACTGTTTTTATGAGTGATAATAGTGTATTTACAATTTTTTTATTGTTCTTCTTCTTGCCAATTATATAAAAGATAAAGTTTTAAACTTTAGCAGTCTGTTATTGTTATGATCAGATAATGACAATAGTTCTGATAAATATTGGATAGTCCCTAAATTGTAAAATTTTGAAAACAATTACTTGTTGATAAAATAGTGTTGTAAAATAGTATCACAAACCGTATTTCACAGTACAATATTACAAACGGTATGTTAGTAAGAACAATATTCCAGTATTTTAATATAATTATATCACAAATAAAAATAGATACATATTTTTAGGATATTTTATTATTCTAACATACTTAATATAATGTGCAAATTTCAACGACAAATGGAAGACCATTCACATTTTCTTAACAGGCTTTGGATTTCTAATTGCAATTTCATAGGGAAGAATATGTCAGAACACAGTCATGTTTTGTTACATCTATGGACAGTACTCCTCAATATTCTTAAAATAGTACGGATTTGGTTGGTTTCATAAGAAAACTATAAAATCGATCCAAATTTTGGTCTAATTTCAAGTGAAAAATCTGAAAAAAAAAATAATAATAATAATATCCGCTCAAAGAAGTCAAGAATCAGTCGGTTTACCTCAAAAAAAAAAAAAAAAATATTCTTTTGAATTTTGCCAACAATTTTTTCTCTTTATTCAATTCTTTAACTATTGTCCCTTTACTTTTTTTTTGAGTCAACGTTCGAACTAATTTTTAAAATATTATTATCTATTGTTAAATCATCAATTAGTTGTATAATCTTCTTTATAGACAGGGACGGATTGAAATTGGGTTGGAACGGCATGTATATTTTTGCTGACTTTTTCAAAATAAACGAGAATCACTAATTGAAACACCGAGCGATATGGTTGATAATTGGTCTAATATGATAACTATGATACAAATAGAAACTACTTTAGATTCTCACCTTGGTTAATCAAAAATAAAAATAAAATATCATCAGGAATTCCACAAGAAAAAAAAAAGGATATTAGGCATGAAACAATGTATTATAATTTATAAATAAGTCCTGACATCTATACAGAAAAGTGAGTTAGCAAAATTAACGTGACACAAGAATAAATTCAAAAATTCGTTGATTTTACAAAAATATCCAAAACTTTGGGGTCAAATAATTCGTTGACTCGAAATCAAAATAAAAAATCGACATGAATATAAACAAGGTGTCAAACAATTGACTCCTGCCTAAAATCTCCTTCTAAAGAAAACCCCTACCACGTAAAGTCCTAAACTCTAGGATTATTAAAATTGTAAAAGAACCCCTAAACTATTAAATATAACAAAAGATCCCATTTTATCAAAATAAGAAAAATTAAATTAAATTTAAATAAAAGTCGAATGCTTCATCTGCATTGAAAAGGTAAATGATCAAAAAGTTGAACCGGAGTCAAACAGAGGTTGAATAGTAGTGAAAAAGATTAAAAAATTAAATAATAAATAAATTGAGTGAACTAGTCAACTCTTGGCTTGTTTAAATAATTTTTATTTTCTTCTATCTCCCGGCCAATTTTTGGGCAGTTCTTGATTTTTCTAAACATGTCGGTCCCATTCGATTTTCAAAGAATTAGCGTGAACAGTTGCTTAAGAGTTAAAGTGAGAACAAACACATCAAGATCATATATGTTTCTTAGTATATATTTGGCGGTGTTAAAATTATTTTTTAAGTGCTTATAAATTATGGGTCCTATAAAATGTATAGATAATAAGTCATAGATTCTGCAAAATATATAGATAAAAAAATATATTTAACTAATTTAATTAATTTAAATTATAATTTAAAGTATGACAAACAATCCCTTAATCTCAAATTCATGTGTCCTTCTCCAGGAGACAGCATGACCATGAAAAATGAAGCTGATGTAACAAGTCTTCAACAGTCACTTCATAAAAGCAATTGAAAGGCCAAGAAAGAATAAAAAGAATAAAAAGCTTCTCTACTTCCCAAAACTTTTCATTGTCTTTTTATGTAGAATGCTCCACCACTCACCCTGGAGAAATTAGAGTTGATTTTTAGAAATAATAAAAAATCATTTCATCTTTTTAGTTGGAATTTTAGATGATTCTAGAAGGATGAAAATATGGTATTTCTGAATTTTATTGAATTTTAATTAAATGGTATTTTCTTAGCAATTGAGATTATAGATTTTAGGAGTATAATAGATTCGGAGTTAGAGAAAATCACCAGTTTGAGAGCTAGATTGAGAATACTGGTGGATAGTAATCTAATAATGTCAAGACAGTTTCAATTTTTATTTTACTAAACATGACCAACAATTGTACAATGTACATATGCTTCATTAGTTTATAATCGATACATACGCATAAGTCGCTCTATGAGCATGGCATGTACATTTATACCCATAACTTTTGGTTAAAAATGACATAAAAAGATCGTCCCACCATGTAATTGACATGATTGAGAAATTCTGTACCATCTAACTTTTGTAATATATTTCTAAATATAACCAACTTAATTGTGTTGTAACATAGAATTAAATGTTTCACAATAAGAGACTTATAAATATCCCTCCAAAATATATATATATATATATATATATATATATATATAAATTAAAAAAAAAAATTGTGTAGGTCATAATAGTGCCCTTTTTGCAATTTGATGTCTATTGGGGCCTCCTGCACCTAATAAAGGCACCGTTCCACAGCATGCGGCATGTTAGATTGTACATCAAATAATTGGTTCAAGAATCCAATATGGGTCACTAGTAATGCACCCCATGTTACAATGGATCCTACACTATTTTTCCCCGACACCTTTCGAGACCCACGGAAGTACACTAGGACAACTTCCAAATATGAGTGTTCGACCTTGACATTACTTGTTGAACATTTAATTACAGATGGATTTATTAAGAGACGAGAGGACCCCCAACCCCTCCCCCTCCAATTATATGACATTTATATTCATCCCAAATGTCTAGAAATGGCTCGTGAAATTTTGGATACTCCAAAGTTAATTATTATTAAAATTTAAAAAATTCATATCCCTTATAAAATTATTAATACTAATTTTATACACTGTCATTTACAAATGAGTAATTTTTTACTAAAAAATAGTACTAAACATCCCCAATATTTGAAAAAATAGACATGGTATTTCATTTATTACAAAATTGTCATTCCCTTTAAATAAACAAAAAAAAAAAATCAAAAAACAAGAAAAAAAATAATTGAAAAATAATCAAATTTACCCCAAAAAAGTAAAAAGTAAGAAATGTATCATAATAATTAAATCATATGGAATTAATGATCTCCAAAACTGCATTTTACGAAGAATAAAATTAATAATTACTAATTTTATTGTAAGAGAATGTAATGATAGGCTACATAATATTGTACATTTGTTGGAGTAGTAGTTCCTTGTGTATGTTCTCTTTTTATTAGACGTGTTTGATTCTGACAACGTAAATGAAACATCATAAATGTGAGTAAGAAACAAAAATTCTATGTTGTAAGAATATTGTTAACGGACAGAAGTAAGATGAGAATAACGTTCTATATATATTAATAAAATTAAATTAAATTGAAAATAAAAAAAGTTTCACACATTAGTTCTAAATTATAGTATATGTTTGGTGAGATTTAAAGATTTTAAAAAAAATTAGTAAAATGTGTGATTGAAAAATTGATAAAAGTTTTAAGTCTCACAAAATATATGGTTGAAAATGAATTTGAAAAAAAAAAGAATTAAAAAAATTGAACCAAACATGCTCGTAATTACTGTAATTTGATGTATTAAAAATACATGAGTGATCTTCTACCCTCAGCGGGCAAGTGTTATCTTGCCCACACCCAGTGTGGCACTTGTCCATTGGATGCATTATTTACTTATGTGGACAATTCATACAATGGTCAAGTATCACATTGGATGTGGGCAAGATAACACTTGCTCACTGGAGGTAGGAGATCACCCTTCATTAAAAATAACTTTTTTATCTCCATTCAGTTTTGACAACCATAATTTGAATTTTAATACCATAAACAAAGTTACAATTTTTTCCATTAATTTTTTTTTTTGTTGAAACTCATTTTTCATTGCTTTCATCTACGTAATGCAAAAAAAAAAATGAGATCACCTTTTTACCTTCATATTTAATTTAATAGATTATATGTTTAAAAATTTTAATTGTACTTAGTAAATTGTTGAAAATTTAGTGTACAATAAATAAAATACTAAAAAAATTTAATGAACATTAAAAAAGTAATAAATAAAATATTAAAAAATAATTATACATTAATGAATACTAAGGGTGAACATGTATTTTTAAAATTTTTGTAAGAGTAGTAGAATAGTCCAAAAATATTTCTCCTTTTTAAAGGCATTTTAGATGTAGTATAGATATATTGATATAGATTAAAAACATAGTAAAATAAAATAAAATAAAGTATGTCGACAATATAACCGCCCCATTTAAGTAAGAGTAATTATATCCAAACCAAATATATATATATTTTTTTTTGGTAGCACCACATTTTAATTGTAATGAAAATCTTCAATATTCACTCATTATTGCACTTATGTCCTCAACATTTTTATCGTTGTATTCTTATCGTCAACCTTCTATTTATTAGCACATCTTGTTCATGATGACGATTTTTATCCAAAAAATCCTTAGGTGGACATAAAAATATTTATTTTCCCCTCATATTTTTATATAAGCAAAAAATATAATCAATACAAAAGTTCGACAAAATATTTTATTTTATTACAAATCACACAAACAAAATATTTGGACAGAAAACTATCATCATAGAGATAGGATGTGCTAACTAATTGAAGATTGGTGATAAAAATATGATTAAAAAAAAGTAAAGGATGTATGTGCAACAATGAAAAAATGTTTCAAACCTTCATTCTAATCAAAATGTAGTGTAGTAAACAATAAATATAGTGCCAATATAATTATACTTTAAGTAATCTAAAACCAAGCAGGAAGGGCAAAAATGCCCCTGAATCACAAATTACATATAGCTTGTCTTTTGGAACCATACAAAAATATGGAAAAGTTTATCAGAATTGCTTCAAATATTATTGGGTTGATTCCATACTAAGGACTATATTTAATTAATAATTTATAAGATTTTTATGAAACTTAAAAGTTTAATATTATTTAATATAGATTTTTTAAATTCTATAAAAGTCTTGAGATATCTAATATAGACTTTTAAACACTTTTAAAAATATTTGAAAATCATGATATATTCAATTCAGACTTTTTAAAATTCTATGACATTCAGGGGAATTTAAAATGTCAATGACTTTTAATGACTTTTTATAAAATTTTCTATGTACTAATTTTAAAGCATAATTTATAAAATAAAAAATATCATAATTTCCCTTTCATTCATCCACAAAACTTTGAAAAGTTTTCGAACAAAAAGTCTTTCACTCTATGAAGTGTTTTCTTTATACAATATTTCTTTTTTCATTTTCCTTCTATGAACTCTAAAGGCAAGATTAATTATCAATTTTTTTTTTGAAAAAAAAAAGGATTAATTACCAATATTTTTTACTTTCTTCAATGTGTTTCTTTTTACTTCAATATTCTTTTAACTATTTTTTTCTCTTTCTCATTTTTTCCTTCTATGAACTCTTTTATCATAATTAATTACAAATATTTTTGTTGAAAAAAGTTATTAATATTTTTCTCTTTACCCTTTTTGTTGAAAAATAATTTAAAAGGGGTCGCATGCCATATTTTTTGAATTTATACCCAAACTATTTCGAATTTTAAATTTTTGCCCAAAAGAAAAAAGATAATAAGCTAATAATTTATGTCATTGACGTTTGACGTAGTTTACTTGCAGCAATTAAATAGACCATTATAAATTCAAAGCTTTTTATGAATTTAATAATACAAATGAAATTAAATAAATTATTGCTAGCTTTTTTGTAACAATTATTTTAACTGTGGGACGTTATAGTTTTATTTTCAAGATTTAATTAAAAAAATAAAAGTCTATAAAAATATGTCAAAGTCTAGAAAAGTCTTTTAAAATGAAAATCTATAAAAATTTATGGAAAATTATTAAAATTTATCAAAGTCTATAAAAAGTAATGAAATCCATAAAAAGTCGGTCACTTGCAGAAGGTCAACCAAAGTCTTTAAAAATTTAAATAAAATACACCCTAAGAACATCTTTAAGAGATTGTTTAAAATTAAAATGATATTTACTTTTAAGAGTTAATCATAAAATTAAGTTCTAAAAAATTCTATGATTTCACATTTTAAAATAGAGAGCTTGTTTACATTGGGAGACGAAATTTAAAGTCTAAGTTTTACTTGTAAAATACTTACTTATATTTCTCAAACGATACAAGTATAGAAGAAATTGTAGAAAATGTCAATTTCACACTACCCATTTTGAAATATGGTAGCTTTTGAAAACATTTGACTAAAATGGCTATTTAATTTACAACGTGACCAAATGCCCTCAATAAAATCAAAACATATATCTTAAATTCATTTTCAATTTTTTTTTTTTTTTCAGTCAAATCAACACTAAAACCTACTATCTCATTTTGCAAAATTCCACATTCTCTCTCTTCAACATCATCACCAACGCACTCCCACCGCACCAACAAACTCCAAAAAAACAACAAAATTTGAATAATGTCCCACCACCACCTGCCGCACCACCATGTTTTTGGAGGTTATCTTCAAGTTCTTGTCTTCTCTCCAAAAACACATACATTTTTTCGTCGCTTTCATCCACACCATTATTGCTGCCAATGCAAGTATGTTTCATCATTTGTTTGTTTTTTTTAACTGTTATTGAAAAATATTTTTGTATATTTGATAGTAAGGGTTTTTGGTTGCATTTTTTGACCATTAGTTTATTTTAGATTTTATCCATTATTGACATAATATTTAAATTTGTTGTGTTTGTTGTGACCTAACCATTTGTTTTGTTATAACTATTGTTTAAAAAAAAAAAGGTAGATATTTGTTGAATTTCCTGATTTGAGAATCAAAAAGTTAAATTGTTGAAAATTTACTTTAATTGTCGAAGAAACAATTGAATATTACATTTCAAACATTTAATTGTCAACTAAATACTCACACTTTTGTTGAATAATCATCAATGATTGTAGCAACAACTCTAATACCTAGTACTATGTCATCTTTTATGACATAAAGTCAATTAATATGGTTTCATTTGAAATTTTTCATTACGGTTAAAGTATCCGTATTAAATATGTTAATTTTAACTAGCTACATAGACAATAAACATAAATATTAATTAACATATCTACATGTTAAGTTTAATTAATATTTGACTATCACATTAAATGTGTTAAATTTAGTTAGTCAAGTTTTTATTTGGCATTCTTGATATGTGAGTATATATATATATATATGACATTTCCAATCTATATATATGAAACAAGAAAAAAAAAAAGCAAAAAATAATTAAATACCATAACAGTTAGTTAAAGTGCTATCTAAATTTAACAAACTAGTTAACAAATGATCATAATAAATATACTGAACTAACATATTAACACATTCAATAGAGAAGTAAATTTTATTCATACTTATAATACTAATAGTTGAATTAACAGATCTAGTACTGATGCTCTTAGACATCAACCTTCTTAGAGCATTGATTACAATTTCAGGTGTAAGCTTATCCATGCAATACTCAATCACATTCTCCCTAAATGATTCAGGAATCGCATTAAGTAATTCTATGGCCAGATAACGTTATCTGGATTTTTCCAAGAATGCTGATATATCCTTATCCATGTAAGCTAATGGGTTTATTTCGCATACATTCTCAAATTTTGTTTTATTCATTTTGTAGATGGACATTTGTTGTAGATTTTAATCTCGTAAGTGGACGAATCGTTAACAAGTAATATAATGATATGAAGAGTGTCGAACCCGCGATGACTAACTACCAATTAACCAATTAATGTGTACTTCGTATTTTAACAAGATAGGAATAAAGATTCGTTTATAAATTCAATCATAAATTTATTCTACTTGAGTTTAATTAAATCTAAATTACCACGTAATCAAAAGTAATTTTAAGAACAATTCGAGTTTTACTAGCACTAGGATTCACGAATCTAAATACACGTTCCTTAATCAATTATTCGTTAATCGCTTTAATTCATCATTATCCTAGATTGAAAATCGGTGATCCTATTATAATCAAAAACCTCTCGAGATAGTTAATCAATTCTATACCGATATACGAATATAATTATCTCTAATTAAGTTTCGAACATAATAATATGCATTTAAATCACAAGAACACCATAAACAGATTTCATAAGGCATAATGTAATTTATATAAATTATTGGACTATATGTTATTCAATACCATGTGCTTATCTAGATTGAATCTCTCAACTTCAATAAAAATCACAAAACATTCCAATTGTGATCAAGCATTAAAACATTAGAAAGAATGAATAAAGAATAATCAACCAAAAAGCAATTAATTACTAAAGCGAAAAAACTTCTAACTAATTACAAACGTGATATTTCATCGTTCATCCTAGTAATAAGTAATTTAGCCGGACATCATTTTGTAAAATATTACAAAAATTGTATTAATCATGTTCCGGAGGAAAAAGAAAAAATAGAAATACAACCTGTGATTTTGGCCAAAGAATCTTCAATCCGTTCATTGATCTTCAATTCTTCTCTTGTATTTTTCTTCCCAAAATTCGGCTCTTCCCGATTTGGATATTCCATGCCTTTTATATGTGTCGCCGAACTCTCCAAAACGTGTTTTAAGTTGTTATTTTATCCTAAACAGAATAGAGTTCTGTTTCCATCAGAAAACAACAAAAACACTGCCCATATGGCCATGCGATCACATGGTTTTATCTAAATATGTTTGGTAGATAAAATTGGTGTCTTGCAATCGCACTCCTTCTTAACCATGCGATTGCATGGTTAATTGACTTCCAGTTCCTGAAGTTCTCTCTTTGGTATTCACATGACAAGTCCTTCAATTATCTTCATCTGTTCAATTGAGTCCATTTTTCTTCTGTTTGCTTTCTTTTCGTTTGATCAATACTTAAATTTGGTTATTTTTCTATAATGATAAAAAAAACAATACGCAATTATGCTGAAAACATGTAAGAGTACTCATAATTGTCTATTTTTAGGTCCCAATCAGTACAAAATTGTACTTATCAAATTCTCCTAAACTTGAACATTTATTCGTCCTCGAATATGCTAACTAAAGAAAATCATGCATAGAACAAAATAAACAGTAACAAATTTCAAAAAATAAGTAGCTTGCCGTTCTTGCTTCAGCTTTTACAAAAACTTATAATTCATGACAAGTATTCAGGTATTACTATTGCAAACATTATTCTATTTAAACCATACTTGATATGTGTGTGTGAGCAGTTAATCTGATGTACTTAATTTCTATGGTGGTAATAGTCCAACCATTTAGTCAAATTTTCTTTTTCACCTCGTTACCTTTCCCTCAAATTGTTGTTTTCTTTCAACTCCCGAGATTTTTGGGTCTAAGATTATGATTTACAAATTATTTTCTTGCTCGAAACTGGTTGAGAAAGCTAATAATTGTGTCAAACTAGGTTTACGAAAATTCCTTTATTTTTTAATGCTCTCGATCAGGGAGTTTCCACTAAGCAAGTCAAACACATTAGTTATCTAATCCCCGTGTTAACTTTGCAAATGATCTTTTACGTTGGCTTTAGCGAAAATATTATATATATATATATATATATATATATATATATATCTTTATGTGCCAAACTCAGTCCATTAAACTTTCTAGATGACTCATATAACGAGCTTTAGGACGATGGCTCCCAGATTTTGCATACCTTAGGGCACCGAGTTTTAAGAACTTCTATGGACTTTATCACTCGAGTAAAAAAGGCTACGAAAAGAGTTATAAGATAGTAATAGCCTAGTTCCTTGCGTGCATTAAGTTCATGCGTGGGGATTAGATTCCTAATATTTGGTCATTACCTAGCTTCCTTTAACTGGTCTAAAGTGTTCCACACAATTTTTCAACACACATAAAATCAACATAAACTTAGATAGCCACCATTACTTTTTCTACTACCACACTTAATCGCTCTTGGTTTTAAGTTTATAGTTCTAGTCTAAAAATAGCATCTTATTGTTCTCGACAAATGTGCACCAACATAGCTAAATCGGCTTAACTAACCGACACAACACGGTATCAAACGTGGGTTAGTAGCTTCACATTTAACAAAGAGTAATATTTTTGTCTACAGGTCATGAATTTAAGTAAAACTTAAATGAAACAGTTTCATTATTAGCCGGAAAGGTTATTTATGGCACTTAAACATGCAAACAAACACAATTAATAATAGTTTTTCTTTAACAATTAATTCAACGGTCAAAATCAAGCATAACAATCGAATCAAGCATTTTATCCACCATCCCCAAACTTGAAAGAAACATTGTCCCCAATGTAAAGTTAAAAATCAAAAGAAATTTATACAAAGATCAGACTTCCTGGAGGTAGATCGGATAGTGTTGGAAGAAGAAGTGTGACAGGATCCACTGGTGGAGGATCCTGCCTAGGTGCAAGTCGATAAATCTTCGCTTAAATGTCATCCAACTGGCCTGCATAGTATAACTTGAAAAAAAAAAGAATATTAATAATAATTTTTTTAAAAAAAAAACTTCTAATTGTTGTTGTTACGATCGCAAGGACATTTAATTCTGGGTAGAAACTTTTCTGCTCAAGCCATACGATTACAGAGGGTTGTAACATGCGATCGCATGGTATAAAAATGTAGAATTTTTTTTTAATCTAAACCTAACTTAAAAAAATGAAACTTGTACCCGTGCAGAATGACGATTACCAATGTTCATCATTACCTAAGAATTGCTAATGTCCACTTTAAGTCATAAACATCTAAAATGAAATCCTAAAACTAAAATGATACGGGAATTGAAATAAAAGGGTAGAAAAACGAGTTGCCTCATATTAAGCGCTTCTTTAAAGTCATTGGCTTGAATTTATGCAACAATCGTTTCATGACACCTTTAATAAGTCTTTGGAGGACATGATTTGCTTGCATCGATTGATTTCGCACCATTTTTTGTTTATCTTCCAGAATTTCATTTTTCCCCTTATCATATTGATATGATTTTAGTTTACCACCTTGTTCGAACTCAACTATAAAAATTTCAACTTTCTCATCGGCTTTGATCACATAATCAATTTTAGAAGATAGAATTCGGAGAATTGATTGACAGGTGCAACATTATTAAATGTCACTCTTTTATTTTACTCATTTAGGGATAACTTCTATTTCTTTACATAAACTTCTTCTCTAATTGGTGATTCTTTAGGTTGGATGACTGATCTATCATCTAAAATCTCAGTCAGTTGTTCACCATTCCTTGTTTTAATGATTGGCATGTGTTTCATCAGGTCTGACTGGTTTTCCAATGTGAAAGTGTTGATTATTCTTTGGTCAATGACATCAATTTGCAAACATGAATCTGAAGAGCTCAGAAATTTAGTTGCTTTGAACACATTGAATGTAAATCATTCAACATCAGCATTAGTTGTCCTTTTTGCACATCAATCAATGCCCAACCAGTAGCAAAGAAGGGTCAACCCAAAATAAGTGGTACATCCCTATCTTCGCACATATTCAAAATAATAAAATCACTAGAGAATATGAACTTGTCAACATTCACTAATATGTCTTTAACGATCCCCCGAGGATGTTTGACAGAACTATTTGCAAGCTGCAACGATATTGTTGTTGGCTTTGTTTCTCCCAAAACGAGCTGTTTAAAAATATAATAAGGTATTAAATTAATACTAACATCCAAATCACATAGAGCTTTATCAAAAAATAAACTACCAATAGTGCAAGGAATAATGAAACTCCCTGAATCTTTTAGTTTGGTGGTAGCTTGTTTTGCAATATGGCACTGCATTCCTCAGTTAGCATCACAGTTTCATGCTCTTCTAACTTTCTCTTATTTGAAAGAATCTTCTTCATGAATTTTACATAGCTAGGCATTTGAGCTAAGTCATCGGCGAATGGTATGTTTATGTGAAACTTCTTGAATACATCTAAGAACTTCTCAAACTGCTTGTCCAACTTATGTTTGTACAATCGCTAAGGAAATGAAATTAGAGGAACGTAAGCCGGTGATAGAATATAATATGGTGGAGAGTCTTTTTCTTGTTCAACTGCTTCTTTGAATTTATTGGATTTGTTTTCTCTCTCTTTGTTGGACATAGTTTACTTTTTTACGTCTGGCCTCTTTACATGAATTTTTGTCAACTCAACTCTACTTCTCGTGGTAATTGTATTTACGTGCTCTTTTGGATTGACCTCGATATTGCTTGGCAATGTGCCTGGTTGTCGTTCGGTCAATAGTTTAGCTAACTGCCCAATTTGATTTTCTATAATCTTTATCGCGACATCTTGTCTTTTCTGCCCTTTCTTGAATCCAATGTCCATCCGTTTTGACAATTTAGCAACTGCCTATTCCCATCCTCATTCCTTTTCCTGGGGTCTTCCTTAATTTGACGGATTTTGAATATTTTGGGTATTGCCATATGAGAAGTTTGTACGATTTCTCCAACCTGGATTATAAGTCTGTAAGTATGGATTATTTTGTTGTTACTGAAAGTTCTGAGCATATGTCGCTTGCTAAGGTGATTACATAGCTGCGGTGGTTAAAGGACACTCCGATGATTGATGATTTGTCCCACAAGTTGTACATATTGGTAGGGACATCTAAACTATATTAGAAGATTGAGAGTGCTTTAATAATTCCATCTGTTTTGCCAATGAATCAATTTTGGCCAACAGTAGTGAATTGATTTCCACTCCTTGCATTCATGTTGCTTTTTTCTATGACCCTCTGTCTGACCACGTAACGAATTGTTCACTCATCATCTCATACAAGTCGTGAAAGTTACCTGATGATCTATTTTGGATAAAGCCACCTATTGTAGAATCTACTAAAGAACGACTATTTAGAGCTAATTCAGGGTATAAATAATTATTCCAAGCTGCTAAAGGAAAACTGTAACTTGGACATTTTTGGAGCAGTTCCTTGAATCTTTCCCAGACCTCGTGAAAATTTTTCAAGTCAGATTGTTAGAAATTGGATATTTCATGCTTTAGTCTGTTCACTCTGGCCGGAGGGAAGTATTTCAGTGTAAATTTTTAGATCAAATTTGTCCAAGCAGTGATGCTCCCAAACGGTAGATAATCTAACCATTCTCTAGTCTTATCCTTTAGAGTGTGTGGGAAGAGTCTCATCTTAAGTGCTTCTTCATTAACACCGTCGTATTTGAAATTTTCATAGTATTCCATGAAGCGAGAAAGATGATAATGAAAATTTTTGTATGTTCTCTCATAGAACGGCAGATTGTTCAAGAATAAATTAATCACAAAGTTATCATGTCCATAAAAGCGAATAGATTATGCTGGATCGATTCTCAACAATTGGGGTCATCATATATTTACTCATAAGAATATCTTGTTCATTAACTTCAATTGGTCGAGCTATAGGTACAAGATTATTTTTCACATCTGCAGGTGGTAAATCACAACTTTGGTTGTTGTCGTCCATTGTGACTTTTTGTTGTTTTTTCTTTTCTTATTGTTTACGTTGTTGTTGGTGAAAACTTCGTTCAATTTTTGAGTCAAAATTAAATAGATCTTTATCTTTTGCACGGTACATACATAATCGACACCTAAAACTTTAAAAAATTACTGAATTCAGCATTTATACAAAGAACTGAGAAAGAGAATGAAAATAAAAATAATAAAAATAAATAAAATAAAAAATATTTTAAAACTAAATTATCAATTAATTTAGTAATTAATAAAACTAGTCTCTGGTAATGGCGCCAAAAATTTGTTGTAGATTTTAATTCTTCAAGTGGACGGATGGTTTACAAAAAATATAATGATGTGAAGAGTGTCGAACCCACGATGACTAGCTATCAATTAACCAATTAATGTCTACTTCGAGTTTTAATAAAATAAGAACACAGATTCATTTATAAATTCAATCCTAAAGTTATTCTACTTGAGTTTAATTAAATCTAAATTATCACGCAATCAAAAGTAATTTTAAGAACAAGTTCGAGTTTTACTAGCACTAAGATTCGCGAATCCACCTACACGTTCCTTAATCAATTATTTGTTAATTGCTTTAGGTCATAATTACTCTAGATTGAAAATCGGTGATCCTATAATAATCAAAAGCCTATCTTGATGGTCAATCAATTCTATATCGATATGCAAATCTAATTATCTCTAATTAAGTTTCAAACATAAAAATATATATTTAAATCATAAGAACACCCTAAACGGATTTCATAAGGCATAATAGTAATTTTTATTTATTATTGGACTATATGTTATTCAATATTATGTGTTTATCTAAATTGAATTTCTTGACTTCAATAAAGATCACAAAATATTCCAATGGTTATCAATAATTAAAATGTTAGAAAGAAGGAATAACGAATAATTAACCAAAAAACAATTAATTACTAAAACGAAAAAACTTCTAATTAATTTTAAAAAATGAGGTTTCATCGTTCATCCAAGCAATAAGTAATTTAGTCGGATATGATTTTGTAAAATATTACAAGAATTGTATTAATCATGTTCTGGAGGAAAAATAAGAAAATAGAAATACAACACGTAATTTCGGCCCAAGAATCTTCAATCCGTTCTTTGATCTTCGATTATTCTCTTGTATTTTTCTTCCCAAAATCTGCCTCCTCTCGATTTGGCTATTCTCCGCCTTTTATATGCTTCGCCGAACCCTCCAAAACGAGTTTTACATTGTTGTTTTATCTTAGACTGAATAGAGTTCTGTTTCCATTATAAAACAACGAAAACACTGCCCGATATAACCATACGATCTTGCGATCGCATGGTTCAATACCTTGCGATCGCATGGTTTTATCCAAATATGTTCTGCAAATAAAATTGGTGTCTTGCGATCGCACTTTTTCTTAACCATGCGATCGCATGGTTAATTGACTTCCAGTTTCTGAAGTTCTCTATTTGGTATTTGCATGACAAGCTCATCAATTCTCTTTATTTGTTCAATTGAGTCCATTCTTCTTCTGTTTGCTTTCTTTTCATTGGATCAATACTTAAATTTGGTTATTTTCCTATAATGATAAAAAACAATACTCAATTATACTGAAAACATCTAAGAGTGCTCATAATTGTCCCTTTTTGTAGGCTCCAATCAATACCAAATTGTACTTATCAATATCTAAATCCTACATTGTAGGAGAAGACTAAAGGTGTGCGTGACAAATTACCCAAACTAGCAACACTGGTTATATTGAGTTTATAATGTAGTATTTTGACAATGAATAGAAGGCAGCTTCTAGTCAAACATGTTTGCACATTTTGCACCTTCGGTTTTGTTGTTAAATTAGTACATAAAATAATCCTGAGCATGGTATATTCTAACAAGGCCAATGAGACATGGTTGAAAGTTAATAGACATGTAGACCGGTTCGAAATGCAAGAGCATGCCTTAATGACTGTATTAGTTTGTCATAGCACCTAGAGGAATTTAGTGGTAGAAATGACAATGATGTAACATATGTTGAGACAGAAGTCGTTTTTCAACCTAGATCATATCTCTTCGAAGCAGTTGCAAGCCACATTTGAAGCGTGCGGCGATTGCGAGGGATGTGCTTGACATTCCCATCTCTACTGTTGCTATTGAGTCAAGCATTTTAACATGGGTGAACAGATTCTTAATTCATTTAAGAGTTCTTTAACTTCCTAAAACAGTTAAGGCCATAATTTGTACACAAAATTGGTTAAAAGAATAATTTAGACTTTTGAAAGTACCCAGGGGTGGATTTTGCATTGATGAGACGGATGAATAAATATTTTTCTCTATATCTTCATACTGAATCTTACTAATATAATAAATTTTGATTTTGTTACACTTGTTTTAATTATGACCTTTTAATTATGTATTGTAGAGTTCGTCAATGCTACAACTCAAATAATGAGTGTTTAAATAGTTAGTTGGTAAATAGTAAGTAATTCTATAAGAATTAAAAAAAAAATTATATTATTCCTAATTTTACATATCACACTTTGTTGACATGGTGGTAAATGGTGATGCAAGGAAATGATAGGATTAAAAAAAAAAAAAAATTGACAATGTTTATTGTTATACTGTTTTCACATGAATGAATTTATGTTATTTTTAGTATTTGTAGAATCTAAGGGTCTAAGGGCATGTTCTCCTCTTTGCTTTCCATTTTCAGTTTTGAATTTTGAATTTATTTTCAATTTCTGTTTTGATAGTCTATTTTAAGATTGCTGAAAACGCGTTTGTTTTATCATTCTAAGAAACAATTTCTAAAAATAGAAAACTGGAAAATACGTTATGTTTAAAATTTTGAGAAATTGTTTTATATTATTTTATTCAATGAATTTGATTATTATTCAGTAAAATAGAACAATTTTATGTTAATATATGACAAAATAATATATATACATTTTAAAGTCAGTGAATCTTACAATATTTTTTTTTACAAAAATAAAATACAAACAAATAATAAATCAACAAAATAAAAATTAATAACGTAGACTGAGAATTTTAATATCTTTTCTTTCAATTTTTTTAAATATTTTTATTTAAATAACCAATAAGTTTAGTATTTAGTATTTTCATTTTATAGAATTTTCATTTTTTTAATTTTTACTTTTTTAGAATTTTATTCTTTATATTTTTATTTTTTAGAATTTTTTAAAAAATTTTTATTTTATAAGAATTTTAATTTTATTTTTTTGAATTTTTGTTTTTTTTAGAATTTTTATTTATATAAATTTTTATTTAAATAAATTTTGTTTTCTTTGATTTGAGTGTTTTCGATATTTTAATTGAAAATATTCAAAACGTTCAAATTTTTGTTTTGAGTTTTGCGTTATAAATTTAACTTTATTTAAAAAAAATAAATTTTCAAAAACAACATAGATTTTATTTTTTTTATTTTGCAAATATTATAATCTGAAAACAGGACATAGGGCTTGTTCGGTAATTTAACATATTATAATTTTTGCATATTATTTTGCAAATATTATAATTTAACATAGGACTTGTTCGGTAGAGTTTTTTTGGGGAAAAAATAAATTTTTTTGGTTACTTTTTGACTTTTCAAATTTTTTTGTAGTATAAAAAGTGTTGAAAAGTCAAAAATTATAAGCAAAAAAATAAATTTTTTTTGGAGAAAATAGATACCAAACATGCCTATAATCTTTCTTGTTGGCATCTAATTTTTGGTTTGTTCTTTGAGCACTTAAATTTGGCGTATATGGTATGCTAGATATTGAATGATATTTGGTGATATTTTTGTAATGGATTAATGAAGTGTTGAAATATACATTTGGTGACGCATTTTATTTCTTATATTTTTGTTAGATATTGAGAAAATAATTTGTATTGTCAATTTACAATATTTAAAAAAAACAGTTATCGTAAAAACTAAAGCGGAAGTTTCGGAATCGGGTTTGAGTTCGGGATCAATTTCAATAATTATGTAGACCCATATAAGTGTAACTAAGATTGGGAATATAATACTCACAGTGGACACTAATTATAGTGCTCATTGTGCACGTGGTATCATAATATTTGGCACTTTTTAAAAAGTTGCTAACAACTTTTTTGAAATTTTTAAAAAATGATCAATACGGTGATGCCTCGTGATAGTGAGCAACATAGTTATTGTCCAATGTGGGACTATATCATCACACATGTAACCAATGCCCAAGCCTAGATGGTAGGTTACACAAAAATTTAAATTAGGGTATGTTCTATTGCCATTTTTTTCAAAAAAATTCATTTTTTTGCCTACAATTTTTAACTTTTCAACCTTTTTTATAATACAAAAAAATTTAAAAAGTAAAAAAATAACAAAAAAAACCCATTTTTTCCCCCAAAAAATTTCTACCAAACAAGCCCTTAATATAATATAATCAATCCTACTAAAAGTTGCTGTAGTTTCCATGACTCATTAAGCAACAAATTCTCCTTCTCCATCCAAAGAAAATGCCAATCAATGAAGACAAATAAATGGATAACACAAAGAAATTCATAATAAAAAGCCAAAAAAACCTAGAATATAATCTATACACCTCTTTAGAGTGTAAATACATTTAGCTTTTTACCTTGAAGACACAGGGTTCAAAGCTCTGGCAAGGCCATTCATGGCACTATAACTCTTTGAACTGAACCCCAAACAACCGAACAAGCCTTGCCTGTATGGCAAGAATGTCTTCTTCTTCATCTCCTCTGCCTGTGCTCTTTTGGCAGTGTAATGCAATTCATGTGGTGATGGCGGAACCCTTCTTTTCCCAACCCCATTTACAGGCCTCTTTTTCACTTCTTTTTTCTTCCCCTCTCGATTGGAATTACTGGCAATTTCTGGTTCTGTAATTGTTGGGATTTTCTTATCTTTCGAAGGTGAGAAAGATAAAGAACCCCAGAACTTGTGGCTATTATTTCTTCCTTCACTTTTACTTCTGTACAAAAACTCCTTGAGGAAAATCCACTTCCTTGAACTCCTCCCAACTGAAGATGATCTCGAGGAAGATCCAGATGCAGACGGTGTTGTTTCACTCAGCCCCAAATCTTCATCTTTCGCGTGCTTACATTCTTCATTTTGCCCATTCGTCTCGGATTTTTCTTCATCTTCATGCCACTCGAACGACATACTTCTCAAAGGAGACATAGATTTAGTCCTCCTTGATCCCGCACGAAACCTCAAGTCCCTCCCGCGTATAAATTTTCCATCATTTTCAACAGATAATTTAGCATCCTCAAGCTCAGATTGTTTCGTTTCATCACAATCAAGTAAGGGGGGCAGAATTTGCGTTCTATGGAGATGTGTGGAGAGCTTCATGGGTCGGATCTGGCCATTCAAGAACAATTCATCGGCGGAGCACATCGATCCAGGTGATTCAGTGCCGGCTCCATTGGTGGCTAGCCGCGCTGAGAAATCAAACTCAAATGAAGTGGAAGATTCAGCACCGTGGGAAGAAACTGAAATCAAATTTGTTACGAAGTGCATAGGACTGGAGGGTGCACTGTAATAGAAGCCACCAAGGGAGGAGGTAGAGCGGCCGGGGCTAGAAGGTGCACTAACATAGGGAGTGGAACAGCAGCTGTCGATATCATCGGAAAATTCTGTGGTGGTGGTGGTGGTGGTGGCGGCGGCGGCGGCTGCCGTGGAGAGATTTTGGAGCTCTTCTTCCATTTTTTTTCTTTTTGTGGGACTATGGTAGGAATGGGTGGTGATTTGTGCAGCAATAAAAGGGCATGGGGGGATCAGGTGGGCGGTTATGCGTTATGGAAAAAGGCTTGAATATGGGATTTATATCGTCATTGCCATTACTGTCATTTCATTCTCTTTATGAGGGAGCCAAAAGTTGTGGGGAAGATTATTTCTCATAATACCGTGATATATGTCAACGTGGCATTGTTGTGTAACCAATATATATATATATATATATATATATATATATATATTATTTGAGATATTACATAACGATGTAATCCTAATTAGTAGTGTCAAATTAAATGGGTCGAACTAGTCCAATTTGTTTGTATTTAGGTTAATCACGAACCTAAATTAGTCCATCTAAAAATGAGGTACGAATCTAACTTGAACTGTTTTTTATATTCGTGGAATAAATCAACATGTGAACTTGCCAATCGTATAGTTGAGTCTAGTTTTATTAGACCTATCTTTTTTATTTTATTTCTTTAAAAATTTAATTTAATTTAAAGTCCATTGAAAAAAGAATTAAATATTCCCGTTAAAGAGTTTTAGGCTTTTAGCCTTCTTTCCACGATATATAAAAAACCTTAGACAAGTTTGGGTGTTAGGAGTTGATCAGATGTAGGAGAAACACAGTTTTCATTCCTATGAATAATAATTTTAATGTAATTATATAGTTGAATTGTTTGTAAATTCACATTTATCTTTTAATAAACTAACTGTATTGATCAAACTTTTCATCATGAGTTGTTGGACTAGAAAATCTAACCCGTCATGGCTTGCCTATAATGGTGGACCAACCTTTGAATAGGGCAAGACTAGTCCAAGCCGATTTTAATTTGGTTTTTTATGTGTTAAGACGTTTTGATCCGCAACTATTTTGACATCACTGTCAATCCATCCCCATTTTAGAACATCTCCAATACACTGTATAAATTTCTATATATGTAACATATAAGTTAAAATTATTCGATCTACATAACATTAATGTCTAATAAATAGATATTCATATTTAAAATTAATCTCCAATAAATTTTATCTACAACTCGATAATGTTGTTTATGTGTCTTTTACAATGTTCTAAAAAAACTCGCTAAATGTGGCATCCACGCTTAGTCACGTCTTACGTTTCGCTCTCGTCTCGTCTTTACCTCGTTCTCACTCAGACTCGAAAAACTTGAAACTCAGCTATAGCGCTTAGTCAGACTTTACACTTTTTAGAAAACTAGTATTTTATTTTCTTAAAATAAAAATAAAACAACATCTAAATCTGCAGAGGATAAATAAATCTATATAGAAAATCTAAATTGTTGACAATGTTTATTTTTTTCTTTACTTCATCACCTTGACAGAGTTTGATGCTGTCCAAGAACACAAGAGGCTAGAGACTTGGAACAATTTTTATTACTTTATTGTTTTAATTATGTCATTTAATTAAGTAGGGTCAATTTTATAATTTCTTAGGAGTGTAGGGATTCAGTGTGAAAATCTTATTATAGTTCGCAATTAGGTCTATTACTCCCGCCGCAGCAGTGTTATTTTGGTTGGAATATTTTAATTTTTTTTTTAAAAATTGAGCAATTCAATCTTAATACTTTTAATTGCTTTTTATTATTCAATCTTAATATATATCATGCTACATTATAATAAATATTGTATACATTAGGTACAATCTAAAAGTTACCATTTTTTGTTGAAGTGACTTGTTGATCGAATTTATTTATAATGTTTAATAATATAGTTTTTAGTGTATAATGAGCCAAGTTTCGACTTCCCTTTTTTTTTTTTCCCTTTCCAGTACCTTTCAATTTTTAGGACACTTGATGTTGGACATCTTTTCTAGATTATTTTAAATTTTAATTAATTTTTTTATTTTCAAACATTAATTATTTTTATCTAAAATAAGAAAAGACTGCTGATTCAGAATTTGTTTGGTATAATTTTTTTTAAATTATTTTTTTTCAATCACACATTTTATGGGATCCAAAATTTTTATCAAATTTTCAAATATCCATTTCATCAATTTTTTTACAAATTTTTTTTAAAAATTACTTTTAAACTCTACGAAATAAGTCCTCGCTAAATTATGCAAATGTACTCAAATTTAGGTAGAAAAAAAAAAAAAAAAAAAAAAAAAAAAAAAAAAAAAAAGCAAGAGTCAAATAAAAAGAATTATGGGTGAGGATAATGCTACCCATTTTCCAACAATCAATCATATTAGTACTCAAAAGCAAATTTGTTTCTAATATCATAATTTATTGTAGTGATCTCAATCTTGCTTTTTGACTATTTCATAAGGATTTTGCCATTTTGGGGACCTCTCTCTCTCTCTCACTCACACACACACAAAAACAAAAAAAAAAGAAATGATTATGATTGGTTGTTTTAGATCATGAATTGTACTAAAATACAAAAAGGAATTATGAATTATAATTTGGCATGTTTAAAGATTTGGTAATAATAATTATGTTGTCTTGAAAAAGAAATAATAATTATATTGTCTTAAAAGTTGATATATGAGCACAAAAGTCATTAAAAAGTAGTTGTACCATACACCCTACTTTTCCTATCTCATAATCATAATGCCAACCAACTTTTTCTTTTTGCAAATTCCCATGTTTCGATAATGACTGTTTCCCTTCCGCTAATCAAGAAAATCAATTATACAAACACTCCTAATATTTGATTATTACCGGATATTTTTAACTTCTTTTCTAACCTTATCATCTTAATTAAAAATAAATAAAAATTAACAATAAGACCCACAAATTACTTAAACTTATTAATTCAATATTAAGAAAAACGTACGTAAAATTTATTGTTTCAACTATAATACTCACTTCGTCCCATAAAGATAGACATACTTTATTTATTTATTTTTCTGACAGAAATTATAGTCTGCTTTTTTTATTAATAGTATATTTAATTTCTTAGTTTTTTAATATGCTCATATTTAATGTATTTTATTATAAATAAATATGAACTATTATTATATTAATATAAAGATAAATTAAAAAAATATAAGTAAAATTTATTATTCTAACTATAATAATTATATATTTTTAATTAATGTAAAAATAGAAGTAAGTATGGATGAGATATCTTTTTTTAGAAGTTGGTCCTCAATCTTTTATTATAGTATAGCTATGGTCCCCAAATACTTAATTTTATGAAATTAGATTTTAATTCTTAATTTAGAATGATGTTCGAAAAGTTAATGTGACTACGAGAGATGTATATTCATGATGCTCATGTAATAATTTAAAATATTTGAAGATCACTTGCTCTTTTTCAAAAATTAAAGACTTACTTGTTATTAAGATAATAAACTATATTAATTAATATGAAAATAATAAAAAAGGTCAACATAGGGAAAAGAGCAAGGACGTAGATGCAAAAAGTGGAAAAGTACAATGGACCACCCCCTGCGAATTGATAGAACCCAGCACGTTCTCTTTGTGGTTTTGCTCCTCTGTCGTGCATCCCACCGTTCTTCTCCTGCACCAGAGGTTGACTGTTTTGCACCTACTTTTTAAGGGATTGTTTCGATTTATTTTACAAAGGAATCAAATAATTTACCACATATCAGTATCCTAAGTTTTAAAATTGTTTCATTTAGTTCTGAAATATTGAAAGGGAAAATAGTCAAAATGTCATTATAAATTATGTCGCCATTAAATTTAAGTTTATTTCGTTACTTGGATTAGGGCTTAACAACAAAATTCCAAAACTGTAAAATCGAACCGAAACCACTAGTTTGAATCCACATGGATCTGTCATAATTTTAGTTTTGAACCAAACTAAACCGTTTTGAAATTGTTTGGTTTAGATTTCAATTTTTTCAAACTGTTTCAAAACGCCAAGCTTTTGACAAGAAAAATAAATAAAATAATATAAAATCGAAAATAAATTAATGTAAATTTGATTTAACTCAATTAAAACTAAATCCATCGATTATCCATATTAAACCAAACCCAATTCAAACAAATAACCGAGCCAATTCAAATAAATACCCAATTAGCCAATTACTAGTATTTGGGCAATTTCGAAAAGTTTAATCAATTGTTGTTCATTGCAATAGTTCTTGACCCCATATACAAGTTGGAATTGCTTAAAGTTTTGTTTGAACTTATTTATGATATACAAATTGCAAACATGTTAAAGAAAGTTGAAAACACACTTCACATGTTATATGTATGCTATAAGAAAATGATAACTCTAGCATTAGCTCCATCAAATGATGCTACCCAATTTGGTAGCTCAAGTCCTTTACAAACTCCATTAGGTATTTCCAAATTGATTCCATCAATTTTTAAAGCTATACTTGTATGAGAAGCTCAAGCTGAGAATAATGATTTGGTGGATTATTTAAATGATGGTTGTGAAGATTTGACCAATGTGCCTTTCGACATATTACTTTGGTGGAAATTGAATGCAAAATAAGTATAAGGTCGCCTTCCAAGTTACCAAAGATGTATTAGCTATTCAAATATCGACATTTGCTCCTGAGCCAACATTATTTACTAGTGGTCGAATTCTTGATTCCTTTAGAAGTTTGTTAAGTGCTAAGATGGTAGATGTGGTGATTTGCACTAAGAAATGGCTGCATAGTAACAATGAACCTATAATAATTCGTCAATATTTGGATGAAGTATAGACATTAAATGATTCAGAGAAAACTATATTTGCAGAATAAACATATTTGCTATATTTTTATTTTTATTTTTATGCATAGAATGAATCATGTGTTACAACTGGATATGTTGTGCCAATTAATATCGACTAAGATGTTATTTTAAAATATGCTATTATGTTGTTACATTATAATGATTAGAAGTGAAAGTATAGAACTCTAGTTCGTAATATCTTATTTTAGTTGGCAGTGATACTAATACATTTTTTTTGTCTTGTATTGATACTAATATTTATATTTTATTGCAAGATTTTAGATTAATATTTATGATTTAACTTGTTCGATATATGTTATTTTTTTTAGTTTGTTAAATCGTAGTTTTAAACTGAATCAAATCGTAAAAAGGTAGTTTTGTTTGATTTAGAAAAATTCCAAACCACTTAAAGTGGTTTGGTTTGAAAATTTACCACAAACCAGTCAAACCAAACCGTGTTCACCCCTAACTTGGGTTATCAATCGCTCCTTAAAATAAAATAAAAAAGAAGAAGAAAAAAGAAAAGTTCAATGTACTTGTGCGACATAAATTTTATCAAAGAAATAAGTATAAAAATGAATTGTTTCAATAATTATTATTTGCAAAATATATCTAATTCTATCTCACATTGCTCGTGTGTTGATATAAAAAATATTCCCAAAATGAAAGGCTTAAAACAAAGGCTCAAAACAGGAGGTCCAAACATGAAGTTTGAGCGAATTGCCAAGATAAGAATTGCCGAAACGTACAAAGGCCTGAATGATATGGTGAAATGGAGCAAGGTTTAGGCGAATGAAGCAATAACTATATCGCGCAGATAATGACTCACGTGGCCCATAATCCAAAATAACTGTTAGTTAATAGAAAGAACATTATGGAAAGTTATGGCAGTCATGAGAAGTTATGAGAAGTTAGTTTAGAAGAAGTGCTATGAGATAGTGGTCAGTCATGGACGAGAATTGTACAAATGGTGATCAATGTATAAATAAGGCGAACCAATTGAAGAAAGGGACAGGACAACTCTGTCACAAAGAAAACTCTCTCACAAAGAATTATGTGAATTTACATTTAAATTTTTTACTTTCTATTTACGAACTTTGTAATTTTGTGTGCTTGTGCTCATTGAAGGCAAGTTGCATAATATAATCTTTCAATTCAAACACCCTTCGTTGAGACAAATGTCTCAAGAGGTCCTGTTCCTTACACATCATTTGAGTAATCTTTTAATTGTTAGCACGAATCAAAAATGCGAGAAATAATTTGGCACGCCTAGTGGGACCTTTGGTGTTAGAAAGATTGGAAGCATCATGCCTCAAAAGAAAAAAATTCCGACAAGGAGCCTGCAAACCAACAGACTATCCATTCTGTGATCGAGCAATTTGAGGGTCAATAAGGTACCCCAGAGATGAAAAAACCAAATGCTAGTCGTTATGACTCAATGACAGAGTTAAGTCCCCGCACCATGCATACATTGCTGGGCGCAAGATGTTGTCGAACAAGTAAGTCTGCAAAACATTCATACTATAGAAAGACTCACTCAAAATGGAAACAATCATTATGACCATATGGCTAAACAATTAAGTATGTTGAACGAATTTATGAACAAAATGATAAACCAGGTATGTCAATTGAATCCTATGGGCATGGTAAATCATTTCCAGACCAGAAGTCTTGTAGGTAATGGTTCACCAATTGTAAACATGAGTCAATGAGCTGAAACACCTCACATGGGACCAGCCACAACCAACTTAGGGGGTATTGGGACATCTAACATAGGATGTAGCCTTAATATAAGAGAAAACATTCAATATATGGGACAAAATGCTACACGTGTTAATGATGGGAAGAATCCACATATCAATGGCAATAATGGGCCAAACAATGGCTCCTTCATACCCGATATAGGGCCAAACCTTGTTAGGCCTCAAGCAATGCCATACGTACACCAATCCATATGAGTGCCTTTTGATTCCAATGCCATACTGAGAGATCAAGTAGTAGAAATCATGGAAGATCGGTTGGATTTGTAATATGGCCAACATACAAAAAGCCTTACCCAAATTGGGTAGATCAAGCGTATCTATGGCCTAGAGGTTAAAAAGTGCCCGAATTTTTCTTTATTTACTGGTTTGGGAGAAGTATCCACTTTGGAATATGTAAGGCGTTTCACGTTGCAATGTGACGAGGTTACTGACTTCCACAAGATGAGATTATTTCCAAATTCACTAATTGAGGTAGCATTTTCATGGTTCATTAACTTGCCAACAAATTCTGTCCAAACTTGGCAACAGTTGGAACAATTATTTCAGGCTCAATTTTACAAAACTCAATGAGAAATCACTTTGGAAGATTTAGCAAATTTGCTTCAAATGCTAAATGAATGGGCTGGATATTTTCTTCAAAGGTTTAAAACGGCCAGAAACAAGTGTTTTGTGCCTTTATCCGAAAACGAGTTTGTAAGAATCGATCAAAGTTGTTTAAATTTTGATCTAAAAAAGAAGTTCCAAGATAGAATATTTTCTGATCTCTTTCAACTAAATCACCTTTGAGTCAAATAAAAAGATGGCAGTGGACGAAAATCCATTCCCACAGCCAGTAGATGTCAACATGGCCATCCCAAATCTAGACAAGTTTGGTCTCTCAAGATTCAAGTTAATAGTTGACGATGGAGAGGACGAACCTCATCCTAGCACCTTTAAGCGTCTGAAAGGAAAGGCATTGGTAAAAGAAGAAATGAATTTATGCACCATGTGCCAAAAAGAGGTTGGCAATATTATAGAAAAAGTGACGCATATGAACAACAAACTCGCCCAATTAACACCACTAATTTTCATCCATTTAGAGGACAAGTAAAACCATTATATGGGAGGAAATATGGCTTATTTTAGGGCATCAAAACGTTCAGGCCACAACCTCAACGCCCAAATGTGTAGCATTCATACAATCTTAGAGTAGGAAGAGAGATTCCATTCAATGAAATGATGAGAACCCAACAGAGACGTTTTCAAAGAAACTATGGGCAAATGATGAGACAAAAACAAGGTGTGGAGTGTTATAAAACTATGAGAGAGAGTAAAATGATGAATCAAAATGTTCTCGAAGACAAAGAAGAAAAAGATATGAATGAGTTAGCGAAAGAGTCAATTGAAAAAGAATGCGTCGAGAAATCAAAGTTTGAGCATAGAATGAAAAATGAAGATGAGGATGATTCTGGACAATTTATCACCATCCAGTTCATCACTCTACCCCCAGTTATGGCTAGTAATTATTTATTGGCCAACGAATTTAAAAACAAGGAGAGCGATGAGGCGATGATAGAAGAAACCGTAGAGGTAGCTTGCGTATTAGAATGCGAAGAAGGCACATCTAATGGGGTCAAGTAACTCATGACAATAGTGAAGAAGAAGATGATGGAATAACAGACATAGAAGATAAGATTGATTTATAAGTAGAGCGAAGGATAATGAGAGTTTCATACAACAATCTACTTGGGCAGCTATACCAAGAAGGCAATCCAGTAGTAGGTTTGTTGGATGAACCATCTCGAAGATAATTTGATTACTATGTTTTGTATAGAACGCCCACAAGGAAGAAAATGGTGACTTGTGCTGATAAGTATGGGTCACCTCCAGAAATAATGTCTCTACCCACGGGTTGGGAAGAGCCATCAAGAGATTTCATGTAATTAGAGAAAGCAAAGGAAATCTATGGCGAATAAATATTGTAGGCAAACGTATCCAATAACGATGAAGCAGAAAAAGACAAGGAACAAGTGCAAATAAATGCTAAGAAAATGGTCATATTTAAAAAGCAGTCAGTGAAGTTGACCAAGCATCTTATACCCTTATATGTAAAAACATTGGTTAATGGCATTCCAGTTGCCAAAGTTCTCATTGATAATGGGGCAGCCATAAATACAATCTGATGCGATCCAGGCAAGCCATGGACCGTTGTTACATTGAACTCAAGCTAAGGAAACTGCCTATGCGATCGCAAGGCATGTTTTCGGAGGAATCCGGATTCTGGCAAGTTTAGTTTCCTATTTCATTTAGGACTCTTAATTTTAATTAGTTTTAAATTAATTCCGAATTAGATTAGGTTTCTTTCAATGTTTACTATATAAACACCTTTCATTGTAAACATTAAACAGTTGATTATTTTGAGAGATTAATTAAAGTGAGGATTCACTTTCTTCCGTGTTCTTAATTGAACAAACCCTAAAACTTATCAAAGATTTCGCAAACCTTTGTGGCATTTTCATAACTATGGTTCTTTGATTCAAGAAATCATTGGGTCAAGTTCTTACGGCCAGATTTTAACTTTCTTGGGGTTCAGATCAAACATTTTGTGGGTTCCGAGATTTAATTCTTCGCGGGTTCGCATCAGTTGGTATCAGAGCTTTGACTCTAAAATCAGGTTTATCTTTTACTTTGCTTTTATCAGATTCATCTTGAATCATATCAATATATATATATATATATATATATATATATATATATATATATATATATATATATATATATATTCTCTTTCGTTGTTCTTTTATTATTTTCTTGTTCAGATACATCTTGAATCATATAAAAAAAACGAAAATTTAAGAATTTCAAGAAAGACAAGAAACACATTCTTTTTAAATTCTTGTGTCATATTTGTCATCCAGTGCGTAAATCTTATTCTTTCATTAATTTTCTTCTTGATCGTTTTTGTTATCTTTTATTTTATTATTTCTTGTTCTTGAACGTTACAAAGGCTGAATCACTGATTGAGTTTGGTTTGTTCTTTAGAGAACTTGGTAAGAAATACCAAGAGAGGTAAAAGGCAAGAGTGATGAGATAATTAATGAAAAAAAAGCCATATAAAGTGAAACACGAGTGTAAACATGTGAGGCAAATATTATTTTCTTTCCTAATTTCTCTTTTTTTTTTTATTATCCTAAAATGTCTGGAAAAGTGAACCACCAATCTTTATTGTTAAGAGCCATGCAACAACAATTTGACAGGATGAACAGGGTGTTTGGCGAGGTGAGGGATAACAATAAAGAGATGATGGGTATGATCGATAGGCAGAATACGGTGCTTACAAACTTACTAAGGGAGAGACAACTCAGGATCCCTAATGTTAGGAGACAAGATAGGCGTGAATATAATCTTATGGATGACTTTGAGGATGAAGATGCTTATAATTATAAGGCTGAAATGGGTAGGATGAAGCGTAGAGGGGATAGGCGTGAAAGGGCACCTAGAGGAGAAGACTATAGAGACCACGATGGAGTAAATAGAAACTTTGGGAATATGAAAATAAAAGTACCTTCTTTCCAAGGTAGGAAGGACCCTGAAGTCTATTTCAAGTGGGATAACAATAATGTGAGTGACAGAGCTGTTTCAAAGGAGACAACCGAGCCACCTAAGGGAAGAGATGAGGTGACTAGCAACAACATGGTGGGGTTATTGCGTGATAATGGGGTCGTGGTATCCAAGGATGAGTGCGATAGTGATGTCGTAGAATCTAAGGATGAGTGTGATAGTGATGTGCTGTCTGAGCTGAAAGATGATGATGTAGAATACCCTGTAGATGATAAAGTTCTAGTTGCGATGCCTGCTCTTCAAACCCAAATTAAAACATAGACTTTTGATCAGCAGTTTGAATTAGATGTACAAGAAACGACGATGAGGGAGAAAAAAAGTCAACAAATGATTTTGCTAGTACAAAAAAAATTCCTCATTGTACTATAAAAAACTAACCAATTCCTCCCTAGTTTGGCTATTTCTTTATTGCAGGAATTGAAGGACGTGTCTTCAGAGAAAATGTCTAGTAGGTTACCACCTATTCGAGACATTGTACATCAACTTCGCTTTGTACCTGGAGCTGTTCTTACAAAACGACCAACTTATAGAAGCAGTCCAGATGATATGAATGAACTTCAAATACATCAAATTAAAGTAAATAAAGCCTGCAAATTCATCTTTGAGCCTGGTGATTGGTCTTGGAAGCATGTGAAGGGTCTTTATCCCTTAGATGCCTGTAGTGATTCTAGGTCGAATCCTTTTGAAGAAGGAGGGGATGATGCGATCCAGGCAAGCCATGGACCATTGTTACATTGAGCTCAAGCTAAGGAAACTGCCTATGCGATCGCAAGGCATATTTTCGGAGGAATCCGAATTCTGGCAAGTTTAGTTTCCTATTTCATTTAGGACTTTTAATTTTAATTAGTTTTAAATTAATTCCGAATTAGATTAAGTTTCTTTCAATGTTTACTATATAAACATCTTTCATTGTAAACATTAAACAGTTGATTATTTTGAGAGATTAATTAAAGTGAGGATTCACTTTCTTCCGTGTTCTTAATTGAACAAACCCTAAAACTTATCAAAGATTTCGCAAACCTTTGTGGCGTTTTCATAACTATGGTTCTTTGATTCAAGAAATCATCGGGTCAAGTTCTTGCGGCCAGATTTTAGCTTTCTTGGGGTTCAGATCAAACCTTTTGTGGGTTTCGAGATTTAATTCTTCGCGGGTTCGCATCACAATCTGCTACATAATGATAAGAAAGTTCACGAAGTCTAAGAGAGACATCATCCCAATGGGAATAATTCTAACTAGCTTCAATGGAGGAGCTACTTTGGCCAAGGGGGTAATGCCTTTGGATATAATAGTGGGGAGTACAATAAAGACCACAATTTTCTTTATAATAGATGGTCCTACTAGTTAAAATATACTATTAGGAAGAGATTGGATACATGGGAGTCGGTGTGTGCCTTTATCGCTCCATCAATGCTTGATTTTTTGGAACAATAAATGTGAGGCAGAGGTCGTGCAAGCTGATCACCGAACTTTTGTCACGTAGGATAATTCAGTAGAACGATACATGTACAAAGGATATTATGGACCAATTAGAGTGGTTCAAGAAGGAGAAGAAACACAAATAATAGCGCAGAGCGATGAGCCATTCTCAGTAGAAGCCCTTATAGAATTATTAATCAAATGAGACCAAATATAGTGGTCTTTGATGAGCCAATATTCGGCAAGAAGTTAATTAAAGAGAATTAATAAAGAGACAATCACAAAGGATTCAGTTGAAATTATGGCATTTAAAGCCAGATTAATGGCTTATAATAAAGAGTGTGAGAAAAAGGTAAATGGAGAAAAAGCAGCGATGCTATTAAAAGACAAATTGGCTGTACTCGGCCTAGAACATGATCTACAGAACGAAATCAATAAGGTGGATTGCTTATAAGAAGGAGTATATGCAAAAGAATTGGGGTGCAACATGGATAGGATTGCAAAGCCAAGATATGCGCAAGAGCAAGACCCCTTGACAAAGATAAACCTAGGTGATGAAGAAGAAGATCTTCCAACCTTTATCAGCTAGTTGCTCGACAAAGAGGACGAACAAAAGCCCTCTTCTAAAGCTCAGGGGTTTCGTCTGGAATGAAGAACATCAAAAGTCTTTTGATAGCCTGAAACTTACTTGTCAAATCCACCAGTCTTTGGTGTCACCTATTCAAGGATGGCCAATGAAGATATATATATATATATATATATATATATATATATATATATATAGGCCGAGCAAGAATCTATGGTTGGTATAGTCACTCAAAAAGACCAATTGAGCGAGGAAATAACATTCTACTATCTCAGTAGATAGTTGAATAAATGTGAATGTAATTATGCAGCTATAGAAAATATGTACTTATGTCTTTATTTTACATGTACAAAACTAAGTACCTATCTTCCATGTGACTGTGTATTTAGTGTGTAAAGTAAATCTAATCAATTACATGTTTTCTTGCCCTATTTTACATCAAATGATCGATCTTTGGACTTTAGCTCTGTCTGAATTCGAAATTCAATATGTCCCACAAAAGGCAATCAAGAATCAAGCCTTGGCTGACTTTTTTGTCGATCACCCATGTGTCAATATTCCAAATGAAGTGGAACTAGACATTGACTTGTGCGAAGTAAAACCTTGGACATTATATTTTGATGGTTCAAAAATAGCCAGGGGAGTATGAATAGGCATAGCATTAATAGATGCTTTTGGTGTAAATTACCAATTATTCTTTACATTAGATGATTTATGCACCGACAATCAGGCCGAATATGAGGCACTCATAGTGGGCCTAGAGTTAATGCTCGAAATGGGAGTAAAAAAATATGATCGTTAAAGGCGATTCTCAGCTAGTAATTAACCAATTGATTCGCACGTTCAAATGTCAAAGTAGCTCTGTTATAAGATTGTACGAAATTGCTTAGGACTTATTGAAAGAGTTTGACCAAGTGGAACTTCAATATGTAAATAGAATATATAATAATTTAGCGAACGAATTGGCCCAAATGGCCTTAGGTTACTCAAAAATATTGAACTTGGAATCTGTGTGTGAATATGGAGTGATGATACATACAGTACAACGAAGGGCAAAGAGATTTGACGTCTATTGCATATAAGATAGAAATGTGGTGGAATTGATGGAGGAAATAAAAGAGTTTTTAGCGATGCCCGACAAAATGAGTGAGAGAAGAATTAGGTTGCGCGTCCTAAATTATGTATTGATAGATCGATACATGTATAAGAAACGCACGGATATTAAAATATGTCAATTTGGTGGATGCTAAAACAATCATGGTGGAAGTGCACGAAGGAATATGTGAGACGCAACAAGCTAGCCAAAAAATGAGATGGTTGATTATTATGAATGGGTATTTCTAGCCAAAGATGGGAGAATTGTGCAACCAGTATGCTAAGTGTTGTTTAGCATGCCAAAAACATGGTCCAATCTAAATGATACCTGCAAATGAAATAACACCTATAATAAAGTCTTGGCCATTCAGGGGTTGGGCGATAGATTTGATGGGAAAGATTTACCTTCCTTTGTCCAAACAACACACATTTATCATAATGGCCACATATATTTTCACCAAATGGATAGAAGCCATTCCCCTAAAAGAAATCTCTCAAAGAAACATTGTAAAATTCATCCAAGATCATATAATTTATTTGTTTGGTATACCGCAAACCTTAATGATAGATCATAGAACTTCATTAAATAGAGATCAAGTAAAGCAATTTTTGGGCGAATTTGATATTAAGTTGGTAAATTCCACACTTTACTACGCCCAATCAAATGGTCAGGCATAATCTTCAAATAAGGTTTTTAAAAATATTATAAGGAATGTGATAGATGAAAATGCCAGAAATTGGCACGAGTGTTTAAACAAAGCTTTATGGACTTACAAAACGTCTCTATGTTCGAGTACGAGAGTTACTCAATTTCAACTTACCTGCGGGAAAGAGACAGTATTACCTATGGAAATTAACGTACAATCAATTAGAGTGGCTTTGCAAAATAATTTGAGCAGTAATCAAGATGCAGAAGTTTTGGCCCAAACTTTGTTAGAACTGGAAGAAATAAAGCTAGACGTCCTAGATAAATTTCAAATTCAAAAGCAAAAGCCAAGTATTATAACAAGAAAGTTGTGGCGAAGTGTTTTAGGATAGGCGAGTTAGTCTAGAAAACAATATTGTCTTTGGATAGTAAAGATCCAAAATATAGGAAGTGGTCGCCCAATTGGGAAGGCCCGTATAATGTAAAAAGTGTATTGCCCAACGGAGCTTATCATTTGGAAGATTTAGATGGTACAAAGCATGTAAGATCTATCAATGGAAAATATTTAAAGAAATACGTTCCGTTTGTATGTGAAAGTGAATGTCTAGATGTTTGAAACATGAATTCAAGTAAGTAAAAAAATAATTGTTCCATTAAAAATGTCAAAAGTCAGGAATCTACAAAATTTAGGACGTCGTCGTCCTATCCTATCACACCAACCTTTACACTAGGTTGGAAATACTATTAATCTACCCCATCTAGCCTCTCTATAACAGATCGCATTTTGTCCTTAAGTTTTGACCATTTAGAATGTTGACAGGTGTTAACAATAGACAAAGTCTCCATAACCGTGTTGGGGTCATCTACTGTTACTTCTGAATAGCGTGCCATCAAAGCTTTGGTTCGCTCAATCTCCAGAGAGGCATTACGCTTCTTGGCTACCAGCCTCATCTTACAATCATGAATCTTAGCTTGAAGTTCCTTCATCTCAGATTCTAGACTTATCAACAAAGAGTCTTCAATCATGACCTCAAAAGAAAGCTCTTTCAATTTGGACTCGGCTGAATTAATGTCAATGTTCAAAGATTCTTTTTCAGCCACAGCCCGAACGAGACTCATTTTCTTAGCCCTCAACTCCACGTTCTCAGACAGTAAAAGGTTCACTTCATGATGGATCCCTCTCAAAGTCAATTTGATGGAAGCTGAAAGTTCAAGGGTAGGACGTTTGAGAGCATCAACCAGATCTTCACTGAGGCACCCAAACAATTCCTTCTGACTATTAGCACTCGCTCTGGGTATATCCTTATCCATGAAGGAGGTGTAGGCTAGCATATCTTTCTCAAGAATATTCATATCTTCAGTAGAAGAAATAGAAGAAGTTGAAGGACGAGTTACATAAGAAGAGTGTAGAGCAGAACTCCCATTAACTTGCTCCCAAGATGTAACTAAAGCTTGGATAGATCGCAAGACGGAATCAACATCCTGTAAGGAAAAATAATATATGTCGTTTAGCTGCTGTCATTACAAAGATATGAAAATGAAGAGAGGAACAAGATGTACCTCATCAACAACTTTGGATGAAAAAGGTGTTTCTTTGGACGAGCTAAGAGGGACATTAGTTTGGGATTGGTCTTCAGGCGTTACATGAGTTTTTCCTTTGTCATCTAGATGATGAGGCTCTTCCATAATTGGAATCTCAACAGGGGCTACTGCGAAAGCAATGGTCAAACGTGTATACACAGAAGTAGGGTATTATAAAGGTCACTACCTTCTGGCTCTAAAACTATTAGACAAGCATATTGGGGTTGGAGAGTGTAAGTCACTATAACCAAACCTTCAACGGGAGGAGATTGAGTCCTTTCAGCCATCTGAGCGAGCGACTCCTAACTTTGAGGCTCATCAATGATAGGAACCACTTGAGGATCAAGTATGATTGGCGGCTGCGAAGCAACATGAGAAGGGATAGATGCTCTCTGACAGAACCAAGTGATAGGTAAGTATGTCAAACACATGCAAGAGCACAAGCAAATAAAGAATAATTGCAGATGATCAGAAACTTAGTACATTTTTTTCTAGCAAGAGTGGGATTGTCTCCTTCATCTGAGTCATCAGCCTGATGTGGGTTTGGCTGTTTGTTGTTAGAAGTTCCTTTTAGACCAGTTTGAAGAGGTGGAACTGAATGGGGTTTATTCGAAGGAGATGTAAATCCTTTTTAGAACTGGGCGCAGAGGAAGAAAAAGTTCTTCTGGGAGAGTTTGAATGGGGATTGGACTCAAGAGTGTGAAACATAAAATGAACATTAGAAACAAAAGACAAGCGCCTAACATTGGGCCAAAATTCATTGAAAATGGAGTGAGTAGTAAAAATGGGATTAAAATGGACGAGAGAAAAGTCAGTCATTAGAGAATTGTTGTGGCTCTCAATAGCTCTCGCATCATCTCGGGTGATGGTATAAAAATGCTCTTTGAGATTGTTTGAATATCAAGGAGGGATTGGCCAAGTCTAAGCAAACCCAAACTGACGGACAAAGAATTGAGGAGCATAAACTTCAACTTTAGCGTTCGCGTTTGTTCTAGTGATTAAACCATGGAAAAGCTCTCGCCCAACCAAAAACTGGGTCCAAATAGATATAGAGGCTTCTACCTTATTAAAAGTTGAGGGAGGTTGGACGTACGGAGGGATTTGATGTGCAGAAAAGGAGAAGTAAGAAGGCAAGGAGTTCAAAGTACAGAAATAAGTAAAAATATCCCTACTGGATTGAGTTGTTGGACTAAGTTGATTAATTAACAGCCTATAACAACTGACTGGATGAGTAGCCGATGAAGGGGCGCCAAAATAAGAAAAATACGCCATAAGCCATAATTAAGCGAGCCAAAGGGGCCCACTACCAGTGTTAGAAGCAGAAGATCTTAGTTGATCTTGTAGGGTGTCCATGCCCTTACAAAGAATAGCCAGAACGACAGAACCAAGATTTAAAAGCTTGACGTGGGCGAGTTCGTTGGAAATAGGTAAATAACCTATAGAAGATTTAATACTGGAAACACAAATTACAAACTTACATAACCAGTAATGGATGAAGGCCATACGTTCAACATGATTAGGCTCAACTGCAGTATTATTGCAAAGTGTTTGCAGTTTCTTGTGGGAACAAAAAAATTGCTTCTCTATTAAGGGAGGCATATGGGTAACAATCATTGCAGGTGAGATGGTGGTACCAACTGGGGATAGGTTGGTTAAAGCACTAATGTCCCTAAGAGTGATAGACATGGGATCCAGAGGAAAGACAAAAGTGTTGTAGTCAGAAGTCCAAAAGCATAGGGCGATTGAAAATAAAGTAGGGTCAAAAGTAGTGATATCAAGAGTATCCAATAAGTCCAGAATCCTAGCTCGCTCAAAAATCTCTCTAGTAGGACCATGACCAACCATAGTTCTATGCCAAACACGAAAATTGGTGTCCGATTTGGGCCAGGTGCGTATGCCGGCACTATGAAGTGAATGTAATAAAAATGTCTTGAGAAAAGAGAAATTTTGAGACAAAGAGAAATTATGGGCGATTGGATAGCATCATCAGTGTTAAACGCTGGCCCAAATAGAATTCATGATTTCGAGTATTTGCTGGTAGTAAACAACCATGACTGACGAATGATTGAGAAAATAAAGTTTGAAAATCTTCAAAAGAAAGAGAATTTGTTGATGCCATTGTAAGTAAGAGCGAGAGTAACAATTTTTTTTTCCTTGGTGAAAGAGTAAAAAAATGGAAGTGTGAAGAAGAATGATGAATAGTGGAGTTTTTATAGAAGAGCGACGTCATGAAATTGTTGCAAAAAAAAGGAGAACACACGTCAGCACCGCCAAACGGAGGATACCAAAGGGTTTTGTACTTTTTGCAACTTCAAAAGACGTGGGAAGAGGTGTAAAGTTTTGAATATGGCAAAATTAATGATTAAACTTTAGTTAAGCCATATTAGTGGGTAATTGTTGGTACACAAAATATTCCCAAAATAAAGGCTTAAAATAAAGACCCAAAACAGGAGGCTCAAACATGAAGTTTGAGCAAATTGCCAAGATAAGAATCGCACAAGCGTACAAAGGCATGAACGATAGGGCAAAATGGAGTAAAGCTTGGGCGAATGAAGCAATAACTGTATCGCGTAAATAATGAAACAGTTTTACACGTGGCCCATAATCCAAAGTAACTGTTGGTTAATGAAAAGAACATTATGGGACAATCATGTGAAGTTAGTTTAGAAAGAGTGCTATGAGATAGTGGTCAGTCATGAACAAGAATTGTACAAATGAAGAAAGGGACAGAACAACTCTCTCACAAAGAAATATGTGAATTTACGTTTAAGTTTTTTGCTTTCTATTTACAAATCTTATAATTTTGTGTATTTGTGATCCTTGAAGGCAAGTTGCATAATATAATATTTCAATTCAAACACCCTTGTTGAGACATTATCTCAAGAGGCCTTGTTCCTTACACATCGTCTAATTAATTTTTTAATTGTTAGCACGAATCAAAAACGCGCGAAACATCATGAAATGTTTGTCTTTTAATTTTAAAGCTTCTAGTGGATTGCAAAAAATATTCTATCATGTAAGCAAAATAGATAATGCCTAAAATAATTTCTCTTTCAGTGCAAGTTATCAGATACTCTGTTAAGTTGACGCGGCAGAAAAAAATAATGTCTAAGACTCTGTCTAATTTCAGACACTCCATTAATCATGCTGACTCAACAATATTTAAATTTCCTCTGTATATTTAAATGTAATCTAGTGTTTATTTCAATAAAATAAACTCACTTAGATAGTTATCCATAAAATACATTGGAGAGCAAATTTGAACTTGAATGTCTATTTATTAGATATCAATGTCACGTACATCAGAAATCTTTCAATATTTGTACTATTTAGATAACAATTCATAGAATGTACTAGAGTGCTCTTATAAACACTTTAAGCACTCCGTCTTGGGGACTTCTATTGCAGGCAGGGTGATTTGGAAATGAGCATTTCTAGTCGAAGACTGATTTTGTAGAATCATCTAGCTAGAAAAATGGTCGCTAATGATATTGATTTTGAAAATGAATAAAACGTAATGATTGACTCGTTAACTTAAGAACTCAATTAAAAACAATTCTCTCTTTCTAGGAATTGTGTACATACCATGAGTACTCTCTAGTATTTATTTGGTTATCCAAACAAGCCCTCAAATTGTGTGGACTCCAATTTTTTTAAGAAAGTCTCTTATTTACCAAACATGCCCATAAACAAAGGCGTTTTGTCAATAGTTTATAGGTTTGAAGAAAAAGGCGTACGTACACCCGAGGTATTATACAATAGCCTCTCCATAGGATTCTGAAAGTCAGGTAAATAGTAACTAAAATAAAGGGTTTGTTAATATATTAGCTAATTAATTAAAAAAGAAAGAAATAGAATCATTAGCAATAAAATAACCATACAACCAACATATAAGAGTGTTCACACATGGAGATAGAGAAGTAAAATGACTCGATCTTGTCAAGTCAGCTAGCAATTTTTGACTATGAACCGATAAAAAAAATCAAGACACGACACATTTCGCAAACATGATTTTTATTGGATATAATTTATCAAATTTAACATTTTTTTCTTTATTTTACATGGTGCGTCCTTCCTGTCCTAATAGGCCGATCCCACTTTTATGAATGAAGCCGACTCTTCATCCCATCCTCTCAAAGATGATGAAAAAACCAAAGTATTTGCGAAAACAACTAAAAAGATTTTTTCAATTAAATAAAAATAAAACTCTCGTATACAAAGTTTCAAAATTGTACAAAACAATTCAAGAAATGTCATCTTCATGGCAACGAAGAAGTAAATCCACTGTTTACTTGTAACATATTAATCTCGTGATAAACAAATATTTTTGAAGAAAACAAGAAAAAAGAAATGGGATCATGTGACATGTTTTTTCCATTAATGTATTTAAGTACCAAATGGCACGTGAGTTGTTTGACAAAAATATTGGGGATCTTTTGCAAATACATGCAACTTTCCCTAGCCCCACAACAACTTGCTAACAATCTATCTATATTTTTTATACATGCTTACAAGATTCATGTGCCCTTTGCACCAAGTCAATGATGCTAATTTGATAGCATGTCTAGAATAGTTTGTGACTAGAATATGAAAATTTTGATTGTAGAAATACGATTCACGTTACAGTGTGTGATACTATTGAAACGTGTTATATTTACTCGTAATACCTGTTTGATAATGAATAAAGTAAAGTTTGATTTTTGTTTTTCTTGCGATGGACTTGGAAGAATGGTATGTCCGTGCATGTGTAGGTGAAAGCTAATAGAAGTGTAAATCTAAATCGAAAAACTTGAAAAACTCTATTCGTAATCGCCCTGCAATGCTTTGTGGTAGTCTCCAATACTTCATTATGAAGGTTTGTCCACTTTTTAAGAAAAATTACATGCACTTGGTGTAAGTATGCATGTAGGAGGTAATATTTCAAGTCAAGATGTTAGATACACAGTGTTAAATATAATTGGACAATACAATGAACATAATTTTAGTATTTATTTATTTACTATTATCTAGGAGACGTTACCAAACAAATTAATAAATGAAAAATAATTAAGAGCCAAAACTCAAGATAGCGAAGAGAAATTCAATGCAAATCTTCATTTCCTTTTTCTGTGGGTGAAATCGTGATCGGGGTTCACTTGATCCCCATAGCAAACACGTATACAGGCCTGGTGAGTAATATCAATTAGCAGTCTATTATTTTTGGACAATTTCAAGTGTTCAACTGGAAGAGGAACTTGCTCAAAATTCTATTTGTTAACTGGATTTGAAAAATATTTTTTTGTAAATTGTTTATTTTGTTATAAAATTAGAGAAATTAATAAAAGAGAATAGAGAGAATCAAAATTTTTAATGTGTATTTCATTGTAATATATGGCAAGACTAAATAATCATTCATCATTATGTATAAATGAAGGCAAAAAATAAAAAATAAAAAATAAAAAATGGAGTAATCAAATGATACCACGTTAAAACTTTATTAAAAAAATCGAATGAAACAAAATCTGAGAAAGAAAAAAGAGTACAACTACTTTCTTTGATTTCAATTAAAAAAAAAAAAAGAAGAGATTTTGGCGCAAATGGTCCCTAACGTATGCCCTTAGTGCGTTTTTGGTCCCTAACCTTTCAATTTTGGCTAGGAGGTCCCTAACCTATCCAATTGGTTGCAAAAGTGGTCCCTTTGGATGGAATCCGTCCAAAAGTGCCGTTAGTTTGGAGCGTGTAGTGCAATCTCTATTAATTTGTTTTTATTTGCAGGGGTAAAGTTGTCAGTTCACATTTTTCCTTTTATTTGTGGGGTTCAGACGTTTCATTTCCTTCTTCCACTACCATTCAATGTTTTTGAAAATAAAAAAAGCAACGCAAAGAAGCTGAAAAGAGAACCGAAAATCCTTGCTTCCGGAAATTGCATTGACAACTGCCGTCGTTACAACTGCCGTCGGTTATAAGTAAGGGTAAGTGTAAATCCAAGCACTGTTATCTTCATTGTGATGGGTTTTTTGCTTCAAATGTATTGTTTAACCATTTTTGTTTGAAAATCAACAGAAAAAGATCTTGAGTAGTTTGGAAGGACTCGAAATTGAAGGAGAGTGAATAGTCTATGAAATGGGTACACACATTAGAGGAAAAAACCCACCGCCTGTGTATGGTAAGTGTGCAATAGAAGATCATTATTTGTTTGTTTTGAATTTTTTGTTCTTTGTATGGTTGGAGACTTTAGAAGATGATTTTGTAGGGACGGTTTGGTCTGCGGAATGCCAGTAAAAAATAAGCATTACGTAGGCACTGTCCGTTTGGGACCAAGGGAAACATGAAAAAGTGGATGGTCTACAAACATATTGGCCAACTTTTTAAATTGTTGCATGCACTGCATATCGTCAATGAATATGATGTTGACAGTAATTTTCTTTGGTGTTGTAGGTGAAAACTCCAAATACTTCACGATTGCCTGGTATCACGGTGGTAGATTTTATTTGAAGCCGAATAATTTGGCTTATGAGTATGGAGTCCTTGATTATGTTGACTTTGTTGACCCAGATGAAGTTTTAAAGTTGACAGTTCGTAGGTTATATAGATTTTTGAAAAGTTTTGGATATAAATTCCCAATGGAATTTTTCTATAGGAGGTATAAGATGTCGTTGTTAGTTGGGTTGGTTATGATGAAGAGTCTTGATGATCTGAAGGGAATGGTTAGTGCGATAGGTGCCTCGAAAGTGGTGAAAGTGTACATGGTTACTCCAACCATAACATTTGATTCACCAAATGTCAAATGGAGGAGCAATGTCATAATAACGAAGATCTTAGAGACGGACATGAATAGGGAGTCTATATCGGAGACAGTTATTGAGCCTGAAAGTCAGCCCCTACGAGGTGATGAACCTCAAGTTGAAATTCCAACTCAAGATGATGGATGTTATGTGTCGGATAAAGGATCGCATCAATGGGACAATGTAGAGTGGGGAGATATACTTGATGGGGTAGGAGTGGATGTGTCTCAAGACTGGGAATCGGATTTCATTGAGTCATTTGTTCGACGGTCAGGGAGTGAAGAATTGAGGCAGCAAGGTGAAGGTGAAGGTGATCGACAGTCAGATGTAGGTGAAGATGGTAGGCCCAATGAGGATGATATTCTTGTTGAATCGGACTACGAGATGGATGAACCTCAGGTTGAGCCCACGAATGACAACAATGTCAACATCGATATAGGCTTCGGTGAATTTTTTAAAGGTTCTGGCCGCAGTGAATCTGATTATGGAGACTCAAACGAGTTAGAAAGTCTTGACAGTGAAGGAGAACTTCCAAAGAGAAGGAGGACACGGGATGAATTTAATCCAAGAGTGGATATGGTAAATCCACAATTCAAAACAGGTAGCAGTACTGCAATAAATTTTGAATTCAAAAAAATTATTTTAGTTTCAAACAGTGAAGCTGTGATTGAAATTTTATCTTGTTTACATGTATAGTTTGTACTCACCAGTTTGAACCTACATTGCAGGACTTGTTTTCGAAACCAAACAAACATTGATCGAGGCTGTTAATCATTACTCAGTGATCAGTAATAGAGAGCTGAAATGGAAGAAAAATGACAAGAAACGATTTAGAGCAATTTGCAAAAACGCTGACTGTCCATTTGTGTTGTACGCTGCTGCTATGAGTGACAAAACAAGCTTCCAAGTTAAAACATTCAAGGAAGAACACAATTGTAGTTTGGGATTCAACAACAAGAGGGTCGTTCAAAGTACATGGCAAAGAAGTATGCATCCTCGTTTAGGTCATATCCAGATTTACGATTGTGAGCTTTTAGAGATGTCGTCAAGCAAGATTGTATTATTGACATATCAAAGTGGACATTTTACCGAACAAGAACCAAGTGTATGGACCAAATAAGAGGCAGCATACATGACCAGTACAAATTATTGCATGATTACTGTGAGCAGCTGAAGGTCTCAAATGTTGGTAGTACAGTTATTCTGCGATTGAATGAGAATGAATTTAGGAGATTGTACATTTGTTTAGTAGCGTGTAGAGCTAGGTTTTTGGTTGGTTGCAGAAAGTTGATTGGGTTAGATGGGTGTTTCTTGAAGACCGAATATGGGGGCAGCTGTTGGAGTTGACGGGAACAATGCAATGTTCCCCGTCGCATATGCAGTCGTCGACACTGAAAATAGTGAAAATTGGAGTTGGTTTTTAAGTTTGTTAGGATACGACTTAAGAATTAACAACTCGTTTGAATGGACATTTATTTCGGACAAGCAGAAAGGGTTGATTCAAGCCATAAACACTTTGTATGAGAACAGTGAACACAGGACATGTGTACAACATTTATACAACAACTTCAAGATGACACACAAGGGAGTAGTATTGAAACATGCTTTGTGGAATCCAGCCCAAGCTACAACAGTTGCAATGTGGCAGAAAGAGATGGATGCATTGAAAGAAATGGACAAGGAGGTATACGATTGGCTTGATGCAAAGCCTGTTGGACAATGGTCGAGATCGCACTTTAGAGATTCCAGTAAGTGTGATATGATACTAAATAACCTTTGTGAGGCGTTCAATAGTTCTATTTTAAATGTGAGGGTGAAGCCATTATTAAATATGTTGGAACACATACGATTTAATCTTATGACACGTATGGTGAGCAAGAAAGAAGAGGTAGAGAAATGGTCAAAAGAAGTTGGCCCCCGAATATTCAAGATTATCGAGAAAAATAGAAAGGCACTCCGGTATGTTAAATATCGCTTTGAAATAATTAATTTCAGCACTTGTTCATATTAATTTAATTGTGTACTGTTTTATCTGCGTGTAAAATTAGGTATCTTCATGCAACATATTTAGGCGACAAAAGGTTCGAAGTGAGGCATATTCATTCGGGTTATATCAATGCAGTGGATCTAGTAGCAAGAACCTGCTCATGTAGGAGTTGGCAATTGTATGGGTTGCCATGTGGACATGTCCTTTCCAGTCTTGATTCACGAGGAATGTCTACCAACATAATGTTATACGTTAATGATTGCTACAAAAAGGAGGCCTTGTTGAGGATGTACTCTCCGGTCATATACCCTATGACAGGTCCCGAATTATGGCCGAATCCTGGCCAACACCCATTGACACCACCTCCAATTAAGAAAATGCCTGGACGTCCAAAGAAAGCAAGAAGAAGAGAGGCAGATGAACATCAGACTTCATCTAGCAAATCGGGAAGGATCGGAATGATAATGAAGTGCAGAAGGTGCGGGAAGGAAGGGCACAACAAAAGAACGTACAAAGAACCCCAAACGGGACATTCCACTAATGTTCCATAGTCGTAGATTCTAACTGCTACACTTTTTTGTTTAGATTTTGTTGGGTTGGGGTTCGTCACTGCTGCAAGAATCTTTTTTGATGCTTACCTTTTTTTTATGGCTCATCTTCATTGTAAATGATTGTTTTGCTGGCTGAAGTTCTATGTATATAATGTTTTCAATTGCTTACATTTGTCAATGGTGTATGAACATTATTGGAATTCATGCTTTGTGGAACCTAGTAAATACTTGGTCTTTTAGGTAGAATGATGTGGTATTGAATCAGTATTAAACACTTGATATTTAGGTAGAATGCAGGTTAAAATCAGGGATGAGTCGATCAGGGTTCACCGTATTGCACTCTTTTTAAATACGTTAGGGACCATTTTCGCACCAAGTTACATATGTTGGGGACCATTATCGCACCAAACGACAAAGGTTTGAGACCTTCTTCACACCAAAAGACATAGGTTTAGGACCAAAAAAGCACCTATTTACAAATGTTTGGGACCATTTGTGCACCATTAACAAATGTTGAAAATTGGTCTACGCACCATCTCTGTTAATTTTAGATTTCACATTCACAGTTCATAGTCAAAGTACAAAATGTTAACCCTTCATCCACATTACAACTATTCCAAAAATAAAACCAAATATCCAAATCTTCCAAGGAAATTCTTTTCCTTCATTCCTAAGTTGAATGTTTTCTTCTCGCAACTTGCTGTTGGAGTTCATCAATCCGGGTATTGTATCTTTACTTCTCTGGGGGGGGGTCGCACCAAACAAACAGGCCACAACCACCTAATTTTTGTTCAGTTCTACAAAAAACTTCAAACATTACGAACTTTTGAAGATTACTCATTACTAGAAAGAAAATAAAAAACAGTAGCTCACCTGTTGTCGTTGGCAAGCAACAAAACGTCTTCCAGGGTTTAGATCTGTCCAGGAGGTCTTCATCTCCAACGGTAGCCCATAGTGGCAAGTATTGGCTTCCATTATCTCTTCCCAAGTCCTGTAGATATTATTTCTTCTACTTTTGGTAGTTCAACCATATATCATAGTTGGCGTGTAATATATTGCCGTCTGAACCCCACAAATAAAAGAGAAAAAGTGAACTGACAACTTTACCCTGCAAATAAAAACAAATTAATAGAGATTGCACTACACGCTCCAAACTAACGGCACTTTTGGACGGATTCCGTCTAGAGGGACCGCTTTTGCAACCAATTGGATAGGTTAGGGACCTCCTAGCCAAAATTGAAAGGTTAGGGACCAAAAACGCATTAAGGGCATACGTTAGGGACCATTTGCGCCAAAATCCCTAAAAAAAATCATGGGATCAAGTCATTTATATTTTGTGCATCAATATCTTCAATTTCACCATCTTTCTAAAATTTGTATAAAATAATTCTGATGAAATATGTTCCGTATTGTTGCTTTATTATAGTTTCCAAGCAATACCATCTTTATACAAGATATTCATCTACCCTGGTTGATTGAGTCATCATGATGATCTAATGCAATTATATTGAAAATAGATTTTGTTGTTGTTCCATTTAAGGGCCTCGTATACAATTTGTAACACAGAGTTATATTCAGAGTAAACGTTTTGTAGGCTATGGACGTCCATAACTATTATATTTATAATACTTATGATTTGGTGCTGTTTACACAAAGAATATGTCTCATCAAAATTTATTAAGAAAAATCCTGTGGAAAAAGCCTAGTAAAGAGAAAAGAGTATATTATTCTTTTAGATAAGCTATGAAAGTTGTCTCATTAAAAATCTTGTCAGGAAAGTTCAATGGGACAAAATCTCAGTCAAGAAAAGGAGAGTACAACGTGTATTTACTCACCCTTATTATAATATGACTAGAGATCTGTACTCTGATCGATTAAGTTTCCTGAAAAGTTGAACAATATGCTTTAGACATATTAAATCATCAATGAATTAATACACACAGTATTATTAGTCATGCTAGATAAGTTGATCATAACCATATTCATTAGATGTATATCAAGGTTCATGCATTGACAGGCTAACAAGATATCGACTTGTGACATCCACCGCATGAGAATTATCTTTATATAAATCTTTGTGAAGGTCATTATGTTGAAAGTCATGTATTATATCTTAAAACTTCATTTTTCTTATTTTCTTTTTATGTAAGTACTATTAGCTTTACACTTTTAGGTGTTCGGACTGCATGTCCAAAAGCCTCATGTTTTTAGTAAGTTCAATTTTGCCCGGATTTTGATTTTTTATTATGGCCAATCATTTTACATTGACATTCTTCCATGGATTATGATTCATCATCCCACTTTCGTTCACAATAGTGTGCATTATATTGTACTATAAATATATTGTTGACAACTATATATTTTCGAATCCATTTCTTTCTCCATAATGACAAAACTTATTTAGATTCTTCATTTTCAAAATTTCAAGTAGCTGAACCTCTTCTGAGATTTTACAATTAGTTATGTCTATATACTCTCCAATAGTATACGTCTCCTCAATGGGACCTATCTTTACTATTTGCTCTATTTTTTTTTTTTTGAGAATTTTTGTATTGAAATCATATGTCACCACACTTCAGGTGTACCATTAATTTACCAGATATGTAGCGATCGTAAAATTTTAAATCTCTCAAGACAATTTTCGTGTTTGAGAAATAAAATTTATTTAAGTTCATCGCGTCTCTACGACACTTTCTAAAAGTCACGAATTTAATCATTTTGGCCACATCAAAAGTTGTGCACGTTTACTTTATTTTTAGTATGACGATTGTGGAACATTTTTAAAACGAACCTTGTTATATTTTTAAATTTGGCAAATTTTAAATTTCAAGTCGTATGAAAACTGTTGCACGTAATTAGATTTATTTTAGTTCGCAATGATAAATCAAAATCTTACCTTATTTTAGCCAAAATCCCGACCCTTTAGTCCCAATTTTCTTAGCCCAAAGCTTGACATATTCCATCCCAAAACTTAGTCCATAACACCACCTAAAAGTTGGCCCAATTGCTGTACAAAACCCACCAAAAAAATTGACCCAAAAAGCCAAGGAAAAACCTATCCAAATCACTGCCTAAATTGTTCATTTCAATTTTATTTCAGCCATAACTATCCACCATTCCACCTTTATAAACCATCCCCCGTGAACTCACAAAACCACTCCATATCAACCCAAAAATTGCCCCATTATCCAATAACCAACTTCTCATTTTCTCTCCCATTTCCCATCTCATTTTGGCCCAAAATGCAACTCATTTCCCTCCATTTCTTCCAAATTTCAGTCTCCAAAAATAGGATCTCTCCTCATTTTCGACCAACACCCCTTCAATTCCATCTTGAAATCAGTCCCCATAAGTTCCAGAAACCTTACTCATTTTCTCTCCCTAAAACTTAGTCCATAAATTTCCTTTTCATCCTCTTTTTTCAGCCCAACTATACTAGTGTTTCCCCTTTCCTCACACTAGAACTCGGCCACCAAAAAAATCCAGCAACTCTCATTTGCTTCTCTCCAAATTTTGACCACTATATGTATTCCTCCTTCCCATATTTTAGCCCAAAAGAAATCCTAGATTCTTCCCAACTTCCTCTGTAAAAAAAATCGGCCCTTCTCACTCTCTTGTTTCCATGTATTTTTCCGGTCCTCAATACTCCTCTTTCTCTCCATAAGTTAGTCTATATATTCTCTCACTTTTTTCTTCTAAAACTCTATCTATCTCAGCCCTACCCCTTTTGATTACACTCACATTTTTCATAGATTCAAACTTTAATCTTGAACCTTCGTGCACGAGCCCTGCCTGTATCTTTTGTTCCAGAAGGATTTGGTTACAAAACACACCCTCGTCGACACAAATTCACAACAAAGAAAAAGAAAACATGCAACATTTTGGAAAGGCGAGATAAGAATTATTTCCGTCCACTACTTGAAGAGGAACTTACTTTTGATGTAGTGTTATACTATAATTTATGCTCATGAAATTATGATTTTAAATGAGAAAGGTATGTGCTACATATGTGACATGTTTTTGATTAGATGTTGCAATGCTTAGACATATACGATGATTTATTCTAGCATGATTTGTCATGTTTATGTTGGTGATTGCACGTAATCATTTAAAAGAAATGTGGTACAAATTACCAAGAATTTATAACACTTGGCATGTCGCGTATGTGATGTATATAATTTTTTTAATTACGCGTATAATTACTATGGACTATTTGAATGAAATGCTTACGCTCTTAAAAATAAATTTACTTTCCAGATTGAAAGGCTTGACAGCAGCTCAACCAGATTATAAGTTTGTGAGTATGAGTTATTCTGCTGTCGCTGAAAATTTTGAGTATATGCAGCTTGTTCAGGTGATGATATTTCAACAGTAGCTAAATGACACTCTGATGATTGATGGTTTGCCCACAAGTTGCACTTATTGGTAGGGTCATCTGAACCATATTGGTTGACTGAGAGTGTTTTAGTGTTTCTATCTACTTTGCCAATGAATCAATTTTTGCCAGTAGGAGCGAATTGATTTTCATCCCGTGCATTCCTGTTGCTTTCTTCTACAACCCTCTGGCCACATAACGAACTATTTACTCATCATCTCATACAAGTCGTGAAGGTCGCCGACGGATCTATTTTGAATAGAGCCATATGCTGTAGAATCTACTGAAAAAGACTGTTCAAAGCTAATTCAAAGTAGAAAGAATAATTCTGAGCTGCTAAAGGAAAGCCATGACTTGGACATTTTTGGAGTAGTTACTTAAATTTTTCCTATGCCTCATGAAAATTTTCCAAGTCAAATTGTTGAAAATTGGATATTTTATGCTTCAATCTGTTCACTTTGGTCAGAGGGAAGTATTTCACTGTAAATTTCTGGACCAAATCTGTCCAGATAGTGATGCTTCTAGACGGTAAAGAATCTAACCATTCTCTAGCTTTATCCTTTAGAGTGTGTGGGAAGAGTCTCATCTTAAGTATCTCTTCATTAACACCGTGATATTTGAAATTTCCACAGTATTCCATGAAGCAAGAAAGATGATAATAAGGATTTTCGTTTGCTCTTCTATAGAACGACAAATTGTTTGAGAACAGATTAATCATATCTGGTCTTAACTAAAAGTTCTCGAGTCCAAAATGTGGGTAAATTATGCTGGACCAATACTCAACAATTGGGGGTATCATATAATCACTCATAAGAATATCTAGTTTATTGACTTCAACTGGTCGAGCCACATGTACAATATTATTTATCATATCTGCAGGTGGTGGATCATGGATCTGGTTGTTATCGTCCATTGTGTCTCTTTGCTAATTTTTATTTTCTTGTTGTTCACATTATCGTTGGTGAAAACTCTATTTGATTTCTTGGTTGAAATCAAATAGATCTTTATCTTTTGCACGGCACATACACAATCGACACTTGACACTTTAGAAAATAGCTGAAATTCAACAGTTAAACAAAGAATTGAGAAGGAGAATAAAAATAACAATAAAATTATTTGTTAAAACTAAATTATCAATTAACATAGTAATAAATAAAAGTAGTCCCCGACAACGGGTCAAAAACTTGTTGTAGATTTTAATTCCGCAAGTGGACAGATCGGTTACAAGTAATAAAATAATATGAAGTGTGTCGAACTCACGAGGATTAGCTATCAATTAACTAATTAAGTATACTTCGAGTTTTAACAAGATAAAAACATAGATTCGTTTATAATTTCAATCCTAAAGTATTCTACTTGAGTGAATCTGAGTTATCACGCAATCAAAAGTAATTTAAAAACAAATTCGAGTTTTACTAGCACTAGGATTCGCGAATCCACCTACACGTTCATTAATCAATTATCTGTTAATCACGTTAGCTAATATTTACACTAGATTGAAAATTGGTGATCCAATAATAATTGAAAGCCCCTCTTGACAGTCAATCTATTCTATATCGATATCCAAAATTAACTATCTATACCTAAAGTTCGAACATAAAAATATGCAATTAAATCACAAGAACACCCTAAACAGATTTCATAAGGTATAATAGTAATCTTTATCTATTATTAGACACTATGTTATTCAATACCATGTGCTTATTTAGATTGAATCTGTCAATTTCAATAAAGATCATAAAACATTCTAATGGTGATCAAGCATTAAAACATAGAAAATGGAATAAAGAATAATCAACCTAGAAGCAATTAATTACGAAAATAGAAAAAACTTCTAACTAATTAAAAACGTGAGTTTCATCGTTCATACTAGCAATAAGTAATTTCGACAGACATGATTTTCTAAAATATTACAAGAGTTGAATTAATCATATTCCAGAGGAAAAATAAGAAAAAAGAAATACAACCCATAATTCCGGACAAAGAATCTTCAATGCATTCCTTAGATCTTCGATTCTTGTGATGTATTTTTTTCCCCAAAATTTGCTTCCCGTGATTTCTCTATTATCTGCCTTTTATATCTTTCGCAAAACGCATTGAAATGTGTTTTAAGTTGTTATTTTATCCTCAACTGAATAGATTCATGTTTCCATCAGGAAACAATTAAAATACTGCACGAAATAACCATGTGATCGCATGGTTCAATACCTTGCGCCCGCATGATATTGTCTAATTAAGTTCTAAAGGTGAAATTGGTGGCTTGCGATTACACTACTTCTTAACCATGTGGTCACATGGTTAATTGACTTCCAGTTCCTGAATTTCTCTCTTTGGTATTTGCATGAAAAACCGATCAATTCTCTTTATTTGTTCAATTGAATCACTTTTTCTTCTGTTTGCTTTCTTTTCGTTTGATCGACACTTGAATTTGATTATTTTTCTATAATGATAAAAGACAATACGCCATTATGCTGAAAACATGTCAGAGTACTCATAATTGTCCCTTTTATGTGCTCTGATCAGTACAAAATCGTACTTATCATTTGTCAAGTGTCTTTTACGCTATCTCTATGGAAACTCTCTCTTGTAGTTTGTTTCTTCGGGTTGTTTTCCAATTTCTTTGCACGCCTAATCCAAATCTGATTGGGCTGGAAATGTTGATGATCGGACATGTACCAGTGATCATGTTGGCCACAATCCCATTGTTTGGGTCTCACACAAACAGAGGTTTGTTGCTCAATCATCCACTGAAGTAGAGTGCGGCGTTGTGGCCTCCACAACTTGTGATGTTATTTGGATTCAGTCTTTACTACGTGAGCTTGGTAAAACATTGCCTCCTACACCCGTTACCTATTGTGACAATGTCTACACTATATACTTATACTCCAATCTGGTGTTTCATTCTTGAATGAAACATATCAAATTTGATATTCACTTTGTTCGTGATAAAGTTTAGAATGGTGACATTCGAGTATCTCATGTTCCCTTCTGGAATCATCTCGGTGATGCTTTTCGGTCCAAGATAGGTGTCACTGTTAGAACTACTATCTCGCAGGAGCATGTTAAGAATAATGTTGTAAAATAATTAGACTTCTAGTATAGAGTCAATTGTTATATTGTATAACTTTAATATATAAGCATTGTAGTAGTCTAGTTCGAATAAGTTCATAATTTGTATTCTTCTATATATATGACATTCAATGAATAAAATGAACTAAGTTTCTTCTAAACTGCTTCCAGTGTCTTAATTCCATCATAGACAACCCATATAAAAGGGGACCATACACAGGTAAGATTCATTCAGCAAAAAGAAACAAATACACAATCACCCTTGATATACCTATGTTTCTCTACTACAATCCATTTCTGACTCGAGCGTCGGAGGATCGTCATAAAAAACACTCTCGACAATTAACTCTGAGAGTAGGAAGATGTTCTAATCGAATGAATACTTTCTGAATTTCTACCTATCACCAAATGACTTCACAACACTTAATACATCAACAATCACAATTGCAACACCATATGTATTAAAATATAGAAAATAAGTTAGTTTTTGCAACGTGTTATTAATTACAAATTATTGAACAAAAACTATATACTACATATAGAGCTGGCAAATGGGCTGAGTTGGGCCAGTCCAACCCGTCAGAACAGGGCCACATATAAAATGTTAGGTTGTGTTTGCCCGTTGAGTAAATTATTTGTACTCGTGACATTTTGAAATAAAATTAATATATTGATTGATATATTTATTATGTTATTTTGAGCTTACATTTGTCCATAGGTCGATTTGATATTACAAATTGAGTATTTAAGTTGTTAAACACGGAAACATTCAATCTGTAATTCGATCTAAAATTGTCGTTCATGATCAGTAAATAAATATGGATAATTTATTTTGATAAGATCATCTCGATTTTATTAAATTCTATCTTTGATTTTGGTAATAAAATTGAGAATACATTTGGAATGTATTGAACGGGATCACGTGAAATTAATTTGTGTCATTGACCAGACAAATTTAATTTCACTTGACTATCGTACATGGGACCTTAATCCTGAGTGGATAATGGGCTTCGGTTACTAGCTTTAAGTTCTTTGAGGTGTCAATGAGTGAGATCAAATTCCTGATCAATATCTTGATACTTTAGGAATTAGAGTGAACTAATGAGGAACATATATTCGTAATATAGAATCCATCACCTTTAAGGTATGATCATGATCTCACTGGTTCTTCTAGTGTACAGTTTAATCTGATCTCAGTAGTTCGACATTGATTGTTGAATTCAATGATGTGATGTGATCAGATCGAACTGTTAGATAGAAGATGAGAGTTGAGAATTTGTGAATATTTGAATAAGGGCATTTTGGTTATTTTACTTATTCTGAATATTCGAGTTGATCGACGGGGGTAACATGTGGGATCGATAAGTCGGATAATATAATTATTGATTGTTGCTTTAGTAATTTTAATTAGACTAAGAGTGCAGTCTTGTTCTTTTAGTGGAATAGAACTTGATTAATAAATTATTATGATGTCACTGGTTCTTCTAGTGTACAGTTTAATCTGATCTCAGTAGTTCGACATTGATTGTTGAATTCAATGATGTGATGTGATCATATCGAACTGTCAGATAAAAGATGAGAGTTGAGAATTTTTGAATATTCAAATAAGGGCATTTTGGTCATTTTACTTATTTCGAATATTCGAGTTGATCGACGGGGGTAACATGTAGGATCGATAAGTTAGAGAATATAGTTATTGATTGTTGCTTCAGTAATTTCAATTAGACTAAGAGTGCAGTCTTGTTCTTTTAATGGAATAGAACTTGATTAATAAATTATTTTGTCTAATTAAGAGTTGACTGAGTTAAAATTAATTTATTAGAGCTTAGTTTAATTGGGTCCGACCAAGTCCCCTCAGTGGCTCCAATATATAGAGCTAAATAGGCTTATTACCTATTTTGGACTGTGCAGAAATGGACCTGGGTTATGGTACTAGGGTTGATAGGGTTTTGGAGTGTAAGTGGGTTATAAATAGTCTCATAAAACTGTTTTTCTAAACCTGATAAGTATATAGGCGGGACACGTATTAAAGTGTGAAGTGTATGTTTTCTCCTAACAAAAGAAAACACTAATCCTAGTATAATCTAGATCTAGAGAGGTGGCCACACACCGATATAGCTACTCTTGGAGAACACCGGGGAAGGTTTAAGGGTTTGGAGCTTTGGAAAATTCAAGAACGCCGTTGATAGGAATTTTGTAAAGCACACTACAAGGGTAATTCCTTCAACACTTATGTGTTGTAATTTTATTTAATCTTGTTGGATGCACGAAATAAATCAGATCTTGTAGAGAGATGTTTGATCATCACAGAAAATTAATTTTTGTGATGTCTGGATCCCGGTATCCAACAAATGGTATCAGAGCCAAGGTTTTAATTTTATTCCGTGTATTTAGGATTGAATAAAATTGTATTTTAATGCATGTGTTAATTTGGAGCGGTGTTAGGATTTATGTGATTTATTGTTGTTATTAGATTGAATGATTTTTAATTGTGTTTTGCACAATTTATGGCCTTAGAATTTTTGGTGAAAAATTGTATTGTGTTTTATCGAGTCTTGTAACAAAGGGGGTGGATTATGACTCTATGTTTCCCCTTTGATTTTAATTTACTGCAATATTGTATTAGAAATTAATTTTTAATTATATTGTTGTACGGATTAAAATATGAGGATCGATTTCACTACTGCACGATGATTGAAGATCATCTACTACAATTTACTGAGGAGGACCGGACTTCATATTTTTCATTTCTTGGAGGACCTGTGTTGCAAATATCTATTTTCGCTATTGTTGTGCGATATATTGTGCGATATATATCCCGCAAGTGGACGGATCGTGGACAAGTAATATAGTGATGAAATAAAGTGTCGAACCCACGAGGACTAGATAATAAATTACCAATTAATTTCACAACTCAAATTTTTACAATGGAAATTAACACAGATTCAATCCTTGATTCTTAAGATTCTAAACTAATTAACTATTTTGATTAAATTGAAATTCACAATTAAAAAGCAACTTTGAAATCTGAGAACGAATTAAAGTTTAACAAAAACTAGGATTCTCGAATCCACCGACACGTTCTACTCAATTATCTGTTAATCACTTTTTAGCTTTTAATTACCTTGGACTGAAAATCGGCGTTCCTAAATTAATCAAAAGCCTCTCTCGATGGTCAATCAAATCTATATGTTATGCGAACTTCATTATCTCTAATTAAGCTTCGAGCATAAACACATGCATTAAAATCTCAAGATCGCCTAAATGGATTTCATAAGGCATAATAGTAATCTCTATCTATTATTGGACCCTATGTTATTCAATACCACGTGCTTAATCTATATTGAATCTTTCGACTTCAATACAGATCACAATATATTCTAATGGTGCGCAAGCATTAAAATAATATAGAAACTGAATAAAGAATAATCAATCCACGGCAATTAATTACTAAAAAGGGAAAAACTGATTAATTAATCAAAACGTGAGGTTTCATCGTTCATCCTAGATAAAGAAATTAGCCGGACATGATTTCTTCAATTAAAGGAAGAATTGAATTCATCATGGTCCGGAGAAAGGAAAACAAAAAGTAAAATAAAACCCGTAATCCTCGGCTTGATGATCTTCGATTTCGCCTTGATCTTCGTTTTTGCCTTGTATCTTGTTCCTCTCAAATTCGTCTCCCGCGAAAAATCTATCTTCTACCTTTTATAGTGCTCTCCCAGACCTCCAAACGTGTGTTTGGTTGTTGAGGTTAATTGGACTGGTAGAATTCTATCTGAATCAGGTTTCTGCAACAATTCTGTCACGATTGGCTGTGCGATCGCAAGGTTATATGACCTGCGATCGCATGGTTGCTCATTTTCACGTTCTGTTATTTTTTTCAGTATTTTGCGATCGCACAAGGATCCTACCATGCGATCGCATGGTAATTTCTTGTACTGAATTTGAATTTCCCGCCTATGTATTTGCACATCAAGTCCCTGAAGTTCCATTTCTTTAGCAATTAGGTCCCCTTGTCCTCATTTTGCTCTCTTTTCATCCCATTTATACTTGACTTTGATTATTTCCTAAATTGATAAGAAAACATATGCAATTAAACTGTAAACAACCAAAAGAACTTATAATAATCCATTTTTGTGAGATAAGATAAGTACAAAATCGTACTTATCAGCTATTTCGTGAATCTGCTCGACCCTCCCTCGCATGGCATCGCCTGTGGATGTTGTCCCCGTGTTCAACAACCACTGGCAGTTCCTCTATAGGCCGGGTCACGCGAAAAATTAGGCTGGAACTAAAGTTTGGGCTGGCTTCTGGATCCGAATGCGTGGGCTGTTGATTTAGTTTGGGCCGAATTCAAAATGTCTGAATTGGAATTAAATTAAATCTTTTGAAGAATTGGGCTCTAGAATTTCAAGACATGGGCTAGATACTTGCAAATGGAAATTGAAGAATTGGGCCGGCTTGTGGCTTAATTGGACCTTTAATTTATTTGTAATTTTGTGTCTAGGTTTGGGCCATAAATTTTTTCTATTTAATTTTATTATCGCTTTATTGCTTTAATTTAATTGTGATTAAATGTCATTCATATAACATGCCATATAGATCACATTACACCGCTCTAGGTACTATTCTGTCATGCATTGTATATAATATTAATTTTGTTTTCTAATTTTATTAGATTAGAAAGATTAAATATTTTAATTAATAATTGGACCTTTTTTTTAAGAGTTAAAATTGGTTAGAAATTATTAATTGAAAAACTCAAATAGTATAAAAATATTAAGTGGGTGAGGGTGCACTGTTTATGTGAACCCACGGCCTCCCTTGTTAGCCCATTAGTAAGAATAGGTGTATGCCTTGTCCTAATTTTATTGGCCTCCCTATAGGAAGACTGCACTGTTTCGATTACTAGATTGAGCCCAATTGGGTGATAATTTTTTAGTGTTAATTAATTGCAATTGCCCCATAGGTAACGTAATTAATTTAAAACTTAAAATTATCAAATATAGGGATTGCACACTTAAATCAAAAACATTGTGGGGACTTCCTATAGAATATCCAAACGGTGTTATTGATGGCCTAAATACAGCGATACTAAATTAATATTGCGTGAGATGCTAGATGTATTGAATTTAGTGGATGTGTTTAAGGTTTTGGAGTTTTAGGTATTCGCCATATAGAAATAGTTCTTGGGTCTACTCGTGCATTTTATGCATCATATATGAAATCATTATTTTGTGTGTATCTCATTTCAATTTTTAATTTTATTTCAGAAAAATGTCGGGCAATTCACTGTCTATGATTTTGACCAAAAACCAACTAGTATAAGATAATTATATTGACTGGAAATGTAATTTGATGATTGTCCTCACTACTGAGAAGCATAAGTTCGTGTTAACTGAACCTTGTCCTGATGAACTTACCGTGCAGTCCACGGCTGCTCAGAAGGCTACATATGAGAAGTGGATCCAATCTGATGAGATGGCCCCCTGCTACATTTTGGGATCTATCTCAAATGTGTTGCAGCAGAAACATCAGAGTATGGAGACTGCTACTCAGATTATGGACAGTCTTCAGGAAATGTTTGAACATCAGGGACGCCAGGCCCGTCAGGCTGCCATTAGGGTTATAATGAATACGCGCATGAAACCAAGCACGCACGTGAGAGATCATATGCTTGCATTGATTGCTCAGTTTAACGTGGCTGAGGTTTTATGGGCTAAAATCAAATCGGAGACTCAGGTTGACATGGCTTTAGAGACTTTCCCTGAGATGTTCTCTCAGTTCAAAGTTAATTATAACATGAACAAGCTGAACATGTCCTTGACCGAGCTGATGAAGGAGCTCCAAAATGTTGAAACTGTTCTTAAGATCAAAAGTGGTGATGCCTTTGTTTTTTTTCCTGCTGGATCATCCTCTTCCAAGCCGAAAGGCAAATGAGGCAATAAGAGGAAGAAATCTAACTAGAAAATCCCACAGCAACAGGTTAAAAAGGCAAAGTCAGATGGTAAGCCTAAAGGAAAGTGTTTTCATTGCGGACAGAAGGGTCATTGGAAGAGGAACTGCCATGAATACCTAACTTCTAAAAGGCCAGGTAATGGTGAGTTATCTTTTATTGAGTCATGTTTGATGGTTGATTCTACTGATTCCTGGATTGTAGATTTTGGAGCCACTAATCATGTTTGCAATTCTTTGCAGGGGTTCTAGGTAACCAGAGAACTCAATAAAGGGAAAATGACTCTCAAAGTTGGCATAGGAGCAGTGGTGTCTGCAAGAGCTATTGGAAATGTTTTTATTTATTTTAGAAATAAAAGACATTTTGTTTTAAAGAATGGCTTATTTGCACAAATGGTCCCTGACTTTTGCACTTACTGCGGGTTGAGGACTTATCTTTTTATTTTTGCCAGTTTAGCCCATATTTCAAATATTTTTGGCGTCAATGGTCCTTTTCATGAATTTTCATCCAAATCACCGTGAAATTTGATGGTAGAAATTTTTTTTATTTAAAAAGGGCTTATTTGCACAAATGGTCCTGACTTTTGTAAAGGAAAATTTGTAGCAAAAGTCCCTAATCTTTCAAAAAGTGTTGAAAAGTCCCATAACATTTTAATCCTAACACATATGACCCCAATTTTTTTTGACAATTTTACCCCTAACTTAAATAAATTAAAAATAACTCATAAACCTTTTTAAAAATACAAATAAATCCTAAATCTTTTTATTTTTTTTTACAGATTTACACTTAAAATAATAAAAAGTGTGTCATTAAGTCCCAAAATTTTTAATTTTGTTCACCAAAATGACATTTAAAATGTGTTTGATTAAAATCAGATTTTTTTAGTAAAAGTTGTTGAAATGTGTGGTTAAAAAGTTGTGGGACCATAAAATGTGTTGTTAAAATTAATTATTGACTTTGACTTTAGCTTTTTAGCAAAATCAAAATTGAAAACAAATGGGCTCTTAGAGTCTCTACAGATTTTATCCAGTTGTCCATTAATTAACAAAAAAATTATACCCATGATCAAAATTTGACCAATTTAAAATTTTAATTTATTTTTCATATCAATTACTAGAGGTTGCAAGATGGGCCAGCTCAGTGGGCTAGCCCAAATAGCCCGGTCTCTGGGCTGGGCTAGTCCAATAAAAATTGATCAAGTAAAAATTAGATCAATTTAGCTCGGTACAACTAGCCAACCAGACTGGCTTGATAAATTTTTTTTGCCCAAGTCTCTACCCCACACTTCAAACACTTCAAAAATTGATCAAATAAAAACTAGGCGAGCTTTTATTTTGTTTTGTTTTTTTTTACAAAATTATAAGTAATTATTTTAAAAAAATAAGTTAAAAATGTAAGTTGGGCTGGTCCATTGGCCCTGTGGCCCAAAATCGAGATAGGTTGGCCCAGCAAATACCAGCCCATGTAAAATTGGATCAGGATTAGCCCAATTTAATCTTTTATGTGGCCCGTCTAATTTCGGGTTGGGCCAGTCCATCTAGACCATTTCCAGCTCTACCAATTACTAAATAATAATTTTAAAAAAATTCTTCACAATCTTCAACCCACCACCACCTTTTTTTTTAAATTGGTATGAAAAATAAATTAAAATTTTAAATTGGTCAAATTTTGATCATGGGTATAATTTTTTTGTTAATTAATGGACCACTGGACAAAATTCGTAGAGACTCTAAGAGCCCGTTTGTTTTCAATTTTAATTTTGCTAAAAAACTAAAGTCAAAGTCAACAATTAATTTTAACCACACATTTTATGGTCCCACAACTTTTCAACCACACATTTTAACAACTTTTACTAAAAAAATTTGATTTTAATCAAACACATTTTAAATGTCATTTTGGTGAACAAAATTAAAAATTTTGGGACTTGATGACATACTTTTTATTATTTTAAGTGTAAATCTGCAAAAATAAAAATAAAAAGATTTAGGATTTATTTGTATTTTTGAAAAGGTTTATAAGTTGTTTTTAATTTATTTAGGTTAGGAGTAAAATTGTCAAAAAAATTTGGGGTCATATGTATTAGGATTAAAAAGTTATGGGACTTTTCAACACTTTCTGAAAGATTAGGGACTTTTGCTGCAAATTTTTGTTTACAAAATTCAGGGACCATTTGTACAAATAAGCCCTTTTTAAATTAAAAAATTTTTACCGTCAAATTTCACGGTGATTTGGATGGAAATTTATGAAAAGGACCATTGACGCCAAAAATATTTGAAATAAGGGCTAAACTGCCAAAAATAAAAAGATAGGTCCTCAACCCGCAGTAAGTGCAAAAGTCAGGGACCATTTGTGCAAATAAGCCTTAAAGAATTGTTATTATGTTTTGGATATTACCCTAAATTTGATTTCGGTTGTTTTGTTAATTAAACAAGGATATTTTGTCCTGTTTTCACCTTTTTCGGTGGATATTACTCTAAATAAAGCTCTTATCTGTAGGGGATATTTGAATGATGATTTATATGCTTTAAAACCTCTTGATAGCTCATTTCACCACACTGAATCTAATAAACGCATTAAACTGTCTCCTACTAATGAGACTTACTTGTGTATCTGAGACTTATCCATATTAACCTTAATAGGATCCAAAGATTTGTGAGGGATGGTCCTTTAAGTGACTTAAAGATGGAGTCCCTACCGGTTTGCAAATCCTATTTGGAAGGAAAAATGATCAAGAGGTCCTTTACATCAAAAGGACATAGGGCAAAAGAAGTTTTGGAATTAGTACACTATGATGTATGTGGGCCAATTAGTGTCCAACCTAGAGGTGGGTATGAGTACTTCATCACTTTTACTGGTGACTACTCAAGATATGGTTATATTTACTTAATGGCTCGCAAGTTTGAAGCTTTTGAAAAGTTCAAAGAATTCAGAACTGAAGCGGAGAAGTAAATAGGTAAGAGCATTAAAATACTTCGATCAGATCGAGGTGGAGATTATCTATCCCACGACTTTAGAACATAGTTGTCAAATAATGGGATTTTATCCCAATTGAGTGCACCAGGAAATTCCCCAACAGAATGGTGTCTCAGAAAGGAGAAACAGGACATTGTTGGACATGGTCAGATCAATGCTTGGCTTCTCAACACTTACTACATCCTTTTGGGGATATGCAATACAAACTGCAATATACTTGTTGAATGTAGTTCCATCTAAGTCTGTCCCTAAGACACCCCTGGAATATATATTTTGAGATTTTTAAATAGATTAATTTATAAAATTGGGACTCTCATGAATTAGTCAATAGATAAACGTCAATTTTCTTTCAAAATAATAATGTTTTTTTGTTAATTGTAAACTATTTGTAGACATTTTTTTTAAAATACAAATATTAAAAGCATGCTAGTCTTATTTCTTTGAGATATAAGCATGTTTGGCTTAAATTAAAAAAAATGTACTTATAAGTAAATTTTAAAAAAATAATTTACTTGTCAAACCAAATATATTTTGGATTGAAACTTAAATTAAACTAAATTTTAATTAAATCTAAATAATTTTATGTTGGAGTTTTAGATTTTTGGACTAACGTTTATTGGAGAATTGAGCTTAGATAATTTTAGATTGATATTATTTGGATTATGTACTGGGGCTATTCACAAAATGAGTGATTAGTGTTAAGGAGAAAAAAAATCAAAATTTAGTCGACCCGATTTTATTTGGGACAGGACCAACCCAACCCAAAATTCAGGTTATTCGACCGATTTTGCCACCTCTAACTACATAACATATGACAATGAAAAAACATCGTCGTAGAAGTGTAAAATTGGTATTTTAATCATGCACTACGTAAAAGATACAAAATATAAATGACAATTTAGAAATTTCGATATGCTAAATTATGTTGTGCTGCACAGAAAGTTTGGATCATTATCTGTTAGTGCGCAATCCCATGATATTAAAAAAAATTGTACTTATAGTAACCTTGTACAACAAATTTTATGTATTAAAATATAAAATATTGTTATAAATTAAAATTTTGATAAATTACCAAGTGGATTAATCTTCTTGTGACTGCGTAGTTGTAGAATCCTCTAATTAACAATTCGGGTGTTGAAGATGAGGAGTCATGTAGTTTTAATCTTGGACTTCGAGATTTGTTAGAAACTTGATTTACTTGAATCTTAGAGGTTTGTATTTGATTTGTGAATAAGATTATCTTCTAGGACTTGATTTGAAGTTAATTTTATTCAAAGAAGATTTTGATCTTGTTGAGATTTCACGGACATTGGATTGTCTCCTGGTTTGATTTTTTTCCTGGACTTTGACTTATCATTTTTATTGGACTCAATGCCCTGTTTATAGAAAATTCTTGTAATTAACTACTCAATTTAGTATATTTAATTTAATTTTAATTGCAATATATATATGGCTTTGAAAGTGGGGTGGGCTTTTCAAAGTAGGATGGGCCTCCTACAGATAATTGGACTTTATTAGACTTGATTGGACTATACGTATTTTTATAGTCCAAAACCTGTATTATTTTATTAATTTTTTTAGATTTTTTTATGTGTACAAGTGCCCTCTCAAATTTTATCCATTTATTATGAAAAAAGAAGAAGATAAATCTTGATAATTTGAAGTTTTGTTTAGAGTTTAATTTACACTTAGACTCTTTTTAATATTTATCCTTTCATGTTTAAATAGAATTTAAGTTATAAACAAAGGAGGAATTTGAATGAGATTTTATAGTTGAGTTTCAATGAAATTGTACTCATTAAAAACCATGGTATTGAAAATTATTTATATACTAATGAATATGCTATTGAAAACATGTGAGGGAGAATCATTAAAATTGACCTCTCATAGTCTCATGAATTTTTGGTAAATTTTGTCTTTAAATGAGAAAGTAAGAGAGAGAAAAGACTATCATATTTATTTATATTGTATATTTTTTACTGTGCAGTAATCAAACTATGAAAGTTTTAGGGTGCGTTCTCTTTGCTTTTTTCAAGCTGTTTTTAGTTTTCAATTTTGTAAAACACCCAAAACTTGTTTGCTTTGATATTTTTGAAAATACATTTTGAAAACAACCTTAATTTTATAACATAAAATTGAAAACGACTTTTTATTGTTTTGAGTGTTTTCAATTAAAAAAACTCAAAACACTGAAAATGCGCTACTGTTTCTTCTTTCCCAATTGCAAAATTAAAAAGCCATTCTTCAGTTACCATCATCTCCAACAAAGTAAGGTGTTTGTAAAATCAAATCAACCTCCTTTGTAATGGCACCCATGGAGAACAAAGTACGACGTCAGTAAACAAGAAGCTCTGGTGCTCACTTTCAACATCTACTCCAGCCTTTCAACGTCTCTCATAGATCTTCGATGGGAAGCTCCAGCTTTCACTCTCTTTAAATCTAGGTATTTGTATGTGTGGCTGATCTTTAATTGCTAGGATTTTGTTGTTTTTTTGTGTTTTTTGTATTAATTGGTGGAAATGGCTTTGTGGGTTGTTCGATTTTTTTGACAACTCCATATTCGTGTATGGTACTGAGATTAATAATGTTGGAGATTTGATAAGTAGATATGTGAAATTAATGTCTCCATTTTCCTTTTTCTCACGATCATGGGCAGCAGGGTAGGAGTGAGGATTTGATAAGCAGATAAATTATCCAATTCTATTTAGATATATTATCCAATTTTATTTAGATATATTATCCAATTCTGTTATAATTTTATATATCATATTTCAATTGAGGAGAGGAGGAAACAATGGCTTATATGAGACTAGAATTACCACATTTGCAAAGAGAGATGGATACCTCATCACCAACACATTCCATGGTTATAGATATGTTCTTTAAATGTAGTTTATAGTATGGATACCTCATCACCAACACAAAGACATGAGCTTTGTTCATGTACTTAAAATGATTATTTGGAAAGTTCTAAACTGTGAATACTATAAATTGCACATATTCTCTCTTTATACATGATATAAATGTGTTCAGTGTGTCATTTTCCTCTAACTTGCTGCTTCAAGAGGGAACTTTATGTAATGTGGAATTACAGAGTAAAATCTGTTGAGAATCCTTGTCAACATATTAAAAACAAAAAATTATCTGGGAGACATTATTATCTAAATTGAAATATAACCTGTAATATCATTTTTCACCGATTTGCTGCTTCAACTTGTTAGATGCTGTGGAAGTGAACAGAAGAAGAACCAAGAAAACAAAAAGATGCCCAATGTTTCATTGATGCTCCACGTTCATTTTTTCAAGCAAATTTAAGGGGCAGAGAAAATTTTAGGATATGAAGATTGCTGGACTAATATAATGTTGCTAATTATAGAAACTTGGATATAGTTGCATTTGATTGTTGGACCACCTAAGCACCATTTTTGTAGGATATGAAAATTGATTGACCACCTAAGCATCAATTGAATATGCTTTTATATAAGTAATGCAATGCTTTTATATGTTGCATCTCTAATGTCTCATCACTACAGGGAAATCAAATAAATATGGCTCAATTTTTGTATTGCTCATCCCACTTTGTTCAACTTGACTTATATACAAAACTATTTTGTTTAAGTTGTTAATATTTGTTACTTATCTTCAATATAAAACATGGGTGGTCACAGAGGTAAGACTAGAGAACCAATGTCATGGTCTGATGAGAATGAAAACACTTTTATTGGGATACTTTATGACAATGTGAAATCAAGAAAATTACAATGTTCTACTTTCACGAAAGACAAATGGGGCAAGATCAATACAAACATGATTGTTGTAACAAAATCGGATTATGGGATAGAGAAATTGAAGGATAAGTGGAACCGTTTACGTAAGATCAATCGCTTGTTCTTAGAACTTTTAGGGCATACAGGTGTTACATGGGATCTAAATACCAACCAAGTTATTGCTGCAGAGGAAGTTTGGCAACATTTTTATACGGTACGTATTGAATAAGAATATTAATCACCATTATTTATTTCAGATATCATTTTTTTGAGTGCTGAAAAATGTGTTAATGTTGCTTAATTTTACTATTGTAGATAAATAAGACTGAGTACAAAATATTTAGAAATGAAGGATGTACGCATTATGAACTTCTTGGAGAGATATTTGGCGGGACTACAACTATTGGTGGTTTAGGGCCTTAGGCAATGCTTCCACTACGCTTCCGCCAACCTCAGAGGAAGAAAGACAGCTATAAGATGATTTTTTGAGTAGGGGAGTGCATGTACATGTGAACAATGATGATGATAATGAAGTTACAAATACTCGTCGTTGCGATAATGGTACATCTAATGAACCCCGACGTAAAGAACCCAAGATCAATAAAAGTGGAAAACTTAAGGCATGTATGGCGCAGTGGTCATCAACAATTAGTATGAGGAACGATGAAACTGAACTTAGGACGCTTTACCTAAAAGAGAAGCTTGCACGCATCCAAGGAAAATCATCTAATCAATCAGAGAATAGTGAAGCCACTAGTTCGGATCTCTATTCCAATATGGTGTGCCTGAACATCCTAAACAACATGGAAGGAGTTTCTAATGAGGTTTATATGAAAGCTTTTAAGGATCCAGATTTCAGGATGTCATTTGTGATGATGCCAGAAATTAGGAGAGGACCTATCTTGAAACTTCTTTGATTTGCTTGATAGTTATGTCAAATTTCGTATTTTAAACTTCTAACGTAGGACTGTTTTGTTTTCATATGTTGATGTGACCATTTGTAATTCTCGAGACTTGCTTGCTTGTTTTTTTAATCTATGTGTTGGAATTTGAAAATGGTTGTACCTTTTCATATTATATTAGTATGAGTATTAATTTTATTGATTATTATGAATATATTTGAGCAGAGGGATGTCTGATAAATCAGTTTCGGTTCATTATTTGAGTGATGATGATTCGGCAGACGAAGATTCGAGTGACGATGATTTTTTATTGGCAGATGATTTCAATGCGAATTTTGGAGATATATTGATGCTTAGTTATCTTGTTGCCACCGAAAGAAGTACTATAGACAGGACACCTTGTAGAACATCATTGGTTACTGGAAAGATGTACATACTTGAAATTTTGAATGGACATCCAACCGTGTGTCATACCATTTTTCGTATGCAGAAACATGTTTTTATGAATTTTTGTGATACTTTGAAAGAGAAGGGGTTGTTGACAGATGGAAAAAAAAGTGAGCGTTGAGGAGGATGTTGCTATGTTTCTGATGATTATATGGCACACTACACGATATTGTGTTATTGGTGATAGATTTCAGCATTCCAACAATACAATATCAAAATGGTTCAAGCGAGTTTTACGGACTATTTGTTTTTTGGGCACAGAGATAAACCGCCCTACAAATCGAGATGTTGTACACGAGTGCTTGTTGAACAAATATCCTTACTTTAATGATTGTCTAGGTGCAATAGATGGTACACATATATCAGCTTGGGCACCTGCATCGAGACAAACATCTTTTCATGGAAGAAAAACTAATATTACACAAAATGTGATGTTGACATGTGATTTTGATATGAAATTCATATTTGTGTATGCTGGATGGGAAGGTACTGCTAATGATTCACGAGTATTCATTAACGCAGTCACAAGAACATCAAACAACTCTCCAATGCCACGGGGATGTATATTCTAATACTTCAAAAGGTTTGTCAATTATTTTCATATCATTACAGTCGTAAATTATAGATATTGTGCAAATCAATTTTACCTTGTGGATTCTAGCTATCCAAACATGCCTGAATTTCTTGCTCCTTATCGAGGTCGAAGATATCATTTGCGTGATTATATTGGACGTGGAAGACCGCGTGGAAAAAAAAAGTTGTTCAACTATAGACACTCCTCATATCGGAACATTATTGAACGTTGCATTGGAGTGTTAAAGACAAGATTTCATATTTTGAAATTAATTACCAATTATCCACTTAGTAGGCAAAGACAAATTCCTACTGCATGTTGTACAATACATAACTTCATTCGCCAAGAACACACTTTAGATAGTCTTTTCGCTCAATATTCATCAGAGAATATGGTATTTGAAGATGTGCCAGAGTCAAGTGAAGATTATGAAGTCATACAATTTGATGCTAGTCAAACAGCTCAAATGAGACAAGTCAGAGATCAAATTGCTACACTAATGTAGAATGACTACTCAATGACTCATACATGATTATATAGATTTATTGTATTGTTTTAATTTACCAAATGTGTTATTTTTGTTATCAATATGTAAGCCTGTAATCTTAATCATCTTTCTATTCAATTGTTTCATGCAATGTTATCACACAATCGCAATATGTAATTCTCAATCCGCGTCACATCATTAATTATAATATTTTATGTCTTATTTTTGGACAAGTCAATTTACTATTATTATTTGTTAGTATTTAATTTTTGTAACAGAAAAAAATTGTAAAAATCTCCAACTATAAAATGTATATATTACTTGATAATAAATTAACATCAAATTATTTTATTTTACTAAATAATTAAATTTATTGAATAAAATGTCATAAGATAATTTTTTAAAATTCCAAAGAAAACACGCTTTCTAGTTTTCTGTTTCGAGAAATAGTTTTTCAAAATGACAAACCAAATGCATTTTCAACAAACTTAAAATAGACTCTCAAAACAGAAAACTCAAAATGAATTCAAAACTCAAAACTCAAAACTAAAACACGAAGAGAACGCACCCTTAGATTTTGATTTTGAATTTGGATTCGACGTTCAAGTATGATGATTTTTTACTTTTATTTTCTCCAATACATATTTATTACACACACATGTATATATGCACGTGCTAGTGTCAGGGTGTACTATTTTTGTTTGATTGTTTTTTATTTATTATTATACACACACTTGTGTGTGTATATATATAAAATTATGTATATAGTACATGTACGTGTATATGTTTTGTGGTGTGTGTAATGAATACGTATGTGTATTAAGTATTAATAGGTGTGTCAGTGCGTGTAGTGAGTTATGTATGTTAATGTAAGCACATGTTTAGTGGTGTTTAAATTATTAGTATATCGCTTCTTTGCAGTGAAATCCAATTGTATGCTATATTATAATGATGGATTGATGTTGTGAGCATATTTTAGAGATGATCAATTGAAAGAGATTGATTGATGAGTCCGTAAGAAGATTTTGGAGATGATCGGTTGAGGGAGATGAATTGAAGCAGTTAGCACATTTTAGAAGAGATGATGTTATGATGGGAGAAATTGAAGACGTAGTAATACATGAATTTTTAAGTAATTTTTTTTTTCTTAGTGGATAAAACTTCATACGATCTTGATAATTTCAGTTTGTCAAACTGGTTAAGCATACTTTATATATATTTCATAGGACTCACAACATACAAACCACTTTTTATCCACACATTCACCCACAACTTATAATATAAGCATTTAAAAATAATTTCAGTACCACCAAACATACACTTAATGTGCTTATACATTTTCATTCTATTTTATTATTATTTTTATTGACTTTGCTTGTTTATTCAAAATTTTCACTTTTAACAAAAAATTGTTATCTTCAAGAAAATTTGAGAAATCTTTTGAAAAGTTCAAACTTTTGTTTTCTTTGTTTGTTTGCTTTTGTTTTGTTTTTTTTTTTTTTTTTGAAGACGCGAAAATTGAGGTTCAGAATGTATCTTTATTATTTATTCTCCAAATAACTAATCATTCCACGACAAGGGCTTGGAAGACCTGAAAATTGAGATCCAAAATATACATCTTTAGATATATTTCTTGAAAAACTCACCCTTCCGTCTTAGAAGCTTAGAAGATCTGGAAATTGAAGTCCAGGACGTATCTAAATTTCCAGAACTTATCTAGTAAATATTTCCTAAAAAACTCACCCTTCCAAGATGAATGCTTAGAATACTGGAAAAATAAGTCATAGAACGTATCTATTTAAATATTTTTCAGAAAACTCACCCTTCTAGAATGGAGGTTTGGAAGACCTAGAAATTGAGGTCCAGAACGTATCTTTTTATATATTCTTCAAAAAACTCACTATTCTAGGATAGAGGTTTGGAAGACTTAGAAATCAAGGTCTAGAATGTATATATTTAGACATTCCCTGGAAAACTCACCCTCCTTGGATGGAGGCTTGGAACATTTATGGCCCTAGACAAAGGACTTTAACAGACTCATAAATTTTATGTCTAGAATCACTTTAAATTATGTACTTTTTATTTCTTTTTTACTTTAAAACATTGTTTCTTTAACTATTTTGCTATTATTTTATTTTATATTCTCTTTTAGTGATTTTTTTCTTGTTTGTTTGTTTGTTTGTTTGTTTTGCAGAAATTACACAATCAAATCTTAAAGATAGAATTTGAAATTACCTAAAATTACTGAGTTTAATGTTATGACATAGAAGGACAAAGTCATTTGCTTTTCCAAGACTATTGTCAAGTATTAGAGCCAAACCAACGTCACAAGAGAACTCAAGCTTACTATACACAAGCCGATGACATATCATTTCATTCTATATGTTCTTTTAAAAGAGTTGCACAAACATATTCTTAGTGAACGCCAGAGGAATTTGGATGCTATCAAACATCATTCTTTATGTCCCCATCTACATCATTCTTAGGACATGACAATTATCTCGTTAGCGATTATTTTTTAGAGGATTAATAAGAAAGAAATGAGATGGGAAAGTGCACTCAGTAGCCGCAGAGGGAGTGGTCCATTTGGATCCATAAACTCTTTATCAAAAAGAGTCTTCATGAGTTAGTTGCTACACTTTACTCAGCTACGAAGGATTATCCTCATCCCAATTCTATCTACAAAGCTTTTTGAGAAGTTTGGTGCCCGAACACCAATACTTTTATAACCACAAATGGAGAAATCAATATTTCTCCTGGGATATTCAATAAATTACTAGACTCTCTATCAGGGATGATTATTATAATGAGATAGTTCCAAGCCTTTCACAACTGGTGAATTTGCTCTCCAAATCTTGTATATATCTATTTAAGGCATACTCACTAATAGTTGATAAGAAGAAAAGTGATTGAATTTTCCATGTTGATTGGATTGAATTTTGATTTCCAGAAGATGATTGTATTCTATACTTGAAAGAGTAAGACTTTCAAGAAAAATATGGAATCGAATCCACGTAAAGAGGATCAATGAGTAATAAATGACAGGATACGGGACCCATTGTTGTGGACAAGCCAAAAGATATTTTGCTCAGGGACATGATTCATGGAAACTCTTCTTTATCTTTTGATGAGGAAGAAAAGTTAGAAATAATGGCTTATCTTTTTCTTTGGCTTTGTCATTTCATTTTTCCTTCTAGAGACTAACATTTCAAAGTCAGAACTTTTAAAACAATTTCTAGGATGGCTACTAAATCAACTTACAGTTTAGTTCCTTCTATTTTGGCTAGTATTTATAGAAGACTTACAGAGACATCAAATTGCATGGTAGTTCATGACATTGGATTGATTAAATATGAATTTTATGGACATTTTCTGTATGTTGGGCTGCAACCTATATCGTCCAAGGAATTTATAGCAACATTGACAAAAACATTGGTCGCTCAATTATCCGAAGATATGCCAGAACTTCATATAATTTCCAACCTTGGGAAGTCGACATATTTGATTGTTGAGAACTTATTCGTGGAATGATGGATCTTAATATTTTTTGCTGGAATTCCATTCATCTACCTCCTCATTGCAGTATACACACGGATAATGGTGATGTCTACAGAGACTTTAGAGTTCATGACTATTATTTGATCTGGATTTATTTCTTATAATCGATGATCTTGTTTATACATTCTTGAAGTATATGACCCTCATAGATTTGCAAGGTAACAAGGCTTTAAGCAAAAACTTCTAGGCTCACCAAAAAATTTTGAATATGAAATTAATCCAACCACTCTTTACCATGCTAGGTTATCTTTGACACAAGTAGAAGTGGATGTTCATTCCATATTCCAGGACATAACAATGATATAAAACTTCAAGTGGATTCAACATACCTGGACTGGTAGAATAATTAAGTACTTTCAAGAATGAACAAGATTCAAGTGACAGAGTTATTATCCAGTGAGGATACAAACTTTGTACACGAACAACCTGCACATATACCAAAGTATATGAAAAAAAGACAAGGCCAAAGAGCTTGATCTCTACCGTGAAGCTTCCCAAACAAATTTTTAGAAAATAGTATTGGATGTTCCAAATGAAAGAGGTATTAAGAGGATTAAATTCACGTTTTCTTCAACAAACCATGTTTCGTATACAAAGCTAGTAGAGAAGACACCTGAGACTACTTTGGTTTCGAAAGACAGTAGTTCCGGAGATCAAGCATCTCAGGCACCTGAAACAACTCTAACTTCAGAAGACAGTATTTTTGGAGATCAGGTATGAATTTTTTTCATTGAAATTTATCTTTTCTACCAATTATTCGATGTATCAAACTTTAACTTCAGGCTACCCTTTCTTTAATATGCCATCGAAGGCGGTCGATATGACTGAGAAAGTCTTAAGCTATTTAAAGCCACTAGGAAGCATGTGCTCTAACTTCTAGAATGGACTTGAGCATCTCGGATATATTTTTAGATGACGAACATTTAGACATGTCACCTCTAATGTAGAATGTAGTATATATCTATTTTTTATTATTTTACTTAATTGTTTGATACATCGGTGCATACTTTTTTTCATTTTTTTTACTTCATTGGATTTCCAAAAGTTCTGAAGAGTTGAATTACTATACAAGTCCAAGCCATTCACTAGATTAGACGAGTGAGAATCTTGACGTAATTGATGCACTTGATAAGATTGATGACATTAATGGTTTAAAACATCTTCTATGAAAATATCCTAGCCATATTAGTGGAAGTATACTAGCATCCAAGCTGATAAATATTAATGATGAAAAAGAAGTGAATTCTGGAACTTCAGTAGTTAACATCTGAGAGACTGGACAAGAAGCTTCTGTTACCGCATATTTAATGTCTTTGATTGTTGTTCTCAATTCAGCTATAAACAATCGTGGGATTGTACAAATTTTTCTTCCATGTCTGGACCTCCAACTAGAATAAATGAAAAATTTTCCCTCCTGAAATCTATTTTTAGAAAATCCATGATTGATTATCTTTAGAGTCATTCAACGAAGTTTTGAAGCACATTTTTTCCAACTTCAGGACTTGTAGAACAGTTGTAAATTCAACTCTTCGACACTTGATTACTATGTCATTTCACTCAGATCTAGTGCCTTGATGAGGCATATTGAAATGTTTTTTTAAGGAAGTTGATGCTTATCTTTCAAAAGAAAACAAAACTTAGAGTGTCCAACTGCGAAAAAAAAGGCCAAGTAATTGGAGTCTTTGAAGTCCCAAAAACTTGTAGAGACAACAATATGTTCTTAATTAGAGGAGCATTTTAGCCAATATACTTGTGATATGGATAGGCCCCGGGACCAACTTAAGACTACTATAGAAAATCTAAAAAAGATTGAAGATGCAAAAGCTACTTTGGAACAGGCACATATTAGAGAAGTCACTGAAGTAGAGTCAATCGACAAAGACTCTTGAAAATGATCTCTTGCAACTAATTGACATTGATTGATTTGACGAGTAGAAACTCAATATTTCTTCCCTTTTTTTTTTCGAATTGTACAAACTTTAATTCATTATTTTTATTATATGATGAACTTTTCTTTTTCATATTTCTTATTTTTTTTAATGGAAAGATTAATAAAGAGTTTTGATTTTGACTAAACTTGGAAACTTTTTTTTATCGAAACTGCCTAGGTACCCAAATGTGATCAAGTCGAACGTAGTTCATTATAAGATTTTTTTTCAATTTTGGAGGGTCGTTCACAGTTTATCTTCTTGCGGGCCTCAAACATTACTTTTTTTTTCCTTATCTGGGAAAATAAAACAAACTTTAAGCGTAAAAATATTTCAGAAATATTTCATTAATGGATCCAATCCACAGTCTATCTTTGTCTACAATCTTATATGTTCCATGATGAACACATGAGTAACAACAAATAGACCATCCCATTTAGGCTGGAACTTGCCTCCTTCTTTTTTTGGTAATTATGATAGGCTTACGTACTGAAAGTACTAAATCTCCAACTTAAAATAACTTTGATCGTGTCTTTTTATTGAAAGACTTTGCCATTCAAGCTTGATAATATTCTAGGTGCATTTTAACCTCTAATCTCTTCTCATCCAAAGCTTCCACTCCTCAAGTCAAAGATAGGCATTTTCCTCTGTCGTCAAACCTTATTGGATGGCAATTCACAATGATAGAATTTGACATTCCAAATGAAATACAACTCCAAACCCTACAAAACTTCTTCAGTTCTATCATGCCAGTTCTTTTTAGATTTGGATACAAACATTTTCAGCAAATTGCATAGGGTCTCAACAAAGGCCTCTACCAATCCGTTCACTGCTGCATTATACATGAACGATATGTATTTTCTGAACCCAAACTTGGTGCAGAGATTATTAATGTGGCTATTACAAAAGGGGTTTCTATTATCAATGATGATGTACTGAGGAACTTCATTCCCATAAATGATTTGAACGTGAAAAAAATCTGTAATATTTTTTTTCTTTACTTCCTTCAATGGTATAACTTCGATCCACTTAAAAAAATAGTCTACCCTAGTAAGGATATAAGAATGTTCGACTAAAGACTTTGGAATTATAGGTCCAATCACATCAAGACCCCATGCATCGAATGACCAGTAAGATATTGTTGGATACAATAGTTGTGGAGGCTGATGAATGAAATTTGCATGGACTTGACAAGCTTTACATCTTTTTACAAAATCTATGAAATTCTAAACCATAGTTAGCCAATCGTATCCCATTCTTTTTATCTAAAAGTGGAGCTTAGGTATTGACTAATGAGTACCACATATTCTAGAATAAGCTTCCACAAAGGTACGTGTCGTTTTTTCACTACTTAAGCATCGAAAGAAAATTCCATCAAACGAGCGCCGATATAGTGTGTCCCTATAGAAGATAAAGCAATAAGTACGTCTCCAAACTTAGTTTTGCGACGAGGATTATTTGGTAACTTATGATGTTGAAGATAATCAATTTGCCAATAACTTCAACATTAATGTTCTTCTCAAGATTTTTGGGCAAAAGTGGTAGAATCACCCATTTTTGAACAATTGTAATGGGCAAGAAAAGTCCTCATCTGGCCTGGCTAGAACAACAGCCAAATTAGCCAAGGCATCAGCTTCTCCATTGATTTACTGATTCAAATCATTTTAAGAGTATTAATGCATATTTATGATATAGTTTCAGGTCTAAATTTCAAACTTCATACTCAGAAAAAAGTTGATTAGTTATCAACATAGAATCTCCAAAGACATCTAATTGATTGACTCTCATATCCAGTGATGCTTCCAACCTAATAATAAGAGATTGATATTCCGCCAGATTGATATTACGCCATATTCTTGGTACACTTTTTTTTCAAGGAAAATGAATAGAGCATAACTTGATAATGGAGAGTAACAAATACAACTCCTATTCTAGCACTATATCTTTGAGTTTCACAATCAAAGAATAGCCTCGATAAAAGTACGATTTCAGTGTAAGTGACTTCTTCTGTTCCCATTATGCCAAAATAGGATGACTAGGGAGAAAGTCTACCAAGGCTTACCCTTTAACGGTCTTATGTGGAATGAATTTGATATCGAGCTCGGACAATAGTAGTGCCCATTTTCCCATCATTCTAGAAAGAATCGATCTAGATATTATATATTTTAATGGATCAATCCTTGAGACAAGATTGATTGTATGTGCTAAGATATAGTGCCTCAACTTCTCAACTATCAAACTAATGCAAGGCGAATTTTTTCAATAGTTGAATACTAAACTTAATAGAAAATATTTTCTTCGTTATTGCTTCTTTCAATAATAGCAATAGATTTCTGATAACAAGTCCAGATCAAGATCCAAAACACTTAAAGAAATTAGACTTGCTTATGTTAATTTAAGATATTTTAAGTCATTAATTATCAAAACGGATGAAGCATAATAATGAAGAGAAACTTGTATTGATACAATAAAGTATGTGCTCTATATGTCAATGCTGATAAATCAGATTCAAATAGACAATAATTATATATCGAAGATCTCATTTGGGTAGATACTACGGTACACCATTAATAACTACTACGATGCTTTGTATTTATCTTTAATGAGCAACTATATTATTTCTCAAGTGGTACATTTTATTATCTTTAAATATATAAAATGACCAATTAAGAAATATCAATTATCCCTTCATATTGATTAATCACATAATAATTGATCCACCTTTGGGTGACAAAATATCTCTATGATTAACAACTGTGTTACCCATATACTATATATCTTTAATAAGCATCTATAAAAGGTACAACATACTAAACTTTATTAAATAATTTGACATTCTTGAAACATTCTAGTTTGGCCACTTTGGTAGCTAACAAACTATACATAAATAAATATCTTTAATTGAGTAATAAAAGTTTTATGCATATTAATATTATTTATTAAACAATTCAATATTCATGAATCACTCTAGTTTGACTACTTTTATGACTAACAAACTATATACATAACATGAATAACTTAAATCGAAGGAACTTTAAATATTTAACCTTCAAATTCAAGACCCAGCAACTATTTTTCTTTAAAAGTTGTATAACTAAATAATGGGCCTATCTACATGCTCAAACTATTAGCAAATAAGATTCTAAATAATACAATAATGGGCCTGCTATCTATTTGGCTACACTAATATAAAATTACGATATGCACTTCACATCATGGACATGTTCATGCCAATATCAAACAACTTCGTTGAGCCATAGAAATTTGGGTACTTTAGATATATGCAGGTGTTTCAAATTTGGACTTGAATAGTACTGGGCCCCTTCCAAAAACTGAATAGTACTGGATTCTTAACACAAACTACTGTATATACTAAGGGGGTTAATATAGTCAATTGATTAACATAATCCACAATCAAAGTTAACTTACCATTTCGGATAAGCCTGGGCTGAATGAGATAAGCAAATATTGAGGAAATTTTAAAATTCAAACTGTAGAATCAAGAATTCTTATCAATTTGGGGTCTGAATGATGGAATATATTAATGCTTGGATGATTTTTCGGATTCCTGGAATTTTTATAGAAATTGAATCGGTGGTCCAGAATCGCGCCGACAGTGAAAATCCTATTACCATTGAAGAGCTCGAAATCTGTTGCATCAGAATTTTTTTGACGGTAAGTGAGTTTCCTTCGTGAATAATTGTTTGCAATGAGAATTATTTTCTTTATATATGAAAATTCATGTTATATGCAAGTAATTTGTAATTGTTAACAACAGACGAAACTATACGTGATTTTGTACAAACGTGTTAATAAATATGATAGGAATCGTTTTTCTTTGTTAAGAAATGAAAGTATTACTGTGTTAAGAAATGAAAGAACACTATTATTATCAGTGTATTTTTTGTATTTTTTATGGTGATTAAAAAAAAGTATTACTGTGTAGTGATTATAATTGCCACTAACCATTAGTTAATCCAGTTTTGATTGTGAATGAAGAACTTATGAAATTCGGTAATGAAAAATGTAATAGACATTGTTAATTCCATAATTTTTATATTGATTCAGTTATTTATAGATTTTCTTGTGTTTTGATATTATGTATCGTTGCAATGAGCACGTATCTTGTATGATTATACAGCTTTATAATTTGTTAGTGAACCTTGTTATGCAGAAATGGATGATATTAATATGTTGATTTATTACGATGGAATTTGGGAGGATTATTGTTACTACAAGGGTTACTCTGTTGTGGGAATAGTCATACCGATAGATTGCAATTATGTAGTCTTAGTTGATTTGATAATGAAGGAGTTAAAGAGGGATCCAGCGCACTATGATGTGACAATACAATACCAGATTGTAGCAAACGGACCGATCATAAGAATATCGGGAGATAGTTCAGTATCGTTTTACAAAGGGACAAAAAAGAATGAATCAAACCCGATGAAATTTCCACTATGTGTCGATATCAACCTGATACCGGGTAATTATGATGATGGAATGGCATTAGATACAGTATTGACGGCACCCAATACATTGGATTCAACTCTAAATATGAGGGCTAAGTATTTTGATAAGGGGTCGATCAATATTTCGTTGAGTCATAAGATGCTAACGATAGAAGAAATGGGTTTGGAAATAAGTCAACATGTGACGTGTGATGATGAAATAATGAAAGAATCTGATAGCAGTGTCGTCTGCCAACCTAGTATTGAAAGTATCAAAGTAAATACAATTTTCAAGAATAAGGAGTTGTTAACAACCAGCCTAGCTCTACACGCAATTCATTATCGATATCAGTTTAGGGTGTACAAATCAGACAAGAGCGAGTACATTTTGAAGTGCGTAGATGAAAATTGTGAATGGGGGATTAGATGTTCCATTATCGGAAGGTCAGCAATGTTCAAGATAAGAAAGGTTAAGACTAATCACACATGCTCACTTGACATAGTATTAGGTGATCATAGACAAGCAACATGTTCTATGATTGCGAGCTGTATAAAGTACAAATTTACTTCTGCGAGAACGGTATACACACCAGCTGACGTTGTTAGAGACATGATGAACACTTACGGAGTATCTATTAGTTACGATAAGGCTTGGAGAGCTCGTGAACGTGCATTGGAGTTAGTTAGAGGTGACTCAGAAGAATCTTATAGATCACTACCGTCCCATTTTTTCATGATCGAACAATCTAATCAAGGTTCCTACACAAGAATTGAAACAGATGAGTGTGACATATTAATGTTCAGTTTCGTCGCGATAGGAGCATCAATAGAAGGATGGAAATATTGCAAGCCCATTATCGTGGTTGATGGTACTTTCTTAACAGGTAGCTATGGTGGCACGCTATTCACCGCTTGCACACAAGATGCAAATAATAACATTTTCATACTTGCATTTGGAGTGGGTGATTCTGAAAACAATTTATGATGGGAGTGGTTTTTGTTAAGGTTGAAAGAGGCTTATGGTGAACGTGATGGTCTGGTAATCATTTCAGATAGGCATGGCAGTATAGAGAATGCAATATTGAAGGTGTACCTGAATGCAATGCATGGCGTATGTTGTTATCATCTATACCAGAACTTGAAAAAGCAATTTAGTAAAAAGGCTAAGTTCATAAGGCAACCGTTCAATGCAGCAGCAAGGGCTTATACAAAATCTGAATTTGAGACACAAATGAGACATCTTGATAACATAGATAAAGACATATGAGGATATCTGGTATGAAAACATATTTTATGTTTTTGTATTCTTAATTAAATATATGATCGTTTTTCAATATAATGGTAACTGTGATATAGGAACGAGTTGGTTATCATAAGTGGACGAGGGCGTATATGACATCGAACAGGTTCAATACCATGACATCAAACATTGTAGAGTCGGTTAATGCAGTAACAAGATCAGCAAAAAACTTTTCAATTGAAGCATTGTTTGAGTCTTTACGTTGTACAGTACAAAGGTGGTTTTTCAAAAATTTAAACGATGCAAGATCAACATTTACAATACTCGGATCAAGATATGAGAAGATGGTGAGAGAGAGATCTCGAGAATCAATAAGAATGGAGGTATGTATCCTTTTATTCTTGGTTTTCCAAATTTGTATATCAACGATGTTCACGTTAATGGTATTTTATATATGTAAATTCATATGAGTGCATTCATTAATATGTGAATCACGCAATCGTATATATGAAAATGAATATAGGTAAATGTTAATATATTTTATCTTATGTATGTTGAAACAGGTAGTACCATCAAGTGAGAGTACATATCAAGTTAACGATGAAACCTCGTCATTTTTGGTAAGGATGGATGATAAGACATGCTCTTGTAATCGTTTTCAAATAGATGAAATTCCGTGTTCACATGCAATAGCAGTAATTGGAAGGAATAATTTATCGGTATACAACTATTGCTCACCCTACTTCAGCAAGGAGTCGTATGTTGGGGCATATATGGGAACAGTGTATCCTCTGGGTAATAAGTCTGATTGGAGCATACCAAATGATGTAGAAAATATGGTCGTTAATGCTCCACTCTCGAAAAGGACTTCAGGTAGACCACGTGAGAAGAGATTTCGATCAGTTTGTGAGTCAAAGAAAAGATTAAAATGTGGACGTTGCATGGAGTACGGTCACAACCGAACTAACTGTAAAAATCCACCTCGTGCACCATTGAAGGAATCTAAGAAAAGAAAGGCCAACCATGATTAAAGGTAAGTCTTTGTATTGTTTAATGATTAACAACAATCGAATATATACAAGTTTTAAGTTAACAAGATATTTTCAAAATTAGAAATGCATTTTAAAATATATTAGATTTGCTAAGCTTTCTTCCCAATTTATTCCTTGTTAAGCAGGCAAATAACGGAACTCGAACTCGTTCCAACATTGATATGATCTCGAACTATTCAGTTCTTTATTTTAAGGTCCGTAGCTTGACATCATTAAATTTGGGTTAAGTGTTACATTATTACATATGTGAAGATATGCATATTCTTGATTAGTTTGTACTAAAGTTGTTAATTGGTTTTGCAGGGTTTACTCAAATGGTCTGCAAGAAATACTAGTTGCATTCTCAGGGAACAAATGGTTGAATTCTCAGTTTGTATGGTAGGGAAATTGTGATTTGAATTTCATGCTGTAATTACTGATTTTATTTGGAATTGGTTTATATAATTATCAGACGTTGTACCCAGGATTTGTTCCCTATTCCATTTCAATTGTACAATTGAACACCTATGTATTTCATCGCATCTAATTCCTTTATCCAATATCATTGCATAACTGGATTATTCTTGTACATGATTATCTATACCTGCATTGTTGAGTCCCTACTACACTAAGATTTTATTAAAAATGGCCGAGAATTCCAGTCACTTTATTAACCTCATTATTGGTCTTGATTAGAAGACCACTGTAATTCATCTTAACTTGGGTTATTGGTATATGTACAGCGGTTGGAGCATAAAAGAATGTAGGTACAAGCACATAAAAATGGCATATTGCTCCACACTACATATCGTGTGCTGGTGAACCAACTGGAAGGCATGCAAACTATATGTGGATTAAGGCAGATATGCATTTATATCCTGATTACTAAACACTGCTTCCACTAAATAAACACGAGACATAAATTGTTGCGAGTATGTACACCAATTGAATGTCGGATGGCTGAAGCATTGGAAATTATCAAATCATGTTGAATCATTTATGCAAATCATCTATCCGTAACACATTTTCCATAATATTTAAATTTCGGATACAACTTAAGAAATACGATAGTCAATATGCAAATTAAAATCGAATATAAAACGAAGACAATACAATTACAGTCGCATCATACAATTGAATCGATATTCATTATTACTACATACACGATAACGGTTGGAATTATCTTTCCGTGTTATCGGTTGAATGTAATAATAATTATTAATATTAACAATAAACATTAGTATCAATATAAGATTAACTAAATTAAACATCATCCAATGCTACTAAGTGCAAACCTAAAAACAGGAAGACAATGTGAATAGATTAGAAAAGCTAAGACATATCCCTTAAATATAAATACCAATGTACCATAGTGCAAATACAATGCGGTCCACAAAACATAACAATCCCGCACCGATATTAAAGCACGACAACAAAAACGAGAATAAAATCAAACCCAAAAGCGGACAACGTGATGTGTAACTGCACCAGCTGAAGTTACAGAATTAATAATAAATATATCTACTTAGAATATATCCAACAACAAACTACCCAGAAATGTCTAAGTACGGCTTCTCACAAGCAAACTTGTATAATTGGATAGCCATGTTGAGACGTGCAACTTTGGTGTCAAAGTTCTTTGGCATCTCTTTGATCTTGTTCTCAGCTATGTACTCCGCGAACTTGATCACAAATATTCCACAGTCCCCACTGCAAACATGAATTAAATCGGGTTGGTATATTTTTTATAAGAACTTAGCGCAAGTTCATTAGATAGTGAAGAGTTGAAGGTTGATAATAACGATTTAAAATAAAATTGATACTAAAGAATTAATTACCCATTTGTTTGATGTGGAGTATCCTTGCACAGTGTGATTGACAGAGGTTTATCTGGAATGTCACGGGTCAAAATTTTGGAATGGCGAAGTACGTGAGGGATCATTTGACGTAATGGCTCAACGGCATCAAGTACGGCAACATCTCTGATTGTCCTGAACGAAGAATTATATACATGCAAATGCAGGTTGGACATGTCCAGATCAACCAAAATCCAGTGAGCTTTTTTGTCCATGAATACAGGAATAAATACATGATCAACCTCCCCCCAATTAGAGTTGAACCTTTTGCTATTCCCATTGGTGTATACGATGAGAGGGGTGAACTTATCGACTGAATTGGAATCATTTCTGAACTTTCCATTTAAGCTCTTAATCTTAAAATCAAAGTAGCAATCTGTATAGGTTGCCCTAATTCTGCTAGATGTGCTGAGTTTCAACCTCATATTCAAGAAGAAAAACATCGCATCGACGTGCTGTACAAAAAGCACATCTACATTAACATAAGAAATATGAAACAGTTTGGACAAAAGGACAATATGTTTGATAAATAATTACCATGGTGTTTAAAGGTGTTGCGACTTGCTTCAAGTTATACCACCACATTTTATCTCTAATGCTCACAGGACCAAGTTCATGTGGTGGACGTATTGCGAGATCGTCTTTGTGAAATTTCTTCAATCTACATTCGAAGACAAACTTGATTAATCATTTGTAAATATAAAAAACACACAGTTGTTGTAGAACAATGCATTACTCACTTGTTGCCAGGTCGAAGACCAATGTTATACCATTTCAGAAAGGCTTGAACATCTGAGGATTTAGGAGACTCCATGCAAATCTTGTACTGGAATGAACTGGGTAACTACTGTGACGAGTTTCCAGGCTGTGATTGAAAGCTTCTTACAAATGGAGATCTAATGCATGCTGCTGGTTTGGTCATTCTCTTTGGCGGATCAGGTGTGATACCAATTTCAAAGTCAAGTGGAATCGGTGTAGTTGCCTGCAAAGTAAAATGGAAAGAAAGAAAAGGTTATATGCTAGTACAATCGTTAAGCGGATAAGTTATGAATAGCAATTTAGAGTTCAAAAATAGAACTTACTTTAGCAGGCCGCTTTTGACCGCGAGATCGAATTTTTTCCACTGACTCGTCCATATGTCTAAAATCTTCTTCACTAAATACAATTTTGTCATCCAGCAGGCTGATTGGCGCACTTGCATTGATCTCATTTCCAACTTTGTTGTTACTTTGAATATCTTCACTTACTGTCCTGTGTTTCTTGCTCCTTCCTTGCGGAGAACCAGCTTTACTGTCTTGAATATCCTCTATAGTTGTTCGCTAATATGGGAAAAAACAATATCAAAACTCATTATATGGGGACTATACCAATACAGAAATTAACTACACGTACTAGGTCTTACTCAATTGTAAATAGGGAAAATTAGTAAAAATGTCTAAGAGAGCTTTTTCACTTATTATCTTCTTAGCAACCCAACTACTAATTATTCTGAGAAGATGTATTATTCATATCAACATGTTCCATTATTTACAGAATAATAAGTTATCGACATGTAAAATGTATCATCCTTACCGTTGTTGCAACAATGTCATCTACTTTCTTAATGTCATCTGCAGTGAGGGTCAGCCCATCTTCTAGGACAACACAAGCTTCATGTGATTGAGATTCAATACCTAGATCAAAGCTAGGAATGTCAATCTCATGACTTGTGTTGAGTTGATATTGTCTCGTAGCACTTCGAGTTGTTACTGATCGTCGCATACCGATTGTTGTAGTCCTATCATTAGGCTTTAATTGCAACAAGAAAATAAGTAGAGATGATAAGCATTTTGTTCGAATATTCTAATTTTATTGTTTGTGCATGGGAGAATATGGACTAATTAGTAAGAACCAGAAATATCAATATCATAAACAAACACCGAAACACATATTAATGATGCTATTGAACTTACATGATTCTCGTAATTTTGCATAACAGGCTGAGGAGGATCAATATAGTCCATCTGATCAACAACAATTAATGAACTAACTGCTTCATTTCCATCGACGATAGACTTTGCAAAATCAGTGAACAAATTAAAATTTCCATCTTCATTTTAAACTGGTCAGAAACTAGTTGCTCATGCTTAGATTTCAATTCATTGATACTCCTCATGATCGACTCTTTCGAAAAGCAGCATTCCTGTGTTACAAACGAAACAAATTAATAATGTCAGTCAACATTTTTGCATCTTAAAAATTTTGAAATTTGTCCAATACCCTATAATTACTCAAACGTACCTTCTTATGCAATTTTTCAGCAACACCGTTATTTGCAAAATTAGTTAAATTGTGGATGTTTTTAACTGTATTCTCAAACTCGTTATCAGACGATTTATGATGGTCACCTTCTTCTTCAACTGACTTAGCATTGATGTTGATAACATGACTTGATAAATTACCAGTCATTTTTTCCAAGTTAAGATGGCAACCAACGGTAATCGTCTACAAAATAGAAGAGTACATAGTCAAATTTGCGCAATTATAGAAATATATAATCAACTACGGGATGTAAACAGTAAGTTGACCTGTATGGTTTGTACTACTTCAATGATAGTCTGACTACTTGAGGAATCTTCGGCGTGTTTCTTGGATTTCGATGGATGACGGCGAATCAAAGGGGATGCGAATTCAACGTCACTATCTTCAACCCGCAGAACAAGGCTATCATCGTACAAACCATTACTGTAATGTTGCTGCTTTTCTTCAACTTGGGCTACGATTTTGGCTGCTTTTAACTAATTAAAGGACATTAAATTAAATAATAAACAATCTAATAAACAAAGAATGATATGACTTATCAACGGTTAGCCAACGTAACGAAAGTAGGGATCAAACTGATGCACTTACATCAGGTCGGCCGAAAATATCTTTCCCTACGTTCAGATTATAGTTGAAAGTGCCGTTGACCCTTGAAGTCCAATTCAGCATTCGTGGAGAACGGGAACCGATCCTGGTACAAATTTTTCCATCTAGTATGGGTATAGTTTCATATATCCACACTTGGAATGCAATTACAAAGCCGCAGATCCGGTATGCAAGGTATGGTTTACCATCACCCTCGATAATCAAATATTTATTCCTTAGTCCAGCTTTCAGTGACGACAAAGTAATCTTGAATAACTCCTTGCCCCATCCAAATGAATTAAATTCAGGAGAGTCTACGAGTACCATCAATGATTCTTCAACCGATCTCTTATAAGTTGCCATGAACATAAGATTGGTCAGCAAGTATAGTAATCCAAATTTGACAACATCCTCATCGCACAAGTAAGCACTATTGATGAAAAACTGAGAAATGTCTGAAGTTGATATGCTTGATAAATGACTGAGATATTCATTTTTTATCCTACAGTATCTAGAATCGAACACAGATCGTTTGTCTTCCCCTCCAAGTCCTAAACCGGTAATTAGACAAAAATCCTCCATTGTGAAGCTTACTATACTATCACCAATTTTGAACCACATCTCATCTGGATTAGGTTGCTTCACTTCCCTGAGCAGAACTTGATGTATAAGTTGGTGATTTACAACGATATCTTCTACATCCAAGAAGTGGGCAAAGCAAGTGTCGCGAAACATTTTCTTCTGTGAATCATTCATCATTCCCTTTAGTGAGCTGAATATCGTTGTATTAGAGAACGCATTCACTTTACCAAGTGCCCACTTATCAGGTGAAATAAGATAACCTCATTCCTGTTCAATTAAATATAGAAGATTAGGAAGCAATATAGCAAAAAATAGCAGAATTGAAGGTGAGTGAGAAACAAATTATTTTCACTTAACATGTTAGATTATCAAACCAAATTGGATAAAACATCATTTGTGAGTATCAATAAGTATGTATATTAACAAAGAACATTAATAAGAGCGAGTAGATAGATAAGTAGACACGACCGTACTTATATATTAGCATTATTAATGAACAAAATCAAATGCACTTATCAATTGCAATTTACCTTCTCCAAAATAGAAAGTATGTATATTAACAATTAACATTAACAAAATCGAGAAGATACATAATTAACAAAAGAGTAGATAGATGTTTAATTTATCAAACAACATTATCAGATGTATTTAACAAATTCAATTAACAGCCGCAAGACATTTCTATATTATTGAGGTTCAAGCAGATAAAGTATTCAAGGTAACATATGTCGATATCGACCTATCAAATAATCCAAAATATGGGTGCAGTTATAAAAAAGAATAAATACAATGCAGAGAGTAGAGTTTATATGAATTTCTACCAAATAATGGATTATCCATCCATAAAATTTAAACTTTAACATGATGATTGCAAAAACAACAAAACATAAAAATAAGAAAACAAGGATATGCACTAATACATTGACCACTACGCTGAAATATCCGAATTTTTGTTCTATAATGAAGCGATTATTTTCTTAGCAATTTAACATAAAAATCTGAATCAGAAAGAAAATGCCCAACCCATAAGACAAAAATGATGTGAATTCCTATTAAATGAACTTCAATGATTGAAATTTTTGTTTGAGCAAATTTGATATAATGCAGTAAAAAAAAAACAAATCGGGGTAGATATATTGGATTAAATCATATGTGAATTAGTAATATATGAAAATAACACAAAATTAATGAAAGCCCGTACAACTTTTCAATTTCATACGATTAACAAAATGAAAAAAATCAAACATATTGAAAAAGACAATAGCTGAAAATTTATATCGTTTGTCCTTCGGGAACAGGTATATTGACATTCTTCTTCACAGGTTTTGCGGTACCGCTATTTATCCCACGATTCCTCTTTGACCCAGATATATTTCGTCTCTTTTTGGTTTTTCGTCTAGATTTCGACCCACTGCGCGAAGAACCCATTTTCGGTTAACGTAGAGCGGATTAGAAGAAAGATACCGACTAGAATCTGGATGGAAAATATTAAATGTCAACAATAATCAGAAATCTGATTAGAACTATGCCTAAAATTGAAGGATTTTCTACACAAAATGGGAGATAAATGAGTTTTATGGGGTTCTGTGGATTTCTTTTTTATCAGACATAGAAAGAGACATAGGAATGATTGACACATAGAAGTTGAAAATGGTAAATTACTAGTATTGCTCCATCATTTAAGATTATATGAATTGGCCCCTAATTTTTTGCTGAAACCGTTATGCAATTGATTGGATAATGTAAAATTAATTATATATTAATAATTTAAATATTTCCAGTAAAATATATATAATATATAGTAATATTGATTACAAAAATACAATCCAGTAAATATCAAATAATTAGATGAAATTTGGTGTATATCCTAATTTTCTCTAGAAATTTATTAAGTCTTCAAATTATTTAAGAACACATTCCAAATAATGGGCCTTATATAAGCAGCATTAAAATAAGGGATTTTTTTACAAATAACCACAATAAATAAAATATTTCTTAAAATACTTGTTATGTTTTTTTATTATAAAAATACTGTTTTTTATTTTTGTAACAGTTGTTGTTACATTTGTTATTTTGTTATAATAACAAAATAACAAATGTAACAACAACTGTTACAAAAATAAAAAAACAGTATTTTTATAATAAAAAAAGTATGACAAGTATTTTAAGAAATATTTTATATTTTGTAGTATATGATGAAATTATCACTTAAAATAATAGACCATCATTTATATTGTTCTCAACATGGCCCTCGGCATTAATAAGTTAATTATACCTTAAATTTGATACTGAATTGCATGCCAACATTACCCCTTTACTCAATAATTTAAACACGCAAATTAATTAAGAGTAAATCCAAATCATGAACATGAATCAATGTAACCCGTAGAAATTAATTTAATCTTCTAAAAATTCACGTGCATGACATGCTATGATAATCTCTTTACAATACACTATATGTTGTCAAAAAAAAAAAAACATAAGGGCATAAAAGTTCAATTAATTAGAAAATCACAAGTTTATAAACCATAAGCTCTGATACCACTTGTTAGTTTTTATTTGTTCAATTTACATGAACATAAATTCTAAGATCTTAAACTTCATGATTTTCACAGTCAATATAGAGTAACAAGAACGTACCTTCATCCATAAGAAACGGTCTTTAATTATGTATCTTGAATCTCTATCGATTTAATTGTATATCTCCAACCTCCAATCTCCAAATACCCTTTAATATATGTAGTTTAATTGTATGAAAATTGTGTTTCTCTTCCTTTGCCTCTCACATAATGACATGAATAAATCGATGAAATAACATATCCTTTTATAGGTAGAGGGATGACCAATTTCCTAGTTAAACTATAATTCTATTTCCCATCAAAATAGAGTTTTTAAGAGAAATCAACTTCTTCCAATATATATCCATAAGACATATTATCAAATCTAATAACTTATCATGTGAGCCACATAAAGTGTAACATTAACATGCTCCCGTAAGATGGTTGGTTCTTTAAAGCAAATCAATGTTAGCGTCCCTATGCTGGTTTTGAATTTTAGATGAATCAAATTGCTTGTTTGAGTTTAATAGGTTCTAATACCATATTAAGATTTGAGTTTATCTTTAAAGTCAACTTTATTAAAAGGAGTAGCACAAGCAATTGTACGTTTTTTAGTATTTTTATACTCAACCAACACAAAATTTTACCCTTTATAGTTATGCAGTTCAACCAACTTATCTTCCAGACCTTTTTGTCTACTCGTTTACGTAGTCTTTTTTCTCTCAATTCTCTATGTTGTCTCTCCTAAACCCATGTTCCCATCTACCTTTCTTCCTAATTATGGAAGCTAAATCTGTGCCTAACTTCTGGAACTTTTAAACTTAGTTTGGTATTGTTTTACTTTTAAGAGAATCAGTTTTTATTGTGATACATAAAAAATAGATTGTGAGAAGAATTAGATGAGTGTTTGGTAAACTATTGTTTCAAAATTGGTGTATGTTTTAAAATTAGCATTTGAGTGTTTAGTAAACAAAAGTGATTTATTATTGTAACTGTATAAATTTATTAAAATAGACATTGATTATAATAATGTTCTTTTGTATTATTATTATTATTATAAGTGGTGTAAAATTTATTTTTTCTTTTATAATAATAAGTAATATTATCAAATATTTTTCCAAGAGTGGCATTCGTCATAACTACTTTAAAATAAAATTAATAAATATGAATTAAATCTAAAAATTTATAAAAATTACAAAATAAAAGTATAGTCATATATTACAAAAATTAATTAAATTTAATTATTTGTAGAGATACATTATAATTACAATATTAATAAACATAAGAATAAAAGGAATTAATTTAGTTAACTAGGTTAAAATTAGTATTTTAATATAGATCAGTACAAAAGCTAAAAACAGAGTATGAAAAATTACCATTTTATTGCTTTTTTAAATCTATTGCCAAAAGCTACAATTTATTTTATTATCACTTTTTGAAAATTCACAAAACGTCAAGTTATTATTGTTTAACAATAAGAAGTTGGACTCTAAAATATATCCCAAACAGACCGTTAGTTGATTTAGAGAGATCTTTGTAAGAGGAATATACTAGTATTTTAGTTTTACAATGGGCTAATTTCAGCAACGATCATTGAAGTTTATATGAAAATTTCAAAATGACCATTGAAGTAATTTTCTTATGGTAGTAGTTATTCAAGTTTTTAATGGTTATACTAATAGTCACTCGGCTCAAAATATTAACCTAAAATCCTAGATATCACTTTTAAATTCCAAAGTGGATACAAACGGCGTTGACTAGTATGTCACCTAGAAAAAAATTGTATTAATTATAGCTAAATGCGTAATTGCAAACACATTTTTTCAATATTTGTTCGATTTTAATAAGCAGTCAGTTGGTGAAATTCATATTTTTGTTGCCGAATTTTTTTTTATAGTTGGGCATTTTTGTCACACGTAACCTACTAATAAACGCTATTTCTGTCTACGTTGTAATTGAATAATAACACGTACGTTTCGAGCTAAGTAACCATTAGTGTAACCTATGAAAACTCGAGTAAATATTACTTCAATGATCATTTTAAAATTTTTAACAAACTTTAATAACCGTTGCTGAAATTAACCTTTTCTTCAATCAAAGTTTTATAAGTCGTATATACTCGTAATCTCCAAATATTATCATTGTCTTAGTGCATACAACATTTCCTCTAGTGGAACTCATCTTGGATGTAAGTCTTTTACTATCGAACCATGTAAATGTTTTGCCATTTTCTTTGTCATTCTTTTCACTCCTTGTAATTTGCTTTCAAGCTTAACCTAATACGACCTACCCCCATTGGCAGAGCCACTGGTACGCATTGGAGGTCACGTGACCTCCAAAAAAAAAGATGTCTTTTTTTTTTTTTTAGTTTAAACCAAAAGCCCAAGCGCTAGGCCCAATTAGGAGGTGAACTCACTTTCTCAGCCTTCTCCCGCAAGCCCCGTAGTATTCATTTCATCCTATTTCTCTCCACTTTGCCTAAATCTAAAATCCCTAATTTCTTTCTTCCCCAATTTTCAAACTAAATTCCTCCATCACCAACCATAGCTCCATTGTGAAGAAAAACTCAAAGATTGTACGAGACTACAACTGTTCGACAGCACAAGCACAACAACACAACACAGAAAGCCGAAAGTGGGTATATATTTTCATATTTTCAGTTATAATTAATTTGGGTATTTGAAGTTAACTGGGCATGAAATTACCCTTCTAAACTGTGGCCATGATAAAAGCACATACCAAAAGGAAAAAAGTTGAAATGGATGGTTTCTCCTTTGTACTAGCCTTAAAAGTTAAAACAGGTGCTTATAGAAACCACCTTGCGTATCTTACTGAGTTACTAAATTTTCACTGACTTTGGCTAATTTGTTCATAAATCTCTCCCATGTCTAGTGCAGAAAATCTCTCTAGTTGAAGCTGAATTTTTGGTGCAAGTTATAAAGAGTGCCACTCAATGAAATAAAGTGGTAATTTATTAATTTCTTGATTTATTAATGTCTTGGCATCGTATATAAAATAGAGAGGTAAAATAATTTGGGTATTTTCATAGAGTTTACCTTATTATTTCCATTGTGGTAGCTGGACAGATTTATTATATTTTATTGTTGATAAATAATATTAATTGATGATTATTGTTTGTATTCTGGATGATAATATTGAATTCAATGTAAAACAGGTATGGAGAAATATTACAAACGCAAATCTTCAATATTTTTCGATGAGCAAAAAATTAATGAAAAGAGGATTCGGGACAAAAGTGACCATAAGGATGAAACAAATGTTAGTGATGAAATGGATGGTCAATATGTAGTAAATGAAGGGTATGATACAGATAAAATTGATGAAGGTGATGGGAATGAAATGGATGAAGGGGATGAAATTGATGTTACACAACTTCCTTCAGATTCTGGATTAATAATTCCAATTAGGGAATATGATGTTAATGTTAGGGATGAAATTCGAAGAACATATATACAAATGTGTCATTGTCAACCTGGCAACCATACATATCCACCAACAAAACTATGAAAAAAAGATAGACGATTTTGTCCTTCTTGGTTTAATGAAAATCCTAGTTGGTTGGAATATAGTATAGCTAAAGATGTCGTGTTTTGCTTCTCTTGATGTCTTTTCAAATCATGTGGTGGTGATTCATTTGCTCGCAATGGGTTTTCAAACTGAAAAGTAAAGTGCGAATCCATCACATTAATCATTACCTGAAATTTGTTAAAAATGAGGGATGAGTATAAACAATTATACTCAGTGAGATACTTGCTATTTCCACAATTAATCCAAGTATTATAATTACACATAAAATTATCTTACTAAACTGAACTGAGAATTATCACACCATGACAATGATAATTCATGCAAGCGCTGCAAATAAACTAAAACTCAAAGGTTTAACTGAACCTAAAAGTTTAACTGAACTGATTCATGATTTCTCCTTGAAAGAGCACTGAAATAAAGTAATATATTTACATACATAACTACAATAATTAGAAACTCGTAGAAATCAACAATAGCATATAACAGTTACTTGGGCTCGTTGGGTAGCTCGTATTTAATTACGATTATCGGCCCGAGAAAAGTATTTTTGGATAAGCTAAACTCAAGATAGAGACGATTAAAAATTTATATGGTAAAATGATTTTAATAGGGACTCTTTTGGGGATAGCTTTTTCCGGCCAGAAAACTGTCCACCTTTTCGAATTCCAAATTGTTCCTATCTCTATCTCTATCTCTATCTCTCTCCTATTTAATTTACAACTCCAAACAAACCAAAATACCATACTTTGTTTCATTTTAAAAAGCAAAGCATATTAGACCACCATTCATGTTTTCTTCAAGAAAAAAATAGCAGTTTCTTATGGCAGCTCTTTGACAAGCTTTACGTTCATTTTTCAGTACAATCATTCACAAGAAATAAAGTGAGATACTATGTGCTATTGTTGATTTCTACAACTCTCTAATTATTGTAGTTATGTATGTAAATATATTACTTTATTTCAGTGCTCCTTTGTGAGAAATCATGAATCAGTTCAGTTAAACTTTTAGGTTCAGTTAAACATTTGAGTTTCAGTTTATTTGCAGCGCTTGCATAAATTATCATTGTCATGGTGTGATAATTCTCAGTTCAGTTTAGTAAGATAATTTTATGCATAATTATAATATTTGGACTGTTTGTGGAAATAGCAAGTATCTTACTGAGTATAATTGTTTATACTCATCCCTCATTTTAAACAAATTTCAGGTAATAATTAACGTAATGGATGCGTGGCGGGTCGGTGAAGCTGTCAAGTCAATGGTCGCCAAATAAAACTTGTTTATTTATAATACTTTAATTAATAAGACGATTAGCGTCAAAACCTCAAGTTTATTTACATTCGTCAATTTATTTTCCTTTAATGTGTACGAATTAACCAATTGTTTAGAAATTGGGATTTTTCTTTTATTATTAAAGTCGCTTTTCCGCAATATTTTACTTTTTATGAATTTTATTAACACTCCAGAACCTTAGAAATTTTGAATGTATGTTGGAAAACCAAGTAGTGCACACAACCATGCTCGGATAAAATATGAATGCTTCAAGAATCAAGAGAAATGTATTGCAGTGTGTCTCTTGAAGTATTCACAACAAACAAGAAATGAGTACCAAATTCGTTTAATTGCATCAATTGATTGTATTCGATTTCTTATTCGACAAGAACTTGCTTTTTGTGGACATGATGAATCTGAAGATTCTAAAAATCAAGAGAATTTTCTTGGACTGTTGCAGTTTTTATGTGATCATAACGATGAGATTAAGTCTGTTGCCTTGAAGAATGCTTCTGAAAATCTCAAATTAACATCACCAAATATTCAAAAGGATATTGTAAGTGCTGCTGCTTCTGAAACAATTGATGTTATTATCAAAGATATTGGTGAAAATGGGTTATTTTCTATTCTAGTTGATGAATCTCGTGACATTTCAGTGAAGGAGCAAATGTCAGTTGTTTTGCGTTATGTGAAGAATGGACAAGTAATTGAACGTTTTATTGGTATTGAACATGTTTCTAGTACTTCGGCTCTTTCGTTTAAGACTGCTATTGATCATTTATTCTCTAGATATAACCTAAGTATATGTAGATTAAGATCTCAGGGTTATGATGGTGCTAGTAATATGCGAGGTGAGTACAACGGTCTTAAAGCACTTATTTTGAATGAGAACTCAAGTGCTTTCTATATTCATTGCTTCGTTCATCAACTTCAACTAGTTCTTGTAGCTGTAGCAAATAAGCATCTAGAAATTGGAACATTCTTTCATTTAGTTGGTAGTGTATTGAATGTTGCTGGAGGCATTGCTAAGCGGGCTGATCTTCTTCGAGAGAAACAAAGACTAGAAATTATTAAAGCACTTAATGTCGGCGAACTATCAAGTGCACGGGGCCTAAATCAAGAAATTACTTTGAAGCGTGCTGGTGATACACGTTGGGGATCCCACTATGATTCTTTACTTAACTTGATTGTCATGTTTTCATCTACAGTTGATGTTATTGAGTTGATTGCTACAGATGATACAAGTAGTGGAGAAAAAAGAGGTGAAGTACATGTTTTATTGGGCTCAATTGTAACATTTGGATTTTCATTTAGTCTACATCTCATGAAAAAAGATCTTAGGAATTACAGATGAATTGTCAAAAGTATTACAAAGGAAAGATCAAGACATTGTCATTACCATAAAATTAGTGAAAATATATAAAGAACGACTCCAAAGGATGAGGGTTCATTTCTAGAAACGGTTTATTCTTTTTGTAGTAAGTACAACATTGATGTCCCTAACATGAATGACATGTTTGTACTTCTAGGCCATTCACAGCGTAACACGGTAACAAATTTACATCACTTTCATGTGGATTTGTTTTATGCCATAATTGATATGCAACTTGAAAAGTTGAATAATCGTTTTTCTGAGGTAAATAGTGACTTACTCCTTTATGTAGCATACTTGTATCCAGATAATTCATTTTCTACTTTTGACAAAAACAAGTTAATTCATCTGTAAGTATTATCCCAGAGATTTTTCAATAGTGAATATCTTAGCAATTGAGGAACAACTTGAGACATATATTATTGATATGCGCTCCGACAATGATTTTAGAAGATTACGAGGACGTGGTGATATTGCACAAAAGTTGATTTTGACAAAGAAAAGTGAAGTGTACCCATTACTTTACAAGCTTGTGATATTGGCATTGATTCTACTAGTGGCTACTGCTACATTTGGAAGAGTATTTTCTGCAATGCATTATGTGAACCGACTGCGAAATCGAATTGGAGATAAATGGTCGAATGATAGTTTGATTTTGTATATTGAGAAGGATGTATTTAACAGTATTGATAATAATATAATTATAAAACATTATCAAAGTATGAAAACACGTAGACAACAGTTGTAATATGGTATCAAATAGTTTTATTATTTTGTCTACAATTTTTTTATAATTTAATTAGTGCCTCCTCAATTTCAAATTTCTAGCTCCGCCACTGCCCACACCTACACTTACGACTCAAAAATAATTTATAAAAGAATGGAGATACAACCTAACTTTTATTCTCTTATCTAACATGGGACAAAGTTGTTTCATAAGTTTAATGGGTAATTTTGAATACAATATCCTTGTCGAAGTTCCCACGCTTCCATTCCACCTAATATTCTCTTTGAATACAACTTGCGCAGCTTTGGGCCCACAACCACTTGTTCCTACTTGTAAGTCTATTTTCTTTCATTCAATTAGAAAAATACTTGAAAGAGAACATTAATGTGCAACTATTCAAAATGTCGTTTTTTTCTAAACTTTAAACATCTTACTAATTTTTATTATATTATCATTGATGAGTTCAAATTTTCAATTATGTATTTTCTCACCTTCTTCCATGATAGCACAACATATTATAATAAAGACTAGTCGACTCTCCTTTAGAACTAGAACTAGGATTCATATTATAATTTGTTCACGTCCCTAAAAATAGTTTGAAACCCGAGTTTAATTTTGATATCGTTGATTTGAGTTTATGTAGACCTGTCAATAATTTGATTTTAAACTCAACCACAAAGTCACAAAATAGGTTTTGTTGTTATTTTACCTTCACAATCTTTATTCTAAGTTACTTTTTGATTTTTTCCCATAATTATTTATTGGCTAAATATATTGACACCACCACATTTTAATTGCATGAAGGGTTCATAATTTTTACTCATGATGATATTTATGTTCTCAACTTTTTTCATCGCAATCTTATCTTGAACTTTTTATTAATTAACATATCTTGCCCTTGTGATGATTTCTATCAAAAATTTCGTTTAGAGGGAGCAAAAAGACCTATTGGTTCATTGTTTTTTTAAACAAGTAAAAAATAAAAATAAATACAAAATTGTTACTAAATATTTGTCTGTCATTTTAAAACATGCTAATAGATTTGTTTTTTTTTTTTTTTTTTTTTTGACAAAAACTGATGTGCTTAATCAATGAAAAGTTAAAAATAAGACTCTGAGAGGAAAAAAAAAAGTAAGAATATAAATGTGGTAATGAATAAAGATGAATAACCTTTAATCAGCCTAAACCTCTGTAAAATTTTGGAGATAAAGGTAAAAACATTCGCCAAAGACCATAGTTCTTGTCTTGGTAGTTGGAGAAGTTGAATAAATTGATTTCAAGTTATACTTTTCTGTTGATCTTTTGACTTCAGTTATGTGACATTTTTCTTCTTCATTTCAGACCTCAAATTCAATCTCTTTTAAGAAACATTTCTTATTTTTCAATTAAGACAAATCTCCAAATGTACTTGCCAAACAATTTCGTGGAGACAAAAAGTAAATGAGACAAATCAAACGGACAAAGCTCCATGAATAGACAATTTTCCTAGAAAATGTCCCCAACAAATTTGAAGGTTTAAATATCTCAGAACTTGCTTAGTATTTCTATTTTGTACCGATGTTTTAAAAATCGAAAAGGGCGTCTACTCAACATAAGTAAAGAGTTAAAAATTAAAGGGTTAAATTGGGATTGAATTGATGTAAAAAAATTATAATTTTAAGATCAATGGACCGGTTGTTGCCTTTTCTCCACAAGTTCTTGATTTGTTTAGTTGAATCGATCAATCTAATTCCCTCAAATCCGATTATAACAATATTTTTATACCACGCATGATTAACTATAATATGTTGAGGTGATGATCACCTCAAATCCGATTATAACAATATTTTTATACCACTCATGATTAACTATAATATGTTGAGGTGATGATCACCTCAACTTTCCCACCAAACATACTTTGAGCAGTCCATGAATTCAACAGTACTCATATTCTTTTTCCCTTTGACTCAAGAATTTTCTTGGTAATGATGAAGAGACATTGATAGTGATTTATCAATAGTAGTGAAATTTGCTAATTTTGGTTTGGAATAACATTATAATGATGTAAATTATTAGAATACAAACATAAGTAATCTTACTTTTTTGGGCAGAAAGTCATAAAAAAAAAAAAAAAATGGTTTTCCCTTAGGAAAAATTGCACTATTGATCCCTAATTTATTGTTTGTGTAGTAAGTTTCTCAATATTTTATTATAGTTACACGATTTTTTTTTTCTCGATGACAAATTGTCTAAACTTGTGTGAAACCTTTATGTGATCTTCACATGTTTAGCTTTATCAAGCTAGATTTAATTTTTGATTTATCGGAGATTCAGATGCTTGCTATCTTTGAGGAGTGATTGTGCAATTATAATTAAAGGTTGAAGACCATTTTGTTCTTGTTTAAAAATTGGTGACCAACATTCTATTGAGTACAATAGATTGAGGATTGATGTTGTAATTTTTTCTATGATTTTACCTCAAGGATTTATCGGATTCTTTGTTTTTTTTTTATTTATTTCTTTCGACTATTTAATTAAATGCAAAGTTTTTATTGGTAGATAAATACAACTATTGCCCTCCATTTTTCAAAATTTTAATTTCCAAAGAGGACTAAATTGTACTGTTTAATCTGATTCTTACAGTTTTCTAGTAAAGGAATTTTAAATTTGGACATTTTGATTAGATTCTTGATGAACAAAATTGAATTGAATGTAGGTTTGATTTTGAAATGTTTGATGGAATGAGAGATTTTTCAGTGGCAACAAAAAACGAGATGCACATTTAATTTCAAAAAAAAAATGTCTAAAGCAATACATAGTTCTTTTCTCAAAGATATGGCCAATATCCAACTAAAAGAATCTGATTAATAAGTTTATAGTGCCGTAATTTTGCATTTGACTGATAACGTCATAAAAAAAGTGAGTGATTGTAAAACTACTCTTATCATTTAGAAGAAACTTGAAGCTCTTTATCACACTATATCCCTTCCAACAAAATTATGTAAAAATATTTTTTTTTTTTTTGGGGTTTTAAAATGGATCATTATGTGGATCTTGAATAATTTTCCAAAGTTGAGTCAGAATTTGGCTGGATGTGGTGAAAATTTTCTAATGAGCATTATGCCATTATTTTATTAAAGTTTTTGCCTGAAATAAGTGTTTTTGAATGTGGTAGAGCCTCTTTAATAGGAATAGCAAAAAAATCCGTCGCAGCCCGCCCCGCGACCCACCCCCTCAAATTATATTTTTGTTTTTTTGAAAAATCATAAAATATAGTAGAAATTATAATTTTCACTAAAAATAGATTAAGAAGAATCAAACCCGAGTTGAAACTTATAAACTACCAACCTTAACCACTACACCACTACTCAAATCTTATATTTTTTTTGTTTTGTTTAGTACAAATATTTAAAAAATTTGTATTTTTTTTTTATTATTTTTTTAGTTTAACGAAAAACAAAAAATTAACCAGGGCGGTTGGCGGGTCAAAGAGCCACCCCACCCCACCCAGCCCTGCCCCGCAAATTCGCGGATCTCAAAGCGGGCCAAAATTTTTGCGGGCCGATCCGCCCCGAACTCGCCCCATTACCATTCCTACTTTTTTATTATTGAGATTGTAGTAAATTCTCATACAACAAAAAAAAAAAAAAAAAAAAATTGAATATACAACATTAAAATTTAGAACCTGTAAAGGGGGAAATGTTAAATCTTAGAGACGGATTCATTACTAGGCAAAATAGAAATTATGATAAATAAAAAGAAATGCAGAGGAAAATATAGATCTAAATCTAGAGCAAATGGAAAGAAATATTATGGTTTTGGAAAACTAGGACATTTCATTAAAGACTGTTATAAAAAAAAATGAGCAAAAAGATAAAAGTAAAGAAGAAGCAAATATGGCATCCTCGTCAAATTCTGATGTAACTTAAGTTTATGTGGTCATAAATAAAATTCTTGATAATGCAATTTAACTCACAAAATTGATTTGAAGGGTGAATGAGTTTTGGACTCTAGCTATTGTTTTCATATAAACTCAAAAAAATGAATGATTTTCAAATTTGTTTGAAAAATAAGTTGATTTTATGACAATAGAAAATAATTCTACAAGTAAGATTGCTGGAATTGTTAACATCTTACAAAAATTTGAAAATGACAATTTGTACAATTTAGATAGTGGGAGATATGTACCTGACATGAAAAGAAATTTGGTTTCTATGGGTAATTGATGATGTAAATTATTTTGGTAAGAATGAAGACCGGTTTTGTTTTAATGCTCATGATGGACATTGTTATAATGTTCACTAGAATACTTGTTTAATACTCATTGGATGAGTGTAATGGTCTACTTTACACTCATCCAATGAGTGTTGGACAAGTTTTTCGATGGGTATTGTGGGCATTAGAACGAGAATGATGAAGACTGAGAATGAAATGTTAAAAGTGGCTAAAGGCACCTTTAAAAGAATAAAACAAAATGATATTTTTGTTCTGAAAGCTAGGATAGGTGGTAGTTGAGGTAAATGAAAAATAGTGCATCTTTGTTATTCTTTATTTTTGGGTACATTTTATTATTTTTTATTCATCTTTTTCTTTTTTCTTGTCTTTTATTTTTTTGTTTATTTAAAGAAAAACTAATTTCACCATAAAAGATTTACCATGCCTATTTTTTTTTCAAATATTGGAGACCAAATATGTTATTCTCCCTATAAATTAATATATTGCGATGTTTGTTTTAATAAAATATAATTTAATCTTCTTTTGAAGAAAAATTGTATTTCTTACATGTTAATCTCCTACCCATAGTGGGTAGGATATATAATGCCCACACATGAGATAATCGTATATGATTGGTAGTTCATGACTTTACACTCATTATTTTTTTCAATCATGGACTACCACATCATGTGTGGGCATTATATCTCCTAAGCACCATGGGTAGGAAAATATAATGCCCACACATGAGGTGGCAGTTCATTATTGGTAATTCATGGCCCTACACTCATTATTTTTTCAATCATGGGCTGTCACCTCATATGTTGGCATTATATCTCCTACCCATGGTGGATAGGAGATCAGTTCTGTTAAAATATCATAATGTCCTAGTTTTAATTATATTTATAAGAGTCTTGATTTCATATCCACTTATATTACTCACTTATAATGCTCCACGCTGAGATGACATCACATGATTGGTAGTTCATGGACTCACACTTATTATTTTTACTAATCATGTGATGACACCTCAATGTGAGTATTATAAGTAGGTAGAATATCAAAACCCATATTTATAAGCAATAATTTTGTCAAGCATGAAATCCATTACAAGTTAATATTTAAAAAAATTAGTTATTATGAATATAACTCGTATTTTATTATAAAAACAAGTAATATACTTATTCTTAACTACGATCAATGAGAAAATTATTTATTTTAGAATGTATTTACAAGTAACTTTTTAAGTTTAGTCAAACATGAATCACAAATAAAGATAAGAGATTGTAAAATGTCTTGCTTTGTGATGTTCTGTCCTGTGAAAGAATCGAGGATGAGACAAGGACGATGATCGTGACCATGACTGAGATGGCCCGCCTCTACTCTCATTTTTCATTTTATTTTTTATTTTTTATTATGAAAAATAAAAAAAATAATATTAAAATAATAAGAGCATATTTGAGCATGTTTTTTCAAATTTATAAAATAATCAAACATTATTTTTCTCCATACATGTTCTTCGTACAATTTTTACCAATTTTTTATCTATATATTCTGTTAGACTCAAGATTTATAATTTATAAAATTTTTTACCAAACTAAGTGCTTGTTTGATATAGATAAAAATTAGATTTATAAGAAATTAATTTTAATAAAAAATAATAAAATGTATAGTTGAAAATTTGATATAAGATGTGAGTTTTGTAAAATATTTTGTTCAAAATGAATTTGAAATAAAATAAGTCTTTAAAAAAAGAGACCAAAATGAGCTAAATAAATAAAACAAAAAGTGTAAATATTTTATTTTTCATTCCACCTCTCTTTTCAAAAATTCCCGATAAGACTGGATAGGGAAAGGCCGTCCGTCAAGACTCAACATCACAGCCAAATTGAAAGTTCAAACCAAAAAAAGATAAAAAAAAAAAAAACATAATCAAACGACGAAGACCATGCAGTTCTCTTTAACGCTGTTTGATTTCTTCGCCAAAACGCGCCACTTTCTCTTCTCCCCTACTGGATTATTTCACCCGCGTTGCATTTTCCGCAAAGCTTCTTGTTCCACCAAGTTATATATATATAATATATAGCATATACACACACCTCTCACTATCAATAAATCGAATTACTAGTCAGCAACCCCGCGTCGATCATTTTTATCTTGTGTCTCTTTCTGTTCTTCCACGTTGTTTCTTGTGATTTTATTCTTCATTGTTTTGTTATACGTGTTCTTGATTTGTAACTTTCTGCATTTACGCGGTTACTTCAGTTGTGTTGAATTTTTTTTTAGAATCTTAAATGGGTATATTTTACTCGAGGTTCTGTCCTATATATAAACTATGCAAAACCCATAAAATCCAAGAAATTCAAATCTGGGTAATGCTTAAAATAATGAGATAGTTAAAAGGTTTTTGTTGGTTGATGTAATGATCAAATATTTGCTTGACTTTTGTGATCTGAGGTTGTTTAATTGTTTAATGAGGGATTAACATTTGAAGTTTCCTAGGCACTTCCAGAAAATTGGACATGTGCCTTTTTCTATTTAAGGAGGAAGTTAAGGAAGTTTAAGATTAGCTGCCTTTAGAAGTCTCAGACATTGATTCTTTAATTTGTTGAGCTTTTAAGGATGGTGAACCTTGGCTCTTTGATGATATCGAAACGACTGCAAAGGGAGGGGGGTGAGGAGGGTTCTGAACTTGAATATAAACGCCGGCATATTATCGCAAGGTAGGTGGATTAGCACTTGACACATTTTTAATTCTTTTGATGGTTTATTCTCAGTTGTGAAGATTTTTTTTTTTTTAATTATTATTATTATAATTTTGTTCTTTTCTTTTCTGATGTTTATGTATTTGGGTATTTTCAGTGTTCTAAGAGGGTCAAGAAATGGCCAATCACTGCAAGAATATATTCCCAGATTGGAGCCCATCATTCGAAGTTGGGTATGATCTCTGTTCTTGTTAAGTGATACCAATGCATTTTTGTGCTTCCAGAACAGTTTTGTAATTTTTATAAATGTATTTCTGCTGTCAATTTGAAGTTTAAGAAGTTATATGATTTTGATGATTCAATGAAAATTCTCTTCTTTTGATTACTCATTTGTCCAGACGTTTACTGAGATTTGAAGTTGGGTATCGTCTCTGTTCTTGTTAAGTGATACCGATGCATCTTTGTGCTTTGTGAAAAGTTTTGTAATTTTTTACATAATTCTGCTGTGAATTTGAAGTAGGAAGTGATAAGATTTTGATGATTCAAAGAAAAGTCTCTTCTTTTGGTTCATTTTTCTGAAATTGAAGTTTGGTTGTGACAGCTTGATCTTGTAACATTGGTTCTTGAAAGTTTGCTTGATAAACTTGTGATAAGAAACTTTAGAACATTTATTACTAAAAATACTGGTTGCCATCTTGCACTTTCTAGCAATTTATTAAAATTTTCTTAAATTGTCACAAGGTACCATATTTGACCTGCCCTTGGATGTCCAAAACAGTGACTCTGGGATGTCCTCTGACAGTCGTTTCAGTAATTTGTTATTATTTTTTTGCAAAATTTACATGTTTGTGGAGAAAATGTGTGGAATGTAAACTTAACTATAAAATTTTAATCATATTCAAGTCATTGAGATGCTTGTTTAATTTTGGTTTTTGGAGGCTAATGTTTTGATATTTTATTAATATTGAATTCTTATTCTTTTATGAGATAAGAAGTGACTGATGTGTATGTTAGGGCACCTTTTTTTATTAACTTCCTATATTCATTGTTTCTTTTGTCTCTCTCTCTCTATATAGGTCCGTGAGGAGGTGGACCGTGTATTCCAACCTTTACTGAGGTTAGTTCATCCATCAATTATCGAATTGCAATAATGTTTTGCATCATCCATGGTCTTTGTCCCTTTATGAAGATATCACATTATAACACACTTAATTAGATGTCACATTCCATGGGATTAGACTATAATAATAACTGACTATGATTAGTTCCTTGAATTCGTGTCTTGATATTGAGATGTAGCTTAATTATCTATTGATCCTTCTCTTTGTCAAGTTAAATAACATTATAAAACTGTTTTCTAAATTTGTTTCTTGTAGATCTTCGCAAAATCAAATTGTGAGCTCTGGATCAAGGACCTTGCAGTTGCATTTTGACAGTAAATTACCTTCAGTCCTGTTCACATGCAGTAGGGTGGTATCTGAGGGCAAAATGCCTGTGAAAATAGTATTGTATGATTCTATTTCTAAAAAAATAATAACATCTGGACCCCTATCTTCAATAAAGGTCACCATTGTTGTGCTTGATGGTGACTTTAGTTCCAATGATCGAGAAGATTGGACGGAGGAGGAGTTTGATGGCAGAATTGTACTGAACAGGGAAGGAAGAAGGCCATTGGTGGCTGGGGACTTGATACTTTCTTTGCACGAGGGTGTAGGTTATATAGGTGAGGTCAGTTTTACGGACAACTCGAGCTGGATAAGGAGCGGGAGATTTTGCTTGGGAGCAAAAGTTCACACATGTTCTACAGAAGTAAGAATCAGAGAAGGAATAAGCAAAGCCTTCAAAGTAAAAGATCATCGTGGAGAATGTGAGTATCTCTTCTGAACCATGTCTTGCCTATCAAATTTTGTTTGTAATCACTTCAGATCATTTTCTTTTTTGTTCAGCATGTTATTGTAATTAAGTGATGCTTTCAGCAAATAATACATTAATACCTACATTCCGTTCAAGTTCTTATGATATTTCCTGCAGTAATAATTATTTAATTTTTTGAAGCACTTTTTGATGCTTCATGATGATGCTGAAGTTCTAAAAAAATTTTCTGTTAAATCAGGGTAAAGTTTGATGATCATCTATCCATCTCATGTCTATTCTTTACAAAGTAATATGTTGGGATGGCTTAACTAAGCAACACGTTTTTAGTTTACTGTCACAGTCCACACTGAATTTCAATTCCATGGTAGTTAATGGAGAAAACTAACATATCATTACTCGTGTAGCATACCAGAAGCACTATCCACCATCCTTGGAGGATGAAGTATGGCGCTTGGAAAAGATCGCTAAAGATGGTGCGTCCCACAATAGGTTGGTTGAGTGTGGAATATACACTGTGAAAGATTTCTTAAGGAAATATGTTATAGACGAGTTCTCGCTACGTGCTGTAAGATGCTAATTCTTGATATCCTTTGTTCGATTTTAAATTTCATAAATGAATTTTGGCTCTTGACAAAAGAATTTAGGTAAACCATCTGACCCCACGTGTTCAAATTGTAGGAACTCCCTAAAGTCTCAAACAAGACATGGGAGACAATCACTAGACATGCTACATCCTGCAAATTAGATAATGAGTTATACATGTTTAAGGTTGCACAAGGGACTGGGCTTTTGCTCAATTCCATCTACAAGGTTGTAGGAGTGACTCTTGATGGGCAATCTTATGACTCTTTGGATAAACTCAACATGTATCAGATGGTTGGTATCTTCATCCTTGAATTCATTCTGATATTGACTTGTCTAACGGCTCGAGTAAAGTACTTCCATTTTTGTGCTATGAAATAAATAATTATGAACATTATGTCACTGCATGCATGTATTTCCCTGCATTACTACACAACTTTGGGACAACAATTGTCATAACTTGGATTCAACGTTGGGACAACAATTGTCATAACTTGGATTCAATACACTTGTTGTCACAAAATTTTTTAGCTCGACACTTTGACTAGTTGGAGAAGGTGATGTGGCAATCTAGTTATTTGCCAACTAGACTGTCACGTCACTCTTTTGTTAGTCAAATCAATGGATATGGACGGAATGACTAAATTGTAACAGATAATTTCATGATCCAATTATAACGAAGTTTAAGTTCAGGGATACTGACCAACATGAAATTGTGCTAAAATTCAGCGACCACTACTGTTTTCACCTTGTCATAATTGTGTCAGTCTTTGGCTGTTTTTGAAGTTTAGTTCACCATAAATTGATTTTCTTTCACATAGAACTGATGGTAGAATTAGATGTGAGGATGACTCCACAATCTTTTTGTTGATCGTCCAATTAAAATTTGGTGATCAGAAAGTAAGCTTCTGATTTGAGATGTCAGTCAGGATTGTTATGTACTTCTTAAATAACAAATGTGTCCACATAGAAGTCGTAGTTGTATGCCACCTTTGGTCTAAAACTGTATTTTTCTGATGTGCAACTGATTTGCCCGATCTATTTTGTTGACAGCGGGTGGTGGAAGACTTGAAGCAGCATGCTTATAAAAACTTAGAAGACTTGATCTCAATTGATGACCAGTCAGTTGTCAGCTACCCAATGGTAATGTCAAATCTTGAAGCAGCAGACAATTTTAGCCATCCTAGCTTTTGTCTTCAGAATTCTAATTTCCCAGTTGAACAAGGTAAATATTGAACCTTTTTGACTCCCTTGATCCATCTTATAAAGAATTGAACTGGAATAAATCTTTAACCATCGAGGGTAAGCTTTTACATGCAAGTCATGGCTAACAGGATTTACTGGCTTTGCCAAAACAGTATTCGCCCGCCCTTCTTTTCCCAGCCTATAAATTTTTGGAAGTTGCTAAACTATCCTCATTTTACAGATCAGCTGCAAATAAATATTAATTCTGCTCATACAACTTCGCTTCCATATAACCGTGAAGTGGGACGGGATAATAGTTCATTCGATATTTCTTTCGGGGAGGGTTCTCTCCAAATGCAAGGTTTCGGTTCAACATTGGGAAACATTTTTGGGATGAGTAATTCTCAAAATGGATTATACGATGGAGGGCATACATGGGATTTGGGGGTTAACTATGGGGTCTCACATCAGTTAATGGATGATCCATCAACGAGCAATAATTTTCAGGTCAAGTCATCAACATGGCAAGGGAATGGATTGTTTCTTGGTCCAACCAATCATGATATTGGTATCATTTCTTCAAATTCGGGGTTCCATACGCCCACAAATGGAAAGCCCAAAACAAGTTGGTGCAAGGTTCTGGCAGCGGTGAAGTGGCGGATATTGGTTAGGCGAAATGTGGCTGCTCGAAAAGGGAAAAACTTCTACAACTACATGTAAAATGATATTGGTTAGGCGGAATGTTGCTGCTCGGAAATGGTAATACTTCTACAGCTACATGTAGATTTTTTAACTTTTGATTCTTGGCAATCACCTCCATAGCAGGAGGCAATCTTTTTCTTCTGAAATAATAGGTTAGATTGCCAAATAAGTTTGTATCTTAAGTACATGTTTGGTATACAATATTAGACCGTACTAGATATTACAATAGACAAGATTGGCTTCTTTTATTCCTTGATAATGTCGAGTACTGTCTAATACAACATACCAAACACTACATAAGATAAGAGTCTTGTTGTTACCCTTTGCTTCAAGTGCAAGAAAGGGATTATGTGTATAAATATTTCTGTTGTTAGTATAGTCGTGTCTAGACGATGCCCTCGGAAAAGAATCACCTGCCAAATGAATGGGAGGTGCGTGTATCAAGCTTCCTGATGCTGGCTTAGTTTACTGTCTGGTTTTCTGCATCAAATGCAAATTTGGTATATCAGTTTTCAAATAAATGTAGATATCTGTAAAAGTCCATATTCACCATACTTCCTTATTTTGTTTGGACATCTTCCATTTTTACATACCTGAAATCTAGCTAGTACTGAGGATTATGATTAAGTTTGTTGTGGTTTAGGGGTTGCGAATGGGAATGGAAGAAGGTAGGGTATAACACATCTAAATGACCACGATACTTACAAACGTTTCTCAATACTCATTTTGAACTTTAAAAGTTTATGAATAGTCATTGTAATTTTAGAGTTTTTTCTCAACAGTTATTGAAGTTTAAATTTTTTTCGAATAGTCACTTTTATTTCTAAAGTTGTTTTCGAGTAATTATTGTATTTTTATCGTTGTTTTCTATTCGTCACTTCGAATTGTTTGAAAAATTAATAATTTTTTTTCTACGCAATGTAAATCGTTAATTTTCAAAAAGAAAGAAATGGAGTGATGGATGGAAACAAAATTACAATTACAATTATTATTTAGAAATATTTTAAATTTCAATTACTGTTGAAAAACAAGTGAAAGTACCATGTTGGCATGTCTATTGGAGTTTTTAACCCAAGGTACTTGGAAAGAAGTCTTTGAAAAGTTGTACGGTATTTTTGCGATTAATTATAGTAAAAAAAGATACGGGAAACCTTTTCACAGTAGTACCAAGTTGGTTTTGAACTTTTTTTAAGACACGTTTCTAACTTTTCAAGTTGGTCCTTGGTGGATGATTTCTTCACTGGCCTAATAAAAAGTTAGATTTATCTGAAAATATGATTATACTTTTACTTTCAGTTATAAAATTAATAAAAATTCTCCTGACTTTGTAGATAACTCATCAAGTGTTCAACGACTAATTTCGAAGAAGAGAAATTTTCCAAATCACTTCGAGTATTCACTACAAGTTTGAGGATATAGCATAGTCGGTTCAAATTGCTCAAATGCTCTATCTACAAAAGAGAATATTGGAGGAGCATAACGACCTTTCTCTTTACTCTCTTAATTTGTTTTTGTACTTACATTGGGACGATGTACATTTACGTTTGTGGGTAAAGTCTGTAAGAATTAATGTTCAATATCTAATTAGTAGTGTCAAATTTAATTACTTATTGAACCAAATTAATTAATTAGATTAATTAATTCGACTTATTTATTTATGGGTTCTAGTTGGACTACACCTAAGGTTACAATTAGTGCCGCCTATAAATTAATAGGCACGACAAATTAAGATGAAGTTGGTTTTCATTAGGTTAAGAGTTGATCTTTATTACTTGTTAGATGAAGCAAAAGACAACTATATACAATTACTCCTAAGAGGTTCTGTTTTCATCTGTTCTTGATCGTGAAAATCCACATATATTCTTGCTGTGTGGATCACCATTGGAAGCTGGATAATTGGACAACTGTAGTATTGAAGATCGCACATCCAGTCAATCAGATAATCAGATTTCACGATGTTCATCAAAGGTAAACTTCTATCACGAATTATATCTATCACCAGGTTGATCCGACTTATATGAATTGTAGATTTAATTTCTGTTGTGCATGTATACCTCAATTATACTTATATTGTTACTTGTTAGAGTTCGTTAGATTGTTTTGATGAATAGAATAATAATTGTTATTAGTATGTTAATTTGATTTGAGATTTGACATTTAATGGGAATTTGTGAATTTTAATCTGAAATCGGATTTTAGATATTTTTGGATCGTGTCTATCAAAAAAAAAAAAAAGGGGGGTTGAAAGGTCAACCTGTGACCAGCGGCGGATCACTGGAAAAAGGAACACCGCTCGCCGCTGCTAGAAGTAGCAGCGGCGCGGGCCGTTATTTTTTTTTCTTCGAACAGCGTTCGACACAAACCGGCGGTGGTCGCCGGTGTTGGACACCGGTACGACCACCGCCAGCTGATCCGTTGGCGGTGCCGTCACAAATGGCGCCGCCTTGCAGAAACAAGGGTTTCTGCGTTTTGAATTTTGGGGACGGGGGCTTCCTTGCAATTTTAGAAATTGCAGGGAAAGCCCCCTATTTTTTTAAAGGAATTAAATGGGCCTTCTCGCAATTTCTGAAATTGCAAAATGAAGGACCCAATGTTATAAAATTAGAGGGTCGTCTGTGCAATTTTAGATATTGCATCAAAGAACCCACTGTTTTAAAAATCTTAATAAATGATCGTGCAATTTCAAAAGAAAAAATTGCACAGTCATTCCTCAAATTTCAAAAGGCAAAATAGGGTCCCAAATACAATTATAATTTTTTGAAAAATTTGTAATTATTAATTTTTTAATGTTGTTCAAATATTTATAATTAAATTAAAATCGTTTTTAAACCATATTTTGAATTTCTGACCAGATTAAACTTTAACGTATTACTTCATAAAATTGTAATTTTGACCATATACAAGTTTTGTTTTACAATTAAAGTTCCGTCTTACGATTTTCAAACATATACAAGTTCTATCTTACAATTTTGACCATATACAAGCTCTGACTTTAAATTAGGAGATAAAATAAATTTTGAAAATCGCATTTATGAATATTAATGTTATTGTTAAAAATTAATTAATTAATTAATTATATTAATTATTTAATTCCGTCTAGTCCGTTTCAAAATGTCTAAAATATTTAGACTTATACTATCAAAACTGCAAATTTAGAAATTAATATATTTTTAATATTAGATATTAAAATAGATGTTTAGTGGATGATTATGGACTTGATACATGTAATTGGTTGTATGGTTAATTATTTTTGTTAATTGCTGGTTGGGCATGCGATCCTATTATTTAATTAAATGGGTCTATGAACCTATTGTTTAATTAATTGAGTTTTCAAGCTATTTAATTATTATGGGCATGCGTGTCCATTTATCAGGGCTTACGTGACAACTAGTATATGATACATGTTGCAGTTGGACTGCAAGAAAGCAACTAGTATATGATACAGATTGTAGCAAGAGATGAAGATTATTACATTTAGCATTCGATGAACGAATACAACGTCTCCTAGGAATTGACCGACTAATCTTTCTTTTAACTCAAAAAAATTAGATAGATAAAGTCCATAATCATTCACAGTTATTATTATGTATGACTGATTGTATATTAGATGTTAGTTAATATATATAGATGTGATGAGACAACTCCCTCTTTATCAAAATATTAAATTCGTATTAAATAGTTAATACAACGTGCCTTCTATTGTTATAGTGAAAAACCAGAGTCCATTATTGATGTTAGTTTGTTGAGTCACTCAAAACTACTCGCTCATGGATATGTTTATCACTATGAAACATTTGATGTTTCTGAACAAAGAGTCAAATTGAACTAAAATTTTATTTTTTATTGAGTCACTCTAGAAAATATAATTTTATGGGCACAATCAAATAAACATATAAGATGTGTGCAATAATAAGTTGTCTACTTGATAATCTAGAAGTTACATAGAGATGTGATTGATAGAAGTATCTACCTGGATGTTTTATTAAGATTTGTTGAGTTACTCAAAGTTCTAATAAACAAAAATGATCCTAGCCCACTAGAAGTCTAACTAGTTCTATTGATTAATGTTTGAGGGTCATTAATTCAATTTAAACAGTGGGAGTATAATTAATTTAATATAAGTCCATGTTAAATTAATTTTCTATATTTAATTAATTTTTTGTCTTGTTATTTCAGTATTGAATCATGAGTAACCACATGAATTTGAGAAGCATATTGGATGCCAACAAACTTACCGGGCCAAATTTTCTAGATTGGTACCGCAATTTGAGAATTGTTCTCAAGCACGAAAAAATTGGATATGTCGTTGAGCAACCAATGCTAGAAGTTCCTACTAAGGAAGCTACGCCGGAGAAAGTGCAGGCTTATAATAAACACAGTGATGACGAAAATACTGCAACATGTGTGATGCTTGCAGCTATGTCAACTGAGTTACAAAAGCAGCACGAGGGTATGGATGCTTATACCATTATAATTCATCTCAGAGAGTTGTATGATGAACAGTCACACACTGAACAGTATGAGACATCTAAAAAGTTATACAGATGTATGATGGCAGAAGGATCTTCAGTCAGTGCTCATGTACTGAAGATGATTGGTTATATTGAGAAAATAAACCAATTGGGTTATGCCATGGACCACGAGCTGAGTATTGACTTGGTTCTACAATCTCTGCCTAATAGCTTTTCACAGTTCATTAAGAACTTCAACATGAATAAGATTCAATGTACCATATCTGAGTTGCTGAATATGCTAAAAACTGTTGAGCCCAATATAAACAAATGGAATGAGCAAATTTTGGCCATTGACACTTCTAAGGGCACTAAGAGGAAATCAAAAAGGATCTTTCAGAAAGGATCCAAGAAGGTCAAATCTGCTGAAAAAAAAATTCAAAGCAGCCAAGGAAAAATCCAAGTCTGATGATCCGTGTTTTCACTGTGGAAACAAAGGACATTGGAGAAGCAACTGCAAGACATACCTCGCCACCTTGAAGGGAAAGAAGTCTATTGAGACTTCTACTTCAGGTATCATTTTCATTGAAATAAATTTATCTACTCCTTCAGCTTCTTGGGTATTAGATATCGGATGTGGATCTCATATTTGCACAAATATGCAGGGGCTAAAGAACAGTAGATTACTGCAAAAGAGAAAAGTAGACATACGTGTTGGGAATGGAGCAAGAGTTGCTGACTTGGCTGTAGGGACATACTTTTTACCGTTGCCTTCGGGACTTTTTTAGAATTAAAAGACTGCTACTACATTCCTTCTATTAATAAGAACATCATTTCTATTTCATGTTTGGACATGGATGAGTTTTTCATTAAAATTAAGGATAAACGTTGTTCTTTTTATCTTGATGATATGGGATTTTTTTTAATGGCATCTATATTTTAGACTTGGAATGTTCTACAATGAATATATACAACAAAAGGCATAAAGGCGATAAAGTTAACAACTCACATCTTTGGCATAGCAAACTGAGTCATATAAATGAAAAACGTATCATCAAGTTACATAAAGATGGATACTTGGATTCAAATGGTTATGAATCATTTGATATATGTGAGTCATGCCTGATGGACAAAATGACCAAGACCCCATTTACTTGAAAATGAGTCCAGGGTTGCAAATATTTTGCGACTCGTACATACTGATGTATGTGGACCAATGTCTATAGATGCTAGAAGTGGCTTTTCTTACTTCATCACGTTTACAGATGACCATTCCAGATACGGTTTCTTCTACTTGATGAAATTCAAGCACGAAACCTTTGAAAAGTTCAAAGAATTCAAGCAATAAGTAGAAAAGCAAACTGGAAAATATTCTAACACTTAAATCTGATTGGGGTGGAGAATATTTGAAGGATGAGTTCTTAGACTATCTAAAAGAGAATTAAATTCTTTTGCAGTGGACTCCACCATATACACCACAACTAAATGGTGTATCTGAAAAGACAAACCGCACCTTACTTGATATGGTGCGATCAATGATGAGCCGCGCAGTTCTCTTAAAATCGTTATGGGGATATGCACTTAACACTGCATGTCACACACTAAACCGTGTCCCATCTAAATCGGTCGATAAAACTCCATACGAGTTATGGAAAAGAAAAAAGCCCAATCTTTCATACATAAAGATTTAGGGCTGCAATGCTTATGTAAAGCGCGTAGAATCAGACAAGCTAGAAGCTAAATCTGATAAATATTTATTTGTGGAGGTATTCAAAAGAAACTGTTGGATACCATTTCTACAATCTCATCGAGATGAAGGTCATCATATCGAAACATGCCATATTCTTAGAGAAAGAGTTCATTATAAGAGAAGACAGTGGGAACAAAGTAAATCTTGAAGAGGTTCAACAAACCACAAATAAATTCGACCAATTAGATGAGTCAATGTCCGAGCCTGTATTTGATGAGGCACAGATTGGAAATGGAGAACCTTCAGTCCCCGAGAACACAGCAGCTCTCCATAAGTCGAGCAGGGTCATTCGTCCTCTTATGAGATATGATCTCATGATTACCAATGATGCATTGCTAATCGAGAAAGATGAACCCACCACTTACGCAGAATCGAAGTCAAATGTTGACTTAAAGAGATGACAAAAAGCCATTGAATCTAAAATGAACTCCATGTACGAAAACAGTTTCGACCTTGGTTGACCCACCTAAAGAGTTTTTGCCATTGAATCTGAAATGAACTCCATGTACGAAAACAATTTCGACCTTGGTTGACCCGCCTGAAGGGATAAAACCTATAGGCTGTAAATTGGTTTACAAGAAAATAGGTCGACATGGATGGTAATGTTCATACTTACAAGACAAGATAGGTTGCGAAGGGTTAGAAGTAAAGACAAGGGATTGACTTTGACAAAATGATGTCAAATTTTAATTAACTCGCAAGTGTACGAATCTATTGTAATATAGAAAAGTAGCAACGAGATCGATCCCACAGAGACTACTATGAGAAATGTATAATTTGATCCGAATTAACTATTATTCTAGGCTAGTTGAGTTAAAGAGATTTTTGTTGAAAGAGTTTAACTTTAAAGAATAATGAAATATGCTAAAAAGATGAATTGAGAATTCAAATTGTGTAAAATACCAAGGTTTCAGAATCCACCATTATCTAACATAGCAATTATCCAATTATCAATTTATTCCCAAAAATATACGACAACCCGAAATCAATCTATTGTCGTCCCTAAAGATTCATAAATTAAGTCCAGAAGAAGAAAATCAAATATAGGCTCCCCTTATGCTTCAAACATAAACTACTTAAGAGTTTTCGTATCAAGATCAATTGAAAGAAGACAAAGAATCAAAGAATCTCTAAGCATTCTATATATCCCAATTCGAATAGAAGATGACGAAAAATCAAAAGCAATTAATAGAACATATTTAAGCATCAAGCATGGATTAATCAAATCAATATCTAACTATCAAAAATACGTGATATTTAAGATGAAAGAAATTCTATTTAATTAATCTAACAAGAACGAACCATGAACATTAAAGCTCTAAAACGAATTAAACGGATAACGGATTAATCACTTAATCAAAACAAGGTTTCATCGTCTACCTTGGCTAAAGAAAATTAGAAGAACATGATTAAACTAGAAAAATAATAATTGATAAAACTCGGCATGGATCTTAGGAGAAGAAATCTTCGAAGAAGTCTTGATCGTCAAAGAAGTCTTGTTCTCTTGTTCTCGTGATGTCTTCTCTTCCGTCTTCTCTTGATTCGGCTCCCCAAAAATCCAACCTTTGATATGAGTTAATAACTCATATATATACTTACCTAATTGTCCCTTAAAAGATTCTAAAAATTCATTAAAATCGTGTCCCAAAGGTTTCCTAATTGTATTAGGACTCAAAAAGGAAATAAAATTATGTTTCTGGCGAAAATACACTGGGAGATCGCCCAGTGCAAACCCGGACGATCGCTCAGGCCAAGGAAAAGCTTTCTGCTGTTGAAAAATAGGGTTAGGCGATCGCCCAAATTTAAGCCTTGGTGATCTCCCAGCTTACGCTGTTTCCTCTGCGGCGGCTGTTTTTCAAATGGCCATAACGTCTTGTAGGAAACTCCAAATTGAGATCCGTAAAAAGTGTTGAACTCGTAATTCAATTATCTTTCCAATGGTATATTATTTGCCTTGTGGAGATTTAAATATCAAAATTTGTACTCTAATTTCTTCATATGTTTCGGTAGGTAGTTTCTCAATTCAGTTCTTTAGCTTTCTGGTGTCTCAACCATTGATTGAACTTTTCATTGCCACTCCAAAACACCTTAAACTTAATGAGTTTATCATCTTCCTCATCCTCCAATATTTGTCTCTTGATATTCATTTCAAAAACTCAACTTACTCGCCGATTTCACCAAATTGTTGCTCTTTCCGTCCATTCTTCCCCATTTGCTTATAAACAGGTCCAAAACTGAAATAAGAAGAATAATACAATAAATTAAGTATAAAATCAACTATATGACGGCATAAATGATTAATTCAAAGGCCAAAATAAGTGCATAAAACGCACTTATCAAACACCTCCAAACTAAACCTTTGTTCGTCCTCGAACAAAAAAACAAAACTAAAATATAATTTAAACTAAGCTAATTGAATCAACGAAAAATTAGTCAATGTTAAATTCCTTACCATACGCCTCAAGTTCAAAAATAAAGCAACACTATTAGAAGGATATCAAACAACAACATAAAAATTTTCTCTTATCCGATGCTCGACCTCTTGTGAGTGTGTGCATAGCCAAAATTTAAACTTATACATGTATTAGATCATGACCAATATTGTGTTGTTGACATTTTAGCAATCCCGAACCCTTTGTAGTCATTTATTCCTTACACCTCTCGTAAGTTATCACACTTCTAAATCTTTTCTCTCAAATCCCGAGGTGTTCTAGCGAAATTGGTTTCTATTGATCATCACAATGCTCTTTCTTTTCATCAAAAGTGGTAAAACTTAGCACTTGTATTCTGAGAATTAGGATGGTGAGAGATTTCTAAATTCTCATCTTCAGTCTCTAAGGTTCTAATCTAGCAATCCTTTCTGAGCACTTCTACTTTTTTATTTATTCAACTCCTGTTAACAGTCTTACATCCTGTGCAATACTTCTCTTTCACTAGCTTTCTATGTGACCCTTGTAGCGAGCTTTGGGTCGATGACTCTCAAATCAGATGACCATAGGACACCAAGTTTGAAAATACCCTAGCAGACTTAATTGCTCAAGTCTCACAGGCTAATAGAGAAGTGAAGATGTAAATTTATAAATATCGCTCTCTTTACTCTTTCTTGTTTTATATACAGGACTCATGTAGCGAGCTTTGGGCCGATGACTCCCAAGTCAAATGACCATAGGGCACCAGGTTTTAAGATACCCTACAGGCTTAATTGCTCGAGTCAGATATTTCATTTAATTTTATCAGCTGCGAGTAGTGCTCAGTTTAGATTCCTTGACTATAATCCATTCAACCAAATATGAGACCCAGAAAACCAAAACCATCAAAAGTGTTAGAACAAAAGTAGTAACTTTAACACCCCAAACAGTTCTCAAAACAATTTAGTCACTAGCTCTAAGAATGTAGGAACGGAATTTTCATCATGATACTCAGTCAATAATATCAACACAAACACTCAAGTCATGTCTCCAATAAATGATAAGTCAATGTGGCTCTGTGCTTCTATAATCAGGTCTAACATGGATAAGAATTCACACAAAAGAATGAGTTCAAGTGTTGTCTAATATTCTACTAAAAATGTGCTCGATTTTGAACAGATATCATTATTGACGGCAAGATATTCAACAGTAACTAGACAACTAAACAAAAAAATTTCTTTTTTTCAAAAAGTATTTCAGTTGTAGAGACGAGAGTGATAAGCAAATCAGAAGTACTTAAATAACATGATACTTTATAACCCACTCCCAAACAAAAACTTTACATTGTCCTCAATGTAAGAATAAAACAAAGCAAAGAATAGGAGGAAAAAGATCAGTTACTCCCCAGAGATAGATGTGGAGACGAATGATTTGCCTAGTATGTAGTGGACTCAGATGTAGTGACAGGACCCTTCGTCAAAAGATGATTGCCTAGATATTATCCAAGCAACTCGCACAAGTGGGACATCCTGCGCATGACATGGTGAGGCTTAAAAAAATGCATTAAACAAAAAAAATATAAATAGAAACTAATGAATTATTAAACCCCTCTAAAACTACGACATATAAAGCAAGTAAATAAAAGGGTTAGAAAATGGGTTGCCTCCCATTAAACGCTTATTTATAGTCATTAGCTTGACTTATTGTCTGATGGCCTTACGGCACTCTGAATAGTGCTTTGGAGGACCTGCTTTGCTTGCATCTATTGACATTGGCACACGTTGGAAGTGGCTTAATTTTCTGTTTCCATTTAGTTACATCCATGGCAGGTGCTGATACAAGCAAAACATTAACTTCTTTTATATCACTATCAACATCAAAATAAGAACCCAAATGAGTTAAGCACATGTTTAACGCATCATCACAATTAGTATAAGCAAAACAATCATCATCTAATGCTTCTATCATGTCAACGTCAACAACATCCTCATTATCATGTGGTAGCTTGTTGACATTAAAAATATTCAATTCGACTATCATGTTGCCAAAGGATAGTTGCATAACTCCATTCCTGCAATTAATAATAGCATTAGATGTTGCCAGAAAAGGACGACCAAAAATTACAGGGATATGTTTTGTAGAGTCTCGTACTGGTTGAGTATCAAGTACAACAAAATCAAAAGGAAAATAAAACTTGTCAACCTGTATCAAAACATCATCTACAATTCCTCGGGGTACTTTCGCAGATCTATCAGCAAGTTGTAAAATCATAGATATTGGTTTTAACTCGCCTAGTCCAAGTTGCATATACACAGAATAAGGAAGAAGATTAACACTAGCTCCTAAATCTAGCAAAGCTTTCTCAATTTTATGGTTTCCTAAGATGCATGAGATAGTAGGACAACCTGGATCTTTAAATTTCGGAGGAGTGTTGCTTTGAATTATAGAGCTAACTTGTTCAGTTAAAAATGTCTTTTTGCGCATATGTAGTTGTCTCTGTGTTGTATATATATCTTTCAAGAATTTAGCATAGGCAGGTACTTGCTTAATAGCATCAAGTAAAGGAATATTTACACTTACCTGCTTGAAGATTTCCATCATATCATTGATAGAATTACCTTGCTTTACCTTTGTGATCCTCTGAGGAAATGGGGCTTTTGGAATGTAAAATGGCTCATTGTCCTCTTTGGGAGCTTCTTGGATTGAATCACCAGTTGGAACAGTACCTGGAGAAAGTGGTTGAGATGTGTTTTTCCTTGAGATATCCACTTTGTTGTCAAACAGACTGCCACATCTCAAAGTCATGATGGATTTAGCCTCTTCATGTTGCACTCCTTTAGGATTAGGAAATGGCTGACTAGGAAACCTTCCTTTCTCAATGGTTGTTGCCAACTGTTGGACTGATGAAGCAAGTTGTCCCATCATGTTTTCAAGATTGGAGATGGATTGTGCCTAAGAGTTCTGGCTGGCGAGTACTTCATTCTTAAACTCAGTAATTGTGTGGTTCTGGTGTTCTAATGCAACTTGTGTAGCTTTTGTCAAGTTTTGAATTGCCTCCTCCCATGGTTTTGGCTGTGAAAATTTTTGATTGAATTGTTGATGAGTCTGCTGAGGGGCTTGACTTGCTGTATTATTCTGTTGAACACCCTGTGACCAAGAAAAATTGGGGTGGTCCCTCCAACCTGGGTTATAGGTGTTGGAGTAAGGATTGTAAGGAAGCTTCCTCATCATGTTGAGGGCATTCACTTGATCAGCACATAGATCTGGTTCAGTAGAACTGTTGGCTGTTAACGAGGTCAACTTGCAAGAAATATCTTCTATCATGCCTTTGACTTCTTTGATTTCTGAGCTAGGTCATTGCTTCGAATCTCATAGATACCTCTTTTCTTTGGTTCAGTCCGAGAAGATCGACTCTGCTGTTGTGAATTGTCAGCTTGCTTTTGAAAGAAGCTCCAAATCTCTGTAGCATTCTTAGACATCAGCTCTCTACCGCTTGTGTCCATCAACCATTCTTGAATATGAGATAGCAAGCCCTCCAAAAAATATTGGCATAAATGCCATTTTTCATAGCCGTGATGTGGATATTTCATAAGAAGCCCGTTGAATCTCTCCCAAGTTTCATAGAATGGTTCGTCGTCTCTCTGCACAAACTCTGAAATTTCCCTGCGAATAGCATTAGTTTTGTGAACAGGAAAGTATTTATTCAAAAATTTAGCAACCATTTGTTTCCAAGAAGTAATACTATTAGCAGGTAATGTATTAAACCATGATCTAGATCTATCTTTCAGAGAAAAGGGAAACAGACGAAGTTTAACATTATCAGAAGAAACATTCTCATATTTAAATGTCTCACATACAGCATAAAAATCAGTCAGATGATTATAATGTTCTTCACTATCTAAACCATAGAAAGATGGAAGACAATTAAGCACACTCGGTTTAAGCTCAAAATTCCTAGCAGTTACCTGTGGGTATTGTATGCATGAGGTGCTCAAATTAGCTAATGGACTAAAATAGTCCCTAAAAGGTCTCTCCTCAACTTCATCACCCATAACTACTACTGCTTCGGTTCCTTCAATCTTATCTAAGTTGGTAGGTCGTGTTCTCTGGTGAAACGTTCTTTCTATCTCACTATCTAGAGGTTCTAGCTTAATATCCAGAGATCTACGACCAAGCATGCACAATGAAAATCTTTTTTTTTTTAAATAAAACAAAATTAAACAAATAAAATCCTAAATTATAACTAGTCAAGAACAAAATTAACTAAAATTAAATTAACTTTCAGATGCAGTCCCTGGCAACGGCGCCAAAAACTTGATTTCAAATTTTAATTAACTCGCAAGTGTACGAATCTATTGTAATATAGAAAAGTAGCAACGAGATCGATCCCACAGAGACTGCTATGAGAAAGGTATAATTTGATCCGAATTAACTATTATTCTAGGTTAGTTGAGTTAAAGAGATTTTTGTTGAAAGAGTTTAACTTTAAAGAATAATGAAATATGCTAAAAAGATGAATTGAGAATTCAAGTTGTGTAAAATACCAAGGTTTCAGAATCCACCATTGTCTAACATAGCAATTATCCAATTATCAATTTATTCTCAAAAACATACGACAACCCAAAATCAATCTATTGTCGTCCCTAAAGATTCATAAATTAAGTCCAGAAGAAGAAAATCAAATATAGACCCCCCTTATGCTTCAAACATAAACTACTTAAGCGTTTTCGTATCAAGATCAATTGAAAGAAGACAAAGAATCTCTAAGCATTCTATGTATCCCAATTCGAATAGAAGATGACGAAAAATCAAAAGCAATTAATAGAACATATTTAAGCATCAAGCATGGATTAATCAAATCAATATCTAACTATCAAAAAATACGTGATATTTAAGATGAAAGAAATTCTATTTAATTAATCTAACAAGAACGAACCATGAACATTAAAGCTCTAAAACGAATTAAACGAATAACGGATTAATCACTTAATCAAAACAAGGTTTCATCGTCTACCTTGGCTAAAGAAAATTAGAAGAACATGATTAAACTAGAAAAATAATAATTGATAAAACCCGGCATGGATCTTAGGAGAAGAAATTTTCGAAGAGGTCTTGATCGTCAAAGAAGTTTTGTTCTCGTGATGTCTTCTCTTCCGTCTTCTCTTGATTCGGCTCCCCAAAAATCCAACCTTTGATATGAGTTAATAAATCATATATATACTTACCTAATTGTCCCCTAAAAGATCCCAAAAATTCATTAAAATCGTGTTCCAAAGGTTTCCTAATTGTATTAGGACTCAAAAAGGAAATAAAATTATGTTTCTGCTGAAAATAGACTGGGAGATCGCCCAGTGCAAACACGGGTGATCGCCCAGGCCAAGGAAAAGCTTTCTGCTGTTGAAAAATAGGGTTGGGCAATCGCCCAAATTTAAGCCTGGGCGATTTCCCAGCTTACACTGTTTCCTCTGCGGCGGCTGTTTTTCAAATGGCCATAACGTCTTGTAGGAAACTCTAAATTGAGATCCGTAAAAAGTGTTGAACTCGTAATTCAATTATCTTTCCAATGGTATATCATTTGCCTTGTGGAGATTTCAATATCAAAAGTTGTACTCTAATTTCTTCACATGCTTCGGTAGGTAGTTTCTCAATTCAGTTCTTTAGCTTTCTGGTGTCTCAACCATTGATTGAACTTTTCATTGCCACTCCAAAACACCTTAAACTTAATGAGTTTATCATCTTCCTCATCCTCCAATATTTGTCTCTTGATATTCATTTCAAAAACTCAACTTACTCGTCGATTTCATCAAATTGTTGCTCTTTCCGTCCATTCTTCCCCATTTGCTTATAAACAGGTCCAAAACTGAAATAAGAAGAATAATACAATAAATTAAGTATAAAATCAACTATATGACGGCATAAATGATTAATTCAAAGGCCAAAATAAGTGCATAAAACGCACTTATCACAAAACCTTCTCACCAGTAGTCATGTCTAAGTCAATTCGAATTCTGCTTGCGATAGTAGCATACCATAACTATAAGACATGGCAAATGGATGTTAAAACTACATTCTTTAACAGGAATCTTAGTGAGGATGTGTACATGACACAACCCGAAGGTTTTGAATCCACATAGCCAAACAAGGTATGTAAACTACAGAAATCTATATATGCATTAAAGTAAGCCTCTCGGAGCTTGATTCTTCGTTTTGATGAGACAATCAAAATATTTGATTTTATCAAGAATGGAGATGAACCATGTGTGTATAAAAAGGTTAGTGGGAGTAAAATCGTGTTTCTAATTTTGTATGTGGATGACATACTATTATTAGAAAATGATATCCCAATGCTAAAATCAGTTAAATTGTGGTTATTCAAAATTTCTCTATAAAGGATATGAGAGTGGCAGCAAACATTCTCGGTATAAAGATCTATAGAGATAGATCTAATAGAATGCTTGGCCTATCTCATTCTACGTACATAAATAAAATCTTGAGAAGATTTAGCGAAGAATAGTCCAAAAGATGACTCTGTCCCATCGGGTATGGGTTCTATCTCTCAAAAGAGTGTCCAAAATACAGATTGTGAGAGATATCATGGATATGATTCCTTATGCATCAGCAATAGGATCTATCATGTATGCAATGCTATGTACTCCACGAGATGTTTCATATGCTTTGAGTGTCACAAGCAGGTTCCAAGCAAACCCTGGCGAGAAACATTGGATCGCAGTCAAGAACATTCTTAAATAATTAAGAAGGACTAAAGACATGTTTTTGGTGTATGGAGAAAATTAACTTGGAGTTCGAAGTTATGCCGATGCCAGCATTGAATCTGTAAAAGACGATAGCAAATCCTAGTCCAGATATATATTTGCTCTAAATGGTGGTGCGATCAGTTGGAAAAGTTCCAAACAAGAAACGACCGCTGATTCAACTACAAAATCCATATATATAGATACTTCAGAAGTAGCAAAGAAAGCGGCCTGGATCAAGAAGTTCATCACTGAACTTGGAATAGTTCCTAGCATTGTTGATCCAATAACTTGTGTTGTAATAACAATGGAGTCATCGCACAAGTAAAGGAACACATATCTCATCAATGATCCAGATATGTATTGATGCAGTATCATCTTATTAGGGAGATAATCTTAAGAAATGACATAAAGATAGAATGGGTCCTAACATACTATAATGTAGCAGATCCTTTGACAAAGTTGTTGTCTCAGCACAAGCATGATGGTCGTGCTAAATCAAATGGTATTAAGATACCTAAGTGACTTGATCTAGTTTGTATAAGATATTTTGTGATATACTCTTCGTCGAACATTGGGATATATGAACAAATTGATTAATTAAATTATTGTCTATATTTTAATGACAGATCTGTTATTTTTAAATTTTATTATTTAAAATAATAAAGTTTGAAGAAAAGTTCATAGTAACTTGTTAATCACAAGGTGTTATGACTGTGAGATACAAATTATAAATAACTTATTCTTAAAATATCCCTAGTCATAGTAATAATGAGATACATATATCATTATTGTGGATAGACTAGCATGTGTTACATTTCTTTTGAAGAAAGTAGTTGATCTCATGAGCTAAGATGTAGAAGGACATCTGAATGAATACATGAATGCATTGTTATGAGAACATGACATTGGATGATCCGCCTAGAGATTCCACATGGATAACTATCCAAGCGTTAGTGGTAAATCTCTAATGCACGGTTGTGGATTTGGTCCTTTGACTTGAGTACATCATAGAATCTTATGTGAGGACCACTATACTTTAGCGAGCGTTTGATGGGACTCGAAGATTTGAGTCACCAAGAAGATGTCGTACAGGTATAGTGAGAATCATATGAAGGTTGTGAATGTCCAATTTGATGATTTGTCACTCCTAGAAAGTAGGAGATTATAACCTGATTTTTACCCACTTAAGTTGATATAAATTTTCGTGGCCTGGGTGGAGTTATGAGTTAAAAATATTTCAATCATAACAAGATTAGATTAACAAATAGTTGATGTGAATAATATAATTGGTTAAAATGAGATTGATGCTAATCAATATCTCTTAACCAATTGAGTTATATTGATGAAGGAATTATATTTCCACGGTAACCGCACATATATTAGTTTTGTCATACCACATGACATTTTCTTGACACATTGCTAGATGTCAATCTTGGACGGCGACGTGAATTGATCGATCTCGGTGAATCGATGAGAATATCAATATGTTTGCTATCGTGAATGGGAACCTAATGGGTCACACACATAAAGTGAGAATTGAGCATCTAGAGTTGGACATTGTACAAGTGGGAGATTGTAAGAATTAATGTCCAATGTCTAATTACTTATTGGACTAAATTAATTAATTAGATTAATTAATTAGGCTCATTTGTTGATGGGTTCTAGTTGGACTAGACCTAGGGCTAGAGTTAGCGCCGTCTATAAATTAATAGGCACAATAGATTAAGATGAAGTTGGTTTTCATTAGGTTAAGAGTTGATATTTATTACTTGGTAGCACAAGTAAAAGACAACCAAATACAATTACTTTTAAAAGATTCTGCTCTCATCAGTTTTTGATCGTGGAAGTCCAGATCTGTTCTTGCTGTGTGGATCACTATTGGAGACTGGATAATTGGACATTTGTAGTATTGAAGATCGCAAATCCAGCCAATCAAATAAGCAGATTTCAAGGTGTTCATCAAAAAGAAACTTCTATCACGAATTCTATATAAGTACAAGGTTGATCCAGCTTATAGGAATTGTAGATTTAATTTCTACTGTGCATGTATACCTCAATTCCTTACAAAGTCGACTTGTTGAGTCAACTTTTTTTATATATAATTTATTTGGAGCATGAGGTGTAAGAAAAGTTAAAAATCCAAAAAAAAAAAATTTGATTATGTTGAAAAGAAAGAGAAAAAGCAGAAAAAAAAAGTCAAAAAATTTTCTTTGTGTAATGTAGCTGGACAACTTACTAGCTTATGATGATTTCTATTCGGTCTAAGGTTTATTGTTGAAAACTAATTGAGTATTACTACAATGTGCCTAGTTTTGCTAAACTTCTTGTCCATCAGAATTTCACGAAACCGATCTAAATAGCACAGTCGAGTGATTAGGAGCCGACTTTACTGAAGTAGCTTCAGCGTGCTTGGGCGACCGTAGATTTTGTAGAAAACAAAGGTGACAGTCCGTGTAAAACATAAGACTATTTTGAGCACATAGCTATTCTAGTTATTGCTTAAGCTTGGAGATGAGTTATGTGATGAGAATGGAGGCGAAGGTATAAATGACTTTAGGTAGTGTTTTTGAATTCCAAGTACCCATTGAGAATTACACTTAACCAATATTTAAGAATAAGTTTAGGGGATGTTGAACTAATAATAGTGGAGTTATTGCCTTTTGCTTATATAGTTGAAATCTATTTTGAGCTTCTTATGCTAATATTGTTTCATCCTTCTCGAACTATACCCACCAATCTTGAAACTATTTTGGAAAATTTTTTCAAGAAATTTTATCAAATTGAATAAACCATGAATGATTTGAAGGACTAAAAAATAAAATGTTTGTCTAGGCTTTGACGTAGTCTCTGTAATAATCTTTCTGGTACGTATGGTTCAGAAAATCTCTTTTGTATAAAGATATCTTGATTTCAATTTGAAATTACCAATATTTGAAGAATTTTGATTTTTGAAAAAACTATTATTTTTTTGTCTACTTCATTTTGAGTGTGCTGAGTTTTAAGTATTTGAAAAATAATGTCTTGCTGATTGTTTAAAAGTTGTGAAATAGAAAAGATCCTTTGTCTAATTTGCATATGTTTGGACGTCAAGTGGGTCTGTTCAGGTATTTCAATACCTGAAACCACCTATTATAATTTGGATATTTCGTAAATTGAACTATTCGGGTCTACGTAATTATTGGAACCAAATCCGAACAAGAACCGTCACGGGTTTGGTTCAATTCTACCCAAACATTTTTTTTAAAAGTGTAAGTTGGCAACATATTTTGAAAAAAATTAAAACTTGCAAACCCGTTAACATTAAAGTACGTTAGATATTAAAATATTTTTTGAAAGATATAAACATTTACTTGATAGAATAGACACTAAAATTGCAAACTCATACATCAGAGTTAAAAAAAGAAAAATTACCTCTCAAAATTAAAAATTCATTTTGATTACAGAGGAGTTTTGCCTTCGCCATATCAATGTGTATTGAGTGAGAGAGAGACAAGCAAAAGTATGAGATTGACGACAATGTTTGTATTGAATATCTGAGTAAATAGCGATTGAGAATTGAGATTTAGATAATTGGAATTTGGTCAATTGAGTTTGGGTTTAAGAGTGGTCGGTCTTGTACTTTTGATTTGGGTACTGGACAGTTGGATTCTTGTTTTTGGTACCGTGATTTTGGGTTGTAATCAAATAACCACGGTTCTAGTTCAAGAACCAAGAACCAACCTGGACCCGATCGATTTTCAATTCTTGATTTTGTTTTTTTGAGAACCGTTCAAAATGTTTAATTCCAGTTAAAATACCCACTCCTATTTTTGCATGCAAGTAGTTTGTAATAACCAGATGAGATGGTCAATTCAAATGTTCTTAATGATTTAGAGGAGTACCCATATTCTAGGAAATGATAAGGTGGATTATATTAGATGTCAATAATAATTCTTTCCACACACACCATGTAACATAACATAGTTCATAACTTTATCAAGAAAATTAGTTATAGTTAAATTTATAGTCGTCAACCCTCATAGAATTGTTACAAAGATTTAGAATTTGATCCACAAATTTATTGAAAGAAAAGAATGTATTGAAAAAAGTGCTATCAAAGTTTAAGGTACAGAAATAAAGACCATATGTTCTTATATCATTTGAAAAAAGAACACAATGTAGTAATGTACTAAATATGCTTCGTCTTCAGGAATCTTTGATATACACCGTGTTTTCTTCATCTTCTAATTTTCTCTTTTGGAAATTCATTCTTTCAGCTTTAGGGGCTAAAAAGTAGAAAGAAGCATAACCAGAAAACTAACTTTAATTATGGTGGATATTACACTCACTACTTACCAATATTGAAATAATTCTAAATCTAACTACTTAACTTATTTATTTCAAAAATACTACATTCTTAAAAATAAATTAATTATTTTAATATTCAATTAATAATGAATTAAAAACAGTTTTAAAACCATAAATTACATATTATCACTTTAACCCTCCTAAATTTACGCACCCTATACAATAAAAAATCCCAAACCGTGAAAAAACTTCTCATTATCAAACCAGTGCAAATTTTTTCAGAATCTCTACAAATCTTCGTCCAAAATCCCTAAATCGTAGTACATTTTTCAATATTTTTCATCTCGTTTTAACATCGGAAACTCCAAATCGCAGATTGACAAGGTAGAAGAGAGCGTCGGTTGGTGGAGAAAACACACCAGAGTCCAATACTTCCAGTCTCCGACGAATTTTGTTGCTAATCGATGTTATTCTTTATGTAGTTTTGTTCAAATAAGTATGTTTTGTAAAATTTTGCATATTATATTCTTGATTAATATGTTAAAACATAATATAGATTATGTTACGTAGAAATTTGTTATGTTTCAATATTGGTTATTCTGCAACACATGATACAAAGATGGTTATTATGTAACAAATGTTACAGAGATTGTTATTCTGTAACATTTGTTACAGAATTAGTTATTATATAATACTTACTGGTGAAGATGTTATAAATACAATTTTTGGGTAACATTGATTTTTATATGATATTCTGTAACACTGAAGTGATTATGATGTTATGATGTAACAAATGTTACACATGTGGTTATTATGTTATTGTTATATTGGTTGATACATATGTTACAATCGAGTACATCATGCTTTTGTATACTGTTGAATGTAATGTTCATTTGTAATTTTCAGGCTGGAGATTTATGTATCAATCCTATCAAGGATTGGAGCCAGAGTAATGGTATTAGTACCTCATGACATGATCATCTTACTCAACCAAAAGATGGACAATTCTAAAAAAGAGCTATTTTGTTCAACTTGTTTTGGATCCTTTTTGAATGTAAACGAGATTCATCTTCCACATCAACTTTCTGAATGTAAAAAGACTACATGTTACAAATCAAATGTAACATAACTTCAAACATATGCTATAGATTGTGATCAAAAAATTAAAAATTGAGCAACAACATCATATGATAATAATGTGGTATTACATTGGAATTACTAGTCACTGCAATTTGTTACAAAATAATAACATTTTGTTACAAAATAATAACATAAAATAATATGTTACAAACTTGCAAATGTAACATACTGAAATGTAACAGAGGAAATTATAACATACGCAAATGTTTTAAATGTAATAAATATCTGCGCAAATCAAAAACTTCCAAACGTTACAAGATCATAACAGAAATATAATGTAACATATGCAAATGTTCTCACTGTAACATAAACATAAAATATCATAAATTCTGGGATTTTTTTGTAACATTTGTTTTAGACTGATGATAACTTAAAATAATATGTTACTAACATCTAAATATAACATACGCAAACATAACACACGCAAATGTAACATACGGAAAAGTAACATGTGCAATTGTAACATATACAAATGTTCTAAATATAATAGACGTCTCCATAAATCAGTAACTTCCAAATGTTACAAGATCAAAATATAATGTAACATGTGCAAATGTTCTCATTGTAACATAAGATTTTTTGGTAACATATTTATTCAAATAAAGAATTTTTTGGACTGCTACATATAATCACATTTATTCAAAAACAGATTACATATATTTGGATTGATAAACAGGTTACAATAATTAACAACGTTATGTTCTTCCGGTTTTGATTTTCTTCAGAGCACATTCTTCACGGACGGAAGTTTTTCATAAATTGATGTTCTTCACGGGCTGATCTTCTTGTCCGACTGATGTTATTCACAAGATGATGTTTGCCTGATTTTCTGAATTTTTTTTGTTTTCTATTTTGGCAAAGAATCAATTAGATATCCAATTTAATAGAAAATAATAGAAAATCACCATTTTATAGGCTTACCGTTATAGCTGGTAATTCATATATAAAAATATAATAAATATATTTAAAAAAAAGTATTTTTAGAATTTCTGTAACAGAAAAGACTTTTTAGAATTATTTTCAAAATGTGGCTCATTTATGAAAAAATTCCTTAATAATTTATCAAATCTTGCAAACATAATAGAAATAATAATAATTTTATAATTTATTGACTAAGGATGTCCTCATGAGTTTTGGGGTACCGATTATAAGGTTTTTTAAAATATCGATTATGGGAGTTTATGAGTAGAGCGGCTTTGGATGATTTTTAACATGGGTTTTTTAAACGGTTCAATCCATACTTGGGAATTTATTATCTAACAGTTTTAAAAGTTTTTTAAAAGAATCAAATTACATATATCCCCATATATAAAAAGAAATATAAATTTTAAAATTTTTATATATTAATCTATTATTGAAAATATAAAATTAAATTTATGTTTTTGCATATATTCTTTTATTTTTACAAATATTATTGTTGACGTTAGAACCTGCAATGTCCAGGTGTCAACAGATCTCCAGTCACTCCTCTGTCAACTCGTATGTTACCTGCATACTAGGTCAATCGTTAGACACCAAGATCTCCGGAGGAAAAGGGTCCGGCGATCATTGGCACTCTAACGATCAAGTCAACTGTCGGTATATAAGAGATACACGGGGGTGGAAATAATGGGGTGTGGGAGAGACAAGCAGGCAGAGATTTGAGCAGAGTTTAGGGTGGGATTCTTAAGCATAAAAAGTGCGTACATTGGAACAACCGGAGACGTTGTATTTATAGCGCAAGAGTTCCAATTGATTTAGGAGACAAATCAATTTGATACTCAATCGGATCCTCTTTCCTTATGTGATAAAGATCCTTCATTACCCATGCAATCTCCGAGATTATCTTCTCTCTTTGAGTTTATCACGTTGCATGATTTTAGGGGATTACGATTCAGTTTCCTTGTAAGGATTCGTACGCCAAATTAACGCAATCTTTCCTTAGTTATTTCTCTTGTCATCCCAGCATATTGAGTTGCTTGCAGGTTACGAATGATACGAAGCTTGACGAGGCCCTATGAATCGCACGTGAGTGCCGAGGCCTTCCATTAGTCCTGCAGATTCTTGGCTGCCGAAGGCCAAGGCGTACGATGGGCCTTCTGGCGTTTTATCAGAACATCCGAAGGCCTAGTAGGGCCCAAATGGGGTCCTTGATGGATCTTGAACTGGGCCCTTGCTGGGCTTGGATGGGGCCCTTGCTGACGTGACAGTCATATCATAATCATGTGGTAACAATTATGTTTATGATAGATTTGAAAATAATTATTTGAGAGTAGGTAAAATTGGAAGAAATTTTGACAACGGTAAAAAACCACCGATTTTAGGAATTGAGAGATACACTCAAAATTACACTACACCGATTTTAGGTAGTTTAAAAACCATCCAAAATCAGTGCTTCAAAAAATTGACAAACACTGATTTTTTCAATCTTTTATAAACGGTACTATTCAAAATTAGTCAAAATTGGTGGGAAAAAAATTCCCAAGCAGGCCCTAAAGGGAGTGATTGCAGCAGTAAAAGGCTGCTTCAACACAGGGCTTTCATTTTAATTTATCGATTTTAAATTTTAACATTATTAGTTCATGTGTAATTATCAGTTCGTGCTTAAATTATAATTTAAGTTAGTCAAATTGATTAAATATTTTTTATCCACATATTTCTTTCATAAGATACACAATTTATAATTCACTTATTATCTATACATTCTATAAAAATCACAATTTATAAGTAATTAAAAAATAATTTCATCAGTGTCAAACATAAATTAAATATAATGTACAATTGTGAATAAAATTTAATGGTTGATCCTCAACTTACCCGAATTCTTCTTACAGCCCAAAACCTCAAGAATTCCTCGAGATTTTCACACTTTCTTTTCAATTTTTGGGAGTGCTTTTATAGGTTTCTCTTCCCGTTAATATGGACGGCGCCAATCCCTGATTTTAATTTTTAGGGAATTTGGCGCAAATGTTTCCTCACCTATGGACTTCTTTTGTTTTTGGTCTCTAACTTTCAATATTAAGCACATACGTCCTCAATCTATGGGATTGGTTTTTGTTTTTGTTTTTGTTTTTTTTTTACAAATTCTTACTTTTTTAAGGGTAAATTACACTCTTAGTCATTATTCTTTCAAGTTTGCAGCAATTTCTTATCTATTGAATTTTATTCGCATATATCATTCTCAACGTTTTCAGTAAAGATATTTATATTCACACTATATTTTATTATAAATGTACCACATTTTAATTACATAAAAAGCCTTAACTTTTATTTATTTTCACATTTATGACCTTAAATTTTTTCATCGAATTCTTATATTTAATATTCTATTAATTAACACATATTGTCCCTACTAAAAATTTTCGTCTAAAATTCTATTAATGTACTTTAAAATAAGAAATAAATTTTTAATCAAAATTTTATATTTATTTATTTATTTTACTTATTTAAAAATACGAAGAAAAAATGAATCTTTTTGTTCCTTTATAGAATTTTTGAATGTTATCAGAGATAATATATACTAATTAATATGTACTAATTAAAGGAATGTTGATAATAAGAATACGATGAAAAAAATATTAAAAATATAAATATAACAATAAGTAAAAATTATAAACCTTTTATGTAATTTAAATTTGGTACACTTACATAAAAATACCGTGTAAATATATTTAACCTTTCAATAATTCGCACGATGTTCGCTATTTGCCTTTAACTTAATTAAACTAAAATAGCCAAAAAGAGCAAATAGAATGAAAAAATTGCAGTTAAAGACCCTAGACTTTTTAAAAGTTTAAATAAATTCTTAAGTTTTTATTCTTTATAGTTCTTGACTTACAATAATAAAAAAACGTGCCGTCAGATCCCTAGCCTTTTAATCAGTGCACCTACGTTTCTCACGCACTTTACGACCTTCAAAGTCTGGACAAATTTTGTCCAAAAAAATGTTACTTGATCAAAAGTCAAATCCTTAACCTAAAGTTGACCACTTTAACAAAAGCAAAATAATCTATTCACATTAAACTATAATTATTGATTTGCTAAAGAATGAAAATTGCAATAGGCACATTATCTAGGGGGAACATAGTAATTGCAAGGTTTCCGAGAATTACTTCGATGAGTTGATTGTAAAACTAAATAGTAATAATAAAGATTTTGTTGATCGTAATTGCAATAATAAATGGTCTCTTGCCGCCTCGCCCTGCATCGCTCACTTTTGCGAATCGATCGTACATTGCCACACTTAGACATGCCTAAGTTCAATGCGCAACCTCGCCGCTTCGCCGCACCGTCGCACATTACATATTTTAGAACCTTGCAATATAATCATCAATACCATACAACACACACATATATATTGTAAGCTTCGAGATATTGAGAAATTTCATGGTAACTTCGTATCCAATTTAATCACATGGTGTGTTCCATGACCCTATATCCTCGTTAGATTCCATTGAATAGTAATTATACCCCTCAAGCATATCGACATGATTGGTGTACTTTTGTACCTTTGTCTTAGTTCACTAAGAAACAGGTGCTTATTGGCCCTACAAACATAGAGCTCATAAGCTCGTAGAGCTCATTTGACAACCTAAGAGAGCTTATAAGCACTTCTGAAATTAGCTTATATCTAAGAGCACGTTAGGCTTCAAAAAATACAAGCTACATACAACACGTAACATTCAAACTACGTTCTCCAAATTATATTTATTTGGTAACCTTTTGATTACAACTTAATTCCTTTTTCATAGCATCAATTGAATTCACATAAGAAAGAATCATATTATGATATTCTAATCAAACAATTGGAATGACCAATAGTATTTCACTTACATAAAAATAATCCTAACCTTTTTTTCTCAAGGAAGATGAACTTAGGAAGGAGGGGCAAGAAATTTTCACTCCTTTACTTCTCCCAGTCGGAAATAAAAAATAAATAAATTAAATCATGACTTACTATAGCTTTCTTAATATCAACCTTTTGTATCATAAATTGTATTTCTGGACGAAAAAGATAAACGGCAAAAGTGAACCCATGCATAATCAGACGAGCTATAACTACTAGTTACCTTCCTTGCTGAATGAAGAAAACTGCATAATTTTTGTAGATAAATCTGGCAACTCTGGAAACAGAAAACTTCATTGGCAGCGTGCTTCCTCACTGCCAACAGCGCTCGCACCTTTTACGCCGACGTCGGAGTGGTGGCCGAGTACAGCTCTTACACCTTCTCAACATAGCAAAATATGAATGAGAATAATCCTCAGTAACAACTAAAGGAATGCAATCTCTGAATACAAGAATGATGCTATACCTAGGCAATCCCATAAAAACTTCCACGCTGGAAGAGTTATTGAGCAAAAATTTCATCACATGGGACGGGACAACTGAGTTGGAGCAACTTCTTGATGCTTTGAATTTCAAAGACTTCATATTGACAAATGGTGAGCGTTCATGTGCCAGTAAATCTGGAACCACCGATAGAATCTTGGCAAAACAGAAACAGAAAAATATCTTATTTTGGTATAAAAAAATCATATAAATGTGCATGCATCAAGTATCAGTAAAGTCAAATCATAACAAAAAAAAAAAACTATGTTTCTGCTTCCCTATGACAATTTACACTAGCAGAATTTTATCACCATTCAATTACGATAGTTACTACAAAAGATGGAAGGAAGGTATTTATTACAAAATTGTCCAAAAGTCATAATTTATGTTTTCAAGTCCATTTTTTTTCAGGGAGATATCAAATAATGGTAAAATGGGATCATGTGAGACAAAATAACATAAAGTTTCCAATTTTATAGTCTTTTGCCTCTCCTGAATATTTATTCAATATGGGTTGATTGGAGAAGCCTCGATGGCAATTTTAAGCGATAAAAAAACAAATATCGAGGTCAACCTAATGAGATGCACGGGAAGTTTACAAACTTAAAAGTGTCAATAGTATCATCTGAAGTAAGGAATAAAGAAGAGCACAAGCACTTAAGATAGTTTTAAAAGCATGTTTGGCTAAACTTAAAAGAAGTAAAAGTAAGCTTCTTTTTTCGCAAACAAAATTTTAGAAGTTACTTCGTTTAGTAACAAAGCTTACTTTTCTAGAATGTGACTTACTTTCTAGAAAGTAACTTTTAAGCTTAGCCAAACATGCTCTAAGTCCTGTAAAGAAATGGATGTATACCTGAATAGTGCCCAAAGAGAGAGTGACCGATTTAGCATTATGAAAATTCTGTAGCAGATTTAACACATCTAATGCAAGTTTTTTCTCCTCCTCTTCCTTTGTTTCCTTCCAATAACTAAATCGATCAATATCTACACTAATGGCCTCAAGACCAGATAGTTCACCCATGTATAGAAGCAGAGGATGATATCCACTATAGCAGAATGAAGCAAGTCTTGGGGCCGAAACCACAACTTTACCTGCAACCAGCTCCAAATAACCAGATGAGATGGTCAATTTGGTAAGGTGAGGAGCATTTATATTCAAAGTATCCAACTCGCGTGAGGAACAACAATCAACGAGGGTCAAATCCCTCAAATTTGGACAGCTCAAGACAAGATCAGAATGCACGAATGTAACCCTTTCAAGATGCAGCACTTCTAATTCTGGAAATGAAAGAGGCTTTCTCAATTTTATATGATATTTATTACACTTCAGTTCAAATATTCTTAATGTTTCTGAGGAATACCCTGCTTCTGGGAAATTATAAGATTCATTATATTGGACAAAAAGATTAAGTCCTTGGACACCATGCGACATGGCATAGTTCACAACTTTATCAAGAAAAGAACAAGTGATTGCCCCTCTGCTGCTAAATTTGAAGTTGTTAACCTTTATTGAATTGTCCCGAAGAGGTAGAACTCGATCTACAAAGTTGTTAAAAGATGACAATTTTTTGAAGGATTTTCTATCAAAGTTAAGGTCAGGGAGTGAGGACCAGAGATTCTTAAATCGTTTGGACAAAACACTGGTCTGAACAGCATATTTAGTGTCAAGGAAGGATAGAACGTAACACAGAACACAATCTGGTAATGTACTAAGCCTCTCTTCGTCATCTCCGGCTAACTTTTTTATCTGGCTTGTTCTCTTCATCTTCTAATATTCCTTCCAGAGATTCTGCTTTGATTTCATTTGGTTCAGCTTTAGATGCTGAAAAGAAGACAGAAAATGAATCAGAATCATGACGTTAAGCTGGGATGTGCTAATTGCCTCGTGACATTTTTTAATAATTGATCAAATTTGCAAGCTTAACAGAAATAATAATTTATAAAATAAAATTATTGATGGAAAAAATTCTGAAAATTAAATTGCTTTGAGAATTATATGGCAAGTAGGCATCTTTAAAGTAATTAATGGGAATGAAGATAAGAATAAGAGATGCTTTATATAGGATTTTAAAGTACAGTTTGATTTAAATTATGTTGTTTAGATTGGATTATATTATTTTTATTATTTCGATAAGGTTTTCATTTATTGGAAGTTCATTTGATTTTAACTTCTTTTCCCAATAAATAGAAGGTAGGATTTCATTGTATGGACAAGACTATTATTGATGATTATTGATTATTGAAATCTTCTCCCCCAAATTGTTCTTTATTTCCTTCCATTTCATGCTTATCTTCTCTTCCATATTCATCTTTCTGTGTTATGTTCTACATCAGTAACAGTTTTGAACAAATTCTAAAAGTAGACCACTTCTGAATATTGAACAAATGTAACGAATATACCATCACCCTTATGCAAGAAAGGAAAGGCATGCATGATACATCCATCACACATTGTCCTGTTAATTTTAGACAGAGATTAGGCAGTATTCCAAGTGCACAAGTTTTTATAAAAACTCAGATTTAGTACGGAAAGCTCAGTTTATTAATACTAGTAAGGAAAATCCCTGCTCCAATATCCAAATGACTTAGAAATAATCTCAAGAAATTACTAAAAAAGACATATTTCGCTGAATAACCATTAAGTACATGTCTTTATGTATGCAATTCAATTGAATTCAAAAGGACTTTCCAGCTAGTAGGTGAAATTTGATTTCTTTTTTGGTTTTCATTCAGAAGGGTTCAGAAAATATATAGCCACAGATGGATTGATAAAGCAATAAGAGAGCGATGATCCAAGACTGAAGACCAAGTACAACAATGATATCTATGTTGTCCAAAGGGCTCTTGCCGGTGTGGGCACTGGCTCTTGTGGACGGTGGTGGGGTGTACAGTTGGGAGTTGGGTTGGGAATGGGATAAGACGCAATGCAATTTTTTGAGAAGAAGACATGATTTTTTTTTTTAATTATTTATCTCCTTTTTTATTTTATTTTCTTTTTCTATAAATTATCTTCTTTTTGTTTATTTAAGTTAAGGGCAATAGTGTCTTTTAAGGCATACTATCAAAAATTTTAGATTGAAACCGTTAGTAAGAACAAATAGCGTTAATTAATAAAAGGTTAAGACAAAAGTGTAATGAGGAGTAAAGGTTGGGACAAATTGTAAAATTTAGCCTTTTTTTATTGCACTACTTTCCGTCCAGAAAGTTTGTTAGAATGACGTAAAAAGACTTATTTGCTCCACATATTTTTAAGCAAAATAACAACAAATCAAAAGTGCAACAGAACTGATGTGCTAATTAATGAAAGATTGAGGATAAGAATGGCTGAATAAGACAAAAAAATGTAAGGACATAAGTGTGACAATAAGCTGAGATTGTGGATCTTTAGTGCAATTACAAAGTAGTGTAACAAATAAAAATTGTGGTGTCAATATAACAACTTAATAACAAAAAAAACAATACACATTTTAGAACAGAACTTTATACATCCATGTGTGTTGGAGAGAGCCCCCGTTGACTGGAATGACAATATTGGAAAATTATTAGCTTATGGGAATGACTGTAATGAGATAAGTTTGACAATAAGCACATATTGTGGACCTTTAGTGAAATTACAAAGTAGTGTAACGAAAAAAATTGTATTGTCAATATAACAACACAATAACAAAAAAAAATACTCATTTTAGAATAGGACTTTATACATCCATGTGCATTGGAGAGAGCCCCTGTTGACTGGAATGACAATATTGGAAAATCACTAGCTTATGGGACTAGATATCTAATTCCAACTGAGATTGTCTAAGTGTTGCATGGGTCATCATTTTTATTACATTTTCTAAGGTTCTAATGCCAGGGAATTGAATTGAATTACTTCTTGTTTACCCTTGACTGTTAAATAGCGTTGGAGTGGTCGCATGGTCTATATGGAGTGGTTGCAGCCCCTTAATTTTAAATTGTTCCCTATTTATATGCAGCACTTCAGTGGAACGGTCCTATATGCACACATAGTCGTACTAAAGTCCTATATGCACACGTAGTCGGACCGTTCACTCAAATCAAGACACCTCAAACCTCTAACCCTCAAGTCACGACACCTTGGACGCGGAGTGGGTCTGTCCATCCACTCTGTATCTCTCTCTTGCCCACTTGGCGACCGAGGTGTCGTGACTTGAGTTGATGATTCTGAAGTATTTATCGTAAACCACAACTAAAAGGCCTCTATGTTCCCAACGCCCTACCAAAAAAATAATGAATCACTAGAATCTCATATATGCAACCCCCAACCACCAGCTCTCTTTATTCCACATCTCAGTGAATTTAGACCAAAAAAAGTCTCTTTTTCGAGACGTAATTTTCTGCATTTTGTAAAATTTTGAACTACGGATGAAGTCTAGCAAACGTTCGGCCTCCTCTCTATTCTTTCCTTTCCCCGGATCCCATTTTATCTGCCCCTTTCCCTCCTCTTCCTTTTCTCACGGCCAATTCCAAGTGTTCTCTTCCTATACTCTCAGTCAAACTTATTTGAGCTCCAAGTTTAATTGCTTTAAACCCGTCAAGTTCTAACTGATAGGTATTAAGTCTTCAATCTCGTCTCAATACTTGTTATTTTTACAATGCTTCAACATAGACCTTTCAGGTACATCTTGATCTTATTATCATTTTTACAACACATCATATGTGATTAACATTTACTCTACTGGAATTAAAGACCTGTTCTATTTTGGCACAATCAGAAAACTAGAGAAACACTACAGTACTTAAAAAACTTGAAGATTAATCAGAAAAAAATTGTATGCGAAAATGAACAAATATCAATAACAATTTATGGGTATTGCTAAACTTACCCGATTTTATTCTGACAGACGGAAACCCTAGAAATTGGAGGCTTTGATTTTGCTCAAAATTTTATACTGTGCCCCTTCATCTCACCTCGCGTACATGTAGTTCGCTCCGTTTGATAAAATTTATCTTTGCCTCAATGAATCTCCTATGACAACAGGGAATATACTACTACAACGTCGTTAGTGATTTAGTAGGTCTCCTCCTCTTCGTTTTTTACCGTGTTCTTCCTTTTCCCGGAGAAATAGGCATCGTGTCCAATATTATCTAGGTTGTTCCTTGGGTTTCAACTTTGAAGTTTATTTAATGAAATGGTCCCCAGGACTAGGAGACTCTCCAATAGCTTTATTTTAAATATTTTTTAAAAATAAAGAGCGAGAGATTTTGTTCAAATTCTTTCTATAACATTCTATATATTCATTATTTATTTATTTTTCCTAAAAATAATTATGACTCAAATATTTTTTCTTATTTTTTAACTAATGATTAAAAAAAATGTATGAACAAATATTCAAATTATAATTAATATATAGAAAATTTTGAATTATTAAATAAAAACATTAAAAGATTTATATAGAGAGTAGATTAGACTCACTACATTTAAAGAGTCCTCTATACTTTAATTTATAAAAGTAAAATACATATCGTATTTCTCAAAAAAGTATCTACTCTCTAAAGAGAAAAACTCATATAGAACCTTTTGGAGATATTATAAAATTATTTTAATACTTCTAAACTAACAAAATTATTATTTTAAAAAATATTGATAAATAAATAATTTATTATTTTGAGTCCCTATTCAATTTTTTTTTTTTTTATAGCCTTTGGCTCTTCAATTTTGGTGCACGTTCGTTTGATGGTCAATTGACTATTTTTCATTTTCTTTTTTTTTTTTCTTTTTAATTATTTTTCTTAAGAAATATAAGAGATTTGATAAAATATTCATTTAAAGTAGTCACGTGCATGTCAACTTATCATTTAAAAAAATTGTTTGTGGAATAAATGCTAAAAACCATTGAATGGAGACCAAAGTGTAACATGGAGTAATGTTTGGGGACTGCAGGTGCAAATTTCCCTTTTTTATATCAAATTATATGTACAATTTAAATAATTACTGAACTTTTACACTCATTTTCATTCACTCACTGGACTTTAAAATGTTGATAAGTGCTCATTAAACATTACAAAGTTACTCTCTATTACTCAATCTTAATGATTAACTAACAGCTAATTGACATAAGCTTACACACGACATACCAAAAACACACGTGTCACACTTTTTTGCCAACCATAATGAAGCTGCCACACCATATCATATGGCGCGTTTGCAAAATGCGCTTTCAATTAGCTAAGAAACGTAACACATTTCCCCAAATTGAAATCCCTAGCCCTAACCCTTTTTTACCCACGACAAAACTAAAGATGCTATTGATTGAAAAATCGGATAATTCTACATGGGTAATGAACAATAGGCAGTGTTATTGTAGCGAACTTCTATTGTTAAAGACATCTTGGACGGAGGCTAACCTTGGATGGCGATTTTGGGGTTGCAGATTCCACAGGCAGATAAATGCTTGTAACTATTTTAATTGGGCTGATCCTGCACCACATGGCAGATACAAGTCTATAATCAACATGCTGCTATAAAAGAATGAGGACGCTGACAATGAGAAAGCAGGAATATGAGATTTTATCATATTACTTTGTGGTTGCTTGTGTTGTACATTGCAATTCGTGCTTTGTGTTGAAAACATTTCATGAAGATTTAGGAACATGTCGACTAAGGCTGATGATAGTTTGTCAGTTGAAGATGTAATTTGAGTCCAATGCTACTGTCTAAGAAATAATTAGCTTAAAATTGAATGTATTAAGTTAGTGAATTGACTTTGTATCCAAGCTTAATATAGTGCTTTTATAGGTATTTCTGTTGAGGAAATGCTTATGTCAAAGTTTAATTTTTCTTTTATTTGTGTTTCTGCTAAAATTTATCTCTTGTACGGTATTTATGTTGTGGAAATGCCTACATCCACATATTTTTCTTCTCATTGTCAAATTTCTTGTATGGTATTTATTGCAAGAATAAATGGTATTGATGTTTATGTTGATGAAATGGTAGATGGTGTGACTGAAGAAATGACAAATGGTATTGATGTTTATGTTAAGGAAATGTTGTTGTTGTTTGTGTATCTGTAAACTAAAGGATAAATTTAACAAATACTTACTCAACTTTCAACTTGTTACTACTTACTCATTGTATTTTGAAGTGTCACTAATAACTCACTCAACTTTGGAATTTGTCTACCATCCATCACCCGTAAATAACCGTTTGAAGAAGATGACGAAAAATGCCTACGTGTCTAATGGCATACACGTGGCACCAATCAGGTGGTGGCATTTTTCCAACTCACCAATTCAGAAAAAATCGTGTGCCACGTCAGTAAATTCTAAGAGTAAATTCTACTGTTGTGTTGTTCAACTAAGGAAGAAGAAGCTCCAACAAACTTACCAGAAGTACTAGCTGCAAGTTTTTCAGAATATGAGGCTTGTTCTTCAGTTTCACGCACGTCATTTCCTCGCCCCCAGATTAATACAAACAGCAAAGGCTTTGTGCTTCTTGCCCATTAAAAAGCAGTTGAAATTAATTATTCCAAAGCCGATGAATAATGGTCGACAAGAAGAGAACAACTGGAAATCAACAAACAAGCTGAATCTGAAAATTTAATGACCGACAACCACTGTAGCAGAAATTGAATATTCAAAAAATTGCAGCTAGATTTAATCACAAAGTTGGAATAACCAAGATATAGCAAGCGCACTATGTTATGAAACAATAAATATTCATTTATGGATCCAAATCATCATGGAATAAATGCTTGGAACAGATTTTTTGAAGAAAAGAAGAAACAAACAGTGAAAATTCTTGAAACTTTTGGCTGGTATATCCTTGGAATTACTGACGTGGCACGTGATTTTTTCTGAATTGGTGAGTTGAAAAAATTCCACCATCTGATTGGTGCCACGTGTATGCTGTTAGACACATAGGAATTTTTCGTCATCTTCTTCAAACGGTTATTTAACGGGTAATGGATGGTAGAAAAATTTCAAAGTTGAGTGAGTTATTAGTGACATTTTAAAGTACGGTGAGTAAATAGTAACAAGCTGAAAGTTGAGTGAGTATTTGTTAAATTTACCCGTAAACTAAATATACAACATCAAATTGTGGTATGAAATTAAATGAATGATATACATGAATGGCAGATGATAATGGCAGTTGGACATGAAATAGCAGTTAGACATGAAATGGAAGATGATACCCTCCAAACATGACTACAACAAAGCATTGATAATGAAACCAAAACAATTACATAACACAAGCTATAATATTTATACAAGAACATTGATTAAGTAATTATCCACAAATATAACTTCACAATATGATACAAGAAGATAAGCACTTTCCATACTTATTCATAAATAGATTGTTCACAAAACATTTACACCAAAATTGTTCAAAAAATCACAAACTATAAAATCTGCAATGCATGATGTCCTCCAATGTTGACAAATTGGCACAAAAGTAGCACATCTCCAACATACACACCAGGCGAAGTGGCGCTATGATTTTCTTCAAAACGTTGTACAAAAATAGTAGTTAACTAAGTATTTCTTCAAAGACTACTCAAATGGAGATGCACTTGTGTTGATCTGCCTCCTTGCCTATGCTCTTGCAACTCTTGTTCTAGCTGTTTCCTTAGAATCCAACCTTTGAAGCTCATCAATCATTGTAATTATGTTAACTTCTTCCGTTCTAACACCAGCTGCAACATCTTTCCTTTGTCATTTCCTCCAACTATGGGCACTGAGGTTGCTATTGATCCTTCCTTTTGTCCTTGCATATCAACCCCGGGAGTTAGCATGAACTGGTAAACATCCTGTGTTTTTTGAGACTAAGTTGATGCCCTCCATTGCCCAGTCTGGTATTAGTTTTTTCTATGCCAAAATAAAAATGAGTACAATTGATTGCCAATTCTCAAAATATAATTGTATTACAATAGTTTGGATATTAACATTACTTCTTGTAACCAATATGGTATCCCTTTCATTCTCCACACGCTCCAACAGTGCATTAAACCAGTCATATATTAAAGAAGTAGATGAAGTTCGTTTTAATGTTGAAAATGGCAATAGTAAGAAAGAGACATAATACACTTACATCACCAGGTGCATTAGGTCTTAAATGATATCTCTTGTTGTACCCCTCCAATCTACACTATGAGCATGTCATTACCACCTACCCCTTCCTTTTTAACTTTGATTTAGACTGAGAGTGTTCTACGAAATCTTCATCTGCCTGCATCGTTATGTTGTTCTGTTGCATACCTTTTTGTGGTATACTCTATGAAGGGGCTTTAATCTCAATATCAGTATCAGGCCACAATGTTTTTTCATTGATGAGATTTATGAGTAACATTTCAGGTACGCTTCTACTCTGTAACAATTGTCCACATAGTCTCCAATTTATTTCTTGTGTCCCGTATGATAGCTACAGTATGGCAACAAGGTATGTCAGTTAAGTCCCACCTCCTACAAGCATAAATTCGCGCCTCTAAATCTACAACAAATACACCATACTCACTCTTGACTTTATACTGCGTCCTACATACCAATCCAACGTACAATTATCTGCCATTGCAAAGTTTCTTCCCAATTTTCTTTTAATTTTTGGACACAAATGTTTGGCGTACCTTTTCATCCTATCTCTTTTCGATTGAATTCTTTTCATAAAAGTAGTTTGTATAGAAGTCAGTATAGATAGAACCATCTTCTCTCTATCACCCAATAAAGTCTTATTGAAAATCTCACAGCCATTGTTTAACAATATATCACTCTTCATTTTTACTTATAAATGAGATTTACTCCACTTTCTTGGATTTCTTTCCATCAACCAATTATATTCCTCTTTGTTTACATCCCTAATTTGTTGCATCCAAATTTTGAAGTCATCTACCGTTGGGGACTTAGCAGCTCGCCACAAATAATCCTTCAGTATTTTACCCTTATATCTCTTATTGAAAAAATTGGTGTATATGTGGCATACACAACCTATGCTCCGCCTCCAGAAACAACTCATTTAACACATTTTGTAACCCTTTTTGCCTATCAGTTATAAAGGTCCAGTCATTGCTACTATTATCGATGCCTATTTCCTTACACAAATGGGTGATGAACTACCTCCAAGAAGCTGTATTTTCTTTCTGAACTACTATGTATGCTACGGGGTAGATAAAATCATTAGCGTAAAGTACAACTGCTGTAAGTATTTGACCTATATAGTTGCCCGTCAAATGGCTTTCGTCAAGCCCAATCAACTTTGTACAACCCCTCAATGCTTTAAAGCATATTTAAATGCCATGGAATATCTGCTCAACAACCCAAATTCTTCCTCAATTGTTCCTTCTAACTACTTCATTGCGTGTCTCATAATTTTCCAAGCAATATTCCTACTAATATCAGTTTTCAAATTTTTTTCACCGCGCTTAAGATACTCTTAGTTTTCCAATCCAGATCAACTATAAAGGTTTCGATGTACCGATTAGCTAGGTATATATACGTGCGGTGTCTATTACTTTGTTCTCGACTATAAGTATGTTCTGGAGTATATGATTTCATTGATATGTGCTCGTATTCTTCACTTTCGACGCCCAAATACAAACTCATTTGCACCATAGTTTCATCATTAGCCTTAAAAACTTCACATTATACCTATCCACAGCCCCGTAATTTTTCACTACCTATCTAAACTCTTCAATAGATCTAAACTTCTGCCCAATTACAAACTTTAGATTTTGCATATCAGTCTCAACATTAAACTCATGAAACATAAATCCAACTTCATAATTAGATTCATAACTACTTAGTAATTCTTCGAAAGATGGATAGTTTAAATTATCTACTTCATTGTCACCCTCTTCGACTTCTTCCACTATTCTCTCTTCAACTTCTATTTCAATGCTTTCTGTGATATTTTGCTTATACAATAGATCATCATCAGTCTTAGATTGATTCTCAAAATCAATGAAGTCTGGATCCTCTTCTAAATCTGACAGCACAAACCAAAAACTAAGTTAATAATTTATATCAATGTAGTTTCCTATTATTTTAAACTAATGGATAAATAATGTATACGACAAAGATAACCAACTTCATACAAACATTTAAATAATCCTACTTCAATAGTCAACTCCAAACCAGTTTGTCAATATTTTAAACTTACTGTAAAATTAATATTACATTAACTAGTACTGATTATAATTTTCATGAAAGATTACACAATACTAATCAAACAATAACACAAATTAATTACAGGTTCTTTCTAGACGTTCTTACAGAAGGCATGCAACATGAAATTTATCATAAATAAATCAATAAAATTATAGTTTTCACGATTAGGGTTAGGTTTCCCAAAGAAAATCTTTCCAACAAGAACTATACTTCTCATGTTAAGAGACAGATGTTTGGGTTCAGAGTCCGACAAAAAAAAAAAAAAAAAGCTTCACAACAAACTAAAGGTCTTACCTCCATGTAGCCATGGCAATGGGCCGAGCCGAGCCGGCTCGGCCCATAAAATACGAGCTCGGCTCGCCCAAAGGGATGAGTCGAGCTCGGCTCGTTTGGGGACAAGTCGAGCCTGAGCTCGGCTCGTCCCCAAAATGTAAGCTCGGTTCGGCCCACGAGCTCGGCTCGGCCCTCAAATTTTTTTTTTTGTTTTTTTTTTTAAAAATTTTGAAAATGAGAGAAAAATACAATATCGGGTATATTTTATGTTGAAAATCCTTTTTCCTTAGAATAAGAGTATTTATAGAAAAATAATGAAATTAAAAAACAAAAAAAAAAAAACAAAAACAAAAAAAATGGTGTAATGCACGAGCCACGAGCCGAGCCGGCTCGTGGCTCGTGATTTTGGGCTCGTGGGCTCGTGTCCACGAGCCCAAACGAGCCGAGCTCATGGGCTCGTTCCCACGATCCGGCTCGTTTTTTGGCCGAGCCAAGCTCGGCTTGGCCCTCTTTTTTTTTTTGAGCTCGGCCCTAGCTCGTGCTCGTCTCTCGACGAGCTTTTACGAGCTGAGCCGGCGAGCCCACGAGCCCACGAGCTTTTTTGCCACCCCTACCTCCATGTACGATATTGTTGATTTCTAAACGGAATGGTGGTCCTCGATTTGGCTAGTATGTAAGGTATGATGTCGTGGGTGGAAAGGGGTCAGGGCTAGGGATTTCAATTTGAGACAAATGTGTTGTCAGATTTCAATTTGAAAAGCCAAAATCGTTTCTTAGCTAATTGAAAGTGCATTTTGCAAATTCGCCTTATGACATGGCATGGAAGCTCCATTCTGGTTGGCAGAAAAGTGTGACACGTGGGTTTTTCGTCCAGTATGTGTGTTTCCATCTATTAGCTGTTAGTTAACCATTAGGAGTAAGTTACACAGAGCGACTTTGTAAAGTTGAATGAGCACTCATCAACATTTTAAAGTTTAGTGAGTGAACGAAGACGAGGCTAAAAATTTAGTGATTATTCAAACATTTAACTCTAATTTTGAAATATAGATTTGATAAAATTCTCCACAAGATTAGGAGCCTCTTCAATAGCTTTATTTTGAATAGTTTTTAAAAATAAAGAGCAAAATATTTTATTTAAATTCGATAACATTTTATAAATTCATTATTAATTTTGTTTTTTTCCTATAAATTATTATGATTCAAATTTTTTCTTATTTTTTACTTCATAATAAAAAAAAATAATATTCAAATTATAATTAATATATATATAGAAAATTATGAATTATTAAATAAAAATATTAAAAGATTTATATAGAGAGTGGATTTGACTCACTACATTTGAAGAGTCAAATCCACTCTCTATTTTAATTTCCAAAAGTGAAAAGCTTATTGCATTTCTCACAAAGATATTTAGTCTCTAAAATAAAGAGAATTAAACTCATAGAGAACCTTTTGGATAGGGCTGCACAAAAAAATTGCAAAACTGTAAATCTAACCGAAAACATTGGTTTGAAACTGTTGGTTCAGATACACGTGAACCCGCGGTTTTTTTTCTTAAACCGAACCAAACTGTTTCAAAATGATTTGGTTTATGTTTCAATTTTCAAAAACCGTACAAAACCGAACCGAACCGCTTTTAAATTTTTAAATTAAAAAATAATTTTATTAAATTATAAATATTACAATTTAAAAAAATGTAAAGTTGGCATGTTGCTAGATGCTAACTTGCTACTAATTTTTTGTTTTTTTGTTTATATTTCGAATTTTAGACAAATATAAATATAATTTAACGTTTAACATTATTAGTTCTTGTTTAAACTTGTATGTTAACTTGTTTTAAATATATTATTATAATATCGATATGTAAACCGTGGATTAAAACCAAACCAAACCACAAATTGTGGTTTGGTTTGATTTGAAAAAATTCCAAACCGAATGAAATGGTTTGAGTTGAAAATATGGCACAAACTGTCCAAACCGAATCGCCTTCACCCCTACTTTTGTAGATATTCTTAAATGATTTTAATATTTTTAAACTAACAAAAATTATTATTTTAAAAAATATTGATAAATAAATAATATATTATTTTTAGGTCCCTATTCAATTTTGTTTTTTAATAGCCTTTAGCTCTTCAATTTTGGTGCAAGTCGATTTGATGGTTAATTGACTATTTTTCTTTTCATTTTTCGTTTTTATATTTTAATTATTTTTCTTATGAAATATAAGAGATTTGAGAAAAATACTCATTTTTAAAGTAGTCGTGTGCATGTCAAGTGACCATTTAAAAACAATGGATTGTTTCCATTCAATTGGACCGACTTGCACCAAAATTGATTGTTTGAGGAAGTAAATGCTAAAACCCATTGAATGGTGACCAAAGCGTAACATGCAGTAATGTTTGGGGACTGCAGGTGAAAATTTTCCTTTTTATATCAAAATACATATATGATTTGTGTGAAGCACATTTCTAGTCTACGCTATAGAAATGAAATGTGAAAGTAATATGATGATGGAATCGATTATTGATGGAAAATTATTTAAGTGATACTAAATGCGTTTATTGATGATGATCATGTGATTTATCAATTGTTTGTTCTAAAGATACACTTCAAGCATTTAAACAATTACTTTTACGAAATGAAAAAAAAAAATGCCTAAAGTTGTTAAGTAAAAAATGGTGTAATTAGTCTGTTATTAATATATATATTTGTTAAGCCTCAAAGGATTTTAAATAAAATTATTATCTTGTACATTTAGCGAGATTAATAATTTAATACATTTACCTAAGTTGGGATGGTAAAAATTATTATTTAAGAGATGTTATTAATTTATCGAATTTTACCGTAGTGCAACAAAGTGGGAGGACCATGCAACCAGTAGTCTTGTAGTAAGGCTATGCTGTGTTTCAGCTTTACTTCTTGTAATTAACACCTTCGCCATTACCAATTTTAATTACCCAGGTCTCCACCACTTGACTTCGGTATTTAGATTCTTGGGATACTTCGAATGGATACTCGAATTCTGACACCCCGATCCATTTACCCACTACTTGACTTCAGCTCTTGAAGTTTGTATTCTCGGGATACTCATATTATTACACTACGGTCTATTTGTTAATAAATATTATTTTATTTATTTACTTATCAAGGGATAGAATAGTCTTTTCAACTTAGCCTATATATATCTTATTTGTAATTAGATTTTATCAAGACTTTGTATTACTTTTCATTATGTGTAAAGAACCACAGCCTCCTCCGTTTTCTTTTGATTCTTATTGTTCTTTGTTTGTCTATTCTATATTGTTTAACATGGTATCAGAGCCAGGAATCATGGGTAGAAGTTTAATTTCAAATACAGCTTTTCGGCAGTTTCCGGGGGTTTCAATTTATTTTGGCAGTTTTCGGCATTTTTGGCAGTTTCCGGCGATTTCAATTTATTTTGGCAGTTTTCGGCAATTTTGGCAGTTTCTGGCAATTTCAACTTATTTTGGCAGTTTTCGGCAATTTTGGTAATTTTCGACAGTTTCGACAATTTTTGGCGGTTTCAATTCATTTCAGCATTTTTCGGTATTTCGGCGGTGGTTTGATATTCTGCATTTGAGGTATTTGTTTTGCTTTCGATCATTGTTCGTTCTGTACCTCCAATTTGGTATTTCGTTCTGTTCCTATTTTCTGTGTATTTGATTATGGCTACCGAAAGAGATGATTCCCTTCAGTCTGTCAGTGTGAGGTTGGATGGAAAAAATTATTCGTATTGGAATTATGTAATGAGAAATTTCCTTAAGGGTAAAAAGTTGTGGGGATATGTTAGTGGGACTTGTGTGAGACCCGTGAATACTGTTGAAAATTATGCTACTTTAATGGATACATGGGACGCTAATAATGCAAAAATTATTACTTAGATTAACAATTCAGTTAAGCATTCCATAGGTGTACAGTTGGCTAAGTATGACACAGCAAAAGAGGTTTGAGATCGTCTCCAGAAGTTATACACTCAGTCAAATTTTGCAAAACAGTATCAATTGGAAAATGACATACGAGCCATTCAACAGAATAATATGAGTATTCAAGAGTTTTATTCTGTTATGACAAATCTCTGGGATCAATTGACTCTTACAGAAGATGATAAACTAAAAACAGTTAATGTCTACATTACTCATAAAGAGCGGCAACGGTTGGTGCAATTTTTGATGGCCCTTCGCAGTGATTTTGAAGGACTTCGAGGTTCTATTTTACATCGCTCTCCGCTTCCTTCAGTTGATTCAGTTTTCAGTGAACTGTTGGCTGAAAAAGTACGTTTAAAGTCTGGTGCCGAAAAGGGAACTCTTTCAACTCCAACTCCTTCTGTGTTAGCAGTACCTCCTCAGCCACCCTCTAATAACCAAAATAGGCCTTACATAAGGCCTGCCTTCGACGAGTGCAGTTTCTGTAAAAAGAAAGGTCGTTGGAAAACTCAGTGTCCTAAGTTGAGACAGCAGAATCAGCAGCAGCAGCAGCAAGCTCAGTCTTGGAAGTCTGGCAACCAGTTACCATCTCAAAGTTATAGAGTACCTCAGGGTTATAGACCACATCAGTCTAATACTGCAGCAGTAGCCTCATCAGGTCCTTTCACTGATCCAAGTACTCTGGCTGAGCAATTTGAGCAATTTCAGAAGTTTCACTCCCTTCAGTCACAAGCTATGTCTACCTCCTCTTCCGTAGGTCATTCATCTCCTAGTGTGTCAGGTATGTCATCTTCTTTATGGGTCTTGGATTCTGGTGCTTCACATCACATGTCTCCAGATTCTTCATCCTTTGCATCTGTGTCTCCTTTGTCATCTATCCCTGTTATGACTGCTGATGGCACTCCTATGCCTTTAACAGGTGTTGGTTCTGTTGTTACTCCTAATTTGTCTCTTCATAATGTTTATCATATTCCACAACTCACATTAAATCTTGCTTCTGTAGGTCAGTTATGTGACTCTAATTGTTTTGTTGGTTTTTCTTCTTCTTCCTGTTATGTGCAGGATCTGTAGTCTTAGAAGCTGATTGGGACAGGCCGTAGGTAGGGGGGACTCTATGTTCTAGATGAGTTAAAAGTCCCAGTTGCTGCCACTATTAGTGTTGATTTGTCTTCTTTTCGTTTAAGTCATAGGTCTTCTAATTTTTATTTATGGCATTCTCGTCTTGGTCATATTTCATCTTCTCGTTTGAGATTTTTAGTGTCCACAGGGACTTTAGGCAATTTGCAAACTTGTGATATTTCTGATTGTAGTGGATGTAAACTGGCAAAATTTTCAGCTTTACCTTTTAATCGAAGTGTTTCTGTTTCTTCTTCTCCGTTTGATTTGATTCATTCTGATGTATGGGGACCTTCTCCTGTTCCCACTAAAGGAGGGTCTCGATATTATATTTTTTTTTATTGATGATCATACACGTTATTGTTGGGTTTACTTATTGAAACATCGTTCTGAATTCTTTGAGATATACACTGCTTTTCGAGCCCTTGTCAAAACTCAGCATTCTACTGTTATCAAATGTTTTAGGTGTGATTTGGGTGGAGAATACACTTCTAACAAATTTTGTGAGTTGCTTGCCTTAGATGGAACTATTCACCAAACTTCTTGTACAGATACTCCTCAACAAAACGGTGTTGCAGAAAGAAAACATAGACATATTGTTGAAACCGCTCGATCTCTCTTATTGTCTGCTTTTGTTCCTAGTATGTTTTGGGGTGAAGCTGTTCTGACAGCAGTGACTTTGATTAATACCATCCCATCCTCTCAAATTTCAGGTATCCCTCCTTTCGAAAAATTGTATGGGTATGCTCCAAATTACTCATTTTTTAGAGTTTTTGGTAGTACTTGCTTCGTTCTCTGCCCTCTTGTGGAACGCATCAAGTTGTCCTCTCGATCTGCTCTTTGTGTCTTTCTTAATTATGGTCAAGGTCAAAAAGGGTATCGGTGTTTCAATCCAATTACTCAAAAACTTTATGTGTCTCGTCATGTTGTTTTTCTTGAACATATACCTTTCTTTTTTATTCCGTCTGCTACTCATGACTTGACTAGACCTGATCTTATTCGTATTGATCATTTTTCTGAAGATTCTAATAGTTTGTCATCACAAATTCCTACTACATCAAAACTCCATTGTCGTGTCCTTTCTCCGTTACCTTTGTATTATACTCGTCGAGTGCATACTAACACTTCTACAGGTACTGAAGCTCCCTCTTCTCCTACGGTCCCTCAAGCTTCGTCTGAGATTGTGGATCTACCTCTACGTCAGTCCACCCGCATTCGTAAGTCCACAAGGTTACCAGATTTTTCTTATTCTTGTTATTCGTCATCTTTTACTTCCTTTTTAGCTTATATTCATTGTCTCTCCGAGCCTTCTTCCTACAAAGAGGCAATTCTTGATCCACGTTGGCAGCAAGCTATGGATGAGGAACTTTTTGCTCTGCATAAGACAGGTACTTGGGATTTAGTTCATCTCCCTTCGGGTAAGACTGTTGTTGGTTGTCGCTAGGTGTATAAGATTAAGACTCATTCTGATGGGTCTATTGAGCCATACAAAGCTCGGTTGGTTGCAAAAGGATATTCGCAACAGTATGATATGGATTATGAGAAGACTTTTGCTCCTGTTGCGAAAATGACTACTCTTCGTACTCTTATTGCTGTAGCTTCGGTTAGAAATTGGGGTATCTCTCAACTTGATGTTAAAAATGCCTTCTTGAATGGAGATCTCCAGGAAGAGGTTTATATGGAGCCCCCTCTTGGGGTTCCCCATGGTTTTGGGTATGTTTGCAAGCTCAAGAAGGCTTTATATGGTCTCAAACAAGCACCACGTGCTTGGTTTGAGAAATTTTCTGTTGTGATCTCTTCTCTTGGTTTTGCTTCTAGCAGTCATGATTCTGCACTCTTTGTTAAGTGCACTGATGTAGGTCGTATTATTCTTCTGTTATATGTTGATGACATGATTATTACTGGTGATGATGTTGCTGGTATTTCAGTTTTGAAGACAGAGTTAGCTAGATAGTTTGAAATGAAGGATTTGGACCCTCTCCGATATTTCTTAGGTATTGAGATAGCCTACTCGCCCAAAGGTTATCTTCTTTCTCAGTCGAAGTATGTTACAGATATTCTTAAGCGGGCTAGAATTACTGATAATAAGATTGTCGATACTCCTATTGAGGTTAACGCCAATTATTCTTCTTCTGATGGTATATCTTTGTCAGATCCCACTTTATACCGTACTATTGTTGGAAGCTTGGTTTATCTCACTATTACTCGTCCTGATATTGCATATGCTGTCCATATTGTCAGTCAGTTTGTTGCTTCTCCCACTACAGTTCATTGGGCCGCTGTTCTTCGCATTTTGCGATATCTTCGAGGTACAATTTTTCAGTGTCTTCTACTTCCATCCACCTCTTCCTTGGATCTGCGTGCATACTCTAACTCTGATCATGGCAGTGATTCGACAGATCGCAAGTCTGTTACTGGTTTTTGTATCTTTCTGGGTGATTCTCTCATTTCTTGGAAGAGCAAGAAACAATTTATTGTTTTTCAATCTTCCACCGAAGCAGAATATCGTGCTATGGCCTCTACTACCAAAGAGGTTGTTTGGTTACGTTGGCTACTTGCAGATATGGGAGTTTTTCTTTCTCGTCCCACACCTATGTATTGTGACAATAAGAGTGCTATTCAGATTGCTCACAACTCAGTTTTTCATGAACGAACCAAGCACATCGAGATCGATTGTCACCTTACCCGTCATCATCTCAAGCATGGCTCCATCACTTTGCCATTTGTTTCCTCTTCTTCGCAGATTGTAGATTTCTTTACCAAGTCGCATTCTATTTCTCGTTTTCGTTTTCTCGTTAGCAAACTCTCAATGCTTATCGCTGCTGCATCGTGAGTTTGAGGGGGGATGTTAATAAATATTATTTTATTTATTTACTTATCAAGGGGTAGAATAGTCTTCTCAGCTTAGTCTATATATATCTTATTTGTAATTAGGTTTTATCAAGACTTTGTATTACTTTTCATTATGTGTAAAGAACCCTAGCCTCCTCCATTTTTTTTTTATTCTTATTGTTCTTTGTTTGTCTATTCTATATTGTTTAACTCTATTTACCCACTATTTGACTTTAGCCCTCAGAGTTTGAATTCTTGTGATATTTGGGTTCTAACACCATGATCCGTTTATTCACCACTTGACTTCAGCCCTCAAAATTTGGATTCTCGTGATACTCGGATTCTTAAACCACGGTTCATTTACCCACCACTTGACTTCAGCCATTGGAGTTTGGATTCTCATGATATTCAGGTTCTTACACCACGTTCCGTTTACCCACCACTTGACTTCAGCCCTCGGAGTTTGAATTCTCGTAACATTCGGGTTCTAACACCACAATCCATTTACCCACTACTTGACTTCAGTATTTAGAGTTTGTATTCTCGTGATACTCGAGTTCGTACACCACGATCCGTTTCCCCTTGAAATTGCGAAAAAATTCCTGCCTGCACCTTTGCTTTTTACTCGACAATATTCACCAACACCAATCTCCTGCGCCACGCCAATGTGGACAATTTCATTGAATTCAGATCACTAACGCCCCTCCTGAGTAGGCGTTTTTTTTTCATTAGTGATCATTTTTAGGGGTGCGATTGGGTATGTAGGTACGAACTTTGTGTTTACATTAACTGCATATTCAATATTTCTCTGTTGCATAAAATCTGCTCTATAATGTCATGATAGAAAGTAGGCATTCCTAACCAAAAGCAAACCATCTTTATCAATAGAAATATAAGCTACTCCCACCATCATCTCAAATCAACATCACCAAGCATTAAAATAAGCCACAAATCAAGAAAAACTATGCAATATAATGGCCAAAACATTTAACCACCTTAATCTCTTTTTCATAGCATCTATTCGATTCGCAATGTTATGAATAATCTAATCAAACAATTGAAATGACCATAGTATTTGCACTATACATAAAGATAATCCTAGCCCTTTTATTCCCCCTCCTTTTCTTCCTTCAATCAAAAATAAGAACAAAATGAACTAATTCATGGCTTACTATCGCTTTCTTAACTTCAACCTTAAGTATCCTAAATTAAGGTTCTCGACAAAAAGGAAAAATCGTAAAGTTGAACCTGTCCTGTGTATGCATCAATGAGACAAGCTATAACAGCTAATTAAAGAAATGGGCATGTTTGATAAATCTATCATCTATGGAAACAGAATTGGCCGCATGCTTCCTCACAGACAATGCTTGCACCTTTTATGCCTGGGACATCTATAGCACCTTTGCAACACAGATAAATTATGAATGAGAATAATCTTTAGTAACAATCCAAGGGAAGCAATTTCAAAATACAGAATATGATCTCATACCTAGGCAATTCCATAAATAATTCTGCTTTTGAAGAGTTATTGAGCAAATAGGTCCTCACATGGGCCGGGATACCTAAGGTGGAGCATTTTCTTGATGCTTTGAATTTCAAGGACTTCATATTTCCAAATGGTGAGCGTTCATGTGCTAGTAAATCTGGAAACAAGGATAGAACCTTGGCAAAATAGAAACAGACAAACATCTTATTTGGTATATACAAATCATACATGTGCTTGTGTGTCAAATCAGCACCCAAAAAATGCTTTTGTTTCCATATATTATGACAATTAATACGTGTAGAATTTTAGCATCGTTCAATTATGATAGTGGCTCGCAACAAAGGATGGAAGGAAGGTAACTTTTCATTACAATTTCGTTTAGAGTCATACAATAACAGCAAGCAGACTATCAACGATTTGTGGGATCTTCCTCAAAGTCAAAGAAAGAGAAGAAAGAGCTAAAAGTATGGGTATGGACTTTTAGACACACTGTTCCAACCCACAAGCACCTTTCATCAACCCTACGCTAACAGCTCTCTTCTCTTGTGATATTGCATCAACCCCGCTTTTAATGCTAAATCGATAGACTTTGCCAGCTTCAAACCCTACTGTTCTAAGGATAAGGAAAGTGGATGAAAATGTAGCTCATACTATTCTCTTCCTTAGACCGACCAATAGATAAGGACTACGTGCAGAAGGAAATGCATCACATACGTAGACAAGATAAATCCAGAAAGTTTCCTTCCATTCGATCCAAAGAGCAAGACTTATTTTCAGTATGATGTCATAGCTGCCAGAGCAAGGCAAGGGGAAGTGTTATTTTTTATTTCCCAAGCTCTTTATCCTATATTGGGATTTGGTAGGACTCCACCAGAGGGAGTGACACAAATCCACGTCAATGTTATTGATTTCAAATATAGGGAGATTTTACTTCTCCGTACTTGATATGGGTCCATTGGAGAAGTTTACTAATGAAAACAAATAACAGAGGCATCGAAATGATAGTATGGAAATTTACAAACTTACAAGTGCCAATAGCATTGCTAGAATTAACAAATAACTAAGAGCACAAGCCCTAAAGATAGTTTCAGGTCTTCAAAAGAAATGGATGCATACCTCAATAGTGCCCAAGGATAGAGTGACAGATTTAGCATTATGAAAAAGCTGTAGCAAATTGACCAGATCTAATGCAACTTTTTTCTCAACTTCCTTCTTTCGCTCCCACCAACCATATCGATCAATATCTATGCTAATGACCTCAAGACCAGATTGTTCACCCATAGATAGAGACAGAGGACGAGATCCACTGTAGCAGAATGAAGCAAGTCTTGGAGCAGAAACCACAACTTTAAATGCAACAAGCTCAAAACAACCAGATGTGATGGTCAATTTGGTAAGTTGAGGAGCATTTATATTCCAAGTATCCAACTTATATGGGGCACAACCAATCAGGGTCAAATCCCTCACACTTGGACAGCTCAAGTGCTCAAATGAAACCCTTTCAAGATGCAGTATTTTTAATTTTGGAAAAGAAAGAGGGTTTCTCAATTGTACAAAATAAACATAACTCTTCAGTTCAAGTGTTTTTAATGATTCTGAGGAATGCCAAGATTCTAGGAAATCAAAGATTCCGTCATAATGGATGTCGAGATTAAGTCCTTGGACACCATGCGACATAGCATAGTTCACAACTTTACCTAGAAAATAAGAATTGATTGCCCTTCTGCTGCTAAATTTAAAGTCATTAACCTTTACCGAATTGTCACGAAGAGTTAGAACTTGATCCACAAAATTAGTAAAAGATGATAATCTTTTTAAGGAATTTTTGTCAAAGTTAAGGTTGGGGAGTGAGGACCAGAGATTCTTATATCGTTTGGACAATACACAGGTCTGAACAGCATATTTAGTGTCAAGAAAGGATAGTATGTAACAAAGAACACAATCGGGTAATGCGCTGAGCCTGTCTTCGTCGTCTCCAGGAATCTTTCTTATCAACCTTGTTCTCTTCATCTTATAATTTTCTCTCTTTCAGAGATTCTGCTTAGCTTTTCTTTCGTTTAACTTTAGATGCTGAAAAGAAGACAGAAGAATGAATCAGAATAGTGACCTTAAGCTGGGATGTGGCCAAATGCCTCATGAAATTTTCTAATCATTAATCAAATCTTGGAGGCTTAATAAAATCATAAGAATAATTTATTGATAGAAAACTGTCTGCAGGAAATAATTCTGAAAATTAACTTGCTTTGAGAATGACGTGGCACATTGGCATGTTTAAAGTAACACTTGTGTATATGGAACAAAAGTTACCAATATGCTATCACCCTCACACAAGAAATCATGAAAGGAAATCATGAAATGTCAAGTGACTTAGAAACAAATCATAATAACTCGAAATGATGTATTACACTGACTACGTGCTAACGAAACATTAAGCGAATGGAATAGTTTCTTCATAATAGTTTTTAAATGAATGAATAGGGATTGTGTGGGATCAGGTTATTTTCCCAGCGAACATTTCTGAAATGTATGTGCATAATGAGAGAGTTTGTACCAAAACCAGAAAAATGAGAAAAATATACAGAACATGATAATAGAGACAAGTAACGAAATATAACTGTTAGAATCGCAATCGAATTGCGGATTTGTAAATGTTTGCAACCGTTTGTAATGGAAATTGATGGCTGTTGTGGTAAAATGAAATTGATATTGAAGAACAGGAAGACAAATTGTATTTCTATTTATATTATATATTGTATTGAATCAAATGAAAATGAACTACAAATTCCAAGGCATTCGAGAGGCCTGGACTCGCCCCCCAACTTCACTCAATTTTCTCAATGAAACCTACAGAATACCCCTGCCCCTATTTAAATAACTTGTGCCAAGCCTTATTCTATAAAATTCCCCAAATACCCCTTACCAGATTTTAACTATAACCGAATGGAAGCCTATCAATAACACACATTTTAGAACACGACTTTATACATCCATGTGAGTTGGAGAGAAAGCCCTGTTGACTGAAACGACAATATTGAAAAATCAATACCCTATGGGACAAGAGATCCAATTCCAATTGAGATTGTCCCATTGTTGCACAGGTCATTCTTTTTAACCATTTCTGAGGTTCTAACGACATGGAACTGAACTGAGTTACTTCATGTTTACCCTTGACTGCTAAACAATGAAGCTGGGAAAGCAGAGCTACAGGGAGTGGTTGCAGCCCCTAAAATTCAAAAAATGCCCTATTTATATGCAGCATTGCATAAATCACAACTAAATGGCTGCTTCGCTCCCCACCCCCAACAAAAAAAAAAAAAAAGCATGTAAGAAACCCTCGACCACTCTCTCTTTATTCCACATCTCAGAGTACCTAGAAAAATATTGAATGATGGTTGTCAATGAATTTATACAAATATAAGTCTTTTTTCGACACGTAATTTTCTGCATTATGTAAACTTTTTAAATAATGGATAAAGTCTTGTAGCGTTTCGGCCTCCTCTCTATCCTTTCTTTTTCCCGCATCCCATTTTCACTGAACCTTTTTCTCCTCTTCCTTTTCCCATGGTCTATTCTGTCTCCTCGTCTTATTCCCTCAGCTGAACTCAATGAGCTCCAAGTTTAATAGCTTTGAAACTTATCGAGTTATAAATGATGTTAAGTTTTGCATGTTGTCTCAACACTTGTTATTTTAGCAATGCTTCAGTACAGGCCTTTCAGGAACATCTTCATTTTAATTTATCATTTAGCAAGCGCAGTCTCAGTAGGCTAGCCAATTACTTGATAGTTGTTGCTCACACCGAGAAGTCTATGTCCAAGAAAGGTTTGAATGGGCGAAGGGAGAAAGCTAGGTCTAGAGTTCAAAGAAAAGTATTCATTGCAAGGCAGGCTCTTGTTGACAAAGAAGGTCTAAAAAGCCAAATTATCTCATTTGCAGGTAATCACCATATTCGTATAATAACCTATAAAACTTGTGAAACTCTAGTTTTTTACTAAATTAAGAAACACAGGCTTTGATGCGATGAGGATGCCTTTTTTAATCAGCCAACGTCAAGACCTGCCTTTTTGGAACGATTTGTTTTCAATTCTGGATTCTAACATCAGTTCCTGTGTAGTTTATCAGTTTGCAATTCCCAAGTTCTTTAATTTAAGTTCACTGTCAAAACTGTAAAATAGTTGCACAATTTGTGATATTACTGGTATTAAAGTCCTGTTCCATTTTAGCTTTAAACAATTCATTCCAGGTATCAATCATTAATACACAAACAAGAAAGCTCAAACACATTCACAAAACTATAGAAACACCACGGCACTGAAAAACTTGAAGATCAATCAGAAAACATTGTATGCAATTATGAACAATTATCAAAAACAATCAATGGGTTATGTTAAACTTACCCGATTTTATGCTAACAGCCGAAAACCCCAGAAATCGGACGCTTTGATGAGATTTTGCTTTGCGCAGTTTGCTTCAATGAATCTCCTGAGATTATTAGGCTTGACTATGTGAAGATTCAATTAAACTAGTAAAAAAACGCTTTTTTTTTCGGCGGAATTCCACCGAGAATTTTAATGAACTGAAAGTTAAGAAGAGAGAGAGAGAGAGCGAGTTTTTTTTTGTGGAGGGGAGTTTTGATTTTGACGGAGACGGGGATGAATATGAAAAAATGAAGGAATTGAGAGATATTTGTATTTTGGTTTGAGAGGATGAAGACGTAGTGATTGATAAAGAAGTACTTTTTTGTGTTTGTAGTGGAGTAAACTTCTGTATGGTTGGTAAATAGTTAAAATTAGAGTTGAGAAATAGGCTACGCTGCTAGGTTGGCCAGTTCAAACCAGCCAATTTTGTGCGCGCCAAGTCTAGCTCAGTTTTCGGCTAAATTTGTGTTAGTCCGGCTCAGACTGGCGGATGAAGCCTGGTGACATCTATATTAGGAAAAACTCGTGCCGCGGCGAGTTGTGGGGCGGATCAATTCAACCCACGAAGATTGAAAATGAACTCAGCTCACCCGTCAGCCCATCCAATTGAACCAATGTAAGTCGCGGTTCGGCTCAATTGAATAAAAATTAATTTATTTTTTGAAATTATCAACTTATTCTACTTCAAAAAAAAATATTTACATTTATAGTAAAAAATGTGTTAAATTATTAAATAAAAGATAAATAAAAATGATAAATTCACATTTGTTATTTATAATAAAAAATGTTTACATAGAATTTATATTTTATTTTACATTAAATTATTTTTAACTTTGTGAATTTAAATAGAATGCTAATAAATAACAACTAAATGCATTACTATAGTTAAAGCACAAACGTATTTTTATTTTTTGTTGTTTATAATATTAAACGAGCCAACGGTTAATTTGACGATGAACCGTCTTGAACGGCGGTTCAGCGTCATCTGGCCCGTGAACAACTCTCTCGGTTCACGGATCGGCCCACAGTTACAGGTCGTTGGGTTGATGCGGGTGGGCCGATGCAGGTATGGTCGACCCGTCTTGGCATGCTAGTCTTATTGCTTTAAGGGTGTGTTTGATTGACAATAGTGGAAAAAGAAAACAATTTCTATGTAAGGTGGAAAAAAAAAAAAAAAAAAACCATCAAAATGGTGAGAAAACATTTTCCAAGAATGTGGCCAAATCCATGCTTTAGTGATTGTACTTTAGAAAATATTTTTTTTTTCCACGTTCTATCAAACAGTCAAAGTTGGAAAATATTTTCTATTGAAGTGACATTATTTTCTATAGATGTGACATTTTCTATGAAAAATGGTATAATCAAACAAAGCCTAAGAGATAAGCATGTTTGGCTTAATTAAATTTTTTACATATAAATAAATTTAAAATAAATAATTTACTTGTCACACCAAACATAGTTTAGATTCAAAATTGAATTAAACTAAATTTTAATTAAATCTAAACAATTTTATATTAGAGCTTGAGATTTTTTGACTAATGTTTAGAAAAAAAGTCAATTTTAGTTGGAGACTTGGGCTCAAGCTATTTTAGATTGATATTATTTGGATTATGTATTGGGACTATTCACAAAAAGAGTGATTATTATTAGGGTAAATTAGGCCTATTACCGTTTAATGTTATGAGAATTGAAAAATGTGGTTAAAAATAGGGTAAAATAGATACATACCCTAGTGAAATTTATTAATTTGAAAAATACGGTATAGAGTAAAAAAAAGTTGAAAATTAATTTCTTTGGGCCACACTTATTAAAACCCCTACACAGTTTAGTTCTATAACAAAATTTTAGATTGGGCTCTCTCTCTCTCCCCACTTTTGTGATAGCCGATCCATGTTGGATGAATTCTCAAGATCTTAAAAATAAAACAAAGTCAATTATTTTGCAAATTAATTCTTTTAAATACAAAAAGAATTATTTATTTTATATTTATAATTTTGATCGACAAAATATAGTATATGTCTTAAATTTTACCTGTTTATTTATAAACTAACTTATATTTGATTGTTATATTTAACTTGATATTTTTTGTACATTATTGAGTAACATGAATTATTGAGGATGATCAAATATTGATGTATCATTTTTTATTTTGAATATGAATTAATATATTGGACAAGAAAGTGACATGATTTGTCACTTTTTTGCTTAAAAAGTGACAAAATAATCTATATAAGCGACATAACAACTTTGGATCACAAAATTCTCTGTGGTTGATTTAACTGCTGGATTTAACATAATATTTGCTGTGCATTATTGACTGACATGAATTATTGAGAATGATCAAACATTAATATATTATTTTTTTGTCTTGAATATGAATTATTGTATTAGATAAGAAAGTGACATGCTCTGTCACTATTTGCTTAAAAAGTGACAACGATTTATACAAGTGACATAACAACTTTGGATCACAAACTTCTATGTGGTTGATTTAACTACTGGATTTAACTTGATACTTGTTGTGCATTATTGAGTGACATGAATTATTGATGATGATCAAACATTAATGTATCAATTTTTGTCTTGAATATAAATTAATGTACTAGATAAGAAAGTGGCATGCTATGTCACTTTTGCTCAAAAAGTGGCATAACAACTTTAGATCACAAACTTCTATGTGGCTGATTTAACTGTTGGATCTAACTTGATATTGATTATGCATGATTGAGTTACATAAATTATTTAGGATGATCAAACATTAATGTATCATTTTTTTGTCTTGAATATGAATTAATGTAATTGATAAAAAAGTAACATTATTGCTTAAAAAGTGACAAACAATATATACAAGTGACATAACAACTTTGGATCACAAACTTCTTTTCAATTGATTTAAGTGTTGGATTTAACTTCATATTTGTTGTGTATTATTGAGTGACGTGAATTATTGAGTATGATCAAACATTAATATATCATTTTTTTTATTGAATATGAATTAATGTACTGGATAAGAAAGTGACATGCTATGTCACTTTTTGTTGAAAAAGTGACAGAAAATTTTATACAAGTGAAATAACAATTTTAGATCACAAAATTCTATGTGATTGATTTAACTGCTAGATTTAACTTAATATTTGTTGTGCATTATTGAGTGACATGAATTATTGAGCATAATCAAATATTAATGTATCATTTTTTTCTTGAATATGATACATTAATTCATATATTCAAAAAAATGATACATTAATTATCAAACATTCATGTCACTTCATAATGCACAACAAATATCAAGTTGAATCTTGTATTTAAATCAACCACATAGATAATTCTGATTCTAATGTGTTTGTCTAACTTGCATACATTGTTCTGTCACTTTTTGAGCAAAAAGTGACATAGCATGTCACTTTTCTATCCCCCAAGCCTCAATTCATATCCAAGACAAAAAAACGATACATTAATGTCTGTCTAAGTTGCATACAATGTTCTGTCACTTTATAAGCAAAAAGTGACATAGCATCACTTTTTAGGCAAACTATCCCCCAAACCTCAATTCATATTAAAGACAAAAAAATGATACATTAATATTTGATTATGCTCAATAATTCATGTCACTTCATAATGCACAACAAATATCAAGTTAATTCTTGCATTTAAATCAACCACATAGATGATTTTGATTCAAATTTATTTGTCTAACTTGCATACATTGTTCTGTCACTTTTTGAGCAAAAAGTGACAGACCATGTCACTTTTTAGACAAAAAGTGACATAGCATGTCACTTTTAGGCAAAAAATGACAGAACGTGTCACTTTTCTATCCAAAGTCTCAATTCATATTCAAGACAAAAGAAAAATGATACATTAATGCTTGATCTTTTTTGTAATGTAGAGTTAATCATTTCAATGATGAGAATATTAAGATTAGCCCTTGCTTCTACTTCAGCGATATTTCAATCTCTTCTAAAATGTGGTGGTATGAATTAGTGACAATCAATGAGGCTTTGGATGACACAGTAAGTTTTTGTTTGTTAGTTGTTTGGTTTAAGATTTATGTATATAATTTATTAATACATTGCTGATTCTTTTTATGAACTTGTTTTGTAGCATATGGATGTGTGTTTTTATTATTTGCGAAAGATGTTAAGGTATGGACAGGGTATAAAAATCAATGCTACAACGGACTTTGCCTTTGACAGCCAAGTTAGGGGGTTGTATGATTATTTTTCGAAGGATCCACTAGTTCTTGTTAAGCAAACTTCTCTACTCTCGTATTAAATTGGATTGTACATGCCTTGCAACACAAGTTGGCGAGAAGTTGATCATGTCCTTATGCCTTTGAGGATGTATAACTCGGCTCATTGGCTTCTTTGTCATTTTGACATCAAGGAGATGTACTTGAATATATATAATTCATACACTAAGGTGGTCAAGAAGCCTGTTGTATTTGAAGCTGTTCAACCATTTTCAATTATTATTCCTCATCTTTTGTTTAACACTGGGTTCTTCGGCGGCAATAAAATTCCAGAACAAGAGGCGCTAAAACCACTTGTTGTAAAGTTGGTTCCAAAACTACCACAGCAAAAGAACGAGTTAGTTTGCTTTTTAATAATTTGACTTTTTATATGTTGAATAGATAGAAATGTATGGTTTGCCTTCAATTTGGTTAATGTTCCATTTTGTTTGTTGCAGTGGTGATTGTGGAATTTATGTGATTAAATATGCTGAGTATTTCATCAATGAAATGTTGTAGGAGATGTCAAAGACATTCAATATTGTACAGGTTTGAAAATACTTGGCCACTCAACTGTACGTGTATGCCAAGAAGACGCCAGTGGAGAATTACGACACTGATAATGATTGGGTGGCAAAGGATATTTGACAAGACACAGAAGGCTGCAATTTTTTTGTAAATAATATTTTTGTAGTAGGACTACATATTACATGTAAATGTAGTGTATATGGTAAATGTAGTTTCATGTAAATGAGATTAACAATGTAGGTTTTGAAAGTTTCTTTGCAAAAAAAGTAAGTACAAAATATTTTTGTATACAGGTGACATGCTATTCATGTTGACAAAACATAATTATATTAGATAATTTTTTTCAAACTGTTGAATATAGATTGTAGAAGTGGATCTAATTGATATATTACTTTAAGTATGGAAATCATGTATACACTTTGACAGCCAAGTTATGAGTTTTAATAATAAACAAGTGACATAGTATGTCACTTTTCGTTATAAAAGTGACATAGTGTGTCACTTTTCATTATAAAAGTGACAGTGTATGTCACTTTTTGTTCTAAAAGTGACATAGTGTGTCACTTTTTGTTCTTAAATTATGAAAATCATATATACACTTTGACAGCCATGTTACGGGTTTTAATAACGAACAAACGACATAGTGTGTCACTTTTCGTTATAAAAGTGACATAGTGTGTCACTTTTCATTATAAAAGTGACAGTGTGTCACTTTTTGTTCTTAAATTATGAAAATCATGTATACACTTTGACAGCCATTTAGAGATTTTAATAATGAACAAACGACATAGTGTGTCACTTTTCATTATAAAAGTCACATAGTGTGTCACTTTTCATTATAAAAGTGATAGTGTGTGTCACTTTTTGTTCTAAAAGTGACATAGTGTGTCACTTTTTGTTCTTAAATTATGAAAATCATGTATACACTTTGACAGCCATGTTAAGGGTTTTAATAACGAACAAACAACATAGTGTGTCACTTTTCGTTATAAAAGTGATATAGTGTATCACTTTTCATTATAAAAGTGACTGTGTGTGTCACTTTTTATTCTTAAATTATGGAAATCATGTATACACTTTGACAACCATGTTAGAAATTTTAATAACGAACAAAAGACATAGTGTGTCACTTTTCGTTATAAAAGTGACATTGTGCGTCACTTTTTGTTCTAACGAACAAATATGTGGCGGCTTCTGTCTGAGCAAACACTATTCACTATTAAAAAGAATTTGAAAAGAAAAACCAATATGCTTGTGTCATTGTTTGAAAAGTGACACAAATGTCACTTTTTGTTATAAGAAGTTACAATTTCAGTATTCATCAAATTCTTTTAATAGTTGAAGTATCATGTATACAATTTAGTGTTAAATGATAAGTTTTACATTCTACTATAATGTCATGACCTATAAAAAAGCAAAGCGCATGAATGTTAATACTATTTTGAATAGAAAAACCAATAAAAATAAATAAGTGATACTTTCCAAATAAAAAATAAAAAAACTCATAAATCTTGTAACTTTCTTTTCTTTTGTGGCTTCTTCTTCAAAGGTGCTGGAGTTTGACACGATCTTCGATTGTGGCCATACTTTCCACATCTACCACATTTTGTACTTTGCTTTTTTCTCCTTTTGATGGTATTCTTTTCTCTTTAGGTTGTCCAGATTTTCTTTTTGGATCAGGAGCCAAGACTATTCTTGCTTTTACATCATCTGGTATATTCCAATCATTGCGATCTCTAAGTGGGTAAACTGTACCACTGTATGTTTGGACGTACATCTCTGTTGTGTAATATTTTGAATAATACAAATATGAATCATCCTTTATCTTTGCAATAACCGCTAATGCGTGTGCACATGGGATTTTGTCCACTTGGAATTGATTGCATGTACATGTCTTTTCTTCAATATTCACCAAATATGAGGCACATACATCATTGACTTGGTATATTATTGAACTTGAAGCTGATGCTTGTGCAAATAATGCAAAAAAATAATGTATTAATAAACCACCACAATTAAATCATGCTTTCACGACGTTTAACTCCAACTTACTGAAAAAGTGACACACTATGTCACTTTTTACTCAGAAAGTGACACACTCTGTCACTTTTTATTCAGAAAGTGACACACTATGTCACTTTTTTAGATAAGCATATTTTCATTACAATAACAATCAGATTTAATAAGATTTTAAAATCATAAACCTTCTACTGATATGTAATTATAAATAGAGCCATAGACGCTATGAAATCCAAGTCATGCCACTTTATACTAAGAAAGTGACACACTATGTCACTTTTTACTCAGAAAGTGACACACTCTGTCACTTTTTATTCTGAAAGTGACAACCTATGTCACTTTTTTTAGATAAGTATATTTACATTACAATAAAAATCAGATATAATAAGATTTTAAAAGCATAAACCTTCTACTGATATGTAATTATAAATAGAGCCATAGACGATATGAAATCCAAGTCATGCCACTTTATACTAAGAAAGTGACACACTATGTTAATTTTTACTCTGTCACATTTTATTCAGAAAGTGACAACCTATGTCACTTTTTTTGGATAAGCATATTTTCATTACAATAACAATCGGATATAATAAGATTTCAAAATCATAAACCTTCTACTGATATGAAATTATAAATAGAGCCATAAACGATATGAAATCCAAGTCATACCACTTTATACTAAGAAAGTGACATACTATGTTACTTTTTACTCAGAAAGTGACAACTTATGTCACTTTTTACTCAGAAAGTGACAACTTATGTCACTTTTTACTCAGAAAGTGACAACTTATGTCATTTTTTTTAGATAAGCATATTTTCATTATAATAACAATAAGATATAATAAGATTTCAAAATCATAAATCTTCTACTGATATGTAATTATAAATAGAGCCATAGACGATACGAAATCCAAGTCATGCCACTTTGTACTAAAAAGTGATACACTATGTCACTTTTTATTCAAAAACTAACAACATGTATCACTTTTTTTAGATAAGCATATTTTCATTACAGACCATGTCACTTTTTTATCCCCAAGCCTCAATTCATATTCAAGTCATAATAACGATACATTAATGTTTGATCATGCTCAATAATTCATGTCACATCATAATGCACTACAAATATCAAAATAAATCATGTATTCAAATCAACCACATGGATGATTTTGATTCAAATTTGCTTCTCTAACTTGCATACATTGTTCTGTTACTTTTTGAGTAAAAATTGACATTTTATATTCAAGTTATAATAACGATACATTAATGTTTGGTCATGCTCAATAATTCATGTCACTTCATAATGCACAACAAATATCAAAATAAATCCTGCATTCAAATCAACCACATAGATATTTTGATTCAAATTTCCTTCTCTAACTTGCATACATTGTTCTGTCACTTTTTGACCATGTTACTTTTTAGGTAAAAAGTGACATAATATGTCACTTTTCTATCCCCAAGCCTCAATTCATATTCAAGACAAAATAACGATACATTAATGTTTGGTCATGCTCAATAATTCATGTCACTTCATAATGCACAACAAATATCAAGTTAAATCTTGCATTAAAATCAATCACATAGATGATTTTTGATTCAAATTTGCTTCTCTAACTTGCATACATTGTTCTGTCACTTATTGAGCAAAAAGTGACAGACCATGTCACTTTTCTATCCCCAAGCCTCAATTCATATTCAAGTTATAATAACGATACATTAATGTTTGGTCATGCTCAATAATTCATGTCACTTCATAATGCACAACAAATATCAAAATAAATCCTGCAATCAAATCAACCACATAGATGATTTTGATTCAAATTTGCTTCTTTAACTTGCATACATTATTCTGTCACTTTTTGAGCAAAAAGTGACAGACCATATCACTTTTTAGGCAAAAAATGACATAGCATGTCACTTTTCTATCCCCAAGTCTCAATTCATATTCAAGACAAAATAACGATACATTAATGTTTGGTCATGCTCAATAATTCATGTCACTTCATAATGCACAACAAATATCAAGTTAAATCCTGCATTAAAATCAATTACATAGATGATTTTTTATTCAAATTTGTTTCTCTAACTTGCATACAATGTTCTGTCATTTTTAAGCAAAAAGTGACCTAGCATGTCACTTTTTAGGCAAAAAGTGATATACCATGTCACTTTTCTATCCCCAAGCCTCAATTCATATTCAAGACAAAAAAACGATACATTAATTTTTGGTCATGCTCAATAATTCATGTCACTTCCTAATGCACAAAAAATATCAAGTTAAATTCTGCATTCAAATCAACAACATAGATGATTTTTGATTCAAATTTGTTTCTCTAACTTGCATACAATGTTCTGTCATTTTTTAAGCAAAAAGTGACATAGCATGTCACTTTTCTAACCCCAAGCCTCAATTCATATTCAAGACACAAAAACGATACATTAATGTTTGGTCATGCTCAGTAATTCATGTCACTTCATAATGCACAACAAATATCAAGTTAAATCCTGCATTCAAATCAACCACATAGATGATTTTGATTCAAATTTATTTCTCTAACTTGCATACATTCTTCTGTCACTTTTTGAGCAAAAAGTGACAGAGCATATCATTTTTCTATCTCCAAGCCTCAATTCATATTCAAGACAAAAAAACGATACATTAATATTTGATCATGCTCAATAATTTATGTCACTTCATAATGCACAACAAATATCAAGTTAAATCTTGCATTAAAATCAATTACATAGATGATTTTGATTCTTATTTATTTGTCTAACTTGCATACATTGTTCTGTCACTTTTTGAGCAAAAAGTGACAGAGCATGTCACTTTTCTATCCTCCAAGCCTTAATTCATATTCAAAGCAAAATAACGATATATTAATGTTTGGTTATGCTCAATAATTGATGTCACTTCATAATGTACAACAAATATCAAGTTAAATCCTACATTTAAATCAACCACGGAGATGATTTTGATTCAAATTTGTTTGTATAACTTGCATATAATGTTCTATCACTTTTTAGGTAAAAAGTGACAGAGCATGTAACTTTTTTATCCCCAAGCCTCGATTAATATTCAAGACAAATAACAATACATTAATGTTTGTCTAAGTTGCAAACAATGTTCTGTCACTTTTTAAGCAAAAAGTGACAGAGCATGTCACTTTTCTATCCTCAAGCTTCAATTCATATTCAAGACAAAAAAATGATACATTAAGTTTTGATTATGCTCAATAATTTATGTCACTTCATAATGCACAACAAATATCAAGTTAAATCTTGCATTAAAATCAATCACATAGATGATTTTGATTCAAATTTGTTTCTCTAACTTGCATACATTGTTCTGTTACTTTTTGAACAAAAAGTGACAAACCATGTCACTTTTTAGACAAAAAGTGACGTAGCATGTTTCTTTTCTATCCCTCAAGCCTCAATTCATATTCAAAGCAAAATAACGATACATTAATGTTTGGTCATGTTCAATAATTGATGTCACTTCATAATGCACAACAAATATCAAGTTAAATCTTGCATTTAAATCAACCACGAAGATGATTTTAATTCAAATATGTTTGTATAACTTGCATATAATGTCTTGTCAATTTTTAGGCAAAAAGTGACAGAGCATATCACTTTTCTATACTCAATCCTCAATTCATATTCAAGACAAAAAAATAATACATTAATATTTGGTCATGCTCAATAATTCATGTCACTCTATAATGCACAACAAATATGAAGTTAAATCCTCTATTTAAATCTACCAGATATGTGATTTTGATTCAAATTTGTTTGTTTAACTTGCATACAATGTTCTTTCACTTTTTAAGTAAAAAGTGACAGATCATGTTACTTTTTGAACAAAAAGTCATATTCATATTGATATTTTTAGAAACACATTGTATGCATCCCTGTGGTAACTGATATTTGCAAACATATTTAGAAGACTTTACTCAATACTAATGATTTATAATTAAGTAAATAAAGAAGGATTTGTCTACATTGATATTGGAATATGAGATAATTTAAATCAAAATCATTTGTATGCATTTACTAAGCATGTTATTGAATATCTCCAATCAAAAATCAAAAAATTATCTAATTCAAATAGAAATTATGAAGAAGAAATAAAATTTAGCATATTACCTGAAAATTTTGAATTTGAATTCTGATTTTGTGTTGAATTGGAGAAGAAACAACGAGAAATCCTTAATAATAACGTGAAAGAGATCAGTTTTATTATGAATTTGGGTTTGTAGAGAATTTAGATATGTTTTTGGGTTGATTATAGAATGGAATTGGAATTAATTTACTCTTTACCGTATTACTTACGGTTGTAATAGTTTATGATAATTTTTCAAAAAAACCCTCAAATTATGGGTATTTGTGTAATTTGCCCTTATTATTAAGGAGGAAAAAAAATTTATTTGCGAGTTAACCAGGTCAGGCCATATAGGCCCGATTTTGTTTGGGCCATGACTAGCCCATTCTAAAATCTGGGTTATATGGACCAGTCCACGGGACGAGCCGATTTTGTCACCTCTAGTTCAAATACCCTATTTAGTGTATCACTTTATAATTGGGTAATTAGTACATTTTGTTCGTAACGTTTTATCTCATTGGCAAAGCCTCCTTATTGTTTGAATTTTGGCATCTGAATCCCTAAATAAACATTTTTTTTTGCAGAAAAGGTCATTGTCGTCCATATCCGTTAACATTTACCGTTAAAATTATCAAAAAAGTTCATTACTACAAATAAATCAAATGATAAGGATGATTTGTACAAAAAAATAGTAAATAATATGGACGTTTTGCGTACACAGATATTTAAAGTCAGATTTTAGGTATTCTTCTTCCAACAACTACAAAATTTCACACATAGATAAAATCATATATATTGTAATATTACACTTAAACATAGTGAAAAAAATCCATATGCATTACAAGAACTTGACGCATCCAAACAAATGTATGCTGCCATATATTCATTATTGCATAATATATTTTGCAAATGATAGGGACAAAGGTATGTCACAGTGGAGATAGTACCTGGTTTGCTTAGATCTAAGAATGCATATGAAGAATAATTATTGAATTTGCAGAAAGAGAAGAACTTGTTCAATTTTAGAACATGGTATTTAGTTTGTGTGCGGGTTGATTGTAATGTGGCTTATTGAAGTGTTTAGAATGCATTTGTCGGTATACATTTGTTTGGATGTGTCATGTTCATATAATGTGTATGAGTTTCATTCACTATGTTTAAGTGTAATATTACAATATATGTGATTTTATATGTTTGTGTGAAATTTTATAGATGTTGGAAGAAGAAGACTCAAAATTTGGCTTTAAATATTTGTTTATGCAAAATGTTCCTATTGTTTACTATTTTTTGCACAAATCATTATTATCGTTTTATTTATTTGTGGTAATGAACTATTTTTATAATTTTAACGGTAAATGTTAACGGATATGGACGACATGGACCTTTTTCGCAAAGAAACGTTTATTTAGGGACTTAGATGCTAAACTTCAAATGATAAGGACGTTTTGCACAATGAGAGGAAACGTTAGGGACGAAATGTGCTAATTACCCCTTTATAATTGGGATAATTAGGAACTATACTTTTTTTTTATTTTTTTTTATAATTGCATATTTGATTTCCAACATTTCAAAAAAGTTGGAGATATATCCATAACCTTTAAAAATAGCACCAGACATCCCCAACGTTTGAAACAATATACATGATAAGTTCTTTATGACGAAATTGTCATTCCCTTTATATAAACAAAAAAACAAAAAACAAAAAACAAGAAAAAATAAAAAAAAATTAAAAAATAACCAAATGTATCCAAAAAAAATAAAAAGTAATAAAGAATTCATATTCTTTATCAAAACTAAAATAAAAAGTAATAAAGAATTCATATTCTTTATTAAAACTCAAAATTCAAAATCCACCATCCTCCAAAACTCAAAATCTACCATTCCAAAATCCACCGCCACTAATAAAAAAACTCCGCCACACTAATGATCAATTTTTTCCAACCACTTTCTCCAGCACATCCACTAGACCGACCGTATATTAGCTTTGTTTGGTGACAAATACTCTGGCGAGAATGCCACGATCCTCAATTCGGTCGGAAACTCAGCGCTAAACTTGTAGAAATAATGCGGGTTACTTTTGGCTATCAAAACTCACCTGTCCGGCAACAAATTTTTCGTCGAATGGTACATTCTTGGAAATGAACTTGGATTCAAAGTCATGAACCGCATGCATATTGGTTCACTCGGTCTACATTGAGCAGGAAACATACACGGTTGAGAAGTCATTTCAATGCCTTGAGGCCTTGCCTGAGCTCCATTAATGATAAGCACGTCCCCGGCTGACAGTATCACCATATCACCCATAATTCTCCGAAAATGGCAGGTCCTCCATTTCCCAAACCGAGTCGGGCCGGTTAACGACAACATCACCGACGATCCTACCGATGGGTAATTCCTTGGACCGCCATCAAGTATGGGATAATTATTCACTACAATATTTGTATTTTAGTTGTATACTACAGCTTTAGTGTTGGAAAAAATGAAGAGTTGGCCAGTGGAGAGTAAATGGACATATGGGTAAAGATTATCCATTTGATTGTCTTCAACTTCACCCAGAAAAGAAAACCTTGCAGCACCGCTTTTCCTTACTGGAAAAAATTCTACACTATTAGAAGCCTTTCCACTAATACTAATAATTGAACAATTTGGTAATATTTGATTAGTGGTGGTGGATTTTGGAATGGTGGATTTCGGGTTTATGGATTTTTGGAGAGGGGGGTGGATTTTGAATTTTGAGGTTTGACAAAGAAGATGACATATTTGTTACTTTTTATTTTTTGGGGATACATTTGGTTATCTTTCAATCAAAATTTTTTTTTTTTTTTTGGTTTATTTAAAGAAAAGGAAAATTTCGTCATAAAAGACCTACAATGTCTATTTTTTCAAACGTTAGGAATATCTAGTGCTATTTTTAAAGATTAGAGGTATATCTCCAATTTTTTTTTAAAAATTAGGGATCAAATATGCATTATCCCTTTTTTCAATGTATTGGAATGTATTAGACCTAATTTTTTATTGCATAAATGCTGATTATCTTTTATATTTATTATAAAAATAAATATTTTATTCCCAAATTAAATTGAAATATCTTAATTTTAAGGAACTAAAACCTATTATTCCATAATAAAGAGAGTAAGTTTTAATTTTTGTCTTTTATTTCACTTGGTCACTCAATTCCTGTGTTTTCTCCCAATAATAAAAGAGAAGAAAATGTCATTCAACTCCATCTTCTCGGTAGATTATATTCAAAAAAATTCTTTATTTTTTTTGGTTAAATTTTAAACTCTAATAAGGTAAGTATTCTATTAAGCTTCAATTCATTATCTTTTAATTAAAATAGAAAACATGAGATTTTTTAAAATCAGATTTTTTGATTAATTTATTTTGTTGCAAACCACTACTTTTTCCCCCCAGATTTTAGTGAATGGCATTTATTCTAAATCTAAAAGCAAATTCAAGCGACAATATTTATGGGGAAAAAGAATTGACGTGGTGATGCGAACCCACGAAGAATTGAATCTCGGAACCCACAAAATATTTGATTTAAACCCCAAGAAAGTTAAAATCTGGCCGCAAGAACTTAACTCGATGATTTCTTGAATCAACGAACCAGAGTTATGAATGCCACAAAGAGTTGCAAAATCTTTGATAAGTTTAGGTTAGTTCGATTAAGTACTCGGAAGAAAAGTGAATCCTCACTTTTTAATTAATCTCTCAAAAAAATAAAGTTCAAAGTTGTGAATGTTTACAATACTAAGTGTTTAAATAGTAAACATTAAATAAATCCTAATCGAATTCGGAAATAATTAAAACTAATAAAATAAGAGTTCTAAACGAAAAAAAAAAACTAAAATAAGCCAAATTCCGGATTTCCCCAAAAAGATACCTTGCGATCGCATTGTTTGTTTCCATGAGGTTCTGCCTCTGAAAAGCCAACATTGCGATCGTAGCTTGGTATAACCATGCGATCGCATGGTTAATGCTTGTGATTTCCTGTGCTTTTGACCTTTAAACTTCGTTTTGGTCCTCCAATCTTCCATTAGTCTCGGTATACCTCCAATATGGTCATTAACTTGAGTCCAATGTAACAAAGGTCCATAGCTTGCATGAATTGCATCATCTCCTTCTTCCTCAAAAGGATTCGACCTCAAATCACTACCGACATCAAAGGGATAAAGATAATCTTCCGTCCTCATATGCACTCAAACCCAATCACCAGGCTCAAAGATAAATCTGCAGCCATTGTTTGCTTTAATTTGATATATTTGAAGCTCATTCATCTCATATGGATTGCTTCCAAAGGTTGGACGTTTTGGAAGAACAAATCCAAGTACGAAGTGAAGCTGATATGCAATGTCTCGAATAGGTGATAACCTACTAGACATCCCATTTGAAAAAGTAGGCAAATTGGGGATGGATTGGTTAGTTTTGCTAATTACAATCTCGTTATTTTCCTCCCTCGTTTTCTTTTCTTGTGCTTCTACCTCGTCTTTTCTTTTCTACCACTCCAAATCATCTATCTTAATTTGTAACGACCACAGACTTTTCTCTACAGGCCTTTTTGCCCAGGGACTATTCTGTGCACCGTTAGCTTACGTACTATCCACTGGAGGTTGGGCTCCAAACTGAATTTCTTTTGCATCCCCAGAGATTCGAACCCTTGACATCCTCCCTTAAGGGGAACTTATGGAGAATGCTGGTACCAATTGGGTCCAATTGGTACTAGTATTCCACTTAAGTTCTCCTGGTTATCAAACTTCCACTAGGCATTCAAACCTGTTAGTTATCTAAATACTCATGTTAACTCCGCAAAGGACTCTTTTTTGCTGTCTTTGCAATTTTTTTTAAAAAATCTTATGTGTAAACCTTAATCCTTTAAGCTTTCTAGATGACCCTTGTAACGAACTTTAGGCTGATGATTCCCAGATTTTACAAACCTTAGGGCACTGAGGTTTTAGAACCCCTCGAGTAAAAAAGGCTACGAACAAATGTATAAGATAGAGCCCCTTTGTGTGTAAGCCTCAGTCCATTAAGCTTTCTACATGACCCTTGTAACGAGCTTTAGGCCGATTGCTCTCAGATTTTGCAAACCTTAGGGCACCGAGTTTTTAGAACCCCTACGGACTTTATCACTCGAGTTAAAAAGGCTATGAATAAAGGTATAAGATAGAGTCAATGCCAAGTCCTTTGCGTGCAAGAATTTATTTGTGAGGTCTAGATTTCTAACATCCGGTCATCACCTAGTTTCATTTTGTTAGCCATAACACTTCACACAATAATTGGCATACATGGAATCAACATATCTCTAAATAATTACTCTCACCAGCTCTACCATTCCCAAACAGTCTCACACATGGTCATATGATATTTTTGATTTATGTGGTATATGATATATTTATAACTTGACAACTTAACTCTCACAATTACACAAATATGGCCAGCTTGCATAACGAAGGTTGTGACTATGTGCTCATGGTATTTAAGTCTCACATAGATAAGTAATTACATGATAAGCATATGTAGCATCACTTAATCATCAATCATGAATTGATTACACTTTTCAATATAAATTTCATCATCATAAGCCAGCAAGACTATCTACACCACATAAGCATGCACTAATTTTTTTTTTTAAACAATAGACTCCAAATAGATTAAACTTAAAAGACTCGATAAGCAGATAATATTATATCACTCCCAGTCATTCAAAATAAAAGTAACACACAGAAATGAAGTACACCCCCCAACTTAGACACTACATTGTCTCGATGTAAATAAAAGAAATAAAGGAGAAAAGTTTACTATACTTTCCGTAGAGGTGTGGTGAACTTTGATTGCTTTCTGCTTACAAATCATCTGGAGGTGGTGAAGGAACATGTGGAATTTGGGACAAACGAACTCCGATTATTACAGCATAAACTTCATGCTGTCCATGAAAAGTCTGGAAAAGAGTTATGTTGATTATGTCTGCTCGTTACCTAAAAATTGATAAAGCTTTAATTCCTAAACAACTAAAACATTGAAAAATATTTATTGAAATCCTAAAATTAAAATTAAATGGAAATTTAAATAAAAGGGCAGAAAAATGTGTTGCCTCCCATTGAGCGCTTGTTTAAAGCCTTTAGCTCGACTTTGTCGTGGTGATCACTCAAGACACTTTGAATAGATCCTTGAAAGACTTGCTTTTCTTACTTTAATCGACTTCGCTCCAATTTTTGTTTATCTTTCAGAGCTTGATTTTTCCCTTATCATATTGATGTGATTTTGTTTTGCTGCCCTGCTCGAACTCAACTAAGAAAATTTCACTTTCCTCATCAGATAATTTTTCTTCACTCTTTGGTTTATTGATTGGTGTGTGTTTCTTTTGGTCTGACTGGTTTTTCAATGTGGAAGTGTTGGTTCTCTCCTGGTCAGTGGCATAAATCTCGAAACAGGAATTTGGAGAGCTTGAAAATTTAATTGCTTTGAACACATTGAATGTAATGTGTTCATCATTCACTTTCAGCATAAGTTATCCATTTTAAACGTCAATTACTGCCCGACCAGTAGCCAAGAAGGTTGACCTAAAATGAGTGGCACATCCCTGTCTTCGCACATATCCAGAATAATAAAATCAGTAGGGAATATGAACTTGTCCACTTTCACTAATATGTCTTCAACGATCCCCCTTGGGCGTTTTATAGATCTGTCTGCAAGCTGTAACGATACTGTTGTTGGCTTTACTTCTCTCAAATTGAGCTGCTTAAAAATAGAGTAAGGCATTAAATTCACACTAGTACCCAAATCACATAGAGCTTTATTAAAAAATAAACTACTAATAGTGCAAAGAATGGTAAAACGCCCTGGATCTTTGAGTTTTGGAGGTAGCTTGTTTTGCAATATGGCACTGCATTCTTCAGTTAGCATCATAGTTTCATGTTCCTCCAACTTTTGCTTATTTGAAAGGATTTTCTTCATGAATTTGGCATAGCTAGGCATTTGAGCTAAGGCATCAGCGAAATGTATGTTGATGTGAATCTTTTTGAATACATCCAAGAATTTCTTGAATTGCTGGTCTAGCTTATGTTTTCTCAGCCTTTAAAGAAATAGAATTGGAGGGACGTAAGCCCGTGGTAGACTATAATCTAGTGGAGAGTTCTATTTTTCTTGTTCAATTTCTGTATCTGATTTATTTTCTCTCTCTTTGCTGGATACAATTTCTTTTTCTACACCTGGTCTAGTCACATGAATCTCTAGCAACTCAGCTCCGCTTCTCGTGGTGATTGTATTGACTTGCTCTTTTGGATTGACCTTGGTATTGCTTGGCCAAGTGCTCAGTTGTCTCTCGATCAATAGTTTAGCCAACTGTCCAATCTGATTCTCTATATTCTTTATCATACCATCATGTCTTTTCTGCACTTCCTTGAATCCCATCTCCATCCGTTCTGACAATTTAGCCACGGTTTCTTCTAATCCTCTTTCTTTGTCCTGTAGTCTTCCTTGATTTGGCAGATTTTGAATGTGTTGGGTGTTGCAATATGAGAAATTTGGATGATTTTTCCATCCAGGATTATAGGTCTGTGAGTATGGATTATTCTGATGTTGCTGAAAGTTCTGGGCATATGCAGCTTGTTTAGGTGATGACATATCAACTTTGGTCAGAGGACATTCTGATGATTGATGGTTTGCCCCGCATGTTACACAGGTTGGTGGAGACATCTGAACCATATTAGCTGAGTTAGAATATTTCAGTAATTCCATCTGTTTTGCCAATGCATCGATTTTCGCCAGTAAAAGCGAATTGGTGTCTACTTCATACATCCCTGTTGCTTTCTTCTGTAATCCTCTATCTGGCCACATAATGAAATGTTCACTCATAGTTTCATATAGATCGTAAAGGTCACCGAAGGATCTATTTTGGATAGAGCCACCTGCTGCAAAATCTACTGAATAATGACTGGTTGGAACTAGTCTAGAGTAGAAATAATGATTATGAGCTGCTAAAGGAAAACCATGACTTGGACACTTTCGGAGCAGTTGCTTGAATCTTTCCCATGTCTCGTAAAAGTTTTCCAACTCAGATTGTTAGAAATTGGATATTTCATACTTCAGTCTGTTCACTCTGGCTGGAAGAAAATATTTCAATGTGAATTTCTAGATCAAATCTGTCCAAGTAGTGATGATCCCAGACGGTAGAGAATCTAGCAATTCTCTAGCTTTATCCTTCAATGTGTGCAGGAAGAGCCCCATCTTCAGTGCCTCATCATGAACACCGTGGTATTTGAAATTTCTATGGTATTCATCGAAGCGAGAAATATGGTAATGATGATTTTCATCTGTCATCCCATAGAACGGCAGATTGTTCGATAACAAATTCATCATATCTGGCCTCAACTGGAAGTTGTCATGTTCATAAGGTAGATAGACTATGCTGGACCGATTCTCAACAATTGGTGGCATCATATACTCACCCATAAGAACATTGGTGCTTGATTATGTATCATATCGGCAGGTAATTGATCATGTACTTGATGGTCTGCCATTGTCTTTTTGCTGTCTTTTCTTTTCTCGTTTTTCACGTTGTCTTCGGTGAAAGCTCCATTCAATTTCTGGGTCTAAATCAAATAGATCAAGATCTTTTGTACGGGGCATGCACACTTAACATTTGAAACTTTAGAAAATATATACAATTCAGCAGTATCACGAAGAATTGAGAACAAAAATAAAATAAAAGTAAATAATAATAAAAAAATTGTTAAAACTAAATTACCAATTAATATAGTAATTAATAAAACTAGTCCCCGGTAACGGCGTCAAAAACTTGTTGTGTGATTTTAATCCCGCAAGTAGACGGATCGTTACAAGTAATATAGTAATGTATAGAGTGTCGAACCCACGAGAACTAGTTATTAATTTAACTAATTAATTTATAATTCGAGCTTTAACAATAAATACACACAGATTCATTAAAGATTTGTAATTCTAAAATTATTTTAATTAAATATAAAGTTATCAAACAATCAAAGTAAACTGGTGAGAACGAATTCGAGTTTTACTAACACTAGGATTTGCGAATCCACCTACACGTTCTTTAATCAATTATCCATTTAATCGTTTTAGTTTATAATTGTCTTGAATTGAAAATCGATGATCCTAAAATAATCAAAAGCCTCTCTCGATGGTTAATCAATTATATACGATATGCGAACCTAATTATCTCTAATTAAGCTTCGAACATAAACATATGCATTAAAATCTCAAGAACACCTAAATAGATTTCATAAAGTATAGTAGTAATCTATATTTATGATTGGACCACATGTTATTTAATACCACGTGCTTAATCTATATTGAATCTCTCGACTTCAATATAGAACACAATATATTTTAATGGTGATCAAGCATTAAAATAATAGAAATAATGAATAAAGAACAATCAATCCAAAAGCAATTAATCACTAAAACGAAAAAACTTATAATTAATTAAACGCATGAGGTTTCATCGTTCATCCTAGGAAAAAGTAAATTTAGCCAGACATGATTTCGTTAATTATTACAATAATTGAATTCATCATATTCTGGAGGAAGAAAAACAAAAAGTAAATAAAACCCGTGATTTTGGTCGAAGAATCTTCCACCAAATCCTTGATCTTTGATTATCCTCTTGTATCTTGTTCTCAAAATTCGTCTCAATTGTGTAACCCTCTTCAATTGCATCCCCCTTCAAAAGACCTAGAAGAGGTCTATTTATAGTCCTTGGAAAGCCTTCAAAATTGTGTCTTAAAAGAGTTCTAATCCTACTTAACTTCAGAAAACTGCATTTAAAACTTTCCTTCAGCGTAGGTCTCACCTAGGTCGCACAATCCATTGTGCTAGCTAGGTACGATCTCCAGTAAGTTTTCACTACTGCACCCAGGTCGCACTACCCAGGGTGACAAAAGTTTTGAAAACTTACAATTTGGTCCCCGATTTGGCTTCTGATGTACGATTTTGGTCATTTCTTCTTTAAATCTTCTCAATTCAATCCAAAAGCTTCCAAATGTTAGTCCTCACCCTTCTAAAGTCTTCCAAAGTAGCCTTCTAACTATTCAAATTGTGCAAATTAGTCCCCAAACTTTTAGAAATCTCATTTTTACTCCCGAAACTTTTGAATTCACCACAAGTTAGCATCAATTAAGCTTCAAACTCTTCTTTTTCATTCCAAACTCATTCAAATTGGGTTTTGTACCTACGTATACAATAATTAAACTCATTTAAATAGAAATATGCTCATATAGTGAATATATAATAAGTTTACAAGTATAAATAAATGTATAAAATATACTTATCACTCAACTCGTCAACAAAAAAGTCATATTAGTATTCGAAAGTAAATGAGTTAATTCTGTGAATATATTAAGAAAAATTATTTAACATAAGTGGGCACTATAGACCCCTTATTAAAGAGAAAAATAGAGAAATTAAATAGAAGAATGTGTTAAACTTAAATAAAATGGGTGTGCATGTTATTTTTGGCTTACTATGATTCAACTTAAATTGTTTGGATTAATGGCGTTTTAAATTTTTTGCTACTTCTAGACTTGGATTGCCATTGGTTTATAAGTCGAACTTTGATAAAGGTAATAAGACATTCTCTAAGTCATTTTGTGGCCCGAGCTTGGAAGATTGCTTAAAGGTATTAGTGTTCTCGGTTTAAATACATAAATTACTCTAATTTATTCAATAGTATTATGAAACTTTAGATATTTATATTTAGAAGAAATAGTTATGTGATGGTCTGTCCCTGTTTGTTGCAGTTTTAGGTAATATTGCTTTAAACACAAATGGTTAAGATGGCATATGTGCATAAGACAATTCAGGTAATTGTTCTATCTTATTATAAAAGATGCTTCTCCAGTTGTGTACACGTTCTATTTAAATATATAATAGATTGTTTCATAATCTCCAATATACATGAAAAATTTCTATACATGGTAAAACAGATAATAGTCTATGCATCCCACCGTTTTTCAAAAAATAGGTACTTGATAATTCGATTCATTATTTGCTAAAGTAGGATTTTTATTATTGATATGAATCCCAATGGATAAAAATTGACATAAAAAATTAAATTTACATTAGATTTCTCTTTCGAGCATCATATTAAAGTAAAGTCAAGAGATATAATGGTGAATAGTTTGTGCAAGCTTGTACAACTCTTATTAATATGACTGAGTATACCAAATTATTGAACACTTGCAGATTGCCTACCAGATAAGTATACCACAGAAAAACTTAAAAATGAGTCTATAAATCATCTCATTGACATTTTGGTATATATGCAAAATATATAATGCTCATTATCAAGATAATTATGAATTAATTAATATTGTTCAACCCGTAAAAGTTTTGTTTTTCAAAAACTTTTCATAGTTAAATGTGAGTTATTGTAGGAATCTAATATGAAAAATTTATTTTATTTTACTTTTTTGAGAATTGACACTGTATAACATGAATTAAATATCAATCTTGAGAATTTTTTGTATGATAATTACATATTTTTTGATGGTCTTATTGCTATGTAATATTTGCATTATTGGAGTCTGAGAAAGTAATGTATTTATTTTTATTTCTTTTGGACATGATTATCTACATTTAGTTGATTGTTAATATTTCTTCATCGAGTTATTAATCAAGGAAAATAGAAGAAATTTATATACTGATGACAAATGTATAATCTTTTAAGTACATGTAAATTTTAAGGACAAAACTTCTATAAATAGGAGCTAATATGTAATATTGCGATATTTCATATACGTCTACTATTAGTGATGTAGCTGAATAAATACGAAAGATGACTAATATTTCAAAAGCTCTTTGATTCATAAATAATACCAATAATATAGACAAAATATGAATAAATAATCCCATAATATTTTATTATCAATAGAGAAAAAAAATACCAAGAACTTTTGGTTGCTTTTCATGGTTTTTAAAAACACCTAATTGTCGAACATTATAAATATTTCAACCATAGTCCCAAATATTTCAACCAAAAATAATTATTACATTCTCATTTAGCCCAAAAAAAAAAAAACCATAAAATTAACAATAAAAAGGAATAAACCACAATTTTAAATGTTTAAAAAATTTAATTGTACATTTAATAAATTGTTAGAAATTTAATTTAGGATCATTGAAGGTGTTTTTAGGAGGGCAAGTGACGTTTCATGAATGAATACAATTTTAATTTAATTAGGTAAACTTAAAATGTAATAAAATAAATAAAATATTATAAGATAATTGTACATATTATTGAACACTAAGAGTGAAAATAGAATTTTAAAATTTTTGCAAGAATCGAATAGTCAAAAAATATTTCTTTATTTTATGGCCTTTTAGATGTAGTATAAATAAAAATTTCGAATTGTCAAACATTATAAATATTTCAACCATAATTCCAAATATCTCCTAAAAATAACTATTACGTTCTCATTTAGTAAAAAAAAAAAAAAGATAAAATTAGCAATAAAAATGAATAAACCACAATTTTAAATGTTTAAAAATTTTAATTGTATATTTAATAAATTGTTAAAATTTTAAGGTATGATCATTGAAGGTGGTTTTAGGAGAGGAAGAGACATGAATGACTACAATATAAATTTAATTAGGTAAACTTAAAATGTAATATAATAAATAAAATATTATAAGATAATTTTATATTAATGACCAATAAGAGTGAATATGAAATTTTAAATTTTTGTAAGGATGAAATAGTCTAAAAATATTTCTCCCTTTTAGGGTGTTTAAATGTAGTATGATATAATAATATAATATAACTATTACGTTAAAATATTTCTCCATTTTAGAACATTTTAGATGCAGTATAACCATTACGTTCTCATTTAGTAGGAAAAAAAACCTTCATAAAATTAGCGATAAAAAGGAATAAACCAAAATTTTAAATGTTTAAAAATTTTAATTGTATATTTAATAAATTGTTAAAAATTTAATATAGGATCATTGAAGATGGTTTTGGGAGAGCAATAGACGTTTCGTGAATGAATATAATATTAATTTAATTAGGTAAAATTAAAATGTAATATAATAAATAAAATACTATAAGATAATTGTACATTAATGAAAAATAAGAGTGAATATGGAATTTTAAATTTTTTGTAAGGATATAATAGTTTAAAAATGTTTATCTCTTTTAAGGGCCTTTTAGATGTAGTATAGATAATGGTTGGCTAACTTATTTTTTCATGCTTGTGTTTTCATTGCATTACGAATAAAATATTATTAACTTGTGTTGATTTTTATATTGTTATTTGTTTTCCATTACCATATCTTCAGGCTCGAACTTTATATGAGGTCTAAGAGGCGGCTGCCTTGGGCCCAAAATATTTGGGGGCCTATAGATCTAAAAAATTGTGTTAAATTTTTCTTTATTTATTTATTTGAAAAGATTGGCATATGCAGCCCAAACGCATCCAATTTAAAAAGTCCACCCAATTAAAATTTCATCTTCTCTTAATTTGAAAGTTGAAATATATAATCTCAACTCGTTTTCAAAGTTCAGATCATACATCTTCCTCCCCAATCTGGCAAAAAACCCACCCATACAGGCCATGTTAACTCGCCATAGTCGTTTTTTTGCATTTTCTACGGAAGTTAAGTGATATTTCTCTTTTATTACCATTATATTTTATGTTAGATAATTTAAATATTTCACGAGTTAGCCTATTACTTTTTTCGGTAATGATAAAACCAATTCAATTGATTAAAATGAACTTGATGTTCTCATTTTTTGTCGACATCAGATTTTGCATCATTGAAATTTTTTTTCTTGTATATGTGTTGATAAACTTCTTACAAATGGGTTGTGATAAAATAAAAAACAAAAAAATTAGTGACTTTCTTTATTGTTGGATATTACATTTTGTTTGTCGTTTTATTATTGGATTTGAGTTTATAGATCTAGTTTTGGAAAATTCTTATGAAAAAAAAAAAAAATGAATGGACACTATGATTTGACCCAGTTTTTAAAATTCAACACAGGCCTATAAAACATAAAGTCTGCCCATGCATATCTTGACCTACTTTCTACCCCTAAATGTTCTTAAGTATGTTATCATTCAACGATACTGACAGAAACAAAAAACGATGTCAAATTATAAATTGTTCTTGTACTCATCTACTGGATTTTAATACCAGAAATGTCTCAATCTCTACAACTCTTCAATTTCAACTATTGATTATGATTGATACTTCAATTTCGCATCGAAACATGGATTAAAAAACTTCAGAGCTCAAAATTCAGAAAATTATAAGGGAGATTCCAAAATTGAACTCTGCAACTTTCACTTGTGGATGACGATGAATACTGTAATTTTTGAATTTCAAATTTTGAGACTTTTTTAAGATAATAGAATACCATTTGAAATAAAGAAAACTCTTTTTTGAGATGATAATAATGAGCATTCATTAGATACATTATACATTAAAGACCAGTACAATTCTACTTTTTTGAAATTGATTTGGGTATTTTTGTATTTTTTTTATCGACTAATAAATGTCAAAATACTAGAAAAGTTTAAGGTATATATGTAATTTTTCCTTTATAATTCTAGTCTTTGACCACTTAAATAGATTTCAAATAAATTTTTTAAGGTAATAACTAATGTCTTATACAAATAAGTTTTCTAATCCACAAATCTGAATCGATTTTTCCAATTGCCACAATTTCCATAAGTCGTCTTCTTCATTCTTATTTTCTTTCCTCCATTCTTCTCCTCGTGAACTCTAATACCTAAATAACCATGTACAATAGCTAACAAAAATCAAAACCGTTCTTCTCATTTCCAAGCATTCTCTTTCTTCCTTTTTAGTTTATCGCACCATCGACTGTTGTCTTCGTTGCTATTGCTCTGCCACCACCGTTCGAAAAAGAATGTTCCTTGCGATCAACTACCAAATACTTATAAGGTCGAGGAACAAACCCACTAATCAAATCTCTTTTGAAAAGGACATCAGAGATGAATTTCAAATGTACCATTTTAAATCTTTTTTGTCTATTTTATATAAGTAATGGCGTTAGATTTAATGGAGGTTGTAAATTTTTTTGGGTCCCCAGGAAAAATGAAGAAATTGGATATAAAGAAAAAAAAAAGGTTGAAATTGATTTAATGTTTGAATTATGGAATTAATTTTTTGATCTTCTTATTATTGCCTGGTCATTTGAGGAATGGAAAATAGGGTCATCAACCTTTACATGAACAAGCACTTTGGTCTTCAACTAGTTTTCTTTGGGCATTTGGTCTCCAAATTTTAAGTTTTGTACCCACCAAGGGATTCCACGTATATCCGCCGAATTGTCACTTGCCTCTTACATGACAAAATGTTTAAAGTAGGAGTTGAGCCATGTATACAGTTTAGTAGGGGCATATTTTAACTAAAAATTTAAAAGATAAAAACAAAAATATAACACAATAATTTAAAAAATGTAATAATGCGTATTGAACATTGCTTGCAATAATTTAGAGTTGGCTACATGAATATTGCTATATTACTTGAAGATTCAAAATAATAAATTTTTACTGATTACAATTTACAAAAAATCATGTTAGATTTGACATATTCTTTTCCTTTCTAACATGGTACTAATGTCACATCACTCTTTACTTTTTATTTTAAGTGTTAATTTTAGTTTCCTTGGATCATATTACCTTTAGTATATACAAAAGCAGTTCACATGACGTCAACACGAAGATGTTCTGCAACAAAGCAATGCATAATAATTCATTTTTAACCTTTCTTTTGTTCCATGTTGTTCTTTTGATAAATGTTATATTTATATTTAACAATTATATTGCAGGGGAGATTGTGAACAATCAAGTTCATAGAGCTTTTGGTGACTGGTTAGATGTCAAACTTGTTATAAATGATTTGATCAAGTATTGGTGGAAAAAGTTAGGTGCTGAAGTTGTTTCTATAAATCTTGACATAAATATAACTGTTTTTAGTTTATAATGTTCAAGTTTAGTGTTCAGTTGTAGTACACTTTTTGCTAATATTTAAAGAATCATGGTGATTTTGTAATGTATATGTATTATTTTGGCTACCCCACTGTCATTATAGTAGTGGTTGTCTTAAAAACGGTACTTTTGGTTCTATAATGGACTGTCCTTAAACAACATATTTCTGTTTTGTAATTGATTGTACATAGATGTAATTTTCTGTTGATTTGTCATTAAAATGATAGTTTTCGATTTTGTGTTGAGGTGTAAATAGCCGATTAAAAACGGATATGGAATTAGTTAAAATGGCACCCCAGCCATTTATACCAACAGCATGCCCTTTTTAGCACGGGTTCTTGATTATATTTCAAAACTCGTTGATTATTTTTTGAAACATTGTATAAGATTTAAATAAGTTAAACCAGCTAGAAAATTGCACTTCGCTATCTCATCTTGACGAATTTAATAAAATTTGAGTTAAATTCGTTCCTAGTGTAATAATACTTATTTACGTGCAAGTTGTGTTGGTCTTTAAGTAAGAACTTTGGATTAACTGAGGAGTCCAAAGGTAGTAGGAAGATATCTTAATTTGTTTTTGTGATCATATGAGGGAATATAAAATCAAACAGATAAAAATTAATTAAAATGGCACACATATAATTAAATTGGCTGCATGCCGTTTTTAAGCACGGGCTCTCGATTTCATTCCAAAATTCGTTGATTATTTTTTTTACATATTTTACAAGATTAAACAAGTTAAGCGAGCTAAGAAACTACGTGTTTCTATCTCATTTTGACGAATATGAGTTAACTTCGTTCCTAACGTGGTGATATATACTCATGTGTGAGTCGCGTTGGTTTTTTAGTAAGAACTTTGGATCAATTTTGGTGTCCAAAGGTAGTGGGAACATGTCTTCATTCGTTTTTGTGATCCTACGAGGGACTATAAAGTCAAACAGACAAAAATTAGTTAACACAACACCTATCCATTTAAATAGTTTAAGCACGGGCTCTTGATTTCACTCTAAAACTTGTCAATCATTTTTCGAAACACTGTACAAGATTTAAATAAGTTAAATGGGCTAAAAAACTACATTTCACTGTCTCATCTAAACAAATTTAATAGAATTTGGGTTAACTTCGTTCATGGTATAGTGACACTTACTCACGTGTAAGTCATGTTAGTCTTTAAGTAAGAACTTTGGATAAACTGTGGTGTCCAAAAGTAGTGGGAACATGCCTTCATTTGTTTATGTAATCATACGAGGGAATGTGAAGTTATAAACAAAAATTAGTTAAACGGCACTGTTGAGAAAATAATGTGATTGCAAGTGCACAATATCGTTAACAAGTAATAAAGTGGACTTTTTGAGTCCGGATTATCGTTCCCACGAAGACTATCTTATTTAGATACTAGTTAAATTAATCAAATCACTAATCTATTGAAAACAAGTTAAAATCAATTGAATTGGAATATTTAAGCTAAAACTTTGAATTTTTCGAAAGTACTAATAAAGACAAAATCAAGAATTAATAAAAGAAGATGGTTAAAGCGTTTGGACGAACGAATTCACCTAGTTATCATCTCTAATTTCTCCTCTCAAGATTTCTTCCTAAAGTTGTATTCGGTCGAATTCACAAATTTAACCTAATTTACCTCTCTCGAGTTCAAATTAGTCCTATCTAATTAAGTCAACTTAGGCAGTCAGAATGGTCCTTAATTAGATGCATTAAATCTCCTAAGAATTCAATTCAAGACCGTGACAATAACAAAAGCGTATCTCTACCTTTTATCCAATTGCCAGATTTTACTACGTGGTCTAGATGAATAATTCACCTCTCGATTCATTACAATCCACAAATCAATGACAAATAATGGCCAATTATTTCAAGCATTAAGAAAAGAAATAAAATCAAATACATAAACAATTTATAAATCAAAACTTGAGATTCGAAATTAAAGAATTAAACTTAGGCTACATCGTTCATCCAAACATAAAGTCTAGCTATTCATGACTCGGGAGAAAGAAAAGATGAAAAGAATTGAAAACATAACCGGATCTTGAAAATAATAGAGGAAGAGACGTTGACTATCTTGCACCAAGAAATCTCTATCTTCAAGCTCCAATCTTTAGTTCCGCCTCGTTCTTCGTCTCTTGATATCTCCCTCTCTCAATATGATTTTTCACAAGAATTTCAACAACTTTGTTATGAGAGTATAAGTCCTATTTATAGGTCTCTCCAGATGACCTAAAAGATCCCCCAAAATCATCAAAATCGTGCACTACAGGTTTCCTAATTGTTTTTTAACTCAAAAAAAGGAAACAAAATAAAATAAAATTTGCATGCCAAAAATTGGCCTGGGCGCACGCCCAGGCATGATGAGGGCGCACGCCCAGGCATGATGAACAGCCTCAGTCGTTTGTTGCTTCATCTGGGCGTGCGCCCAGCTTTGGTGTAGGGCGTTCGCCCAACACAGATTTATGTCCATTCTGCGCTTGTGGTCCTTCAACTTTTGGTTGTAGTCATTTTAGTCCTCTGATTCCTTCTTATATTTCAATTCAGTCCTCTTTTATTTGCACCCCATGTCCTTCAACTTTTGGAGGTTTGCAAGTTGACCCCCATCTCCAAGTTTTCGTACACTTTCAGTCCTTTTCGCCAATTTTGCTTTGTTTTTCTCCAATTCCATCCAATCTTGGGTTTTGACCTGAATTAATTAAATCAACACACAATTAAGTAGAAAAGTACTTATAAGCACTTACAATTGTCCACTTTTGATAGTCTAGATAAGTGTAAAATTACACTTATCAAATACCCCCAAACTTGAACATTTGTTCGTCCTCGAACATAACTAATCACTTAAACAAACAAACAAATACTATTAAACAGATAGCTTGCCGTATTTGCCTCATGTTTTGAACCATCAAACAATTCATAACAAAACTTCTAAATCATGCTACCAAAATCAATCATTTTGACTTATCCGATGCTTGACAGATATCAGTGTGTAAACATAGTCAATTCAATCACCATGAGCCTTTAGGTCGATGATATTATGCCCCCCCAATGGTCAAATATTTCCTTTCTCGCTCGTAAGAATACACACCCCCAAACTGATATTCAATTTTCTCACCCCGGGTATTAGCTCTAAAAGGGACTCTCCAGACACTTATTCTTTTACTGCTCAGAATTTGGTTAGGTCTAGCCAATACATTAGCTATCTAGATCTGTGATGATTCTCCTTTCATTGAGTGCTTTGACCATCAAGCTTTCACTAAGTAAGTCAAACCCACTAGTAATCTATATCCCCAAGTTATGCGCAAAATGGTTCAATCTTGCTCTCTTTTTTTTTTTTTTTATTTATTTATTTATTTATTTTTATTTTTATATATCTTATGTGCAAGACCTCACTCCCTTAAGCTTTCTAGATGACCCTTGTAGCGAGCTTTAGGTCGGTGGCTCCCAGGTCTGTTAAAACTTAGGGCACCGAGTTTTGAAAACTCCACTGGACTTTATCACTCGAGTCAACTAGGCTACGAAGAGAGGTATAAGATAATGCAAGTGCCATTTTTTTTTTTTTTTTTTTTTTTTTTTGGCAAGATAAACACGCGGGGATTAGATTTCTAGCATCCGGTCAATACTTAGATTCCACTTGGTAGCCAAAATACACTCCACACAACTATTATTCAAACACGGAATCAACACTTATCTAAACAGCTTCTGCACTGATTTAACCACCCCCAAACTAGCCTTTCACCCGGTTAGGTAATTTAGTTGTCAATTGGTAGAATTGGTTTTCAACTAAGATGTACTACTCGTTCACTGTATTCTATTCAATATACCAACCCAGCGTAGTGAAATTCATAACCATAGATCACACTTAATCATATCTCACATGGATAAGTAAAGTTTATAAAACAAGCACAAGTAGCAGAACCTAGTCATAATCCATGAATTGATATCAGATTCAAATAGTATCATCATAGGCCGGCAAGGCTATCCAACATACAAGCACACAATTTTTTATTTTATTTTTTTTTTATTTTTTTTATTTTATTTTTTTTTTTAAAATAACACACAAAAATAACAAACATACTCAAAGTCACCCCCAAGTTTAAAATTCACATTGTCCTCAATGTAAGAAAAACGTAGAGCAAAAGTAAAAACGAGAAAAGGATCAGGAACTTCCCGGGGGTAAATGTGGAGAAGATGCATCCGGCTGGTGGAGTGGTCCTGCTGAAGTAGAGGGTCGGAAAGAAGCAAGCTGCTGTGAAAAGCCAGAGACAGTCTCCGATATGCGCGCGACATTCTCATCGAGAGTTTCCATACGGCTCCCAATACGACTCACCTGATCGTGCATAGAATGGTACTGGTAATCCAGGGTACGCTGATTGGATCGAGTCCGAGCGTCAGTTTGCTGCCAATCCCTTACCTGACTGGTCACATAGCGCAAGTCACCAAGCATAGCCTCCTGATTCTGATGTATGTGTATGATCGCATTTTCAATGGCGCTAACAGCTCTACCCATCTCTGTCTGAGCCACCATAAGCTGCGCGAACTGAACGCTGAAGTCGGACCCGGCAGCTGTCGGTGGTGGGGGAGGTGCCTCATCTTGAAAATCCTCATCTGCAATCCCGGCCCTAGCAGGGTGTGCTCTAGTACCCCCGGCTGCCAACTTGGTCTCTGAGTTCTCAACACTACGGGCATTTAATAAGGGGGCAGGGGGGTCGGCTTCCTCGCTGGGGAAAAGGGGAACTCCCTGAGTGATACAGATCCCGCTGATAAGACAAGAAAAATGAATGGCGCGCTGGGAGTCCACCTCAGTAGCCAATTCTTTGATGAACTCAAAGATGAGAGTCCCCAAGTCGAACTTACGGAGCCTTGCTAGATGATATAATAGGACGGCCCGGTGCTCATTAATTTTCGTCCTCTGTCTGGTGGGGCTAACGTTGGAACTGACAAAAATATGTAAGACGCGCAATTCCCTGGTAAGCTGATCGTGCATGAACCGAGGGGTATCCAAAGGCCAAGCATCATCCCGACCATAGATATAACGGGCCACCAATGCCATGTCAAGGTCGTGCGGAGTCGGGAGAGGATCAAGCCCAGTGCGTGTGAGGCCATAATATCTGTCGATCATGGTGGGGGAGAAACGTATCCACTGACCTCGCACCCAGGTTCTGTGTCGGTGGGGAGACTCCAGGACATCAATGTCCGGGTTGAAATTGGCAAAAAATTCCCTAACTAGAGTAGGGTATGCGGCGTGTGGCGCACCGGCCACCTTGTTCCACCCACAGTGCTGGATGACCCGTTCCAACAAATGATCAGAGAAGTCGGTCCGAGTGACCTGGCGTTCCTTGTGACAAACCTTGGGTAACCACTTAGTTTTATAGCTTGATTGGATGGCCTCAGTTTGGAACTGTGGTATAGACCCATCATCAGGCGGTTCGACCACATGTCTAGTCCGGGTAGAAGGCCCGCTGACTTTCCCTTTCCCTTTCTCCGCAACAGTAGCTTTGCGCTTGGGTGGCATGTTGTACCTGTAGAGACAAAATGAAAGGAAGCATGTGAGAGAACGAAGTGGACCAAGGAATTACACAATCGAGAAAACATAGGAAAGAGTTAAAGTTTCCCGAGCCATCTTTGGACACAAGTAAGGCCCTAGCGTGGTGTGTATCGTGTTCAAATTATAGGCCGAACGGATGTCAGAAAAGGCAGACGAAAGGGGGACGAAACGGGGGCCGGAGGGCTGCCTGCGGGTAGCCTTGGCAGGCCACAAAGGTCTTAGAGGGGGCGAACCAAAAGGATGCATGACTGATTATATTCTAAGGAAAGCATGCAATGTGAACAATCTTGAACGCAAAACAACAAAGTCCAAGTGATGGCTAAACCCAATTTCCCAAGAAAGTTCGTTAGGGCATTTTATCAAACACTTTGAAGGCACCCTATTTGTAAGGGAAAGTGAATGAATGGGGACCATGAATTTTGCCCAAAAAATGGTAAACCAACGTGCACAATCACAAACCCATCAACTACCTAACCCCAAACTCCTCCAATTTAAGCAAAAAATTCACCTAAAAACCAAGCCAACTCGTATAGGAACGAGGGAGAGAGACATGGAAAACTTACCTTGCAATGGAACGTAGGCAACGTGAAGATGAAGAATGGAGGGTCAATCTAGATAGAATGCTAATGCAATGCAGTTAAATAAGCACAAAGTGTGTGGGTGGATGATGGAGAAGAAGTGAGGAACCGAAGAGAAAGAAAGAAAAATGAAAGGGGGGGGGGGGGGGGGCAGGGGGGCGGACGGTTGGTTTCTTAAAACCAGCAAAAATTTTTTTTTTTTTTTTTTTTGTTTTTTTGTTTTTTAAAACCGGGCGAACGCCTGGTTTGAACCAGGGCGTTCGCCCAATGCAGGGAGTTGGCTGCAGGTACGCCTGCAGCCATAGGGGCGCACGCCCTGCTCCTCGGCTAGGGCGTTCGCCTAAGCCAATTTTTTTTTTTTTTTTTTTTTGAAAACGTTCGGCCTGAAATAAGAACAAAATAAATGCAACGAATCATGACAAAAACGGGGAAAACAACAATCCTAAAATTCTATATGCAAAATGAATACTAGAAAAGGGATAGAAAATGGGTTGCCTCCCATTAAGCGCTCAATTTAGAGTCTTGGGCTCGACTGTTTGGCTGCATTTACTCTGGCACTGCAATGTCAATGGTGGATTTTGCCGTCGGGAAATCCTCCACATAGTGTTTCACTCTCTGGCCATTTACCTTGAAATTTCCTTTGGTTGGATGAGTTAATTCAACCGTGCCATACGGAAAAACCTTGGCGATTGTGAATGGTCCGGACCACTTTGATTTCATTTTTCCAGGGAACAGTTTGAGTCGCGAGTTGTACAACAGAACTTGATCCCCAACCTGGAATACCCGGTGCCGAATGTGTTTATCATGCCAGTTCTTAGTCCTTTCTTTATAGATCACCGAGTTTTCATAGGCATCCAATCTGAATTCATTCAGCTCGTTCAACTGCAGCAGCCTAGTTTCTCCGGCCTTGTCCAAATCCATGTTCAACTGTTTTAGTGCCCAATAGGCTTTGTGCTCGAATTCTACTGGTAGATGGCAAGCTTTACCAAAAACCAAATGATAAGGAGACATGCCAATAGGGGTTTTGAAAGCTGTGCGATACGCCCATAGTGCATCATCAAGCTTCTTGGACCAATCTTTTCGAGTTGAATGAACAGTGAGCTCGAGGATTCGTTTCAACTGTTTGTTGGATGTCTCCACTTGCCCGCTAGTTTGTGGGTGATAAGCTGTGGCAACCCGATGCTGCACTCCATATTTGTTGAGGACCGATTTAAATAAACGGTTGCAGAAATGAGAACCACCATCACTTATAATAGCTCGGGGAGCTCCATATCTGTTGAAAATATATTTCTTGATGAACCCAACCACCACTGTTGCATCATTAGTTGGTAATGCTTTAGCTTCCACCCACTTGGACACATAATCAACCGCGACAATAATGTACTTGTTGGAATAGGACGGTGGAAATGGTCCCATGAAGTCTATGCCTCAAACATCAAATAATTCCACTTCAAGGATATTGTTCAACGGCATTTCGTGACGGGCTGATATGTTACCTGTTCGTTGGCATCGATCACAGGATCTACAAAAACTGTGCACATCTTTGAATAATGTGGGCCAGTAGAAACCACACTGTAAAACCTTAGCAGCGGTTTTGGTAGGACCAAAATGACCCCCATAAGCCGAAGAGTGTACACGTGCAAGTATCGGTTTCATTTCCTCTTCTGGAACGCATCTTCTGATAATCTGATCTGGGCCCCTCCTGTATAGATAAGGTTCCTCCCAAAAGTAGAATTTAGCCTCATGGACTAGTTTTTTCTTCTGCTGATAAGAAAATTCCGGTGGGAGAATTTGACTGACCAAATAATTGACTAAATCTGCATACCACGGTGCATTCCCAATCTGCAAGATTTGTTCGTCTGGAAACACTTCATTTATGTCAACATTATCAGTGGACTCTCCCCGCTCCAGTCTAGATAAGTGATCTGCCACCTGATTTTCTGTCCCTTTTTTATCACAAATTTCAATGTCAAACTCTTGTAACAACAAAATCCACCGAATTAATCTAGGCTTGGCATCTTTCTTCCCAAACAAATACTTAAGAGCTGCATGGTCGGTGTAGACAATTACCTTTGACCCAATGAGATAGGAACGGAATTTGTCAAAGGCAAAAACTACTGCGAGCATCTCTTTTTCAGTTGTTGCATAATTGATCTGCGCATCCGTTAATGTCCTGCTGGCATAGTAAATGACATGTAGATTTTTGTCCCTGCGTTGTCCAAGTACCGCGCCTACTGCAAAGTCTCTAGCATCACACATAAGTTCAAATGGTAGACTCCAATCCGGTGCAACAATAATAGGTGCAGTGATCAGTTTTTCCTTCAAAGTGTTAAAAGCAGTGAAACACTCATCAGAAAATTTGAACGGCACATCTTTCTCCAACAAGCTGCTAAGAGGTTTTGTGATTTTTGAAAAATCACGTATGAACCTCCTGTAAAATCCGGCATGACCAAGAAAACTTCTAACACCCTTAACTGAATTCGGTGGCTGCAATTTCTCAATTACTTGAATTTTTGCTTTGTCGACTTCTATTCTTTGAGCTGAAATTCGGTGTCCCAGAACTATTCATTCTTTCACCATAAAGTGACATTTCTCCCAGTTGAGTACAAGATTAGTTTCTTCACACCTCTTCAACACCTTAGATAAATTTGTCAAGCATACATCGAAAGAGTCTCCAAATACTGAGAAATCATCCATAAATACCTCAATGTATTGTTCCACCATGTCTGAGAATATAGCCATCATGCAACGCTGAAAAGTGGCAGGGGCGTTACATAATCCGAAGGGCATTCTTCTAAAGGCAAAGGTCCCATAAGGACATGTGAATGTGGTTTTCTCCTGGTCTTCTGGAGCAATGGGGATCTGATTGTATCCCGAATAGCCATCTAAGAAACAGTAATGGGAGTGGCCGACAAGCCTTTCCAGCATCTGATCAATAAAAGGTAAAGGAAAGTGATCTTTCCTTGTAGCCTTATTCAGCTTTCGGTAGTCAATACATACTCTCCAACCTGTGACCAGTCGTGTCGGAATAAGCTCATTGTTGTCATTTTTCTCAACGGTGATTCCTCCCTTTTTAGGCACTACGTGGACTGGACTTACCCAAGAACTGTCTGAGATTGGATAAATTATCCCTGCATCGAGTAATTTCATCACTTCAGCTCGGACCACTTCTTTCAAAGTGGGATTCAATCTTCGCTGGCTCTCTACTGATGCCTTGAAATTGTCCTCCATACGGATTTTATGCATACACAAAGAAGGACTGATTCCTCTAATATCTGCAATAGTCCACCCAATAGCTGTTTTATGTTCCTTCAGGATTCTGAGCAATTTTTCTTCCTCCAATTCTGTCATATCATTAGCAATAATCACTGGAAGAGTAGTAGAAGTCCCTAGATATGCGTATCGAAGGTGAGATGGCAATGGTTTCAACTCAAGAGCAGGAGCCCTCTCTATGGATGGTACTAGTCTCTGTAGGTTTTCACCAAGTGGTTCAAAATATCTCGTTCTCTTGTAAGAGACTGGTGGAGAAGCTTCTAATTGCAAGGCTCGTGCTTGTATAGCTAGATGTTCTGACTTTGTTGATTCAGAACACATCATACAAATCGCGAGTTCATCTGGTGGATATTCTGTTTCAAATGTTTCTGCAATTAATTTGTCCACCACATCGATTTGAAAACAAGAATCTGAAGAAGCTGGATATTTCATCGCCTTAAACACATTGAATATAACCTGCTCATTGTCCACCCGAAGAATCATTTTGCCTTCACAAACATCTATCAGCGCTCTCCCTGTAGCTAAAAATGGTCTTCCAAGAATAATGGGGATATCGCTGTCTTCCTCCATATCAAGAATGATGAAGTCTGCTGGAAATATGAATTTATCGACCTTTACCAATACATCCTCAATGATACCTCGAGGATGCTTGATAGATCGATCTGCTAGCTGCAACGAGACAGTGGTTGGTCTTGCTTCTCCCAATCCTAGTTTCCTGTACACAGACAAAGGCATGAGATTAATACTTGCACCCAAATCACACAAAGCATGATCAAAATAATTTGAACCTATAGTACAAGGGATAGTGAAACTCCCTGGATCTTTTAATTTAGGTGGAAGCTTTTTCTGAAGAATTGCACTGCACTCTTCCGTCAGACAAACTGTTTCATGCTCTTCCAGTTTCTGTTTGTTTGAAAGAATGTCATTCATGAACTTTGCGTAGCTGGGCATCTGTGCTAATGCGTCGGCAAATGGGATGTTGATGTGGAGTTTTCTGAAAATTTCAAGGAATTTTGCAAATTGTTTGTCGAGCTTGTGCTTCTGCAACCTTTGAGGAAAATGAATTGGTGGCACATAAGCTTTGACAGGGCTTGGTGTCTTGGCTTTGGATGATTCTGCATCTTCTTTTAGAACTTCTTCTTGTGGATGCGCTGAATGCTTCTCAACTATCTCATCATCAACTACCAACTGTTTGTCCCTCTTCTCAGATCGTTTCACGTGAATTTCTAGTAATTGGACTCCACTCCTTATCGTGATTGCTTGTACTTGCTCTTTTGGATTTGTGACAGTATTGCTAGGCAATGTCCCTGGAGTTCTATCTGATAGTTGTAAGGCCAGCTGGCCAATCTGAGTCTCTAATTTCCTGATAGACGCCTGTTGATTCTGATAATTTGTGTCCTGCCTCTCCATTAATTTATCAGTCTTTTGCATGTACTGTTGGAACATTTCTCCCAAACTTGGTCTTCTCTCATGCTGAGCATTGCCAGTATTACCACTGTTCTGATTATCTGACCATCTAAAATTTGGGTGTTGCTTCCAGCCAGGATTGTATGTTTGAGAGTAGGGGTTATACTGCTGACGTGTGTTATTCTGAACAAAATTAACCTGTTCATCTGGAGAGGCCAACAGCATACAATCTGAAGTTGAGTGGTTAGCTCCACAGTTTTCGCACATCATAGTGGTTTGCACTGCATTTACTCCTTGTGTTTGTGTTCTAACCAAGAGCTCCACCTGTTTTGTCAATGCGGCAATTTGTGCATTGGTAGCTGACAGATTGTCTATCTCATGTATCCCTGCTACTTTCTTCGGAGTGGTTCGATCAGATGAAAACATGGTATGAGTGTTTGCAATCAACTCATATAAATCCCAAGCTTCATTGACATTTTTATTCGCAATGGACCCATTTGCTGAGGAGTCCACTATCGATTTGGATTGAGAAGAAAGTCCGGAGTAGAAATATTGAGCCTGAAGTCCCTTTTTAATACCATGATTTGGACATTTTTTGAGCAACTCTTTGAATCTGTCCCAAGCTTCATGATACCGCTCTCCATCAAGTTGTTGAAAAGTCGAAATTTCCAACTTCATTTTGGCCACTTTAGCTGGTGAAAAGTATTTGTTGCAGAATTTTCTAGCCAAGTCATCCCAAGTGGCGATACTAGCATGTGGCTCGGAATCTAGCCATTCAAGAGCTCCATCTCTCAGTGTATAGGGGAATAACCGAAGTCTGATGGCATCCTCATTCACTCCTTGAAACTGAAAGTTACGGCACATCCGTAGGAATCGAGAAAGATGAGTATTCGGGTTTTCATTCGCTCTGCCATAGAACTGCAGGTTATTGCTGAAGAGATTAATAAGATCGGCTCTTAACTGAAAATCATTCCGACCAAAAGCTGGATAGACTATGCTTGAACGATCAGGAGCTGCTGCTGGGGTCAAGAACTGAGCCATTGGCATATTCCCATCGTCATCTTCTTCTTCTTCATTGTGTAGTTGAATTTGTTGAGCTGCCAATCGGGCTGCTTCTGCAGCGGCTGCTCTTGCTGCTTCTTCAGCTTCTCTTCTTATTGGTGCATCTGCCATTAGAATGTGTTGCTGATTTCTCTGTTTTTGGTTGTGTTCTTTGCGTCTTCGTCTGAAGGTACGTTCAATCTCAGGATCAAATGTCTCAAGATCGTCGCCTTGCGCACGGAGCATGCAACAAACACCTTTTCTGTAGTAAATAAAAGAAAAGAAGAGAGTATCAAGATAAAAATAAATTAACTACAAAAATTAATCTAAACTAATATTAAATAAGAATAGTCCCCGGCAACGGCGCCAAAAACTTGTTGAGAAAATAATGTGATTGCAAGTGCACAATATCGTTAACAAGTAATAAAGTGGACTTTTTGAGTCCGGATTATCGTTCCCACGAAGACTATCTTATTTAGATACTAGTTAAATTAATCAAATCACTAATCTATTGAAAACAAGTTAAAATCAATTGAATTGGAATATTTAAGCTAAAACTTTGGATTTTTCGAAAGTACTAATAAAGACAAAATCAAGAATTAATAAAAGAAGATGGTTAAAGCGTTTGGACGAACGAATTCACCTAGTTATCATCTCTAATTTCTCCTCTCAAGATTTCTTCCTAAAGTTGTATTCGGTCGAATTCACAAATTTAACCTAATTTACCTCTCTCGAGTTCAAATTAGTCCTATCTAATTAAGTCAACTTAGGCAGTCAGAATGGTCCTTAATTAGATGCATTAAATCTCCTAAGAATTCAATTCAAGACCGTGACAATAACAAAAGCGTATCTCTACCTTTTATCCAATTGCCAAATTTTACTACGTGGTCTAGATGAATAATTCACCTCTCGATTCATTACAATCCACAAATCAATGACAAATAATGGCCAATTATTTCAAGCATTAAGAAAAGAAATAAAATCAAATACATAAACAATTTATAAATCAAAACTTGAGATTCGAAATTAAAGAATTAAACTTAGGCTACATCGTTCATCCAAACATAAAGTCTAGCTATTCATGACTCGGGAGAAAGAAAAGATGAAAAGAATTGAAAACATAACCGGATCTTGAAAATAATAGAGGAAGAGACGTTGACTATCTTGCACCAAGAAATCTCTATCTTCAAGCTCCAATCTTTAGTTCCGCCTCGTTCTTCGTCTCTTGATATCTCCCTCTCTCAATATGATTTTTCACAAGAATTTCAACAACTTTGTTATGAGAGTATAAGTCCTATTTATAGGTCTCTCCAGATGACCTAAAAGATCCCCCAAAATCATCAAAATCGTGCACTACAGGTTTCCTAATTGTTTTTTAACTCAAAAAAAGGAAACAAAATAAAATAAAATTTGCATGCCAAAAATTGGCCTGGGCGCACGCCCAGGCATGATGAACAGCCTCAGTCGTTTGTTGCTTCATCTGGGCGTGCGCCCAGCTTTGGTGTAGGGCGTTCGCCCAACACAGATTTATGTCTATTCTGCGCTTGTGGTCCTTCAACTTTTGGTTGTAGTCATTTTAGTCCTCTGATTCCTTCTTATATTTCAATTCAGTCCTCTTTTATTTGCACCCCATGTCCTTCAACTTTTGGAGGTTTGCAAGTTGACCCCCATCTCCAAGTTTTCGTACACTTTCAGTCCTTTTCGCCAATTTTGCTTTGTTTTTCTCCAATTCCATCCAATCTTGGGTTTTGACCTGAATTAATTAAATCAACACACAATTAAGTAGAAAAGTACTTATGAGCACTTACAATTGTCCACTTTTGATAGTCTAGATAAGTGTAAAATCACACTTATCAGGCACCCATCATTTAAATCGTCTGCATGCCATTTTTAAGCACTGGCTCTCGATTTACTACAAAACTCGTTGATCATTTTTTGAAATATTTTACAAGATTAAATAAGTTAAAAGAGTTAAGAAACTATATTTTTCTCTCTCATCTTGACAAATTTGATAGATTTTGCTTCGTTCCTAATGTAGTGATACTTACTCACGTGTAAGTCTTGTTGTTTTTTTAGTAAGAACTTTGAATCAATCGTGGTATCCAAAGATAGTGACATACTAGTTCATTTTAATAAATTTTATGTTAAACCAAGAGGAAATAAAGGCAAATAGACATGAAATTAGTTAAAATAGCAAGTCACCTTTTAAAGCAGTTTAGTGTCTCGTCACGTGGGATTTTGATTTCATTCCAATAGCCATCAATTTAAAGCCAACCAACAACATTAATAAGTTAAACACAAAAAACGTATGAAAGTCAAGTTTCTTATATATCAAAAGATAAATTACATATTTGATTTCAAACAAAATACAATTTAAATTGAATTTGGATTACATAAAATCATTCCCATATGGGTATGTTAAAAATATCAGCAATTCAACAAAAATGGGTAGTTATATTCGCACCACATTATTTGTTAATCACACTATATTTTAATCGCAATGAAAGTTTTTAATTGTTGCTCATTTTTGCATTTATGTTTTTGACTTTATTTTTTATCACATTCTTATCATTAGTCTATTAATTTACACGTTTTATCTTTTCTTTATTATGATTTCTGTCCAAAAAATTAATTAAGAGGGCGTAAAAAAATTTGTCTGCCTTTTGTATTTTCAAATAAACAAAATAACTCAAAAATATCAAAGTTTGACAAAATATTTTTTCCTCATTTCAATGTACATTATCAGAATATTTGGACAAAAATTATCATTTGAGACTAGATGTAATCAATTGAAAGTTAATTATAAAAATACGACGAAAAGAAGTTAGAGACATAAATGCCAAAATGTCAAAGATTAGAAACTTTTATTGCAATTAAAACGTAATGTAGATAATAAGAAGTGTAGTGACAATATAATTATCCAACAAAAATATGTAAAATGTTAGTTCAATTAACCAAAATGTACTTGCATATACATTAATTTAAGATATTTTAAATACATAATCTGTTGTGTCAAAACGCGAAGTTCTGTAAATGGCACATCTTTATTTGTTGGTAGAATATGAAAAGTAATCACTATATTACAGTGAAAAAATAGTTCACACCTACATAAAACGATATCCAACTATTGACCCAATTACTAAAAAACCGACACATTTTTACAAAAAAGGGCACCCTCCCATTTGTACATTATATTGCTTATTTTGCTCTCACCCAATTAATTTTTTAGATTCTGAAGGTTGAATAAAATCGGAAATAAAGAAAAATTGGCAATTTTCAAAATATAAAAATATCTTCAAGATTGACTACAATTCTTAGTTTATGGATATCAATATGCATCATGCGATGTTCTTTTTTATGTGGAAATTTAATCACTTAATGCAATCAATTTTTTGGAGAGTGAGTGAAAGAAGAAGAAATAGCTAGGTTTGAGAGTGCATCAATTGAAGGGTATTTAGGACTTTTAACATATAATAAAGTAGACTGTAGATCTTTGAGCTAAAAACTATTGAGTGGAGGCCATTTAACAAAGACTATTGTTAACTAAGCTTTTTAGTCAAATCCACTTAAAAATTTACTAAAAATCTGAAGTTAAAATCAATTATTAATTTTAACCACGAAAATTCATGAGACTCATAACTTTTCATTTCATCAACTTTTATCAACATTTATAAAAAAAAATATGATTTTAATCAAAATAAAACACAAACTAAGTTTTATTATTATTTTTAAATCCTATTTACTTTTTAAAATTTTGATAAAAGTTGAATCCTATAAAATATGAGATTAAAATTAATTATTGATTTTAACTTTAGTGTTTTAACCAAATTTTAAGCAAAATCAACTATTGGAGTTAGGAGCGTGTGCTCGGTTCGACCACTTTTTCGTTTATTTTCAAATTAATTCAAATCAAACAAAACTATTTCTTCAATTCAATTTCATTTGAAACTACGATTTACCTAACAACATAAAATTAACACCTTTCAAACGAATTAAAATATAATTATTAGTCTAAAATCTCATATAACTTTTGCATTAAAACTTTTTGAACATGCTAGTGTGTGTGGCGCACTTTGCGCGCAATTTCCGTATTTGTCAAGATAATTTTTTGAGAAAACCTAGGAAAATTTTGAAAAATAGTACTGAAAAATATTTTAGATAATTTTTGTTGAAGTAATAATTGAATGGAAAACTTTTTACAAAGTAATGTTATAGTAAAATGTGTTTCGAAAGGATAAATAATCTTAAAGAGTGAATAAATATTTTAAAGCACCTAATTCATACCCGTGGCCAAAAGTTTGGGTCACATTTTTTGGTTTTATTAAGAAAAAAAATTGAAGCACCTAATAAATTATGTGTAAATGTGTAAACTAAATTGAAATAATGACCCAAAGTTTGGGTTACATATTGCGGTTTTATTAAAATAAAAGAAATTTGTAAATGTAAGGTTTAGTGTAAATGTATATATTTGAGGGATCTTTATAGAAGGTTCTTACAACATCATTAAATAGACAGAGGGGTCCTTTTGAATGCTTCACCAGCACACTACATGTTTTCATTTTTGCAAAACAGAATAAGTTGTTAAAAACTGAGCCAGGCTCATTTATCCCGAGTATACCATTCAATGAATCAGCGAACCACCTATTTCAAAATCTTGGCTATTGATTATCCATTGATATTCAACAAATCAATTGTCAACATAAACAACTCTCGAAAGAGGAACTATACCGATCGCAGTCCCTCACCTTCTTATCCAGAAATATCGCCTTAGTGCAATCATCTTCGGCTTGTTGAAAGCTGTTAAAAGGTGATTCATCAAGACAAAAGGTTTTCAGTAGTAAGTGGGAAAAGAAAAACCAGTGTTCTATTACTACAAATTGCATGTCATAATATTCACGTTGAAAGTCGTGAAACTTATGATGGAATCTCCATGCCCTAAACTTTGACAACCTGCAAGCATGGCTTAGTATTTCATGGCATTTAGTGAAGCATAAGTTCCATTCTCTCCTAAAAGGGTTGGCTAAAGTGGCTAACCTGTTTCTCATTTTTAATAAATTGAAATAAGTGGGGTTTTCCTGCAAAGTACGTGAAAAAAAAAGATCATTCAAATAAATTAAGCTAGCACTATAAATTTTAAGAAAAAACAAAAAAAATTAATAGTAACATGCATCTGAAAATATGCTCACCAGATGAAAGAATGCATACAGTAATTTACTTTCGAAAAGTATAACAATTTTAAGTAAAATACAAGATGTGATTGAAAAGGATTTTTGCCATTGATTAAAGGTATATAGAGTTATATAAGATTCCAAGATTCCCATTTTTAACTCTCACTTGAAACTCCTGCTAACTCAAAAGGGAGCACTCAAACATGGTAGGAATAGTATTTCTCAAGGAACGAGATGTAATATTTGGTCTAGAAATATTATAAAATAACGAAAAGTAACTTTTGGAAAACAAAATCTAAATCGAGAAAAATAACAATTTCTTATGTCGTCTAGAAAAGAATAAAGTGCTCACTTAAACGCACAATTAGTAAATTATCGTCTTTGAAATTGAGCAAGCTAGTACCTTGAAATATTCATAGGCTATATCAAGACGACAGGCACCAACCACACCACTGGGTATATTCATCCGTTTTACATAAGACACTGTAAATATAATGAGTTAGAATGCATAACATCTATAGCCACAAAGAGGTTAATTAAGTTTGAATAAATAATGCATTTCATCTACAGAAGAGAAAAGAAAACCAATGATACATATAAAATTATAAGAATGTGAAGCAGATAATATTGTGATATCATAGAGTAAAATGAAAGCATTGTGAAACTTCATAATGGACAGGAATCAAGATCCATCTTATATAATGATAAAACACAAATGATTCCCACATGCAACAACAACATCCATCAATATAGTCCTAAAATATTTGGAATGTTTTCCTAGAAGCTGTTGTTCTCATCAGACCGTTGGAAGCTTCAGGGAAAGGAAATATATTTTTGAGTAGGTAGAACAAATCAAAGTATAAGGAATATTGAGTTGTAACCTCATACCAGCATCACTCAGATCCATGAAAAATCAAAATACAGGGCCATTCCTTTCGCTCTTTGTAACTGTTGCAAACATCTTCTTTAGCCACTCTGGATTTCTAGATGTCATGAAAAACACCAAAAGCAAAGAATAAATCATCAAAAAGAAACTTTTTGGAGTTGATGAATATTAAAAAATTATGTGTAATTAACCACCCTAAAATATATAAACAAGATTGCAAACCGAGTGATGATGGGAGCCTTCAAAACAAAATGGGCAAATTTTGTTCAGAGTATCAGTTAGACCAAAATTCTAGCATCTATTTAAAACATGATATGTGAAAAAGGCCAAAAATCATCCTAATAATGCAGCATCCAGTCTCAGAATGTTTAGTATACTTAACGACATTCTATCTTCAGTATACAGTATGGCTGCATTCAGTAATAGGGTTTTGACACTGGCAAGGCACAAAGCAAAATTAATTGGGATAGAAAGAGAAGGGGAGAAGAGACTCAAAAAGACAAGGTAAGAATATTTAAACTTTGTTCATGAAAGAGTGGAATTAGGTTAGAAAAAGGGTGAGAACCGTAAAGATGAAGCTGGGAAACCTTGCGCTATAAAATTACCTGACAACCTCCAGACATAGTAGCAATGGTCAACAAAGCATTTACTCTATCATGGAACTCTACAGCTAGACCTTTCTTTGTGCGAAGTTTAGGTGGAGGATCTGCCACTATGGGAATTACTAATATCCCGTCGTCCTAAAAAGTGAAGAAAATGAAAAGAGCCAATTAGAAACACAATGAATTAAAAGATGATACAAAAACACAAGAAAAAATATATTAGCAATCAAAACACATATTGTTCAATTATTATAATCATGTTTATCAGTCACTTTCAATATAGAAGGCTACTTTCTAAGATTATTAGGGTCATCAATCTCCACTGCAACTTAAGAACAAAATAATGCTTTCTTGATTCCAACACTACAACAATTAGAGTAGATAAGAGGCAAGCTACAACTGTGGCACAACCAAAATGCAAATTAATATTGTTCACTTAATGTTTAACTCCAAATTGAGAACAAATTCTAATGAACACATTTCCATTCCAAAATGCCATTGAGCATAATTAGTAGGCTAACTATATATAAAATTACAGTTCAATTATTTCCTTTATCCAATTCATTTATACTATTTTGTCAAGGCAACTTCCTTTTTCATTTCTCAAGTACTCACAGTTACCTCTGCGAGCACACCGTCCACCAAGATCTGCGTCTTTCCTCAACACAAATTACATAACTTCAGAGTGCATACAAACCTTCCTCGAAAATTACATCCAAGACATGAACTAAAACCATACCTCTGAACAAACCCAAATACTGGGAAAAACAACTGCTGGGATGAATTAGGGCTAACACAACGCTTCATCTACCACCAAATTTGATGCCACTAATGAGCCCATAGTAAATAACAAACCAACGAGATGAAATATCCAAGAGGAAGAGAAAACATCAAAGGCGCGAACACGGGAATTTCAAATCAACACAAATTGAGTTCAATATTTGCCAAAAATATGTTTTACGAAGTGAAGGATGAAAAAATCATAGAAGATATATGGAGGAAATTGATCGTTTTTGAGAAATTTTTGAAGAGCACATAGCAGCTAAGATCAGGCTCCTTAGATTAATCGGAAGAATCGCGAAATTGTAAGATGTGAGACGAGCTAGGGTTCAATGACAGCCCATTCACAAATTGGTCAGCTCAAATCAAACCCTGCCCGAACAGTGTCACTTGGCCCATGTATTTGACCGCATAGTGGCAATTGAGTTGAACAGTAGCAAAATTGGGATGACCATCTCACGGAAAGCAATTGTTCAAAATGGGCAATTGAAATTAGCCATTTATAATATTGTGTAGATTAATGTAGTAGTATAAATACAGATCAAATAAATATGTTAGTATCAATGCATGCAAGTCAAAGTTCTAAACTTTCACTGCTAATTGGGTTGTGTTTATTTTTAATAGGTTTATGAGTTTAATTGGGTTGAGTTTATTTTAATTGAGTTTCCATAGTCTCACACAATCTTTTATGTCATTTGATTTTTTGTTTAAATTTGGTAAACAGTTTGCAATAGTTTCAAACGATTTTTAACAATTGAAAACTAAATCAAAACGTTTCGAAATGGTTTGGTTTAGTTTAAAATTGAAACATTGAAGGGTACACGTGAACCTAAACAAAAGGTTTCATTTTAATTTTGTGACTTGGCAGTTTTTTTCACCCCTAGTTGGAGTATCGCTTTATTTAAATCTAAATAAAAATATGTTTAAAACAAATTTGTTTATATAAAATACAATTAATCATATTTTGTAACCTATACTAGAAGAGCGAAATTTGAGCACAATGTTCACTTTTGGTCCTCCTCCAAACATCGTCGTTTTCTTCCTTTTTTTTTATTTTATTTTATCGGTAAATAAGAAAAGAACTTCTGCCTTTCATTTGTATGCAACAGGGTTTCCCGAACTTTCTCAGCCAATTCAAAAATCTTGTCTTACGATTCACATATTGAAATTCCCAAAATCTTGTCTTTTGGATTAGAGGTTGTTTTAGTCGGTTGGTATAGGTTCGATTTTTGAGTTTTCCTCATTTGATTGTGGTAGGGTTTCCAAAATCTTATCTCCCAATTCCCAAATTTCTGAAAGTGTTCCATCTTTGATTTCAACTTTTGTTCAAATATATAAATTTTTTCAAACCATTATTCGATTTTCAATTTTCACTTTTTGATTTGTTCGTTTCCCTAGTGGGTTTCGTCAATTTCTTACTAGAAGCAAAGAGCTATGACTTTTCATGGAGAACATAGAATTGTGCTTGTGATTTGAGATTAGTAGGGTTTTTCATCTCTATTGATTTCAAAATCTTAAGTGGCCATTCCCAGATTTCCTAAATTGTTGTCTTTGAATTTTGTTCTTAAAGGTTGAACTCCAACCTTGAGGGCTCCCACCGCTTCTGTCCTGAAGTTTTGGTGGAGGATGTAAATCGCAGAATGTGCCTCAGTGGAGCAGGGTTGAGAGCTTCTTTTTTAACTGTGCTTACAAACTGCTTTGAATTTCGTTATTTGTTCTATTAGAGGTTGTTTCAACCTTTTAGTATAAGTTATATTTTCAATTTTCTAATTTGTACCCTTTCTTGGGTGGGTTTTTTTAAAAGCTCTTATGAAGAGTAGATTTGTACCTAGTCATTACTGTAGGGACCTCTATCAAAAATTGCAGAGCTTTACTCAAGGTTCAATAAGTATAAAGGATTGCCATAAAGAGATGAATGTGGTTATGATTAGGGCTAATGTTGATGAGGATAGAGAGGCTATATTGGCCAGGTTTTTGAACAGATTAAATAGATATATAGTTAATGTAGTTGAATTACAACACTATGTGGAGTTGGAGGACATGGTGCACATGGCTATGAAGGTGGAGAGGCAATTGAAAAGAAAAGAGATAGCAAGATGTTCTTTGGGATCTAACCCTCATTGGAAATCGAATTGGGATAGTAATGATATGAGTGATAAAGCTGTTTCAAAGGAGAAAACCAAACCATCTAGGAGAAAACAACGCCCAAACAGAAGAGCAGTGATTTTGCACGTAAATGGAGAAGTAGAGACTAAGGATGATGGTGATAGTGATGAGATGCCTGAATTGGAGGATGATGGTATAGAGCACCCTGTACAAGGTGAAGCTCTAGTTGCTATGCGTGCTCTTAATGCGCAAATTAAGGTAGATGATATGGAGCAGTAGAGAAAGAATATCTTCCATACTAGATGTTATGTTAATAACAAAGTGTACGTGTAGTATGATCATAGATGGGGAGTTGCACCAATGTAGGTAATACCACACTTGTTGAGAAATTGGGTTTGTCTTTACTAAAGCACCTTAGACCTTATAAGTTGCAGTGGTTGAATAAATGTGTAGAGGTCAAGTTTAACAAGCAAGTCCTAGTGAGCTTTACTATTGGGAGGTATATTGATGAGGTGATGTGTGATGTGGTTTCTATTCTTCTGGCCATATTTTGTTGGACAGGCCATGGCCTTATGATAGGAAGGTAAATGGGTGATGGTTTTAGGAACAAGTACAGCTTGTCAAAGAATGAATACCGGTTACTCTTGTTCCTTTAACACCAAAACAAGTCTATGAACATCAGATAAATTAAAAGGTAAGACAAAGCATAAAAGAAAAAGTGAGGTAAAAGTACAATAATAGAAAAAGAGTGAGGAAAAAAACAAGAGTAGAGTTGACAATAACGAAAAGAAAGTAAAATCACGTGAGAAAAAAGATAAACAGCCTACAAAGAAAATGAAAGACAAAAGTAAGTTTCATTGCAAAATAAAGTGACATTAAGAGAGCTCTCATGCAAAATCAACAAATAATTTTGCTAGTATATAAGGAATCATACCTTGTAATTTGGTGAAACTAACCAATCTCTCCCTAGTTTGGCTATTTCTTTGTTGTAGGAATTTGAGGACGTGTTCCCTAAAGAGATGCCTAGTGTATTACTACCCATTAGAGGTATTGAACATCAAATTGACTTTGTACTTGGAGCTATTATTCCAAACCGACCAGCCTATAGAAGTAATCTAGAGGAGACAAATGAGCTTGAAAGGCAAGTTGGAAAGTTGATAGGTAAATGGTACGTAAGAGAAAGCATGAGTCCATATGCGGTACCATTGCTACGTGTACCTAAGAAGGATGGGACATGGAGAATGTGCATTGATTGCAAGGCAGTCAACAATAAAACGGTAAAGTATCAATATCTCATACATAGATTAGATGATATGCTTGATGAATTGCATGGGTCATGTATCTTTAGTAAAATAGATCTTAAAAATGGATACCACCAAATTAGGATGAAAGAAGAATATGAATGGAAAACTGCCTTTAAGACTAAATATGAATTATATGAATGGTTAGTTGTGCCGTTTGGTCTTACTAATACACCTAGTACTTTCATGAGATTAATGAACCATGTCTTACATGCATTCATAGGAAAATTTGTAGTAATCTATTTTGATGACATTCTAGTTTACAGCGAAAATTTAGATGATCATGTTCAGCATTTAGGATGTGTGCTTAATGTTTTGAGACATGAAATTTTATATGTTAACCTTAATAAATGTAACTTTTGCATGGAAAAAGTTGTATTTCTTGGTTATGTTGTTAGTGCAAATAGTATTGAGGTAGATGAAGAAAAGATTAAGGCCATCAATGAGTGGCCAATGCCTAAAAGAATTACTAAGGAAAGAAGCTTTCATAGTTTAGCTAGTTTTTATATGCGTTTTGTTAAGAAATTTAGTACACATGCTATACTCCTAACTGAAATTGTGAAAAAAAAAAGTGTTGGGTTTCGTTGGGGCATTGAACAAGAAAATGCATTTAATGATAGGTTGTGTTCAACACCTTTTTAGCACTGCCTAACTTTAACAAAACTTTTGAGATTGAATGTGATGCATCAGGAATAGAAATGGAGCCGTTTTGATGTAGGATCGGCGGCACATAGCATATTTCAGTCAGAAGCTAAGCGGGGCAGCTTTGAATTATCCCACATATGACAAAGAGCTATATGCTCTTGTTTGGGCTTTGGAGACATGGCAACATCTACCTATGGCCAAAGGAGTTTGTAATCCAGACTGACCATCTGACCATGAATCGATGAAACGTTTCAAGAGCCAAGGTAAGTTAAACAAGATGCATGCTAGATGAATGGAGTACATAGAGACTATTCCCTATGTCATCAGGTATAAACAAGGTAAGGAGAACATAGTTGCTGATTCATTATTTCGAAGAAGTAGCTTCGATGGGAAGAAGAAAGATGAAGTGGTAAAATCACTCTATGAGAAGGTTCGACTTCAGATTGAGAAGAAGAATGAACAATAAGCTTCTCAAGAAAATAAAGGAAGGAGACATGTGACCTTTGAACCAAGGGATTTGTTTGGATTCACGTGCGAAAACAACGATTCCCAGTCCAAAGAAGATCCAAATTGCATCTTAGAAGAGATAGACCATTCCAAATCCTTGGGAAGATTAATGACAATGCCTACAAACTGCATCTTCAATGTAAGTATAATGTGTCTACTACTTTTAATGTTGCTAATCTTACTTCCTTTGATGTAGGTGATGATTCGAGGCTGAATTCTTTTGAAGAGAGAATGAATGATGAGTATCACGAAGGGTCGGCTGAAAAGGATCATTTACATGTTCCGAAAGGACCAATAACAAGTTCAATAGCAAAGAAGATCAAGAAATCCATGTAAGGACTTATTCAAGCTACTTGAGTTGATAGTCAAAGCACAAATCCAACAGTCAAGACACCAACCTTCAAAATGAGCATGGATACCCAATTGCACTCAATTATAACTTGGAGGACCATATTGAAGGCTATTGAAAGATTGGAGGGCCAAAGCGTACATAATTCAAAGTTTAGATATCAAAACGCGTAGGGTGCTAGTTAACCCTGGGTGATCGTGCTAGGATAATCCCTCATTTTGTAACCCAGGGCTATTTTACAAGCCTGGGAGTTCTCCCGGGTTTGTACAGGGCGATTGCCTGAGCTAAAATCTGGCAGTTCGATATTTTCAGTACTTTTGTTTTCTTTTAATTTTGGACGCGATTTTGACAAGTTTTTAAGTATTTGTTTCCTAGTTAACTTAGGGTTTCATTATTTGCCATATAAAAGGCTCTTTCATTGTATTGAACGATAACATTGGTTATTGAGATAATTCATTAAAGTGAGATTCACTTTACTTTCTTGTTCTTACTCGAACTAATCGAACTTATTAAAGACTTCACAAATCTTTGTGACGTTCATTCTAACTATGGTTCTTTGATTCAAGAAATCATCGGGTCAATGTCTTGTAGCTTGATTTTAGCTTTCTTGGGGTATGTTATCAATCTTTGTTGTGGGTTCTGGAATTCAATTTTTATGGTTTCGCATTATTAATATTTTGTAGCATCATTGGTGTTTAACACTCGTCTACGCGATAACACAGTAATAGGTCTATTATAATGGATTTCATATCCTTATATTTTGTTGGACATATGATTATTCATTGTTTTAAGGACTAAATAATGAGTGAAAATGAAGATAAATAAATTTGTTTAAAATAAAATCTATTTTTTAGTCAACAGATTATGAAGGAATTTACTTAACAAGACTTAGCACATGTTTGGTAGTGCTGAAATTATTTTTTATGTGCTTATAAGTTGTGGGCCATATTAAATTTTTGGATAATAAATAAGTTGTAAGTTGTGGGACCTACGAAATATATAGATAAAAAGTATGTTTGACAATTATAATTTAAATTTTAACAAACATGTGCTTATTTTGAAAGGTATGAGACATCACTACAACTTTTTTTTTATTTGTTTATAGAAATCTACTTAACTCTAAATGACCTATTTGGTATATGATCAATGATTAAAGATAACGTATAAAATTTGTCTTAACTTGTTTGGACGAAAATGATGTTCGGATACACTTTTATCCTAATAATAATTTAAGCAAAAAAATCATTCGAAGTTTTATCATTAGAAGAGGAGGACAAATTTTTTTATCCGGGTACAAATACACTTATTTTTTAAAAAAATACGAACATTACCATTATAATATAGAAAAAATTTATTTTTAGACATTCATATCCTAGGACAATTGCCAGCTCCCACCCACCACCGCTCCACCTTTTTTTTCTCTTTTAGTTTATTTATTTATTTATTTTTCGTTTAATTAATAATAAGAGTATAATTATATTTTATTTTTTATACGAAAAACTAACTTTTTAATAGTGATTTTTTTCATTCTTATACCTAGTTGAATTAGATAAGATAATGATAAACCTATTATCCAGATAATTATTATCTAGATAAACAGTTTTATCCACAAACCAAACAAGTTCTAAGGATAATTTGCACATAGAGTCCCCCATTCAAACCAATTGCACATGGGTTTTCATTCATTTTTTTTTTTTTTACTTTAAGATTCTCAAACTGTCAATTTAGGTGCAAATAGGTCATTTTGTATCCAAAATTCGACAAGGAAAATAGTGCTCTAGTCTTGTAGGAGGTAAATTGATTTTTTTGAAACTTCATAAGCTAACAATGGTGGTTGTACAGAGGCCAGAGGGTGGTCATGGTCTGTTTCCTAGTTTTGGGAGAAAGGCAGGAATAAATGGGAGTGGGTGGAGAGGTGGCAACGGTCGTGGTGGTGGTAAGTGATCGACTAACCGTCGGTTTGTGAAGATGAAGAACAATTTGTTTTTCTTCTCTTTTCTCTTTTCCTCTTTCTTCTTTAATTGTTTTTAGAAAAATATAATGATTATCAAGAATACTTCAACTTGAAGTCATCATGTACACACATGGTTGTTGAACTCACGCTCTAGATTTTACAATTCTATTAATCCACAATAATAAAACGATCTGATCTTGTTGCTAGAATTTAACAATCCTCTATTTTTTATATCATTGTTGACTTTTCATCTTCATTTTTAATGAATTAAGTAGGTTGAGTTGTTGGGAACTTAGGTTGAGTTTTATTTTGAATATACCCAAATCAAAACTAAAAAAGACAAAAACAAAATAAAAACAAAAAATAAAAAACAAAACAAAACGGTAAAAATTAGAATTGCTAATTTGAAATATGTTATCATTCATTCTCTTTCACTTCTTGTGGTAACTAATGGTCGCTCGTGATATTTTTGAACTATTTTTCTTTTTATTCTTTTTTTGATCACTTTGAAGATGGCTTATTTGCATTTTTCTTTTTAATCTATATGTATTTTCTTTTATCCTCTTTTAGGTTGAATCTTTAAGGATAAATTACACTTAAGTTCTCTTACATTTGAAGGTTATCTCAATTTCATCCCATTTCGATTTTATTCGTAACTATAATCACAAACCTTACAATAATTCGCGCAAATGGTCCTTTGTAACAAATTTGTCCTCCAACCTAAATAAATTAAAACATCAAAAAAGAAAAATAAATGGAAATTTGAAGCAGAGATTCCAAACCTTTCAAAAATGTGTCGTAAGAAGTGGCGGACTTAATAAGGGAGGCCCAAACCCCACTCAATTTTAAATGTTTTCAGGCCCATAAGAGGCCCATATCCCAGGGGCCATCTCCAAAATTGCATAAGGTCCTTATTGAAATTTCAAGCCGCAGATTGCATATTGAAATTCTATAAAACGCTTTCTTTCCCACTTTTTTCCACTTGCTCTCACACGTTATGCAATTTATTCAAGAATCAATACATTGTATCAATCAGTTGAAAATTAATTGATCTAATCATAAAGGTAATCAGTTTCATGATGAGTGTTTTTTACTTCTTTTTTTGTTTTATTTGGTTAATTTTGTGTTCATATGCAGATTGGTGAGTTCGCTTAAATCACTCATCCAATTTCTTTGCCAAGCAGCAGAATTGGCTAATGGTAGAAAAGAAAGAGAGAAATGACTTATAATTTTTAAATCTCTGAAAAACCCCAAAGCTTCTGCGATTGTTTTCTTCTTGCTTTGTTAGGGCTCGGCTCTGCACAATTATTTCACATTTAATGTGAGTCTGTTTACATTGAATTTTTTTTTCAAATTCATGTGATTGAAGTTATGTTGTGAACAATGTACTTATGCTTATGTTATGCATGTTGAATTCAATATGTGATTGAAGTATGTGATGTCACTACAACAAATAGTGTCTATAGCGGCGACACCAATTGCGACGACACCTAGTCATCTCTATTGATTCTATACAATAGAGACAACAAAGAAATGTCGTAGTCACACATTTAAAAATTATAGCGACGACATATGTCGTCGCTATTAGATAGAATTTATAACGACGTCTTTCAATGTCGTCGCTAATTATTTTCGGAAACGGAGGGAACAAATGGCGCCATTTTGATGCAGAAATAGCGACGACCTTTGTCGTCGCAATAGATTTGTGGATGATGTTGTCAGTCGCGTGAATCATGATTTTTCTCGTAAAATGCGATAAGATATATAGCGCCAACACCTATATCAATTTAAGCGAGAAAATTAGCACTCAATTGTTGTTTGTAGCGACGACATACGTCGTCGCAAAATATGTATTGATCATTTTGATAGACACGTGAGTTGTTAATTTCTTCATAAAATGGAAAGGATTCTGTAGTGACGACTTTTACATATAGCGGCGACATTTGATGCAGAAATAGCGACGACCTTTGTCGTCGCAATAGATTTGTGGATGATGTTGTCAGTCACGTGAATCATGATTTTTCTCGTAAAATGTGATAAGATATATAGCGACGACACCTATATCAATTTAAGCGAGAAAATTAGCGCCCAATTGTTGTTTGTAGCGACGACATACGTCGTCGCAAAATATGTATTGATCATTTTGATAGACACGTGAGTTGTTAATTTCTTCGTAAAATGAGAAGGATTCTGTAGTGACGATTTTTACATATAGCAGCGATAAATGTCGCCGCTATAGAGTCTTCTTTTTCTTCTCTCCATCTCCGCATTTCTGTATTGTATCATTGCAAAAATATATGATCTTCTCCCCATCAGCGTAAGTACTTGCAATTCTATTGTTTTCCTCCATAATCATATTCTTTATATTTTATTTGTTCATCTCCATTTATTATCCTTACTGTATTTGTGAAAATATAGTGTTTGTCAAGTATGGATATTGATAAAACTTGGACAACAATTAGAAATCGTACAAAATCTACAGATTTTTGGAACGATTTGCAAGCATTTATAAACATGGCGAGGCCATACGTAAATGACAGGGGAATGATTAAATGTTCGTGTAAAAAATGTTTAAACGGTCTCACACATCCATTGAAGATTGTCGAGGCTCACATATTTTGTAATAGTTTTGCGGATAGTTATGTTACCTGGATATATCATGGCGAGACAAATGTTCATACTGCCAATGTATATAGACAGAATGAGCAAGCTGGTGTGGAGGATGAGATGATGGATGTCATGGATGACGTAGCTGGTGATAAGCATGTAGGTACAAGCACCGATGGTTACTATGACGAATTGTTTTAGGCTCTGCATTCAGAACTGTACCCGAGAGTTTCACTATTTTCATCCCTAAAGTTTTTAGTCAAGTTGATGCATATTAAGGTTATGAACAAATCGACAAACAAGTCTATCGATGATCTTTTGAAATTACTGAAGTTAGCATTCCCAAACATGAACCTGGTTGACTCCCACTACGAAGCTAAGAAGCTGATGATTGGTTTGGGTTACAAATTCATTCATGCCTGCTAGAACGACTGTGCATTGTTTTGGGGTGAACATAATGATAGACAAACTTGTCTGATTTGTCAGGAAAGTTGTTGGGTGCATACTTATGGAAAAGTGAACGGGAAAAATGTTCCGCATAAGGTGTTACGATATTTTCTCTTGGCCCCGGACTAAAACGTATGTTCACGACAAAGGATACTGTAAAACTCATGCGGTGGCACAGTATAGGAAGGTCTATGGACGATGATGAAATGCAGCATCCCGTTGATAGAAAGGCATAGCGGGATTTTGACATGAAACATCCACTGTTCGTAAGTAAGATAATGAATGTCAGGTTAGGTTTGGCCGCAGACGGATTCAATCCATTCGGTGACATGAGTTTGGTGTACAGCATGTGGCCAGTAGTTGTAACAGTTTACAACTTGCCACCATAGTTATGCATGAAGCCCGAATACCTCATGTTTACTCTGTTGATACCTGGTCCTAAAGCACCGGGTAAGGACATTGATGTATTTTTACGACCATTAGTGGACCAGTTGAAGGAGTTGTGAGTTGATGGGATTGACATGTGTGACGTTGGAACCAACAACATGTCGGTATTCAGACTACATGCACCGTTGTTGACGTTGGAACCAACAACATGTCGGTATTCAGACTACATGCAGCGTTGTTGTGGACTGTTAACGATTTTTCAGTAAGAAGTAGTTTGTCGGGTTGGAGTGGTCAGGGGTACATGGCATGTCCTACGTGCAACGAGGATACTCTTTCAGTCCGTGTGATAGGTAAGACATCTTATGTGGGTCATTGTCGTTTTCTACCATCCAGGCATCATTTTCGGAGCAATTTAGACTTCTATGAGAGGACAGGAAGCGACCACCTTCGTGTCAGTTAACACCTACAGACATTTTATCACAGTTAAATCGTGTCAAATATATAAGTCCAGGAAAGCACCCTAACTATGGGGGTGCTACAATTCGGAGAAGTGATGACAAGCTAAATTGGAGAAAAAAGAGCATTTTTTATGAGTTGCCGTATTGGACTTCTATAGAGCTCAAACATAACATCAATGTCATGCACGTAGAGAAGAATGTTTGTGATAGCTTGCTCGGCATAATTATTGACGTTCCATTCAAATCAAAGGACACAATCAATGCGAAGCGCGATATGATGCAATTAGGGATCAAAAGGGAGTTGCACTTGTATCAGAACGGGAATACGTAGATGAAGCCTACCGCATATTACACCATGTCTTCTGTAAATCGTAAGAAGTTTTGTAAATTTATCCGATCAGTTGAGTTTCCAGATGGCTTCGCTTCTATTCTTCGGAAGAATATTGCTCCTATTATCAGGTTGAAGTCACATGATTGCTATATTATCATGCAACGGTTATTGCCAGTCGGATGTCGGGCGTTCTTGAATAAAACTATTTCCACGACAATTATTGAACTGTGCACGTTCTTCAAGCAACTTTGTGCAAGAACACTAAAGGTTAGCAACATGATGGCTTCCCACGATCACTTGGTACTCATTCTCTATAAGTTGGAACGGATCTTTTCGCCAGCCTTCTTCGATATCATGATTCACCTTATAATGTATTTACCAGAAGAGGCAATCTTTGGAGGTCTGGTACACATGAGATGGATGTATATATTCGAGCGATACCTGAAGAAATTGCAGGGCTACGTCAAGAATCGAGCTCGGCCCAAGGGATCAATAACTGAAGGGTATGTTGTGGACGAGGCATTGACTTTTTGTTCGAGGTACTTCGATGGCATAGGAACAATGTTCAACCGACCAGACATAAACGAGAATGCTAGTGTTCCACAAACACAACTTTCTGTTTTTCAGTCGCAGTGTCGCCCACTTGGAAAGAAGTCACCAACGACGTTTCCTACTCAAGTTCGAAATCAAGCAATTTTTTACGTCCTGAACAACTGTTATGAAGTTGAGCCATTCTTGCAGTAAAACGATGTTTATTCCTGATTATTATTCATTTATCTCGAAAAAACTTTATCGTTTGAAACGAACTAATGAACTTTGATCTTCTATACTTTGTACAAGGAACATAGGTAGGAGCTTACTGAACAATGGCTGTCCAAACATTGAACTAGTGCACAGAAGAGACTTTCACGGTTAGTTCTACAGAAAGGTAAATAAACAACGACCGAATAAATTTGCAAGTTTTCAACATTATTTCTTTCAATAACTAAGAATAATTATCTTCATGCAGCTATATGCAATGCGCCAAAGCTACAGCCATCAAGTTTCTCATGAGTTGTTTTCGTTGGCCAGTGTATGTTACCATCAGGTTATGTCATACACGTCTTGTGTTGTCAAAGGAGTTCGGTTCCTAACATATGATCGTGATATTCGAAAAAAAAACTTAGAACAGTGGTGTGTCCGTCCCAGGGAGTGGAAGTGAGGTTTACTACGGGCAGCTGCAAGATATACTGGAGCTACAGTATGGATCGAAACTTTCAGTTTATCTGTTCTAATGCAAGTGGTTTAGGTGTGATGAGAGACAGATGGTAACTACGAATAACGTTACCAGTATTGACACCAGTGCAGATGCGTTCAAGGATGATAAGTTCATACTTGCGAGCCAAGCACAATAAGTGTTCTACATTGAAGATCCATCTCGTTGTCCAAACTGGTGAGTAATACAAATTGTCCATCACAGGAGCATGTGGGACACAGTGGGAGCTAACATCACAGAGATTGACCTGCTCCACAATAACTACTCTTCTGGTTTATCTCTGATCGTTGATCTTGGCAACATAGAGCACGTATCCTTCCACCGGGATAATGATGAAGCTGATGAGATAGAAGAATCGGTTATCAAGGAGCCTCATCTAATACTCGATGAGAAACTTCGTTTATCAACGACGATGATGTAGAAGACGATACAAATGCAGAATATGAGGATGACGAAACATCGAGTGAAAACAATGAGAACGACAATGACGATGATGATGATCAATCGTATCATGATAGTGAATTAGATTGAATGTTGCAAAAAATACGTTTTGTTTATCATTCTGAAAAACTTTATGAAATTTTGAGAAATTATTTTATGACATTTTATTCAATTAATTGGTTATGCATAGAATAATTTTATAAATCTTCTAATAATTTTTTTCGTTACAAAAATGAGATACAAACAAATAATAAATTACCAAAATAGAAAAAAAAAATGTAATGTTGTGGATTAAGAATTTTAATCTTTTTTTATTCCTTTAATTTTTTTAAATTCCTTTTTTTAATAACCAATAAGAGTTTTAACTATTTTCACTTTTAAATAATTTTTTTCCAACATTTTAGAATTAAATATTTTAGAATTTTTAATTTTTGAGAATTTTTGTAATTAAGAATAAGAATGTAGAATTTAATTTTTAAAATTTTCATTCGTTTACAATATTTATTTTAAATGTTAATTTCTCCTATTTTGAGTATCAAGATGTTTTTAGTTAAAAAGTTAAAAACTTGTTTTTATTTTTATATTATAAATTTAATCTTATTTTCAAATATGTATTTTCAAAAACAATATACCGAACAAGTTTTGCTTGTTGTACTGAAGGACAATAAAGATGAAGGACTTAACTGCAAATAACCAAAAGAGACGACTTTTATAGCGACGACATGTCGTCGCTATATGCGTTAAAAATTTGGCCCCACGTTCTGAGCGCGTGACTGAAAAAATTAAAATTTATGTCATCACTATAGTCAATACCCTTATTATACGTGTCTAATCTTCTTCTTCTTCTTCTTCTCCAGTTCTGCGTTTTTCACCCTTTTCGTCGTTTTCTCTCCATTTTGAAGGAGCTCGCACGAGGACTTTTAAGAGGAACCAACAACCTGTGCTAGATTGTTGCCACGTGCTCCTTTTTTCCACTTCTTCCCGATCTAAAATCAGGTAAGTCTCTAAACTTGGTTAACCCCTGATTAAAAAAAAAACAGTAGCTTTCTTCCTGCCGCAAAAATCTCGATGTTTTGTGTCTGTTAGCTGATGAAATGTGGGTTGAACTTTGATTTTTGTGCTTGTTTCTTCTGCCTGTTAACATTAGAGTTTGTGCCTGTTTCTTTAATTTCGATTGTAAATATTAGAGATAATTACATGTTAAAAATTATGGATAATTACATCTTTGGTTTGAATTTGTTGGCAGTCTATTCTTGAGGTGTATTCGGTTGATAATGAAATGATTAATTCACTTTAGGTTGGATGTAGGTTGAATTTGGTTTTTTTTTAGGGATGAAGGTTGGACAAAGGTTGAATTTGAGGTTGAATGAGGTTGAATCTTAGGGGCATATTTGACATAATCTTATTCCTAATCTTATTCAAATTTTGACATAAAATCAAAGTTTAGGGACTTATTTGAAATAAAATAAGTTTAGGGACCAATTCATCAATCAAATAAAACTTATTCAAATTTTGACATAAATTCAAAGTTTAGGGACTTATTTTACATAAACTAAGTTTAGGGACCAATTCATCAATCAAATTAAACTTATTCAAATTTTGACATAAATTCAAAGTTTAGGGACTTATTTGATATAAAATAAGTTTAGGGACCAATTCATCAATCAAATTAAAATTATTCAAAATTTGACAAAAATTCAAAGTTTAGGGACTTATTTGTAATAAAATAAGTTTAGTGACCAATTCATCTATCAAATAAAACTTATTCAAATTATGACAAAAGTTTAAAGTTTAGGGACTTATTTGACATAAAATAAGTTTAGGGACCAATTAATCAACAAATTGAAACTTATTAGGTTCTACGAAAAATGTCAAAGTTGAGGGACCTATGTGAAATAAAATTTTTCATTAGGGACCTATTCATAGAAAAATTAAAAAGTATTACAATTTACGTTAAATTTCAAAGTGTAAGGAACAATTTGAAATTTCACAAGTTTAGGGACCAATTAATCAACTAATTAGAAATTATTAGAAATTACTGAAAAATTCAGAGTTGAGGGACCTATTAGATATAAATTAAAAGTTTAAAGACCAATTCTTCAACAATTTAAAACTTATTACAAACTGCGTAAAAATTCTAAGTGTAGGGACCTATTTGAACTAAAGTCAAAGTTTTGGGCCTTTTTAAAATAAATTAAAAGTTTAGGGACCAATTATTCAACAAATTGAAACTTATTAGAAATTACGAAAAATGTCAAAGTTGAGGGACCTATGTGAAATAAAAAACTTCATTAGGGACCTATTGGCAGAAAAATTAAAAAGTATTACAAATTACGCTAAATTTCAAATTGAAAGAAACAATTTGAAATTTCACAAGTTTAGGGACGAATTAATCAACTAATTAAAAATTATTAGAAATTACGAAAAAAATCAAAGTTGAGGGACCTATTAGATATAAATTAAGAGTTTAAGGACCAATTCTTCAACAACTTAAAACTTATTATAAACTACGTAAAAATTCTAAGTGTAGGGACCTATTTGAACTAAAGTCAAAGTTTTGGGACCTTTTTCAAATAAATTAGAAGTTTAAGAGCCAATTCATCAACAACTTCAAACTTATTTGAAACCACGACCAAATTCAAAGTTCAGGGTCATATTTGAAATAAAGTAAAAATTTTATGGATCTATTCACAATAAAGTAAAAGTTTAGGGACATATTTGAAATGAACAATTTCATTAGGGACCTACTTATAACAAAATTAAAACGTATTAGAAATTACGATAAAATTCAAATTGTAAGGACCTATTTGACATTTCATAAGTTGAGGGACCAATTAATCAACAAATTGAAACTTATTCGAAATTAAGAAAAAATCCAAAGTTGAGGGACCTATTAGATATAAATTAAAAGTTTAAGGCCCAATTCATCAACAACTTCAAACTTATTAGATACTACGTAAAATTTCAAAGTTTAGGGACCTATTTGAAAAAGAGTCAAAGTTTATGGCTCTATTTACAATAAAGTAGAAGTTGAAGGACCTATTCATCACCAACTTCAAACTTATTAGAAACTTTGAAAACCTTCAAAGTTCAAGGACCTATTTGAAATAAAGAAAAAAGTTTATTAACATCAAATTCACTAAATGTAGGGACCTATTCCGTACTAATTGATGTTCTCAATTATTTCATGTGTTAGTATGGCTGACGTGATGTCGTACGGAGGTGATGGTGCAGGAGATCCTCCACAGCAGCCATCTCATCGGCTCGCTTCGGCCTGCGAGTCTGGTAATAATTTTCGTTCAAATCATTTTTCTTGTATTTTATACATATCGTTGAATTTCGTATGATAAATATGGTTCGTATTTGTTCATTTTCAGCGCCCCCCGCCAAAGCGACGGAGTATCTTTCGAGGTATCAATCTTGAGAGGGTTTATGGGAAGAGGCCACTTCTTATCGCGTTAGACAATGTTGAACGCAAAATGCAGCCGATCAAGAATAACGCGAAGTACTTCACGCGCTTGGTTGGGAACCAAGTGAGATTCACCGTGCCCCCGTGCTACCCTTCATGGACAGAGGTTCCAGAGGAGTAGCAGACACGGTTACGTAGCATTATCGAAGTATGAACTTAAATTAGTTTTGTTATTAGTGCAGTCAATAAATAATTGTTCCATGACTTCTATATTAACGTAATTTTTTTCACTCTTGCAGAGCTACTTCGATCTGCAGGGCGATCGGTCTCCTGACGAGTACCGGGCAGTCTGTGCCGCTGTAGATCGTCTGCCGATCGTTATCGCGATTACAAACTCAAGGCGCATAATCACTTAAAAGTGTATGGACCCAGCCGACCATACAGCGAGATGTCTGTCGAGGACTGTCAAAAGTGCATTGACTTCTTTACTAGTCCTACTTTCGTGGTACGTATTGTTTATCTATTTTTTACGATTTATTTTATATATTTTTGTAACTATTAAGTTTTCTGTTAATCAATTATTTTTTATATGTTTAGAAACGGTCTTCGAAAAATAAGGCCAATCAGGGTAAGGCTAAATACCCTAGCGTGCAGGGGTAGAAGAGCTTCTCTGTCATGCATTACGATGAGGTACAACTAAAAATTTCAATATCATTATACAAATCTTCACTACATTACGTAAAAATGTCTACTAAGTTACATTTCACGTTTAAATTGTCGTAGCGGGACCCCGAGACCTAGCAGTGGCCGAGGATTATTAATTCGTTCCGGACGTTTCACACATTCTGGGATGAATTTTGGGTGAAGCCGCAACGGCTGGTGACTATGTGAGGACTTTTAAATGATGTTAATATTCACTAAACAGGATAAACTTGTTAAGTTGAGAGAGACTCAACATACACAGGTCGTTTCCAGTGGCGCGTTGTTAGACGACAGAGCTATTGTAAAGGAGGTTCTCAGAGAACGACGAGGTCACGTCCGTGGGGTTGGACGAGTTCCAAATGGGACCTCTCCCTTCCTAGATTCGACTGCTGCATCGAAGGCCCCACAAGGAACTTCCCATCAATTCTCTGAAGACATCCAGAATAATGATCCTCGGTTTGCCATGTACGAGGCTCAGTTACGCCGAATGCAGCGGGAAATTGAGCTTCTGAAAAATAGCATACCAGTGGTTGTGCCTAAGGAGGACGAAAATGGGGACGAGGATGAGGGTTTGGGGGATCTGTAGATTTGTAGAATTTTTTATACATTATTTCAATTATTTGAAAATTTTTTTAAAAAAAATTTAAATTGTTTATAGCTGCAACATTGTCGTTGCTGTAGGAAAACAAATCATTTAGATTTAGCGACGACAGAGTCGTTTCTATATTAGAAGTACATATAGCAACGAATTTTACGTCCCTACTATTTTAGTTAACAGCGACGACATTGTCAGTCCTTTATATCTATTTTCGAGATATAAATTACGACAATGTTGCGACGAAGTTATTGTCGCTATAGATTCAAACATATGTTGTGACGACTAATTGTCGTCGCTACATATCTAGAGACACTAAACTATTGCGACAACACTAAGCGACGACTTTGTTGTCCCTATACATGTAAAGGGATGGCTATGGATGATTCAGCGACGACTTATGTCACCACCATTGCCCTCCTTTCTTGAAGTGTGTGATTGAAGTTCTTCCGTAGAACCGTAGATAATGGCAAATAGAGTTAAGTCCAGATAACACTAATTAAATGGCATTTGAATTAAATATGTGATTGAAGTATGTTATGCGATTGAAGTTCTTTCATAGAATGGTAGATAATGGAAAGTAGAGTTAAGTCCAAATAACACTAGTTAAATGGCAAACAAATTTGAAAAACACAACAGAACGTGGAATCCGTGTGAATAAGCAAGGACCATTTTGCAAGGTTAAATACTCCTGGATGACCAATAGCGAAGTAGTACCGTGAGGGAATGGTGAAAAGAAACCCCATCGGAGAGTGAAATAGAACATGAAACTGTTTATAAAACAAAAGTTAAATGTAAAATAGCGTACTAATTGACAAAAGAATTCTTATGTGAAATGGAATCTTCAGTTCATGAGAAAGGAGGATATTAGAGATTTGATGATTTTCCGTTGAAGTTCCCGAGCTATTTGATATGTGATTACCAAATGAGCTATTTCATTCTATAAATAAAATTTTATTTTTCATTTTATTTTCTTTATGAAATAGTAATTAATATATACTTCAAAACAATATCGACTTATTCAACTTCAACTCCGGAACAACCATTATCTCCAAAGAGAAATGAGAAAACTGCAAAACAATGTTGTAATGAAGTCAACTTAGCAAATCTTCCTACAGATCAAGAAAGTGGCCACGAATTTCATATTAACCTCCAAATATTCAAGACAAAATTAGAAGAGCATATTTACAGAAAGGTTCTTGTCAACCTTGTGGTCATGATTGTCTTTACTCAGTGAATGGGGACAAGTTAATGTGATTTAACTCTAGTTGGTTTGAAGATGGGCATACTTGGTTAGAGTATAACAAGAAAGAAGATGATTTATCTGTTTATATTGTTATTTGTTTAAACCACAACAAGGAGAAATTGGAGGTCGAGATTCTTTTGTTGTCAAATGATTTCGGAATTGGAATAAGAAACATAAGTTGCAAAAGCATGTTGGGGATTCAACTAGTATTCACAATCAAAGTTTTAGACGTTGTGAAGCTCTCATTAATAGAAAACAACATATTGAAACATTTCTTACCAAGCACATAGATGAAGAAAATGTTAAAGATCATACTCATTTGGTTGCATCAATTGATTGTATTAGGTTTCTTTAGATACAAGGATTACCATTTCGTGGGCATGATGAATTTGAAAATTCAAACAATCGAGGTAATTTTCTTGAACTTTTGCTATGTTTAGGTGATCATAATGAAGATGTAAATGTTGTTACTTTGAAGAAAGCTCCTGGGAGATGTCAAATAGTTTCACCACATATTCAAAAAGATATTGTAATATCTATTTTAGTCAAAATAGTTAATGCAATATTTAGGGATATGCGTGGTGATTATTTTTCTATTCTTATTGATGAATCTCGTAACTCGTCTTCAAAAGAGGAAGTGGCTATTGTGATACGTCATGTTAACAAAAAGGTTTTCATAATTGAGTATTTTGTAGGTATCGAGCATATTGTTGATACTACACTCTCTCTTTTAAGGCTGTAATTGACATTTTCTTTTCTAGACATAATCTAAGTGTATCTCAATTGCGAGGACAAGTTATGATGGAGCAATTAATATGCAGTGTGAGTTTAATAGTCTTAAAACGCTTATCTTAAGGGAGAATAAATGTTCTTTTATATTCATTGTTTTGTTCACCAACTTCAAATTAGCTCATGTCGTTGCGAAGAAGAATGCAGAAATCACTGATTTGTTTAATGTGGTTGCTAAACGTCGTGATATTTTTCGAGAATTGCATGCCAATGTTGTTATTGAAGCTTATAATAATTGTAAGATTTCAAGTGGTAAAGGCCTTAATCAAGAAACCAATCTTAAGGACTTTTTTTGGAGTTTTGAAATAGCAGTTCTGAAGGTTTTTTAAAATACCAGTTTTGGGCGTTCATGAGGGGTTCCATTTTTTGTGGTTTTAGTAATAATTTTTAAAACAATCAAACACATGCTTGAGAGTTTATTATCTAACGGTTCTGAAAGTTCTTTTAAAAAATAAAATTACATGTATAAACCATATATTAAAAAAGGTAGGTATGTATAAACAATATGAAGTATGTAAAAATTTAAACGTAAATATATATTCGTCTGCAAAGATTTTTAAAAATAATTTAATAGTACATAAAAAAATTATTGTTTGAAAAGAATATGCAAAATGTGCATTTGGAGAGAAGAGAAAGAATGATTTATGTATTATGTTTAGAGTAAATTTAAAAATAATTATTTTACAGAGGGTAAAATTGAAAGATAATTTAAAAAACGACAAGATTATCATTTAGTTTATTTGTTCATCAAATTGGTTCTTTTTTTACTAGTTGCCGCTAGAACGATGAAAAGAGTGTTTTCAACTTTGAATATAATTAAAGATCAATTGTGCAATTAGATAGAAGATGAATGAATAAATGACTACATGATTACATACATTGAAAAAGATATTTTTGATAATAGTTGTAATGATGATGTTTTTAAAAAATTTAAGAAAATGAAAACTCGTCGTGGACAATTTTAATTGTTTCTTTTTATATATAATTCGTCTTTAAATTTTTTACTTATCATTTAGGTTTTGTCCCTCCTTCATGAACAAAATCTTAAATCCATCACTACTAATCTTAGCATCTAAGTCCCACAAAAAGTGAAAAAATAGAAAATAAAAAGAAATAAGAATAAGAAAAAGAAAAATATCTTATTCTTTCCCAATGATCGAAAATTCAATGATCAACCTAAAGTTGATCATTTTTAAAGATGCAAATTGGTCTCTTGCAATATTCTAGCTTAAAACAATTAAAATAATTAAAACCAAAAACCAAAAAAATTGTTAAAAGAATTTAAAAAACAAATTAAGCACATATTTGCCATTACTTAAATTATAATTTCAACTGGTCAAATTAGTCAAACATACTTTTTATCCACATATTTCATAGGACCCACAACTTACAACCACAACACACGTTTTATCCACTCATTCACCCACTACTTATAATATAAGCACTTAAAAAATAATTTCAACACTACCAAACATATGCTAAAAATGAAAAATAAAATTCATCATCGTCCTCACCCAACCCCACCACATGCCACCACATCCCCGCCAACCAGCCCACCGCCTTCGCCACCAATACCTTCGTCTTTTAGTTTCACCGCGAAACGATAGATCTAGTCAGAATAAGCGTCGACAAAACTGGAAAAGGTGGACTAGTTTCACGCCATTGCCATTGCCATTGCCACTACCACTCATCCCGTCGGCACCACTATTCTTAGATTTACACACACCTGAACTTCAATATTGAAACCACTGCAGCCAAATCCCACCACCACTACTAGCACCATCATTCTCATTTCTACACACTATCAAGAGAAACCACCGCAAATAGTGATATTGACTAAGAAAAAGTGATGCTCTACCTAGATTACCCTTCTTTCATATTTACTTTCCCTAATTACTTCGAAATACCCATTCACAACCAACGGCTATTATCTAATTTCCCATTCCTTCGCCAAAGTTCCTTCACGCCTTCGATTTTTTGATTGACTTGGACCAATTGTGAGGTAAGTTTTTTTTTTTTTTTATTGTTGTTTTCTAGATTTTTCTTGTTCCTTTACTTCGACTTTATCTTTATTTGGATATATACAAATGGTTTTGTGGTTGAGGAATGAAATTGTAGTTTTTGCAAATTAGTTGGTATCAGCAACGGTGGGCGAGCAAGGATGAATAGTGGTGGGATGAGCGATGATTGAAGAATGAAGTTGATGTGAAACCAGAAAATGAAAGAGTTGGTGATGGCAGCAGTGGAAGGGCATGTGGACCGCTTAGGTTTGGGTTGGGTGGAGAAGAAGAAGTTTTATCTTTTAAATTCTTTTAACCATTTTTTTGTTTTAAGTTAGAATATAGAGAGAGAGAAAAATTTGCCCTCCTTAAAAATGATCAACTTTTGGTCGATCATTGAATTTTAATAACATTTTTTTTCTTTTCTTTTATGTTCTTTTTCTTATTTATTTTCTTTTCTTCTTTTTTTGGGAGTTAGGTACTAGGATTAGAAAGTTTAGAACTTTACGATACATTTTTAAAAAGTTTGGAACCTTTGCTGAAAATTTTCCTTTTATTTTTCTTTTTTGCTGTTTTAATTATTTAAGTTGGAGGGAAAATTGTAAAAAATGACCGTATGCGTGAATTATTGGAATGTTAGGATGATATGTGCGAATAAAATTGAGTGGAGATAAAATTGAGACAACATTCAAAAGTTGAGAACCCTAAGTGTAATTTACTTAATTTTTAATTGGCATGTTGAAAATGAGGCGTAGAACTAGACTTAGTTTTTTGGGCTTATAATACTATAATTATTCATAAGATTTATAACTGTACTATTATTTGTGCAGATATCAATGGTGAATGGTGTTTATAAGTTTGTAATATAAAAATTAATTACAGTTAAAAATTTGATCTAAAAACAAAGAAAAATGGATGTATACTTTGATTTTGAATTTTGGTTCAATACTTGATTTAATTAATTATAGTTGTTAATTTGTCAATAAGAATATACAGCACCGTTCTCCTGCCCACAGTGGGCAAGAATTATCTTGCCCACTGTGGATGTAGCGTGCTGACTGTTAAAAATATTCCACCAGGCAATTGTCCACATCACATTAAACCATCCCAAACCCTCATCCCACACAAACACGCCCCAACTCTCTTATCTTTCTCTCTCTTCGGCAAACACCGCTTCCTTCCGCCAACAGAAATCTTAACCTGTCGAAACACCACAATTTCTTCAAAGAAAATGCACCAACATTGAAATTTCATAAACATAAATTGAAAAGATGTTCTTAATGAGGGGGGGGGGGGGGGGGGGGGGAAAAAACCCCTTCCCCAATGGCACCATAAATTCCAGCAGCTCTACCACCAACCACCACTAGCATTTCTTCACCTAACTACTCAAAGAATTCAACAAACCCCATAAACATTAAAAATTCAGAACCCAGTTTCCCACGTCCTATTACAGCAAACATCAGATTGCATTCCAGCAAAGCTCGTAATTTTTTTTTTCAAATTTCCATGAACGGTGCCAATTTCAGTAGAAATGAATCCATTACCGTTCAAGTAACTGTTTTCTGTTATGGGCGGCGGCAGTCAGCGGTGGAATGGGCCGGCAAAATAGGGACGGTCTATTTAGGGCACCAAACATTAGCGTGAGAGAAATAGTAGCAAGAACTAGCAGTGGTGGGTCGGCGTAAAGGCTCGTCGTGAAGGCGCAAGGGTTTGGCTGGTCGTGAAGGACCGACAGAAGGAGGCACTCTTGGGGGCATAGAAATCGCCGGAGAGAGAGAGAGAGAGTGGAATGGGCGTGTTCGTATGGGATGAGGGTTTGGGATGGTTTAATGTGACGTGGACAATTGCCAGGTGTAATATTTTTAATAGTCAGCACGCCACATCTCATAGTGGGCCAGATAATTCTTGCCCACTGTGGGCAGGAGAACGGTGCTCTAAGAATATATGACGCTTACACATGCTTTAATATTTTAAATAATTAACATTTAATAAATATTATGATCCTCGGTTTGGTCTAATGATCTAGTACGCGTGACTCCTTCACTGCTCCAATTTAAAAATATGATCCTTTTTTAAAAAATAAAATAAAATAAAATAAAATAAAAATATGATCCTTACAACATTTAACAGAATACCAGCACGTGATTTAGAGTTTGTTTAACATATTTTTTGTTAAAAGTTTTAATAGATTTTTATAAAAGTTGATGTAGAGTTTGTTTGATTTCAATTAAAATTTTGTTAAAAAGTTGAAATCAAAGTCAACAATTATTTTTACCCACACATTTCATGGAACTCACAATTATTTATAACTTTTCAACTACACATTTCATCAACTTTTTTACAAAATATCTAATTTTAATAAAAATCAAACATGCATGTAATGTATGGTGGAAAATTTAATAAAAGTTGTGGATCATATAAAATATTTGGTTAAAATTAAAGTTTGACCATATGAAAAGTTGATTTTAATTTATCAAAGTTTTGCCAAACATGGACTTAGTTAATGGAATTTTGGATCTAAGAGGACCAATCAGCACCTAAATTGACAGTTTGAGGATCTCAAAACCAAAAAAAAAAAAAAAAAATTGAATAGGGATCCAAGTGCAATTGGTGTGAATGTTTGGGGACCCTTGGTGCAAATTTCTTCAATAGTAATCATGTATGTTGTGGAGCAACAATACCGCTCTTAAGCTGATGGATTAGGTCACTCAAATGATGGTGTTCGAATGCAATAAAAGGTTTAGCTTGCCCTCATTAAACACCAATTGATTTTCAGATAAGAAAGTTAAAATCTGATCCTAATAGTATCAGAACTGGGGTCATAGGTTCGAGTCACGAGATCATCATGTTGAAGGAAGAGCAACAATGCTATTCTTAAGTCTATGGATTGGGTCACTCAAATGATGATGATCGAATACTATAAAAAATTTAGCTTGTCCTCATTGAACACTAATTAATTTTCAGATGTGATTGCCCCCTGGTGCATAGCTCAACTAGTGGAACAATCAGCATAAGGCTTGCTTCTAGCGGTAGGGTGAGGGTTCGAATCCTGGTGGGAATCTGCAGCTGAATTTTATTCGGTATGGAGCAATCACTTTGGGGACGGCTCCTTGTGCGCAGAAGTATATAGTCAGATGTGGAAAACCTGGGAGCCAGTTGAAGTATAACCCGCGATCTACCTCCTCCAAAGTTCTAGGATTAAGGGTTTTGGGAGTCTAAGAAATAGTCTGGCTTAAAAAAAAAAAAAAAAAAAAAAAACCGGGAATACCTGGATATATAAAAAAAAATAAAAAAATAAAAAATAAAAAAATTCAGATGTGATTGATCTATCAAATAGTCGAACAACATATAGCCTCATCCTATTTTACTATTTTTATCCTATTTTGCTGATCTGTCTGTACGCCATATTAGTTCCTTGGGCTTCCATATTCAATAAAAATTTTCCCTCAAATCATCACTTTGGGGTTTTTTTTTCCTATTAGTTTGTCAAGAAATTGGATCAAAATTATTTCGCCCCACTGTAAATCAAGATACTCTTGAATCCGTTTCCTCTGTATTTCAGTGATGAATCTCATTTTCACCTTTGATTCGCCTCCCATTACGAGACCCCCTTTCTGATTTCTCAGATTTTAATTAAATTTTGAAAACCCCAATGGCTTCAATCCGACAGGAAGCATCTAAGCAATACTATGCAACCAGCAGTCTTGTAGTAGGGTACGCATTGTGTTCCAGCTTACTCGCTATAATCAACAAGCTCGCCATTACCAGATTTAATTACCCGGGGCTCCTGACTGCTCTCCAGTACTTAACTTCAGCGCTAGGAGTTTGGATTTTGGGGATACTCGGGTTCTTACACCACGATCCATTCACCCTTGAAATTGCGAAGAAATTCTTGCCTGCGGCGTTTGTTTTTTATTTGGCCATATTCACTAACACCAATCTCCTGCGCCACGCCAATGTGGACACTTTCATTGTGTTCAGATCACTGACGCCCCTTTTGGTTGCAATAGCTGATACTGCGTTTAGAAAACAACCGTGTCCTTCTAAGTTGACTTTCTTATCATTGGTGATCATTTTGGGGGGCGCAGTTGGGTATGTAGCTACAGATTCTGCATTTTCATTAACTGCGTATTCATGGGCTTTGGCGTATTTGGTGACCATAACTACAGAGATGGTTTACATCAAACACATGGTGACTAGTCTCGGGTTGAATACTTGGGGTTTTGTGTTGTACAACAATTTGTTGTCTTTGATGATGGCGCCTTTCTTCTGGATTGTAACAGGGGAGTACGTTGATGTGTTTGCAGCTTTGGGCTCCTCCAGTGTGGTGAATTGGTTCGATCCTCTTGCATTTTTTGCAGTGTCATTGTCTTGTGTTTTCGGGCTGCTTATTAGCTTCTTTGGTTTTGCGGCCAGGAAAGCCATCTCGGCTACTGCTTTTACAGTGACCGGTGTGGTAAATAAGTTTTTGACTGTTGCAATCAACGTTATGATTTGGGATAAGCATGCAAGTCCAATTGGTTTGGTGTGTTTGCTTGTTACTATTGCTGGTGGTGTTCTCTATCAGCAGTCTGTTACTGGAGGAGTTGGCAATGCTCCAGCCCAACGGGAGTCTATAGTGTCGAAGCAAATGGACAGTAAGAATAGCAATAAGGGTTATGAAGATGGGAACGAAGAAAACCGCAGTTCTGGTAAAAGTTCTGGCACATGAAATTTTGCTTGTTTTGGCAGCTGCTGAAGAGGCCAAGAATTTAAATTTTCATGCACTCCCAAATAATAACTCTTTCATTCAAATAAAATTTATGTGACGTTCCAAAAATACAATTACTTCAAAGCTTTCATAAGATAATTATCAAGAAAGAGAAATTAGTATACAACTTATCTATTTTCTTGATCTCTGAAGCCTCCTCGAAGAACTTGAAAAAGGCAAGGCATTTCATGTAATTTTGATCATGAAATCAGAGACCTTGCAAACTGTTTCTTGAACTCATCAAACGACCCTAATGCACAAGATAACTCATCTTACGGCTGTTGAAAATGCTGGTCCCTCTAGAATGGGAAAAAAATGATTCACATAGTCGATCCTTTATGAATTGAGAACAAGGCTTATTTTGTTTTTGGTGTTGCTGTAAAGGGTGTGCTGCTATGATTTAGGCTACTTACTCAGAGCTCTCCTCCTAACAAAGCAATTACTCTATCTCTCTCCTTCCTAACTACAAATCAGTTAAAGTCAATTCAAGATTTGAGCATCCAAATTGTACAAGATCACAAATTCATTTCCTCTAAATGCTTAGCTGTAGAAAAGCATGCACGGTTCAAGGAGAATTATCTTATTGTGTCAAGAGTAAATTCGATTCTATTTAAGCATTATGTTCGAAAAACCATAGCCTCAATAATGATCAAGTCATCAAATAAGTTGCTCAATCTTCTTCCACATTCAAAACGTTACTAAAAACTTTGGAAAAAGCATAATCTGTCCTTTTAGGAGAGACCTTGCGAAAAACAATAAGAGAAGACATATCCAGAATTCCAGCTAAGCAACATTGCACCAGACAAATCACAAAATAAAACAAAAGCAGTATCGTTCCCCAAGTATGATTATGCCAAGCAAATACAAAATTCCTTCGAGAAAGGCCATTTCAAAATGAATAATGAGATAATATCTATTGTTTTTGGGAATCTCTCTATATGGAAAACAATTTGAGTGCATAACAAGTTGATGCCAAGTTCTATCATTCATCAACTGTGGACATGCTAAGCCAAAAAAATAATTCATACTTTTCAAACTAATACATGAAAAGCAATGAGTCACCAGACGGAAATAAAATATTTGTAATTTCAAAAAGCATAATGGTTATGTTGATGCCCCTGCTGTATGGAAGAAACTACATAAACTCCATGTATTTTAGCAATTCCATTTTGGTGTTTCCTTGCTTCCAAATTATATATGAGCAGATTATTTCTGAATATGTTGAGCAAATTGTGGGGGCGTGATGAAATGGAGGCGAATTTTATATCCAAATGTGTTTAGAAACAAAAATTTACGCAAACATGCTTTAAGTAGCAGTTTTTTGGAATATAAATCAGTAGGTAAATTGTGCTGAACCGCTCCCAAAAAGAAATCAATTGATTCTCTCTCAATTGGTTGGACTGTAGCGCGATTAATTGCTTTACTGGCAAGATCTCTGGTTCAACAAGTCCAGAATGGCAAAGGTGTGCCAGAAAAGAATTGAAGAAGAATTTGACTACTTCATACATGCTTCACTTGGCTAGGGAGAATATAACTTGGTTGGTACAGCTCCGCTCTTTTGAGATTCACGAGCCTTCATTTTTTTTCATCCTAAAAGAGAGAATAAATTCCTCGGACTCCAAAAGGCAGCTCACAATTAAAGCATACCTATTCCTCTCCTTCAATATAGTGCGCATGTTTGCTCGTGTTAGAAATTATTTTTGTGTTTATAAGTTGTAGGTCTTATAGAATGTGTGAATAATAAGGCCCCGTTTGGAATTGATTTTGGAGTCCAACTTCTCATTCTCAAATAATCAGAAGTTGATTTAGATGTTTGGCAAAATTTGTAAAAGTGATTATAAAATAATCTGACTCACCTGGCAGCAGATTTTGAGAAGTAGCAAAATGGCAGCTTTTCAGATTCTGCTTTTAGCTTTTTCATTTATATATTATTAAAATACTCATTTTTCCTCTAATTAATTAAACTAATTCCTTTAATACCTATTTGAGAAACCGAATCGATGCAAGTTGGATCATTTTACCAAACGCTCAAATGCTGCTTTTGAAACATACAACAATTTTGAAACAAGAGTTTACTAAACACTTATCTGATTTTTTCCACAGCTGATTCTTCTTGCAGCAGAAGGTGATTATCTTAAAAGCACAACAATACCAAACCAAGCCTAAGTGGGCAGTAAGTTGTGGATCTTACGAAATGTGTAGATAAAAGATGAAGTTATAATTTAAGCAATTGCAAACAAGTATAGATAAATTCTAAATAATTCTGTGAGGTTTCAAACTATTTGTATGCTACTGAAACTTTTTTAATACTTTAGTCTGATTCAAAATAAAAACATTGACAACTCTACCTGAATTCAAACAAACAGTTTCAAGTGTAATGCTACGATTCCCAAAGCTCGATAACGCTACTTGAAACATGCATTGGTTTCATTTACAAACACTTGTAATGGAAAGAATAATATATTTGGGTTTCGATCGAGCCTTTATAGAAATTCTTGGAATTTTTTTTTTTAAAATATGATAATATGGAAAACACATTTAGAAACATTATATCAAACATTTATTCAAATTAGGGAAAGGCCAGAACCAAACTAGAGCAAAAACGGAACTAAACGGAAGGGAACGGAAACCTGAAGAGTAGGAAAAGAGTTCAATTCCAAACTTTGAAACATTTGGTCAAACTTTTCAACTTTAACATAACAATCTCAAAAAAGAAAAGTGTGTCAAAAACATCATTCTATTTAAATTTATGTTAAACTGGTTAACATTTTCGATAGCAAGTATTAAATCTGTTGGTACCATCATTGTCCTAACGTCTTCATCGCATCATTCTCATCCACAAACCATCAATTATATGTAGAAATCATTAGGAAGAATGAGTGTAAACATACCCCATATGTACTAACCATGATGCACACGAATTCATTAAACATAATACCATTACTTTGAAACATTCAAGGGCTATCGACAAAGTTCAAGTTGTGAAGAACACGTCATTCATCCCAAGAATCAATTTCTTATCAGTTTGGCCAACATATAAACATTTTTTCAAGAGAGCTTCATTATAAAACATGAGCTAAACATATAACATAGTATTTAATTGAAACCGGGTAAAATAGTTTACAACACGTGTGTTCTTACCTTGATCTTGATTCGATAATAATAGAAAAACCCATTTTCTTGAAGCCAAAACCGGAGTTACTTCAACCAAACAAAAATAGTGCAACAAAACTTAATCTTCTTCCTTCTTGAAAAAGAGAGAAATAAGAGGGACGATTTTCCTTCTGATATAAAAATGGGAGAGAATAATGACTTATTGCACCATAACCTCACCTTTCATTAACTCAATTAAGGGGGTGTGTTCTATTGCGAGATTTTTAACATGATTTATTGGCCTTACGTTGAAAGTTAAAGAGTTCATAACTCTCAAGATGCTAAAATAACAATTCATTTTTTCCAAAAACACCTTCATAGTGACTCGAAAATAGGTTGTTTATGTGATAAACTGTGCAGATGATCATTATGCTAAACAACTCAATTAATTATTAGAGAATTGCAATAAAATATTTTTAAACTGAGCTTAAATCGAACTTATGATTTGAATTTTCATTTCTTATGTGGGCTGAGCCTTCAAAGCTCGTCTATTAACTGACTAAACATACAAACTAGTTTATTTGACAAAAAATAGTTTATTTAACCAAAAATTTTGCTTTAATAGCCTGACATTTTTTACTATTCTTGGTCAAATAAACTAGTTTATAAACTCTACCAAACGGACACTAAGAAACAAACATCTCGGGACATTACATAAAGGCTACAACGGGTCTGCAGCTTTTTCTGACCTTTGAAGGAAGTATCGCGGACTAAATTTTGAGCATTTGATTATTAACTAAAACTTGTTACATATTTTATAAGGAAATTTAGCGGAAATGATCCCTAACCTTTTCATTCAGTGCGGAAATCATCTCTAGCGTTCGTTTTTTAGAACACACATCTCTAACTTATGTGTTTTAGTACGCAATTAGTCCTTATCTATAATACTTCTAAAAGTCTAGAAAATAGAGAAATATTTTTGGACGAATACATCCTCATTAATAGTATTTCTTAAATTGTCCTTCATTTAATATTATAATTAAATTCTTAATTTAATATTTGTAACTATATTTAGTCCATAGAAGTTGAAATGGCTAAATCACCGTTTATTATATTTAATTACTAGATTTTAAAAATATTTCTATCGAATTGTGACAACTAATTTGGTCAGTTACAAGATGAAAATTCATTTATCTACCACCAACAATGTATTCAACTTATTTCAGGCCTAGTTTGAAGTTTAAAATTGCTTCATTTGAAAGTAATTATGTCGTTTGTGAAGTCTATAAAGACTTTATTTGAAAATTTGTGTTTGTGATTATGATTTTTATTACTTTATAAAAGGTTGCGGTGTATTTTTTAATTATTGTATATGCTCGTGTGTGTTTGTATATTATTTATACATTTAATTGACTTGCGACTTCAAATTTTTTAAACGGAGAACTTTGTGAGTTAATTTTAATAATGGTTTCAATCCACTATTGATATGTATCTCATTTATATTATTCTTTTTTATGTTTTGAATTGAATTATTATATATTACTTAAACTAATTTTTATTAACTATTTATCTCCCATGTAAGACAATTAAATCGCTAGAATATTTAGTTTTGGTAATATTACTTTATTTTTTCATTACTATTTGGAATAGTTCATGTGAAGACATCTGGGGCACTGAATTGTGCGAATGAGAGTGTTTAATTTTGCCAATTGCTGATGTAATTGTTTCTTTGTATATATTGATTGATAAATTTATCTACAATTGTTAACTTGAGGTTCTACGAGTATGAATTGCATGTGATATTATTTTAGGTTAAAACATCTTTATAGTTGGAGAGTTATATTAAATTACAAAGATTTGTTATAAGTCATTTGCCATCTCATAAAGCAAGAAAATTTAATGAGTTTGAGTGTTCGATATATTTAAAAACTTGCGTACACTATCTTTGATTCTTTTTGTTTGCATTCTTTAATTGACATTTGATTATATTACAAACCTTAAACAATATAGTTTCAACACTCTTGCTTGCCACATAATTGTAGAAAGTACTTTATTTGTTGTGTTATGCATATAAATTAAAATGAATGTATTGATTACTAGTTAAAATAAATATTAATCATTATTACATAAGAATGTAGTTATTGTGACGGTTGAATATGACAACAAACAATATATTGTACCATATTTTCTAATGTCATATTTTTGTATTTTAATGCAGTATTAAATTGAAATATAATTATTTAAATATTTAAATATAAATATATTTCACAACACCATTATTAAATCACGTGCAACGCACGTATTACATACTAGTTTGATAAAAAAGACCAATGTCCTAAATTTTAATAAGAAAAAATTGTACTTAGGTTCATAACCTTTGCATAAGGTGCAAATGGTCAGGTACTTTTTTTAAAAAAAAAAAATTTAAAAGAAACTTGTTATCTTCCAAATTTGGTAAGGCTTCCACGTGAGTAAAGGAGGACTCAACGAGGGCCTCGTACAATAATGTCTTCTCAAACAAAGCCCATGAAGAGGTTCACAAATTATGATAGGTCTGGGCCCTTTGTCAATAACTCTCGCACCCCGCAGAATCCAATGAGCAACCTGATATTTTTGGACAACTAAAGATATATTCCGAGACAAATCGTATTTGATTATCATACAGAATCTTACAAGGAAATCCAATATTAATCTCCTAATAATTGGCAATGTGATGTGGGAAATCAACACAGATTAGGACTGAAATCTAGAAGATTGCGTTCACACTTAATTATTTCTTATCACATAAGGAATGAGAATCTCATTAGACGTTTAATTGATTGCTTTCCTAAGTCAATTAGAACTCTCTCCCTATAAATACAAGATCTCTCGTCATTCCAAGGTACACATTATTCTCTATCCTAAACTCTGTTCAAATCTCTGCATGCTTATCTCTCTTACACCCAAATATGATCCACATATACTTTGTATTGGTAGTTGACTTGATCATAGAGTACCAATGATGTCCGACCCCTTTTTTCTTTGTGATCTTGATACTTAACGATTGTCCAAATATACAAGTAACATACAGGCTGACAGAAATTTGATTGAAGATCTGTTGACAAGTGGATAGTGCAGATTTCGAGGTCAATAGATTGACACCGTATGTGGGAATGAAAATACACTACACAACCAACAAATTGGTGGCAACATGTGTTTTCTACTAGGAAAGCACGGCAACAAATAAATCTCAAGACGAAATCGAGTCCCATCACATGGATCAGCAGCAGGAATGTAACCCGCCACCGAAGAAGAAGACAACGACAGAGGCGAACAGCTGAACAATACATCCTTGACCTAAAAGAGGAGAACACCCGAATGAGGGCCCTGATTGAAAAATCAACAATCCCAGTCGGGAAACAAGCGTGAGCAGGATTAGTGAAGCCTTTCGAGGTCTGGCTCCATCGAAAGCCATCGATCTTGGGATGATCTGCCAATACTAAATGGACAAAATCCTCGAAGTCAGAACCTAAGGTCCTCGCATGATTACTGACAAGATAAACCCTCACAATTGCGAGAAAACAAGCATGTCGTGTTTGTCAGTGTATTTGACAGGCTAGGGGTCGAATCCTCTGTAGCAATTCCCCAATCACTGAGCAGCCGACGCAGCAAGTACAGTGTGACTCTTCCAAAGAAGAAAAGAGATTTCAAGGCCATGGATGTGAAATCCGATTATGAAAGGTCGGTACAGTCATGCGACCTGGACGATGATGACAAGAAGCTCACATTTTCCAAAGAACTAAAGGCAAGAAAACTCCCCACCGACTTCAAAATGCCTCATATGGAGAAATATAATAGACGGGACGACCCCACATACTACATCAATTTGTACAAGACAAGGCACCAAGGCTACATCCCAGAGGTCAAATGTAGGAACTTTCATACCACCATCGTCTCTGACGGGAAGATGTGGTATAACAAGTTAAAACCCATGAGCATCAGGAGTTGGCTACAGTAAGAATTTATCAACGCCTTTATTGGAAACATAAAAAAGATAGTCGATTTGGCCCAACTCTACGACATTCAGTAGAAAGAGAGAGAATCAATGAAGAACTATTTCAAGAGGTTCAGCAAGATCATCAACAAGATTGAGAATGTGACCGATGACAAGATGCTAGATGCATTGATAGCCGGACTCCACATGCGAACTCCCTTATGTAGAGATGTCTAAAACAGATAACCTAAGATGTACTCTCAGTTGGTAGGATCTGATCTAGCAAGAGATTTGCTCCGAAGAAACCATCAAAAATAGGAAAAAATGAGAATGCTATTGCCGTGAAGGACGGCACTTTCCTGAACTTCCTAACAACTGCTACAGATGATTTAATCAGACCGAACTAACCTCGGGACATCTACTCGGACCACCAATGGCCATACTCCCACCGCCAATTCCTACTTCCAATTTCTACCATATCTACCAAAATCAAAATCATAACATAGAAGATTGCCTCGATGTATGGAAACTAATTAATCGAGATAACCGGTGGCAGGAGAAAAGGCATCGGCTAGCTCGAGCACAAGACAATTGCCACGATGACAGGAGAGATGATATCAACATGGACCTGCCTATGCAAGAAAGACTCGTGAGGGCCCTCCTGTCCGAGAGATCAACACTATCATTGAAGGACACTGTGTCAGGGTTAACACGATGAAATTACGCTAAAGCAGCACGATAGAAGCCAAAGCTGGCAGGTACACGGACACTGACCCAGGGCCCCACCTATTACATTTATAGAGGAAGATAATGTTGGTGTCCATTACCCACACTATTACACCTTGATAATACACAACATTGTCGCTAGATACGGACTAAGCAGAATGTTGGTCGACGATGACAGTGCTATGAATATTCTATTTGGTAGTGCCTTCGACCAGATGAGGTAGACCATGAGTTAACAGCCATCTCAGAACTACTATTCGATTTTACGGGTGATAGCCTCATCCCGTAGGGAAGGATTACTCTTGCTGTAGATTTTGCAGAGCTCCCGTGCCACGTGAAGAAGTTCATGGAATTGTTAGTGGTACACACACGTCCTGCTTATCACAGGGTCTTCAGTTGGCCTGCGCTCAAAGATTTGCAAGCAGTCACCTCTAACTACTATCTAGCGATGAAAATCCCAACACCATATGGGGTCGCTAGGCTTTAAGGTAATCAAACAAAAGCCAGAGCATGTTACATAAATGTGCTCCACAAAACAGCAACCCACGAAGATGCTACTTCCTTGGTCATGACTATACAGACTGAGATCATGGACATCGAACAAGAGAAAGGCGAAGAGGATATAGTCTTTAATGAGGGTCTCGACCCGCGAATCATATGTTCAGATTCGTTAGCTTTGTTGGCAGATGAGTTAGAAATATTCTCAGTAAGTCTATCGGACCCCTCAAGAGTACTACACTGGGACAAATGTTGGAAGAAGAGATGAAAAAAAAACTAAAACAGTTCTTGCCAGAGAACATAGACGTTTTTGCTTGTCAGGCATTCTGACATGGTGGGGATAAGCCTATCCATAGCTTTCCATGCCATGAAAGTGGATCTGAGGATGCATCCTAATATACAGAAGAGAATACACTAAGCACCGAGAGGTATGGCGTCCTAAATGAGGAAGTGGATAAGTTGCTGGCCAACAAATTCATCAGCAAAACAGTTTACCGACAATGGATATCCAACCCCATTTTGGTAAATAAGAACAATCACAAGTAGATGGTGTGCATAGACTTTTCTGATTTGAACTAGGCATGCCCCAAAGACAGCTTTCTCTTACCTCGCATCGACCAATTGGTCCATGCCACCGTCGTCGAACATAAGCTACTTAGTTTCATGGACGCGTACTTTGGTTACAATTAGACCATATGTTCACTGGGGACGAGGAGCACACTTCGTTCATAATGGACCGATGTTTATATTGTTACAAGATGATACCCTTCAGCTTGAAGAACGTCGGATCTACTTATCAAAGGTAAGTAAGACCGTATGTTTGCGGAACATATTGGAAGCAAGATAGATGTCTACATTGATGGCATGCTTGTAAAAAGCATGGACGCTAAATACTACATTACGCACTTAAAGGAGATGTTCAAAATTCTTCTCAAATACCAGATAAAGCTCAACCGATTGAAATGCACTTTTGGAGTCGTGTATAAGAAGTTTTTGGGCTATATGGTGAATCAGTGATAGATTGAAGCTAATCCTGAGAAAATCAAAGCACTCATCGACATGCGCTTCCATCCTCGCCTAAAGAGGTCCAGAGCCTTAAAGGAAGGTTAGCGGCTTTAAACCAATTTATATTGAAGGCAACTGATCGTGCCAACCATTATTCCAAACTATCAATGGGGAGAAAAAGTTTAATTGGATAGAAAAATGCGAGTGTGCATTCTTGGAGCTTAAGGACCTCCTCAGTAGAGCCCTGTTATTATCTAAATCGAAGTTCGAAGATAGATTGTTGGTCTACCTAGCAGTATCGAAAAAAGCAGTAAGCTTAGTACTAATTTGTGAAGAAGGCTCGACACAGCTCCCGGTCTACTATGTGAGTAAGGCCCTACAAGACGCATATATGAGATACCTAGACATGGAGAAGCTCGTCTTATCCTTGATAGTTGCATCAAGGAAACTTTGTCTATACTTCTAGGTGCACATCATTGATGTCCTAATGAACCTCATACTAAGATAGATTCTCCAAAGCCAAACACTTCTGGGAGGTTGATGTAATGGTCTGTAGAGCTCAGCCAGTTCGAGATCTCTTACAAGCCTAGGCCATCGATAAAGGACTAGGCACTAGCAGATTTTATAGTCGAATTTGCCCACATCCCAGAAGGATTGCTCGAAGTCAAGCCCAATGAGGTATTAATATGGAAATTATATGTTCACGAATCCTCAGGCAATGTCGGAGCTGGAGCTGGAGTTCGACTAATCAGCCCCAACGGTCATAATATCAATTGAACACTTCTCCTAGAGTTCAAAGTATCAAATAATGCAGTTGAGTATGAGGCACTCATTGTAGGCTTGAGGCTAGCTAGGCCAGGGCATCGGATGGGTCGGTCTAGACATTTCAATACCTAGAACCACTTGTTACAGTTCATGTATTTCGTAAATGGAACCGTTCAGGTATACGTATCAGTTCCAATTCGGGTTCGGTTCTACCTATAACATTTTCTTTTAAAATTGTGAGTTGACAGCTTTTTTGAAAAAAAAAATTAAAAATTGCAAACATATTAACATTAAAATACGTTAGTTATTAAAATAATTTCTAAAAGATATAAATATTAACTGAAAGAATAGACACCAAAATTGCAAACTCATAAATTAGAGTTAGAAAAAAGAAAATTATCGCTCAAAATTTAGGATTCGTTTCGGTTACAGAGGAGTTTCGCATTCGCCATATCACTGTGTGTTGAATGAGATAGAGATGAGCGAAAGTGCAAAATAGATGACATTATTTTTATTGAGTATCTGAACAAATAGCAATTGAGATTTGGGTAATTGGAATTGAGTCAATTGAGTTTGGGTTTAAGAGTTGTGAATTTTGTACTTTCGGTTGGATTCTTGTCTTTGATACCGTGGTGTTGGGTTGTGAGTCATTGGGTTATGGTGAATAAATTGTAAAAAATAAAAAACAACAAATTCAGTTCCAATCGGGTACTCATGGTTCTAGTTCAAGAACCAATAATCGATTTGGACCTGGTCTATTTTCAGTTCTGGTTCGTAATTTTATTTTTTCAGAATCGGATCGAAACCTCCGATTTCAGTTTCAGTTTTGGTTTGGTTCTGGTTCAAGAGATTCGATTCTGATTAAAATGCCCACTCCTAAGGCTAGCACACGAGATGAAGGCCAGAAGTTAATCTTTTAGTTAGTCAAGTTAATGAGAATTTCACGGCTCATGGACAAACGACGGTGGCCTATTTCAAAGGTCAAGGAATTTCTACTACACTTCAAAAAGTTTAAGTTACTCCAAATCTCCAGGATCGAGAATAGTTATCCGAATGCTCTCTCCAAGTTGGCAAGCTACAACGATTCAAACTTGATAAAGGCCATAGCAGTCGAACGGCTCAGTCGACCCACAATTGAGGATGTCCTGAAGTAAACCTCAATATCGATTAGCGAGCCTCCGGACTAGATGAGAGAAATCATCGCATACCTAATTGATCAGGTGATGCCAGATAGATGGATGAAGCTCGAAAGATTCGTAGAAAGGTCGCAAAGTTTGTTCTATAAGATGGAATTAGTGAGGATTTAGTTTGCCACTTCTATGATGTGTTACCAAGGACGAAGCTGACTATATTATGCATAAACTCTACGAAGAAGTTTGCGGCAATCATGCTTGATGGATGGTTGTACAGAATGCATTGAAGCAAGGATACTATTGGCCAATGATGAAGGACTTCCATGGCTTTGTGAATAAATGTGACAAGTGCCAAAGATTCGCCATTGTTCCGAAGCTCCTAGCTCAAGATATCACCATAGTTACAAGCCCATTGCCTTTCGCCAAATAGGGGATCGACTTCATCTGTCCAATTCCAATGGGCAATGGTGGAGTCAAATTCATGACAGTGGTCGTAGACTACTTCACCAAGCGGTAAGAGCGGAGCCTTTGGCCAAGATTACGGAGGCAAACGTATAGAAGTTCATGTGAAAGAATATAATATGTTGCTTTGGCATCCCGAACTCTATGATCTCAGAAAATGGAACCCAGTTTGCAGGAAAGAAGTTTAACTCTAACTGCGAGAAGCTTGGAGTTAGAAGAGATTTCTCCACCCCCTATTATCCACAATCCAACGGCCAGGTGGAGGCCGTCAACAAGATTATCAAGCACACTCTAAAGAGAAAGCTGGAATCCACCAAAAAATGATGGGTAGATGAGCTTTTAGAGGTGTCATCTGGTCATATCTGACTACTTTATGAACAACGATCGGTGAAACCCCGTTCGCCATAGCTTATAGGACCCAAGAAATTATCTTCGTTGAAGTAGGGATACCTTCTCCAAGGTCCCTACATTTCGACAAAGTAGTCAATGGGGATTTCCTTAGGACAAGCCTCGACTTGTAGGAAGAAAGGCATACGAGTTCTCAGCTTCGTCTAGCTGTTCATCAGGAGAATATGGCTAGATACTACAACTCTAAAGTCAGGAACATGAGCTTCCAATTCAATGATTGGGTCCTAAAGAGAAAACCTCACTAGTAGAGAAATCGAAGCTGGAACCCTTGGGCCCACTTGGGAAGGACCATATAAAGTTATCGAGGTAATTCGGCCAGGACTTACAGGTTAGAAGATGCCAAACGGAAAGGAAACGAAGCACTCATGGAACACGACTCACCTTCGTCCGTACTATTAGAAGTTTTTATTAATAAGCACCAAGATGAAAAAATGAGTGACAATTTGTTTTCATTCATTTTTAGAAATTTAAGGATGATTGTGTTCAAAGTTCAGTTGGTTTCAACTCAAATTCTTTCATCATTATTAATAAACTTCATTAAAAAGCAGCGATGGAGTATAGTTCACAGCCAACTTTTCAACTCACTGGGTAAACTACTTAACACGTGAAATCATAAGTTAGACAAACAAGGCAGCGATGGAGTGTGGATCGCGACCAACTTTTCAACTCGCTGGGTAAACAACTTAATGCGTGAAATCACAAGTTATACAAACAAAACAGCAAAGAACTATGGTTCACGTCTATTTCCTTAACTCGCCGGGTAAACAATTCGATGCATTCAATTTGAGATCCAATTATGAAGCAGTGAGGGACTTTGGCTCGCAGCCACCCACTAACTGGCTGAATAAAATACTCAACGCTTCCCATTTGAGATTCGATGACGATGCTGTGAGGGGTTGTGAGTCAATTAGAAGGTTTAAAATACTTAGCGAATTCGAAGCCAATATGCTTAGTAGATTTGGTAGATGGATTCAATGCATCAAGGTATCCAAATTTAAATTCAAAGACAATACAACAAAAAGTTATGGTTCATTTACGGGGTTTGAAAATCTTAGTACATTTAGTTGAGGATTAAACTACATGGCACGCTCAACTGAAGTTCAAATTATGCAGTTATGAGAAAATTACAAAGCAAAAGGATACTTTTCATTTATAAAATACGAATTACAAGGAAAATAAAAGTACAAAATTCCAAGACCTAATGCCTCGCCGCCTCTTTATGGTCAGCACAATGGTGGTCTTCTACCGAAGGAGGAGAGCGGGGCTTCGACTTGAAGAAGAGCTTCAGCAGCAGTTGAAGCCTTGCCTGAGTTTGACAACAGAAAAGAGAGATCCCACTCTGGATGAATGGCCACGATGCTCTTTATGAACTCGTAGTCCCCAACTTCCATGAAGTGCGTAGCAAGGCGTGAGTACTCCTGCGTGCTTGGAAATGTTTTCTTATAAAGCCTCACGGCCTTCACCTCAGCCACTGCCACCAAGGCTCTAACAGTTTCCAGCTCTTCATTAGCCTTCTCCAGCCTCTCCATCGCATTGGCCAACTGTTCGTCCTTCTTAAAGACCATGGCGTCGAAGTCTCGGTTAACCAAAGCGATGGTTTCCTCTGCTGTAGCTACTCGTTCCTCAGCCTGCCTCTGGGTATCCATCTTCAGACTCTGGGCTACCAACACCCCGTCCTCCGCCTGCTTTGCATCCTCAACATTGGCATCGAGTTTCATCTTCAGAACAGCCTCAGCTGAAGCCAATGCCTCTACCTTAGATAGTAAGGCTTTATTTTCATAACCCAACTTAGTATTAGTTGAGCCCATCGCTTGTAGGTCATCAACGAGCTTATTGGCCTTCGTCTCAGCCTAATCCAACTTCCCCTCAAAGCCAAGAGAGTGTTGTACACCTTGCTATTTAAGACAAAGCCACGAGCCGTATTCATCATGGCCATTGTCACCATCTCTTCTAGCGAGGCCTTTTTCATAGCCTTCTCCCAGAGAGGAGACCAAAACTTGTTAATTGTGGCCACGGCCATCATCGAGGCCGAAGGCAGCATCTCCATCACAGTGGAGTCAAGCTCGTCTTGACGAGAACCCGTTAATATAATCTGTACCCTCAATATCTGGGCAGTTGTTGTGTCGGGCACGCCGAGCATCCCTCATCAGCCCATCATTTGAAAAAGAGAGCGCTCCCTCTTTCTCCTCTAGCGTTTGGCTTCCTCGGTGGCCACCCATTTTCCTTTGTCCTTTGAATAGTCCTTCAGGACGGATGAAAAGGCAGAATCCCAACTGGAGGTTCGGAGCACATCGAGAGTAGCATCAGATGTGTCAGAAAAGGGCTCCTAATACTTTAAATTATTATGAGCTCGCAATGCGTGAACGCCCAACTTACAAAATATATGTTTAGCAGTGTTGAAATTATTTTTTAATTGTTTATAAGTTATAGATTCTACAAAATATGTTGATAAAAAATATATTTGACCAATTTGACCAACTTAAATTATAATTTATAGCATGTTTGACAGTGCTAAAATTATTTAAGTGCTTATAATTTGTAGGTCTTTAGAATAAGTGGATAATAATTTATGGATCTTATAAAATGTGTGGATAAAAATATATTTGATTAGTTTGACTAACTACTACGTTAACGATAATATGGCCTCTCTCTCTCTCTCTCTCTCTCTCTCGGGCACGTGCACTAGCCAGCATTCTAGCTATCAGGTTGTTTACTATAGAGCTAGGCGCTGTGCTGGAGTTGCCCGTGAACGAAGAAAGTATATAATAAACATGGGCTTAAGCTTAGCCAAACAAGCAATAAATACCTATTTGGTTTGTGGAAAAAACTATTTATCTGAATAATAGCTATCCGGATAATATATTTATCATGATGACGATTATCATATGAAGTGGATGACCAAAAAGAGTTTTGTTCTATATTACATATTCAATATTATAAAAAGTTTGTTCGTCTTCAATTTTTATCCAGATAAATAATTTTGTCTTCTTCTTTTAAATATAAATTTTATCTTTATTTTGTTGATTAAATTTTTATTTGAATAAAAATATATTCAAATACCAATTCCGCTCAAACAAATTAAAACAAATTTTATTTATCATTTTTAACCATGGATCATGTACCAAATTGGTAATAACTTAAGGGGTTGTATTTAATCTAAATTTTTAAAGACTTTGATTGACATTTTTCAAGTTACTAATTTTGATATATTTCATTAACTTTTATTGACTTTTCTAGATTTTAATAAACTCCTACAGACTTTTATGGATTTTTATAGATTTTATTTTGAAAGATTTTTCTAGACTTTCACATACTTTTATGGACTTCTATAGACTTTATTTTTTCAGTTAAAAATTTTAAATATAAAAATTTAATATCCTACAGTTAAAAAAATTGTCGCAAGAGAAATTTTTAATAATAATTTATTTAATTATATTAATAATAATAAATTCATAAAAATTAATGATTTATTTAATTGCTGCAAGTAAATTACGTCAAAAATTAATGATATAATTCACTCTATTTTTTTTTTTTGGGTAAAACTATAAACTTTCAAATAACCTGTGGATAAATTAAAAAAAATTATGGCATGCGATTCATTTTAAAATATTCCAGCAAAAATTTTATCCAATTCATTATCTCCCTTATTACATTTAATAATCTATAAGTAACACGTCATGAGTCACCACAATTGTATAAATAAATAACCAAAGTATCAATTTAGACGAAGAAAAAAAATACACAACCATGCTCATCAAGATAAATAGAAAAAACAAGAATTAAAAAAAAAATACAGTAATAAAAAAGAGTTTTTAACTTGATGAAATTTATTAATAAAATGCAATCAACAATTATATAAATTTAATTATAAAGTTATCTTATCTTTAATGAAAAATAGAAAAACGATAAATAAAAAAAAGATAGAGAGAAAAAATGGTTATGGAAATATTGAAGAAAAAAAATCACATTTTTCATAAAAGAAAAAAGAAGAAATGGGAAAGTAGTTAGGAGAATATTGAAAAAAAAATTAAATTGAATAGAGATAAAAATGTTAAAAGAAAAAATAAGAAAAAAAAAAGTTAGGATATTATATTGAAAAGGAAATAAAAATTACATTTGAGAAAAAAAAGTATATTAATCTTAACTCTATAGTTTGTTAAAGGAAAAAGAAAAGAGAAATACTGCATATAAAAAAAAATAAAGGAATGAAAGATGTTTTTTTTTGTAAAGTGTTTCAAAGTCTTAGAGTGAATGTGAGAGAAATTGTAACATCTTTTATTTATACTTTGTACTTTAAAATTAGTACGTATTAAATTTTATATAAAGTCATTAAAAATCATCGATATTTTGAATACCTTGAATTTTGGATTTTAAAAAATCCAAATTAATCATCACGTGACTTTATAAATTTTTTTTTAAAAGTTCTTAAAAATCTAAATTAATTACTCCAAAACTTTTATAGTGATTAAAAAATCTGAATTAAATTCCACTAAACTTTTAAACTCCATAAACCCCTGTCAGCTTAGTCAAATTAACCATTTTATTTCCCATCATCTTCCAGTTCAAATTCAAGTCCCAATCCAGTAAATATCTGAAACTCCACGCCCCAATTTGCACAAACCCCAATTCCCCCTCAGAAATCCAGTATAAATGCTCCTATTTCCACTTCTACACCCTCAATACTCCGCTCCCTTTCAAATTGAATTCCTCCTCCGCCATTCTTTCCCAAATACATTTCCATTTCTACATATATACGATGTCTTTGAGGCCGAACTCGAAGGTGGAGGTCCGCCGCAACCGGTACAAGGTTGCGGTGGACGCGGAGGAGGGACGGCGGCGGAGGGAGGACAACATGGTTGAGATTAGGAAGAATCGAAGAGAGGAAAGCCTCCAGAAGAAGCGTCGTGAAGGCCTTCAAGCCAATCAGCAATTCACAGTTCCCGTCGAAGCCACCACCGGCATCGAGAGAAAGGTATATCGAAAGTTTAATTAATTAATATAAGTCTTTTGTTGATATATGTTTTATGTATTTAGTTGATTTGCGTTTCGTTTATGAGGTTTGATAGTAGTTTTGATGTTGCATGATTGAAATTAAATGTTTTTCGTTCTTCTTTGGATGCTAGGGTTTGGAGTGTTGAATAGATCATATGGATATGTAATTCTTTGTTTTTATTTTTTGATTTGTTCAATATTGTGCTTGTGCTATGCCTGTAATTCAGCTCCTTTAATATAATTATGGCAATTACTAGGTGAGACTGATATTGTTGAGCATCTCTCCTGCTTTTTGGTCTACATTTTTTATGTTGATGCATTTGAATCAGTTGAGTAGTTTTTCTTAACATTTGAAGGGAGATGTTCGTCAATTATTTTTTCTTAAACTCCTGAGTTAAGGTTGTTTTGATATTTATGAAATTGTCATGATTGTAGTTGCAATTAGAACATCTACCGACAATGGTTGCTGGTGTTTGGACAGATGACGCCAGTAGACAGCTTGAGGCGACTACCCAATTCCGAAAATTGCTGTCCATAGGTTATTATTGGGTCCATAAAACTTGTTACTTGAGTTATTCCTTTCCTTACTTTCGGTTATGGGAATTAGTTAGTTTTTTGCTATAATGGTTTTCCCCAGAACGGAGTCCTCCAATTCAGGAGGTAATTCAAGCAGGTGTTGTTCCTCGCTTTGTTGAATTTCTCATGAGGGAAGATTTCCCACAGCTTCAGGTCTAACGACATTACCTTATTTAACTTTGAAGTATTTTGTTTGCAGATTAGATTCTATACTGAAACATTTTTATCTGTTACTACTACAGTTTGAGGCAGCATGGGCTCTCACAAATATTGCTTCTGGGACATCTGAGCATACAAAGGTGGTAATTGATCATGGGGCTGTTCCTACTTTTGTGAAACTTCTTGGTTCTCCAAGTGATGACGTCCGGGAACAGGTGTGATAATGGAAGAAATGGTTGTGACCTTTCTAGTTGCTTAGTTCTGTTCTTCTGTCATTTTGTTTGGATCAGTTTTTGTAATTTGGTCTGTTGCAATGCACTTTTTGGAATCTTACACAGTAACTAGATAGTCTCTTCCTTTTTGTGTTGCAGGCTGTATGGGCCTTAGGAAATGTAGCTGGTGATTCCCCCAAATGCCGAGATCTTGTGCTTGGCCATGGAGCTTTGGCTCCTTTATTGGCTCAGCTGAATGAACATGCCAAGTTATCTATGCTCAGAAATGCTACCTGGACGCTATCAAATTTTTGCAGAGGCAAGCCACAGCCTGCTTTTGAACAGGTGTCTCTTATGGCCTACTATCTTTACTTGTATGTACATGAGAAATCTGCATATTTTTACATTCTTATTACATTTTGGAGAGATGATAGTTTCAGAATTGTACAAAATTTATTTGGTAGAGTAATGCTCATGCTTCTGCTAGAGGTTTTTATACGCTTTAATTTTCTTTTTTGGCTTCATCATCAAAGAATGGTATGATCAGACGCTTTTAAATGAGGTTCAGGTTTAGCTTCTACTTTATGTTCACTTACACAACAGGGATCAACTTATTTGTTATCATATAAGCACATGTTTGGAGTTGCTTAAATTATAATTTCAGCTGGTTAAATATACTTTTTATCCAAATATTTCGTAGGACCCACAACTTACAATCTACTTTTTATCTGCACATTCACCACCAACTTGTAATTTCAGCACTTAAAAAATAATTTCAACACTACCAAACATAAGCTAATTTTCATTGGCATTAGCTCGAGTTATCTGGGTTTATGACATGGATATATAACTAAATTGAATAATATTTTTGTCTTACATACAAAGAAAATATTGGTTATGAGCCTTAATAAAGACATTTGCCATGACCTTATGGTGTTATTTTAACAGACAAGGCCTGCACTTCCAGTTCTTCAGCAACTTGTACACTCAAGTGATGAAGAAGTTTTGACTGATGCATGCTGGGCTTTGTCATATCTTTCGGATGGCACAAATGATAAAATTCAAGCTGTGATTGATTCTGGAGTATGTCCGCGCTTGGTTGAGTTATTGCTGTGAGTAATTTTATTTTATATTTAATGACCTAGATCAATTTTGCTTTGATATGCATCTGATAAGGAGACAATGTGATATTTCAGTCATCCCTCTCCTTCTGTTCTTATCCCTGCACTTCGGACAGTTGGAAACATAGTCACTGGAGATGATATACAAACTCAGGTACAATTTAGAGGTGTTGGTCGTTTCACTGTTCTCACGAATATATTTCTGTTTCAAAATATGCTGTATCTGTCTTATAGTAAAGAACACTGTAAACTTAATATCAAAGGAACGAAAAACCTAGCAAGAGTCCAATAAAAAAAGGAAAAAGAAAAAAAAGATAGCGAGAGAAAGACTCATTATGCTGCATTTACCAGGCATTAATTTATAAGTGCATTAAGAACAGAGGAAGATCCAATGAATCCCATTCCACTGGAGGTGCCGGGTACGGGTGCAGGAAGAAGATTCACACCCATTTCCTATGTTGATCTTTTATTTCTTTTGGGTTTCTTGTTCAAAAATTAAGTTGCCTGGTGACAATGAAGCAGGGACACCATCACACATTGGACGTGTCAGTTCACACAACTTTTTCTTTTTTGAATGTGTCCTGATTGTCAGGTGGTGTGTCTCTTTTGCTTTTTAATTCTGATATGCCGGCTACACGACACCACATGTCCCGGACATCGCAACCCCATTTTGCAATATTCAAACAATTTATAGGGAAAACATAGAGTTAGAGCAAAAACAAGTCAAATCTAAATGCATTATGGCTATTAGGCACAGACTATAACAATATGAAAATAGGGCAGACTCACATGAATCTTCCACAACCGAGGAGGCACCGAGAGAAATCTGATAATTTGGAAATTTAATCGTGAATCTCTAGCTCATTTCTCTCCTGATAATGTTCCGGGGTTAATTGACATAAGCTGAGAAGTGGGGGAGATAGGAGAGAGATCTGGAGACGAGTGAAATGGGAGAGAGGGAGATCCGAAGATTCTGAAGAGAATAAATGAGAATGGAAAGTTTCTGATGTAAAGTGCCATTTTTAATTGCTTTTATTGGGCCAAGGTATTGATAAATAACTCGGCCCTATTCTTGTTTCATACACAGGCCATCAAAATCCATGCCCCATTTCCATCCAATTAAATTTTCTATTGAAAAAAGTTAGCTTTAGATAATTTTAATTTATGTGTTTTTGTCCTACTTTTTTGAAAAATGGTGTAGGCGTGTCTGTGTCATGTCTGACGTTTTACATATTGCTGTGGAAATTAGTGTAGTTTCTGGAAAGGTGTAAGTTGGCTTTTGAGACTGGAAGGATTTCAGATTTGGTAACTAAATTCCTAAAATGTTCAAAATATCCAAGGCAATAAACCAAGTTAGGTGGTGCACCACTAGATTGATGGCAATGGGAGATGATAAGTTGCTGGACAAGAAGAATTTCAAATATAAATTGATTAAACATTTAGAATGTGAAATGTGAGAAATTTGATTAAGATTGGTTAGAACACATTCAATAAGAGCATTAGATGCCCAACTGAGATCATAGTATCGTATAACTCCAGGTGACCTCACGAGGACCCTATCAACAAAAGATCCTGACTACAATCTGGATTTAGTTTGTTAATTGGGTTAATCCAAATATCAGGATTGAGATTTTAACAAAGAATGTAGGTGGTGTTGCACACCACCTACATGTTTTATTTGAATTGTCGATCTTTTCAGGTATCCATATTTCTGAACTTATATATGATAAGCTACTGATGCAGCAATACTTGGGTCTTTTCATGGGAACGTGCGAGTTATATTATTCCTCAAAGTATTTGTGCATTTTAAGAAGATTAAGACGTAATAAGCTCACAACTGATCAAAATATTAACGCTGGCACCAAGTGGTGTGAAATGTGTTTCTCGGTATCATTAATCAGATTTTATCTAGCATTAACATCTCGCAACAGTAATCCACTACTAGGACTGCTGTTATATGTTAGTTCTTTGTCCATTCTATGTGGATTTTGCAATTAGTTGAATGTTTATTGGCTACTTTTATGGTTATATTGGGTGTAATGATGTACTTCACCCGTTCACCATTGTAATTCAGTGACGCAGCTTATTTCCAGGTACCACTACCACTAGTCCTAGTATTAATAAGAGCCATTATTTTGAAATCCTCCTGGTTAGTGCGGTCAGAAATTTTTTCTGTTGAATTGTAGTCCATATGCACACAATTACCAAAATTTGATCCCCTTAGGGTCCCGCTTTCTACTGGAGTTTTGGCTTTCCGGATCCGTCTTCTGAGCTTTCAATTAATCCTCGTAGATTATTGTTAGTAGTGATAGTATCAGTTGGTTGTAAATTTTGTTATGACTGAGCAGGCTGGTATTTTTCCAGTTTATCATCAACTACAATGCACTGCCGTGTCTTCTGAACCTGTTGACTGGTAACCACAAGAAGAGCATTAAGAAGGAAGGATGCTGGACTATTTCAAATATCACAGCTGGAAACAGGGAGCAAATTCAGGTAATTTTTTGTTCTATTACTAGGAGTTCTTATGTGAGAGGTATATCAACTATAATTTTCTCTAGTGCCCACGAGATAAGTTTTTGGACTCGGTACCCAATAAATGTCAGTTATGGATTGCATGATTTTTGCCACTCCTGCAGGCGGTGATTGAGGCCAACATTATTGGCCCTCTAGTTCATTTGCTTCAAAATGCAGAATTCGAAGTAAAGAAAGAGGCTGCTTGGGCAATATCTAATGCCACATCTGGTGGTACTCATGAACAAATCAAGTATGTAATTGATAAGTGTGCCTATTTTTTATACTAATATTCCAAGATGTAAGTATTTACTTGGTCAGAGTGGCATCTGTTATCTTCTGTAAACAGGTACCTTGTTAGTCAACAATGTATTAAGCCTCTATGCGATCTACTCGTCTGCCCTGACCCAAGAATTGTCACAGTGTGTTTAGAAGGGCTTGAAAACATTTTGAAGGTTGGGGAAGCTGAGAAGAACTTGGGACGGAGTGGAGATATCAATCTCTATGCTCAAATGATTGATGACGCCGAAGGGTTGGAAAAAATCGAGAACTTGCAGAGTCACGACAACAATGAGATTTATGAGAAGGCTGTAAAGATTCTCGAGACATATTGGATGGAGGAAGATGACGAACCGGCACCACCAGGGGATGCATCCCAACAGGGTTTTCAGTTTGGAGGGGGAGATGTCTCTGTGCCTTCAGGTGGATTCAGCTTCAACTGAAGGATTGTATGCATCTCTACCTACAAAGTCAGAAATAGAAGGGGCGTTAAAGTCGTGTAAGTGGAGTGTCTATTTGAAATGATTTCTTCGCTATATGTTTGGTTATTAATTCTATTAACTTGTATTATTATAACATTTCCCCTTTCAAGCTATGGCTAGGTGATTTTTTGGCCTTCCAAAAAATTTGTTTGCACATTTTGTCCTCATATGAAGTTGAGATTGCCTTTGCCTTGGTTTTATGAATGCATTTTTCATCTAATTTGGTAGTTCTTGCGAGTTTTTATCATTTTTCATTTTCAGTGATTCGGTTCTTCAAACTGTTTGCAATTGGATGTTGGAAAATTCTCTTGGTGCATGTTTGTACATGGTACTTGGTACGACATTATAATAAACAAGATTTTAGTTTATTTTTTTCCCCTTTAAAACTGGTGAGTACTATTGAAGTCTTCCTGCCTCATACATAACATTATTGTTATGAATGCGATAAGGGAAAGTTGAGTTAAGGAAAGATAATGTGCATTTATAATAGCACTCAAAATTCTACATCAATTATGGTGCAAGTGTCAGTTAGCCATTGCAATGAGAACATAGTCATATTATTACATTAGACCCAAACACTGAACATGTTGAATGACACTAAGGGCTTTGTGTTGGCCGTTGATTTCACAGAGCCTGTTTTTACAAGATGTTTGATATGCCATGTTTTAATATTCAACATACGAATTTTAGTACTAGCATTCTTCATGCTTTATCGCAGAACTTGTTAAATGAAAAAGGGGTTACTTCTCAAAATGCTCACTTCAACCAACCAGAATTGGGCTGGACCGACCTGTTTGGTCTGGTTTTGAAAACTGGCCGGTTCTGGTCCAATTCTCAGTTTTTTAAGGTTAAGAACCCGTTAACCCAAATCTTGAATGGACACGGTCTTTTAAAAATAAAAATGCACAACCACATTGAATCAAAGCTTGGTTGTATATGCTAAAAGCCTGCAACAAAGCATCAATCCAATCCCCTTTATCGACCCAATTCGATAAACACTAGTAGCAGCAACCGCATAAACACACTGCCGTTGCCAGTTGCCACCACTACCTAAGTGAACATCTCTCCATTTCCTTCTTCAAGGTTATAACAGATAAAACAAATGAACCAATTATTTTAATTTTCTTCGCACTCTTAGTTTAAGATTTATTTATTTTATTCAGATACCAATACCATTTTCGAGTTAAGGAACAGATATATTATTTGTGTGTATTTTTTACTCTCTATTTTTTCCCCCATTTCACAGTTCATCTTTGAGCCAAAATTTATATGGGGAAATCTAGGGGTGGCAAAAAAGTTCGTCGGCTCGGCCAATAAAAACTCGGCCCATATTAGGCTTAGGCTCGTTTAGGAACGAGCACGAGTAATGGTCGAGCCCAAAAAAAGAAAAGAGGGCTGAGTTCGTTCGACTCGGCCAAAAAACGAGTCGGCTCATGGGTTTGTGCAACAGTCACATTATCGTGACCGTTGGATCATGTGACTGTTGCACGAACCCATGAGCCGACTCGTTTTTTGGCCGAGTCGAACGGACTCAGCCCTCTTTTCTTTTTTTGGGCTCGACCATTACTCGTGCTCGTTCCTAAACGAGCCTAAGCCTAATATGGGCCGAGTTTTTATTGGCCGAGCCGACGAACTTTTTTGCCACCCCTAGATTTCTCCATATAAATTTTGGCTCAAAGATGAACTCAACATCCAACGGTCACGATAATGTGACCTTTGTTGGCCAGCTTTTATTTATTCATTTTTTTAAAATTTCATTATTTTTTTTTTATAATTACTCTTATTTTAAACTTATTTTTTTTACACTTCAATATCTCATTTTATTATATACTCAATCCATTAACAATTCTAAAATTTCATTCTCTCAATATTAGTATTATAATTAGTATATAATATCTCATTATCTAGATATTACTTTATAATTTTAAGTTTTAATTTTCTACATTTACTAATTCTCTACATTTCTATTTTCTAGTTTCTACTACATCTTCATAGAGGTGTTAAGACGGGCGGGCCGGCCGAACCCGCATCGGTCCACCTGTCTCGACCCGTAACTGTGGGCCGGCTCGTGAACCGGGCGAGATGTACACGACCTGGGCGGTTCGGCTTGTAAACACTGGACTATTTTGATTTTTTTATAAATGGCAGAGAGCTGTTTAAAGTAAAAGATGTGACAGATGCTTGATGTTTTAGTCTTTAAATATATATAAAAATAGAAATTGAATAAAAAAATTAAAAAATGTGAATTTATCATTGTTATTTATTTTTATTTAGTAATTTAACACATTTGTTGCTATATATGTAAACAATTTTTTTTTTTGTAATTACAAAAGGTAACCAATTTTTTTAGTAATTTAAAAAAAATTAATTTTTTATTCATACGGGCCAAACCGGGTTGAACCACGGCCCACATGGGCTCGACCTGTATGGGTCGATGGGTGGGCTGGGCTTGTGTTTAATTTTTGTGGGCTAGGTAACCCAGTCCACAACCCGTCATGGTGCAGGCTTTTTCTAATGCAGGCCGTCACTGGGCTTCATCGGAGGCGCGTCGTCTTGGCCCGCCTGACTCGGATTGACACCTTTACATCTTCATCTTCGCCTATTCTCTTTATTATATTATTCCAAATGGCCTACAATTGAAGTGATGATCATTTCAGTGGTCTTAATGACATTTCAATTCCAAACGATATTATTGATTAGTTTGGTGGTAGCACCGATCCAATTGATTGGGAAGACGTTCAAGAAGATGCCGATACACAAACAACCATCGGTTCTAGCACTAAACGAAAAGTCACCAAACAAAAGGCTAAGTGCTGGCAGCATTTTGAGTTGGTGCGGACTAGTAAACTAGTGGACGTAGTCCCTGAGTACAAAGTACAGTGTAAATACTGTCAAGAGAAGTTAGTCTGACAAAAGGGGATATGCACAACCCATTTAAACAGACATTTCAAAAAGTGTCAATTCAAACATGGAGGTTTGGAAACAAATCAGGTACAATTCCAATTTGGATATCTGGGAGCCGGGTCCAGTACTTCCAATCTCAACAATTATATATATTCACAAGATATCATGCGTCGCGAAAAACTGCCGGAATTGTTGGCAAATGTCGAGTTTTCACTGAGCTTGGTGGAAAATTCTCATTTCAAGAATTTCATCCAAAATTATCTCCAACCAAGATACGTTAATATTTCTAGAAATACTCTTCGTAAAGACATTATTGTTAAATATAATAAAAAGAAAGAAACTATTGTAAATGATATTAATAATTATAACGGTGTTTTATTTTTTACGTTAGACTTATAGACAAGTAATAACTAAAAAGGATACATGATTGCAACTGCACACTACATTGATAATAATTGAATAATGCATAAAAAAATAATAGCATTTAGACAAATAGACTATCCTCATAAAGGAATTAATATTTTTCATGTTTTATTGAGTGTGTTACGTGAATTTAAATGTGATTCTAAGGCTCGTAGTTTTACATTTGATAATGCAGCCCCAAAAATATAATAATTGAGAAATTAATTCAATATTGTAGTCCAGAATTTGATTATTTCATATTCGTTCTGTATGTCATGTTTAATTTTGCAAGATGAATTAAAATTTATACAAAACAAATTAGAAAAAATTAGATATGCTATTAATTATATTACAGTCTCACCAGCAAGAAAATAAGTTTTTACTGCTCTATATCTAGAAAATGTGATGCAATCAAAATGTTTTTGCATTGATGTTGGCTATAGATGGAATTCAACATATCTTATGCTTGAATCTTGTGAATGTTACGAAGATTGCATTACTGTGTATTATAATGGCCGACACTCACACGGCTCAATATGATTTGGAAGCATATGACTAGGAAATATGTGCTCATGTTAGAAAATTTTTGAAAGTTTTTTACGACGTAACAACTGTATGTTTTGGTGTATATTATCCAACTATTGCACTTGTTTTAAATCATTTATATTATATTGCTAACAATTTTACTAGGTATAATAATTTTGCTCTTTTTTCTAATATTATACATGTCATGGAAGCTAAATTTAGAAAATATTGGGAACAATTGCCTATGTTATTTTCATTAGCATGTATTATGGATCCTAGACTTAACTTAGAGGGTACGAAAGCAATAATAATGGCAAATTCACAAAAATTAACTTACGGAAATTCAGTAATGTGTGGTAATTTAAAACAAACTTTATGTAAAATGTATGAGGTCTATGCTGAAAAGGCCGGTACGAACGTTGTACGACCCCTTTGTTCCAACTTGTACTTCGTCGTCAACTGATGATATTGACTTATGGAGTTACGTGAGTACATATAAGAGTGGTCAATGTCAACAATCAGTTAGTTCTTCTTCTACTTCTTTCCTTCCCTGTTCTAGTAATACACCTGTAGAGTTAGTTGTGTATTTCGCGCATGACATACTTAGTATTTTAGATGATGAAGAGAGAAATTTTTTTGATATACTACGATGGTGGAGATAACGTCAACGTAGTTACTCAATTCTTTCAAAAATAGCACGTGATCTACTAACACCTCTGGTCTCAACTGTAGCATCGGAGGTTGAATTTAGTACAAGTGGCAGGGTTCTGTCTGATTTCAGGTCAAGACTCAAAGCCGACATTTTAAAAACCTTATTGTGTCTAAAGGATTGAGATGACTCCGAACTTAGAATCCAAGACAAAGTGGACAGAATAATGTCCGAAGAACTTGAAGATTTGAATATGGATTATTCACATTTGTAGTAAGTATTATTTTGCATTAGTATTTGATATTTTTTGTCTTATTTTAATAAAAAATTGTACACGTAACATCTTATTTGTGTATACTTTTAGCTCCACCTACTTTTAAAGTAGCTGGTCCCAAGCCCGGAAAAAGGAAGAGGGTTTTCAACCTTTAATTTTTAATATAAAGAATTCCTGATATTTTTTTTTTCATTTTCAAATGTTTAGGTTTAGAGAAGATGAGTAAAGTTGAGCGTATCAATTGTTGTACGTCTTTCCTTTCATTTATTTGGGTTGGCAATTGGATATAGGTTGAAATATGCTTATTTTTAGATCCCAAATTTAGATATTTAGAGCATATTTGGTAGAGTTTAAAATAAACTCTTTTTTTTTTTCTCAAATTTATTTTCAACTACATAATTAATGGGACCCATAGCTTTTATCAACTTTTCAACAACACATTTTACCAAATTTTTTCAAAATCTTCTAAAAAAATTATTTTTAAACTCCACCAAATGTACTCTTAGCACACCTACTTCATTTTGTATTGCATTTCGAAGTTGCGCCAATATAATTGAATTTGTTCACTTGAATTGTCATTTATGTCTTTAAAAAATATTTTATTACTGAAGAATCCAAACTAGATCAGAGTTGATTCGGTTTCGAGCCAGTTTGGTTCATTTACAAAACGTCTGTTGTTTTACGATTTAATCCACTTTTGAAACCCGGATCGTACCATCCCTTGTTACAAATGAAGTCCATCTTTGCCCTCCAATGCTCTAGACTTTTCCAATCTACTAGTAAACGCTCGTGCATTGCACATGGTAGAATCATAATTTTGACATTAATAGTGTAGAATGAATATTGTATTTATGAGTTTTAATCTCCTACCCACTTATAATGCTCACGATGAGGTGGCATTACATGATTGGTAAAAATATTGAGTGTGGGACCATGAACTACCAATCATGTGATGCCATCTCAGCGTGGGCATTATAAGCGGGGTAGGAGATCAAAACCCTTGTATTCATAAGATTATTAATGTATTAATGGAAATGGATTGTTATGATTAGGAGATTATAGTGGCTAAGATGTGATACCTAATATAAAAATCCGATTTTGAGATGAAACATAGCAATATGATTACATTAGATGATATCAAAACATGATCATGATTGCCTGGTTTATAGTAAATACATTTAGTGAAAACATAGCAAGAAAATCATCACCACCATCCTAGGGTCGAAAGTAGTACATAGACTATCAAATTGAAAGTGCAACTGAATTGGAATCAGAAGGAGAGGATCTATGTTTGAATCATTGTTCATTCTGAATCACATAACTTGTACACATTAAATGTAGGGATGCCCGCATCAATCAATTCAAAGATGCACGCGTCACTGATATTGATATTTTTGGATAATACATAATCAGCCCATCCGTTGTCAAAGAGCGTATAATGCCATTTGGTCTTATGTTAGCACCAACATACCACATTTGGTATGATGAATCATTGATTTGAACATTATGCAGAGATCTCAGCGAGTAGGGTCAGGAAAATTACCCAACTTGACCTGAACCGTCTGGAGTCTCGATTCCATTTTAACTTGGAATGAAGGATAAGACGAAGTAGAAGTTCATGCGTCATCTAAAGGTCTTGGTTGTAATACTTCAGTGGCTGAATGATCAACTACCCTAACCTTCAAGGCTGAATTTCCTTTGTACTTAAAGACAACAAAATACATCCTTTAGCGAGTGGTGGTCGAAAAAATCATCAAATCCTTTAGCGAGGAATACCTTGTCGTCTTCTTTTTGTAGTTCAGTGTTCTAGACCAATCGACTATAGTCAATTACACGTACTCCATTGCCTAGTTCATTACTAATTCGATTTATGAAGTGTTCTGAGATTGACTGTGCAATATACAACACAATTTAGCAGCAGTATTTAAACAATTAAGTGGAATAGTCTATAGTGTTGTAAAGTAACGTTTGTACATATTGTATACTAAAGGTTTGAAGAGAATGAAATGAATTAAAATTGTAAGAGTTTAATAAAATGTACCAATCGAACGTCATGGTTGCGTGATCATATAATAGTTTGAAAAATCTCGGTGGTAAATGATTTTCGTCTCCCATTGTCTTTAACTGCACTATTTATAAAAAATAAAAAATATTTTGTTATTAGATCGAGCTTGGTAGAATGTCAATTTCAGCCGTACATAGTATAAAATTCATATTTGTATAACATTATTAGAACATTAATTTGAGCACTACATAATATGAATTAGTGAATGAAGATAAACTTCAATTTCTAAAAGGTTTGCGTGATTTTAATATTTTGACGTTCAAAGATGTATAGTAATGAAAGGCAAGTTCAATATAAAAGATTGAAATGCAAGGTAAAATTTTGGCAGTATAAGTTTTGCACATTCGAATCAAATGCTGTTTACAAGCTTTGTTTGGAATGGGAGTGGAAACTGAGTAGTTGAAGATGTGAATAATCACATGTTATCAATTGTTTGGAAATTTCACAGTTTATAAGAACGTGGGGTAAAAAAAGAACTTGAACAACATAGATAGCATTATTTGAATAAATCAACGTTCCACAAAGCTATTCAAATCAATATTTATAGAATGACAAGGAAAGTAAAGTACCAAACAAATTATTATTGATTGCATAGATAGTTGAGGTAGGACACAATATTTAAACAATGAAAGGAATGAAGCTCAAAGAAAAATAAGAAAAGAACAATTTGTACTAAACAATTGTTGGTCAGAAGCGAGGGTATTACATCATCAGATTTGGTATTTTTTGAACTATTTGAGAAGTTTTGTTGGTCAGAAAAAAACTTTATTAAGATGTTGAATGAAAATGAAACAAAAATTTAAAAAAATACATGGGTGAATTTGGTCGTTCAAATGCACGCACGCTTGTCGTGGGCTGAACTGATTGGTCTCAGTGATTGCAAATGGAGGATTGATAGAGGTTTTAGGAGAGACTTAGGTGATTAAATCAAAATTTGATTTTACATTAATGTTATGTACTGACTAAAGAAATTTGATTTGAAGGACTGTTCAGTGCTGAAAATGGATGCTAATTGTGTTTGCATCTAGCAGCTGTATTAACCTAAATGAAGGCTAGGGGTAGGCAAAATGTTGCTTTGGCTAAAAGGCCGTGTCAAACAAGATGAATCGGGAAAGTGCGTAACTTATACAATTTAAGTTGAAATACCTCTTTTACATAAAAAAGACTTAAATGACCTCATTAATGTTAACATAAAGGTCTGTAAACAGACCACACAGGCTTCTATTAAGGTCTATTAACAGACGAAAACTTAACAGACCATGGGTCTGTTAAGGCAAGTTTATATATTTTAAACTGATTTTTCAATTAACCCACTTTAAATAGACTCAGATTTACAAAAATTTAAAGAAAAAATCACAATTCATACACAAATTTTATACATATTTTCATGATTTATACTATAAAATCTACAATTTCTACCGTGAATTAAAAAAGATAGAAACAGATGAATTTCTACCTTGAAATGAGATTTCTTATATAGATGAAATGAGTTGGATTCTAATATTAAAATGAGTTAGATTCTAACTTGGAAATCTTCTCATTTTCAGCAGATAGAGACATGAATTTGAAATTGTTTGAGATGTTATAAGCAGGAAAGATAAGGCATAGTTATATTTGGTAATTTGCTTGTAAAATGGGTCAATGGCCATTTAGAAAAATTTGCCAGGTCACTTGACCATGTAGCACTATTTCTCTTGGGGAAAAAACCCGCAACCCGACCCGACCTGAGTCGGTTCAAGTTAGTTTTTTACAAGAAAAACGGCTCGGTTCGGGTTAGGAAGTGGAGTTATTGTTGTAGGGTTAGGTCGGGTAGGTTTCAAGTTTTTGAAACCGATCCAAACCGACCTGAAACTGACCCGAACAATTAATATATTTATTTTTTAAAAAATTAAATGATTAATTTATGATGTTTACTTTAAAAAAAAGAGAATTCTGCAGAAATTGAAAACAGGAGCCAAAGCCCAAAGGTCCAATTCCAAGTTTCACCAAAGCCCTAAAGTTAGACTGTGAGAATTGATACGGACCAAGAAAAACCACTGGCCAATACCCAAGAAAATCCACTGGCCACACTACCCAAGCAACTATCTCCCCAACACCCTTCGGATTTGCCCCATTCACGCCAAATCAAGCCAGAGACAGCACAAATGGACTCAGGTTAGTTGATACTTGATATTGCAAAATAGCTTATCAAATATTTTCTTTTTCTCAAAATTAGTACAAGATGGGTTGATTATCTGTGTGAGTATCTAAAAATTAGTAAAATTTGTTAAATATATGAATCATTTCCCCAATTTCAATTCTCGGCCCTGTTTCTTATTTTTACCCTTTTTTTATATAATATGTGGAAATAGTGAAATATATGTGGTAATTCAATGTCAATGTTCTTTTTTTCTTGTATTTTTTGTCAATGACTGGTGAATGTTGAGTGAAATTTCATCTGGACTGAACTTTGGCTGATGAATTAATTTTTATGCTTTGTGACTTTGTCCTCATTTTTTTGTTTTCCTAAATGGTGTTATTTAATTTTGATTCCTGTTTCTTGTTACGTCCAAATGCTGGACTTGAATATTCTTAAACATGATTGAATCTTAATTTGAATATGCAGATTTTAATATTGACATGGATGGTGAATTTCAATCTCTTGATGGAACCCGTCAATAGCGAACACATGTACAAATGCTACAAATATTCCCCCACTTCCACCAACAACTTTAGGAAAGAGAAAAATTTCTAGGAAATCTTCAGAGGTTTGGGATTATTTTACAATAGTAGGAGATCCAAATACAGAAGATGTGATGTGTAAATGTAAGTATTTTGGACAATCTTATGCTTGCGGGGCTAAGAAGTATGGGACAAGTACTTTAAATGCTCATTTGACTAGTCATTGTAAGAGATATCTGGAAAACGTTGAGGACAAACGGCAAAAAATCTTAAGTTTTGATAAAAGAGAGGAGGGAGGTGGGAGTAATTTTATGGCTATTGAGTTTAGCAAGGAAGTAGACTTGCATGTGCTAAGATGGTAATTATTGATGAGCTACCTTTTAGCTTCGTTGAAGGAAGGGGATTTAGACACTTTTGTAGTGTAGCATGTCCTATGTTTGATCATCCATCTCGTAGAACTATTGTTAGAGATAACTACCAACTATTTTTGGATGAAATATTGAAGTTGAGAAATATCTTTACCACCCAATGACAGAGTTTTCCTTATTATAGACACTTGGACATCTATTTAAAACATAAATTATATATCTCTCACAGCTTATTTCGTTGACTCTGATTGGATGATTTATAAAATAATTTTAAATTTTTGTATGATATCTAATCACAAAGGTGAAACAATTGGGAAGTTGATTGAAAATTGCTTACAGGAATGGGGGCATTGATAGGGTGTTCACAATTACAGTGGACAATGCTAGTGCAAATGAAACGACAATTTCATATTTGAAGAAGAAGATGTTGGGTTGGGGCATTGATAGTTGTGTTTTGGATGAAAGGTATTTGTACATGAGGTGTTGTGCACATATTGTGAATTTGATAGTGTGTGAGGGGCTGAAGGAAGCACATGATTCAATAATTAGTATTCGCAATGCAGTCAAGTATGTGAAATCTTTGCCTGCAAAATATAGAAAGTTGAAAGAGTATGCAACCAAAGAAAAGATTGAATCAAATCAATTGTATTTCTAGATATGCCTACTAGGTGGAATTCTACCTATTTGATGTTGGAGGCCTCTTTGAAGTATCGGAAAGCTTTTGAGTGGTTAGAAGATGATGATGGACATTTTTAGGGTATTTTCAGGAAGATGATGTAGGTAGAAGAATGGGTGGACCTCCTTCATTATGTGATTAGGAAAATGCATTGATTTTTGTTAAATTCCTTAATAATTTTTATGATATTACTTTAAAGTTTAGTACTTCATTAAATGTTAACTCCTCGGTGTATCTTCATGAAGTATGTTCACTTGTAGCCGATTTAGAGGGTTGGAGATCAAGTGGAGATTGTCTTTTAAGTGAAATGGCTAATAATATGAAGAGAAAATTTGACAAGTATTGGGAGAAGATGGACAATGTTAACCAAATGTTGTTGTTTTCTATGGTGCTTGATCCAAGATACAAATTGGATTACATTGAGTATTGTTTTTGTGATATTTATGATTGGTATGTTCAATTTGAAGGAAGTACTCAAAGCAGTCAAGAGACTAGGGATATGGATTCCACAAGTGGGTTTTCTTCTCCAAGTCATGTAAGTACCATTTTTAGTGGATCTTTTGTTCGTATGTCGAAGTTTAGGAAAAACTTGTAGCGAAAGACTCAGTTGAACTAAAAAATGACGTAGAAAGGTATTTGTTGGATGCTCATGAGGATTTATAGAACAACGAGTTTGATGTCCTCAATTGGTGGAGGGTACATGGAAGCAAGTACACTACCTTGTCCAAAATTGCAAAAGATGTGTTGACAATACAGGTGTCTACAGTGGCTTCAGAGAGTGCATTTAGTACTGGAGGAAGAATCCTCCATCCGTTTCGTAGTTCTTTAACTGCTAAGATGGTCGAGGTTTTTGTTTGCACACAAAATTGGCTCAAATCTACTCCAAGTGAAGAAAGATTCTATATGGAAGATGTGGATTATTATAACAAATTGGATGAAAGTAATTAACCATTACACTATTTTTGTTAATTACACGTGTTTGTATATTCACTTATTGATTATTCAATTATTATTTTCAAATTTGTAGAACTTCGGAGTTAATCACGAAGAATAAAGACTCTAGCCACGAGAAGTGATTCATGCATGTGTTGAGTGTTTTAGGTAAGTAATATTTCCTTATGTCTTTACTGTTTTCTATTATAAAGTTATTGCTTTTCCAATCTCTATTTAAATAACAAACGACTTCTTCATTTGGCGTGTTATTTTGTTCCCAATGTAGGTTGGAAAAATACCTCGGTTTCTTGGAAGAGAATTACCATTGGGTTACTGATTTTACGATGAAGTGAAGACTGCTGTAATTCTCGACATTGTCAACTTACTATTTGTTGTTTTGGATAATTGTAATATTTTTACTTTTATTGATTCATAGTGCATGTTGGATAGCTTTAATATTTTACTTTGGTTGCTTGATTTGTGCTTTATTTATATTTTTTTAATGCAATTATATGGTGGTGTTTTGGTCTGTGAAGCAGGTAAATCGAAATTAATCTTATGTTGTTGGCTTGTTGCTATGTTGAATAGGGTCAAATATATTGAAATTCATTTATTTATTGTGAAATGTGTATTTCTCTTAGTATGTGTAATTGTGTATTGTTGCTATATTCAACAGGTTTAAAATCGAACATGTTCAAGTATGTGATATTGGTCCATTGAAATCCATTTTTTTGCTTTAATATTTATTGTGAAATGAGTTTATTGCAATATGCATACTAATATGGACCATTTGCCTTTTTTTGAAGTGTCACAAATATTTATTGTGAAATAGGTGCATTTTCTTGCAAAATTGGCCCAAATATAGTTGAAAATGGGCTCAAACCGAAATGTGGAATGAAAAATTGGCTAAAACTAATTTTTTTTGCCACAACCCAAATCGAGAAACCAACCCGACCCAAACTGAATCAGTTTAGATATGGTCGAGTCAGTTTGGTTTGGTTTGGAGATTTCCCAAACTGACCAAGTTAGTTTGGGTGTCGGGTTGGGTCCGAACCCGACCCGACCCGACCCGACCCGACCCGACCCGACCTGTGCCCATCCCTAATGAAGGTATATGAAAACTACATTTTTGGAGTAATGATAAATATCTTGTTTATTTGTGAAGTGGGCCTTCAAGTTTTTTGATTTTGTTATTTTCTAACCGATTGTATTATCTGATTTAATTATGGTAAGTTTAGATTGAAACAATTTTCAAAGTTCTATTCAATATATTTAAATCGATTACAATAGTCATAGTACGTGTTGTATGTGAATTTTTATTCTAATTGTTATGGTAGGTTGTATATTTAGTATAATTAGTAGTCCAATCTGTTGGGAAAAAATTTGTTTGTCATAACAATGAAATTAACTATAAAACAATAATATATAGAACGGAAATTTAATTTGATTGGAGAATACATTTATTTGAATTGGATAATAATAATATACAGAACTAACATTTAATCATTAATTGTAGCATACAACTCTTCTATATAGATCTTCAACATCTGCAGTTTATACTGGATTGTAAGACTGTCATCGACCATATCCATGAGCTTGAGGTTCGTGGATCCAAATTTTTTATGGTTCATGTTATTTCAATTATATAGGGAATATTTAGTAAAACTATAAAAATTTTAATAAATTTATTATTACATGTATACAAATTGAATGACAAAGATAGGGACAATAGAAAAAGCTCATGTTTGTCTACCATTTAGATTAGAGCTTGAACTTTTGAAACAAATTCCGAACGCTGGATGTTTTGGGCTATTGAATATAGACTTTGTCAGAGAATAGAGAGAACCATTCTATAAAGTCTCGCTCTTTGTATTTGGACATCTGGTATATATATGAGATCTATATTGTAGCTTAGACTACACCCTACTATAACGTTTGTGTTGTAGTCTTTTTAGAATGCAATCCATGCAAAAAGTTCATTTGTTTCTTCTAATGCTGTTTGCCATTATGGTTTTCCTTTGTCGTTTTCTGTGAAAGAAATATCAAATAAAATGACAGATTTCAATCCTTCCCCGTCTCTATAAAATTCAAGGAGTGCGAAGTTAGAGTCTCTTCTATAGTCATATAGCGGTTGAAACTTATTGATTTGATGTCCTTGTCTTCTCCAATGTTGTTTGAGATTGATGTAGTAGTTTTCAACACGCATGTTATTCTTAGTGCGTACTGGAATATTTGCTACAATTATTGTTCATGGCTTCACGATCTTGTTTCAATTGTAGTCATCGACCATCTTGAACCGTCAAAAAAATAAGATCAGACAATAGGAAAGTGCTATTATTATAAATGTAAGAAGAAAGAATTTTCAATTAGAACGAATTAGAAATTCTAAGAGTTGATTATAGTTTTATTCACAAAATGAAAAATAACAATAATTAATGTATATAATAATGCTCTAGGATGATGAAATTTATGCATAATTGGATTTTTATAGTTTGTGATAAAAACTATAAAAGTGATAAAAGATAGTAATTTTTAAATTGTAGTTGTAAAATTAAGAGCAAAGAAATGATACTTACATAAACTTAATTGTGAATAAGGTTTTGAATCTTTGTTGGAATGAACTTTAGAATTTGCAATATTTATGTAGTAGAGTGTGTTTTGGAATTTAGTAGTTTGGTATTGAGCATAATTGAGTCAATCCTGCATTTGTTGACCACAAATTCATCCCACGCAATAAGGAACTTTGTCTCAAATATGTTGGACGTGCAAAATAAATAATGAGAGGTATAATTATAGCTAATAAAAATATTTGCGATGGGTATAATAGACAACGTACATACTTTTTGTTCATGAATACAGTTTCTTGTATGTAGGATTTCCTCTCATAATTTGTACGGACAATCTTTTTTGGCAAAATATCTATGACGACACCTAGGATATCTGAATATTTACTACACAGTTAGTTGAAAAGAAATATTGATTCAAGTTGTCTAGTATACTTACGAGCAAATTCTTTAATGTTAATGCTATGATATATAAATGTAATATGAGTAGAAGAGTACCAATTTCACTCTTGTTGTCCATGTGCTGTTGTAGATTGTTGAAAGACACAAGGTGATAAGTGGAAAAAAGTATAGTGTGATGATTTTCATCAATAGGCTGCACCTTCGTCCTTCCATTTATTGTCCATTGGGTGGGTCCTACAATATCTCTATATTTTTGTTCTATTAATTTCACTGTTGCATTTCATATCAGATATGTCTTCGACCACATCAAGGTATTTTGGAATGCAGCAATTTCATTGTTGTAGATTGTGCATTGTACTCCAGTCCCTTGATTTTGTAAATAGCTTGGATATGATACAAACGTGTTTGATGAATACACTTTAACGATATAGTAGTGTACATTTTTAAAGATATGCAGGACTGAAATAAAAGTGACAATATAATAAACCATACACAAAATATGCATGTAAAAGCAAGCCAAATATTGAAAGTCACATCTACATGTAGATCGACAAAGACGAAATTTTGGTATCCTAGTCTTTTGTCATGTGATGTTTTTGGAACATATTTTTTTTGCGACCACCACTTTGGACGTCCATTGTCCTTGTCAAATACCAATATTTGATATGAACTTGTATATATTAGCCATCACTGCAGCTGAATGAAATTATTTGAAAACAGATAGTTTAGTAATTGTATGAAGTCATCGTCTTAACCAAACATGAGTCATCTACATTAATTCAAGGGTTAATTACACTAATGGTCCCAATTCTTTCAGGTTTGTAATAATATCATCTTCATTCAATTTTTTTAGCAGATATCATCCCCATCTTTTCATTTATTCCACAAATGATCTCCAAATGACTTTTTTGATAATTTTACCCATGACTTAAATAAATTAAAATGATAGAAAAAAGAAAAAAACAATGAAAAAATTGTAATTGAGACCATAACCTTTTTAAAAGTACAATAAGTTCTAAACCTTTTTATTTTTTTTATTTTTATAGATTTTTACTTAATATTTTATTATATTCTATTATTCAAAATAATTAAAAAAAAAAAACAAACCCCACCCCTACCTCCACTGTGATTCGACCTGATATGAAGAATTTGATGGCATATCCAACTGACTATTGTCATTATTTCCTTTGCAAATCACCACTCTTGAATTATCCATTCCACATGCATGTTTTCCAAAAAAAAAAAAAACTTGAATATTCGACATTGAAAAATTTGAGAATTCCGATTGTAAAGAGATAGAATTATTGTCGTCCCCATAGCACAAAGCCCGAATAGTACCCTTCAAAACCCCGCAAGAAAATCCCAACTCGAACAAAATTGCACTAAATCCCAAAGTTTCTTTTGGGATTTGAACGGAGGAAATATCATTTCCTCGCTAGCAAATGACGCTCTGCCTCGAAGTGATGTTTGTTAAACCACAAATTTGAGTGTCACCAATTGTTAGAGAAGTTAATGGAGTTGAATAATTGTTAAACAACCTTTTGGAGTTGAAGGCGGTGTTCCAGCAGAGGAGACTAAATCCACCGAAGCAGGTGGCGTAGAGGGTGTCTCGCCGTGCTAAGCACCTTCTTTGTGCATCAAATCAAACAATCTGAGCATTTTCTTGGCATCCTTAATTTTCACGACACACTCATCGGATTTCTCCAGAGGCAGAGTTGGTGGAGGTGGGTTCATCCAGTTAAGAGTCACGCCGTGGTCTTTGGCAAAATTTTTTAAGAGTACTGGTGGGGTGGGGTGGGGTGGGGTGGGGTGGGGTGGGGTGTGGTGGGGATTGGGGATTGGGGAAAAAATTTAGGATCTATTTGTACTTTTGAAAAGGTTAGGGTCATAATTGTAATTTTTTATTGTAATTTCTTTTTTTCTATCATTTTAATTTATTTAAGTCAGGGGCAAAATTGTCAAGAAAAGTCATTTGGGGACCATTTGTATGAATAAATAGAAGGATGGAGATGATATTTGCTAAAAAAATTGAATGTGGATGATATTGTTACAAACCTGAAAGAATGGAGACCATTAGTGTAATTAACCCTTAATTTAAAAACATTTTGTTTCAGCTCTTGGAATATCATCATCAATATTTGTACAGAAGATTAACATGTAAACATAGATGAAGCATCTATAGAGGCTTGCACAGTAGCATGTGATGAGGAAATATACTAAAATCATGAATAAGACTTGAGTTGATGAAAGAAGTTTGTATTTTTACAATGCTAACATAATTGTCTAAATGAAGTTTGTCATGTACTTCTTCATTCTCCAATGCGGCTATCTTTGATCAATACATAGTGTACAGAAGTTTACTCTATATAGCCAACGTCAAAATGTAAGCTAAAGACCACAACTTTAGATTGGTGGTTTTCTATGTCATTTTAGATCTTCTAGAATGAAGATATTTGTATACATTTATTGGTAATGTGTTCCTACACAAAAACTGATCAGAAACATAAAATAAACGTTTATTTTCAATAATAAATGATTTTTCTTTGTGTCATGTTGTAATGTAGTTTGAAGAGAGTACAATTTCGTGACTAAATGAATAAAAAACGGTATGCAGCAGTAAAAGTGGGCATAGAAAATATGAGGACTACTGAATATCTAATGCTAGGGTTTGAGAAAAAAATGTGAAGGCATAGGCCGAGTATGAAGGATTACAATTTTACCAAATGATCATGAGTTGGTTGTATATAATATCATGTGAGATGTCACAATTCTTGTTTCTTTTGTGATATATTGAACACTATCCATGTTGCTACCTCGGTAATCAGTACCAATACTTCTTAGCCAACACCAAATTAGTTTTATGGACGAATATTTAGCTTTCTATTTTGTTCAACTAAAGAGAGTAGATTTCAGATTACATTCTTCAATCTTTTTAGGCTAACTACAAGCTAATTAAAAAACAAAATAGTGGGATCAAAATATAAAAGAAATGAGTGTACTATTAATTTCTTTTGAATGTGAGTGTACTATTAATTTCTTTTGAATGTGAGACAGCATCATAATATTGAATAGAAGTTTCACAGATGCAGTGTACAAAGTTACAAAAATCACAACCTTGGAAATTTCAATATAAATGAACACAAATTAATTTCTTTGCCATGGTATTGTACCATAGAATCTATAATTTCAATGTTGATAAATTGAAGAAATAACAAGAGTACTTTGTATTAAACAACAAGATTGTTGGAGAATCCGATTTTGTTGGCATTCTTAATTATAATTTATTTTAAGTACATTCTTATTGACGTGAGCGAACTAGGAGTCAATCGTTATCTGGTACTTGAATAGAAATCTTAATGATATACTTATCACAATCTATTTACCAGTTTTATTTGTTCTAAAACTCTTGTCCTTTATCAAATAAATAAGTGATTAAGTTAATTGCATATTAAGTATTCTATGTGAACTGAGTTTCTAAGTAGATAACATATTGAAATATTATCTTTCTTCTTTTCTACTTAAATGAAAATATTTAGCTCTTGTGATATATCTCACCTTATCTTTTATAAGGCTTATTTAAACTTAAAGACTTATTTTTTATTATCTCTATTTAAGATAAATATTAAGTTATTAAGTTTAGATAAATTTCTTTTGCTATAAATAAGGCAGGTGGGTTCCAAGTTTTTTATGGACTTTGAAACCAAAGATACTCAAGCATTTAAGAGAAAATCATATGTGAGTTGTGCGTTGCAAGGAAATATTCAAAAGTCCTAGTACGATAAAAAACTTCATTTTTGTAAGACTGAGAAACTTAGCGTTGTAGAAATCCACTGTGAAAGAAAACAGAATTTCGGCTGCAAGATAAGGATTGGGTCCTTATTCCAATTTGTGGAGACAATTTGGATACACTCGTGGAATGGACCAAGATCAAGATCGACTGCATTCCTTGACTAGTTAAAGAATATTTAAAACTGGAAAGATTTATTGTTCTTGTTAACTATATTTTACTTTTTGTAAATTACTGATACCGTTTTAGATTAGGTCTAAAATTGTAATATTAGAAAGGTTGAGACGTGTGTAACCTGTTCTAAAATAGTAGATTTATTTACTTGTGTAACCGGGACTGTGGATATTTTTCTTCGGAGTTTACCACGCTATGTCTGGTGTTATTTAATGCTTTAATCGTCTTATATGTTATCTGTCTCGACTGCAAAACATTCAGTGTAATGTTCTAACTTTCAACAAATTTCCATCAACATCAGACATTAAAGTGAACTTTTGTGTTAACAATTTTTATTTTTAAAAAATATATTACAGCTTCCATTTAATTTCAGTAACAACATATTCAACCCCCATTCCAATTTGTTTGCTACATAGGTTTAAAACTAAAAATTGGTATCAGAGCATGTTCACTTCTAGGAAGTGAGATCCTATGAATCTAGGCATGGACGGTGCCTCTTTTTGACCACCAGTATTGGATGGAAGGAATTATAATTATTGGAAAATTTGTATGACCATTTACATTCAAGCCCTAGATAAAAAATCATGGTATTCTATCAGTAGAGGTTATAGTCCTCCCACTATTACTGAAAATAATATAGAAAGAGAAAAACCTTTTGAAGAATGGGTAATTGCTGATTTCAATAATGCTAGTTGGAATAGCAAAGCATTGAATGCTATTGTTTGCTTTGTAGATGCTAATCAATTCAGGCTAATATCTAATTGCAGTGTAGCAAAGAATGCTTGGGAGATCCTACAAACTGCACATGAAGGAACTTCTAAGGTGAAATTGTGTAAACTACAAAAGCTCACCACAGAATTTGAAAATCTACGCATGAAGGAAAATGAAGCATTTACAGATTTCTATGCTCGGCTATGTCACATATCAAATCAAGCACATGCCTTTGGAGAAAAATATTCTGAATCTAAATTAGTCAGAAAGGTCTTGCGGTCATTGCCAAACAGGTTCCTCTCCAAAGAAACCGCAATTGAAGAGAGTAAAGACATCGGTGATATCAATATTGAAGAGTTGGTTGGGTCATTAATAACTTTTGAACTTGTTGACGTCTGAACCTGCACCAGTCCACGTGCCAACAGATCTCCAGTCACTCCTCTGCCAGCTCGTATGTTACCTGCACACTAGGACGACCGTTAGGCGCCAAGATCTCCGGAGAAAAGGGGTCCGGCGATCGTTGGCACTCCGACGATCAAGTCAACAGCCGGTATATAAAGAATACGCGGGGGCGGGAACAAAATAGGAGTGTGGGAGAGACAAGCAGGCAGAAGTTTGAGCAGAGTTTAGGGTGGGATTCGTAAGCGTAAAAGTGCGTACCTTGGAACAATCGGAGGCGTTGTTTTTATAGCGCAAGAATTCTAATTGATTTGGAAGACGAAATCAATTAGGTCCCCAATCGGGTTCTCCTTCCTTATGTGATAAAGATACCCGAGATCGCCTTCCTTTCTTGAGTTTATCACGTTGCATGATTTTAGGAGATCATGGTTGTGTTTCCTTGTGGAGGTTCGTGCGCCCAATCCAACGCAATCTTTCTTTAATTACTTCTCTGGTTGTCCCGGCATACTGAGCTGCTTCTCGGTTACGAGTGATGCGAGGCCTGACGAGGCCCTATAGTTTGCATGCGGGCGCCAAGACCCTCCACATGACTCGCAGATTTCTGACCGAAGGCCTAGGCGCGTGACGGGCCCTTCCCCGGCCCTAGCAGGGCCCCGATAAGGTTCTTGATGGATTACGAATTGGGCCCTTACTGGGCTTAGATGGGGCCTGTGCTGACGTGGCGGCCGTATCGTAATCGTGTGGTAACAATAGTCTCCCAAGTCCAAGCCTATTATTTATGCTAGGCGAGGGACTTGTGAGGATAAGCAGAGTGTTCATGTGCCTCGTATGAAGTGTTTCTTAAGGTGGTTCGGCAGGGAGTAATGTGTCTCGCGGAAAGTGTGTACTACTCAGTATAGTCTCCCAAGTCCGAGGTCGAACATTCATGACGGGTGAGGGCTTACAGGGGACAGGCCAGCGCTGACGTGTTTTCTGATGGCGTGATTCTGTCTATCAAGTCTGTCACTCTCTGGTCAGGTAATCATGAGTTAGGGGGTGCGTGCATTAAATGCGATCGCGTGAGAGGGGCATATTGGGACGCGCGTGGAGCGCGTACGCCCCCTAATCATTAAATGCGTAGGTTTTGCTTTCCCGCCTGTTGCACCATTGAAGACACGCGTCGACCGTCCGTATGCCCTGATTTGAACGCTTGAGGTCTGCACGGTGGATGAGTGAAAGCGTCTATATAGAGTCGGACCTTCATCCCAGAGTGGCACCTCCCTCCAACTGCCGTGCTTACTGTAGCCTTCCTGCCGATAGCTGGGACGCTTGATGCTGGTGTGCCATTTTAGCCGTAAAGTCGAGGTAAGCGTTCAGACAGCGGTAGAAACTTGTTTGCATTGTTTAATTTCGTAGCCACAATACGATTTCGTTATTCGGGTATGGCCAGATGTCTTCTGAAGGCGACGATTCGCAGAATCCGTCCGACGCTCCTACAAACCCTAGTATCATTGGGAGTGTCTCTTCGTCAGCCTCTACGTCGTCTTCTTCTCCTGGAGCCGCGGGAGGGGTGAATCCGGAGCCTCTGGCTCCGTCGACGAGTGGGAGAGAACGTAGTCCCCCTATGCCGGCGGGGAAAGCAGTAGTGAAGGGAAAGTCGGGCGCCGGGGTGCCAGAAATGAGGGGATCGTTGGACAAGAGGGATGCTCCGACTGCGAGGGCTCTGGACGAGGAGCTGAAACAGTCGGCGACCGAAGCGTCTATGGCTCAGTCGAGGATCACGGAGACCGAGTTGGAGGACATACGGTTGTCCTACGTTATTCCTTCGACCGTGACGCTCAGAGCCCCGAGCCTAGATGAGCGTGTCGACCATCCACCCGAAGGGTACGTGTCGGTCTACGAGCCTGCGATGCAGCAAGGCCTTCGCCTACCCATGCATCCGTTCTTTCGCCAAGTGCTGAGGGACTGGAATCTAGCCCCTTGTCAAATAACCCCAAATGGCTGGGGGCAGATGGTAGCTTCCTACATTTTATGGAACGTTGCCGAGGCTGGAGGGGATCTGTCCCCTCGAGAGTTTGAGTCCATATACCGCCCCTGCCGATCCGCCGGCTGGTACAACATATCTCCCCGGCCGGGGCAAAAATGGGGGACAGCCACTGATAGTCCCAACAAGGTGCACAACTGGAAAGAGAGGTTCCTATTTATTGGCGGAGACTGGGAATTTGCACCAGAGGACCCTCTTCCGCATGTGTCCGTCCCTCGACATTTTGGGGATCTTGGTATAACTCCCAAAAATTACGTGAAAGTTTGGTTATGATTCCTGACTTGATGTATTTATTTCGTTTTGCAGATTGCGGAAAGCCACCGATCCCGAAGAGAAACCAAGGAGAGCTGAGGTTGAAGTGGGATAAGGTTCGGTCCCTCAGCAGCGAGTATCGCAGCCTTGGGAATCTCTTAAAAGACAATAAACTTTTGGCCGGTTGCGGACTCATGTGTAAGCCCCACTTGCTTCGGTGTTCTGATATTCTGGCGTGGAATGATCTGGGCGCACCGTTCGTTTTTTAACGTATGCTCTCCTTTTTTTTTGTACAGCTTTTAGGTTCAGGAGCGTGCCCACACTCCACCTTGCCCGCCCTTCCAGCGGCGAGGGGTCCTCTGCTCAAGCGCCCATCCGGGAGGCTCCTGGGCCATCACAGGGTATCCCGACCTCTACGCCACCAGAGCCTGCCCTCAATCCGGTCGTTCTCCCTCTTCCTCATTCTCCTTTGGCAACTGATCCGTCTCCCGGCCGCATCCCAGCCAAGGACAAGGGGAAGGGCATTGCCGAGGATACAGGCGATGCTTCTGCGCGAAAGAGGAAGGATCCCGCGCCCGAAGGGGGGTTTATGGAGGATGCACGCAAGTCGGAGCGAATCGAAGGTTTAAAGAAACCTGGCCCCTCGCCCGATCAAGGGAGCCCCGCCCGGACAACCCAACGTCGGGGGGAACTGGAGACTGCTATTTTGGAGATGCTTCCGGCCCATCCAGCGATGATGGCGGCCAGTGTGCACAAGTATTGGACCCCGAAATGAGAGAAAACTGCTGAGAGGGCCACCGTAAGGGAGCGGCTGAAGATGGCGGAGATGAACCTGATACGGGGCCTGGTGCTGAGCAAAGAGCTGTTCAGTATCGTAGAAAGTTATGATGGTCAGTGTCATGAGGAGGGGGCCAAGTCTGCCAAGCTGGCCGAGGAACTGAAAGCCCTTCAGCTCGAGAAGGCGCAGTTGGAGTTCGAAAGAGGGGGACTTCGGTTCAAGCTCGACGCCTCTGTAGGTAGGGAGGCGGCTATCAAGGAGAAATATGAGATCGAGCTGACGGCCTCGAAAGAATGTCTGAAGGACGCCCGGGAGCAAAAGCGGGCCATCGAGGCCTCTCAGAAGAACACCGAGGAGCTCCTGAAGAGTGCCGAGGAGGCGCGAACGCGTGCTGAAGAGGCCCAAAAGTCAGCAGAGAATCGGGCACTCGCAGCCGAGAAAGCTCTTGCGGACGCGACTAGCAGGATAGAGACTCTCGTCGCAGAGGAGGGCAAGTTGTTGGCGGACACGAGGCTGGAACTGGAGAGAGTCCGGGCCGAATGCGCGGTTGCCGGGGCTAAGGCGGTGGAGGCTTATCAGGACGCCTTCGTGGAGACGCCTAAGTATCAGGACCTTGCCCAGCGTTTGATGACAGCTGGGGATGAGCAGCTGGTGGAGAGCATCATGGAGGTTCATCCAGAGTGGGACCTCTCCTTTCTCAGACAGGGCCCTGCCGAGGATCAAATTCATGACGCTGAGCCTGATACCGTAGGCGATCAGTCATTTCCACCAACGGAGGCAGGCCCGCAATGTGCCGACCCTTGAAGAGGTGGCGGGGCACTCATATTTTTTGTTTTATGCATGATTTAATTGAAAAAACAAAATTGGATTTGCCCTTTTGTTTATCCGACGATTCGATTCTGTGCACGTGGGAATCATTTTGAGAATCATTCCTCCTAGGATTGATGACGCAGATATCTGGTGGAATCCAGAGAATTGGCGTCTTCAACGCCTTGGGGAGGTGGGACGTCTGTGCGTCGTTCCAGGTTCCTTGGTATGACCGCATTTATTTATTACATTTGCACCTTCTCCCAAAGTAGTCCTCTATAAATAGGATATGAGCCCGATCGGATTTCTCCTATCGTGGAACTGCTGCACATAACCTTTTATTACCGTGTGATCGAGATAGAGATAGAATTCGTGTGATGGTGACACGGCTGGCGGGCTGTCATCCAATATGCCCGTTAATCAACATTCAGAGGACCAAAGGATGTGCCAATCAACGTTCAGGGGACCAAACGTCCGGGGTGGGGGTTTAGGCTTAGCAGCCTTAGCCCGACCATCCTCTGAACGGTTGATGGGACATGGGGGGGGGGCCTCCCACTGCCAAAAGAGGCACCAACAGCACTTTTTGAGCAGTGGCCTAATAAGCCATCAAATTAACTCATACATGGCTTGGGAGACTTCCTATTATGGTGAAGTCAGGTTTCTCAACCTGGACAGGACCGGCGGGGATCGGGGGATAAGTTTAGTAGATCCATTTATGTGCTGACCCGGAGAGGCAGCGAGGTTTTCAGAACATATTACAGTTATGTCTTCTTTTGTATCGTATGAAATAAAAGGAATACCGTGTTATTTTCATATTCGCATGTGCTTGTCCTTATTGTGCCCCTGAATTGCCTGTTTGCTATGAATCTCATCGGCGTTTAGCGTTTCCTACGGAATTGCGAGCATGAATAGGAGGTCGCAAATTGCGCCCCCAGTAGCGTGAGGTGGTTCACGAGTCACGATTAATTTCTCTCGTTATCTAATGGACCATAGCGACATACGAACGAGTAAAATGTTTATCCAGCGATTTTGACAGAGCTGGCCGCGAACCACACACCCTCGCTGTCTGTTCGATTTTACTTGATTAATAACGCGTAAGATTGTTACCCAGCGGGTTGGTAGAGTTGGCCGCGAACCAAATTCTCCCACTGCCGAGTACCTTTTAGTTGCATGATTACGCGCATAATATTTACCCAGCGGGTTAATGGAGTTGGCCGCGAACCACACTCCCTTGCTATCGTGTACTTCGCGATTGCTTCCTTACGCGTAAAATATTTATCCAGCGAGTTAATGGAGTTGGCCGCGAACCACACTCCCTCGCTGTCGTGTACTTTGTAATTGTCTGATTACGCGTAAAATATTTACCCAACGAGTTAATGGAGTTGGCCGCGAACCACACTCCCTCGCTGCCATGTACTTTGTAATTGCCTGATTACGCGTAAAATATTTACCCAACGAGTTAATGGAGTTGGCCGCGAACCACACTCCCTCGCTGCCGTGTACTTTGTAATTGCCTGATTACGCGTAAAATATTTACCCAGCGAGTTAATGGAGTTGGCCGCGAACCACACTCCCTCGCTGCCTTGTACTTTGTAATTGCCTGATTACGCATAAAATATTTACCCAGCGAGTTAATGGAGTTGGCCGCGAACCACACTCCCTCGCTGCCTTGTACTTTGTAATTGCCTAATTACGCGTAAAATATTTACCCAGCGAGTTAATGGAGTTGGCCGCGAACCACACTCCCTCGCTGCCGTGTTGTTGCTCTTCGTTTAGGGAACGCGTTGGTTGCATAAAAGACGAATATTTATTGAGCGGCGCCTAGTTTCCCGGCGTTCGGCAAAATGGAAAAGCCTCTAGAGAGACCAAAACAGTGCAGGAAAAAGATAAGACAGAAATGCCATTGGCAGGGTTTCAAGTTGTTGTGGCTGGGGTGATATCCTCGCGCTTGGTAGTCTTTCGTAATGCGTTCATGTAGCATGCCCGTGCCTCCGTCTGATTACCGCAGATCTTCACTACTCCTCCAGGAGTCGGGAATTTCATCGACAAGTGGTGTATGGACGTAACTGCCTGTAAGTCTTTCAGCGCGGGCCTACCAAGAACGCCGTGGTAGGCCGAGCGAGTGTCCACTATTAGGAACTCCATGTATTTTCGAATGTGGCACGGCGGCTCCCCAAAGTCTACCGCCAGGGTGATTCTTCTCCGAGGAACGAGACTGTCCCCGGTAAAACCGAACAACGGCTCGGCGATGGCCGTCGGCTTGTGATCCACGTCCATCTGGTCGAACATAATACCGAATAGGATGTTTACGGCGCTTCCGTCGTCAACCAGCATCCGTCCTAGGCCGTTCCTAGCGACAATGGCGCGCACCACTAGAGCATCGCAATGCGGGTAATGAATGCCGGATTCGTCATCTTCTGTGAATGTGATTGGCGGTATTCTAGGCCGATGTCCGTGTACCTGCCAACTTTCCAGGGGTTCCCCCCTGGCAGCCTTCGCATAGTTACGCCGTGAGTTCATTGTGCTTCCTCCGACGTACGGCCCTCCAAAGATGGTATTTATCTCCCGGATGGGCAGGGCTCTTTGGGGCCTCTCGGCCCTCGGCTGGTCCCTATTCCCCTCATTCCTTCCTTCTTCGCGGCGGGATCCTTCATTGTGGCGCTGAGGAGGGGGCCTTCGCCCTTGCACGGGCGGTCCTCGTCGTCCTCGCGCCGCCTGTTCCCTCTCACCTGGCCCGTGGTTTCCGCGGTTGATTAACTTTCTTACATCGGGGTAGTCTTCTGTGTTGTGTACTCTGGTCCTGTGTATACGACAGAACTTGGGTGGGGCCTCCGTGGGTAAGGGGGCCGCTACTGGTGCCCGTGGGACTGGGGCTACCTCTGTTTGATTGAACCTCCGATAATGGCTGTGGGCAGGATCTGGGGAACGCTTTCTCTGAAAACGGGTGAACCGAGGTTCTGGGGAGCGACGCCCCTCCCTCCTGTATCGGTCTCCTCTCTCCCTTTCAGCTCTCTCTGTGTTCTCGATCATTTCTTCCGATCGGATTTCACGTTGTATCATGTCCACCAGCTGGCTGTAGACTTTTGGTTGACTATTTTGGACGTCTCTCCAGAAGGGAGTTCGCATGTGGAGCCCTGTTATCAACGCATCCAGGGCCTTCTCGTCGGTCACCGTTTCGATCTTGTTGATGATGTTGCTGAATCGTTTAAAGTAGCTTTTGACGGTTTCTCCCTCCTTTTGCCGGATATCATTAAGTTGGGCGATGTCGACGATCATCGTGCGGTTGCCGATGAAGGCGTTGACGAACTCCCTCTTGAGTTGTGGCCAACTTCGGATGCTCCCAGGTCTTAGCTTGTTGTACCACCTCTTCGCATCACCCGTGAGTGTGGTATGGAAATTTCGACACTTCACTGCGGGAGATTGGCCCTGGAGTTTTGTCTTGTAGGTGTTAATGTGGTCCGTGGGGTCACCCCTCCCATTATACTTGTCCATGATAGGCATTCGGAAGTTGGCCGGCACCTCCATCGCCTTCATGTAGTTGGTGAAGGGTAGATTCTCGTCATCATCGTCCTCATAACACTCCAGCCTTTCCTTTTCGTCTTCGGTTTTTTCTTGATTCTTCTGGTCCTTCTTCTTCTGCGTACGGGCCTCGCTGTGCTCGCTGCGCCTGCTGTGCGAGGGCTGGGGTGGCGCAATCGAAGACCCTACTCCCAGCCTGTCAAACACGCTAGCTGCAGGAACAGGATGGCTTTCTCGTACAGGGAAGGGTCTCCCTTTGTGGCCGTCCTGCGGAGGCTTTGGAGCTGGATTCTGGAGGCTCCGGTCATGAGAAACGGGGGGTTCTTCTCGGGAACCCTGGCTGTCCAGCGAACCAGTGGATGAGGGACTCCTCCGGGCACGACTGCGCTTGGGTCCATGTTGGAGGGATTGATTCTCCAACAGTTCAAACGTGGCCTTCATCCGGGCGTTATCTATCTTGAGGTCCTGGTTCTCCTGTTCCATCGTTCGTTTCTTCTGATGCCTTCTCTTTCTGCGACGGGTAACGTTCTGTAAGTCCTGAACGTTCTCCTGTCGCAGGTTGGTATGGTGGGACTCCACCTCCTCTTCTGTAGACTGTTCGGACGTCATGCTGCTTTGGGTAGAAGACACGTTTTACCAAAAGCACTGGGTCGTGTAAGGCTTCTCGATTCCCACAGACGGCGCCAATCTGTTGACGTCTGAACCTGTACCAGTCCACGTGCCAACAGATCTCCAGTCACTCCTCTGCCAGCTCGTATGTTACCTGCACACTAGGACGACCGTTAGGCGCTAAGATCTCCAGAGAAAAGGGGTCCGGCGATTGTTGGCACTCCGACGATCAAGTCAACAGCCGGTATATAAAGAATACGCGGGGGCGGGAACAAAATAGGAGTGTGGGAGAGACAAGCAGGTAGAAGTTTGAGCAGAGTTTAGGGTGGGATTCGTAAGCGTAAAAGTGCGTACCTTGGAACAATCGGAGGCGTTGTTTTTATAGCGCAAGAATTCTAATTTATTTGGAAGACGAAATCAATTAGGTCCCCAATCGGGTTCTCCTTCCTTATGTGATAAAGATACCCGAGATCGCCTTCCTTTCTTGAGTTTATCACGTTGCATGATTTTAGGAGATCATGGTTGTGTTTCCTTGTGGAGGTTCGTGCGCCCAATCCAACGCAATCTTTCTTTAATTACTTCTCTGGTTGCCCCGGCATACCGAGCTACTTCTCGGTTACGAGTGATGCGAGGCCTGACGAGGCCCTATAGTTCGCATGCGGGCGCCAAGACCCTCCACATGACTCGCAGATTTCTGACCGAAGGCCTAGGCGCGTGACGGGCCCTTCCCCGGCCCTAGCAGGGCCCCGATAAGGTTCTTGATGGATTACGAATTGGGCCTTTACTGGGCTTAGATGGAGCCTGTGCTGACGTGGCGGCCGTATCGTAATCGTGTGGTAACAGAACTAAATCTCAAATTCCGGGTTGAGAAAGAAAAAGATGAATGTGATGAAAGTGATTCAGACATTGATATTGCCCTAGTAACCAAACAATTTGATAAATTCTTGAAACAGGCTCAAAAACTCAAATGAACTAAAAATCAAGGATCATTCAGAAATAAATATTCTAACCAAAATAGACATAATTAATCAAATCTTCGAAACAGAACAGAAAATCGTATCTAATGCCATACTTGTGAAGGATTTGGTTACATTGCCTCTGAATGTGCTAACAATAAAAAAGAAACATCTGGTAAAAAGGTCATAAATGTAACTTGGAGCGAGGACGAAGAATCAACTAATGATCAATCAAGAGATGAAGAAGTTTCTAACACTTAAAGATATTTCATTTATAGCTTGTTGTATTTCTGACTGTGAATTATCTGATCATTTTCATGAACGTTCTGACAGAGAAACGAACGTTGAACGTTGGAGCTAATGACATAGGGGCAACTTAAAGGCTTTGACTACTGTGTCCAATAAAGAACAAAATTTCTTTGATGATAAAATAACTCATTTTGAAAGATTTTCGCTGACGAAAATAACAATTGTTTGATTTGCAGGTATAATTGAATCAAAGGAATGACATAAACAAATTCTGATGTTCTAGATATCGTTCTAATGTTCACTAAATCTGTAACCAACGGTCAGATGTTGAAAGAATCATGTATTGCAGAAACTGCTGACACATATTGAAACATGGTAATTGAAGGTAACTCTAAAGGTAACATACGCTCATCTACTACTTGTCCAAACATCATATGAAATTTGGAAAGGTAGAAAACCTAACCTTAAGTATTTTCACACCTTTGGTAGTAAGTGTTATATTCTAAACGATCACGAAAAAATTGGAAATATGGATCCAAAAAGTGATGAAGGGGTATTTTTGGGATATTCAAAAAATAGTCGGACTTATCTGGTCTACAACATACGTACTCAAAACATAACTGAATTAGTTAATATTGTAGTGAACGATACTAATAACTTTGTTGAGTATTAACAGGAACAAGTAATACAAACACTAATAGATTTTGTAGCTGATGAACATCAGAACTTTAGAGAAAATACTGACAGAAGTTAAAACGTTCCCGGAGATGTTGTCAAAATTGATGCAACAAACCAGTCAGATTAAAATGAACAGAATGATGTTATAGCTAATATCGCACACACTCTTGGAGAATAAAGCACCCGAAGAGAACCACCTACTTGGATACAAAAAGCACACCCCCCATCTAATACCATCGAAAATTGGGATAACGGTATGGTAACTCGAAGACAAGCTACAAATGAGATAAGTCATGTGTGTTATATTTTTCATGTTGAACCAAAAAATGTGAAAGATGCTTTAGAAGATGAATAATTGGTGTTAACCATGCAAGATAAACTTAACCAATTTGAAAAATAAGGGTTGGAAATTAGTTTCTCAACCAAATAATGTAAATGTAATAGGAAATAAGTGGGTATACAAAAAAAAAGTCTAATAAACATTGAACTATACTTAGAAACAAAGCCTACTTAGTAGCCCAGGGATATACTCAAATAGAAGGATTAGACTTTGAAGAAACATTTGCTCATGTTGCTAGATTAGAGTCTATAAGACTTTTACTTTCTATTGCTTGCCAAATAAAATTTAAACTATTTCAAATAGATCTCAAAAGTGCGTTTTTAAATAGTTATCTTAATGAAAAAGTTTATGTTGAACAACCCAAGGGTTTTATAGATCCCCATTTTTCAAATCATGTGTATAAATTTGAAAAAGCTCTTTATGGTTTAAAACAAGCTCCACGAGCTTCATAGGAATGTCTAACTACTTATCTTATTGAAAATGGATACAAGAGAGGGAGAGTCGACAAAACTCTTTTTATCAAACACTTAAGTGCTAGTATAATTGTGGCTCAAATTTACGTCGATGGCATTGTTTTTTTGCTCAACTTCAGAAAAATAATCTACTAATCCATAAACTTAATGAAAAAGGAATTTGAGATGAGCATGACAGGAAAACTAACTTTTTTTCTTAGTCTGCAGGTTAAGCAAATGGGCAGCAATATTTTCATATCTCGCTCAAAATATGCAAAAAATCTTATCAAAAAATTTGGATTTGATAACTCCAAACCAATGAGAACACCTATGGCCACAAATTTAAAAAAAATCACTAAAGATGTAAAGAGAAAATATGTTGATTTTAGTCTCTATCGTAGTATGATTGGAAGCTTATTATACTTGATTGCTAGTCAACCTGACATTGCTTTTAGTGTAGGAGTTTGTACTAGATATTAGGCAAAACCAATGGAGTCACATGTGGCTGTTGTAAAAAGAATAATTCGATATGTTCATGCCACTATTAATTATGGTTTGTTGTATTCAAGTGATACTAACTCTCATTTAGCAGGTTTTAGTGATGCTGACTGGACATGTAATATTGATGATGGAAAGGTACTACAGGAGGAAGTTTTTATCTAGGTAACAATCTTATAGTTTGTCTTAGTAAAAAGCAGAACTCCATCTCACTATCTACAGATGAAGCAGAATACATCACATCAGGTAGTTGTTGTATACAATTACTATGGATGAAGCAAATGCTGGATGATTACGGTATCAAACAATACTATATCACTATGTTTTGCGATAATACCAATGCCATAAGTCTATCAAAACATCATGTTCAACATTCAAGAACGAAACACATAGATATTGGGCACCATTTCATTAGAGACCTAGTAGAGAGTAAAATCATCACAATCGAGTACATACAGACAGAAAATCAATAGTAGACTTGTTTACTAAAACTCTGGATACTAATAGATTCAAAAATCTAAGAAAGTATTTGGAGATATGTATCCTTGTTTTAATGTGTCGTCTTTTTACATAAAAATAAAAAATAAAAAAATTATTGCTCCTTATATATACTTCTATATATTCTTGAGTTAATTATGCAGAAAGTACTGATTTTCTAAAGTGTTAATGATTTTTTCATACAATCTGAAAATATAGCTTGAGTCTCCATGTATTCATCCTTTTTTATGCACCTTATAGATGTCAGGAGATGGTTGATAGTCTCCTCATAAATCAGTATTCTATCCTCTAATTTATTTGACTGAATACGGAATAAAGACCATGGTTAGTATCTGTCTTTCGGCATCATAAGACTCTGTCCTGTTAATAAGCGGGTATATTTGAAGAGATGATTGACTACATTTCTCTGGATGATGAAAAGTCATCCTTGATAAAATTTAAAAAAAAAAATAAATCATGAGAAAATGGATGCTGCCTTGAAAGTGTGAAAGTCACTTCGTGTATACTTAACTGGCTATGCAATCACAAAATAAATAAGATGATGACCGGTATGAAACTCTATTTTGTTAAAGGTTATGTGACTCAGAGGGTGGTGCTGATTCGTCTTGATATCATTGATCTTATTTTGATTATTTATTCACACACTACACTCTTCTTTATGATTAATATATGAGATTTTGAGATTTTGAGTTGTGTTGACAATTTTCTATGACCAGGGCTGACCAAAAAGATGATTGGGATTTCTTCAAAGTTACTCATGAATTTTGCATTTATTTAAAAAAAAAATAGCGTCTATTTATTTCTTCTTTTGTGTATTTTTTAGTACTCAAATTGTTTTTCTTAGAAGTCATAATTTCAAAAGTGTCCAACTTTAAAAAGAGCTCAATCTTAAAAAGAGTCATTTTTCATTGATATTGCAAATAGGTTCCTTATAACTTCATCTTCCTCATTTTTTCAAAAACTTATGCCCCATATTTCTTATGTGATTAATTCTTTGATTTCTCGATATCATTTGATCTTGCAAAAGTGTGTAGAAAACAATTAATTGCTAAAACCAAGACCACTAATCAATATCCAAAGGTCAGATGCAGTCGTTGAAGCACTACCGTCAATCACCTCTGCATCTTCTCCGATGACCTTACCACTTATTACGCCTTTTCTCGTCGACGTCCAGGCTACTTTGTTTCAGTCGCCTTTGGCCACCAGTGAGGTGCACCCCTTCGCTGCCACTTCCACACCAAGCTATAACCCTCCAATCCCTAAAACTATCCTACATGTTCTATGCACTGAAGCCACGGATAAGGATGAGAGTGATGAGGGTACGGACTCTGATAATGAAACAAAGTCCCAACCTGACAGTGAATCCGAAGAACCCTCGGGTGAGTCTCAACATACAGAGCACATTGAAGAACTGCAAAAATGGGGTCAGATTTTGCAATAGAGGATGAAGAAGAAAATGAGTCTAGCGATGATGAAGATAATATTTTCAGTAATGAACAAGATGCCTTAGTTCGTTTCACCCGTGCATAGAAGGGTAAGCATAAAGTTGATGAACGTTCCACTGAACGTTCGAACATTGCTGATTTTCCTACTCAACATTAGAACATTGGGCAGCCCTTCTCAGATATCCCAACTCCAGCAACTCACCTTTAGTTGTTAGAACAAAGTTTGCTCAACAAAGTTGGTCTTGTTGAGTTGATTGAACATTGGGGTATACAAAAATTGTTAGGTTGGACTGGGAGACCATGTGGGAGACCGTGTGAAACATTGGTTAAAGAATTCTTTGCTAACATTTCTTGCCAGATTAAAAAGCTGGAGAATAATTTTCAGTGGTCAATCTACATTCGGGGATGGCTAGTACCATTTAATCTTTCCAATCTTCGATGTTGACTCGAGTTATTACCCATCACTTAGAGAATGAATGATGAATTTGAAGCAGCTACTGATACACTGGCCTTAGAAAACTGGAAATCCTTAGCTTAAGGGAAAAATGACTGCAACATTGCTTACCCCCCAAGTGTAAGGTGTTTCAAAAAATTGCATTGCATAATATTGATCCAATTCATCACCGGTCAGACATGGGAATGGATAAGGTTGAGTTTTTGTACAAGCTGGGCACTCACTACCCGTTGGATATTCCCATACTCATTTTTGACAAAATTATGTTCGCGGTGATCCATCAGGCACACTCAACGATGTTGCCTTTTCCAGGCTTACTTCATACATATCTCCAGCATCACAATGGTCCTATTTTTGAGGATGACACATTCACCACACCGATCTTTGTCCTTCGTCCATCTAAGAAAGTCACAAAGAGGCCAACTCCTCTGACAAGACCAAGAATCTCTAAAGATCACACCAGTTTTCTTGAAACTCAAGGACTCCTAGTCCAAAGGAACATCAAGATGCTGCCCCCATACTACTAAATGTCCTGACATTGGCCCTGATGGAGCTCAACAACTGGACACGGGCCTTGAGAATTTTCAATGTCCTGACATTGATGCTGTTATGTCCTAACATCAAGATGTTTCTCCCTAGGTCTTGTTCTCTAAGCACAAGAAGTGAACCCAGACTGGTGGTTCAAAAAAAACGGACACGCAGGGGCACCACATAGAAGAGGTTGGCACTTAGTATCATGCAGTTGGTTGTTTTCTCTATTTTACTTAGAACTTTTCTTTAGTTTAGTTGGATTGTTTGCATTATGATTTTGTTACCACCCAATTTTGGTAAAGCCACCATCTCATCAAAAGCCCAACAAGGGCCTTATAAATTCTTAGAAGGCCTTGGAGGCCCATCGAACATCTTAGCACTCTTGAATCCACCACAGTGAAGCCCATGAAGGGGCTCGACATTCCTGGTCAATCTGGAGTGCTTCGCTAGTCTTTGTATTCTAGTAATCCACAGGCAATCTGGTATTGGATAACTAGAGAAGTAATTAAAGAAAGATTGTTCTTGATTGCCATAAGGATTCTCACAAGGAAAACAAATACCAATCTCCCAATAATTATGCAATACAATATTGGAAATCCAATCAGATAAAGACCGAAATCTGATAAATTGTGTCCATGTCCAATTACCCTTTATTCTATAAGAAAGGAGAATCCAATCAGAGTTCTAATTGATTGCTTACATAAAATAATTAGGACTCTGCATCTATAAATACAAGGACTCCAGTTATTCCAAGGTAGGCACTTCCTTAAATTCCGTTCAAATCTCTGCCTGCTTGTCCCTTCCAAATCCAATTTTTTATTCTCCCATATATTATTCGATATACCAGTAGTTGACTTGATCATCGGAGTACCAACGATCGCCAGATCATTTTTCTCTGGTGATCTTGGTGCCTAACAATCGTACTAGTGTACAAGTAATATACAGACTAGCAGATGATTGACTGAAGATCTGTTGATACGTGGTTGGTGTGAATTCTGATGTCAACAGATTGGCGCCATCTGTGGGAATCAAAAAATTCTACACGACCAAAACACTTGTGGTAAAAATGTGTTTTTTACCACAAGTAAGAGCATGACAACAGAAAACTCTATGGAAGAACAAGTAGACTCCCACCATACTGACTTGCGGTAGGAAAGCGTTCAAGACCTCAAGAACGTAACCCGCTGTAATAGGAGATGACAATGACAGAAATGGACGGTTGAGCATGAAAACCAAGACCTGAAGCTAGACATTGCCCGGATGAAGGTAGCGCTTGAACCATTGGAGAATAAATCCCTTCAAAATGGACCCAAGCGTAAGCGTGCCTGGCGAAGCCCTTCAAGGTTTGGATGATCAAAAGCCGTAGGTCTCAAGGATGATATTCCAATCCATAATGGGTGAAATCCCAGGACCCAGGAGAGACCTTGTGCCTCATGAGTGGAAAAGCCGGTCGCTTCTACCAGCGTATTCGACAAGTTGGGAGGCCAGGTAGTCTGTCGCTTGACCTCAATCATTGAGTAGCCGGTGTAGCGAGCCCAGCGATGACCACTAAGAGAAAAGAAGGGACTCTAGTGCTGTAGATGTGAAGTTTGAAGATGGCTGCGGATGTGAAGCCCGAAGATGAAAGACCAGAACCGTCGTGTGACCTTGACAATGACGAGGACCTCCCATTTCCCAAAGAGTTGAAGGCTAGAGAACTCCCCGCAGGGTTCAAAATGCCTCCTATAGAAAAATACAACAGGAGAGGTGATCCTACGGATTCCATTAGGAGTTCGAATTCTAAAGGCCTTTGTCCTCATTTAATACTCTTTCTTAAAGTCACACGCCTGATATAAATAATAGGCTTGGACTTGGAGGATTATTGTTACCACCCAATTTTGATAAGGCATCCACATCATCAAAAACCCAACAAGAGCCTCGTAAATTCTCAGAAGGCCTCGGAGGCCCATTGAGCATCTTAGCACTATTGAATCCATCACAGCGAAGCCCATAAAGGGCCTCGACATTCTTGGCCAATCTGGAGCGCTTTGCTGGTCTTTGCATTCTCGTAATCCACAGGCAATCTGAAATTTTGGGATAACCAGAGGAGTAATTAAAGAAAGATTGTGTTTGATTACCATAAGGATTCTCACAAGGAAAACAAATACCAATCTCCCAATAATTAGGCAACACAATATTGAAAATCCAATCAGATAAAGACCAAAATCTAAGAGATTGTGTCCATGTCCAATTACCCTTTATCCTATAAGGAAGAAGAATCCAATCAGAGTTCTAATTGATTGCTTACACAGAATAATTAGAACTCTGCAACTATAAATACAAAGACTCCGGTTATTCCAAGGTAGGCACTTTTACCCATTATTTCTCACCCTTAAACTCTGCTCAAATCTCTGCTTACTTATCCCTCCCACACCCAATTTTTATATTCTTCCATATATTATTCGATATACCGGCAGTTGACTTAATCGTCGGAATACTAACAATCGACGAACCCTTTTTTCCAGTGATCTTGGTGCCTAATAGTCGTCCTAGTATGCAGGTTACGTACAAACTGACAGAGGATTGATTGGAGATATGTTGACACATGGTTGGTACGGAATCCGACGTCAACAAATTTGTCTCTTAAACTTGAACTTGGTAATTAGGATTTGACTTAAAAAAGCTAGTTGCTTGAACATGAATTTCGTAATCAGGATTTGACTCAAAATCTAGTTTCTTAAACTTGAACTTGGTAATTAGGATTTGACTTAAAAATCTTGCAATTGAATTCAATTATTAGGATTTGTGGTTTTATTGAGCCACAGGTTCTTAATTTTAGTTTTCCATGCTTTTTGTGCTAGTTTATACATTAGAGCATATGTGCTCACTTCAAAACAACTTGATACAGATTTTGTAATTAAGAGATGACAAAAGGGAAGATTGTTGGAGAATTTGATTTTGTCGGCATTCTTAATTATAATTTATTTTAATTAAATTCGTATTGAAGTGAGCGAACTAGAAGTCAATCGTTAACTTGTTAACTATATTTTACTTTGTCAAAAATGTTGAGACGTGTTTAATCTGTTCTAAAATAGTGGATTTATTTACTTGTGGCATGGAGCCCATGGATGTTTTCCTTAGAGATTTACCATGCTATATCCGGTATTATTTAATGTTTTAATCGTCTTATAAGTTATTTGTCTCGGACTGTGAAACGTTCAGTGTAATGTTCTGACGTTCAATAAATTTTTATCAACATCAGAACATTAAAGTTAACAATTTCTATTTTTAAAAAAATTATTTAAAGCTTCCGTTTAATTTCGGTATCAACCTATTCGACTCTCCTTGCAGGTTGTTTACTACATAGGTTTAAAACTAACAAAGAACAACCAAAGCATGTGTCTTTGTTCCATTTGAAAGATAAATAGGTGCAGAATAGCTGGATTAAGTGAAGATAATCAGCATTTTTTGGAGAGTTTGTACATTTTCTGATTAGTCGCGTGTATGGTATTTGTATTACTATGCATATGATCTAGGAATTTGGTGATTTGGTGCGACTAATTTGATTTTGGAGATTGGTGAAAGAGTATTGCCTTAACAATAGAGCAAACATGGTGTATGTATTGATGGTAGATAGTTTGATCTCAATGTGTCTAATTACATGTGAAACAGAGAAAGGTGTTGGTATTGAGATGTCAAAAGCCCCAATATGAAGCTCAAATTTTGGAAGCTAAAAAACAAGTCCATCTAATGAATGACCCAACACTTGTAAATGAATTTCAGATATCAAAAATATGCAGATCTAGATGGTTTTTGTAAATTTTTGGTTTCTAGGTGTTAGTTTTTATTTATTGTTTGGGTGTTTTGATGATGCAAGTTCCAAATTTGTTTTTGCCCACTTCTTCCAATTTGTCTAACAATATTTGGAACCTCTGACATTGTACTATCTACTTCCATCTACGAGAATTTATTTTAATTGTAATACAATTAAGTAAACAAAATATATCCTTAATTTATGGTACTGCTAAGATCAAAGTTCATGCAGTTTTATGATCTTTTGGTTCGTATTTATTTATACCAATTATATTAAGTTCATTTAGTTATTAATAATGTTAAGGGTTAATAAGAATGGCTATGGCCAACATGACTTTGATGAAGAATTGTAAGTAAATGTAGTGTCATGCGTAGACCATAGAATACATGTAATCAACACTTTGATTATTTTGTAGTTTAGCATCATCATCACATTCACAATTTTTGTGAAAAAAAATTTCGACAGAGTGTGTGACATAACTAAAAGGAAGATACTTGGTATTTATTTATAAGGACTATAACCTAGAAGAACAAATTAGAGCCCATTTTGTAGACAAAATAAACATGTTTTAATATCTTTGTCATGACACAAAACAATTCTTAGAACTATGGTTATGTTACCACATATATCAAAACAACAAAAAGGACTGCACGAATGCGTTGGTCGTCAAAATAAAAGAGCGACAAATATTAGTAATCAAGATTTGTCCTCTGAATTGGTGGAGTTACTTTTTTTTAAAGGATGCACGTTGTCTTCTTAGCTAGAATTGATTACAATACTGGAAACTCTATTTCTGCTTGAGCGAGGAAAGATGTTGGTGGCAGAAGACATTCCATCTTCTTCATCTTGGCTACTATTAGAATCTCTAAGGGAGAATAAGGTTCGCTTTATTGGTTTAACGATCTGCTTTCATTTATTGGTACGTGATAAGTTGTTGGCCTGGGATCCAATGCTGCCATTTATTGTACTCTCTGGATGCAAAGGTTTATCTAGCTATGTTACTGGATCAAACATAAAAACAATATCATACTTCACTTGGGTGCCATCTATATCATTTTCAGTTGCTCTAACATATAAAATTTGTTCGTCGCCAATTGAAGTATGGATGCCTTGTATAACACTTTGATTCTCTCATGGTAGATGATTGCAAACGTAGTTAGCAACACTATAATACAATATGTGATATAGTTCATACAAACAAGTCCACTTTGTTTAATGTAGTAGTAAGTTTCTGGGTGTGATTGATGTACATTGCAAGAAACACTTTACTAATTCTCCCATTATAGTTGCATCAATACATCCTATAGAATCTTTGATATGTAGATAAGCCTTGTAACTGCAGTAGTTTGCATGAAAATGCTGTGGTTATATAATATCATTATAGTTTCATAATAATTAAAAAATGCACAGAATCTCAAAGTGATGATATGTTTGAAGCAATGAAGGAGCAATCACAATTTGGTTTTACCATGATTTTCCTTTTGCACTGTCGCATTTGTAGTATTGGCATTGATACATTTCATCAGTTAACAATATACCTCAGATAACAATACTGGAATGTATTTGATCTTACATATTTTGTGCTTCGCGGAAGGACACACCTTAACGAACATTGATGATTTAAGATAACTTTTTTGAGACACTATCTCATCTAATCGTTCTATAGTATCAGTAGCCCCTGGTGGGAAAAGAATAGTCAACAAGTAATCTTAGAGAAAATAAACTAAAATAACTATAGAATTATTTTTATTTCAAAAGAGGATACCAATCTCATTTTTACAATCCATATGTTCCTGAACACCATCAAAGGAGGCCAAGTCATAAGTTGGCAAAATCATAGCATCATGGTTCTCATCTATTTTTTCTATTCAAGTTCTACCGTCTATTGTCCATTGCACTGGTCCCGCATTTGCTCTATATTTTAGGTCTATATGTCTGACTGTTGCATTAGATATCATATATGCCTTGGACAAAATGAGCATATTTTGGAACATTATAATGTCGTTGTTGTAGATCGTAGCATGGACTGTGTTTCCCTAGTTAGAGTAACAACATAGATAAAATAGAATTACCTATTCGACAAGTAAAATTATTTCTCAAAATAAATTATAGGTAGCCGCATATACTACATACTAACCTTGCACGTAAAACAAAACAAAGTGTTTAGGATGTGTTACACAAGGATGGTAAATTAGATCACATTCATGTAAAGCTTGTCCAAATATTCATGAATCTATAGAAACTAAAAATTTTGTAACTAACATTTATATCATTTTCTTGTGGCATTCAAACATCATTTGTGCTACTAATCTTGCAATATATCTATAGTCAATTTTCATATTCAATTTATTGTCTTTGTGTCTTATGATTACATGTATGAAGAAATATATAAGGCTACAACTTTTGTCTACTATTGTTCAATTTGAACTGGAGCTTATTGTTATATGTAACAAAGAACAAACAATATAAAACTTTTGTCCCACTCTTATCTTTGAAAAATAAAATATACACGTGGATCAACGAGAACCATATTTTGATATTTAACTAAATTGCGTTGTGCCATTCTCGCAATATTTTTCTCAGCCATAACTACCTTTGCTGTCCATGAGCTCGGCTGGGACTAATTTCAGGAATAAGCTTGGGTTGAGCAGCCATCGTGTTCCTGCAGGACATTGATCGACATAAAACTTTACAATTAACCTCTTTGATACTATATATGGAATAAACTAAAGGCTTAAATTTAATAGTTGAGTACAAGAAAAAAATTTAAAAGGAACAAGATATATATATATATATATATATATATATATATATATATATATATATATATATATATATATATATATATATATGTATACCTTGAAAATAAGTGTAATAATAAAGAAATACATAGATAGTCTTTTTGTTTCCAATACTAAAGAAATAATAACAGAGGAGATAGAAACATACCTTAATTGTAAGTTGATCTCTTTGAATTGAAACTAGTACAAAATATGAGAGTGAAGTATGGATGAATGGAAATAAGTGATATCTTTTCCAAGAGCCAATGCTGAAATGAAATATGTATAGAGGTTGTACAAGTTTTCGTGCAATATAAAGAAGATCGTATGTCAATGGTGTGTATACAGTGCATGTTTTTTCTTAGTATATATACATACATAGCAAGAGATAGATATAATGTATACATGTATAGACATGGGGGATGGGTAATCTATTTAATGACTTTACAGGATTGAAATGTAAGCATTTGACAGACCATACTCATGATTCAGCACTAAAGCCAAACAGTAGCCAAAAGTGGGTTTAGGTGAAAGTACATGGTAGTGCGTCCATAGCACTAAAAACAAGGAAAACTAACTAATTTTGTAGCCAGTACTTTATTAAACTTAAAACCAGCACAATAGATGGAAGCCAACACTTTGTCCTAGGTGCACATAATGTGATTAAATTTAGGCACCAGCACATGTATGGTTGAGGGTAACTATATACCTGAAAATAAACCTAACGTATACAAAAACATTTATAGACATCAACCCTATCAGCTGTATTTATGCTTATGCATTAAAATTATGTGTAAAAATTAAGAGGCAACATGTTTATTCAAAGAAGATGAAAATGTAAACATGCATGCAGTGGCGGAGCCAGACTTTTGAAGTTGGGGGGTCCTAAATAGAGGTGGGCCAGGGGACGGGAACCTTTTCACGAGGGTTCGGGGACAGCGCCCCCGATTTTTTTTTTTTAAACCACATTTACTGAGTCAATTCTTATGAGAATCTAATATCTTTTTATAAGCCGTAGTCCTTAAAAAACTTACAAGAAGTCATTGCACAAAAATAGAATCTATATCTATTTTATCTTAAACTAAACTATGTAGTCAATAGACACAAATTTAAACCCTTTTTGATAGTGTTATATACAATTATTATTTGAACACGAAATGTAATAACAAGCAAAGTGCCTTTATTAATTTTGTATTATCAAGAATGAGCTAATCATTTGTAATTTTGTATTATTAATTTTATTATGCCAATAGGTCGAATTGCCTTACATTAAGAGTCAATTTGGTCTAATTTATGAACTAGTTTGTGCACGTTTGGTAGAGATTATAAATTAGTTTATTTGACCAAAACAGTTTATTTGACCAAGAATGGTAAAAAATGACGACTACCAATGCAAAATTTTGTGTCAAATAAACTATTTTTGGTCAAAAAAACTATATTGGTAAAATAAACTGGTTTATATATAAACTCTACCAAACGGGCTCTTTACTTGACCAAAATGGCTTATTTGATAAGAAATGGTTTATTTGATCAAAAATTTTACCTTGGTTGCCTGACATTTTTTACTAATCTTTGTCGAATAAACTATTTTGATCAAATAAACTAATTTATAAACTATATCAAACAAGCTTTAATTGATATTTGGTCAATGGATCTAATTGTCATCCATTAAATTGATATTATGTAAAAGTTAAATTATATATTAAAAAACTAAAAAACTAAAAAAAAAAAAAAAAAAGAAACTCAAAAAGTTGGGGGGTCCAGGTCCCCCCTGGGACCCCCCCAGCTCCGCCCATGCATGCATGTACACAAACTTGTGATTAAATGAAAGGAATGCTATGTACCAGGTATATTCTTCAAATGCAATCAGCATAATGGGCAAACGATATTGATGCATGTGGTTCCAACCATATACTATGCATAATTCCATGAAACATAGAGCTTTAGACTTGATTTTGTCATATTGATAATAACGATTGGTTGACTTATGCTTCGTTTTCAGCTCGCCATCATTATGTTAATTGATTCAAACTCTTTTTCACACCCATTGGGAACTTGGAATTTTCCAATACAATGATAATTGATCAATATCTTCACAGTAGTGTTTGAATCCTTACATAGTGGAGATTGTGCTCAAAGATTATGACATCCACCATATTCATATTTGAGAATCCGAATTCATGAACGTTGTTGATCGCTGGCTGTTCGTTTTTTTTCATAATTTAATAAAATTGTGGTAATACACAATAGCATATGCTTATGTTTAGACAACATCTTTGTATAGAGTAACTAACCACTCTTTCAAATTTGATGAAAATAAAATTTAAGGAGTAAGTTAATAAACTAACTATACGATAAAGCTCAAAAAGAGACAGTGGTACAGATTTATATGTGTAAGTAATGAGAGAGATTTTTCCGTAAGAAAGTAGCATGAAATATTAGAATGAAAAAACACAAGAATGATGAATTTATTGTATTGTTATCGCAAAACAAAATATCAAAGTCTTCAAAGTGAGCTCAACCTAAATAGATCAAATAACAAACGAGAAATATGAAGAAAATAAATATTGAGGTCATATAATCTCAGGCCTTATCCGTATCTTGTATCAAATGATAAAACAAAGGATCCAACACACATATCATCCATTTTTTTTTTAACTCTTATGGCTTACATGCTTTTTCTGCATGTAACTATATCATTACTTTCCTAACATTCAGGCTTAAACCAACTTTCATCATGCAATATAACATCTTCAGTTCAGTGTGAATTACCTTTACTGTGGAGCTAAGTCCTTGAACTCTTTGAAAGTGATATGTCTTCTAGGAAGCCTTATGATATCAATTTGCACATACCATTATATGTTTCCACTGTTTAGTGCATAGCTTGTTAGTCTTTTATCTTGGTTCAAATGAATGTATGTTCAATAATGTGTACGAACAATCTCAGTTCAATTAAAAGACTTAATAATAGACAATCCAATATCAACATAATACAATATCTATGTTGAAGACCATCCACAAATTAACCAAAAACAAGTTGACCAAATAAAAAATAGCATGAACATAAATATGGCGGTCTATACATTTAAGATGAGTTAATCAATGCGATGAGTTTATGGTCAATGATATTTTTTGTACATCTCTCATAAGATTCACCTTTTAAAGTAGGTTGAATCAAAACCTTGATAGATTTACACGTTTGTGCTCTTGACAAGCCACATAGCTGTCCATGTGAAAACACTGGCTCTAGAAGATATAATCCAACGAAGTTGTTACTTATTTATTGTCATAACAAAACACGGTCGAATGGAAAACTGCATCCTTTTGAAAGGCAGTGGATTTTGATCACCCGAAAGTGGAATGAAAGGAATTGTAGGTAGAAAAACTCTCTTTCCACAGTATTCTCCAACGCGATTTTGGCATCAACTACATTTCTTTCAAATGTTTAGTATATTAGTTTAGTTCCATTACAGGCCTTCGGAAGAGTTAAGGTTTCGAAGTAAAATAAAAGGAAAATATTTTTTTAATATAAGTTCATGTGGTGGAAGTATTTAGGATATCTTCTTGTAGAGTATGTTTAGTGTCATCTATTGCCTCATCAAAACTATAATAAGTAAAAGCATTTCTTGGATATTGTTCCAACAATATATTATTAATCTGATCACCACATTCATTTTTTGGAGTTCAAAACTTAAAATGATACGGTTGATCATGAATTCTAAATTTTTCAGGTAATTATCTAAGTCTGGAAATAAAATACGAATTAACTTTTTGAGAGACGATATTTCATTTTCAAAAGATATTGTTAGCTCTGGCAGTAGTCTGATCATATCACAACAATGTTTTTCCTCGGTTCTATTACCAATTTGTAGCAACAATTTTGAAAACACAGGATCTAATATCGCTCTTATATTTCGAGTCAATTGTATTTTGGTAGAATGAGGCCACATATAAGAATATGAAAAACTTACATTTATTATATCTTCTTGTTTTCTTTTTTGAACGACAGGCAAGACCTGGCGAAAATCTCCTCCTAGAACGACAACTTTTCCACTAAAAGGTAAATAATATCTTGTAACATTTTATCTAATGCTTCCACTACACAATGGTTAACCATCAGAGCTTCATCCCGTATGATTACTTTTGAAATTCTAAACAACTTAGCTAGAGTAGACTGTTTGCTCACGCAACAGGAATATCACTACCTACTTTTAGAGGATTTTAAACGTTGAATAAGCCGTGCGACCACCTGGTAATAACGCAGTAACAACTCCAGAAGATGCCGTTGCTAAACCAATAATATTTGTAGATTTCAAGCCCGCAAGCAAAGCCCAATATAGATATGTTTCATGTTCTGCCTTAACCATCGACAAAAAACATGCCATTTACACCACTAAAATTTTTCTCTAGTATTGCGTCATAAGCAAACTATTGTTCTTCTAAATTTGTTTGAGAAATTGGATTTTCTAATTGTTCACCTATGTTATGAACCTACTTCTTATCTTCTCTTAAATTTACATCATAAGGCACTAACTTATAATCATTAATGTTTTTCCCAATTGGTTCTAACAATAAATTAATACACTGTAGTGCCTTAACTCTGCTCTTTCAAAGACATATTGTTGTGTGATTTTAATTAATCCTGTAAGTGGATCGTTAACAAGTAATAAAGTGATGTGTAGAGTGTCAAACCCACGAGGACTAGCTACCAATTAACTAATTAATTTATAGTTCAAGTTTTAACAATGTAAATAACATAGATTTGTTTTGATTTCAATTCTAAAACTATTCTAATTATGTTTAATTAAATCTAAATTATCAAGTAATCAAATTAAATGTGTGAGAACGAATTCAAGTTTTATTAACACTAGGATTCAGGAATCCACCTACATGTTTTATAATCAATTATCCATTTAATCGCTTTAACCTATAATTACCTTGGATTAAAAATCGGCGATCCTAATATAATCAAAAGCCTCTCTCGATGGTCAATCAATTCTTTATTGATATAAAAGCCTAATTATCTCTAATTAAGCTTCAAACATAAACATATGCATTAAAATCTCAAGAACACCTAAATGAATTTTATAAAGCATAATATTAATCTCTATCTATTATTGGACCCTATGTTATTTAATATTGAATCTCTCGAATTCAATATTGAATCTATATTGAATCTCTCGAATTCAATCTAGATCACAATATATTCTAATGGTGATCAAGTATTAAAATAATAGAAATAATGAATAAAGAATAATCAACCCAAAAGCAATTAATTACTAAAACGGAAAAATTTCTAACTAATTAAAAGCATGATGTTCCATCATTCATCATAGCAATAAGTAAATTAGCCGGACATGATTTCATAAAATATCACAATAATTGAATTCATCATGTTCTAGATAAAGAAAAAGTAAATAAAACCCGTGATTCCGGCTCAAGAATCTTCAATCCGTTCCTTGATCTTCGATACTTCGCTTCTATGTTTCTTTCCAAAATTTGCCTCTCATGATATGTCTATTCTCTGGCTTTTATATTCCTCTCCGAACTCTAAGATATGGCTTAGGCAGTTGTATTAATCTGGACTTCGTAGAGTTTTAACTGGATCAGGAAATAACTTAAGTTCTGCCCCGTCTTCCCCATGCAATCTTGGTTCTATTATTTTACGTTCTACCGAAAATTCTACTATCTTGCGATCATAGCTATGGTTAACCATGCGATCGCATGGTTAACTTGGCTGTAGTTCCTGGTTTTCTTTTTTGATATTTGCATGCCATGCCCCTCAAGTCTCTTTGTCTGTTCAATTGAGTCTATTTCTTTTATGTTTTCTATCTTTTTGCTAGATCGACACTTGAATTTTAAATTTTCCTAAAATAAAGAAAACAATGCACCATTAAACTGAAAATACTTAAGAGAACTCATAATCGTCCCTTTTTGTGATCTTAGATAAGTACAAATTTTTACTTATCAAACACCCCCAAACTTGAACTTTTATTCATTCTCGAATAAACTAGAGTCAACCATGTATAGAATGAAATAAACAATAACACAATTCACAACATAAATAGCTTGCTGTCCTTGCTTATGGCTTTTGTAACAACTTATAATTCATGACAAGTATCCAGGCATTTACTATTGCTAACGTGATCCTACTTAAACCATAATTGATGTGTGTGAGAGCAGTTAATCCATCCACTTAATTTCTATAGTGGTGATAGCCCAACCATTTAGTCAACTTTTCATTTCCCTCTCGTAAGGTACACTTTCTTCCAAAATGATTTACTCTTTCAATTTCTGAGAATTTGGGTCTAAGGTTATGGTTCACATTCTTTTCTTACTTGAGACTGGTTGAGAAAGCTAATAACCGTGACAACCTAGGTTTGTGAAGATTCTCTAATTTTTTAGTGCTTTCGACCAAGAAGTTTCTACTAAGTATGTCAAACACATTAGTTATCTAATCTCCATGTTTACTTTGCAAAGAATTTTTTTTCCAATAAAAATCTTATGTGCAAAACTCAATACCTTAAGCTTTCTAGACGACTCATGTAACGAGCTTTAAGTTGATGACTCCCAGGTCTTATGAACCTTAGGGCATCGGGTTTTGAAAAACCCCTACGGACTTTTTCACTCAAGTCAAAAAGGCTACAAAAAGAGTTATAAGATATTAATAGTGTGCAAAACTCAGTCCATTAAACTTTCTAGATGACTCATTGTTGAGAAAATAATGTGATTGCAAGTGCACAATATCGTTAACAAGTAATAAAGTGGACTTTTTGAGTCCGGATTATCGTTCCCACGAAAACTATCTTATTTAGATACTAGTTAAATTAATCAAAGTGCTAATCTATTGAAAACAATTTAAAATCAATTGAATTTGAATATTTAAGCTAGAACTTTGGATTCTTCGAAAATAATAATAAAGCAGAAATCAAGAATTAATAAAATATGATGGTTAAAGCGTTTGGACAAACGAATTCACCTAGTTATCATCTCTAATTTCTCCTCTCAAGATTTCTTCCTAAAGTTGTATTCGGTCGAATTCACAAATTTAACCTAATTTACCTCTCTCGAGTTCAAATTAGTCCTATCTAATTAAGTCAATTTAGGCAGTCAGAATGGTCCTTAATTAGATGCATTAAATCTCCTAAGAATTCAATTCAAGACCGTGACAATAACAAAAGCGTATCTCTACCTTTTATCCAATTGCCAGATTTTACTACGTGGTCTAGATTAATAATTCACCTCTCGATTCATTACAATCCACAAATCAATGACAAATAATGGCCAATTATCTCAAGCATGAAGAGAAGAAGTAAAATCAAATACATAAATAATTTATAACTCAAAACTTGAGATTCGAAATTAAAGAATTAAACTTAGGCTACATCGTTCATCCAAACATTAAATCTAGCTATTCATGGCTCGGGAGAAAGAAAAGATGAAGAGAAGGAAAGACATAACCGGATCTTGAAAATAATAGAGGAAGAAACGCTGAATATCTTGCACCAAGAAATCCTTGTTTTCAAGCTCCAATCTTCAATTCCGCCTTTGTTCTTCGTCTCTTGGTATCTTTCTCTCTCAATATGATTTTTACAAGATTTTTCGACCCCCTATTATGAGTGTATAACTCATATTTATAGTTCCCCCAATAAGCCCTAAAAGATCCCTAAAAATCGTGAGTTACAAGTTTCCAAATTGCTTTAGGACTCAAAAAAAAGGAAACAAAATAAAATAAAATTCGCGTGCCAAAAATGGCCTGGGCGCACGCCCAGGCATGATGAGGGCGCACGCCCAGGCATAGGTTTTTGCCTCTGATGGTTACTTCTTCAGCTGGGCGCACGCCCAGCTTTGATCTGGGGCGTTTGCCCAGTTGAAATTTCTGTCCAATTTGCGCTTGTAGTCCTTCAACTTTTGATTGTAGTCATTTTAGTCCTCTGATTTTTTCTTATATTTCAATTCAGTCCTCTTTTATTTGCACCCCAAGTCCTTCAACTTTTGGATGTTTGCAAGTTGACCCCCATCTCCAAGTTTTCGTACACTTTCAGTCTTTTTCGCCAATTTTGCTTTGTTTTTCTCCAATTCCATCCAATCTTGGGTTTTGACCTGAATTAATTAAATCAACACACAATTAAGTAGAAAAGTACTTATGAGCACTTACAATTGTCCACTTTTAATGGTCTAGATAAGTGTAAAATCACACTTATCACTCATGTAACAAGATTTAAACCGATGGACTTTATCACTCGAGTTAAAAAGGCTACGAAAAGAGTTATATAATAGAAATAGCTTTGTTCCTTGCGTGCAATAAGTTCATGCTCGGGTATTAGATTCCTAATATTCGTTCATTACCTAGCTTCCTCGAACTGGTCTAAAGTGCTCTACACAAATTTTTTTCAACATACATGGAATAAACACAAGCCTAGATAGCCACCATCACAGCTTAACTATCAGACTTATTCACTATATTGGTTACTTGCCGAGATACAAATGATTCTTAGTTTCAGAAAGGTATCCTATTGTTTTTAACTTAAGTGCACCAACATAGCTAAAATTCATCATAACTAGCCGACACAACACGTTATCAGACATGGTAAAATAGCCTCACATTTAAATAAAGTAATAATCTATTCGCAAGTCATGATTAAAGCTAAACTTAAATAAAAAGTTCTATCATTAGCCGGAAAGGCTATTCATATCACATAAACATTTAAACAAACATCAAATTTTTTTTTTTTTTTATCAAATATCAATTATCAAATCAAGAAAATTTTTCATTTTAGTCCACCACCCCCAAACTTGAAATATACATTGTCTCCAATGTAAAAATTCAAAAGAAATATATATATATATATATATATATATTTAGAGACTTCCCAGAGATGGATCGGATGGTGCTGGAAGAAAGAGTGTACACAGATCTACTAGTGGAGGGTCTTGGCTAGGTGTCGGTCTGTAAATTTGGTCATGAATATCATCTAGCTTGTTGGTACATCTGTCTAACCGCCTTTTGACGTGGTTCGAGTTGGATCGAATCTGACTCTGTTCTAGGCCAGCTTGTCGCTGATTGATCTCGATATTCATCAAAGTGTGTTAGAGTGCATCCACGTGAGATCACAACGTCGTCAACTCCTACTGTACCGTGCACAATTCAATCCGTTTAGCAACAATGAGCCATGTCTGCTCAGCCTGACCTTCTAGTAGTTGATGTAGCATGGATACTATGTCTCTAGAAAGTGCGGCTGGCTGAGGTGAGACTGGATGCTCTTTTTGAGGCTGCTCTTTTGTGTATGTGGTTGCCTCCACAGCTCGTGCAGTGTGCCTTCTTGCATTTTCTAAGGCATAGCGATTGATAGGTCCTTTAGATTTCAATACCGGCTCTGCTGGTAAAATCTAAACCCACACTTCTTTACAAATGCCACTGATTAAAACTGGGAAGATGGTAGTGTACCTCTTTTCCTGTTTGGAAGCCCAGAGTACTGATCAGGGTGTAAATGTAATTTTCTAAGTCTATCTTCTTCATGTGAGTGAGATGGTATAATAATCTAGCCCTTGCATCATTGATAGTAGTGTGGTGCGTGGTTGGGTCGATATTGTGGCTCACGAACACATTTAGGATGAGAATGGAGTGCGTCAATTTTCTGTGCTCTAAGTCTCTCTCTCGAGTAGTGGCCAACCATTGTCTCGGCCATATAGAAATTGGGCCACATCATCCATATCCTGAATAGTGGGAAGCGGGTGAATATCTTCAGAAGTGATCCTATAGTACTAGTTAATGACCCTCATGGTAAACATGAACCATTTATCTCGTACCCATGTATGCCCATAGTGCTCTGTCCCGTGTATGTCTATTTCGTGGTTGAAGTTGGTGTAGAACTCATGGATGAGCTGAGAGTAGATCTTGTGAGGTGTTTCTGTAATTTTTGACCAGCCACACAGTCGATTAGATTGTATAACTCAAAGTGAGGAAAATCCTCCAATTGTAACCTCCACTTTCCCTAAATGGTCTATTGGCTAATGAACTGTTTATATCTTTCTTCGTGCTCCTCAAAAAGATAATGGCGAGAGTCAGTGATTTCCACTTAGGCTTTTTTTGATGTGTCTCTGGTTGCGTTTTTCTTTCCATTTTTTGTGGCAGTTGGGGTCGTTTTTGGAGCCATGACCTGTAAAATGTAAGAAAACAAGTTGGATATGACAAATAACATAAATGGTTTAAGTTGTCACCCCCAAACTATCCCGAACTTTAGGTAAGATTTCTCAAAAAATTGTGTTTGACTAAGCTACTTCGGATCCCAAGAAAATTATGTAAGAATGTTCAAAAGTGAAATGGCAAAGGATGGTATGGAAGTGCATGTTTTGGTCTACCACATGTTCAAATTTCATAGGATTTTGAGGTAATTTGGGCCAAATGGATGGGGGATGAAAGTGCTAACGGAGGCAGGCGGAAGTGGCCTGCAGTGGGCCACCATGGCAATCCAGATTCCCTATGTTGGTCACGGGTTGAATTTGGTGATAAAAGTGTGTTTAAACCTCGGTTAAAGATTGTAAACGATAGGATTGGTCAACTAGACTAGCCTAAGATCATATTTGATAAAAATTTTGGTTGGGACAATTTGTCAAACATGTTGCAAGCAATGTGTCGTTCTTCATAGATTGAGTACTTAGGGTTGTTCAACCAAAGCCAAAATTTTTCCCAACCTAATAATCTAAACCCAATCAAAATCATTTTCACTCTTCGATTCAAGCCTAATCTAAACCACATTTCTCCAAACTTATCAAATTGCACGAAATTAAATGAATGTGAATGAAAAATGGAAGAAATTTCAACAAAAAGATTGAATTTTACATTTGAATTCGTGGAGTTGATGTTTAAGGATAGTTGATTGTGAAGAATTTGGTGCCCGTGATGCTCGTTTGGAGTTTGAAGATCAGGGATTGAAGAGAGAAAGCTCCGCTTGGTTTGAAATTGAATTTTTGGATTGTGGCTGTTTTTCCCCTTTTTAAATGTTCTGGTAGTCCCTGCGATCGCAAGGAAGGAAAATCCTGCGATCGCAGGAACACCAAATTCTGGGCAGAAAACAGCTATGTGATCACATATGGTGTAACCATGCGATCGTATAGTCTGCACCCTATTCATTTTTTTTTACTAATCTTAATCTAAAATGAATTAAGAAAAATTAAGTGTGTGCTCGTGCAGAATGACGATGATTAAAGTGGCTAATTACTTAAGAATTAAAAGTGCCTACATTATGTCCTAAAAACATAAAACGTGCAAAACGTGAATTGAACTCTTAAAACTTAAATGATGTGTAAATTTAAATAAAAGGGTAGAAAAATGGGTTGCCTCCCATTGAGAGCTTGTTTACAGTCTTTAGCTCGACTTTGTCGTGGTGATCACTTCGGATTGCTTAAAGTGGTGAAAGACTTTTCTTTTGAAAAATCACCCTACAAGTACTGTTTTAGCCTTTGTCCGTTCACCTTGAATATGCCCTTGGTGTCATGAGCAACTTCTACCGCTCTATGTGGATAGACTTTGACTACCGTGAATGGCCCGGACCATCTTGAGCGTAGTTTTCCTGGAAAGAGCTTGAGTCGTGAATTCAAACTGCCTTTTTTGAATGTTATTGTCATGCTACTTCTTCATTCTCTCCTTGTACAGTTTGGCATTTTCATAGGCATCGAACCAGAATTTATCCATTTCGTTCAATTGAAGCATTCATTTTTCACCGGCTTCTTTCAAATCAAAGCTCAACATCCTCAATGCCCAGTAAACTCGATGCTCCAACTCAATCGGTAAATGGCATGCTTTTCCAAAAACTAGGCGGTATGGTGACATTCCAATTGGAGTTTTAAATGCAGTTTGATATGCCCAAAGAGCATCATCTAGTTTGTTCGACCAATCTTTCGTCAAAGTACTAACAGTTAGCTCCAGGATCTATCTCAACTCCCAGTTGGAGATTTCCACCTGGCCACTAGTTTGTGGATGGTATGGAGTAGCCACTTGGTGCTTCACACCATATTTTGCCAAAAGAGTTTCAAACTGCCGGTTGCAAAAATATTTACTTCCGTTATTTATGATTGCCCGAGGAGTCCCAAACCGCGTGAAAATGTTCTTTTTGAGAAAATTCACCACCACCCGGCCATCATTAGTCAATAAGACTACAACTTCTATCCATTTCAATCGAAGTCCACAGCTACTAAAATGTAGGAATTTGAGAACGAGGGTAGAAATGGTCCCATAAAGTCAATTCTCTAGACATCAAATAGTTCAACTTCTAAAATGCTTTGAAGGGGCATTTATTGCTTTCGGGATATGTTTCCCATCCATTGGCACCTGTCATATTTTTTTACTAAACTGTAAATTTCTTTGAATAATGTCGGCCAATAAAACCCAGATTGTAAGACTTTGGCTACTGTTTTGGTAGCACTGAAATGACCTCATACGGTGAAGAATGACATTGCTCCAAGACAATCTCCATTTCTTCTTCAGGTATACATCTCCGAAATACTTGGTCAGCACCCCGTCTATAGAGAATAGAATCTTCCCAAAAATAGTATTTAAGTTCTGAAAAGAACCTTTTTCGGCATTGATGATCATAATTAGGCGGCACAATGTTTGCTTGCAAGGTAATTCACATAATCTGCATACCAAGGTACGCTTTCCAACTACTCTATCCAAAAAATATGCTCGTCTGGAAATTTTTCATTTATTTTACCTTTTTCATTCCTTTCTGACTGCTCTATTCTTGACAAGTGGTCGACTACCACATTCTCGCTCTCTTTTTTATCCCAAATTTCCAAGTCAAATTCTTGAAGAAGCAGTATCCACCTAATCAGTTTTAGTTTTACCTCTTTTTTAGCAAAAAGATATTTCAATGATGCGTGGCCCGTATCACTATCACTTTCGATCCAATGAGGTAAGATCGAAATTTTTCGAAGGCAAATACTACTGCTAGTAATTTTATCTGTAGTGGCATAATTCATTGGAGCATTATTGAGAGCTTGATTGTCGTAATACATGACATGTATGACTTTTCACTAGCATCGCACATGAGTTCAAACAGTAGATCCCAATCAGGGACCACAATGACTGGTGCTAAGATTAGGCTTTCTTTGAGAGTGTTGAAGGCTTTAAGACAGTCTATGGAAAAATAAAATTTGACTTCTTTTTCCAACAAACTGCACAACGGTTTAGTTATTTTTGAAAAATCTTTTATAAACCGTCTATAGAACCCTACATGTCCGAGAAAAGACTGAATTTCTTTAACTGTAGTTGGATGAGATAGTTTCTCTATAACTTGAATTTTTGCTTTGTCGACCTCAATACCTTTAACTGAAATCTTGTGTCCCAACACAATGCCTTCTTGGACCATAAAGTGGCACTTTTTCCAGTTAAGTACTAAGTTTGTTTTCTCGCAACGCTGAAGTACTAGGGTCAAATTTTTTAGGCATTCGTCGAATGATGATCTAAAAATTGAAAAATCATTCATGAATACTTCAATGGATTTTTCGACCATATCTGAGAAAATAAACATCATACAACACTGAAATGTGGCAGGAGCATTGCACAGGCCAAATGGCATACGCCTATATGCAAACGTGCAGTAAGGACATGTAAAAGTCATTTTTTCTTGATCTTATGGAGCTATATGAATCTGATTATAGCTTGAATACCTATCAAGAAAGCAATAATGAGAATGACCTGCCAAACGTTCCAGCATCTGATCAATAAACGGTAGATGAAAATGGTCTTTTCGATTGGCATCATTCAGCTTCCTGTAGTCAATACAAACTCACCAGCCAATAGTTAATCTGACTGGTATGAGCTCGTTATTATCATTATTCTCAATTGTAATTCCTCATTTTTAGGCACTACCTGAACCGAGCTTACCCAAGTGCTATCTGAAATATGATAGATGATACTGGCATCAAGTAGTTTTAAAACTTCAGCTCAGACTATCTCTTGCAAATGAGGATTTAATCTGAGTTGATGTTGTACTGTTGGTTTACATGCCCACTCTATTAGAATCTTGTGCATGCATATGGACGGGCTGATACCTCTGATGTCTGCTATAGTCCAACCGATGGCTGATTTGTAATTTTTTAGGACTCGGAGTAATTTACCTTCCTGATCTTGATTGATGGAATTTGGAATAATGACAGGAAGAGTAGATGATTCACCGAGATAGACATACCTAAAGTGAGAAGGTAGTTGTTTTAACTCAAGAGTCAGAGCCTATTGAATTGAAGGTGGCTGTTGAGGAGGTGTGGTACCCAAATCTATGTATTTATTTCTCCTTTTCATATGTTCAACTCCTTGTAAATATCTAGCACATTCTTTAAGAACTAGAGAGTCGAAATTTTCTTCTTAAGAATACATAATACACACTTCCCATAGATCTGAAGAATTTTCCAAAGCAAAGGTGTTGGTTGCCTCGTGATCAAAGATATCGATCTGAAAACACAAGTCAGAGGAGCTTGGATATTAAATTGCTTTGAACACGTTGAAAGTGACTTGTTCTTCGTTTAATCTCAACATTAGCTGGCCTTTTTGCATATCAATTAGAACTCGTCCAATTGCTAAGAATGGTCATCCCAAGATAAGTGGTACATCCATATCTTCCCCCATATCCAAGATAATGAAGTGAGCCAGGAATATGAACTTGTCCACTTTCACTAAAATATCTTCAACAACCCCGTGTGGACGTTTAACTGATCGATCAGCTAACTGTAGTGAGATTGTGGTTGGCTTTGCTTTGCTTCGCCGATACCTATTTGCCTGAAAATAGAGTAAGGCATCAAATTAATGCTAGCACCTAAATCACATAATACTTTCTCGAAAAATGAACTACCAACATTGCAAGGAATAGAGAAACTCCCTGGATCTTTTAATTTCAGAGGTAGCTTGTTTTGTAAGATAGCACTGCATTCTTCAGTAAGTATAGTTGTTTCATACTCTTCCAACTTCCTTTTGTTTGACAAAATTTCTTTCATAAATTTTGCATAGCTTGGCATTTGAGCTAAATCGTCAGCAAAATGTATGTTGATTTGGAGTTTCTTGAATACATTGATGAATTTTTTGAATTGCTTGTCTAGCTTATGTCTTCGTAGCCTTTGAGGGAATGGAATTGGAGGAACATAAGCTTTGACCGGTGGCGAAATATAATCTGGTGGAGAGCTTTTTTTCTCTTGTTCAACTTCTACATCTGATTTGTTATCTCTCTCTTTACTTAACACAATTTTCTTTTCAACACCCAGTCTTTTTACATGAATCGCTGGCAACTCAATTCCACTTCTCGTGATGGTTGCGTTGACTTGCTCTTTTGGATTGACTTCGGTATTTCTTGGCCATGTTCCTGGTTGTCGCTCGTTCAACAGTTTAGCCAACTGTCCAATCTGATTTTCTATATTCTTTATTGCAACATCTTGTCTTTTCTGCATCTCTTTTAATTCAGATTCCATGCGTGTAACAATTTCTTCCAATCCTCATTTTCTTTCTTGTGGTCTCCCTTGATTTGGAAGATTTTGAATATTTTGGGTATTGCCATAGGAGAAGTTTGGATAATTTCTCCTCACTGGATTGTAAGTCTGTGAGTATAGATTATTCTGTTGTCGTTGAAAGTTCTGATCATATGTAGATTGTTCATGTGATGACATGTCAACTTTGGTTAAAGGGCATTCTGATGATTGATAGTTTGCCCCGCATGTTACACAGATTGGTGGGGACATCTGAACCATATTGGCTGAGTGAGAATATTTCATTGCTTCCATCTGATTTGCCAATGCATCGATTTTCACAAGTACAAGTGAATTGATTTCTACTTCGAGTATTTCTGTTGCTTTTTTCTACAATCCTCTTTTTGGCCACATAACGAACTGTTCACTCATAGTTTGACAGATATATTTTGGATAGAGCCACCTGCTGTAGAATCTACTGAAGAACGACTAGTTGGAGCTAATCCAGAGTAGAAATAATGATTCTGAGCTTCTAAAAGAAAACCATGACTTGGACACTTTCGGAGCAGTTCTTTGAATCTTTTCCATACCTCATGAAAGTTCTCCTACTCAGATTGTTGAAAATTGGATATTTCGTACTTCAATCCGTTCACTCTGGCTGGAGAAAAATATTTCAGCGTAAATTTCTGGATCAAATCTGTCCAAGTAGGGATGTTCCTAGATGGTAGAGAATTTAATCATTCTCTAGCTTTATCCTTCAGTGTGTGTGTGAAAAGCCAAATCTTAAGTACCTCTTCATTAACACCGTGGTATTTGAAATTTCTACAGTATTCATCAAAGCGAGAAATATAGTAATGAGGATTCTCATTTGTTTTCCCATAGAACGACAGATTGTTCGAGAACAAATTAATCACATCTGGCCTCAACTAGAAGTTGTCGTGTCCATAAGGCGGATAGATTATGCTGGACCAATTTTCAACAATCGGTGGCATCATATACTCACCCATAAGAATATCTCGTTCATTAATTTCAACTGGTCGAGCCATGGGTGCAAGATTATTTCCCACATCTACAGGTAATGGATTCTGGATTCGGTTATCTTCCATTGTGTCTTTTTGCTGTTGTTTCTTTTCTCTTCGCTCACGTTGTCGTTGGCGAAAGCTCCATTCGATTTCTTGGTCTAAATCAAATAGATCAAGATCCTTTGTACGGCGCATACACACTTGACACCTGAAACTTTAGAAAATAGTTGAAATTCAGCAGTAACACGAAGAACTGAGAATAAAAAAAATAAAACTAAAAATCAAATAAATAATAATAAAAATAATTGTTAAAGACTAAATTATCAATTAACGTAGTAATTAATAAAACTAGTCCCCAGCAACGGCGCCAAAAACTTGTTGTGTGATTTTAATCTCTCAAGTGGACGGATCGTTAACAAGTAATAAAGTGATGTGTAGAGTGTCAAACCCACAAGGACTAGCTACCAATTAACTAATTAATTTATAGTTCGAGTTTTAACAATGTAAATAACATAGATTTGTTTTTATTTCAATTCTAAAACTATTCTAATTATGTTTAATTAAATATAAATTATCAAGTAATCAAATTAAATGTGTGAGAATGAATTCAATTTTTACCAACACTAAGATTCGCGAATCCACCTACACGTTTTATAATCAATTATCCGTTTAATCGGTTTAGCCTATAATTACCTAGGATTGAAAATCGGTGATCCTAATATAATCAAAAGCCTCTCTCAATGGTTAATCAATTCTATATTGATATGCAAACATAATTATCTCTAATTAAGCTTCGAACATAAACATATGCATTAAAATATCAAGAACACCTAAATGAATTTCATAAAGCATAATAGTAATCTCTATCTATTATTGAACCCTATGTTATTCAATATCATGTGCTCAATCTATATTAAATCTCTCGACTTCAATATAGATCACAATATATTCTACTGGTGATCAAGCATTAAAATAATAGAAATAATGAATAAAGAATAATCAACCCAAAAGTAATTAATTACTAAAATGGAAAAACTTCTAATTAATTAAAAGCATGATGTTTCATCGTTCATCCTAGCAATAAGTAAATTAGTCGGACATGATTTCGTAAAATATCAAAATAATTGAATTCATCATATTACGGATAAAGAAAAAGAAAATGTAAATAAAACCCGTGATTCTGGCTTAAGAATCTCTAATTCGTTCCTTGATCTTCGATTATTCGCTTCTATGTTTCTTCCCAAAATTCACCTCTTGCGATATGTCTATTCTCTGGCTTTTATATTCCTCGTCGAACTCTCCAAGATGTGGCTTAGGCAGTTGTATTAGTCTGGACTTCGTAGAGTTTTAACTGGATGAGGAAACAACTTAAGTTCTGTCCGTCTTTCCCATGAGATCGCATGATTTTGTCTTTTTACATTCTGCCGAAAATTTCACTATCTTGCGATCGCAACTATGGTTAACCATGCGATCGTATGGTTAACTTGGCTGCAGTTCCTGGTTTTCTTTCTTTGATATTTGCATGCCAAACCCCTTAAGTCTCTTTGTCTATTCAATTGTGTCCCTTTCTCTTCTGTTTTCGATCCTTTCGCTAGATTGACACTTAAATTTGATTTTTTCCTAAAATAATAAGAAAAAAATGCGCCATTAAAATGAAAACACTTAAAAGAACACATAATCATCACTTTTTGTGAACTTAGATAAGTACAAATTTGTACTTATCACATATCACATTGTATATAATCTTCATAAGGATAAAACTTAAATTTGTTCTATAAATAACTCGATAATTTCGAGCACAGTATACCAAAATAGTAGCAAATAAACTTCTCAACTAGCTAGGCATTTGATATACTGACACTTCCTGCAAACAAAGTTCACGAATATTATCTTCACTTAACAAATCATGAAAAAGTGCAACCTCACGAAATGAAGTAACAAAAACGCCATTGACTTTAGATTTTCAAAAGAAATTGCTCATCTAATGTAATTTAACAAGAGCCTCAAATAATATATTTCACCTTCCAATAGATTGGCAGCCACAATCCTTTTAATAACATCACCTCTTTTTCTATGAGTCTAACATTTTACCTTACCAACCCAAATAAAATAATGAGGAAACTCTTTGTACAAAAGTCTCTTCGCAATTTCATCCATAAGAATCATACTAAAGTATTCACTTAACATAGTCTTTTGTGCATGATCTCCACCAATAACTCTTGCTAGATCATCAAATTTCCAATACGTGACTAATTGACTATTCAGCATATGGAGTTGTAGTAAAATAATCGACGGACGCATTTCAAACAAAGTGAATCCAAAAATTATCCACACAGCCTCCGGAATAGAAATCCATCTAGCAAATTGGAATTTTTGAATTTCATCAATAATTTATATATGTACTTCACAGCCTTAACAATTGAACACATTTCTACATCAATGTGGCAATCAAATTTTGCGATCAAATATCAACTCTATGGTACGATCCATCTATTATCTAGCAATTGGCCCCTAATCTTAACTCTTCTGTTATCATTGTCGTGTCTGTATCTAGGATATGAATCATCGCCATAAGAAGTCTCGAATGTATATTCTTTTGGGTATTTACTTCTACATAGTCCATTTGGTTACTTACAAACATTATTAGGATTTAGCGTACCACACGGACCATGCGTCATATGTTTTAAAACAACTGAATGTAAATGAGGATATTCATCTTTATCAGAAATCTCGACACACACTAATTTATCAATTAAATCAATAGAAAACTTTGTATCACGATGTAATTTTAATAAAACAATGAGCATTAGTCTTCTCTTTTGAAATTCTATCACTTATGTGCATGCAACAATAGACCCAAATATTTCTTTTTTAAACAAATCTTCCTCTAGTTATTCTAATTTTGCTCTAAAAATTTGAACAATCAAATCAGGTCGATTTTGTGTCTCATTATTATATATGAACTCTTCTTTTATTTCAGGCTAATTTAGATTGCAAGTAATGGTAAAAAATATATCAGGTTTACCAAATTTTTAGACTAATGACATTGCATCTATATATCATTTCTACATATCTCTTGGACCACTAATGAAAGAAGAAGGCAACAAAATTCGTCAATCAATCTAATCACCCCTACTTACACCTATTTGTATACTATCAATAATTCTTTGATAAAGTTCTGCATGTATTTCAATCTAATTATTTCTAAAATAATCTAATCTAGAAATCTCTACTTTAACATACATATCAACTACATATTGCTGTAAAAGACGACCTGCATGTAACAAAATAGAGTTATCAGAATATCTTACCTATAATTTATAACAATAATACTCTCGACAAGAAACTTGTAGTCTTTTCTTCCTCTTCTTCATAACTAAAAAAAACACAAGAATAGACGGATGACAAAGAGAACATATAACAAAATAAATATGTACAAATTAAAGACATCATATTCGATGCTCACCCATTGTTTCCTTTTCAACCTTCATGCCAACCAGTTTCACAACGAGGACATAACAATGGTTACCGAAGAGAATCATAACAACCAAAATAATATATTACTTTATGTGTGCTACTTGAATGATAGTGAACTAATATATCGCGCATTCTAATACTTGAAGACGGATCTTCTTCAACCCAAATTATTACTACTTGTGAAGCTAATGGAGTATTGTATACTCGTTGATCATGCCTAGTGATTGATCTTATTCTCAATGTATGTGTTTCTAAATCTGGAACATCATTTATACTCCTAAAAAATCTCGAGTAATGATTAACATCTAAATTATCAATCAATTTTTTAAAAATCGTCTGGGATAGTCTATCTAAAATATTTAGTCGATTGTTCGATTCATTTTCAATATCATAAATTACAACTGCAGATAAGAAGGCTGACTATCCAACAGCAATATTTCTTTGATATAGTGAGATATTTGTCTGTGCACCCTAAAAATATAAATACTTTTATTTCTTTAACATAAATTATAATAATATTTCACACCCAACGATGTGAACGCAAAATTACTATTCTATGTTCAAGCGTACATTTTAAATTCCTTAGATTCTTTTGACATTGACGTAAAAAATGTATGCAACTCCTCAGGAACATCACCACTATGCAATTTGATTTTTCCATCTAAACAACAAAATCTTTTACTCTCTTTTTGGAATTTTTTAGCCCCTCAATAAGTACAATTTTTTGGCAATCTCAATATAAAGGCTGCAATAAGAATATTTTCAAGAATTGAACTATTTCCTGAGAAGTTATTTTCTATTGAGGTTCTCACAACACTACATATATGTATAAATGTGCGAGAATTACCTATAGATCCTCGAACATGGAGTACATCTTCAGATCTAAAAGATTGCTCATTTCAAAGTCAATAGCGTAAGTAGAACCTAATGCATATATTTTAAAAAATAAAAATAAAAATATTGTTTCTGAAAGTTCTTAAACCAAGATTAATTAAATTCAATTCAATTAGACCCGTAAAAACAATATACAAGTCTACAATCAGAACTTGTGTATGACGTAGATAACAGTTCTGACTCGCACAAGCATATGTTCGTAATAGCTGACACTACACGTGGAAATTAACGGTGTAAACAAAACACGAACACCAGTTGTATCGTGGTAAATTTCGAAGCGAACATCCACGGCCCCTATGCCATGGGTAAAAATAATCCACCAATAATTTTGATGAAAAATTACAATAGTATTCAGTTTTTGTAATTTTGCAAAATTAACAAAATAACAATCAAAAAAACTTAGATAAACTCCTATTTGATATTTCTTCTTTTGACTTGTTGATGAAGTGGAATCAAATCACTGGTCTTGACTTTGTCACTACTTTCATATTGTACTCGTCTGCAACCACTACTTGGATTAAGAACCCCGGTCCTTAGCTTCCAGCCAAGTAGCTTGATCAAAATATGAGATCGTTCTTTGAGCACCAACTGTTCATTATTCTTCAATGACTTGAAGGAATCGATTGATTTGAAGCACCATGTCTTGTTATTTCTTCATGAAGTCGGCTAAGCCTTAGCTTAATGAACAAGAACTAAAATTATAATTTCAGAGCTTAATTCTTTAATAATTTTTAACCTTACTTATAAGTAAAATAATAATAAATTAAGGAACTATTTCTTACCTAAAGATCTGCAATAAAAATGGTAAGAATATTAGAAGAAAAGATACCAAAAGATCTTCTAAATCTGTAGAAAGAAAATATAAGGAAATACAATATTAATTGAACATTCTTATATATATTTTTCCTAAGAAAATCCAAATCAATATGAGATGATAAATAACCTAAAATACACCAAATATACTTGTTAGTTACAAAATTAGATCATAACATATAAAAATACAGAATAAAATTCGCAGATTGTATATTCTAGAAAAAATCTACTTATCATCTCAGCTAGTCCAAACTAGCAACTAATGAATCCGCCAAGTTTCCTATAGAACATTGTCTCTTCACAAATCCCAGCATTCTAAATTACTCGAACTTTCCAATGAAAAATCATTCTAGTTTTGCCCTTGAAAAGGTACCACACAATTCTAGAATGTTTTGGCAACCTCTTCCATCTTGTACTAAATGTACAGTCTGGCTGTCTACTTATATCTCTTGCTTTCGGCCCGATCCCTCAGCTCTGGCTTTTATCATGTACAGTACATGCTACTTATGTGCCTCTAAGTGCAGGTGCATCTCCACTATGTGTTGCTGCGCTTGTAGATTCATACTTGCATTTAATTTAATAAACTTCAATTTAGTAAAATTAGACCACTATGCTTTAATTTATGAGCAATCGATTCACTCTGTTTGAGTTTCGTTAATGAGTCTATGAGTTAGTTGATATGTCCATCAAAACTAACAACATGCCAACTTTTTCATTCCATTTCCCACGTTAACTCGTGTAAAATTGCCCTAGAGGTCACTAAACTTTCACCATGCTTGCAGCTAGATCACTAACTTCAATTTAATTTTAGGGATAATTGCATCAAAGGTCCCCAACATTTCAGAATCGTTGGGAATATGCCCCTAACCTAAAAAAATAGCACCACACATCTCTAACATATGAATAACTTGGCATGGTAAGTTCTTTATGACGAAATTGTCATTTCCTTTAAAAAAAAAATAAGAAAAAAGAAACAAATAGTTAAAAAGTAACCAATTGTACCCCCAAAAAATAAAAAGTAAAAAATGTATCCCCAAAAAATAAAAAGTAACAAAGAGGCCACACACTTCATAAATTCAAAAAGTTTTGCATCGTCTTCTAACTTTTAACTTGAGCTAAACATGCTCTAAGAATTGCATTCAGCATACTTAGAAGAAAAAGAATCCGGTTGCGCCTGCAGCCACGATAGCATAGGAGATTTTCAATACTGACATGCCACTATCGTCAGACGTGGGTGCATCAGCACTGGGTGCGTCACTAGCGGCAAGTCCTAAAGCATTAGGGGGACTGGATTTGCTGGTGGTGGGTGTAGGAAAACTGACTTCACTGCTAGGGGCAGGTGGAGACGAGGGCTCATTGGTGGGAGACTCTGCTGGAGGAGATGAGTCGGAAGGAGGAGATGTGGAGGGAATGGAGGATTTTGGGACAGAGGATTTTAGCGCCGGCACTAGAGATGATGATTTAGGTACAGGTACTGGTGAGGCCTTTGGGGTGGCGGCCGGGGACTTACTTTTCTTTGGCGATGGTGCATATTTTGGGAAAGATGCTTTAGGTGCAGGTGAAGGCGAGGAAAATTGGACGCCACCAGTCCAATGACGTCGAGAAAAATGAGTGCAAGAACAAACACTTGACGGGCCATTTTTGACTGCACAATTTTCAATCTCCTGTATATTGCAGTACTTCTCTATATTTTGCTTAGAGAAACACTGTAGAAGCTGATGAATATAAGAAGATAAATTAGGGTATTTCTTATAAAGCGGTGAGGGGCGGAGATGGCGGCGAACTGGTTGTTACACTGTTTTTGTCTTTACAACCTGAGAGGGAAGTGAGTGCTTTCAAAGGATTCCATCGGAGGTTTACTGGGACCAGCAGGTGGATTTTGAGTTTTCATAAAGAATATTACCTCTTTGTTACTTTTTATTTTTGGGGTACATTTCTTACTTTTTATTTTTTGGGGGTACATTTAGTTAGTTTTTAATCATTTTTTTATTTTTTGTTTATTTAAAGAAAAGGACAATTTCGTCATAAAGGACCTACCATACCAAGTTTTTCAAACGTTGGAGATGTCTGGTGCTATTATTTTAGGTTAGGGGCATATCCCTAACGATTCTGAAATGTTGGGGACCTTTGATGCAATTATCCCTTAATTTAATTAGAGTATTTTACTTTAACAGTTTAACTAATGAACATTGATCTTTCTCTGCAATGGAACAATAAAGTATAATGACTTGATTGCATTAAATTGAAGTTTATTGACCTAATTGTGAGTATGTTGAAAGTTAAGTGACATCCAAGGTAATTTTAGATTAGCTGACATGGAAATAGCTTTTACGTTGGCATATGGTTCGTGTTGACGGACATGTCAACTATATCTAATAAACTCATTGATAGAACCGAACAAAGTGATCTGATTGTTAATAAATTAAAGAATGGTGGCCTTAATGCTCTAAATTGAAGGTCAATGTCCTCCATTGCAATTTACCCAAAAAGAAGCTTGTTCATGTGGGCCAAGAAAAGAAGTGTCTGATGCAAAACTGTAGAGCACATAAACTGTAGACAATCCTCTCAAACGAAAATACACCAAATTAAAATTGCTGTTTTCGTTGAGAGTCGAACTCAACGAAAGCAGCAATTATTTTTTGGGGGTACATTTGGTTAGTTTTTAATCATTTTTTTTCTTTTTATTTTTTATTTTTTATTTTTTGTTTATTTAAAGAAAAGGGAAATTTTGTAATAAAGGACCTACCATGCCAAGTTTTTCAAACGTTGGGGATGTCTGGTGCTATTATTTTAGGTTAGGGGCATATCCCTAACGATTCTGAAACATTGGGGGACCTTTGATGCAATTATCCCTTAATTTAATTAGAGTATTGTACTTTAACAGTTTAACTAATGAACATTGATCTTTCTCTGCAATGGAACAATAAAGTATAATGACTTGATTGCATTAAATTGAAGTTTATTGACCTAATTGTAAGTATGTCGAAAGTTCAGTGACATCCAAGGTAACTTTAGATTAGCTGACATGGAAATAGCTTTTACGTTGGCATATGGTTCATGTTGACGGACATGTCAACTATATATATCTAATAAACTCATTGACAGAACCGAACAAAGTGATCTGATTGTTAATAAATTAAAGAATGGTGGCCTTAATGCTCTAAATTGAAGGTCAGTGACCTCCATTGCAATTTACCCAAAATAAGCTTGTTCATGTGGGCCAAGAAAAGAAATGTCTGATGCAAAACTGTAGAGCACATAAACTGTAGACAATCCTCTCAAACGAAAATACACCAAATTAAAATTGCTGCTTTTGTTGAGAGTCGAACTCAAGACCTCCCCCGCTTACTAAACGGATGCTCTAACCAATTGAGCTACCAAAGCAGAGATTGCTCTTCTACTAATTTAATTTCTAATATTGTATATAATCTCTTATGATCAATTTTGGACATCACTAGATATCACTTGTTATAACTCATTTTTGACTAACTATAACGGGTTTGAAAATATCCTTAAAAAATTCCCCATTTAAAAATATTAGGTGGTGTTCTCTTTACTTTTCTATTTTATGTTTTGAGTTTTGAATTCATTTTGTGTTTTGTGTTTTGAGTGTTTTGAAAATGCGTTCTTTTTGAAATTTTCAAAAATTGTTTTTTAAAACAGAAAACTCGAAAATGCGTTTCTTTGAATTTTTTTTTTAAATTTGGACCTACTTGAAATTAAAAACTATTATTAATTAAAAATAATAATTGCTGAAATTAAAAACAATTTAATTATTCAGAATTGAAATTTTTTATTAATTAAAACATTTAAAAACAATTTAAACTTGGAATTAAAAACAATTAAAAACAACTAAAAACATTTGATTATGGAATTAAAAACATTTTAAAAATATTAAAAACAATTACAAACAATGAAAAATATTTAAAAAGAATTAAAAATATATAATTATGGAATTAAAAACATTTAAAAAAAATTAAAAAAAATTGAAAAACATTTAAAAAGAATTAAAAACATATAATTATAGAATTAAAAATATTTAAAAACAAATAAAACATTTAAAAACAATTAAAAATATTTAAAAAGAATTAAAAAAATATAATTATAGAATTAAAAATATTTAAAAACCATTGAAAACAATTAAAAAATTTAATTATAGAATTAAAAACATTTAAAAACCATTAAAAACATTTAAAAAGAATTAAAAACATTTGAAAATGAGTGGGGAATTGAACCCCTGACCACCAACAAACAAATCGCGCACTTGGCCATTTGGGTAAAGAACCGTATTTTGTAAAAAAAACGCGAAAATGGTTAAACCATAAGCATTTTTCCCAGGATAAAATGAAAAAAGAAATGCCGGAACTAAGAATCGAAACGCGCATTTTGGCCGTTTTGGCAATCACTGCGTTTTCTAAACAAAACGCCCAAAACGATGATATTGTCATTTTCTGTTTCCTTTGATAATTTTTTTTAATGTTTTGAAAAATGCATTTTCGAAAATGGCAAAGAGAACACGTTTTCACTGTTTCCAAAAACACAAAATAGAAAATGGGTTGAAAATGGACAAGAAAATAGCCCCTTACATTTCTCAAGGTAGGATGGGCCGTTTCTTTCTTAAGTTACATAGGCAAGTTTATGTTTCGAACTTATGTTTTATTGGTATTGTTTTGAGATAATTTTTCATATGTTTTGCAAAGTTAAAATGACTTTGCTTGTTTTCTTCTTTTTCTAATGAATTTCTTAAAAATATGAAGAAATTTAAAGAGACACAATACCCTAATAAAAGCATGTTTTGAGACATGTAAATAAATAATTGCTATTTTGATTAATTTGTTTTGGACAACTAAAATATAATTGGCCGGTTGCGCTCCAATGCGCCCATCTCATCCTGCGTGTAAAATGCGTTACTTACGCGCGCGTGGAGGCCACGCGCCTACTTTCGGCCTGCCACGTGTCGCCCTTGCTGCTATCGGTCCACTCCGACTGCCTGTTCTGCTACAAGAAGTTCAGTCGACACTAAATTCTGGAAAATTGACTTATGCCGTAGTTGTCATTGATCGACAGAGTATTTCTTTAGCCGAGCAAAATATGAGGAAGTCATTTGCTTTTGTCCTTCAGTCCTCTCCTGATTCTACTTGTCACCAGTTTGTGGCTAAAGAGCCATACTTACACAGTGATGAGCTTGCCTTGGTTATTTCATATGATGATGAGGCATCTCTTTTTGAGCCATTCAAGTTCACACTTGTTGGTAAGTTTTCGCACCACAAGCCCAAAATGGTGAATGTACGTAATAGTTTTCAGAAGTTTGGATTTTGCATTGAATTTAAACTTGGGCTAATAGATTACTAGCACATACGTATATACTTAACGCATGAGGATGATTACAATTGTTTAATATTTAAACCACTTTCGTTTATTATGGGTTGCCCTATGCGTATACTTAAGTGGACTTGTGATCTTCACCTTGATGCTGAGATCTCCATTGCCCCTGTCTGGATATATTTTCCTCTATTGCCTGTTCATTTATGTGCAAATGAATTTTTATTTGTTTTATCTAAAATTGTTGGGGTGTTGTTGAGGATTGATGAGGCAACTGCAGATTTGTTGAGGCCTAGTGAAGACAAGGTATGTGTTGAGATGAATTTGGAGCATAAGCTTCTAGATAGGATTTGGATTGATAGGGGTGCATCCCGTAGTTTTTTGGTAGCTTATTGTTTATGAGAGATTGCCACATTTTTGTGCCAAGTGCCGTCATATGGGCCATATTATTGATCATTGTAGAGTGGGGGATCCATCAGTGGATACTGTTGTTACCCATGCTTCTAAGCTTTTTGTTACTCCAGCTCATAAACCTGCTGTTGCTCCAACTTCTAAGCCTGTTGTTGTTCGGAAATAATAAGCCTATTGATGCTCCAGTGCCTATTGTTGATAGGGCTGGAAAGGGTAAATAGAAGGAGGTTGTTGTTGAGGTTCTTAGAGAGTGGGTCCCAGTTGTTGGTTCTTCTTCTGTTGTTGTTATACCACCTCCAGTGGTTCATGTGGGACCCACCATTCAGCTTACTCCTACTATTTCCACTATTGTTGCTTCTAAGCCCTTTATGATGTTGTTTATTCCGATCCACTATTAGATCACATGATGTCTGTCTCTCATGAGTTTTATATTTTGTTAGAGCCAGTGCAGCTAGTTTTTGATATTGATCCATATGTCAGTCCCCGCCTCAGTAGTAATGAGAATGTAGAACTTCAATTTCTTCTGATACTGCTAGTTTTATTCAGCTAGAGGTTCATCAACAGGGGCATTTTCACATGAATTCTTCTGATGACTTGGTTGGTTTAGATGAGCGGCAAGAGATCGATGGTTTTACTGCAGTTCAAAGGAAGAAAAATCTAAAATTTACTGATATCCCGCGTCCGATCAAACGGATGACTCGTAGTCAGACAAGTGCTTCGTCACGTAGCCAGTCTTTTTGATGAGTGTTATCATCTGGAATGTGAGGTGTGCGCAGTATTTCCACTCGTGGACAACTTAAGAAATTGGTTCAGCTTCATCAGGTGTATTTTTTGGTAGTGTTGGAGCCGTTTGTTTTGAGGAAGAACTTTGAATTTATTCGATGATTTTTCTCTTTTGATGTGGGCTTACAGAATGAGTTGGATAAGATTTGGTGTTTTTAGAATTTGGGGACTTCTGTTACTTCTATTGTTCATCCCAATTCATTCACATTAAAGTTGAAGATCCTATATTAGCCATACTGTTGTTTATTATTCCGGTCTATGCTTATTGCTCGCCAGTTGGATGTAGGGATTTATGGACGGGTCTTCACCAGATATCCCTTTCTGTAGATGGGACGTGGCTAGTTGGGAGAGACTTTAATGTGATCGCTTACAATGGTGAGCGTACTAGTAGGAATACTTGTGATAGGGGCACTTCAGACTTTGTAGATATGATGATGGATTATGGTTTGACAGATGCAGGGTATTTTGGAAGTCAGTATACGTGAAAAAATGAGAGGGTTTGGAAGCATCTGGACAGAGTTTTGATTAACTCAATGGTTGCTTCATTTGGTTCTCGATTTTTGGTTCGTCATCTTAACTGAAGCACTTCCGATCACTCACATTTTCTGATTCAGTGGTCTTCTGACGATGATTTGGGGCATTGTCCTTTTCGATTCCTCAATGTTTGGTCTAGACATCACGATTTTCTGGGCTTTGTATCTCAAAAGAGACCATTTCCTACCCATCTTATGGGAATGGCCGCTCTTTAGGAGAAGATTTTTGGGCTCAAACAGGGCCGTTAGTGGAATTGAAATGTATTCGGTGATATTTTTTAGAGAATTAGGGATGCAGAGTGTAGGGTGGGCGAGGCAAATTTAGACCATGACAGAGATTCTTCTCCTTTCCATCGTTATACTTTGCATCAGACTCAGGCACGTTGGACTTGTGAAGGTGATCATAACACCTGATACTTCTATTCTATAGTTCAGGGAAAACGTATTTGAGTAAGGATTCGGTCTATTACTTCAACTTCGGGTGAGGTATTTGAGTCTTCTGAGACTATTCAGCCTTCAGCAGTATCTTTCTTCCAGGAGCTTTTGTCGGCTCCTCCTCAACCTGTTGACCCTATTCGACCTGGTATTATACCTAGATTGGTGTTCGGTGAAGAAAATTTGCAGCTTAATCGGACTCCTACTTCGACTGAGATGCAAGATGCTATTTTCAGTATTGATCCAGACAATGTCGTCATGCCATATGGGTTTTCATCTCACTTTTTTTTAGGTCTGTTGGGACATAGTATTAGAGGATGTGTTTCAAGTAGTCTTGGACTTCTTTGCTGGAGGACACCTACCTAGGGGTTTTACAGCTACTTCTATTGTCTTGCTTCTAAAGCGGGACAATGCCTGTAGGTGGTCAGAGTTTCGTCCTATCAACTTATGTACATTGTTTAATAAGTTGATTATGAAGTTGATGAACTTGCGAATGAGTATTTTACTACCTCGGATCATTTCAGCTCCTCTAAGCGGATTTATCTCGGGACGGCCCATTGGGGGTAATGTCCTACTTGTACAGGAGTTACTACATACACTTGATACAAAAGTGCGAGGAGGTAATGTTATCCTCAAACTTGATATGGCTAAGGCCTATGACAACATGGATTGGAGCTTCTTGATATCCATTTTGGAGGATTTTGGGTTCGATGCTCTTTGGATTGATCGAATACGGATGTGTATTTCAGAGTGTCAATTCTCGGTCCTACTTAATGACAGAGCATGTGGATTTTTCTCATCATCTCGGAGGCTCAGACAGGTGATCCCATATCTCTATCGTTGTTTATTATTGCTGCAGATTATTTTTCATAACTACTTACTCAGCAATATCAGCACATTCCTTAGATGGCATACAAACTTGGGAGTGATGCTCTTATCTCTCATTTGTCATTTGTAGATGATATGATTATTTTTTCCAATGGCCATAAGTAGTCTATCAGACGAGTATTACAGTGTATTGAGCACTATGAGGAGGCTTCTGGACAATTGGTGAATAGAGATAAGCGCAGGATTATCTTACCTATGAGATTTTCTAATATTCAGATACATAGACCGAAAAATTTAACTGGGTTTCGTCATCAGTAGCAGTCCTTCACTTATCTTGGTGTTCTGTTATTTAAAGAGCCAGTAAGATCTTCTTGGATGATGATTTAGTCCAGAAAGTTTGGAGTAGGATTTCTGGATGGGCCTCGAGGCTCCTATCATTTGGAAATGGATTATTTTGATTTGATCGATGCCATCCTCTATTTCTCTCTATCTCCTTCAGATTATGAAGCCTTCCAAGGCTATTTTGAAGAAGTTAGAAGCATATTTGCTAGGTTCCTTTGGAACTCTAGAGACGATGCGCTCATATTACATTGGAGTAGATGGAAAAACCTTTGTATTCTTACTGAGGAGGGTGGACTGAGCTTTAGGAGACTGCAGGATCTTGTTGATACATTCTCCCTAAAGCTTTGGTGGTTATTTAGATCTCAGCGGTCATTATGAGTTCAGTTTTTACTGAGTAAGTATTGTAAGGGTATCCATCCGTTGCTGGCTACTATTCTTTATTATACTTCAACTGTATGGAAAAAGCTGAAGCACATTGGCTCACATGCAGAGACAGACATTGCTTGGCAGTTAGGGCGTGGACAGATATTCTTTTGGCATAACTGTTGGATGGACGAGTTTACATTAGCTGATCATCACCCACACTTGACACATTCTTCTATCCATGTTAGAAAATTATTTGATGATACTGAATGAAACATTGGCAGACTTCTTAGCTTGTACCATATATTATTGTTGAGCAAATAGGGAACATCTCTATCACTGCTGAGGTGCACGATCAGATTATGTGGAAGGATACTTCAGATGGTAGATTTGCTATGAAATTTGCATGGCAGCTAGTTCGCACAGGACATACTATTCAGGCTGTATACAGCATGATTTGGAGTTCCATTATCCCGATGACTGTATCTTTCTTCTGCTGGAGACTATGGCAGTGTCTTATCTAGTTGATGTTGTGATTCAGAGGCGAATTGGAAGTCATATGGCTTCTCGTTGTCAGTGTTGCTTGGCTGTTGAGACTATTCAACATTTATTTATTGACAGCTGTATTGCCGACCAGGTTTGGCATAATATTTTTGACATATTTCATATAACCTTTTGGTTGATGGAGGGTTTTCAGTATAACTTTCAGTCTTACCGTTTCTCGGGTCATTTTTCATATAACCTTATTGAAAGTCTTTTTTTAGTATATCTCTTACTACTACATCTCTTTCTCCCCCTATTTTGGTTTATTGGTGTACTCCACCAGTAGGATCTTACAAGGTCAACATTGATGAATTTGTCAAAGATGGATTTGCAAATGGAGAAGAGATTATTAGGGATTCATCAGGTCAGCGTGTTCTCGTCTTCTTCTCTTCATATGGTGAGTACCCTATTTTGGAGGCCGAGCTCAATGCTATTCTTGACGGTATCATTCTTGCTCAGATGAATGTACTATTAGATTTATGGAGTGAGGTCGGCTCTACTTTGACCATTCATTGCATTACCAAAGGTGGAGGACCTTGGTCTATTCAGGTCACTCTTCGCCACATCAGACATCTCATTGCCTCCGACCGTGATACTATTTCTCATATTTATCGCGAGGACAACCATGTGGCTGATTTACTTGCTTCAGAGGATTGAGATCGTCGTTGCTATTTCAAGTACAGCGCTCAAGGCTTACCACGGCGATACCGCAACTTAGTTCAAATTGATAAACATGGGCTTCCTACAATTAGGGGTCTATAGAATTATTAGGATTTATTGTTTGGATGGTAGTACCTCCTTATTTATTACTTTATTATTCATTCATTTATTTGTTTGTTTTAGCTCTTCTGATTGGAGGTCAGGTTTTATGCTTTCTTCCAATATATTTTTTATGAGTTATTTATATAAGGTTGGGATATCCGAACCCTCCTATCTTTTTCTGGTGGAGGTCTGACAACCACACTAGAGATGTGATGGTGTGTTGACTAAAAAAAACTAATATATAATTTGATACCCAAAAATTTATTAGAATAAAACATATTTATATTTATATTTAGGCATATATAATTCATCCAACTAGACCAATGGGCCTTTATCGAAACAATATTTAATATGTTGTAAAATTATGGAATAATTATTGATGACTATTTAGATTTATCAGGATACTTAATCTTATCAGTATATTTAGACAAGCCTTGTTTGATTGTATCCAAATCACTTTGTAACTTACTTTAGAATCCTATAAATATAGGTCTATAATTATAATAAAATATACAATTCATTTCGCATCTCTTTTATTCTTCTATCTTCTTTCTCTAGTTTTATAACACGTTATTAGCACGAATCCTTTAATCCAATTCCAACCATTTATTTTTCAACATCTGAATGTAAATAAAAAATTGCACAAATTTTAAAAAGCCTCTTTATGTACCGAAATCAATAGCTTAGAATTTGTGTTTTCACTGTTACATAATCCCATGTATACTATGGAGTCTATGGTCCATCTAAATTGCTTTCGAAATATTGTTTAATCTCTTACATCTAACCTACATATTATATTCTACACTAATACAATTGTACTTATACAATTCATTTCGCATCTCTTTTATTCTTTTGTCTTCTTTCTCTAGTTTTATAACATAATACATATATTAGTTTTTCAGATATACTGAATTATTGTTTAGTTTTTAGTTTATTAATAACTAAACTTTCAATTTTCTTTCAATCTCAAAACTTTTAAAATCTACTTAAAGCTCGGTAGGTTTTGCTATTTTGGGGCTTCTTACTTGCTAAGTTTTCGTGGGCTATAGTCTTAGACCTTCTGATTTGGCCTTATTTTAACCCATTTTATTTGGGTTGGACCAATAAATTACCAGAAAACTTAAAATTGAATTTATTAGGCTTCTAAAAAAAATTAAAAATACTCATAGCAAACTGAATTAATTGAAAATATTAGGTCTTTAATAAAATATTGATTTTAGCAATGTTACCATCTAAATTATCTACCCGACTATTTCATTTTGTTGTTATCCAAGAATATCGTCAAAATTGAATTCATTATTCAAATCTTGTTCAACAAAATCATAGTTAATATAAATTTATTTTGTTCAATAAATATGCTGAAATTCAACCAAATTATCCAAAAATTCCAATTCAGGGTCTTATACTGCAGATTGTTAATGGATTGAATATAACAGTTTGTATGTCCCAATATAGCAATATTTGGTAACATTAATACGGCACAAGATGCACTCCATCTGAATGCTTTAACAATGTATAGCAACAAAAACTAGTATCAAGACATAGATTGTTAATTTCTTCTAGTGTTTAGTGTTTTCCTTTTTGTCACATTTGTGCTGCTTTAGATGGAGAAAGAACGTCTAATCCTTCTTTTGAATCTTAAACTTCTACCATTGTGAGTAACTGCCATAACCAAAACCATAAGAAAATATGAAATAGGATAAAACACTTAAAAGATTATAACATAAAAATGAACAAATTTAGTAACTTTACAATATCTAGCTTAAACAAAAAATGTGAATTTTACGTTCGAGTAATCAACTTTTCATGTAGGATTTGTCGATCCTATTATTATAGGGAAAAACAAACTTATAAGATTGAAAATTAGATTTACAATAAAAAAATGAGAATTGCAGAGGTAATGTGAAGAGAAGAGAGTAGAGTTTAATAGAATTCAAAAAATGAAAGAGATGACATTGTAAATTGAAATGAGATATAAAACACTATAAAAATGGTAATTTTATAATTGGTCAATTAAGTTAAGAGATATCTATTAATTATTTATTTAAATTCGTAATTAAAGAAAAAATAGAAAACAAAATTCAAATTATAAGCATCTAATAAATATCAATTACATTTGTAGATGGTCAATATTTTTTAAAATTTTTAGACGATCCAATATATTTTATTTTTTGATTTATAATTTGGTAGATGATCTCAAAATTCTCTCTCCCCTTTCTCTTTTTGTGGCAGGTTGGACTCTAGAGAACAGTAGGGCTAATGGCTTGTGGGGCCTTCATTTCTTTTGTATTTGGAAAAATTGCCTATAAGTCACCAATATGTGACTTGTTTTAAATTATGTCAAAACATTTTTCAAAATTGTGATTAAGTCATACTCTTCATCAATATTTCAAATTAATCCCAAAATTACCCATTTGATCTATATTTTCAAAATTGTATAGACAAAAAATATGTTTGATCAATTTAATCAACTTATACTATAATTTAAACTTACCCAAACAAAAACTAAAATTATTAACACAAAATAAAACAAAATAGAATCCACCTATATGGTATTCTCGTAACTCGTTAATTCCATTTCCAACCAAATCACGTTCCCTAAAAAAAAAAGAAACACTTATTTTCTTTCAAGTATATATGCATATATCTCGTCTCAAAAATTTTCCCCGATCCATGTGAAGTATCACAACAGAATAGAAAAGCATATCCAAACACTGTCATGTGCATCTATGGAATCCAAATAACCAGATCTCCGGTCACCGATGTTCGCGCCGCTGAACGGATCCTCCGGCAAGGCGGAAAAGCTATGCATAGACACCGTGCTGAAAAAGTACTACAGAGAGTTTGGTTTCTGGCAACTAAGACACTTTGTGTTAAAAAGCTTGGCATGGGCACTCAAGGGTTTCCACACCATGGTCATGATTTTTGCCGATCGGAAGCCGGCATGGAGGTGCTCAGGTAGCATCGGTGTAACAAAGTTTGTTTTAAGTGTTACATTTTGCATAACGACGTCAACTGGTGGTCGCGAATATGTATTATAGTTTGTTACAATTGTTACACTTGTGTAATGGAGGCTGTGTTTGATTGGTGATTGTGGCGTAAAGGTTTTTGGGGAAGTGGTTGTGGTATTGACAGCGTAACATAATTTGTTTCAAGTATCATACTTTTTATAATGACATTATCTGGTACGGCTGCGTAATACAGTTTGTTATGTGTTATATAAGTTGTTATCACCCGATTTTAATAGGGCATCCACGTCAGCAAAGGCCCAACGGGAGTTCTATATAGGCCCAGCAAGGGTCTCGTAAATCCTAAGAAGGCCTCGGAGACCCATCAGACATCTTACCATTCTTGAAGTAGAGTGTTGTGAAGTCCCTAGAGGGCCTCGACAGTCACGGCCGACCCCTAGGGCCTCACTGGGCTTCGTATTTACTATAACTAGTAGGCAGCACGATATTCTGGAATGACCAGAGAGATAATTGAAGACAGATTACGTTGGATTGGTACACGGATCCTCACAAGAAAACCAAATCGTAATCTCCTAAAAATCTGGCAGCATGATAAACTCAAATAATGTAGGTAATCTTGGAGATTACCTTGACTATGGATGACACCTATCCCCTAAGAAAGGAGGATTCGATCGGGTATCTGATTAATTTATTTCCTAAAATAATCAAGACTCTTGCGCTATAAATACAACGTCTCCGGTTGTTCCAATGTACGCTCTTTTTACACTCAAATTCCACCCCTAAACTCTGCTCAAATATCTGCCTGCTTGTCTCTTCCATACCCAATTACATTTTTCCCCAGAGATCTTGGTGCCTAACGATTATTCGAGTGTGCAGGTAACATACAGGTTGGCAGAGGAGTTACTGGAGATTTGTTGACACGTGGACGGTGCAGGTTCTGACTTCAACAAATTGGCACCGTTTGTGGGATACGAAAAGCATTACACGACTAGAGCTTGTGGTAAAGATGTGTTTTTCTACCCGAAAGAGTATGTCAATTGAAAATTCCATGGAAGAGGAAGTAGAGTCCCATCATACTGATTTGCGGCAGGAAAGCATTCAAGACCTCCAGGATGTAACACGCCGCAGGAGGAGGAGACAACGACAAAAGCAAACGGTTGAACAGGAGAACCAGGAGCTAAAAGTGGATAATGCCTGGATGAAGGCAGCTCTTGAACTGTTAGAGAATCAATCCCTCCAACATGGACCCAAGCGCAGCAGTACCCGGAGGAGCCTTTCACAGTTCAACTCTATGGAAAGCCGATGATCGGAGGATGATCGGCCCGTTTTGAATGGCCAGAACTCTCGAAACACCGTACAAAGACCCCCGCGTGATGACTAGAGGGAGAAACCTCTTCTGATGCAAAGAGATCCGGCCAGTTTCTGCTGCTAGCGTGTTTGACCGGTTGGAGGTGGGATCCTCCATAGCGCCATCCCTACCAGCACACAGCAGGCGTAGCGAGGCCCACACGGAAAGAAAGAAGGACTCGAAATAAAGCTATGCGAGGTTCGATGAGGAGAAAGAGATGTTGGAATGCAACGAGGACGATGACGACGAGAATCTCCCGTTTACCAATTACATGAAAGCCATGGAGATACCCGTAAATTTCTGGATGCCTCTCATGGATAAATATAACGGGAGAGGTGACCCCACATATCACATCAACATATATAAGACGAAGCTCCAAGGCCAATCCCCTATAGTAAAGTGTCGAAACTTCCACACCACACTCACATCTGACGCGAAGAGGTGGTACAATAAGCTGAAGCCAGAGAGCATCCGGAGTTGGCCTCAACTCAAAAGAGAGTTCGTCAATGCATTCATCAGTAATCAGACGATGATAGCAGACATTACCCAACTCAACGACATTCAGCAGAATGAAGGAGAAACGGTCAAGAGCTATTTCAAAAGGTTCAGTAACGTTATCAACAAAATTGAGACCGTGACCGATGAAAAAGCCTTGGACGCACTCGTGACTGGACTTCACATGCGTACTCCCTTCTGGAGAGACGTACAGAACAGTCAACCAAAGACCTATAGTTAGCTGGTAGACTTGGTCTAGCGTGAAATTCGGTCAGAAGAAATGATTGAGAACATGGAGAAGGCTGAAAGGGAAAGAGGAGATCGCTACAAAAGAGAGGGGCGATGCTCTTCAGAACCCCGCTTCAACCGCTTTCAGAGAAGGTGCTCTTCGGGACCGTCGAACAACCATTACAGGAGGTTCAACCAGACGGAAGTAGCCCCTGCCACCCATCCTAAAACGCCCGCAGTGGCCACCTTGTCAACAACGGCACCACCCAAATTCTGTTGCATACACAAGACTAGGGTACATAACACGGAGGATTGCCCAGACGTGAGAGAATTGATCAATCGTAGAAACCACGGGCAGGGAGAGGAGAATGGACCCACGCAAGGACGTCAAGGGCCACCCACCCAAGGGTGAGGACCTCCTTCGGCTCTAGGACGATGGACCTCACTACAATGACGAAAAGAATGACAGAAATAGGGACCTGCCAACAGCGAAAAGGCCTGCGAAAGCCCCCCAGTCCAAGAAATAAACACGATCATAGGAGGGCCCTATGTTGGAGGGCACACCATGAACTCGCAGGGAAACTACGCAAAGGTAGCAAGAGAAGAACCCATGGAGAGTTGACAGGTCCATGGACACCGAACAAGAGCACCGCAAATCTCGTTCACTGAGGAAGACGAGGCCGGTATACACTACACTCACTGCGATGCTTTGGTAGTCCACATGGTTGTCGCCAGAAATGGACTATGACGAATGTTGGTCGATGATGGAAGCGCTGTGAATATTATGTTCGGTGGCGCCTTCGACCAAATGGACATGGATCATGAGCTAACGGCTATTTATGAGCCACTATTCAGTTTCACGGGGGATAGCCTTGTCTCGCAAGGAAGAATTACCCTGGTGGTGGACTTCGGAGAACCCTCATGCCACCTCAAGAAGTTTATGGAATTTTTGATAGTAGATACCCGCTTCCCCTACCATGGAGTCCTCGGAAGGCTTGCGTTGAAGGATTTGCAGGCGGTCACGTCCATACACCACTTGGCCATGAAGTTTTCGACTCCGGGAGGGGTCACCAAGATTCGCGGCAATCAGACAGAGGTAAGGGCAAGCTATATGAACGCATTACGAAAAATGGCAAAGCGCAAGGATATCGTCCCGACGGTGATGACCATACACTCAGATGTTAACCACACAAAGATGGACGAGGAAATGATACTGGATGAGGGCCTAGACCCCTGGATCATAGGCTCGAACTCTCTTGCCTCCCCGACCGAGGAGCTGGAAGCATTTTCGATGAATCCCTCGGAACCGACCTAGGTGTTGCAGGTGGAAGAGAAACTCGAAGAAAATATAAATGAGGAGCTGAAGGAGTTCCTGCTAGAGAACACTGATATCTTCGCGTGTAAGCACAGTGACATGGTGGGGATCGACCCATCTGGGCATGCCACGCTCTAAAGGTGGATCCAAAAGTGCATCCCAAGATACAAAAAAGGAGACCTTTAAGCGCCGAGAAGTATGGAGCCCTTAAGAAAGAGGTTGACAAGTTGATCGCCAACGGATTCATCAGGGAAGTGGTCTATCCCCAATGGGTATCCAACCCAGTGCTAGTAAGAAAAATCCCCAAGAAATGGAGGGTATGCATAGACTTTTCGGACTTAAACCAAGCATGTCCTAAAGATAGCTTCCCGTTACTGTGCATCGATCAATTGGTTGATGCGACTACCGGCCATAGGCTACTTAGCTTCATGGATGCCTACTCGGGCTACAACCAAATCCCGATGTTCACGGGAGACGAGGATCACACTTCATTCATCACGGACCGAGGATTGTATTGTTATAGGATGATGCCCTTCAGCTTAAAAAATGTGGGAGCTACATACCAGCGGCTGGTAAACCGCATGTTTGCAAGACAGATCGGAAACACTATAGAGGTATACGTTGACGACATGCTTATAAAAAGCGTGAATACTAAAGACCACGTTGGGCACTTAAGGAGAATGTTCGGAATCCTCCAAAAATATCGCATGAAGCTTAACCCTCTAAAATGCGCTTTCGAAGTCGCGTCTAGGAAGTTCCTTGATTACATGGTAAACCAACGCGGGATAGAGGCTAATCCTGAGAAGATTAGGACAATCGTCGAGATGCGGTCACCATCTTTTTCCAAGGAAGTCCAGAGCCTAACGAAAAGGTTAGCGGCCATAAACTGGTTCATCTCAAAGGCAACCGATCATTGCCAGCCTTTCTTCCAGACCATCAAAGGAGGAAAAAAGTTTGAATGGACCGAGGAGTGCGAGAAGGCTTTCCAAGACCTCAAGGTCCTCCTTGGAAAATCCCCGCTGCTGTCAAAACTGAAGGACGGAGAGCCATTACTTGTTTACCTTGCCGTGTCCAAAAAGGCAGTAAGTTCAGTCCTAATCCAAGAAGAAGGTCCAGTAGAGCTCTCCGTTTACTACGTAAGCAAAGCCTTACAGGACGCAGAAATGAGGTACTCGGACATGGAGAAACTCGCCCTATCCCTGATCATCACTTCCTGAAAACTCTAGCCGTACTTCCAGTCACATTGCATCGAGGTCCTGACCAACCTTTTCCTCAGATAGATCCTACAAAAGCTGGACACCTCAGAAAGACTAAGGAAATGGTCAGTCAAACTCAGCCAGTTCGATATCTCCTACAAGCCAAGACCCTCTACAAAGGGATAGGCTTTAGCAAATTTTGTAGCTGAATTCACCCACATCCCCGAGGGTTCGCTCGAAACCCAGTCCCATGAGGTAGCAACATGGAAGTTATATGTTGACGGATCATCGGGCGAGGCCAAAGCTGGAGCTGGAGCCGGGATTTTGCTAGTCAACCCTGATGGCCACAATCTCAATTGTGCACTTCGCCTGGAATTCAAAGCCTCAAACAACACTGCAGAATATGAGACGCTCCTGGTAGGCTTGAGGCTGGCGTAAGAGATGAAGGCAAGAAAACTTTAGATTTACAGTGATTCGCAGTTAGTCGTTAGTCAAGTTAACGGGACCTTCGCTGTCCGCGAACAGTCCATGGTGGCATACTTGACAAAGACCAAAGACCTGCTATCTCACTTTGAGGTATACGAACTCCTGTAGATTCCATGGGTGGAAAATGGTTACGCGGATGCCCTCTTGAAGCTGGCAAGCAGCAGAGACTCCGACTTGATGAAGGCCATCCCAGTTCAAAATCTCAGCCGGCCCTCCATCGACGAGTATCCCGCACCTACTGCCATGACAATATTTGAATCCCCTAGGTGGATGAAGGAGATCATGGCATACTTGATCGACCAAGTACTGCCAAGCGACCGACAGGAAGCACAAAGACTCCGTAGAAGGGCCGCAAAGTTTGTATTACAAGACGAGATTCTATATTAGAGAGGATTCAGCCACCCCCTTCTACGCTGTTTGATACAGGAGAAAGCTGTGTACGTGATGAAAGAGATACACGAAGGGATCTGCAGTAACCACTCGAGTGGAATTGCCCTGGCACAGAAAGCCTTGAAGCATGGGTACTATTGGCCGACTATGAAGAAAGATTCCCATAACTATGCAAAGAAGTGCAACAGGTACTTTAATTTGCCACTATACCAAAGCTCCCGGCTCAGAACATCACCCCGGTCACCATACCTTGGCCTTTCGCCAAGTAGGGGATAGACTTCATAGGTCCCCTCCCAATTGGAAGGAGTGGGGTCAAATTCGCGGTCGTCGCAGTAGACTATTTCACCAAGTAGTGCGAAGCTGAACCCCTGGCCAAGATCACGGAGGAAAACACATGGAGGTTTTTGTGGAAAAATATTATCTGTCGCTTCGGAATCCTCCACTCTCTTGTTTCTGACAACGGCATGCAATTCACCGGGAAGAAGTTCAACTTGGACTGCGAAAATCTAGGTATCCGGAGGGATTTCTCCACCCCCTACTATCCACAATCTAATGGTCAAGTTGAAGCTGTGAATAAGATCATCAAGCATATCCTTCAACGGAGGCTAGAATTCGCCAAAGGAGGATGGGCTGAAGAATTACCCGAGACCCTATGGTCCTATCGAACCACTTCTCAGACGGCGACAGGTAAGACCCCTTTTGCAATGGCATACAGAGCAGAGGCAATGATTCCCATCTAAGTAGGGCTACTCTCGCCCATACACTTACACTTTGACAAAGTAGCAAATGAAGATCTACGCAGGGCGAACTTGGACTTGCAAGATAAAAGACACACAGACTCACAGCTTCGCCTCGCGGTCTACCAAAGAAAAATGGCTAGATACTACAAATCCAAGGTCAGAGGTAGGAGTTTTTGCGTCTTCGTCCTGAAGAGAGTATTCCAGCTAATAGAGAAGCGGGAGTTGGAACCCTCGGACCCACCTGGGAAGGTCCCTACAAGATAATCGAAGAAATTCAGCCCAGAACCTACAGATTAAAAGACTCTGAAGGAAGAGAGATGAGGCATCCGTGGAATGTCGCCCACCTGCGACCATATCATCAGTAGTTTTGTTCCCCATCCCACTACAACAAGTTAATAAAATTCAGTAGCGAGGGAGTGTGGTTCGCGGCCAACTCTGTCAACTTGCTGGATAAACATTCAACACGCACACAAACAAGTAAACAAAATTTGGTAGTGAGGGAGTCTGGTTCGTGGCCAACTCTGTCAACTCGCTGGATAAACATTCAACGTACACACAAACAAGTAAACAAAATTCGACAGTGAGGTAGTGTGGTTCGTGGCCAACTCTGTCAACTCGCTGGATAAACATTCAACGCGCACACAAACAAGTAAACAAAATTCGACAACGAGAGAGTGTAGTTCACGGCCAACTCTGTCAACTCACTGGATAAACATTCAACGCGCACACAAATAAGTAAAAGAAATTTGGCAGCGAGAGTGTGGTTCGCAGCCAACTCTATCAACTCGCTGGATAAACATTCAACGCATACACAAACAAGTAAACAAAATTCGGTAGTGAGAGTGTGTGGTTCGCGGCCAACTCTTTCAACTCACTGGATAAATATTCAACGCACACACAAACAAGTAAACAAAATTTGGTAGTGATGGAGTATGGTTCGCGGCCAACTCTGTCAACTCACTGGATAAACATTCAACGTGAACACAAACAATTAAACGAAATTTGACAGCGAGTGAGTGTGGTTCGCGGCCAACTCTGTCAACTCGCTGGATAAATATTCAACGCGTACAAAAACTAGTAAACGAAATTTAGCAGGGAGGGAGTGTGGTTCGCGGCCATCTCAGTAAACTTGCCGGTTAAATATTCAACGCGCAAAAATAATGCACTCTCATTAGCCTACATGGCTGAATAAAAATAATTTACATGATACTGTACTACGCAAGAAGCTCTACATCTTTAAATCAAAATGCAACCCCAGAGAAAATATACAAGGTTTCTAAGTTCTTAGGACTCTTGGGATCCGCATAACCCAGTACCCCGAGATTTGCCAGCAGATCTTGGGCCCTCGACAACTCATTCAATGCCTCTGTCAATTCTTTATCTTTGTCATGGATCATGTTGTGACAAGATTTCAGCTGCGATTCAGCCTTCTTCTGAGTCTGAACACAGAAACTCTGGATCTTGTTAGCTTTGGTGACATCATATATGGCACGTACCCTCGCATTTTCGGAAATGGCGAGTCGCTCTCGAAGGTCTTTATTTTCTGAACGCTTCATGTTAACATCTTCATCCCCCCCAATAGTGGAGCGCAATTCATCAACCTTCATCGCCAATACTTTGTACAACTCGCAGTTAAGCACGTGACTCCGAGATGTATACATTTCGGCCAGTTTCAATAACTTCATCAACTCCGCGTTATCTGCGGCTTTTCCAAAAGCAGAAGTCCAATACTTATAAACTGAGGCCGCTGCTATGGCAGCTGAGGCTGGTAGTTTTCCCAAAACCATTGGGTCCAACTCATCCCGATGAAACTCGATGTTGATGCGTTCTACATGAAGAGGCACAGGAGTGCGGAACGCCTCTCTCTGCCATCGGTTTCTGCCTTCCTCTTGCCTGGTTGTCTAGAGTTCTCAGACGAAGGCGCAAGTCCAATAGGAGACGAAGCGGATGATGCATCCGATGTCACTACCGAAGCGGCAGAGATAAATGAAGAACTGTCCATCATTGTCTCCAGTGTCTATAAAATAGTAATCCCTAGAACGAATGCCGCAGAAGGTACCGGAGGCGGAGGAGATATATTATCCACAATCTCTCCACGCCTTATCTTGAGCTTTGGGATGCTGTAAAAATAAAAACCCGACATAACTGACGACACCCGAGATCTAAATAGAGCGGTAAGAGAGGAAAGTTAGGGAAAATGAAATAAAATCCCACAATCGTATATATAAGCGTAGAAGAACACGAGCGGTCGAATAAACCAGCATGTGGAGAAGGGGGTAAATGTATCTCTAATAAACCCTAGGAAGATGTAAAAAGGTGCGTGAAGGTACGCACCTCAGAAATTGTACAGTCATCAGTGCATGGTGACACCTCCGACACCTAGCTCACATGGAAATGTAAAATATGAGAGCCTTGCAAGGTTCGGAAGGATGCCTTGACCAGTAAGCTTCGCAACTGCATGGAAGCAAATGCAGGGCCGGATGCTAGAATTTCAAAATAGCACGCCAACGTTGGCTGTCCTTCGCCAATCGTCAAAGTTGCCCAGTCTAAATGTCAAGAGCTATTCACACAAACGAAACAACTAGGAAATTTCTAATACAATATTATTTTATTCATCATAATTCGAAATACAAGGCAACAACATGCCTGATCATTATCCTACTACATGCCGCCTCTTTAGGTCGGTACATATTCGAGTATTGGATCTACTAGGTCAATACACTGGTCCTCGTTACCCCAAGCCTCGTCAGTGAGGGTGAAAATCTGGTTCTACCATGATCGGAAGTCTCCCAAAATCAACACGAGTTGATTTGGTGACTAATTAGGCCATACTGCTCAAAAATTCTGTTGACGCCTTTTGGCAGATGGCCCTCCAGCCCCTTCGCCCAAACCAAGGGTGTACCATTCGGGGCATGGTTGGGCTAATGCTACTTGGCCCAACCCCGAACGTTTGGTCCTCTGAACGTTGATTAGCTGGGCATTTGGTCATCTGAATGATGATTCTCCATCCAGTAGGCATTCTGAACGCTGTTTCTTTATTCGTACTTCCATAGCACGTTTGTTGCGAAATGTATGATCACACAACTCGGGAAAAGTTATGACGTTGGATGCCAGTTCATGTAATTTACTGTAGTTGCGCCTGCGTGAGGAATACAATGAAAGGCCCTCAATGTTTTTGTAGAAGCTGCATTGGAACCTGACATGAGGCAATAAATACAACCGTTCCGTTGGGTATTGGGAATGCCACACGACGATGTTGCCTTTCCACTTACTTGGACATTAAAGACGCTAACTCTTTAGATTCTACAAAAAGGTCAGCACCATCAATGCCTAAGGTAGATTCCTAAATTTCAGGAGCTACTCCACATGCCTGGTGAGCACAATCATTCATAAAATTAAATGCTGTAACAGAGATACGCTAGGAAAACAAATTTGATAGCTAATTCTAGAACATGCGCAAAAGAGAGAGACAAAGTTCTAGGTTTATATGCCCCGCCGCCTCTCTAAGGGTCGAAACACTGCGGGCCTTCCTCCACAACAGGTGGGGAGATTTGATCATCAGCTTCACTCGGAATGATGTCCGTCACCGGAGCCTCGGTAGGAGCCTACCGAAGGAACGAAATATCCCACTGTAGATGGGTTTCCGTGATCCGCTCTACCAACTGCTTGTCTCCAATGGTCATCAAGCGATGGACGAGGTCCTAATACTCAGACGTATCCATGAATGCATCCTGATACGCCTCCACCGCCCTGGCTTCGGTATCCACTCGTTCGTCCCTAACCCTTTCCAGCTCTTATTTCGTCTCGACCAACAGTCTCTCCTTTTCTACAACAATAACCTCTAGACTGCTGTTTGCGGTGGCTAATGCGGTCTCAGCGGTAAGGGTCCGATCTTCAGTCGACTTCTGGGCCTCCTCGGCACGTTTCTGAGAAGCCTCGACAGTCCTCTTATGATCTCAAGCTTGTTTCAAACTCTCTTTCGCCGCTTTCAGCTCGATCTCATACTTGTCCCTCGCATCAGCCTCCTTTGTCACAATCCACGAATGCATCCTGATACGCCTCCACAACCCTGGCTTCGACATCCACTCGTTCGGCCCTGACCCTTTCCAGCTCCTGTTTCACCTCAGCCAACAACCTCTAATTTTTCGCAACAATAATCTCTAGACTGCTGTTTACGGTGGCTAACACGGTCTCAGCGGCAAGGGTCCAATCATTGGCCGACTTCTGGACCTTATCGGCACATTTCTGAGAAGCCTCGGTAGCCTTCTTCTGATCTCTAGCTTGTTTTAAACTCTCTTTCGCAGCTTTCAGCACGATCTCATACTTGCCCTTCGAGTCAGTCTCCTTCGTCACAATCTACGAATGCATCCTGATACGCCTCCACCGCCCTGGCTTCAACATCCACTCGTTCGGCCCTAACCCTTTCCAGCTCATGTTTCGCCTCGGCCAACAACCTCTTTTTTTCCACAACAATAATCTCTAGACTACTGTTTACGGTGGCTAACGCAGTCTCAGTGGCAAGGGTCCGATCTTCAGCCGAATTTTGGGCCTCCTTGGCACGTTTTTTAGAAGCATCGGCAGCCCTCTTCTGATCTCGAGCTTGTTTCAAACTCTCTTTTGCCGCTTTCAGCTCGATCTCATCTTGCCCCTCGCGTCAGCCTCATTCGTCACAACCAAGTCCAACTTGAACTAGAGGGCCCTCTTGTCCGATTCCAATTGCACCTTCTCGAGGCTCACATCCTTCAGATCCTCGGACAGCTTCCTAGACTTGGCAGATTCTTCACTGTACTAACCATCAAAACTTTCCAAGCTGCTGAATAACTCTATAGTTATGACCATCCTTGTATCAAGTTCATCTTGGCCATTTGCAGCCGCTCGCGTACTGGGGCTTCCTCGGCCGCTTTTTTCCACTCTTAGGTCCAGTATTTATATACGCTCGCCGCCATCATCGTAGGATGGGCGTGGAGCTGTTCCATCACAGAAGTCTCTAATTCTTTCATACGCTTGGATATGCGAACGCGACTCCTTTGGTCAGTTGAGAAGCCAGAATTCCCTGAGCTCCCAGCCCCCCCATCAAGGCGCGGTGAAGATCGGAGCATTTCTCCAGCCCACCTCGTCTTACGAGCATCCCTCATAAACCCTCATGCGGCCACTGGAGCCTTCTTTTTTTGGGCGTACACCTCACCCGTATCCTCAACAATCTTCTTTCCCTTGTCCTTCGGAGGAGCAGAGTCAGGTAAAGGGTGGAAAGACACAGGCGAAGGCAGATGATGGACAATCTGGCTGGGAACTGGAACATCGAAGGTCGGGACCTCTTGCTACAAACAAGGCACATCCCGTGGGGGAGCCTGTGTCGAGGAACCCTCTCCACTGGTGGGTCGGGCGAGGCGTAGCATAGGAATCCCCTTAAACCTGAAAGCTGCTAACGTAAACACCAAGATGTAACTTATTAATGAAACTTTTCATAGCAAAATCAGTATACCGCAAGTTACGAGACTCACCCAGTCTGTAGCAAACCAACAAATTATCGTCTTTCAACAGATTGCTGAGACTCCTGAATTCGCTCGTGAGCGCTCGTACCTTATCCCACTTTAACCTCAACTCCTCTTGGTCTCTCTTTGGGATAGATGGCTTCCCGTAATCTGTAAAAGTAAGTAAGACATTAAGTCAGACACTATGATCGTAATCCACACAAAGACAGCAATATATACCAAGTTCTCCAAATCGATGAGGGATAGACACGTGAGGAGAATGGTCCTCCGGCATAAACTTCCAGTCCCCGCCTACAAAGATGAACCTCTCCTTCCAGTTATGCACTTTGTTGGTACTGTCAGTGGCCGTTCCCCACTTCTGCCCTAGTCGAGGAGAAATGTTGTACTAGCCCGCGGATAGGCATGGCTGATATATAGACTCAAACTCCATGGGGGTCAGTTTCTCTCCCTCCTAGGCAATGCCCCACAATAAGTACGAGGCCACCATCTATCCCCAGCCATTTGGGGTTATCTGGCAAGGGTCCAGATTCTAGTCTTTCAGAACCTCGCGAAAGAAATGGTGCAAGGACAGGCGAAGACCCTGCTGTATCGCGGGTTCGTAAATCACGATGAATCCTTCAGGAGGATCGTCAGCACATTTTTCGGAGCCCGAAGCCCTAAGTGTCACGGATACGGGGATGTCATAGGACAACCGCATGTCTTCTAACTTTACCTCAGTAATCCTCGAATGAGCCATGGACGCCTCGGTGGCTGATCGCTTAAGCTCCTTGTCAAGCTCCTTGGCTGCCGGGGCATCCATCTTATCAAGTGACCTCCTCATCTCAGGTACCCCGACGTCCGGCCTCTCTTTTTCTGCGGTCTCTTTCGACGGTGAGGTGGGGGCAAGCCCCCCTCTCACTTGTGGACGGGGTCAACGGGCGTGTGACTGAAGGCACTTGATTCACTTCTCCAATTACCTCATACGATGAAGATGATGAGGCAGATGATGGTGAGTCACCCCGAATACTAGGGTATGTCTGAACATTCGATTGATTCTGCAAGTTGTCGTTTCTGGACGACATTACAACCCCTCTCGACCCCGGAAGTTGATACTTCCACTGTTGTCGAAACGTGTAGCAGGGTATAATCCCCAAAATATGGAGTCAAGAAATGATCACAAAAGCAAACTACGAAACAAAGCAACTCTCGACGTGCTTACCTTGGCAATGCGGGTAGAACAATGCATTCGCTTGGAATCTCTTGATTATCGGCAAAGCATTCACAATACTCACAACAGGCACAGAAGCAAGAATAAGTTGTAGTAAATGAAGGCGCCAAGTTTTATAGATTGAGGCATTCCAATCTCCAACGTCCAACTCCCACGCGTTGCATCTGAACCATTGGCCAGTGGACGCATGTTTAAGATAGAGTAACAGGTGGGAAACGGAACCCTAAGCGTTTATTAAAACAAGAACGCACACGCCTCACGCACACCCCCATTATCTGTCACGCGCCATTGGCATTAAATGTACACATCCTTTCACTCATGATTGCCTGGCCACAGATTGACAATATTGATTGACAGAATCATACCAACCACGGACACGTCACCAAATGTCTAATCCCTCGAAGCCCTGACCAGTCATAAATGTTCGGTTTTGGACTTGGGAGACTATACTGGGTGAGTTCAATTCATAATTCAATGTGCAAAGACCACATTATACTGGCTAAGTTCAATTCAGAATTCAATGTGCAAAGACCACATTTCGCGGAATCCGCTGAATTCGAATTTTGTTGTTTTTGTCCAAAATTTCTTCTCTTACTCTCAAAGTCCCACGCTTATTATAAATAATAGGCCTGGACTTGGGGGAATATTGTTATCACCCGATTTTAATAGGGCTTCCACATCAGCAAAGGCCCAACGGGAGTCCCATATAGGCCCAGCAAGGGTCTCGTAAATCCTAAGAAGGCCTCGGAAGCCCATCAGACATCTTAGCATTCTTGAACTAAAGTGTCGCGAGGTCCCTGGAAGGCCTCGACATTCACGGCCGATCCCTAGGGCTTCGCCGGGCTTCGTATTTACTATAACTAACAGGCAGCACGATATTCTAGAATGACCAGAGAGATAATTGAAGACAGATTACGTTGGATTGGCACACGGATCCTCACAAGGAAACCAAATCGTAATCTCCTAAAAATTTGGCAACATGATAAACTCAAATAATGTAGGTAATCTTGGAGATTCCCTTGACTATGGATGACCCCTATCCCCTAAGGAAGGAGGATCCGGTCGGATAGCTGATTGATTTGTTTCCTAAATCAATCAGGACTTTTGTGCTATAAATACAACATCTCCGGTTGTTCCAAAGTACGCGTTTTTTACACTCAAATTCCACTCATAAACTCTGCTCAAATCTCTGCCTACTTGTCTCTCCCACACCCAATTACTTTTACCCCCTCTCACCCTCGTGTATTATTCTTATACCGGCAGTTGACTTGATCGTCGGACCCTTTTTTTCTGGAGATTTTGGTGCCTAACGATTATCCGAGTGTGTATGTAACATACAGGTTGGCAGAGGAGTGACTGGAGATCTATTTACACGTGAACAGTGCAGGTTCCGACGTCAACATAAGTGTAATAACAAAATGTAATTTTATTACAAAAATATCGAGATAACGATATAAAAAAATGAAACAGTATTTTGGTAAAAAAAAAAAAAAAAGATTAGACAATATTTTAAGAATTAGTTTATTGTTTTAGGGTATATAAGAAAATTTCCTATATATGTATTACTTAAGTCCAACTAACACGTGTCATTCACCAAATCACTAAAATATCAAGTGCCTCTCTTGTCTCCTGTTAACACGGGAGTAATACTATATAGATATGGTGCTTAGAGCATCTCCAATGCAATAATGTCCAGCTGATGTGGTAATGAAATGGAGGGACAAAATTGATGTGTCAGTATTTATTGTAAAAGGCTGTCTAACATACCGTCTAGTTTTAGACATTCTGTTAGACACATTCTATCAATTTTTTTTATTAAATTTTATCTATCTATCTCTCTCATCCATTCCTCTTTCCATACTCTCTCTCTCTCTCTCTCTCTCTTCAATTTTTTCTTCTATCTCTTGCCATATAGATTTTTTTAGAAAATGTAGCATTAAAAATGCTCTTAGCATGAACTCACATTGTTCTTTTTTTTTTAAATTTTACCTAACTAAAATATGTATAGTTTGCTGCCACAGTGCCACATAGACAACATTATTCTAAATTGGATATTGGATATAAGGATATTAATTAAAAATAAGTTTCCCTATTTATATTAATTTATAAAATATTAGAATTTTTTACTACAACATTTTATTTATTTATTTGTATTTCTCATATTCTCTATAAGATAAATATTAATAGTGTTCAATCTTAGATTCTGGAGACACTTGAATAAGGTCATGTGTCAGAAAATTGGTTATAAATAAATTTTATAGTGGACGATTTCCATTCATGTTGACATGAAAAATACGTAATTTTACTCAATTTTTTTTTTAATTTTTAGAAAAATAAAAGAGAAGAAAATAAAAAGATATATTTTTAAAATATATTTTCTCCCAACTTCCTCGTCCACCTCCATGGCCGCCTCCTTCTTCTCCCATTCATCCTCGCGCCCAAACTGTCAACCCTAGCAGGGGATCATGGAAGGGAGGAAATCAAGGGGAAACCAAAATCGGAGGCCAAAACTGGGAGAGGGCTGCCTCCCACCCCCTACCCCCCACCCCCACCCCCACCCCCACGTCTTTTTTTCTTTTTTCTTTTTTTTTTTTTTTTACCATTTCTCATTTTTTTTTCTCATTATATGGAATTTTAATTTTAATTTTTTTATTTTTAAAAATTACAATATGTGAGAGTCACAACTCACGTGACTTTTTTATTGTTACATACCCAAAAACTGTGTGAACTAGCTTTATAGATATTTGAAAGGTTGGTTCTACTACAAAATACAAATATAGGTGCGGACCGGCTTATTAGGCCACCATAGAAGATTTTGTTTGCTATTTTTCTTGAACTTGAAAAGAAAATTGTGTAGTTGGTCTCCAACCTTTGAACCAAGATGCAAGTTAGTTTCTAACCTACAAAAGTGAGTAAACTGGTCTAGATGTTTCAATTTCTTTGCATCTTCAGTTCCAATAGACAAGCCTTGCCAATTTTGTTGTCAATAATTTATTTATTTATTTATTTTTGGGTTAAAATGATAGATATGCCCTTATCCTGAATTGAAAAAAATATCATTAGATTCTCCAACTTCACCCATACATTGCTTTATCCCCACACATCCAAGGCGAATCCAGGAATTTAGTCCGCGGAAGCTGAAATATATAAAAGTCAATATAATAAAATATATATATAACATAAAAAGTTACTAAAATGATATTATTTATTGAAGTTGTTCCCGATTAAGTTTTGAAACATAAAATTCATCTATGATAGAATCTACATCAATTTTTTCAGCAAGTTCTCGTTCGATGAATAGTGTCATACAATCAGCTAGTAGACGGTTCTAATTCAGGATTTGAAATTGAAGAATATATGATTTCTGGAGACGAAATTGGAGAAAGTTGCACGGTAGGAATTGAGGGTTGATCTTCAATCAATCTATCAGAAGGTGTATTTTTACTAGATTGATCTGTCTTTTTAAAAAATGAAAACAAAGTCTTTTTTCTCTTGGCAGAAGTTTGATTTTTCATTTGTAAATTCATAAAAAAAATGACAATCTATCAACAATTCACAAATAGGACGACAATGCACAACAATTCAATAATAAGCCTACAAGGCTATAAAATAAGTCGGCAAGACACAACAATTCAATAATAAAAAGACAAAGCATAAAAAATAAGCCGGCAAGGTAACAAAAATTAATGACACAATTGCAAGCGAATTAACAAATTACATGTAAGGCTGTAAACATATTTTTCTTTACTTTTTCTCAACACTCACGTTGGTTGCTGAATTTTTCCTATACAATAAAATCTAGTATTCAATCACTATAAATTAAAAATATATATACAAAAAGCTTCATAATTTGGATCATCGAGTCCTGACCGGAAAAAAAAAATACACATAGCTTCACTTTTCATATTCAGTATTCATACATTCAGTTTGTGTCTATACTCGTCTAGCTAAATAAAGTTCAACCAAATACCAATTCATCCTCAAACCAACCAATTAGCTCTCTAAAATCTAATTACTTAAGTCTTACACTCTTTTTTCCCAATAGTTGAAAAAATACAAATAATATACAATAAGTCAATTACATAAAATCAAAAATAAATTATGAAAAATAATATAAACATTACAAAAATGTTAAAAAAAGAAAAGAGAAGAAAAATGCCAGTTCTTCAATACATGTAGCACTGTTGTCAGCAGAAAAAAATGGATTTTCGACTGATTTAAGGCTGGATAACGGAGCTACTAAGTTGGGTTAACTGATTTGCTTTTGGGCTGAAATCAATTAAATATGTTTAACAAAATTTCATTTGGTCTTTTGTTTAACATTTGGGTTGGGTTTAAATTTAATTTTAAATATTGGGCTGAAAATTAAACTTGGGCCATTTATTTACACGGGCTATTTTTTATTTTTTCATGGGCTAAAATCCAAGAAAATTTTTTTTTGCTTTTATTTCTGGCTTTGGGTCGGGCCTGGCCTGGCCTGGGTTGTAGCCATGCCCAACCCCTCTCCATTTGTCTTTGCACACATCCCTTTCTTCCTAACTTCTTGACAATAGCTACCCTTTCTTTTGCCTGCTATTAATGCTTTGCTTTTTCCACTATTATTGTTGAAGTGAAAAAATCTCATATCAATTAATTTGCACAAAAATAACTAAGCAATTCTATGGATTTGTAGCATGGGGGTTTGAAGTGACAATTAGCACAAAACTAATTTCTTTGAGGGTCCTACCAACTCAATAGAGGAATTCTTGTGCAAGCAAAGGTGACATTGGATAATGTATTAAAAGTGGAGTCTCTTCTGATTTTGCATCATCGTTCACTTCGTGAGAGAAGTAATTCCTGTTGAAATATGACTCTAAATCTCAATATAAATTAATTTCTTTTGGGATAAAGAAATCAAATAAGATAGGATCTTTGAACTCCAAAAAGATAATGAGATAAATGACTTAAATCTAAATAAACAAACTTAAGAAAATTATCTAAGATACGTGTTTTAAATGACCCTCCTTGCAATCAAGCAAAACTTCCTTCAATCCCTTAGCCTTCTCCATTGTATCTCCTTATATGCCTTTTTAGAAAAAAATGTGATGTGTGCGACAGCTTATCCTTAGAAAATGTGCCTTTAAGTGACCTACAAAGAGACCCACAATTAGGACAAAACTTAAGACGGTCAATTACTCTAATACCCCTAGTGTAATCATATTAATATGCATCATTTTTCTTTGGACTTATTGTAGTAGATCATTTAAGTTCTCAATCATGATTTGATAATAATATCCTCCAATTATCATGTCAAAAGTCAACCTCCATTTGACTGTCAATATATTGGGGCCGACAAATTGACCGATTTGCCCTTCCAATATGTATAGTACTCCGAGTCTCATTTTCATTAGACAAATCCGTTGTGAACACAGCACGACCCATCATCGGACTACTGATCTAAGGTTTGATTCAGACTACTGAGCTAAGGTTTGATTGCCTAGAGAATCTCTTGGAGTGATCATCGTCTCAACTAAATGATTAACGAATTCTCTTTTGCTAGTATATGATCTAATATTGTTTTATCTCGATTCCCAAAATACTAATATCGATATTCTAATCAATATCTCACTCTTTGGTACCTCAAAGAACTTGAGCTAGCAATTAAATGTACATTACACGCTCAAGATTGAAGTGACTAGTTCAATGATCGAGTATAGTCTTATTTCTAACGGTCACGAATAAGTCCTTTACATGGTACTATCCAATGTGCACCAAACACATCATTGTTCTTATTTTTCGGATCTATACAAATCACAATAAGAACAATACAATCTTATCAAGATAACGTGTCTAACTTTATCTACCGATTCCGAACGATATGATTTTGATCACGTCGTAAATTATTTTTTACTATACTCAACCAATCAAGTATACAATTTGTAACTTCTTGTATGATAATGGAGACTTAGATTAATAACTCAAATTAAATATGTGAATAAATGATAAAATCAAATTATAATTTATAATGTCATTTACAAAATTCTACTCTAAGAAAATTAAACTAACAATCTTTCACTTGCCCTTTAAAGTAAATGAGACATATCAAGAATACTCGTCTTCTCGAGATGCCCATCAAAAACCTTAGCTGGCAAGCTTTTATTGAACGGGTCTACAAGATTATCTGGTGATGTAATCTTGCTAATTACCATGTTTTCTTGATGCTGATATATCCTCTCGATGTGTTTGCGACATTGATGACTCCTAGGTTCTTTAGCGTTGGCCACCACCCCACTGTTATCACAATAAAGTGTCATGGGATCCACTGCTGAATGCATATCTGGTGATGTAATCTTGCTAATTACCATGTTTTCTGGATGAACAATCTTTCTAACAAAGTGATATTTCCTCTTGACGTGCTTGCCACCCTAATGACTCCGAGGTTCTTTAGCGTTGGCCACCGCCCCACTGTTATCACAATAAAGTCTCATGGGATCCACCGTTGAATGTACTACTTCAAGTTCCATAAGAAATTTCCCAAGTCATACAACTTCTTTAGCAGCTTCACAAGTGGCTACATATTTTGCATCTGTGGAAGAATCAACAATACAAGATTGCTTAATACTCATCCATACTACAACTCTACCTCCTGGTGTAAATACTGACCCTGATGTTGACTTTCTAGAGTCTAGGTCGAATTCAAAGTCTGAATCAGCATACTCAATGTGGGTTAGATCATTTCCTGAATAGACAATTATATAGTTTTTCGTTATCCGAAGGTACTTGAGTATATGCTTTACTATTGTCTAGTGCTCCAATCCTGGATTAGACTGATAAAGACTAACAATATCCACAACATAATAGATATCCAGTCTAGTGCAAAGTATAGTATACATGGGGCTTCCAATCGCCGAAGCGTAACGAACTTTCTTCTTGATATGTGTCTCACTAGGAGTCTTCAGATAATTCTCATTAAATAGGTGAATTCCATGTTTAAAAGGAAGTTGTCATCTTTTGGAATTTTGTATTGCAAATCAAGACAATATCTTGTCAACATATGAAGCTTGGGATAATGTTATCTTCTTGTTCTTCCTATCTCGTAAGATACAAATGCTAGCTAGCTTCTCCCAAGTCCTTCATATCAAATTTCTGTGTCAACCATTTCTTTACTGATGAAAGTGCCCCTGCATCATTCCAAATGAGTAGAATGTCATCCACATTAAGAACCAAGAAAACAAATTTTCCTCATTGTATACGCTTGTGTGTGCTAGATTCATCTAGATTTTGATCAAAACAATAGGTCTTAATAGTTTGATCAAATCCAACATTCCAAGACCTAGACACTTGCTTAAGTCCATAAATGGACCTTTGCAACTTGCAAACCTTACTCTTGTAGGCTTCTTTCACAAACCCCCCAGGTTGTATTATGTAGATGGTCTCGTCAAGACGTCCATTTAGAAATTCCATATTTACGTCCATTTGCCATACAGTCATAATGAGTGGCAATAGATAAAATGATTCAGATAGATTTAAGCATGGCGATTGGCGAGAAGGTTTCCTCGTAGTCGATACATTCTCTTTGGAACGAGGAAACCTTCTCTTTGGTAAAACCCTTAGTCACGAGCCTTGCATTGAAGGTTTCAACCTTTCTATCTATCCCTATTATTTTTAAAAACCCACTTGCACCCTATAGGTTTAATACCATTAAGAGCATCTACAATATCCTGAACTTCATTGGAATACATAGATTTCATCTTTAAGGTCATGGAAACTTTCCACTATTTAAAGTATATATTTGCCATTGCTTCATTAAACGAAGTGAGATTCTCTTCTTGTTCAGTAGAGACCACCTGATAAGACTCTCCACAAAACAAGTATCTAGAAGGTGGTCTTACGACCCTTCCACTACGAGTAATAGTTGGAGGTGCCTGATCATCATGTTCGAATGGAGGTGCCATCTCTTATCCAACTACTTGGTCATGTCCCTGATTGGTCTCAACCTCTCATACTTCTTCGTCGTGAATGATAGGTAGATGTGGAATAATGGGTGCCTGATTTACTATTACTTTTGGTTCTACTTATCCATTGGGGTCTATGGGCTCCACTTGCACATTCATCCCAATAGGATTAGTGACCATTAGTTCTGTAGGAAGTTGCAAATCTTCATTGTTTGATTCTTTGCAAAAATCTAGAACCGAGTTGTTTGAACCAAGTTCTAACACTTCTTCCAATATAATCGTACTATCAGACTTGTGTTATTCTATGTACTTCTTCTAAGAAGGTTGTGTGTGTAAAAGAATGACTATAGAAGTATTAACCTCTTGTCCCTTTTGGATACCCTACAAATAGACAAACCTCCGACCTTGATTCCATTTCCTGAGTCTTTCCCTTAAGCACGTGTGTCTAACATCTCCATATATGAATGTGGTGTAATTTAGGCTTGCACCCATTCTACAATTCCAAAAGTGTATTGGAAACTGACTTGGATATAACTATATTTAAGATATACATTACCGTTTGTAGCACATATTCCCAAAAAGAAATGCAATGAAGAATAACTCATCATTGATCTCACCGTATCTAAAAATTTCAGTTCTTCCTTATGAGACACCATTCTATTGAGGAGTACTTGGTGCACCCAATTGGGATAATATCTCATTATCCGATATGTAGTCCTTAAACTCTTGGGAGAGATATTTGCCTCATCGATCAGATCAAATGGACTTGATACTCTTACCTTATTGATTCCCCATATCTGTTCGAAATTCTTTGAATTTCTCCAAAGCTTCGGATTTACGAGACATTAGGTATATGTATCTATATCTAAATTAATCATCGGTAAAAGTGATGAAATATTCATAACCTCTCCTAGGTCAAGTACTAATGGGTCCACAAACTTCGGAATGTACTAATTCCAAAAATTAAAGGGTCTCTTAGCCCTTTAGCTTTAAAGGGTTTCTTAGACATCTTAACCTCCAAACAAGATTCACAAATCGGTATAGATTCCACTTCTAATCTATTTAGAGGTCCATCCTTTACTAGTCTTTGAATCCTATTTAGATTAACATGATCCAACCTAAGATGCAACAAGAGAGTTTTATTAGTACTAGGCAACATGTTCTTCTTTCTACTACTAGTAGTACTATGTATAGAGCCAATCATATGATTTATGACATATAGACTTTTAACCATATGACCCCGAACAAATAAGAGAATTATTCAACTTAATAACTATCATAGAACTTATAAAAAGTACTCAATAACCAACACGAAATAAAAGTGCAAAAAAAAACTAGGTTCTGTGTAAGTTCGAAAATATAATAACAGTCATCTAAAATCAAATGTCTACGATTCTCAAAACATAAAATAAAGTTGCTGATTGCTTTTGTTGACACAACTGCCCCGTACCAACACTCAGAGTGTACTATTCAATGAGTTGCATGGTAACCTCGAACCCTTGCAAAGAATTACAAATATGAATAGTGACTCTAGAATCTACAACCCAGGTATGAGTAGAATTAACCACAAAACACGAATAAATGAAAAGAGTTTTACCCCTCCTTCTTGAGAGTCTTCTTCTTGGGCTTCTTCCACTTTTTCTTTCCTTTGTTTTCCAATCTTCATAATTTTCTTCGATAAGTTGGTTTTTGTTAAGTATAACTGATAGTGGATTAGACTAATTTTTCTATAAAATTAATAATTCACATATTAATAAAATAAACGAAAATCTTTGTATTATGCATGTATGTAACACCCCGATTTTTCCAACCCGGAAGATCACAAAAATACATTTTTAAATAATATTTCATGGCTCCAAATAGATTTTTCGTGACCTTGAATGGTTTTAAAATTTTAACTATTGCGGAAAAATAACAAGCGTGCAAGGAAAAGAAATTTACTTCTAAATTTTAAGGTTTTTATATATACTGTGATAGGTGACGCCATAATTTATTTGACCATCAAAACAAACTCCAAAAATTAAAAGATTTTCTAGATAATTAAGACCTTAGAATAGGTCATGTTAAAATTTTAGACCTTAGATACGTCGTTTGGTAGGTGAAAACGTTATCCAAAGTTGTTTGAAAAACTCTCCCAGGTACCTTAAGGTAGCCCGCTAAAATATTCATAATAAATTCATATGAAGGAATTTTTGGGTGGTTCTAATAAATGATATTAGAAAACATATCATGCTTTCCATAGCCACTGATTTTACTCAAAAACGACAAACAAACACACAGAGAGTTATGATTTTTCAAAGTAGGATGCAAAAAGCTGAAATTTTAGAATGTAAAATGAGGAAATTTCTACCTTAAAATTTTAAATGACAATTAAACTAACATTTCATTTTTTCTCGTACTTTACATGATTAAATAATGAAAAATCAACATCTAAATCATAGTAATTACATCATTATTGACTTGATCATCTCGACGCCAAAACTTAATTTATTTAAATAAAATAAGTCTACTTCATGATCACTAGCCTACATCATCGCGTCAACGCCAACTATTTCAATCAGAAAATTTGTTCATTTTGGGGATGAGTATTTCATGAGAAACACTCAGTAGAAACATATACTAACATGTGAGAAAATATATGGAATTAAATTGCGACATGCCAAACATTTAAAAGTTACATATGAACACGTTCGGTAATCGGCACCACATGAAACTTAAAAGTGATTACTTTCAATTACTAACATACATATATGATTTTCTTCAATCACCATCATAAAGTTCCGACTTTGACATTAAGCATGGCAATCAATTTACATAATGTTTTCTCAATTTAAAATCATGGAATTAAAATTAGTAGTACAAGAAACTACCTTTCAAAAGAATTTATGTTGATTCGTAGACTAAATGGCTGTTTCTTTACTCAAATGATGACCCCGTGCTTGTCCTTTTTGCTTCTAAAAGATCTGAGTTTTTGCAATGTAAATTGAGTGATAAAAAAACGAATAATGAGGAGGTAAAAATTTGTTCTTGCTAGCCGAAAATAGTTACTAGAGAAGGGAAAAAGACAAGCAAACTAAAGGATTAAATGCTTACTACTAGGGCCGAAACTTGAAGATAAAAGAATTTGATTTTTTTATAACAAATGAGACTCTAAACCTACTATTGGGGTCGAAACTTGAAGGTAAGGAAACTGATTATTGCTTGATAAAAATCGAGACTCTAAACAAAATGCTCGGGTGAACATGATTGGAAAGATAATCTTATTGGAGTAATTTTTGGTTTCTGCAATGAGGAAAATTTAAATGGATTTAAGTGCTAAAATTTGGAGTCAAAGTGCAGGTGTCGGATGAAAAAAATAAATGGAGGAAAGGGAATTAAGGGGGCCAAAATCTAGAAGAGAAAATGAAGAACTACTGGATTTTTTGGAGTGGAAAACTAGGGTTGATCACGGAGATATAAGTGGCTAGTTTTCTTCAGGGAACATGGGGTTGATCAAAGGTAGTTTGGGAATGATTTTCTCTTAGAGACCATGGGTGCAGTTGCCTGAGGTTTGAAGTGGCAAACAAGGGGTTAATAATGGTTGATCATGGAATAGTGGATGGGATGAATTCCAGCCATGATTGGAGAGTTCCTTGGCACGATTTTTGGCAGCTGAGGGAGGGTAAGGGAGGTCTTGGGATGTTTTTCAGAGGATCAAATGGCATGTAATTAGCTTAAATAAATGGTGGAAGATGGGAGGAGAGGAATGGGTAGGAAATGGGCTGAAGTGAAAAAGATCATGGGTGGTTAAAACTTTGGGTTTTAGGGACTATTTGGGGCTGATTTTGGTATGAGATTAGGAGTTGTTTGGGTGTTTATTTTGGCATGAGAATAGGGACTATTTGGGTGTTTAATTAGCATAAAAAAATTTATTTATTGGTTATTAACAAAGATCCTTTTTGTTTGACATGAAAGATAAAGCAAACACATAAAAAAAATCTAACGCGACTAAAGTGTTTAAAATGTACTAGGAAGTTCGCAACCACGCCGAAAATTGAAATTTATTTTTTGTGAAATTTTAAGCGCCAACAAAAAATTTTCGATCGTTACAACCCTCTCCACATAAAATAATTTCGTTCTCGAAATTTAACTTACTTGGTTTATGAGGTCCGGGTACTTATCTAAAATATCTTCCTCTCTTTCCCAAGTGACCCCTATCATCGTGTCTATCCCACTAAACTTTGACTAAAAGGATCTCTCGATTTCTCATAACATAAACTTTTCTCTCTAGGATCACCACAGACGCTTCCTCATAAGTCATATCATTTCTTAAATCCAACGACTCATATTTTACCACATGAGTAGGATCATGTACGTACTTTTTAACATCGAAACGTGGAATACGTCGTGCACTGCCGAGAGCTTGGGTGGCAATGCCAAACGATACAGCACATTTCCAACTTTTTCAAGAATCTGAAATGGGCCGATGAAACACAGTCTCAATTTTCCTTTCTTACCAAAACGTAGTATTCCTTTCATAGGAGCCACTTTTAGAAAAACCTTTTCACTAACCCCGAACTCTAATTCTTTTATTTTTTGATTGGCATAACTTTTCTGACGGTCTTGCACTGTCTTAATTCTAGACTTGGTCTTGTCTATTGCTTCCACTGTTTTCTCAACCAACTCTGAGCCTAAATTCTTCTTTCGCCAACTTCATCCTAAGAAATTTGCGAACGACATCAACGATCATACAGTGACTCATATGGTGCCATGTCGATGGTAGCTTGGAAACTATTATTGTAAGCGAACTTCACCAATGGTAGGTGACTTTCTCATTTACCACCCAAATCCAAGATGCATGCTCTGAATATATTCTCAAAGATATGAATAGTTCGTTCTAATTGCCCATCGATCTGATGATGAAAAGCTGTGCTAAATTTTAATTTAGTACCCAAAGATCCTTGAAGACTTTTCTATAAATTAGAGGTAAACTTTGGGTCTCGATCTGATACAATGGACGCTGGTACCCTTTGAAGTCTGACAATTTCTTTGACATACAAATTTGCTAACTGCTCCAAACTGAAATTCAATTGAATGGACAGAAAATTAGCAGATTTTGTCAAACGATCTACTGCAACCCAGATGACATCATGGCCACTTGCCGATCTAGGAAAACTCACAACAAAATCTATTGCGATTTTCTCCCATTTCCACTCCGGTATACCCATTGGATTTAATGGCCCTGACGGCCTATGATGATCTGCCTTCACTTGTTGACACGCTAAATATTTTGACACAAAATGAGCTACAATCCTTTCATGTTTCTCCACCAAAATGTATTACGTAAATATTTATACATTTTGGTTCCTCATGGATGTGCGGCGTAAGGAGCGGAATGAGCTTTAGATAAAATCTCATTTCTTAGACTTTCATCCTTAGGCACACATATCCGACCTTTGAACATCAAAGATTTGTCTGCAGCTATTTCAAACTCTTTCCTCTTTTCGGTTCATACTTTAGTCCTGATCTTTTCCAAGAATGGGTCATCTTTTTGAGCTACCACAATTCTATCTCTAAATGTCGACTTTATTAACAGACTTGCTATCAACGCCAAAGTCTGCACCGTCGATGCTAACACTTCAATTATCATACTTTCAAAGTCTTTGATCAGATTATCTTATGTCGATTGCAGTGCAGAGAACTGACCCATAATCTTTCCACTTAGAGCATCTGTGACTACATTTGCCTTACCCATATGTTACATGATAGAGCAGTCGTAGTCCTTTACTAATTTCAACCACCGTCGTTGTCTCATATTCAAATCCTTTTAGGTGAAAAGTACTTGAGACTTTTATGGTCGGTATAAATCTCACACTTGCTTCCATAAAGGTAACGGCGCCAAATTTCCAAGACGTGAACTACCGCTACAAGTTCAAGATCATGTGTAAGGTAATTCTACTCATACTGCTTCAACTGTCTTGAAGCATAAGCTGTCACCTTTCCATTTAACATCAACACACAGTCCAAACCAAGCTTTGATGCATCACTGTAAATTACATAGCCTTCTGAACTTTTAGGTAAAGTTAGTACTGGTGCAGACACTAGCTTGTCCTTTAACTCTTGAAAACTCCGTTCACACTTCTTGGACCAAACACACTTAACACCTTTTCGAGTCAATTGCATCATAGGACAAGCTATTTTGGAAAATCCTTTTATGAAATGTCAATAATAGCTGGCTAAACCCAAAAAATTTCTTACTTCCCCAACATTTGACAGTGCTGGCAATTTGATACAGCCTCAACTTTTGATGGATCTACTTTAGTTTCCTTAGCCGTTACAACATGACCAAAAAAATCCTATTTGGTCGAGCCAAAATTCACATTTCTTGAATTTGGCGTACAACTTTTCCCTCTGCAAGGTCTCTAATACTATCCTCAAGTACTCTTGATGTTGCTCAAAATGTTTGGAATAAATTAAGATGTCACCGATGAATACAATGACGAACTGATCTTATTGATAAAAAAAACTCAGTTCATTACATCTATAAATACAATCGGAGCATTCATCAGTCTAATTCATAAAGCCTATATCGAGTTTGGAATACTGACTTTGGAATATCTGATGGCCTGATCTTCAGTTGATGATAGCCCAATCTTGAATCGATCTTTGAAAACACTGAAACACCTTTCAATTGATCAAACAAATCCTCAATTCTTGGAAATGGATACTTATTCTAGATAGTCAATTTATTTAACTCACGGTAGTCAATAAACATTCTTATCGATCCATCATTTTTCCTCACAAAGAGAACTGTAGCTCTTCACGAAGAAACACTTGGTCGGATAAATCTTTTATCCAGAAGCTCTTCCAATTGTATTTTTAAGTCTTGCAATTATTTTGGTGCCATCCGATATGGAGTCTTTGATATGGGTGCAACCCCATGTATCAGATCTAGCGTGAATTCCACTTTTCTATTAGGTGGAATGCCTACTAGGTCATCTAGAAATATATCGGTGTACTCTCAAACCACTAGCACATTATCCAAAGATACTTCCTTAAATGAGGTTCTAGTGAGATTGACAAGAAATCCTTGACAATTTTTCTTCTTTAGCAACGTTTCTGCCTACAAAGTTGAAATGAGGTAGAAAAGTGCTTTAATCTTCAACCCATAAAATTTGAACCCATTCTCTCTCGATCTTGGAAAGATTATTTCCTTGTCAAAACATACGATGGTAGCACAATTACTATCCTACCAATCCATTCCCATGATAATATCAAAATCTCTTATAATTATAACATGCAGGTCTGCTGACAAAACCAACCCATCAAAATCTATCTGAACTGCCCTAGCTAATTTATTTGTATCTATAGTTCTCCTTGATGCCATACTAACCTCTAGTACACTATCAGTCTTCTGACATAAAATATTAACTTTAGCTAGTCATGCATCAAATATAAATGAATGCATCGCGCCAGAATCAATAAAAATGTAAACATGTATGTTAGAGATAGATAACATACCCCTAATAAAATTCAAATTTTGGGTGGCCTCTTCATGAGTCTTGGGGAACATTCTAGCTTTTTCTTTGTTCGCTTGATCATTAACCTTTGTTGGTACTACCTGATATTGTGACACATAGTGGCCTAGATCGCTACACCAATAGCAGACGTTATTGTCAAAGTGGCAATCACCACTATTATTCTTCTTACTCTTAGGGCACTGAGGAATGGAATTACTTGAATGACCCTTGTTGGCACCTTGATTATGTCTCTTCAACTGGCCCAAATTTTGATTCCTATTCTGATCCTGCCAATTTCTCTTTCCCAAGTCATTCTATGGAACTTGAACTCTGACCTTTAAACCCCGAGAAGGACACGGTGTTGGCCATCTTGACCACTGCTCTAAAAGTAGGAAGCTCATGAAAACTAGCAATCTGTCTGACATTTGGATGCAACTCTCTTTCATAACGTCTCGCCTCCATTAGTCCAGTGTTGACCAAATATGGAGCATAGCATGACAGTTCCTCAAATTTTCACTCATACTTGGTGATTTTAATCTCTTCCTAAACTAAATACAATAACTCTGACTTCTTATAATCTCGTAGAGCATGTGAAAAATATTTTTCTATTAGCTCGACCATGAACTAGGCCCATGAGAGATTATTTTGTTCCTCCTCAGTACAAGTACGAGATGCCGACTCCCACCAGTGACTTGGTCGGCTAATTAGCATTAACTCTGCGCAAAGAACTTTCTGATGGATTACAATTGCTTGGTTAATCCATTTCTTAGGACTAACATAAATTTTCGTAAAGTTTAGTCGCCTTTTAAAAATATTTATAACCACATTAAATTTCAAATCAACTTAATAATTTATCATAAATGAAACTATTAAAATTTCTCAAAAACCTAAGTTTCATTTATCATGCTCAACAACACAAAAAAAAATTTAATTAACAGATCTTTACCTTTACCTCCGAACTGGCGTAGCGTGGCGATGACGAGTAGCGACACTTCAATTATAAAATTTTTAACTTCTAAATTTTCAACTCGACATAATAAAATTAAGAACATAAAAAAATATAAAATAAAAATTTTGAAATTTACGCGAGTCTACATAAAAGTAAAACCGCGCTATAATATCAAGGTGTAATACTTGGGATTTTCCCAATCCAGAGGATCACAAAAATAAATATTTAAATAATGTCTTACGACTACAAATAAGTTTTATGTGCCCTTGAATAGTTTTAAAATTTTAACTATTGCAGAAAAATAACAAGCACGTAAGAGAAAATAAATTTACTTCTAAATTTTAAGGTTTTACCTATACTGTAATAGGTGTCGTCACAATTTATTTGACCATCCAAATGAACTCCAAAAATTACAAGATTTTAATTGTAGATACTTGGGACCTTGGAATATGTCATGTTAAAATTTCAGATTTTAGCTACATCGTTTGGTAGGTGAAAAACTTATCCAAACTTTCTTGAAAAACTGTCCCAAGTACTTTATGGTGGCCCACTAAAACGTTCATAATAAATTCATACGATGGAATTTCTGAGTGACTATAATTACTGCTATTAGACAATATATAAGGCTTTCCAAATCTACTGATTTCACTCAAAAACTCCAAACATACTGAGAGTTATGATTTTTCAAATTAGGAACAGAAAGCTGAAATTTCAGAATGTAAAACGAGGCAATTTCTACCCTAAAAATTTAAATGACAATTAAATCAACATCTCATTTTTTTCTCATACTTTACATGATTAAATATTGAAAAACTAACATCTAAATCATAGTAATTACATATGATTGACTCGATCATCTCGACGCAAAAACTTAATTTAAATAAATTAAGTCCAGTTCATGATCACTAACCTACGCCATCGCGTCAACCCCAGCCATTTCAATCTGAAAATTTGTTCAATTAGGGTGAGTATTTCATAAGAAACACTCAGTAGAAACATATACTAACATGTGATAAAATATATAGAATTAAATTGCAACATGCCAAATATTTAAAACATACGTACGAACACATCGGTAACCGACACCACGTGAAACTTAAAAGTGATTACCTTCAATCACTAACATACATATGTGATTTCCTTCAATCACAATCATAAAGTTCCAACTTTGACATTAAGCATGGAAATCAATTTACATAATATTTTTTCAATTTAAAATCATGGAATTAAAATCAGTAGTACAAGAAACTACCTTTCAAAATAATTTATGTTGATTGATGGATTAAATGGTTGTTTCTTTACTCAAATGATGACCCCGGGCTTCCTCTTTTTACTTCTAGAAGATCTGAGTTTTTGCAGTGTAAATTGAGTTATAAAAACAAATGAAGAAAGATAAGGTAAAAATTTGTTCTTGCTAGTCGATAAAGGTTATTAGACAGGAGAAAAAGTGAAGCAAAATAAAGGATTAAATGCTTATTGCTGGAGCAGAAACTTTAAGATAAAATAATATGATTTTTGCTTGATAACAACCAAGACTCTAAACCTACTATAGTGGCCAAAACTTTAAGGTAAAGAAACTGATTCTTACTTGACAAAAATCGAGACTCTAAACCTACTGTTGGGGCCGAAACTTACTAGAAAGATAATCTTGCTGGAGAAATTTTTTGGTGTTTGCAATGTGGGAAATTTAAAGGGATTTAAGGTCTAAAAATCTGGAGTGAAAGTGCAGGTTTATTATGGGAATAATAAATGGAAGAAAGGGAATTAAGGAGACAGAAATGGAGAGGAGAAAATGACGAACTGCTGGATTTTTGGGAGTAGAGAACTGGGGCTGATCACGGAGATATAAGTGGCCCGTTTTCTTCAAGAAACATGGGGCTAATCAAATGTAGTTTGGGGGTGGTTTTTTCTTAGAGAACATGGGTTCAGTTAGCTGAGGTTTGAAATGTCAAACAAGGTGTTAATAATGGTTGAGCATGGAGTAGTGGATGGGATGAATTTCTACCATGATTGGAGAGTTAGTTGGCACAATTTTTGGCAGCTGAGAGGGGGAGAGGTCTTGGGATATTTTTTGGATGATTAAATGTCAGGTAATTATCTTAAATAAATGGTGGAAGATGTGGGTGAAATGGGTAGGAAATGGGCTGAAGTGGGAGAGATCCCGGGTGGTTAAAACTTTGGGGTTTAGGGGCTGATTTTGGCATGAGATTATGGGTTGTTTGGGTGTTTATCTGGGCATGAGATTAGGGGCTGTTTGAGTGTTTAATTAGCATAAAAAATTAGTTTTTTTGGTGATTGACAAAATTCTTTTTTGTTTGACATGAAAGATAAGGCAAACACATGAAAAAAAAAAAAAATTAACTCAACTAAAGTGTTTAAAATGTACTAGGAAGTTCGCAACCACGCTGAAAATTAAAATTTATTTTTTGTGAAATTTTAAATGCCAACAAAAAATTTCTGGTAGTTACAATGTATACATATATGCAAAATATAGTCCCAAACCTATATTTTAATCAAAGACCTAAAATCCTTGCAACCTTTAACTGTCCTCTTTAAGAGGTCATTGTAGCTGTTAGCTAGGTTTGGACCCCCTACTCATTTTATTGAGATAGGCATCTCCTGCCACAATTAAAATAAGGATTGATTATTTTGGCCTATGAATAATTTTGTTGGGATCTTCTTTAGAAAGTCCTCCGAATTTTTTATTTATAAGTGTATTAACCTCCATTAATAAATTTAAAAATATCAATAATAAATAAGATGTTATGTATAGGACACCATATTATCTATGTTTTTATATTATAAAGTATCCTTTTAATAGATCCAATACTAGCTAACCTAAAATAACGTAGCCTCATTTAGGGAGACCGATATAATTTTGATACGAAGCAAACATGTATTTTTATAACTAATTGGATAATGGAAGAGTTTTTGAGTTTATACATGCCTGTAAACCCTCTCTCACTTAATATTTTGAACTGTTGAGTTTTGTATAATAATTCAATAGTCAAATAAAAAACTTAAAATGGCACAAAATTATTAAAGATAATTTTTCTACTATTTTCAATTAATTTAGCATATAACAAAAAATTATAGGGTACTAATGGCTATGACTTTAGTGAACCAGGTGGTGTTATTATTTAATCTACATGACATGATCAACATTCATTCATTCATCATTCATAAAAAATGATAAAAGTAATAAATAATAAATAAATAATTACTTATGGCACATCCTAGAGAATAAAGGTTACAACAATATTAAAGAATCCCATTGAGCTACAATTCAACCCAATTCTTTAATAGCCTTTGTTGCTCCACCTTTTGGTGGGCTCAAATTGTTCACAATTTTAAATTTGAGTTATCAATCTTTAAATAAAAGCCAAACTTATAAAGATAAGTTCAAATGATAAAAATTAACATAAAATCCAAAGAAAGGCCTAATTATTAAAACCCCTAGTGCCACCACTAGTACACCACCATCTCCGATCGTCGCACCACCATTGCCACTGTAGCAAGTCAACAACCAGGGCGGTCGAAATCACAGCGGCGACAATTGTCCCAAAAAAGTGTCGACGACACTGTTGCCACATCATGGGACCCACGATAGTGCCTTTCAGGCACTGTCGCCACCATTGGCGGTAGCTGTTGGTCCTGCTTGTACCAAGGTGGGACAGGGCCTGCACCACCACTGCTGTGGTGGTCACAGCAAGACTGCTGCCATTAGTGGCAACTACCTTCTCAAACCGGCGAGTCCTTCAAGGATCCGTCTCTTCCATTTTTTTTCGGCCACCAAGCTCTATCTTTTTCAAGTCATTTGTCCAATAAGCCTATATTTACAACAATAAATGCTAGAAATAAAGCCCTAATGCATTATGTCTTACAAATATCTACTTTGCAAGAAAAGAAGATGAAAATAAATTATTATTACAAACAATGACTATTTCTTCAAATTACTCAACATCAAATAACCCCACACCATCCTAACTAAAATACATTTTTAACAAGATTTTAGCCTTAAATCCTACTTTAAGAGTTCTAGATACATGTCTCTATGATACCATTGTTGCAATAGGGCTCTAAATCTCAATAGAAATTAATTTCCTTTGAGATAAAGAAACCAAACAAGATAGGATCTATGAACTCCCAAAGATATTGAGATAAATGACTTAAATCTACATATATAAGCTTAAGGAAATTATCCTAGATGTGTGCTTCAAATGGTCCTCAGTAGCAATCAAGCAAGCCTTTCTTCAATCCTTTAGTCTTCTCCCTTGTATCTCATTTTATGCTTTTTTGGAAAAAAAATGTGATGTGTGCAAAACTCTAACCTTGAAAAATGTTCTCTTAAGTGACCTATAAATAGGCCCACAATTAGGGCAACACTAATGAAGGTCAATTGCTATAATGCCCATAGTGTAATCACATTAATATGCATCATTTTTCTTATACTTATTGTAGTAGATCAATTAAGTCTTCCATCAATCTTGGAACCTAGAGAGAGACCAAATTGAACTCACAAGAACCTAGCTCAAATGTATAATATCTCCAAATTCGTTAACTCTTGACTAATTGAGACTTATCTATTAATTCTAGTTGATTGCACTAAAGAACCAAAATTGCACTCTCGTGTCAAGTGACAATTACGAAAGCAAATCATGATACGAAAATAATATCCTCCAATCTACATGTCACAACTCACAAGTCAATCCCTATTTGAACACCAATATATTGGAGTCAGCAAAATGACCAATTTGCCCTTCCAATATGTATAGCCCCCGAGTCCCATTATCATAAGACAAATCCATTGTGCATCATAATATAGAGTCCAATGATCTCATCGCTAGACTACCGAGCTCAAGTTTGATTGCCTATTAGAAAATCCCTCAGAGTGGTTATCGTCTCGACTAAATTATTAGCGGATTTTCTTTTGCAATTATATGATCTGAAATTGTTTGGCCTCGATTCTCAAAATACCGAGATTAATTTTCCAGTCAATATCTCACTCATTGGTACCTCAAAAAACTTGAGCTAGCAAATAAAGGTACGTTATGCGCTCAGGATTTAGACAACTTGATCAATGATCGATTAGAATCATTTTCCTAGCAATCACGAATAAGTCATCTACACGGTCCCATATGATGTACACTGAACATATCACTGTCCTTATTTTTTGGATCTAGACAAATCTCAATAAGAAAAATACAATCTTAACAAGATAAAGTGTCTAACTTTATCTACCGATTGCGAACGATAAAATTTTGCTCATGTCGCAAATTGTGTCTTATTATACTCGACCAATCAAGTATACAATTTGTAACGTCTTGTATAATCAAAGAGACTTAGATTAATAACTCAAATTAAATACTTGACTGTTGAAAGTCAGAAACGTATTTTTAATTTGATTTTCAAAGTTTTTCTACATCGAATAAACGATAAAATCAAATTATAATTTATAATGTCGTTCACTAAATTCTACTCTAAAGACATTAAACTAACAATCCTGAGCACTTCTATCGTGTTGATGGTGTTGAATTGTTGAGACAAATTTTCATAAATTATAGTAAATTCGATCAAATAAATACAGTAAGAGTGTTTCCAAGAGAGTGTTGGACGTGTTGGTAGTCTACATCAATAGTTTTATCGGACTTGAAATTGGGAGTGAGCAGACATGTTTGTAGCAGTAGGATGGTGGGTGGTGGAGGGAATGTCAAACAATCATAACTATTTTAAGTATTTGGTAAAGTTAAAAAACAAAAACTAATTATGAAAGAAGTTGTACAATCGGTTTCAGATTTTAAGAAATAGCAAAATGGTAGCTCTCAAATTTTACTTTTAACTTCTCTAATTATCTATAATTAAAATATCAATTTTAACCCATCTATAAAATTAATTTCATTTGTCATGTGTTTGTTGGTATTCTAATTTTATATATTTTTTTAAAAATAATTATGGTTCATATATTGTCTTACACGAAATATTTAATAATATTAGATGTTACAAAACTAAAAATATATTTTGCAATACTATCAATTATAATAATATATTACGACATCATTATGATTAGTGTCCATTTTAGCAATTCTATGCATGCACAATAATAAAAGATTTTTGTTTACCAACCGCTCAAATGTTGATTTTGAAACTTACAACAATTCTGAAAACAAAAGTTTATCACGCAACTAATTCGTTCTTCAACATAGCTATAACTGATTCTTTTAAAATTTACAAAAATACCAAATCAAGCCTTACTCATTTTACTTAAAAAATAATGCCTGACATGCCATGCCCAAGCAATTTTAACATATATTTAGTAAAAAAATGACTAGTAGAACTAATAGTGCAATAATTTAAAACATCCGGACCACCTTACAACTCGATCTAAAAGTTGGAGACCAACATTTCAAATTTCCCAAACTTAAATGCACAATTTTTGGGGGGAATTTAGCACAAATGATCTCTAACATTTGTCCTCAGTCTGGAAAGGGTCCCTAACGTTTATTTTTGGATATATACGTCCTTTACCTATGTGTTTTAGTGCACAATTGATCATTATTTGATGAAAAACATCAATATATTCTTAATTTTAATATGAAAAAATGCAAATGAGTTACCAACTTTTACAGAATGTGCAAATGAGTTTGGTACCTTTATTTAATAATGTTTAATTAGTGTACTAAATATATCATTACAATCGTGTCAATTAAATTTTTCATAAGAGAGAAAATGTTCAATTATTGTGTTTTAAGTATATGTAATGTAAAAAAATTGAATAAAAATTAAGATAAATAAATAACAAAATGACTTTTATAATTTTATGACATTAAAATAATCTTATATGTTTTTATTTAAAATAAACATACTAATAAAATTTAATTTACAAATACTGTTTTCTTGAATTTTGAATAATAATAAAACAAAAAATTAATATATGAATAATACAATTGGAGCTCTAATATTTGTAATTAATAAAAGTATATGATGATCAAGTTTGCAACAAAGTTATTTTTTTTATTATAACCATAATAAAAGTTTAAATTTTAAATAATGCAATTATTTAATAATAAAACTAATAATTTTATTTAAAAAGTTTGTTAATAATTATGAAATTAAATTTTACTTATTTGATAATAGTTCGTAAAATATACAAAACATTATCAATTTGATCAATAAAATCTTAATTTAAAAAAAATGAAATCGTTAGTTTATTTTAAATTTTTATACAAAATAAAGGCATTAGATCATTTTCACCTTTTGTAAAGCTTAGGAATCTAGATGCACTTTTTTCTAATTAAAATTAAGGATAAATTGATCTTTTTCATTAAATAAGGACAAATTACATACCAAAAAAATAAATGTTATAGACCATTTCCATACTACGAGCTAAGATGAAGGACCATTTGCACCAAATTCCCAATTTTCTTTATTAAAGCCATTTAGGAAAACAAAAGCTGTCAAATAAAAAAAAAGGGTTCATTTCATTAGCAAAAATGGTTCGTTTCATTAGCAATCACTGAAGTTTAAAAAAAATTACAAACGGTCAATGAAGTTACAAAGTTTTAGTGACAGTCACTGAAGTATACTAATGCGTTCATCAATGGCCACTCTGTTAAATTTCCTTTGTGAATTGATAACGTGTCACCTTTAATTGTCTACATGGCACACAATCGGTCGACATTTGGCAAAAATTGACGCCACATGGACTTAATGTACTAATAAGTAATAACAATAAATTTGAACTACAAAAGATGCACCTAAAATATGAGGACCTATCTGCAATTTCTTGACAATATCTAAATCAGATCTCCAAACCATTTGCACAACCCGATTTTTCTCCAAAAAAATCTCAAACCCTAATTTTCTCCTCAATTGGTTAAATACCTGATTAATCCAACCAAATTATGATTCATATATGATTTTTTCCCTCTTGTGCAAGAACCCTAGCCCCAAATACTCTGAACATCCAAAATTTTAACATAAAGTGTCTCAGTTTCCACTAAAAAAGAAGATCATGGGGACTATTTTCAAGAAATTATCACAATGTCGAATGCGGAAGGACACGACGAAGGTAAGTTAGTGTAGTATATGGTTTCTTTTTGTCTGTTGTTGCTATAAAGCATTGAATAATAATGATGTGGGTCCAAAATGCACGAAAGTAAAGCATTTTCTGTCTAGAAAGTTTCAAATCTTGGTTGGGTGCATTTGTCCAATTATTTAGTACTTAGAACCCACTATGGACCCCACCCATGTTGTCAATTTTTCTGTCTTGAATGCATACACTGAATACGTTGAGTGGTTATTAAATTATACTGTTATGCTAACTACTGTCATAAATGCATATAGTGTCATCGCGATTCTAGTTATTCAATTTGTTGACATTTGGTATTTTGTTTTTGTCATTCTTAGTGCAAGAAACAGTGGTTGGATAAAGATGATGTCAATTTCAATGAATCAGATTTTAGTCTGGGAGAAGAAGATGACGTGTTGTTTGAGAAAAATGTTACTGAGAACATTGAACTAGACATGAGCAAAGACCTGGTACATTCAGTATATCCAAATGAATCCGACACTTCGGAATATGTCCCCTCGGATGAGCTTCGAAGTGTTAATTCTTACACTGAAGAAGAAGTAATACGGTATCCATAATTTAATGGTAAAAAAGACACGATGGATTCCGTGCTAGATGTAGGGTTGAAGTTTCAATCGAAAGAAAAACTCAAGATTGTGGTTAAAAAAATTAGTATTAACAATATGTTTGAAATGGTGTTTCCATATAACGATAAATCGAGAGTAGAAGCTCATTGCAAATAAGATAAATGTCCATGGCGATTATGGGCTTTGCTTTTGAGGGAGGAATTAACATGGTAGATTAAATCTTTTGAATGGAACCTCAACTGTAGTAGAGCTTTGAAGCATAGAAATGTGTCTGACACATGGTTAGCACATATGTACATTGAGACTTTTAGCATTGTACCCTAGTGGGACGTGAAATTATTCAAAGCTACACTCTTGAAAGATTATGGTGATGAAATTAGTAACACAAAATCTTGGAGAAGTAGGAGAATTTCTAAGAAGTTGTTAAGAGAGTCTTTAGTTGGGCATTTTGGTTTATTAGGTTCGTATGCTGTTGAAGTTAGAAGAACAAACCCACGATCAACTATAATCTTAACTTTAGATGGGCTTGTGTTTAAGAGGATATATGTTTGCTTTGAGCCTTGCACGAAGGGGTTTTTGGTCAAATGTAGACCTGTAATTTGCATAGACGTGTGTTTCTTGAAAGGAGAATTTGGTGGTTAGTTACTAGGTGCAGTGAGTATTGGTGAGAATGATTGTATATTCCCAATAAAACTACTAAGAGAAGATTTGAGCACTGAAAATGCATATTGGCACATCTATGTCTGATAGACAGAATGGGTTAGAGAATACTGCCTCTGATTTGTTTCCTCTCGCCTAGCACCGGTTTTGTGTTAGGCATATGTACACGAGTTTCTTTTGGAAGGATTATAAATCATTGAAACTTCGGGATCTTTTTGTGGAGAGCTGCTAAGTCAAACTATTTAGCTAAATTCAAATATTGGATGGACAAATTGGTGAACGGGGATCAACTAGCTTGGGAGTAATTATGTGCTACACCAATGGAGCAATGGTCGAAATCTCATTTTTAGACAGTTTCAAAATGTTATATTTTACTAAACAATTTATGTGAATGTTTCAACAACTACATAAAGAAAGATGGAGGAAAGGACATTTTAAATTTGCTCTAAGGCGTTCAAAACAAGCTAATGGTTAGGATGTACAAATGGCGAGATTTGATTGCGATGATAGTTGGTGATATTTGTTAAAAAATTCTGAAGAAGTTAGAAGTCAACACAAAATAATCCTTCTCGTGGAGAGCACTATATAATGGGGAGATGCAATATCAGGTGTCCAGTCCTTATTTCAATGGTCAATTCGTGGTTGATATAATATCAAGACATGCATGTAGGAAGTGGGATTTGAGTGGCGTGCCTTCTCCACACGCAATAGTGAGCATGCATGAATGGGGCAAGGATCCTTTGCAATTCGTAGACGAGTGCTACAAATTTGCAATGTACTTGAGAGCTTACGAGAACTCCATTTACCCTATAAATGGACATAAGATGTGGCCTCCAAGTGGGTTTGAACCAATCAAACACCAACTTGGGTGACCAAAAAAAGGGGCAGAAAATAGATAATACACCAGAGAGGGATCGATGAAGCTTCTATGGCCAAAGAGAAGAACAAGAAATTGGATCGAAGAAGTGATGGAAGAAAGAAAATGAAATGCATTGTTTGTGGACAATTAGGGCACAATAAAAGATTTAATTCAAGCTCCACAATTCATGAGATACTTCTTAAATTCTACCAAATGATTGAAGTCCAAATACTGATCTATATTATTTGTAGGAAGGCACAAGCAATCGATAAACTAGATGAGCAAGTTCAAAAGTCAATGTGGTGCATCAAAATTATGCACGAGTGAGGTGATTTTGCTATATTATTTGCTTAGAAATCTGCTTTTTTAACTCTCATTAAATAAATGCAATGTTTTAAAAACTGATCAGGGTATCAACCCAAAAAAGAGAAAGAGTCGATGATCAAATAATGGAACTGGAGTTGACCCGTTGATTTTAAAAAATATATAAAATTAACAAAAAAAATTAAAAAGCGAAAAACAAGTTTTTGGAAATTACAAAAATTGCTCAAAAGTAATTTTTTTTATTTTTCATTCTTTTGATCTATTTCGTGCAGGGAGAGAGATGTATTTCAATGGTCAGTTACAATTAATTGTGGAAAAAAATTATTTTTAAAACCGTGAAACTGGGAATGGGCGGGTTGACGGGTTTTTGGACAGGTTTTTAAATATAGGATTTTCTGTATAACCATCCCATTTTTTATCCCGATTCTCGGTTTTACTTCTCAATTGCATAGGGTAAAAACCAATTTGGAGATGGATTAGGCGTGAGCGTAAGAGCACATGTTGTAAAACATCTTGTCTATTCATAGCCGACTGTTATAGGTGGGATTAGACAACGTAAAGGACCAACTTCTTTTTCACAGCCTTGTGGAGGCACTAGACTAAGACCAAGGGACAATTTCAATAGGAAATTATCTATGCATCAACGAAGGTTAACGGCCAATAAAAATTCATTGTCAATGCCCATCCTTAACATTGCATGGAACAATATGATAAAGAAACGACCGGGATCTAGAATTGAAGTCATTTTTTTGTCTTAGTTATTTAGAAAGCTTGATGGAATATGGTAAGAATTCAGAAATTGCACCAACAATTATTCAAACATTCAATGACTACTTTGTACCACAAGGATATATACTTGTTGAGTAGTAATCCGAATGAATGTTTTGCTTGATAATGTTGTATATTTTGGTTTACTGCTGTAATATTGCATACATTGGGATGAAAATGATTTTGTATTAGCATTCAAACAACTTATGAGATACCAATTAAGCTACAAATGAGTGCTTACAAATGTTTAGATAAGTTATAAACACCATGGTGATTGACATTGCAAAGAAATTAGCGATTGAACTAATAAGTCCATTGCTTCAAAAATTTACTACATTCATCATTTTGTTTAGCAAAACATTAATATATGCAACCAAACAAGGGTAATGATCTTCCTTATTATACATTGCCTAAAACAACAGATATTGCAGCCAACAATTAATTACTAGCTAATAATTGATCTTCCAAAAATAATACACCACCGCAATCAACACATACACTACGAACTTGTATTTTTGTTCTACAGTTTGTAGGTTTTCTTCAAGGCTCTATCGTTCCACTTCAAGCCTATCGAGTCCGCACAAAGCATCTGTATTTCTCTCTCAACCAACTCCTATTTGACATTGCAAACAAATTAGTGATTGAACTAATAAGTCCATTGCTTCAAACATTTAGAACTACATTCGTCATTCCGTTTAGCAAAACATCAACATACGCAACCAAACAAGAGTAATGATCTTCCTTATTATACATCACCTAAAACAACAAATATTGGAGCCAACTATTAACTCCTAGCTAATAATTGATCTTTAAACAAAATAACACACCACCGCAATCAACATATACACTACGAACTTGTTTTTTTGTTCAACAATTTGTAGGTTCTCTTCAAAATTTTGTCGTTCCATTTCAAGCCTATTGATGTCCGCACGAAGCATCTGCATTTCTCCCTTAACCAACTCCCATTTGTTCTTTAGTCTATGCCGCCTCAATTCGGACGACTCGTTCCTTCTAAACAAGCTAAGAAATATATATTTATTTTGGTTCGAGATTGGAGGATCAATCCATTCAAAGTAATTACAGCCCCCCGACATCCTGAGAAATATTCGAAACGAAGAATATTAAAAACGATTATAATTGTCATCTAGAAAACATTCAGCATGCATTATTCACTAACTATTGTCACTATATACAACTCATTTTAGAGCCCCAAGAGTTTAAACATCTTGGAGCAAAATATAAATATTAGGTCAAATTTATTTACCTGGTTTCCTATCTCTTTTACTCATATACATGATGAATTTATTCATATTGATACCTATTTTTAGTTCAATTCTTATGCACTATTTAGATTATATGATCCTCCTACTCGTAACAAATGCTCCTATGTAATTTATGTTCTAAATCATGCATCCCAATACCTCTTAAATCGTGCTCATCTCTAGAAAACATTTGTGGGACAATTTTGCTGGGACATATTTGTTCCATTGGTCCATTTGCAATTAACCACCTTTTGAGTGGCCTGAGACGTACTAAATTCTAGTTTTATTTCAAATGAGTACATTGAGTTCATCGTATTAAATTCATCTAACATTGCATGTTTCACAATTAAGAAATTTCAGCTCTCTCATAATAATGCAATTCTAGAAAGTTTCGTTAATCATTTCATACCAAAATGAAAGAAAATTTTTATTACCTGATAATTGGAACATCCCAAAAATCTCTGCTGTGAATTTCCATCAGCCCATGCTGTATTCAATACAAAACGGACCTTGCAATGACATCTACAATCCATGTTGAAATAATTTTCCATTTTCTAAATGCCACCCAAAACACTAGATGATGGATAAGAAATCTCGATTGAGCATGGAAATAGAGGTACTATATATTAAAATTTCGGTTGTTTAGAGTACTTGGAGCAAGAGATCTTGCATAAAAGGAGAAAATTATAGATGAATCACATTTAAGATGTATTAATTGGGTATTTTAGCAATTGGGGGAAAAATTAGGGTTTTTGAAAGAATATTTTTTTTTTGGTGGGTGGGTGAATTTGACTGGAGGGGAAATTGGAGATTCTAAATTTATTCCAAAAATTGATGCTAGGTCCTCATATTTTAGGTGTATTATTTGTCGTCTAAAATCACGTGGCATCAATTTTTGTCAAATGTCGACTGATTGTGTACTACGTGGATACTTAACAGTGACACATCATCAATTGATGCTGAAAATTTAAGAAAGTAACTATTGGTGAACGCATTATATACTTCAGTGACCGTTTTGTAATTTCTAAAACTTCAGTGACTACAAGTGAAATTAACCAAAATATAAATATAAAAGGTGTGGAACAGCCCGTTTCTTCTTCCTCTTGGTGGATTTTCTTTTCACCCTGCAGAGGCCCTCTCTCTCTCTCTCTCATCCCCTCACAAATTAACAAATCAAGAAAATTATACTACAAATTCATAAATCAAACACACCCTTAATTCACTCAAATTAATCAGCTCCTTTTTTTGAAAAGAGAGCTCCGATTTCAGAAGCAGTTTCAATTTAAATACAAGCCATGGATGCTGATTCTTGGGCTGCTCGTCTTTCTTCTGCCTCCAGGCGTTATCAATCTGTTCTTCAATCTCGATCTGGTAAACAGAATCCCCAATTTTCCGTTTTATAATTTGTAGTTTTCATCTGGGTTTTCTTTAAATGGACTAAGAAATGCATATTTACCTTAAAGATTGCATTTTTATGGATCTGTTGGCTATGTATTGTATAGTCAAATTGAAGATTGGAATTTTTTGAGGGTTTTGTTAAATTAACAAGAACTTCTATTAAAGATTGGATTTTTTTGTGGGTTTGTCGGAATTCTGATCAGGCCTCTTGTTGAAAGTTGAAACCATAATTAAATATAAGCGGTCATTAATATTGAATCTTTTTGAGGTCGTAGGTTTGTTAAGTCCACAAAATCATTGTACATTTCCATCAAATATTGGCTTTAAATCTACAGATAAATGTGTTTTTTGAGTTAAAGATTGGGATTTAATGGGTTTTTCGTCCGTGGATACTCTGGCAGGGATGAAATGGGATGGTCTCAATGCAGAAATGCTGATGGGATTCGAGGAAATGGACATGGATGATGATGTAAGGGAGGAGTATCCATGCCCGTTCTGTTCAGAATATTTTGATATTGTGGGACTCTGTTGCCATATTGATGATGAACATCCTGTAGAAGCAAAGAATGGGGTATAATTCATTTGCTTTTGTTTCTTTTTACTATTTCTGAACATTTTGTATATGTCAAAAAGGGTTTGGAAAATGTAAAATTTTATATTCCATGTGATTCGAATGTAAAAGCTAAGTTTGAGAAATACCAATAGTTCATATTTTACACGTCCCAAGAAGGTTGAAAATGATTTATTTACATATATTACATGATAAAAGAATGCGGAATTGAGAGTTTTACTTATGTCGCTGTAGGATGTTTACCCCCTCCCGCTTCCCTGCTTGGAGGGAGTTGGGGAAGATGTCAATTCATATGGTTAGTTTTTAGGTTTGATTTCCAATGGTTGATGAAAATCATGTACGTATGAAGAATGGGTTCATGAATGGATTGGATTATATTTCTTTTATAGGTTATCTTAACATTTGCGAAATGGAGAAAGAACATTTAGACACATACTTCATTGAAGTGAAGCAAAAATTATATGGAAATAAGAAACCACTTTGTGGGCACATTATATTCACTAAAATTCTGACTTTTCATCATTTTCCATTAAATTTCAGCTGCTATAATGTTGCCCATAAGTTTTAGCAAAATCAATGCTGAAGTAATTGCAGAATAAAATATTTGTATTTACTTTGGTAACTATCCAAATCCAGCTGCCAAAGTACAACATCAAGTAAGGAGAGGATGGGGTAGGGTTCTAGAAGAAAGCAACTGTTTCGAGCAGCCTAAATAATCAGCATCAGATGGCAAAGAAAAATAGACCAAGGATGCCTTTTTTCCTTCATTTTACTTTCTTGTGGTATTATTCCATTGTTGCCACTGGGATGGTGGACATTCTAGGCAATCTGACATGGAACATCTTTTCTTGTGCCGAGAACAGGATGTTAGTATATTTTCATTTGCACAAATCATAATGAGTAAAACAATTGTTTGTATGTTTCTTTTCAAAGTGTTGTTGTTAACAGTGGTCTTCTCCTTGACTCTTTCAGGTGTGTCCAATTTGTGCAATGAGGGTTGGTGTTGACATGGTTGCACATATAACATTGCAACATGGGAATACCTTTAAGATATCCTTTCTTTCAGTCACACTTTATCTTATTTTGCAGGTTTTCTTGAATTCATTATTACACTATTCTTGTATTTTTTTATTTTTTTTAATCCAAGACACAGTTATTCTTTGAGCATATAATGCATCCTGGTTGTGCAAATTACATTGCAACATGGGAATTCCTTTAAGATGTCATTTTCTTGCAGTTGCACTTTCTGTGATGTTGCAGCTTTTTTTGAATTCGTTGTTGTTCTATTCTTGTATGTTCTCTTTGTTTATGTGAAACATAGTTATTCTATGTGAGGATTTAATGTATTCACATGGATATTTGCATGTGGAAATTTCTTGAGGACCAAAGTAGTAAAGAGGAAATGAAATCTCACAAAAGGCCTTTTTTGGTCTATGTAAAGTTTAGATCTAGTGAAAAACAACCTAGAAGGGGGGTTGAATATATTGTTTAGTTTGAAATTAGCCGATTTTCAATTTTGTCAAATTTATCTGAAATGTAGAAAGTATCATGTGAACATGGTGACACACATTTTGATGGACGTTGGCACATTCACTCAAATGTGCAGAACTGGCAGAGCAACCTTTGTCTTTCTTAACTTTACTGATTTGATGGGTTTCTATTCATAAAATATTCTCCTTCAGATTTATGTTTGGAAGTTGAGTTACATAATTTTTTTCAATACTCTTCAATATGTTGGTTTGATGTCATTTACTCTAAGTACCTTGTGTTCTTAATCAATGTAAGAATACTGGAGCTGAATGATTATGTAGTCACTTTCAAAGTAACAAAATAAATAAATATAAGTAAAGTTACAACACCATATTTTACATGGAAACCCCAAATAGAAAAACTACCTTCTGACCTCCAATCTAGGAAGCACACACAAAACACAATCAATTGTATGGAATCAATGTAAGAATACTGGAGATGAATGATTATGAAGGCACTTTCAAACTAACATAATAAATAAATATAAGTTAAGGTACAATACCCTATTTTACATGGAAACCCCAAATAGAAAAACTACTGACCTTCTGACCTCCAATCTAGGAAGCACACACAAATCACAATCAATTGTTTGGAATTACAAATTACTGGACCCTAGTCCAAAATCAAAATCAAACTGAAATGGAATTACAAGTTAACAGACTCCATGTTTTATGCTAACTAATTTCTATTTGGAATCAAGTACTCCTAACTCGATCTTCATGCCTATCCTTTATTGTAAACGGATCCTCTATTCTTGAACTGGAATAAAAACTCCTATCTTTAATTTCCACACTACTTCTGTGTGCTGTGCTTGGATGTGTCTGACTCTGGTGCTTGCCAACTTGAAGTATGTGCACCAGTTTTAGCAAATCCTCGTTAAGCAAGCAATCCTCAATAACTGATGCAGATGGTCCAGGCGTCCAGCCAAACCTCAAGAACCTCAAGAACCACATCTTGACTTTGGACAGCACAAATTTAATCTAGACCAAGATTAAATTCACTTGGAATCGTGACTTAGTTAGCACATGTTTATTCTGTATTTCCCACAACAACATTACATTACCTAGAATGTACAAGGTGTGCCTTAACCCAGGTTACCTGAAACTAGGAGAAGAATCTAACAAGGAAGAATCTGGTCTATGAGAAGGAAACAAAATAAGATCGCTGGGTGTGGCCACATTCTTTCGGACTTTATTTCCATATAAGGTCCAGAATAATATTCCCACAAGATCTTTCCTTCAACCATAATTTTCTCATGTTCGTGTTTAACACATACATGGATAATGAACTAGTTCTTAGAATTTCATCGAAGACAGAAACATGTATGTGCAATGTTTAAAAAGGCTCATTTGATACTAAGGTGTTTTACCTTTGTGAGGTAAGGCATATAAGTCTTGAGGCTTACGCTTCAAGACAAATCAATGTATAATTCATAAACTATAAACACACAAATATATGCTCATAATAAACCATACACCATCTTAAAAAATCTATAATAAATTAAATTATTAAAATTAAAAGTTAAACTTGCAAACAAACATAAAATAGAGAATAAAGTAGCAAATAGTAAGTTCTCAAATTAGTAATCACGTAACCAAGTTGTAATTTATTACTAGAAATAGAAACAACGACGACCATTGCCACTAATAAGATATTTAAGGGAATCATTGACATTTGATTTCCTATCATCCTGCACATCACACAATCATTTTCTTCTCATTCTTTGCAATCATCTTCCATTTCTTATTTCAGAAGAAAAGGACACTAAATTTTTTAACTGTATTCTTTGCCTGGTTCAAAAATATGGTGTCTTCTTCTTCCCCTTCCATTCCATGTACAGGCAGAAAAAGAAAATTATAAAATGTCGTAAAACATTCTAGGTTATAAGAAAAAGCTAAGGCTAGTAATAAAATGCCTAGAAATGGCAAGACAAACGGGCGGACACTTTATTCAACTTGTGGCATAACCTTGAGGCGTAAGCCTCACTTTAGTCAACGTGTAAGCCTTAGTAAATCGAGGTGGCGCAAGCTTCACAAATGGCGTTTAAGGCATAAGTTTTGAGGTGTTCAATAAAAGCCTCACGTGAGGCGGGATTTGAGGCGTAAGCCTCAAAAAGCTGTTTTAAACAATGTGTATATGAGATGTTTATAGGAAGTAGGGTCACGTGTGACAAATTTCCTATTTCCAGACTTGTGAACATGTGTACCAATGCGTGCACGTCCAAGTAGTGACAAACATAACACTTGGCTTTTATTAGTTGATTGGTCTCCTAGTTCAATGATTTTGTCAATCAACGCATTGACTACCTTTGTTATCTAGCAATTAAGAAAGCCAACCAAGTGCATTTTTCTTTATAGTCAATTTTGATAACTCAAAATTGTTCCCATGTTTAAAGATGAAGAATTTCTTGGGCCTTCATTTTCAGCTTTCTATCCAAAACATATGCTTCACGTGTGCTAGTAACTAGGACGATTTTGGAAGGAGTGAATGTAAGAATTGGAGTTATGGAGTTGAACTAGCGCATTTTTTTGAGGGTGTGTATATGAAGATAGAGGAGAGAGAAGAAATAATATGTATTGCATAGAGTTCCCCTCAACTAGATTGATGGTCGAGTTGACCCTGCACCTGGCTCTGTCAACAATAAAAACAACACTTTAGAGGTCAAATAGACATTTGTGAATTGTTACGAGAGAAGAAGGCTATGAAGAAAACTTAAGAAGGCAGCCATTTTCATCTTGGCCTTCTAAAAAAAGTTCCTCACTTCATATTGATGCTTCAGTCCAAGTACTAGTTTCCAACCATAGATTTGAAATTGAGTGGCATTGGATACATTTTTTTTTTTTTTGGTTCCATGTATATATGTTCAATTCATTTTGTACTCCGAAAGAGATTTGTCAAGATCAACTTCTTTTTGCTCCCAAATGTTGCTGGTTGATATTTATTGGTAACATTTTTGCTGCTCAACTTTTATTCATTTGTGCATCTCACCAAGGAATCATTGTGAGAACTCCATTTGCCTTGAGCTCCTTGACTAGATATTACGTGCAGCGCAAGAGAAAATCACGTAAAGGTGGTTCTCATTCAACACTATCGTTGTTGAGGAGGGAACTAAGAGAAGGAAATTTGCAGTCACTCTTTGGAGGGTCTTCCTGTGTAGTATCTTCAAGCAATGCAGCCCCAGACCCATTGTTGTCATCATTTATTTTGCCTGTGGGTGATGATTTCATGAGTGTTCAATCACACTCATCAGAGTCAATTCCAGTGAAGAAAAGCTCTGCCGGAAGTGTTTTAGAAAGGTAATAAATTGCTTTCTTATTTCCTTTTATTTGTTCTGTTTAGCTAGTTTTTCTATATCTGAGGATCTGGTTACTTGTGCAAGAATCCCACTGCAAAGTTAGGTGTAAATTGAAGTGGGGAGTGATAAGAATCAATTAGAAAGGCCAAGATTCTTCCTATTTCTTGATGTCGTTTAAATTCTTCTGGCTACCAAATTTCTAGTGTTCTTCTGCCCAATGCTTTTTGTGGAAAAAAATTGGAAATGATGAAATCGATTACCAGCTATAGTACATTTTATTTTTTTGCATATTCTTGGCGAGTATATTGTTCGGTTTGCTGCTCTATTTAATGTAAAAAACTTATCTGGCATAGTTTTGACCATCGGCCAATCTGTTGCCAACACATGTAATGTTTCTTTAAATATGTAGCTAATTGACGAGGGAATTACTCGATATTGAACAGCCATTGCAAATGTTAGGGTTTTTGGATGACTTCTCTTTAGCATTTGAACTCATCCACTTTGAAGTTTCTGTCAATTATTAAATTGTCAATTAAATTTTAAGAACAAGGATAGCTTACTTTACACATCGGCATTGTATGCCATAGAAATGACAAGCTATCGGTTCAAAGGAAGAACATGCTTCCCTTTGATGGTGAATTAAATTATGACCGTCATGATCATATTTATGTAATTTAAATATGCTTCTCAATTTATTGCAACTTTACTCCTCACCCATTTGAATGCATATGTTACAATTACAGATTTGTGAGCATACAAATCCTTACTCCTTTGTGGGAATACTTAAAAGATTTTCTGCTGAAAAAGAATATGTATTTTTTTTGGGCAAAACTAGAGTATTTAATGAAATTGGACAGCAATTTCCTTCTGGGAGCGTGGTCTAGATCTTGCAGTCTTCCTTTTGGCTTATGCGTGGCACTACTGTATTATTAAAAGCATATTTTGGCCAAGTATTTTTTAAACTCTTTTTTTCCAAAGTCATTTTCAACCACATATTTCATAAGACCCACAATTTTTATCAATTTTTTTCAAAATCTCCGAAAAAACTACTTTTAAACTCTAACAAACAAACACTAAACAAGACTATTCTACATGGTTTTAGTATTGCCCCCCCTCCCCTCAAATTTTTTATTTCCAATTATAACCTCCTAACTGCTTTTTACTTGTATTATTTCAATGTCCGAAAGCAACAAATGGAATTGTAAGATTGATGGCCTTTCCTATTAACTTGAATGGTTTTAATACAACAAATGGAATTGTAAGATTGATGGCCTTTCCTATTAACTTGAATGGTTTTAATACAACAAATGGAATTGTAAGATTGATGGCCTTTCCTATTAACTTGAATGGTTTTAATAGGAATCGGAATTACCACGTTATCTCCAAATAATTGTGCTAATTATTGGATTGTAGTGGTTAGGTGTCGTATTTCATTCATGTTAGTGTGCTATTTTTGTTCTTCAAAAGAAAAAGCTCTGCATTTGACAGCATCTTCTTATTGTGTACATTGGTAATTATTTGTAATTATCTCATTTTGAAGACATCTGTGTTCATTTGTGGAATATGGCACTTGGTAAGAGTTGATGGAGATATATTGACCCATAGATGCAATTTATATGCTCAAATTGAGTTGCCGTATTTATTATTTTTTAGGTGGATTTTGTTACCATACTTGTCTTTAAAGGCTTCTTATGTTTATCTTCATTTGAGTTTCAATTCTGTATGAAGATATTTGTCAGTGGGTATGGAAATGTGACCAAATATTTATGATAATGGTAGTCATTATGAAGATCAATGGATGATTTTGCAGTGTTTACTCCTGTTTAAATGTTATTTGATTTATTTGACATTTTTATGCCTTAACTGTGTGCATTGCAATGTTTAAGATCCCCATATCCATTTTTGAACTCAGAGTAGTCAGAAAAATGATCCCTCTGGCTTATAGTAGCTCGGTGAACTGAGAAGAGACGGAAGAATATTTGAGTTTGATATCTTCAAATATGTAGGAATTCAGTTTTTACAATGAAAGTAGGGATTACTGTCCGCATTTACGAAAGCATTTTCAGTGGAATCATTTTTTTTTTTTTTTTTGTGGTTATTCCTCTATGTAGACAATCCATCTGAGTTTGCTGAGATTCTCTGTTGGACTTTATTTGACAATTGACCATTAGAGATATATTTAGTCATTTTTTTGTATTCCTTTTTGAGTTGTGCATGGTCTACCCTATTTCTGTGTGCAATCAAATGAGATGGTTTTATCCAAAGAGGGGGAAGAAAAAGGAAATTCACACAGCCTTGAATAATTGAAAGTTATTGATGGGACATGATTTTTAGTTTGTATCTGTGTATACTCAGTTATACGAGCCCTATTTGGGAAGTTAAAATGCAATAAACAGTGACCCTCCCACCTCTTCTTCCTCCCTCCTTCCTATCCCTCTTATTTTATATACTTTTTACAGACATTCATTTCTGGTAACGAGGATGTTAGTCTCTTAGTGATTATATATAAACATTGTACGAAATCGTGGGGAATCATGTAACTTCTGCTAAGTGATATTCTCTCTTTTAGTTTTTACTCGGGAAATTGTTTTTTTAGCTGGTGCAAATTGTTGAACTCTTTCCTATTCATACTGTAATTCTCTTTACAGTAATTACAAGATGGAAAAAAATGGGAAAAACAATGTTTTAATCCACATTCTTGTGATGTTTCTATGCCTGGTCATTATGCAGTGATTTTTGAAGTTTGCCGGGGTGTTTAACTCTATTCTTGGTTTCTATTTGCAGAAAAGTCCGAGAAGCACCCATGTCTATCAAAGATCAAGAGGAGAAGGCACAGAGATGCACGTTTGTTCAAGGAATGCTGTTGTCCACAATTCTTGATAACGATAACGTATGAGGTCCAACATGGCTGCTAGGTTTGCGGACCATGAGTCGACCGGTACAACCTGTGTGACAGGTGATCTATCTGTACTGAGTAGGTTCGCGAATAAGATGTAATTTATGTTGTGTGTAGAATCAGTAGTAGATAGAACGGACTCGTGTATCCCATTTTGATTTCAGTTCATGCTTTGACGAAGAAGATAATGAGTTTACTCTTCCATAATCTATGTTTGTGTTGATCTTGTTCTGGTTTGGGTTGCTAGTTGTGCATATTTGTACGTGTAAATCCATCTATCTGAGCATAAAGCAACTTATCTCGCAGGTTTTGCAGAGCTTTTAGCGGGAGTTCATGTAGGTCACTGAACTTTATTTTGTTTCAAATTGGTCATTGAACTTTAATTTTAATATAATTTTGGCCATTTCATCCATGTCGTTAATTTGACTTATCGAAAAACATTGTTCTAAAAAGCTCGTAGGTGCCGCCTAGGCTTGAGGCGCTAGCCACTCTTCGCCCGGTCTGAAAATTTTGAAACATGGCCTCTACACTTAGTTATGTTTTACATTTTTTAGAACACTACGAAAAGGCAACATGGTAGTCTACTTATTTTCCAACTATGCTTTCAATTAAACTGCTTCTGTTAGTCCAGTTAATGGAAATTATCAAATTTTAATTGACTTTCAAGTTAAATGATTCAATTGTTACGAAGTTTGAGTTCAATGACCTATAGTGTTTCTAACAAAATTGGGGTGGTGGTGGGGATTTGCTTATATTTATGTTGATCTAGGTGTGAAATTGTGGTTTGATTGTAATCTTATTTTTATTTCGTTGAATATCTCCCACTAGGTGGAGGAGATCATCCTTCTTCGTTGTAGTTCAAATTTTAATTGACTTTCAAGTTAAATTATTCAATTGTTACGAAGTTTGAGTTCAATGACCCATAGTATATCTAACAAAATTGGGGTGGTGGTGGGGATTTGCTTATATTTATGTTGATCTAGGTGTGAAATTGTGGTTTGATTGTAGTCTTATTTTTATTTCGTTGAATCTCTCCCACTAGGTGGAGGAGATCATCCTTCTTCGTTGTAGTTCAAAACGTTTAAATTAATAATAGTTGTTTTTACCTTGAAAAAACAAAACAAAAGAAGTTGAAAAAATGGCACTGGAGGTCCCCATTCTATTTGAAATGTAACTAAATAGGCAATTAGTGCTTACTAGCACTTCTTTATCGTTTTACCATAAAACGAAATGTTGGCTAAAATGATAATTATTTATACTAAACAAGAAACTATTCAAATTGGAAAGACATGTTATTTCTAATTATATATTTTGACTTAGTTAAATAAAAGGAAATTTGTAATTTTTATCTCCAACATTTCCAATATGTTACTAATTTATTCTCATCTAATTTTTATAACACTAGACGTTATCAATCTTTTAATTAGTTGCAAATTACATCTTCAATGATAGATTCTGTTAAAAACTGTCGTTATGACACAAGCGTGTACCCTACGCGTTTATATGTCTTCATCACCGCGTCTAAGAACTTAGGGCAAATTGGTCTATTCACAAAAATCTTCTTTTATTTTCTATTTACTATTGTTTCGTACTATATATATGTGTATGAGCACGTACATTCCTGGTTTATGTTGTATCGATTTCTCTTCCTAACTTTGCTCATGTGTTCTTCTTCATCAACTCTCATTTTTGACAACCCAAATATAGAATAGAGAGTGCAGACTTGGAAATTGCATGGATACGAAGACATCATGGACGGATGAGAGCCCAGCTAGAAGATTTTTTGTCTGTACTTTAAATTTCTATGATTTAAGTACTTGTGAAACCCTAAATTTTTTGTGTTGGAAAACTATTGTAGTTACTTTGTGTGGTATGATCCTCCTATTTGTGAACCGACAAAGCAATTGATTCATGAGTTGTTGAATTCTAGGCAAAGAGACGAAACGAAGATAAATCAGTTAGAATCAAATGTTAAAAGACTCGAAGTAGAGATCAAGAAGCTACAAATACATATCAAGTGCCTAAAAAGAGAAAAGACAGATAATAACAAATCATAAGGTGTTGGTTGAAGAAGGATTATTTTCGGATTTGGTTAGTTGTAATTGGATTTATTCTAGTTTGGATTTCCCAGTCTTAGGTTAATGTCATTAAGAGCTACGGCCAAACTTGTAAACTCGTTGTAATTATTGTCTTTAGTGGAGTGTTTTTCAGATTTTGAGTTATTATGTTGGTTTTTACAAATCCTAAATTATTTTGTCAATGTCTTTCTTTCATGTCCAATCCAAACATGTATGGTACGTGTTATGCTACACCAGTAAAGAGGTTGCAACACTAATGTAATGGTTGAGGACGGATTATGTAACCATACGTAAAGGTTGGGGATGGATTATGCAATAATATGTAAATGTTGGGGACCTATTTTGCCAACCTTTTGTGAGACGAATTATGTGTATCTACTCTTGTTCTCAGTACATGTCCCTTGTCTTACCAACATTGTCAACACATTCAAACAATTGCAAGCAACATAACATTCATCACATTCATTCAAAACATAACAATTCTAGTACTTGTCCCTTTCCATAAATTTCAAAACATTTACATATTGCAAAAGAAATATCTCCACATAGTACAACATAACATTTATAAAACATTTACATTAAAACACTAATAATCTTAATTTAAGACTTTTATTTCTTAGGTGGAGCTATCCTCGTCTTACTCCCGGGTTTTTGGTTGACGTTAGCTGATTTGGTCTTGAATCAACACTTGTTGTGATCAATGTCCCCACAAATGCTGCAAGTCATATAGATCCCATGTTTTCCTCTTTTGTTGTTTGACTTTGGATCCCCATCTTGTTTTCATTTTCTTAATTTCTTGGGCTTGCCAGGTTGTTTTCGATAATGATGTGGAGCAATAGGATTCTTACCCTTTTCTACTCAAAATTCATGGCCTACCATTGGATGAATAACTGAATTGTAAGCTTTGAAGAACATTTCCTTGCCGTAACATTCATCAACGTAATCCTCAAGCTTTATATGACTGCTCTGAATACAACACATGGCATGGTAACATGTAATCCCATTGAGCTGAAACCATCTACAAGAAGATGTTTTCTGAACAAAGTCAAGAACACATGTTTTTTCGTTGTTATCTTCTACCTCAAACTCTTGCCCACCTGCCTATGTAGGTCTACACAGCCTAGCATCCTTCATATTTTTTTCAATAATTTTCCAGATTTTAGGGGCAAATCCATGTTGCCACTTATTCAATGATTTTCTCTTGGTTGCCATCTGTATCATGAGATAATATCATATCTTTTCTAGCAAGCATATAACATGTTTGTCTCTAGCTTGCAAAATCGCAGCATGAAAACTCTCACACATATTGTTGAGTAGAATGTCACATTTGGTCATGTCTCTGAAATGTGACCTACTCCATTATGATCCCAGCTTGTTCTCTAACTACTTAAATGATCCCTCACTTGCAACTTTTATTTTCTCCACACTGCTCGAATTCTGCTTCAGTAATTGCCTTATCAGCAGCCCACAACAAGATCTTCAATTGCAAGCCCCTAAATTGCCCTTTGAAGTTAGAGTGTAGATGTCTAACACGGAATCAATGCTCCGCATCACCAACCCACTTGTCCAGTGAATCTATTAAGCTATTTTGTTTATCACTAATAAAAGTCCAACACTTTGAGTTTCCAACACCAATGTCATCAACCAACATCTCCAAAAACCAATTCTAAATACTTGTGTACTCAGCTTCAACTATGGCGTATGATATATGGTACATTGCATTCTCACCGAAAATACCCACTGCTACTAAAACATGGCCACCAAAATCACCCATCCAATCCTACCACTTTTCTACGCTCATTTATGAATCCTTCGTTCAGAACAACCAAACATATGTTCACTCTTCTAAACTCTTGTACCTTACCAGCCATCATAGTTTTTAGTACAACGGTGCTGCTTATATTGCTCTTCTTCAAATGCTCACAGTAGTCTAATAAGATTTGAAAATCCTCACTATTCCCTCTGATGGCCTCCAAGCATTTGGTCCTCGTCCTAAAAAACTTCCATCTTGAAGCACTCGAAGCAGATTCCTTTTTCACGATCTCCACAAAACCTCTCATTTTCCATCTAGGGTCATTCCAAAATCGATCTATATATCTTGTAAACAAGTATGATCTACTAGCATGCCAAGTTTCATACGTCATGGCACAACTATGCTCCAAATGCATTGTGTCTATTTTGTATGAGCCACCTTGTTTGTGGAATCGAGCATAAAGCACCTATTTGCAGTTCTTATCTTTGCATACAGCTTGGATACGAGTTGTCATTTTTTGCAAACTTCACCTATCTAACATGAGTCTAATGGCCTTATTCAACACTTGCTTATCAATAAACTTTTGACCTGCATACGCACAACAATGTACATAAAATCACACTAGTTAATTATATGTTGCCCACTGCCTACATGGCATTGTAGGCAGTGTGGGCAATTAGCCAAAAAATTGACAACATTAAATATTTTTTCCCCTTTGGCCAATTGTCCACTGCCATGTAGGCAGTGGGCAACATATCTCCTCCCCACTGTGGGAAGGAGATCACCACTCATACTTTTATAGTCCTGAATTTACTAAGATCCTCAATCAAGCACAACACATCTCCATCAATCATTAACCTCAACAAACAATTCATAAGATTCTTCTTAGGTTTCTCATAAGCAAAGATGAAAGAAAATTTGTACCCCAAAGATTTCGCCATGGCATTTAACTCAAACTTTGAAAGACAATTGAAATAAGGATGGAAAAAAACCCGCCACCGCCCCGCCACGCTTATTCAGATAATAAGTGCGGGTTCGGGGCAGCCCAGCCCCACCCACCCATTGAATTTATTTCTTTTTTGTAAAATCATAACATAAAATACAAATTAATTTTTTTTAGAAGTGGACCAAAGAAGAATCGAACCCGTGTTGGAGTTATAAACTAAAAATTTCAACCACTATACCACAATCTCATTCTTATATTTCTTTTGTTTTGCTAGCTAAAAATATTTTAAAAAATTATTTCTTTTATTTTAATTATTTTTTTCAGTTTTACAAAAAAAAATTCGTGTGCAGTTGGATAGTCAAATTTTTCGCGTGACGGAGCGGACCCACTTCATTGCCATCCCTAAATTGGAGTCCATCCAGTCAATGTACTATGTCTGCCCATACAAGTAGAGGGTAAATTTAACAAATCATCACTGAACTTTGAACATGTTAATACTTACTCACTGAACTTTTAAGTGTCACTCACAACTCACTGAACTTTTAATTTTGTTTACCATCCATCATCATCTAATTAACCGTTACAATCCCTTAACGGAAGTTGCCTACGTGTTTAACGCCTGACACGTAGCACCAATCAAAATTCATTATTTGTCCAACTCAGCTGTGAGGCAAAAAACATGTCCCACGTCATTTCATTTCAAATGCCTGGCCAAGAAAACAACAAACGTGATTTCACTTCCTATCAATCCCTAAATTGGTCCCAAATTGATCCTAAAATCCCAAATCTCCATACAGCAAATAACTTTCCCAGCAAAGTCAAAGGAATCTGTGGTCCCGGCGGTCGTTGTTTGTGGACATAGGAGACCCACCCACATGCTGGAAATGGACCACACAATAGTGGAAATTTATGTGTTGGATACACACGAACAGAGACCAGAACATGGAATAGGTATGGGTTTTTTAATGAATTGATCCTCTTCTCAATTAATTAACCAGAACATGGACCAGAATATTATTTGATTATAGATTGACGTTTCTTTTTTTAGTAGTTAAATTTGAAATGATATCCAAACCCTAATCATATAAAATCACAATGCAGAGGACTCCGAAGATGATGTGAATGATGACAATTTTCTGTATGACTGTATCACAGTAGGTCTGAATTCTGACCCTATTGTGGAAGAGAACCACGTCGATGCAACTGGTGAAGACACTGACTCAGATCATTCAATTGATCCAACGGCGGAGGAATTGAACACTGATTACTCATCTGAGGAGGAGAATATTGTGAGATACCCCATTTTCAATGAAGAAAAGGAGTTGTGGGATCCTCAATTTGAAGTGGGTAAGACATTTATTGATGTACCTCAATTTAGAAAAGCTATACTCAACGGGGTGCAATTTGAGACTGAAAACGAATGACGATAAAAGAGCACAAGCAGTGTGAAAACTAGGGTGCAATTGGAGGATATGGGCATCTGAGAATAAAAAGTTGGGTTGCATCCAAATTAAGTCATACAATCCGAACTATAATTGCATTAGAGATGGCACAAATAGGCATTGTACAGCTAAGTATGTTGCCGAGCGATATTTGTAAATATTTAGGATAGACCCCGGATGGAAACCTAGTGCAATTAGGCTAAGAGTGAGGCAAGATTTGAAAATTAATATTGTTAGGCAAACTGCGTGGAGGGCACGGAGAATGGCTAGAATAATGATTGAGGGAAGTGATGACCACCAATTTGGTTTACTTTGGAGTTTTGCCGATGAGTTGTTGAGGACTAATCCAGGTTCCACTTGTAGGATTGCTATCCATGAGGGAAAATTTCAGGGAATATACGTTTGTTTATATGCTTGTAAGAAGGGATTTGTGTCAGGTTGTAGGCAACTCGTAGGTCTTGATGGTTGCTTCTTGAATGGTACATTTGGGGGTCAAATGTTGGTTGCAGTAGTACTTGATGCCAATTACTGCATTTACCCTCAATGCATTCAGGTTTTTGTTTGTTTTTGTAACACATCTACTTGATCTCTCGGTTTTGTAAGCCTAAATTGGTCAGACATCAATGAAATCAGATTTTATTTGGTTTTAATGAAGTTCCAGTTTTGCCAAACTTTATGTCTGATTATAAATGTTCCAGTTTATCAGCTTGTTCTTTCCTGTCATATATCTGTTTGACCTTACTCATTTATAGCTTGTTCTTTCCTGTCTGAATATGAATGTTCCAGTTTATCAGATTTCATTTGGTTTTAATTGTTTTATACATCAACGGAGTTAAACTGAATTTAGACTCTGCTCTGCCAGTGTACTCTGAGTTAAACTATGGGTTTCTGGTACTGAATATAGGCTTCTGGTACTGAAAGCAGTTTCAGGGGCAGGATAGTGAGTGTGCTTCTACAGAATTATTAAAGTTTTCCACCAATACATCCTCTGATATTTTATATAAACGCTGCATTAATGTCTTCACATGTAGCAACATTTTGTACATGGTTATGAAATCATTGAAATTTTGATTATAGAACTCATTTATCAGATTATAGATTTATCTCAGGTTTATCATATTTCATTTTGTCTGGAGTTTATCAGATTACAGATTACATGTTATATGAAATTTTGAGTTCATGTATTGCAATGAATGGACAAAACTGAACTGAAAATTGCACACTGATGAAAGAAAGAAGGTTGTAACTGCTAAATTTTCATTCCAATCACATTACACATTACATTACACTGAGGCATCCTACCACCATCAGACATTCTTGCTGGACCTTTTGCAAAAACAAAATTGCAAAAAATCATAAGCCATATACATACATAAACCGTACTATACAAACCAAAACAATCAACTACCAACTCTACAACTTCGATTCCCATCTCATCACATTAGGAATTGAACAAAAACAACCAACACAAGCATTGCCAACACAATCCGATGATATAATACCATTCCCTGCCACTTGTTCTCCAACACAGCTTCCCGGTTAGCATTCCGCAACAACACATTGATCATGCTCTTATAACGTGGGTGGAGAAGAGGAGTATCCACCCATTTGAAGTAGTCACAAGCATCTGGACGACCATAGAAGCTGCAACCTAAGAACCTCCTTCCCGGGTTGTTCTCCGTCCACGATGTCCTCATCGCAGCAATCCGGCCACACAAACACATCGTCTGCTTATTTATGTGAGTAGCAGCATCATTTTCCATCGCGTTCTGCAGTAATTATCGGCGGATTATCAATGGGTGAACTCAAATGTTACAGACGGAATTTAGGGTTCTATGTTTTCAATTTGGGGAAAATGCAAGTGTCTGAACAATTTAATAGGAAATGAAATCACGTTTATTGTTTTCTTGGCCAGGCATTTGAAATGAAATGACGTGGGACACGTTTTTTACCTCACAGCTGAGTTGGACAAATAATGAATTTTGATTGGTGCCACGTGTCAGGCGTTAAACACGTAGGCAACTTCCGTTATAGGATTGTAACGGTTAATTAGAGGATGATGAATGGTAAACAAAATCAAAAGTTCAGTGAATAAGTATTAACATGTTCAAAGTTCAGTAATGATTTGTTAAATTTACCCTACAAGTAGATGACGTATGCCATTCTCATGAAAAACCCACCACCATAGATGAATTTCATTGTGAAATAAGATGAATCATCGACTACAAAAAAAAAAAAAAAAATGCAATTTTAGGTTAGAAAATTTCACTAACAACTATGGATTAACCAAGAAACATACCATAAGACATTTCAACTAAAATGAACCAAGAATCATACCATATTGTGAACCCTCTTCATTTTTTCTACAATATTGGTATTCCTCGAAAGGCCTCATTCTAGTTTATTTGCAACTGTTAGACCGGGCTTCTATAAATACATTGTGTGCCATTTTGAAAGGGAGGTGGTCGTCGTGGTCGTGTTCTGGTAGGAAGGGGTCGTCATGTTCTGCTAGAGAGAGGGTCGTTGTGTTCTCCAACAAATAGAGCCGGGTTGCCAAAATGGAGATGGTCGTTGTGATCTTCCAACTGTTTCTAGAACAAATTAGAGGGGTTGGTGTTTTGCAATATGCATACATAAAATTTGGTTTCAAACATGAAAGATTTCTATGAATAGACCAATTTAGCCTTAAGTTTTCAGATGCGGTGGTGGAGGCATATAAACGGGGTACACGCTTGTGTCATAATGACAATTTTTAACGAAATCTGTCATTAGAAATATGATTTGCAATTAATTAAAAGGTTGAAAATGTCTTGTGCTATAAAATTTACTTAGTAGTACAATAGCAACAAATTCAAAAAGTTGAGATAAAAATTACAAATTTCAATTAGAAAAATATTTCATAATGTAGAAATCGTAGGGGTGTAGTTAATGTACGAATGTCTAATAGGAACCAATTATATCACGAACTTCTTTTCGAGGAGGAAAACGTATTTAGGGATGACAATGGGGCGGGTCGGTCCAGCCCCGTGACCCGCGAATCCGCGGGGCGGGTCAACTCTTTGACCCACCAATCGTCCCACGATTTTTTTTTTGTAAAACTGAAAAAAATAATTAAAATAAAAGAAATAATTTTTTTAAAAAATATTTATAGCCAACAAAATTAAAAAAATAAATAAATAAAAGAATGAAATTGTGGTGTAGTGGTTGAGATTTATAGTTTATAACTTCAACCCGGATTTAATTCTTTTTTAGTCCACTTCTAACAAAATTTTAAATTGTATTCTAGGTTATGAAAAAAAAAAAAAAAATCATGGGACGGGTCGCGGGGCTGCCCCGGACCCACCTCGCGACCTGTTTGCCCCGAACCCGCACATATTATCCAACTAAGCGGAATGGGTTCGGGACGGCAAGTTTTTTGCCATCATTAAACGTATTGAACCATGGAACCAAACTCGGTTAATGGGAATCACTTAAAATCTTACATATTGACTGAAAGTTGGCCGTTTGTCACTTTATTTAAACAATTCTCCAATACGATGTCTCAAAATTAATATTTTACAACATATTAGCTTATTAATATATGTTTAGGTTAACGTAAATTTTCATAATAAAATATTATTTTAACGATTAAAATTTTTCAACTCTATACATTTTGAGTCAAGTTATAAGGGAAAACTTTTCAATATAGCCTTCTTGTAATGGTCAAAATGATTCGTATAAAGAGTTATTTGTAAACACAATATCTAATCCAATCTTATTAAAAAGTGACATCCACCTCGTCATCGTCTTTTCCCTCACCCCTATCGTCCTTCCTCACCAACACTCCCTCTGTCCATAGTCCTCCACCTCCCTCTGCATCCCCCCTCTCTCTCGACCCTAATTGTGAGCTCAAGAGCCTCTAAACTTTCGGTAGTCACCTTAAGCGTCTACCAAGTTGTTATCGGGGGATTGGAGGGACGTAGGGGGCAGCACAGGCAAGGGAGAGGCAGCATGGAAAAGGTGGGATGCTCAGTCTGGGACAACACAAGTGGAATGGGATAATATTGAGGCTCTAAATCCAAGCAATTCAACCCCTGTCCAGCCCATCGACTCTTGAAGGACTCTGATGCCTGCCCTACACCCATGAGGTTGAGCCCCACACCGCCACCCTCCCCACAAAAACACACACACTCCATAAAAACAACTAAAAGAAGACAATATCCTACGGAACCAAAAAGAAAAAGGAAAAAATCGGTGCAGTTTAGGCAGCAAGTGGGGATGAACCCAGATGCCAACATTTCCAAGATGGATCACCAAATTGCTAGACCAAATGCTACATAACATATCAATCCAATGTAGGTTTTAATCAACAAACAACTCTATAACATCCAATTGACATATACAACCACCTTAACAAGGAAAGGATTCTAAAGTTAATCGTAAAATGTCATGAAAAAACCGATATATGAAAAATAAGGTTTTGACGAAATGCTCATTTTTGAGTAATTTACCAATGGAAAAATTAAATGTGATGATAGTCAGGGAGTTTGTATATCGGTCCATATCGTGTAAAACAACTACAGACTGATAAATGGCAATAAATAGTGAAATTTCTGTCAGTCATCTCTATGAAATGTGAACAATAGAACATAAAAAATCCAGGCCAAGAGGGGGATGTCGGTGTACAGAAAGAATGGTGAGCCGGTGCCAACCTCATGCAATTGCAATGAGAGCCTAATTCTTGGATAAGAGGGAATTTGGATGTTCATTTTTTCTAATATATACTCTTATTGGACATATTCGTCCACCAGCTATTCTCTCGAAGTGGTTACAGATCACGTCAGCTAAAATGGTGTGCGTAGAGATCCTTGCAATGTCCTTGAAGGTGCTGTAGCCTGCATCAGTATAAATAGCAAGTCCTAGTCAACAAAAAGCAAAATAAATGTACCTCTAAGCATTATAGAGGAAAATTTAGTGAATTATTTATTCCAAAAAATCATTAGAAGGCATCTGATGAAACTGAAGAATATACAATTGCATTTTACTATTACTTGAAAACGAACCAAATAGTAATAACCTGCCAGTGGTAATGCAACATGAAAGTGCATCCCTATTCTAACCTTCCAACACCGTGTGCAATTCAAAATAATCTTTCAATCAAATCCACATAGCAAAAATCCAGTTACCGATTTATAAAAAGCATGAGTTTCAGGACAAGAAGATTGATGATAATCTACATCATTACTTTTTACTGTTGCATGACATTTTCCTGAAAATTTGCACTGCCATGTGCAATTTATGACAAATTTAAACGCTAAAATACCCAACTCCAAATTCACAAGCTTTTTAAGTGATTTTTAATAATTGGTTGCACTTGTTCCTTTTCCTATGGAAGAGTCGCTCACCTCTCTAAATTGGTGTGGTGATATACTAACATCAGTACTGATGTCTGATCTGCTACTGCAAGGATGGAGTTGCTGATGACCCTGTCCTAATCCAACCCTTCTGTTGATTCCAATAAATTCACTATGTGACATTCCGCCAAAAGAATGATCTGCAGACGTAGAAGCTTGATTGTGTAGTGATTGCCCCCTCAAACTGCTGAATCGTGTAGAAAAAACTTCCCCAGGATGCAAGGGAAGTGTTGTATTGTCCTGTAAGCTTTCCTGAAGATATATATTTTGTGGTGCCATCCTCGTGGGAGTAACTGTATATCCAGGTGCTAATGCCCTACCTCCACCAACTTGAGTACCAAAAAGACTATTCCCTGAAACAGCCATCCCATCACTTCTGTCAGATTGTCTATTTCTGAAATTAAGAAATTGGTATATCTGACGCTGTATTCTGCGCCTTTCTAATACTGTAGCTGCCCCAGATCCCGAAGCTGGAGAAGCAGCTTGAAAATTCCCAACTGAATGTCTAGGAGACCAAGAGTGCTCAGTTCCTTGAGTCAATGGGGTATCAGGTACATACAACTCATTGAGGTCAAAAGTTTCCCGCGCAGTGGCAACAGGCGATGATCCTACAACAGACAAGTTGTTACTTGCTCCATGATCAACGTTAGGATTCAAACCTTGTGCACCAGATGAATCAAGAGCAGTCGGCCTACATCCATCACAATACCAATTACCTACAGGCACTTCATGTCCAAGACCAACACAATAAGTGTGCGCTGGTGAATCACAGAGATCGCAAAGTAGCATAAGTGCATCATCTCCACCTTGTTGACACTCAATACATAGCACATTCTCATAGGGATCAAGATAGCCCCTGCGCTCTTCCTCGGATGGTTGATAAACCTGCACATAACAATAGTGGGATACGTGTAATTTAAAGGAAATAAACATAGAATAGGGGTCTACTTTTGCTTCCATAAACTAAAAAATGATTTATTCATCAAAATACCTGATCACGTTCAGGAACTGTAATCACCTGAGTCCTCAAACCAAGCCCCGCATCTGCTCTTGCAGTCCTACTGATAGTTGAAAACCTTTGCTTGCAGAGGGGGCAACGAGATTCGACCTTTGACCACTCCATGATGCAAGCAAAACAGAAGTAATGACAGCAACAGTTCAATGTTCCCCTGACTGTTCGCTTCCCTTCTTCAGAGAGACAAATCCCACAAACCTGCTTCCCTGCCTCAACTTCTATACCTTCTACCTTCCCCTTACCCTTCCTTACAGCGTGTTTTCGTTGTGGAGGCAGAATGAGTTTCTCTTCTATCATCTTCGAATTTGAACTTCTCAAATTTCTGCAAAATTCACTAGCTTCTCTAATCTGTTCTCTCTCTTCCTCAGAGATGGTGTATTCATAATCAGATGATCCCGAACTCACAAAATCGGAATCAGAATTCAAAGTTGATTTCCTCCTCCTTGACCTTCCCCGTTCAGCGATCTTGTTTTTCTGCACAATCTGGTTATCATCTCTAAACTCTTTACCATGGTCGGGTCTCACTTTTCTCCTTGAACCTTGTTTCTTTCCAGATTTCTTTCTTTTGGTCTTCTTCATAAGTTTAGCATTCCTACTCTTCCTTCGTCCTTTCACAATGCCTCTCTCTTCCATACTCGCCCTACCCATCTTATTCTTCACAGTAACAGGTGACTCTTCATCATCTATACCATCAATCTCATCTGGTAGAAATTCCTCATCATCATCATCATCATCATCATCATTGGAATCATCATAATCAACATCGTCCTTTTCTTCTCTATTTGAAAACTTTGTTTTCTTTCTGGGTATCTCATCATCAAAATCATCATTATCTTCTTCATAACAAACCATAGTTTTCTTTCTAGGCTTCTGATTGTTGTCTGCTTCTCTATAGGAAACCTCAATGTCATCCTCTTCCTCTTCCTCTTCCTCTTCTTTATATGACACCCTCTTTTTCTTTCTTCCTCTTGTGCTAGCAAAATCATCATCTGAATCATCATTCTCTTCATCTTCACTATATACCACCACCTTTTTCCTTTTTCGCTTCAAAACCCCATTGTTTTTTTCCCCTTGAAAACCCTTTCGTCCTCTAGGTCTTTGAGCGAGATTGACCTTCTGTTCTACCCATTCATCCTCTTCTTCCTGGTTGAATTCGCCGCCTAGACTCTGTTCTGATTCATCCTCAGCAAGAGAAGAACAATATTCATCCTCTGATTCATTGAACACCTCATCTTCACCTACCTTGTAATCTTCGTCTGAGTCATCCGAACCTTTGCCATCCAATTGATCCTTGCCCCTGGTATTGCGTTTGTATCCAACATTGCCTCTTCTTGCCATCTGCTCCCACACCGACAAAATCACAAGAAAGAATATAAAATTGAATTATATAACAGTCCACATCATCGAATTTATTGCATGATACCAAAATTAATTGAAATTCAAAGCAAAAAAATTCAGAATCAACAAATTTATTTTTTCCCCTAATAAGATTTCCAAAAAAATAACAGGATTCTGAACAGTTTCCCCATTTCTCTTAAGCCTTTACAGTGAAAGATAATTAGTTCATTTCTAAATCAAGTTAAACCTAGTAAATTTTGCATCATCATTGCAGCAATTGTTAATTGACAATAAAGGACAAGATTCAAAAATTCTCATAACTTATCTTCTATGACAATCTCACCCCAGGTAAACAATATAAATCCAGATTCCTTAAACATTTCATTTCCAGAATCAGCTCAATCAATTATGCTAAATCAAAATACAAAATAAATCCAAATTAAGTAAATTTAGCTCCCTTATGTTCATCTACAAGATTCTTTTATAAACAAAAACCATTAACTGACACTAGTCAATCTGATTTATCACAAAAATGAAAAAGCCCAAGAATTTGTCGTAGAAGATAACATATGAGAATTTGGATTTATATTATTTACCTGGGCAGAGATTTTCTTAGAAAATAAATTACAATAAATTTCTTAATCTTGTCCTTTAATTCCCAAAATTTTTCATTTTCCAGATTGAGCTCAACCAAATATGCTAAATAAAAATACACAAAAAAAAAAAAAAAAAAAATTCCTAATTTACGCTCCCCAAATGTTCATCTACAAGATCATTCTAAATACACATAAAGAGAGAGAGAGAGAGAGAGAGAGAGAGAGAGAGAGAGAGAGAGAGAGAGAGACGTAACTAACGGTAGTCTATCTGATTTATCAGAGAAATGAAAAAAGCCCCAAAAAACCCTAGATCGAAATTTATAACAGTAGTCATCACCTTCAATAATTCTTGAAAATCCAATCAAAACAGCAAACCCATCAAATAAAATATCAGAGTAAGTGGAAAAATAATAAAAACCGTGGATTGATTAAAATACATATTTCAATTCTGAATTCAATTTCATCTCAGAAAAAAAAAAATACCATTTACTTTGAAAAATCGCGATTTCAGCAAAATTTTGGAGATTTTAGATAGAGAAAAAAGAGAGGGGGTTGAAGTTTGGTACCTGTGAGAGAAGCAAAATCCAATTACGCAATTCACTGCTTTCTCTCTCTAATAGAGAGAGATAGAGAAAAAAGAGAGACGTTAAATTATCTTTTTATGGAGGTAAAAGTTAAATTGTGGAAGCAGTGGAATTTAAAATTTTGCTATTATATAGCAAATGTTTGTATGGTTGTGTAGACATTAAAAATTAATTTAAATAAATAAATAGACTTGACTTATTAAAAATAAATATTTTATTTAAATTTATTAAAGTTTAAGTGTATTATGATCCATTCATATTAAAATAAGTCCACATAAAAAGTACATCTCACTTTTATATTTAATATTTATTTTAAATAGGAATAATTAACTCCAATACTCCTTTTTTGGAAAAAAAATATTGAAATATACCCTCAATTTCTATTTTTTAATTTTACTCTATTTTAATATTTCTGTTAACAATTTTACCTATAATTTGTAAGGACTAATTTGTAAATACCCACACCTAAACCCGCGCCCCAAAACAACTATATACCCACTCCCACAAACACCCAACACCCACCCACTTGCAACAGAAAGTAAAAAGCCCTTTCCAGAAATCTCCATTCACGTTCAGTTCCAAATCAAAATTTTTGTTAATATTTCTTCACCATAGTTCAACATTTCTTCATCTTAGTTCAAAATTTTTTCATCTCTATTAATACAATCAAAATTTCTTCATCTGAGTTTCGAAAATGGTGAAATCAAAAAGTCAATCTGTTAATATTGAGTTTGAAATAGGCATTAATTCCAAAAGGACGAAGATGGAGACTTCTACATCTGGAAATAGAACTAAGAGGAGTAAAAATTCCGTCCAAGAAGACTTTGAGGAACTCGAAAATGTTCGAAATGTATTTCTCTATTTTGTTGTTAAAATTTCCTATATTGTTCTACATGTTTGAATGAGAATATGTTCGAAATTTATGTCCGATTTCTCTATTTCGTTATTTTATATTTTATTTTTCGAATTTTTATAGTGTTCTAAATATTGGAACGAGAACATGTTCGAAATGCATGTCCTATTTAGCTTTTCTTTATTTATTTTATAGTTTGAATGTCTTTAGTGTTCTAGATTGTGGTTTGGCAAAAACCAAACCGAACTGACCCGAAGATAGAAATTTCGTGCCCGAAACTGACCCAAACTGATTCGGGTCGGTTCGAGTTTTTAGTTTCGAGTCTAACTAAAGCAATTTTTTTAAAAAAAAATACCGACCTGAATCGGTTCGATTCAGTTCGGCAGTTTGACGGTTAATTTTCCTAGCCCTAATAGTGAATGTTTGCTATAATTTATCTATTTATATTTGCTATATTGTTCTAGATATGTTTTATAATTTCTTATGCATGTTGTGTAATTTTATTTTTTATGCCTTTTGAGTTACCTATGAAATTCTTTGCCATGAGATTGAAGTTCAATTAGTACACGTTCATTCTTAATTTATGAGAAAAGAGAGAGCAGAGCAAGCATACATGCATAAGAGTTACATTGCCCCTTTTTAACTTCTGATGGGTCTCCTCCATTTGCTAAACATGAAATTGAAAAGTCATTAGTACTATATATGTAGTATATGTGTAACCATATGTGTTACTATATGCTTTTTAATTGTATTTTGTATCGTGTTAGTTTATCTTAAATTACATGAAATTGAAAAACTCATTAATAACACGTATTACTATATGTGTTACCACGTATGTTACTATATGTATTACTATATGCATTTTTTATTGCATGTTGTGGCTTCGGCCCATATTGAGCATATTTTCACCATAGAGAGTAACATATATGTTACTGTGTGGATAAATGCTTTTCAGTCAAGATAATAACACGAGAACGCACAAACACACATAAATGATTGTTGTTAAGGACCAAGAAATCACTTGAGAACGTACATCTCTAAATTTGACAGTGTTTTAGGGATAAAATAGGTAAATACAATGCCATAGTCCCCAATGAAAGGTATGTGGCTGAATGTTATGCTCATGCCATTATTCATTATGGGATTTGGGAGCAAAATATAGATGATTTTATTGAAAAATGGTAATTTGTTTGTTTCATATGTATGCCAGAGCTGATGTTTAAAGTGCCCAATTTTGAGTACTTTTCAGGAAGAAGTAGCATTTTACCTTTTTTATCTAAAGAAAAATTGTTTTGTTTTTTCCAAAAGTAGAAGCAAGATAAACATTTATGTTGTATTATGTTTCAAAATGCAAAGGCTTAATATTGAGATCAACTTCTTTTGCAATGGTGTGATGGGGATGGGATTATGTATCTGAATATTTTGTTTATGGCAATAGTCTGCAGTTTATTAAATTTGATGTTATACTGAATTTGAAAGTTTCAGTCATATAGGACTGCATGGATTTAATATGCACTATGATGATGATATAATGATAGTTGCAAGCATTGAAGTCTAGCTATCCATATTCATATTCTATTGTTTGTTATTTTTATCGACGGACTGGATCCGATGAATAGTGAAGGGAAATTGCAATTCAGCAGTGGATAAATGCTTGGAATTGAATTTTCTGTCACAGTTTGGCTTTCTCATTTTTTTTTTTTTTTTTTTTTGCATATGACTGAAATTATCCTTGCATTGTATATAAGCTATTTGATATTTATTGTTGATTTTCTCAATATAGTTATTATGTTACACAAATATAAATAGTAATTTATTGTTTTGTTTTCATTTTACAGGATGGGGAATTCATTAGCAACCCCCAATAAAATAAAAGGCTGTCTGGTAAAGTATTGGTGTCATACAGTTTGACGTCATCTATGACATCATGGGAAAATTGAACGATGTTAAAAAAAAAAAGATATTTTCAGACAATCCTCTTTCTATGCTTATTTGGACATGAAAAGTATGTCACTACAACCCCAGCTGATCCACTTATTACTTCAAAGGCAGATTCAATATCCAAACAACAACGAGATTTAGTTCAAATTGTCAAGAAAAGCCATTAAGTTCTCTATTGAAGAATTCTACCTTTTATCTAGACTTCAATGCTCAGGTGGTGATCATATTTCAAAATATGGTAGGGGGCCAAATAGATTGAAGGATACGTATTTTAGAGCATTCGAAGTGTGTCAAAGGTAGAACTTTGAAAGGTATTTCTAAACCTAAATGATGAAGTGCCTAATGTGGATGTTGTAAAGTTAGCAATTCTTCATCTCATATAATCTTACTTGTATTCAACTTCATATAAGAAATGTGTAGATAACATTACACATTCACATGAGATTGGTTGATTATGATGACATGGAAATTTTTTTATGGGATTATGATCTTTTCCAAATTACAATCAGGCACATGAAGTCGGCATTGAATCCTGAAAATAAGAATCGGGATGGTGGTAAAAAGGCTTGGTCGTATAGGTTGAATGGGTTTCCAATTTCCCTCCAAATTTAGGCTTATGAGATTATACCTTTCTTTAATGGTACCAATTGTACGAGGGTTGGAGAGGGAAGTTCTCGGCCTCGTTTACTGAATTGGGAAGCCGATGTGACTATTACAGGGTCACAATTGGAGAAAGATATATTTGATCTTTTGATTGTAAGTAATGTCCTTTTCGTATATATGTATTTTTCATTTCTTTTTCGATACTTGTATGTTACATTTTTGACAATTATATCAATTATTTTGTTTTGTAATTTCAAGGCAACTGATGAAAAGAAGCATGAGGTATATGCTTCTAGTTTATTTGAAAAAAACCAAGTAGCTCATTTTGTCGATCATCAATCAAATCCGACTGGTGCATTTGATGGTGCTAGTACTTCAAGGGATTTTACTGGGGATGGAGAAAACAAACAGGTGACAGTTTTTATACACATTTTTTTGTTGCCAAGTTCAATCGAGGTTAATTTTGTGTAGTAAGAATTTGAATTAAGTGTTTGATTTTCTTTTTATAAATATAATTTAATATGAGCTTCGTGTTTGTTTGTTTATTTTTTTAAGGTTGCTGCAACTTAAATCAAGTTGTAATGAATCGTCTTGCTAAAATATAATTGAAGCAATCAAAAATAGAAGCTAAGCAATCATAGTTGCTTAGACCTCATGTTTGTTTGTTTGTTTATTCTTCGACCTCATGGTGTCAATAATGTTGCAGTAGATGAATGAAAGATCATGGTTCTTGAAGAAAAGTCATTTGCCATATCCGCAATGAGTATAACCATTGTGTTAACTGGACCTATCTTTAGCCACATAACATGGCCATACTTTTATTTAACCCATGCTATGGTACTGTAAGACATGGTTCCAAGGCTGAAAATGTGACCAAATAGTGGCCATTCAGGTGGTCCTGGAGGTAGTCTGTTTAATTTAACCTTCTTTTGTAAAATATGAAGGTCAAGGTCAAGGTTGGCAGTAAGATGGTGTTGGAATAAACAATGAAACTCTACTTCATCTCTACAGAACTCAAACTCATCTTCTTTCTTACCCTAATGTCTCTCTTAATATTTTGAATTAGTACTCCAGAATGCAAGCCCATGATGAATCTTACAATCAAATGATGCAATTTAAGGCTAAAATTTAATACAAAATTAGGAAAGAAGATCCCAGAAGTGAAATGTACAAATTTGAATATATCCTTATCAGAACAAAATTAAAGCAATTTAAGGCTGAATTCAATATAAAAATATTCAAAAATTTGTAAACACTTTACTTTTTTTGTTCGGCTTCAATGGTGTTGGGTTATTACACCTTCTTCGATTGTGCTCATATGCTCCGCATCTCCCACATTTTGTTACTTACTTCTCCTCACTTTTCGACCGGTATCGTTTTTTTTTTTTTTCGGTCTTTCGAATTTTCTTGTTGGTATTGGCAGTGGTACAATGCTAAAGCAAACATAATCTAGCACAACCCAATCTGTACAGTTCCCAAGTGGAAAGATTGTCTCTTTGTATGCGTTCATATATGACTGTTTTGTGTAGTATTTGGAGCAATAGTTGTAAGAATTGAGATGTTTGACTGCAACTACTGTTAGTGCATGTTTGCATGGAATATCATCCATTTGAAATCTATTGCATGAGAAAGTCATTTCGTGCATGTTCATTATATATGAAGATAATCATCATTAACTTGGTGTAGGATTTGGCTAGATGAAGACACCTACACAAGGAATGAATTAATGTACTATGTTAGCTTAAATTACACATTTATATATGCGTGTATCTAATAGATAATAAAAAATACCTAAAAAAATGACCATAACATTAGTTTCTAGAACAAAGTAACAAATTTGTAAATGCTAAAAGATTTTCTAATAAAGATCAAATTATTTATCCCTTCACAACATTTTTCATCCCTCTTCAAACATAACCTTTAAGTTCTCAAATCATAGTTTAGAAGAAATAGCATTTCTAAGTATATTAACTCAAAATAACATAACAAGTCTTCATATAATGGACTTTTATGCTGGGATAAAAACTAGTGCTTCTTTAGATGACGTAACAAATGAAAATCACAATTGTACGTTCTTCATAACAAACAAAAATCACAAGTCTGTTAACTCAAAAATCGCATAACCCATATTTATATAATGGATTTTTATACTGGGATTATAACTGGCACTTCTTTAGAATTTCCCAATGAAGATTACCAATCTGCAAAATTTAATCAAACTACATGTTTACTTTTCTTTTTCTTTTTAAAACTTTATACCTTTTTAGTGCTTGAGCTTTCCGCAAATGTATAGATCCTTTTTATTTTTTCTTTAATGTAATCACGGGCCTCTAGTACACCACATTTGTCTTTTCATACGAGCAATTTCAAGTTCGAGTCAGAGTTTTCAAGCACCGGACTGTTGCTGGAGTTAACAATAGTCTCTAGGTGAGGTGACGTTTGTTGAATTTGATTCTAGAGCCCAATTAGTCAATGAGTCAATGTGCATTTTCATTAAAAATTTCATAATGTACTATATAAGGTTTAAACGCACGTGAATACTAACCTATGACACTTTCATTGCTTCTCAGTGTCAAAGGCCATTTAGTTGTTCTACAATATTTTAACTATTCAATGCATTGTAAGTTTTAGCTATCATATGTTTCATATTATAACCAGTTTGCAATATATAAATTGTCATGCAATTAACTAAAAAAATATTTTTTCTTATTGAATTTATAAAATCTTAAAACATTTACAAACACAAGCCAATCAAGCATAAATCTTTCATACCCAGCAACCAGCAACCAGCAACCAGCTCTATATGTCTCTAGTGAAACTAATACAATGCATTTGATCACTGTATACTACAAACAGTAACTTAGAATCGCCAAATATTTTCTATTAATTCATAAACGTGACAAAAGAGTAATCATCATTTACCTAAAAATTAAACAATAAATTACACATAGTTTTAGTTGTTACCTTAAATTTCAATGCATCCCTTGAATTTTTCTGCATCATACATTTATATTTTGTTGCAAGTGCAATAAATGTTGCTTATGCTTCATCCCGATTTTTGGAAAACCAATGTTGCACAAGACATCTCAAGAATTCCAACAAGTAATTTATAGGAAAACTTTTTGCTAGTTTTGTAACTGAATTTACTGATTCAACTATATTTGACGTCATTGTTGAATATCTATTCTTTGTTATGTATGCCCTTGACCATGTATGATATCCAGCATCTTCCTACATGAAGAACAATTACTTTTGTCAATTGGGTATTAAGATTGTTAAATACATTAAATTATAACAATAAACATTAAAACTTACCAAATAAGGCCAGATTTTCTTGTCAATTTTCTCAAGTTGGGTCATATGGTTGTCAAATTCTGCCTTTGTGTAGGCTCTAGCAGCTGCATTGTAATGAGTTGTTATGTTTTTATTACCTTTGCTAATAGTCTTCTTCAAATTTTGCAACAAATGGTAAGAACAAACACCATGCATGGCTTCCAGATATACAATATGTATTACATTTCCTATGATTTGGTGTCTATCTGATATGATACACAAGTGTTCCCGTTGTCCATAAGATTCTTTCAACATGTGTAAGGACGATTCCCATGAATTGTTGTTCTCATTATCTCCAATTCTGAAAGCCAAAACAAAAATATTGTTGTTGGCATCTTGGGTACATGCTGTGAATAACGTACCACCATAATATCCCTTTAAGAACGTAGTGTCAATTACAATTACAAGTCTAGAGTAACTCCATCCTTGCAAAGAAGCACCTAAAACTATGTAACAATACTTGAATTGGTTGTTCAAATCAATTTCTAGTTTTGTAACTGAACCTGGATTTTTTAATTTCAACATATACAAGTATTTATGAAGTTTTCCATATGATTCATCTGCATCACCTCTTAACTCCACAAATGCATGTTCTTGTGCCCTCCAAGCTTTATTATAACTTAGTAAGACCCCATACTCATTCCTCGTGTCATTTATTATGTCAGCTGGAGTGTATATAGTTTTTGAAGAGTTGTACTTATATTTGATATAACTTGCTACCAAAGAACTAAATGTTTGTCGATGGTATCCTAATATCACATTCATTGAGCAAATGTGTTCATTTCTAATGTACCTTATTTTGAAATTGTCAGCTTTTCCAACTTTTGAAGCTCTGAAAGACCATTGACAATTAGAATCCATGTATTTTAAGACATACACCTTTTTGTCGGATTTTTCACCTTGAATTGGAAGTGATTCCGCATGGCATATATTGCAACATTATTCATCAAGACATCTTTATTGCAGAAAATCTGTTTTCTTTCAATTTTATCAACATTTGGATGAAAATCACAGTGGTTTCAGCGTCTATAATCACGTTGTCAACTCCAGGTAAGCAATGAGAAATCTCATAAACAATAACTTCAACAGTTGTTAATCTTGGAAGGACTATGACTGTAGTGTTATTTCTTTCATATAACTGGAGTTGAAGCATGTCCAAACTTGATGCAGCAGCTATTTTTTGCAATTCAAGTCCTTCATGAAGATTAAATGATGCACTACTATTTGTTACTACTGAAAAATCAATGCACGAGAGAAAACTTGTAAAATCCTTATTCATTATGCTTCACTTGATATTGAATTGTTATCTCCATGATTGTTTGATTCAACTCCAATTATAAATAAATTTCTTCAACAAGCATGTTGAATGTACATTCTAGAAGAACTAAGATCATAGCTTTCTTGAAATACTTGTATTCATAGGTTTCATTCCATTCACCACTGTAATGTAAGAAGATGTTGATAAGTTCCATCCCTGCAAAAAATCAGACAGTAATACACTATGTTAAGATGATCACAATATGAATGAAGAAACATGTTAGACATGTGTTACTTATTTTAACAAGTGTAATTCACATGATTCATGCATTTCATAGACATTAACATATGTATTAAGTTATCAAACTAAACTTTATAATAAAGCAAGTAACATATGTGTTACTCATGTGAGTTACTTCTTAATAACTTAACAAAAGAAGAAATTATCACATTCAATGTGATAATATAATTGAAACACATATAGTAACACATGTAGTAACATACATGTTACTAAATAGATCTCAAATGACGTTAACAAATTGAGCGTGATAATTTCAAATGACATTTATGGGTTTAGTTAACAAATTCCCATCTCGTTCTACCTGCGCAGGTTGGTGATAGGATCACTAATCATGGAAAATAAGCTAAAGCAATTGCTTCATAGTTTTCTCTATAGAAAGTAAGCATTCTATCAATTTCTCTTTTGAAATGTATTAATCGTATATGTTGCAGAACTTTATTAGAAGATTTTCTGAGCAATCCGTCTCATGTGTCCATGAAATGGATAGTGAGGACAAACAATGTCATGCAATTTGAACTATATATTTTTATGGGTTAATTCTTCATTTGTGCATAGATTTTTATGAGTTTCCGCCCGTTATAGAATTCTATTAGTGCTTAGCTTTAAGGCCATTTCTGTAATTAAAGCCACTGAAATTATAATTAAAAAGGTACTTACATAACTTGAGAGCATTACTTATCATGTAGTAAGTTGATTTAATATTAAATTTAAACATGTCAAAAATAATTTCTTAGGCAGATACTGTATCTGAGGGTAAACATTGCCAAATTGGTCTGTAGTATTCATTATATGAGTTTTCCTATGTAAGTTATTTATTCCAGCAGCAATGACTCTTGAGTGGAATGCTTTGGAGACAATATTTACTTGCCAAATTAGCCTCTAGCATACCATAACACACTGACAACGATGCAGTTATGTAACGTCCTAGATTTTCTCATCTCGGAGGGTTACGAAAATAATCTGTAAAATATATTTGACGACTCCAAAAATTATTTCTCGTGCCCTTGGATGATTTTAAAAATAATATTTTGCGAAAAAATAATAATTGTGCAAGGGAAGAGAAATTTACTTTAGAATTTCATAGTTTTTCCTATACTATGATAGGTGTTGCCACAATTTATTTGACTAATCAAACGAATTTCAAAAATTACGAAACTTTAACTGTAGATACTTGGGACTATAGAATACAACATATTAAAATTTCAAATCTTAACTACATCGTTTGATAGGTGAAAAAGATAGTTGAAGTTGCTTGAAAACTGTTTCGAGTGCCTTAAGGAAGCCTGTTCAAACATACATAATAAATTTATACGATGGAATTTTTGAGTGATTCCAATTTCTGTTATTAGACCACATATAGGGATTTCCATAGTAACTGATTTCACTCAAAAACTCTAACCATAGCAAAAGTTATGATTTTTCAAAAAGGGGACAGTAAGCTAAAAATTCTGAAAAATGAAACTACGCAAATTTCTAATTTAAAACTTTGAACGACAAATAAACCAATATCTTGTTTCCGTACATATTACATCATTAATTACTGAATAAAATACTTAAAATATGGTAATTACATCATAATTGACTCGATCATTTCGACGTCAAAACATAAACTAAATAAGACTTTACATGACAAGCTCGTTAACCTACCGCCATCACATCAACGCCGATCAATTCAATCTAAAAATTTATTCATTTTGGAGATGAGTATTTTATAAAAAACACTCAGTAGCAATACTTATAACATGTGAAATTTTTTACTTAAACACGAATTCGACATGCCATGATTTTTGAAATATACATAATATCATAAACATTGGTAGCCGGCACCACATAACGTCATACGTGATTACCTTCAATCACAAACATGTTAAAGTGATTACCTTCAATCACTATCATAATTTCCTTTGTAAATGAGTTTGCATGGCATTCATATAACGTCATAATTTCTCAAAACTTTATTTAAAAATCACAGTAAAAATATTAAGTAAAACTACCTCGAAAACGAGTTTTTGATTGAGGCTTTGATGAAGAAAATTTGTTTCTACAGTTTCCCAAAAACCCAAACTCGAACACTATATATATATATATATATATATATATATATATATATATATATATACACACACACACACACACTTTTGTGAATTAAAAATCAAAGTTAACAACAATCACTGCTGGTCGAAAACTGAACCGAAAGTGAGTGAGAAAAGTTGGAAATTTGGGACTGGACAAATGCAAAAATATGGGGTTGTTTGCTTCTGAGGGAAGAAGGGAGTCTTTTTTTTTTTTTTTTTGCTTATAAGGAACTGGTTTTTGGGCTGCTGTATGGACAAAATTGGGGTGAGAAAAGTGGAGTGTTAAAGAAACTAAAAGCTGGAACTTATGGTTGAATTTGGGGGACCGAAACTAGAGTGCAATGAGGGAGATTTCTGGACTTCTTCTTGCTGATTTATGGAGATCAATTGGGACTTCAGGAAGGCCAAATCCTGTAGGGAAAATGGGACTAATAAATGGCAGTTTGGGGCAGTTTTCATTAGGGGAACATGGGTCAGTTTGGCTGAATTAATTTGGAGTGTAAAAATGGAGCATGAAGTGGTGAAATTGGCGGTTTGTCTTTAGTAAAGTGGGAGGCAGTTTAGTTGACTTTTGGGTGTGAAATAATGGGTTGGAAGTGGGGTATTTGGGATTGTTTTTCCTCAGCAAGGTGATGGGCCATCAGTATAGATATGGGTGGATCTTTGGGCCGAAAAGAAATCGATTGTTGGGCTAGAGGATACCGGTTTCTATTAGGTTTAAAATTGGTCGACAATAATAAAAGAAATTTTAATATTTGTGCTTAGTTTTTAAATTAGATTGTTGTCATAAAATTATTGAGAATTTAACTCAAGAAAATTTATTCGATTTAAGAAAAATAACAAGACTCGAATAAAATAATATTCCATATGTGACAAATAAAATTTTTAGCGGACACGGGCAACATTTAACGTGACCAAAAATAAATAATAATAATAATAATAATATTTTTTAAAACATACTAGGAGGTTCGTGGTGGCGCCAAAAGTAATTTTTTTTGTTTACTTGAAATTAAAAGCCGAAAAATAAATTCGATTGTTATAGTTTAAGCATCAGCAAATTTTGGAGTGCAAATAACACTCCTCGAGTTTTTAGCTACTAATGTGTTGTGCTGGTGTTGTCATACAAACAGATAATTTCTGTCATCATTTTTTGTGATGATCAGGTACCTTATGCCTCTGTTGCATTGGGTGTTTTCCTTTTCCTGGCAACCCCCAATGTGAGTACACAGTTCATACTATGTTATTATCTGCTATTTTGATTACTATGATTGCTGAAGTATGATTATTGTTTCTGTAATATACAGTTAAGAGGCGTCATTTCAAAACAAGTTGGAGACAATTAACATGTATAGGCTAATTTTTTTTGTTGAGTTCATATAGCTATGTATCGTAGTACTAAGTTGTAAGTTGTCATATCAATCTAAAATTCGAAATTTGTTACTTTTTTTATCTTATTTTCAACCAGCAATAGATGCACCTCGATTAGAACCTCACTAGCCGCATCATTGCCCCAAGCGCAAAGATGGTTTTGATGGAGTCTCTATGCGCCTTTTTTATAGACAACTCCAACCTCTAAGTTTATGTAACAATCGATGTGGGACAATTCACTTCTTCCATTATGCTTTTCAAAGGACTAATGTAACATGAATCACACGTGTAAACATTAGACGCGATTACCAAAATGGAATTACTTATTGGAATACATTTTAATTTGACATAAATAGTTGCCGACTTTAATTGACATTCTTATCTGAAAAATAAAGAGTGTTTATTAGCACAATTTTAGTAGTTTCTTAACACATACTTGAGCTTCCGGCCTCAAGAGTGTCATTTTATCACCTAGTTTGAGCTTCACCTCTTGTGCACAGTCATCTATTAGGCATGAGTTTGTGGTCTTTTAGCTAGTTAATATCTAGCGGATTGACCATGTGAAAACACAAGTTCGGTGACTCTTTGTTGGTTTGGACTTTGGATTTAATGCTCTAAGCTAAAGCTTCTTACGTGCACCTTGTGGGAAGGAATGAAACAATATTCACCATATTCAAGTGACCAAACATACGTTAAATCTCATCGATCAAATTCCTAAAAGGCTCATTAGCTAGCTGTACATTAAGAGAATACTTGGGTATTTCAAAAGCACAACTTACTATTCCTAGTGCTGTCATTCGCATGATCTCATGTAGAAACTAGAAGCAAAACATGTATAGCCTTATTACAGTGAAGGTTGAGTTTGTGCTCCTGTCTTTTGAGAGCTAGTTTGGCTATGCCTAAATTTTTTTTGTCAGAACAAGATTTATAAGTGAACTTCTAAAGCTAGTTTGACAAAAGTAACTCTTAGCTACCATAGTGTCAAAAAATTAACACTTATAAGTGAAATTCTAGAGCTCAGCCGAACATGTTACAAACGTAAAAGGCAAAACTCAACTTCAGAGCATCCACATGGACTAGTGCAACTTTAGAGCATCCACAGTATATTAAAGAGATTAGCTGATATTTTCACTTAAGAGAGGAGCCCCATTTTTTCAACTTCATATATGTATGTTTAGTACGGTAGAATGTAGAGTGATAGGCAATATTAAAAAATAAATAAAAATAAACAAGAAACCTTAAAAAGCATATGGTTCTGCACAAATACATTCCAAGGTAAAACCATCATCAAAGCACTAGAATTAAGCAACTCATACAAGCAGTAAAATTAAAAAGCTTCTATAGAAATTCTCTCAACATAACTATCAACAATATAATTTCAGTTCAAAGTCTTGTGGTAGGATGAAAATATATATCAAATTCTCTTTGCAAATAAAAACTACTAATAAAAACACTACAAACAAAATTATAACAAAAATTGAAGGCACAATCGACAACAAATATAGATCATATGCAAAATCAACATCAAATTGAAAGCAAAATGAACAGCAAATTGAAGGCAAAATCAACCGCACTTAATATACATGAATTGAAATTCATAAATTACAAACATTAGAATGAGAAAATGATCATAAATTAAATCCAAAAAAAAAAAATCAAATAGAATTAAATATTGCTCATCGTATATTTGAAAATTTGCTTTTAATGCAATTGTCCAATGTAAATACTCCACTAAATTCTTAGTATTTTGAAAAAATTTCAGAAACTTTAGAATGAAGGTAGCTTGTTTGCATATTTTAATTAGTTTTCTGCTTGTATTGAACTCATCAATGCGTTTTCACCTTCCATTCAAAAATTTCAGCAAATTTGATTTCCTATTCAGATTCGGCAGTTTTGTGTTCCACAGATTTGATAATTTTGGTTGTAATTTGGTTTCCACAGATTCAGCAGTTTTGATTTCAATTTGGTGGTGCCCTTTTTGTTTTCTTTTTGTTTTTAAGTAGTTTTAGGGTATTTTTCAATTGGGTTGATTAGTTTGTGGGTAAATTTTAAAAAACTAATTTTGAGGGTATTTTCAACATTTTTGTAAATTGTAGGGCTCTTGTCAATTTTGCCCTTTTAAATTTAATAAGTGGACCGTTATAAATGAAAAGTGGGTGGTTTGAGATTTATCTATAAATAGAACATCGAGTCCAAGAGAAATCAGAAGTTAAAAGTCTCCAGGAGAAGAAAAGCCACAAGTTCAGAAGCAAGTCCAGGAAAAAATCCACAACTCGGAAGAAAATCCAAATTTCGAAAAATCTCAAGAAGATCGAAATCTTCTCAAATCAAATTCAAGCAAAGTCTAAGAAAATCAAATTTTCAACAAGTCTCGAAGTCTAGGATTCAAGCCACGTGGCCCATTGTGTTCAGCAGTCAGATCGTTAATTAGAGGATTCTGCAGCTACGCAGTCACAAGAAGATCATCCACTTTGTAATTTTAGAAAATTCCAATTTGTAGCAATTTCTGTATTTTAATACACGAAATTCGTTGTACAAATTTCTTTGCATGCCTAGTGAGACCTTTTTGCCATCTCATTTTTCGATTCCAAGATTCTGTGAAATCTTCAAGTCAATCACTACATCAACTATGGGAATCTAACATTTTCCATGAACTTTTCAATTGTTTACGTTCATTCCATTTCGTTTTGTAATCCGTAATTTGATGACTAAATGGAAAAATGATTTTGGTTACCCTTGCATGTTGTATCATTGAGGTTGGAGCGAGTTACTTTGAACCATAATCTAACCTATCCATCTGTCGAGGCCTAAGAGATGACTTCATGAACTACGAAGCTTTCTGATATAGTAACCTCCGCGAATTATTCTCATTTGTCAAAGCTTTCTGACTTGATTTATTCGAGAACAATGCGAGGATCTTTGATCAGGATGCCTTCGCAAGATATGCGAAGTTATTTATCAGGATGCCTTCGCAAACACTCATGCGCTTGATGTAGGCTGACACCGTAAGGAAAGCGCCAATCAACAGGCGCATTTAAGTCATGCAATCTTTACGCTTTCCTAGGATTTTTTGGGTCCATCTCTCATACACGTGTTCATTGTCTAACGGTCTACATTATGGGATCTGCAATAACGATTGGGATCAGTTGTTTCACCTATATATATGTATCTCTATACATTATTCATTGTTCTTTTCACTTTTTTCCTTCTTCTCGTAACCTCAGAACCCAAACCTTGTCCTCCATAGCTAGTTTTTATTTTTCTAAAATACCAATATTCAAAATAAGGAGTGTGGGAGTTGTGGGTAAAAAAAAGGCTATTCTTTTGCAACCTTCGATACCATGTACGACGCCTATTCCAATGGCTACTATTCTATTGGCGCCAGAAGTAGCTACAGACCTTCCGTCCACCCTTCATCTTGAAGAATCCCTACCTCCATCTGAAAATATCCGATGACCAGAAAAGGGAAAAAGATTGTCAATAATGAAGGAGAGAAAGCTATGCCAAAAAGGGCCATGGAAGATGAAGATATCGTGGGAGATTTTCGGAGGGCCAAGCGAGGTCGGGAGACTCCTCTTCAAGAAGCTGGAGAAACCACTCCCACTCCTCGAGGTGTGACTCGAACCTTCATTCCTTCTCCCTACGGTTGGACCGAGCGTATCAATATCAGGTCTCGTCAAGATGAATTGGACCCAGCCAATTTGGAAAAATTACTGACTCCGTCTGCCATAGCAGTGACTTCAGTTCATAAGTATTGGACTTCTACCTGGGTAAAGACGGTGGATAACGCAGAATTGTTGGAGATGTTAAAATTGGCAGAGATGTATACTTCTTAGAGCCATGTATTCAACTGCGAATTATACAAGGAGCTGGAAATGAAAATTGACGAATTGCACTCAACAGTTGTGGTTGCAGAGGATATTAATGAGTTGCATTCAGAAAACAAGATCCTTCGTTCAAGGCTTACAGTTTTTGTGGATGCCAGGGTGAAGGCCAAGTATATGATATATATGGCAGAAACGATTCAAATGTTGTCTGTCAAGGCTCAGAAGCAAGCTGAGTTGAAACTCAAGGTGTGTGAAGATATGGCTCATGCTAAGCATAAAAAGTTAAAGGGGCCTTGGGAGAGCTCTCAAAGGCCAAAGAATTGTTGGCCAAACTAGGGGTCTCTTGTTATCCCGAACACAAAGGTTCGTCAGAGACGTAAGAATCATGACTTTATGTAATATTTGTTTGTGTTGTTTTCATCAAATTCATTAATGAAAAATATCCATGTTTCACATCATTTGTAGTTATCAGATGTGTTGCTTTCGTTGCATGAATGTATACGCGTAGAATGTTTATCCAATGAGTTGAAAGAGTTGGACGTGAATCACACTTCCTCACTGCTGAGCTTTATTTATTTATTTGATTACACATTGAATATTTACCTAGCGAGTTGAAAGAGTTGGCCGTAAACCAGACTCCCTTGCTGTCGAGCTTTCTCTACTTGTTTGTATGAATACGCGTTGAATGTTTATCCAGCGAGTTAAAAGAGTTGGCCGCGAACCAAACTTCCTCCCTATCGAGCTTTCTTTACTTATTTATTTACGCATTGAATGTTTATCTAGTGAGTTGAAAGAGTTGGCTACGAACCACACTCCATCGTTGCTGAGCTTTTTCTACTTGTTCGTATGAATACGCATTAAATGTTTATCTAGTGAGTTAAAAAAGTTGGCCGTAAACCACACTCACTCATTACCGAGCTTTCTTTACTCATTTGATTACGCATTGAATGTTTATCCAGTGAGTTTAAAGAGTTGACCGCAAACCACACTCTCTCACTGTCAAGCTTTCTTTACTTATTTGATTAAGAGTTGAATGTTTACCAAACGAGTTGAAAGAGTTGGCTATAAACCACACTCTCTTGCTGCCAAGCTTTCTTTACTTATTTGATTATGCGTTGAATGTTTATCCAGCGAGTTGAAAGAGTTAGCCGTAAACCACACTCCATCGCTGTCGAGCTTTCTTTACTTATTTGATTACGCGTTGAATGTTTATCCAGCGAATTGAAAGAGTTGGCCGTGAACCACACTCCATCGCTGCCAAGCTTTCTCTACTTGTTTGTATGAATACATGTTGAATGTTTATCCAACGAGTTAAAAGAGTTGACTGTGAACCACACTCACTCGCTGCCGAGCTTTCTTTACTCATTTGATTATCCGTTGAATCTTTACCCAGTGAGTTGAAAGAGTTGACCGCGAACCACACTTCCTCGCTGCCGAGCTTTCTTTACATATTTGATTACGCATTGAATGTTTACCCAGCGAGTTGAAAGAGTTGGCTGTGAGCCACACTCCCTCGCTGCCGAGCTTTCTTTACTTATTTGATTACGTATTGAATGTTTATCCAGCGAGTTAAAAGAGTTGGCCACTAACCACACTATCTCGCTGCTGAGCTTTCTTTTCTTATTTGATTACGCATTGAATGTTTATCCAGTGAGTTGAAAGAGTTGGCCGCGAACCATACTCCATCGCTGCCGAGCTTTCTCTACTTATTTGTATGAATACACGTTGAATGTTTATTCAGCGAGTTAAAAGAGTTGGCCGTGTACCTAACTCCCTCGCTGCCGAGCATTCTTTACTCATTTGATTATGCATTGAATGTTTATATAGCGAGTTGAAATAGTTGACCGCGAACCACACTCCGTCACTACTGAGCTTTCTTTCTTTATTTGATTACGAGTTGAATGTTTACCCAATGATTTGAAATAGTTGGCCATGAGCCACATTCCTTCGCTGTCGAGCTTTCTTTACTTATTTGATTACGCGTTGAATATTTATCCAGCAAGTTGAAAGAGCTTGCCGCGAACCACACTCCCTCACTGCTGCGCTTTCTTTATTATACGACTGGGCAGAGAGTATTATAACTTGGAAAGTATTGAACTTTATTAAAATAATGTAGCGTTTGAACAAAGACGAAAAAAACGCTGATATTCGGCTGAGCGCTGAAAAACAAAAGAACACAATAAAATCTACTGATAATATGGGCGTACATGAGAGATGTTATAGAGATGCCTCATCTCCCTTCCATCTGAGTCTTCCAACCTATAGGTTCAGGTTGAACATCCTCGATGATCTTGTACGGTCCTTCCCAAGTGGGTTCGAGGGTTCCGGCTCCCACTTCTCTATTAGCCAGGAAATATATTTTGAGGACGAAGTCGTTGATGTGGAAAGTCCTCCTATTAACTCTTAAGTTGTAATACCTGGCAATCTTTCTTTAATAAACCGCCAGACGAAGTTGCGAGTTGGTATGCCTTTCTTCCTACAAGTCATTGTTTGCCCTGTGCAGATCCTCGTTGATCACTTCGTTGAAGTGTAAATGCCTTGGAGAAGGTATTCTGACCTCAACTGGGATCATCACCTCTGCTCCATATGCTATAGCGAAAGGGGTTTCTCCAGTTGCTGCATGAGATATGGTCCGATATGACATAGAGTCTCGGGCAGTTCTTTGACCCATCCTCCTTTGGCAGATTTCAACTTTCTTTTCAGAGTGTGCTTGATAATCTTGTTGATGGCCTCTACTTGGTCGTTGGACTGGAGATATTAGAGAGTGGAGAAATTCTTCCAAATGCCAAGCTCTTCATAGTTCGAGTTAAATTTCTTTCTAGCGAACTGCATACTGTTGTCGGAAACGAGAGAATGGGGTTTCCCAAAATGACAAATGATATTCTTCCAAATAAAATTCCACGTATTCTCCTCCGTGATCTTGGCCAGAGGCTCGGCCTCTTACCACTTTGTGAAATAGTCCATTGCTACGACTACAAATTTGACCCCACACCTTCCAGTCGAGATGGAACCTATGAAATCGATTCTCTATTTAGCAAAAGGCCATGGACTGGTGACTAGGGTAAGGTTCTGAACCGGGAGCTTTGGTATATTGACGAATTTTTTGCACTTGTCGTATTTTTTTGCATAAGCATGCGAATCTTTCTTTTAGAGTCTTTTGTGCTAGAGCCATCCCCCCTAAGTGATTACCGCAAATTTCTTCATGTATTTCTTTCATCATGTAATCAGTCTCATCCTGAGTAATGCAGCGCAGAAGTGGGTGGCTAAAACCTATCTTGTATAAGATCCCATCCTGTAGGATGAACTTCGAGGCCCTCATGTGGAGCTTCTTGGCTTCGACCCTATTCTTGGCTTCGTCCCTATTCCCTAAAATGAAGATCTCTTTCATCCACTTGGGAGATTCAATGATCATCATGGCATTCGGTGACAGAGTCTCGTCAATGGATGGCCAACTGAGCTTTTCAACTGGGATGGCTCTCATTAAGTCGGAGTCTTTACTACTCGCCAAGTTGGGCAGAGCATCGGCATAGCCGTTCTCAATCCTGGGGATCTTGAGTAGTTCAAATGCCTCGAAATGGGATTGGAGGTCTTTGGCCTTCTTCAGATATGCCACCATAGATTGCTCGCGAGTCAGAAAGGTTCTGTTGACTTGGCTAACCACTAGTTGCGAGTCGCTATAAGTCTGAATTTTCCTTGCCTTCATCTCTAGTACCAGCATCAAGCCTGCTAGGAGCGCCTCGTATTCGACAGCGTTGTTTGAGGCTTTGAACTCTAAGCGAAGCGTGCAATTGAGATTATGGCCGTTAGGGCTGATCAACAAAATTATGGCTCCAGCTCCAGCCTCGCCCGAAGATCCATCAACGTACAATTTCCATGTTGGTACCTCATGAGGCTTGGCTTCAAGCAAGCCTTCTAGAATATGGGCAAATTAGGCCATAAAATCTGCCAAAGCCTGTCCTTTTATGGAAGGATTCGGCTTATAGGAAATGTTGAATTGGCTGAGCTCGATCGACCATTTCATCAGTCTTTTCGAGGTATCCAGTTTCTGGAGAATTTGTCTTAGAGGAAGATTCATCAGGTCATCTATGCTGTGTAACTAGAAGAATGGTCGAAGTTTTCTGGATTAGATTATCAGGGACAAAGCGAGCTTCTCCATGTCTGGGTATCTTGTTTCCGCATCCTGTAGGGCCTTGCTCACATAATAGACTGAGAGCTGTGGCGGACCTTCCTTCTAGATCAATACTGAGCTCACCGCCTTTTCGGATACTGCGAGGTAGAAGAGCAATGTTTTCCCATTCTTCGACTTCGATAGCAAAGGGGCCTTCTCGATGAGGATCCTGAGTTCTTAGAAGTCATTCTTGCATTCTTCGGTCCATTCAAACCGCTTCCCTCCTTTGATGGTCTGGAAGAAGAGCTGGCAAAGGTCAGTTGCTTTTGATATGAATCGATTCAGGGCCGCTAATCTTTATGTAAGGCTCTCAACCTCCTTGAGGGAGGATGGTAATCGCATATCGACGAGCGTTTTGATCTTCTCGGGGTTGGCTTCTATCCTGCGTTGGTTTACCATATAACCCAAAAAAATTTCGGATGCGACCCCGAAGGCACATTTTAGGGGGTTGAGCTTCATGCGATATTTACGTAGAATTCTGAACATCTTCCTTAAGTGTCCAATGCGATCTTCGTCATTCAAGCTCTTCACGAGCATGTCATCAACGTAGACCTCAATTGTGTTTCCAATATGTTCCAAGAACATATAGTTTACTAATTGCTGATACGTAACTCTAGCGTTTTTCAGGCAGAACGGCATCATCTTTTAGTAGTATAATCCTCGATCCGTAATGAACGAGGTGTGTTCTTCATCTCCAGTGAACATTGGGATCTGGTTGTAGCCAGAGTAGTCGTCCATAAAGCTAAGTAGCTTGTGGCCGGTAGTCGCATCGACTAACTGGTCAATACGCGGTAGTGGAAAGCTATCTTTAGGGCATGTCTGATTCAAATCAAAGAAGTCTATACATACCATCCACTTCTTGTTATTTTTCCTCACTAGCACATGATTGGATACCCATTGGGGGTAGACTGCCTCTCCGATGAACCTATTCGTCAATAGCTTGTCTACTTCCTCTTTTAAGGCACCATATCTCTTGGTGCTCAGAGGCCTTATTTTTTTGATCTTGGGATGCATTTTGGGATCTACTTTCAGGGCATGGCAGGCCACGGATGGATCGATCTCCACTATGTTTCTATGTGAAAACGTCTGTGTTCTCTTGCAAAAACTGCTTCAGTTTTTTCCTTCATCCATTTCTCCAATTTTTGTCCCACTTGTAACATCTGGGTAGGGTTCGAGGGGTTTATAGAAAACGTTTCTAGCTCATCTTTCGGGAAAGCTAGAGAGTCCGAGCCTATAATCGAAGGTCTAGACCTTTGTCTAGTATCATCTCTTCATCGATCTTTTCAGGGTCAATATCCATTGATCATGTTTGTATTGTCATCACCGCAGAGTGGGTGTTTTCACGCTTTGCTGCCTTTCAGAGCGCGTTCATGTAGCATACCCTTGCCTCTGTCTGGTTACTACGAACCTTGGTGACTCCACCAGGCGTTGAAAACTTCATTGCCAAGTGGTGAATGGAGGTGACCGCTTGCAGGTCCTTGAGTGCGGGCCTACCAAGGACTCCACGATAGGCGGAGTGAGTATCGACCACCAAGAACTCCATGAATTTCTTTAAATGACACAGGGACTCTCCAAAGTCTACCGCTAGGGTGATTCTCCCTCGGAGAATGAGGCTCTCTCCCGTGAAACTGAATAACGGTTCAAAAATGGCTGTGAGTTCATGATCCATATCTATTTGGTTGAAGGTGCTGCCAAATAGGATGTTCACTGCACTGCCATCATCTACCAACATTCGTCCTAACTCGTTCCTGGCTACAACAGTGCGAACTACCAAGGTATTGCAATGCAGGTAATGTATGCCAGATTCATCCTCTTCTATGAACGTGATCTACAGGGCACTGGGTCGGTGCCCATGAACCTGCCAACCCTCCACAGGTTCTTCTCTTGCTACCTTCAAGTAGTTTCGCCACAAATTTATCGTGTGTCTTCCAACATAGGGCCCTCCGATAATTATGTTGATCTTTCGGACCAGATGGACTCTTGCAGATTCTCATGCCCTCGGTGGATTTATGTTTCTATCATTCTTTCTATCATTACGATGAGGTCCATCGTTCTAGTATTGTGGGCAAAGGTCTTAGTCCTTGATTGGGCGGTCTTCGACTTTCTCGAACTGGTCGGTTCCCTTCTCCATGCCATTGATTTTCTCTTACATCAGGAGCAGTTTTCCGTGTTGTGCACTCGAGTCCTGTGTATGCGACAGAACTTGGGTAGAGGATCAGCTGCAGAAGAGTTGCTACGGGTGGTCCAGCTTGCGGGCTGGGATCGTCTCCATCTGGTTGAATATCCTATAACGGTTGTTATGCGGCTCGGGAGAACGCTTTCCTCAGAAGCGATTGAAGTGAGGTTTAGGAAAACGCAGCCCCTTCCTCTGATGACGATCCACTCTGTCTCTTTCTGCTATTCTCTGTTCTCGATTGTCTCTTTAGATCGGATTTCTCGCTGGATCAAGTCTACTAGCTAACTGTAGGTTTTGGGTTGATTATTTTGGATATCTCTCCAAAATGAGGTACTCATGTGAAGTCCGGTTACTAGTGCGTCCACAGCTTTCTCATCAATGAAGTTCTCAATTTTGTTGATGACGGCGCTGAATCTTTTGAAATAACTCTTCACCGACTCTCATTCTTTCTGTCGAATGTCATGGAGTTGAGCTATATCGGCTATCATTGTCCGGTTGCCAATGAAAGCGTTGATAAATTTCTATTTGAGTTGGGGCCAGCTCTTGATGCTTCTCGGTTTCAGTTTGTTGTACCATCTATTCACATCGAATGTAAGTGTGGTATGGAAACTTCTTTTTATAGGTTGATATGATCCGTGGGGTCACTTTTTCTGTTATACATGTCCATCGAGGGCATTTTGAAATTAACTGGGAGCTCTCTGGCCTTCAGTAAGTTGGTGAATGGGAGGTTCTCGTCGTCATCATCTTCATCACATTTCAACTCTTCTTGGTTGTCTACGAGCCTTGTAGGAACAAGCTTCGGGTCCTTTCTTCCTTCTTTACGCGCCTCGCTGTGCTCACTGTGCCTGCTGTGCACCGGTAGAGATGGTGCTATGGAGAATCCCACCCTCAACTTGTCAAACACACTGGCGATAGGAGCCGACTGGTTTCCACACGACAGAAGCAAGCTAGAGCTATAGAGGCCTTGGTGGCTGAACTCTTCAGCTCCTCATCAAGTCGCCGAGCAGTAAGGGACATCCATTTTGTCTAGGGACCCTCTCATTTTAGATACCCTAGCACCATGTCGTCCCTTCATCGCCTTCACCTATGGCGATGTAACTGGGTTTTCTTATCTCCCGCTCGTGGATGCTGACAAGCAATGGGGGCGAACAAGCAATGGTGGGCCCCTGATCAACTTTCTCTTGCCCCTCGACAGAAGGTGAAGACATAGATGAAGACAAAGCTTCAACCATAATGTCAGGATTTGTTTCGGAGGTCAACTAATTCTGAGAATCATCGTGTTCAAACGACATTGCTACTTATCTCAAATAAAAAAGAAAGTATCCCCACAATCGCTGAAAAGTATGGCAAAAGATAGTGTCCAGACCAAGAAACCGAAAAACAACAAATGCGGTACAAGAAATAAAGTACATCAACCTCTATAGTATTTACCTCAAGAATACAGTTGAACCCTATAGTCACCAGAAATGCCTTGAACTTTTTTGACTATTGCCGGAATACTCAGCAAAATTTGAGATACACGTAGAAGCGAGAAGAAGATAAATGAGAATAAGCAAGGACTTATATAGATTAAGTCCTCTCAATTCCCACTGTCCAATTCAAAACAGGCCATCTGAACCGTCCATCCAGTGAACGCGTGTCCAAGGTAGGGCAAAAGGCAGAAAATGGAACAATAGGCATTTAATGAAGCGCAAAGATGCGCACCACACACGCCCTCAATCGTCCACAACGCGCCAACATCATTTATGGCGCATATTCTCACCCATCATTACCTGACCACTATGACAACTTTGATTGACAGCATAGACAGAATCACACCAACCCACTAGGGTTAAATAAATCAATGCTCTCACCTGTCATAAATAAATAGACTTCGGTCTTGGAGACTGTACTGAATAAGTAATTTAAATATGTAGTTGCGAAAAATACTACCAAACAATTCTAGATTACACGAAGACCCACCACGGGATTCACTTTCATCAGAAAGTTTTTTTACAAAATCTCACGCCTACCATAAATAATAGGCTTGGACTTGGAGGACTATTGTTACCACTAGATTTCGGCAAGGCCTTCATGTCAGCAAAAGCCCAATAGAGGCCTAAGTTAAACATCACCAAGGCCTCATAAGCCTAGCGATGACCTTTTGTAATCATTAAGGCCTCATAAAACCTAACGAGGGCCTTCCAAAGTCGTAAAAGCCTCACACACATAACAAGGGCCTCGTAAATGCATTTAAGGCCCAGCAACACATTGGCACCCTCAAATTAAGTATGGCGAAGCCCGTGAATAGCCTCGACATTTATGGCCAACCAATGGAACTTCACCGAGCTTCGTATCCATTATAATTAGCAGACAGTACGATATTCCAGAATGACCAGAGATATGTTTAAAGAAAGATAGTGTTTGATTAACACACGAATTCTCACAAGGAAACCAATTGTCAATCTCCTAAAGATCAGACAAAGTGATAAGGGAAATGAAATCAAATAAGGGCTAAAATCTAAGAAATTGCATTGACAACCGATTGTCCATATCCCATAAGTAAGGAGAATTCGATCAGATATCTAATTGATTGTTTTTCTAAATCAATTAGAACTCTGAAGCTATAAATACAACATCACCAGTTATTCTAATGTACGCATTATTCTCACACTTAAACTCTGCTCAAATCTCTGCCTACATGCCCCTCCCACACCCCAATTGTTTTTATTTCCCGTATATTATTTCATGTACCAGCAGTTGACTTGATTGTCAGAGTATCAACGATCGTCGGACTCTTTTTTTTCAGTGATCTTAGTGCTTAAGTGCAGGTAACACACAGGTTGACAGATGAGTGATTGGAGATCTGTTGACACGTGGATAGTGCATATTCTGACGTTAACAATAAATAACAAAATGTCGTATATAATTTTATGATATTAAAACAATCTTATTATGTTTTTTAACATAAAAATACTAACAAAAAATAGTTTACATTATGTGTTTTTTATTTTTGAACGATAAATTAGAATATGAAGAACACAATTTGAGCTCTAATATTTGTAGTTAAATAAAAATATTTGAGTATCAAGTTTGTGACAAAGTTATTTTTCTTTTCATATTGTAACGATAAAATTAAAGTTTAAATTTTAAATAATATGATTACTTAATAATAATAAAATAATTTTAATTAACATGTTTGTTAATATTTTATGAGATTAAATTTTAGTTATTTTATAATTGTTCGTAAAATATATAAAATAATTTAGTATGTTGTCAATTGTTAGTTTCTTTTACTATTTTATAAAAAAAAAAAAAAAAGTGTCGGACCCATTTGTACTTTTTGCAAATGTTAAGAATCCAATTGAAAATTTCTTTAATTAAAAATAAGGGCATATTTGTTTTTTGTTTTTTTTTTTATCAAATAAAAATCAATTGCGCTCCAAAACACATATGTTAAGAACTGATGTATCAAAAAGCAAAAGTTATGGACCATTTCCACACTAAGGGCAAATGTTAGGAACCATTTGCCCCAATTTCCCAATTATTTATTTTAAAATGAAATTAATTATAGATTTTTTATTTGTTTGTCAACATTGATGTATATAGAAAAAAAGGATAGCAACTCGGATGCATCGAACTTGTTGGCCTCCATACCTTAATCCTCCGGAGCCTCAATTACTTTTATATGATGACAAGCACCAGAATTCGAGCACTTCCTCAGCCTTTATTATTTTCTTTGTGATGGCATGAATTACATTTTTTTTTTCTTTTTTGAGGACAGCCATAGGAGCTGGAGCTAGAGACTCTACTACAATCTTAATTACCTTTTTCTATGATGGTATGGATTACTTTTTTTGTGATGGCATGCATGGTCGGAGTTGGAGTCTCCTCCGCAGCCATAATTACTTTTTATGTGATGACATGTATGGTCGGAGTTGGAGCCTCCTGAGCTTTAATTGCCATTTGAGATGACATGCATGGTCAGAGCATCAACCTTATGGGGCTTGTTGTAGCTAACTTCTTTGGAGTAGTTAGGTTATTAGCGTATTAATTTTTAATTGACATATTGTATCAACAACGTTAGATGTGCAAGGAAACAAGAACAACTATCATTGTTCATGTCATTTTTTGGAATTGGCGACAGGGGTGAGGGATGGGTAACTAAATAGGGTTAGGGGGGAAATTTATAATGTTAGTAAACCCGATGACCTGATAATGTGGAAAATGCTGATGACTTGAAAAGTGTGTTGTAATTGTCTCAACTGAGAACTAAATTCGTTGCATTTTTTTTTATTCAACATATCATCACATTCTCAGTGTGGTTATCAAGCCTCCACCAAAAAAGGATGGGGGTTCGGATACCCTAACCATACATAAATAACTCATAAAAAATACATGGGAGGGGAGCATAAAACTGACATCTAATCATAAAAGCAAAAGCAACCAAATAAATGAATAAATAATATATAAATGAATAATAAGGTACTACTTCCTAAATAAATAATCCTAAAAAAATTCTATAGAACCGTAACTGTATGGAGCTTATGTCTATCAATCTAAACTAAGTTGCGGTAACGTCGCGATAATTCCTGAGCATTGTACTCGAAATAGCAACGACGATCTCAACCCTCTGAAGCAAGTAAATCAACCACCTAGTTGCCCTCGCGATAAATATGAGAAATTGTATCACGGTCGAAGACAATGAGATGTCTGATGTGGCGAAGAGTGACCTGAATAGATCTAAATAATTTTGTCAACAAAATAGTTGAGTCAAATTGTTTTGGATAATTAAAAAAAACAAATTTTGATAAATTACGAATATTGTGATGCTAATAAGTAAACAAAATTAAAATAAATAAATATTATTGACGAAAAAATTTGCAAGTAGCAAAATAACAATTTAACATTAACAATTGAGTTTTTGTCACTTACTATTTTTTTCTTAAAACTTATCTCAACGTATTTAGTTTAGCGGTATAATTTTCATCGTCAAATAAAATAAAATAAATTAAAATATTACTTTAGAAATTATGTCATAATTAAAAGTAATATTATTAAATAAATTTAAAAAGTAAATACTTTAATAAATTTAATTTACCGAAGATTTCATCAATAAATAAAGTAATTAAAATATAAACTTAAATATTGATGAAAAATATTCATCATGAATAAACTAACAATTGAGATATTATAAATAAAAAATAAAAAATATAAATAAATATTAAGTTGATGACTAAATATTAAAAGAGTGAAGAATAAATATTTTCTTTCATCGGCGATCAACTATCGAAGCACTGTGGATGATTGCTGACAACATCATAGACAATATTATCATCGATTATTGATTACGGATGTAAAAATCTGTGATATTGATGTTGTTGCTATTGGTAATTTTGTCAGAATTACCAACATATATTAATTTTCATCAGGTACCATCGGTGACAATGTTAGCGATCATTCTTTTATACTAGACCCCATTAAAAATTTGGGAGATCTAGAAAAAAAATTGAGAGGGCCTTTCTGAAAATAAAAAAAAATAATAATAATAGGGCAAAAGATCACTGATAGGAATTCCATCGATAATTGCCAATGGTATTTTTGACAAAAATGAATATCTGCCAGTGATTTCAAAAGAGTTACCATCAACGATATCAATGATGATCGTTGATGCACTTCCATTAATGATTGTCGACGACAATATCGTCGATGAATTCAGCAACCGCTGATGACTCTTTGGTCATTGATTGCCTACGGATGTTAACGGTATCACCGACGATTTTTTTTTATTTTTATTTTTTATATATATTCTTTTAATTACTGACGATTAAATTCAAATATCTTTTAAATTTTTTTTTACAACATTACTATAGATAAGTTATTCTTTTAAGTATTGTTTTATTCTCAACTCAATTTTTTCCTAGTATTTTATTGTTATTACTTGATTTATTAACAATTTTTTTGTAGGTAATATTTATTGAATTATTTACGTCTTGAAGACAACATGTAAGACTTAAATCAGCGAGACATCCAACAAGTCTATAGAAGAAGGGCTCAAAATCAAAAGGAATTATGGAGTTTTAGCGGGAGAAAGGCAGGAGAGTTTGCGAGAGAGCAAGAGAGGGAAAATGTTCATATTGGGTATGAAATATTGGACTGAAAATTAATGCATAAACTTAATTAGAGGGGCTTCTTTTAGGGCAATTAAAATGGTTTTTGATGAATTCTATTAAATTAGATTTATATTTAATCAATTTTTAATTTATAACATTCTTAATAAGAATGCTATAATTAAATGTTATAAAATGTAAAATATGTGGTAGTGAAAAATTCCTTGCTTTAAATATGCCCAAATGACATTGATCAATTCTTGTTCCAGCAATTGGAACCAAAGCTTTGCATCTCCCACCAAGTGGAATAAAGCTAAAGTGACATTGTCTGACTCAAGGATTTCATGGAGTGAAAGTATTTTTCTTCTCCCACACACCCAAGTTGCTAGATCATCTCGGCCATTGTAACGAGGAAAGTCGAGCTTTAGAGCCTTGGGAACAAAGTTAATGAAGGAACACAAAAATTGTTGCTTGAACTAGTTCTTTTTCCATTCTTGTCAGTAGACATTCGCCTTCTTCCTTAGCTCTCCTACAATCATCATAGCTAAGCTTCTCCATCTTCTCACTAATTTGTGTTGGAAAATTATAATAATAAGTAATTTATATATTTTTTTAATTAACCACTTGCAAAAATTTGAATAGTATGTAGACTTGAAATATAGACGAACAAATGAAATTTAGTCTAGGCAAGAGTTCTACTCTTTTTATGCAAATGATTCTCTGGCACTCGTCTCTCAAAATACAACGACCTCGTCTTTTAATAGAAGCAATTCAAATTACAGGACTAACGAACCTACTAATATTTTTGAATCTCTCTAAACGAACTTTAGAATGTAGAAATAATATTTAGGGACTTCAACAGAGAACACGGAAAGTGCAAGAAGAAGAAAATATTAAACTACTGAAGACGGATTTTTAAATGAGTAAAATCAAGAAATGGGGGACCAATTTATAGATTTTGAAAATTTTGTGTTTCAAAAGACACAACCACTAAAAGGTTATGTCTAAAAAGACATAACCCATCTGTTCAGACAGACATGTCTATCCGGACAGATTCTAGAAGCCAATCGATACGTGAAGCGTTTTGATTTGTTGACCAAATTGCCACATGTCACAATTTGGAAAGCTTGAAATAAAATAATTTTAATTTATTTCTATAAAGAGTTATATACCTTCTTGGGCCTAACCCACGACCTATGACCTGAGCCTAAGTTCGCGGGCGATGCGGCGCGCATGTGGGCTTTAGCCCAACCTACTAACATGTAAGTTTCCTCCATCTTAAAGACAATTGGTACGTCTTGTGGCCCAAATCTAATTGTACAACTTGAGCTATTTAAAGTGAACACTTTGTTTCTAGTTTTTCAATATGGGATTAACACTTTTTTAATTCTCATTATTTTCCAATTCCAACATTTTTTTTTAAATGGCATACTTTGGATTTAATTTCTCATTCACCCAAAATTGATTTTAAAAAACTAAATATACTACGTTAATCTACTCGCAGAGTAGAACATACTTGGCTAAAGAAATTTTCGTTTCCAACCACGAGACCCACTCAAATAATTGGTCAAAGGATGGTAAAAATTAATTTATAAAACCAATTTCTAACAATCCTCACATGAATAAAATTAACGATACAGACAATACAGACACTACAGAATGATCAAGTAAAAAGCTGTTGCATCGAAATAAGTACCTTGTGGGTTTGAACCTTCCGTAGTGAAATACTATCGGGTTCACTTGGCTAAACAGTGAACGATATGTCTTGAATTGTTTAGTCCTTGGTGTAAACCAAGACAATAATATTCACACAATAACCTTCTTAACATCTTCGGTTTTCATGGTTGTGTTCATTTTGGCCCTAAACAACTCTTGGGTTTCATAAGTACTTTAGATAATTCAAGCCTTGAAACATTCTCATAGAATTGACCTCACTTTACACTAACATAAGTGATCTCATATCAAGAGTATCCTGCCATACTTCGATTGATATTTCAAGATATATCAATCATTAAAAGTTAAACTTAACTTTATAACTCTGCAGAAAGCACTTTTTCTATCATAAGAATGGGTAGAAGTTTGACTTCCAAGTGCTTCATTGAATCTTCATAACTTAGTTGTCTCATTGAACCAAGATCTTAGGATCTCCGATTAGCAAGGTTGGGTCACCATTACAAAGACTCTTATGTAGTAGGCTTTAATCTCATTCCTCTCGATAGGCAGTATACTTGATCTCTTGGTAAACCTTTAGTAAGCAGATCCGCGAGATTCTCATTTGATTTTATATAATAAATGGAGATAACAACATTTGAGATCAGCTTCTTAATGGTATTATGTCTACGAAGAATATGTCGAGATTTACCATTATACATACTACTTTTTGCTCTTCCGATAGCTGATTGACTGTCACAATACATACTAATAGTAGGATCTGGCTTAGGCAAAAACAGAATATCCTCTAAGAAATTACGAAGTCATTCAGCTTTCTCTCCCGCTTTATCTAAAGCTAATAACTTAGATTATATTGTGGATTGAACTATACACGTTTGTTTGAGAACTTCCAAGATACTGCTACACTACCAATGGTAAAAACATAACCACTTGTGAATTTTAAATCTTTTGTGTCTGATATCTAATTTGCATCACTGTGTCCTTCTAATACAACTCGATATCTTGTAAAATGTAATCCATAACTTGAAGTGAATCTTAGATATCTAAGAATTATAATCAATGCATTCCAATGGTCTTCGTCTAGATTACTTGTAAATCTGCTAAGCTTGTTAACTGCATAAGCAATATCCGGACGCTTGCAGTTTATAATATACATTAGACTTCCTATTATCCGAGAATACTCCAATTGAGATACATGTTCACCTTTATTCTTGGCCAAATACGGACTTCAGTCTACTGGAGTTTTAGCTGGACTTTCATCATACGCATTAAACTTTTTAAGTATAGTTTCAACGTAGTGAGACTGAGATAAAACAAGTCCTTCAAATGTCTTATTGATTTTAATTTCCAATATGACATCTGCTACACCCATATCTTTCATATCAAAATATCTTGTCAAATTTTTTTAGTTGCCATTATGACATTATGATTACTTTCCATAATTAGCATGTCATCAACATATAGACATACAATTATATAAGCATTTGGTGTGGTTTTGATATAAACACACTTATCGCACTCGTTAATCTTAAAAACATTTGATGACATAGTTTTGACAAACTTCTCATGTCATTGCTTTAGCGCTTGCTTTAGTCCGTATAAGGACTTAACGAGTCTACACACATTTTTCTCATGTCCAGGAACAATGAACCATTCGGATTGTTCCATGTAAATTTCTTTATCTAGCTCACCATTTAAGAACATTGTCTTGACGTCTATCTAATGGATCTCCTAGTTGTGCAATGCAGCAATTGCAATTAATACTTTAATAGATGTGATCCTTGTTACTGGTGAGTATATATCATAAAAGTCAAGGCCTTCTTTCTATCTAAATCCTTTAGCTACCAATATGGCCTTGTACTTATCTATTGATCCATCAGGTTTCAATTTCCTTTTGAAGATATATTTACAACCTAATTGTTTGTTTCCAGGTGGAATATCTAACAATTCTCAAGTATAATTTTGCATAATAGAATCAAATTCGCTATTGATAGCTTCTTTCCAGAATAGAGCTTCTGGACAAGACATTGCTTCATTGAATGTCCTTGGTTCATTTTCTAACAATTAATTTAGATTGGACAAAAAGATTTTGATGTCTTAGCTCTCTTACTACGTCTTGGTTCTTCATTACTTTGATAATCACCATTAGTAGTATTAAAAGTTCATTTTTGTGAACTTATCTATTTCTTATGCTTACAAGGAAATGTGTTCTCAAAAAATACAGCATTCCTAGATTCAATGATAGTACTTTCATGTACATCAAGAATGTCTGACTTATGTACTAGAAATCGATATGCATTTACTGTTATTAGCATATCCAATGAATATGCAATCAATAGTTTTAGGCCCTATTTCAATTTGTTTAGGTTTTGGTACTTCTAACCTTCGCTAAACACCCCAGACTTTTAGAATTTGTACAATGGTTTGTCAACTTTCCATACATCGTAAGGAGTTTGATTCTTTCTTTTGTGTGGAATCCTATTAAGAATGTGGTTTGCCAAGAGGATTGATTCCCCCCCCCCCCAAACAAATTCTGGGGTAAACTAGAACTTATCAACATAGCATTCATCATCTCTTTAAGAATATCGCATTTGCGTTCAGCAACACTGTTTGATTGAGGTGAATAAGGAGATGTAGTTTGATGAATAATTCCAGAGTCTGAACATAATTCTTCAAACGGTGCTCCATATTCTCCCTATCTATCACTACGAGTAATCTTTATTTATTTGCTAAGTTGATTTTCAACTTCTTTCTTGTATAGTTTAAACACTTATAAGGCCTCATCTTTGCTTCTCAGCAAATAGACATACCAGTATCTTGTACAATCATCTATAAAAGTAATGAAACATTTTTTACCACCTCTAGTTTGCACAAACTTTAAATCACCGATATCACTGTGGATTAACTCTAGAGGACTTGTATTCCTTTCAACCGAATGAAAACGGTGTTTTGGCTAACTTAGCCTCTACACAAATTCTATATTTATGATTTTGATCAAAAGAACAAGAAGGAAATAAATCTAAACTTACTAATTTTCATAAAGTATTAAAGTTAACATGTTCTAATATGTCATGCCATAAATTAAAAGTCTCTACCAAGTAAACAGAAGATTTAACTTTATTATTATCAAAATCATGAATTACAGGCATTACATTCATTTTGAATAGCCCATTGAATAGGTTGCCCACAAACATGCCATTTTTGGTGGGTACAAATTTGTCAAATTTGAACGCTAGTCTAAATCCATTCTTGCTAAGCATAGCACCAGATACCAAATTCTTGAGAATGTCTGGAATATGTGGCACATCAATGAGAGTTACTTCTTTGCCTGAGGTAATTTTAAGCACTACTTTGCCCAATCAAACAAAATTTGATGTTGCTGAATTGCCCATAAATAGCTTTTGTCCGTTGATCGGAGTATATAATGAAAACATCTCATTTTCAGCACAAACATGACGAGTAGTGCAAATATCTACAAACCATTCTCTTAGATTGTCAACCATGTTTTCTTCAAACAATACAGCTAAGAGCATTAGGTCAGACACCACATTAGACAGATTGTCTTCATCGATCATGTACACTTGGTTTTTGCTTTGCTTTTTCTAGCAAGGGTCTTTAGCTAAATGTCATGTCTATCCATAGTTATAGCATTCTCTTTTGAATTTCTTGGCCTTGCCCTTTTGCTTGCTATTACCAGAGTGCTTCCTCTTTTTGTTAGCATTTGACTCCACCAAATTAGCTTTAGCCTCCGTTTGCAGCTTTTCGAATTTCTTGTCCGAATTTCGGTTGTCTTCCTCAATTCTTAATGTTACAATAAGATCTTCAAGTCCCATCTCCTTGCGTTTGTGTTTCAGGTAATTTTCTTAAATATTTCCACATTGGAGGTAATTTTTCCACTATTGCAGCAACCTAAAAGGATTTACATAGCTTCATCCATTCTGCTTGTATATCGTGTATGATGATCTGAAGTTCTTGGATTTGATTCATTATTATTTTAGAATCCCTCATTTTTGAAGTCTAGAAATTGGCCAACTACAAATTTCTTTAAACCAGCATCTTCAGTTTTGTACTTATTTTTCAAGAATTTCTACATAGCTTTGGCAGTCTTTACTAAACTGTATACACTGCATAAAGTGTTGTCAAGGCCATTGAGGATGTAGTTTCTATACAGAAAATCACTCTAATTCCATGCATCAAAAGCTGCGCTTTTTTGAAGATTCATTTTTTTCATCAACAGTTGGGACATCTTCACTCAAACACCTCGCTAGGTTAAGAGTAGTGAGATAAAACAACATCTTTTGTTGTCATATCTTGAAATCTACCCCCATGAATTTCTCAGGTTCTCTCCATGAGCAGGAGATACAATATTCGAAGATGATGCCATCTATAAATAGAAATTTAAATTTTTTAAAATATTTTGCATGTACAATTAACATAAGCAAATTATAAATTAACAAATATTATCATCTAAAGATTGTTGAAAAATTATAATAATAAGTAATTTATATTCCTTTTAATAAATCACGTGCAGGAATATGAACATAATGTAGACTTACTTGAAACACAGACGAACAAATGAAATTTGGTCGAGATAAGAGTTCGACTCCTTTTTCTTAAGACAATAATGCCCCGAACAGGTGCTAACGGTTCTCCAGTACTCATCTATCAAGATACAACGATCTCGTCTTGTAATAGAAGTACCTCAAATTACAAGACAACGAACCTACTAATGTTTTTGAATCTCTCTAAACAAACTTTAGAATGCAGAAATAATATTTAGGGACTAAAACAGAGAACACAGAATAGTGTAGGAAAAAATATTAAACTGTTGAACACGGATTTTGAAATGATTAAAATCAGGAAATGGGGACCTATTTATAGATGTTGGAAATTTATGTCTTAAAAGACAAGCCCTGAAAGGTTATGTCTAAAAAAGCATAACTCTTCTGTTCAAATAGACATGTCTGTCCAGACAGATTGTAGAAGTCAATCGTCACGTGGCATGTTCTGATTTGTTGACCAAATTGCCACATGTCACAATCTGGAAGGTTCTATAAAATGTTATATACATTATTGGGCCTAACCCACGACCTGAGACCCGATACCAGCCCGGCCAACCGGCGGAGGTGCTCGCGTGTGGACTTTAGCCCAACATACTAACATGTAGGTCTCATCTTTCTTAAAGATAATTCGTACTCTTTGGAGTCCAAATCCAATTCTACAACTTGTGCTATTTAAGGTGAACACTTTGCTTCTAGTTTTTCAATGTGGGATTGACACTTTTTCAATTCCCAATATTTTTCAATTCCAACATTCCCTTTTTAAGTGGCATATATTGGATTTAATTTTTCATTCACCAGAAATTAGGTTTAAGAATCTAAATATACTACGTTAATCTACTCGCGGAGTAGAACATATTTGGCCAAAGAAATTAACCATGGGACCAACTCAAATAATTGGTCAAAGGATGGTAAAAACCAATTTCTAACAATTTGGACCAAAAGTTCCATGTTTAGAGCTCTAATACGAGAAATGTTACATTCAATATTTTAGTAACAATGAAAAAATTAAAAGCAAACTATACGAGGAACCAACACCTCGGTAATAATTCAAAAGAGTCTATATAATTCTTCCACTTCATTTTTATTTAAAGCTGGGAATAGTATTAAGAATATAAAGACTTGCCAGTCATTTACAACCAAAATTATAAAAAACTAGTAGGGTTGGCAAAATGCAATGTCTCGTGTCGCCTCATCTAAAATGGGGCGGGAATTTTCCGCGCTACCAGAGTATCGAGACATGGAAGGAGAACATGGTTACACTCTGATTTTTGCTTTTTTATTTTTATGTATTTAAATTTTAAAATAAAAAAAATATGGTGGAAAGTGGATACAATTTAATTCCCTTCCCCATCATCCCTTAAAACTAATAACAACCCACTACTTCTAACTCAACGTTAAAAAAGAAGAAAACATAGGAAAAAATGATTACAAAAAAATTTGTTGATTTATTCTTACTAATTAAATATAGTTAAAAATAAAAGGAAGACTGCTTCAACTCGTAACAAGTTGAAGTTTATTTTAGTTGTCAAGTCAGAGTCAGTTTTGGACCGAGGCGAGTGAAACCTGCGCCGTAGGCCTAGAATCGAAGGGCCCATTTTTGGTTAGTCCCCTTTTTAAAAATAAAAAATAAAAAAATTCAGCCCATGTGTGACTCAATTCAAAGCTTGTTTTCCATTTCTATTACAACCCAAAATAGTAGTAAGGCCCAATTCAATCCAAATCCAACCCAATACATATCACCCTCTATTCTCCAATCCAAGTATCGAGCCTTGAGCCTCTCATTATCGCTGATCCTCCCATTATCACTTATCAGCGAAGTGCCCTAAATACTAAATCCCAACTTTTACCAATAGAAAACTAAAATTTCCTTTCAAGTAATTCATAATTGCAGTTTCATAATTTTATTTTCTTTAAAAAAATTTTATAAATTATTGCTAAATTGTTCTGGATTTTGAATCTTTTAATATAAAAAATTCTTGGGTGCGATTTATAGAAATTTATTGGTGAATGTTTGCCCTTTTTATTTTTAATCCCTATGATTCTGCATGTTGAAATTATTGATGGGTTTTAACTTACAAATTGCTCTTCGACTGGAAATTTATAATTTAGTCTGTTAAAATTCTTGTTTGTACTTGAAGAAACTGAAATAGAAGAGAAACATCTAAGAATTTTGTCCTATTTTTATTTTTCTTATTCTCTAAATATCAGTTTGACCATTTGAGACATAAATAAGAAAAGTCAATAGCCAACAACTACTAATTTATCATTTATGTCTCAAATAGTAAGGTCTATTTTTACTTTTGATTTCTATCATCTATGCCATGATTTAATTTGAAGTATGGTGGCATTAAATCAGTAGAAATCTTGGGGAAATACATCAATTTAATTTGCAATTCCCAAAATATATATTTCCAAGGGTGAAAGAATTCTATTATTTTGTTTCCTAAAATCGAAAAGATTGCATTTTACATATTTTTATAATATTAATTGCATGTGATCTTAGCAGAAGAAATTTGTTTAAAATTAATTTTCATTCCAGGATTGTGAGTTGTGACCATAAAGTTCTCAAAGTGATATACTGTGTCATTTGATAATTTTCGCTCAAGTCCCAGTTCTCAGGTAAGTAATGGCTTTCCCTTGCTTAATTATTGACTTATTAAAAATGATTGAAGTTTTGTCGGCCTATATGATTGTGGTCTTTTAGGCTTATGTTACTTACATATTTTGTTAACCATACTGGTTACAGTTGCATCTCTAGAAAGAAGTTTCTCCAAATTGAAGTTGATCAAAACTTATCTCCGATCAACTATGTCACAAGAAAGATTGAATGGATTGACTATGTTATCAATTGAGAAAGAAATTATTGAACAACTAGATTATTAAAATTTGATTAATATTTTTGCTTATAAAACTATAATATGAGATATATTTAAGTGATAGTTTGGAACATTTTTGGCATTGTTATTGTTTATCTCGAAATCTGTACTATCCACTTGTCAAAAGATCTCTAATCAATTATCTGCCAGCCTGTTTGTTACATGCAAACTTGGACAGTCGTCAAGCACCAAGATCACCAGAGAAAAAGGGCCAGCAATCGTTGGTGCTTCGATGATCAAGTCAACTGCCAGTATCAAATATATTAGAGAATATGGGTGTGGGAGAGAGAAGCAAACATAGATTTGAACAGATTTTAGGGTAGAAAATAATGCATACCTTGGAATGAACAGAGGTCTGGTATGTATAGGGAGAAAGTTCTAATTGATTTAGGGAAGCAATAAATTAGATATTTGATGGGATTCTCATTTCTTATAGGATAAGACATATTTGAATGTAAACGCAATCTCCTAGATTTCAGTTCTCATCTGTGTTGATTTCTAATATTACATTGCTAATTATTAAGAGATTGAGATGGAGTTTCCTTGTAGGACTCTGTCTTTCAATCAAATACGATCATTTTCTTAAGAGTAACTGGCGAAGAATTGAGGCTCGTTAGGAGATGCAATGGCCTTTTTGGACTTTACTTGGCCAAGTGTTAGAATATGAGGGCCTTTTATCGCAATCTTGAACTTTAACTACCACACAAGATTGAAGCGAGGATCTATGAGGTCCTCACTGGGACCCCCTCACTAATGTGGAATCCTTGCCAAATTAGGGTTGTAACAATAGTCTCCCAAGTCCTAGTGTTACGAGCCAACTTTTTCAGTCGCGCAACATGATTATTTTTCACCCCGTGCAGCAGTAGTCACACTCTATTCAACTACCTTATGCCTTCTCTATCACGAGTCTAGACATAATCCGCTGCTCATTTTACCCACAAACACTTGAATGCATTTCTGCGCTACACTTGGTGCCAAGGCACTCGTCTATTCGCAATGCATACCATCATCGATGTTCTCCAAATCTGTTGAACCCGACTTAGCTAGCTTACATGTATGCTCATGCACAACATACGATCCTCTCGAAGCATACTCAATGGATGAGAGCTTTCCTAGATCTATTCGAAACATTGAGGGTCATTTGCATGTCCCACAACACAATCATTGTGCTAGTCCCTTTTTATGGGCGTATTGGCTAATTGCGTGCCACAATGCCCTTCATTAGGTCCTCGCCCAAGCAGGGCCAACTGATAATCCATGGCTAACTTGAAGTTCCCTCATAGCATACTCGCTCCAACAACAATGAAATCTTGCCATATCCATCCAACCATGCGGCGTTGCTCCATAACCGTATTTCTAGCCAACGGACCCCCGTGGCAAGCTAGAACCCATAGCCAAAGTGCACGAATTAGCATACGAGGCCTTTAGAGTGTTTTTTCTTGAGAGCTCATTTGGCCTAGAGGTGTTACCGTATCCTTAGCGTAGCCCTCGGGCATAGAAATACTCTATCGATAACCTCAGGCCTCTTTTGGGTGCCCAACAAAGGCCCCGAAAGCCAACGCTGCTCTGAAGATTTCCCAAACTCAAACGAGTACTTTAGCTCTCTCTTGAGGTACCTAAAGCAAGCCCTCTGTTGCCCCGCAACCCATAAGGATTGCTCATTTAGTGAATAAGGTTAGCCCACAGGCTACCCCTTCATTAGGACAGAAGCACAGAAGAGGCTAGCTGACTGCTCACCAAGCATGCCTCCCTTATAATAGATGCGAAGAAATAACCCAAGCGACACCAATAGACGTCTTTTGGTCGAAGAATTATAACTTTCATAACTGGTGCTCCCGACCTCGAATTGACACTCTGTTTGATCCGTAGCAAAGCTAACATCTTCAATATGAAGTTCAATAAGTTTTAGCCCCAATGGATACTCGACTGCTGAGATATTTCCCTTGCAATATTCTAAAATTACAATAATGCCACTGCATGACACTGTTGCCCTCGGCCCCTACATTTCATAACCAAACGGACTCCGCTTGTCGTCTGGCTTGGTAGAAAACTTCTTAACTACCCAGGAAAGTTCTCCGTAAAATAGCTTCTCCAAAATCTATTATTAAGGTTCTCTGCTCATCACACGAAGTTGCTGCCATTACGGCTACCTACAATCTCATATCAAGCCAACTTTACCCATCATCCCCGATGGTTACGGATATTAGTGTTAAGCTAAGATGTGATCCATGACACCTAGTCTATTATTTATGCTAGGCGTAGGACTTTAAGAAATTGCTTCTTCTTTTTTTTTTTTACATTTGCTGAAGTTTGACTGCTGGGTAAGAACTTTGCCATGTTGGCGAGCTATATGGAAATTATTGAGCCCCCATAAGTCCTTCATAAATATACAGTCCCACAAGCCCGATGCTTGTTTATTTATAGCAAGCGAGGATTTTGACTTTAAATGGGTGAGAATCTACCTGGCGTTGATTAAGTTGACGCGTCAGCTGATTTGAACTGAAATGGGCCATCAATCAAAGCTATCAATTAAGAAGGACAATGATGGTGCAGCTGTTTCGTAACTCAGAATGACAGTGCATTGCAGAAGTCCTGCTTGCGTATCCCCATCATAAATTTCCCAAAAAAATTGGTCTTACTCTTTGCTGCCTTCGAATGCCACGTGTCTCTACCTTTGATGGCCCAGATTTGAGGATTCAAAATCAATGGTCCAGATTAAAGGGGCCTTGTCTATTTAAGCACTAGCCTTTCTCAGATTTTTCTCTTTACCTTTGGCAAAATCAAAGTACTCTTCAGCCTTCAGAGATTTTTGGCAACCTTTCAGGCCTCTCCAGCATTTTATTCCAGTCAGAGTTCAGTCTTTCAGGCCATTTCATTGAGGTAAAGAACAATAGTGTTATTCACCATTAATTGCATATTTTTTTGTTCTCTCTGTTCATCCTCTTTTTGTAAAATCTGGTCGGCCCTATATTTCTTCCTCTGACATCAGCCAGACCAAAGTGCTCATGTGAATTGTTCTTACAAATGAATTAGAAAATGTCTTCTTAAGACAATGACTCTCAGAACCAGTTTGATTCTCATATTGACCCAGAGATCAGGGGTGAAGTCCCATCCTAGCTTGAAATGGGTGGTGAAGTTGAACAGAGGCTGATGGTTGTATATTTCTCTCTAACATCCACAAACGAAAGCAAACCATGTTTGAGGGCACCGCCTAAGGCAAAGGCATAAAGAAGCAGCAAAATACTGGGTTCCAGAGATGAGAGCCTCTCTAGACAGACGAGATGCCCCAAAAACTCGACAACTGGACAAGAAGTTAACTACCTCAGCTAGTGCAACCTCGTTAGTTCCCTCTAAAATTAGAGTGACGAATCTTAAAGTGATCAAGCTGGTGTATGTAGTTCCAGATTTTATTAAACTCTGGGCTCCTAGTCTTGATGAGCGAGCTGACGAACCCAGAATGGTTCTTTGTGATCTATGAGTTGACCATGTAGCGAGGCCTTCATCTGCAGATCTACTCTTTCTTTCACGAGGTTCTCCATGATTTCAGCTTGATCTCGTGCTAAATTTCTCTATATGAATAAGGTTACACGATAGCAACATTTTTATTATAGAAGATGGCTGGGGTTGGTGGCAACTTGTCTGCGATGGACTTAGAAACCATTTACCGGCCATGTAGGTCTGGTGGTTGGTTTAACATATCTCCTAGGTAGGGTAAGAAATGGAGGACTTCCACTGACTGTCCAAATAAAGTCCATAATTGTAAATGGGCATTCTTTTTCATCAGGGAGGAGTGATAGTTTAGACAGTCCAACAATTCTCTGACGCTTCGAAGAACTAGGTATACTTTGTTTCTTTTTTTGGTCTATCAACTTCGTTCCTGACTTAATGCCTTTATTATCTTTGTAGTTTGTGGAAAGCCACCCATCTCGAAGATATAGCAAGGAGGTTTGAGGTCGCAGTGGGTTAGGGTTTGTGAGCTTGACAGCGATTTTAGGAGTCTTGGCAACTTACTTAGAGACGACAGTCATTCGATCCGGTTTGAATTGATGGATGAGCTTTATCTTTGAGGATATTTTTCTGTCGTACGAGAAAGTTATCTGAATCTTCTAGCCTCGTTTTTGCAGCTAAATATATATTCAAGAACATTCCCATCTTTAGTGTCGACGATAATGATGATGAGGTTGGTGAAAGTTCAGCTCAAACTCTGCTTCCTACCTATGAGGTTCTTATGGTAGTGTCTCTCTTATATGTTTCTCCTCTACTATCCCCGTCCCTGCCCCTAGTCTCATCTATTCCTCCGTCATTACCTCCATCTCTACATCTGCTCTCGTTCCCAACAAATGATCTTTCAGTTATGCCTAGTGGCCCCTCACCTACTCCTCCTCCTCCTCCTCCGAAACATTCCAAAAGTAAGGGTATGGAGGTTACTACTGAAGAGACCTAGGCCAGGAGAGAAAAAAAAGAGGCCTTCTCTCTCAGCAGGTGACAGTTTTATGTGTGATGTTGTTAAGGCTAAGTGTGCCGAAGATGTACGACGAAGTGGAACTGGGTCTGTTATAGAGGCTCTCATCGATGCCCAAGAAAGAGTTGGCAGAGTGAGCTGCATTAATATAGGGTTCCATTATGATGAGATGGACCTCTCAGTCTTGAAGATGCTTCATTCGTCTCCGACAGTAGTAGCGGCAGCCGTATACAAGTTTTGGTCTTCTTTGTGGGAGAAGGTTGCAGAGCAGGCAACGCTGTAGAAATCCATTATCCTGGCAGCCATGAACTCAACCTGGGACTTTGTTATGAACAACGAGTTGTACAATACCCTACTCGAGTTTGATGGAATGTTGGAGAGAGCAGAGGCCAAGGCTGTCAAGCTCACTAAAGACTTAAAGTCCATGAGCTCAACCAACACTATACTGGGCTCCAAGAACAAGGTGCTTTATCTGTAGCCGAAGTCATTTTGAAGTCCAAATTGGAAGTCGTCCTTGTGGTTATGAAGAAGGCAGAGACGAAGGTAGCAGTGACGGTGGCCGAGGATGACAAAAAATTAGCTGAAGAAATGGCTGTGGTGGCGGAGAGCAATATAGTTGACGTCAATCGCTATAATGATCCGGTGGTGACAAAGAAGGAAAGGCTTTTAACCAAAGCTTGGGAGGTTGCCAGCAAGGCTAAAGATGAGCTTGAGAATGTTAGAGCCTCATTGGCCGAGGTGAAGTTGAAGACAGTGAGGGAGTACAAAAAGGGTTTTCTGACCAAGCCTGAGTACTCATGCCTTGCTGCACTATCTATGGAGGCCGGTGGCGATCAGCTTACTGAGCGGATTAGAGTTGTCCATCTAGAATGGGATCTCTCGTTCTTACTTGCTGAAGCTCATCAACCTGCCGAGGCTTCTACCTCCGTACAGTTTGTTCACCACATGCCTTCCTTTTGTCGAAGTTTGAGCCACTCTGTTTGAGGCTCATCCATTGGGTTATTCCATAGATACTCCTTTAGATGCTGACCCTGTTGAGGCAGCGGAGTAGTAGGGATTTTTCTATTTTTGCAATTGTGTACATATTTTTTTGTATTGGCGACTTCGTTTATTTTGATGAAAGTACCTTTCATTTTGCCAAGCCTGTTTATCTTCATATATTTGTTTATGTTTACTAAGATGTCCTTCTAACTGTGAACTATGCTCATCTGAAACTTGATTAATAACCTGAATTGAGCCCCTCGTTGCGTTGTAAGTTTGTGAATAATTTACCACAAACTACACTTCCTTGCTGCGTGATAGTTGTACGCGTTAAGTAGTTTACCCAGCGAGATAAGGAGGTGACCGCGAATCATACTTCCTCGCTGCCTCGTTTCTTTACTGATGGCTGCTCGTGATAAGTAGTTTACCCAGTGAGACAAAGATGTGACTGCAAATCACACTTCATCGCTGCCTCGTTGCTTTACCGATAGTTGCACGCGTTAAGTAGTTTGCCCAGCAAGTTAAATATGTGACTGTGAATCACACTTCTTTACTGCATTGTTGCTGAGGAACAGATTGATAATGGAAAAGTTATATTAACATTACTAACAAGCTTTGGAGATAATCAGTCAAACGAAAAAAAGGATAAATTGTCATTAGCATCGGCTACTACTGGTGATATGGGCGAAGATGCGCAATGTTCCATGGTGCTTCGTTTTCTTTCTGTTGGAATCTTCTAGTTTGTAAGTTCCGGGCTGAATTACTTCAATAACAAGGTATGGCCCTTCTCATATGGGCCCTAGGGTTTTGGCCCCGACCTCTCTGTTGGGGAGAAAAACCTTTTTAAGGACCCAATGATTGGTCTTGAAAATCTTGTTTCTAACCTTTGAGTTGTAGTATCTAGCCATTTTCATTTGATAGACGGCCAGGCGAAGTTGTTAATTTACATGCCTTTAATTCTGCAAGTCGAGGTTTATTCTTTGTAGATCTTCATTGATGACTTCGTCAAAGTATAGGTGCGTCTGATAATGCATCCCCACTTTGACGGGGACCATTGCCTCAGCCCCGTAGGCCATGGTGAAAGAAGTTTCTCCAATTGCTGTTCAAGACGTTGTTTAATAAGACCAGAAGACTTCTGGGAGTTTCTTTGCCCATCCGTCTTTTACTGAATCCAACTTTCTGTTCAGTGTATGTTTGATGATCTTGTTGATTGTCTTGACCTGCCTGTTAGACTGGAGATAGTAAGGGATGGAGAAGTCTTTTATAATACCGAGCTCTTTATAATTTGAGATGAATTTTCTTTCAGCGAACTGAGTCCCATTTTCTGAGACTTGGGAGTGTAGAATTCCGAAAATACATATTATATTCTTCTATACAAATTTCCATGCATTCATTTTAGTTATCTTTGATAGAGGCTCGGCTTCACACCATTTGGTGAAGTAGTCTACAGCTACTATAGCAAACTTGACTCCTCCCTTGCTTGTTGGGAGATGATCGATAAAGTCGACCCTCATATGGCAAAAGACCAAGGGTTGGTTACTAGGGTGATATCCTGGGAGCTTTGGAACAATGGCGAATCGTTGACACTTGTCACATTGCGCTCAAAATCATAAGAATTCATCTTCATTTAGCCATAGTATCCATGCTTCAAGTCTTTCTGTGCTAGGACCATCATTATTGCATGGTTGCCACAAACTCCATCGTAGATTTCACGCATAACATAGTCAGCTTCGTCCTTAGCCAAACATCGCAAAAGTGGTGAGTTGAATCCTCGGTTGTAGAGAATTCTGCCCTGGAGAACGAACTTTGTTGACCTTCTACAAAGATTATGAACTTCATATTTGTTGTCTGGAAGTACCTGGTCAGTTAAATATGAAATGGTTTTATTTTTTCAACTGGGAGGCTCGCTTATTGACATTCAGGTTAGCGTTGGGACATATTCGATCGTGAAATGACTGAGTCACTCGACTAGTATGGCTTTCATCAAATCTAAGTCTCTGCAGCTTGCAAACTTGGAGAGGGCATCTGCATAATTGTTCTCGGTCTTTGGGATTTGGAGTAGCTCAAATTTTTTGAAGTGTAATAGGAATTCAATGACCTTCTTTAGATTGGCCACCATTGTTTATCCTCGAGCTGTGAAATTCACATTAACTTGACTAACCACTAGCTGCGAGTTGCTATAGATCTGGATTTTTCTAGCATTCATCTCATGTGCTAACCTCAAGCCCACCAGAAGTGCCTCATACTTAGCTACATTGTTTGAGGCTTTGAACTCAAGGTGAAGTGCACATTTGAGGTTGTGACTGTCGGAGCTGATTAGTAAGATTCCAACTCCAGCTCCAACAGCGACCGATGATCCATCAACATGAAATTACCATGTTGGTACCTCATTGGGCTCAGTTACCTATAATCCCTCAGGGATGTGGATGAATTCAGCTATAAAACATGCTAACGCCTGACTTTTTATCGACTGCCACAGTTTGTAAAAAATCTCGAATTGGCTGAATTCCATGGACCACTTCATCAATCGTCTAGAGATGTCTGGTTTTGGAAGGATCTACTTCAACAGAAGGTTCATCAGTACATCAATACCATGTGCCTAGAAGTAGGGCTGGAATTTCCTCGATGTAATGAATAAGGATAGGACGAGCTTCTCCATATCTAGGTATTGTGTTTCCGTATCCTATAAAGCTTTACTTATGTAGTACACCGAGAGCTGTAGCGGTCTTTATTCGTAGATTAACACTGAGCTAACAACTCTCATTGATACTGTGAGGTAGACGAGCAGTCTGTCCTCAGGACTCGACTTGGATAGAAACGGGGCTCTTCTGAAAAGGTATTTGAGCTCGTGGAAAGAGTTATTGCATTCTTCTGTCCACTGAATTTTCTTTCATCATTTGATGGTTTGGAAGAAAGGATGACACCAGTCGGTTGTATTTGATATAAATCGATTTAAGGTCGCCAATCTCCTGGTGAGACTTTGTACTTCCTAGGGTAAACATGGGTAGTGCATATCTATGCGTGCCTTGATTTTCTCGGGGTTAGCCTCGATTTCCATTTACCATGTATCCTATGAATTTTCCAGATATAACTCCAAAAGCGCATTTCAAGAGATTGAGCTTCATCTGGTACTTACGGAGGATTTTAAACATCTTTTCTAAGTGTCTTATGTCATCTTCGGCGTCCACGATTTTTACGAGCATGTCATTGACGTAGACCTCCATGGTATTCCTGATCTTTTATGCTAACATGCAGTTTACTAACCTCTGATAAGTGGGATGAAAGCAAAAGCAACTAAAGAGAATTTGGCTACTGAATCGGTCAACATGAAAGGTCGTGCTTTTGGCTTTATAGTTGCTAATATTGTTTTAGCAGTGTTCCTTACTAAAACTTATGCTAAGGGTTCAACTTATCCCAATCCTCGCTTTGGACCAAGTTGCGTTGCTTTTTAACATTCTCTTTCTCTCTTTCTAGCTTAGCCTACCAGGGAAATGGCTCCTTCTTCGACATTTTTCAGACCACATGGCATCATTTTGTAACAATACAAGCCCCGATCCATTATGAATGAAGTATGATCCTCGTCTCCAGTGAACATAGGAATATGATTGTAGCTAGAGTAGGAGTCCATAAAGCTAAGTAGCTTATGAATAGTAGTGTCATCAACTAGTAGGTCAATGCGAGGTAGGGAAAAACTATCTTTCGGGCATGCTTGGTTTAAATTAGAGAAGTCTATCCATACCATCCACTTGTGATTGTTCTTCTTTACTAGGACGGGTTTGGACACCCACTTTGGGTATACTGCTTCTCTAATGAAACTGTTTGCCGTCATCTTTTCAACTTCTTCTTTTAGCGCTTTATATTTTTCTACACTTAACGACGTTCTCTTCTGTATTTTAGGACGGATTTTCAGATCTACTTTTAGGACATGGCACACCACCGATAGATCTATCCCCGCCATGACGGAGTGCTTTCATTCGAAGACGTCGAGGTTTTTCTTTAACCTCTTTCTATGGCTTGGCCCATCTGCAGCACTTTGGAGAGGTCAAACGAGTTAACAGGAAATGTATCTAACTCCAAGCTTGTGAGTCTGAATCAGTAATCTGAGGGTCGAGGCCTTCGTCGAGGACCATATCCTCTTCACTTTTCTCTTTATCAATCTCCATTGCCTCAGTCTCTACCATCATTACAGAGGGGGTCGTCTTCTCATGAGTGGTTGCTTTACAAAGTGCATTCATGTAACAAGCCCTAGCTTCTGTTTGGTTTCCTTGAATCATAGTAATCCCACCAGGTGTCAGGAATTTTATTTCTAGATAGTAAATCGAGGTTACTGCTTGTAAATCTTTGAGAATTGGTCTGTCCATGACCCGTGATAAGTAGAATGGGTATCGACCACCAAATATTACATGAATTTCTTTACGTGGCACGAAGGACTCTCCAAAGTCGACAACAAGGATAATCTTTCCCGTGGGACAAGGTTGTCGCCCGTAGAACTAAACAATGGTTCTGAGATGGCCGTCAACATATGGTCTACCTCCATCCGATCGAAAACGCTACAAAATAGGATATTCACAGCACTGCCATCGTCGACCTACATCGATCGAAAGCGCTACAAAATAGGACCCTCACAGGTCGGTCATGCCTAGGTGGATTTCTATTCTTATCATTTATTCTATCATCACGGCGAGGGCAGTCATCCTGGTGACGAGGTTGGGGTCCTCGCCTATGGTTGGGAGGTCCTCACCATCCTCGAGTCACCCGATGTCCTTTTTCCTTTCGCCAATTTTTTGATCAATCAATTATCACACCTCTAGGCAGTCTTCTGTATTATGTGAATATGGTATAACTTGGAAGGATGAATCAATTGGGAGGGATGGCCCAGGTAGGTACACTGGACCAAGTTCAATCTAATTAAGCCTTCTGTACGGATTATTGTGAGGCTTAGGAAAGTGTTATACTTCACGGTGGTAGCATTATCCTTTCTCTCTTTTAGCTTTCTCCCTATTTTCAATGGTTTCATCAGAGTGAATTTGTCGCTAGATTAGGTCTATCAACTGGGTATATGTTTTGGGTTCTCTGTTCTGAACGTCTTTCCAGAAGGACGTTTGTATGTGGAACCCAGTTATTAATGTATCCAGTACCTTATCATTAGTGACGTTCTCAATTTTGTTAATGACCTTGATGAACCTCTTGAAGTAACTCTTCACTGGCTTACCCTCCTTATGCCGAATGTCATAGAGTTGGGCCACGTTGGCTACTGTTGTTCTTTGCCGATGAAGGAATTGATAAAATTCTGCTTTAGTTATGGCCAACTCTTGATAATCCCGGGTTTCAACTTGTTTTACTAACTCTTCGCATCAGAGGCGAGTGTGGTATTACAATTTCTGCATTTGACTGCCGAAATTAACTTTGTAACATCGTCTTGCATACATTGATGTTGTCCGTGGAGTTGCTTCGGCCATTGTACTTCTTCATATGAGGCATTTTGAAACCAGTGGGTAATTCTCTAGCATTTAGTTCTATGGAGAATGGGAAGTTCTCATCATCGTCATCTAGATCGCATGATTGTACCGACTTTTCATCCTCGAATTTCACATCCATAGCCCTATAGTCTTTCTTCATCTCTGGGCGAGCTTTGTTATGTTTGGCTACTCGGTGATTGGGGCAATGCCAAGGAGGATATGGTCCCAAGCCTATAAAATACACTGATGGAAAAGGCGGGCTTGTTTCATCGCAATGAGAGAAGCTTCTCCTATCGGTGCTCGTGCGAGGGCATCAAATTCTGATTCTAAAGGTTTTGCCCGTCTGTCATTGGCAGATCATCCTGAGATCGACAGTTTTCAAAAGAGCTGGACCTCGAAGGGTTTCACCAATCACAATCGCGCTAATTTCCTGGTTGGGCAGGCTAATTTTCCAATCCCTCGATCATGGCCCTCATTCGGGAGTTCACATCTTTCAAGTCAAGGATGTCTTGTTCAATCATTTGCCTATGTCGTTGTCTCCTCCTTTAGCGGAAAGGTCACATTTTAGAGATCAAGAATGATTTCATGTTCCTGATCCATATTGCAGGACTCAATTTTCTCCTGAGAGTTTTTTGTTGCCATGTTCTTCCGGTACAAAATACATTTTACCACAAGTTTGCTGGTCGTGTAATGTATTATCAATTTTCCACATATGGCGCTAATTTGTTGACTTCGAATTCTGCACTATCTACATGAACAGATTTCCAATCAATCCCTACCAACCTGTATATTACCTGTGTACTTGAACAATCGTTAGGCACCAAGATCCTCGGAGAAATAGGGACTGGCGACATTTGGTGTTCCGACGATCAAATCAACTGCCGGTATCAAATATTTGGGAAATATGAGTGTGAGAGAGACAATTAGACAGAAATTTGAACAAAGTTTAGGATAGAGAATAATGCACACCTTGGAATGAACAATGGTCTGGTATTTATAAAGGGCGAGTTCTAATTGATATAGGGAAGCAATCAATTAGATATCTGATGAGATTCTCTTTCTTTATGGGATAAGACATAATTGAATGTAAACGCAATCTCCTAAATTTCAGTCATAATCTACATTGATTTCTAATATTGCATTGCTAATTATTAGGAGATTGAGATGGAATTTTCTTGTAGGGGTCTGTCTTTCAATCAAATATGATCATTTCTTTAATTATCACTCCTCTGGTCCATAATACTGAATTTTCCAGAGGGATCTTGTTATGGTTCAGGTGACTAGCGAAGAACCAAGGATCGTCGGGAGATGCAAAAGCCTTTCTGGACCTCGTTTGGCCAGATGTTAGAATACGAGTGCCTTTTATCACAATCTGGAACTTTAACTACCATGCAAGATCAAAGTGAAGATCTCGGACCCCCTGACTAGACCACCTCGCTGATGTGGAATCCTCACCAAATTAGGATGGTAATAGTTATTTGATTATAATATAAATCTTTTGTATAATACATTTTGTTTGTGGTTTTATTTTTGAATTTTAGTTTAACAATTAGTTTCGTAAAATACTTGTAAATTTTGAACGCATACTACAATTATTAGGGGCTTAATTTATGAAGTTTGTCTCAAGCTCCGAAAATGACAGTACCGGCCCTAGGTCAAGTGTGTAGTGGCGCAGTTGGAGGTGGTGGTAGTGGGGTTTTGAATCGAGATATATTGAGGGAGGTGATGGAGAATGTAGGCTGGTGGAAGCCGTATATGATATTGAATGGAGTAGATAGAATGACGACGATGAAATGCACAAGAACAATAGTGAGAACGAGAGAAGCTATAGCTATCATTTTCAATATGTCCAAGGTTAGATTTGGAACAAAAGTATGTAACATGAAGAAATAGATGAGAAGAATGAAAGAGTGTTTTTAGTGTGCGAGTTTGCAAGTATGTTTTTGTGGGACTAGGCTTTTTATATAGGAAGGAACAGTCTTAAATCTAAACTATTAATATGTCGAGACACTACATTTCAAGTTTTGGAAGCATAATCAAGTACAATGGTTCAAATTAAAAGTTTTTGTGTTCCGACCCAATGCACTATTGATCGTTTTGACCAACTTGGACGAACAAATTTTTTTTTTCAATTAACATTATGGCCCCTGTGCATAGATTCTAGTAGTAATTGGCACACCTAGGCTAGCTTGCATGGCTGCATCTCTTTAGCATGACCTAAATTTTCTTTGTAAGCCCGTTCATAGAACGGTCCAACCTATTCTTATCTCTGTAGACTATGGATTGGGCCATATCAATTAAGACTATACTATATCTAATTTAACGCATTTTACATGTTCATTCCCCATAGTCACTTATTTCACTCAAAAACTTCACATATACAAAAAGTTATGATTTTTCAAAGTAGGGGTAAAAAGTTGAAATTTCAGAATATAAGACGAGGTAATTTCTATCTTAAAAATTTGAATGACAATTAAACCAACATCTTTTTTTCCATGTACATTACATGATAAAATACTGAAAAACTAACATCTAAAATATAATATTTACATCACGAGTGACTCGATCATCTCGATGTCAAAACTTAATTTAAATAAAGTAATTCCACTTCATGTTCGCTAGCCTGTGCCATCACGTCAACGCCAACCCCTTTCAATCTAAAAATTTGTTCATTTTGGGGTGAGTATTTCAGAAAAAACACTCAGTAGGACATTTACTAACACGCGGAAAAAATTATACGAAAACATAAATGCACATGCCATCATTTTAAACGTACATATGAACAACATAATTTGGTAACCGGCCATGAACAAAAATGTGATTTCCTTCAATCATTATCATGCATACGTGATTTTCTTCAATCACAATCATAAAGTTTCTTCATAAATAAATTTACATGGCATTTATTTCACATTATAATTTTTCCAAAATCATTTATAAATCAATGTTATTTCGCAGTAAATAAAACTAATTTGCAAATTTAGAAGTTTTGTTGAGTTGAATTGGCTGTCCCGTCCCTTGTATTAACTCTGCAGTTGCCTTGTTGATACCAAAATCCTTGTGTTGTAGTGTGGAGTATAAAATGACGGAGATTAAAGGCTGAAATTTGGTTAAGAAAGTGGTTGGAACTTCAAAGAAAATACAGCAATAGTTTCTCTATTGGGTCCGATTTTTGGAAGGGAAAGAAGGGATGTTCTTCCTTAAGTTGTATGCTAAAATTCTTTGCAAAGAAAAGTACACTACAAGGCTGAGTTCTTAGTAGGAAAAGATGAAGAAAAGATAAAGAAAAGTGGAACTTTTAGTTGGAGTTTGGGGTTGAAAATGATGAAGGAAGAAGGCAAAATTACTGGAACAAAGTTGGATGATAATTGCCTACTGCTGAAGGCTGAAATTTCTAGAGAAAAAAAGTAGAATGATGAAATGTTTTGGTGATTGAATTGAGGAGAGTTAAAGTGATGTAAGGGGCCGAAAATCTGGAGATTTTATGGGGTTGAATATCTATAATTTGGTGGCTGAACAATGAGGGAAATGAGGAACTAAATGGACGGTTTTATCAGTGATCATGGAGCAGTTTTGGGGGAGATCTTTAGTAGGGAAACTTGTCCCAATTTGGCTAAAATACAAGTGGGTTGAGTGGTGGATAAGTGGGAGGAAAATGGTTTGATTACTGGGGCTAAAAGGGCGTTTTTATGCTGAGTTTAGGGGTAGCAGTGTGGTGGTTTTTCCATTAATGGATGGGCTATTTGGTTTAACAAAAGAAATTGCAACAATGATGTTTATCATGGCTGAAGAAAGGTTAGAACCAGAGAGAACATGAGGGCTGAAAACGAACAGAACTTGGGCAGCTTCCATGTCTTGTTTTTGGACTAAAAATTAGGATTAGCTTGGTTCCAAATAAAAGTTGTTTCTCGGTTTCTATATCAAATATGTTGGCTGAAAGTTTAAAAAAAAAAAATATGACTCAATATTAGAACTTTTCGTTCTTAAAATTTTATCTGGTTCAGTCGTAAAATTGTATTCCATGACTAATTATTTAAAACGTACTAGGAAGTTCGTAACAATTCCGAAATTTGAAATTTTTTATTATTTTTTTTGTGAAATTTTAAACTCTAACAAAAAAAATTTCCGGTCGTTACAATTTCAATCTAACAATCTCTCTTCTAATTTTTTTTTAACGAGATAGCATTGTTCCAAAATGAGTAAAAGGCTTAAAGTTATATAATTCTTGACTATTTACACGCAAATTTAAAATCAGTTGTATATTAATTGTCTTATAATATAATCAATGAGAGGGAGAATGGAACATTGAATGTATATGATAATGTGATGCTATCATATTACTATTTTTACACAAAAATTATAGCACTTATCTATAGCATTATTCTTAATAATAACATATATAAAAGTGTAGAAATGGAAGAAATATTTTAGACGATAGTGCCTAGGGGCAGAGTTATATGGAGTCGAGTGCCGACGGCCGACTGTACTGAACTTTGGAGCAATAGAGAAGAAACGGAGGGAAGAAGAAAAAAATTTTGCAACATTTTCTTACTTTTCTGCGTGTAATTATATATATATATATATACATATAACTTCCTATATTGAAAATTTGAAGGTGAAAGAGAGAAAAGTGAGTATTTTAAATTCAAAATGTCACCTCTAGTCCCTGAACTTTAAGAAATTAAAAAATAAAATAATTGCATGACTAAATCCCAAGTAAAGATTTATTATTTCTCCTTAATATGACAATTGCATAATTTGGAGGATGGGGGTGGAAATTGAAGAATACAGAAATTATTTTTAGAGTTTTTGCTCTCGATTTTTTATATTTGTCATGGATTTGCCTCTATTTTAAAATTTCTCTTGCGCAAGTGGTAGAGGCAAATCAAGTGTATGGTTATGACTTCTATCTCTAACATGTTGAAGTTATGCCAACATTTCGTTTTTACACTTAAATCTCACCTGCACTAAATAAGAATTCTGGCTCTGCTCCTAATAGAGCCTTCACAATAATTTTATAATTCTTGAATCATCCTTAATAATATAAGTTTGCATATATTATTTTATAATTTAATGGTGATATATTTTATCAATATAATGAATCATCCACTTTCGCCGACATAATTTGGTATATGAAAAGCCTTGTAAATTCATCCACTAACATAAAAATCTTAACTAACTCATTTAGGACCGTTTAGTTTACTAATAAAACTATTTATCTAAATAAAATTATTTATCTAGATAAAACTATTTATTTGGATAAAAATTATGTGAAAAATAGTTAACCAGATAACATGTTTATCATTATCCTGTTTGGTTCAGTTAGGTATAAGAATGGAAAAAGTTAACTTTTTGTAAAAAAGACAATTCTGTTATGAAACTAGAAAAGTAGAGAGAAAAAAAGAAGAGAATAGAGAGAGCAAAACTCAAGTCTGTTAATTTACTATAACAATGACCCTTATTTATAGGATTCCAAAGGGAGTTACAACTTGATTAGAATACACTCTTCTGGAGTTTGTAGATAACCACATAGACATCTAAATACAACTAAATAGTCATTCATCATTATCTATAATTTTACATCACTCTCCCTTAAATGACTTATTACACAATAACTGGTTCGTTATTTGGCAAAAATCCAATGGGACAAAAATACAAATAAAAAGAAAAATTATCAAAAATTGGAGTACTCAAATACTGCCTCATTAAAACCTTGTCAAGAAAACCCAGTGGGACAAAACTTGAGCGAAGGAAAAAGAATACAGCTACTCCCCCTAATTTCAACCAATGGAAAAAAAATTGTATTGAGCTATCCATATCTTGTGCGTCAATGTCTTCAATGCCACCATCTTTTTAAAATTTGTATAAAACAATTCTGGTGAAATGTGCTCCATGTTATAACCTCCAACAATATCATCTTCATACACTATCTCTGGTTGACTGTAACCAGCATGATGGTCTGATGCTATTATATTAAAAATAGATCTTGTTGTTGTTCCTTTCAGGTGTCTCATATACAATTATAATACACGGGAATATAACCATAGGGTTATGATGAAAGTAAATATTTTGTAGGTTATAGGCATCCATAACTATAAGAATTATAACACTTCTAATTGGATATCATTTACATAAAGAATATGCCTCATTAAAATCTTACTAGGAAAAAACCCTGTGGGAAAAAATCATAGTAAAGGAAAAAGAGTACATAATTCTTTTAATACGCCATGCAATTGCCTCATTAAAAACATTGCCAGAAAAACCCAATGAGACAAAACCTCAGTCAAGGAAAAGAGTACAATGCGTATTTACTCCCCCTTATTATAATATTAGTTCAGATCTATACTTTGATCGATTGAGTTCTCGAAAAGTTGAACTATATATATGCTTCAGGCATATTAAATCCTCTAGGGATTTATATACATTGTTTTAGTAGTCATGCAAGATGAGTTGATTATAATAATATTCATTATATGCATATATGTCATGCATTGACAGACTAACAAGATATCAACTTATGATTGCTTTACGTAAGTTTTTGCGAAATTCATAATGTTAAAAGTCGTGCATTACATGTTACGACTTCATTTTCCATTTCCTTTTCGCAAAAATATACACCTTTAAGTGTTCCGACTATAGGTCCATAAACTTCAAGTTTCTCTAGTAAGTTCAATTTATTTGGATTGCATCCTTTTATTTGATCAATTTATTCTTTGACAGATTTCTTTCAATGTCCTTGCTACCTTTTATAATATGAAGCGCTTCATTATGTACAACAATGTTGTCAATAACATTTATTTTTTTGAATCCATTTCTTTCTCATAACGACATAACTTAACGAGATCTTTTCGTTTTATTATTTCAGCTAGCTGAACCTCTTCTGGAGTTTTATAATTAGTTATGTCTATATACACTCCAAGAGTATACACCTCCTCAATAGGACCATATTTATAATTGACTCCATTTTTTATTTGAGAATTTTTTGGAATCAAATGTCACCACGCTTCAGGCGTGTCATTAATTTACCTGATATAATGTTAATGGATTGTCCTTCAAGGACGCTAATATAAATTGGACCATTTAGAGCTGGTATATGAGATTTGATTTAATCTCTTTTGTCAGTAAATGCATCTGTCAATTGTATAACTTACAAATGAGTTATTTGTCGAACTTCTGGTTCATATTGTCTTGTGCAAGGATCTAGAAAATATAATATACTGCATTTTCATGTATTCTTTCCAGCTACTTAATTTATCTCCTCTAATGTTGAGAAAACTGTCATATTAAAATGACATTCAAAAAACAGTATTATAAAATATCACCCGTTAGGAGTTAAAATATTTTATAATATTCCATACGAAACATGTATTCTCAACATTTTTCAAAGCCTATCTCAGTGCACTATGGTGGACCGATTATACATATATTGCACTATAAAAAATTCATCAGATGGATAATATTAGGCTCTGATCATAAGCCAACTATAGCGGGGGTAACTTTGATGTTGGCATGATGCGTATAAGTGTTTCTGCATATAAAATAGCATTCCCTGGACAAAAATGAGAAGCGCTTTGTTCTCAATAGTAATGGTTTAGAATTTAATTGGAGGCGTTGAAAAATAATATTGCTAAACCATTTAACATCATCTCAACTAACATTTATTAAAAGTTTGAGATTTAGACTCACTAGCATTGACAAGACACACCATCGTCTTGGTTGTATAATCTGAAAATTATGCTCACAATTTAAAATTTGAGCAAATAATCTCGCAAACTTCAAGTTACAAATAATAACACCATACAATCATCTAATAAATGTATCTATCAGATACAAATAATATATAGATGGTTAACATGGAGGGTGATGGGGCCCCATAAATCACTTTAAATAATTTTCAGAAATGTAGAAACAGTCCCGATTTTACCAAGTGAAGGTCTACTAGTTTATATACAATGAGAACAAGCATTACGTGAGAATTCATTATAAGATTTTCAATATATATTCTCATTAATAATTCACATCATATTGATCCGGGATAGTCTAACCGGTAATGCCAATCAATAAATTTTTAGGACAATGAACTTCTGGTTCAACATAGTACTTGTTTAATTGTACCAATATTTGTGTAGTACAAATTAAAAGAAATGAATAACATACTATTTGTTTCATCATTCTTGTCTTTTTTCTTCAAGGATGCATGTACAATATGTACGTGACTATTGTCGTCATATGAGTAACTACACAATGAACAAGAAAATATAATTAATTTTCTATTTAGACATTGTATAATTATATAATTCACACTAATCAATGTCAACATAACATGATTTATATGTTTTCCTTCAGGAATAAGCATTAGTTGATTAATTACTCATTTATATCACAATTTAATTATGTGATATGATATTCTTCGAGATATGTGCTTCTTCTAGAGCACAATAAAATATTATTTCGACTATTGCTCAATATTCTTCTGAAATATAAAAATTATAACGTCATAAAAATTAATATTCTTCTGGAATATTTAAATTGTAATGTTATGCTCTTCCGGAGCAGCTAATATTTTGTCAAAATATTATAACGTTGTGCTTGTTCAGGAGCTACAACGAATAATTATTCTGAAGTAAATATTTGCTCTTCAAGAGTAATATTATAATATTATATCTTATAAAATTAGACTCTTCGGGAGCAATTAAAATTCTACTAAAATATTAGTGTTATATTAATCTTTGCTTATTCTGAAGTAACAACAAAATATTCTTCTAGAATATTTATACGTTAGGTTGTGACATATGACAAAGTCATATGTTCTGTCAAAATATTAATGTTGTATTTTTTCAGGAACAACAACATATTATTATGAATATATGTTCTTCAGGAACAATAGTATGAAATATATCAATTTAAGATTTATACAAAAATATCGAAAAAAAATTATTCAATTTAAAGACAAAGAATAATCATAACAATAATAAATTAATGTAATTACGATATTATTAGATTTATTCACAATTATCAATATATAGATAAAAACAAAATAACTATCAATATGTAGACATGAATTAATATATAAAAATGTAACTCCTCGTATTCAAGATCAGAAGTAAAAATTAGCAAAAAGTCAAATGCATTTAGCTACCTCGATAATAATACGTGCGGATAGTAAAAAGTGGAGATAAGTGATAAGTTTATGTGCGCTTGTTATACAAATCATAATTTTAAAGAAATTATAAAATATTATCTAATGTTGACTTTTAATGCAAACAATAAATGACTAACCAATACCAACCTTTTAATTATAATGGGACATAGAATTGCTTACCAACAACAGAATCTGAAATTGGGCACTATTAAATCGGTTGTTCGGATGGAGCTTTGAAATTGGGTTAAATGATTACAAATACTCAATAATTGTCTTGGCCGAATGTTTTGCTCTTCTCTCAATTGGTTAGAGTGCCGTGCTGATAACATGTAATGAAAATAGAAAAGTACAGAGAAAAAGAGAAAAGAATAGAGAGAGCAAAACTCAAGTCTGTTAATTTACTATAACAATGACCATTATTTATAGGGTTCCAAATGGAGTTACAATTTGATTAAAATACACTCTTCTGGAGTTTGTAGATGATTACATAGATATCTAGATACAACTAAATAGTCATTCATCATTATCTATAATTTTACAACAAATTCTACCATTATTCTTAATTAATCGAAAAAAAGTCATAAAAAATCTAAAAGAGAAAAAAAAAAAGTGGAACGACAAAGGGAGGTGGTAGCGGTAGGCAGTGGCGGTGGGCAGTATAGATTATCTGAGGATATATATGTCCAAAAATAAATTTGTTTTATATTATAAAAGATACGTTCGTCTTTTTAAAAAAATTAAGTGAATCCGTATCCGGATAAAAAAAAATTCCTCATATTTCCAAATATAAAACTTCTCCTCATTTTTGGCTTAAATTTATCCAGATAAAAATTTATCCGCACATGAATTCTATCCAAACATGATAAGATAAATTTTATCATTTATATTTAACCATTGACCATATATCAAATAGGACTTAAAAGATAAAAATTTTCATTAACTCACCCAGCCAAAGATAACGACATTATATACATAACAACAACAACAAGGAAAAATTGCAATTTCGTCCATAACTTTTTTAATCTGTTACTAATGTATCCCCAATTTTTATACCATCAAACATTCTCAACCTTTAACTTAATTGCAAATCACGTGGACAAATAATGACGGATTGTCCTCCTCTATAAATAAAAATAAAATAAAATAAAGCTAAAAACAACAAAAAAAAATACGAAAAAATTGTAAAAAATGTCTCATAACTTCTCAAAAAGTACAAAGTATCTTCTTCCTGACATGCCCTACCCTTACAACCAAAAAGATGGGATAATAAAGAAGAACACGATTTCAACATTCATATTTTCAAAATTTTAAAAACACGCATTGAGAAAAATAAATATTTTCATAAGAATCTTTCAAGAAATTATCCTGAACAGCAAGCTTTCTGAAAGCTTTCTTGACCTCATATTCAGAAACATTATAACGAATCTTAAGAGTCTTTCATGGATCACTTGTAACAAAAGATGAATAAACACATGAAACCCTAAACATTTCACCAATGTGAGTTGAGTTTGGAGATTTCGTCCTACAATCAATAAAATAAATGAAAACTCAATAAATATCGACTCTAAAACACTTAGAACTATACAAGAACTCTTCATTAAGGTGTAAATATAAATGTACAAATTAAACGTATCAAACTCCCAAACTTGAACTTTTGATAGTCCCGAGCAAAAACAAGACGAAACAAAGACTTAAATACATACAAACAAAAAATTGTGCTCTCCGTTAGACTTCTTACCACTTTCGTCTATAGTCAAGATCTAAGCATTTGATTGAAGAAAAATGTCTAAATATTGCTACATAAAAGATTTTAACACTTATTCAATGCTCGACTTGTGTGTGTGTATTGCTATTTCCAATCATTATTTTAACCCGGATAAAATTTTGCAAACAAATGGATTCTTAAGTCTTTTCAATCCCAACTCCAATGGTCATTTTTTCCTTTCTCCTCTCACGAATTTCACACCATATTCAAGTATCTATCACTTCTCCCCAAGGATTTGCAACCAAGGTTCAACTTACATTTTAATCTCCATTCTCAAGCTGGAAGGATCTAACCATTTAAGGTGAAGTTTAGATAAATAATGATCCTCCTCTATGTCAAATGTTCTAGTCTTCAGGTCATCACGAAGCAAGTCAAACTAATTAGGCATCGAAATCTCCTTTTGAGTCCAAGACTTAGCCAGGCAATTGTAGTACTTACTAAGGCAATCCTCTTCTCAGATAGATCATTTAATATATATTGTTGACAAATATGATCAGATTACTTAAGGTTAGCTTTCACATATCAATATGGGAAACTATTTCTTACTTGACGTGCCTTTACTAGTGCAGTATCTTTCATTGAGATCAGAAGTTGAGATTAGAATTCTAGCGAAAAGTGAATGCCTAGCTTCAACCTGTCAACTTGAACCACTTATAAAATTTCTCAATCAAGGCCGAATCATCACTTCTCTAAACTATCACCGTTAGTAGCCCAATCTCCCTCAAACTTATTCTCAAATGGTTGTTAAGTGTATTTTTTAATAGGAACTTGATAATTAAAATCATTACCTAAAGTCTTTAACCTAAGCTTCCATTTCCATCACAAAACATGTACCCAAGCTCAAACAACAACAAGAATAGGTATGTGTTCATAATAGCCTTATGTCTTACACAAATAAGAATTTTAGCAAAATTAAGCATGTTATTGCAATCATCAATCATTTTTCAACAATTAAAATTAGAAAAAAACATAAATTATCATAAGTTAGCATGTTATCCAACTATATTACACAAAGAAAAGTTTTTTAACTTTGTTTTTCAAATTTTTTGATTTTTTTAGATTTTGACATTACGGACTCCGGATAAACAGAAAAAACAAAAACAAAAAAAAAAAGTAAGAAAAAGTTGACTCTGCCCCCAAACTTAAGTCTACATGTCCTATGTAAGGATAAAGACAAATTAAGAAAGTAAATAAAAGGGGTCACGATACTCTCCCAAACTTGTAGTGAATCCTTGAAGTGAGTTTGACAAAGCTACATTCTCTAGTTGCTCATGCATCTCTCTTTGAGGTTTTTGTGCATTGTTCATCTAGACCTATAACAAAGCAAAAGTAAACGCCTTTAGTCATAATCACGAGTTAAACGTGGCAAAGGACAACACACAGGTTGCACAAACACTGTAAACAAGCACTTAGATGTTGCACAAACATCCTCAAATTTCTTGATCACCTATTACATCATTAAAGCACACATGCAAGCACAATGGTGGAAAGGTAATGTAAATAAATCAGAACTATATGTGCGTTGAACTCACATCAAGTGGTTGTCATACACAATTCGATGTTACATGTATAATATACTTCATTTCAATGACACTGGGTGAGCTAAAACATTATGCCATCCATTTAGACTATGCTTAAGTCTACAAGATGTGTACTTAGTTTGGAAAATTTGGTCTTGGCATTTTATCGAACATGTAGTGTGTACCTTTGAAAGCTAGTGCAAATGTGTAGGTTGAAGGCACACCCATGACTCAAATTAAAAACTACACAACACCACAACATTACTCCTCAAACTCATCAACAATCAATGCCATACTCATCAAAATATCAAAATCAAGAAAAATCTCAAATTCAAGTACCTAGAACCTTAAATAGTTGAAGCAAAATTAGCTTGAGTTTGTGAAGATGTTTACTTGATGATGATGCACAAATGTGGAGTGAATTCGTACAAATTAGTGGTGAAAGTTATATGGGATTTGTTGAAAAATTACCTTAGTGTGTTGGTTGTGTGCGAGTTACGAGGTAAATCATGCAAATGAGTGAGAATTACCTATGGCCTTATACGTTCAAATTGAATGCACATTTTCAATTAAGTACACCAGGAAACTAAAGTGCAAGCTTTCTTTCCACCCAATTCCGTCATGCATCTAATCAACTCCGATTGATACCAAACTTTAGCACATGACTCTATGAATGTTAACCTACACGATGCTTGAATGTTTTCACGTAATCATATGATGACATCCTAGACTCTAACATGCTCAAAGTGCACTCTAAAAGCAAAAATTTACCTAAATTTACCAACTATAAAGCAATAAGAAAAAGGTTAAGAAAATTGGGTTGCCTCTCAATAAGCATTTGTTTAAAGTTATTAGCTCAACGTTGTTACAAAATCATTCATGTAAACTCGAATCGGACATTGAAAGCCTTCCATTGCAACAATTTCTGACTTTGCAAGATTTTTTCTCCACCTTCTAAACTTTTGATTGCCATTTTTCATCAAAATCTACTCCACCAAAACTTCTTAACTCTTCTTTTCACCTTCAATCTTTAGTTCCGGTTTATATGTTTTATCACCACTTATTTTCACCATTTCATCGATCCTATGTCAATCTTCAAGATTAGAAGGTTGCTTGAGTTAAGTGAACACATTGAACTTGGTTTGTTCATCCTGAACCTTCAAGATTAGCTCACCTTTCTCCATATCGATTAGGCTTGATTTATTACTAGGAATGGTCGGTCCAAAATCACTGACATATCCCAATCTTCCTCAATATCCAAGATGATAAAATCCACGGTGAATATAAATTTTCCTATTTTGATGAGCACATCCTCAACTATACTTCGAGGATGCTTGATCTATCTGTCAACTAACGTAGTTTCTTTGACCTCCTCCAAACCAAATTTTATATAAATTGAAAGGGGTATCATATTAATACATGCACCTAAATCACATAATGTATTAAAATTTAAATTGCTGCTCATGGTGCAAGAAATTTTGAAACTCCATGGATATTTTAACTTCAGAAGCCATTTATTCAACAATAGAGCACTGCACTCCACGGCTAAAGTCATTATCCCAAACTCTTCAAGTTTTCTCTACTTCGATAACATCTCCTTCTTGAATTTTAATTGTCATCTGAGCTAATGCGTGCAACTTCTTGAAGACTTCAAGGAATTTCACGATCTACTTATCAAGCTTGTACTTTTGCAACATTTAAGGAAACGGTATAGGAGGCATTGTTGTCGATTTTAATCCCGCAAGTGGATGGATCGTTAACAAGTAATATAATGATAAGTAGAGTATCGAACCCACGAAGATAAAATTTCCTACGTATTATACTTTAATTACTATTAACTCTAATTCAGGAAAAACACAATCAGTTATTTAAATTTTCTTTTAACTAGATCTAATTATCCACTATAGTATGTAATTATACAAATCCTGGAATTAATCAAATCATAAAAGGAACTAGAAACTATAATCCACCATTGTTGACCCACTTTAATCCTCAATTACTTGTTTACAGTCAATTCCCATTTTATGTTGACAATTGGTGTTCTTTATATATTAATTTTCTCTCTCGACATAAATTATGTAACGTCCCGGATTTTCTCAACTCGGAGGGTAACTAAAATAATCTCTAAAATATATTTGACGACTCCAAATAATATTTCTCGTACCCTTGAAGGGTTTTAAAAATATAACTTTTGCGGAAAATAACAAGCACGCAAAAGAAAAATGATTTTATTTCAAATTTTCATGGTTGTCTATACCGTGATAAGTGTTGCCACAATTTATTTGACCATTCAAACAAACTCTAAAAATTTCAAAATTTGTATTGTAGATACTTGGGACTATAGACTACAACATGTTCAAATTTCAAACCTTAGCTATGTCGTTTGGTAGGTAAAAATGTTATCTGAAGTTACTTGAAAAACTATCCAGGGTGCCTTAAGACATCCTGCTAAAACGTTCATAAAAATTTCATACGATGAAATCTTTGAGTGATTCCAATTGCTATTATTAAACCACATTAGGGATTTCCATAGCCAATAATCTCACTCAAAAACTCCAAACGCACAAATATTTATGATTTTTTGAAGTAGGGGCAGTAAGTTGACAAATTCAGAAAAATGGAACTAGGCCTTTCTAACTTGAAACTTTTAACGGCAAAGGAACCAACATCTTGTTTTTCATAAATATTACATAATTAAATACTTAAAATATTGTATTTACATCATAATTGACTCGATTATCTCGATGTCAAAACTTAAATTAAATAAAAAAAAAAAATTCACGTCATGCTCGCTAGCCTACGCCATCGCATCAACACCAACCAATTCAATTTGAAAATCTGTTCAATTTGGGATGAGTATTTCATAAGAAACACTCAATAGCAATACATACTAACATGTGGAAAAATCATACAAAAATATAAATGCGACATGCCATCATTTTTAAACATACATAGGAACACATAAATTAGTAGTCAGCATCACATAAAATCATAAGTGATTACGTTTAATCGCTAACCTATTAAAGTGATTATCTTCAATCACTATCATAACGTTCCTTCATAATTAATTTTCATGGAATTTATATCACATAATAATATCTCAAACATCATTTAAAAATAATAGTAAAAGTAATAAGTAAAACTACCCCAAAATAGAATTTTTGGTTGAAATCATGATAGAGGATGAATTGTTACCGCACTTTTTCTAAAACCAAAACCCGCACACTTTAAAGCAAGATTAAAACGTTTTACTGCTGGCTAAAAATCTGGACTGAAAAGAGAGGAAAATTCTAGAATTTTGGTGACTGAAATTGTAGAAAAATAGAGAGTGTAGGTTGGCCAAAAATCTGGACTGAAAGGTAGAAAAAATGTGAGACTTCTTACTGGTGGTCGAAATTTGAAGAAAGGGAATGGGAGTTCTGCTCAAATTTGGCTAATCCTTGAAAATGAAAGAATGGGAAAATGTTGAAAATGGGGAGAACAAAAAAAATGAGATTTCAAGGCTTCTTGTTGGAGCCGAAAACCGGCAGAAATAAAGGGATTTTTGCTGGAGTTTTAAAGCTTCTTTTTTGTGGAATAAATGGATAAATGTTGCTGGGATTGGAGAGAAGAAAACAACAATGTTTCTGGGAAAAATTGATGGCCGAAAATGTGGAGTGACAAAATGGGAGAAATGCTTAAGTTAATGGCTGAATTTTGAGGGGTGAAACTTATGTTGTAGGGGCGATTTTCAGAGGAAAGAAGAGTGAGGAATAATTTGCAATCTGGGGCTGAAATTAAGAGGGAAAATGGGAAATAAAAGGATGTTTATTGCTGGGAAAGGAGACAGAATAAAGGGCAGCTTGATGAGGAAACTTAAGGTCCTAAACCATAGAAGAAGTAACTGAAAAGGAGCAGTTTTAGGCAATGGTTTGGACTGGTTTTCTGGGCTATTTGGTTGGATATTTGGACAGCCATATAGGTCATGTTTTTGGACCGAAAACATGTTAGTTTTTTGGGTAAACGAAATGAAAAAAAAATCAACCTAAAGATGGACTTTTGGGCCAGTTTTTATTGGGTTTTAAAGGATCGGTTTTTGGACTAAAAATTAGGGTTAGTTTGGGCCAAAATAAAGGTGGTAAAATTTCTCGGTTTTTAGATTAAATACGTTGGTCGAAAGTTGACCAAAAATTAACTCAATATAAGAACTTTTCGATCTAAAAGTTTTTAACGGGGATCGGTGATAAAATAATAATCTGTAATCGTCAAATCAAATATAAGGCAAGCACGTCCAAAAATTAGCGCAACAAAAATATTTTAAAACATACTAGGAGATTTTTATCGACGCCAAAAGTAAAAAATTTATTTATTAGCCGAAAATTTTTCGATCGTTACAACTCTTCTCACTTAAAATAATTTCGTCCTCGAAATTTAACTTCATTGGTTTACAAGGTCCAGGTACTTGGGTAAAACATCTTCTTCTCTTTCCAAAGTGACTCCATCTTCCTCGTGTCTACCCTACTGAACTTTAACTAAATGGATCTCCCGGTTTCACAGAACATGAACTTTTCTTTCTAGGATGACATAGGCGCTTCCTCGAAAGTCATATCAATCCTTAAATCCAACAACTCATATTTTTTTACCACATGCGCAGGATCATGTATGTACTTTCTTAACATCGAAACGTGTAATACATTGTGCTGTCGAGAGTTCGGGTGGCAATGCCAAACGACACGCCAACATTTCCAATTTTCTCAAGAATCTCAAATGGGACGAAGTTGGTCTTAACTTTCTTTTCTTTCCAAAACGTAAAATTCCTTTCACGATGCCACTATAAGAAATACTTTCACACCGACTTCAAACTCTAACTCGTTCCTCTTTTGGTAGGAATAACTTTTCTAACGATCTTGCGCTATTTTAATTCTAGATCTGATCTTGTCTATAGCTTCTACCATTTTCTCAAGTAATTCTGGATCCAAAATTCTTCTTTCACCAACCTCATTCCAACAAATTAGCAAACGACATCAATGACCATAGAGTGCCTCATATGTTGCCACATCAATAATAGCTTGGGAACTATTATTATATGCAAACTCTACCAACAGTAAGTGACTTTCCCATTTACCACCTAGATTCTAAATACATGCCCTCAACATATCTTCCAGAATTTGAATGGTTTATTTTGATTGCTCGTCAGTTTGAGCATGATACGATGTACTAAAATCCAACCAAGTTCTCATAGCTCCCTGAAGGCTTTTCTAGAAAATTGGAGATAAACCTCGAGTCTTGGTCCGATACAATAAGTACTAGCACTCTAAGAATTTGGACAACTTCTTTGACATACAACTGTTCTAGCTTATCCAAACTAAAATTCATCTGAATTGGCAGAAAATTGAGCAAATTTCGTTAAATAGTGTACTACAACCCTGATGGCATCATGTCCTCTTGTCGATCAAAGAAAACCCATAACGAAATCATTACGATTTTCTTCCATTTTCACTGTGGTATATCCATTGGATTTAATGGCCCTGGTGGCCTCTGATGTTCTGCCTTTACTTGTTGACACACCAAACACATAGACACAAAACGAGCTATAATCCCTTTCATGTTTCTCCACTAAAATGTGTTACGTAAATCTTTATACATTTTGGTTAATCCTTCTGGATGTGCGACGTAAAGAGCGGAATGAGCTTCAGATAAAATCTCATTCCTCAACCTCTCATCCTTAGGCACGCACAACCAATCTTTAAACATCTAATTTTTGTCCTCGACTATTTCAAAACCTTTCTCCTTTTTTAGTTCTCACATCAGCCCTAATTTTTTCCCAAGAGTGATAATCTTTCTTAACTGTCAAAACTCTATCTTTGAGTGTTGGTTTTAATGTCAGACTTGTAATCATTGTTGATGCCCCCACTAGTAGTGCAAACACTTCAATTCTTAAATTCTCAAAATCCTTGATCAATTTCTCTTGCTTTGTTTACAACGCTAAAAATTTACTCATGTTCTTTATGCTTAGAGCACCCGCGACTACATTAGCCTTACTGAAATGGTATGGGATAATATAGGCATAGTCCTTCACCAACTCTAATCACCATCGTTATCTTATTTTTAACTTTTTCTGAGTGAAGAAGTAGTTGAGACTTTTGTGGTTGATATAAATCTCACACTTGCTTCTACTGGCACATTATCTAGTATCGTCTCTTCCGATGAGGTGCCAGTGAGACAGACAAGATATCTTTAATAGGATGTCTTAACTCTCGACTGTAATACCTAAACTCTTCATCTCTTAGTTGTCAAAACACAACTTCTTTCTCCAAAACACACAATTGCGGCAAGATTATTTCTTAGCCAAACTATACCAAAAATTATATCAAAATATTTCATTCTACCACAATCATGTCTGCTTCTAAGATCAAAGCATAAATAATTTTCTGTATTGCCTTTGATATTTTATATATGTCTATAGGTCCTACTAATGACATACTAACCTCAAGTACACTATTATAATCTGTCAAATACACAACAATCATACTTGGCAAAAATAATAATGAAGGAGAGAACTCACAAAGACGAAAAAAAATAATATATTTTATCATTCACTTGATCCTTCAAGAGAAGTACAAATAAAGTAGGGCAAAGAATTGATTTTAGAAGATTCATTTTCGGAAGAAAGCATCAAATACGAAGAAGTACGAAAGTAGCAAATCGTTCTCACTTGAGAGATGGAAAGGCTTAATTTTAAGAGTGTAGCCCAGCCAAGAACGCACCCGTAGACCTTCTTCTCCTAATTACAAGAAAGACATGCATATAAATAGCATTTGGTACTCGAAAAACTGGAAAGGAATATCCTACTCACAACTACTACTATCTAAAATTCATCTGAAATAGAAATCTTACTATAGTTATCCTATTTATACTCCTCAATATCTTAGATAGGCGACAGTACATCTTCGCTGATTTTCATCTCTGATGGCACTCTTTCGACCTCGAAAAACTCAAGTGCGTCATCACGAGCCTCTTTCCACAATGCTGTCAACTCTATATAGAAGTCCTCATGGTCAATCTCTCATGGTAGGACGGGTACAGCTGACGTCCATAATAGATCATAAACCATCTCAGTCATGCCTTGCCACTCGTCTGGTAATGTGCTGATAGGGTGGCGCGTAGCCCAGCGATCAGAGACAACGAAGCCCATGTTGTGTCTCGGGTTCTATTGGTATTCTTCATATCATCTAAGAATTTCATCGTTGTCTATTGGCCTAAACGTGTACGTCTTTCTACAGGTTCTCTTAGTCTGTACCATGTCTGGAATACCAATTATGAAAAATCCGATTAAGTGGGTATCTAACATCTTTTAATTAAATTATGACGGCTAAAAAATAATTTTTTGTAAAATTTGGTCACATTCTCAAAATACTTAGTGCACAAGAATAAATATCCACATCTCATTTTCAATTTCATCTATTCTAAACATAACATTTCATCATAATTGAAGCGGATATAAAAATGTGTATGTAAGAACTCTTCAAACTTTTCTTTACGTCAAAGTTGGCATAGCGCGATGATGGCGAGTAGCAACACTGAATCCTTAAGATCCAAATCATTTAAATTTATAATTGACAAAATAAAATAAAGACAATATAAAATAAAATATAATTTTAAAATTTACGCGAGTGTACAGAAAAGTAAAACCGCGCTCTCATATCAAGTTGTAACTCCCCGAATTTTCTCAACCCGGAGGGTCACTAAAATAATCTCTAATATATATTTGATGACTCTAAATAATATTTTTTGTGCCTTTGAAGGGTCTTAAAAATATAACGTTTGTGGAAAATAACAAGCGTGCAAGGGAAAATGATTTTATTTCAATTTTTAATTGTTTTGCCTATATCCTGATAGGTGTCGCCACAATTTATTTGATCATACAAACAAACTCCAAAATTTTCAAAATTTGAACTGTAGATACTTGGGATTACAGAATACAACATGTTAAAATTTCAAACCTTAGCTACATTGTTTGTTAGGTGAAAATATTAGCCGAAATTTCTTGAAAAACTGTCGAGGGTGCCTTAAGGCAGCTTGCTAAAACGTTCATAAAAGTTTCATACAATAAAATTTTTGAGATTCTAATTGATATTATTAGACCACATATAGGGCTTTCCATAGACACTGATTTCACTTAAAAAATCCAAACTTATAGAGTTATGATTTTTCGAAGTAGGGACAGTAAGCTAAAAAATTCAGAAAAATAGAACTAGGCATTTCTACTTTTAATGGTAAAGGAACCAACATCTCGTTTTTCATAAATATTACATAATTAAATGTTGAAATAAAATACTTAAAATATCTTATTTATATCATAATTGACTCGATCATCTTGAAGTCAAAACTTAAATTAAATAAAGAAATTCTACATCATGCTAGCTAGCCTACGCCATGGCATCAACGCCAACCAATTCAATATGAAATTTGTTCATTTTGGAGTGAGTATTTCATAAGAAACACTCGGTAGCAATACATACTAACATGTGAAAAAATCATATGGAAACATAAATGCGACATGCCATTATTTTTAAACGTACATAGGAACACATAAATTGGCAGTCGGCACCACATAAAATCATAAGTGATTACCTTCAATCACTAACATATTAAAGTGATGACCTTCAATCACTATCATATTATTTCTTCATAATTAAATTTGCATGGCTTTTATATCACATAATAATTTTCTAAACATCATTTAAAAATCATAATAAAAGTAGTAAGTAAAACTACCCCGAAATAGAATTTTCGGTTGAAGCCATGATAGAGGATGAATATATTACTGCTGGCTGAAAATCTGGATTGAAAAGTGAGGAAAAGTGCTAGAATTTTGGTGACTGAAATTGCAGAAAAATAAAGAGTATAGGTTGGTCTGGACTAAAAGGTGGAAAAATGTGGGACTTCTTACTGACTTCTGGTGGTCCAAATTTGAAGAAAGGGAATAGGAGTTCTGCTCAAATTTATTTAGGCTTCAATTTCTTCTCTTTTACTTGCCGATTTCACTAATGTGACTCGAGTTGGGAGATTTCTTCCTACAATCACAAAAATGAACGAAAACTCAATAAAATATTGACTCTAAAACACTTAGAACTATACGGAAACACTTCACTAAGGAGCCAATATAAGTGTTCAAATTACACTTATCAAATTCCAAAATTGAACTTTTACTAGTCCCGAGCAAAAACAAGACAAAACAAATACTCAAATACATACAAACAAAAGATTGTGCACACCGTTGGACTTCTTACTACTTTCGTCTCCAGTCAAGATCTAAACATTTAATTCAAGAAAAATGTCTAAATATTAATACATAAAAGATTTTAACACTTATTCAATGCTCGACTTGTGTGTATGTGTGTGTGAATAGCATTTTTTTAATTATTACTTCAACCCGGATAAAGTTTTGCATACAAAGGGATTCTAAAGTCTTTTCAATCCAGACCCTCAATGGTCATATTTTTCTTTATCCTCTTGTGAATTTCACACCCTATTCAAGTATATCACTTCTCCCTAAGGATTTTCAACTGAGGTCAAACTCACATTTTAATCTTCATTCTCAAGTTGGAAGTATCTAACTGATTAAGGCAAAGTTTAGATAGGCAATCATCCTCATCGATGTCAAGTGTTCTAGTCTCTAGGTCTTCACTAAGCAAGTTAAACTAACTATGCATCTAAATCTTATTTTGTGTTAACTAGACAATTGCAGTACATTATTTTGTTTCTCGCTAGTGCTAGTTTTCGCTCTAATACTGAGGCAGTCATCTTCTCAGATAGATCTTCTCCTATATATTGTTGATACATGTGGCCAGATTACTCAAGGTTAGCTTTCACATGTCAGTATATGTAATTCTTTCCTACTTGATATGCCTTTACTAGTGCTGTGTCTTTCATTGAGACCAGAAGTTGGGATTAGAATTCTATCGAACAATCAATTCCTAGCTTCAACTCGTCAAATTGAACTAGTTATAAAATTTCTCAATAAAGTCCGAATCATCACTTCTCTAAGCTATCACCGCTACCTACCCAATCTCCCCCAAACTTATTCTCAAATGTTGGTTAAGTATATTTTTTAATGGGTTTTTGAAAATTAAAATCACTACCTAAAGTCTTTAACCCAAGCTTCCTTTTCCATCACAAAACATGTATCCAAGCTCAAGCAACAACGAGAATAGGCATTTGCTCATAACAGTATTAAGTCTCACACGAATAAGAAATTTAGAAAAACTAAGCATAATACAACAATACTCAATTATATTTAAACAATTGACGTTAGACCAAAACAAAAGTCATCATAAGCTAGCAAGTAATCCAATTACGTTCCACAGAAAATCCATTAATAAAAGGATTTTTTGCCTAAGACATTTAATGAGCATGTCGAAAAAATGTACATTATTATAAATGATTATGTTATTACTCTTATGATGTTATGTATTTGATACTTCACGTCTTATTGATTAGTATATAAATAAATGGATTGTATGAATGGTGACATGAATGGTCCTAACGAAAACATTATTGTTGGACCATTAATAAACTTCTCGTTTATAGGTCATGTTAAGTGAAAGGCTAATCATGGAAGAGACTACATCGAAATAATGATGTACGACCAACATGACTCTTATTAGTTTGTGTGCTTGGTGATGATATAGTAAATGACCAATATATGACGAATTTTAACTTATGATTTGTGCATTATGGATTATTTATTAAGCCACGTGATGAGATAATATCACATGGGCCAAGTGGGAGAATGTAAGACAAATATGCAATTGCCCATAATATTATTTAATGGATTAAGTTCATTAAGTGGTTTAATAAAAGTTAAGAAGTAGAATCCTATCGGAGAAGTGAGTAGTTTTATGTAATTCTACTTTGATGGAAAGTGGAAGTCTAAATATCATATAAAACGACATCTCGCTATCTATAAATAGGTTTGGGCGTCAGGTGGGTCGGTCCGAGTATTTCAATACCCGGAACCACCTGTCACACTTCAGTTATTTCGTAAATGAAATCATTCGGTTCCATAAAATTATTATAACCAAACTCGAATCGGTACCATTGGTTCCTGTTTGGATTCGATTATACCCATAACATTTTCTTTTGAAATCATGAGTTGACAACATATTTTGAAAAAAAAAATTAAAAGTTGTTAACCCGTTAACATTAAAATACGTTAGATATCAAAATTTCTGAAACATACAAACATTAACTAGAAAAATAGACACCAAAATTGTAAACCCATAAATTAGGATTAGAAAAAATGAAATTACCTCTCAAAATTGAGTATTTGTTTTCATTACAGAAGAGCTTTGCGTTCACTGTCTCATTGTATATTGAGCGAGAGATAGAGATGAGGGACAGTGCGAGACAATCGATGGTGTTTGTATTATGTAACTATGCAAATAGCGATTGAAAATTTAGAATTTAAGTATTTGAAAATGGGTCAATTGAGTTTGGATTTAGGGTTTGTGGGTTGTTGGTTTTGGGCTTTTAGTTTGGTCATGGACAATTGAACTCTTGTCTTTGGTACCATGGTGTAGGGTTAGGTCATTGGGTCAGAGTGAATAAATTATAAAAAGTAAAAAATTTATTAAAAAAATGATAAATTCGGTTCCAAAATAGAGTACCCACAGTTCTAGTTCAAGAACCAACCGACCAAGATCCAGTAGTTCTCAGTTCTGGTTCATAATTTTATTTTTTTAGAATTGGACCAGGACCTCTGGTTCCAATACGAGAGGTTTGGTTCTGGTTAAAATCTCCACCCATACTTATAGATGTGGATGTACCCCATCATTCATTTACGTCTAATTAAAAAGGTTAAGAGAGAGAAAATATAGTTTCTGGATTGTTGATATTCAATAATCTGTCATAGATCATTCTACGCTTCCCAATGATTTATTGATTTAAATTTTAACGTGAAAATCATGAAGTTTAAATATTTGAGAATTAGGGTTTGTGTAAATTATTATCTTTCATAAAATAATTGAATTCTTATAATTAATATCTAAAAATAAGGAAAACTACTTGAACCCAATAATTATATATTGAAGATTGTAACAACGAAAAGTTTATTTTAGTGGTCAGGTGTGTGGTGGCGCAGTCGGAGGTAGTGGAGGCGGGGTTGAACTGGGAAATATTGAGGGAGGTGATGGAGAATGGATTTGATGGGCACCATAGAACACGTTGAATAGAGTAGAGGGAATGGCAACGAGGAGATGCACAAGAACAGTAGTGAGAACTAGAGAAGCTATATTTATCATTTTCAATATGTCCAACAGTCCAAGGTTAGATTTGGAACATAAGTATGTAACAAGAAGAAAGATGAGAAGAGTGAAAAAGAAAGTGTTTTTAATGTGCGGGTTATATAGGAATGGAACAATCTTAGTGATCTAATGTCCCTAGTGGGCATTAGAAGAGTGTTTGACTTGTTTGTCAAACACTTTTCATCATCCAATGTCCACTGGACACTTGTCCAGTGGACAATTCTTATTTGGCCTACTAGGGACATTATTAAATCACTACTCATTTGTAATGTTTCCTTCGATGATATTTTTTCTTTCTTTTTTTTTTCTAAATTTTAAACTCTATTAGTGATCTAACAGTTATACCCTTTTGATTTCAAGCACTTATTTTTGGTTAAAATAACGAGTGAAATCCACTTAGTTATATAACAAAGAAAGTGGACGGATTCTTTCATCAAGGACTTACTATGTTTATTTTCTCAAACATTAGGGATGTTCATTGCTTTTTTAATGGTTAGGAGTATATCTCTTATTTTTTTAAAGATTGGAGACTAAATATACTATATTTTTTTATTATTATTAGGAAATTTGTTACAAATGGTCTCTAACCTTTGTCCTCAGTGCAGAAATGGTTTCTAACATTTATTTTTTGACACGGAAGTCCTTAATTTGGTGCGTAATTAGTTCTTATTTGATGAAAAAGTCAAATATGCCCTTAGTTTTAATCAGAGAAAATTATATTTGAATTTATAACATTTACAAAATGTGCAAATAGGCCATGTACATTTATTAAATAATATTTAACTTCGAATACTAAATATATCATTATATTCGTGTGAATTAAATTTTTCATAAGAGGAAAATATAAAATTATTGTACTTTAAATATATGTAATTGCTATATGATGTGAAAAATTTGAATAAAAATTAACTTAAATAAATAACAAAATGACGTATATAATTTTATGACATTGAACCAGTCTTATTATACTTTTATTTATCATAAATATACTAATAAAAATTAATTTAAACATTATGTGTTATTTATTTTGAACGAAAATAAAACGATAAATTAAAATATTAAGAATACAATTGAATTTATAATATTTATAGTTAATAAATATATATCTCAATTAAATAAAGTATTTGAGTATCAAGTTTATGACAATTTTTTTTATCATTTTTTATAAAGATAAAATAAAATTTTAAAATTTAAATAATGTAATTACTTAATAATAAAAACAATAATTTTAATTGACTTGTTTATTAATAATAATTAGCTTAAATTTTAGTTATTTTATAATAGTTTGTAAAATATACAAAATAATTTAATATTTTATAAATTTGGTCAATAAAGTTTTAATTAAAAAATTGTTAGTTTTCTTTAATTTTTTATTAAAAAAATAAAAGTATCGGACCCATATGCACTTCTACAAAGGTTAGCAACCCAACTACAATTTCTCATTATTAAAATTAAGTATATATTAGTCTTTTTCATCAAACAATGACCAATTACGCACTAAAATACATAGATTAGTGACTTCTATACCAAAAACTAAACGTTAGGAACCATTTCCACACCAAGAGCAAATTTTAAGGACCATTTGTACCAATGGAAATGTGAATTGGAATTATTGTAATCCATATGTATAAGAGATATTGATAGATAAATAAAAAATTATTAACACATATTTCCATGAGATAAATTATAAAATATTAAAATAAAAGAGGTTTAATACACATTTCGATAGACATTAATCAAGTGGAAGATGTCTAGCACACCGTCCAAATATAGACGGTGTGCTAGACATTCTCTATTTTTTTTTTTTGCCATATAAGCAATTTAAAGTGATGTGGCACACTTTTTAGTGTAATCCACGCTTGTATTGGAGATGCACATGCTAGACACTTTTTTAAAAAATCTATATAACAAGAGAAATAAAATAAATGAAGAGAGAGATAGTAGAGGGAAGAAAGAGAACGAGAAAGAGAAAGAGAAAGAGAAAATAGATGAAAGAGATATAAACAATTTAATAAAAAAAAATAGATGGAAGGCCATCTAACATAATGTCTAAAATTGAACGGTCTTCTAAAATAAATGCTGGCATATGAATTTTGTCTCTACACTTCATCGTCACATCAACTGAACATTCAAAATAGAAAGTAGATTGGAGATATTCTTAGTGTGAATGAGCATTTTATGGTAGTGGATTAATTTACAAGACTTTTCATATTTCAAATTAAGGCGCCCATATCGGATTATTCATTATAATTTATAAAATATATCACTATTAAATAATAATATAATATAGCCAAAATTATATTATTAAGGACGAATCAATAATTATAAAATTATTGTGTAAGGCATCGTCCAAATATAGCTTTCTCCCAATTTCTACACTTTTATATATGTTATTAATTATTACTAATATAGATTATAGAGTATAGATAAGTGCCATAAATTTTATGTGTAAAAATAGTAATAGGATAGCATCACGTTATCAAATGCATTTAAAGTTCCATTTCCCTTTCATTCATTATATTATAGAACAATATTTATATAATTGATTTTAAATTTGTACGTAAATCATCAAGAATTATATAACTTTAAACTTTTAAAACATTTTGGAACAATGCTATCTTGTTAGAACAATTAGAAGAGAGATTGTTAGATTAAAAGAATACGATGTCAAGAATTGAAGGAAATGAATACACAAAATGCATTGAATTTATGAAACGTAACGTTGGATAAAATTCGACATGTGGGGCCAAACATATATATATATATATATATATATATATATATATATATATATATATATATATATATATATATATTAAAATGTGTAGTGCTATCTTAAGATTTTAGTCAATAACGTGATCCACTAAAGATTATTTTGGACTAATGGGTATTAAGTGTCATGAGATTAAAGTGTAAAGACGGATACAATGTTTTAAATTGATGAGGGGTCAATTTAATAACATTGAAACATGATAATTGTTCTACAGTTATTTATATAGGTCATAGTCCCCAATTGAGCGTGGCTTTTCATAACTATCTACATCCCCATCAGCAGGAGACACTAAGGAGAAAATCACGGATCGGTTGGAAGACCATAACCTCGTTCGATCAAACAGAATTATGGATTCAGGTACGCTTTCGCTTCAGTCTCGATCTTGATAATTACAACATGATGTTCTTGAGTTATAGATGCGTAATCATCTATATATATATAAAGATTAAATTCTTACAAGTGGTATCAGAGATCTTCGTACGAAGGAATTGAGCAACATGCAGTTATTTGGGTTGTTGTGCGTGAAAAAATACACTTTTTCTGTGTGTATTGCGCAAAAAAAAAAATAAGCTTCTTCAACAATTGCGTGTATATATGCATAATATATACGAATTGTTCGTGAATTTCTCCTCAATGGATTGAGAAATATACAGAGAGGCCATGAATTTAAAATTTCAGAAAAAATGCATCATGTCCATATAGATACAGATCTGATAATTCAACATGAATGTGGCTTTGATACCACTTGTAAGAATTTAATCTTTATAAATATATAGATGATTACGCATCTATAATTCAAGAACATCATACTGTAATTATCAAGATCGAGACTGAAGCGGACCGTCGTCGGAGGAAGGGGCACGTAGCGCCGGTCATGGCTACGTGCGTCCCCGCACACGATGGCAGCGTCGCTGCATGCGTGTTTGCAGCGCCGGAGATGGCGCTGCAGGCGAGGAACGCCGGCATGTGGCACTGCAATCTCCGCGGCGCCATCTCCGATCTCGTTGGTGGCGGCGACAGCTAGGGTTTCAAACCCTAGCTGTTGTGGTTTTTGGACCTAGGGACTTCATGCGGAAATTAGAAGTTCTAAAGGGCTGGTTTGCAATTTGCAAAAATTTGGTTTATTTATCCTCTAGTCCTCCTGCTTGTTCTCTCATAAAACTTAAATCTTAAAGTTCTAAAATCTTTTAAATTGGCCCTTTAGACTTATGAATTTGTAAAATCAATCCCTGCAGTTTTTGTAATCACTTAAGTTGGGCCTTTGAAGTTCTGAATTTTATGATTCAATCCCTAAAGTTTAAGATTTTAATAATTGGCCACTAACGTTTTTGGTAAAATTGTAATTTAGTCCTTCAAGCTTAAAATCTTTCATAATTGGCCAATCAAGTTTAATTAAATTATAATTTAACCCTCCAACTTAATGATTACTTAATCCTAAAGCATTGAATTTCAAAATTCAAACCCTAAAGTTTTAAATATATGCAAAACAATCAATTCAAGTTCAAATTTTGGTATGACAGACTCTTTTGAGAAATATAATATTCCAAAGTGAATTAGTTGAAGCAACGTGTTGCCAAAATAATCTCTCTTGTGGAAATTAATTAACTTAGAATATTAGAAGGTTTTGTGTGTGTGTTGTTCATGCGGATATTGATCAACCCAAATGAAGGTCAATGTTTGGCTGGAATTTCACATGCACCTGTGGTGATAAACTTGTGACAATTATTTGGTTTAACGTGTAATCAATAAATCAGTCCAAAGAAAGGTTTATTGATTGACATGTCTTATTGTCAGTGTTTGATTGCTACATCGAGGTACCACTTACGAGTCAATGTTTCTGTCCAAAGACTAAATATTGATGTTCTACTAGGTATCTTATGATGGGCCTTACCAATATATTTGAAATTACTATTTACATAATAAAGTACTAATGTAAGCTATTTCTATCTTTTTCTCTATACAGCTATTTCATCTACTTATACAATATCTGCAAATATCAATTCAATCCCCATGCTTAATGGGTCAAACTTCAAGGATTGGAAAGAGAACGCTCTAATTGTTCTTGGCTTCATGAATCTCGACCTTGCTCTCAGGATTGAGAAACTTGCTTCTCTTACGAATGCAAGTTCACCTGATGACAGGAGGAACTTTGAGAAGTGGGAACGCTCAAATCGCATGAGTCTATTGATCATTAAGTGCGGCATTCCAGAAGTCTTTAGAGGTGCAGTATCTGAGGAGGTAACTAATGCCAAGGAATTCCTTGTTGAAATTGAAAAGCGTTTTGCAAAAAACGATAAGGCTAAAACAAGCACGCTTCTGCAAAGCTTGATTTCAATGAAGTATAAAAGCAAGAGGAACATAAGGGAGTACATCATGCAAATGTCTTATACTGCTTCAAAACTTAAGGCACTAAAGCACAACTTGTCTGAAGACTTGCTCGTGCATTTAGTATTAATATCGCTTCCTGCACATTACAATCAATTTAAGGTCAGTTACAACTGTCAAAAGAAGAAATGGACTCTAAATGAGCTCATTTCATATTGTGTGCAAGAGGAAGAAATGTTGAAGCAGGACAAAACTGAAATTGTTAACTTGGTAAGTACCTCTAAAGATAAGGGTAAGAAAAGAAAAACAGAATATGAAACTGCTAAGGGTCCAAAACAGAAGAAACAACATAAAGACAAAGAGGGTTGTTTCTTTTGCCAGAAGCCTGGACATTTAAAGAAAGATTGTACCAAATATAACGCTTAGCGTGCAAAGAAATGTACATTTCTTAATTTGGTCTGTTCTGAGGTTAATTTAGCTTCAGTACCTAGAAACACTTGGTGGTTAGATTCTGGTGCTACTACTCACATAAGTGTTTCTATGCAGGGTTGCCTGTTCTGCCGAAAGCCAATTGATGCTGAAAGATTTATCTTTGTGGGCGATGGAAAATCGGTGGAAGTTGAAGCAATAGGCACTTTTAGGTTATTGTTGGAAACTGGTTTTTATTTGGATTTGAAAAACACTTTTGTTGTACCGTCGTTTAGATGGAATTTGGTTTCTATTTCCTTGTTGGACAAATTTGGATATTATTGTTCTTTTGAAAATTGTCAGTTTAGTCTTTCTTTAAATTCAAATATTGTTGGTACTAGTTCATTATGTTCATACGATAACTTATATTTGCTTGATACTATTGCGTCATATAATGAAACCTTGCATGTGGAATCACGTGGTACTATGCGAAAATTAAATAAAAAAAATTTGGCAAAATTATGGCACAATCACTTAGGTCACATCTCAAAAACTAGAGTTGAACGACTTGTGTCAGATGGCATTTTGGATTCTCTGAACTTTACGGACTTTGATGTTTGTATTGATTGTATCAAGGAAAAACAGACCAAAACAAAAAGGTTAGGAGCCAATAGAACTTCGGACGTCATATAATTGATACACACAGATATTTGTGGACCATTTCCTACGAATTCTTGGAATGGTCAACAATATTTTATATCATTCATTGAAAATTACTCACGTTATGGGCATCTATATCTTATTTATGAAAAATCTGAGTCACTGGACATGTTCAAGGCTTTCAAAGCTGAAGTTGAGAATCAACTTAACAAAAGAATTAAAAGCGTTAGGTCTGATCGTGCTAGAGAGTACTACGGCAGATATGACGGTTTCGGTGAACAACGTCCAGGACCATTTGCTAAATTCCTAGATGAATGTGGAATCGTCCCACAGTACACCATGCCAGAATCACCTAGCATGAATGGTGTAGCTGAAAGACGAAACATGACTCTTAAGGACATGGTAAGGAGTACGATTAGTCATTTTACTTTATCAAATCACTCTGGGGAGAAGCATTAAAGACTGCAGCTTATATTCTGAATAGAGTACCAACTAAATCTACTGCGAAAACACCTTATGAGCTTTGGACAGGCAGAAAACCTGTTCTAAAGCATTTCCACATTTGGAGATGTCCAGCTGAGGCTAGGCCTTATAGGCCACATGAAAAAAAAATTGGACTCCAAAACTATAAGCAACTACTTTATTGGTTATTCTAAGCGATCAAGGGGCTACAAATTTTATAATCCCACACTTAAGTCAATTTTTGAAAAGAGAACTGCAACATTTTTTGAGGATGTTGAGTTTGGGAGGAGAAATAAAGTTAAAGACATTGTCTTTGAGGAAGAAACTGAGGAATGATCGATTTCGATTCCTGCTATTACCTTGTGCAAGTTTCTATACATGTCATTAATCAAGAAGTATATCCGGAACCTCAGCAAGATAATGTTGAAGAACCTCACATCCAAAATGAGGTAATCATTCCAGAAGTACAAACTCAACAACCTCAAGAACCAATACCATTAAGGAGATCCACTCGAGAAAGGAAAAATACTATTTCGGATGATTTTATAGTATTTCTCCAAGAATATGAGGAAAATAATGAAATGGTGGAAGATGATCCAATCAATTTCCATCAGGCCACGAAGGATTCTGATTCTCAAAAGTGGATTGATGCCATGAATGAGGAGTATAAGTCTATGCAAGACAATAAAGTTTGGAATCTTGTCCCATTACCAGAAGGTGTGAAGCCCATTGGTTGTAAATAGATTTTTAAAATCAAAAGGGATTTGAAAGGTAATGTGGAAAGATATAAGGCTCGTCATGTAGCTAAAGGCTTTACACAAAAGGAAGGCATTGACTTCAAATAGACTTTCTCTCCGGTTTCAACGAAAGACTCTTTCAGGATAGTCATGCACTTGTTGCACATTTTGACCTTGAGTTACATCAGATGGATGTTAAGACAGCGTTTCTCAATGGAGACATTGATGAGACGATCTATATGGTGCAACCAGAAAACTTCGTGTCAGGAGACTCAAAGAATATGGTTTGCAAATTAAAGAAATCTATAAATGGACTCAAGCTAGCTTCCCGTCAGTGGTACTACAAATTTCATCAAGTGATTATCTCGTTTGGTTTTGAGATAAATATTGTTGATGATTGTGTATATCACAAGTTTAGTGGGAGTAAGTATATTTTTCTGGTTTTGTATGTTGACGACATACTACTTGCCACTAATGATATAGGCATATTGCACGAAACCAAAAGGTTTTTGTCAAGAAATTTTGAGATGAAAGATCTTGGGGACGCCTCTTTTGTATTAGGGATTCATATACACCGGGATCGCTCTCGGGGTATTCTTGGATTGTCACAAAAGAGCTATATCGATAAAGTTCTTAAAAGGTTTGGCATGCAGGATAGTAAATCAGGGGACACCCCTGTTGCTAAGGGAGATAAATTTAGTCTCAATCAGTGCCCGAAAAATAATCTTGAAGTTAAGGAAATGCAGAAGATTCTCTATGCATCAGCTGTTGGGAGTCTGATGTATGCTCAGGTTTGTACACGTCTAGACATAGCATTCATTGTTGGAATGCTGGGCAGATATTTAAGTAACCCTGGGATAAATCGTTGGAATGCTGGGCAAAGGGTTATGAGGTACTTGAAGAGAACAAGAGATTGCATGCTTACATACAGCAGATCGGATCAGTTAGAGATCGTAGGGTACTCCAATTCTAATTTTGTGAGATGGCAAGACAGTAGAAGATCCACATCAGGCTGCATATACCTGCTAGCTGGATGAGTGCTAAGCAGACACTCGTACTTCTCCCACTATGGCAGCGGAGTTTGTAGCATGTTATGAGGCATCTAATCATGGGATATGGCTGCGAAATTTAGTCACTGTGTTGCGCATTCTGAATGGCATTGAAAGACCATTAAAGTTATATTGTGACAATAACTCTGCAGTGCTATATTCTAATAACAACAGGAGTTCAACTAAGTCAAAACACATTGACATTAAGTTCCTGGTTGTAAAGGAAAAGGCACAGAGTGGACAGATTTCCATAGAGCATATTGGGACAAACTCTATGATTGCGAATCTGCTTACTAAGGGATTACTACCCAAGGTCTTTCATGAGCACACTGCTCGTATGGGTGTTGTATTTCTTGAGGATATCATGTTTTAGTGGGAGTTTGTATATTCATTGCTTCATGTTTGTTTTTGGACACATTTGTGTATTTTGATAATTTTCTGTACAGAAATAAAGTATTTAGTTCATTCCACTATGTTACATTATGTTTGGTATTGATCTCACTTAATGAATAAAGCCGGACCAATTGAAAATAGACATGTTTGGATCACATAACATGTAATTTTCATGCTACACTCTCATGATTGATCTATGTCATTTGGTTGTATTGGTGTACGTGACCATTGATGGATTTAGTTATGATTAATATAACGAAAGTCTTTGATCCTACATTGATATGATTGATGGACAAGATTGTTTGAAAATACCCTTAATAGTGATAGCAAAATTTTGAGCTCATAAGGTTGTGCACATTTGTAAGGAAACATGTATGGCCTAGTGGGAGATTGTTGGATAAAATTCAACATGTGGGGCCAAACATATATATATTAAAATGTGTGGTGCTATATTAAGATTTTAGTCAATAAAGTTATCCACTAAAGACTATTTTGGACTAATGGGTATTAAGTGTCATGAGATTAAAGTGTAGAGACACATACAATATTTTAAATTGATGAGGGGCCAATTTAATAACATTGAAACATGATAACTGTTATACAGTTATTTATATAGGTCATGGTCCCCAAGTGAACGTGTATTTTCATAACTCTCTGCATCTCCATCAGCAGGAGACACTAAGGAGAAAACCATGGATCGGTTGGAAGACCATAACCCCGTTCGATCAAACAGAATTATGGATTCGGGTACGCTTTCGCTTCAGTCTCGATCTTGATAATTACAACATGATGTTCTTGAGTTATAGATGCGTAATCATCTATATATATATATATATATAAAGATTAAATTCTTACACGTAAAATATAAATACAACTCAGATATAAAATAGTCTTGATTGATATGATCTAACCCATCGTCTATAGAGATAATAATAAGTTGGACAGTGCCACGAACGGGCTTGCAAAGAAAACCTAAGGCCATGCTAAAGAGATGGAGCCATGTAAGCTAAGCTGGGTGTGCCAACTACTAGAATCTAGCCACAAGGGCCATAATCTTAATTAAAAAAAATACATCATTCATCCGAATTGCACAAAATGATCAATAGTGCATAGGGTAGGAATACAAAAACTTTTAATTTACATTAACACAAAATATATTATAAATTTATTGAAAAATAAATATTACTAGTTTAGATATAAGAGTAGTGATCTAATGTTCCTAGTGGATTAAATAAGAAGTGCTCATTGGACATTTGTTCAGTGGACATTGGAGGACAAGTCACTTCTTATTTGGCCCACTAGGGACATTAGATCACTACTTTTGTCTCTAAATAGATAAAGCAAAGAAGCGGGCTTTAACAGAGACACAAGGAAACATAGAGAGTAGGCAGAGAAAACTAAAGCGAGTGTTGATCGCAAAAATTTGTTGTCCATTGTCGCTGCAACCACTCTAGATGCCTTCGTCACTGCAATTGCCAATTCCACTCCCACCACCATTACCCACATATGCACACATTACTGATAAGCTCATATATATATATATATATATATATATATATACCACCTCAAAAAACTTACCGTCCATCGCCGCCACCACTACATCGCTGCTTTCGCTGCTACAATTGTCAATTCCACTCCCGCCACCATTACACACATATTGAATTAGTCATTTCTTTATTTATAACATTCTCTAAAAATTCAGATCTGAAAAAAGACAGAGAAAAGAGTGGATGCTTTGAAATCAATAATCGATCCATTGAGAAATTTCTTGAGAAACAGCATCTATGAGGAGTGGGGTTGGGATTAGGGATGTTCATGATATTATAATTTTTCTCATTGTTTTCACCAATATTCTTTAATGATTTTCATTTTTTTTCTTGAATTTTAAGTGTTTTAGTTTTAGTTTTATCCATTTGTTTTCAAGTGTTTACTTTTTGGTTAAATAACACGTCAAGTCCACTTGAGCAGATAATGGAGAAAATTGACGATTCTGTCATCAGGACCTACAATGCATATTTTGTCAAACGTTGAAGATGTTCTGTGCTATTTTTAAAAGTTAGGAATATATCTCTTACGTTTTTTAAAGATTGAATGTCAAATATGCTATTATACCTAAGTATAATAATAATGATAATTATATTCACATCACACTTTTTATTTGTTGCACAACATTTTAATTGTACTTCTCATTATAGAACTCATGTACCCAACTTTTTTTTATTACATTCTTATTCTTAAATTTTTATTAATTAGTATATCATGTGTCTGATAACGGTTTTTCGTCTAAAAATTTTGTTGAGAATGCGTAAAATGACTTATTTGTCCATCATATTAAAAAAATACAAAAGTAAGACAAAAATTTTATTTAGTTTAAAGAATGCAAACAAATTATCTTGATAGAAACCATCATTAAGGATGAGATGTGCTAATTAATGGAAGTTGAAGATAAGAATTCAACAAAAAAAAGTTAAGAACATAAGTGCCACAATAAATAAAAGTTGAGTACCTTAAGTACAATTAAAATATAGTACAATTATAATAAATTGTAGTGTCAATATAGCCATCCAATAATAATATTAATTAATAACATATATACAAGTGTGAAATGAAACAGTTTTGGACGATAGTGTCTTCACTATTGTTTTAAAATAATTCCTTATTCTTCATTAATTAATATTAGTTTGGCTATATTATTTGAGTAATGTTATTCATAGTCGCTCACTACCGGTAGTCATCCTATGTGGTATTACTCAATTGAATGAATTATTCATAATTAATGACTATAAATATATTACTCAATTTTATAATTTAACAGTGGTGTATTGGATAAATTATAATGGATAATTTGATTTGGTATATGTCAAGGCTTCCACTAACGTAAAATGTTTTAATTAATTCGAGTTCAGATCTGCTCTCCTATTAATTGTACCACCAATATATTGACACGACACTCTACTTTTGAAGTGTCAAAATTTTATAAATAATTTTATTGATAAGACAGTAAAAAAGACAACAAAAGTAAAACAACATATTTGAACTCAATTAACTCACTAAAAGTAAAAACTCTTCATTACACCACTCAGCCAAATATAACTGCAGCCTATACTGCGTATCTACTTCTATCAACTCTTTTTCTCAACAACTAAGGTCTGTCCTCTTTGCATTTTAATTTTCAGTTTTCAGTTTTGAGTTTTGAATTCGTTTTCATTTTCTGTTTTGAGAGTATGTTTTAAAAGTTGTTGAAAACATGTTTGGTTTGTCATTCTGAAAAACATAAAAATAGAAAACGCATTTTATTTAAAATTTTAAGAAATTGTTTTATAACATTTTATTCAATGAATTTGATCAAGGCCCGTTCTGATATTTTCGGGACTTTGAGGTGAAATCTAAAAATTAGGCCCCCCAATGAAAGTCCAAATTGCATTATGCATTTAAAATTAATATCACAATGCATTGTGCAAATTTAATTTGCCCCTTCATCATCAACAGCTCATTCATCTTTTTGCTCTTCTCGCTCTGAACCTTTTCAAACTTTCAGACAAGCTGAAAAGCATCCTTCTGATAGATTCAAAAGTGTTGATTTTACTCCTAATATTCCTAAGACTCGTTATTCAGAAGAAAACGAATATTTAACCCATCATGGCTCTGCATCTCCTACTCTCTCCGATATGATATCTCAAAGAAATCAATTAAACGTTATCTCTTCAACGATTGATAGAAAACGACAATTCAAAAAAGATAAAGATCCGATTGTCAGGTCTTTTAGAAAAACTCTAAAAAGATTAATTTCAAAAGAAGAGATGAAATTTTTTTGAAAAGAACTTTATTCTTATCCTAAAGATATTAATTTCTTTGAATGGTCTAATGTCAGGGTTTTTAAACAAAAACTAACAATGAACACTTCTCAAACTAAATCAAAACTTTGGAAAACCTCTTCCGGAAATACCTTCCAATTTGTTCACCCTCCTTTAGAAGAAATTCTTGTCCCTAAAGGAGAAATCAAGGTCGCTGCTTCTCCTCTCAAACAAATCTCTGGTAAAGGAGATAATGAAAATCCAACAGTTAAAGACATTAAAAACATACAACAACTATACAACTATACAAATATTCTTCTTCACTCAGTTGCCACTAAATTAAATCAAATTGATCAACCAGCTAGAACAGAAATTATCAAACAAAATAAAGGTAAGAACAAAGAAAAGGTTAGTACTTCTAAGACCCTTTTCAAACCTACCGAAGAAAAGGTCCAGTTTGGTTCAAGTCCCTCAGAAGTCCTCAACGAAATTGTCAAACAACTTCGGAATAAAGAATCTACCAGTAGAGTCAATGTTATTGATTCTATCGAAGAGATTCAAGAACAGTTTGAAGAATTAAAAATTAATAAACTCAAACATAGAAATTATAGAACCCATAATCTTCCTCATTTCTACACTAGGCCAAACCTTCCTGATATGCTCCAAGAAGAACCAAAACAACCTCAAAAAACCTTTTCCAGCCTCAAAGTCATATCATGGAATATAGATGGAATGACTGAACAACAAATCCTTCAAGTTGTTGCCGAAATGTCAATGGCCTCCAGTGCCTACTCTGCTAAAGGAAACACTGATAAAGAAGCGGCCATTAACATTTATTCGATTTCTCAGGACAGCTTAAAAATTGGCGGTTTAACTACCTTTCTCGTGAAGAACTAGAAAAGGCCACTAATGCTATTAAAACTGAAGGAGATAACCATTTAGATCCAACCAAACAAGATGTTGTCTATACCCTCTTATTTACAATAATCAAACATTTTATAGGAAACCATTCTTCCTTTATGAAAAAGGCCTCTGAACTCCTTATGAATCTTAATTGTCCAAAATTACAAGAGTTTAGATGGTACAAAGATATTTTCCTCCAAAAAGTCATGCTTCGTGAAGACTGCAAATCTTCCTTTTGGAAAGAAATGTTTATTATAGGTCTTCCTAAACTCTTTGCTGAAAGAGTTAGAAAAGCCATCAAAGATGAATTTTCAACCTTACCATATGACGATCTTACGTATGGTCAGCTTATTGGTTTTATCAATAAAGAAGGTCTCTCGCTTTGCAATGACTCAAAACTCAAAGCAAAGCTCAAATTTGATAAGATAGAAGGAAGAAAAGAACTTGGTTCTTTTTGAGAACAATATGGATACGTACGTATTCATCCTCCTCCTTCTAGAAGTCATAAAAAATCTCAAAAACATTTCAAAAATAAGAAATTCTACAAAAAGAATTTTACGCCAGATTATTATAAGAAGCAAAAAGGTCCTAAAATATTCCACAAATACAAGAGAAAACGCGAGAAATTTAAAAATAAAGACAAATCCTCCAAAGATCCTCCTCTTCGCGATCCAGCAAATACCACATGTTGGAAATGTCAAAATAAAGGTCATTATGCTGATAAATACCCTTTAAAAAAGAAAGATAAACAATCTCCAAATTGATGATGAATTAATAACTCAACTTTTAAATCTCATCAACTCCTCCGATTCTTTTGAAACTGAAGATATCATCTTTAACCTCCAAGAAAACTCTGATTACATTTATGATTCTTCCTCACATCATCCGAATCAAAAAAGATCTACAATTGCAAAGATAATTGCAGTTGCGAAACAAATAGTATCAATGTTTTAACCTCAAAGAAATTATTGATCAAATTCAAGATCTTGAACTTAAAAAATTCGAACGCCTCTTTGAAACAGATGAAATAAAACCTTCTCAAAAGAGCTATAATGTCAAAGAGGTTTTCGATAGATTCAAAAAAACAAATAAACTCTCTTCAAGTCAAGATTTGCGTAGCAAAATCAGTCAAATGAAAGGACAAATATCTCAACTTAAGAAAGAACTTTCTGACCTCAAGTTCGAGGTCTCTATCATCAAGGCCTACTCTCTTTCCTCTAATAAGGGAAAAGAGAAAATTAAGCCTTCCTCATCCTCAAATTCTGAATCTTCTCCCGATAACGAAAAAGCTTCTGGTTCTCCTTTCAAAATCCGAAGTCCTCTTAATGAAGAACAATCAATGAACCTTATTAGTCAAATTCGTTTACAAAAATGGTATACAATCGCAACAATTATAATTAACAAAGATTATAAAATTAAAACTAGGGTTCTTTTAGACTCTGGAGCAGATCAAAACTGTATTAGGAAAGGTCTAGTTCCTACAAAATATTTCGAAAAAACCACAGAAAATCTCTATGGTTCTTAGGGGTGGGCAAAACCCGACCCAACCCGGTCAAACCGTCCGACCCGACCGGTTTGGGTCGGTTTTTTAACTTATTTGGGTTGGGTTCGGGTTCAGATTTTAAAATATTAATCGGGTTGGGTCGGGTTTCGGGTTGGGTCGGAGAAACCGACCAAACCGACCCAACCCGACCCGATTACAAAAAAAAAAAAAAAAAAAAGCTTGTGGACAAAACCAAACCTAAATAATCTCTCTCCACTAATTCTTCTCACACACAAACAGACCCATCACGCAGGCAATGAGGCAAAGAACCCAAGCTCAATCTCTCTCCACTAAGTCTTCCCACCGCCGGCCAATGCCGATCAACACACCACCGTCGGAAAATCGGTCTCCACACTCGCACGTACACGTCGGTCAATGAAGAAAACATCGAAGATAGCGAGACCAAGTCTAATTTTCCCCATCACCGTATCTCTCTCTCTATATAAATATATATATATATATACATATCTCTTCATTGACGGTGGACTGGAGTTAATTATAGGGCTTCGATCTGTGGTTTGTTGTAACTCTATTGTTGTTATTCTGTTTGGATTTGTGAATCTTGTCCACTGTTGTTTAGATGTATATAATCTCTTCATCTGCCTATGTCCATTGTTGTTGTTGTTTAGATGTCAGTGTTGAAATTTTGTTTGATGAAATTGAATTTTGGAGTTTTGAGAATTGAGCAAAAAAAAAAAATGGTCCCAACCCGACAACCCAACCCAAACCGACCCAAGATTGGTCGGGTCAGTTTGGGTCGGGTCCCGACCCATTGGCAGGTTGGGTTGGGTTCCAATTTTTTCAAACCGAAATTTTTGGGTTGGGTTTGGGTTGGGTTCAAAACCGACCCAACCCAACCCACGCCCACCCCTAATGGTTCTAGTGGAAAAAGTCTCAATATTAAATATAAATTAACAAAAACCTGTGTTTGTAGTGGAAACATTTGCTTCAAAAGTAGCTTCTATCTTGTTAAAGATCTTGATCAGGAAGTGATTCTCTGTATCCCCTTCCTTGTTCAACTTTATCCAATCTCGATTACTGAAAAAGGATTAAGTTCAAAATAAAAATATCTCAATCAAGAGATTTTCTTTGAATTTACAAATCCTCCTACCAGTAGGGATATCAATTTATTAAAAGAGCATTCGATTACAAAAATTATAAATAATATCAATCTCAAGAAGCAACATATCAAATATTTAAAGGAAGATATTAAGTTTTCAAGACTTTTAGAACAATTAGAAACCAAAAATATTAAAGATCAAATTGAGAAAATCGACAAAGCCATTAGGACAGAAGTTTGTTCAACGATCCCTAATGCCTTTTGGAATAGGAATAAACATATAGGTACTTTTCCATATATTCCCGCTTTTAATGAAAAACAAATACCTACTAAAGCAAGGCCAATTCAAATGAACAAAGAACTTTTAGATATTTGTACAAAAGAAATCAAGGATCTCATTGACAAAGGTTTAATTAGGCCTAGCAAATCCCCTTGGAGTTGTGCAGCCTTTTATGTCAACAATCATGGAGAAATTGAGAGAGGAGTCCCTATGTTAGTTATTAACTATAAGCCCCTTAATCAGGTTCTTCAATGGATTAGATATACAAACCAAAAAAAAAAGATCTCTTAAATCAACTAATCAGTGCAGTTGTCTTTTCAAAATTTGATCTCAAATCAGGTTTCTGGCAAATTCAAATAGATGAGAAAGATAAGTATAAAACAGCTTTCAAAGTCCCTTTTGGACAATACGAATGGAATGTCATGCCATTCAGTTTAAAAAAATGCCCCATCAGAGTTTCAAAAAATTATGAACGATATCTTTAACCCATATCAAAATTTATCCATAGTCTATATTGATGATGTCTTTATCTATTCCGATAGTATAGAGCAATATCTTAAGCATCTCCAGATTTTCCTTTCAATTATCAAAAGAAATGGTTTGGCTGTTTCAGAAAAGAAGATTGTCTTATGTCAAACTAAGATTAAGTTTTTAGGACACGAAATCTCTAGAGGGACAATCACTCCTATCAAACGTAGCCTTGAGTTTGCCTCTAAGTTTCCTGACCAAATCCTTGACAAAACAAGTCTTCAAAGGTTCTTAGGATGTGTCAATTATACTTCAGATTTCATTCCAAATATCAGGCAGATGTGCGAACCCCTTTACCAAAGGCTTCAAAAGTCCCCTCCTGTATGGTCAGAAAAACATACCGAGGCAGTTAAACTAGTCAAACAAAGTGTCAAAACTCTTCTATGTCTTAATATCGTTAACCCAAAAGCCTCCCTCATTGTCGAAACCGACGCCTCTAACATCGGTTATGGATGAATTTTGAAACAATTAGTTGACAACCAAAAGGAACAACTTGTTCGTTTCCATTCGGGTATCTGGCTCAGGCTACAAAAGAACTATTCTACCTTCAAAAAGGAATGCCTTTCGATTGTTCTATTCATTTCAAAGTTTCAAGATGACTTGATTAATAAAATGTTTCTCGTAAGAACAGATTGCAAAGCATCAAAATACGTTTTACAAAAAGATGTTAAAAATCTTGTTTCAAAACAAATTTTTGCCAGATGGCAAGCCATTCTTTCTTTCTTTGACTTTTCAATCGAGTTTATAAAAAAAGAAAATAATTCACTTCCGAATTTCTTAACTCGAGAATTTTTGCAGGAAATGAATGTCAAAGAAATCAGTCACCAACACCAAGGGAAGAACCCTTGAGGATTACCTCCTTGAATGTTCTAGTTCTAAATCAAATACTCAAGTAAGATCTTCATCACAAAAAACCCTCAGTTTCCTCGAACCCTTTTACAGTTCTCGGGACTCTCCCTTCTCAAACAAAAGTCCCGGCAAATTACAAAAATGCTCTTAAACCTGATACCGTTCCAAGATCAGGAAAACTTCCAGAAATTAACAATAAAAAATTTCAATATTTTTCCAAAGGTACCATTCTTCATGTTGCCGAATTCGAAGCTGAATGGGCGAAATTCCCATCTCTCGAAGAATGCCTTTCAAGAATATTTCCTCCCTTTCTCAAAGATGATGATCCTTTCAATTTTATTGACAGAAAGTATCAAGTTCTCAATGAATTCTTCTTCATACCCCAAAGTATCCACCAATCAAGAATGTGGTATGAGTCTATCCTCAAGGTCACAAAGTCAGCAATCATTTCTCATACGGTCAATAAACCAAACACTCATTGGATCGATTTTTCAAAAAATCGAACTCCTTAGGGTTTTAACTCTTTCCGATTGGAATCAGGAGCCCTGGGAGCCAAAAACATTTTTCCTCAAAAATGGCCAAAAATCTCAGTTCTCTTAGCAAGATTACATGAAGGCCTGATACAATGTCCTTTACTTTAGCCCTCGAGTCATTCTTGGTTTATTCTCTTTGATCAAAATTGCCCAAAAGTCTTTCCAAAATGGTTTCAATCGTGGTGGTTTTATTTCAGATCCAATGAAGAAATCCTTCCAAGTCGTATCTCTGAAAGATTTAATTTGTTCAAAAATAAAGGTCTTAACCTCACGCCACATGAGGATCTCCTTTTCCAATATTGCAAAACTTTCAAAGTGGCATGGATTTTTTGTTGGGATTTTCAAATCTTCCCAACATCTGTTGACACTTTCTCCTACAAACGTATCGTCCGACGTTGCAAAATCAAATGGTGGGAAAAATTCAATGATTCTAATGCTTGTTCAAAGGCAGTCCAATCTTGGATTAACCAACAAATCAAAACTAAGGCAGGGTCTTGTTCCTCTTCTAAAAGTGACTTCCTTGCCGAGAAATCAAAAATTATGGCACAGCTCGCTCTATGTTCTGATCCAGAAGTTTTTGCAGTTCTTGCTTATAATGCTGCTTCAATGGCAAAAGCATAATCAAGTAAAGGGTCCATTGCGGCATCCGATGCTGGATCTGATCCAGATTTCGAACAAAACAACGAAGACGATTGTTTTTTAAAAAACATTATTTTGGTGAATTTATTTTCTTTTTTTTATAAGTTTTTTGTGTTTCTCAACCCAATTTAAGAATCTTGACCCCTCATCTAGATTTCCAATCCCATGCTAAGTATTTTGTAAATGTTTTATTTGTGAGATTGACAAAAATAATGCTAAAATGGAATAAAGGGAAGGACTAAATGGGATCAACTGATATTCATCGAAGAAAATTCTTCTCCTTTTTTGGGATGAAAATGATGATTCGAACAAAATCGATCAAATAGAAGAAATTCGAGTGAATTGAAAGAAAAAAAAAATATGATAAATTACACTTTTGATTTATAGACACTTAAAATACCCCACGTTTTTAAAAAATTATTTTTTCAATTTGTCGTAGAACTACAAGGAAAACATATACAATAAGTGATTTTACATAGCTATGAAGATCGAGATGTCTACTCATTTTGTAATTGACAATCAATGAATTACTGGTTGAACCACCTCAACAATGAGGTCGATTAAAATACATTCTTTAAACATTTATTTTATAAAGTAGTCAAATTTAGATTTTGAAAACATTTAGATTTTAATATAGTAGCCAAATTTCATTTTTTAAACATTTACTCTCCCTCCGCCCCCATTTATATATAGGCTCATTTCATCCTCCACCAAGGCTTCAGGGCAGGAGTGGTAGGGCCCTCAAGGTTGGGGTTCAACCTTTTTATATATAGGCTCATTTTCTTTATTTATTTGTCCCAAAATATAGTCCACTTACCTTTTTGATAGTGTATTTGAATTTTTTTTCATTTTCTAATATACTCCTATTGAATCTACTTTGTTATCAATACAAATAAACTTGTACTCTTTCAAATGTAGTGAAATTTGATAGTACTTAAATAAAAGTAAACTAGAAAAATTCTTTGCAAAAAAAATTACTTTTTTAATAACATTAATTAAAATTTTGTAATCTCTAAAATGGGACGGATGAAATATATTTTAATAAAGTCGACAAATTCAATAATATTTAACTTAGTAATTGATTACATGAATCTAATCTAAGGATTATATGTGGATTTGATAATTCATATAATGAGTACATTGTGAAGACAAATTACCAAATAGGGATACAATTACTTCATTACATATACTAATATTAGATTTATTTCATTAACACAAGCAAAAATCCACTTTTTATTTTTATAACTTAATTACAATAATACCCTAAATTATTAAGCTACATCTACTTGAATTGTAGGTTTTTTGGTCTTTTCATAGTTATTGTGCAATTCTCGTTGCGTTTGAATAACGTGTTTTACTTAAATGAAATTAATCGTCTAATCGTTCCTTTTAAGCAATCGACCAATTTCAATAATTCTCGACTAAATTTAAAAACAATAATTTTATCAATTAGATGGATCCATACATCACATTTTATTATAAATACATGAGAATTGAGATGTACCTTGTTTTCAACAATTTCATATCCAAAATAATTACATATTTTACATTTAAACTATAAACATAAATAATTATTTATTACTTTTACCTAATATAAAAAGTTTAATAAAAAAATAATGTTATTTATCATCAGTCTATGTGAGTGTGGGATCATTACTATATTGACTGGTGATGAATACGTGTAATAATAAATATATAACACTACTCTTTATAAAATTAAACCCTAGCTACTTTGTAGTTAAGACTAGTCGACTCTAAGTATCCTGTATTCACATATCGCATTAGGCAATTGATTACTCACATCAAAGGCAAATCAAGGGACCATTCGATAATTTATTACAAAACTTGCAATGAAAAAAAAAACTGTTCATGAGGAGAGTTGGAATAAAGATAGTCATTATTCTTCACAAAATGGGGCCTTTGCACCAAAAAGAAAAACATCCCCATTTGAAGAAGCTTTATCTAGTTTTTGATTAATTATAAAAGATTTATCTTCAATTATGTTTATGAAGAATCTAGATTCAGTGTAACATAAAGCTATTTGGACATAATAATTTGGTCTTTGAGTCTTTTTCTACTCAATCAAATGTTAAAAAAGAAATGGTCCCTTAAATTTGTTTTTTTCCCAAAAGTTATCTCCAAATCTAATGCTTGTATCATGTATCGATCGATAAATTGATCACATATTTTACGTCTTTTATTATATTTAAAATATGTTTGTCTAAGTTTAAATCACCCCCATCGACCAACTGTGTCACATTGTCATTTCCTATAAAGTTTGTAAAAATTTACAGAACTTGTACAATTTGTCTAATAAAGTGTATATCGAAAGTGTAGTATTCTCATAAACGAGTCATATGACTAACTCAACCTTATTCAATAGGGACAATGTTTTTTAAATAATTCGTTTACCTGTTCAATGTGTTGGCTTTCAAGTTATACCTTTTAATTAGGACTATAAACAAGTCAATAAAATCTAATTAAACTCTCAAAGGAGGGACATTTGGAACTGAAATTGATGTATTTTAGAATTCCAAAAGTAAACCCAAGATTCTTGGGTGACTTTAATTAAATAATTATTGGGCCTGGACCTGGGCCTGGGCCAGGCCGCGGCGGCATGTGGCTCCACTCCTTAAAAAAGAAATAAAAAAGAATTGTTTCTCAAAAGAGGGTTTTAATAATTAATTAATGGTTTCATCCTAATGATAATATTTATCGATATGAGTTCGGATCTCCTATCTCCATCTCTTTGTCTCCTCGACCGTCCCCTCAATCAAATTTTAGTGGGATATATACTTTTTTTTTATTGTAGCGTGATGGAAGAACATTTGCACCCTTCTAATCATAATTAAAAAATAAAAATTTGGTCTGTTTTTTGCTAAAAATTAGTTTTGTAAAAAATTCTGATAAAATCTGTAGTTGAAATTTGTAAAAATTGTGGGTTATATGAAATGTGCGATTAAAATTAATTATTTACTTTAACTTAAATTTTTATCTCTTTTTAAGCAAAACAAAATATAGGCATAAAAGGAAATTATATTGTCAACCTCTTTATGTGCCGTGAAGAAAGTAGAAAATGGTTTGTGTCTATGTTCAAACTGATTATATAAGATCTATTAAGTGCATGTTTAGCATCTATTATTAGATTATACTAAAAAATATAATAGATAATATTTTAATTTTTTTATATTATTTAGTATTGTGCAGTACCGCCTAAATGACACATCAAAATATGCCTCATAAGTGTACATTTGTGCGGACTTATTCAACGAAAGTACATATAATTCGGATAATCGAAAAGAGTGTGATTAACATATACCCAAATCACTTCTTGAGTTAACTAAAAATAATTAAGATTTGAACTTTCACATGGTTAATTTGAAATCAATATTATTGGCCATCTCAATCAAAAGTTATTTCATTTATGGTGAAAGAGCAACTAAACTAAGTTTGCTTCTTATTGCAGATACCAAAAAAAATGTGTCCCCAAAACCCTTAGAATTTGACATATCGATTTAGAAATATGGAGCCCTATGTCTCTCCAAATTTGGAAAGGGGACTTTTATTGCCCAAACAATGGCCACATGATATCCCCAACATCTAACTTGCATTAATTCATGTTAAACAGTTAAAGAAAAAATTGGATGATTATTTGAGCTAGATACTTCTATTTTGTCACTCAAATTATTTACTTGAAATGAATATGAAGTTAAACTAGGTAAATGTTGTCGTATGTACGAATGAACAATCTTAGATGACGATGTACTTTTAAGTTTTTGTGATTTATCTATGAGCATGTTTGGTCGAGCTTATAAAGTTCACTTAAATTATCGAAAATACTAACTTCTTTTCAAAGTAGACCGGAATGTCAATAAGCATAATTAAGAACACACGAACAAAATTAAATGCATTTTACATTTATATAATGAAGTGGTAAGTGAAACATTGGTTTAATGCACAAATATCATGGCATGTTTGATATGGATGATTAGATAATACTGAAAAATATTAAAAAAAGAAAAAAAAAATTAAAAATCTTGCTAATTTGTTTACTAGTACTACAGTGTAACATCTATAAATTAATAAAATTGAGACCATGCAAAATCTATTACTTAAAAGAGTTATTAATTTATTGATGAATTAATACATTTATTAATTTATAGTGCATTTATGATTCAAACTAAATTTTAATTGTATTATAAGTGTTAATCAACTAGCGATATATTAAATTAACCAAAAAAATAAATCCATTATATTTACCTATTTAATTAAAATAAAATTCAGTGTTACTTAATTAATTTAATCAAATAATTCAACTAAATTAAAGATAAACTCTGTTTAAATAAACTTCCTAACACATTACTTGAAAATATATATGGCTTCTCATTTGAAAGGTGTTCAAAGCTCAAACGAATTTTTTGTACATGCAATTAACTAATAACAAGTAACATCTTTAGCAATCAATATTACAAAATAACAAATTGTGTAACATAATCTGTATTTTTAGGAAACAATTCAATCAAGAACATTTAAATATAAAAAAATAGAAGATTTTTGTGTGTTTGGAAATAGCAAATTTTCACCTGATTTAGGGGTAGTTTTTATTTTCTGTGCGAATTTCAAGGACATTTATAGAAACGGTTGTATATAAATTATATTGTTTTGATTTTAAACCATTATTTTATTTATTAATATAATAATATAAAAACAGTATTTTTAAAATAAAAAAATTAAGTTTGTAAAAGTATAAATATTATTATAAAGGTAAGTAGTGGGTGTAATTTCTACTAGAGACTATTAATTTATAGAGGTTATAGTGTTTATACCAAATTGGGGATTAAATATGCTAATGATCACTATACTTTCAGCGTTAGTTCTCATTGGTCATTTAACTTTGAAATTTTCTCATACAACTTAACAAAATGTTATCTCATTCGTCACCTCATCTCCTTCTGTTTAAAAAATTATGATTTTGACGACGTAGCATAGACAACTTGTTGATATGTCCAATATTTGATGTTAGTACAACGACGATTTGATAACACTTTTGATATATTCAATGACTATTGCGAATCACGTTTTTATTTTTTAAAATGAAAGGAGGCGGGGCGACGGATGTAATAACAATTGCTAAGTTTATTAATTATTAAAAAATATTTCAAAGTTCAATGACCAATGAAAACAACTCCGAAAGTATATAGTAATAATTGAGATATTTAGCTTTCAATGTACTAGTTAAGATAGAACTTGGTTTGGAGTTTAGTTGTGTTGTGTTTCATTAAATCATTGCATTATTCATGTAATGGCCCAATTTTAATTTTTTATTATTTTTGCTTATTTAATGGATTTGATTTTTTTAGCGGGGGTTTAGGCACTAGTTGTTGTTAATCTCCCGCCGGCTGCCGGCTCGGAAACATGTGGGTTTCAATTTTGTCCAGTCCCCAAGCCTGAAATCCGAACCTTTGCTTCGGCTCTGGACCAATTGTTTGAAAAAATTTCGAATGTTGAAATAGAATATACTGTTTCTATTGCATGCTCTGTTTTCAGAAGTGATTTAAGAGGGCAGGAGTAGGTGTAGAACTCGAATATCACTTTTTAAGAAAAATTATTCAACTCAAATTATAACTCAACTCGATTTTGATCGTGGTAGTTTTAGGGATAGTATGACGTAGTGCATGTGGTATCATAGAGATAATGACACAGGTATATATTTGGTGATCGTAATGGATGTTGATAGTCGTGCTCGAGAGAGGGAGAGAAGAGAGAGATCACAACGGATTTGGGGCATGTTCGATAAAGTTTTTTATAAAAGTTTTAATAAATTTTAATAAAAATTAATAAAATATATAGTTGAAAAGCTGACTTTGACCTCAACTTTTTATAATTTTACTCGAACTCTTGCATTCACTTAGAATTTCGCATATAATCTCTATTGACACAACTTAGTACCTACTTTTGATTTTTAATGAAAATTTTTAATTCGTAATTCTCAATCGAATCCTCTTTTTTGACATCCTATTGCATTTTTTACAGTTTTTCATATCTAGTAATGCAAACCAACTTTTTAAATACATAACCATAAATGCCGTTTATGCAATCCTATAATTTTTAAATTAAATATTTAACCATAAACTCCACTCTCAAACATGGAAATGCAAATCATGGAACTTTGCTTGAGTCTCCAATAATTCTTGCTATAAAGATGCTATATATACAAAGAAAACAAATGGCCGAAAAAAAATAAAGTGAGACTCGTCTTATTGCAAAAGGAGACTAAAAGTTAGATTAGTATTTGAGCGATTCTTTGAAGTAGAACTCTTTAAGAGATACAGAAACATTTGCTCCAAATTGTTAAACATCATTCGTCGTATTCTTGCCTCGATTACATTTAAGAGGCGACTTTATTTCAATTTGACACGAAGAATTCATTTCAACAAAACAAAAGTATGCTAAAGTTTGCGTTGAAATTAATACATATATAAAAATGTGTACATAATGATTAAGAGGATGTATATAATAGGATACTAATATCATGTGCTCCAAATAGCTTTACCCATAAATGCCTCTCCATTCCCATCATGTCTAAGTGGTATGAAGATAAGGTTATGTTATGCATAGGGTCTACTATCCCTTTTCCCAAATGTCTTCTTCTTCTAGAGTTGGTTTGGGCAATTAAAATTTGTGGCCTTTCCCTAAGTACAGATGTGCAAGTTCCTCTTTTCAATGGCACTTTTGCTTTTGAAGTTTAGATGGACAAATGTATGTGTGTACATTCATTGAATAGCTGAATACAATTTTATTTAGTAGAACACTATGGAAGAAGATAAGTGACTATTACGTTAAATTGAACATTAAAAAGGTTTTATGTTACTCAAATTGTGTCACATAGCACATTCCTTCGTACATGATGAAAAAAATAAGTGACTTATCGTGTTACTTTATAGTAAATTGTACGTAGAACATCAAAGAGTGAGACATAACACATAATTCTCTAGTACTTTGTACTATCATGTCAATTAATTTTATATTAAATTGATCGTTGAAGGTTCAATGTAACTCAAACTTTATTAGCTAAACTCGCCCATATTCACTTGCCAAACTAATAGGATGTCTCTCTTGCTTTTTCTTATAGGTCAGTATTCAAAATGTCAAGTCTTTTCGTTTAGCATGAGATGACACCATGATGTGCATTGCTTAAATTTTACATTTTGTGTTGTCTATCAAAACCTTTAAAAATAAAATATTTTGTGAAATATTTTTGTAATACGTGTTGCAATTCGAGCAATTATGCGTGCATAAAACCAATTTAAGATAGAAATAACTAGCATTTGATTTGATAGATAGAAAAGATAAGTTTGCAACTTCTAAATTATCGTCTTTTCAATCAAGAAAAATGGTGGGGGTTTAACACAATTTTTGGTTGGTTCATGAAATGGACTTGCAATAGAACTATTTTCAACAACCATTTGATGTTAGAAAGTGACCACCTTCCTAATTAGTAAATACACATGTATGCCATTTCAAAAGCATAATTTATTGAACTAGATAAGCATATTATCAAAATAAATTCTAGTGGGTAATTTTTCATATTTTAGAATATGAAAATATTAATATGTGTGTGCATGCGTGTGTGTAATAGAATGTCGACTGGCCAGAATAATAATGTCACATATATTTGTAGGGACATTTGTTTGGTAAGCTGAAATGAATTAGTTGGACAAGATTAAAAAAGAAAAACGTGTGACAAATTTGTCAATTTTTTTTTATTCAATCACATTCAATCAAACACATCAAACATATCTTTATATGCGTATTTCCTTGATTCGCACTTGATTAGCAATTTAAAGAATTTAAGAATAATAACGACCACAAATTTCGTATTGAGTAATAATTTTTTTGTTCTAAAGTTTCAATCTCGACGACGGTGTAGGGACTAATCTAATATATAAAACAAATTGAATTATATATTAATTCTTTTCTACTATATGAGTTGTGCTTTTACTCATTTCCCTCAAAAAAAATTGCAAATCTTAAAATTTAACTTTATACAAATTAATAGAGTCTCATAATCATAGTTACATGTTGAGGGCCTTTAAACTTTAAATTTAAGTAAAGGCATTCCTTTTTCTCATGCATTGTTACTTAAACATTCATGCATATAGTCTAGCCTCCCTTTTGCCCATTTCATTTGATTTTATAAAAATTGTTTATTTTTTTAGAATTATTTTCTGTTTTTAAGAATTAATCCAAGATGAAACCCAATAAGCTTTTTCACATTTAACATAGATTCCATTTATTTTTGGTATTATTTTTCTGCTCAATTAGAAAAAGAATTGTGACCTTCAAGGTTTATTAATATGGTTAATCATGGCTTATGATACACTTTCATAATTGGATAGCTTCATTAATAAATTTTTAATAATATCATGTTTAATTTATAAAGTGAAGAAGAAGTAGCAATGCAATCATTACAAAATTAATATAAATGTTAGATAAATTATTTAAAATTTTACTCAAATATAAATCTAGCAATGTAATAGGAACATTAAAATGGACGTTCGATTATATTAAAATAGTTAATACAAGAAATAAGAATACGCGTCAATAGTGGGAGACTACACTAATTAAAAATAAGTTAAAAGAAAGACAATTTAGGTGGTTGGACGATATGATCTCAATGTTACATGTTATAAGTGGGGGAGAAAACCAAAATTAACACTAGATACTTCGCATGGAGTAGTTTTATTGATAAATTAAATTGAAATGATAAAAATAGATTCACGTAGTCGGTTTTGAATTTATTCGAAATAAGTTTTAATTTCTTAGTGTTGCTTAAATTTTGATAAACCTATTATCAAATCATAATTAGAAATTTAAAGTTTATCAATAAGTAAAAATTTAATCATATCATCTAATTTCATTTAATTGGGATGAAAGATTAATGAAGTGCATTTAATCATTGCTTGCTAATCAAATTTTCACCACATATTCATCATGAACTCCTAAGAGGTTGTAGGTCAAAAGTTAAACTTTACACCACCCATACATAAAATAAGAACACCACAAAATGTATACTTACTTTGTGAAGATTAGAATTAAGAAATAATTCCCATAATTAATCCATAATATCCCATATTTATATTTTAATTATCTTTACTTCTTCAATTTCAATATCGAGTACATACCAAGTCAAACTATTTTCTCGAATTAGATTATTGATATCTCAGTCACCATCAAACCCACATTATGAAGAAAAAAAATTAGCAAATCGAAAAAAGACAGGAAGAACAAGAGAAATATATTGTTCTCTTCGCGAGAACTTCCTAATAGAAGAAGTATTGAAAGAAGGTAAAACTATTTTCATATAACAGTTTTCTCATACTAAGTGTTTATTTGTTATTGTTTAAATTGTAATTTTAACTGGTCGAACTAGTCAAATATATTTTTTATCTGCACATTTTATAGGACCCATAATTTACTGTCTAATTATTATCTACATACACTACTAAACATGTGCTAAAATTACTTTGATGTGACACTTTAATTTTTACTTGATTGCAATAATAATAAGCCACATTTTACTTTTAATAAATTTAGGAGGGTGTATTCAATTAAGAGTTGGTAAGACTTTTAAAGACGTTTATGGAGTTTAAAAGTCTAGGTGTATTCAAGTTAGACTTTTTAAATTCCATAAAAGTCTTGGGGTATTCAATATAGATTTGTAAAGACTTTTAAAAAGTCTTATAAAATCATGCGATATTCAATTCAGACATTTTAAAATCCTACGAAATTCAGGGGTATTTAAAATGTCGATAACTTTTAATAACTTTATAGATCATTTTATATGTACAAACTTTAAAGTACAATGTATAAATAAATGATATCACAATTTCTCTCCGATTCACCCCTAAAATTTTGAAAGACTTTGAGGGGAAAAAAATAATTCATTTTCTTATTTTTTCTAGCATGTAACATTTCTATTTTATTTTTTCCTTCAATAAATTGTAGAGTCAAGATAATATTTTTTCGTCTTCAATATATTCTCCTAACTATTTTTTTTTATCTTCTTTCTTTTTCCTTCTACAAATCTCATAACCATGATTAATTACCAATATTTTTTTATAAAAAAGAATATTAATATGTATATCTCTATTCGATTTGATTTTTCTTTTCTTTTTAATATTCTCCTAACCAATTTTTCATTTTATTCTTTTTCCTTCTATGAACTTTTAGAGACAATATGATTTTTTCTTTAATATTCCCATAACTATTTTTTTTTCTCTTTTTTTTCATTGTTTTTTCATTTTTCATTAAAAACAAGATAAATTTATAATTAAATTCTTATATAATTGTTGATTATAGTTTATTAATGAATTTCATCAGGTTAAAAATTTGTTTTTTACTAATGTATTTTTTTTTTCATTTTCATTCTTGTTTTTTCTATATAATGGTTGTATTTTTTCTTCGTAAATTGGTACTTTGGTTATTTATTATGCAATTGTCGTGATTAATAATGATATGTTACCTATAGATTATTAAATATAAAAAAGAAGATTATAAACTGGATAAATTTTTTTGTTTAAAAATATTTTTAAAAAGAATTGCATGCTATTATTTTTTGAATTTATCCACGAGCCATTTGAAAGTTTATAGTTTTACTCAAAAGAAAAAATGGAATGTGTTAATAATTTATATCATTAACTTTGGACGTAGTTGCTTGCAACAATTAAATAGAACAATTTTTATGAATTTAATAATATTAATACAATTAAATAAATTATTACTAGACTTTTCTCATACGACATTTTTTTTAATTGTGGGATATTAAATTTTATATTCAAAATTTTTAATTAAAAAAAAAGTCTATAGAAGTTCATAAAAGTATGTGAAAGTCTAGGAAAATCTTTCAAAATGAAATCTATACAAATCCATAAAAGTTTGTAAGAGTCTATTAAAATCTATAAAAGTCATTAAAAGTTAATGAAATCCATCAAAGTAAGTCATTTAAAAAATGTCAATCAAAATCTTTAAAAGTCTAGATTAAATACACCCCACTTACTATCAAAATGAAAGAAAAATATCATTCCTTCCCTTCATTGCAATATTTGTATTTTCTAATGTTTTTAAAATCAGATTGAACCGGCCAGTTGAAACGAGAACAAGTTCGATTGTGTCTAAAAAACTATAAAATTAAAAATTGTTGAAAAAAATCAATTCTCAACCAGTTCACGACAAGAACCGACCAATTCACACTAAGAACCGATGGGTCACCGATTTGAATCTTAACCCTTTAACATTGGTATTTTCTCATTTTTCAGAAAGTGCAATAAATAACAAAAAATAATAATAATTGCATGCAGAAATGCAGACTGTGTTTAATATACTCTTTATTTTTCTTCCGCTCAATGGTCAAATATGAACCATTAGACACCCGAGCCTTTCGGCTCGGAAGGAGCTTTGTGAAGTTGAAGAGAGAAAAAAACTGAAAAAAAGAAGCCATGGTAATGGTAGATAGAGCTTACAATGTCAAATTCAAGATATCAATAATATGAATTAATCAAACCCATTTCATTTTCTCTCTCTCTATCCTCTCTCTATAACTTCTCCTTCATTTCTTCTTTCTCCAAGATTTGATGTCTCACCATAAACACATATACACCCTCTTAGAGAGAATACACATATACATACCATAAACACATATACACACATACAATCTTAGAGAGATACATGCAAATCGTATATATATGCATATGAATACATGCATTTATTGATGATTCTTGAATGCCCATAATTGTTGAGGAAGTTTGGATATAGTTTTGATCAAGGGCAGATTTTCTTGGAGGGGTGTTTTTTAAGCATCAATGGCGGATGGCGTGTTGCAGTTTAATGTGGAGTCAGTGGTGCAGGATGTGCTTCAACAGCAGGGAAAGAGATTGTGCGACATTGATTTCGCCTCAAGAAAAGCAGAGGAAGCTTGTAATACTCAAATATGATTCATTTTTTCTTGATCATTCTTGATAGTATTTTACATTGTTTGATCTTTCGTTCTATTGTGTGTGTTTTTGTTGATTTATTTATGAAATTTTGATTGGACATTGTGGGTTTAGATGCATATGAACTTTTGAGATTATTCAAATGCACTAGCTATGATAACTGATCATTAATCTTGATTATAGTGCTTATTGACTTTTGGGGTTCTGTGGTTCATGTAATTTCATTGCACATGAACAGTGAATTGTGTGGTTTTTTTTTTTTTTTTTTTTTAAATGTGGGTAGGTGAGATTTGGTTATAAAGGGATTGATTTTGTGGGAAAGAATTTGTAATGAGAGGGTTTTGATGCAGCATTGAGAAGATATGATGCCTCTGGATGGTTAAGAAAGATGGTAGGAGTGGTTTATGGTAAAGATTTACCAGCCCAACCTTCTGAAGAAGAATTTAGACTTGGACTGCGAAGTGGGATTATTCTTTGCAATGTTCTTAACAAAGTTCAGCCCGGGGCTGTGCCAAAAGTAGGTTAATCGTGGTTCTATGTGTCTTTCACCTTCGTATTTCTAAGCTTATAGTTTAATTTTGTTAATTATAAGTTTGCTTATAGGTAGTGGAAGCTCCTTCGGATACTGTCCTCATTCCTGATGGGGCTGCTCTTTCTGCATATCAGTACTTTGAAAATGTTAGGAACTTTCTTGATGCCATAGAGGAAATGGGGATTCCAACTTTTGAAGCCTCTGATTTGGAACAGGTATATAGATCAAAATAATCTCTTACCAAGATAAGGGCATTATTTTATTATTGAAAATCTTGCCTATTTTCAATGTAAAAGGAAGAATAAAATAAAACTTTTAATCATGTTTATCCAACATATTAGGGAGGAAAAACTTCCAGAATTGTGAATTGCGTACTGGCATTGAAATCATTCAATGAGTGGAAACAAGGAGGTGGAAATGGACTCTGGAAGTTTGGTGGAAATTCAAAGCCATCTTCCACTGGGAAGCCATTTGTCAGAAAAACTTCTGAACCTTTCATGATTTCAATTTCAAGGAATTCATCATGTGGTGAGAAGTCTCTTGATGGTATGTCAAGTGAGCATGATCTTGTGCCCGACTTTAATGAGACGGTCCGTGAGCTACCACTTCAAGTATCTACTATTATTGTTACAGTGTCAAGAATTTTATAGTTTTGCACTTATTTTTGCAGGGTACTTCTCATTCATTGCACATACTTGTCCGTGAACTTCTTTCTGATAAGAACCGAGAAGATATTCCTGGGGTAAGTGATCTTGTTTTACTTCCTATTACCTTGTTTTAAGGGTGTAAAGCTGTTATCTAATATGCTGCCACTTTCTGAATTATTACTTCAGAATTGGGAATAAAGAATTATTACTTCATGTTGAACCACTATCAGTATATTGTTCTACTCATTGATTGCAAGCATGATTATGTTGTATAGGCCACTAACTAATTAGGGTATACTATAATACGAAAAACTCTTTGCATACTCCGGAAAGGGACTCTAGAATATTTTGTGTCTTCTGAGTATAGTCAGTATAAACTCTATCAACATCATAAACAAGGCTGTTTCCAGCCCTTATTTGATCAGAGTGCTTTCCGGCACACAGATTTCATAATTTTCTGTTCTGAGAAACACAAATGATTCTGTTTGGCACAGATTGTGGAAAATATGTTAATTAAAGTTAAGGAAGAATTTGAGAGGCGGTTCACAAGCCAAAGTGAACAGGTAAGCCCAGTATCTTCATCAATGTGCATTTTCACTGTAACTCTTTTTCCATGCAAAGCTCTTTGCCAAGAGTTGGCTATTGGCTAATAATTTCTAACATAATGTTCAATATAGTGGGTTTACATGGTCATTCAGTCAAATGTTTTGAAAATGTGAACCCAATTTTTGGGCGCTCTTTGTTAATGTTCTACGTGTTTTTGGTATGACAGATGACAACAGCTTCGAGAGACACGGACATCCCTGATTGCAATGAGCCTCTAGCAGAACATGCTTCTCAGCCTCTAGATGAACATGCTTCTAAGCCTCTAGAAGAACATGCTTCTGCGGATATAAAGGTGTGATTATATTGAATGAATTTTAAAAGAGTAATTGCATCTCAATGTTGTTTAAAGATCTTAGATACATAGGCATGACTTCTTCTCTTTGTATTGTAAGACCTCTGACATAATGAAAGACGAGTGTTGGAGTGAGAAAGATGATTGTGATGGCCAAACAAAAGGACAGTCTTTGAAGCACCAAAATTTGAGAGAACAACAGCAAAGAGACATACAGGTAATCTGCACTGTGACATCATATAAAATACATTCTCATCAACCTAATATGGGATTCATAGTTATATCAATTTCAACACATTGTAGGAACTGAAAAATACCCTTAATTCTGCAAAAGAAGACATGCAAATACTGCAAATAAGCTATCAAGAAGAGGTTAATAATCTAGGTATGAATTAATTTCAGTTGTTTCATTTGATAGAGGCAGAAAGCAGCCTTTGGAATTTACAATCCACTTTATAATGTTAGGTAAACACCTACATGGTCTGGCAAATGCGGCCTCCAAGTACCAGAAAGTTCTCGAAGAGAATTGCAAGTTATATAATCAAGTGCAAGACCTAAGAGGTGAAAATGCTAATGGTTTGGATACTTTCTATTCTGACAGAGGCACTTTATACTGCGGTGGTAATGTGATTTGGTGCATACATTTTATAGGAAATATAAGAGTATATTGTCGAGTACGGCCTTTCATGCCTGGGAAACCAAATCATTTGAGCGCTGTGGAAGATTTAGATGAAAGGACCATTACAATACTCACTCCTTCAAAATATGGAAAAGAAGGAAGGAAGTCGTTCACTTTTAACAAGGTCTTTGGTCCATCTGCAAGCCAAGGTCACTAACGTCCCTAATTACTTTTTACATTCCCATGTGTACCCTACCCATCAGGATCCTATTAAAGCACCAGTTTTTCCCTTTTTGTTCTTCCATTTCTACAGAAGAAGTATTTGCCGACACCCAGCCACTGATTCGGTCTGTCCTTGATGGCTACAACGTTTGTATATTTGCTTATGGTCAAACAGGATCAGGGAAAACTCATACAATGGTATGGATTTTCATTTATGTTTAAAGCTACTATAACAACGAATTCAGTGCATGTTTAGTATACATTATTGGACAATACTATACAATATAATGAATAAGATTTTGGCTTCTTTTTCTTTTGTAGTATTGTTCAATGCTATCCAATCCTCCCGACCATTACCAAACATGCTATCAAAATTTATATGTTTTCTTCATTAAAATACCCTTCTGTTTTAGTAACTTTTGTCATACTATGTATTTTCTCTAATTTTCTTTGTAATGTCTGTCATTCTATCCACAGACAGGACCTCCAGAACTTACAAAAGAAAGTGTCGGAGTAAACTTCAGGGCATTGAGTGATTTGTTTCTCATCTCGGAACAGAGAAAAGACACCATTGCTTATGATGTGTCTGTTCAGATGATTGAAATCTATAATGAGCAAGTTAGAGATCTCCTTGTGATGGATGGTCTCAATAGAAGATATCCTGCTTGAAAACAGTTTATAATTCATATCATTTCATATTTTGCATAGATCATGCTTCAGTTTTCTTAACTCCTAAACACATTAGAAATCCGCAACAATTCCCAGAATGGTGTTAATGTACCAGATGCAAATCTTGTACATGTTGCATCAACATCTGATGTCATCAATCTGATGAACCTTGGCCAAAAAAATCGTGCAGTTGGTTCCACTGCTATGAATATTCGAAGTAGTCGTTCTCACAGGTATACCCTTTCAAATTTGCTAACTAATTATTTTTTCTTCTTTTTGGTGGGGAAGGGAGCGATTGTGGAAGTAACTTATCGATTGTTGTGTTAGCATGTCCCATGTTGCCTGGGTACAATTGAGATGTGCAAACCTCACATTGTAAGCCGTTTTTGCGGTCATGAGTTAGGTCCATGGACTTTATCATTGTATCAGAGCGGGTGTACGTCAACGGTGGGTCAGGTTTATTTCCTAGACCTATGTGGAGGGGGACTGCCTATTGACTTCAGCCCTGCCACTAAGGGGAAGTGTTAGCATGTCTCACATGGTTTGGGTACAATTGAGATGTGCAATTTAAAAGGTGAAGGCAAACCTCACATTGTAAGCTAGTTTTACAGTGGTGATTTAGGCCCTTGAACTTTATCAGTCTACATTCTGTTCTAGTTTCGAACTTTCATAATCATTCTGGAAAAAAAATAGATAATTTATTTTCACAATTTACATAATGTATGATCTTCTCATTGGTAAACCTGTATTTAATAATGTGGAATGTCTTACAAAACAAAGTACATATTGAATATCTTAACTTACGCGAGGTATTATATTTCCAGTTGCCTCACAGTTCATGTTCAAGGAAGATACGTGACATCTGGTACGGTTGTCCGTGGTTGTATGCATCTGGTCGACCTGGCAGGTAGTGAAAGAGTTGACAAGTCTGAGGCAGTTGGTGATAGATTGAAGGAGGCTCAACATATCAATAAGTCTCTTTCTGCTTTAGGAGATGTCATATCTTCTCTTGCCCAAAAGCAGTCACATGTTCCTTATAGGAATAGTAAGCTTACACAATTGCTGCAAGATTCACTTGGTAAGATTTTGCCCATTTACAATATTGTTTTTGCTTTTTCTCTCTACCTACTAAGGTATCGGCTCTGGCGTTTGTTAGGAGGGCAAGCAAAGACACTAATGTTTGTTCACATCAGTCCCGAGCCTGATACCCTTGGAGAAACTATTAGTACTCTCAAATTTGCTGAACGAGTTTCCACTGTTGAGCTTGGCACTGCTCGAGCAAACAAAGAGAGTGCTGGTGTCAAGGAACTAAAACAACAGGTTATAATCACTTGGTATTTTGTGAACTTATCGTGTCAGTCAGGGTAACATACTATTCTATATTTTCTTTCCTTGCTCGTGTGAAAGAGTAAGCATATTCTCGAAGCATCCATTCTTTTCTTGCCCTGTGGAATGCATCTAGTTCCTCTTCCGATGTACCAGAATTGCAAAAAATTGTTTTCTAATTTGGCATGTTTTCTTTTATTGTGATAAAAGAAAATGACATTTAGATACTTACATACAGATAGCTAGTCTTAAAGCGGCCTTAGCACGGAAGGAGGGAGAATCAGGGAACCATCAGTATTTTATATCTAGCAGCCCAGAAAGAGTGAGAATTAACTCTTCTGGGTCCTCTCCATCACGTTCTTGGCATGGAGATGCCAGTAAGTCTGAGGTATGGAAATTTTTCAGGCACGAATTCAGATATAATATATTTACAAATAAATTTCAAACAGATTTTATCAATTGCCTGAATATCGATTTTACTTTCATTAACTTGAACTACATTCAGGTGCATAATGGCGGATATGGTTTGTACAATAAGCAATCACTACTGGATTCTGATCATTTTATAATTGATTAGTTGTTTACTAGAAATTCATTGTGGCTTTTATCAGATGGGCTGCAATATAGTGTTTTATCTTTTCATTTTCATATAGCCAAGGGTCTATTAGATTGTTGATTTTGGTGAGTAAGTGTTATATCAATTTGGAATTTTTGTTGCTGATGTTGAATGTGATGGAAAACAGAAAGGACTAACAATAAATTCTCAATTGAAATTTGGACTGGCTTTATATTACATATAGGGCATATTAGACACGCAGTGCAGGATAGTACTGCACAAGACAAGGACAAGATTTCAGCTTTTTTTTTGTTCCTTAATATACTGTCCAGTCCAACCTGTCAAACATACGAATGTTGTGTAGGAGTGAAACTGAAATTAAGTTTTATGCTTTATGTTGCCTAGGTACAAAGTAACTCTTCATCATTGTCAAGAAGGCAAAGCTTGGAGCTTCAAGACATGTTGATAAATTCGCCTCACTGGCCACCAGTAGGTAGTCCTGGCTTGATGGACGATGAAAAGGAAGGTGTCCCCAATGATTGGATTGATAAGATTATGTTGAATAAACAAAATGGTATAAGTATGGATAATCACCCGGGAAAATGTGAAGATAATAGACAGTTACCAGAGATGTTCTTTCAGAAGTATGTTCCTAATGCTTCCAAGTTATTCCCGGAACAACCTTTGAACAAAGTTTCAATTGACAGAAGGCACAGCCTAGAGAATGATATGATTAGGGGTCGATATGAGACGGCTGCCACTGATGATTCGGATGAGCTGGATGCTGCAACTAGTGATTCGTCTGAGCATGACTACCAATGGCAACATAATGTTCCTAGAGCCAGCAGTATTCCCAATATTCGGTCAAAACTCAGGAGACCTAGTCCAAAGCAGACAAAGATCCCTGAAATAAGGTATAATAATTCATAGTTACCTGTCTTTTATTCCATTTGAGTATTGCAATATGCCTTGAAGACTAAATTTAAATGAATAAATGTGTCCCCTATCTAATAGCTTAGACTTTTAAATGGGGTGATTCAACTTGGCATAATCAAACTAGACAGAGGACTCGAATTTAAGTCTTGCCGCCACCCATTTATAAAAATTGTATACGCCTCAAGCATTTGATAAAATAATAAACCTGGTTTTCATGTGAGAGGGCCGTTGAAGACTAAATTTAAATAAATAAATGTGTCCCCTATAACAGTTTAAACTTTTAGATGACGTGGTTCAATAATATACAGCCTTCTTTCTCTCCACCTCTTTAAGCATTCTTGGCACATTCAACCTCTTACTCGTGATTGTACCAAGCGTTTTTGTTTGTACTGTGATAAGAGGGAGACAAGTGAATATTTATTTAGATGAAAGTACAGAAACTTGAAGTTGGTAAAATATAGGACATTATGTGATGCATATACTCTTGGCCTTGCTTTATCCTTTAGGATACATCCTAATACTCTCTGTATTTGATTCTTTTTCCTCTTGCTTAGGAGCCTAATTCCCCCTCCTCCGTCTAAGAGACTTTCAAATGGGATTATTTCACCAATGCATAAGCCTGGACGGCAACCAGTTTTTGTCGAAAGAAAGCAAAAACCAGCACATGGGACGTGAGATCTGCACTTTCATAGCAGTTGTTTACCTTTAATCACAAATAGGAGTTTACTTTGCTGAAGGATGTGGCTTTGTGAGTTTTTAATTTTAGTATGAATTATTGAGATTGGTCGACGGTGTGTGCAAATGGAGTCGCAATGGATCCCGTCCCCGGTTTTTTCAGTTTTCTTTTTCTTTTTCTTTTTTTTCTCTTTTTTTCTTTTTTTCTTTTTCAAATTCTATTTGTCTATAGATCTTTGGAGTCCCTGTGGTGAGGCATGGATGCTCGACTTTCTATTACAGTTCTTTTCAACATTACCCTTTTTGTAGTTCTTTCACTGTATAAAGGAGAAAAATGAGAGAAACAAAGCTAATCTTTAATATATTCCTGTTGCAATCCTCTTGCTGCCACAATGGTACCCCGACATGTTCATTTATTTTGGACTAGATAATAGTGAACAATATTAAAGAAGTAATGACTACACGAATGGAGCACATTTTGAGATTTGTCGGGTGTTAGTACAACAAATGTTTGGCAGTAGCACAAATGCTGATTAATACGACTATGACTTTCTAATGTTTAGTTCCCTATTGTATTCTTAAGAATGTACTATAGTACAAACTGATACTAGCTCGTACAGCAGCGATCAAACAAGATTTAACTTAATTGTATAATCGATTAACTCTCTATAAGTTGACTCGTCACTCAAACAACAGCAGCGATCAGACAAGATTTAATTTAATTGTATAATCGATTGAACTCTCCATAAGTTGACTCGTCACTCAAACAAAGAGCCACTCGTCGCTCAAATAAATGAGTGTCAATTAAAAGTTTTTAATTAACTTTTTATGAAATTATTTGTCCATGGACAAAAGAATATATAATTTACTCAACACTTGCAAAAAGCACAAAATAATTTTTTTTTCGTTGGTGATATTTATATTTGTTATGTATACATTTATTTTTACTATTAAAGTATTATAGAACAATATTTTTATAATATTGTAACATATATCTAATTGGGGAAATTTGTCCTTGGTCACTAAACTTTAAGCAAAATTCAATTAGGCCACTAAACTTAAATTTGTCTCAATTGAGTCACTCAACTTCAATTTAATGTTAAATTTCATCACTCGGTTACATTCCGTCATCTATCCTCCATTAAACCGACTGAAATTGCTTAGTTGAATGTCATATTATAACTAATCTTCCACGTAATTGACTAACCGCTATGTGGCACCCTAAAAACGAAAATGGTAAAATGAGGGTTATGGCAATGTCTTTAGATTAAAATGTTAAAATGCTTATTTTTTATTTTGACACTTTTATGATCGCGTAGTGATAAGTTGGCATTCCACGTAAAGATTCGTGAAACATCCATTACGCTATCACTGTCAACTAAATATTTTTTATCAATTTGGGAGACTGCAAGTGAGGGAGTGAATAAATTTGAAACTAAATTAAAGTTAATGACTCAATTTGAAACTAAATTGAAGCTCAATGACTATCATTGAGATAAAAATTAAAATTTACTGACTCAATTAAAATTTTCTTGAAAGTTGAGTGATTGCATATGAAATTGACCCATCTAAATTGCCCTGGGTTGCCTTGTCTTGAGAAAAGTCATTAATGTTGAAATTAGCAAGTATATGAAAATAATTATAAACATTATTTTTCTTAATTTAAACTTAATCTTCTTAAATTATGTTTAATTTTATTATGTCTAGCATACTCAAAGTAGAGGTGGCAAATGGATCAGACAGTTCAACTTGGCCCGGCCCAAATTGGATAGGCCACACAAAAAATTGGGTTAGGCTAGTCCTGGTCCAATTTATACGGGTCTGTATTTGTTGAGCCAATCCAATTTGTTTTTGGACCACAGTGGTACTGGGCCCGCCCAATTTAAATTTTTAATTTATTTTTTCAAAATATTTATATATATATATATATATATATAATTTAAAAAAATGGGATCTTTGACTTCAATTCCCCAGCCCAGCCCAGCCCAGCCCATCCCATCAAATCACCAAATCAGGAGGGAGAGAAATTCTCCCTCGTCTGATCGCGAAACCAGAGAGAAAATCTCCATGGTTTTCATGAAATTGTGAGGCATCTTTTTTATTACTGATCAGAAAAAGCGCTCTTGAAATTTGTTTCATTTCGGGTTGGTGGATCAATATTGCTTCGATATCTCAGTCATTTGAATTTGTGTAACGTTTGGAAGGACATTTCTGATTTTTAATTTCTTTGAATTGTAAGTAATATTTTCTACGCATTTTTGTTCTTCTTGTGCTGATTTGTTTCATATAGCATTGTGTTTTTTCGTTTTTTTAGTAGCTTCGTGTTTTTGCAATTGACATATGTTGTGAAAATAACGTGATTGCAAGTATACAATATCGTTAACAAGTAATAAAGTGGACTTTTTGAGTCCGGATTATCGTTCCCACGAAGACTATCTTATTTAGATACTAGTTAAATTAATCAAAGTACTAGTCTATTGTAAATAATTAAAATAAATTGAGTTGAAAGATTTAAGCTAAAACTTTGGATTTTTCGAAAATAATAATAAAAAAAAATCAAGAATTAATAAAATATGATGGTTAAAGCATTTGGACAAACGAATTCACCAAGTTATCATCTCTAATTTCTCCTCTCAAGATTTATTCCTAAAATTGTATTCGGTCGAATTCACAAATTTAACCTAATTTACCTCTCTCGAGTTCAAATTAATCCTATCTAATTAAGTCAACTTATGCAGTCGGAATGGTCTTTAATTAGATGCATTAAATCTCCCAAGAATTCAATTCAAGACCGTGACAATAACAAAAACGTATCTCTACCTTTTATCCAATTGCCAGATTTTACTGTGTGGTCTAGATTAATAATTTACCTCTCTATTCATTACAATCCACAAATTAATGACGAATAATGGTCAATTTTCTCAAGCATTAAAAAAAGAATTAAAATCAAATACATAAATAATTTATATATTAAAACTTGATATTCGAAATTAAAGAATTAAATTTAGACTACATCGTTCATCCAAACATTAAATCTAGCTATTCATGACTCGAGAGAAAGAAAAGATGAAGAGAATGGAAGACATAACCAGATCTTGAAAATAATAGAGAAAGAAACGCTGAATAACTTGCACCAAGAAATCTTTGTCTTCAAACTCCAATCTTTAATTCCGCATTTGTTCTTCGTCTCTTGGTATCTCTCTCTCTCAATGTGATTTTTACAAGATTTAACGACCTCCAATTATGAGTGTATAACCCATATTTATAGGTCCCTCATGATGCCCTAAAAGATCCCTAAAAATCGCGGGTTACAAATTTCATAATTGCTTTAGGACTCAAAAAGGAAATAAAATAACAAGAAAATTTCGCTGCCATAATTTGGCCTGGGGCGAACACCCAGGCATATTTCGGGTGAACGCCCAGGCCAAGGAATTAGTCTCAGCCACTTCAAATTGAAGTTGGGTGTTTGCCCAGCTTTGAGTTGGGCGTTCACCCAACTATAATTTCTTCATATTTGCACCTATGGTCCTTCAACTTTTGGAAGTTTGCAAGTTGATCCCCATCTCTAAGTTTTCGTACACTTTCAGTCTTTTTTGCCTATTTTACTTTGTTTTTCTCCAATTCCATCCGATCTTGAGTTTTGACTTGAAATAATTAAATCAACACATAATTAAGTAGAAAATCACTTAAGAGCACTTACAATAGTCCACTTTTAATAGTCTAGATAAGTGTAAAATCACACTTATCAAATACCTCCAAACTTGAACATTTGTTCATCCTCAAACATAACTATTTACTTAAACAAACAAACAAATAATATTAAAATATATTATAATAAATATCTTGCCGCATTTTCCTCATGTTTTTTTTTGAAACAATCACACAATTCATTATAAAACTTCTAAATCATGCTGCCAAAATTAATCAGTTTTACTTATCCGATGCTTGACAAATATATGTGTGTACGCATAGTCAATCCAATCACCTTAAACCTTTAGGTTGGTAATATTCTGCCCCCAATGGTCAAATATTTTATTTCTCTCTCGTAAGAATACACACTCTCATACTGATATTCAATTTTTTTCCCTGGTATTAGCTCTAAAGTGATTCTCAAAACACTTATTCTTTTACTACTCAAAATTTGGTTAGTTATAGCCAATACATTAGCTGTCTAGATCTGTGATGATTCTCCCTTCATTGAGTGCTTTGACCATCAAGTTTTCACTAGGTAAGTCAAACCCACTAATCATCTATATCCCCAAGTTATGCGCACAATGGTTAAATCTTGCTTTTGCTTCATTTTTTTTATCAACAATTTATATTGATATATATCTTATGTGTAAGGCATCACTCCCTTAAGCTTTTTAGATGACCCTTGTAGTGAGCTTTAGGCCGATGGCTCCCAGGTCTGTTAAACCTTAGGGCACCGAGTTTTGAGAACTCCAATAGACTTTATCACTCGAGTCAACTAGGCTACGAAGAGAGATATAAGTTAATGCAGTGCCATGCCTTTCATTTTTTTTTTTTTTCGCAAGATAAACACGCGGGGATTAGATTCCTAGCATCCGGTCAATACCTAGATTTCACTTGGTAGCCAAAATACACTCCACACAACTATTACTCAAACACGGAATCAACACCTATCTAAACAGCTTCTGCAAATGGTTTAACCACTCCCAAACTATCCTTTCAACTGGTTATGTAATTGAGTTGTCAACTGGTAGTTTTGGTTTTCACAACTTATGTTCACTGTTGTATTCAATATAATATACCAACCAAAGGTAGTGATATTTACAACTATTGTGCTCACACTTAATCATATCTCACATAGATAAGTATAGTCTATAAAAACAGTTTAAGTAGCATTACCTAGTCATAATTCATGAATTGATAACAGTTTCAAATAATATCATCAAAGCCGGAAAGGCTATCCAACATACAAGCACACAAAAAAAAAATTGTTTTTTTTTTTAGCATACACAAAAAATAATGAAAGTAATTAAAGTCACCCCCAAGCTTAAAGTTCACATTGTCCTCAATGTGACAGAAGAAAGCAAATTAAATAAGAAATAAGAAAAGAGACAACCCGAATCAAAAGGCATGGGGATAACAATTGGACTTTTAGCTCATCAGTACGCATTGGATTGGAATGACGATGTGCAACCTGAAATATGAAAAACAATAATGATTAAATATACTTAATCACTAAAAAATGGAAAACGTGCTCTACTTCCTAATGCAGTCCTAAAATTCTACATGCAATGCAATAAACATATAAGGGATAGAAAAATGGGTTGCCTCCTATTAAGCGCTCGATTTATAGTCTAGAGCTCGACTTATTGCAAGTATCATTTATGGAGGCTTGAATTGGGCTTTGGAAGTCTTGCATTAGTTGCTATTACTAGCTTTGCATGATTTATCATTTGCTCTCCATATTTTAAATCGACTCTTTTCATCTTTAGTTGGTGCAACTAGTCCACCTGTATCCGGTTTGTAGTTTTCTTGGCCAATTGTTACCCCTTCATCAACTCTAAAACACTCCCCGAGGTCGATTGGTTGCTCAGATATGGTGTACATACTGAATACAGCTCGTTCATCCTGTACCTTCAAGATTAGCTCACCCTTTTCAAAATCAATAAGGGCTCGACTCGTGGCTAAGAATGGTCATCCCAAAATGACTGGCATATTGCGATCCTCTTCGATGTCAAGGACAATAAAATCAACTGGAAAGAAAAACTTTTCCACCTTGATGAACACGTCCTCAACCACACCCCGTGGGTACTTGATCGATCTATCAGCAAGCTGTAGAGATACACTTGTTGCTTTTACTTTTCCCATCCCTAATCTTCTGTAGACAAAAAGAGGCATTAAATTTACACTTGCACCTAAATCACATAAAGCATTAAAATTATAAAATTCTCCAATTGTGCAAGGTAATTTAAAACTCTCTGGATCTTTTAACTTCGGGGACAACCTATTTAGCAGAATAGCACTACAATCCTCAATTAAAGCCACTGTCTCGTTTTCATCTGGTTTTCTCTTCTTAGACAACATTTCTTTCATAAATTTCACATACAATGGCATTTGAGCTAATGCGTCGGCAAAAAGAATGTTAATATGCAGTTTCTTGAAAACTTCAAGAAATTTTTCAAACTGCTTGTCGGGCTTGTTCTTATGCAGCCTCTGAGAAAATGGAATTGGTGGCACATAAGCTTTGACAAGAATTGGCGCCCTTACTTTTGATGATTCAGCAGATTCTTTTGAAACTTCTTCTTTTGATTTCTCACATTGTTGTCCAGTTTTCTTCTTCCTTAATCATCAATTGTTCATCATTTTTCTCTGTTCTTTTCACAAGAATTTCTGGCAGTTGTACCCCGCTCCTAGTAGTGATGGCATTTACCTGTTCTCTTGGATTGTTTCTGTAGTGTTGGGGTAAAGTGCCTGGTTTTCTATCTGACAATTGTAGGGCTAATTGACCAATCTGAGTCTCTATTTTTCTAATAGACGCTTGTTGATTTTGATTGTTGATGTCCAATCGCTCCAATGCTTTATCAGTTTTCTGCATATACTGTTGGAACATCTCTCCTAAACTCGGCCCTCTTTCTTGCTGAGCATTATATGCATTACCACTTTGTTGATTCTTAGACCATCTAAAATTGGGGTATTGCTTCCAACCTGGATTGTATGTTTGTGAATATGGATTGTACTGCTGATGTGTATTATTCTGCACAAAATTGACATGTTCTAGAGAGGCAAATAACATACAATCTGATGTTGAATGGTTAGCTCCACAGTTCTCGCACATGATGGTTGCTTGGATTGCATTCACTCATTGCATTTGTATTCTGACCAAGAGCTCTACCTGCTTTGTCAATGTAGCAAGTTGTGCATTGGGAGCTGACAGACCATCAATCTCATGTATGCTTGCTACTTTTCTTGGAGTGGTACGATCAGATGTAAACATGGTCTGTGTGTTTGCAATCAGCTCATAGAGATCCCATGCTTTGTTGACATTTTTATTCATAATGGACCCGTTTGCAGAGGAGTCCACTGTCGATTTAGACTGAGGAGATAGCCCAGAATAAAAATATTGAGCCTATTGCCCTTTTTTAATGCCATGATTTGGACATTTTCTGAGCAATTCCTTGAACCTGTCCCAAGCTTCATGATATCTTTCGCCATCCAGTTGTTGGAAAGTAGAAATTTTCAACTTCATCTTTGCTACTTTAGCTGGTGAAAAGTATTTATTACAGAATTTTCTGGCTAAATCATCCCAAGTGGTGATACTAGCATGTGGTTCTGAATATAACCATTCTAGAGCTCCCTCCCTCAATGTATATGGAAATAACCGAAGTCTGATGGCATCTTCATTTACTCTTTGAAACTGAAAATTATGGCACATACGTAAGAATCTGGAGAGATGAGTATTAGGATTTTCAGTCGCCTTTCCATAGAACTACAGGTGATGCTGAAGAGATTAATCAAATCGGCCCTTAATTGAAAGTCGTTTCGACCAAAAGCTGGATAGACTATGCTTGAACAATCAAGAGCTGCTGCCGGAGTTGGAAATTGAGCCATTGGCATGTTCCCATCATCATCATCATCTTCCTCTTCATGTTGCTGAATTTGCTGGGCTGCCAATCTAGCTGCTTCCATAGCAGCAACTCTTGCTGCCTATTGTTCAATTTCTCTTCTTATTTGTTCATCCGCCATTTGAATTTGTTTGAGTTTTCTATTTTTGGTTGTGCTCTTTGCTTCTTCTTCTGAAAGTACGTTCAATCGCAGGATTGAAAGTCTCAAGAATACCGCCTTGTGTACGGAGCATGCAACGAACACCTTTTCTGTAGTAAAATAATGGAAAAAAATAAAAAGTCTAATAATAATAATAATAAAAATTAAAAATAACAAAATAAAATAAAATAAAATTTAAATTATCACTAACGATTAATTTAAACTAAAATTAAATAAGAATAGTCCCCGACAACGGCGCCAAAAACTTGTTATGAAATTAACGTGATTGCAAGTGTACAATATCGTTAACAAATAATAAAGTGGACTTTTTGAAACCGGATTATCGTTCCCACGAAGACTATCTTATTTAGATACTAGTTAAATTAATCAAAGTGCTAGTCTATTGTAAATAATTTAAAATAAATTGAGTTGAAAGATTTAAGTTAAAACTTTGGATTTTTCGAAAACAATAATAAAGAAAAAATCAAGAATTAATAAAATATGATGGTTAAAGCGTTTGGACAAACGAATTCACCTAGTTATCATCTCTAATTTCTCCTTTCAAAATTTATTCCTAAAATTGTATTCGTTCGAATTCACAAATTTAAGCTAATTTACCTATCTTGAGTTCAAATTAGTCCTATCTAATTAAGTCAACTTAGGCTGTCGGAATGGTCCTTAATTAGATGCATTAAATCTCCCAAGAATTCAATTCAAGACCGTGACAATAACAAAAGCGTATATCTACCTTTTATCCAACTGCCAGATTTTACTACGTGGTCTAGATTAATAATTTACCTCTCGATTCATTACAATCCACAAATCAATGACGAATAATGGCCAATTATCTCAAGCATTAAGAAAAAAATAAAATCAAATACATAAGTAATTTATATATTAAAACTTGAAATTCGAAATTAAAGAATTAAACTTAGGCTACATCGTTTATCCAAACATTAAATCTAGCTATTCATGACTCGGGAGAAAGAAAAGATGAAGAGAATGGAAGACATAACCGAATCTTGAAAATAATAGAAGAAGAAACGCTGAATAACTTGCACCAAGAAATCTTTGTCTTCAAGCTCCAATCTTCAATTCTGCATTTGTTCTTCGTCTCTTGGTATCTCTCTCTCAATGTGATTTTTACAAGATTTAACGACCCCCAATTATGAGTGTATAACCCATATTTATAGGTCCCTCATGATGCCCTAAAAGATCCCTAAAAATCGTGAGTTACAAGTTTTCTAATTGCTTTAGGACTCAAAAAAGAAATAAAATAATAAGAAAATTTCGCTGCTATAATTTGGCCTGGGCGAACACCCAGGCATATTCCGGGTGAACGCCCAGGCCAAGGAATTAGCCTCAGCCACTTCAAATTGAAGTTGGGTGTTCGCCCAGCTTTGAGTTGGGCGTTCACCCAACTATAATTTCTTTATATTTGCACTCATGGTCCTTCAACTTTTAATTGTAGTCATGTCAATCCTCTGATTTCTTTTTATATATCAATTTAGTTCTCTTTTATTTGCAACCCAGGTCCTTCAACTTTTGGAGGTTTGCAAGTTGATCCCCATCTCCAAGTTTTCGTACACTTTCAGTCCTTTTTGCCAATTTTGCTTTGTTTTTCTCCAATTCTATCCGATCTTGAGTTTTGACCTGAAATAATTAAATGAACACATAATTAAGTAGAAAATCACTTAAAAGCACTTACAATAGTCCACTTTTAATGGTCTAGATAAATGTAAAATCACACTTATCAACATATAGCTCCTAGTTTTGTAGTTCTGACGTGCTACAAAAACGCCAGAAACTCTTCCTTGTTTCCACAGGTTTGCACCTGGAAGAGAGGTGGAGGTGATGGATGGATGGATGGGTGGGTGGGTGGATGGATGGGATAGGGAATTTGGGCCAAAAAATTTTACTGAGCAACTCAAAATAATTGAGTCAGCCCGACTTCAGCTCGATTGGTCTGGTGGGTTAATTGTACCGAGCGAAATATGCCCGATTTTTATTTTACCAACTTTTTATTAAGCTGACCCGGTCTACACTCCAGGTTATCTGGGCCGGCCTATTTTTGCCACCTCTACTCAAAAGTATAAAATCGAGTCATACCGATGGACATGATCGAATCATTTGACACATTTAACAAACTAGTTAAGAATACACGATTTGCACGTGATTTTGTAATGATATCGTGAATTTACTTTTGTTTGTTAAAATTTTTAAATAATAAAAATTTGATAACTATTTCTTTATTTTATCTATCCAACCCTCGATCAGTAGCACATGTCATTTAGATTAAAAGATTACAAAAACTCTCAATCTGCTAAGAAATTCAAGAAAAATAATAAAGTATTGAACATGATTGATTATGAACTTCTTAAAAGAGGGTCGAGACAGAAACAAATAAGTAAATTAGAGTTTTTCAATAATTAAAAGTTTTGGGCTTATATTCTACCTGATTGTCAGCCATTTGAACTCGAAATCAGTCTTTGGTTACCCTTTTTTTTTTTTTTTTTTTTTTTGCGCTTGAAGTTGATTTTTGTTAATATGTATACAATTGATATATAATATGTCGGTTTTTTATAAATTCTTGTAAAAACCTTAAAAACTTCAAGTACTATCACATTTTAAAATTAACAAATCACATTTTAAAATTAACAAATTGTAAGGAAAATATTTCAATTTAAAAAAAAATAGTCCAAACATATCATTTTAAACTTTTATAACGAAAGTTCAAGTATAAAGAAACTAAATTTGGCATTTTCACATAAGGAGACGTATTGATAAGCCAAGAATAGTTGATAACTCATATATGTTTTGTACATCTATCTTTCGTGTATAAAAGTTAAGGTATAAGAAAAAACTTCATTTACAACTTTATACACTTGGTGCATTTTATAAGTGAAGCAACACATCTTTACAAATTTGGCCTTCAACACTGCAATTTTAACAAAAGTCACGCATCTTCAACCTCTAAAAAATGTAGATACTCCACTACCATTGTGTGGTGATGTTGGTTTTCTAAAGATCTTTTATTAATAAAAATGTTAAAAAAACCAGTATACCTTTAGGGTGTGTTTGATTGCAAGTAGAAAATTTGGGTGGAAAGAAAATAAATTTCATAGAAATGAATTGCCAAGAAATTATGGGTTGGAAAAGGTTAACAAATTTTCCATGGAAAATAAATTCTCCTATCCCACAAAGAAAATATTTTTCTTGAAAACAAGGAAAATGTGACCAAAAGTATGGAAAAACTAAAAAATTTTACATGGAAAAAAAATTGCAATTAAACAAAATAAGGAAAATTCCATGGAAAATGCATTTTCCATTTTCCATGGAAAATTTTGGACAATCAAACAGACAAGTTGAAAAATTGACGGAAAAAAAATATTTTCCATAGAAAATCTTTGCCAATCAAACACACCCTTATATTCAATAATATTCAAACAAAAAGAATAAAATAAAATATTCATACCAATTCAAAAAAATATCCAAACCCAATATTTCTTCCTTAGTACCACCCTTACCCCTTGTCGGTCCGCCACACCATCAACTATCGACACCACCCATCCATACCTCAAAGGTGACCACTACACCACTCATCCAAAACCAACCAATCACAACCGCCATTCAGCCATTGCAAACGACCAGTCGTCGCCAGCCACTGCTATCCCCAAATTTGAATCCATTCTCCATTGTGCATCATCACTGACCCACGGCCAACATCTCCAAATTCAAACGTACCCTCTTTCGGTCTCCTCTGACTGATACAGGTGAAGTATACTTTACAAGAACCCTGCCTATGCATTTTGATGGGTCCCAAACCTTTTATTTCAAGTCCCTAATCTTTCAAAATTATGCGAAGTGATCCTTATTTAATAGAATTATTAAGTTGAATGTTTAAAATTTAAAATATTTATTGTAAGTATCATAATACTCTTATTTTTATTTCAAAAAATAAAACAAAAAAAAAAAAGAAAAAAGAAAAAAATATTTATTGTAAGTATCATAATACTCTTATTTTTATTTCAAAAAATAAAACAAAAAAAAAAAAAAAAGAAAAAAGAAAAAAGAAAAAAGAAAAAGAAAATCTAAAGCAGCTGCAAAACCTAAACAGCAAACCCACCAACCAAAATTCAAATGCACCCCCACGCACAATCTATCTACGCCACCGATGGTTGCCAAAAATTATACAAATATAGAGATGTCTGCACACAAAAAGCAACACATACGACTTCTTTTTTTCCTGTAGCCAACCTCCAAACTCACGCATTATTTACCTCCAGCAACAATCCAAGCCCCAAGTTTCATTCCAGCTGCCAACCTTCTTTAAATTATTTACAACATCTTTTCTTTTGAGGCCGAATTAGCCACAAATGGAAGGTTTGGAACCTTATAGTAACAAAGTTCAAATAATCGAAACCCCAACTAAATTTTCCCTAGATTTTTTGTCAAAACAACCTGTAGTCTTCTTTATTTCTATATGTATTGTGTTTGTAATAGTGGCAATATAACAAATTTATTCAAGAATATTTGTAGCACACAAGAATGTTCGATAATGAATTGTTAATGTAACTTTTCAATGTGTACTATTTAAGAAACTACGACAATCTGTAAATCATATTCCTTTAAACAAACAACTTCAAGCTTTGATCTTAAGTAGCACAACCATGATTCTTTTTTTTTTTTTTTTTTTTTTTTTTTTTTTTTTTTTTTTTTTTTTTTATCTTTGAGCTCTGATAGAGATATGTATCATTATTGATTTTCGTTTGATCTTTGATTGCACAAGATTTTAGCGTTAAAATTTTAAAGTTAATTATCTCTCATTTGTATGTTCTATCCGTCTCAAGCATAAACATCTCAATAAATTATTTCCATGCTCGGAAATGGAACACATAAGTACTTGTGATCATCATTCTTCAATTTTAACAAGAATTTCGCATTTTCTCAATATCACCATCATAGTGTTACATGTAAATTGATTAGATTGTGAAAGAAGATTCTAGCGAACACTTCTCTCTTTTCTCCCATTCTAGAACTCGCTCGAATAGCGCACATAATGACTTAAAAGGAAAATTCAACTTCAATAGACTTTCCAAAGTCTGGGAGCCCAACGGTGTCAGCCAAGGAACACATAAATACTTGTGACCCATTCTTCAATGTTAATAAGAATTCTACATTTTTTCAATATTAGTATCACAACGTCACATGTAAATTGATTATATTGTGAAAGACGTTCTAGCGGGCACTTTTCTTCCTGTTTATCTTATTCTGGGACTCACTCATATAGCAAACATGACAACATGGAAGGAGAAATCGACTTCGATGAAGTTTCCAAAGTCTGGGAAGCTGTGAGGTGTCATCCAGAAAACTATGAATTCACTCTTTAAACATGATACATTTGCGCGTTTCTGGCTCATCTTGATGCATAAACAAATCTTTTTTTTTATAATGTTATTTTGCATATAAAATCAAGAATTCAGATACTCTCATCTTATTTTTCTTGACTTTAAACTGATAAATATACATCTAAACCTAAGTCTCGTTCAGATAAATCAATTTACCGTACATAATTTCTTTACAAGTATCTTTTTCATCTTCAAACAACATTTGGAGTTATAAAAAGGACTTTTCATAAAAGAATTTTTAAAAGTGATTAATTTTCATTTTTTCATAATACTAGTGGTGTCAATCCGGGTCAGGCGGGCCGGGTCGGCCCGCCTCGGATGAGGCCCGGTAACGGCCCGCGTTCGAAAAAGCCCGCGCCACTGCGGGTTGCGGGCCGGGTCTGCCCAGCCCACGAATTTTTTTCAAAAGCCCGGCCCACCCATTGGCCCATACGGGTCGAGCCCATATGGGCCGCGGTTCGATCCGGTTCGACCCGTATGAATAAAAAATTAATTTTTTTTGAAATTACTAAAAAAATTTAGTTACTTATTGTAATTCAAAAAAAAAATATTTACATATATAACAAAAAATATGTTAAATTACTAAATAAAAAATAAATAACAATGATAAATTCACATTTTTTAATTTTTTAATTCAATTTCTATTTTTTTTTTATATATTTAAAGACTAAAACGTGAATGCATCTGTTACATCTTTCACTTTAAACGGCTCTCTACCATTTGTTTTTTTATTTATTTTTTAAATATCATTTCAAATAAGAAAGTTTGAATTTTTTGCCCTTTTTTTTTTTAAAAAAAAAAATCAAAGCGGTTCACGGGCCGGCCCGCGGGTTGGCTTCTTCGGCCCGTGAACGGCCAGCGGGTTGGCCTTCTCGGCCCGTGAACAGCCCGCCCGGTTCACGGGCCAGCCCGCGGTTCCGGGTCGAGATGGGTGGGCCAATGCCGGTTCGATCGGCCCGCCCGTCTTGACACCTCTACATAATACTATCGGCCTTTTCAAGAATTTTTTTTTTCTTCTGTAATATGTAACACATTTCATTCCAAATTGCCGTTTTCGTCAATTTCAAGGAAGGAAATCTCTGAATAAATAGTAAAAGATCCAAATCCCAGATAATTGTCCAAATCGGAGGTCTTGCCGGAACCCATTTTCTCTCTCCCTTTCCTCTGCTCTCTCTCTCTCTCTCTCTCTCTCTCTCTCTCTCGGTTTTTAATTCAACTTTCAGTGCTTGTTCTCGATCTACTTGAAATTCACGACCCTCAATGTCTCCATTGTAAGCTCTGTTTATTTTTTTTTTCTATGCTTAATTTTCTTTTATTTATCTATTTTTTTCTCAAATTCTTTTTAGTTTTCGACAATGAATATGTGATTTTTTTTTCCATTTTTATTACTGATAGTGTTAGGAGTAAATTTTTTCTCGAGTTTAATGTGCATTCTAGAATTGTAGTTTTTTCTTTCTATTTAATTGTGAATGTAGAAATTTTGAGTTTTTCTTAAATGATGTTAAGCTAGCACGTTTTTGCCGATTTCTTGTGTATGGCGGCAATTTCTGAAAAAATATCTATGATGTATTTGAACTTTTTCTTTTCATATTTTATTTATATGTAGGCAGGAATATTTAATCCTTGAATTGAATTGTCGATTGGGCTCCGGGATTTTTGGATTAAGTCTTTTGAGTTGTATGTTAATGAGGTGCAAAGGATTTATGTTAATTTAATGGCTTTTTGGGGATCAGGCTTCAGAAATGCTGGAACAAAGATTGCTAGAATGAGCCATACGGAGGTATCGACAATGAGGCAGAAGCCACCACCTGTTCCACTTGGGACTCTGATTGGTCGTGAGCTGAGGAATGAGAAGGTGAAGAAGCCCACTGTAAAGTATGGGCAGGCTGCTCTGGCTAAGAAAGGGGAGGACTATTTTTTCATCAAATCCGATTGCGAAAGGGTTCCTGGAAATCCTTCAACATCATTTTCAGTTTTTGCGGTGGGTTGAAATCTTATGATTTTTGGTTGATGTTGATACCTGGATTGTTGGTAGTGAATATCATATATATATATATTGAATTTGGGCTTTTTTTTTCTGTAGATTTTTGATGGGCACAATGGTATATCGGCTGCCATCTTTGCAAAAGAGAATTTATTGAACAACGTTTTGAGTGCAATTCCTCAAGGGCTTGGTAGGGAAGAATGGCTTCAAGCCCTTCCTCGGGCATTAGTTGCTGGGTTTGTGAAAACTGATATAGAGTTTCAGCAAATAGGCAAGCATAAAATTCCTTCTAAGAAGCTTCTTCTATTCTTTTCCTTTTTTGTGTGCGCTTTAGCGACAATTTGACCTGTCTTATGTTTTCTTATTTTGTCTGTTTGCTATAAATGACAGGTGAGACTTCTGGAACAACAGTTACATTTGTCGTGATTGATGATTGGACGGTGACTGTTGCATCAGTTGGAGATTCTCGATGCATATTGGACACACAAGGGGGTGTTGTTTCTCTCTTGACGGTTGACCATCGTCTGGAAGAGAATGCAGAAGAACGGGAGCGTGTAACTGCGAGTGGTGGTGAAGTAGGGAGGCTCAATGTTTTTGGGGGCAATGGGGTAAGATTAATATATTTTTCTTTCCTTTCCCATTTCAACTCGCTGTGGATACGTGTCGCTTCGAGACATAATAGCTAAGCATTTTTTGTTCGGTTTGTAGGTTGGTCCATTACGTTGCTGGCCTGGTGGACTGTGTCTTTCGAGGTCAATTGGTGATACAGATGTTGGGGAGTTCATCGTCCCAGTACCTCATGTTAAGCAAGTGAAGGTTATTAATCTGTTAGCCTAAAAGAAGATTAACATTGCAAACTGTCATGTTTCAGCATTTTAAATTCTCAGCTTGTTTTTTGGTGTTAGCTTTCAAATGCTGGGGGAAGACTTATAATTGCCTCTGATGGTATATGGGATGCTTTATCATCTGATATGGCTGCCCAGTCTTGTCGAGGTTTACCTGCAGAGCTTGCTGCAAAGGTGGTTGTTAAGGTATGCATAATATAAGCGTTTATTTGTTCTTTTAGGTCTTGCACTTAGACCGTTACGGTAATTCTTATTTGTTTGCAGGAAGCTCTGAGGTCACGAGGTTTGAAGGATGATACAACTTGCTTGGTTGTTGATATTATTCCTCATGACCATCTAATTTTGCCCCAAACACCTAAAAAGAAACAAAATTTGCTCAATCCGTTACTCATCTTTGGGAAGCTATCCCAAAATTCTACTAAAGCAGCTAATAAGCCATCTGCTGTTGGAGTTGTGGAGGAATTGTTTGAAGAGGGATCTGCAATGCTTGCAGAGAGGTACGTGTATTCTCATTTTCATTCAAATATTAGCTTCTCTTATTTTCTGTTAGGCTGAAACATATGGAAGGTTGAATACTTTTGGGTTTCCTTAGCTGCCAACAAACATTAATACCAGGATATTAGTGGAGTCTTAATTTCTGCATGTCACAGGTTTCTATTTGTGCTTCTTTAGATGCCCCACAACATTCAGTCTTAGTCCATAAAGAATCTTTTTGCGTAAATTGTTACTTACCAGGGCAACGACAGGGTAATTTAAGTTAAGATATTTCATTTTTTCTGTTTTGTCTTGTTAATGTTTTTACTTTTTACAAGTAAATAATAGATATTTGTCACATATGAAAGTAATATTGTATTTCTATAGTTATCCTTCTTGATGTTGTTGGTTATCTAGATTAGAACTGTTACTAGCTATTAGCACTGCAATATTTTTCACGAACTCTTGTTTTCAAACCAATTTGGTAATCTAGAGACTTTTCATCGTTGATCACGAGTTGGGGAGACCCTGCATATTCTATCAAACCCATTAATATACCTTTTTTCTTTTTCCTTCCTCTCATCACTATTGGTTTCAACTATGCTGCCAATCTATTTTAGAAGTCTGATTGTTCAAAGTTCAAAACCATGCTGTGTTCAAAAGTGTGAGGAGCACGCAGGTGCTTTTAAGCGTCAAAGAGTGCTTCAGTATGCCAAAAAAACAAAAAACAAAAAATTGTAAACCAGAAAAATCACAAAATGCAAACAAGGTGACTTGGATTAAATTTTTGACCTTTCAAATCCTTCTATGAACCATTGATTGGATTATAGTTATATGCTGTTCATATTGTGAAACTGACATTAGAATATTTACTGATAACTATTTCAATTTCTGTATTTTGCTGAAATGAACATGTGTGGGGATTTTTCTTTCTGAATAGCACATGACCTACTTCAATGAACAGTGAGCCTTGTTTTTCTCTTAGTGCTATTTAAGTATTTTGATTTAAGTTATTTTCTTTCTAAGAGCTCGAATAGAAAAACCACTGCAATTTCTGTATTTTTCTTAACATATCGCGCATAGGGATTTTTCGTCCTGAATGTCCTGTCGTATGTTTGCTTCAATGAACTGTGAGCCTTATTTTTACCTATTGCTATTTAAGTATTTTTATATAAGTTGTCCTGTTGTATGTTTGCTTCAATGAACTGTGAGCCTTATTTTTCACCTATTGCTATTTAAGTATTTTTATATAAGTTTCTTTCTTTCTAATAGCTCACAGAGAATAACCCAGTTGATGGGTAAGACATACACCTGTTTAGTGTGTATGTCACAAATATGTTTCATTTTTTCTACGTCTTTCTCGGAAGTTGATAACTAGTCATAGTTATCACCTTGATACCAAAGAAGAGTTTGACCTAATGTATTCTTGACCTAGTTAGTCTCTTGGAGGATTTGATGCCTAAGTGCACTTTGTACATTTAATAATTATGATCCATTGCCATACATGTTGAGTCTACTTAATTTGCTAATAACTTTGTATTTCGATAATTATTTGTAACTGTGACTGATATTAAACTTTGTGCAATTACACGAAAGGGTTGTACCAAGAACATTGAATAACTAAAAGTTTGTGCTGCATCACTGTACCATACTGGGACCTATTTGATGTGGTTAAATGCTTCAAATTTTGTTTTGCTTCCATTTCTAGACACAAGGCAAGTTGTTTCACCATTATTGTTACCATTGTGCTTTTTATCTCCTTTGACATTGGATCTAAGAAGGATAAAGAGAAGAAGAAAAATTAGGAGAAGAAATATGGAGCAAAGATTAGAGAAACTTCTTGCAAAAGAATTGTTCAATTAAACTTATTGCACGCTAGTCAATGAAAATTCAAATTTCGCTCTGTCAAGTTAGACAATCCAAGTTTCTTGCACGTTAGGACTATGAAAATTGGAAATTTCCCCCTCCAGTTGGACAATTGACATTTTCATACAAAAGCAGGTAAATGAATTACAGGGTTTAAGATTTTTTGAGGAATGATCACATTCTTACTAATCAGCTATATACTTATTGGCTGAATATTTTTGACGTAATTATAGGATTAGAAAAAAATGTAGAAACAGGAGTAAGTTTTAACTCAAAGAAAATGATCTCTGAATACAATTTTCTATGTTAAGATGTTGCTATTCTGGATAGTTATATTAATTAGAAGAATGATATAATGCCCCCATGTGGGCATTATAAGGTGCCCACATGCTGATGTGGCAGCATGTGGGCACTTGATGATAAAGTGTACTTTATCATCAAGTGCCCACATGCTGCCACATCAGCATGTGGGCACCTTATAATGCCCACATGAGGGGTAGGAGATCACCATTGATATTAATTAATGTCGAATTTTTTGAGTTTTTGTTATGTTTGAATTGTGATTGATGTTACTGTCCTCCTTTACCCATCAGATAAGAAAAATAAAACTATTAAACACTTCTTATGATTTGTCTCTGAACACTATCCTTACTGATACCATTATGCAGGCTGGGTAAGGATTTTCCTGTGGACTCTAATTCTGGGATCTTTAGATGTGCTATTTGCCAAGCGAATCAACCCCCTAGTGAGGGTTTATCTGTTAATTCAGGCCCATTTTTCTCGCTTGCATCAAAGCCATGGGAAGGTCCTTTCCTCTGTGCTAGCTGTTGTAGGAAGAAAGATGCCATGGAAGGAAAGAGACCTATCGGACAAGCAATAACTGCATAATCTGGTAACCTAGTAAATATCTAAATAGTTTCATGCGGCAGTGTGAGCATGTTTCGATTTTTATCTGCAGTAATTATTAGACGTGTGTAACAAATAATTTAGTGAGTTGGTAGATGTTTTAGGGAGCAGTTTATTTTTGTGGTGGTGCGTGTTTTTTCTTCCCCATTTGATTGACCAACCAAAAACAGATGTGCTAATTCATATTAGTGTGATATTTGATTGCTAGTAAAGAAATGAGAATTGTGAATGATTTAATTTCTTGTCCTTTTTAGTTTGATCGTTATGGCTTGCAACTGTTTGCGTAACATTTTTTTGTCAATCTCTTTTTGTTCGTTAAGAGATGCATCAGCTTTTGATTTCTTATGCTTTTCTCTCTCATTCATTTATCAGTACGGTTCTTTGTTGTTTTTGGAATTAGTTATTACGAACTTACTTGGAGACTCGTTCAGAAATCTGAACATTCCTGTTCATTAACTAATGAGACCGGGAAATCATGGGTCGCTGCTCCTGCTTCCTTGTGCTGTTCCAATCTTTACACACAAAAACCATGTCTAGATATTGTATAATGTAATCGTGGTTCTTGTTCTTGTTTTTGTATTATATATGCCGCCGATGATGTAATATTTGAAGACCTCCCACATAATTATGTATATAAGAAAAGAAATATTAGACCTTCACACCCATTTCTAAGTAACAAAATGCTCAAGTTTGTAACTTATTTCAATCTGATTCTGTTTTGGTCCACATGATCCATAACTTTGCCCTCTCGACCTAGAAAAATGAATGGTTCCCCAATAAATCATGGAAGAAAGGGAGGGAGATCAGGGGTTGGGGGTGGAATTTGGATTTGTGCAGCTGCCCTTGTCATGTAAGGTGAACAAGATATCATTTGATCTCTCTCCCTAGTGCTATAGTTTGGCACCTTGACGAAGTCGGCTCATTATATCCTGGGCTGAAGAAGATCCCAAGCGTTTGGTTATTCGCAGATTCAAGTGGTATGTGAGTAGAGTTTAGAATGTCATGAGACAATTCGGAACAGATGGTGGATTTGATTGTCTTTTGTTGAATCTTTCCTATGGTGTGATAAGCCAATGATTTTTTTTTTTTTTCGTGTTTCACAGTACTGTTAATAAACATGTTAAATAAATGAATTAAGATAAATTTGATTCGATTTTACTATGTCACTAGGTTGCGTTCTTGTCATCGAATAGAATATAAATAGAGGTTCAGAGTAATTTTCTTGTCGTTTGTTGAATTATAAGTTGTTTTAGTGATTAAAAAGTGCGAGGTTCGAGTCCTCTTCAAAGCATTTTACGTCCAAAGCTTGATGATGACATTGTTCAACTGCCATTGTGCCCTAGTGCTATAGCCGAAGAAAAGATAAGGTCGTTATCTGAAATCCATTTTGTGTATTGTACCCTATGTATCACATGTATGGGTCTTGATCTCCTACTCACTTATGTTATTCATTTATAATGTTCAGGCTGAGGTGGTATCACATGATTAGTAGTTCGTTATCTCATACTCATTATTTTTACTAATTATGTGATACCACTTCAGCGTAGGCATTATAAGTGGACAACATAAGTGGGTAGGAGATCAAGACCTTATATTACAATATGTAGTACTTTACGGACTATTTTTTACTATTTTATATTCTTCAAAATTTTAAATAACAAAAACCAGGATGTTTCATTAAATGTATTTTCTTTAAAAGATGCTCTTCTATCGTGTGATATATGCTTACTAACATTCAGAATTAAGAGGCTCTATTCTTTATATAATTTGTCTGTGTATTGAGAAGAATATATATGATGATATTGAAAATGAGATTAACCTACAATATTTTGAATGTATGGTACAATTGTAATTCGTCAACGAATTTATAACATTTTTAATATTCTTATATTATTATAAAAATATATATACCGTATGAAGTGCCCCAACTTTATTAATTAGTTTCTTATTTTTATTTATTTCCTTGCACTGCAATTATCTAGGAGCAATTAAGTACTTTGACATATTAGGTTTATTCTTCATGGGTTTACTATTTAAACCCAATTTATAACTTTATTATTCTTTGGTTGTTCATGAATTAAAAAAATACAGAAAACTATTAGAATTTTTCAATTTCTTAAATTCTTGATATTTGAACACCCAAATATCAAGAATCCAATGAGACATTCAATGGGACAAAATATTTTAAGAAAATCTGATGGAACAAAACTTTCTATAAAAAACAAAAAAAAAAAAAAAAAAAGAAGAAGGTACAATGCATATTTACTATCCTTTGTTAATATCTTTATTCATTAAATGTATAACAAGTTTCATGCATTGATTAACAAGATATCGACTTATAATTGTATATACTAGAAAAATTATCTATTATACAAGTCTTTGCGGAAGTCATTATGTTGAAAATCATGTGTTATTTTTTACAATTTTAGTTTTCGTATTTCTTTTTCACATAAGTACTATTGTTTTATCAACTTTAGATGTCATACTGTTAGTCCAAAAATTTGAAATTTTTAATAAGTTCAATTTTGTCTATACTGCGTCTTTTTATTTTGACCAATCTATTTACATTGACATTATTCAACGGATTTTGATTCGACATCATTGTTTTCGTTCACAATATTACGCACTATATTGTATTATAAATATATTATTGACAACTATCTTTTTTATTTTATTTCTTTCTCCATAAGTTATCTACATGTATATTTTTTCAATATTTCAGGGGGGATTTTTTAAAAATAACCACAATAAATAAAATATTTATTAAAATATTGTCAATTTTTTTTTAAATTCTAAAAATACTATTTTTTAGTTTCGTAACACTTGTTGTTACATTTGTTATTTTAATTATAATAAACAAAAATAACAAATGTAACAACAAGTGTTATAAAAATAGAAAACAGTATTTTTAAAATAAAAAAAAAAGTTAAATAGTATTTTTTAAATTATTTTATATTTTGTATTATGTGGTGAAATTGACTATTTCAGGTGGTCTTATGGTGTTTTAGGGAAATTGGCACAAATGGTTTCTAACATTTGCCCTCGGCGTGAAAATTGTCCATAACGTTTATTTTTTATTTTTTGTTGCACAATTAGTCCTTATTTAATAAAAAATATAAATATGCCCTTCGTTTTAAATTTAATTAGAAAAATTTACAATTTGACTCTTAACATTTGTAAAATGTGCAAATGGATCCGGTACATTTATTAAATAATATTTAATTTAACATATTAAATATATCACTATAATCATATCAATTAAATTTTTCATAAAAGAAAAATGTAAAATTGTTGCGCTAGAAATATATGTAATTTTTATGTGACGTGAGAAATTTGAATAAAAATTAAGTAATAACAAAATGGTTATAAAATTTTATGACATTGAACCGATCTTATTATGTTTTTTCTTTTACATAAAAATACTAATAAAAATTAACTTACGCATTATATGTTCTTTATTTTTGAATAATAATAAAACGATAAATTAAAATGTGAAGAATACAGTTACATCTCTAATATTTGTAGTTAATAAACGAATAGCTCAAATAAATAAAAGTATTTGAGCATCGAGTTTTTGACAAAAAAAAAAAATTTAAATGTTGTAACGATAAAATAAAAGTTTAAATTTTAAATATTATAATTACTTAATAATAATAAATAATCTTATTTAACATGTTTGTTAATAATTATGAGCTTAAATTTTAGTTGTTATAACAGTTCGTACAATTTACAAAATAATTTAGTATATTATCAATTTGATCAATAAAGTGTTAATTTAAAAAAAAAAAACACTCGTTAGTTTCTTCAATTTTTTTATAAAAAATAAAAGGACCATTTACATTTTTTGCAAATGTTAAGAATCCAATTGTAATTTTTTCTAATTAAAACTAAGGGCATGTTTATCTTTTTCATCAAATAATGATCAATTACACACCAAAATACATAGATTAGAGACTTTTGTGCCAATAAAGTGTAATGGGAGTGCAGGGTTGTGTAAGGTTCCTTAAGTGGAATTCTTGGAAAAACAATGAACTATGAATTACTGCATACGGTTCGTTGATACGTAATAGTAAAATGAGTAAAAAATTACTTAAATTCGATCAATTGTAACTTAAATTGAATACATACAATAACTATGTGATCAATTGATGATATATGAATTTATGCAAAATTAATTATTTGAAATAAATGCAAGCATCAATTATTGGAGAAATTTTAAGTAAATAAATTATGCTAAAAATCCGACTCTACTTTCGATATCTATTTTAATTATCAAAATATTGCTTCTAATCTAATGTACGCTTAATTTATCAATCGATAATCTTAATTTAATAATCTCTTCATTATATAATCAAACATATTTTCATATACGATCCAAAATATTGTTATTTTGAATTCGAATATGCAAATATTTATTCAACAACAAATTTATCTATTTTGATTGCACCCAACATAGAAGAATATTCATGACTTTATGTTGAATGCTAACAATGCTAACAATAAGCTAAATTTACTTCGAACCTCTCGAAAACAAAATAAGTTACAAACACGTTCAAAATGCGATCAATCATTTAAAAGAATATTAAAACGATGGCACCAAATAATCAAACACAAATTAAAATTAAAAACAATAATTTGTGAATTAAAACTTCAACTAATAGTTTACATCATTATCTCTAGCATATGAAGATTTAGCCTATCATAATTGAGTTATGAAAGTACGTAACAATTTAGTATTCGTCACCTGAATTGTCTAATTACAAGAAGTTTTTAAGATGGAGTTCGTCCCCTTTGAATGTCTTCAACGGAGTGCCCAACAATCATCAACATTTATCTTGATTCAAATCCCACCAAAGCTTAATCAGATGAAGAAATCACGTGTAAAACTCGTGCCTTCGTTATGTTTTTTCTCCAATTTTTCGAACCATAGTTTCACATTTTCTTTCCATATTAATAGCTCTTGATTTAGGGCCCAAAATCGTGCTCCAAAATTACATAGTAGTCTGTAAAATAGAATTTTAGACCAATGGAACTTCTGACCTAGTGGTTGTTTGCTCAAGCAGGCTGGAAGACCGCTAGAGCGGATAAAAGCATGCTGATTTTTTATTTGAGTCCTGCTTGAGCAGACACAAAACTGCCCATCAGCGACTAATATTTAAACGACCATAACATCTTGTAAGAAACTCTGAATTACGATCCGTAACAAGCATTAGACTTGTAATTCAATTATTTTTCCCATAGCATATCATTTGCCTTGTGAGAATTTTTGTACCAAATTTTGTACTCTAATTTCCCCGCATGCTTCTCTCTTAAGTTTCTCAATTTCACCACGTGCTTCTGTCTTAAATTTCTCAATTCACTCCTTCGACTTTCGAGTATTTGTTCTTTCACTTCAACTCTTCATTGTCACTCCAAAATACCTTAAACTTCTCGATTTTACCTTTTTTCTCATCTTTCAATTTTTGGTTCTTAACTTCCACTACGAAACTTCAATTTCTTCTCATTTTCTCGCTAATTTCATCAATTTAACTTGAGTTCAAAAATTTCATCCTACAATCACGAAAATAACTAAACTCACTAATTATTGACTCAAAACACTTGAAACTATACAAAAATTCTTCACTAAAGAGTCAATATATGTATATCAAACCCCACAACTCTGCCCCCACAACCCTCTTCACCCATATAAACGGTACACATATGCCTTCCCAATAGAAGAAAATATGAAAGGTATAAAAATAATCGGATCAACCGAATCATGAATCCCCGAACTGATTTTGGTTTTAAAATGTATAAATATTAAAATCATATTAATTCAACATAACACTATCCACCCTAATTTTGTATTGAATTCTTATACGGTCTATCATAAACGCACCCTTGATGTTATCAAACTAACAAAATTAGATACCAAACTTTTACTTGCTTTATAATCATAGTGCTTACAAAGAATTTCACCAACCAAAAGATATTCTTATCGATGAACCCCTATAGAAATAAATAATTACAAAAAAAGGAAATGAAAAATAAATATAATTAATATTAGGATACTGAAACAAGGATACACATACTAATGGAGAGTGTTGCATACAATAGGATTTCCCTTCAGCCATGTTAAATCTAGACTTGTAATTTGTAAAGGGAAAAGGGTGGGTAACCAAAAACCTGAAATCTAAACTGATAAAATACACGGTTTTGAACATAGATTGTAAAACACAAGAGAAGTCATCTTTGGATCTGATCAGGTGCAAGGTTGCCAGCAGTCGACGATGAAGTGGCCCTACCACTTAGCATCCCGTTATCAGCCGGAGGGCTTGATCCCCACTTGCCTTCGGATTCTGATGGTTCTATTACTTTAACAGACCCGTCTGTCAACCCTACAGCAAATTGACTGGGGTCCTGTGGGTGTGCTGCAACCATGACCGGGTGGATAGCTTGGCTTCTAGAAAAAGAAGAAACCACGTGGTCAGTCATACTATTTGCTCTACTAAACAAACATACAACAATAGGCAGATGCAATAAATGAGATCTGTATCAAAATTTGAAACTTGAAGCTGCACAATAAACAAGCAAACAAAGCACGTGAAAGCATTTAGGCGCAAAACTAGAAGGGATCAACAATCTGGATGTCTCGCACTCAAACTGTTTGACAATTCATGCATGAAACTATGTCGTGAAAAGAACTGGGAATGTCTAGTATTTTCCACCTGTAAAACCTTCACGCCAAAAAAAAAAAAAAACAGAAATAGGTTTAGAAAAATCAATGGCGTTCTCACCCATTCAATACTGCCTGGGGCAAATATGCAGATGGGGCAACACGGCATCTTAATCTTAGGGTATCAGCGTCAAAGACTCCAATGTTGCCGTCGCAGAAGGAAGCATAAACTAGTTGACTGTTACAGGAGTATACTGCACATGATATAGGAGCAGAAAGGGCATCTTGTGGAACCCACTGCAATACACGAAATCCATAAGACCCTGATTTTATAATGGAGGGAGTTGAAAATATAGACGTCCAGCATCTGATTTACCTGACGTATACGCTCCATCTTTGAGGTATCATAAATAGCTAACTGAGTCTCATGGGATACTAGCAAACGAACTTGGTCTGAATGGAACTGCACTCGAGTGTCACCAACAGGTGCTTTACCAGCAGGCAATTGTATAGGAACTAACTTTCTTTTCTCCCATGTGTCAATGTTCCAAATGCAAAGCTGCAAAAACAAGGCCGTGTTAACTAGCAAACATACAACTTCAAACAAGACAGACAGCAAAAACACCATATCCATTAACAGAAATTACTTTCCGTGTTCACAGTCTACAAAACTTTTCATGAAAGAGGAAGAAAACAATCAAATCTGAGAAACAATGTAATAGCAGTTGAATGCACCATTACTTTCTTTTCTTTCCCCCATTTCTCCGAGAATAAAGGGGTAAGTTTGCATCATCAAAATCAAATAACCAGGTGATTGCCAAGAACAGATTGAAAAAGCACAAATTTATCAATTCTATGAAATGTTATCCCATTAGATATGATATTAACCAAACATTACGACAAATCATACAAAAATCAATATTTTGACTAATTCAAATTAGAAGCTAGATCTCTGTATTCTATACAAAGTTGAATGCAAGAATACAAAGGAGCTCACTTGAGCATCAGCACCAGACGACACCAATATATTCAGGTTGGTGGAAAATGCTAAACCAGAAATACGCTTCTGGTGACCTTTCAGCTTTGATTTCACCTATTAAACACAAGAATCCAATTAAATCAGATTTTCTTAATTAGCAGAACATATGCACAAACATTATGAGACATCATCAAAAAGCATTGAAAAGATGTACCTCATCCACCCTGACATTATATATGTGGATGGTTGAATCCTCCATACCAATTGCTATAATGTTGTTATCTTGTGGATGGAACGCCAGGAAAGTTGAAGCTGGTGGAGGTGGCATAAATGTCGTCATCACCTACGTGTCATAGAAAATAAAACTCTTAACGAAAAAACAATCTATAAACCCATTTTGAAATGAAAGAAATGAAGCAACAGAATCTGCACACACCTTAAATGTCATCATGTTGAACAATGAAACCCTTCCACCAGCAGCGGACATTACATAAGAGTCATTCTTTGAAAGAGCTATGCACGGAACTGCATCCTCAAGGTTGACACCCGAGACATCATTGGTCATAAGAAGACCACTGTTTGATTGCCAAAGTTGAGGAACAGCATTGGCAGTGGCCTTTAATCCAAAACATAATTCAGAAATTAGTCCATAAAGAAAATCATAGGAGCAGGGGAAAAATAAAGGAAATAAATAGAACATATAAAAGAAACAGTGCTTGTCAATTTACTTACCTTTCCACCTGGGTTTTGCTCATTGCGAACCCACTTCCACAACTTCTGGATTCCATTTGATCCAAGTGCCAAGAGGCCAACACCAGAATTGGTATATAGTAACCGTGCAACCTGTACAAAATAAATAAACCAGCTAAAAGTACTGTATACCAGATAAATCATGCAACTAGTATAAATTAATTGAAATACCTTATGACCCGAATCTGTGCTATCCGGCATGTTCACCATTCGGCATTGAACGGGATCTAGAATTTCATTCAACTGCCACGGTTTCGATTTATCTGTAACATCATCCAATATTCTTGGCTTTTCCATGCTTCTAGCCATGGAATCAACACCATTCTGATAAGAAAATCACACAAAATTGAGATATAGTTCTTTGTCCGAAAGCAATTGACTAAGCAGCAATATAATATAGAAGCCTCCTCTATGACTACAAACAAAACACTTGAAATGGTAAATCAATCAGTACTTGATATAGGTACAACAACTGGAACTAGACAAGTAAGAGAAAAATGTTGCACCATTGATTTACAGAGTGTTTACAGGTGCAACTATATCATGACTGAAAAGCTTGTAGCATTACAGATATTGAGCACTAGTGTGTGAATGTAAAAGGCATCTTTTTCACAAGGAAAAGAAAAATAAAAAAATCGAACAATGTCTAGCAGGCTGATGGATGCAATTATAGATAAACTAACATCTCAGACACCCTAAAAAGAAATGAGAGTTTGGCATACAAGGATGGCAGATGGCCTGACAGGAGAGCTTCTTTCCACTTTACAATTTACTGGAGCAACATTTGCAACAGAAGACCCAGAAACCTGTTCAAGAAAAGGGGAAAATCAATGTAATTTTACGTTAGAGTTATTCAGCTGAACATCAAGAAACAAAATGAAATGGGACCTTGATTGCCGCTGCTTCCATGGGAGATCTTAATGCTTCAAAAGAAGGGGCTTCAACTGTTCTTAAGGATCTCATACCAGCAGCATTTGCTAGTATCTTTATTCCATTGTCTGCTGTGGTAACAGCAAAGAGGTTCCCTTCCTTATTAAATCTCATGCGAGGAAGATTCTGAAGCAAAAAGATACTTTAGCACCTTGAGGAATTCTTTATTTGAGTCATTCAAGGGAGTTCAAGGGGATCTCATTAGTCATTGGAATAAAAAGTACCACTTACCGGAAGACCGCCCTCTGCATCTATACTTGTAAGCATGTTAACATTATCCATATCCCAAAACTTTATTTGACTATCTTCACCTACAGCTAAAAAGTGATTCTGAGTAGTGTCAAACTGCACAACACCAGCTGATTTCTTTCTAAACCCATTATATGTCCTCTTTATTGCCCCTTCACTTTCATTCCATTCCACTAGGAATGAATCCCCCTCTTTGCCTGTTCCGCAAGAGAACAACCTAAAAAGGGACAAAAGCATTGTTAATAAACAGTCAGAGTGACTGATTAATTTGACTCTTGTGACAGCAATAAAAAAGGTAACTATGAAGTTAGAACAACCAGTAAGAGGAGAATTAATAAACAAGAGGTCATAAATCATACCTACTACCATCTGCACTATATAGCATGGTGGTACACCAATGCCCAGGAGCATCATAATCAACTCTTGACCCCATATTGTCATAAAGCCAAGCTTTAATTTTCCCATCAATGGCAGTTGAGAATACGAACTGCAACATAAGATCAAAAACAATATTGTAACACTGAAGGAAGAAATCACCTTAACCCAGCACACAACTGGATATGTGCCATACTATTGAAAAAAAAAAAAAAAAAATCAGTGATACAAGGGATGCAATGAAGTAAATTCTACAGTATTGTGACCAGGATAATGTGGAAACCAAACAATCCGCTGTTTTGAAAGTTGGAAACAGTTGTAGCACATGAGCCACAGAGAAAATACTAGTCACTGGACACTGCAGCAGCAAATATGTCAGCAAAGAAGCTAGGTCAAATAAGGTTCCAGTAACAGTGTATCTGGCAGTCAATGCAAGGATAGTGTACTTCAGACTAATTACCATATGGTGCTAGCATCAGACATGATCATAACAAAAAATCCAAGCACAAGAGGCTACACTGAGGCAAATAGCAGTTATTTCGACATCATTCACTTAATTGTAATTTCAAGAGGCTGAAAGAGAGAAGATTATTTTCTGTCATTTTATCCTCTCCAAATTTCCATTCTTGAAGGTAAGGATGAGCTTCATTGTGTTGTTGAAGACATGAATACAAATAAAATTTCACCGTCTTAAGCTCTTAGAAGATGTGGTTCAATGTAATATAAAAGTAGCCAAAAGTCCCAACTCCCCACCACCCTCTTATAATAATTCCACGGATACACCCTCGATTAAAAAATAAAAATGGCATGCATGCATGTTGACGATGTAATGAAAGAAAATAAGTTATCCCCTCTCTAACAGCTTAAACTATTAGATGAGGCGGTTAACATACGTAAACACTCTTATATACACAGCATCTGCAACTGTAAGTCTAAAATGCACAAAAGGTCCCTCAGACTAATTATTACACTAGTCCTTAACCGTAATCAACTCCAATAAGAAAAAAAAAAAAGAAAAAGAAAATTATTATTTGAAACGACCTATGCAATGTCGCAGAATATCTTTAGCAAGAAATAACACAAGATATTGTTATCATTCTTCCGAAGAATCCACAAAAGTGAACAAAGGATGGCAGCAGCAATCCTTGGTACCAAAAGAAACAAATCAAAGTGGAAAGAAAGACAACTACAATCTACAACAATCTGAAGCAGAATTATTAACTTTACATCACTTATTTGCTATTGTAAATTTACAATCGTCATGTGAAAGGCATTCTACATTAAAAGATAGCATGTTCTTTCCAAAAAAAAAATGGCTTTCCAGTTTACTAGCATACCTGAATATTCTCTTTCTGATGAGGACATATAGAATAAACAGGTGCTTCATGCCCTTCAAAGTTGAATAGTTTTCTACCCGTAAGATCCCACACCTGTTTAAAATCTCTCCCTCAGCATTTTTTCTGAAATGATTATGGGTCTACAAAAAGGAATTCAAAGTTTCCCACTCACCTTTATTAACTTGTCATCCCCACAAGTTACAACACACAGCTGCTTGTTTGGATGAGCAAAAGCAATGTCGTTGACTCCTCCAGTGTGGGCATCAATCTGCAAGCAGAAAACAATGAAAATCAATTTTATCGTTACAATTTTGTATCTTGGTGATACAAGACCATCACTGCATACCTCTAGATGCTGGCGTAAATCATTTGGTCCGGCATAGGCATACAGATGTATTAAATGCTTTGAAAATGCAGCTCCTGCAACATAAAGAAATATTGATGAATAATGAATTTTTTTTGGAAAATTATAGGAACCTTCTAAAACAAGGTATTCCAAGAATAAGCACATACCACAAAATGTTCCATCTGGGCTCCATGTAACACGTTTTACAGAAAATGGTGCATCTTTGGCAGCAGAAGCCTGTTCAAATTCTCAAAATGTGAGAAATCTACAAGGTCGATAAAAATGGGTAACAGTCAAGTGCAAACCAATAAAACTGGGTATGGAATTCTTTCCAAAATTTTCTTATAGGTAATTTAATGTTAAATGCAAGCAATCACTCGTCTTACCAAACGAGATCAATTAGATAAGACAACAGTAATGGAGATGAAGAACTCCATATGAAGTCAAAACTAAGATTCAAATTACCATTTCGTGCTTTCATATAATAAGATGGCAGGTGATAGAAAGACGCAACTATAGCACACGACATACAAACCTGAAAATTCATGCTACATGCTTGCCTATCCCAGATCTTGAAAGGCTTTGAAACCAACTTCTCACGCACCCCAACTTCCCAAAGTGTTATTTCACCATTATTACAACCAACTGTTATAGAGGAACTTCCAAGTCAAATAATGGAAAATGATAAACTAAAGTACATCCATTGTTATAGGGAGAAAGAGGACAAAGTTTAGAACAAAACAGATCCTCAGAAATGTCATACCAAGAAGCAGTGTATGCTGCGATGGATGAAAGTCCAGGCTTGTGCCAGTGGATCCTTGGTGCAGCGTAAAAGCTACAGTTCTCGGCAAGTCATCAAGGGACCAAGAGACTTGTTGACGGACTGTAGGGTATGAAACCTAAAAAAGAAGAAAGTGAAGGTGGCATTACTGAAAATATGATGTATTGTTGTCAAACTGATCATATTACAGAAACAATACCATTACCTCCTCAACAGATTGTGCAGGCCGCAAACGTTTCATCAATTGCTCGTGATCAGCATTCTGATAGTCAACCATGCCGAGCGTAGCTGGAGGTGTGATTGGGCGCTTCAACATTGAAACTGTTCATAAATCGAAAGGAAAAACAATAAATTGCATATACACAATGGATATTTTAAATCATTTCCATCCCACCATACTGATGTCGGGAAAAACTATCTTAAAAAAAAGGTTCAGAAATTGAACCAGTCTATTGAATTGATCTTCCACAAAAATGATGCTTCTTGAAAGCCAACTACAATTGAAGGTAAGAGCTCTCACCTTGATTTGGTGGAACAGGTAAGGACGATGCCGTAACAACAGCTGCTTGAACAGATGAAGAAGCAGCTGCATTAGCCATCCAACCAGCTAAAGCATTAGCATTGGCCGCCGCCGTTGGTGGAAAAGGCTGTGAGAAACAAACAGAAGTCGATAAAAAATGTAGGAGCATCCTAGTATGGCCATGAACTGAATGTTGATGATGAGAAGATCAGGAAAAAAGAAAAATATAGATATATGACATCATAATCGTATGTGTCATACCCCATGTGCTCCGAGTGACGTATATGCAGTAGGCTTTGCAACTGCACCGGCAGGTAGATTGACAGGAGTTGGCGCAAGAGCCCCATTTGGAGGATTGCATGTATGGTCTGTGAATAAGGTTTTAATATCTGGGTTTGACCTTGGATTCTTACAGAGCTGGTGCTGCCAATTCAGACTGCACAGAAAACAGAGTTAAATCTACTGATACAAGACACAAGCCAAACAGTGAAGAGCATAATAAGTCAACAGATGTGAATAATGAACACAAACACGCATCAAATACACAGGACCTGGGGCCAAGAAAGCCAAGGCAGATAGGTTCAAATGTTAAGGTATTAAAACCTTCCACTTGCTTTAAGAATGCTCACATAGTAAAGCAATATCCATATATAACAAATTGTAGGTGTTAGAGAAAAAGGAACAAATTAAGATCGAATGATACTTGCACAGGTTTCAACTTGTTCAAATAGCTGATGATCGACCTCATGCAGAGAAAAATAAATTAATAAAAGAAAAACCAAAAGGATATTGAAGTTGACGGGCCTGCACCCCACTCTTAGAACATGACCAAATTTCAAAACAAAAGTGAGTAACTCAAGCAATAATACACATATTTATTGATGGAGAAGATCAATTTTACCTTTGATTAATAAGGGTCCTCAACCTAGATGACTTCAGAGTAGGAAAAACAAGTTTTTCACGAAAAAGCGGATTTGCTTCAATTAACTTTTTGAGCTCTATCAACATTATGCTGCGAGCTGTCTTAGTGTCACCATATTTGGAAAGCTGCTCGTTTTCCCTGTCATTAATGAACATGGGTAAGCTTTGACAAACACTTGAAGTTCATGACTACAATTGCCACTTAAATAAAAAATATATATACTTACATAGCATAAAATATCATCAGGCTAAGCTAAACTTAGAAAAAGAGAGAATTGCACTTAAAATTGGCTTTCTCGTGTAGCTTAAACAATAAGATACCAAATCAAAAGCTTGTGGTGGCTCAACCAAGTTTCTCTTAAAAATCGCCTCAAAATTGTGATATTGAATAACATCTCTGTGAACTATTTTATTTCTAGGGCTCTTGCTAGTGAAGTTTACTTAGGAAATGACAGAATGCATCTTAGATGCATTGCACATTTGATGACTATATAAATATGTTGTAATTTTCGGTTTATGAACCTCAAGGTACCAAACCTCTAAACAGCTGCCATTATTCACATTTCTATTAAATATGTAATATATATTGCAACTTCAAGTCATTTGAACCTTCTCTGTTCCATTGTTCATCATAAAAATATAGGCATTCTATTTTTGTACTTCATATAATGAGATGAAGTTCAGTTAAAAGTTTAACAGCATTAACCATCATAAATGGTCACTGTTACGACCACAAAACCATTTCCTACCAAAACCATATTTCTCCTCTCGTTTAGTCTGGGTTATATATCCCAATTGCTACTGAACTTTTCCAAATGTTTTCCAATTGTCAATGAACTTTAAAAGTTTTCCAAGTTTCCATTGAACTTCTCCAAATGTTGCCAAATGCCATTGAATTTTAGAAGTTTTTCTAGTTGCGGCCGGACTTACCAAAATGCTATCTCATCCGTTATTCTGTCACTCGTCATTTTAAAAATTAACATATTTGATAACATGATAAATGAAATGACAGGTGGGAGAACATTTTGATAAGTTCATTAACATTAAAACGGTGAATGACAGAGTGACGGATGAGATAACATTTTGATAAATTCAGTGGCAATTTGAAAAAATTTTAAAGTTTAGTGGCCATTGGGATATTTAACCCCATGTTATCCACTCAATGTCTCAAAGTTCATATCTTACCTTGCAAAGAATTGATTTCATTCTTTAAGTTAATAGTCGGAAACGACAAGAGCTCAAATTTGAGTATAATTTATAGTTCAATTCCAATATTATAAAGCTCACCAAATTAGCTTCCCAACAATGAGAGTTTTCTAGTCATATGCGTATAAATTTCCAATAAGCAGCAAGTCACTTACTAGAAAGCAATGGACTTGTGGGTCACATCCATGCCTTCCTAGGATTACTTGTCCAACACTCTTCTTAACTTTATCCATGTTCTAAAACTAGAAGATTTTGTTCAAAATCTTGGCAGGAAATTCTTGGATATGTATCAGGCATTTGCCAATGCTCACCATGCTACCAAACCAACCTTGTCTATACCTTCTGTTGTGCTCTAGTCATGTATCACTAAGTGGTCCATATTTCTTATCATTACAAAGAGAATTGACCTCAACCAAGACATATAATCCAATTAGGCTCAAGTTGGATTTCCAATTAAAGTGACGAGGCGAAGATTCCAAAATTTGTAGACGTTTTCCATCCTTCCCCTCAGTTTCTGAATTATGGACAATGAATATTCATAATCACCTTACGACAAACAACAACAATAAAGTTAAAAAATTAAGCCTTATTCCAAATAAATTAGGGGATTGAAGATCATATTACCATTTTCAAATTTTTATATGCTCAGTCTCTTCCAATTTTTTTTTTTCCTTCTTTGGAAACAAATCTCTTCCAATTTAATTTTTCCTGTTAGTACATTTTCGCAGGGATTCAAATTTCAGAGTTCATGAAACTAATAGTCAAAGATGTCTATAATCTGACTATAAAACAAGAAATTTGCACTAAGTCAACTATGACTCACAGCATAAGGAACGTGTCATCTTCCTAGGCTAACACTTTGATGCACGTTGTACCTAACAAATAAAAATCCACGATACCTGAAATTGCCAAGTGTTAACAGCTGGGTAATTTCTTTGTATAGATCCTCATTAAATGTCGAGAACACTTTCAAGTCATTCACCAGTATCTCAACTGCCTTTGCCTTGTCTTGCCTGTAGGTATCAATCAAGTGGCATAGCATGCCCAAAAGGGAAAAAAAAAAACAGAGAGTACACTGATTAACCTCTTTCTTTTTAAATAGAAAAATGTACAGAAAGTTTCGGAGTTTTTATATATCAGTCTACCGGTCAAGAGCTTCGAGATACTTCTGCTTTCTTATCTCAAAAAATATCTTCATGGAGTATCTGTTGTCGTCAACTTTCGTAAAACCAGACAGGTACCTCTCAACTTCCTCCCATTCACCAGCATGGACTTTTTCCTCAAAGTACTTCATGTTAAAGAAAAACCCTGATTCTTGCTCAAGTCTACAAAACAAAGTACATGCATTATTACTAAGGCTAACCATTTTTTGAGCACACCGTATGCTTATAAACCTAAGCTTCGCCATTTAATTCAAGTCAAGATCATAAAGGAACATAAAATGGGTAAGAGATTTGTGAAAGCAAACTACCGCTGTAGTCCCTGATAAACTATGTAGACCTCGTAAGTTCAATAGGTAATTTTTTTCTTCTTTTACCAATATTAACAAGATGTAATCAAATGCTGCAATGCATACTTAATCAAAAGCTTTCCAACTCCTTATCTTCCAAGGTTCCACTTTCTCCTAAATTAATCATCAATTCTACCTTTTAATCCATGTGAACTGACCTTAATGCACCCCATCAAGAAAAGGTAAAAAAGCATGACATACAAATTATCTACATACTTTTCAAAAATGGTACTTATAAGTACCTTATAAGCTCAGCCAAACATGCTCTATCTCGTACAATTAATGCTATAATCTCATTTCCAATTTTGCAAACCCACAAAAAATAAAATAAAAAGCCAGAAACTTAAAATTCATCAGTGAATTAAACCTTGAGCATTAATCACATTAATTAAGCTTTATTTTTAATTTTTTTCAAAAATATAAAAAAATTAAAACCCAATATTTTAACATTTTCCCGGAGTAAACCAAACTAGAAAAGCATACGAAAGAAGAACAAAAATGAAATAAATATAAATATAACATATACACAACGTAGAGAGAGAGAGAGAGAGAGAGAGAATATGACTTATACTTGTGAACAGACTCCTTGAATTTCTCCTCCTCCAGGAACTGCAGTATAAGGAAAACCAATTCTCTGCTCAACGACGACATTTCTTATTCCAGATTCACAAATCCAAACCGAATAAACAACAATAAAGTTACAATAAATCAACAGATCGAAGCCCTAGAAACAACTCCAGCCAACCGCCGACGAGCTTCAGCTCCAGATTTTCTAGGGTTTGTCTAAAATCACACGGAAAGGAAACAAAGACTGGTATGAAAAAAAGCAGGAAAGGTGAGAGAAACAGAGAAAGCACTTATATATATAGAGAGAGAGATGGAGAGAGATTATATATATATATTCACATATACATATAGAGAGAGAAAGTAAGAGAGATGTGGTGGTGGGGAAAAATAGACTTCGCCTCGCTATCTTCGATGCCTTTGGCAGGAGTCTATCCTCTTCACTGACTTATCAATGATAAGTATTATTACTTATCACTTCTTTATCATCTGTCATTTGTCTTATCGTGGATAAGTCCTATGAATTATCAACCGATTATCGTTGGTTGGAAAAGAGGAGTTTGCGGATTTGAAATGTGGAATTCAAATCTAGTTGAATATTGGGTTTGGGTTACAGGGCGGTACTACTGTCGCTTTCCTCGGGCATTAAATAGCGCTACGCTATATTGTCGCGATATGTTCGGTTATGATATTTTTATCGTGTTTTATTTCGTATATCGTCGTGATGGGTTTTATCGTATCGTATTGACACATGCAATGTCGTCAGAGGAGTCGGAGTTTCCGGAAATGAATTAACTCTTTATAGCACGCGCTGAGCTACAGATAGGAAGTGGGGTCCTATCCAGTACTTCTCTTAGACGGTTGTGATTAGACAGCACTATTTAAAAAATGAATAACGTTATTTATTATTATTAGTGATCATTATCTATTTATATGTGAGAAAGAACTCGTGCAATTAATTGGTACTATATAAATATAAAATAATATTATTTATAATTGTTCACTATCAATACGTATCATACGTAGCATTATTCAATTGGATGAATTATTTATTTTAATTGAGTAATGTATTTATAGTCATTAATTATGAACAATTTATCTAAATAAATAATACCACGTAAGATGACTATCGATAATTAATGAATATTAATTGCATTACTCATAAATATATTGTTTTCTAAAACCAATTAATTGTTGTAGATTTTACTGACACATAAGCTATTGATCACCAATAATAATAATAAATAGTAGAACTCTTTAAAAAAAAAAAACAATTCAGACATCGATTTAAAAAACCAAAAGAGTACATAATCACATCGAGATTCAATGAGTCGATGATTAAAACAAGATCGGTTAAAAAAAAAAAATAGAGAATTGAGGTGAAGCGGTTGGTTGTTCACTCTTTTAAAAGGTCCAATTTTCTAATATTTTATCTAAAGTTGGTCTAATTTTATCATTTGAACCAACTAGAACGATCTAATTTTAGCAACATTGTTATATAGAAATAGAATTAAAGAACAAACGTCTAATTATTTATTAGTTACGGACATATTTGATTGCGATGAATATATATTTTTCTAAGACTTATATTTTAAAGATTCGTTTGATTTTGTTTTAAAATTTGTTAAAAAACTGTGATCAAAATCAATAATTAATTTAATTATATATTGTTGGAAATTGGTTTAAAATGTCGAGAAATTAACTAAGTGACTTCGTGTCATCTTAGCCAAATATACAAGTCCCGACCCAATCCGTTTAAACAAATTTGTTTGCCACTTCGATGCACGCTTCGAGGGCAACGCCTCCGGAACGGGGATCGACCTGCCCGGTCAGGTCGCGGGGTTCGACCTGCCCGGTCAGGTCGCGGGGGTCGAGGGGGCAGCGTTGTCCCCGGACAAAAATTCAGATTTATCTGTATGTTTAAATGGTATATTTGGCATCTCGAAACCAATATCGAATGAATGAGAAATTACGAAAAAGGACAAAATCGGGTCAAATGTTTGACCATGCGATCGCACAGGTATGTAAATCTGCGATCGCAATATGGCTAAAATTTTAGCAGAGCGTATTTTGGTCCTTCCATGCGATCGCAAGGCAAAGCCTTGCGATCGCATGGTTAATCTGGGATAAGTCTTGTTCTATTTTTTGTGCTATGCGATCGCAGCTTGGTTAAACCATGCGATCGCATAGGTTTGCGTGAACAGACATGTCCTTTTGAAGGGTTGCACGTTTTGGTTCATTCCTTTTCGTGTTTCAACCGATCTTCAGTGCTAAATAGGACCTGTGAACGTCCATTTTGACAGAGATTGATACAGAAAACGTATTGCAAACATAAAGAATTCATTTCATCATCTTTTGAACCAAGTTCTTGCATTAAGTTGCACAAAATCTGGTTTTCCATTTTCATTTCATCCGTTGGAGTACAAAGCCATCTTTGGTTCGCTGTACTTGAGTTTTTGTTGTGCTACTAAACTCAAGCGAAACCGTTGTATCTTGAGAGCCATTTGCCAAAGACCGAAAGCACCTTGCGGGGCAATTTGACTTAAGGACAAAGAGTTCAACTCTTGCCTCGGTTAATTTCATTTCCAGATTTTCGGTTCTTGTTTTTATTACTTTGGGTCACTTCCACAGAATTCCGCCAACATATATTTTATAGGGCTCACTACTTTTATCAACTTTTTAACTACACATATCATCATTTTTTTATCAAAATTTGCTAAAAATTTGATTTTAACAAAATCAAACAGATACCTAAGTATAAATTTTATTAGTTATGAAAGTAACTTTAAAATTCATGTTTGACTTTATATGTGTTTGGTAAAATAAATTTGACTTATAAGTTGGTAAAATATTATTTTTATTTTCGTAGGATCCACAACTTTAATTCGTTCATTCTATAAGATCCACAATTTATAATTTATAAAAATACTTTACCAAATATACACAAAATAAGTAATTTAAAAATAAGTTTGACTTACTTTTAAGTACAACTATATATATTATTTGTCTAATACTAAGGAATATAAAAGCATGAAATATTATTTCATCGTCGTGCCTAATTATGTTTCTACTATCTTAGAGCATATTTGGTATAAAAAAAAATTATATATTTTTTTAACTCATTTTCAACCACATATTTTATAGGACGCACAACTTTATCAACTTTTGAATCATATATTTCACTAAAAAAAATTAAAATCTCCTAAAAAAACCACTTTTAAATTAAACCCCTACAATGTCGTCAAGTATAATTAGATAAGATTTAACTTTTTTTACTTTAGTATTATATGGTTAGTAAAGATTTTTGTACATTATAAGTAGTAGGTCCTACAAAATGTGTGGATAAAAATTGTAAGTCCTACATTTATGAAAATGATGTTTGATCAACTTATAAATACTTGCAAACACATGTCACATGAGTTTGGCTGCTAATCATATTAAAATTTCTGACCTGAATTTTACATATTACCCATTTGTGCATGAGTTGATTTTAGAAATTGGTTTTAATTTATTTTGTTAACAAAAATTTAGGTGGTCTACGGAATAGATTAGAAGTTTAATAAATAGAATAAATTAATATTATTGAGATACAAAGTATTCAAAAAAAAAAAAAAAGTGTATTTATTATTTTAATAGATATAGTGCTAATAGGATAGAGTTATGAGAAAGATATTTATTTGTAATGTAATTTATCTAGTGTTTGTTTCGTGAAATTTAGAAGTAATTATTTAAGAGATTTTGAAAAAAAAATAATAATTGGTGAAATGTGTGGTTGAAAAGTTGATAAAAGTTGTAGACGCCATAAAATATATGATTGAAAATAAATTTAAAAAAAAAGTTAAATATATTGAGAATTCGACTTAACTAATAAATCTAAGTCGGGTATTTCATATTCTATCATATCAAATGGATTGTGAACCTCGTTAGTCAATGAACTTATTATGTGTCTTCCTATTTGATCGATAAACTCAAATTTGTTCTAAATCAATCGTCTTTAACTTTATAAAATATTTTGAAATGGTCACTTTGCCCACCACAATTCATGGACTTATTTGGCATATGAATTATCCATGTAGGGCTAATTGTAGAGATGGCAAAAATATCCGATCCGCCCCGAACTCGATGGATACCCGATTCGAATGGAGCGAAAAATACCTGATCCACGGATCGACGGGGTGGATCGGGATAAATATCTGTGATCCGCCACGGATCTCGGGGTAAATCGGATCGGGGCTGCCCCGTTTCGCCCCGCCCCGAATTTAAAAAAAAAATGATTAAAATATTGAATTTATATTTTGTTTTATATGTGATTTGATAATTAAAATATTTTTTGAATAAAAAATTTATTACTTTCGACATATTGTGGATCTTGCACAAGGTTTAGTGAGGAGGATGATGTTGTTTAAACTCTTATAGTATAGTAGTAAAGCTTGTTTCAATATATTTTGAATTTTTTAAATGCAAAAAAAAAATATGGATCAGTATACGGATCAGGGCTCTGATCCGTCCCGATCCGTATCCGATCCGCCCCGAAAAATGACGGATCGCGGGACGGATTTGGATCTCCTACAATTATTGCGAGACGGATTTGGATCAGGTCGATCCGCCCCGTTGCCATCACTAGCTAATTGAATATTAATTTTTTTCATCTCAACAAATCACATGTCCCCTTTTGAAATTAATAATTTCAAAATGTACTTTAATTGTTGAAATTGTAATTTTATTAACTTTTTAACTACATATTTTATCAAAATTTATTAAATCTTTCATCAAAATCTTTATCAAACATATCCTAAGTAAGTAATCAAAGATGAAAGACTAGGAGCCGATCTAGCGTCTAGGGGTGAAATAGGAAAAAAAATATTTGAAAAAAAATATTTTTTATATAAAAAAAAATTCTCATATTTTAGTTCGATCTAAATTTTTTTTTAACCTTCTAGATCCGCACATGTGAAAGGCTTTGCTATCTTTGTTCTAAGAGTGATAATAATAGAATTTAAATGTGATTTTAGAATTTTGTTGGATTTTATCATTATGTGGGTCAATTTGTATTTATTAAGTCTACAAAATTTAGTTTTCACATCAAATTTAAAATTTTGTCGTACAGAATTTCATCTATTGGTATATATGTTTCCTATTTAAGAAGTTCACGTGAAAATATGTAAATAATAAATAGATATTAAAATAAATTTTAAAATCTTAAATTATTTTTCGTTTAGACAAATCGACTACACTAAGTAGTCAATTTTAGTAATAACAAGAGAAATAGTAATAGGAGGGGCTAGACATTACCTTAAAAAATAAAATAAATATTGATGATAAATAATAAGAATAAAATAAAGTCTTATCCCATTCGAAGACGGAAAGTACAAATTAAAGATAATGAATACATAAATATAAATATTTGTGGTCATGTTCTATTTCTACTCATCATACCTATAGTAAAGTGTCTAATAGATTCGTCATCAAATTCAAAATCGAAAATGATTGTTAGAATTGCTATTCCAATCCACATAAACCCCTAAATTGTTTGTTCGATTATTCATTATTCTGACTTATTTAATTTTAGTCTTCCTGGGCAAATGAGGTCCAAGCGATAGTGTTTCTTTGATAAAATTTTTTATAGATTATAAACAAAAGATCATATGGAATGTATATATAAAAGATGTGTTTGATCAACTTATAAGTACTTTTAAATATATACTCCGAGTAATACTACAATGACCACAAGTTAAACCAAAAGTTAAACAACTATAGATAAAATGTCTAATATACCCTTTGAAAAGACACTATTCAAATTCCTAAATATGTCTTTTCAAAAGATATATTTGATATTTTATCAATAATCCAATTTTTGGTAAAAATAGCATTTTCCTAAAATTAAATACCTTGTAGTAATAAGTCTATTTATTGGTGGTCCTAAGAGGCAATCTACGTACAATTATAGTAATTTGACATGAATTATAATGTTCGCTTTCATGGTATTTAATTATCACTTTCTCTTCATGCAAGTTGTGTGGCATCATGTGCAACATTCATTTATGTCTACTTTTGTATTTTGTATTTTTCCCCACGTAATTCTAGTAGGAAATGACGAGTGGCTCTTTAGATGAATTGTATATCAACTATAAAGAAAATGTGTAGTTTCGTAATAAACTTATAAATGTACTCCTAATACGAATAGACTACTTAAAAAATTACAAATTCACGTCATGACTCATTCAAATATTATGGTCTATTCAAATGTATAGTTAATTATTTATTTAATGATAAATTAGTCACTTTTATAGACTTCTCTTTCAATACACTTATTTAAAAAATTGAGACTTTGCTAAGATATTTTATTTTGTCCTACATCAAAAAACTACCATTTATATTAGAAAAAGAAATGTCTAAAAATAATATAATTTTGTTATTTTTTTTAATGTCTTAATAATTCAAGTGTTTATTTATTTTAATAATTTAATTAATTTAATATTTAAAATTTAATATGTAAATTTAAAAAAAAACAAAAACAAAATAAACATGGTATATGGGGCATACCCCCCCCCCCCCCCCCTAACCACTTCTTTGAGGATCGGGGCTAGGATGGGGTGGGAAATCCCTGGTAAGGCAGTGACGGAAAAGGCCGCCTCGCGTGAACCCCATTGTTATCCCTTTGTGAAAATCAAAAGTAGTACTATTCATCACATAAAACGTAATAAAAAGTTGTTTTCCACAATTGTAATTTAAGATGTCATGCTACACTATGGCGCTTTGAATTTTATTCTAATTTTTATGCATTTAATTAATGTTACTGTCAAATTTTTAAAATAATAAAATAATACTATATTAAACCGTTTTGACATTGTTATGAAAATGATTTTCAAGTAATTTAACGATATTGTATGATTGTCTACTAAGTATTTAACTTTAAAATCCATTATCTTTAGTTTAGATTTACTTAAAAAATTATACTTTTGATATTATTCTACTAATATTTAATTTAACCCTAATTGATACAAATATTATACTTTAGAAGTTGATGCGTATTTACTTAAAATAAAGAGCAAAAGAAAGTTAGAAAGTAACATTATAAAATATAGCTAACAATTTTCAAAAACTAAATACATTTAGAATCAAGTATAACATTATTCTAATTTTCTTGGCAATAGGCCCACTAAACTATGGTTAGGTATTCAGTACACAGTCGTCTCGTCAATTGGAAGTAGGCACCAACCTTCAGTATATGCATTATTGTGGGATAAGTACTAAATGGTTGGGTGACTTGGCCAATTTTCCAAAATGGTCGTTAACCCATTTTGGCTTAGCCTGTAAATTATCAAATATAATCATGTCTTCTCTTTCCTGCTTATAAAAATTTTAAACGATTTTAAATTCATCTGTCTATTCATCTGTATGTGAAAAAGAGAAGATTTCAAGATTAGAATTTAACTTATTTCAATGTTAAAATCCAACTCTTTTCATTTGTGTAAAAAATACTATTTCAAGTAGAAATTCATCCGTCTCTATCTTTTTCTTTTAACTTACGGTAGAAATTGTTGATTTTATAGTATAAGTCATGAAAATATGTATAAATCTGAGTATGAATTGTGATTTTTACTTTAAATTTCTGTAAATGTGAATTTATTTGAATTTGGTTAATTGAAAAATTAGTTAAAATGTGTATATATGCGTTAATAGACTTATTAATAAACCGTGAGTCTGTTAACAAAATTGTTGACCTATTAAGGCTAAAATTGGCCTTAACATACCACAGGCATGTGATCTGTTAACTGTAGTTATTAAATAAGAGTATTTAAATTTTTTTTGTATAAAAGAGGCATTTTCGACTTATTTAATATAAGTCAAGTATTTTTGCGATTCGAGGGGTTTGACAACGTCATTTAGCCAAAGCGGCCATGCATTGTCACACCTACAATGTAATACTATATGAGTGAATACTCAGTAACTAATGATATACATGAACATATACGTGATCATGTCCATGATTTCATATTCCTCCTCATTGTGATCTCATTCTCGAAGTTCATTTTTCACTATCTTTGCTTATTCTTTTTTTTTTTTTTTCTCTTAGGCCCCAAAACAAGAATATCATTCATCGCTCACCAAGACTTAGGAGATCACAGTTGTATCCATCGTTGCTCACTAAGATTCAAGATACTGTACTGAAAAATATAACATATACAAAAATAAGTCTAGCCTATGTATACAGTACTCATCGTGCCAATCCGTAGTTCCAAGGCCACCAAATGACCTCCTAACACTGCCCATGTACCAGGGTCAGGCTGCCAACACCCTATCATTACCCATAATAACCATTGGGAACCTCAAGTAGTATATATAGTTATATACCCATCCACGAATATTAGTACAGTACACCCTTAGGACAATTACATTATATTCAATGTTGTCAACTCTTTTTATTCACGTTATCTCTTCTTTTACAAGTTATTAATGACCACTTCTTTCAAGTCTATGCAATGCACGTGCACATGAATGTCATAGTATGTCTTGTGCACAATTTAGAAGTTATAATAACATATGATTGTATTCCAATAAAAATTCATGTACATTGGTAACAACATCAAATCACAACTACTCCCATAATATACAAATAATCAACGTAAATTGCACGTTCACGTTATCATATAGGAGCAAATTATATATAGACACTATTGTTTTGTATTATAGTTGAACCGTTATCTACCTCTCTCTTTTTCTATCCTAGCATTCAAGGTTTTGTTACTCTATATTTTGTACAAATCATGCACTTGAATTCCAAAGTGACCAAGAAGCATCTAAAATATCATATTTAGGATCAAATACTATCAAAACGGGTCCACCAGGGATAAAAATGCCAAAAACATGTTCCCACAGTGAAACCTTGGATGGAGAGTCTATACTTGGAATCAACGCGTCAAACACGTGAAGAAACTAGAGCGTCAAAATTGATATAGAGATTTTCAAAATGCATATAAAGTATCATTGAAAAGTTTACCGAGTCAAGAGTTTAACGAATTTTACGGATCCCAATTCGAAGCTTTCTACAAAATCTGGGCTACACTGCTTGTTCAAGCAGAGGGATTTGTTGATCCCCCGCACCCGGGGTCTAGTTTTTTTCCTACAAAATGAAAACCCCTTACGCCCCTATTTATAGATTTTCTCAAGGGTTTGGGTGCAATTAAACCAAATTCTTTTATTTACTTCTCTACTCCTCAAAAATTCAAAGTTATAATTTTCACTCCTAAAAGTTCTTAAGAACTCTTAAAAATCTCCATAAAATTCCTTACAATTCTTAAAAATCATAGAAAAATCCTGAGATGTTACATATACATTAAAAGTAAGTGCATGTTAAGGTGTGTGTGTGTATGTATGTATGTATATATAGTGAGGGAACGTAGCCACATCTAAAGTAGTTAGGTAATCTAATTAACTCTAACGTCTAAGTGAGTAAACTAGCTCGAGTGAAAAATCTAGCAAAAATGAATAAGAGAGAATAATGACTTTGTCGTCATCGTAGATGTAATGAATGAGCTTTGGATTCTCTCTAGTTATGTATCATGTGATCTCTTGAATTCTTAGAGAACATATTTGTGTTTCACAATAAGTATCCATATGTTGCATCTTTGAATTTTTAAGTGAATCATGTCATGATAGAATATGAGTAATATTTAGCGTCAACTTGGTCCTAAAGCCTATGGACACTAAGTTAGGCACCTATTATTCACTTAAACATCTTGGTGTTGCACTAGCTTATATTTGCCATGATCTCTTCTACAAGACTTCGGGTGCCTTGTTGCGCATTGCCTTGTGAGAATTAACCTCATGTGTTTGGCCTTCCAACAAAAGCTCGTATAATATAGTTCTAGATCGATTACGTTTAGTGGGTAATCATCACAACCTTGGCAGCTTTGTCTTGTCCAGATTGACTGCCCGTACTTAAAGTTTGAATCCGTAAACTATCTTGATTTCTTATATGTTAGATTGATGGGATTGTATTATACCACCTCAATAAATGTAGCAATATTATATTAAATTAGTCTCAATATGATTCAATATCTTTTTACTATATAACAAACGTTGTCACATAAATATATTCTTTAATGAATTCAACTATTTTTTTCTCCTTCATTCAAGTATCGAGAAATATGTAAATGCTACAATCTTACTAGACCGTTGACATAGTCAACTACTTTAAAATTAATAGTAGGACTCAATAATTAATATGGATTGCTATTTAATTGGCACGAATAATGAAATAATTTTGATCTATGTGGCAACGATGTCTTAAATGAATAGACACCAAGTTCAAAATTGGTCTCCAGTGTATTTTATAAATTGTTATCTATATTATCCAAAAATAAACACAAAATCACATTTAAATCTGCATGAAAAATATAGATCTACATATAAAATTTAAATTTTATTGAGTCAATATCTATTAGATCTTTTGAATATAGACGAGCCTATAAACAATTTTTTTTTTTTTTTTTTTTGTCACATTAGTTTGACGGAGTCCTTGTTAATTTGCATTGAAGATGAATTTTTTGAAGTACCGTCTATTAACTTATTTGTAGAGCTGGCAAATGATTGGCCCAACCCACCTTATGGGCCAGAAATTATCTAGCTCAATCTAACTTATTGACCCAACTTGGTCTTAATTTTCTTTTTTTTTTTTTAAAATAATTTTTTTTTTTTTTTTTTTTACAATCTAATACATTAGATCAAACATAATCTTAGATAAATTTAGACTATATATTTTGAGATTTTTAAAGAGATTAATTCATAAAATTGGGGCTTTCATGTATTAGTCAATAGATAAACGTCAATTTTCTTTTAAAATAATAATTTTTTTTTTGTTAATTATAAACTGTTTGTAGACACTTTTTTTTAAAAAAAATTACAAATATTAAAAGTATGCTAATCTTATTGCATTGAGTTATAAGCATGTTTGGCTTAAATTAAAAAATTTACTTATAAGTAAATTTAAAATAAATAATTTACTTGTCACACCAAATATATTTTGGATTGAAACTTAAATTAAACTAAATTTTAATTAAATCTAAACAATTTTATGTTGGATATTGGGATTTTTGGACTAATATTTATTGGTGACTTGTGCTTAGATAATTTTAGATTGATATTATTTGGATTATATATTGAGGCTATTCATAAAATAAGTGATTAGTGTTAAGGAGCAAAAGCAAAAACAAATTAAAATTAAAATCGGGCTGTGCCAACTAGCCCGACGGCTAGATGGGCCTGGCCATATTGGCCAGGTTTTATTTGGGCCAGGACTAGAGCCAGTCCAACCCAAAAAGTCAGGTTATATGAGTTGGCCTGCGGACCGGACAGATTTTGCCACCACTACTTATTTGACACAATTTTTTAAGCAATTCACATGATGCTCCAACTATAAGCTCCAATTTCTCAGTCATTTATCTTAATTATGATAATTTTTTCGCTTATGAGAAAGAGATTACGGATGTAATTAATTATGTTTTTTAAATCTTAAAATTTATTAACACTGTAATTAGAATCCATATATTAATTGATGACTTACTATCTAATTTCATAAAATATAAAAATAAAAATATTAGCATACTTATTAAAGCATTAAAATAAAAATTACTTTATTTAATTATTTGACAAAATTATATTGTTTAATTTTAAAGAATAAAGTTTGCATAGGGGTGGGTCTGGTCGAGAATGGCGTAGGAATGTAGAAAAAAGAAGATAATTTTAGTAAACTATACAGACAAGATATTTTCAATTTAACGATTAAAGCAAAGTACTTTTCCAAAAAGATAAAAACAAAAAACAAAAAAGCAAAAAAACAAAAATCTTTCCATCTACCTTAGTACATTATTTAAAGCAAAAGGTATTATAAATCTATTATCTTGTACTGCAAACTTTTTTTTTTTTTTTTTAAATTAGAAGCTAATTAAAGTAAAAAGACCATCCCAAATTTATATTCCCTAATGCATAGGTCCTAATCTTATCTTCATTGATTAGACTGTGTGCTAATCCATAGGTGACTATGGTGTTTATTATATTTATTGGTAGTTTTAATTACCATTTACTTTGTTTTCGGTATCATAATTTTTTATTTTTAGAAAATTACCTAAAAGAATAGTTGTCCAAACTTAGATAAAATCCTAATTAACTGTCATATAAAAGGTGGGGTTGTTATAGAACCTTACCTCTTTATCCAAAAAGAGGAAAGGACAAAAATGCAAAAGCACTTGAAAGGCAATCTAGTGGCTAATGTCTAATCTTAGAAAATTTTCAAAATACTATATATATAAAACCGTATTGTACTATAAAATTAAATTTCATGTGATATATTCTATTAATTATTTTTCTTTGTTGTTTCTTACCATCCACACGTAGCTAGGGTGACAAATGACAATGGGTTTGGGTTCTCGTCGTGTGCTAGCTTGGACTTGCATTTAAACGAGCCCAAAGTCGAGCAACTTGGGGTCCTAGGCGTGGGCTTCACGGGTCGGCCCTTAAGGTAGGCCTGTGAGTGCGCCCTACGAATAAGTTCCAGATCTAGAAAAAAAGATAAGAGTTTTTTATATCTTATTTAATTTTTATTAAATTTTTTTTGTAAATTCTAATTTAGAAATAATACAATAGCTCGTGAATCAACTCGACTAGGCTCTACATGGCCCATAGGCCGAGTAGGGCTTGCCTCTTGATCAACAAGCCGGCCATGCTCAACTTGTTGACCAATTGAGTCAAGCTTGACTCATCCAACGAGTTTGGGTGGTCATGGGTGGAGTCGGCAAATTGCACTATTACATGTAGCTAATAACTTGAGTCATCATTAAGATTTAATCTTCACAGGTTCGTAATCTATTGGACCAATTGGTTTCTTCCTACAAGCTCTATTTTCATACAAATTTTATTTGTAACCGACGAGGTTTTATTTTTTATTTTTTAAGTAATCTAATAGTTAACTTAAATTTTCGAAGGTAGGATACTAATAATGCAATAAATATTTGTTAATTAGCGGTATTTATTTTAAGATTTTATTTTCTATTTTTGTGTGTCGTTGCAACTCTTGTGAAGATTGTGACCATATAAAATGATGTGTACTATATTTATATTTTCGAACTTAGTAATATCATTTAGGGTTCGTTTGTGATTAATTTTAGAGTCTAATTTCTTATTATCGAACAATCAAAAGTTGTTTTTAGGCGTTTGGTAGATTTTTAAAAAGTTATTACAAAAAGAATTTGTATGATCTGACAGCAAATTTTGAGAAACAACAAAATTTATCTTCTCATATTCTGCTTTTAGTTTTTCTATTTATATATTATTAAAATACTAATTTTAACTCCAACTAATTAAAATAATTCATTTTATGTCATATTTTATTAGTATTCTAATTATAATGTATATCTACAAATAAATAATATTTAAGTTTAATTAATTTTTGTACTATATGACTCCTTTTATTTTGTAATTTTTATAAATTTTGAGATTTAATATATAATTATTTTCAAATTATTATAGTAATTGCATTGTCTTGAAAAATATGTGATTATTTAACATATTGTTATAAAAGTAAAAATAATTTTTTTGCAATTCTCATGATAATAATAATACAAAAGAACATTGATATAGTCAATGTCTATTTTTTGAATTTTATATAGTTACAATAATAAATTATTTTTGTTTACTAAACGATCAAATGTTGATTTTGAAACATATATCAATTTAGAAACAAGAGTTCGTCAAACACTTATATGATTCTTCACATCTAATTATTTCTGCAGCACATCAAAAATTGATTCTTTTAAAAGCACAATAATACCAAACCAAACCTTAGTACTGGTCCTAATTTATTTATTAAAAAAAATAGCAAAAGCTTATGTAGCGTAAAATACTCCATTCATATTATAGTCTATTTATCCGATCGAACATAATAATAATAATTAAAAATATAATAATTTATTTTGCTATACCGTACCACTGAAGTATTTAGTCACACACTTGAAAGATAGTCCACAAATTCAAAGGAATGATTATATAATTGGTTTTGATAAATTCTCCTTAGATGAAACCACATCGAAAAATGACATTGCCAAAAAATTACAAGATAATATTTCTATTTATTCATCAAAAGAGGCATCCCTTCTCTTTTGTCCGGAGGTCCGGGAATAAAGTGGCACATATGTTGGCTCGACATGTTCTACATAAAATGGTTACACTTACCGTCGAATTGGAAACCAAGCTTCTAGTGGTTTAAAAATATCGATTTTCGTTTGAATAGTCATATTCCAAAACTCTTCAATCTAAGTTCCTTAACTAGTACATGTCGTTATTTTTAAGTCCAAAAATGTTAGAATTCTTCTTTAATTTGCATAGAAATTTCAAATTTGAATCTCACTGGATGAGACTTCAAAACTGGACAAAGATAGAATCTCATGTTGTATTTTAGCAAAAAACATAATTATTTATTTAAAAATAATAATTTATTTTCGCTTATAATTTATATGATTAACAAAACATAAATTGTAATTATAAAAGTATAATTCTTGAGTCCCACAAACAATTGATGTACAAATCAAAGTCCAAATCATGATTACTATATTTATAATATACCTTTCAATAATCAAATCTTATTAATCAAAAAGTATTGTTAAAGTGGGAGCCAATTTTGACATTTGACCTAATCTCAACATTGCTATAGAATTACATATCACGTCTTGGATCCTGCACATGAGACACACTTACATTATTGGCGTGACTTTCAATCCTCATCACTTAGCACGTTTGGGAGTACATATAAAATATTTATAAACTAGTCAAATATTATTTTTATTTACGTAAGACTCACGATTTTTATTTATTTTTTAAGAATCCATTAAATTTTTTTAAAGTTTGAATTGAACTAAAAACTAGTCCAAATTAAAAAATTAAAAATAAAAAACTAAAAATTATTACTAGTCAAAAATCGACGTGTTCACATCAATAATCTACCGTTCACATACAAACTAGTTAATTCACCTCAAATTTGTTTTTTGTTTTCACTTTTTTAATATTATTTTTATTACTTATTCAACCATAAAACATTTGATCATTTATCATAGTCGAGTTAATGCACGAGCCCGTTTTAAAAAGTAAGTTGCTCTCTAATTTCAAAGTCCTCGTTCTGGCAATATTTTAAAATCAATCAAAGCATCGAATCGAAGAAAGTAAGAATCAAAAGTCTTTCTTCAAAGTTTATAGATCTAAAAACAAAATTATATCGGGAATTGAATATTCAATTTTATGATAAAAATAATATTTGTAACAACAATATGGTATGGTTCATATCAAGATTGAATCACTTGTTAACAAAATATATAACAAAACCTCTTATTAACTTGTGACCGTTCATGCGTTTTTCAATTGAACTAGTTGATTGATTGATGTCATGCTTGGCAAAGTTTAATTTTTTCTTTTTATAACTGGTCAAATATAATTTTTATCCATATATTTTGTAAGATTTACTGTTTATAAATACTTAAAAAGAATTAAGCTTATTTCATTTTTTTAAAATTGATTTATAATCCAAATAAATATCAATATTTTAGTGCTCGTTTGATAATTTTTTTTTATACATTATAAATAATAATTGTTAGGAAATATGTGAATAAATAGTTGATAACAATTATCAGGGCTAGATATAAATGCCACTGGACACTTGTTCAGTGATCATTGGATAGTGAAAAAGTACTTGACATAAAAGTCAAGCACTTATCTAATGACCACTGAACACGTGTTCGATAGTCCTTTATATCTAAGATCATTTCCATAACAGTTATAAATATTATATGTACAGATAAAAAGGCAATGGATAAATTTGAACACGCATCTCTTTATTGAATCCAATCCAATCCAATCCTCCATATAGAATTTATAAATTATAAAATTGTATACCGTACATTAGCTTAGAAAGTGGGACACTGGTTACGTTTTCTATTTGACGATAACTGAAGGTTCAAATCAAAATATCATAATTTTTTTAAGTTTCAAGTCAAATATCGCGCTTTTGAAATTAAAGTGCGCCTTTTTGACGAGAAGCACGAGAAAATCGCTAAATGCGAGACAGTCACAGAGTTCAGTGCAGAAGTGTTTTCGTGTCAGGTGGGTCCCAGTCTCTGAGGTCACTTTTGTTACCTGTCTGATTGAAATTTTGGGAGTATTTTAGGTTACGCGCTCGGGATGAGCGTGGAAGACAACTTTGTCCTTTTGCGACGGAAAGAGAAAGCAAAGTATGGTGCGCACGTTGTTGGGCCGAGGAGTTGATGGGGATGGTACTTTCAAGGAGAGCGTTGGGAACAGTTGCGACGCGGAGTCTGGTTTTGTATCCACAAAAGAAAATTCCTTTCTTTTCTTTTTTTTCTCATTTTTTTGTAAAATCAAATTTAAAAAAGTAACGAATGTAGTTATATCAAATAAACAGTAGACATTATAATTATTGTCTATTTTAAGTGTTATATCATCAATCTTAAAACTAAATACTCTATTTATAGAATAATGTTATTTGTAGTTACTCACTATCGATAGTCATCATACGTAAAATTATTTAATTAGATAAATTATTTACTTTAATTAAATAATGTATTTATAGAAATTAATTATGAATAATTCATCCAATTGAATAATGACACATATGATGACTGTCTGCAGTGAGCGACTACAAATAGCATTACTTCTATTTATAAATTGATCAAATATTATTTTTATCCACATATTTTATAGAAACTACATTTTTTATTCAAAGAGTGGAATACATTATAAAATTCAAATAGATTCAAATATAGAGTGAGTTGACTCTCTAAATATAGAAATCAAATTCACTCTCTATTTTAAAAAATTAAATTGAAAAGTAGTCTAATTTTAAATACTCTGTAAAATACAGATCATTTTACATTTAAAGAGTTTATTAAAGATGTTCTAAAGTATAATTTTGCACCCCCAACCTTCAAAGTGAGGTTCCGAGTTAATCTATTTAAATTTGTTAATGTGAGTCACACACAAAATTATCAACGTGACATTATTTCTCGCAATTTTTTACATGATTTAAAGTTGGACTTGAAAGTTGAGTACGATTTTTAATGTTCACCTCGATAATTTTCAGTCACGCGAAGTTCCAAATTTACATATTTAATTGTGTTGAAAATCTGGAATCTTACTTTAAAAAGTTGAGACCCAAATGGCGCTACAATGTTGAAAACCAAAAATCTCATTTTTAAAAGTCAAGACTATATGCTAACTTCATTTTCACACTTTTTTTTTTTTTTAGTACAATTGACTACAACTCGTTTGTTTATAAATAATTAACAAATGAACTCAAAATAACGTGTTTAAACTGGATAAATTACACATATACACTAATTGATGATTAGAAATTGAAAAACACTTGTCAATATAATTAAATTGAAATGTATTATAGAATTATAATATATATTGAAAATTATTCGATATTTAAAGACACTTATTATTATTTTTTTAATATTACTTTATTAAAATCAATTCAACCATTTCGTCACAATCTTATCCCACAAAATCCTTATACTTTAATTTTGAAAGTTATCAACACATCATCTTATCGATACCAAACCAAATCAATAATTCATAGTAAGGAGAAAAAGTTCCGACAACTAAAAAATATGAACATAATTATTTCGACGTTGAAGAAATAATTTTTGATATTATATTTTGTTTTCGATAATGGTAACAAGATGCAGTACCCCAACAACAATATAATAAGATGATGTAATAATCTGTAGCAACACATTTTAATCAAGCAGTCACATATGAACTATCAATTGTCTCTCTCTCTCTCTCTCTCTCTCTCTTTTTTTTTTAAATTACTATCCTATTTTATGATGTTAATTCCACCAGCACATGATCTTGAAGTTTGTAACCGGACTTTTCTTGCAACAATCTTTTGAGCCCTTTGTTCCCACAAATCTATGTGACAATAGTTTCAAACATCAACTCCGAAGTAATAATGCAATTCAACATCGTATGTTGACATATTTTAAATTCAATGTTTCAGGAATACCTTCTTTCCCTCCAACACAGATATTGTACACTTCTTCTTCTTCTTCTTCTATTGCGTATTTCGAAATTCTTGCAACATTTATTTATTTTTCGAGGACAAAAATGATGTTTACTTTTATTTTTGGTTCTAAATATGCTACCGCTATGTGAGGTAGCCATACCCAAAAATTTGAAAAATTGAATCAACAAGAAAATAAAGAACCCATTAATTAGGTTTCTTCATGTTTTCAAAACAAAGTATTATGTTTGATCGTGTTCTTGAAAACAAACCATTTTGAGTATTAATCACGAGAATAATACATACCACACAATTTATGTTCTTAAAATTGAATGTATTATATGAATGTAATGAGATCAACTGGATAATTGATGGCATAGAGGACCTAGTTTTGACTTATCTGGACGCAAGAGATCGTAATCGTGATTTTCCAAAGAAACAGGCATAGGGCTCATAATTTTTATTATTATATGTTTTCGAAATCGTCTCGACGAGCCAGATAAGACCAATTACTTTGCAATTGCTGATAATGGATTTTAGCCGTTCGAAGTCGTCTAATTAGTTTAAAACGGCTTTCTTTAAGTTGCCATGTTTATTTTTGTCTTTTTACATTTTATTTATCAATTAGGGTTTTATTTTAACTAGAAGTTTAGTATTTAAGGGTCATTTTTCATTGATCAATGGAGTTGTTATTGAAGAAGAATATTGTTCTTGGAGTTTTCTCCACCTTAATCAATTTAATTCGGTATTAATAGGAATCAACGAATTGATTTTGAGCTTTATTTCATTTTTTTACGTTTCTCCATGCGTCAATAATTAATGAGAAAGTTATTGTGAGATATAGAAAATGAAAATTTAGTTTTGCTTTGATGATAGAGATGGTAGGATAGAGGATTCATATTGAGAGCTTGTTTGGCATGGTTTATAAATCGTTTTTTGTTTATTTCAGTCGTCATTTTTGACTTTTCAATCCACTTTTAACATGAAAAGTCAACAATTTCAACTCAAATAAACCAATATTAGTTTATAAACTAGTTTATAATCTCTGTCAAACGGACCCTGAATTCAAATGTAAAGTTTTGAAAATATACGAGATTTACTCTATCAGATAGGGAAAATACGTATTGGGTCTCTGAAATTTAGCAACTTTCATTTTAAATAGATTTCAATAATATGTTAAATAAAAAATTATATATTATATATTTATAGTAAATATGAATAAAAATAAGTATTCATGCATAAAAAAATTAGGACAAGTATATTTAAAAAGGCAAGGTAAAAAAAATAGAGTTCTTAATTTTCACTTTTAAATATGGATGTCAATTCAGGCCCACCACGGCCTTGATTTAGCCCATCTACAAATATAGTTTGACCCGTCATTCACCTAAACCAATCCATGAGCTCGCTAATATTGTGGTTTGTGGACTAGCTAGGTCAGACTAGGCCAACTCGTCTTTTTTTATCTTAAAAATTTTCTTGAATGTTAAGTGCATGTTTGATTTTGTTAAAAATAAGATTTTATGTAAATTTGATAAAAGTTAATCAAATGTGTGGTTGAAAAATTGATAAAAATTGTGAGTCTCATAAAATGTATTGTTAAAATTAATTGTTATTTATGATTTCAATTTTTTAGCAAAATTTTAAGCAAAATTAAAAAAATATAATTACGACTGGAATTTTCTCCGCTACGGGAAGAAAAAAGTACATCGACGTTCGTTTGTCATTACGTTTTCATTTTCTTCAAAATTTGTTGACCGCTTCAATCTATCTTCTTGATTCAATCATCTCAAAAATCTGCCTATCTACTCAATCCATCTCCCTTCACTAATCATCTCCAAAATCTGTCCACCGTCTCAATCCATCACTATTAGTGAACTATCTCTCTGAAAGATGTTCTACTAGAAATATTCTTGTTATTGCTTCGACCTTCGACCCATATTCTCCAAATAGAGTTACGACTAAATCCCACCGTAAAGAAGCGATATACTAATTTATAAAATAAGCTATAATTGGAAAAATAAATATTTTTGCAAATTATATCCTTAAAGTATAGAAAAATAGTTTACAGTAAAAATTTACTAGAAATAATATTAATTTTTAGAATAATATTATATATCACAATCGGTGATAATTATTAATGTATGTACTGACGTGTTATGCAGTATTAAATAATATATAAGAATATGAAAGTCAATTTATTATCAATAATATTACTCTCTTTTTTTTTTTTTTTTTATTGAAATAAACGAGACTAAATATCTAGCTAAAAAATTCAACCCAAACACGACCCACTATAATCAACGGACCAACCAATTTGAAAATTCGTTTCAACTTTTTATATTCCTCCTCAAATACTACTTTTCTCGTACTGTCTTTATCCGATACAAAAAAGTCCCAAAAAGAAAGTGAAATTTAGCGCGCCAAAATCGTTTCAGATGGCGATTTCCCCATTGACTATGGAGTATGGAGTCTTCCGTCAGGTCTGCCAACAACCCACAACGCTATTATACTAATTTATTTTCCAATTTGACGGACCCCATTATTAATATTCGGAGAGGACTTGGAAATTTCAGTGTTTTGTATACTGTTTTATTTGTCTCCCGAATAGGGAATATCTATGAATTAAGATATGTAAATTGTAGATAAGTACGATAATTTATTAAAATTATGAAATAATTAGTTTACTTGACTTTTGATTTAGGAAAGCCTCAAAAGTAAAAGGAAATGATGATGTTCAATTAGGAATTCAGAGCTTCGAATTATTGTTTCATCATCATTTTTCTATCTCTTCCTCCTATCAATATTCATGAAATAGAGTGTAATTCAGTTTGCATATGTTGTTGTTACCTTTTTGGGTTGTTGCAGTGACGCTGGGTTCACTTAAGTTTTAATATCTGGTGATCTATATGAACATTTCTGACTAATTGTAGACAACGATTCTGTCAAGAGTAATTAGGCCCTCGAAAAAAGTGCTAAGGAAGTTATGAATATTACCTAATAATTTGTTTCTCGGGAGAGTTGTTATATTTTTTTTATGGAAGTATGGAACTATGCACTGTAATATCTGAAAGTGCCTTCTACTCAAATCGTTGAAGCCTCACTTTGAACCACATTTCTGCATCGTGATAGATGTAAATATGTAATCAATCATTGAGTTTATGGAGTGTAGTTACATGTTCCATTATATCACAATAAGTACTGTTTGTGGCCTGAGAAACCCAGGAGAGCAACAGACAAATGATGCCGACGTTTGCTAAGAACTAGAAACATGGTAGGGATTGGTGTAACCATGTTACCCACGTGTTGAGGGCATAGAGCATCATAACAAATGAATGGCCCTCTGCTGCTGCCTTCTAATGTCACTGGTAATATATAACCTTCTGTCTTGTGCAGTTTGGATTGAACATAATTGTAGTCAAGATTGAATTTTGACGATTTTTTATCAAAATGATTTCTCAAGAAAGGGTAATCATGTAATATGAATGAAAAATGTGGTACGGAGGGAGTGAGATGCAAGATGCCCAAAGTTGGGCTTCATTTTTGAATAACATGTTGAGGTTAAGTAATGTTGTGTTAGAGAGCTGTCCTTTCCTCTCCTTTTTGGTTTTGGATGATAAGTTCCTCAAACCTCATGGTAGTTGTGAATGGAAATTTACTTTCTTTTGGTTTAAAATCAGGTCACAAACTCTTTCATGAATGAAAAGGGGTCCTATTTTTGGGACGTGACATTCATTTAGGGGGACATCCCAACTAGAAAGCATGATATATAATGTGGCAGGAAGAGGGTGATACGCAAGATGTCAAGAAAGTCTAAGAATCCAGCCCTAGTTTTTGGGAATTCCATATCGATTCAAATATCTGAATTCAGTCTTGAAGCTGGTAGGGGCGGACATACCAACCTATCTGGCTATCCACCTCTTTTTTATTATAAGGCGAATAAAGCTGCATCGCGAACCTTTCTTACTTGTGAAGAAAGTTTCAACTCTATTTCCATTTTCAGAACATGTTTAAAATGATGCTGTCTTAGCTTTTCCATTTTCATAACATGTTTAAAATGATGCTGTCTTAGCTCAGCGTATCATATTGGTCTTTTAGATAATAAGTGCCTTAAATTTCATGGTTTTGCTCGTGGAAATTTAGTCTACTTCACTTGCAATAGCTCTTGTGATCTAAGAAAGTAAGAGATATATTCCTCTTCCAATAATTAGTATAGACTATCCTTGTTAGTGACATCAGGACAATTGTGGTAATAGCTAATTATCAAACTAAGAGAGGTTAGTCCTTAATTTTTTTGAAGCTACTGGGTATTAGTGATCTACTCTTATTTCAAACCAGATGCTCCTTAGTATTCAAAACAATTGGCTACATATATTACTGCTAAGTGGCGGAGCCGAGATATGGCAAAGGAGTAGGCTGGGAGAGGGGGAACCCCTCTCATAGGGGTTAGTGGGCAATGCCTTTGAATTTTATTTTCTCAAATCACAATTACCGAGCCTATTTTTATGAGAATCTAATATTTTTTTACGGCAACCCGGCTCTTCAATTCAACAGAACAACTCAGACGACGTGATTTTTGCTGTTGCTTGTTGTGCGTAAATCGTGATTTGAAGTTCACAGACGAGAAGACGTGAAGTCCAGTGGCGGAAGAAGATGAATATCAATCTATTTTTGGGCCTTCTTTGTTTAGGTTAATCATTTTTGTTGGGCCTTAAATGATTATTTGGTTTGGACAATTGGACTTTGAGTTTGGTTGGTTAGTAAATTAAAAAAAAAAATTATTTTCAGAAAGTTGGAGGGTCTAGGGGAGCAATTGAGCTTTGAGTTTGGCTGGTTAGTAAATTAAAAAAATTTTAAAAATAAAAAAAATTATTTCCAAAAAGTTGGGGTGTCTTGGTCTCCCCCACGACCTCCCTTCCTCCCTTTCTCCGTCCTCCTCCGCCCCTAACACTACTTTATATAACTGGACTTTACTACTGAAATAAAAGCTATCAATTTAATTTTAAATTCTCAATTCATTCTCTTTGACCGAAGCATTCCTCAAGTTGGTATATATGATTTCACAGTACTAGTCTATTTGTTTGTTCCTTGTATTTGTTGACTAACTACATGGCTAGTATTTATCATTTGAGCAAATGCGACTTTATTATTTCTGACTCTTATATCTGGGATATTATGACTTGTTTCTGTAGTCTGAAAAAGATTCTAGATTATTTTTGATTTGTTGGCACTGAATAGAAGTATAGTTCTTTCCTAGCTAAATCTGTTATGAATTGTGAGCTTTTGTCTCCTAGTTTTACATAAATGCATGCTCATGCAAAGTACAAACTTCAATGTTTGAGTCCCCTCAAAAAGGCAAAAACAACGAGAGGGGTGAACAAAGAGGATCTGAAATGGTAACCCATATTACCCCCATTTACTTCGTATCTTTTTATCTTCAAATGCCTTCTTTCCATGTTTTTATGTACACAGGTTACTGGGTAAGAATTTTTCTTGCTTTATACTAGAGCTGGGAGTAGAACTTCTCTGTCAAAAAAGATTGTGTAAAGGGAGTCTAACACTATAATCTGTCAACATCGATTTGAATTTAATTTTACTACTACTTCTGTTCTTGGGGCGTGTTCAACTACTTTTCCCTCTTCTATATGTTAAATTTTTTGTTTCTCAATAGAATCTGCCACCATCTATTTGAACACTACTATTGTTCTCAAGATAGAGAATTACGCACTTAGAATCAACAAATTCTAAGAATTTCAAATGGCCCATGTCGAATAACCTTGTTGAAAATTATGGTACAACCCTCTTGCTTGGTGTTCTTAGGAGTTCATCAGTTATCGATATAAATTTCACCACACACCCTGCATCAACCTCAAACTAATGCCCATATAAATTTGTGGACTAGCTCGCAATAACACATCCCGTACCTGACAATTAGAGATATGTCATATGGATGAAAATATCGTTCTCAAACAACATCATTGTCTCTCATGGAGAAAAGAGACACACTGTTAGCTACATTGTCCATATCTTCATTTACTGACTTTGAGCAATTAGCCGAACCTGCTTCACCTTTTGGACAAATTTTCTTGAGGTTTTCAGATTGTTCAAATTTGCTCAAAACATGGAATAGTCATTTTTCCAAATCCTTGTGTAGCCAATATTGCATCATTGGCTTGAACTTGTCACAAGTCAAAATTAATTGTCCCATTAATTTCTCTACCTCGAACATAACTTCTAATTTTCTGCTTGATAATACATCAAACTTCAACATACCTAAGAAGGATAATTGGACCTAATTTCTGCTTGATAATTTTGTGCTTGATTTCTGCCAAATTCTTTCGTTTCCAAATTATGACTATGTTTTTCTTGATATTTTCTCCGAGGATCTTGGGGTTGAATTAGAAATATGGTCCAGATTCTCAACTAGTATCAGAGCTAGGCCAAAATTTAGCCATGTGGACCCACAAAACGAACCCTTAGTTGCAGTTGAACGAAGGTGATAGGCTCTAAGTTGGATCGTGATAGGTGGAAAAATCCATGGTTGGCTCTTAAAGCAGTTGTGCCCATGTAAGGTAGTGGCCTTGACTCAGTGGAAAATTTGGGTCTTGATAGAGCATCTAATCCTTCTTAGTTGAAGAAGAGAGATGGATAGACTAACGCTTGAAGGGAGGCCAAGATGACATGGTACTTCGTTCAAATGAAGGATTGTTGGAAAAGTGCGGACAAAGTCCCACATCAGTTAATATGAGGTAAATGATGAGCTTATAAGGGATTTGACCACTCTACGTAATGGGTTAACCTTTTGGGATGGAGCCTCAATTCCCTATAGATATAGAATCGGCTTATTATGTATCTATTATTCTTTATCCATTATCATTTTTCTAGTTTTCCAAATTTATATTTACATAATCCAAAATCACTTCATTCCAAGAAGGCACCTTTCTATAAGGTATTTTATCCAATGTTAATTTACATATTAATCAAAGATCTGTAGAATGTTAAACTCGTGCATGTAACATACTAATCGTATAGTTTTTGGGACACATCAAGCCAATTTGCCCATATTGAACAATTGAAAAAGTAATTATTCCAAACAAAGACAAGTCCAGTAATTTACATCTTCATCGTCAGGTAACATATGTATTAAAGTAGATAGAGGGAAGTAAGGAGATTTTATTACTATGAAAAATTCTTTTTATAGTGCAGTCTCTGCTAATCACTTAGTTTTTCAGATTTATAGCGGAGAACCTTCTATAGTTGTTTGTTTTATTGTAACCAGGAAAACAGGCTTCACTCTGCAAGTGATGATGTATTGATCAAGATATAGGAGACAACTTCCTTTTCTCGACACAAACAAAACTGTTATTGTAGTTCTATAATTCAATTTTCCTTCCATATTTTTTGTAAATTACTTTTCCAAGTTGTAGAAATATCATCTCTGTAATTTCCAGCTTTTTCACGGCAGAACAAGATGGAAAGAAAGAGAAATAAAGAGGTGACAAGAAGAAGAAGAAGAAGAAGAAGAAGAAGAAGAAGAAGAAGAGAGAGAGAGAGAGAGAGAGAGAGAGAGAGAGAGAGAGAGAGAGAGAGAGAGAGGAAAATAAGAAGAAATAAGTCTGTTCTTATACAGGGTATGGTCATCATGCAGTCACAAGGGACTATAAGAATAGCATGTTGAGACGGGGACGAACTCTTCAATGGGTGCAGGGCTTATTTCATCTAATTTGCCAATAAAGAATTAATCTGTCCAAACTCCAAATGGAAAACAACAAAAAAGGGAAGAAGTAGAACATTTATGTTTGGTGGATGACAATGAGTAGCTCCTGGGTATAACATTCCTTTTCATATATGCCGTTTGCACACATAATGTTAAAATTTTAACAGAAGCCATGGAAACTGAATTATTTTCGGATTTTTATTATGATATATGTTTCTAATTTTTAGTTATGGTTCTTACTGCCCTTCTAAGGATCATCTTTTGTAACACTTGACCTCAAAATCTGTACAATGTAGCTGTCAACAGATCCGGCGACCTATGCATTACATGCACACTATGACACAGGAGGCAAAGGCCTTCCGACAGTCAAGTCAACTACCAGAAAATGGAATATGATTGGGTGTGGGAGAAATAGGTGGGTCGGGATTTGGCTATGGGTTTGATTTCATACCTTTCGAGTGCAAATGACTTATATATATATATATATATATAGAGAGAGAGAGAGAGGAATATGAGGTTTGTGGGTCGAGATGGGCCGTTGAACTAGGTCCAAGCCCATGAGAAGACCGACAGGATCTTATCCGGGCCAATTCGATTGGCACCACTAATACCCAGTCAGCTAATGTGGGGCTCTATCCTGCTACATGTAAGCCACGCAATATATTGGTATAACATATATGGTGCTTTTATGAAAGAAAGAGAGAGGTCTTAGTTAACCGAATCATTTTGAATTATAGTTGCTGCCAGAAGTGTTCTTGGCCATGGGAATAAGAAATTGATGAATGTAGAATTCACACATCGATGTGTCCATTTCTATACTCATTTTAACTAGACAACTTAACATGCTTTATCAAGAGTTGACTTTTAATATGGGGCTTCAATAACTTTCTCTTTGGAAAACAGTAATATTTTATGTAGAAGACTATTTGTCATAAGATTACAAGTTCTTAATGAATATTGTTGTGATGATGTAAACAGAAGTTGCTACGGTTTTGCAAATATATGGGCATATTAATTGCTCTAGTGATTAGTTTAGGTTTTGTGCCAACTTATAGCAGATGATCGTGGATTATCTTCATAGATGAACAACAAAAATTGAAGGGGAAAAAAGTCTACTTGAAGAGTTTGGTCAAGAAGAGAAGATGCATTAATAAAAGCTCAGTATGCTACCATTCATAAGGAACTTAAGTGTGACAATAGATGATTGGTTATGACGAATACAAAGCTACCCTTGCACAAATTTGAGGGCTAACCCCCACATTGTTTCCAATTGACTCAACAAATCAGTTTGTGAATGATCGCTACTATGAATTTTGTTATTGAAGAGAATGTTATAAATGTTTTTAGAAGTTGTGTACTATTGTGAGTTTTGTTCTTTTTTTTTTTTTTTTTTTTTCCAAAGCTAATGTATGGACATGAATATCTCCATTGACACAACAAACATAGAAGGGAAAGAAAGAAAAGTCTGACAAAAGTAGGAGGGCTTTGTCAAGGACAGAAGAAGATGCTTCAATTTTGTCAATGTATGCTATTATCATATAGAAGGGATATTAGTGTGACATTGAAACTTTCAGGAGTGGTTATGCCAAAATGAGATATAGAAGGCATTGGTTAAAACTTGAGGGCTTATCTCCCCGGTGTCCAAGATTTGAAGTATGACTGCTCAGAAAGAAGACCCCGCCTTTCAGAAAAGATGAAAAGAAGGGTTATGAATAGCTTTATTACCAGCCTTCCTGTGATACGATGGTTTTCTTGCAACGTGGAAGAGTTGGTATAACACTTTAGCTTTTTTGTAAGGTCTGGATGGATGGAATTACTACCATCACTCTTAGTAGGCTGACATCTGGAGGCTTGCATCTTTGAAGGTTATGCTTCCTAGATACTCATATTAGCTTGATAATTATATTGTGATTACAATTTGAGTTTAATCTCTTAGAAAGAGAGAATTTCCTTTTTATCTAACTATTACAAATTCTATTTCCAGAGCGTGATTAACAAGCTCTCTCGTTCTGTTCCGCAGCCATCAGGGCAGTAGAGGATCATTCTCAGCTGGGTAAACTCGGCTAGGATGGTCAGGCAGTTGTCTGATAGACTCAACCAATCTTAAAGAGAAAGGATAGAGAAAGGGAACATGCTGAGTGGCCTCTAGATGCCGTTGAGGCTATCGAGAAGGAAGAATCTGATGCTGTATAGGACATTGAAGTGTTGTTGTCAGTGGCACAAGGACAGTCTTCAAGTTCAGCTAGTGCTAGAGGCAAACATGGGACAGCGTAATAATTCTAAGAATAGAATAGGAACTTATCAAAAGATAAAGATGCAATGGCATCTCCTGTTTAGCCACCTAGATCAAGAAACCGGGTGCTAGGCTGGTATATGATGCTGAAAATCTCGATTTTGAGGACAAAATATCTTTTAGGAAGCAGTCTTTACACAGTCCCAACAAAATGAAGCAGCTCTTAATGCATTTCAGCAAATCATGTTCAGCAAATCAGTTCTTCGGAAGTAAATTCGATTAGTACAATAAGAATTTGAAAATCATGTTCAGCAAAATAGCTATTTTTTAAAGCATGCCATACATGCTTATTATGTCTAGTTTTGTGTACTAATTTTGTATTGATATGGCCTATATTTTGTTGACAGAAGGTTTATGTCAAGTAGTAGTATGTAGATGGGTGCAAACTTTTTGCACAATCTATATAGTTTTATGTATATCTTATGTTGACATCGAAGTGCATCACAAACCTCCTTGTCAACTGCATAAACTTGCCTCTATTGAGATACATGCAAAACTTTCCCCATCAATCCCTCCCCAACCTGTAAGCAATTTTTGTTGTTTAATATCCGCAAGTGTACGGATCGTACAAGTAATATAATTAATACTGAGTCCAAGTATCGTATTCTCATAGATTTAGATAATTCAATTGCAATTATACTAATTTTAACCGAATCTGTTAACTTTAAAAATTTGAATTTAAAAACTAACTAAAATCTGAACTAAGAACAATTAAATAATTATAATTCAAATAAGTAAAAGATTAGATTGATGAAAAATTATTTTAACTTTGAAAAAGAAAAGTACTAAGATCCCGAATTCACTTATAGTGTTAATTCTTCTATTTTGATTTTTGATTTTGACAAAGTACATCAGTTATGACTTGACTATATCTCTATGACGAATGCGAATACAAATGAATGTATTAAGTTTCAATGGATAATTAAAGATCATATAAAGCATAGCAGTATATTTCTATTTTCTATCGGACTTTAATATAATTAAAATACTGTCTAGCCTGTTTTTGATATCTCGATAATAAAACAAACCACAATACTCATACAATTACTACGTATATACTTGTAGATCCAAATAAATCAAAATTAATTATTCAAAACTATATTGAAATAAATCATCAAAAACCAAGTCTCTAAATAGAAGAATTTAAACTACAAGCTTCATTATAATTCTAGCAGAAAATAGTCTAGCTTAGCATACTAATAATACAACAATAAAGAGAAAGAGAAAATAGATTATTATCACCCAGAGAAAAAGAACACTTAAAAGAGATTGATTTAATTCTTGAAAAGATGAATCTTGATCTCCGTTTCATGTTTCGTCTCTTGTTTTTCTCCCAAAAATCGACTTTCTTATTTTGAGTTAATAACTCATATTTATAGTCCCATAATAGTGCTCAAAAGGATCCCAAAATATCATAAAAATCGTGGGCCAAAAAGTTTCCTAGTTGGGTTAGAACACAAAAATGAAACAAAAATCTGCCGGTTGACTTTTACACTGGGAGATCACCCCGTGCAAATCTGAGCGATCGCCCATGCATGTTGATTTGGCTTCTGCTGGTGATTTTAGGTGTTGCGATCGCCTAACTTTAGCTTCTTTTCCTTTGCGCGGATGTTTTTCAAACGGTCATAACTTTTTGTAGAAAATTCTAAATTGAGATCCGTAAAAAGTGTTGAACTCATAATTCAATTATATTTCTAATGGTATATCATTTTCTTTGTGGATAATTTAATCCGAAATATGTGCTCAAATTTTTCCACATGCTTGGTAGGTAGATTCTTAATTCGGTTCTTTAGCTTTCTCGTGTTTGATCCATTGATTCAATTCTTCATTATCACTCCAACACACCTTAAACTTATTGATTATATCTTCTTCCTCATCCTCCAATGTTTGGCTCTTGATATTTACTTCAAAAACTCAACTTACTCGTCGATTTCACTGAGTTGTTGCTCTTTCTGTCCATTATTCTCCAATTGTTTATAAACAGGTTCAAAACTGAAATAGAAAAGAAAATACAATAAATTAAATAGAAAATTAATAGAATAACGAAATAAAAGCTTAGTTTAAAAGATCGAATAAGTACACAAAATGCACTTATCAAACACTCCCAAACTAAACATTTTTTCGTCATCGAATAAATACAAAAGTAAAATACAAATTTAAATTAGGCTACGAGAATTATCAGAAATTGAGTTAATGTTAAATTTCTTACCATATACATCAGGTTTGAATATAAAGCAACACTTTTAGAAAGATATTAAACAACACCACAATTTTTTTCCACTTATCTGATACTCGGCCTTTAGTGATTTTGGGTGTTGGGCGATTGCTCAACTTTAAGCTTGGGTGATCGTCCAGCTTTTGCTTCTTTTCCTCTGCGTGGATGTTTTTCAAACAGTCATAACTTCTTGTTCGAAACTTTAAATTGAAGTTCGTAAAAAGTGTTGAACTCGTAATTTAATTATCTTTCTAATAGTATATTATTTTCCTTGTGGAGATTTTAATACCAAAATTTGTGCTCAAATTTTCCCACATGCTTCAGTAGGTAGTTTCTCAATTCGGTTATTTGTCTTTTCAGTGTTTGATCCATTGATTCAACTCTTCATTATCACTCCAACACACCTTAAATTTATTGATTTTATCTTCTTTCTTATCCTACAATGTTTGGCTTTTGATATTCACTTCAAAAACTCAACTTACACGTCGATTTCACCAAGTTGTTGCTATTTCCGTCTATTCTTTTTCAATTACTTATAAATGGGTCCAAAATTGAAATAGAAAGGAAAATAGAATAAATTAAGTAGAAAATTAATAGAATAACATAATAAAAGCTTGGTTTAAAGACCTGAATAAGTACACAAAATATACTTATCAAACACTCCCAAACTAAACATTTGTTCGTCTTCGAACAAAAATAAAATTAAAATACAAATTTAAATTAAGCTAAGAGAATTACCAGAAATTGAGTTAATGTTAAATTTCTTATCATACGCCTCAGGTTCGAATATAAATCAACACCACAAAAAATTTTCACTTATCCGATGTTCGACCTTTAGTGAGTGTGTGATTAGCTAAAAATTGAACTTGCACCTGTATTAGGCCATGACCAATGTTCTGTTATTGATATTTTATAATCCCGAACCCTTTCAAGTCATTTATTCCTTACACCTCTTGTAAATTATCACACTTCTAATAATTTTCTTTCCAATCCTTAGGTGTTTCTAGCGAAGTTGGTTCATATTGATCAATACATTACTTTTTCAAATAAAGTGGTAAAAATTAGAAGCTTGTATTCCTAGAATTAGGATGTTGAGTGATTTCTAAATCCTCATCTCCAGTCTCTAAGGTTCTAACCTAAACAGTCTTACTTATGTGCAATACTTCTCTCATGTAAGCTCTCTACGCGACCCATGTAGCGAGTTTTGGGCCGATGACTCCCAAATCAGATGACTATAAGGCATCAGATTATAAAATACCCTAATGGGCTTAATTGTTCGAGTCCCACAGACTATAAGAGAAGTGAAGATGTAAAATTAAATTTTTTTTAGTGACCCATGTAGCGAGCTTTGGACCGATAACTCCCAAGTTAGTTGATCATAGGGTACCAGATTTTAAAATACCTTAATAGGCTTAATTGCTTGAGTCAGACATTTTATTTTATTTTAATCAGCAGTGAGTAGTGCTTGGTTTAGATTCCTTGACTACAACATATTCAACCAAAGATGAGACCCAGAAAATTCAATTCATCAAAATTTTATGAACACATATACTAACTTTAACACTCCCAAATTGTTCTCAAACAGTTTGGTTACTAGTTTAAAGATTTGGAAACGAGATTTTTCACAATAATCCTAAGTCAACAATATCAACACATACACTCAAGTCATATTCCTATATAAGAGATAAGTCAATAGTGGCTATGTGCTCTATTAATCTAGTCTAATATTGATAAGTATTCAAATAAAAACACAGTTTAAGTGTTGTCCAATATTCTAACAGAAAATGTACTTAACTTCAAACAAACACTACCATCATTGACGGCAAGCCTTTCAACAATAACTAGACATAATAATTGTTTTAAACAAATATTTTGTAAATAAATATTTCAGTTATATAGACCCGAATAATAAGCTAATTCAAAATTCATCAATTAAGTATTTTGATAATTAACCCACCTCCAAACTAAAACATTACATTGTCCCCAATGTAATAGCAAAAATAAGCAAATAAAAGAGAGAAGAGATCAGTTACTCTCTGGAGGTAGATGTGGAGAAGATAGATCTGGCTGGTTGAAGGTCCAACTGAAATGGACTCAAATGTTGTGCTAGAACTCTTGGTCAAAAGATGATGTCATAGATATTATCCACGCGGCTCGCAAAGTGAGACATCATGCAGTTGATATGGTGAGACTTTATAAGTGTAATAAACAATAAATGAAATAAGAAATAGGGGAGTCGAGAAATTGCTTGATAAGTGCAATACAATTAAATGTCACTTTTTCATTTTACCCATTTAGGATCATCTTCTCTTTTTTCACATAATCTTCTTTTTTAATTGGTGCTTCCTGGGGTTGGATGATATGTCTATTATCCAAAATCTTGGATAGTTTTTCTCTACTCCTTGCTGTAATGCTTGACGTGTGTTCCATTAGGTTGGCTTCAATGTCGATTGGAAAGTGGTAGGAGTATGAAAAAAAAACTTTGTGTGATTGGTATTTTCCATATATCTTCCAAGATCAAGTCATCCTCATCAGTGGACTTTTTTTATTTGCAACTGGCTTTTTTACATGAAGTTCTGGTAATTGAACCCCACTTCTTGTAGTAATAGCTATAACATTTTCATTGGGATTCACATCTGTATTGTTTGGCAAGTTACCTGGCACTCTGCTTAAAATAGCAACTGTTATCTGACCCACTTGTGTCTCGAGATTATTTATTGTAGCGTCTTGATTTTGAAGAGTGGTCTCCGTCTTTCTCATAAACTGATTATTAGATTCCATGTACTGTTCAATTTTCTCGATAAATTTATCGAGAATGTCTACGAATGATATTCTCTTTTCTGGTTGCTGAAACTGAGGATCACGTGGTCTGATATTATTTTGATTTATCCATCCAAGAGAAATTTGGATGAGTTCGCCCTCCAAAAAGCATGTTGTCCTTATTAATCTCAGGAGTTGCATCATATCTCGCTATATTGGCTTGCTGCATTGTAATGAAATCTCTAAAAAGCATGTCGTCTTCATCAATCTTAGAAGTTGCATCATGTCTCGCTATATTAGCCTAGTGCATTGTGATAAAATCTCCAACAAGAATGTTGTCCTCATCAATTTCAGAATTTGCATCATATCTCGCTATATTAGTCTGGTGCATTGCGATGAAATCTCCAACAAGCATGTTGTTCTCATCAATTTTAGAAGTTGCATCATATCTCACTATATTAGCCTGATGCATTGCAATGAAATCTCTGACAAGCATGCTGTCCTCATCAATTTCAGAAGTTGCATCATATCTCACTATATTAGCCTGGTTTATTGCGATGAAATCTTCCACAAGTATGTTGTCCTCATCAATTTCAGAAGTTGCATCATATCTCGCTATATTAGATTGGTACATTGCGATGAAATCTCTAACAAGCATGTTGTCCTCATTAATGATAGATTGGCTCTGGATGATCCGTGGAGTAGACTGGTACATTGCGATGAAATCTCTAACAAGCATGTTGTCCTCATTAATGATAAATTGGCTCTGGATGATCTGTGGAGTCATAAAGTCTCTAACTAGCATATTATTTTTATTAATCTCCTGGTCTTCCATCTAGTATTGTGGTCTGAAAAGAGACAAATCGAACACTGAAATAAATAAAAAAATTAAATAAATAAAGTTTGAATTAGTGTTAAAATAACTGAAAAAGAACTAAAACTAAATCCTTGGCAACGACTCCAAAAACTTGTTAGAAATTTTTTGTTGTTTAATATCTGTAAGTGTACGGATCGCACAAGTAATATAATAGATATTGAGTCCAAGTATCGTACCCACATGAATTTAGATAATTCACTTGCAATTATACTAACCTTAACCGAATATGTTAATTTTGAAAATTTGAGTTTAAAAACTAACTAAAATCTGAACTAAGAATAATTAAATAATTATAATTAAAATAAGTAAAAGATTAGATCGATGAAAATTACTTTAACTTTGAAAAAGAAAAGTAATAGGATCCCGAATCCACTTATAGTTGTTAATTCATCTATTTTGATTCTTGATTTTGACAAAGTACATCAGTTATGGCGATCAATATCACTAAATTGTTTAACAGTTTTGTTGACGTCAGAATCTGCACTATCTATATGACAACAGATCTCCAGTTAATCATCTACCAGCTTGTATGTTATCTGCATACTAGGACAATCGTTAGCGTACTAAGATCGCAAAAAAAAAAAGGATTTGGCAATCGTTAGTACTCCGACGATCAAGTCAACTGTCGGTATATGAAGGATATAAGAATACATGAAGAATAATATTTGGGTGTGGGAGAGACAAACAGACAGGAATTTGATCAGAGTTTAAGGGTGAGAATAATGCGTATCTTTGAACAATCGGAGATGTTGTATTTATAACTTCAGAATTCTAATTAATTTAAAAAAAAATCAATTAGATATCTGATTGGATCCTTGGCTACCAATGCAATCTCTCATATTCTATCCCTAATTTGAATTGATTCATATTATCTCGGTGTCAAATCTTTAGGAGATTGATATTTGATTTTTCTATTAGAATTCGTGTGCCAATCAAACAAAATCTTTCTTAATATGTCTCTGGTCATTCTGAAATATTACAATGCCTACATATTTGTGACGAATACGATTTTCGACGAGGCTCCCAGGGTCGGCCATGAGTGTCGAGGCCCTTCATGGGCTTCGCTATACTTGGTTCAAGAGTGCCAATGTGTTGCTGGGCTTTTAAACGTATTCACGATGCCCTCGCTAAGTACATGAGGCTTTTACGAATCTGAGAGGCCTTCGCTAGGCTTATGAGTTCTTCGCGAGGCCTAACTTGGGCCTTTACAGGGCCTTTGTTGACATGGTGGCCTTACCGAAATTTGGTGGTAACAAGTTTCTCTCAAATAAAATCAAACATATTCATATGTATGACTCGACTATATCTCTATGACGAATACGAATACAAACGAATGCATTAAGTTTCTATAGATAATTAAAGATCACATAAAGCATAGCGGTATATTTATACTCCATATCGAACTTTAAGATAATTAAAATAATGTCTAGTCTGCTTTCGATCTCTCGATAGTAAAACAAACTACAAAACTCATATAATTAGTACGTATATACTTGTAGATCCAAATAAATCAAAATTAATTATTCAAAACTATATTAAAATAAATCGTCAAAAATCAAGTCTCTAAATAGAAGAATTTAAACTACAAGTTTTATTGTAATCCTAGCACAAAATAGTCTAGCCTAGCATACTAATAATACGAAAATAAAGTGAAAAAGAAAACTGATTATTCATCACCCGAAGAAGAATAACACTCAAAAGAGAAAATCTTGATTTTGATTTAATTCTTGAAATGATGAATCTTGATATCTGTTTGGTGTTTCGTCTCTTGTTTTTCTCCTAAAAATTGGCTCCCCAATAGGCTCTAAATTGGCTCTCTTGTTATGAGTTAATAAGTCTTGGTGATTTTAGGTGTTGGGCGATTGTCCAGTTTTAGCTTCTTTTTTCTCTACGTGGATGTTTTTAAACGGTCATAACATCTTGTAAGAAACTTCAAATTGAGATCCGTAAAAAGTATTGGACTCGTATTTCAATTATCTTTCCAATGGTATATCATTTTTCTCTTGAAGATTTTAATACCAAAATTTGTGCTCGCATTTCCCCATATGCTTCGATAGGTAGTTTCTCAATTCGGTTCTTTGACTTTTCGGTATTTGATCCATTGATTCAACTCTTCATTGTCACTCCAACACACCTTAAACTTATTGATTTAATCTTCTTCATCATCCTCCAATGTTTGGCTCTTGATATTCATTTCAAAACTAAAATAGAAAAGAAAATACAATAAATTAAGTAAAAAATTAATAGAATAAATGCACAAAATGCACTTATCACAACCTAACAATTCCTACTCTGTCCGTCCAATCCCAGACTGCCACCATCACCACTCCCTTTGCCAACACGCTCTATTTCCCCCCCCCCCCCCCCCCCCCAATTCCATTCCGCCACCACCACCACCACCACCACCACCACCACCACCACCAGTTGGACACTGCCCACGTTGCCAACACGGTCAATTCCTCTATCTCATATCCGCCATCACTGCCACTCTCCCATCCTCCATCACCACTAGTTGGACATGCCATTTTCTTCCCCCTTCATCAACCCAGCACTGTGAATTTTATTTTTAAATTTTAAAGTAATAATTTTGCCTCATGTTTGATTTTATATAAAAATTCTACAATTACTATTTAATATTTTAAATTTCAAATATAACAAATGTAACAAACGTAACACACATTTTTTTTATAAGAAGTGTAATAACAAGTGTTATAAAAATAAAAACAATATTTTTAGAAGAGAAAATTAGCTCCAATGCCCATTTTATTGAAAAAAATTGAAATATATCCTTATTTTTAGAATATCAATATTTACCTCATTTTGATGAAACTCTAATGAATTTAATCCTAGTGTCCAAGATAATGGACTAATAAATAAGGCTTTAGGCATGCTTGGCCCAATTGATGATTTTATGATCCATTAATTGTCAATTTTCACATGATGACAACAAATGTGAAGATTAGTGCAAAACATGGCCAAGTGTTTTTGGGTTTGGTCATTTAATTGTCAATTTCTACATTATATGGGCTTTTTCCTATAGGCATGGTGATTTTTACTTATGCAAAACTATTGTTTTTAAATTAAAATTGAAATATTAATTTTAAATTAAATTATATATTTTTAAAAAATTATAAAATATTGATTTTATTGAAAACTAGGAAGTAAAAATAGTAACGCATATGATAACATGTATTACCCGGATAAAAATGTTGTTGTCAAATGAAAAATTGAAATATTTATTTTAAATTAAAACAATGTATTTTTGTCACACATATGTTACGGCCGCTTTGGTTAAATAACCGTGTCAAACATCTCGAATTGTAGAAGAGCCTAACTTATATTAAATAAGTTTAAAATACATCTTTTTAAGTAGAAAAAACTTAAATACTCTTATTTAATAACTACTGTTAACAGACCTTTAATAGACCAACAGGTCTGTGGGTCTGTTAATGCCAATTTTGGCCTTGACATGTCAAAAATTTGTTAACAGACTCATGTTAACAATGTTAACAGGTGTTAACTAACCATAAGTCTGTTAACGCAAATTTACACATTTTTACTGATTTTTCAATTAACACACTTCAAATGAATTCAAATTTGCAGAAATTTAAAGTAAAAATCACAATTCATACTCAGATTATACATATTTTCATGATTTATATTACAAAATCTACAATTTCTACCGTAAATTAAAAGAAGAAGATAGAAACGCATGAATTTCTACTTGAAATGAGATTTCTTACACAAATAAAATGTGTTGGATTAATATTGAAATGAGTTGGATTCTAACATTGAAATCTTTTCTTTTTTCATAGACAGGTGAATTTGAAATCGTTTCAAATAGATATAAGTGGGGAAGAGAAGACAATGTTATATTTAGTAATTTATAGATTAAAATTGGTCAGCAACCATTTTGGAAAATTGGCCGGGCATTCTGCACTTATCCCATCATATGTTACCCATGTAAATATGTTGTCAAATGAAAAATTGAATTATTGATTTTAAATTAAAATTATGTATTTTTTTTATAAAATATATAAAATGACATATACTATAAAATATTGAATTTAATGAAAATTAGGAAGTAACATATGCTAACAAATATGGAAACACATATGTTACTCATGTAAAAATATTATTGTCAAATGGAAAAATTGAAATATTGATTTTAAATTTAAAATAATATATTTTTAAAAATTTATAAAGAGAAATATACTATAAAATATTGATTTTAATGAAATTAAAGAAGTAACATAGGCTACATATGTGATAACATATATGTTAGCCTATGTAAAAATGTTGTTTTAAAATGGAAAAATTGAAAAATTGATTTTAAATAAAATTGACGATTTTTTTTTTTAAAAAAACTATAAAAATAAGATAAAAATGTAAAATATTGATTTTAATGAAGACAAAAAAAAAAAAAAAATTTAGTAACACATATGTTACTCATGTAAAATATTGTTTCAAATAAAAAAATAAAAATATTGATTTCAAATGAAATTGATGTATTTTATTTAAAATTTACAAAAATAGATAAATTGTAAAATATTGATTTTAAAGAAATAATAATGATGTAACATGTGGTAACGCATATAATAACACATGTATTACTCGTATAAAAATACTGTTTCCAAATTAAATATTGAAATATTGATTTTATAGAAAGACACGATATTTTCTTAAAAACTATAAAAATGAGATTTTAATGAAAACGAGTAAATAACATATAATAACACATATGTTATAGTGTAAAAATGTTGTTTCAAATGAAAATTTAAAACATTGATTCAAATTATAATAATTTATTTTTAAAATATCTATAAAAATGAGATAAAATTGTAAAATATTGATTTTAATGAAAATGATGAACAACATATGGTAACATATGGTAACACATATGTTAATCGTGTAAAAATGTTGTTTTCAAAATTAAATAATTTAATTTTTTAAAAACTACAAAAATGAGATAAATTGTAAAATATTAATTGTAATGAAGACGAGAAAATAACATACAGTAACACATATGTTACCCATATAAAAATATTTTTTTCAAATTAAAAAAAATTGGTATATTAGTTTAAATGAAAATAACGTGATTTTTAAAAATTTATAAGAGGAGATAGATTGTATTAATTTTAATAAAAATGATGATGTACCATATGATAACACATATTACTCGTGTAAAAATGTTGTTTCAAATGCAAAATTGAAATATTAATTTTAACTGAAAATAATGTATTTAAAAAAATTATAAAAATGAGAAATTGTTAAATATTGATTTAATGAAAATGGGGAAGTCAATATGTTACCCGTGTAAAAATATTGTTTTCAAATGAGAAATTGAAATATCGATTTTAAATGAAAATAATGTATTTTAAATAAAATTGTAAAATATTTATTTTAATGAAAAAGAGGAAGTAAATTATTTTAAAATGAAATTAATGTATTTCAAAAATTTTTATAAAGAGACATTTTGAAATATTAATTTTAATGAAAATGGGGAAGTGTTACATGTATGTTACCGTGTAAAAATATTGTTTTCAAATGAAAATTGAAAGAATGATTTTAAATTAAAAAATGTATTTTTTAAAAAATTATAAAAGAATACAAATTGTAAAAGGCTTTTTTTGCACAAATGGTCTCTATCTTTTACACTTACTACGGGTTGAGAACATATCTTTTTATTTTTGGCAGTGTAGCTCCTATTTCAAACTTTTTTGACGACAATGGTCATTTCCATCCAATTTCGTCAAATTAACCATTAGTTTTGACTTTTTTGCACAAATAGTTCCAACGTGTATTCCACACTCTTAATTTCATAACGACATAAATCTTAGCTTCTTTCCTAATAAACCCGTTCAAAGGGGTTCTTTTAGAATCAATGTCTCTGTCGATTCTTCTGTCGGAACTAGGTATTTTTATTTTCATTTTTTGTTGGGTTTGAATCATATGTAGTTTGTGATATGCGGTTTCAGCCCATTGAAGGAGCCTTGGTATCTACGGTGGCAGTTGCGGCGGCTGCAGCCGGCAGGGTTGGTTTGAGAGGCTTGACGGTGAGATTTTTGGAATTGGATGAGTCAGCAGCATGGACGACTGAGATGTTTTTGATGGTGGTGGATCTAATGGCGAGACTTGAAGAATTGGTGCACAAAGAATATTGCGTTTGAAGAATTATAGGAGATTTGTTGGGAAGAAGAGAGTTATGTACATTGAGAGCTATTGGAGGATGTGTGAGAAGAATGGAGTTGTATATTTGTGCTTCGATGGGTTGTACCTGAGAGAATAAGAAGGGGTGTGTGGGGTGCATTGTAGAAGATGAGTACTTATTTTAATTATTATTATTATTTTAATTTAGGATCTCTAGTGCAAATATTTATTTATGAATAGTAAAATACCAAAAATGCTATTATGAAACTAAGAGTGTGGAATACATGCGGGGATTATTTGTGCAAAAAAGTCAAAACTAACAGTTAATTTGATGCAATTGGACGAAAATGACCATTGTCGCAAAAAAGTTTTAAATAGGAGATACACTGTTAAAAATAAAAAGATAGGTCATCAACTCACAGTAAGTGGTAGAGATAGGGACCATTAGTGCAAAAATGTCAATTGTAAAATATTGATTTTAATAAAAATGATGAAGTAACATATGGTAATACATCTGTTATCCGTGTAAAATTTTGTTTTTCCATAAATAAAAATGATGTATTTTAAAAAAAAATTGCCAAATGAAATAAATTATAAAATATAGATTTTAATGAAAACGAGAAATAACATATAGTAACACATATAATAACACATGCTACCGTGTAAAAATGTTGTTTTTAAATAAAAATTTGAAATATTGATTAAAATGAAAATAATTTATTATTTAAAAATGTATAAAATGAGATAAATTGTGAATATTTATTATAATGAATATGATAAAGTAATATATGGTAACACATATGGTACTTGTGTATTATTTTTAAATGGAAAAAATTCAAATATTGATTTTAAATTAAATAATATATTTTCTTAAAAACTATAAAAGTAAGATAAATTGTAAAATATTGATTTTAAAGAAAACGCAAAAATAACATATAGTAATATATAAGGTAATACACATGTTATTCGTGTAAAAAATGTTATTTTCAAATGAAAAATGAAAATTTTGATTTTAAATGAAAGTAAGGTAATATATAAGGTAATACATATGGTACCCGTGTAAAAAATGTTATTTTCAAATGAAAAAATGAAAATTTTGATTTTAAATGAAAATAATAGATTATATATTGATTTTAATGAAAATAATGAAATAACATATGTTAACACGTAATAACACATATGTTACTCGTGTAAAAATGTTGTGTTCAAATGCAAAATTGAAATAATGATTTTAAATGAAAATAATAAATATTTAAAAAATTATAAAATGAGATAAATGATCAAATATTGACATAATGAAAATGAGAAAGTATATATGTTACCCGTGTAAAAATGTTATTTTCAAATGAAAAATTGAAATATTACTTTTGAATGAAAATAATGTATTTTTTAAAAAAATTATAAAATGAGATAAATTGTAAAATATTGATTTTAATTAAAATGATGAAGTAATATATATGATAATACATATGTTACCTGTGTAAAAATATTGTTTTTAATTGAAAATTAGAAATATTAATTTAAAATAAAATTAATGTATTTTTAAAAGAATTATAAAAGGATATATATTTTAAAAATAATAATTTTAAATGAAAATAATATATTTTAAAAAAGATAAATGGTAAAATACTGATTTTAATAAAAATGATGAACCGTATAAAAATGTTATTTTTCAAATGAAAAATTAAAAAATTGATTATAAATAGAAATAATGTATTTTTAAAGAAATAAATTATAAATTATTATTATAATTATTATAATATTTTATATAGTTTACAAATATGATATTATTAGATAATTAATATAACAAAATTTTAGTTAATGAAAGAATTGAAAAATTAATTTTAAAAGAAAATAATGAAATTTTAGATAATAAAAAATTAAAATATAGATTTTAAATGAAAATAATATATTTTTTTATTAAATTATAAAATATTGATTTTATTGAAAATGAGGGGGTTAATTTCACTGATGGTCACTGAAGTTTCATTGAAATTACAAAATCGTCACTAAAGTAACAAAATTTCAGCGGTGGTCACTGAAGTTTACTAAAACTTGCAACAAATGTCACTCGTTGAAATTTTCTAATTAACTTTATGATGTGTCACTTGTAAATGTCCATGTGGTGCACATTTGGATGACACATGGCAAAATTATTGACATGTGGACTTTACCCACTAATTATAATAAATTTAGACCTCAATGAATACTTCTATAATATAAAGACCTAGCTGAAAATATTTCAAAATAAATTTTATAATAAATACCTCAAAAATTGCACCTAAGGTCCTTCAACTTTTTATATCTTCAAAATTTGGTCCTCAAATTTTCAATTATCTTTCAGTTAAGTCCTTCAAAAATTGCATTTTAAGTCCTTCAACTTTTTACATCTTTACACTTTGGTCTCTAAATTTTAATTATCTTTCATTTAAGTCCTCTAAAAATTACATCTTGGGTCCTTCAACTTTTTACATCTATACACTTTGGTCCCAAAATTTTTAATTATCTTTTAGTTAAGCCCTCCAAAAATTGCATATTAGGTCCTTCAACTTTATACATCTTCAAATTTTTGTCTCCTAAATCCTTGATTTCAGTGGTCAAAATAAGTACAATTTTAGTGGTCAAAATTATTATTTACAATTAAATCCTTGTATTATTTTGTTCGTTAAAGTCAAGGATTTAATTGTAAATAATAATTTTGACCACTAAAATCAAAGATTTAAGGGACCAAAGTTTGAAGATGTATAAAGTTGAAGGAATTAAGATGCAATTTTTGGAAGGTTTAACTGAAAGATAATTGAAAATTTGGGAACCAAAGTGTATATATGTAAAAAGTTGAAAGACCAAATATGCAATTTTTGGAGGATTTAAATGAAAGATAATTAAAAATTTAGGGACCAAAGTTGAAAGACCTAAGATGCAATTTTTGAAGACTTTACTGAAAGATAACTAAAAATTTGGGGACCAAAATTTGAAGATATAAAAAATTGAGGGACCTTGGATGCAATTTTTGAGATTTTTAATTTTGAAGTATTTTCAACTAGGTTATTATATTATAGAGGTATTCATTGAGATCCAAATTTATTATAATTAGTAGTTAAAGTCTACATGTCAATAATTTTACCACGTGTCATCCAAATGTGCGCCTAATGGACATTTACAAGTGACACATCATCAAATTAATTGAAAAATTTTAACGAGTGACCTTTGGTGCAAACTTTAATAAACTTCAGTGACGGTTTTATAATTTCAATAAAATTTTAATGACCATAAGTGAAATTAACCAAAATGTGATATTTTTTTAACACTAATTATGAAGATGAAATATTTTTTGAAAAATTATAATAGAAAATATTTTTGAACTTTTTTGCAAATATAAGGCTCTTGTCAAATTTTTCTTTTTTAAAATAATAAAAATCAAATAATATTTTTTAAATTATTTTATATTCAAGAGTGTTAGAATGAAATTATCCCAATCTTTTAAACACATAAATCTTCCAACTTTTCTAATTTAATTGGTGAACCCACGAGCCGTGGGCTTCCAAAAATTGACGGGCGAGTCAAACCGAAAGTAGGGCTGACTCACTCGCCTTAAAGATGTGTTCAGTAAGTGGGTGTCGGCACGACCCGCCGTCTCTATACGATCATTAACGGGTCGCCTAGCACCCCCGACAGGACGGGTTAACCTGGTATCTTGGAAGCATGTTAATTATATAGAGGCGCCTTTCTATTCCAAACTCATCCGTTTCCGATGTGGGATTAAATTATTACTCTTACTTTGAAACCCCATCCAGAACATTGGCTGTGCGTCAGATTTATTATTTATGGTTCCTTCTTTTGCTTTTACGATGTGGGAATAAAGGCTCTCTTCCTCACACTTTAGGAGAATTTTCTTATAACTCGTAACCAATATTTGAAAAATTGGACTGACCATTGACTTGAAAAAAGCAACAGATCAAAGGTCAAAAAGTTGAATCCGGTCAAATCAAAGTCGAACCGGTTTCAATTAAAAAATTAAAAATTAATCTAAAAATCTCACAAAATTCCTAAAAATAAGTTATTTGTAAATAAACCAATATTTATACACAAAATTATTCACAAAACTTGACTTTAAATAGATTTTTCATAAGTTTCAATTAAAAAAATTAAAAATTAATCCAAAAAAATCCCGGTTTCCATTAAAATCGGATCGATTCAACCGGTTTTTTCGATTTAACTGCTAAAAACCATTGTTTCCGGTCCAGTTTTCTGAAGCCTAGTTAAATTGGTAAATCGAACCGGTTCTCTATTTTTTCAGTTGAACCGATCGATTCGGTTCGATTTTCTAAACACTGCTCGTAACCGCAGGTTATTTTAATCCAATAATCTTTCAATATGTTAGTTTCCAAAATCACATTCATTATATTTTTTTTCTAGTCGTTTGGCCTGACGAACTGAAATATCTTAGTAGTCAGACAAAAATAAAATAAAAGTGATTTCCGTGGTAGCAGAGAGTAGAATGAGAATAGCCTAATCATTTTTTATTTTTAGTATCAAAAACTTCTTGTGACTCTTCTTTTTATTCTAACTATTAGAGCATCTCTAATGCTAAACATCTTCTAAAAAATCTACGTGGTAAGAAAGAGAAAAGAAATTAGGAGAGAGTGTGTAGAATGAGGAAAAAGAGAAAAACAGATGAGGGAGATAGATACAATGTGACAACATTTATTGTAGAAGGTGTCTAGCGAGCCATCCAGAAGTGGATATCTTTTTTAACAACTTTCTACAATAAATGATGCCATATTAGTTTTGTCCCCCACCCACCCACCCACCCACCCACCCACTTCATCGCCACATCATCTAGACATTTAAATTAGAAGCCACCATTGAAGATGCTCTTAGAATCTCTAGTAATACAAAATAGAATTAAAAAAAATTAAATTATTTTATTATATTGTTTAATCTTGTCATGTAGTGTTTATTAAATCGTAGTATAATTTTTGTAATCTTGTTTTGTTGGTTAGAATTTCAAAGAAGCCTATACTATATTTTAGTTTAACAACAATTTATTTTAATCAAATAGGTCAATATATATAGTCTGATGATAGAAATAATGACAGTTGATATATGTTACGATGACAGTTGTTATATGTTGTCTGTCAATAGTAACACATTCTGGCACGCTCATCCCAACGATTTGTCCGTCTCACTAGCTCACCCGTCCCGATGGTCTCATAACTCGCATCTGATGGGTGGATAGTAATAAACTAACTGTCGTTGGATTAGCTAGATAGGCGACCCATAGAATGACAGTTACCATTGATGATTGGAAAGATGTAACGTCTTTCATTAACTCTCAGTAATGAAGGAGATAAAGAGACACATGTCATTAAAGACCATTAAAGGCCATAACTGCAGACCACCTTTATAAATAGAGGCCAACCACTAGTAAAAATCAACTCTCAGATACTCCATATTGTTATTCTGCATATCTGGTTATAAACACCTACTGACTATCACACTGGAGTGGACACAGGAGAAAGAAGTTTTCCCACCATTTGCAGGTCTCCACCATTGTCGTCTCCATGCTCGAATGAGAAGAAAATAGTTATCATCATTTGGCACCGTCTGTGGGAACTCCGCACAAAAAGTCATGACTCGAACTAGAAGAGCGAAGAATGATACCTCATCCAGGCCCCGTCGGGAATGTTGACACCAAGTCTAACACCGCTACTAACCATCCACAACAAGAATTTGCTTCTATCGCTCAACTTGTGGCACTGCAAGCTTAAGTGACGGCCTTAATAGCTCAACTCCAGGATCAAAATACTGCTACTTCTCAGCTACCCCAGGCTCCTAGTTTTCCACCGGTGGGATCGTCACCAATAAGTGCTCCGGCCCAGGCTCCTAACTTTCTAACAATGAAAACACTGCCAGCAGTGGCTCCGCCATTGGCCCCAGCATCGACATCTGGTCCAAATCCACTATAAGGGCAACCGTCATGTGTAGCGGATGCCTACTCTAGGTAAGACACCAGTGTTAGCCCTTGAGCAACGGTTAGAAGACATGATGGGTCAGAAAATAGCAGAGGCTATGTCTAAGAAAAGTAATAAGCAGCAATCTATGGTATTGGAAAAAGATCATTTTATCCCATAAGTGATGGTTGTTCTTTTGCCACGAGACTTTGATCAGCAAAAAATGGAAAAGTATGACGGGTCCTCTGACTCTGTTGATCACCTCAGGGCCTTTGTTGATTTGACGAAATTACGTGTCACCCTAGATGCTATTATGTGTAGGGCTTTCTCGTGCGAGAGCCAGCCTTCCTCCAAAATCTATTCACACGTTTGATGATTTTTCTAAATAGTTTGCTGTATATTTTTCCAACAGTAAGCGTGCTAAGAAAACAGCTATTGGATGATGCAATTGACCCGGACAAAGATGAGTCGCTGAAAGATTTCATTACCCGGTTCAATAGGGCTACCCTGGGAATCAATAATTTGCAGATGTCAGTTGTAGTCACTACTATGATGAGTGGAACTCGAAGTCGTCTTTTCAAGATGTTCACTCTCCAAGAACCCACTGAATACAATGCATAATTTACTAAAGAGAGGGAAAAAGTATGTGGATACTAATGAAGCATAAGTTATTAATAAAGGCATGAAAGATTGAAAAGAATTTGAGTCTAACAAGTGGAAGACTCGGGACGAGCCCAAATCCCGAGATGACAAAGGTAAGTAGAAAATGAATCATATAAGGTGAATAAATGATGAAGATGCTAAGAAAGGATTAGGTTAGCTGGAAAGTCCTGGTGTACTTACTGTCTAAAAATCAAGACGATGAGCCTCAGTTTAAAAAACAAGGCGATGAGCCTCAGTTTAAAAAACAAGGCGATGAGACTCTGTTTAAAATCAAGGTGATGAGCCTCAGTTTAAAAATAGGGCGATGAGCCTCATTTTAAAAAACAAGGCAATTAGCCTCTGTTTAAAATTAAGGTGACGAACTTCAGTTTAAAAACAGGACAATGAGCCACTGTTTAAACAACAATGTGATAACCCTCTGTTTAAAAATCAAGGCGACGAGCTTCTGCTAAAAATCAAGACAATGAGCTTCAGTAAGGTGATGAACCTTAGTATAAATAAATAAAATTCCAATGGAACAAGAACACAAAATAAAAGGATAGACCCAAACCTATGGATGGGACGAACACCCGCAGAACCAATGGAGGTGGACGCGAGCCCGTCATTCACTGATAGGGGCGTACGCCTGCCCTCCTAAAGGACGGGCGCACGCCCAACACTTGCCCGCCCCTTCAAAAACAAAAGACGCATGCCCCCTCCAAAAACAAAGGGCGCACGCCCCAATTAAGGAGCGGGCGAGTGCGCCTGCCCCCTCCCAAAAAAGGCGTGCGTCTGTCCAACTAAGGAGCGAACACACTCCCGCTCGAACGCGTGTCGCATCGAGCACCAGATCCATTCTACTTGTACTTATTTTTTCGAACTATTTCATCATCAGAAAATCGAATGGGGGCTATGCGTACTTATAGCACATAATATACAAACAAATATTTGTCTCAATAGTAAACTAAAAATTTTTAGAGATGACCAGGTGCAGTAGATTATTTATACTTCCCATTGAAGACAGTCTATGAAAAGTAGAGAGACTTGTGATGATAGAATAATGATAGTTGGTATATATTATAATGACAACTGCTATATGTTGTCTGCCAATTGTGACACTTCCTGGCACGCTCGCCTCAACGATTCGTCTGTCTCACTGGCTTGCCCGTCCCGATGGTCTCATAGCTCGCTTCTGACGGGTGGATAGCAATAAACCAACTGTCGTTAGGTTAACCAGACAGGCGGTCCACAGAATGACAATTACTACTGGCAATTGGAAAGATGTAACGTCCTTTATTTACTCCTAGTAATGAGGAAGATGAAGAGACACCTGTCATTAAAGACCATTAAAGGCCGTAACTGCAGGTCACCCTTATAAATAGAGGCCAACCCTCAGGTAAAAACTAACTCTCAAATACTCCATATTGTTATTCTGTATATTTGGTTATAAACACCTACTTATTATCATACCGGAGGGAAAGAAGCATCGTCACCTTTTGCAGGTCTCTATCACTGTCGCCGCCTCGCTCGGATGAGGAAAAATATATTTATCATCATAATTCAATTTTCCTTTCCTTTAATTTCAAATTTTCAATACATACACAAATAAATAAAATATAAGTACAATAATAAACAAGATCGAATTGAAATTGAATTGGGTTTAACATTTTCTTCAAATTGTAAGACACAAAAAATGTAAACATATTATAAACTTCTAAACCTTTTGAACTAAACTTAGCTTATGTTTGGTAGTGTTAAAATTATTTTTTAAGTGATTATATTATAAGTTGTGAGTGAATGTATGGATAAAAAGTGAATTATAAATTGTAGGTCCTATAAAATGTATTTTTGACTAATTTAACCAATTTAAATTATAATTTAAGCATGGAAAACATGTAATTATTTAGCTAAATTAATTACATATGATCTTTGGATGAGATACATCATACACATGCACAAAATTTTTTTGTTACATATTGGTCATGCTCCTTGTTGACGTCGGAGCTTGCACCGTCCACGTGTCAACAGATCTCTAGTAACTCCTTTGCCAACATGTATGTTACCTGTACACTCAGACAATCGTTAAGTACTAAGATCTCTGGTAGAAAAGGTCCGATGATCGTTAGTACTCCGACGATCAAGTTATCTGCTAGTATATAGAATAATATACGGAGGATGAAGATAATTGGGTGTGAGAGGGACAAGCATGCAGATATTTGAACAGAGTTTATGGGTGAAATTCGAGTGTAAAAAGAGCGTCATAAAAATATGTGTACCTTAGAATAACTGGAATCTGATATTTATAGGGGGAGAATCCTAATTGATTTGGAGAAGTAATCTGTTGGGATTCTCTTTCCTTATTAGATAAGGTAGGTTCTAATCACGTCGTGATCTTCTGAGATTGCATCCTAATCTCTCTCAATCTCTAAGATTGTTTTGTCGATTTTATTGGATTGGGATATAGTTTCCTTGTGACAATCAAACACAATATTCCTTGAGATATCCTTTTAACTGTCTCAAAATATCGTATTATCTGTGGACTATAATAAATACGAAGCCTGGCGAGGCTCTCTGGGTCAGCCATGAGTGTTGAGGCCCTTCATAGGTTTCACAATACTCAGCTTCAGGAATACTAAGATGTTCAATAGGCCTTCGAGGTCTTCTGAGAATTTACAAGGCTCTTGCTGGGCCCCCGAGGCCTTCGCCGGGTCTATGGGACCTTTATGAATCTGAAAGGCCCTCGTTGGGCCTATAAGGCCTTAGCAAGACCTGAATTAGGTCTAGATGAGACTTTTACTAGAACTTTGTTGACGTGGAGGCCTTACCAAAATTGGGTGGTAACAATAGTCCCCCAAGTCCAAGCCTATTATTTATATCAGGTGTGGGACTTTGAAAGTAAGAGAAGAAAAGACATAATCACGTAGAACTTTTGCCGACGGAAAATTCTGCGATGTTGTTTTCATGCGTTGAATGACTCATTCAGTATAGACGGAGAACTTACTCACTACAGTCCTCCAAGTATGAAGCCGAACATTTATGATGGGTAAAGGCTTCGATTGGTAGACCTTTGATGACATGTCCGTGGTTGGTGTGATTCTGTCAATCAATGTTGTCAATCTATCGGTCATGTAATCATGAGTGAGAGGGCGTGTGTATTTAATGCTGAGGGTGCGTGACAGGATAATGGGGGTGCGCGTGAGGCGTGTGTCCATTTTTCAATAAACGCTTAGGGTTTATTTTCTTACATGTTGCCCTATTTTGGACACGTGTCCACTGATCTACGGATTAGAGGTTACGTTTGGAGCTTGGAAGGTGGAGATTGTGTTTTCTCACTCTATAAAGCTTGGTGCTCCCTTCATTTCCAATTTTTCTTACTTCTGCGCATTTTGTGAATTTTTTGGACTAGTCTGCCGATAATCCATAAATTTCAGAGCGTGTACATTGTTGTGACTACAATTTTGAGGTAAGCGCTGCGAGAGTTGATGTGATTTGCTTCGTGGTTTTCCATCGTTTTTAATTCTTGATTTCTTAATTTGGGGGCCATTCTCGGCCATATCCTTCAGTGATAGTAGGGATATCTTCTTCTAGAGTTGGGAGTGGTAGTAATGTCGTCTGGACCTGACGACTCACAGAACCGATCAAATGCTCAGACAAACCCTAATATCTGAGGTAAGTCATCATCATCCTCTTCATCATTTCCATCGACCGAAGGCGTAGGAGAAGTGAACCAAGCACCTTCAGTCGCACGCCTGTCGACTACGTCCACAAGCAAGAGAGGGGCTTGCCCAACCAGATTGCTGAAAGAGTCCATAGAGAAGAGGTGGCGTGATGCCGGGGTACCTGAGATGAGAGGGTCGTTCGATAAGAGAGATGTCCCAAAAGCTCGGACGCTCGACGAGGAGCTCAAGCGCTCAGCCACCGAAGTGTCCATGGATCGTTCAAGGATCACTAAAGCAAAGTTAGAAGACATACATTTATCCTATGATATTTCCATGTCTGTGACACTCCGGGCTCCCTGTCCTGAGGAGCGTGCTGATGATCCACCTGAAGGATTCATCACGATATACAAACCTGCAATGCAGCAAGGTCTTCGCCTGCCTATGCATCATTTCTTCCATGAGATTCTAAGGGATTAGAATCTGGCTCCTTGCCAGATAACACCGAATGGCTGAAGATAGATGGTGGCTTCGTTCCTATTGTGGGGTATTGCCGAGGCTGGAGGAAACTTGACACCAAGGGAGTTTGAATTTATATATCGGCCATGTCAGTCTGCGGGTTGGTACAATATCTTTCTTCAGCCAGGCCAAAAATAGGGAACGACCACTGACAGTTTCAACAAAGTGCACAACTGGAAGGAGAGGTACATCTTCGTCAGAGGGGTCTGAGAGTTTATGCCGAATGATCCTCTTCTCCACGTGTCAATTTCTCGTCAATTCGAGGAACTTGGTACATATTGCTGTTTTTGTGCAGATTTTTGATCATAGTCCTTGACTTAATATCTTGCTTGTTTTTGCAGACTGTAGGAAGCCACCCATGCGAGCGCTTGACAGCGACTTCAGGAGTCTCAACAACTTGTTGAAAGACGACAATTTACTGATCTGCTACAGACTGATGGGTGAGTTTCGTAAGTTGTAATATACTGTCTTCGTTATGAAAAGCTGCCTTAATGAGTTGTATCTTGGTATTTGTGTCAACAAATTTTAGGTTTAAAGGTATTCCTACACTTCATCTCGCCAGTAGGGAGGGCTCATGGGCCCAGGCTCTTCTGCAGGATACGTCTTGTCCATTGCAAGAGGTGTTGTATGCCATGTCCTTAAGGACAGTCCATCTTTCTGGCCTCTGATGTCCCGGCTCTTGGCCAGGCTATTCCTCCTCTGCCCCACCTCCATCCTCCAGTCCTCTCCCCAACTCTGCCCTCTCAAAGGACAAGGAAAAGAGAATCACCATGGACTCGAGTGATTCGGCCACCTGGAAGAGGAAGGCTCTCGCGGCCGCAGAAGGGTTATGATGGATGCCCGCATGATGGGGTAGGCTGAGGAGAGGCGTCGAACTTTACCATACCTTGATGGAGGGGCTTAGAGCACATGGAATTCTGGTTCTTCGACTGGTCAAAGAAGCTGTGTCTTCATTTCTCAGTGCCATGGAGAATTGGAAACTTTCGTGATGGAGCTGTTCCCTGCCCATTCTGCCATAATGGCGGCGAGTGTGTACAGGTACTGGACTCAAAAATGGAAAAAAGCGATCGAAGAACCCACAATGCGCGAGCGGCTGCAGCTGGTAGAAATGAACTTGATACGGGGATTGGTCATGACCAATGAGTTATTTAGTACCCTTGAAAGTTTTGATGGTCAGTGTAGCAAAGAATCTGCCAAGTCCAGGAAGATGTCCGAGGACATGAAGGCCATGAGTCTCGAGAAGGCACAGCTAGAATCAGACAAGATGGCTCTCTAATTCAAGCTGGACTTGGTTGTGACGAAGGAGGCTGACGTGAGTGGAATGTTTAAAATCGAGTTGAAGGCTGCAAAAAAGAGTTTGAAACAAGCTCGAGATCAGAAGAGGGCTACCGAGGCTGCCCAAAAGCGTGCTGAGGAAGCTCAGAAATTGGTCGAAGATCGGACCCTCGCAGTTGAGACTGCGTTAGCCGCCGCGAACAGCAGCCTAGAGACCGTCGCAATGAAAAAGGATAAGTTGCTGGCCGTAGCTAGGCAGGAGGTGGAGAGGGTCAGGGCTGAGCAAGTGGATGCCGAAGCTAGGGCGGTGGAGGCGTATCAGGATGCGTTTGTGGATACGGCCGAGTATCAAGACCTCGCCCATCACTTGATGACCATAGGTGGGGAACAGTTGGTAGAGTGGATCGTGGAAACCCATCTAGATTGGATATCTCTTTCCTTCAGCATGCCTTTGCCGAGGTCCCGACGCCCGGCACTATTCTAGGTGAAGGTCGAGATAAAGCCGAGGATCAAATCACCCCACCCATTGTGGGAGAAGGTCCGCATTATGCCGACCCATAGAGAGGCGGCGGGGTATTTGGACTTCAAATTTTGTACCTCTTTTTGTACATGTTCTAGTATTAACTATCGAATTTATTTTCTTAGCGTATCATCTTTGTTGTGAGAGTTCACTGTGTGCCTTCAGAGTGGTAACGTTGTGAACGATAGTGCCTACTAGGCATGGGAAGTTGTTCCCAAAACTGAAAAATCATTTCCTTGGACATTAATGGCGCTAACTTCTGTGTAGAATTCGAAGAGGTAATGTCTTGCATGTCCCAGTAAGTAGAAAAGGGACACAGGCGTGTGGCGTTCCAAATACCCCTTTGGCGGTTGTACATTAACTGTCTCATTTATTGCCCCGTGTCAAGTTCCCACGTAGTTCCTATAAAAACATCAGGGATTTTTTATTATTCTGTTTCTCACGCATGCGTAACTCTGGTAGATAACTTACCGGTTGTAACTTCTCCCGGTATGTGTGACTCTACCGTCTATATCAAATGCGCTATGAAAGTACGAATAAAGAACCGGTGTGTAGGGAACCTACCAATTGGAGAATCAACATTCAGAGGACCAAATACCCAGCCAATCAATGTTTAGAGGACCAAACATACGAGAGGGTTGGGCCTACTAGCCTTAGCCGGAAGGTCCTGAACGGTGCCCCCCTGCTGGACATCGGTGGCTAACCCATCGGTGATCTTGATATGGATGATGGGGCTGGAAGCCATCTGCCAAAATGTGTCAATGGCATTTTTTGAGCAGTGTGGCCTAATTAGTCACCAAATCAACTTGTATTGATTTTAGAAGACTCCCTATCATGGTAAAACCAGATTTCTGTCAATGACAAAGCTCAGGGTGACGAAGATGAGAGTAGGGATTCAGTAGGTCATAGATCTTGATGTGTGCCGACCCGAAGAGGCGGCAGGGTAGTAGGATAGTAGACATGTTCGTTCATTATTGCCTTGTACTTCAGATTGTGATGAAATAAAATAAGAACATATTAGATTACCCATATTTGTTGCATAATTGAAGTTGAGATGAGTTGTTTGGTGAGGGGGTGTCTGAATGGATGGTATGTGATTTTTTGACTAGATAACCCTTGCCGACTATTGAGAAACAATCGTTGTAGACGCGAGATTCTATAGTCAAGGCTTTTACCTCCGGCCCAACCTTCACGCAATTGGAAGGCTCATAGGTTGACATGCATTTGCGATCTGGCGGGGCTCCCATACTTTGTTTAATATTTCCATGTGGGATACGCACCGGTGGCGCCATTATGTTGCCATGATGGTGCAACTTGCAAGGCGCGTATAATCCATGCGGTCTGTATATCTTCCTAAGGTTTATCAAGGTGCATCCATCCCTTCCACGCGTTCTCGTTCATCTGGCCACTCGTATTCCCTAGTGCTTATATAGACACTTGTAGAACTCCCATTCACTTTTCCTACCTTTATTCTCCTACCGTAATATTTAGATTGTAGCCGTCGTTAGTCATGTTAGGCTTCTATTTTTCCATCGTGCCAAAGTTCAAGATAAGGCGTGCTGGGGTTGTGGATGATATCCCCTCTCTGCTTCCGGTACCTATTGCAGCGTCTGTTCCGGGGGTTGTCATCTAGCAGGCACCACAAACCATGGTGAGTAGCTTCTCATTTATTCCATTAGCAACGAAAGTGACATCGGGAATGCCTTCTGTTCCGTTTTCTGCAGGACCTGTGTCTCCGTCAGAAAATTTTGGACGACCAGGCAAGATGAAGGTAGCTGCTGATAACAAGGAGATACTGTTTGTGCACGGGAAAGAGATGGAGGGTGTGAGAGGTTTTTGGAGGACTGAACGAGGCTGTGGGAATCCTGCTTTGGAAATTGAAGATCGCACTCTCCATGATCGAGGAGCGTCCAAGACCCATATTCCTCCTATTGCTGGTAAACACGAATACATCAACATAGGGTCCCACCAGGATGAGCTGGACCCAATGGTTTTAGGAAAACAGCCAGTTCCGGCCGCCATAGCAGCTGCCTCAGTTCATAAGTATTGGACTTCTGCTTTTGGAAAAGCCGCAGACAACGCTGAATTGACGAAGTTGTTAAATTTGGCCAAAATGTATACTTCTCGAAGCCATGTGCTTAACTGTGTGTTTTACAAAGTTCTGGCAATGAGGTTTGACGAACTACGTTCAACAGTCGGGAGAGATGAAGATGTCGACGTGCTGCGTTTAGAGAATAAAGACCTTCGAGAGCAACTCGCCTTTTCTGAAGACGCGAGGGCATGTGCCATATATGATATCACCAAAGCTAAGAGGATCTAGAGTGCCTGTGTTCAGGCTCAAAAGAAGGTCGAATCGCAGCTGAGGTCTTGTCAAAGCATGGTCCATGCCAAAGACAAAGAATTGACCAAGGCGTTGACGGAGTTGTCGAAGGCCCATGGTCTGTTGGCTAAACTCGGGATCTCAGGTTATGAGGATCCCAAGGGCCCAACTGGGACTTAAGGGTCTTGTCTTTCCTTACTAGTGTTGCTTTCTAATTTGTACATGTAAAGCTGTTTGTGACTTATATTTTCATTTAGATTGTTTTATTCTACTACGTAGGCTAATGAGAATGCATTATCTTTAGTTGCTTGAATGCACGTTGAGTGTTTAACCAGTGAGTTGACAAAGTGGGTCGCGAACCGCACCCTCTCACTGTCGAATTTTATTTTGAATACGCGTTGAATGTTTATCCAGTGAGTTGACAGAGTTGTCCGCGAGTCACACTCCATCGCTGCAGAATTCCTTTACTTGTTTAAATGCGCGTTGAATGTTTATCCAGCGAGTTGAGAGAGTTGGCCGCGAACCACACTCCTTCGCTGCAGAATTTTCTTTACTTGTTTAAATGCGCGTTGAATGTTTATCCAGCGAGTTGACAGAGTTGGCCGCAAACCACACTCTCTCGCTGCCGAATTTCTTTTACTTGTTTAAATTCGCATTGAATGTTTATCCAGTGAGTTGACAGAGTTGTTCGTGAGTCACACTCCATCGATGCGGAATTTCCTTGTTTAAATGAGCATTGAATGTTTATCCAAGGAGTTGACAGAGTTGGCCGCGAACTACACTCCTTCGCTGTAGAATTTTTTTTACTTGTTTAAATGCGCGTTGAATGTTTATCCAGCGAGTTGACAGAGTTGGCCGCAAACCACACTCTCTTGCTGTCGAATTTCTTTTACTTGTTTAAATGCGCGTTGAATGTTTTTCCATTGAGTTGACAGAGTTGGCTGTGAACTAAACTCCCTCGCTGTCGAATTTTCTTTACTTTTTTAAATACGCGTTGAATGTTTATCCAGCGAGTTGACAGAGTTGGCCGCGAACCACACTCCTTCTCTGCCGATTTTTCTTTACTTCTTTAAATACGCGTTGAATGTTTATCCAGCGAGTTGACAGAGTTGGCCGCGAACCACACTCCCTCACTGTTGAATTTTCTTTACTTGTTTAAATACGCGTTGAATGTTTATCCAGTGAGTTGACAGAGTTGGCCATGAACCACATTCCATCGTTGCCGAATTTCCTTTACTTGTTTAAATGTGCGTGAATGTTTATCCAGCGAGTTGACAGAGTTGGCCGTGAACCACACTTCATCGCTGCCAAATTTCTTTTACTTGTTCAGCGGGATAGAGAATACTTTTGATTCAGAAAGCAATGAACTTTATTAAAAGAACACGGTTCTAGAGACGCTGGAAACAATGCTGGAGAAATGAGAAGTGTAAAATAAAAACTACTGATAATACGGTTGCATGTGAGAGATATTCCAGGGGTGCCTCGTCTCTATTCTTTTCGAATCTTCTAATATGTACGTTCCAGGCTGGATTTCTTCGATGACCTTGTAAGGTCCTTCCCAGGTGGGCTCGAGGGTTCCGATTCCTGCCTCTCTGTTAGCCTGGAACACTTTCTTCAGGACGAAGTCATTGATGTGAAAACTCCTGCCCTTAACCTTGGAGTTGTAGTATCTAGCCATTTTCCTTTGATAGACTGCGAGACGAAGCTGCGAGTCATCGTGTCTTTCATCCTGCAAGTCCAGGTTCGCCCTACGTACATTATCATTGGTTACTTCGTCGAATTGTAAGTGCTTGGGAAAGGGTATCCCTACTTCAACGGAAATCATTGCTTCTACCCCGTATGCCATGGCAAAAGGAATTTCACCGGTCGTCGTCCGAGAAGTGGTTCGATATGACCATATAGTCTTGGGTAATTCTTCAGCCCATCATCCTTTGGCAGATTCTAATTTCCTTTTTAGGGTGTGCTTGATGATTTTGTTCACAGCCTCCACCTGACCATTGGACTAGGGACAGTAGGGGGTGGAAAAATCCCTCTGGACGCCCAGGTCTTCGCAATTCGAGTTGAACTTCTTTCCTACGAACTGCGTACCACTGTCGGACACAAGGGAGTGGAGGATTCTGAAGTGACAGATAATGTTCTTCCATACGAACCTCCATGTATTTTCCTCCGTGATCTTGGCCAGAGGTTTAGCTTCTCACCACTTGGTGAAATAATTCACCGCTGCAACCGCAAATTTGACCCTACTTCTTCCAGTTGGGAGAGGCCCTATAAAGTCGATCCCCCACTTGGCAAAAGACCAAGGACTGGTGACCGGGGTAAGGTTCTAAGCTGGGAGCTTTGGTATAGCAGCAAATTTCTGGCATATGTTGCACTTCTTCGCATAGTTATGTGAATCTTTCTTCATGGTTGGCCAGTAATACCTTTGCTTCAATGCCTTCTGTGCCAGAGCCATTCCCTCTGAGTGATTACCGTATATTCCCTCGTGTATTTCTTTCATTACATACAATGCTTCTTCATGCATTATACATCGTAGGATGGGGTAAAGCCTCTCTTATATGCTAAAGCCTCTCTTATATAAGATCTCATGATGTAGTACGAACTTTGTCGCCCTCCTGCGGAGTTTTTGCGCTTCTTGTCTGTCATTTGACAGTACCTGGTTGGTTAAGTATGCGATAATTTTCTTCATCCATTTAGGAGATTCGGATATTGTCATGGTATTTGGTGCCGAATCCTCGTCGATGGATGGCCGGTTGAGCTTTTCAACTGGAATAGTTCTCATCAAGTCGGAGTCTCTGCTGCTTGCCAATTTTGAGTAGGCGTCTGCGTAACCATTTTATATCCGCGGGATCTAGAGGAGTTCGAATACCTCAAAGTGGGATATGAGGTCTTTGGCCTTTGTCAAGTACGCCACCATAGACTGTTCGTAGGTCGTGAATGTCCCATTAACTTGACTAACAACCAGTAATGAATCACTGTAAATCTGGAATTTTCTTGCCTTCATCTCTTATGCCAGCCTCAAGCCTGCTAGGAGCACCTCATATTATACGGCGTTGTTGGAGGCTTTGAACTCCAGTTGAAGCGCGCAGTTGAGATTGTGGCCATCGGGGCTGACTAACAAAATCCCGACTCCAGCTCCAGCTCCAGCTCCAGCTCTGGCCTTGCCCGAGGATCCGTCAATAAATAATTTCTATGTTGGTACCTCTTGAGGTTGGGCTTCAAGCGAGACTTCTGGGATGTGGGCAAATTCAGCCTTAAAATCTACCAAAGCCTGTCCTTTTATGGAGGGTCTTGACTTGTAGGAGATATCGAATTGGCTAAGTTCAATTGACCACTTCATCAGCCTTCCTGAGGTGTCCGACTTCTGGAGTATCTGTCTCAGATGAAGGTTTGTCAGGACATCGATGCTATGCGACTGAAAGTACAGCTGGAGTTTTCGAGAGGCGATAATCAAAACTCACTAGTTTTTTGAACACCGCGAGGTAGATGAGTAGTGTTTTTCCATTCTTCGGTTTGAACAGTAGCGGGGCCTTTACAAGGAGGGCCTTGAGGTCTTGAAAGGCCTTCTCGCATTCTTCGGTCCACTCAAACCTCTTCCATCTTTTGATAGTCTGGAAGAATGGTTGCCAACGGTCGGTTGCCTTTGATATGAATCGGTTCAGGGTAGCCAACATTTTTGTCAGGCTCTAGACTTCCTTGAGAGAAGATGGTGACCGAATCTCAATAAGTGCCTTAATCTTCTCGGGATTAGTCTCTATCCCGCGTTGGTTTACCATGTAACCGAGGAACTTCTTGGACACGACTCTGAAGGCCCACTTTAGGGAGTTAAGCTTCGTGCGATATTTGCGGAGGACCCCGAACATCCCCTTAAGTGCCTGACGTGGTCTTCAGCGTTCACAAGCATGTCATCAACGTACATTTCTATAGTTTTTTCGATCTGCTCTGAGAACATGCAGTTCACTAATTGCTGGTATGTGTCTCCTGCGTTCTTCAGGCCGAAGGGCATCATTCTATAGCAATATAATCATCGGTCTGTAATGAATAAGGTGTGATCCTCGTCTCTCACGAACATTGGGATCTGGTTGTAGCCCGAGTAGGCATCTATGAAACTAAGTTGCTTGTGGCCGGCAGTCGCATCAACCAGTTGGTCGATGCGCGGCAACAGAAATCTATGCATACCCTCTATTTCTTTGGGGCATGCTTGGTTCAAGTCCGAGAAATCTATGCATGCCCTCCATTTCTTGATGCTCTTTCTTACTAATACGGGGTTGGATACCCATTGGGGGTAGATCGCTTCCCTGATAAATTTGTTGGCCAATAACTTGTCAACCTCCTCCTTCAAGGCGCTATACCTCGGTGCTCAAAGGTCTCATCTTTTGTATCTTGGGACGTACTCTAGGATCCACCTTAAAGGCGTGGCAAGCCACTGATGGATCAACCCCTACCATGTCGCTATGCTTCCATGCAAAGATATTCGTGTTCTTCCGTAGAAACTGTTTCAATTTTTCTTTCATCTTTTCCTCAAGTCTCTCTTCCACTTGTAACATCTGGCTCGGTTCCATGGGATTTACGGGAAACACTTCCAACTCTTCGGCTGGAGAAGCAATAGAATCTGAGCCTATAATCCAAAGGTCCAGGCCCTCGTCCAGTATCATTTCCTCATTCGTCTTTTCGGGATCGACGTCCATCGGCTCTAAGTGTATAGTCATTACCGCTGGGATAACATCTTCGCTTTTCGCTACTTTTTGTAACGCATTCATGTAGCAGGCCCTTGCCTCTGTCTGATTGCCGTGAATCTTGGCGACCCTTCTCGGCGTCAAGAACTTCATTGCCAAGAGATGGATGGATGTGAGCGCCTGTAAATCCTTCAGTGCAGGCCTTTCTAGTCCATGGTAGGCAGAACGAGTATCGACTACCAGAATTCCATAAATTTTTGGAGATGACACGGGGGCTCTCTGAGGTCCACCATGAGGGTAATCCTTCCTCATGGAATGAGACTATCTCCTGTGAAACTAAATAGTGACTCTGATATGGCTATCAGCTCATGATCCACGTCCATCTGACCAAAGGCACTACTGAACAGGATGTTCACGGCACTTCCATCATTGATCAACATTCGTCCTAGTCCATTTCTGGCGATGACGACACGGACCACCAAGGCATCACAGTGGGGGTAATGTATACCGACATCGTCTTCCTCAGTGAACGAGATTTGTGGGCCTCTTAGTCGACATCTATGGACCTGCCAATTTTCCATGGGCTCTTCTCTTGCTACCTTCGCGTAGTTTCACCGCGAGTTCATCATGTGCCCTTCGATATAAAGCCCACCTATGATCGTATTGATTTCTCAGAATGGAAGGTCCCGCGGGTCCTTCTGTCCTCAGTGGATCCCTGTTTCTGTCATTTTTCCCATCATTTCGGCGAGGCCTATCGTCCTGGCATCGACGATGAGGTCTTTGCCCTTGAATGGGCAGCCCTCGACGTCCTCACGCGGGTCCCTTCTTCCTGTACATGGTTTCCACAGTTGATCAGTAATCTCACGTCTGCGCAGTCTTCTGTGTTATGTTCCCTAGTCCTATGTATACGGTAGAACTTAGGTGGTGCAGCCACTGGCAAGGGGGCCACCGTAGATGTCTTAGGAAGTGGGACAGAGACTATCTCTGTCTGGTTAAATCTCTTGTAGTGGTTGTTCTGTGGTCTAGATGAGCGCTTTCTCTAAAAGTGATTGAAACGAGGTTCAGAAGAACGTCGCACCTCTCTTCTATAGCGGTTTCTCCTATCCCTTTCAGCCTTTTCTCTATTTTTGATTGTCTCTTCTGATCAGATTTCGCATTGAACCAAGTCTAATAGCTGACTATAAGTCTTTAGTTGACTGTTCTAGACGTCTCTCTAGAAGGGGGTGCGCATGTGAAGTCCGGTCACAAGTGCATCCAGGGATTTTTCATTGGTTACAGTCTCAATCTTGTTGATGACGTTACTGAACCTCTTGAAATAGCTCTTAACTGTTTCTCATTCCTTCTGCCGAATGTCGTTGAGTTGGGCGATATCGACTATCATCGTTCGATTGCCAATGAAGGCATTAACGAACTCCATTTTGAGCAGGCCAGCTCCGGATGCTACCTTGTTTCAACTTGTTATACCATCTCTTCGTATTGGATGTGAGTGTGGTGTGGAAATTCTGACACTTCACTGCGGAGAAGTGGCATTAGAGCTTCGTCTTGTATATATTGATATGATCCGTAGGGTCGCCTCTCCCATTGTATTTGTCCATAAGGGGCATTTAGAAGTTTGCGGGTATCTCCATGGCCTTCATATAACTGGTAAACGGGAGATTCTTATCGTCGTCATCCTCGTAGCATTCTAGCCTCTCCTTCTCCTCCTCAGATCGCATAAATTTGTTTCGGGTCCTTTTTTCTTTTCGTGCGGGCCTCACTATGCTAGGGATGTCAATTTGTCCAGCCCCCTCTCGTTTCCCGCCCCGTTTAGAATTTCTCCGCCCCAGATAATCGAGTATTTGGGACAGGTACGGGGCAGAGAAAATTGCCTCGAGACGGGTTCGGGACGGAGTAGCTTCGTCCCGAACCCGTCCCGAATTTTTTTTATTAATTTTTAAAATTTAAAAAAATATGTTAATAAAATGGGTGTTAAAGGAGTCGAACCCTGAGTGTAAACATTGATTAACAATTCTTAAACACTACACTAAGACTTATTGATTTTGCATTTTTTCATTTTATTTAGTAAACATATTATACACAATTTATTTTTTAAATTCTAACCATACCATTTAGAATTAACTTTAATTCCTCATTTCATAATTCATAATTTCATATATTATTCTCAATGAAAATCATGGTTACAAAATACCAAAAAAAAAAAAAAATTAAATGGGGCAGGAAGTCGTCCCGACCCACCCCATTGCCATCTTTATGCTATGCTCACTGTGCCTGCTGTGTGTCGGTAGGGGTGGCGCTATGGAGGATCCCATCCCAACCTATCAAACATGCTAGCAGCAGGAACGAGTCGGTATTTTCGCGCTGGAAGAGGTCTCTCCCTCTGATCGTTCTATGAGGGCTTCGGAACGATGTTCCGAGGATTCTAACCGTTTGAAACGGGCGGGTTATCCTGAGATTGATGACTTTCCATTGAGTCGGACCGTGAAGGGCTTATCCAGGCACGACTACGCTTGGGTCTATGTTGGAGGGATTGATTCTCCAATAGTTTAAGCACTGCCTTCATCCGGCATTGTCCTACTTCAGGTCATGTTCTCATGTTCAATCGTCCGCTTTTGTCGTTGTCTTCTCCTTTTACGGCGGGTTACGTTCTGGAGATCTTGACTACTTTCCTATTGCAAGTCAGTGTGGTGGGATTCAAATTTTTCTTCCATGAAGTGTTCGTTTGCTATGCTCTTCCTGGTAGAAAACACGTTTTTACCACAAGGTTTAGGTAGTGTAACGTTTTTCGTTTTCCACAGACGGTGCCAATCTGCTGACGTTGGAACCTGCACCATCCACGTGTCAACAAATCTCTAGAGGGAAAAGTTCTGGCGATCGTTGGTACTCTGACGATCAAGTCAACTGTCAGTACACAAAACAATACGGGAGATGAAGATAATTGGGTGTAGAATGGACAAGCAGGAAGAGATTTGAGCAGAGTTTAGGGGTGAAATTTGAGTGTAAAAAGAGCATCATAAAAATATGCGTACCTTAGAATAATAGGAATCTGATATTTATTGGGGGAGAATCCTAATTGATTTAGGGAAGCAATCAGTTAGAATTCTGTTGGGATTCTCTTTCCTTATTAGATAAAGTAGGTTCCAATCTCGCCGTGATCTTCCGAGATTGCATCCTAATCTCTCTCAATCTCTAAGATTGTGTTGCCGATTTTATTGGATTGGGATATAGTTTCTTTGTGACAATCAAACACAATCTTCCTTGATATATCATTTTAACTGTTCCAAAATATCGAATTATATGCGGACTATATAAATACGAAGCTTGGCGAGGCTCTCTAGGTTGGCCATGAGTGTTTTGGCCCTTCATGAGCTTCGCAATACTTTGCCTTAGGAATACTAAGATGTTCGATGGGCTTTCGAAGCCTTATGAGAATTTACAAGGCCTTTGCTGGGCCCTCGAGGCCTTCGCCGGGCCTATGGGACCTTTATGAATCTGAAAGGCCCTCGCTGCTGGGCCTATAACGCCTTAGCGAAGCCTGAATTAGGCCTAGATGAGACTTTTACTAGAACTTTGCTGACGTTGAGGCCTTACAAAAATCGGGTGGTAACACTCCTCTAAGCTCACTGGTTGGGGTCAAAGTTATTTTGACCTTTTAAAATATATATATGTAAAAAGGATAATTACACAAATACACTAAATTTTCTATAGAAATTTAGATTTACTAGACCAAAATAAAAAGTTATAAAAATATCAAATTTGAAGAATATTATATGAATTATACTGAACTATTAAAAAATCTTTAAATTATGTATTGTTACTATTTAAATTATTATTTAATCAGTTTCAATTAAAATATTTTATTTTATAATATTATCTCAAATTTAAAATTCAAAAAACAAAGTCTCTACATTATCAACATATCAAAATAGGACTAGTTGGTTGTATAAAATACATATTCCTGCAAACCAAAAAAAAAAAAAAAAAAAACGCACTGGATTAACGTGTGAAATGATCTAAAGATTCTCTACTAATCTCAAATTAAATAAACAGTGTTTAAATAAATTGAAACATTTTCATATCAATCAAACGGTGAATTTCAAATAGTAGTGTACATAATTTATAAATTTCACGTTGTATATAAAAATATTCATATTATTAAATTATCCATTGTATGTGATTTGACAAAATAGCACCTTTCAATCACAATAACATTAAACAATGCACGTATGACAAAATAGTAACAAAGAATAATAACATTGTAAATTATCGATTTGGGGATAACAATATGTATATCGTAATAAAATAAATTAACAAGCATGAATTATATGTTGTTTGAGATTTAAAAAAAATAATGAAATCGGTTTAATCTATGTACATCCATTATATCAAAATATTTTGTATTTTATCACATTAGCATTCAGTAAAACACTAACAATTATCATATTGTTGACACATTCAATAGTAACAGAGTTTACTAAAAAATAATTAACAACTATCGTTTGACAAAAAAGTGCAGATGATGACAAAACAATATTGAACAGAACATGAATGTTTTTCAGATGCCCACAAAACTAAAATTTGATTTATTTTGTTAATGATAAAAAAAACATTCAATATGTATTAAAAAACTTAAATTAATTGTATTTTATGTGAAATGAACTTCATTAACAAAATAACCCTAATTATTTTGAAAAAGGGCATAAAAAATTTGTTACTTTTTTCAGATAAAAAAATCAAATCTTAAAGAAAAAGATAACAAGCATAGCATTAAAAAAAAGAATTTACCTTTTCTAACCGACATGGTAAACTTCTTCTTCAATGTCTGGAAAAACTTTTTCTTCTTCATGACTGAATTATTTCGTCTTTTCTTGCTTTTACGTTTGAATTTGTTATTGTTGTATGCGAAGTCATTGATACTGAAGAGAAATAATTTAGCTTTTTCGAGTCATTGTAGATATTTCTCCTTCTACGGTTACAGACCCAAAAAGAAGCTTGAAAATGGACAGTAAGAGAGATAATTTAATAATTATCTTTAATCATTCCACTATTTATGGAATAATAAGATTTGATTCTTGAATAATAGATTAAAATCGGTATTAATTAATATATTTGAATTATATTTAAATAATAATTTTCTTATTATCTAGTATAATTAGTGTATTTATAGTATTATTAAAAATAAAAAATTAATATAGTATAATTTAAATTTAGAAAAAAAAATAGGTGGAGAATATAATTTTTTCAAAAAAAATCAATCGAAACTAATTTCACCTTAAATCCTTACAACATATAAGAGTGGGTTTGCTACCATTGTTCATCCATCGACCAAAACGGCGCCGTTTTTGTTAGTTACAAAACGATGTCTTTTTGCTATCCATATACATACCGTCTGTTCTCATTCCTGGCTGAATTCCACTTTCAAACCCTAGATCGTCGTCTTTTCCAATTTTTGTCTGACTTCCGCTACCCATCGAGTTCCAATCCCTCGATCCTCCCTGCGCGTAGAGTCGGACACGCACAAATCCGGTAGAGATCAGAAATTACAGCTCCAACGTCGACCTCAGTCCGACTCGCATTTGTAAGCCTATTTTTATCCCTTTATTATCCTTCTTTTTTCCTACTTTGTGGTGTCATGTATGAGTGAACTCGGTTAGGAATTTGATATGTTCTTCCGACATAGATCCGTCAGGTATCAAAGGGTTATAGTTTCGGGTTTATTTTTTCCTGAAAGTTATTTTTTTCCCAGTTTGACAACATCTTCCCAGGTAAAAAACGAAGCCGCGAAGGTTGGAATCCGGATTGAATATCATCTTTTTTTGCTCTCTCACCAAGGTTTCTCTCAAATTCTAAACTACATTATGTTCTTCATGTCTTTTCTCAAATGAGTTTGATAGAGTTTTGAATTTTTAGATTTCAATATAGATTTAACCCATTTACATTGTAATTTGGATGTTTTAGGCGAATATTTCCATGTTCTGTTTTCTTTCCTTTTTTCCAAAGAGTATACTTATGTGAACCTTTCAGTTTAATTTTGTTTTTTGATAGTTGAAGTCAATTGAATCTTTTGTGCCTTGCGAAAAATTCGATCTTTCTATTGATTCTTATGGAGTCGCATTTTCACAAGAACGAAAGCTTGGCCATTTGGATAGTATTTTAGCATTATCATTATTTTTGCTTCAGTATTTTGTCAAATTTTACTTTTATTTGAGTGCTTAAGAAAACAAATTATTTCTGGGATACAATTATTTAACATTTAAACGAAGAAAATGAAAGGGCGCCTTAATCAATAAAAGAAGTCTACTTTCTTTGTCTTCATTTTTCTGATTTTATTCCTTATTTCCATATTCTGGAAAAAAAAAAATCATGATATGGGCATCATTTGTTGGGTGTCTTATGAACAAATTTGTTTAAATGATTCTGTGCCTTTTTTTTTCTTTTTTAGCTGATGCATTTATTTGTTTAAAAAATGCCTAAAATAAATGAATTGATGTACATGCATATTTACCAATGTGTTCCATGCTTTATCACCAGTTCATGGATGGCGGGGCTGACTTGATGTCCCACGTTGCCACTACCTACCAAATCCATTGAATTTTAGAATGTTGATAGTATTCAAAATTCTATAACAAAAAACGTCTCTGATAAAGGCTATAGGATTGAAATCAGATGAATAGATTGGATATTACTGAAAGTTCTTATCATATAATTATGAAAATAAATCTTCACCTTATAGTATTTCATCTGGATTTGGTGATTGGGTCCAGCTTCTAAGCCCTTACATGTAACAGTTCTTTCCATTGTAATGGGAAAAAACTATTACTGAAAGACGTTATCTAGAAAGTGTTTGTGTAATTATAAATTCTTATGCACCTTTGAATAGGACAGCTTTTGGGAATGGAGCTACTGGACCATGTGGTCCCTACACACAAATTCATTTTGATATAAATATAATTGGTAATCATGATGCTGCATTGCTATTTGCTTGCGAACAATGATAATCCTACATGTATTTAGATATAGATTCTTGTGTTTATTCAAGTATGTTCTTCACTCGTCTTATTGGAACTCTGTGCGTTCATGGTTACCACTGTTCATTTTTTGTCAATTCAATAGGCTTCTTTTTGTGATGTCTCTTCCACAGTTTAACAGGGAATTTTATGGCTCTTTCAAATTTCTACCAGTTAAAAATGTTGACACTAGAGAATGGGTTTTGAAAAATTAACCTCTATTATTCAGAATAAGATGAGCAATGATGACACCAACGTGTTCTTACACATCTTTTTTACTGAACAATGACCTCAAGGTTCCATAGGACCCAAAAATTATTTTTTACTGAACAATAACCTCAAGGTTCCGTAGGACATAAGTTTTTGTCTTTTAATAGCAGCGTATGAGGTAATGATAATATATCACATGAGCAATCTCTCATTTTTTTGATTTATTACGATTTTGGTTTTTTATATTAAAGAGAATAAATTACAGAGAACATGCTTTGGGCATGTTTAGCTAAGCCCGTTCATGCGTTGTTTAGGAAGACTGATAGAACTAATATTAGTGGTAAACCTAGAGAAGATGGTGGCCTAAAATAACATGGAATGAGGTAAAATGGAGAGGTTTTAAGTATTTATAGTTTAACTTTGGAAATGTTTACTCATAGAGTGACGTTACGTGGAAGAAAAAGGTTCATGTATCTGATCCCATATGAGGACAAGATGAAATTTTATTCTTCTGTGTTCATGTTTATGGACTTTTATATGATTATTGTTTATTATATTCAAAAGATTAGGACGCCCTAATCATCATGTGGGGTAGTAAATGTGGTCATATTTTCTTGACAAGATAGAAAATTGTCATATAGATATGCAGACTACAAAGTAAACGTGTTGTGTCATTTGAATTTATTTTCCATTTCGATGGAGAGAGAAATTTTGGGTAGAGTTTTACCACGTCATTAAACACATTGATTTAAAAGTTCATCACTGTCACTGTATTTATATATTCTATTTTTTAATTTTTCTTAGATTTTATATTTAAGTTCACTAATTTCATCCAACGCCCAAAACGACGTCGTTTTGGTCATTTATAAAATGATGTCATTTGGGTTGTAGACAAAACAAGAACAAAAGCCAGAAAAGGGCAAACAACGCTGCCTGGAAGCTGTCTGCATACCACACCTATCTTCCACTTCATCTTCCTAGATCTACTGCCTACTCCACGCACAGATCTGGTAGAGATGCTCATCAGAGATTGGAAATGTGTGCTCTGGATTGAGGCTTTGGATTTCTGTTGCTCTGTTTTTGCTCAGAGAGAGGTTTAGGGAGGACTCTAAGTGGACAATTTATATTGATATTCTCCCAGAGTATACTAATTCCACTATATTTTGGTGGGTCTTGTTCAAATTTTCTCTATGAATTTGTGTTCTATTTTCAATGGATGTTATAGCATGTTTTGCCCGGTTTAAAACCCGGCTTTTTTGGACAGTAGGTACTTTTAAGCAGGGCTAACCATGATATTAACGTGTTTGCATTTATATTTTATGTTTGGAATTTTTATGGGTTTGAAGTTTTATGTTGATGAGTACTGTTTTATATGTTATTCCAGTGCAGGTCAGAAGAGGAGCTTTCTGAGATTCAAGGTAGAGTAATTTCTTGTTGAAGCATGGTGTTTGATTAAAATGATTTAAACCTTATCTTCTTATTTATTTTGACAATAACGTAATAGTTACTTTCAACATAAGTTTACTTGTAAGAAAAAAGTAACTCATCATCGAAACATGTTTTTTCATGAAATGACTTTATTGGCCTAAAAGATTTTGATTTTAATAATTTATTTCTGTTGCTGGCTGTTGTGGATATCCATAATTGAACTTGTAATTACTCTGAGGTTGTGCAGGAACTCAACTATTGGGCACAACATTAGGTGTAAAAGAGTATGTTCAAAATGAGTTTCTGAAAATTGAAGAAGAAATCGATAATTGAATTCATTGTATGTAGATCTTATCCAATCTATTTTATAAATTGTTATTTAAGTGATATACAAATTAAAATACTTTCGATTTACGTAATATTCATGTTTAATAAATAGATAATTAAGTTCAAATTTTATTTCTAATAAGTGATATCTACAGCATACAATGTGGCGTGTCTTCTGAAGTGCCCAAACCAGTATTGTTTATCAGTTTAATTTTTATTTTTCATAAATTAATTAGTACATACTTCAATTGACAATCAATTATTCAAAATTATTAAACAATCTTTCTCAAGCTATATTCAACTTTGAAGTTCCATATTGTAGTTTAAATCCAAGATTATAACCTAAAAGATTACAAACCAAAAGGTATTATCAAAACCCAAAATACTTATATTTTTCCAATGTCATTGGTTCGTATAGTAAGTCCTTTGTGAATTCTAATAAATCAATCACAGTGGGCATTCAATATAACTTCAATTATATTATCTTATATGTTTTAATTCTCATGATTATGGTAATGTTTTTTGTTAACATTCAACATATGTATTCCATTTGTCTTGTATCACATTTTGTTGTTGTATTTAATTTTTGTAGTTGTTGTAGATGGATTTAGAGGAAATTGCTTCAACAAGGAAGGAACAACAAAGGAAAAGGACAAGAATTGCATGCCGAGTATAAAAAATTCGCATCCAAAAAGGCAATACACAAAACGAGAATCCAGTTTTTGGATTCAATGCAAGATACTTCAAACAATGTGGGTAGTAGTTCAACTTTACATGGTAAGTATTGCTTGGTTTGTATAGAATGTGCAATACATTGTCATCCAATAGTTCTTAGTATAGAGTTTTAAAATGCGCTTTCGTTATTGTAGTGGACGAAATCGATTATGAAGAATTCGTTGATGTCTCAAATAGTAGTCTCCAAGATAGCTTACCAAATCTTAATTCATTGAATGAGGATCTGCGCTTCAGTCATAATAGTTTCGATACCTCAAAAAAAAGTACATGTGTTACAGAAATTGATATATCAAACATCCCAACTCAAACGTATGTACTACAAACACCAACAATTTGCAAATATTGTAGTGCTAAAAAGTTTGACAAAGAAAGTAAAGATTTTTGTTGTGGTGATGGGAATGTCAAATTATACATAAATAATGTGCCTGATGAACTGTATGAGCTATATACGTCAACTTCGACTGAAGCGATACATTTAAAAAAAAAATGTACGAAACTACAATAATCATTTCTCATTTATGTCTTTCGGTGTACATCATGATAATGACATATTGACAAATTATAAGGGCATTTATACATTTAGGATCCAGGGTCAGGTGTATCATTATATAAATCCAATTTTACCTACTAATAATAATCCTTCTTATTCACAATTGTAATTTTACGATACTGAACATGAATTACAAAATCGGATAAAAAAATCAGATAAATTTTTGCCATCCATGTTGCAACAAATTATACACATATTAACAGTTAATCTGTACTGCAAATTCTTTCGTTCCTTAAGTGATATAGATTGTTTAGAAATATGTAAAATACATATAAGATGTGACTCAGGTCTTGACCAGAGGGTGTATAATACACCTACTACCTCACAAGTTGCTGTTGTTTGGGTAGATGAAGATCCATCTGCAGAAGTTATATTCCGAGACATATTTATTTATTGTCATTCTAACAATTCCCATAGAGTTCATTACTATTTTGGTTGTTATGATCCTCTTCAATATCCTTTATTATTCTCTTTTGGTGAGTCTAGATGGCATGAAGGTATTAAAAAGTGTAACAAAGAAGCAATTGGTGATAACCATATAATAGAAAATGTACTTGATGTAAATATTGTAGGTTTTGCGAATGAACTAATCATGAAAGAGAACAAAGGTTGTTGTTATTTTTGTACGTAATCTACGTTTGCGTTAATTGTTCCCAATTTCACTATTACCAAGTTCATCCTTTCGTGTCTTTGTAGCTCTGAAAGGGCAGAGAAAGAGATCGCAGATATCTTGTCAAGAATACTACTGTTTCAAATTACAGGTACAGGCTTCTACTAATTTTATTTTGTTGCATGCTGGTAGACTTCTTCAATAATATGTAGTAGATATGTACGTAAAGATTGAAACAAATCGATTAGATTATTTTTGTCAGCACCATAATGAAATACGCGTTGAGCTTTACCAAGGGATTGTTGATAGTGTAGAAATAGGTGAACATAGAGGTTCTAACGTTGGTCGAAAAAATTATTCTGCCTTCATCTTTCACTGGTGGTCCTAGAGATATGAAGAAACGTTACATAGACGCAATTGCGCTAGTCCAAAGATTTGGAAAACCTGATTTTTTTTTTAACAATAACTTGTAATCCTAATTGGAACGAAATAAAGCAGGAATTAGAACATAATGACATAAATCAAAATAGACTTGATTTGATAGCGCGTATATTTAGAGCTAAAGTGGAGGAATTAAAAGTTGATTTACTGAAAGAAATATATTTGGCACACTATCTGCTTATATTTACGTGGTAGAATTTCAAAAAAGAGGTCTTCCACATGCTCATTTTCTCTTAATTCTTAACAAGGGTTCAAAAACAACTAATATTGATTTGATTGATAAAATTGTTTCGTGTGAAGTACCAAATAAATATGAACATCCTCATTTACATTCTATTATAGTCAAGCATGTGATGCACGGTCTTTGTGGTGTATTAAATTCAAATAATGTGTGTATGAATAAAAAGAGAGAGTGCAAAAAAAAATATCCAAAACAGTTTTCTACGAAAACTTACCTTGGTGATAATTCTTATCCAACTTATATACGACGCAACAATAATCAATCATTTCGAGTTAGAGGACATTTATTAGATAACCGATGGGTTGTGCCTTACAATCATTATCTATCTGCAAAATTTGACTGTCATATAAATGTGGAAATTTGTTCAACTGTGAAGGCTGTTAAATACTTATATAAATATGTTTACAAGGGACATGATAGAGTAAGTTTTCGTGTTAACAATAATACAAATCTAGATACAATCGATGAAATTGAAAGATACCAAACTGGCCGATGGATTTCTCCACCTGAAGCAATGTGGAGAATATATGGCTTCATCTTCTCTGAAGTTTGTCCATCAGTTGTTTCGCTGCAACTACATCTCCCGAACAATCAATTAGTAACATATAGAAATTCAAAAAATTTGTCCACAATTATCAATACAGATTACAGGAAAAAAACAACGCTAACGGAATTCTTTGAAATAAATACTATTAACGAACATGTAAAAACTTTGTTATACAAAGATTTTTCTCAACATTTTGTATGGAATGCACATGGTAAAATATGGACTCAGAGAAAACAAGGAAATGTAATTGGCAGAATGGTATCAGCTAATATAAATGAGTGAGAAGGGTATTATCTACGAATATTGTTAAATCATATTAAAGGAGCTACATCGTTTGACAGTTTGAGAATAGTTAATGGTGTTCATATGTCTTCATTTCATGAAGCAGCTATTGCACATGGCTTATTGAGCGGTGATAATTACTATGACCTTTGTATGGAAGATGCCATTGCTTACTAGATGCCTAATTGTTTGCGTCGTTTATTTTCTACTATACTAACTTTGTGCGGGCCACATGATCCACAAGCGTTATGGCTTAAATTTAAAACTTTTATGTACAAAGATTATACAAACAACGGTATGTCGATCGCCGATGTAGAAATGAAGTCGTTGCGTGATATAAATTGTTTATTAGAACCAAGTGGGAAACATATAAATGATTATTGTCTTGTGCCATTTGAAATCATTACAAACATGGAAGACAACCTGGCTACTATAATTGACGACGAAATGAGATATTTTATTCCCGACAGTGATGTTTCATGCGTAACTTCTTTAAATGAACATCAACAAATTGCATACGATGAAATCTTTGGGCACGTTCTTCAAAATAAATCTGGTATGGTTTTCATATATGGGCCAGGTGGGACGGGAAAAACATATTTGTATAAAGCGTTACTCATGACTGTTAGATCCAAAAAATTAATAGCTTTAGCTACTGCTTCTTCAGGAGTCGCAGCTGCTTTATTACTTGGGGTACGAACTGCACATTCATGATTTAAAATACCATTGGAAATCAATAGTCATATGAGTTGTTCAATTAGTAAACAATCTGCATTAGCATGTTTGTTCAGAATGACAAAATTAATTATTTGGGATAAAGTACCAATGGTTCATCGTTATGCTGTTGAAGTTGTAGATAAAATGCTAAGAGATATAAATGATTGTGAGTTGCCATTTAGAGGAAAAGTTGTTGTATTATGTGGTGATTTTAGACAAGTACTGCCAGTTATTCAAAAAGGCACACGGGAGAATATTATGCAGGCCAGTTTAGACTATTCCAGACTATGGCCACATGTTAGACAATTCACATTAATTCAGAATATGAGAGCTCAATTAGATCCATACTTCTCCACATTATTACTCAACATTGGTAATGGGATTGAACTAGAACATACGTGTAACATGATTACATTGTCAACTGAAATAACTATACCTTTTACAAAAGAAATAGTTTCCTTAAAAAATTTGATCAATATTGTTTTCCCAGATTTAAATTCCTACATGAACAATTTGAGCTCAATGATAAATTGAGTAATTCTAACGCCGAAAAATGACTTTGTAGACCAAATTAACAATATTCTAATGCAAGAAATTCCAGGACAAACATTTACATATTATAGCTATGATGAAACATTAGAGAAATATGAACAAAGTATCCATGAAGATTTCCTAAATACATTAACTCCAAATGGTATTCCACCACATGAACTCGTACTAAAACAAAATTGTCCTGTTATGTTACTTAGGAATATTAATCATTCGGAAGGTTTATGCAACGGGACAAGATTAATTTGTTGTAAATTTGAACGAAACGTTGTTCATGCTGAAATAGCTATTGGAGAATATTATGGCACTCAAGTATTTTTACCTAAAATACCATTTATTCCACTCAAAAGTGACAAAAATTCGTTCCCTTTTAAAGGAACTCAATTTTCAATTCGTCCATGTTTTGCAATGACTATAAATAATGCTCAAGGACAGACATTAGATTTTTTCGGACTATACCTTCCAGAATCTGTATTTTCACATGGACAATTATATGTCGCGTTATCTAGAGCCAAAACAAGTAAATGCATCAAAATACTGATAAAACCAAATGACAAATCAAAATTGCATAAAACATGTACGAAAAATGTTGTTTACACTGAAATTCTACACTTAGTTCATCTATAGGATTATATATAATTACTGGTTTGCGTAGAAAAAATCGACGAATGTCAGATGAAGATCCATGCTTCTTCTACCAGCATATTTGTGTATCAGAACATCACAGCACTACCCGCTTGGTAAGATTATGAAACATTTCCTGCCTTATGATCTATTGTTCATATGCTTGTTACATTTTTGTGTTGTGGTTGTTGCCTGTGAAGTCACATTTTTGTTTATACATGTGTAAGTTATGCCATTAGATTTTATGCTCACTCATTTGTTGGTTTCTCTCTCTTCTCCCTTCCCTCTTCTCTCTTTTCCTTTCATCTGTTGGGGCCTGTGGGATTCCGGTAGTCAAATAAGCATCAATATGTCACTTCCAACATTCTCAAATATAATGTGTCAAGGAACACAATAAATTAACAGTCTTCTATCTTATTTATCTCCATTATTGTGTACAAATCAAAGAACTTGGACCTTTCCCTCTTCCAAATACAGGATTAATCATGTGAATGCAATTTTATTCTCACAGGAGCTTCGCTTCGAATTTCAGGCATAGGAAGCCAACCCCCAGCCCCAAATCACCAGACAAACATCAAGAGTTAGTAGAACAAAAATTACTGATAAAGAGGAAAGAATAACCTGAACCAGTTGGTCTTCATCTAGAGCTGACAAGCTTACCGGAACGGAAAACCACCCAACGAATTCAGATATGAGACCATACGCAGTAAGGTCGTTACTTTCTACCTAGAAGTTCAAAAGCAATCTTCAGGCCATTTCCTCGGGTAATATTTAGATATAAATTAAAATAAGTGTTGAAAATTTCAACTCAAAACATAACACATTATGTTGATTCTCACATATTCTTATGCTTTCTCATATTACACATTTGTACAATGTAAGAATGCATTTTTTATTCATCTATAACAGTGATTTTCATTGATTATTTCTTATGCATTTTTACATTGATTTTCAGAGACATTGTATAAAAATACATTGTAAAAATATTCTTATACATTCTCACATTACACATTCAGTACACTTTGCTTATTTAATGTCTAAGATATCGTCAATCCATTATCTTTTGAGTGTGTACATTTAAACAAGTGTTTGCTAACACTCTCATCAATACAAAAATGGTTTGAGTGAATAAATGTACGCATCACAAATGGGCAAAAAAAACGGTGAGCAATTAGTCCCAAAAGATAGAACTGTGGATATAATCTTCTTTTGGTTCAACTACGAAATAGCCAAAATCCGCTCGATGCCGGTTGTTCTCTATTTTGTATTGTTGCTTTAATGTTAATCGTGAAGTTTGATGGTTGATTTGTACTTTATGTTGACTCTGGTCTGTCATATATGTGAGTTTAGAGTTATGATGACTTGTAATTATTTTTTCTCATTTTATTAGTTAGTTATATTTAGTTTTTATCCAAATTTATTAAGATCCTGTGCATCAATAAAATTTGTTAATTATGTTTCCTACCTTTCGTACTTGGTTTTTTTTACATTTTTATTCATTTTTTTTTTGGTATTTTTTGGGTGATGGGTTTCGATTTATTTAATTTTTTGGTTCTCTTTTTTCCCATTCGCTAGATTTTGACTTCATACAAATTTTTTTCTTTTTGGTTTTTGGTTTGTTTTTAAATGTATTTTCTGTTATTATGAGGATGAAATTTTTTCTCTATAATGTTATTCATCTTTTTTTTGAATTCCTGATTTTCTATATTGTTATTATGATGATGAATATTATATGATAATGTAATCTGAAGTATTTGATCATGTTGTGATCAAATCCAGTAGTGATTAACTTGGGCAATTCTTATTTTGTGGCCATTTAATATCTTGAGGAAATTATAATGGTTCCAATTTTTTGGATTTCTTTTTTCACTTCAATGTACAGAAAATGGAAGAACTGAAGCTTTTGAATTCAGACGATTCAACTGTAAGCCTCATCTAACTCTCATTTCCGTTTCGTGAAAATGACACCAAATGTGAGCTTTCTTTCAATTGCACCGTCGTTGCATTAAAGAAGAATTACTCAAGCACGTATCATGTTTTGGCTAAGATTATAAGTAGCTTTTTTGGAGTTTATTCTTCAGTAAGCATAAACCCCAGATATGCTAATAAATGTTTGAAAAAAAATAGGTAATTTGGTCCACTATTAATGGAAAATTTGAAAGCATTGTTACTTAGACTCAGAAGCATGCTTTGGTCCCCATGAAGCAAAATTATGATATGAGTTTTTTACTTTGGCAAATGACATTTATGTTTCTGCTAAAAATATATGGGCTTGAGGCAAAATATTAAGCAAAGTGTTTAATCATAATTCACAACTAATACTGCAAATAATTACCTTTTCAATTCAATCAATATTTTATTAATTGTGTTGTTCAAATATTTCTCAAACTAAACTTTTCTGTTTTCCATAAACAATGCAGCTAATACCAGTTGGAAGCATTGGAACCATATGTTTTAACAATCTAATTAAAAGGCTTTTATTAGTTTCTATTACATTTTGGTTTTGAGGAAAAATGTTAGTTATGGGTATATAATATTTGGTTTGATTGGAGTGGAGTGGATTTCAGAGAGATGGGGATTTCGGAGGGGGTGAGAATATGGGGACTATTGGTGGGAAAACACTGGTAGACTGGGACAAAATACTATGTTTTGGGAACAGAAAATTATATGTTCAATGTTTTGATTTTGTCGAGTTTAAATTTTAGGGAACAATGGTACTTAAACAAAATATAGGTAGATTGGGACAAAAGGTATTGCAGCAAGACCAATTGAGATAGTTTTGGAGGCAGCTATGCAAGCTTGAGAAAGGTGCAAGTATTGTTTCACCACTGATTTAATTTCTCTTATATCATACTTATTATCAACTTAGTTCTCCATTCTGAATACTATGTATACCATAGTTTTATCCTTCATCTTAGTTCCTAAAGACTAATTTCGTTCATCATTAAATGAAGGGTGAAAGTTCTAAAACCTAGATTAATTAAATTAAACACGAATTTTAATTTTAATTAAACAAGCAGTGGACGGAATGTGGTCAGAACTGGCAGGATATAGATATAACAGTTCTGACTCGCACAACAGTGTTCGTTTCCTAATCTTGTTTAGTGCGGAAATTAAAGGATTCAATACGAACACAAGATGTAACGTGGTAAACCCCTAAGGGAAACATCCACGGGCCCCCATGCCATGGGTAAAAACAATCCACTAATAATCTTGTTCAAAAATACAATAGTATCGGTTTTTGTAATTTCGCAAAATTAACAAAATAACAATCAAAAGAAAACAGATCAACTCCCTGTGATACTTCTTCTTCTGACTTGTTGATGAAGTGGAATCAAACCCACCGGTCTTGACTTTATCGCCACTTCCCTATTGTACTTGACCGCAACCACCACTTGGATTAAGAACCCCCGTTCTTAACTTCACGCCAAGTAGCTTGAGCAAGATATGGAATTGTTCGTTGAGTACCAATTAGTTCTTGATTCTTCAATGAGTTTGAAGAAAACTTTTGTGCTTTGAAAGTTGAATCAATGATGCGCCATGTCTTGTTTTCCACCAATGAATGTGGCCGATTTTTGCTTAGAGAATCCAAGACAAAAAATTATATTTCAAAGCCTTTTATTCTTCAATGTTTTGAAGAACTCGCTGGGTTTGAAAAACTTTATCAATGAAGCACCATGTCTTGTTCACCTTGAATGGATTCGGCCAATTTGAAGCTTATGGAACAAGACCACAAAAGTATTTTTCAAAGCCTTAATTCCTTATTGATTTCCACTCTTACTTATAGTTAAAGTAGAAACCAATTTAGGAATTATTTCTTACCTAAGAATATGCAACAAAGATGGTAAGAGAATAAGTAGGAAAGAATATAGAAAGATTTTCTTAGATTTGTAGTAGGAAAGAATTTAGGAAACTAAATATTTCCTTCCTAAACAAATCTAAAAGAATAAGAAAAAATTCTTTAACATACAAAAGGAGCTGTCATTAATATTTATGAAATCAGAATATATCAAATATAGGAACAGAATAAAATCGCAGCTTTTGCTGATCTGGAAAACTGATTCGCCTATCAAGCCAGTCAGTCAGAACTGGCGTTTAATCAGACCAGTCAGAAACATAAATGTTGACCTGCTCTTTTGACATTAAAAATCAGTTATATTTATTAAGATAGCCAAGATATAAAAAGTGAAAAATATGACACATATTTTTCCAACAAAGGGCTTCTGATGTCATCTGCAGCACATTGGGGTCAATCAAGTAAATCCAGGACCAAGACCAACCATGCTTTTCTGGAAAACCACTTCTGTTGACTATGGAAGTCTCAATAACATAAAATAAGGTAAACCCATGCTTTATCCTTCATTGCTTGCAAATACAGTTTATCCTAGTAACAAGCAAGTACCTGCCCCATCCCTATTATCTATTATTTTAACTAAAATAATGCAAATCCAATAAATGTGTTCAGGGAGCAGGTAAAATCAAAGATCTGCAGCTTACACACATTAGATTTCCACAGACATCTAAGTCTATAATATTCTAATTTTTTTCTTCTCATACAACTATCTCACACCTGCACATTGCTGCTCTATGTCCAACAAATGTTACAATATCATATTCTAATACAACTACTATTTTCCAACCGTAGTACTTCCTATATAGATCATAACTTATTTTCTTCTTTTATATATATATATATATATATTATTAGACCTAGCATACATGCATACACAGCTGCCACATATACCTATCTACATCTTCTATATAATAAGATCCACCCATTCTCATCAACATTCAACACTCTTTTACTCTTCTCAAGCAGAGCACACCAACCAACCTCTCACTTTTTAGCAAAAATTTTCAAAGGTAAACAACTCTACCATCTACACTAAAAGATCTTAATAAAAGACAATTTCATATAAACCTGTAGTGTTTATTACTCATCTTACAGCTCTTTTAGTTCACTGGGCAACCACTCCCATTAAATTTAGCTATTACACCTTCATTCCATATGTAACAACATCTATGTGCCATAAAATCTTTAATATAAATTATAGATTAGTTATTTTTTGCCAAGCACAACCTACCATTCCTTGATGTACTCATGTTTTTCATTTCCAGGTACCAAAACATGGGTGAGGATTACAAACTCATAGCTGCCATAACTCCTAATACCACCAATTGGACAGAAAAAGTAGTTGTCCTCGAAAAAACATCTGCAAGAACAGCATACCACAATCCAACTAAATACCAAAATGTGGTAATAATGGACATGGAGGTATGTTATTCAAATCTGAATCACATTTCTTTTATGTAGGTTCCATAAGCAGTAATTTTACAAATAGTAAATGCAACTCAATCATACTCCAGTTATATTATGCCTACTTGTTAAGCCACTACTTACATTAATATTTCCTACGTTAGTGTACACTTGACCAGGAAGTTCATTCTTCTAATTACACATGATACTTTCATTTTCCATGTGAAATAGAGGAACAAGGTACATGCAATAATATATGATACCAACATTCAAGCATTTCAGGATCAGTTGCTGCCATCAAAGACTTATCTCATATCAAATGCTGCTGTTCAGCTCACGATGCCTCAGTACAGATCTACAATTGGTGACGTTCAATGGACAATATATGGCCGAACTAACGTTCAAGAATTACAGGAAGCCACACTGCATTCATATAGTCAACATATGTATTCACTCCGTTCAACAGACTACACAAACATATGGATTCGAAGACAGATATTAGTAATACAAAGACCTATTTTCCACATTTTCCAAATACAACCATTATGCATCGCTGTTTCCTCCTAGATAGTGATTATTTATAACTTTTGTTTCATTTTCATACGTTTCTTCTACATGCATCATCGGAGTAGCTATTGACATCAAGTCGAAACGGCTCATCCACACTCAGTTAGGGACTCAATCATACATACAAGATATAGTCCTCGTTAATCAAAGGTATGAATCAATTAATTTAAATAAGTTATGACTTCATTCACTTACACATCCATCAATTGGCTTTTTTTCACATCTTTCAGTACATCTAATCAATTAAATTCATCCATTAACCAGATTTGAAACAGTCTTGTTGACTATGTGGGACCAATTTGTTGAAAAAGAATGCATATGTATATCAGACAACTTGAACAAAAAACCAATCATTGTCGCCAGTCATCTAAAGGTTTCATCCTTCAGTGATGAGTGCCAACTACAAACTAGATCCTATGTGTGACAAAAGTACCAACTGATTTCTGTCTGTACTTATTCCCATATTCTATGTTCTGTTCATAGCTCCATCCTTACTTAATCCCTTCCATATTATGGTTTTCATTATTTATTTCCTAGGGGACTCAATCTCAACAAAATCTAAAAGCACCTTCAGCTACGATGCCCCAATTGAACAAGCAACTCAACTTCATAATTGGTAAACATTACTGAATAAACGTCTGCATCTTCACATTCATATTTATTCAAATAATGCTTCATTTATATAACTTACTGCCTGATTTACAGGGTGCAAGAAAATAATGAACAACTAAGTCAAATGTTCATGAAGGACTACCTTTCTACTAAACAAACCAGATTGTCTTGTCCAGGAAAAGAAAAAATAACATAAATTAGAAATATCCAATGCCTACTTGTTGTTAAACAAACCAGATTGTCTTTTCTAGGAAAAGAAAAAATAACATAAATTAGAAATATCCAAGGCTTACTTGTTGTGGTAAGTGCTATTACCTTTCACCTTTTCATGAATGCACAGGCCAGCCACTTATAACTTTGCTATACCTTTCACATTTTCAATTGTACTTATCACACTGCCTAAATAATTGCCTTACTAACTATATAGTACTGGTAATGATTATGAATACAGCAGCACCATTTCTGGGTAGAAGCAAGGGCTTATGTAAGGGTTTTCAATCAGTCCTTCTGGTATATGGCTTGTGACATATGTAATAAAATTTCGAGTGCAAGTTTCGGTGAAACATATGATTGTATATTTTGTAAATCTCCCAACGCACGTCCAACTGCAAGGTAACGACTAATTTTCAGTCGTATAGAATACATTTTTGTCTCTAGAACATACTACATAACTTTTTTTTCCCAACATAATCATTTCTTTTATCTTTCCTTACTGTCTTATGACCTCACATATATCTTCATAGAGCAAGAGTCTTTGTCGAACTCGAAGACTTATAATGGCATCAATTAATGGTACGATGATTGGAAAGCCGGCTGAAAGGATGGTGCAATGCTCAGCTGACAGATTGATGGCCCTAACTTCTCCAGTACGTATACAACACACCACCATTACCACTAGATACAAAATGGTCATCTTCCTAATTGTAACTTAAATGTTATGTTTCCACAGGACAACCAATTGCAAGTCTTAGATGAAGCTCGCATTACAGTCGAAGAGAACCACTTGTTTTACCTGAAGGCTGTCAAAAACAATGGTCCTACAAGTAAATGGAAATATGATATTATTTTCATGATTGAACCATCGACAATGACAGAGAACGTGCAAGTAAATCATCCTGAACATTCAAGTTCTACCTCCCAAAACATGAACTTTGTGCCACAGCTAATGCCTCCACCAGCAAAACGAATGCTTTTCGAAGTCCCACCCATTTCAACATCAAAGAAAAGACTCGCCGAAGAAACTCATCTTCATGGCAATGCTCAGACTGTTGTTCTCAAGTTATCTGCTTCAGCTACATCAGCTATGAAAAACAAAGAGAAGGTTCCAGCAACAAAATAAGTGGAAATGACATGTTCTCTGTTGGCTCAATCTTTTGTTCTTTCTTTGTTGTTCTTGGGCTAACTTTTTTTGTTGGTTCTTCTTGGTTGCAAATATGGTCCATCTTGTGCAGTTATGTTGGCTGTGGAAAATTTCAGTCTTTTGTCCACACCACACGTAAACTCTTACTAATTTCATATTAGAATAAGAGTTCCACTCGCACAGTTCTGCCAACATATTCTCCTCTTTTGTAATAGGACAACCACATTACGACTATCAAGAACCATTTGTACATACACATAAAGCATGTTGGGCTATTTCTCTGTTATTTGAATCCCCCTTTTGCTAATTGTTTTTTCAACTCAATTGTTCATTAGTACATACGTGTTGGATTACTTCTTCGTTAATTAGTGCGCATGTGTTGTAGTTATTTACATTTCATTCAATCAACCTAATAACAATGGGAAATCTAACGACATCTACAAAACGTGCACCGCATGTGCCAAAACTAGTATTCATAAAATTCATTGCTTATCCCTGTTAAATTCAACGTGTGATGTAAATTGAGTCATTTTGTCCACTTAGAAAATTGTAGTTGCTTTGGACTAAAGAGAGGCCCATATGAAATCAAGCCTTCAACTCTTGTTATAAATAACGTATGTGGGAAGACATATTGAGGTCTGTTCGGTTTGTGGTTTGTGGTTTATTTATTTGAATAAAAGTTATTTGGATAATATGTTTATTATTATTTTGTTTGGTTCAGTTAGGTAAGAATGGAAAAAGTAGTCGTTAAAATGTCAATTTTTTTTATAATAAAAAACAATTCTATCATTATTCTTACTTGAACGAATTAAAAAAAAATGGGTGGAGCGTGGTGCGGAGAGTTGCAAAGAGTGGCGATGGACAGTGGCGGCCGGGCATTTACGATTATCCTATTATATAGATGTACAAAACTTAGATTTGTTCCATATTAAAGTATATCAAATGTACTCCGTCTATTACTTTTTAGATGTGTCACATAAACACAAATAGACAAATAGATGGAATTATAAAAAAATATTCTCCAATGCATGCTGACGAGGACTCCATCTAACTGATGTGGCACATCAAATAACAGACTCCGTATAAATTTAGACGGACTTCTTGAAGAAATCACTCAACATTTTATTTAAAAAAAATCGAACGAGGAAAATAAAAATTGAAAACCCGCTAACTTTAAAAAAAATAATGTCACATAAGCAGTAATATTAGTTTTAGACTGAATTCATGGGATGACTGTGTATTCAATATACGTAGTGTCATATAGACCGGAAGTCCGTCTATTTTACCTATCACGTTGAGTTCAATAGACGAAGTGTATTGAAGATGCTCTTATAAAGGATACGTTCAATTTTTATAAAAAAAATGAGTGAATCCTTATTTGAATAAAAAATGTTGTCATCAACTTCTCTTTTCGAAGATAAAACTTATTCGTATTTTTTGTTTAAATTGTTATTCGAATAAGTGTATTTGTACATCAATTCTGTCCAGACGGGATGAAACAAATTTTATCTATTATCTTTAATCATTTACCATATACCATATACCAAATGTGCCCTTAAGATAATTTTCATCTGCATGAACTTTATGCAAAATCACAGTTCAGTTATTGAACTTTAATGTGTCTTAATTGGGTACTGAACTTTAAATTTATTTCAAATGAGTAATTGAACTTAATTTCTATACTTCTGGCCGCTTGAGATTGATTTTAGAGCCAAACAATAAGAAGTTATTTTAAGTGTTTGATAAATTTTAAAAAATTGATTATAAAAGATTTTTTACCTTCTAGCAACTGATTTAAGAAACAACAAAATGATAGTTTCTCAGATTTTGCTTTGACCATTTTCTACTGATGTATTATTATAATACTAATATTAACCCTAATTAATTAAATTAATTCATTTATGTGATATGTTTATTAATTAGTATTCTAATTAAGTAATTATAATGCATCTCCACAAATAATATAAATATAAATATAAATTTAATTGATTTTTTTAACTATTTGACTATGCTTTTATTTTAGAATTTTTATAAGTTTTGAGATTTAATAGATGTTTATTATTTCTATTTTAAAATAATTATAGCGTCGATTGCATTATCTTGAAAAAAATATTGATAATATTAAATATTATTATAAAAATAAAAATGAACTTTACACTACTCATAATAATAATAATAATAATAATAATAATAATAATAATAATAACAACAACAATAAAGCACATTATTACAATTAATGTCTATTTTCGTAATTTTATACAGTTAAATCAATAAATCACTTTTGTTTACTAAATACTCAAATACTGATTTTGAATCATACAACAATTTTGAATCAAGAGTTTACAAAACACTTGTATTATTCTTTCCACAGCTAATTCTTCTTGCAGTATATCAAAAATTAATATATATTTTTTTAAAAGTACAGCAATATCAAACTAAGCATTTTCACCTATTGTCTCCTAAATTGATTAAAAAAAATGTTTAATTGATAGTCGTACTTCAATGGATCTTTCACATAATCGACGCGTGGCATACCAATTTACCCCTATTCCATCTCATAAAAGTATTAAAATAAAATAAAAAGCATGTCTTTTAGCATTTTATTTTGAAAGATCTGTCATAACATTCTTTTTACATTTTCATTTCTAGGATGCCACGTGACGTGGAAGACTAGCTATGGTATAGATGTCAATTTAAATCAATAAATACAAATTTTTTTTATGCTATATTCCAACCAACTCAAATACTCATCATACAAGTCTTTTAATATAGAGTGATTTGTTGAATCATTTGGGGGAGATTTATAGGTATTGAAATATCGTAACATAACTACTACTTTATTTAGTGTAAAAAACAAAAAAGAGAAATCTGAGATTTAGATTTAGATAGGTTGACTGGAATTGAAGAATTGGTCAATCATTTTTTAATTTTGTATTGTTAATTTTATTAGGCAAATATGTCCAATTATCTTCCATTAAATTGATATTATGCCAATGTTATCAAAGATGTGTTATTAAATTTTATGATAATAAATTAAAATTAAAAAATAAAAATAAAAACAATTTTTCCCATAAAAGTTGGGGGGTCCAGGTTTCCCACAAGACCCCTCACATCTGCTAGTGATGCTAATTAAATAATTTTCATCAATTTGGAGAATAATGTGTGACAAAACATGATATGGTGGTGAAATTTGAAATTTGAAATTAAATTAAAATTTAATGACTTAATTAAGATAATTTAACATTAGTGATCAAATTTAGCCCATGTTTATGCCATAAGTTCTTTTTTTATGGTGGTAATTTCACCATATACTACAAAATATAAAATAATTTAAAAAATATTATTTAACTTTTTTTATTTTAAAAATACTGTTTTTTATTTTTGTAACACTTGTTGTTACATTTGTTATGTTTGTTAATAAAAATGTAATACATTTATTATAACTAAAATAACAAATGTAACAAATGTAACAATAAGTATTACAAAAAATTAAAAAAATATTTTTAAAATAAAAAGAATATGACAGTATTTTAAAAAATATTTTATTTAAGCCTTATTTGACACAGATTAAAAATCTATTTTGATTTTTTTCAGCCGTAATTTTTGACTTTTCAACCCACTTTTAACATGAAAAGTCAACAATTTCAACTCAAATAAACCAATATTGGTCAAATAAACTAAAAATTGATTTATAAACTAATTTATAATCTCTGTCAAACGAGTCCTTACTATGGTTATTTACGGAAAAATCCATTTTTTATGAGATTGCCAACTCCAATTTTACCTTGCAGCAACATCGAGGACAAGTGGCACATAACGTGTTGTTCCGACTTCTAACAAAAGTAGGTAACTTGGGTTGAGATGATTATTTTAATTATATATTTTATATTTTGTAATATTTTAAATCAAATAACACTTGATGAGTCCATAAATATGTCCAATTTGATACATATTGTTATTAGTCTTTGTTTGTTTTTGTTTAAATTATAATTTAATATGATCAAATAAATTAAATATATTTTTTATGTATACATTTCGTAGAATACATAACTAATAAATATTTAAAAAATATTTTCAACACCTCTAAACATTCATTAAGATGGAACATTTTTAATTTATCAGATAGAATTATTATAAAATAAAAAAATGATTAAGTGTATTGAGTATAAGTAATCTCGAAAGCCTAATAAATGCACACTTGTGAAAATGGTACTTTAGACATGTATAATAATGAGGAATCTTGTCGATGGCAACCGAATACAACTTCAACTAGACAACAATCTTAACTCTATAGTTATTATGAACTTCTACATTTTAATTAGAGCAGTCTACGTCAAATTCATTCATAAATATTCTATTGATTATGAATACAATGGACATCAAGGCCTTTGAGATAAGAGACGTGAACTAATTCAATATATTTTTTTATCGATATTTCTGTTAAAGTGTCTACTAGAAATCATATAATCATATATAGTAGAATTTCACAATTTCATTTTTGAAGGGACCAAAAATACACACTATAATCACCTAACAAATTGGAAATATGGATCCACGGTGCACAAGTTGGTGGCGCCGCCCCCACATGTGATTGTTGTTTTGTAATATCTTTTGGCGCCACCGTTTCACGGGGAGTTCCTAGAGTGGGACTCACTTTGACAACAATTCATTTGGCTTGTGATGCCCAATAACTAGTACCCTACTTGCAAGTGGGCCCTCGACATTTTTAATACAATGCACTTGAATTTTCAACATTTTTTGTAGTACTTCTCTTGAGTCTCAAATTGACGTAATCCATTTGACTATTAAAAACAAGAGAAAACTAAAAAGGAAGTCTAACCCCACCCGAATCCCCAAATGCATTGCTACCACTACCACTTCATTCTCTAATTCTTTCGGTGACTTTGAGTGACCATTAACACCATCTACTGTCGTCGCCCGTGGTTTCACCCTTTGATGTTAACGGAGAAAATATTTGATGCGCAACATCCCCAAGTAGTAGAAAAGGAAGAAAAATTGGATTAGCATCAACATGTTCGAGGACACCGAATACTCTCAATTCATGCCTCCTCGTCACTTTTTTTTTTTTTTTTTTTTTTTTCCTTTTTTCCTTACAACGCCTAAAGATGGAGATTGTCACTTTAAGACAATCGTTGACTTTTTAAAGGTCAAATTGACAATTCGAATAGTTTAGGATTCAAGTGCTACAAAATGAAAAGATTAGAGATTGAGGTACTCTATGTTAAAGGTTGGGGACTTAGTTGCAATGCTTAACAAAGATTGAGGACTCTGGATGAAATTTTCCTTAAATTTTATTTATTTATTTTATATCTTTCAATTTTAAATAGTGGACTATATTATGTAAGGGCGATCACTATATAACAATGATCTTTAGATAAAATATTCATACAAAAAGGTACCCAACTTTTCGTTCAATTGGGATAAGCTCTTGATCTTTCGAAATTCCTAATTAAGTGTGATTGATATATTTATTTGGGTAATTATCACATTTTATCTATATTCTTTTAGTCTATTGCGCAAAATGTTCCCATCGTTTGAATTTTAACATTTGAGTCTTTAAATCAACGTTTTTTTTGCAGAAAAGGTCCCTACTATCCAAATCTGTGAATTTTTGTCATTAAATTAACACGTACAGTGCAATCTCTTAATTTCTGAAGGGCAATTTTATCAAGTCATAATTATACTGTTCCTCAACACACACATATATAGTTACAGACATAGAATTTAGTGGAGCTCAAATTTGTAACAATGGCAAAAGTTTCAAGCTTCGAATCACAAGTGTGATCACTACTACCCTTGTAATCCCGTCGTTCAAAAGACTCATCTACTCTCCCTGAAGATCCTATCCATTCATTCTCATGAATTTCTCCGATGAACCCCAAATTTACACCCGCTAATTTTTTTTTATGATAGAAACAATGACAGTTGCTATATGTTACGATGACGGCTGCTATTATGATAGAAACAATGATAGCTGTTATATGTTACGATGACAGTTGATATATATTTTATGTCAATAGTGGCACGTTTTGGTACGCTCACTTCAACGATTCGTCCGTCTCGATAGTCTTATAGCTCGCCTCTGACAGGTAGATAGTAATAAACCAACTGCCGTTGGGTTAGCCAAACAGGCGACCCACAAAATGATAGTTACCACTAGTGATTGGAAATATGTAACATCCATCATTAACTTCTAATAATGAGGGAGATGAAGAGACACCCGTCATTAAAGATCATTAAAGGTCGTAACTGCAGGTCACCCCTATAAATAGAGGCTAACCCCCCATGTAAAAATCAACTATCATATACTTCATATTATTATTCTACATATCTGGTTTTGATCATATACTGATTATCACACTGGAGTTAACACAAGGGAAAGAAGCTCCGCTCTCCACTATTGTCACCGCAGTGCTTGGAGGAGGAGAAAAATATTTATTATCATTTGGAGCACAAAAAGTCATGGCTCAAACTAGAAAATCTAGGAATGTAACCGTCTTCAGCCCTCAGCCCTCATCGGGGATGTTGATACAGAGTCCAATGCCGCCACTAACCACCCACAGCAAGAGTTTTCCTTACACTCAACTAGCGGCACTGCAAGCGCAGGTGGCGACTTTGGCGGCTCAACTCTAGAATCGAAACACTGTGGGGTCTCAACTGTCCTAAGCTCCTAGTCTTCCACCGGTAGGATCATTACCTCCAGGGGCTCATCCCCCATGCTCCTACTTTTCCACCAGTAGGACCATCATCGCTAGGGGCTCTACCCTAGGCTCTTAGTCTTTCACTGGTGGGATCGTCACCGATAGGTGCTCCGCTCCAAGCTCCTAACTTTCTAACACTGAAAACACTGCCAACAGTGGCTCCGCCACTGGCCCCTGGTTCTTTGGCTCCATCATTTGTACCCCCACATTCATTTATTGACATATGGCCCAATTTTACTATAGGGACAACTGTCATGGATGGCTCCGCCAATGCTAGGTGAGACATCAGTGTTAGGCCTCGAGCAACAGTTAGAAGACATGATAGGTTGAAAAATAACATAGGCTATGTCTAAGAAAAATAGTAAGCAACAATCTATGGTATTGGAAGAAGATCATTTTCCCCCAGAAAAATTGGTCGTTCCTTTGCCACAAGACTTCAAACAACCAAAGATGGAGAAGTATGATGAGCCATCTAACCTTGTTGATAACCTCAGGGCCTTTTTTGATTTGATGAGATTACGTGTCACCCCAGATGCTATTATGTGCAGTGCCTTCCCGCCAACACTTAGGCGGGAGGTAATGGACTGGGTGGCAACCTTTTTCCCAAAATCCATCTTCACGTTTGATGATTTTTCTAAGCAGATAGCTATTGGACTAATGCAATTGACCCAGGACAAAGACAGGCTGTAGAAAGATTTCATTTCATGGTTCAATAGGGCCACACTGGGAATCAAAGATCTGCAGATGTCTGGTGTAATTACTGTCATGATAAGTGGAACTCGAAGTCGCACTTTCAAGATGCCACTCCGCAAAAACCAGCCAGATACGATGCATGAGTTACTAAGAAGATGTGATAAGTATGTGGACACTGGGGAATCATATTTCATTACCAAATGTATGAAATATCGAAAGGAACTTGAGTCTAACAAAAAAAAAGACTTGTGAGGAGCCCGAATCTCGAGATGACAAAGGCAATCAGAAAATGAACCATCTAAAGTGGATAAATGATGAAGATACCAAGGAAGGATCAGGCTTCCTGATGCACCTACTAGGGCACTTCTTGGCCAGTTCGAAAGCTTTGGTGAGAGGAGAACTAATACTAATGGTCTCGGATATGGCTTTGGATCTAACCTGCGACAACTTCTTATTTTTACTGCATTCTTTATTAAGTGTAAGTTATGCGACACAAACATTCTCAACTACTACAACGGTCAAACGAGGTGATAAGCCTTGGTTAAAAGAAACGAGGCAAAGCAATGTGCCTCAGAAAAAAAAGGTGAGACGATGAGCCCCTGTTTGAAAAAAAAAAGCGATGAGCATCTGTTTAAAAATCAAGGCGATGGGCCTCTGTAAAAAATGAAGGCGATGAGCCTTAGTCTAAAAACAAAGCGATTAACCTCTGTTTAAAAACATGACGATAAGCCCCAGTTTAAAAAACAAGGTGATGAGCTTCTGTTTAAAAATCAAGGCAATAAGCCTCTGTCTGAAAACAAAGCGATGGGTTTCTGTCTGAAAAACAAGGCGATGAGCTTCTGTTTAAAAATCAAGATGATGAGCCTCTGTTTAAATATCAAGATGATGAGCCTATGTTTGAAAATTTTAGAGAGGAGCAGGTGCGTTAGATTATTTCTACTTCCCATTGATAACAGTTTATGAAAAGTAAAGGTGCTTATGGTGATAGAAAAAATGACAGCTGCTATACGTTACATGATGGCTGCTATGATGGTAAAAACGATGACATTTGCTATATGTTGTTTGTCAATAATGGCATGTCCTGACACGCTCGCCTGTCTCGATAGTCTCATAGCTCGCCTCTGATGGGTGTATAGTAATATACCAAATGTCGTTGGATTACCTAGACAGGCGACCCACAGAATGACAGTTATCACTGGCGATTGGAAAGATGTAACGTCCCTCATTAACTCTTAGTAATGAGGGAGATGAAGAGACACGTGTCATTAAAGACCATTAAAGGCCGTAACTGCAGGCCACCTCTATAAATATAGGCTAACCCCCCAGGTAAAAACTAACTCTCATATACTCCATATTATTATTCTACATATCTGGTTTTAATCATATACTGATTATCACATCGGAGTGGACATGGGAAAAAAAAGCCCCGCTACCTTTTACAGGTCTCTACCATTGTCGCCGCCCTACTCGGAGAAATAGAAAAATGTTTATCATCATCCCTGTTCCCAAATTCCTGATAAACAAGGAAGAAGATGACCTTTTGTATCCCCTAAAAGTATACCTAGAAAAAAGATTTTTCGACATCAAAGGTGAGAAAACCAGCCCGAAAACGGTCACTGGAAGCTAGGGTATTTTGGCCACTAAAAAAAAATTAAGGGTTTTTTGATTTCCAAATTGAAAGAAGAACCTTAGCACCAAAAAAGTGTAGAAAAAGGATACGGCTTCAATCTCCAATCATTGCCGTCGAGCTTTTGACAACAGCCATTAAGTCAACTGTAGACCTCCGCAACAGCTAACAATTGCAAGTAGCCATGGACACTAGCGCAACCCCATGGCCATTATCTTGAGCTCCATTCTTTGAGGCTCATCTTCTTCTATTTTTCTCAAACTCGATAACCCTTAATCAACATTCAGAAATTCAAAAGACCTTGTATCACATTGGTAATGAGCTGGGTTTTGAATGATAGACAAGGGATGAATATTATAATTTGACTTGACGAATTGCCTTTTAGAAATTGTGAGAATGAACTGTATGCATTAATTTAACGGCAAAAGTTCACAGATTTGGACGATAATGACATTTTCTGCAAAAAAAAAAAAAAAAAAAAAAAAAAAAAAAAAAAAAAAAAAAAAACGTTGATTTAAGGACCCAAATACCAAAATTCAAACGATATGGACGTTTTGAACAATAGAATAAAAGGATATGGACAAAATGTGCTAATTACTCTATTTATTTGGTTATTTTTTTAATTCCTATTCGATTTATTAGTAAGGCAATAGAATTGCGAAATGTATTTCAAATAATCGACTCCATACATGGAATTGTAAATGAACACGAAAGCAATAATTCATTTTTCTCGTTCTTTTACATTGATGAGTTAGGATAAAAATGATTTCATACTACAATTTTATTAACTATTGTTTTAGAAGTGATTAAAAATTATAAATAAAAATGATCTTGAATAGTCAATATAAGATCCCACAAAAAGGGACTCAAAAGATATGACAAATCTACAGTGAATTGATGTAAATGTATTACCGAGATTAATAATAATATAAAATAGAAAAATGAAAAACAATTTTAAAAAAAGATGATTTAGAGTAGTTCACTCTTTGTGCAAGATGTACGTCTATTTTACCATTGCAAGGTTTTACTATAACAATGAAGAAGAGGACTATGATTTGATTTTGAACTCACGTTCTCTCTTTTTCTATATAGGGTGAAAATATTAGAATCATCTAACATAAGTGCGAACTACTCAACATTATGCTGCGAATTAAAAAAAAAAAAAAAAGTGAACTGTGTAATTAAACTTCACACATTCAATAATAATTTACTTGTGCTGCAAGAACGATATGTTTATGAATTTAGACAATATAAAACCATTTCAATAGCATTCAAGTTTGCCTTAGTAGTATTAATGCAAAGGCAAATTGCAGTCATTGAACTTTTACCAAAATTTTAATTAGATCACTAAACTTCAATTTTAGTTTTAAATTTCACCAATTTGTCATCTGCCATCTCTTAAATTGATGGAAATTTCTTAATTGACAGTTATATCGTAATATATCTTCTATGTAATCAATGCGTGGCATACTAACTTACCACTACATTTTTTACAACCTTCCAAAAAAATAAAAAAATACATTTCATTTTACCATTTTCGTTTCTACCAATTACATAGAAAATCAGTTATGGTATGATTGTCAACTAAGAAATTTTTGTCAATTTAGAGAATGATAGGTGATGAAATGTGATAAAATTGTGAAATTTGAAATTATTTGAAGTTTAATGACCTAATTGAGATAAATTAAAGTTCAGTGATCAAATTGAAATGTTTCTAAAAAAGTTCAGTGACCGCAGGTGAAATTAGATATGAATGTCTGATCTAGAGTAGTGTTGGGCCCACATTGATTTGGGCCATGATATGGATATCCATGATCCGACCGAGAAACTAATACTTCGGGTCTGCCCTGTCAAACAACATTGTCTTTAAGCTTTAAGGTAATTTGTGTGGGTCCCAACTCCTAAAAGCGTCGTTAGATGTTGGTCATTATTATTGCTTTCTAATTCGGCTTCTTTTGTCTTTTCCCATTTTTTTCATGTGCTCATTGCTTATTCTTGATGATTCAAACACGAAATTCAATTTGAAATTTCTACCAAAATAAAATAAAAAAGGAAAAAGGACAGAGCTATAAATTTTTTGTCATAGCTTTTGTAGTTGCTTTGTTAATTATTGATTGGCCATCGTCCTATAATTTATTGTAACATAAAAATCAATATCTATCAACCAATTAAATTTGTCAAATGAATATTATAATTTATAAAATATCTTCAACTCAAATTTTAATAATTTTTTAATATTTATAAATTCTTATAAAATTTATAAAATTTAATAGAATTGACATATTTCAATATATTTCTATATTATAAATTTTAATAGATTCTCATGGATTTCATTGATTTTAATAGATTTGTGATCCTTTTATTAAAAATTATATTTTTATCAGCTAAATTGTTAAAAGCAACTTGTCAATCGTAATTTTTGAAATTCCACAATACCATTTTGACTTTTTTTTTTTTTTTTTTTTAAAACCAAATTATGTCTTGACGAGAAACTTACTCTAAATTAATGTTGTCAAGTCAATTTTCTATAGAAGCATACAATTTTCTTTTTTAAAAAATTAGACTAACAGCAAAAAAAAAAGAAAAAAAGATAACTAATTCAAGATATATTGATAGATATAATTTACCTTTTAATTATTACAAATGAGTAACGAAACATTTTACTTATAACAGAATTTTAAATTATAAAAGTTAAAGGAATTCGTATAATATATTTGTGAATTTTTTTTTACTTTAATGGAATATGAATTTTTAAGAAAATGATATAACGTCTGACTATATCACTCACAAAAAAAAATTCTAACATTGTGATTACAAAATAAAAACCATAACATTATCATATATTAAAAGAAACTCATAACTTTCTTATTTAAAATAAAACATTCATTTAGTTGGAAATAAGTGAAATTGGTACAAATTGGTACAAAATAGTTTCCAACAAAATCTTATGTGAAAAGTGATAGGTTTGAGGATGAGGATGAGGATGAGGATGATGACATGAGAGGAGTCAATTAATACAAAATAGTTTCAACAAAATTATATTTGAAAGGAGAGATGTTTGAGAGAGAGAGAGAGAGAAAATTTGAGGTTTATGGAACTGTAAAATTTTTTAGTAATTATAATTATAATTCCAAATCTGTTAAAATCTATCAATTAATGAAATATGTTAAAATCCACTAGTTATTGATGACACCTAGATTTCTAAAGAATCTTTATAAATTTGATTTGATGACATTTAAATTTCAATTAAATCTATTAAAATCTGAGTTGGGACACTTAAATTTATATGAATTTTTAAAATCCATTCAAAATCTGAGTCGAGGACACCTCTCTTAATTATACAAAAGGTTTTTGTTACACTTGTAATTCATACATACACCACATATCAGCTTATAACATGAAGGCCTCGCTTGTTTTCCGCACGTTTTACTTGATAACATCGAGAAGACATGACTACTAACTTCGTAAGCAACTCGCGTAATCTTTGCATAGAAGTCACTCTAATCAAACTTCTCCCTTTTGTGAACCTTACACAAGTTCGTACGGAGATAACAAATCCTAGTGGGCAGGCGAGGGCTTGTAGGCAAAGCCCCTTTCTTTGCATGTTTAGTCTCTACATTGCAACAAGTTTGGATAGCTGGAGCGTAGGTTAATGGATCTATTTGATAAGGAAACAATATTATCAATCCCTAAATATCTGCACTGAATCTTTATTGATTAGATAAGATCTAAGAGAATAATCCCCAGGTAATTTTGTTTGGAAATAAAATTTTCAACGTCAAAATCCGACTAGACCTCGAAGCCAATAGAAACAAGTCTTGTCACCACCTAGCAATGTCAACCTGCACACTAGAAGGCACGTTAGATTACCGACAGTCGATCCCATGAGGTGGTGTAGCGACAGTAGATACTCCGACAATCAAGTCAAGTACTGAAAATATATATATATATACAAGAAGGTGGCTCAAAATATTTTGGAATAATAATGTCAAAGTCAAGATTTGTTTATTACCATTGACTGAGTGGGAAATGGCATATTTATAATCAAAATATTGTCATGTTTTTTTTTTTTTAATGTCCTTTGTTTTTACCACCTTTTACGGATCATAGGCGGTGAATATGACATATTGGTAGGGATGTCATGTTTGATACACAAAAATGTGGCGCGCTACAACCAATGTGGAACTTGTTAAAGCCATCATTAATGAAGATTCGCCAGAGTCAAGGCTGCGCCAATATTGTTATGGTTCTGTTACTTCAACGTAGTCTTACTATTTCATCTCTCCCTGTCTAGGGCTGGACTAGAGTGTGCTTCGATTTTTGAAGCCCCAAATGGCTAAATATAGCATTGGTCTTCCGTTACGCAGGGACTTGGCTGATTAGTCTGATGGCCCCTTAGTTTTTAAGCTAGCTATACTTCTTATCCAACATGGCCACATAGGACATGTGCATTTTTGGATATAAAGAACATTGGAATGCGGTCCATCTTTGTTACTATAACCATTGAGAAAGAAAAGTGTCATATCCAAAGCACGAGTATATCCTAGACCTCGTCTATTTGTGTTCGGCTACAGTCTGGATGTTGTTCTCAGATGTAGTCAATGTAATGTTGCTCTTAATTTTACAACTTTAAAGTCCGGATTGTTGTTCCCAGCAATTGTTTCATTATTAGATCACACAAGTTCGCATTTCTTGAGTACTACATGGTTTAGTAACAAACTTAGTGGATAGGTACGATATTCTTACCCATCTCTATAAATTTACTAAGCACAACTTTCAAGTTACCTCAGTAGTGGATCTTAGCATCTTGTGAAGGTTGCCTTTGTAAAGATGCTAAGCCCACTTTTCTTGCACCAAATTTGGTGGAGGAGTCACAATTTTTGTAACCATCTCCGTGAACTCACTAAGACAAAATTAGCCCTAATCAGGGTTATTTGCGAAAGACGAGAATGACATTCTATATGTTTTGGCAACAACAAATAGCATACTCGGACGAATGCATGTAACTTTGCAAATAAGGCGAGAATTGAAACAAATCGAGAAAGCAATAACTAAATGGAGAAGCTTAAAAACTTAACATGAATTTAATTAATTGGGAAAAATTGTTTACAAAAAAGAAAAACATCTAAGGCCCTCTGTCTCAAAGGGTTAGGACAAATTTGGCCACTATTTAATCATTTGGAGTCGATGGATCGTTGCCTAATTCGTACTCAATGATTCTCGGCTACATAGCTAAGGGCTCGGTACTGGGTTTAGAGTCGAGAAATGAAATGTTCCTCTCTAGGGAACGAGTCACAATCATATCAATCACAATGCGACCTCCAACATCTATCATCCGGACAACAAGGTGGTTGTACTTGGGCATATTCTGAATGTTTTTCTTGTAGGCCATGACGGCCATTTCTCTCGCATCCATCACCTCATCTCTCACTGTAGACAGGTCAAGTGTCGCTTCTTGGAGTGCCTTCAAAGCTATTTTTTTACCTTAGCGACTTATTCCTCAGTAATTGCGGTCTTTACTTAGCCATTTTCAACTTCTCTTCTACCACTTTTCTCTACCAAGTCGTTCAGGGTAATCTGTTCCTTCAATGGGATACTTATTTCACTGCGATGGCCAACTTCACATTTTCCACCACCAATTCCAACTCTCTTGTCAAAGCGCATCTACTTTAGCCTTTAGGCCTTTATTCTTAGAGTTAACTGCTGGTAGTCTTGAGGTCTTGAAGACACTTCTCAGCCACCACCTCTGTCTTTTCTTGTTTCTGTGCATAGCCCAAGTACTTCTTTATCATTTCATGGGACAGTACACAAGCCCTCAGCATGTTACTAATAAGAAGGGCCATCATTTCTTTTGGTAAGACTGTATCCACACCCTTCTCCCACATATCAAACCAATATTGTGCGTATTTGCATTGGCCATGGTGACGGAATACATCTCAAAGACTGTGGAGTCCAAATCATTGACATGGGAGCCTATGCAGATCACTCCCTTACTGTTTTCCTTTTGCTTCTATGAAGTGGCTCTCCTCTCTCACTAGCCTTCATCTTTTTAGTCTGTGCCACATTCAGTGAAATGGCCATCAACTTTTCTCCATGAGAGACCTTTCTAATATTTCTCTTCTTCACCTCGTCCAGTGTAACTCCCTTCCATTAAGATGAGTAGCTTTCTATATAGAAGTGGATGGATAAGTGATGGGCGTACGTGGTGGTGAGGATGCCAATGGTGGCGATGCATGAGATACAAATTCAAAAGAGACTCTAGAGGAAATGTTAGCAGAAGGTATCACATATCATATAGCAAATGCAACTTCATATTTTCCTTCTTCCTTGTGAATGAGGGAAAACTTGGGGAGGTTGCTAAAGTTGAAAGAAGTTGCAAAGGAAAATTTGTTAGAACATAATCTAGGTGTTCAAATTGAGTAAATAATATCAAAATTGAGGCAAAAACATACTTACCCATCAACCCAAATTTGACTAAGTATTTGGGACATAACAAAAGATTCTGGTGCGACGGGATCATTTAAAGATGTAGAGGATCTTGTCAACCACAATGTTGAGTGTTTCTAAATCTTTTCACGAAGGCGGTGCCTTCTTCTCACACTCTGCAAATCATAAAAAGTGAAGCATTAGGAGTTGAAAAATTATATACAATCGTAAGAAAATAAAATATCCTAATAACAGGTTTATTATTATCCTATTTGGTTCAATTAGGTATGAGAATATAAAAAGACAATATTAAAAAGTCTGTTTCTTCGGAAAAAAATACAATTCTACCTTATTATTAATTAAACAAAAAAAAAAGTAAATAAAAAATGGTTGGAGCGGTGGGGTGGTGGAGGAGGCAAAGGACGGTGACAGTGGCGGTAGCGGAGGTGGCGGTGGATAGACGGTGGTGGCTGGGGACATGGTAGGTGGTAGACGGCAGGTAGAGGCGGATGATGGCGATTATCTTAAGATATTGATGTTCAAAAATAGATTTGTTGTATATGGTAGGTGGTAGACGGCAGGTAGAGGCGAATTCTCACTACTCGAATGGGAACTCGATTTCCTTTCACTGGGACCATCTGCGGCTGAACAAGTGTTGGTTTTTGGCTTGGACTGCTTCGTTTTTCGACAGCCACCGCCAACTAGGATGTTGCGGAGAACACCGCCTTTAGTCCAGTATCTCCGATAGCTTTTGCAGAAGTAGCACGACTAAGAAAGGTTGTAATTATTGTAGTAACAGAACTTGGTGTTCTGCGAATCACACAGTGGGCACTTCAAAACTTGGTTGTTCGGGTGGTGTTGCAGCCTCAGCCTCCTGTCCCCACCACCCCCAAAAAACTTGCCTCCTCCTCCTCCACTTTCATTGTCAGTCGTGATGGATCCAAATGGAGTGAGCAGTCATCCATTCTGATACAGAGCACAACCTCTGTTCCATAGCTTCTGGTGGCCAAAATTCGATGTGGGAATAGAGAACCAAACAATACCCGATTATTGTAAATGTACAAAGAAATCAAATCATTTGTGGGAGGCAATCGGAGGCTAAGTGAGCCCGATTTCCTCCTCCGGTAGAGAATCAAAGGGAAGAGAGAGAGAGAGTTTGGAGAGGGGATCTGGCAATGGGTTTTTTTTTTATTTTGGGAATGAGTTTTTAATTTTTTAATATTATTCTTTGTACACGTGGCACAATTAAGTACATGTGAAATGGATTTGACAAAAATGTCCTTCAAATAATGACTAATTGCAGATGACGCGCTGATTTAACGGCAAAAATTGACAGATTTGAACGGCAAGGACGATTTGCGCAAAGAATGGATAATTTAAGGACCCAAATGCCAAAATTCAAATGATAAGAACGATTTGCGTAATAAATCCAAAGGATAGGAACGAAACGTGCTAATTACCCTAAAAATATTTAATTATGGAATTAAAAATATTTAAAAACAATTAAAAAACTTGGAAAGAAGAGAGGAATTAAACCATTAACCACCAATTGCAAAATCCCGCTTCTTGCCACTTTGGAAATGAACCGTGTTTTATAGAAAAAAATGCGTATAATTGTTAAATCATCATTATTTTGCCCAGCGTAAAATGAAAAAAAAAATGCCACAACCAAGATTCAAAACGCATAACTCCACGGCCAAAACGAGTGTTTTGGCCGTTTTGACAATCACTGCATTTTGTAAAGAAAACGTCCAAAATGATGAAATAGTCGTTTTCCATTTCCTTTGAAATTTTTTTTTGTGTTTTGAAAAATGTATTTTCGAAAATGGCAAAGAGAACACATTTTTACTATTTTCAAAAATACAAAATAGAAAATAGGTTAAAAATGAGCAAGAGAACATGCCCTAAGTGATTTGACGATTTTGTTTTGCGACTTTAAATTAAATGAAATCGATTGATTTTAAAGTCTATATTAATTGTTAATTGTTTTTTTTTTTTTTATTGAAGTGGAGATCTAATTTGACATATTTAAATAAGTTAAAATCCCTAAATCTCATTTTTAAAAATTAATGATCCATAAATATACTACAATAGTCTAACCTTAATATTCTTTATAAGATAAAATATACATAAGAAACTCCAGAGCATAGTTCAGTGGTTAAAATGACGAAAATGAGGTAGTTTCAGTTTTGTTGGCAGTTGCAGTGTGAAGTTCGATTCGTGCCTTGTTATGGATTTGACTCCTTGTAAGTACGATTAAAAAATAGTTCTCAATTTTACTTTATTAAAGTACATTTTGCGATTTACATTATCTACTAAAGTTCCAGAGTAAGAAAGGTGAGAGTCGCCTCTCGGGTAGAGGTGTCAAGACGGGCGGGCCGACCGAACCGGCATCGGCCCACCCGCCTTGACCCGGAACCGCGGGCCGGCCCGTGAACCGGGCGGGCTGTTCACGGGCCGAGAAGGCCAACCCGCGGGCCGTTCACGGGCCGAAGAGGCCAACCCGCGGGCCGGCCCGTGAACCGCTTTGATTTTTTAAAAAAAAAAAAAATGGGTAGAAAATTCAAACTTTCATATTTGAAATGACATTTAAAAAAAAATAAAAAAACAAATGACAAAGAGCCATTTAAAGTGAAAGATGTGACAGATGCATTCACGTTTTAGTCTTTAAATATATAAATAAAAAATAGAAATTGAATTAAAAAATTAACAAATGTGAATTTATCATTATTATATATTTTTTATTTAGTAATTTAACACATTTTTTGTTATATATGTAAACATTTTTTTTTTTGAATTACAATAAGTAACTAAATTTTTTTAGTAATTTCAAAAAAAATTAATTTTTTATTCATACGGGTCGAACCGGATTGAACCGCGGCCCATATGGGCTCGACCCGTATGGGCCAATAGGTGGGCCGGGCTTTTGAAAAAATTTTGTGGGCTGGGCCGACCCGGCCCGCAACCCGCAGTGGCGCGGGCTTTTTCGAACGCGGGCCGTTACCGGGCCTCATTGAAGGCGGGCCGACCCGGCCCGCCTGACCCGGATTGACACATTTACTCTCGGGGCACAGCCAAGTTGGCAAAGGACGGGCATTGCGGGGCTTGCAACTTCAGGGTGGGGAGTTCGATTCCTGGATGGAGCAGCTAGGTGATGTAATATTCATTTATGGGTGGAGCAGCTTGGTGATGTAATATTCATGGAGGAAGGCTCCCTTGGGGCCAGGAGTATAAATGGTGCACGAACCCTGGTCAATTTGGGCATATCCCGCGATTTACCTCCACCCATCACTGAGGGGTCGGGGATGAGTGGTCCAGGACATAGTCTGGTCTAACTGGGATACTTGGGTATAAAAAAAAAAAAAAAAAAAAAAAGTGAGAGTCTTTAAAATTGGGCTTCAACTTTATGTTTTTTAAAAATATACACAAGAAGCTGTCTCCTTTACGTGGCATTGTGGCAAGAAGAAGCGTGTTTCCTAGTAGGAATAAATGTACCCAAAACAAAATCATAAGAAATCTAGGCCTAGGACTAGACTTGAGTGCATTGACAACGGAAAATTTGTACTCTGATTAATAGTCACAGAAACCATGTGTAGTGGGACTAGATATTTTCCCCTCGTACGGTAAATATTCTTGGGGTTCAGCTTTCACAGCCATGTGTATACCGTTTGATTTGATTTAACTTGGCACTGGTCCTCAAAAAATTATAGAATATATTACAAGATCAAGACCTGTCACAACTTAATTCATTTACGCCAATAATTAAATCAATTCAAAGGGTCTACCACAGCTGTAACCAAGAATATGTACAGTACTAGAGGGGTTCTTTCTTGAAAGATTTTCACAAATAAGTGAATAATAAGTTATAAATTTAATAAATAAAAAATATATTTAATTAATTTAAATTATAATTTATACACTGTCAAATAAGTACTATCTTGGCCAAACATGCACATATGACTTAACATATTTCTAAAAAGCTTAAGCAACTTTGTTTCTTTTTTCTTAGAAGTAAGCTAAGTCAAACGTGATATATAACTTACTTTTACATGATAACTTAAGTAAATTAATTTTTAAAAGTAAATTTTTGACCCTAAATATTTGATAACTTACCTTTTTTTAACTTAAGTAAATTAATTTTTAAAAGTAAATTTTTGACCCTAAATACTTGATAACTTACCTTTTTTTTGTCCTTCTTTTAGTAAAAAAGTTAATTTTTTAAAAGTAATTATTATTTTACTGTCAAAATAGGATAAATTACACTCGGAGTCTCCATCTTTTCTGATTTGTTGCAATTTCGTTCTTATTCAATTTTATTCACACTTATCATCTTTAATATTTTAGTAATTCAATTCAATTTTGACAATTTTGTCTTTAATTTGAATAAACTAAAATAGAAAAAAATAAAAATAAAAAGAATAAATTACAATTGAGGTCCATAATATTTTTAAACGTAAATTTTTTAGCATATTTATCCCAAAAAAATATACAAAGGGTAATTTTTTTTTAAAAAAATGGTAATAATAAATATTAATAAAAAAAAAGATTCTTGTTGCAATCCTCTTGAAATGAAAAATGCACATGCCAAAGGAGGAGAATATAATGGAAAAGGCGAAAATATGAGGGGTTGCATCCTTATTTTGCATGGTAATAAATCAGTTTGGTCCTAGTATTGAAGCCGGGTTGAGAACTAACAAGAGTTTGAGGTGTATTATTTTGGGAAGCAAGGGCGTTCATAGACTAGTGGTGGGCCATCTGGTTTGAGCTGGGATATTTGGAAAGCAAGCTCTTTTGTATTGGTTTGACAAAGTCGGCATAGACAGACATCTATGATGCTAGTGGGCCATTACAATTATTTATTAGGCCAAAATAATTCAGATGGTTATGTGGTCATTTAAATTGATACTGGCTGATTATTTATTTATTTATTATTATTATTATTATTATTATTATTATTTTTGTGGTGGTGGTAAAGAGGTTGGCGGAAGTTTCAGCAGCGACTGAATTGCCGCTACTAGTTTGTGGTGGGAGAATTCAACGGTTTTGGGCTTCGGAGTGAGGTGGGGTTAAGGAGAAGAACATTTTTTTTTTTGTCTTCTTTTTATTTATTTTAAATAAAATATGTTGAATTGTTTACTTTTAAAAATTTTAGACACTTCAATTGTGAATTTTTTTTAATTTTATCTTTATTTTTTGATATTTTAGTATATTTAAGTTAGGGGTAAGTCAAAAAATATAATCGAATTATTGAAAAGTTGGAGATGATAGTTGCAAATAAAATATAAATGTGGACGAAATTACTACAAACTGAAGAGGATAAGAATCTTGATTGTAATTTACCCGTTAAAATAAGTAATTTACTAAATTTTAACTCACTCTACGACTTTTTTAATTATAAGTTTACTTCTTGGTTTAGTATTGCTGTACTTTTAAGAGAATCAGTTTCTACTGTGCTGCAGAAAGAATCAGATGTAGGAAGAATTAGATAAGTGTTTGGTAAACTCTTGTTTCAAAATTGCTGTATGTTTCAAAAACAGCATTTGAGCGTTTGGTAAATAAAAGTGATTTATTGTTGTAACAACATTAAATTACTAAAAAGGACATTGAATATAATAATATTTTTTTGTATTATTATTATTATTATTATTATCAAGAGTGGTAAAATTCATTTTTTCTCCTAGTCATATATTTTTTAACAAGACAATGCATTCATTATTATTATTTTAAAATAAAAATAATAAACACTTAATAAATTTCAAATTTTATAAAAATTACAAAATAAATGTATAGTCATATATTTTACATTTATATTATTTTTTTATGCATCCAACTCGCTTCAATTATGTTTCTCAAATGGGTATTAAAGGAATCAATTTAATTAATTAGGAGTACAATGCATATTTTAATAATATATAAATGTAAAACTTAAAAACAGAATATAAAAAGCTGCCATTTTACTACTTCTCAAAATCTGCTGCCAAGAGAGTCAAATTATTTTATAATCACTTTTAAAAATTTTCCCAATACCTAAATCAACTTCTGATTGTTTGAGAATCAAAAGTTGGACTCCAAAATCAATCCTAAACGATACAACTACAACTAGGCATTTCAGTTTTTGCCAAACACAACCAACTCTTATCAATTCTTTCAACATATTGTGATACTTAAGTTTCTTTGTACTATAAATTTGAAATATAAGCTTGTAAACAAAAAGTCATTCGCAAGTAAAGCATCAAACCTTAAAAACACTCGTACCGACCAACTTATATTGTACTAAAAGTTCGTAACTTCGTTTAAGAGTCTGTTTGATAGAGTATAAATTAATTTATTTGACCAAAAAATTTGTTTTGGTAGCATGATATTTTTAATTATTCTTGATGAAATAAACTATTTTACTCAAGTAAATTAAATTTATAAATTTTATCAAACAGACTCTAAATAACTTGTAGTAAAAGATTGGTAGTTTATAGTTCCACACTTATTATTTTTACCAAATATATAATGCCACTTCAATGTGAATATTATAAATAGATATGGTAAGTGGGTAGGAGAAGAAAATATATATTAACTTCAAGATAATTATTTTTTTGAGCTTATCCCCACATCTATATATACGACACTTTGTATGTCTCTTCATTCTACGTACATGCTATTTATTTTCTTCACTCGTTGAACATTCAAAAACAAATCAAAGCACCAAATAATGGATTCTGACGTTTCTCTAACTTCTTGAAATCCCATCATTTTTAGGCAAGTAGTGTCATCTTTACGCTCAGTTTCTTGATTTCTGGCCAAATTATACCTCACTTTCCGACAATTTTCAAGGTTTTTTTTTTATACGAATTTTCTCTTTATTTAGCATTTAAGTTCTGGGTTTTTTGTCAAAATTGAGGGTGAATATGAAGAAAAACTGAAGAAAGGGAAGAAATAAAGAAATCAAATATAGTCTCTCATTCAGTACTATGCTTCATTTCTGATGCATTATTTGTAAAATTTCTGGGAATATTTTTATATTTCGATCAAATTAATTTAATATGCAATCTTGATTGTCTTGGCATGGTTGTTTGGGTAAAAAATTAATTAGGAATATTCTGGGTTTGATGTCTGTTAGTGTTTTCATTCTCTAACATTTTTCTAAGCAAGCAAACATGCTGACATACATGTAGTATTATTGGAATTCCATGTAGGATTTGAAGATTACCCAGTTAAAAAGTTTCTTTAACCCATTCCAGATTCATCTTTTTTTTTTTTTTTCTGTACTAAACATTTTAGGAATCTCATCTTTCTGAGTCAGATTAACATCTATTGCTCTATTAATTATATGGGCATGGTGAGATCACAATTTACAAATGTCTAGCTATTTATGTGATTTTAACAGGGTTTGAGTCTCTAAAGATAAAGAGATGTGTCTGCAGATTATAGGGTAGTGGAGGTGGTGTGATGGGTCGTTTATCATCGTTTTTCAATGGATTTTCGAGGTCAATGTCACTCAAGAGAACAAAGAATTGTGATGGAAGAGAGGCTGTGGAAGATATGGGGAAGGATGCGAAGAAGAATGAGTTGATATTGACGACATCAGGCACTGTTAATGTCGAAAGATCCCAGAATTTTGCTTCTGTTTTCACGAAAAGAGGGCAGAAAGGCGTGAACCAGGATTGCTGCATAGTTTGGGAGGTATGCTTTGAACTGCCTTGTTTAAAAGCTCAAGTTAGAAAAGGATAAAACTTATTCATATAAATTATGTAATTAACACGCCCTTTCACGAGCATATAGATTCATTTTCTCATCAAATGCTTGAAACGGCCACAAGTTTTATAAATGGGTGGCCGTGAGACCGGATATGAGGATGGCTCCTCTATAAACCATTTCATCTAAAAGCTTAAGCATTTAGAGTCGGCCAGTCGGGATGAAGTTGTCAACAGATTCATGGATATATAGCAACGTGGCATTGATTTTGACCTTGTTGTTGATAGATTTTCTTTGGGATTTTCTCTTGCAGGAATTCGGATGCCAGGAGGACATGATATTCTGTGGGATGTTTGATGGGCATGGCCCTTGGGGACATTTTGTGTCGAAGAGGGTTAGGGAGTCGATGCCATTGTCTCTTCTCTGTAACTGGCAGGAGACACTCGTTGAAGCTTCACTTGATCCTGATTTTGATTTGGAATCTGATAAAAAGCTTTATAAATTCAATATATGGAAGCATTCCTATTTGAAGACATGTGCTGCTATAGATCAGGAGCTGGAACAACTCCGTAAAATCGATTCTTTCTACAGTGGCACTACTGCTTTGACAATTGTTAGGCAGGTAATAGAAGTTCCTTTAATCTGTAATTTGACTGATCTCTAAATGACTATATGGCAATTTATTTTTCATAGTTTGGTAAATGCATTATATGTAATTCGAGAACTTCCTGAAGGCTTAATGTCACGTACTAGGAAGCGATGTTGTAGTTAAGTGCCTAGAGAAGAGCATAAGACACGATTTCTCCTAAAAATTCGTTTGATTATCAAACGACCCATGCTGAAAAAACAGTTTCTCACAATTAGCTCATTCAAGAGAAATCAAGAAATGGGAAGCATTCACAGCCATAGCAAATTTACTATTTTCCTTTAAATTTAGACTTTTCAAACTTCAAATAAATATCTTGCACGTGCTAAACGAGAATAGTCGTCGATTTGGAATTCGATCTTCTATAAAACCTATGCATCATGTTGGCCACTTGACTATTATGTATTTAACTCTTAGTAGAGTGTCATTATCAACTCCAGAAGAGTTAAAAGCCACATACGTTTGATATATAGGTGCCAAAGGTCTTATTTATGTCAGGTGGTCCTTAAAAGTTAGTTGGTAAAGATAATCTTTTGCAGTCATTAAAAATAGGGACTTATTTTCTGGATTACTAAAATAAATCTCGACTTATTTCTGTCAGGGCGAGCTTATTTTTATTGCAAATGTGGGGGATTCGCGTGCTGTATTGGCCACCACGTCTGAAACTGGTAACTTGGTACCAATACAGCTTACAATTGACTTCAAGCCAAATCTACCTCGTTAGTCTATCTCTCTCTCTGGTCGCACCCGCGTCTGTCTCTATTCCTGATTCAATATCTATGCATCATATAAATCTGCTAACTGGGAGCACCTGAGTGTCTGTCTCTATTCCTAATTCAATATCTATGCATCATATAAATCTGCTAACAATGTTCGCAGAGGAGGCTGAGCGCATAATTCAATGCAAAGGCCGAGTGTTCTGTTGGCATGATGAGCCGGGGGTTCACAGAGTGTGGTTGCCAGATGAGGACTTTCCTGGACTAGCAATGTCTAGAGCTTTTGGGGACTATTGTGTTAAGGATTTTGGTATCATTTCCATCCCTGAAGTGACACAGAGACATATAACTAGTAAAGACCAGTTTGTCGTGCTAGCAACAGATGGGGTAAGTACGATATTTATTAATCTTGATCTTGTGGCTAAACATATAACTGAATACAACATTATGCTATTTATCCCCTCAAATAGATTGAGTAATTAAAATGGTAAATCTGAACTTGTGACTTTGTGAATTCCAACTCAACCCTCTTTCTACTGATTTACAAAGCACACAGCATTCATAAAACATTCAGTATATTGAATCACTGGGAATGTTTGGTACGTAGTATTGGACATAACTATACTTTTTTCTTCCATAATTTTGTTGAATACTGTCGAATACAACGTACCAAACATCCCATGAATGGAAGTTTCAGTGTGCAAATTATGTCAAGAATAGTGATTGACAAAACACTTTGGATATGTATGGATGCTGACAGTGAAATGTGTGTTTGATGGAGTGAAGGTATGGGATGTTATATCGAATGAAGAAGCTGTGCAAATTGTGTCATCAGCTCCAGACAGGGCGAAATCAGCTAGGCGTCTGGTGGAGTGTGCCGCACATGCATGGAAGAAGAGAAAGGGAATAGCAATGGATGATATATCAACAATTGTACTCTTCTTTCATCCTCCTCCTTCTTCTTCTTCTTTATGTGATCAGCTTCACTCTGGTGTATCTACTCCAAAGTAATTCTATCAAAATGTAGTTAAGCAATTACTCCTGCGGTTAGTCTCTCTTCATGCTAGTGCATTAATGAAAAATGTCATAGAAGGCATGCCTAGCAGCCCAACATGGCTCGAGTGGGACACGACCCTCAAGTTCCCAACTGTCAAGTCTGTCCAGCACTATCCATTTTGAACAGATGACAAGTTTAAAAATATTTTTTAATATTTATGAATTCTCACATATTTGAATAGAATTACACATAATTTATAAAATTTGAATAGAATTATATATTATAGCTTTCTATAAATTCTTATGGATTGGTGGTCTTTTAACTAAAAATAGTAATTTTACCTTCAAAATTATTCAAATTTATCAACTTGGAGTGATTTATTTATTTATTTTTTAAAATTCTACCATACTATTTTAAAATTTCATTTTTCTTTTCGAACCAAACAAAATTATAGTTTTTTGACAGGCAAACACAAATAGCAGACAGATACAAATATAGTCCGGTTCTACTGCTCCCAGGTGGGCAGCTTATTCGGCCCATCTGCTGACACCTCAACAGATGGGCCGAATAAGCTGCCCACCTGGGGACAGGAGAACAAAATCCGATACAAATAACCAGGTTGTTAACAAAAACAAATGAAAAAAAAAATTGAATAAAAAAATTGTCAAGTTAATTATTTTTATATGATTCTAGCATGTTTGGACTTTGGAGTGTTTATAAATTAAATATTATTTTTATTTATATATTTTGAATTATCTACAATTTTTTTTTTAATCCATTCATTTTTTAAGATCCACTGCTTATAGTTTCATCCAAAGTTAATTATTTTTATATGATGAAATTGTAAGCAGTATTAAATCAAATTCGGGCGTGGAGAGACATTTATGTATTCATGGTTTTGTATATATCTTCATATTTTAAAAAAATTTTAACGATACAATCTTCATGTGTACTTTAATAGTCAAAATAAGAAGCAAATTATGCAGATTTTGATTTCACGTTTAAAATATAGTATTAGACTATTTACCTAATTAGGGTTTACCAATATATTATTATATACTTCAATTCAATTGTTTGATTCAATAAGTGATAGTAGAGTATCAAGAATGAATTTTTACATAAGATTTTAACAATTGTAAAAAAAAATTATTATTAAAAAAAATTAAATTCACATACATTAATCTATATTAAATAGAAAATCAAAAACAAAAGTTGTACAAAAACTTGTGGCAAAAATAGATAAGAGGTGAGAGCTAGAGACGTGAGAGGAGGTGATTTGAAATTTTAAGAGATTTGACTATAATTTTTAAAGAATTTAATATTTATATTTATGAATTTGAAATCTATTAAATTATGTTAAATATTTTATAAATTGGAATACTTAAATTTGTAAAGAATATTTAAATTTATTTAAATTTTGAATTGATGACACATCTTAGTAATAGTATAGTTTTAAATTAGTGGCAGATCACTAACAAACAATCAATATATGTGGTCCAAATGATGATGTTTTTTTTTCCATCATTTACCGACATATTTATGGACAAATCAATGGTGGAAACAAAACAATTGAGTCATAGAGTCATAAACTAAGGAATAGTTTTTCAAAAGCCAACTGACACACGTTTGTCAGTGTTTTTTCATATTTATAAATTGATCAAATATAACTTTTATCAATATATTTAATAAAATTCACAATTTTTTTATTTACCATAAGACTCTTTACTTATAATATACTAAAAATATTACCAAACAAGATGAAATTGGAGTGTTTTTTTTTTTTTTTTTTTCCAAATTTACAATTCACGTACCGATAATTTACAAACATTAACAACAAGATAATTATATTACTACAACATTATTTGTCAATGAAAGTCTCCAACTATTAGTCACTTTTATATTTATGACTCTTAACTTATTTTAGCAATTATTATCAACATAGTAATTTGCATGTCTTATATTTGTTTTTTATGATTGTTACCACACGATTACGATACGGCCGCCACGTTAGCACAGGCCCCATCTAAGCCCAGTAAGGGCCCAATTCGTAATCCATCAAGAACCTTATCTGGGCCCCTGCTAGGGCCGGGGAAGGGCCCGTCACGAGCTTAGGCCTTCGGCCAGAAATCTGCGAGTCATGTGGAGGGTCTCGGCGCCCGCATGCGAACTATAGGGCCTCGTCAGGCCTCGCATCACTCGTAACCAGCGAGCAGCTCGGTATGCCGGGGGAACCAGAGAAATAATTAAAGAAAGATTGCGTTGGATTGGGCGCACGAACCTCCACAAGGAAACACAATCATGATCTCCTAAAATCATGCAACGTGATAAACTCAAGGAAGGAAGGCGATCTCGGGTATCCTTATGACATAAGGAAGGAAGACCCGATTGGGGATCTAATTGATTTCGTCTTCCAAATCAATTAGGATTCTTGCGCTATAAAAACAATGCCTCCGATTGTTCCAAGGTACGCACTTTTTACGCTTACGAATCCCACCCTAAACTCTGCTCAAACTTCTGCCTGCTTGTCTCTCCCACACTCCTATTTTGTACCCACCCCCGCGTATTCTTTATATACCGGCTGTTGACTTGATCGTCGGAGTGCCAACGATCGCCGGACCCCTTTTCTCCGGAGATCTTGGTGCCTAACGGTCGTCCTAGTGTGCAGGTAACATACGAGCTGGCAGAGGAGTGACTGGAGATCTGTTGGTACGTGGACTGGTGCAGGTTCAGACGTCAACAGATTGGTGCCGTCTGTGGGAACCGAGAAGCCTTACACGACCCAGTGCTTTTAGTAAAACGTGTCTTCTGCCCAGAGGAGCATGACGTCCGAACAGTCTACAGAAGAGGAGGTGGAGTCCCACCATACCAACCTGCGACAGGAGAACGTTCAGGACTTACAGAACGTTACCCGTCGCAGAAAGAGAAGGCATCAGAAGAAGCGAACGATGGAGCAGGAGAACCAGGACCTCAAGATAGACAACGCCCGGATGAAGGCCACGCTTGAACTGTTGGAGAATCAATCCCTCCAACATGGACCCAAGCGCAGCCGTGCCCGGAGGAGTCTCTCATCCACTGGTTCGCTGGACAGCCAGGGTTCCCGAGAAGAACCCCCCGTTTCCCATGACCGGAGCCTCCAGAATCTGGCTCCGAAGCCACCGCAGAACGGCCACAAAGGGAGACCCTTCCCTGTACGAGAAAGCCATCCTGTTCCTACAGCTAGCGTGTTTGACAGGCTGGGAGTAGGGTCCTCGATCGCGCCACCCCAGCCCTCGCACAGCAGGCGCAGCGAGCACAGCGAGGCCCGTACGGAGAAGAAGAAGGACCAGAAGAATCAAGAAAAAACCGAAGACGAAAAGGAAAGGCTGGAGTGCTATGAGGACGATGATGACGAGAATCTACCCTTCACCAGCTACATGAAGGCGATGGAGGTGCCGACCAACTTCCGAATGCCTATCATGGACAAGTATAATGGGAGGGGTGACCCCACGGACCACATTAACACCTACAAGACAAAACTCCAGGGCCAATCTCCCGCAGTGAAGTGTCGAAATTTCCATACCACGCTCACGGGTGATGCGAAGAGGTGGTACAACAAGCTAAGACCTGGGAGCATCCGAAGTTGGCCACAACTCAAGAGAGAGTTCGTCAACGCCTTCATCGGCAACCGCACGATGATCACCGACATCGCCCAACTTAATGATATCCGACAAAAGGAGGGAGAAACCGTCAAAAGCTACTTTAAACGATTCAGCAACATCATCAACAAGATCGAAACGGTGACCGACGAGAAGGCCCTGGATGCGTTGATAACAGGGCTCCACATGCGAACTCCCTTCTGGAGAGACGTCCAAAATAGTTAGCCAAAAGTCTACAGCCAGCTGGTGGACATGATACAACGCGAAATCCGATCGGAAGAAACGATCGAAAACAGAGAGAGAGCTGAAAGGGAGAGAGGAGACCGATACAGGAGGGAGGGACGTCGCTCCCCAGAACCACGGTTCGCCCGCTTTCAGAGGAAGCGTTCCCCAGATCCTGCCCACAGCCATTATCGGAGGTTCAATCAAACAGAGGTAGCCCTAGTCCCACGGGCACCAGTAGTGGCCCCCTTACCCACGGAGGCCCCACCCAAGTTCTGTCGTATACACAGGACCAGGGTACACAACACAGAAGACTGCCCCGATGTAAGAGAGTTAATCAACTGCGGGAACCACGGGCCAGGCGAGAGGGACCAGGCGGCGCGAGGACGACGAGGACCGCCCGCGCCAGGGCGAAGGCCCCCTCCTCAGCGCCACAATGAAGGACCCCGCCGCGATGAAGGAAGGAATGAGGAGAATAGAGACCAGCCGAGGGCCGAGAGGCCCCAAGGAGCTCCGCCCATTCGGGAGATAAATACCATCTTTGGAGGGCCGTACGTCGGAGGAAGCACAATGAACTCATGGCGTAACTATGCGAAGGCTGCCAGGGGGGAATCCCTGGAAAGCTGGCAGGTACACGGACATCGGCCTAGACTACCGCCAATCACATTCACAGAAGATGACGAATCCGACATTCATTATCCGCATTGCGATGCTCTAGTGGTGCGCGCCATTGTCGCTAGGAACGGCCTAGGCCGAATGCTGGTTGACCACGGAAGCGCCGTAAACATCCTATTCGGTATTACGTTCGACCAGATGGATGTGGATCACAAACCGACGGCCATCGCCGAGCCGTTGTTCGGTTTTACCGGGGACAGTCTCGTCCCTCGAGGAAGGATCACCCTGACAGTAGACTTTGGGGAGCCACCGTGCCACATCCGGAAATACATGGAGTTCTTAATAGTGGACACTCGCTCGGCCTACCACGGTGTTCTTGGTAGGCCCGCGCTGAAAGACTTACAGGCAGTTACGTCCATACACCACTTATCGATGAAATTCCCGACTCTCGGAGGAGTAGCGAAGATCCGCAGTAATCAGACGGAGGCACGGGCATGCTACATGAACGCATTACGAAAGGCTACCAAGCGCGAGGATATCACCCCAGCCACAACAACTTGAAACCCTGACAATGGCATTTCTGTTTTATCTTTTTCCTGTACTGTTTTGGCCTCTCTAGAGGCTTTTCCCTTTTGCCGAACGCCGGAAAACTAGGCGCCGCTCAATAAATATTCGTCTTTTATGCAATCAACGCGATCCCAAAACGAAAAGCAAGAACACGGCAGCGAGAGAGTGTGGTTCGCGGCCAACTCCATTAACTCGCTGGGTAAATATTTTACGCGTAAGAAAGCAATCACGAAGAACACGGCAGCGAGGGAGTGTGGTTCGCGGCCAACTCCATTAACTCGCTGGGTAAATATTTTACGCGTAAGAAAGCAATCACGAAGAACACGGCAGCGATGGAGTGTGGTTCGCGGCCAACTCCATTAACTCGCTGGGTAAATATTATGGCGTAATCATGCAACTAAGAGGTACTCGGTAGTGGGGAAATTTGGTTCGCGGTCAACTCTACCAACCCGCTGGGTAAAAAATCTTACGCGTTATTAATCAAGTAAAGCCAGACAGACAGCGGGGGTGTGTGGTTCGCGGCCAGCTCTGTCAAAATCACTGGATAAGTATTTTACTCGTTCGTATGTCGCTATGGTCCATTGGATAACGAGAGGATTTAATCGTGACTTGTGAACCACCTCACGCTACTGGGGGCGCAATTTGCGACCTCCTATTTGTGCTCGCAATTCCGTGGGAAACGCTAAACGCCGATGAGACTCATAGCAAATACGCAATTCAGGGGCACAATAAGGACAAGCACATGCAAATATAAAAATAACACGGTATTCCTTCTATTTCATACGATACAAAAGAAGACATAACTGTAATATGTTCTGAAAACCCCGCTGCCTCTCCGGGCCAGCACATAAATGGATCTGTTAAACCTATCCCCCGATCCCCGCCAGTCCTATCCAGGTTGGGGAACCTGACTTCACCATAATTGGAAGTCTCCCAAGCCATGTATGAGTTAATTTGATGGCTTATTAGGCTACTACTCAAAAAAATGCTGTTGGTGCCTCTTTTGGCAGCGGGAGACCCCCCCCATATCCCATCAACCGTTCAAAGGCTGGTCGGGCTAAGGCTGCTAAGCCTAAACCCCCACCCCGGACGTTTGGTCCCCTGAACGTTGATTGGCACATCCTTTGGTCCTCTGAATGTTGATTAACGGGCATATTGGATGACAGCCCGCCAGCCGTGTCACCATCACACAAATTCTCTCTCTATCTCGATCACAAGGTAATAACAGGCTATGTGCAGCAGTTCCACGATAGGAGAAATCCGATCGGGCTCATATCCTATTTATAGAGGACTACTTTGGGAGAAGGTGCAAATGTAATAAATAAATGCGGTCATACCAAAGAACCTGGAACGACGCACAAACATTCCACCTCCCCAAGGCGTTGAAGACGCCAATTCTCTGGATTCCACCAGATATCTGCGTCATCAATCCTAGGAGGAATGATTCCCAAAATGATTCCCACGTGCACAGAATCGAATCGTCGGATAAACAAAAGGGCAAATCCAAATTTGTTTTTTCAATTAAATCATGCATAAAACCAAAAATTTTCAAATTACGAGGGCCCCGCCGCCTCTTCAAGGGTCGGCACATTGCGGGCCTGCCTCCGTTGGTGGAAATGACTGATCGCCTACGGTATCAGGCTCGGCGCCATGAATTTGATCATCGACAGGGCCCTGTCTAAGGAAGGAGAGATCCCACTCCGGATGAACCTCCATGATACTCTCCACCAGTTGCTCACCCCCAGCTGTCATCAAACGCTGGGCAAGGTCCTGATACTCGGGCGTCTCCACAAAGGCATCCTGATAAGCTTCCACCGCCTTAGCCCCGGCAACCGCGCATTCGGCCCGGACTCTCTCAAGTTCCAGCCTCGCGTCCGCCAACAACTTGCCCTCCTCCACGACGAGAATCTCTAACCTGCTAGTCGCGTCCGCAAGAGCTTTCTCAGCTGTGAGTGCCCGATTCTCTGCTGACTTTTGGGCCTCTTCAGCACGCACCCGCGCCTCCTCGGCACTCTTCAAGAGCTCCTCGGTGTTCTTCTGAGAGGCCTCGGCGGCCCGCTTTTGCTCCCGGGCGTCCTTCAGACATTCTTTCGAGGCCTTCAGCTCGATCTCGTATTTCTCCTTGATAGCCGCCTCCCTACCTACAGAGGCGTCGAGCTTGAACCAAAGTCCCCTTCTTTCGGACTCCAACTGCGCCTTCTCGAGCTGAAGGGCTTTCAGTTCCTCGGCCAGCTTGGCAGACTTGGCCCCCTCCTCATGACACTGACCATCATAACTCTCCACGATACTGAACAGCTCTTTGCTCAGCACCAGGCCCCGTATCAGGTTCATCTCCGCCATCTTCAGCCGCTCCCTTACGGTGGTCCCCTCAGTAGTTTTCTCCCATTTCGGGGTCCAATACTTGTGCACACTGGCCGCCATCATCGCTGGATGGGCCGAAAGCATCTCCAAAACGGCAGTCTCCAGTTCCCCCCGACGTTGGGTCGTCCGGGTGGGGCTCCCTTGATCGGGCGAAGGGCCAGGTTTCTTTGAACCCTCGCTTCGCCCCGACTTGCGTGCATCCCCCATAAACCCACCTTCGGGCGCGGGAGCCTTCCTCTTTCGCGTAGAAGCATCGCCTGTATCCTCGGCAATGCCCTTCCCCTTGTCCTTGGCTGGGATGCGGCCGGGAGACGGATCGGTTGCCAAAGGAGAAGGAGGAGGAGGGGGAACGGCCGGATTGAGGGCAGGCCCTGCTGGCGCAGCGGTCGGGGTACCCTGTGATGGCCCAGGAGCCTCCCGGACGGGCGCTTGAGCAGAGGACCCCTCGCCGCTGGAAGGGCGGGCAAGGTGGAGTGTGGGCACACTCCTGAACCTAAAAGCTGTACAAAAAAAAGGGGAGCATTTCTTAAAAAACGAACGAAACGCCCAGATCATTCCACGCCAGAATATCAGAACACCGAAGCAAGTGAGGCTTACACATGAGTCCGCAACCGGCCAAAAGTTTATTGTCTTTTAAGAGATTCCCAAGGCTACGATACTCGCTGCTAAGGGACCAAACCTTATCCCACTTCAACCTCAGCTCTCCTTGGCTTCTCTTCGGGATCGGTGGCTTCCCGCAATCTGCAAAACAGAATAAATACATCAAGTCAGGAATCATAAACAAACTTTCACGTAATTTTCGGGAGCTATACCAAGATCCCCAAAATGTCGAGGGACGGACACGTGCGGAAGAGGGTCCTCTGGCGCAAATTCCCAGTCCCCGCCAACAAATAGGAACCTCTCTTTCCAGTTGTGCACCTTGTTGGGACTATCGGTGGCTGTCCCCCATTTTTGCCCCGGCCGGGGAGATATGTTATACCAGCCGGCGGATCGGCAGGGGCGATATATGGACTCAAACTCTCTGGGGGACAGATCCCCGCCAGCCCCGGCAACGCTCTATAAAATGTAGGAAGCTACCATCTGCCCCCAGCCATTTGGAGTTATTTGACAGGGGGCTAGATTCCAGTCCCTCAACACTTGGCGAAAGAACGGATGCATAGGTAGACGAAGACCTTGCTGCATCGCAGGCTCGTAGACCGACACGTACCCTTCGGGTGGATGGTCGGCACGCTCATCTGGGCTTGGGGCTCTGAGCGTCACGGTTGAAGGAATAACGTAGGACAACCGTATGTCCTCCAACTCGGTCTCCGTGATCCTCGACTGAGCCATAGACGCTTCGGTCGCCGACCGTTTCAGCTCCTCGTCCAGAGCCCTCGCAGCCGGAACATCCCTCTTGTCCAACGATCCCCTCATTTCAGGCACCCCGGCGCCCGACTTCCCCTTCACTACTGCTTCCCCCGCCGGCACGGGGGGACTACGTTCTCTCCCACTCGTCGACGGGGCCAGAGGCTCCGGATTCACCCCTCTCGCGGCTCCAGGAGAGGAAGACGACGTGGAGGCCGACGAAGAGACACTCCCAATGATACTAGGGTTTGTAGGAGCGTCGGACGGATTCTACGAATCGTCACCTTCAGAAGACATCTGGCCGTACCCGACTAACGAAATCGTATTGTGACTACGAAATTAAACAATACAAACAAGTTTCTACCGCTGTCTGAACGCTTACCTCGACTTTACGGCTAAAATGGCACACCAGCATCCAACGTCGCAGCTATCGGCAGGTAGGCTACAGTAAGCACGGCAGTAGGAGGGAGGTGCCACTCTGGGATGAAGGACCGGCTTTATATATACGCTTTCACTCATCCACCGTGCAGACCTCAAAGGTTCAAATCAGGGCATACGGACGGTCGACGCGTGTCTTCAATGGTGCAGCAGGCGGGAAAACAAAACCTACGCATTTAATGATTAGGGGGCGTACGCGCTCCACGCGCGCCCCAATATGCCCCTCTCACGCGATCGCATTTAATGAACGCACCCCCTAACTCATGATTACGTGACCAGAGGGTGACAGTCTTGATAGACAGAATCACGCCATCAGAAAACACGTCAGCATTGGCCTGTCCCCTGTAAGCCCTCACCCGCCATGAATGTTCGGCCTCGGACTTGGGGGACTATACTGAGTGGTACACACTTTCCGCGAGACACATCACTCCCTGCCGAACCACCTTAAGAAATACTTCATGCGAGGCACATGAACACTCTGCTTATCCTCACAAGTCCCTCGCCTAGCATAAATAATAGGCTTGGACTTGGGGGACTATTGTTACCACACGATTACAATACGGCCGCCACGTCAGCACAGGCCCCATCTAAGCCCAGTAAGGGCCCAATTCGTAATCCATCAAGAACCTTATCTGGGCCCCTGCTAGGGCTGGGGAAGGGCCCGTCACGAGCTTAGGCCTTCGGCCAGAAATCTGCGAGTCATGTGGAGGGTCTCGGCGCCCGCATGCGAACTATAGGGCCTCGTCAGGCCTCGCATCACTCGTAACCAGCGAGCAGCTCGGTATGCCGGGGGAACCAGAGAAGTAATTAAAGAAAGATTGCGTTGGATTGGGCGCACGAACCTCCACAAGGAAACACAATCATGATCTCCTAAAATCATGCAACGTGATAAACTCAAGGAAGGAAGGCGATCTCGGGTATCCTTATCACATAAAGAAGGAAGACCCGATTGGGGATCTAATTGATTTCGTCTTCCAAATCAATTAGGATTCTTGCGCTATAAAAACAATGCCTCCGATTGTTCCAAGGTACGCACTTTTTACGCTTACGAATCCCACCCTAAACTCTGCTCAAACTTCTGCCTGCTTGTCTCTCCCACACTCCTATTTTGTACCCGCCCCCGCGTATTCTTTATATACCGGCTGTTGACTTGATCGTCGGAGTGCCAACGATCGCCGGACCCCTTTTCTCCGGAGATCTTGGTGCCTAACGGTCGTCCTAGTGTGCAGGTAACATACGAGCTGGCAGAGGAGTGACTGGAGATCTGTTGGCACGTGGACTGGTGCAGGTTCAGACGTCAACAATGATGATTTTTGTCCAAAAAATTAATTAGGACGGCATACATAATTTTTTTTGCCTCTAATATTTTTACATAATTAAAATAAATAACAAATACGCAAGTTTGAGAAAATATTTTTCCCTCATTTTAATGTACATTAGTAGAATATTTAGACAAAAATTTTCATCGGAGACAATATGTGAAAACTCAATGAAAATTAATGATAAAATACGACGAAAAAATTGAGAGACATAAGTGTCTATATATCAAATGTTGAAAGACCTTTATTGCAATTAAAACGCGGTGTGAATAATAAAAAATGTAGTGTGAATATAATTACCCTATCAAAAAACATGTTCAATAAAATCTCTGTTAAGACAGGTACAACAAAATTACAAATATGCCATTATAAATGACTTCAACATACTAAAATACCCTTATTTACATAATTATAATCACACCCTATATAAATCAAGTTTTAACAATTTATATACTGTTTTTATTTTATGATTTTATGATTTTTGAAATTTTAATAAAAGATAGATTTTTTTCTTTATGAACAATTTATTATATTGATTTTCTTCAACCTGTGAATATTCTAGATTACAGTGTTCCAATATGTCATATCAAAATAAGATAAGAGGAAGAAATAGAGAGAGAGAACAAAACCATCATTGAACAAAAGTGAATTAGGGTTTTAGAGTTACACTTAGGGGGATGTATTCAAATTGAGAATTTTAAGAACTTTTAGAGTTTAAGAACTTTTAGAGTCTGTTTGGGAGTTTTAGGCTATCGGTTATGATGGTTTTTTAAAGTACCGATTTTAGGCGTTTATGAGTGGAGCGGCTTTGTGTGATTTTTAGTATCTGCTTTTGAAACGGTCCAACCCATGCTTGAGAGTTTATTATCCAGCAGTTCTAAATATTTTTTAAAAGAATCAAATTACATATATGCTATATATAAAAAGAAAAAATTAATTTTAAAAATTTTATATATCGATCTATCATTGAAAATATAAAATTAAATTTATGTACTTGCATATATATATATATATATCTATATTATAATATAAGTGTCTATGGCATGTTTACTATTCACCCTTCAACCAACGCGACGTCGTTTTCATGTAGTATTAGTCTTAATTTTGTCCAAATCTCACCATTTTGTCCTAATCTTTTGATACTTTTTGTATATTAAATTAATATCTATGGACGCATTTTTTGACTTCTTCATCTTTTCTTTTCTTTTATTTGTTTTAATATACATATATTAGTGTCTTTTAGCCGCAATTATTGACTTCTTATATATTATAGTCAATATATATTCATTTTTTCCTTAATAAGTCATCAAATTTGGTACTTTTTTATCCCCAGTTGCTATAGAGAACAAATGACGAAATACAATCGATTCTTAAAGGTTTTGCTAAATTTCATTTTCTCTAAATTGTAGTTTTTTTTTGTCCAACATAAATATTTGCTGCACTTTATACATTAAGTATTTTTACATAATTCCAGTTGGAGACGATATCCCTATGGGTTACCTAACCATTGGATTTGGTTTCACATAATTTCATGTTGTATAACTCAAGGTATGGATATTTTTGTAAACTGCGACAGTATGAATCCGAGAAACTGACTTAGATGTTTTGGTGATCATTTTAGTATGCCGAAATATGCCGTCGGACTATAAAATTTTTATATGTGGTAGCTACATGAGTATTCTACATTCTTTGAAAATTTCATATTGTTCGGTGATCGTTTTCTATGTCAAATAAATTTTTTTTACTCCATGACCGGGTGAATTGTTTCTCTAAATTGTCTTTCTGTTCACCAACTCAAAAATATGTTGTACCTTATATATTAAGTATTTTTACATAATTCCAGTTGGAGACGATAGCTCTATGGGTTACCTAACCATTGGCTTTGGTTTCACATGATTTCATGTTATATAACTCAAGTTATGGACAATTTTTTAAATTGCGATAGCATGAATCCGAGAAACTGCCTGTGATGTTTCGGTGAGCATTTTAGTGTGTCAAAACATGCCGTCGGATTATCAAATTTTTATATGTGTTAGCTACATGGGTATTCTACGTTCCGTGAAAATTTTATATTGTTCGGTAATCGTTTTCTATGTCAAATAAATATTTTTTGCTCCATGACTGGGTGAATTGTTTCTCGAAACTGCACTTTCTGTTGACCAACTCAAAAATATGCTGCACCTTATATATTAAGTATTTTTACATAATTCCAGTGGGAGACGATAGCTCTATGGGTTACCTAACCATTGGCTTTGATTTCACATAATTTCATAGTATATAACTCAAGTTATGGACAATTTTGTAAACTACAACCGTATAAATCCGAGAAACTGCCTAGGGTGTTTCGGTGAGCATTTTAGTAAGCCGAAACATGCCGTCGAACTATCAAATTTTGATATGTGGTAGCTAAATGAGTATTCTATGTTTCCTGAAAATTTCATATTTTTCGGTTATCGTTTTCTATGTCAAACAAATTTTTGTTACTTCATGACTGGGTGAAGAAATTTTTGTAACAGTGCCCTTATTTTGAAATTTTTATTCACTTGGTCATGGAGTAACAAAAAATTTTTTGACATAGAAAACGATCACCAAACAATACGAAATTTTCAAGGGACATAGAATACTCAGGTAGCTACCACATACCAAAAATTAGTAGTCCGATGGCATGTTTAGGCATACTAAAATACTTACCGCGAAACCTCCTAGGCTGTTTTTCGGATTTATACCGTCGGCGTGCCGGATTCGCTATTATAAACCAATCAAAAAATTTCAAGTAGTGTAAATATCTTCTTAAAATTTTTTGGATTTTGGTTTTGTGGTAGTTTTAGTGGATTCCTATGTTTTGGTTACACGTTAATGATGTGAATTTGAAAGATTTTGCTAAACTTCATGTTTTTCTAAGATACAGTTTCTGTTGTCCAACTCAAACATTTACTGCATCTTATATATTATATATTTTTACATAATTCCAGTTGGAGACGATGGCCCTATGGGTTACCTAACCATTGGCATTGGTTTTACATAATTTTATGTTATATAACTCAATTTATAGACAATTTTATAAACTGTGACAGCATAAATCTGAAAAACTAACTAGGATGTTTCGATTAGCATTTTAGTAAGCCGAAATATGCCGTCAGACTGTCAAATTTTGATATGTGGTAGCAACATGAGTATTCTATTTTCCTTGAAAATTTCATATTTTTCGGTGATCGTTTTCTATATGAAATGAATTTTTGTTAATCCATGACTAAATGAAGTTTTGAAGTTTTTTTTTCCCACGTACGTGCAATGGAAAAGTGACTGTTTAAGATTTTTTTTTTTTTTTTTTTTGTAGGTGGACTTTTTCATGACAAATATAAAAACAAAAAAAAAAAAAATATTTTCCCCACTTTGCCAAGTAGGCAAAGTGGGGGAAATTTTTTTTTTTTAATTTATCCCACTTTGTCGAGTTACTCGGCAAAGTGGGAAAATTAAAATAACTCGACAAAGTGGGAAACATTAAATTTTATTTTTTTTTAATTTGCACTTTTAGTCCACATTCTTTTCATTTTATAACAAATTTACCCATAACTTTTTTTTTTGGCTTTGGCCATCCTCGACTTTTAAATTTCGTTACAAATTTTATTTTGTCCACCTTTTTAAATAATAAAAAAAAAAACAAATAACAACAAAATAAAATAAAAATGTATATGAAGTCCTACAACTTTTAAAAAGTAGCCCAATTTTATTTTGACATTTTTTAAAAAAAAATATTTTTTTAAATTTCTCGAGTTATTCGACATTTTTTTTTTAAACATTTTGTCGAGTTCCTTGAATTTAAAATATATATATATATATATATATATATATATATATATATATATATATATATATATATATATATATATATATATATATATATAAATTTGTTGAGTTACTCGACAAAAAAATAAAAATAAAAAATTTTTTTTTTTTAAATTTGTCGAGTTACTAGCCAAAAAAAATAAAAACATTTTTTTTTTAAAATTTTGTAGAGTTACTCGAATTTTTAAAAAAAATATACATATATATTTTTAAATCATGTCAAGTTACTCGAATCAAAAAAATTTTTTTTTTTTAAATTATGTCGAGTTACTCGAATTTAAAAAAAAAAATTTAAAAATTTTTTATCGAGTTACTCGAATTTTAAAAAAAAATTTTTTTTTTAAAAATGTTGTCGAGTTACTCGAATTTAAAAAAAAAAAATATTTTTTTTTAACTTTTGTCGAGTTACTCGAATTTTTAAAAAAATAAAAATATATATATTTTTTTTAACTTTTGTCGAGTTACTCGAATTTTTTAAAAAAAAAAATATTTTTTTTAACTTTTGTAGAGTTACTTGAATTTTTAAAAAAAAAAATTTTTTTTTCTTAACTTGTGTCGAGTTAATCGAATTTAAAAAACAAAAAATATATATTTAACTTTTGTCGAGTTACTCGAATTTAAAAAAAAAAAAAAAATTTAACTTTTGTCGAATTACTCAAATTTAAAAAAAAAAAATTTTACTTTTGTCGAGTAACTCGAATTTAAAAAATAAAAAATAAAAAAAAATTTTGTTTTTTACTTTTGTCGAGTACCTCGAATTTAAAAAAAAAAAATTTTAACTTTTGTCGAATTACTCAAATTTATAAAAAAAAAAAAATTATTTTTTTCACTTTTATCGAGTAACTCGAATTTTAAAGAAATTTTTTTTTTTACTTTTGTCGAGTTACTCGACTTTAAAAAAAAAAAATTTGTCGAGTAACTCGAAAAAAATTTTAAAAATTTTTTTTTTTTTTAAAAAAATTCGAAAAAGTTTGTCGAATTACTATTCAACTCGACAAACTTTTTCGAGATGAATAGTAACTCGAAAAGTTACTGTTCATGAAACTTTTTTTTTTTAAAATTCGAAAAAGTTTGTCGAGTTACTATTCAACTCGACAATCGACAAACTTTTTTGAGGTGAATAGTAACTCGAAAAAGTTACTGTTCATGAATTTTTTTTTTTTTTAAATTCGAAAAAGTTTGTCGAGTTACTATTCAACTCAACAAACTTTTTCGAGGTGAATAGTAACTCCAAAAAGTTACTGTTCATAAATTTTTTTTTTTTAAAATTCGAAAAAGTTTGTCGAGTTACTATTCAAATCGACAAACTTTTTCGAGATGAATAGTAACTCGAAAAGTTACTGTTCATGAAACTTTTTTTTTTTTTTTTAAATTCGAAAAAGTTTGTCGAGTTACTATTCAACTCGACAAACTTTTTCGGGGTGAATAGTAACTCGAAAAAGTTACTGTTCATGAAATTTTATTTTATTTTTTGTTTTTAAAATTCGAAAAAGTTTGTCGAATTGAATATATTCGAAAAAGTTTGTCGAGTTACTATTCAATTCGACAAACTTTTTCGAGGTGAATAGTAACTCGAAAAAGTTACTGTTCATGAATTTTTTTTTTTTAAAATTCGAAAAAGTTTGTCGAGTTACTATTCAACTCGACAAACTTTTACGAGGTGAATAGTAACTCGAAAAAGTTACTGTTCATGATTTTTTTATTTTTTTTTTATTTTTTTATGGTGAACTTTTAGATTTCTAATTTTTTTTTTCAATGAAAAAAATCAACAACATATTTTATTTTTTATAACTATTAATTATAACATTTTTACCAATAATGTTACTAATATTTTTTTATACTAATTGCTAAAATAAAATAAAATAAAATATATTGTATTAATTGATTATGATATATATTAAATTTATATGATATATATTCTATTTTACTATATTCTAATAAATGAAACATTAAATAAAATTTTGTATATGCTTTTTTATCAAGTTACTCGACAAATCTAAATTTAAGACTTACGAGTTTCTTGAAAAATAACACCACTAAATAAGAATAAAAAATTATTTAAATTTTTTATAAATTTGATTCTTAAACATATGCAGCATTTATTTAGAATAATCTGTAAAAAAATATATAAATAATTTACTTTACAATTCAAAGGTTTGGTGGATTAAAATCAAAAATTATATATAAAAAAAATTTGTAAAGTCAAAATGGACTTAAAAGGTTAAGCCCATTTTCATTGATATTAGTGTGTATTTGTCGAGAAACTCGACAAACACACACCTAAATTTGCTTTTTCATTTATTTATTTATTTTTTTTAAAAATGTATTTGGGTGTTTGTGGGTGTTTGTCGAGTTACATGACAAACACCCACTCCTCCACTAAAAATCAAAATGGGCTAAAAGCCCATTTTGAACCTTTTTTAATGTTTTTTTTTTAAATATTGGGTATGTGTATTTTAACAAACACACCCCCCAAACAATAAAAATGGGGTTTTTTAGCCCATTTTAAACTATTTTTTTTTTATTTTTATAATTTTTTAATTTGGGTATGTATTTGTCGAGCGTATTTGGACCTTTATTTATTATTTTTTTGGTGTGTTTTTCTTTTCTATAATTTAGTAGCAAATAGATTTTCATGAATAAGCGAAGTTTTGAAATTTTTTTTTCCCTTTTTCTCCACTTTGCCTAATAACTCGGCAAATTAGTAAAAAAAAAAAAAATTTCTAAATAATTTTTTACTTTCTCCAGAAAGTAAAAAAAGAATAAAATAAAAAAAAAAAATAAAAATTTTGGTGGCTTCCAAAGAAAGCCACCAAAAACCAAAAAAAAAAAAATATATACAAAACAAAAAAAAATTTGGCTTTCTCGAGAAAGCCACCAATTTTTTTTTTTTTTTTTTGGTTTCTCAAGTAACTCGAAAAGTCATTTGAGAAATTTTTTTTTTTAAAAAAAATACTAATTTCGTCGAGTTTTAAGACAAAGTGGGGAAAAATGTAAAAACAAAATATATATTCAAAATTTCACTTAGTCATGGATTAAAAAAAATTCATTTGACATAGAAAATGATCACCGAAAAATATGAAATTTTCAAGGAACATAGAATATTCATGTAGCTACCACATATCAAAATTTGATACTCCGACGACATGTTTCGGCTTACTAAAATGCTTACCGAAACATCCTACTTGAATAAGGAGGAAAAAAATGGAAAAAAATCAACAATTAATGATAATGCTTAAACTTTTTGTTTTATGTTATAAACAAATTGTACACATGCAATTTGAAAAATAAATTTTTTAAGTCGATAACATTTGATTTTTATTTTTTTTTCTAAATAATTTGATAACATTTTATGTTAAATTTATTCTATAGATTTGTTGTGTAAACGTTTTATTCCAGTGTATAATAAATTGATTATTGTAATAAATTGACATAATTATTATAATAAATTTGCATTCCACTGTGTTATCATAATTGTTAAAATAAAATAAAATATAATATATTATAATAATTTAATATATCGATCAGTTATAAGCTACCAACTGCAACTTTAAAAAACAAATGTTTTATTTACAATAAATTCATATTAAGTTTTATTATAATTATTAATTATACTAAAAATTGATTATTTTAATAAAATTTATATAATTAGTATAATAAATTGACATAAATATTATAATAAATTTGCATTCCACTGTGTTATTATAATTGTTAAAATAAAGTATATTATAATAATTTTATATCATATATAATTTATTATACAATATTTTAATAAATGATAGGGTAAAAAAACTATGCATGTGCTTAAATTATCAAAGAACTCGACAAACTGAAATTTGAGATTGTCGAGTTGCTCAATTATTTATATGAATAAAATGCCACATACCACAAAGTCAAAAATATTTCAAAAATAATGTTGTCGATGGCGTGAACGGTTAATTTCTAATTCACTATTTTTTTTTTATAAATTTGATTCTTCAACATATGCAGCATTTATTTAAAATAATCTGTAAAAAAAATATGAAAAATTTACTTTACAATTCAAAGGTTTTCTGGATTAAAATAAAAAAATTATATAAAAAAAAAATTTGTAAAGTCAAAATGGGCTTAAAAGGTTAAGCCCATTTTCATTGATATTAGTGTGTGTTTGTCGAGAAACTCGACAAACACACACCTAAATTTGCTTATTTATTTATTTATTTATTTTTTTAAAATATATTTGGGTGTTTGTCGAGTTACATGACAAACACCCACTCCTCCACTAAAAATCAAAATGGGCTAAAAGCCCATTTTAAACCTTTTTTAATTTTTTTTTTTTAAATATTGGGGATGTGTATTTTAACAAACACACCCCCCAAACAATAAAAATGGGGGTTTTTTTTAGCCCATTTTCAACTATTTTTTTTTTATAATTTTTTAATTTGGGTATGTATTTGTCGAGCGTATTTGGACATTTATTTATTATTTTTTTGGTGTGTTTTTCTTTTCTATAATTTAGTAGCAAATAGATTTTCATTTAATTTTTTACTATTTAATTTTTTTTTCTTATAAGCAAATTGAACACAGATGAATTTTTGTTAATCCATGAATAAGCGAAGTTTTGAAATTTTTTTTTCCCTTTTTCCCCACTTTGCCTCATAACTAGGCAAATTAGTAAAAAAAAAAAAAAAAAAAAAAATTTCTAAATAATTTTTGACTTTCTCCAGAAAGTAAAAAAAAAATAAAATAAAAAAAAATAAAAATTTTGGTGGCTTCCAGAGAAAGCCACAAAAAAAAAAAAAAAAAAAAATTGGTGGCTTTCTCGAGCAATTAATTTTTTTTGTGGCTTTCTCGAGTTACTCGAGTAAGCCACCAAATTTTTTTTTTTTTTTTTTTTTTTTTTTTTGTTTGTGGCTTTCTCGAGTTACTCGAGAAAGCCTTATTTAAATTATTATTTTTTTTTTGTTTCTCAAGTAACTCGAAAAGTCATTTGAGAATTTTTTTTTTAAAAAAAAAATACTAATTTCGTCGAGTTTTAAGACAAAGTGGGGAAAAAAGTAAAAAAAAAAAAAATTCAAAATTTCACTTAGTCATGGATTAAAAAAAATTCACTTGACATAGAAAATGATCAACGAAAAATATGAAATTTTCAAGGAACATAGAATATTCATGTAGCTACCACATATCAAAATTTGATACTCCAACGACATGTTTCGGCTTACTAAAATGCTTACCGAAACATCCTACTTGAATAAGGAGGAAAAAATGGAAAAAAATCAACAATTAATGATAATGCTTAAACTTTTTGTTTTATGTTATAAACAAATTGTACACATGCAATTTGAAAAATAAATTTTTTAAGTCCATAACATTTGATTTTAATTTTTTTTTCTAAATAATTTGATAACATTTTATGTTAAATTTGTTCTATAGATTTGTTATGTAAACGTTTTATTCCAGTGTATAATAAATTGATTATTGTAATAAATTGACATAATTATTATAATAAATTTGCATTCCACTATGTTATCATAATTGTTAAAATAAAATAAAATAAAATATATTATAATAATTTAATATATCGATCAGTTATAAGCCACCAACTGCAACTTTAAAAAACAAATATTTTATTTACAATAAATTCATATTAAGTTTTATTATAATTATTAATTATACTAAAAATTGATTATTTGAATAAAATTTATATAATTAGTATAATAAATTGACATAATTATTATAATAAATTTGCATTCCACTGTGTTATTATAATTGTTAAAATAAAGTATATTATAATAATTTTATATCATATATAATTTATTATACAATGTTATAATAAATGATAGGGTAAAAAAACTATGCATGTGCTTAAATTATCAAAGAACTCGACAAACTGAAATTTGAGATTGCCGAGTTGCTCAATTATTTATATGAATAAAATGCCACATACCACAAAGTCAAAAATATTTCAAAAATAATTTTGTCGATGGCGTGAATGGTTAATTTCTAATTCACTATTTTTTTTTTATAAATTTGATTCTTAAACATATGCAGCATTTATTTAGAATAATCTGTAAAAAAAAATATAAAAAATTTACTTTACAATTCAAAGGTTTGCTGGATTAAAATAAAAAAATTATATAAAATTTTTTTTGTAAAGTCATTGATATTAGTGTGTGTTTGTCGAGAAACTCGACAAACACAGACTTAAATTTGTTTATTTATTTATTTATTTATTTTTTTAAAATGTATTTGGGTGTTTGTCGAGTTACACGACAAACACCCACTCCTCCATTAAAATATTGGGGATGTGTATTTTAACAAACACACCCCCCAAACAATAAAAATGGGGGGTTTTTAGCCCATTTTAAACTAATTTTTTTTTTTATAATTTTTTAATTTGGGTATGTATTTGTCGAGTGTATTTGGACCTTTATTTATTATTTTTTTGGTGTGTTTTTCTTTTCTATAATTTAGTAGCAAATAGATTTTCATTTAATTTTTTACTATTTAATTTTTTTTCTTATAAGCAAATTGAACACAGATGAATTTTTGTTTATCCATGAATAAGCGAAGTTTTGAAATTTTTTTTTTCCTTTTTCCCCACTTTGCCTCATAACTCGGCAAATTAGTTAAAAAAAAAATTTTTTTTTTTCTAAATAATTTTTGACGTTCTCCAGAAAGTAAAAAAAGAATAAAATAAAAAAAAAAATTTTGGTGGCTTCCAGAGAAAGCCATCAAAAAAAAAAAAAATACCAAACAAAAAAAAATTTGGTGAAAATTTTTTCCTAAGGGATTAATAACTTCCCGATTATCATGCAGTATATATCTGATGTTTTGAGAACATGATATCTCGGAGCTATTATCTTCCCCAGACATAAAGTTCAGTGAAGCATATGTTTAGATATTTATGTGGAATGATATATTTTTCTCTCTATGAGCACATTGGATTAGAACAATCTAATTTTGATTACAATGGTGATTTGGACCTTAGATGACACTAGATCAGAAAATTGAATATCTTGTAATATTTGGAAGCATATTAGATTTTAATATTTAAAATTATTCACAACGAAAAAGGGAGGATTTTTGTGCAGCTTTGAGAGTTCATGCGTGCATATCTAAGATGATTCACTGAAAATGCTAAGAGTTGTATTATTTTTTGTCGCTGCGACTGGAGAACTGATTATTAAGCTTATTAGATTATTAAACAAAGAGTTAGAATTTTTTAACTTAACAAAGGCATAGGACAATTAGAAATAAAATCCCACCATTGGAACAACATAACTTTACAAAAATTGATGAGTTCATTATTTGACACGTACAAAATAATATTTAAATTCTATCAAAATTATATTAACACAATCACTTTTAATTAGTAGATTATCACGGACAACTTACGTGCATAGCACGTACATATAACTAGTATATATATATTTCCTGGTGTGTGCATATGTTCTATTTTTATAAACATTAAGTTTAGGGAAGTTTGAAAATAATTGTTTGACAGAGGATAAAATTGGAATAAATTTTGAAGAACGACAAAAACTACTGATTTGGGGAGTTGAGAGATACACTTCAAATTACACTACACCGTTAAACCGCCCAAAAACGGTGTTCTAAAAAACTAATAAGCACCAATTTTTTAAACCCTTTATAAATAGTACCATCCAAAATCGGTAAAAAAAAAAAATCTCTCAAGCAGGCCCTTGAGTATTTAAAAGTTGAGGGGTAATCAATGTAAACTTTTTAAACTCTCTAAAAGTATTGGTGTATTGAACTAAGACTTTTAGAGACATTAAAAATATCTTTAAAAGTTATAGGGTATTCAACTAAAACTTTGTAAGAGTCTCTATAAGTCACATGATATTCAAATTGAGAAGAACTTCTAGAGATTCTTTATTTACCAGACTTCTGGAGATTTCTGGAGACTTTTTAGTAAAAAGTATAAATAGAAAATTTTAAAAGAAATCTCCTGTCTACCGGGAGATTTGTGAAGACTTCAAAGCCCCAAAATAATGAATGCCTATTTTCTTTCACTTCTAGAGTTTTTTTTCTTATATCTATCATTCAGGTAAAAATTTGTTGTAATTAATAATTTATATGCAATATTATCTGGAATTTGCCGTCAAAACTTTGATATTACAGTACATTAAGTCTTGTGTCAAAACTTGAGAATATTTTGCATAATGAATTTGCAGTATTTTGATTAATATTTTAGTGGGAGTCAAATTTTTTGCTTAATTATTAGAAATTATTATATGGCGATAGTTTGACATTGTACTGAAAATCTTTTATTTTATTTTGATTATTTTATTAATGTAATTTAGCCAAGAATTGATTTGGTGTTCAGTTTATTATCATGTATAATTTTTTAGCTAATATGTCAACAAAATAATGTGCCATTAATAAGAGTCTTTAGGTGGAAAAGTCATTATTTGTCTGTTATTTATATTATTATAAATGTTGTTAAAAGAATTTTGTGCCAAAAAATGAATATAGAATAGTCAATCTTTTACGTTTTCTCTCTATTTTAGAGAATATTTTTATTGAAAATAAAGAATGAATCGATCGATACTTATGTATATATACAATAACATAGGTTAATCTATCTTATTAATCTCACAGCCAATCAAGAATAGCAGGCTAACAATGAGAAATATAATTTATTACTTTGAGTTCTTAATTACATGTATTGTGGATAATTTGTATATATGAGAAGTTACTTAAAATAATATTATAATTATATAAATTTAGCTTAACATTTAAAAAAATAAAATGAAAGTCTATACAAGTCTACAAAAGTATTTAATAAAATTTTACAGAAGTTTAATGAAGGCTTTTATTAATTTCTAACAAATTCATAAAAGTCACTTAAAAGTTCACAAATTCCACAAAAGTCACCCACTTATAAAAGTCTATAAAAATTTTTAAAAATCTCAATTGAATACACCCCCATTAGTATAAGTAATAAAACTAATAGAAAGTTACTAAACTACCTTCTACACTATTATTAATATTCTAACATCCATCTTTCAAACTCACGATCCGACATCAAGGAGTAGTGAGAGTTTGTCAAGCAAGAGCAAGAAATGAAAATGATAGATCGGATGTGACTTTGTAAAAATGTCAGCAAGCTGCAACGATGAAGAAACAAATGATAAGAAAATAGTGCCATTTTGAAGATGGTGGCGAATATGAAGACAATCAATCTCAATATACTTCGTGCGCTCATGAAACAAAGAGTTGTGAGAAATTTGAATAACACTTTTATTATCGCAATACATAGGGGTTGAAGAAGAAAGATGAACACCTATGTCGGCAAGTAACCAACTCAACCACACAATTTCAATGGTAGTGGACGCCATAGTACGATACTCTGCTTCAGTAGAAGAATGGAAGACAACAATCTGCTTCTTACTCTTCTAAGAGACGAGATTTACCCAAAAATAAACAAAAACCAGTAGTGGACTTATGAACAGTGGGGTTACTGGCCCAATCCAAACCAGAGTATGTGTAGAGCTCTAAGAGCATCTCCAATGCAACAATGTCTAATATGTATATGTGGTAAAAGACATTGACATTATTTTAAAAAACTTCTCCAATACAACAATGTTCATTGTACAAATGTGGAAAATTATTATTAGCTTTTTAGAAAAAAGAAAGAGAGAGAAATGTATTGATTGGATATAGATTTTGAAATTAATGGTAGACATTGTCAAGGACAATGTCTAGAATTAGACATTGGATTAGACACTTTCTAGCATTAATTGTGCCACATAAGTACTTTTTGGCCATTTGTCAAAAAAGTGCTAGACATTGTATATTGACATTGTTGCATTGGAGATGCTCTAAGGAGGAGGTTGATGGGAACAAAAGACTCTTAAAGTAAGTACCACGAAGATAGCATAGAATACGAACAATAGCTTCCCAATGAACTGTAGTTGGAGCGGAGACAAACGGACTAATAATGTGAACAACAAAAGCAATATCGGGACAGTTAGTGGTGAGATAAATGAGACTTCCAACAATAGTGAGATACAAAGTAAGGTCAGTCAAAAAGATATCGTCAAAAAGTGAATATCGAGCATTGGCTTCAATAGGAGTATCAGTGAGACGAGCACGCTCAATAACATCAGTAACATACTTAGACTAAGAGAGAAGATAACCTCCAGGATAAAAATCAATCTCGATCCCTAAAAAATAAAATAATGGACATAAGTCCTTCATTTCAAAACGACGAGCCAAGTTATATTTTAAGGCAGTAATCCTATCAACATCATTACCAGTGATAAACATGTGATCAACATATAACAGAAGCAAAATACGACCTGCTGAAGTACATCTAAAGAAAATACAGAATCATGATAGTTGGGTATAAAGCCAAGAGAGGCAACAACAGTGGAAAATCGCTCAAACTAGGCTTGAGGTGCCTGTTTGAGACCATAAAGTGCTTTCTTGAGTTTGCAGACATATACAGGATGATGAGAAACAATAGACGGAGAAACCATATAGACATCATCTTGAAGAATCCCATTCAAGAAGGCATTTTTAACATTTAACTGAGAGAGTTTCCACCGACAAACAAATGCAACAACAATAAGTGTACGGACATTAGTTATCTTTGCAACAGGAGTAAAGGTCTCTTCATAATCCAGACCATACTATTGAGTAAATACCTTAGTAACCAACCTAGCTTTGTAACACTTAATCAAACCATCAGATTTGGTTTAGATCTTATAGACCCAACGATAACCTATAACACTTTTACTCAGAGGTAATTGAACTAAGTCCCAAGAGTAGAGAGTTCATCAGCCATAGAATGTTGTCAAAGAGGGTATAAAATAACTTCTTCATAGGAAGATGGTTCAAAAAGTTTGTTAAAAGATGTTAAAAAACAACATAAGGATTCTGAATAACAAGAACAAGAAAAATTAGGTAACTTAGTGGACTTACGAATACGTGGAAAATATTGAGGAGAATGAGGAGGATCGACAATCTCATACGGTGCTTGGAATGCCATAGGAGGAGTTAAGACATCATGAGTCGGCGCATGTGTACCTATAGTGTATGAATGATCAACAACAAGAGGGGTATGAGAAGGTGGGCCGTCTATATCATCAGAAAAAGGATCAATACGAATGAGATTAATTTTAGTTATGTTATGAGTATTATCAGAGATAGAAAAGAATGTGATATGCTTAAAAAACACAACATGACGAGAAACATATAATTTTGATTAATAGGATCAAAGCAGCGATAACTCTTCTATCCATTTCCATATCAAAAAATAAAATAAAAATACAAATAGTAGAGCGTGAAGTCAACTTACTATGTTCTACTTTAGGACGAAAGATAGAGCCATTGTACCAAAAAAAATCTTAGAAGGGAATAATTAGGAGAATGCCCAACATTTTAGTGGTGACAATCCTGAAGTGTGAGAAGACGGAGTCTTATTAATTAACTAGACAGTAGTTAGAACTGCTTCTCTCTAAAATTCACTAGAAATTTTGACATATAAGAGAAGTTAATAAGCAGTTTCAATAATGTGCCTATGTTATCATTCAACAACACCATTTTGTTGTGAGGTTATCAGTGCACAAGGATTGATGAAATTGTGTCATCAGAAGCAATCAATGTAGAAAAACTGTACTCTTCACCCTAGTCACATCTAAAGCACTTAATCACAATAGAATGTTGAGTTTTAACAAGTGCTCTAAAAGAAAGATAAATAAAAAATAAAATTAGAACGTCGTTTCATAAGATAAACCTAACAATAACGACTATAATCATCAATAAAAGAAATATAATATCTAGACCCACTTTTGTAGCAATAGGAGCATGTCCCCACACATTAGAATGAACAAGATTAAATAGTGCAATAGAACGATAAACATTTTGAGAAAAATGTAAAGTAGAAAATTTAGCTAATTTGCAATCACTACAGTTAGAAATATCATGAGTTCGCAAACTTTCAATTGTCCTTTAAAAACTAAATTTTTTAAAAGACTAGCAGAAATATGTCCAAGACGAGAATGCCACAAATAAAAACTAGAAGAAGAGGAATTCAAAGAGAATGATGACAAATCAACACTAGAAGCTGTATCATGCGTTGGTCTCATATTATCCAAAATATATAATTATCATTTTCTACGGTCTATCCCAATCAACTTATGAAGTTGAGGATCCTGCATATGATAAGAAGTAGAAGAAAACTAAGTATTTAGGGTCAGATAACTGAACAACAGAAATAAGATTCAAAGTAAGAGCTGGAACACTATAGACACCTGGAAGTGATAAATTATGTGTGCTATCAGAACCAACTCATGCCAAGGACAATATGGTGCCATTAGCAGTCATAATAGACATAGATGAGTTAGAAGGATGTAAGGAATCAAAATATGTTGAGTTAAATGACATATGTTTGGAAGCACCTGAGTAAAAAATCCATAAGGAAGAAATACCTGAGATGAAGACGGTGCTCATCTAGAGTAGTCAGCGTAGGACCAGATGAAGAAGGTGCTCCAAGTATAGATGAGTCACAAGGTGGTATGCCTGTTATTGTGTTAGCATTGGGATGATAGGATCTCTGTTGTTACTGCTGCTGACTCTGTAGAGGTTATTGCTTATTCAATAACTTAGGACATTGAGACTTCCAATGTCCATTTTGTTTGTAAGAAATGCACTAATCACTAGCAACCCACACATAACCTTTGTTCTGATTCTGCATAGATGGTTGAGAAGGGACAGACAAAACTGAAGTGCTAGATATAGGAAGAGATACGTCACCTGCTAGAGATTTCAAATGTGTTTCCTCAGCCACAAGTTTGCTAAACACTGAATCAAAAGAAAGAAGGGGAGTACGATGCAAGATGGAGTCTCTAAATCCCTCAAAATCACTTTGAAGTGCCATAAAAAATCGAACCAATCGTTGCTCCTCTCTATTGATTATATAGCCCTCACATGCTTGCATTTTTGCAAATTCTGTAAGAGCCATCTCGGCCCAAATCAATGTCATAGTAGTGTAGAACTCCAGAATACCTATATTCTTATGTTGTAAAGCCCGTTTTTCAATCTCCAACTAATATTGTTTTGCAAAGTTAGACTTAGTGTATAACTTCTGCAAATGATCCCAAACTTCTTTTACCGTTTCATACTTCGCCAACTGTGCACCAATAGAATTTTCAACATAATTGTGAATCAAAGTAAGAATTTTTGCATTGTTTGATTCCCAAGAATCTATTTCTGTTGTATAATTATCATTGGTACTCTTAGGTATCACAACAGTTCCACTAACACATCCCCGCAACAAATACAACTACGAATAGGAGAGAATCAAAATTACACAATTCTAGAAAATCAGCAACACAAATGACCAAACAATCTACACCTAAAGATGTGCCTCAACCAACAACCAAACCAACACAACCAAAATATTAGAAATTTACCACAGAACAATATGTCTCAAAGGAGCTGTCCAAATAGAACATACACGCGTCCTCACGCATCACGATCTAGCTACAAGTGACCGCCTCGTTGCCGTGAGTCTAGATATGGTCACTAATCTCCAAACCGAGGTAGCGTTGAACGGGAATTATGGATTTTCAACGACATCTCAAAGAAAACTAGGGTTTTTCAATACACACAAGATTTGAGATGGAAAGGAAAAGAGATGAACCAATATTCAATATGCAAATTGGGCTCTGATACCATGCAAATATTCTAGATTATGGTATTCCAATATGACATATCAAAATAAGAGAAAATGAACAAAAAAAAGAAAGAGAGAACAAAACTATGATTGAGCAAAAGTGAATTAGGGTTTTAGAGATATAATTAGTATTGTTGACCTCGAAATCTACACTATCCACGTGTCAATAGATCTCCAGTCAATTCTCTGACAGCCTATATGTTACCTACATACTTGTACAATCGTTAGGTACCAACATTACCGAGGAAAAATGAGCTGGCGATTGTTGGTACTTCCATGATCAAGTCAATTGTCGGTACATATATACATTGGGAGAGTTTTGGATGTGGGAGAGACAAGCAAGCAGAGATTTGAGCAGAGTTTAAGGGTAGAGAATAATGTGTACTTTAGAATGATAAGAGATCTTATATTTATAAGTTCAGAGATTTGGATATGCAATCAATTAGATATCTGATGAGATTCTCTTTCTTTAAGAGATAAATGGGTAATTGGATGTGAACGCGATCTTTTAGATTTTCATCTTTATATGAGCTGATTTTCAATATCACATTGCCAATTACTAGGAGATTGAGATTTGGTTTTCTTCTAAGTTCGTATGACAATGAAACACAATCTTTCTTAATGTATTATTTTCTCCGTCCCAAAATATCAGGCAAATAGCGAATTGTACAGAACGCGAAGACTGATGAAGCACCCCAGGTTGGTCATGAATGTCGAGGCCTTTCATAGGCTTCGTTGTAATTAGTTCAGACGTGCTAGAATTTTGCTAGGCCTATGAGGTCTTCACTGGGCCTATGATGCCTTATCTGGGCCTATGAGGCCTTACCAAAACTAGATGGTAACAATAGTTCTCCAAGTCCAAGCTTGTGATTTATGATAGGCGTAGGACTTAAGAATTTTTTTACGATGCCTATAAGAGGAGCGAAGAGCGAACCTTTGTCAAAGTTGTTCTGTCGAATAAGTCATTCATATATGTTCACAGTCTTCCAAGTCTGAGGCCTTTTTATTTATGATAGGCGAGGGCTTCGGCTCGAGAGTTGTCTGTAGTTGAGTGGGGTCCACGTGTATCTTCCTGAGTTGTGCTATCAATTATCAAGTGTGAAAGGTCGCCAATCATGTCACTATTTTAAAAGCAGGTAGTAATGGCACCATCATCACGTCGAAATGTCCATATCATCATTGCTATTTATTGTTTGGCGTGTTGGAGGAGGCATGAGGGCGCGCATGAACTACGTCAGCCCTTCTCAGAATTAGTTGAACTGCATGTTTCCTAGGCCCCATCTTAATACATTGCCATACATCTACCTGATGTAACGATCGAGATCTAAAATTTCAAAATCAACGGCCTACATTCAAGGGGTTTCGTTTATTTAAACCGGGAGCCTTTGTCATCTTTTCTCTTTACTTTGGCAAAAACTTGGAACTTTCTTACACTTTCCTTAAGCATTTTCGATGATTACCAGTGCAAACTTTGGTGACTCTTTTACAGCGGAAGATCATTTCTTAAAGGTATAGATGAGTTGTAACCCTTGGACTTCACTATATTGTTTTTTTTCCATTATTATCAACTTGTCTATTTGTCCAACTACAATTGGAAAGAAAAATCTAACGCTTTCTCAACTTTCTCCACACGAAGATGAGCTCTAAGAACACGGATTTACAGAATATGTCAGATCTCCAAACGGACTCTAAGATAATGGGCAAGGCGCATTCCTCGCCAGATCGTGACGAGGAAGTCACCCAAAGGACCACCGTTGCTTTTCTCTCTGGTGTTTAAAAGCGTCGCTTATTGTTCACCGGCGGATGAGGTGGGGCCCCTACTAAAGGAAAGAAGCAAGGGGCGATTCTGAAGATGAGGGGTTCCTTAGGCTAGAGGAATGCCTTTGCCGCCCTTTTGTTGGATGGCGAACGTACTTCGTCTGCTAATGTTGCCGCCAAGATCCAAAGAAAAATAAAGGAGATGGATCTAGAGGTTCTATGGCTGGCCTATGACATTCTAACATCGGTTAGTCTCCTAGCGCCTCGTTCCCATGAATGGGCTGATGACCCTCCAAAAGGTTATGTTACCGTTTATGAGCTGACGATGCAATAGGGACTTCGATTGCCCCTCCACCCATTATTCTGTGAGGTCCTTCAAGATTTCAACCTCGCTCTATACCAGATTACTCCCAATAGCTGGGGTCAAATGTAGGATAACAGATGCTGGCGGGGATCTCCCAGTGAAGGTATTCGAGAACATTTATCAACTTTGTAAATCAAGAGGATGGTATAACATGTTTCCTAGGCTAGGGTAAGGATGTGGGATAGCCACGGACAGCCCCAATAAGGTCTCGAGTTGGAATGGGGCTTTCTTATTCGTTGGTGGGAGTTGGGAATTTAGGCCCGAGGATCATCTGCCCAATGTTTCTTTCCCTCACTATTTTGGTGCCTTGGGTATGTTTAGAGCTTTTGGATTTGATGTTCTTCTGAGGAACCTGACTTACTCCTCCATTATTTTTGTTTGCAGTTTGTAGGAAACCCCTAATTCTAAAAAGATATCAAGGAGAAATCAGGATGAGGTGGTCCACCATCCGAGGCTTACCAAGCGAGTTCAGAAACCTGGGCAGCCTTTTACAAGATAATACATACCTAGTTCGATACAGTTTGATGGGTGAGTTCTTGATAGCCATTCGTCCATTTCCTTGTCTTGATTTTGTACTAATTCTTTTTCTGTTGGTGCAGCCAAGTATACCTTCTGTGACTTCTTCGTCAAAGGGTGATGGCCTCATGAAGGACACGAGGAGAGCTCGACGCAATAATCTTCTAGACTTTGAGGGTGCTTGTTATGTTAACATTGGCTTTCGTCGGGACGTCCTTGACTCCACTGTGTTGGAGATGCTGTCGTTGGTTCCGACGATGGCAGTAGCCACAATCCATAAGTTCTGGTATCCTATCTGGGAGAGGGCAGCGGAAAAGGCCTCCCTAGAGGACATGATGATGATTGTGGCCATGAACATGGCATGGAGATTCATTCTAAACTCCAAGGTGCATAGCACGCTCAAGGGCTTTATGGGAAAACTGGATTAGGCTGTGGTAAAAGCCAAGAAGCTATCTGACGACCTATAGGCGATGGGCTAAACCAACACTAAGTTGGGTTATGAAAACGAAGCCTTGCAGTCGAAGATAGAGACCTTGGTTTCTATCGATGAAGTCTTGAAAATTAAGCTCGATGCTGCTGTCGAGGATGTGAGGCGGGCCGATGGGAGGATGTTGGAGGCCCAGGAGATGAGAATGGTGGTCGAGGAGGCCATGAGGCGGGCTAAGGAGAGGACGGCTGTAGCCGAGGAGACCATCACCTCGGTTAATAGAGATTTCGATGCTATGGTCCTTGAGAAGGACAGTCATTTGGCCGAGGCGATGGAGGAATTGGAGAAGGCGAAGGGGGAACTAGCGGCAGTAAGAGCTTCGGTGGCAGAGATTGAGGTGAGGGAAGTGAGGTTGTACAAAAGGAATTTTTCGAGCACACCCGCCTCGCAACTCGCTTCATGGAGGTAGGAGGCGATCCAGGCTGTTCATCCCGAGTGGGATCTTTTGTTCTTACTGTCAAATCATGTTGCAACTCTTACTCCACAACCTTCAATTGCTGTCGAAGACCCTATTCCTCTTCCTCTTGTACCGAAAGACCCCACATGTGCCGACCCTAAAGAGGCGGCGGGGCAGTATGACGATATTTTTGCATTTTAAATTCCCTTGTATTTTGATGGATAAATAAAAGGCCGTCTTCGTCATCAGCACATTTATGTTGGGGTTCGTGTTTTCCTCATAATTGTATGATCAACTTTGAATTAAGCTCAATTAAGCATCTTTAAATCTTCTAATTGCGTTGCCAACTAACCCCAAGTAGGACACCTTTAGTACCTTTAAAATTGGATTCCTTGTAAACACAATTTCTCGTTCTGTATTTGCTCCCAAATAATAAAACTAATAGAAAATTATTAAAGTATCATACACAATATCATTAACATTCTAACACAACTCAATTTAAATGAATAAGAAATTAATTTCAATGTTTACAAAATAGTAATTCAAAAAATGACAAAAGCTATTGAATCTGGATAATTCCATGCATTGAATTGCAAAATAGAGGAAAGTGAAAAAATATAAATTAAATTTGTCAATAATTAAACTTTACAAAAACATTAATTAACACAAAATTGAAATGGGAAAAGACAATGCGTTTAATACTTTAATTGAGTTAGTTATATTTTATTATGTAAGGATATTTTACTTATTTTGTAAATTCTGTTATAGAGTTGTCTCACGTGTACAATGTGTTATAATTAATATGCAATTGTATATTAAGGATTAACGACGGGGTTTATGTGAATTCCAACTATTCACTCGTCTTTTTAGGAGATGAGAAACACGCTTATCAATAATATTACTAATTATAGTATTGATGAGGAATGATCCACTCCCAATGATGAGGAGTACATATAAAGGTCATCAGACACGTGTTCGATAGTCATTGGGTAATAAAAAAGTACTTGACATAAAAGTCAAACACTCATTCAATGGCCACTGGACACGTGTCCGATGTCTTATATATCTACTTCCCATGATAGAGAGTAGATCATGTTTTAAAAAATAAGTAATTTGTGTAATAAAACTAATCAGTATATAATTAACAAAATAAATAATAGAGTTAGAAATGGCTGGCCTTAGAGAGTCGCAAAAGTCGCTGTCCTAAAGTCGTGTGGCCTTCCCTTCGTGCGGGTATTGTCAGCACTACACGGCTCTAAGATAAAACCCTTTTAGTTCACAGCCGATTCTCCTTCTATGGGCACGACCAAATGGAGATAAGAACGAGCCTTTTAACTAGTTGCCAAAAAACAAGAAAATAAGTATAGTGTAGAGAGTATTTTTTCTAATCTTGTTGTCATGTGTTGTGTCTAAAAACATGAAAACTACACCCCTTTTATAGTAGAAAATCAACCCCCCACTTTGATGAAAATTTATGTCATTCAAATTGGTTTTAATCATGAAATTAAGGAGTTTTGAATTTGTTTAAAAACTGAAAATTAAAATTAAAAACTGAAATTAAATCAATTAATTTGGATGTTTAAATTTTTAGGTTACAACAGTCCCCCACAAGAATTAAACATTCAAACAAATAAAATACATATATGTGGCAACATTATACTGTGCAATAGGTGTAGGTGTCTTCAGGACTTGAATCTCACTTAGTGATGACAATTTCCATTTGAGGGAGCCATAATGGACCAAGCCTTGAATTATGTCCCTTTGTCCAAACTTCAATTGCCCCACACACAGTATTGAATTAGACTCAGTTCATAGCGGGTAGCGCTGTTAATGGCCATGCGCTCTTATCTTGATTCTAGTAAGAGTCTCTTGGGAATAGCCCAATCCCATAGCCACGGCCTCATGGCAATTCTTACATAGGTGAGTCCTCTAGGGGCACGTGTGACCCGCACCTCGCGAGAGTATTCCCGCCTCGGTACTCATTCAGGGTTAAACCCTTCCTAACATCACATAATATAGCACTATCACCATATGGATGAGCACAAATAATATAGTGCTATCTTAAGTCACGCAGTACAGGTTGTTTCTACCCATTGAACCTTCTTCATGGAATCTCCAATCACAAAGGTTGGGTTACTCCCGTAGGTGACTCCCTTGTAGGCTTAAGCCCATCCCCCTCGATGATTCATCAACACCTTTTTTGTGTAAACCCTTTGTTAAGTTGTCTGCCAAATTCTTCTCAGATCTTACAAAATTTAGAGAAATCACACTTCTCTTTAATAAAGCCTTAACTGACTTATGCCTTGCTTGTATATGTCTATTTACCTTCTTATTCGAATGAGATTGATTTACAAGTTCTATTAAAGATTTATAGTCACAATGTATAGAGATAGCTGGAATTAGTTTATTTATTAAAGGTATGTCTAGTAATAGATCTCTTAACCATTCAGCATTGGTACAAGTAGTATCTAATGCTATTAATTCCGATTCTAGAGTACTTCTCGATATAATAGTTTGTCTTTTTGAACCCCAACATATAGCCGCACCACCTAACATAAATACATATCCAGTAGTAGACTTAATATCTACATTGTCAGTTATCCAATTTGCATCACTATATCCTTCAACCACATTTGGAAAATTTTTAAAACATATAGAATAATCTAATGTACCTCGAAGATATTTAAGAACTCTTTCTAGTGCATACCAATGTTCCTTATTTGGATTGTTCGTATACCTACTAAGTCTCCCAACAGCAAATGATATATCTGGTCTTGTCCTATTTGCTATATACAACAAAGACCCAATTAATTGAGAATACTTCAATTGTGAAATTGGTTCACCTAAATTCTTTTTCAAGTGCACATTTGAATCATATGGAGTAGATACTTGCTTAATATCATAATACCCAAACTTTTTTAACATCTTTTCGATAGCACTTGATTGATTCAAAAGAATTCCTTCAGATGTTTTCCTTAATTCCATTCCTAAAATTATATGAGCTTCTCCCAAATCTTTCATCTCAAAATTTTTAAATAAATATTTCTTCACATCATTAACAACACCTATATTTGTCCCAAATATTAATATGTCATCTACATATAAACAAAGTATCACATGCTCAATATTATATTCCTTGCAATACACACACTTGTCATGTCCATTGACCTTAAATCCATATCCTAGTATAACTTTGTTGAACTTTTCATGCCATTGTTTAGGAGCTTGTTTTAACCCATATAAAGACTTCGTCAATTTACATACCTTATGTTCTTGTCCTTTAACTTTATAACCCTCTGGTTGATCCATATATATTTCTTCATTTAAGTCACCATTCAAAAATGCAGTCTTAACATCCATTTGATGAATAATCAACTTATGAACACTAGCTAATGCTAACATAGTCCTAATAGTAGTTATTCTAACAACAGGAGAATATGTATCAAAATAATCAACACCTTCACTTTGAGTGAATCCCTTTGCTACTAACCTAGCTTTATATTTATCAATATTACCATCAGGTTTCAACTTCTTCTTGAATACCCACTTACATCCTATGGTCTTACTTCCTTGAGGTAAATCACATAAAACTCAAGTATTATTTTGTATAATTGATTCATATTCATCATTGATAGCTTCTTTCCAATAAGGTGCATCTATAGATGACATAGCATCTTTATATGTTTTAGGTTCACCTTCAACTAAATATGTGAAGAATTCTTCTTCAAAACTTTTTCCGTTCTATTCCTTTTACTTCTCCTAAGTTCAGGTTCAGCTTCTAAAGATGAACTAGATGGAGTATTATTTAAGATCACATTTCTAGATGTAGATGGTTCACTTGGAATTCTAGTCTTAAAAGGAAAAATATCTTCAAAATAGGTAGCATTCCTAGCTTCTATAATAATATTGTTCGAAATACTACTAACTTCAGAGTTTACAACTAAAAACCGATTCGCAGAACTATTTTGAGCATATCCTATAAAGACAGAATCTACAGTTTTCGGTCCTATTTTCTTCCTTTTAGGATCAGGTATAATAACTTTAGCTAAGCACCCCCACACTTTCATGAAACTTAACCTAGGAAACCTCTTTTTCCATAACTCATATGGAGTTTTAACATTGTCTTTAACAGTCACTCGATTCAATATATAACAAGAAGCTAGAACAGCTTCACCCCATAAATTTTCGGGTGCTCCAGAACTTATCAACATAGCATTAACCATGTCCATTAAAGTTATATTCTTTCTTTCAGCAATCTCATTAGATTGCGATGAATAAGGGGGTGTAACTTCATGTATTATACCATTATCTTCACAAAAAAATATTAAGACTATACACAGTATACTCTTCTCCTCTATCAGATCTTAAGACTTTTATCTTACTCTCTAATTGATTTTCAACCTCAGCTTTATAGATTTTGAACTTATCAAAGACTTCATCTTTAGTCTTTAATAGATAAACATAACAATACTTAGAATGATCATCTATAAAAGTTACAAAGTACTTATTTCCAACTCTAGTTGGAGACCTATTAGAATCACAAACATCACTATGAATCAACTTTAAGAGATTTGTATTTCTTTGAACCGATTTATAAGGTTTCTTAGTTTGTTTAGCTTGTACACAAACTTCACACTTTCTATTATCAACTTGAGCTTTTGGAATCAAATTTAGATCCATTAATCTCTTGATCTTCTTATGACTAACATGTCCCAATCTTTTATGCCACAAACAATTAGATTCAACATTAAAAACAATAGAAGAATTTTGATAATTTTCCTCAACAACATTCAACTTAAACAATCCATCACTAATATAGCCTTTTCCAATGAATACATCATTCTTGGTTATTACAATTTTATTTGACTCCATTATAACCTTAAAACCTCTTTGAATAAGATAAGATCCACTAACTAAATTTCTTCTAACTTCAGGAACATGTCGAACTTGATCTAAAACCAAAGTCTTTCCAGAAGTCATTTTAAGCTCAATTATTCCAATCCCCAATACACGAGCAATCGTATCATTTCCCAAAGTTACGCTTCCTCCACTTGAAGTTTAATAGAAGGTTCACCGTCTTCCAACATATTCACTTGATCTTTTTGAGATTTAAACATAGGCTTGTACTCCTTAGTTTTCCTGAAGTAACAGTCTTGCGCCACGTGATTCGTCCTTCCGCACACAAAACATGGCTTTGATTCTCCTTTCCCTTTGCCTTTGCCATCCTTAGTGTAATTATTCTTTGGCTTGAATTTTTCGTATTATGGTGAAAATTCTTCTTGAACCTAATATTTTGAGACTTGAACTATTTTGAAGAATTAGTAGAATTTTTAAAATTTTCAACTAAATTTGCCTTAGCCTTCATCCCATCACCTTGGCTTAAAACCTTTCTATGTTGTTCTTCTACTCTCAAAGAATTAAAAACTTGGTTTAATGTCATAATCCCTTGCTTATGTCTAAGACATTTAGCAAAGTCCGACTAAGAGGGTGGAAGTTTATCTATAAGGCACGACACCTTATAATCTTCACTAAAATTTGAACTCTTCTCTTCCACAAGTCGTAACAAATCTTGAAATTCATGAATTTGTTCATTAATAGATTTTCCATCAACCATAAAATATTTATTAAAGGTTGATGCATTAAACCTATTTACGCCAGCATCATCAATTCCATATTCATCCTCTAAAGTTTTCCAAAGCTCTTTAGAACCAGTGATATTTTGATAAATATCATAAAGCCTATCGGAAAGAGCACTAAGAATTCGATTATGACAATGGAATTCTATTTGATCGGAGTTAAACCATGATGTGGACACTCCACTATCATTGGTTTCTTCTATGGCAGAAATTAATCCAAGAACAGTCAACCAATATTTCATTTGTATTTGTCATCTCTTAAAGTTTTTTCCATCAAAATTTTCAGGCTTAGCACTAATTGTATCTTCACGAGATGCCATTTTTTTACACTATGAATTACTAAGGCAAAGAAGAGAAAACTGTATAGATATAAGTTTGTCAATATAACAAGTAACTTATTTAAAGTAATGTGTATAACAACAACAATAAATATCACAATCAAGCCAATGAAATATGTAGTTAAATCAAAATTAAAGTTTCAAATAAAACCATAACATCCACTAGGAAATTAAAGAACAATTCTAAATGGCAAATAAAATATTTATTAATTTCTAGTGATAAAATATTAGTAGCACTTAAATTAAAAATGAAATTTAAAAAATTCAATTAAGTGCAAACCTAAATGAGTTACTAGTGAATTAAAGCACACTAAATTGAAAAAAAAAAAAACTTAAACACATGTCAATTTTTTTTTCTTAATCTAATCAAAGAGTAATGTAAACAAAAATTAATAATTTGAACAATACAAAAATGTTCAAGTCTACAAAACTATTTAGTTATACAAGTATCTTTTATATACTAAACAATAAAAATTAACTTAATAACAAGATATCTTCTTTTTAAACAAAAGCACTAAGTTATTAAAATAAAATATATGCTTAACTTAAAATATTGACGGAAGTGCAATATTGTCAATGAAAAGAAAGTTTATATAAGTTTTCACAATAAAGTTTATGCAGTAAAGCAATTAAAATTTTTTCAACATTCTAAAAATTAATAACTTATCTAAAATGAATTTTAATACACAAATCACCACACACGACTTTAGATTGTTTTAAAAAATAAGTAATTTGTGTAATAAAACTAATCAGTATATAATTAACAAAATAAATAATAGAGTTAGAAATGGCTGGCCTTAGAGAGTCGCGAAAGTCGCTGTCCTAAAGTCGTGTGGCCTTCCCTTCGTGCGGGTATTGTCAGCACTACACGGCTCCAAGATAAAACCCTTTTAGCTCACAGCCGATTCTCCTTCTATGGGCACGACCAAATGGAGATAAGAACGAGCCTTTTAACTAGTTGCCAAAAAACAAGAAAATAAGTATAGTGTAGAGAGTATTTTTTCTAATCTTGTTGTCTTGTGTTGTGTCTAAAAACATGAAAACTACACCCCTTTTATAGTAGAAAATCAACCCCCCACTTTGATAAAAATTTATGTCATTTAAATTGATTTTAATCATGAAATTAAGGAGTTTTGAATTTGTTTAAAAATTAAAAATTAAAATTAAAAATTGAAATTAAGTCAATTAATTTGGATGTTTAAATCTTTAGGTTACAACAAATCATTCCTCTAATATTGATAGCAGCAAAAAACGTTTTTGGTATTGCATTTTTTTTTCCTTTCCTCGGATTATTATATATGGAATCTAATTTGAAAATATCTTATTTAAGATATGCTCTTCATGTAGAAATCGCATCATTCCAAGTTTCATAGGCGTGTAATCCAACAAGGTCATACAACTTGGTCCAATCAACCGTATTTCTTGATTCAATACAAGCTCAAATTCCAATTAATGAGAGAGATGTAAAAAGCAAGTTCGGTTATGTCTGTTTCTAATCCTAAATAGAATGAAATAATTATCATACACACAAAGTCAATCATATAATTTTTGAGGTCTGAGATGAACTCCATAAATTAGATTTTCTATAGATTCTTCAAATTGTAGTATACATTCAAAATCTACAAATATTTTATAGAATTAATTGTTAATTTGAAGCCGACAAAACTATAATCATATAAGCCGACAAAGCTTCAATCTTTTTTAATAAGTCAATATATAAGCAATGAATAGTCATTGCTTACCTGAGAAGTGAGACTTGGGCAAAAATTGTTGAAAAATTAGTGATATTATGCCATGTTTGGGTATAATTTTGTGTGAGACCCATTTCTTTAATATGGAAGATAAAATTAGATTCGTGTTCTCATCCGTAGAACATCGAAATTATATATTTACTTGACAATATTGATGCTCGGGTGAATGAAAAATTGAAAAGTAGAGTTGGAAAAATAGTTGAAGGGAAAAAATAAGTAGGTTTTCTCACATTGAAAAAATGATGAAATGTTGACTACTATTTAAATGTCAATAATTTACAAATGTGTAATATTGTGTGGCATAAAGGCTCTCTCTTGCGCTCACCCGCAGAGGGGGTGCAAATCATGAACCAATTTATACATAGAACTCATGAGCGAGTGCGACCTGCGTACACGAATGTCAAACCGAAATTGGCCCCCTATGTTTTGTCATTTTTTCCCAATTTAATATCTGAATCTTTCAACTTCTGTATTTTAATTCCAGAATGATGTTAACTCTGTGTTAATTCTGTAACACTTGAAACTGGCATGTTTAATAGGGAATTGAAAGGTCTTTTGAAAGCTATATAACAGGGTTCGATTTTCTACAATCAGACACACGAATTTGATTCTGCTTCATCCATTAGTCCAAAAAATTATGGTTTACTCAACAATCATTCTTTTTCTATGTTTTCAGCACTTGGTAATTTTATTCAAACCAACATTTAGTTCGCCCAAGCACAAGTTTTGTGCTAAACTTGCTGTTTCTTCTACCGTTGTATCATGAGAGACATAAGCTTAGTTACCTCAAGCACCTACGGTGAGTGAGCGAATCTGTTTTAAGGACACTGTAAATACACAGGCCTCAGTTTGCTTTATTTTGAGTTCTCTTAAATTATTATTTCTTACTCTGTAGCTGTTGTTCATTTGTAATCTTGTTTTGTTTTTAATTAAAATAATAATTATATTTTATTATTTCTGTATATTAAGTCTAATAAAAATTATGAAATGGCATAGCTCGGCACTTTGAGAACTTAACCGTCACAACTCACAATTCTGAAATAAAAATTGAATTTAAACAAATTTCTTCTACTAGGATAACATGTAATGAATATTATAGAAATACGTGAAATGCAATATTTTCAACTTTAGGAGACAAAATAATAGAATCTTCCACACTTGGAAATATACATTTTGGGAATTGCAAATTGAATTGATGAATCTCCTTAAGATTTCAACTGATTTCCAACCACCATATTTTAAATTAAATCATGGCACATATGATAGAACCCAAAAATAGAAATAGATTAAGCTATTTGAGAAATAAGAGCTTGTTTGGCATGGATTATAAACCGTTTTTAGTTTATTTCAGCCGTCATTTTTGACTTTTCAACCCACTTTTACCATGAAAAGTCAACAATTTCAACTCAAATAAACTAATATTGGTTTATAAACTAGTTTATAATCTCTGTCAAACGGACCCTAAATTATAAATTAGTAGTCGTAAGCTATTGAATTTACTTATTCTGCTTTTGTTTATATTTCAAATAGTCAAATCACCATATTTGGAGACTAAGAAGAATAAAAATAGAACAAAATTCTTAGATGCTTTCTCTTCCATATCAGTTTCTTCAACTACCAAAAATAATTTTAATAGCTTAAATTATAAATTTCCAGTCAAATAACTATTTGTAATCTAAAACCCATCAATAATTTCAACATGCAAAATCAGATGGATTAAAAATAAAAAAGGCAAAATTCACCAATATTTTTTTATACAAGCACCCCAAGAATTTTTTATATTAAAAGATTCAAAACCTAGAATAATTTAGCAATACTTCATAAAAAATCAAAAGAAAATGAAATTACAAAACTACAATTATGAATTACCTTAAATGAGATTTTCTTTTGATAATGGTGAAAGTTGGGATTTAGCATTTTTGGCACTTTGCATTAGGACACTTTGTTGATAAGTGATAATGGGAAGTTAAGGCTGGATACTTGGATTGGAGAATAGAGAGTTATATATATTGGGCCAGATTTGGATTAGATTGTGTCTAATCAATTTTTTTTTTTGGGTTGTGATAGAAGTAAGAATCTGACTTCGAATTGAGCCACACATGAGTTAATTTTTTTTCCCCCACCTAAAGGGAGATAATAAAAAATGGGTTCTCCTCAATTTTGGACTGAAGACGCGAGCCTCATTCGTTTCGACTCAAAACCGACTCTGCATGCACACAAGTGGCAAAAAATTGCTCACTATAGAATGAAAATAAAGAGTAAATTAATCTCATACAAAATTGAAATTTGCAATGATACCATGTTTGTTATATACTTAGACTATATATAAGAAATTTGCAATGATACCATGGTTAATATTTCGGTATTTAACTGATGTGGGATTTATCTTTTAACATGTCTTCGCAAGATGGTAGTTCGTTTGAGAATACAAATATTGGAATTTGAATGCTCGTTTGAGTTTTAAATTGATCGAATTACTCTTTTGAGCTTATGGGCTCTGATACCATGTTAAGACTTGAGGTTCTATCTTAAAAGTTCAACCTTATTATTACCCAAGCTCTTATATATCATGGTTAATATGCTAGTTACGTTACTTCAACGACTTAATTCAACATTGCCATCAGTCGGTTGTCAACAAATTCATTGATGTATTGCAATTTGGCTTTCATTTTGATCTTTTTGGTAATAGACGTGCTTTGTGATTTTCGGTATCAGGAATTCGGATGCCAAGAGGACATGATGTTTTGTGGGATATTTGATGGTCATGGGCCTTGGGGACATTTCGTGGCGGAGAGGGTTAGAGAGTCGATGCCATCATCTCTTCTCCGTAACTGGCAGGAGACACTCATCGAAGCTTCACTTGATCCCAATTTTGATTTGGAATCAGATAGAAATGTTCGTAAGTTCAATATATGGAAGCATTCATACTTGAAGACATATGCTGCCATAGATCGCGAGCTGGAACAACACCGTAAAATCAATTCATTCAACAGTGGCACCACTGCTTCGACGATTGTTAGGCAGGTAATAGAAGTTTCACTTATTGCAGTGCTGCCTTGCGAAGAGTTTCAACACTTGGAAAAATGCATGATCAAACATGTTCTGTTTGGACAAAGGACATGCTAATCCTTGAAGACATGTTTTGTACGCAGTATTGAATAGTAATCAATGAATCAAATCCAACAGTTAAATTGTACTCAATTAACATTTGGCTTTATACTTATCTTTGGATTTCCATGAAAGGATCCTAATACAGAAAACTCACGAATTTTATCAGGAGTATTTGGAAATTGGAATCTTTTTCCTCGACTTATTTTCTGCATTATATCTCGACATATTTTAGCTAGGGATATTTACTAGTATTATATACCATGCGATTCTTTCGAGTTCATAATACTCTGCCATTTCTCCTAAATCTTCACTTTCTGTCAGGGCGAGCTTATAATTATTGCAAATGTTGGTGATTCGCGTGCTGTATTGGCCACCATGTCTGAAACTGGCAAATTGGAACCAGTACAACTCACCATGGACTTCAAGCCCAATCTGCCTCGTTAGTCCACTTCTCCCACTGTGAAGGTGTCTCCCTCTATTCCTAATTGAATCTCTATTAATCATATAACTCTGTTAACAATGTTTGCAGAGGAGGCTGAGCGGATAATTCAGTGCAAAGGCCGAGTGTTCTGTCTGCAGGATGAGCCAGGGGTTCACCGAGTGTGGTTGCCAGATGAGGAATCACCTGGACTAGCGATGTCTAGAGCTTTCGGGGACTATTGTGTTAAAAATTTTGGTCTTGTTTCGGTGCCTGAAGTGACACAGAGACATATAACGAGTGAAGACCAGTTTGTCGTGCTCGCAACAGATGGGGTTAGTTTGATCTTATTCATTAATCTTGACCTCGTGCACAAAACCAAAGGCAACAATATTGCATTTGTTCTCTTAAATTATGTATCTCTTAGATATCAGGACTTGAAATGGTGAATCTGAACTCCCAAGGATAACATGGCTGGCTTAAAATCATTGTGATTCCAATTAGGCACGCTTCTTTCTGTACTGATTTACGAAAGAACACAGTATTCATTAAAAATCACTTAATGAATAGGCCAGAAGGCAATTTTCGATTTGTTGGTTAGTCTTGGATGTAAGAAAATTTGACAATGAGCAGAAATTTGAGAACCGGAAACCAGCCCTTCTTGTTCGAGTATCTTTAAAATAAAGTCTCAGAAAGAATACAGTCGATAGTTGATACTGCTGTAATAGCTGCCTTATCTCAGATGTGTCTTTACTATATACTTATATGAGCAAACAGTAAGTAAGATGGATTGATACTGATATTGAAATGTGTGTTTGATGGAGTGAAGGTATGGGACGTTATATCGAACGAAGAAGCAGTGGAAATTGTGTCATCAACTGCAGAGAGAGCAAAATCAGCTAAGAGTCTTGTGAAGTTTGCTGTCCATTCATGGAAGAAGAAGAGAAAGGAAATAGCAATGGATGATATATCAGCTATTGTACTCTTCTTTCATACTTCTCCTTCTTTATGTGATCAAGTTTACCTTTCTCTACCAAACTAGCTAATTGCATTATGATACCACCAGTTTCTTTTGTTTGAGTTATGGACAATATGTGCACGTTCAGTGTAGTTTTTTTTGGGAAAAAAATAGGTTTTTTTTGGTACTTTATTGACTTTTTAAACTTTTTTGTAGTGTAAAAAATTTGAAAAGTAAAAAATTGTAGACAAAAAAATAGTATTTTTTGGGAAAAAATTATTACCGAACATGCCCTATATGTTTGTAAATAGTTCTAACACATTACCCTTTTGGGGATCGGTGGGTTTCGTGGGTTTCGTTTCGGCCCTAGAGGGGGGAGTACATTTAGCGATGATAGTGGTATTAGCATCTTCAGTGTCTTTTGTAAACTTGATATTTTGACATGATATGTAGTTTTAGTGCTTTCCGTCACATCTATTATAATAATGATAATAGTCAGAATAATTAAGCTTCTAGAAAATAAATCAGCTTCTTGTTGACCACTTCAAACAAATAGTGTATTAAATATATATTTTTGCAATTTTTTATCGAATAAAGTGACAATGTACTTCAATGTGACTTAACGTTCATGAAAACTGGATTATAAGCAATATGTATAACAACTTGATTGTCACAAAACAATTCTATGGCACTGAATACATAAAATTCGAGTCCTTCAACAAAGGTTGAAGCCAAATAATTTCACTAGCTCGATATTAGCTTGTATATTAAACTTGGCAACAACATTTTACTTCTTACTCTTTCAAGTGACTAGATTTTCTTATGCCAAGGTGTAATAATATGTTGCAAACTACGTTCAATACGACTCACTACTGTATTAACATCTGTATAAGCAATTATAGTTGCATACTCATCATTGTGCATTCATACACCTCAACTTCGTAAACCTTAAAGATAGTAGATCATATTATTCACTGTATTAACGTGCTAAACTTTAGTAGCATGCATAAACTTACTAATCGAGCTAGAAACATAAAAAATATATGGCCTAGTGATTGTCATGTGTTCGAATGATAGTTGCAAATATACTATATCGTTAATAAGTAATAAAGTGTGTGAGTTATGTATCATTTTCATGAGAACTGTATTTCAAAAGTCTTAAACCTAACTTTATATGAGTAATCGATTAAAAAATATTTCTAAGCTAAAACATTTGAAAAAGTGACCGACAATATAAAATTGAGAAAAGTTTGATGAGTTAAAGTACTATCACTCCAGATTTCACCATAGTTCATCCGAATTAACATCGCTTATTAAATTCTGACAATATTTCATTTGTGTTGTTGAATGAGGAGTTAAATCAAACTTACTTAAACATGAGAATTTGCTATATGTCTCTGTAAATCTTGACAATATCAAAGCGCATTTACTAACAAGAAATTTGCTAAAGATCACACATATTATAAGGGGTATGTCTCATATCCTATCCAAATTTATGTTTTTTTTATCGCACGAGCTAAAACAGTGTATATATCACCTCTCGATTTCAATATGGTTCACAAAATATTTATAGAGTGGCCAGATAGATGAAAGCATAAGAATAACGATAAAAATTCAACGCGAAATCATATTGGGATTAAAAAAATGAAATTAAACCATCAAACTAGGCCACATCAATGTTCTAACTACAAACGTAACTACTCATGGTTTTGCAAGTACACATAATTTAAAATACATCACCGGATTTTGAAATAAGACGCTCGTAGCACAAACTCCAACTAGTGATGGCAACGGGGCGGATCGGAGCGGATCGGCCTGATCCAAATCCGCCCCGCAATAATTATAGGAGATCCAAATCCGCCCCGCGATCCGCCATTTTTCGGGGCGGATCGGGGCGGATCGGATACGGATCGGGGCGGATCAGAGTCTTGATCCGTATACTGATCCATATATGTTTTCTTTTTTTTTTTTTTTTTTTTTTTTTGGCATTCAAAAAATTTAAAATATATTGAAACAAGCTTTACTACTATACTATAGAGTTTAAACAAAATTCTAAAATACATTAACTACTTAATTAAATGTTCAAAAGAAAAAAACGACATCAATTACTTAATTAAAAATTGAAAACTCCAAAATTGAATTTTTTTTTTTTAATTCAGGGAGGGGCGGATCGGGGCAGCCCCGATCCGATCCGCCCCGAGATCCGTGGCGGATCACGGATATCTGTCCCGATCCGTCCCGCTGATCCGCGGATCAGGTATTTTTCGCTCCATTCGGATCGGGTATCCATCGGGTTCGGGGCGGATCGGATATTTTTGCCATCTCTAACTCCAACAATTGCAAATTGATTTTCTTTTCTTCGTTCTTCGGTTTAACCCAAACCCAATAGCTCCTTTTGTTTTCTATGTATATCAATGTAAGATTGCATAACCTTGTAAGGTCTAAGTGTCAGGGACCGCAGCTATACTTAGCCCCTTGACCACTCGCAGCTGCAATTTGTATATATTAATTGAAGTTGTAATTTCTTTTTAGTCGTAAAACTCCATTAAAGAACCATTCCGCTTGAAAAATACTTATTATGATTCTTCAACTTTTAAACATCTATTCTTCTCACTTAAGTTTTCTTACAAAAACTATTATTAAATGGGGTAGTTGGTGTTCCAAGTATTGTCAAGCTCACTGGTATTCGACACCTGTACCAACAATAATAATTTACGGCTTTCGTTAATCAATAAACAAGCTATTTTCAATACATTCAAATTTTTTATTGCAAAGTTGTCTTTAAATTGTATTTTGTTCCCGAATCGACCGATAATAGGCAGAAGGTAGTCTAGCAGAGTAGACTACTGTCGTACGATGCCCATTTCTGTGCACCAGAAGGAAAGACACTCTTTGATAGTTGGTATCAGAATTGCAGCTCATGAACCTCGATAAGAAATCGATAGATCTGAATGCATCACACACCATTGAGGTTGTTGATTACAAAAAGAATACTAAACAATGCATGGATGCGCTTGATAAGCAAATTGCCTGGTTATGTTACACCTTCGAGACTCCATTGAGAAAATGGTTGAGGTGGCAGAAGGGGATAAAAATAGGCCCTTCAAGCCCACCTCGAGCTCAAATGGGGAAGAACGATACTCCAACCATAAGGAAAGCTATCATGGCAACTATCAAGGCGACCATCTAAGTAACTGGAACAAAAAAAGGTATTGGAGAATAAATTAGGTACTACTCTTAGAAAGAATGTTTGCTTTTTATGCAACGGGCCTCATCGGGTGAATGATTGCCTGCAGAAATAGTTTGTAAATATATTGAGCCAACTGACAGGTGGAGTGTTAAGTTCAAAGCAAAATGTCTCGCAGGCCAGTAGTCATTGTGAGAACGATTCTGAAGAAGATGAGGATTCGTTGGGGCATTCTCACATTGGTGCACAACAATATCGCATCGAGTAACTAAAAAGGACGATGCTTCCCAAAAGAAGGTAAAAGAAGAAGAACTAAAACCCCATGTTTGTAGGGCTAAAGACTTGATATACATTAATGTGAAGATCAATGGGAAGCCCATCAAGGCCATGATAGGTACTGGTGCTATTCACAACTACCTTGCAAGTACACAGGTAGAGCACATCATATTTTTGTTGAAAAAAAGTAGTGAGAAAGTCAAGACAATCAATTTAGCTATTGAACCAATTGCTAGAGTAGCCAAATCTATGCTCATTAAGGCTAGTCCTTGGAGGACTAATTTGTCAGCAGTTCAGATGGGCGACTTCAAACTAATTTTGGGATTAGAGTTCCTTCGAGATACGAAGATAGCAGTGTTGTCGTATACTGATTCATTGATGACGAGAGAAAGTAAGCTGTGTGTCATCCCCACACTAGTCGGGAAGATAGGTATGAAGAACATCTCAGCCATGCAGTTTATTAATGGCTTCAAACGGAATGAGCCCCCATTTTTGTGTACTATTAGATAGAAGATATCGACGAGGTTACTGGACCTATCTCAAAACATGTTAGAAGACTTATATAAGAATTTGAAGATGCCATGGCAGATAAATTGTCAAAGAGATTGCCACCAAGGAGAGAGCTTAGGAAACAATTCCTGCTAGGGGCCCTGCTGCATGTCTTTACATGAGCTTGATGAGCTTAGGAAACAATTGGTTAAAATGCTAAATAGTGGGATTATCTTGCCTGCTAAATCGCTATATGGAGCTTGATAAATATGTTTTACACGTATATCCTTGTGAATAAACTTGATTTACTTCTATAATTTGAGCAGATTACTACTTAATTAGACATAAATATCAATTGTAATAGGTGAATTGATAGATTGGAAGGCATTTGAATAAAAAAGGACAAAACCTGCACAAAAGGTTCAAGCCAAGGACCAAATCAAATTACTTTGAAAGATCGGGGACCGAAATGTAAAATTAACGGTGCAAAAGATAAAGCATAGCCGCTGGAGGCCATGGTCCGGCCGTGGCAGCCCCTGAAGGGATTGTTTGCCGTGTTCAGACCATGGCAAGCAAGCTAAGGCCACCAAAAAGTGGTAGAATCTCTATTTCTAAGTAGGGATATTTTTGTCGTTTCTGGGGGTACGGATTTCAATAAAGATGAAGAACTATATAATAACCCAATCTAGGTCAAAAAAAGGTTGGACAATGGGAGGATAACACACAAGATTAAAGGGAGAACTTGGGACGAACACAATGGAGATCAATGTTTTGTAGAAGAATTCATGGGTTGAATATCAAGTCTTGGTGCAAGATTGTTTTTCAACTCTCTATTCTCTAACTATTAGACCTGGTGATGTATTCTATTAAAATATATTAGTTTTATTCAAACAATATCATGTGTAGCTAAAATTTTCTGTGTTGGGACGAACGATGTAGACATTACTAATTGTTTGTTTCTAGTTATTAAGGCTTGACTCGGAAGCTTATATTGTTTTAATTTTCATCGTTTTTATATTGTCTTTTCGTGAATCTGGCCAGTTTATGATTATGTTTGTAAATTTGTGGTGAAACTGAGAAGTAATTCACCAATTAAACAGTGCGATGGGATACACGAATTTACATAAGAAATAGAGATATATTCTTATAGTTTGTGCAATTTTTTATAATTGAGTTGGTCTCAACGCGCTTGGTTAGGTTAAAATTCACATAGAGATATAGTGTGTTTAATTGGGTAGGTTTGGTATTGCTTGAGGAAAAATACCAAACTGCTTCGTGAAATTTGATTGTTAAAACAATTTAAATTGATGATCAGTCTTGGTAGTTGGAATTGATCAAAATAGCTATTGTTGATTCGTGAGTCCCAACATTCGTTTAATCGATCTATTTTATAAAACTAAAAAATTCTTTCTCTTGTAAACAACCATAAATTAGGAATAAGATAAGAAGTAATTTAGCTTTTAAATACACTTAAACTATACATTCATTTGGTGTCGTTTGGTTTTGAATTCACGTAGCGATCAATTCAGTGAATGTAAAAGTTGTATCTAGTCATCGTGGGATTGATATTCCGGACTCCTAAAGTTCTACTTTATTACTTATTTGACGACATCGTATACTTGATTATTTTCACAACAAGTTTTTGGCACCGTTGTTGGGGATTCAGAAATTCAGCTTGGGATTGAACGTCCAACGGTAATAGATGCTCTACCCATGTACCCAACGGTACAAGTACTTAATGATGATGATTATCCATTTGGGAAGCTTATGGTCCTACTGTACCCTTGCGACCAGTCCAGTATAGCACTCATATTTTTGGACGGGAAATTTTTTAGCTTTGACCAAATGTTATAGGTATGATGACGAACATATGTGTGTTCAATGGGACAACAGATGAAGATCCACATGTACTTGTACACAAGTCATAGTTCTTCGAATTATGTGATTACGCTTTACACTAGGGAGTGCCAGTCAATGCAGTAATAATGATTTATAAATACTCTGAAGGAACAACTCGTGATTGGTTGTCATCTTTTCCGACCAAAAGCAGCACAACTTGGAATGATTTGGCTAAAAAATTTCTGACCAAGTACTATCCATCTACAAAAGCAGCAATATTACTGTAAGATATTACCACTTTTGTCCAATATGATGGAGAAACTCTCTATAAAGCATGGTAAAGGTTCAAAGGTCTACTGCAGAGGTGTCCCATGCAGAGGTGTCCAACACATGGGTTAAATAAATTCTATCAGATAAAATACTTCTATGGTGGGCTAACTCCAGCAAGCAGAATTATTCTCGACGCAGCTTCAAAGGGATCAATAACAACTAAAACTTCAAGCGTAACCTATGAATTGCTTGAAAGGTTTTCATCTACTAGTGATTTCTTTCCATCAGCTAGTCAGGTAGTCCACAAGAAAGTGGCAGGAGTTCATGAACTTGATGTGGTTACCGCTTCATCAACTCAGATGGCTGCAATGACTAAGAAATTTGAAGAGCTCACATCAGGCCAGATAGTTAAAGCAGTATAGGCACAGAGCGTGGTCTATGAGAACTGTGGAACTAATCACCATACTTCTCACTGCCCAATTGCACTAGCGGATGCCCTTCGATGGAACATGTAAGTTATGTGCAAAACCAACCAAGATAGTAGAATAATCCTTATTCCTCTACTTACAATCCTGGCTGGAGGAACCACCCAAACTTCTCTTGGGGTGGAAACCAAAACACTGCCATAAGACCACAACTAAAACAACAACAACAAATACAACAACAGGAGCATAAAGAAAACAATTCATCACTTGAAGGGATATTGGAACAGCCGACAAAGAGCATTGCGCAATATGGTCATAAGTCAGATGCTTTCAAGGATAAAATCGAGAGATTTGTGATAAAAACTGAAGCTTTCATGCAAGAGACTGATACAAATTTCCAAATTTAGAAAGCATTTGTACAAACACAGGTTGGTCAGTTGGCGAAAATATTGCAAGACAAGCCATTTGGGACAGTGCCAAGCAATACTGAGACCAACCCGAAAGAGTAGGTGAATGCTATTTTAACTTGTAGTAGAGATCAGTTGCCTGAAATATCAATAAAAAGATCAGTTGCAGTTAAGGACAAGATGCCTGTCATAGATAAGCAATAAATGGAACGGTCTAAACAAGTAAAAAATGTAGTTCAACAAAAAAGAAAAAAAAAATCAGACATTCCACAAACAAAGGTAGATGAACAAAATGGCTTGTCTTGCAATATTTTTAAGAAAATGCAGCTAGATGAACAATTTTCTAAGTTTTTGATATTTTTAAAAAACTATACATCAACATTCCCTTTGCTGAAGCATTGGCCCAAATGCTAGTATACTTAAAGTTCATGAAGGAAATGTTATCAAAGAAAAAGAAGCTGGAGGATCATGAAATAGTTTGTTTAACTGAAGAGTGTAGTAAAATTCTTCAGAAAAAGCTACCTCCTAAGTTAAAAGATCTGGGGAGTTTTAAAATTCATTGCACCATTAGCAAATTTCTAAACTTTAATGTATTATGTGATTTAGGTGCAAGTTTTAACTTGATGCCCTCCTCTGTTTATAGAAAATTAGGTTTGGAGAAGGACAAAGAAACTACTATATCACTTCAGCTAGCTGACAAATTGATTAACCATCCTTGAAGCGTGGTAGATGATGTGCTCATCATTGTATGAAAATTCATATTTTCGACGGATTTTATTATTTTGGATATTGAAGAAGATTGGGATATGTTAGTAATTTTGGACCGATCATTCTTAGCAACAAGTCGAGCCTTAATCGATGTAGAGAAAGACGAGCAAATCTTGAGGGTGCAAGTTCAATATGTTTGTTGTGTGATTTCAATCCCGCAAGTGGATAGATCGTTACAAGTAATAAAATGAGAAGTAGAGTATTGAACCCACGAGGTCCAGCTACCAATTTAACCAATTAATTTATAATTCTAGTTTTAACAATAAATGAACACAGATTTGTATTTGATTTTAATTCTAAATATATTCTACGAATGTGTAATTATATCTAATTTATCACGCAATTAAAGTAAATTGTTGAGTACGAATTCGAGTTTTACCAATACTAGGATTCGCGAATCCACCTAGACGTTTCTTAATCAATTATCCGTTTAATCACTTTAGTTTATAATTATCTTGGATTGAAAATCGGTGATCCTAATATAATCAAAAGTCTCTCTTGATGGTCAATCAATTCTATATCGATATACAAATCTAATTATATCTAATTAAGCTTCGAACATAAACATATGCATTAAAATCTCAAGAACACTTAAATGGATTTCATAAAGTATAATAGTAATTTCTATCTATTATTGGACCATATGTTATTCAATACCACGTGCTTAATCTATATTGAATCTCTCGACTTCAATAAAGATCACAAAATATTCTAATGGTGATCAAACATTAAAATATTAGAAATAATGAATAAAGAATAATCAATCCAAAAGCAATTAATTACTAAAACGGAAAAACTTCTAATTAATTAAAAACATGAGGTTTCATCGTTCATCCTAGCAATAAGTAACTTAGCCGGACATGATCTCGTAAAATATCACAATAATTGAATTCATCATGTTCCGAATAAAGAAAAAAATAAGTAAATAAAACCCGTGATTCTGGATCAAGAATCTTCAATCTCGTTCTTCGATCTTCGATTCTTCTTTTGTATAATTTTGTTCCTCCAATTCGTCTCCTGCGATATGTCAATTATCTGGCTTTTATAATGCTCTCTGAACTCTCCAAGACGTGACTTAGGTAGTTGTATTAATCTAGACTTCGTAGAGTTTTAATTTGATCAAGAAACAACTTAAATTCTGCCCGTCTTTCCCATGCGATCGCATGGTTCTGTCTTTTTACGTTCTGCCGAAAATTCCACTATCTTGTGATTGCAGCTATGGTTAACCATGCAATAGCATGGTTAACTTGGCTGTAGTTCTTGGTTTTCTTTCTTTGATATTTGTATGCCAAGCCCCTCAAGTCTCTTTGCCTGTTTAATTGAGTCCCTTTCTTTTTCGTTTGCTTTCTTTTCGTTTGATCGATACTTGAATTTGATTATTATCCTATAATGAACAAAAACAACACACCATTATACTGAAAACAAATAATTGTACTCATAATCGTCCCTTTTTGTGAGCTTAGATAAGTACAAAATTGTACTTATCAGTGTTCACCTCGCTCATGCAAAAATGCAATTTGGAAGATTGTCTTAGGATCGACAGTGAAAATAAGTAGTGATGAAACATATACACGTGGAATGAAGATGAAAGGTAAAGATCCCATGCCGCAAGCAAAGTTACGAAGTCTTGGCTGAGCAAAATGTGTTGAAAAAGAAAAAAAAATTTGGAGGATGAAAGAAAAATCATGTAAAGCCAAAAAGTGTGGGCAATGTAAGTCATCTAAAACTCAATTCAAGCCACATTGAATAATTGTTGCAACAAAGTGCAGTTAATGACTTTAAACAAAAACTATTTAGGAGGTGACCCAACTTTCTATCTTTTATCTCTTTTATTTTGATATTTAGTGTAGGATTACATTTTCACGATTTAAATTTTTTAGGATTAGTGAGTAGTTTTAGTTTAAGTTATCATAGCCATGATTTGTGTTCCTCTCATATTGCTATATATTCTTTGGTTTATGTCTTGTAGGAACTCTAAAGCCACACCATACCGCCAAGAACTTGGACTACTACCTCTTGATGAGATCTAAGCATATGAAAGCCAATTTGTACATCCACTCCACGGAGAGTCAAGTAAACTCTTTTCTTTATCTCTTTTGCTCACATTAAAGATGTTGTGATATTTCAAGTTTGATTCTGTAATTTTAAACATGTTTCTCTATATTTTCGAGTGTGAATTTTTTTTGCTCTTGTTAGTATGTGAAGTGGATAGACTTGTCGGTCAGTGATGACAAGCTTTGATAACTGTTTATGATTCATGATTCACTAAATATTGCTATCTTTCTGTTATTATTTGTTATGTGCTTATCTAAGCAAATGAGTCATGGTAGCCCGTAAGCTTTGGTTGGTTATTTGATTATGGACCTAGGATGTCCAAAAAAAAAAAAAAATATAAATTCAAGTACCTAACCAAGGAAAAGAATAGTTTGGTTGTGGGTGAGCTGTGGAAGTAGCTATGTAGGAATGTGTTGATTTTGTACTTGTTTAATATTGGTATGGAGTATTTTTGGCTAACAAATAGAATCTAGGTGTTGACCTCCCGCATAATTTTTTATCTTGCACAAATGACATTACACTTGCTGTCTCTTATGCCTCTTTTTGTAGCTTTTTTGACTCGAGTGATAAAGTTTGTAGGGGTTCTAAAAATCCAGTGTCCTAAGGTCTTACAAACCTAGGAGCCATCGGCATAAAACTTGTTACAAGGGTCATCTAGAAAGTTTAATGAAGTGAGGGTGCATACATAAGATGATGAAAAAAAAAGAAAAAACAAAAACAAAAACCAGCAAGATGGTACCTTTGTGCTTGTACTTGGGATATTTAAATAACTAGTGGAATTGACTTGCTTAGTGAAATTTTGTTGGTCGAAACACTCATTAAAGGGAGAATCATTGAGACCAGCCAAGCTTGAACGAGAAAGATGTAGATGAAGTGAGAACAACCTTATGGATGTTGGATTGACTGCACATTGAGGATCAGGATAGAACCAATATTGGGGCTTGTGGCTGTTGGATTGACTGCGCAAACACTAGTTGGGAATTGAATGAATGAAATGGTAGTGGTAGCAGTATTTGAAAACTTATTATGAATTGTTGGAGCAGTTTCAACTCCTGAGGCAAACTTGGCAAGCTGTCTAAAAATAAAAAAAAAATGCTTTTATTTGTGTTGTTTGTGTGTTGAGTAGATAGTTTTGCTTGGGACGAACAAGAGTTAAGTTTGGGGGTGTTGAAAATTTGTTTACACGTAGATCCTTGTAAATAAACTTGATTTATTTCTATAATTTGAGTAGATTACTACTTAATTGGACATGAATATCAATTGTAACAGATGAATAAACAAATTAGGAGACATTTGAAGCAAAAAGGAAAAACCTGCACGAAAAGTTCAAGCCAAGGACCAAATCAAATTACTTTGAAAAATTGGGGACCAAAATACAAAATAGTGCAACAGGCTGCGACAAGCAAGCTCCAGCGGCGGTATCCCCTGAAGGGGCTGTTTGCCATAGTCTGGTTGCAGTAAGCAAGCCGCGGCCCGTTCGTTTCTGAACATGAATTTCAATGGAGATAAAGAACAATATAATGGCCTAATCTAGGTAAAAAAAGAGAGGTTGGACAATGGGATGAGAACACACAAGATTAAAGGGAAGACTTGGGTCAAATGCAAGGAAGATCAATGTTTTGTAGAAGAATTCGAGGATTGAATATCAAGGCTTGGTGCAAGATTTATTTTTCAACTCCCTATTCTCTATCTATTAAACTTGGTGATGTATTCTATTCGAACAATATCATGCATAGCTAAAATATTCCGTGTTGGGAAGAACGATGTAGATATTGCTAATTGTTTGATTCTAATTATTAAGGCTTGACTCGAAAGCTTATCTTATTTTAATTTTCTATCTTGTTTATATTGTCTTTTCATGAATCTGAAAAGTTTATGATTGTTTTTGTGAATTTTTGATGAAACTGAAAAGTAATTCACCAATTAAGCACTGCGATAGGAGACACGAATTTACATAAGAAATAGAGTTATATTCTTATAGTTTGTGCAATTGTTTATAATTGAGTGTCTTAAGGCGCTCGGTTAAGTTAAAATTCACAAAGAAATATAGTATGTTTACTTAATTGGGTTTTGGTATTGCTTGAGGAAGAATATCAAACTGCTTTGTGAAATTTGATTGTTAAAACAAGGTAAGTAAATGATCATGACTTGGTAGTTGAAATTGAACATAACAGCTATTGTTGATTCATGAGTCCTGACATTCGTCTAATAGATCTATTTTATAAAATAAAATAATTCCTTTTCCTTGTGAACAACCATAAATTAGGAATTAGATTAGAAGTAATTTAGCTTTTAAATGCACTTAAACTACTCTTTCCTATGGTGTCGTTTATTTTTGAATTCATGTAGCGATAATTGAATGTAAAAGTGGTATCTACTCTTCGTGGCATCGACATTCCAGAGTCCTAAAGTTCTACTTTACTACTTATTTGATGACTTCGTATACTTACGATTATTTTCACAACATAGCTCCAGTATTATTTCATATGGGCAAATGTGTGAAAGGTTCTTATTCAACTACGAATGAATGAACTTTATGCAAAACCATCTAAGTGCTTATTCACCTAAACCTCAATCAGTTTCTTGGGTCACATTATCGAGCAAGAAAAAGTCTGAATGGATACGAAGAAGGTTATGACTATCAAAGATTGGTAACCTCCAAGGAACGTATATGATGTACGTTCATTTCTTAGGTTGGTAAACTATTATCGAAGATTTGTGAAGTGATATTCAGAGATCCCGTTGCCACTGATCGAATTAACAAAGAAGGAAGCTTGGAATTGGTCGGCACAATACCATGCTGCTTTTGAGAAATTATAGGAGTCTATGTAAACGAATCTGGTGTTGGTCTTGTCAGATATGACTAAACCATTTGAAATGCAGATGAATGTATTAGATTTTGCTCTTGGAGGAGTCCTAATGCAAGAAGGACATTCGCATATGAAAGCCCAAAGCTGAATAATGCAAAGCGTAATTATTCATCACATGGAAATGAGTTGTTTGAGATTGTCCATTGTTTTATAGTATGGCATCACTATCTGATTGGGTCTCATTCATTGTGAAGATCGACAATACTGTTGTTAGTCACTTTATGTCTCAACCAGAACTTTCGAGCTAGCAGGCTCATTGACACGAACTTTTTATGGAGTTCAACTTTATGTTGGAAATTGTGCCAATTCCAAAAATTATGTAGTAGATACGCCTAGTTGGCGGGCTGACTTGGCCGCTATCTGCTCAATGGCCACTTTTTCAGAAAGCGATGCTACTACAAATACAAGCGATCGAATATGGACACTTCTAGAGAAAGACCCTGCAACACAATATTTGGTCGACTTTATCAAGCAAAGTAAGACACGTTAGTTCTGGTTGGAAAAGGGTTTGTAGATGACAAAGGAAAACTGCTTCTATGAACTGAGGGATGGAGATTTGAGAAAATATTTAATCATGGAATGCCATAACATGCTTTGAGATGGACATCCAAGATACGAACGCACTTGTGCGCTGCTGCAACGTGTGTACTATTGACTGCAAATGAGGGATGACATTTAGACTTATATCAAAACTTGTATGGTTTGTCAACACTATAAGATAGATCATCAAAAAAAGATAGGCTTGCTAGAGCTCCTTCTCGTCCCAACTAGGCCATTTGAGAGTGTATCGATGGACTACATTGTTAGCTTGCCAAATATTGGAGATCTTGGGACTATCATCGTCGTGGTAGATTGTCTATCAAAATATGCAACTTTCATCACAGCACCTAAGTATGTATCCACGGAAGAGATCGCTCAATTATTCTTCAGACACATCGTCAAATACAGTGGGCTGCCTAAAGACATAATCAGTGATCGAGATTCTCAATTCACCGGCACACTTTGAATTGATTTATTCAAACTTCTTAGTTCAACTTTGAGCATGAGTTCTTGTTTTCACCCATAAACTGATGGATAGACGGAGCTTTTGAGTTCTATGCTAGAAGAATATCTTTGACACTTTATCTCTACTTCACAGAAGTACTGGGTAAAACTTTTGGATGCAACTCAGATTTGCTTCAATACAAAAAATAGCTCTTCTACCAATAAAATTTCTTTTGAGATTTTCATATAAGGCTAGCAACCGTTACTCTCTCATATTGTGGATATTGATCAAAGTACCAAGTCTCCTCAAGCTAAAAGCTTCTCTAAAAAATGGAAACGAAATATTAAAATTGCACAGAGTTATCTTGAGAAAGTACAAAAATGGTACAAAACGATTGCGGATAAAAAGCGTTGTTTCCTAGAATTCAATGTAGGAGATCAGAGATTTAGTAATAGTTAAACTCTTCGACAAAAATTCTTATAAAGCATCAAGAGGGAAAGATTCACGATTGATGCCAAAATATATCGAGCTATTACCCATCATGAAGCTGATTGGAAAAGTCTCACACATAGTAGAACTCCTTTCATTGTGAAAAATGCACAATGTCCTCCATGTTAGTGTACTTAAACCATGGATAAGGAGGACACATCTAGAAATAAGATGAAGTGACTTGAATTCGAATTGAAGTTAGCAATGAAGAGGGCTGCTAAAGCTATTCTTGATCACCGAGTTACAATGGCTTCTAAAAAGACCACCAAGAGTACTTGGTGAAATGGAAAGGATACAACAGCGAGGAGAATATATGAGAAAGAGTTAAAGACCTTGGATCCTTCAAACCACTAATTAAAGCATATCATTCATTGAAGGTACAGAGGACATCATCAAAATAAATGGGAGAGAATGTTAGGACAACAACTATACTTAGCCCTTGACAACTAGCAGCCACAGTTTGTCCAACTTTGGCCACACTATGTAAATATTAGTTTAAGTTGTAATATGCTTTCAATTGTAAACATTCATTTCAATTGTAAAAGAACATCGTCGTTTGTAAATACTCATTATGATTCATCAGCTTTTAAATGTCTATTCCTACCACTTAAGTTTTTCTTACTTAAGTTATTATAGAGGTAGTTGGTATTCGAAGTCTTGTCAAGCTTATTGGTATTCGTCCTTGCACCAGTAATTATAATTCAGTACTTTCACTAATCAATAAACAAGTTATTTTTAATGCATTCAAATGTTTTGTTGCAAAGGTTTTTTGAAATTTTCGTTTCATCCCAAATCAACCAAGAATAAGCAGAAGGTAGTCTAGCGTAGTAGACTACTGCCGTACGGTGCCCTTTTCTATGCTAGAAAAAAAGTCACCCTGTGATACTAAGACACAAGGTATATATCTGTAGTGCTTTAGACATCTATTTTCGTGCCAATTGTTCCAAAATCTTCCCTGAAATAATACAGTTCAAGTCCCAATCGAATTTTAGAATTTGAAACTTTGCACACACGAAGTGATTTGTTCTTCATGTTTCGTATGAACAAAAGTATTTGTTTTTCCGGCTTTGCGCGCAAAGTTGTCAACAGAATTAGCATACAATTTTCCTACGCGTGAAAAATGCTCAATCATTTTCGTCACCTCTTTGCCTTGTTCTTCCACTTGCCCAGTGTCAGTTCCATGTGTTGATTTTAGTTCACACATCAACACACCAACTCCTCATCTTACTTCTCTTTACGACCATCTTTCTCCAATTCCATCCAAGTCCATGATTTGTCGCTAAAACACAAAATCATTATGAAAAATCAATAAATCCCCGAGTGAAACGACTAACAATAAATGAATATTAGGCATAGGATGAGTGTAAGTTCTAGACTTATCATCATCTATATGAATCACGCAACAAGTCTCTAAAACTGACCAACATAAATTAATAATTTACCATCATTACCAAGTTTACTTCCATTATTTGTTGGTGTCTCAAAAGATTTTACTCCCAGTTTACTTATTCTTTGAGCGGTGAACCACATATTTTTGTTGATTAAGAATTTTTTTTTCTTTTAATTAGCCACTTCTATCCCTAAAGAGTTAAAATCTCAAGATCTTCTATAGCAAACATTTCATGTAAGACAACTTTGAGTTTTGAAATGTCATCTTGATCATTACCTGTAACAATTATATTGTCAACATCAACCAAATCAATTGACACTAACACACTGGATCGGGGGTGATACTAAGCATTAACTTAACTGGAATTGGTCGGATGCAATTGACACTAACACAATGGATTGGGAGTGAAAGTAAGCATTAAGAAAGCTATTGGAGGAAAGTCACAAGTTTCAGGAGTGAAATTTAACTTACAAAAAGTTTGAGGACTGATTAGCACAATTCTAGAACCTGAGGAGGACCAATTTTGCATGAATATAGAGATTTTGGGACCAATGTGGAAGCCTTTGGAAGTTACGAGATCAATGTTGAAGGTTGGGAGTGAAAGGACCAAACCTATACAAAAAACTTAAAGTAGTGGTCAAATCGCAAAATGTTGAAAACATGGAGACCAAGTTGCAAACCATGGTCTTCTGCGGTGCGCAGCTAATAGCGAAACACTAATTAGGCTTGTTTGCTGTTGTTTTGGCCACAGTTTGCAAATCGCAGCCTATCCAAATAATTTTTTATTTTTTCAGCTTATATGTGGGGCAATTTTTGTTCTTTCCTATATACGAGTTCCAATATCAATTAAACACTATATAAAGACCTATTGTCGGTCAAATTAAAGGGGACGAACATAGAGAAAAATAGAGAATTAGGACGAAGGTTTCAAGACTTTGGCTTGAAGAAGGCAAATTCTTGGTGCAAGATATTCTTTTTTTTTTTCTCTTCTTTCCTTTAAGGAAACCCGGTGTTGAATTCCAATTCATTCTTTTGATTTTTTTTTTTTTTTTTTTTTTTTTTTTTTTTTAAGCTACACTATTAGTTAGGATGAACGGTATATAATCTAGTTTTGAATCTTTAATTTTAATTCTCAAGTTTTGTGTAATTAATTAATTCACGTATTGATTTTACTTATTTCCTTCATGCTTGAATTACTTGATCACTAATTCATTGATGTGTGGATTGCAACAAACCGAGTTATAAATTTAGACAACGTAGTAAAATTTAACAATTGGATAAAAGGTAAATATATATTTTTACTATTGTTGTTGTCCTTAAATGAATTTCTGAGTGCTTAAATCTATTTAGTTAAGGCTTATTCAGATTTACAAAGAGATAGTGATTTGACTTAATTAGATAAGATTAATTTGAACAAGAGAAAGGTAAATTGATTTAACTAGTAAATTCGAAAGGTACAATTTTAGAAATTGACTTGAGAAACAAGATTAATTATAATAGTTATAGGGAAATCATAAGCCCCGACACTTTAACCATTATATTTGTTCGTTTAATTGTTTTCTTTTTGTAATTATTCATAGTAACTATCAAAACTTTGTTGAAAATCTTGTTTTTGTCAAATAAGAGATGGTTTTAGTTAAAACAATATTCAAATAAAATAGTCTTCGTTAGACGATAATTCGGACTCTTTAGGTCCACTATACTACTTGTTTAATTGACATTGTACACTTACGATTTAAACACAATCTTCTAATAAACTAATAACTATTGTATTCAGAAGTTTCTTTTAGTGCATGTGGTAGGGTATTGATCGACAATGGATATGTCTCGTGTGCTTGAAGCATTGGGAAGATGCAAACTTAAAATTTCAAAATAAAGTTGACAACTCAATCGCTGTAGATTTCAAATAATTCCATTTATATTTAGTCGTAGTCGGTCTCAAACATGAATAAAAGATGAGGTTTATTTAATATTTTCATCTTTTACTTTTAACCTTTTTAAAACTTTGGTTTTAGAATTGACAAATACCAAATTTGGCGAACTAGCCTGATACGCCCTACCACGGGTAGAAGGGCATGCAATTTTAAAAAGTGTAGGCCTACCTGAGCACAACATGTTGCATTGATCTAGTTCATAGGACTTATGAACCCCCAAGTCATAGAGCCCAAAAGGCCTTCATTTTAAGTTACATTTTCAAGAAAAAATAAATTTATGCTCATATAATTAGAAAAGAAAAAAAGTCTTTAACCTTAGTGCTACTATGTTTGAAGTATTTGAGATGCTAGTATTGTTATCATTGTCATTTTCTTTTTTTTTTTCCCCTTTTACTTTTCTGATAACTTGATTGTGGTATGCTTTTTAGTATGTTTTTCAATTCATATGTTTTTCGTCTCATATATATTGTATTTTAGTTAAAAAAATTCTATATAATGTGCAATATTGTTAGTGTTTCAAAGTATTTGAGATGCTAGACTTCTGTCTAGTTAGGATTTTTTTGTTATAATACCAGATTTGCTCTGTCAAAAATTCGAGATACTTTTCGAATTTCATATATATGTTGTATTGGTTGCGAGTTAGGGTTTTCTGTCTAACCATATGATTTATGTTTGTTTATGTTACTGTTTACGAGATATATGTTGAACAGTATCACATGCAATACACTATTTTAATATAATAGTATCTTAAAATACCAGAGGTTAGAGTCATTTGTGATACTATTTTGCAAGATATTATTTTATTAAGACAATGTAATATTAAAATATTGTTATGTATGATACTGTTCTTCTATTGCGTTAAATTTTGTTGTTTTGAGTGTGTGTTCTATAATGTCATTGTTTCGAGATATGACTTTTTGTTAAACAATCATATTTTGCCCTCAAGAATATGCATCATAGTTTTTGGATTTGATGAGATATTATTTGTGACAAACATGCTATGCGAGATATTATTCCAATTTTAATACTAACGTGCTTATGATAATGTTATAATGGTTTATCTTGTTTGTTGTGTTTAACCATAAGATACTGTTGTGGATTTAATGTGATACTTTGCTTCTTTATGTTAAAGCATAACATTTTACTCCCAAGCATATGCTTGATACTAATGTGCTTCTGGTAATATTATATTAGTTTAACTTGTTTGTTGTCTTTAACCATAACATACTTTTATATTAAAAGACTGTTACATTAAGATACTATTATCTATGATGCTCAAGAATTCTATGTATTTGATAGCGTAAACACCACAATCATCCCTGTAACACATTTTTAAAGTTGGATATTAGTAGTGCAAATTAAAAAAGGTGATCGGAGTTTCGCAGTTGATTAATGTCATAGGAAACTTACGATTGGGATTGTTTTGAAGTTGTTGTGATCCGTTCTATTGCTAGAACATCGATGACAATGTTGATTTTCTTCAGAAGTATCAGGAGAACCTTAGTCATAGGCCTCAAGTTAGCTCTAATTTGATCATCCGTAGAACAGCTCCTATCAGGATCGTATATGAACATCGTCGATGTTTGGAGATGTCTACCTCAACAGCATACCAGTGACTACGACTGCAAATTGGAAAATATAAATGAGTGCACCCCACCAACTTCTGAACATGTTTTGGGAACTCATCGTCGATGTAACTATTGAACCCTTCTAGGGACTCAGTTGGATGTTCTTTTGCTTCTAACTCAAACATCGCTAGCATGTATCTTATATAGAAGGCCACGTTAAGAATGACTCACAGACGACCGAAAGATTTGAGATATTCCATCGCCCGCTCATGCAGTAATTGCATTACCAAATCAATGTGCTTCAAAATAAAAGGTAGAGTTAACCAAAGTAATTATCTTTGATGAAAACATATTTCACACCATGAGGCTACTTACCTCGTCTGATAGCCAAGCCTTCTCCGTGAAAATGTCACGAAACAATTGTTTTGGCATATTTCAACTTTAAGATGTCCAACTGGTGGCTGACACTGGGCGTAAAGCAAGAACATACAAAATATGAATAAAAACAAAACTAAAATTAAAATTACAAAGTAATAAGTCTACTAAGTTGGAGAAGATGTTTACCAGTCACCTAACTGGTCTATCCTTTACCATGTCAACATCTCAGAAGAGATCAACTGCTATGGCATCAACGTACTTTCTCCACCTTCCTTTAGTGGTGTATAGAGAGGTCACCCACTGTGATGACTTTTTCGCTCTCGTTTCCTGCAGTCGATCTTCTACCTCTAGTGTTGATACAGAGTTCCTTTTTCTCCTGCGTAGGAACTCCTAAGGATTTTCCTGTCATCCTTCTGTATGCCCGATTTTCTCCTAGCTGCTTGCACCATCGACTCCGCACACATTGTCATACTGTCTCGACTCCTGTATCCATCACCGACTCTATATCACGCTACTCTGCTATCTCTACCCCTATATCCACCATATCATCATCACTCCACTGTCCCCATTTTTCTATCCCTGTATCCATCACCTTCTTCACACTCCCTGCTCCGTTTTCTCTACCCCTTTATCCACTATCTCATGTGCACTACTTTGCTCATCTCTCTCTCTTTCTGTATGCATTGCGATCTCTCTATCATTCTGGACCACATCCACATCCGTATTTGACTCAAACCTCCTACGTCCATTTACCTGATCCCCAATTGAAATCAACCCCGTCCCAATTCATCTATCCATCGTCGTCCATAGAATCTATCTATAATCGTGGGCTACACTGTCTTCGTTTCTTGAACCTATCTACCTTCCTATTCAGCTCGTCTACTTGACCCGTTAGTGTCTCTATTTGTTGAAGTATTTGCCTCAGTAAATTTCTGTATTCGCGACAAGGAAAACTCCCACGTGGAGGAACATGTGGTGCTGCAGTGGACGAAGGATGAAGATCACGAGAAGTTCTAGCCTGTGCATGACAAATAATAACAAAAATGTGAGTTTCCAAAGCCGTAAATGAGTCCCCAACACCGAAAATTTGCAATTATACATACATCAAGATCATTCGACATGAGTAGAGAGCGTACGAGGTCATCATCTCGTACATCTTTGAAAACATCAACAAGTTTTTCATCTCCGACACTTTCATCTCCTTCGTCCTCATTTAGGTAGACATCGAGGATTGGATCTTCCCTTCTATGCCTGGGGACGAACAATCTCACAAACTCTTGTTCCCTCTCCTCGAGACTAGCATACAACGTGCAACGGACACATAATTCGTCCAAAACCTCTACAATGTCTCTTAATTCAGGTGTTAAATGCGAATTCCACGAGCACATCCTCAAGAGTCGGCAACCGACCACAAAAGATGTGCTCCATGTGTGGTATGCCTCAAATGCCCAAACCTACAAAGAGATGTACGTGTTATTTAGTTAAAAACATTTATACTTAGATCAAAATTTGAATGTCAATTTCTATTACCTGCTATTAACAATTTATTTTGTTCCGCAAGTATACGGATCGCACAAGTAATAGAGTGGATTTAGAGTCCAAGTATCGTACCCAAGGGATTTAGATAGCTCTACACTATTAAATTAACCTTAACCTAATCGATTTAACTTTTGAAGTTTGGGTAACTAAGAACTAATTAAAATATTAACTAAAAATAATTAAATAATTATAATTTAAACAAATAAAAGATTAAGTTTATGCTGAATTATTTTAAATATGGGAAAGAAAAGTACTAGAATCCCGAATTCACTTGTACTAATTCTCTTTAACCTGAACAGTTGAATTTGACAACATGATTGAATTATGAAGTTCAATATTCCTAATTTGTTTAACAATCTCTCTCAAGTAGGATAAAAAATATTCCTATATGTGACTCGATTATATCTCTTTGACGGATACGAACACACAAGAATGCATTAGAATTTATGAATACTTATAGATCACGTAAATTATAACGGTATATCTTTATTCTCTATCAGACTCTACGGCGATTAATACAATGTATAACTTATTTTCAATATCTTGATGGTAAAACAAGCCACAAAAATTGTACAATCATTGTGCACATAATTGTAGATGAAAAAAACTCAATATCAATTGTTCAAAATTAAAAACATGCTTGAATATAAAAAATTAGGTTAAAAGAATTAAAGGTTTACGATACAAGTTTTATCACAATCCTAGCACAAAATAGATTTAGCCTAACATACTAAGAAGAAGAAAACAAAAAGAAAATATAAAAGTGATCACCCGGATAGGAAGAAAACTCGAAAGAGGGGATCTTGATCTTTGTTCAATCTCCGTTTCTTGTTTCTTTTCTTGAATTCTTCAAATAATTCGACTATTCAATTATGAGTTAAGAACTCATATATAATCTCCTAATAGTACCCAAAAAGATCTCAAAAATCCTCAAAATTGTGGCCCAAAAGGTTTCCTAATTGGAGTTGAACTAAAAAAGGTAAAAAAAATCCAGTTGTTGCATTAAATTGGAACTGCTCTTGTTGAATGAGGCCGGACGTTCGCCTAGCTTTAAAATTTCTCCTATGTGGCTGTTAGTCCTCAATTCTTCCAAAAGCCTCCAATATGGTCCTTCATGCTTCAATTGAGTTCAATTGAGTCCCCATACTCTCTAAACATTCCTTAAATTGTTGATTTTTCTGTGTATTCTTCTCTCTTTGCTTATAAACGGGTCCAAAACTGAAATAGAAAGGAAAATAAATTAAATTTAGTAGAAAATATAAAAGAACAGGACAAGAGCTTAGTTTTGAAGTTCGAATAAGTGCACAAAATGCATTTATCAAATATCTCCAAACTAAACATTTGATCGCCCTCGAACAAAATCAAAACTAAAATACAAATTTACTAAGTTAAGAGAATCACAAGAAATAGAGTTAATGTTAAATTTCTTACTAAATGCATCGGGTTCGAATATAAAGCAACACTTTTAGAAAGATATTAAACAATACCACAAATAAATTTTTACTTATCAGATGCTCGACCTTTAGTGAGTGTGTGATTAGCCAAATATTGAACTTACACATATATTAGACCACGACTAATATTGTGTTGTTGATATTTTTATAATTCCGAACCCTTTGTAGTCATTATTTCCTTACACCTCTCGTAAAATATCAAACTTCTAATATTTTTCTCTCCAATCCCGAGGTGTTTTAGCGAATTTGGTTTCTATTGAACAATACAATGCTTTTTTCAATTAAAGTGGTCAAATTTATAAGTTTGTATTCCTAGAACTAGAATGGTGAGCGATTTCTAAATTCTCATTTCTAGTCTCTGAGGTTCTAACCTATAAATTCTTACCGAGCACTTTTAATTCTTTTTATTTATTTAACTAATATAAACTGTTTTACATCTTGTGTACAATACTTCTTTCTCGTAAGCTTTCTATGTGACCCATGTAGCGAACTTTGGGCCGATGACTCCCAAGTCAGACAACCATAAGGCACTAGATTTTATGATACCCTAACATGCTCAATTGCTCGAGTCACACAGGTTATAAGAGAAGTGAAATATGTAATTTTCCTTTTTTTCTCCTCTTTTTTTCATGGTATTCGATTCCCAGCAGTGGTTAATTTCTAGTTTAGATTTTTTGACTAGAATCTATTCAACCAAAGATGAGACCCAGAAAATCCAAACCATCAAAATTCTATGAATACGTGTAACACCTCCAAACTGTTCTCAAATAGTTTTCTTGCTAGTTTAAGGATTTGGGAACGGAGTTTTTCACAATAATCCTTGGTTAATAATATCAACACATAACCGCATACACTCAAGTTATGTCCCTATATAAGTGATAAGTTAATAGTGGCTATGTACTCTATTAATCTAATCTAACATGGATAAGTAATCAAGTAAAAACACAAGTTAAGGTGTTGTCCAATATTTTACTAAATATATATTCAACTTCAAACAAATACTACCATCATTGGCGACAAGCCTTTCAACAATCATTAGACAAATATTTTTGGGTTTTAATTTTAATTTCTTTAAAAACAAATATAGCTTCTATACAGACCCTGATAGTAAGCAAATAAAAGACAATCAAATAAGTGTCATGATACTTAACCCACCTCCAAATTAAAAAATTACATTGTCCCCAATGTAATAACAAAAATAAGCAAGTAAAAGATGAAAGAGATCGAGTACTCCCCGGAGGTAGCTGTGAGGATGATGGATCTGGTTGGTTAGACGGTTTGGCTGAAGTGGATTCATGGTGTAATGCTGGGACTGATGGTCGAGAGACGCTATCATAGATATCATCCATGCAGCTCACAAAGTAGAACATTCTGCGATTGACATGGTGAGGACTTACAAGTGTAATCAACAATCTATAGAAAAACTAATGCATTATTTAACTCAACTTAATTAGTAAGGATATAAAAATGGGACCTCTCATTAAGTGCTTATTTATAGTCATTAGTCTGATTTATTGTCTGATTACTCAAGTGGGAGAAGAAGAGATCTCGAGATCATCAAAGGTGTCACTCTTCAATAATCTCTTGATTTTATTCTCCATGTTCTGTGGCTTGTCATTCCTCTTCCATTTAACAACTGCAATATGTGCATTAGGGATGTTGTCTTCAAATTCAACCACATGGTCAACAATGTTAGCTTCTTACGTCAGAACTATCTGTTTACCATTGTCTTTCACATGTACTATTGGCTTCATCTCCCAATGCCTTTTAAAGAAGTTTTTCTTGAATTTCTTCAAGGTCTCAACTCAATATCATGTCCAATAAGAAGGAGGTGGTAGTGCCTCATCTCTACCCAACATATGTAATACCTCCATTTCATCCTAAATTCTCAATGTTAATACACCTTGTGAAACATCAATAAAAGCTTTTGAAGTAGCTAAGAAGGAACGGCCCAAGATAGTAAGGATCTCTACATCCTCAGGCAAATCAAGAACAACAAAATCAATGGAAAATAATAATTTTCCCACTCTCATCACCACATCTTCCACCATCCCAAACATCATTTTATTAGATCGATCGGCCAACTGAAAAGTGAAATTTATAGGTTTAACTTCACCAAGTCCTGATCGCCTAAAAATAGAAAGAGATTTTAAATTGATGATCGCCTAAAAATAGAAAGAGTTTTTAAATTGATACTTGAACCAAGAACACACAATGTCCTAGGGATGAAAATGGAAGAGAGCCAGCTCGGCCCATTTCCAAGCCAGCTTGGCTTGTCCCAAAAAAGAAGGCTTAGTTCAGCCCATGAACTCATACGCCAAACGAGTCAAGCTGAGCTGCCCACGAGCTCAACTCGATTTTTTAAAAATAATTTTTTAGATAATTTTAAAATAAAAAATAAAGAAAGTGTGAGAATTTTTTTCTATTAAAAATTCAAAATTGAAAACCCTCATTCTTTTTTCGAATTTGGGACCAGCTAATTAGAAAATTTAAACTCAAAAGTATAGACTAATATTTAAATAATGAGATTTGAGATAAATAATTATAAACTAATATTGAGAGTTAATGAAATTAAGAGTATTTATAGAAAAAAATCTGAATTTGAAAAAAAAAATAAAAACAACTTGCAACGGTCACAAAAGTGATCGTTGGGCAAGAGGCATGAGTCGAACGGCTCTTGGCTCATGTCTATTAGCTCGTGGAAAATACGAAATGGCTCATTGGGCTGGCCCATGAGCCGACTCGTCTTTTTACGGAGTCTTTTTTTTGGAGCTCGAGCTCATCATGGGACGAGCCCGAGCCAATTATGGGCTGAGCTTTGATGGGTCAAGTCGATGAGCCCACAAGCTGCTTGGACCATTTTCCACCCCTACAATGTCCTGTCGATCATGAGACTACTGATGGTAATTGGAATTGTGAAGCTGCTTGGATAATTTCTTTTGTCTGGTAGTTGCTTCTCTACTATAACACTTACTTCTCCTATAAGTTTTATTGTATCTCCTTCTGCCAACTTTTTTTTTGTTTGCAAGAAGTTGTCTCATATACTTGGCGTAGTTGGACATTTGAGTCAGGGCCTCGACAAATGGTATGTTAATATATAGCTTCCTTGGATGATCAAAAAATTCTCCACATTGCTGATTCTGTTTCTTCTTCTATGAATTTAACCTCTGTGGGAAAGGGATGAGAGGTTCATATTTTTTGATTGGCTCTGGAGCTTTTATTTTCTTATGGTCTACCACTTGCTCATGATTAGACTGCACATCTGGAGTTACTTCTTCGTCATGCTATTCAAAAACTTGTTTTTTCTTGATTTGCCTTTTTGCATATATTTCAGGAAGCTACACCTTACTTCTAGTTGTTATTGCATGTACTTTCTCTCTGGGGTTGACCTCGGTGTTCCTTGGCAAGGTATATTGCGGTCTACTTGACATATCGACTGCCATTTGATCCATATGTGTCTCTAAATTCTTTATTAAAGCGCTCTGATTTTAGAGAGTGGTCTTTGTCTTCCTCATATACTGATTATTTACTTCTATGTACTGCTCAGTTTTCTCCACAAACTTACCAAACGTATCTTTTAGTAAAACTCTCTTTTCTGGCTGTTGAAACTGAGAACACTGTGGTCTCTAGGTTATTTTGATTATCCATCCAAGAGAAATTTGGATGATTATGCCAACCTGGATTAAATGTATTGAAGAATGGATTATTTTGCTGGTATTGACCACCTTGAACATACCTGGCTTGTTCGAGTTGTTGTGATAGAATAAGACATTCTGATGTGCTTTGATTTTCTCCACATTCTTCACAAGTTGATTTCATCATTTGTATCGCATTGACTGAATGCGACATGCTCTCCACTTTGTGTGCCAATGAGTCTATTTTTACAGATAATACAGTGAAAGTGTCTACTTTATGTACCACTGCAGTTCTCTTATGTATAACTCGATTTGATACCCACATGGCAGTGGTGGTAGCCATTCTTTCAAAGAGCTCCAAGGCTTCAGCAATGGTTTTGGTGGATAGTGAACCATTGAATGAAGAATCTACCATGCTTTTAAAAGAAGGAAGTAGTCCTGTATAAAAATACTGAACTTGTAGCCCTTTACTAATGCCATGATGAGGGCACTTCTTTAGCATATTTTTGAATATGTTCCACGCCTCATCAAAAGATTCGGATTCTGAATGTTGAGATATTGATATGTCATGCTTCAACTTTGCAATCTTGACCGGTGAAAGAAATTTGTGCAAAACTCTTGGGCTAAATCATTCCAAGTGGTGATACTGGCAATCGACTCTGAGTCCAACCACTCAAGATCTTCGTCCTGGAGAGTATGTAGGAACAAACGTTGCTGGATGACGTCGTCTGAGATTCTTTAATATTTGAAATGTTGGCACATTTCTAAGAATTGCAAAACATGTGTATGCGGATTCTCGTCGGCCCTACCATAGAATTGATGTCCATTCTGAAAGAAATAAATAACATTGGTCTTCAACTGGAAGTTTGACTACCTAAAAAGTAGGTAGACAATGCTAGATTGGCTCTAGATGATCTGCAGAGTCATAAAATCTCCCACTAGCATATTTTCTTCATTAACGGCTATATCTCTATTCTTTCGTTTTGCCAGAGCAATCTCAATGTTATTCATGGCATCTTGCTATTTTTTTGTCTTTTTGTTGTGTTTTTCTTGCTTCTCTTTGCCTACGATAGAAAGTGCGTTCAATTTCTTGATCAGCTGAAATTAGAGACCTGTGCCTCACGCTTCGCATGCAAAGGCCTGAAAAGAAAAATTCAAACAGTGAAATAAACTGAAAAGTAATAAAACAATAAAGTTTGAATTAGTACTAAAATAATTGATAAAGAACTAAAATAAAATCATCGGCAACAGTGTCAAAAACTTGTTAGCAATTTAAATTGTATTGCAAGTGCACAGATCGCACAAGTAATAGAGTGGATTTATAGTCCAAGTATCGTACCCACAGAGATTTAGATAGCTCTACACAATTAAATTAATCTTAACCGAATCAATTTAATTTTTGAATTTTGGGTGACTAAGAACTAATTAAAATATTAACTAAAAATAATTAACTAATTATAATTTAAACAAATAAAAGATTAAATTCACGCCAAAGTACTTTATATATGAGAAATAAAAGTACTATGATCCAGAATTCACTTGTACCAATTTTCTTTAACCCGAATCGTTGAATTTGACAACATGATTTAATTATGAAGATCAATATTCCTAATTCGTTTAACAATCTCTATCGGACTCTACGATAATTGATACTATTTTTAACTTATTTTCAATCTCTCGATGGTAAAACAAGCTACAAAAATCATACAATTATTGCACACATAATTGTAGATGAAAAGAAATCGATATCAATTGTTCAAAATTAAGAACATGCTTGGATATAAAAAACTAGGTTTAAAGAATTAAAAGTTCACGATACAAGTTTGATCGCAATCCTAGCACAAAACGGATTTAGCCTAACATACTAAGAAGAGAAAACAAAAACAAAATATAAAAGCCATTGCTCGGATAAGAAGAAAAGTCGAAAGAGTGGATCTTGATCTTCGTTTCTTGTTGCTCTTCTTGAATTTTTCCAATAATTCAACTATTTAATTATGAATTAAGAACCTCATATATATAGTCCCATAATAGTATCCAAAAAATCCTCAAAATGGTGGTCCAAAAAGTTTCTTAATTTGATTCAAACTCAAAAAGGTAAAAAAAAATCAGACTGTTGCATTTTTGCATTGGGCAATCGCCCAGGCCAAGAAAATTGGACCTGTTCTTGTTGTATGAGGCTCGGTGTTCTCCCAGCTTAAAAATTTCTCCTCTGCGGATGTTAATTCTTAAACTTTAGATTTTGGCTTATTTAATCCTCAATTCTTCCAATAGCCTCAAATATGGTCCTTCAAGCTTCAATTGATTGCAATTCAATCCCCATACTCTTTAAACATTCGCCAAATTGTTGCACTTTCCGTCCATTCTTCTCTACTTGCTTATAAACGGGTCCAAAACTAAAATAGAAAGGAAAATACACTAAATTAAGTATAAAATCTATAAAATAACGGGACAAGAGCTTAGTTTTGAAGTCCGATTAAGTGCACAAAATGCACTTTATCTCCTGCACCGCCAGTGAGAATCTCCAAAAAGAATGCCTCTCATTTTGCCCTTTCCAGCTTCTCATAAATGTATGCCTTGTCAAGTTATAAATCCCCCCCCATGGATATTGATTGAATAAATCCAAGTCGTCTACAAAATCTAAGATGTGACCATCAATCTTTGTGTTTAGTTCCTTGGCTCTCAGCACCGACTCATAGGTTCATGCTAGTCCTATCTTGTACTTATCATCCATATCGTCTACCCCCTTTCAAAGGCTTCAAACAAATGATTAGGAATGATCTTACTCCCATCTCTAAATTATTTCTCCAACAACCGCCCATTTTGGACTATCCTTGTTTTGCACTCTACCTCATCTCCTGGTTTAAAGACGTCACAAGCGTAAACTCGAAAAAAGAGAACTGGGTAGCTTGTTCATTCCGCAAAAAAAACCAGAACTCATCCTCATTTTCAGAATGTATCCTCATGATTAACAGGTTGTGAATTAGCTTCGGAGAGATTTGCACGATCCTGGCATTGTACAGCTTCTTGAACGATTGAAGTCATGAGGTAATAACTGTAGTCATTAATTGTACAAGAGAATATTTGGACGAAGTCAATGGCTCTCATAAAGGTGTGTTTGGGACGTCTTTATTGGAAGAATATAAACAACTATATGAAGCCAAAAAACTCCAAACACAATAGCGTAAATTGACTTTACCAAAAATTCCTAATTTCAAAATCAAATTTACAAAAAAATCCTAATTGTGAAATCAACTTTTACAAAAAACCCTAATTGCAAAATCAACTTTGGCAAAAATCCTAATCTTAGAAATTGGGAATAAACAGATAACCATTGGTTGATTTTCAACAACAATCCATTCACCTTACTATGATTCTTGACAATGAGAGTTACAATATGGAACTTCAAACCACCGTTACGTGCGAACGCCAACGACGATTTATGTCATGCATTTTCTTCATTTTTTACAGTCGTTTGGTGGGTGGGTGAATGTAACATTGTAAAACGCAAAATAAGTAAAAAGTCTTCAAGTGGTAGTTTTGTAAAACAACTAGAGGTGTTATACAAGGATGAAGTTGTTTTATTTTTCTCAATCTAAATGGAACGAGTTGTTTTCAATGACTAGAAATTTTTTCAAATACAACTACATTATTTTTAAACACATTTGTCATTCTAGTATTTGATCAACATGTTCGAGTTAGATGATGGTCATTGGAGCGTGGATTAGGTAAACAAAATGTATAATGGGGTACGATCAACATAATGTATATTTGATTGAAACGATCAAGTTAGATGATGGTCATTAGAGCGTGGATTAGTTAAACAGAACCTATAATGGGGTTATATCGACGTAATGTACATTTGATCAACACAATCGAGTTAGACGATGGTCATCAAAGCGTAGATTAGGTAAACAGAATGTATAATGGGGTACGATCAATGTAATGTACAATTGATAGACACAATCAAGTTAGAAGATAGTTATCAAAGCGTAGATTAGGTAAACATAACGTATAATGGGAGTACGATCGATGTAATGTACATTTTATCGACACGATCTAGTTAGACAATGGCCATTAGATCGTGGATTAGGTAAACATAACATATAAAGGGATGTGGTTGATGTAATGTACATTTAATCGACATGATCGAGTTAGACGATGGTAATCGAAGCGTGGATTAGTTAAACAAAACGTAAAATGGGATTCTATCGACGTAATGTACATTTGATCGATTTAGACAATGGTCATCAGAGCGTGGACTAGGTAAACAAAATGTATAATAGGGTACGATCGACGTAATGTACATTTGATTGACACGATTGAGTTAGACTATGGTCATTTGAGTGTAGATTAGGTTAAAAAAATGTATAATGGGGCACGATCGATGTAATGTACATTTGATCGTCACGATCTAGTTAGACGATGGTTATCAGAGCATAGATTAGTTAAATAGAACGTATAATGGGATTTTATTGATGTAATGTACATTTGATCGACATGATCAAGTTAGACGATTGTCATCAAAGCGTGAATTAGGTAAACAGAACGTATAATGGGGTACGATCGACGTAATGTACATTTGATTGACATGTAACTAGGTTACATTGGGGATTCCTAAGCAAATGTCTAAAGACATTCAGAACGACTACAGTTGTTCTTGACTAAATGACTATAATCATTTAAAGAAGACGGTATACGTACACAACTTTTTCAGTTGTTTGGAGAATCCCTAACCAAAAATGTGTGGAGACGTTCAGAATGACTCTAGTCCTTCTGGATTAAAAGTCTATGGTCGTGTAAAATGATGACTGTCGTTTTATAAGTTTGCAGCATATGTTCACTTTGTAACCAATAAGGGGCCATGGAGGTAAAGAACATAACATCCATATCATCCAAAGAAAAATAAATAACTTAACATATGCAACCACAATATAAAGATAAATAACATAAGTAGTTGTTATAAACACTACATCTGTAGTCCACATAAAGATAAATTTCATTTCACAAAAAAAGAGATTATATTTACATTTGTTGTCCACAAAAAAAGAAAAACAAAGAGGACACTACACTAATCTTCCGATCTACCATTTTCCATTGGAATTTGGTGTGTACATCTTAGATGACTGTGTCTCGTTGTCCGGCACTTGCTAGATTTATGCCTCTTGGGAAACTCTCTAACAGATGGTATCTTCGTTGTTCTCTTATGTCCAGCTTGTCGTTTGACTACTAGCGGCAATAAAAGTCTTGATATACTCAGAAACAACCTAATCAACTTCATTCGGCACTGGGAATATTCTTTCAGCAAACATTGCTCTCCAATAATCAATTGTGTAATACAACAAACATAATAGATAATCCGAATGCCTACTCACCTTCGCCGTTGCAATTGCATGATCGCACAATAAACACCCCAACATAAATAGTCCACATGTACAAGTTTTCTCGTCCAAGTTAACAATGTACCTCAAGATTTCGTTGCTCACATAATACCTTACTAGATCATTGGGATCCACTACAAAGTTTTGGGCCTTACCATGATTCTTACAAAGTTTTTCTTCCACTGTCGGGATTAGAGTACTCGTACAACCACGTGCAATCACACATCTTTTGTAAAACTATTTGTTTAGCTTTCTTCAGATGTTCTCAATCAATCCAAAGACTAGTAACTCTTGATCTTTCTTTAACAAGAACAAGAGGTTGATTGATTATGCATTGTTCGATGTCATGATGTTTTGTAGCAGTTCTCCTAAAAGTGTGACCTGGCGCAACATTTTGAGTTTTCTTTCTGTAAATAATCCCAACTATATTTATGTAAATTCTTAATTTGAGTCGTATAACTTTCAAACTCTTCCAAAATATAGGCCACTGCCGCTTTCCTTAACAGTGATAAACCTCTGAACTTTTTGTCTTTAGCCTCAAGTTTCCCTTTATGTGATATATGCAGTGGTCGTGGTACGTATTCAGTTATACATCTTGGACGACATTGATGATACTCTAGCCTCAGTTAGATATTAAAACAGGGTCCTCAGGGTCACCAGTTACTCCATTCAACTGTGTAAAAAACCAATTCTACGATGCATCATTCTCATAATCAACTATTCTCCATATGATATATCTGAATGTTCACATCTTGTCAAGTAGCAACAACCAGAGTACTTTTATATCTTTCTTTTAGCGAGGTTCCGTTTACAACAATTACTGGTCATATATAATTGTGAAATCCACAAATACAAGGTCCGAGAGCCATAAAAAACATAGAAATCTAATATCACTATCAATCTATAGACGTGTTACCGTGCCAGGATTGGTAACGGATAATTTGTAGACATACGAGGCCAATTTGGCATAGCTTTCCTCATGTGAACCTCTTATATCTGCAAGGGATAATTCTCTAGACTTCTATGCTTTCTGATAGCTCATGACAGCCCCAAAGTTGTTTCACACATTATTAATGACATCTGTTGGTCTGTACACCGTGCTGGAGTTTAGAAACTTTGGCACGATGCACCTCCTAACAACCCACGATCTTGCCTGACTATTATCATTGTTGCGAATGCTCAGAGAGAAAGTATGTTCACGTTTGTATTTCGAACTTTATAATCAGATTGTTTGAACTTCGTTTCTCGCAAATGCCATTTGCAATTCTGATCGAAGAAACAATGGTGTATGTCTTCTTGGTTGATTTCTTCATTTTGATTCAAAGTTGTACTTCATTGCAAGCATGTGCACCTCCAACTTCATATATTTTTTTGACTTAAATACTTTGTCATCTGTTAGATCTTGATATGCGGGAATCACGTATATTGTAACAAGTGAAGATAAAGCCAGAAGTTGCTCATTTGTGAACTAATTGTCTTCGAACACCTTTGGTCTAAAGATATAACAGACAGTATTTTGAGAATTTCTAGTGGGAATATCTAAATTCTGATCACCTGCATTTATATCCATCCCATCTCGATAATCATCTGTATTTTGATCTATTTTATTTTCGTCATTGGCTTCCAATCATACATCATTTTTTGGAACTATCTCCAAGTCATCCTAATAGTCATTTCCTTGTGATTGTACATTATTGAATGACAATGTCTCAGTTTCCATTATACGCTCTAGTTCATCCGCTTTGACTGCATTAGATTGATCATTAACTGCTCCGTGTGAAAACTCTGTTGAACCTTTGTTCACACGGGTTACACAAATATGACAATGCTGACCTTGTTTAGTGAGACCTACATACCAGTGCACATGTTTATCTAATGTAATCTGGATTGATTCCTCAAAAAGTGCATCACCAGGTACAAAAATTCTCATCTCCAATCCATGCAAAGAAGAGTCAACATTGCACAGTTCTAGTACTTTACCATACACATCTTTATATGAAATCTTTGTAGAAATTTGAAGTCCATCCATTACCTGAATATCACACCATTTCCAATTCCACTTGCCCTGATCATCCCTAACAAACCCACCAAAACAAAATGCAGCACATCCATACTGTTGAGTCCATTCCTGCAATTCATTTAAAAAATTTCATATGTAATCTAAATAAAATTTTTTTTTTCAAAAAATTAAAGACAATGTGTTTCAAACGACCTCAACTAAGCTGCAGTAGTTCAAACTATGTTTCGTCGTTCCATCCTCAAATCCACTATCTCAGCTCAAAACATTCATTCGAATAGACAAAAACGAATAGAAATTGCAAATGTCATGTGTAGATCAAAAAATGAAAGGAAGGAGACTGTCTTACCAATGAAGAATTTGCAACAAAACAATAAGATTCTTGCGGTAATTCTTTCTATTGGTCCACCAAAAATGAAAGAAGAAAGGCAAGATTAGAGTGGAGAAATTTTGGGAGAGAAGTAATTTTTTGGACATGGGATTTTTTCAATTTTGCAGATAAAGTCAACCAGCCTCTAACATCATTTGTTTGTCTTTGTTGCTGAAGGGTTTGTGGGTCATTTTGTGTTAAGGGGTTTTCAGTCATTGTAATAGCATGGTAAGGATAGTGTAGACTTTTTCTGTAAAAGAGGCCTAAAAAAGATAACAAGAGTAAGTAAGGCCTATTAAATGTTCCAGTTCTATGACTAGGTTTTTTCACCTATTAAATGTTCCAGTTCTATGACTAGGTTTTTTCAAAAAATACCTCTCACCACATCCACCAAATCCAGATCCTTTCCCAAAGCCCATCAATTCATTTTCCTCTCTACCACCATTGGCAATCGCACTATCCGCACTCATCTACTGATTATAGGTCCTCGGTGGTAGGTTGGGCATCCTTACACCATTACTAGTCCACAAACAATTAACTTTATACAATTTAAATACAACCACCACCAATCTGAGGAAATCTTTGTCCTTCAACGACAAACTGATCTAAAATTTAGCTTTGGAGAAGAAAATTCAGATCTTAGATACAAGATGAAAAGGCTAAAAATAAAATCATAGGGACGGTGGTAGTGACTAGTCATGAAAGCAGGTCAATCAAGAGTGTTTTATTTTATATAGGGGCATCAAGTTTTGGAAAGAGGAAATATGGGAAATGTGAGAAGGGATTTTATCGGAGGCGAGTATAGAGCGGTGGGCGTGCGAGGTCACTACAGCCATTAGCGACAACATTCCATCCACTGTTGCTAAGGAGAGCTTGGCTACCTATGGTGCTTGTTTCTGGAGGTCCTTCTCAAAGGAGGAAAAGTGATTGAAAACGAAACTCTAATTTAAGATTGAATTAGTTTAATAACGCATTTAGCCCCTTTTTAGTTTTAAAAGTATGTTTCGATTAATTTCAACTTCATACATTATTTTTCCCTAAAAGTTGAAAATCCTGTGTTATTCAATGTGAAGAAAAAATTTAAGTATATGGCATAATTTTCAGTTTATTTTACACGACTATGTATGTTCAGTATTATCTAGCCAAAAGGATAGTGGATGGGAGTGGCCCATTTAAATTCACATTTAGTGCCTGTTTGGTAGAATTTAAAAGTAGTTTTTTATGAGATTTTGATAAAAGTTGATGAAATATGTAATTAAAAAATGATAAAAATTGTGAATTCCACGATATATGTGGTTGAAAATAAGTTTGGAAAAAAATGAGTTTACTTTACACTCTACCAAACATGTTCTTATTGATTTCCATTGACCTGCTCATGTTTAACCTAACAAGATCGGTGCTAGAATATAATATAAATTGAGTTGCACCTTCAATCCACTTCACACGTAAATTGAACCCTAGAAGTAATGTATATATTGTATTATGAGACACAAAGGCGTAGTGAATGAAAAACACATGAATATTTTAAAACTACTCATTGTTGGAATTGAAGGATAAAAGAGGTTAGCTAAGACGAAAGACGATTATTGGTTCAACAATATAATGTATCCATACGAATAAGTAAAAAAGGATAAATAGAAAAATATTAAAAGTTCAATCTATTTTACACATCAAAGTCCTATCGTGTTATCAGCACGCCCATTTGTGTCTAAAGTTAGAGATCGTCAAGAAAATACTAAAAATTGACAACAATATAAGTTTGAAATCAGTGCATGTGGATATGGATGAGGATGGGACAATTGAATTATTTAGAGGAATTTAGAAATTTTAGAAAAATGTAAAATGTTAGTTTTAAAAATAAATTTTTTTTAATAATATTTGTAAAAATAAAAATTTTTTCGTGCAAAAAGTCATGTATGCCCTTTTGTCGAAAGACAATTGAAATGTCACAATACAGTTCAACTGTCGTATGTTTGTTTTTTTTTTCTTTTTGTCATTCAACTGTCGACAGTTCAAATTGTTCAACCCACTTCGTTTGCTATTCTCGTTTCCACATTCCTCATCTTCAAATAGATATTAATCCATTAACCAAATTTCTTCCAACAATTTTTGAGCAATTATATTCATCATATTTTCAGATCTAAATATAACCAAACAAATATAGCACAAAGCGTATTGAATTTTTGTTCTTTTATAATATAAATTAGTGCATGTTTGGTAGTGATGAAATTATTTTTTAAGTGCTGAAATTATAAGTTGGTGAATGTGTGGATAAAAAGTGGATTGTAAGTTATGGGTCCTATAAAATGTATAGATAAAAAGTATATTTGACCAATTTAACCAGTTGAAATTATAATTTAAGCAATTTCAAACATATGCTTAATCTATCAAAATAGTAACTTATTTGGACCGGGTGGGATAGTTGGTGGCGAATGGAGACACGATGCGGTGGATAGTTGGGCAAGATTTGATTTTAGTAAAATAATAGATCTGATTTTGAATTATATTTGATTATGATATAATAGGTATTTAATTAATTGTTTGGAGTTATATTTGTCTAAAATAACTATTTTTTAACTTATTTTTAAAAATTACCATTTGAAAACAACTTGCAAAAGAACATTTACTATAATTTCCTCAATTATTTAATCCCAAACAGACTTCTTCTTCACATAATACATAATGGCAATGAAAAAAGGTTTATTATATATGGTAATGTTGTTTATGAATCTAATAAGGCTGAAAATTGAAAATGAAAATGGATCTGACAAGGCAATGTGGGATTTGCATTAAAAATGTGGATAATATACTGTAATATTGTATAACATGCTTCTACCCGAATACAAAAATGGTAAAACTTACTTGAAAATCCAAGATCAAAAGGTTGAATAATTTGTCTTGTATACTTGTTTACTATGTAATCAAAATGTTGTTCTTTGGTCCAGAAACTTGATCACAATGGAAATAGTTTAATCTCCACAATCCAAGAACCGAATTTTGAGTTATTTTCAAGCCACCAACTTCATGTATTCTTCACTATCTCTCAACATTTGAATTTAACTTCCATTTAGAATGTTTATATAGAAGTTTGCAAGTTACATAGAGGTTATATGTGGTGGGGAGTTAAATTTTAAATTAAACATTAATTCCTCATACCAAAACCATTTCCATATAACTTGGGTCGAGTCAACCCACATGGACAACCCGTTTTATTCCAACATCTCCCACTCGCACATGATGGTGTTGACTTGAATCTAATATAATATCAATTAGATTTAGCTCAATATCTCAAAGTTCATATTGGTAAATGGATCGTACGACCATCGATATTAAAGAACACACAACGCTATACACCTGTTAGGGATATATAGCAGTTCTATTAGAGGAAATACTTTTCTCGTTATTCCCCAAATCATTTTCCAAGACTAATTCAAATATTTCCGATCTCTCAAATATTTATGGAACATACTTGAACTTCATACTTATTCTTGTATTTATAATTGTGTTCTAAACCCTACATGGTCAACACAATTATCCGGCCGGTGAATACAAATAGAAATGTTGGTCAAAATGATTTTCCTTTCCTACTCAAATCCTTCAACCACAAATCAGTTGCTTTCTTAGACATGTTCCATCAAACCGAATCAGTCATAGTTATTAGCAACATGCTAAAGTAGCAACACTGAAATAAAATCTTAAGAAAACAGTTAAAAGTCATAAGGGTATACATAAGGTTATGTAAACCACGGGGTCTCACACAATGAGAAAGCAGGGATCCATTCACTCATTTACCCCATATTGGTCGTAAAAGCAGACGCGGTATGAAACACGTGCTACAGTGTTTTCTCCCTTTTCAAGGCGTATGTCACATTCTGTAAATTAAAACACATCGTACAGATTTTAGTTCAGGTATCCTTGATACCTAACTTGAATTCTTCTTATATTCATTCCTCAAAGCAAACCCATTCGAAAACTTAATTTGGCTACTAAACAGGTTTAACGGATAGTGACATTCATTTTGATTACTTATAGTAATCTTATCTCGATATCTCATCAAGGCGACCAGATCATATACAGAACATGATCACTTCGTCTCATTCCAGCACAACCTAAAATTGTCTGAGGCGATTGCTCGTGTAAGTGAGCCAATCTCATCCTGTTCGACATACTTTCTGTGTGCATAAAAATCAATCATCTATTAATCACAACAATAAATTACACATAATATATGAACTCAAAACATTGTTTATTAATGGACATTCAAGGGTTTACAATATATGTAACTAAATTCTACGCAATCCTAGAGATTTGACATGGGTCATAAAGACATTTCTAGGTATCGGTTTGGTAAACGGACCAGCTACCATATTATGCGTAGAAATGTACTGCAAAGTCACTTCTTTCTTTACTACAATGTCTCTTACAAAATTATATTTTGTATCAATATACTTGGTTCTGCTGTGATGCTTTGGATCATTCGTATATGCAATAGCAGCCTGACTATCACAATAAATCAACGTAGGTCCCATATCACCACTAAGGACTCTTAGATGCTGAAAGAATCTTTTTAACCAAACAGCTTCTTGTACTGCTGAAGCACAAGCCACAAATTCTGCCTCCATTGTAGATAAGGAAATGCATGTTTGTTTCTTGCTACTCCAAAAGATGGCACCATTATTAAGCAAAAATGTATATCCAGAAGTTGACTGCACTCATCTAGGTCTCCACCCCATCTGTGTATCCTTTTAACTGCAAATCATTTTCTTTGATAATATAAGGAATAATCAGCAGTATCTTTCAAGTATCTAAATATCCTCTTGTCTGCTTTCCAGTGTCCTCTTCCATGATTAGATTGTTACCTGCTGACCAGACCAACGACATAACAAATATCTGAGCGAATACACATCATAGCGTACATCAAACTCCCAACCACACTGGAGTACGGTGCTCTGGACATTTCTTCTTTTTCTTCAGGAGTCTTAGGGTACATGCGTAGTCTTAGAGTTTTACCTTTAAATATAAGAGTATCAACTGGGTTACAATTCTCCATTTTGAAACGTTCAAGAACCTTCATTATATACGATTTTTGTGACAGATAAAAGTCTCTTAGAATGATCTCTATGGATTTTAACACCAAGTATATAATCTGCTTCACCCATGTCCTTCATTTCAAAATTAGAAGACATCTATTTCTTAACAGTCTCAACGTACTCCTTATCATTCCTAGCCAATAAGATATCATCTACGTATAGAGATAGAATTACAAATTTTTCATTGGACCTTTTCACATAAATACAGTAATCTTCATCCATCAAAACGAAGTTATATGAGATTACAGCTTTGTCAAATCTCAAGTACCACTGTCTCAAAGACTGTTTTAGGCCATATATTGATTTTTGCAATTTACAAACTTTATTCTATTTGCCTTGTTTGACGAAACCTAGTGGTTGTTGCATGTAAATTTCTTCATCCAATTCTCCATTGAGAAAAGCAGTCTTTACGTCCATTTGATGTAATTCTAAATCTAAACTCACCACTATAGCTAAGAGTAGGTGAACAGAAGTAAATCTCACTACTGGTGAAAAGGTTTCTTTATAATCTATACACTCTTGTTGGGTATAACATTTTGCCACCAAGCAAGCCTTATACCTCTCTACAGACCCATCAACCCTTCACTTTATCTTTAGAACCAATTTGTTCCCACTAGCTTTCCGACCAGACAACTAAATCCCATACTTGATTAGATTTCATATACTCCATCTCATCTTCCATTGCTTCTTTCCACTTTTCATTTGCATGGCTTGATAGAGCTTCATGAATAGATCTAGGCTCTTCATTGTCTTCTGGAGATACTAGAAAAGTTTGCCCTTCAATTTCGAAATGACGTTTAGGCATACCTTTTCTAGTAATCTTACGAAGTGGAAGCTTCGTAGTGACCTTGTCACTTGGAGACAATTTTCTCCCACTTAGATCAGAAGGTGGAAGTGAATCTTCTTGCACCTCAATCGATTTATCGAAGATAGTCCATTCTTCTAATTCAAATAAAGGTTCTCCATTTTTAATTTCTCCTCTGCTAGGAAAATCATTCTCAAGGAATGTCACATCGCATGACTCTATCTTAGTTATAGTCCCATCTTGATTTTTACCTAGAAACACATATCCTTTGGACTGGTCTGAGTATCTTATAAAGATACATTTCTTACCTCTTGGACCAAACTTTCCAAATTTGCTTGAGGAATCATGGATGTAATCAGCTGATCCCCAGGGTCTAAGACAACTTAAATCAGGTGATCTACATGTCTAAAGCTGATACGGAGTTGTAGATACTGATTTTGAAAGAACTTTATTAAGGATGTAAGTCACAGTTAACAAAGCATCTCTCCAAAAGGAAATAGGTAAGTTAGCTTGCGCCATCATGGACCTTACCATTTCAAGCAATGTCCTATTCATTCTCTCAGCAACACCATTTTGTTGTGGTGTATTAGAAATAGTTAACTGCCTAATAATTCATTTATCATTACATAGTTCTTTGAACTCATCGGATAGATATTCATGCCCTCGATCATTTCTTAAGGCTTTCACTTTTGTATATATTTGATTTTCTACCACATTTAAAAATTGTATAAAGCATTCTAATGCCTCCAACTTATAAGAAATCAAATAGATATAACCATACCGCGTGAAATCATCTATAAAATTAATGAAATAAGAGACTCCATGTCTTGCTCTCACATTCATAGGACCACAAAAATCTGAATGGACTACTTGAAATGGAAGTTCAGATCTCAAAGCCTTACTGAATGGTTTTCGTGTCGTTTTTCCTACTAGACAATGCTCACAAGTAGGCAATAAAACCTTATAGATTAAACCTAGTAAGCTTTCTTTAGCTAACCCATTCATTCTCTCTTGCCCAATATGCCCTAATCTAGCATGCCATACATATGTATCAACATTCACATCTTTAGAAGAAGATAGATTCATAGAAAAACAACGATTAACATAATAGTTATTAGTGTTTAGTTCACAATCCAACACTAAAAAACCACCAGACAAATATTCAGATCTATAATTTACATCACCATTGCTAATACGAACAAAAGTACCATTAAAATTCAAATTGAAACCTAATCTTAAAAGAACAATAACTGAAATTAAGTTCTGTTATAATCCTGGTACAAACAGGACATCATGAATGAGAATAGTATGGCCACCACGCAAATGCAATTTGCATGTACATGTTCCTTTCACCTCTACTCTATCATCGTTGCCGACATATATCCATTTTGTACGAGCTGGAAATCGACGGAACTCCATAAACGTCTCTCTATCCCTGGTTATATGGTCTGTCGCTCCTGAGTCTACAATCCACATAGGATAAGATTCAGTAAGCAAAGCAGCGCTAGAAATATAAACAACACTAAAAGAAGTATTAAAAGAGCTACATTCTTTGGCTTAGGACAATCTCGAGCAAAGTGACCCAACACTTGATAGTTGTAGCATTTCATCTTTCTCTTGTCTTTCTTCTTACCAAACCATTTTTCTTTTTTGTGTGTTTGGACTTGTTCTTTTTAGGTCCCTGTCTAGTCTCTTTTCCTTTTTCTTTCCCGCCTTTGTTCCAGGTTTTATTACGCTTAAAACCCGAAGCTTTGCCAGAACTAGACTCAGCTACAAAAGCACGTCCTAGAGATTTAGCTGCTCCAAGCCGTTCATCCTCTATTTCAACATGATAGACAGTATCAGCAAAAGTTTTGATGCTATCATTATAAGTCAGATTGACTTTCAGATGTTCCTAGTTATCAAGAAGAAAGCGAATCAAAGCCTGAACTTGTTGCTCATAAGAGAGAATATGACCAGACGACTTCAGCTTTCTAATCATGTTAGACATAATCCTTACATGCTGTTTGATATTGTGATCATGAGACTTTTTATAAGTGTCAAACTTAATAGTCAACTGTTTGAGCCTAGTCACGCTAGTACCACCATATTTCTCTCTTAGATACACCCAGTTATCATGAGCAGTTGGAAATTGCTCACACTCATGAATGAGATCATCCACAACAAAACTTACCCAAATCCCACGTGCAGTGGAATCTTTCTTTTTCGATACTTGGTAAGTTTCATGATCACTTCTCTGTTGAGTAGTCTGACCCACACCTGAGTCTTCCATCACGTGGTTAATGCCCTCAAGACAGTCCTGTTCCTCCAACACATACCAAATGTTCCTCTAGCACATACCAAATTTTATGGTGCCAAGTGTTATAGTTATCGTCATTCAATTTGTCACTCTTATTTAGGTCAGTAATGATATTCTTAGATGCCATGGTCTGTCAAGTTTTAGAGACAATCATATAAATGTCCGTTTATGCACACGTGTCATTTTGTACTCATTCAAATTAAATTTTATGAAAATTTATCACCATGCATAGAGTCGAAAGTTCACTAAGTTCTCAATCATAATCTATTATCCTAATGTTTTATAATCACAAAAATTAATTTCATAATACAAAAACAATAATTTCAGGTAAGAATTACATAAACTCTTCCAACCTTAGAATTTCCACTGAATAAATCAATTAAATATGTACTATGTAAACATGACATTTTGATCGTATGCACTAAAACATAAAAAAAATGTCATATGTATACATGCAATTTTATCCAATTGTTCTAAATATAACTATTAAGCATTGAAAAATGACTTAATACATTTTCTTCTCCTCACAAATATATTGTCCCAGATGCACTACTTCTAAGCGCATTGCTTTGAGATACATTATGTATTATACTAGGTTATGTATTGAATCTATTTCACGATTTTGATAAGCTCGTAGTTTTCCAACACGTTCTTTAGCCCGTAATCTTTTAGCCTTCCTTCCAAGGATGCTAAAAATGTGTATAAATTCAACTATATCTGATTAAGCATGGGAAGACGGGAACGAATCAATGGATCACATAACCAAATTAAGACCCACACTACTCAAGAAAGCACAATATTACTCTATTTAAAATCAGAAAAAAAATTTGACTTAAATCCATTTTTTAATAAATTTATACTTTTAAAAATAATAATAATATAGAAGCATATCGAAAAATCTCCTACTAGGAAACAGAACCCTCAATCAAATATTATGTATTTAATATAAAATTTTCAAAATTTTAATTCACTTAGAAAATATTTATTATATATTTATAAATGAATTTTCTTTAAACATAAATACATAAATAATATGTTCATATGAAAAAATTATATTGAGCTCAAATAAAAAATCTAAAATATTATGGGGATCATTCTAAAAATTTCTGAATTGCAGAAAGGTCCCTCATGCACTCTCATCGCCACAATAAAAAATATTTTTATTTTTAAATCCAAAAAAAAAAAAAAAAATTAAGTGGATCAAATTAAAAATATCATAATATTAAGGAGAACAATCTGCAATTTTCAAACTTACCAAATAATCTCTCTACACGTCAACTTTTTCAAAGGCATATTTTTGTTTTTATTTTATTAAAAAACTCTTTTTCACCCTCGGTAGTCGGAGAGTGTAACTCTCCACCTTATGGGATGTTTACGGTGACTTTTTGAGTTCCATTCCTCTAATTTTGACGTTCTGAATTTGCTTATGTGGTCAGATTTCACAATTAACATACATAAATGTAGTGTTTGGGACAACAACATAATGGATGGAGAGTGAGGACGTGAAAATTTCACTGTATATCTTCTTTCTTAAAATGCAGAATTTTCATCAAAACGATCGAAACTTTAAATCATCATAACTCCTTCGTTTTATGTCCAAATTAGGAGTTCTTTATACCGTTGGAAATCTCATGGAAATATATTTCTAACCATACTAATTTCATAACATGGAAAACAGCAAACATAAAATGATCATGTTATGAAGTTTCGATTATTTTAACTAGGGTTTCGATTTCCTCTTGAAATATAAATTCAAATTATGTGAAATTTTGTAGACATGTTCTACATCATGATATGAACATATGGTATAAATTTCACGAATTAATGTTGAGTATTTCATAATGTGCCATTAAAGTGTTTTCAAACTTTAACAAATGGCGTTTATTCGGATTTCTAGCATATATTTGTATACCAAAACATTTTCAGTTTATTAACATGCAAGGAAACAATCTTAAAAGGCTCCAATACCAATATAATATTCTATAACATACTTCTACCGAATATAAAAATGGTAGAACTTACTTGAAAGTCCAAGATCAAGAGGTTGAATCACTTGTCTTATATACTTGTTTACTATGGGTTGACGTCGGAACCTGCAGTGTCCACGTGTCAACAGATCTCCAGTCACTCCTCCGCCAACTCGTATGTTACCTGCACACTAGGACAATCGTTAGGCACTAGGATCTCCAGAGAAAAAGGGTTCGATGATCGTTGGCACTCCGACGATCAAGTCAATTGCCAGTATATGGAATATACATGGGTGGTAGAAATAACGGGGTGTGGGAGAAACAAGTAGGCAGAGATTTGAGCAAAGTTTAGGGTGGGATTCTTAAGCATAAAAGCGTGCGTACCTTGGAACAACCGGAGACGTTGTATTTATAGCGCAAGAGTTCTAATTGATTTAGGAAACAAATCAATTTAATACCCAATCGGATCCTCCTTCCTTATGTAATAGAGATCATCCCTTATTCAGGCAATCTCCGAGATTATCTTCCTTATTTGAGTTTATCACGTTGTATGATTTTAGGAGATTATGATTCAATTTTCTTGTGAGGATCCGTGCACCAAATTGACGCAATCTTTCCTTAATTACCTCTCTGGTCATTCCTGCATGTCATGATGCCTGCTAGTTATAATTTATACGAAGTCTGGCGAGGCCCTATGAGTCGGTCGTGAGTGTCAAGGCCCTTCATGGGCCCCGCAGAATTCTGGCTGTAGAAGGCCAAGGCGTTCGATGGGCCACCGGGGCGCTTTACCAGAACTTCTGAAGCCCTAGCAGGGCCTGCTGAGGTTCTCGATGGGCCTCGGATGGGGCCCTTGTTGATGTGGAGGCCATATCAGAATATTGTGGTAACAATAGTCTCTCAAGTCTAAGCCTATTATTTATAATGGGCGTGGGACTTTTGAGGGTGAGGGAAGATCATTTGGTCTTCGCTTTCACCGTATTGCGCAAACCAAAATTTGAACGCTATATCAGTCCCCCAAGTCCGAGGCCGAATATTTATGACGGGTGAGGGCTTCGAAATAAGCATATATGGTGACGTGTCTGCGGTTGGTGGGATTCTGTCAATCAAGACTGTTAATCTGTGGCTAGACCATCATGAGTAAGATAGTGTAGGCATTTAATGCAGTTGCGTGTGGCGGAAAACAGGGGTGCGTGCGTTCTTGGTTCACTAAACGTTTGGGGGTTTTGCTTTCCCGTCCGTTGCTCAATTTAAAACACGCGTCCACTGTCCGCAGGCTTAGATGTGACGCTTGGAATTTGGACGGTGGATATGAGAACGCATCACTATAAAACCAGGCACCCCCCCGATACTACAACTTCTTCTTGTGTGTGTGCTCATTTTGAATATCCTGCCGACAAGCGAAAAGCTCCCAGTGGGTGTGTCGTTTTAATCGCATTTACGAGGTAAGCGCGCTGAAAGTTGTTGTGATTTGTTTTCGTTGTTTCCTTTCGTGGTTATTGCTCAATTCCATAGCTTGGGGATTATACCCTATAGGTGTAATGTCGTCTAGAAACGACGATTCACAGAACCTATTTAATGCCCCAACAAACCCTAGTATTATTGGGAGTGAGTTATCATCGGCCGCCAAATCATCTTCATCTTCTGAAGTCGTAGGAGGGATAAACCCGGAGCCTCCCGCCGTATGCCCGTCGCCTCTGTCTACGAGTGGGAGGGGGGCTTGTCCATCCGTACCAGCAAAAGAGATGGCGGTGAAAGAGAGATCTGACGCTGGGGTACTCAAAATGAGGGGATCACTTGATAAGAGGGATGCCTTGGCTGCGAAGGCGCTCGACGAGGAGCTAAAGCGGTCAGCTACCGAAGCATCTATGGCTCAGTCGAGGATCACTGAGGCGGAGTTGGAGGACATACGGTTGTCCTATGACATTCCTGTGCCCGTGAAACTCAGAGCTCTGGGTCTAGAAGAACGTACCGACAATCCCTTCGAAGGGTACGTCGCGATTTACGAACCTGCGATGCAACAAGGCCTTCGCCTACCTATGCACCCCTTCTTCCGTGAGGTGTTAAAAGACTGGAACCTAGCCCCTTGTCAGATAACGCCGAATGGCTGAGGGCAGATGGTTGCCTCGTACATATTGTAGGGTGTTGCCAAGGCGGGAGGGGACTTGTCTCTGAGGGAGTTTGAGTCTATATACCAGCCCTGCCGATCTGTGTACTAGTACAACATCGCTCCTCGGCTGGGCCAGAAATGGAGAACGGCCACCGATAGCCCCAATAAAGTACACAATCGAAAATAGAGGTTCATCTTTGTCAGCGGGGACTGGGAATCTATGCCAGAGGACTCTCTTTCTCACGTGTCTATTCCTCGACAATTTGGAGAACTCGGTATAAACTGTCGCATTTGTGTGGAATTTTGTTTATAGTTTATGACTTAATGTATTGCTCGCTTTTGCAGACTGTGGAAAGCCACCAATCTCGAAGAGAAACCAAGGGGAGCTGAGGTCGAAGTAGAATAAGGTACGAGCTCTCAGTAGTGACTTCAGGAGTCTCGGTAACCTGTTGAAGGACGACAACCTACTGGTCAGCTACGGACTGATATGTAAGTCTCGCACGCCTTGATATACTGATGTTATAGTGGAAAATTGCCTGAACGTGTCGCGTACTTGTGTCTATGTTAACAGCTTTCAGGTTCAAAAACATCCCTACGTTCCAGCTTACCCACCCCGCCCCGCCAGCGGAGAGGGTTCTTCTTTCCAAGCACCGACGACGAAGGCATCTGGACCATCGCAAGAGATCCAGGATGATGTGCCATCAAAATTCGCTCTCCCGTCGGCTTCCGATCCCCTTCTTAGCCAGGATGTTCCTCTTCTGCCCCAGCCTTCGTCATCCGCACCTTCACCCGGCCCCGTTCTACCCAAGGATAAGAGAAAGGAAATTGCCGAAGATACAGGTGATGCGGCCTCTCAAAAGAGGAAGGCTCCTGCACCCACGGGAGGGATTTTGAGGGACATTCGCAAATCGAGTCGAACTGAGGATGCAAAGAAATCTGGCTTCTTGTCCAGGCAGGAGAGCCCCATCTGCATTTCTCAACGCCAGGGAGAACTGGAAACTTCTGTCATGTAAATGCTCCTTGCCCATCCTGCAATGATTGCGACGAGTGTGCACAAATAATGGACCTAGAAATGGGAGAAGGCCGCCAAGGGAGCCACTGTTTGGGAGCGACTGAAGATGGTGGAGATGAACCTGATACGGGGCCTGGTTCTGAGCAAGGAATTGTTCAGTACCCTGGAAAGTTTTGACAGCTAATGCAGTGAGGAAGGGGCCAAATCTGCCATGTTTTTCAAGAAACTGAAGGCCGTGCGGCTTGAAAAGGCGCAGCTGGAGTCCAAAAAATGGGGACTCCAATTCAAGTTGGACTCCGCGGTGGCGAGGGAGGCGGATGTGAAGAGTAAATATGAGATTGAGTTGAAGGCCGCTAAAGAGTGTATGAAAGAGGCCCGGGAACAGAAGCGGGCTACCGAGGCTTCTCAGAAGCAAGTCGAGGAGGTTCAGAAGCATGCTGAGGAGACTCAGAAACGTGCCAAGGAGGCTCAAAAATTGGCCGAGGACTGGACCCTTGTCGCCGAGACAGCGCTTGCTGCTGCGAACAGCAGGTTAGAGATTATCATCGCAGAAGAGTAGAAGTTACTGGCGGATGCGAGATTGGAGTTGGAGAGAATCCGAGCCGAATGTGGGGGTGCCGAGGCCAGGGCGGTGGAGTCCTATCAGGATGTGTTCGTAGAAACGTCTGAGTATCAGAACCTCGCCCACCGCCTGATGACCTTCAGCGGCGAACAGTTGGTGGAGCGTATCGCAGAGAACCATCTGGAGTGGGACCTCTCTTTTCTTCGACAGGCTTCCTCCAAGGCTCGGGTTCCTAACACCGAACCTGGTGAAGTTAATGAGCAAATACCCCCTCCAACTGTGGGGGAAGGACCGCAATGTGCCGACCCTTAAAGAGGCTGCAGGGCATCCAAATTGTTGAATTGTTATCCGTTTTTGCATATGTCTTCGAATAAATTGCTCGACGTACTTTACTTAATTTATTACTGTCCCGTCGTTTTAATGTTATGGGTGATTCGCGTGGGAGAACGTCTCAAATCTGAGAATCATCTCCTTGGGCATTAATGGCACAGACATATGGCAGAATCTGAAGAGTTGGCGTCTTTAATGTCTTGGGGAGGTAGAACGGTTGTGCGGCATTCCAAATCACCCTGGAATAACTGTATTTATTGCACTGTATCCAATTCCAACGCAGTCTCTATATATAGAATGGAAACATACTAAGGCCCTTCCACCGTGAACCTTTTGTATCCAACCTCTCAGAGTCGTGTGATCGGGACTCGTGTAACTGACGTGTGATAGAAGTACGTCTGGAGAACTGGCATACAGAATGCCTATCAATCAGATAATCAACATTCAGAGGACCAAATGCCCCACCAATCAACGTTCAGGGGACCAAACGTACGGGGTGGGGTTTTAGGCTTTGCAGCCTTAGCCCGGCCAGGCCCTGATCGGCGCGTGCTCGACACGGTTGATGGGGCTAGGAGGGGCCTACTGCGAAAAAGTGTCAACAACATTTTTTGAGCAGTGTGGCATAATTAGTCACCAAATCAACTCATGTTGGTTCTGGGAGACTTCCTATCATGGTGGCACCAGATTTTTCAATTCGGATGCTGCTGGGGATGACGAAGACCAGGAGATAGGTTTAGGAGATCAAATAACCCCACGTGTGTCGACCCATGGAGGCGGCGGGGTGTTAGAATATATGTCAGGCATATTTGTTTCTGCTCTGTATTCCGTGTTTAATAAAATAAAATCGTGCTAAATTTACCTTCTTATTTGCATGTGTGTTATTATTTGTTTGTGATTCGAACTTCGTTGACATTCTGTGACATTCATAAAGCCATCGGTACCATTCCGGGGCCATCAAAAACGCCCCGAGAGACACAAAAGGGTTCACGAGGGATAATTAATACCCCCTTGTTATGTTGGAATTCCGACGAGGGTAAGGCGAACGTCAACTAGATCGCTTCATCGCGGGTAGGCGTCGACGGCATCGTTATCACGCCTTAGCGTTCGCACAATTCATGGGCCGTATATCCCCACGCACCCGTTACATCTTCCTAGGGTTTATCAAATGCGCATTTAGTCTTTTTCCACGTGTTGGTCCATCCGACTGTTGGTATCCTGCTGGGCCTATATATGTTGGTAGGACTCCACTTTATCATCATCTTCCTTGCTCTTCTGCTGTCATACCCAGATTCTGATTATTGTCGGTATGTCGGGCTTTCATTTTTCTATAGTTCCAAAGTTTAAGATAAGGCGTAAGGGGGTCGTAGAGGATGCCTCACTTCCGCACTTGGCGCCATTCGTGGCGTCTGGGTCCAGGCCCACAGTATTGCAGATGCCGGAAATGGCGATGGATAACACCCGTATTCTTCCTGCGTCAGAGACGACAACAGATGTTCCGTCCACATCAATTCCTGCTAGACCCGCACCTCCACCTAGGAATGCTAGACAATCAGTGAAAAGGAAAGCAGGTGCCAAGAGTGGGGATGAGGCATCCCAGATGTCCACGTCTCTCCCTCGTGGTAAGTGTGAATACATCAACATTGGATCCCACCAGGACAAGCTGGATCCAACAGTCTTAGGAAAATTACCTCCAGCGGTTGCCATTGCAGCGACATCAGTTCATAAATATTAGACTTCTGCTTTTGGAAAGGCGGCAGATACCGCAGAAGTGACAGAGTTGGTAAAGTTGGCCGAAATGTATACCTCTCGTAGTCACGTTCTAAACTGTGAGCTGTATAAAATGTTGGAGATGAAGGTTGACGAACTGCATTCTGCCATTGAAAAGGACGAAGATGTCGAAGTTATGCGGGCCGAAAACAAACATCTTCGGGCATGACTCGCATTTTCTGAAGACGCTAGGACTCGTGCCACGTATGATGTTACGAAGGCCCAGACAATCCAGAAGACGTGTGTCGAAGCCCAGAAGAAGGCTGAGTGGCAGCTAAAATCTTGCCAAAGCCTGATTCACATAAAGGACAAAGAACTGACCGAGGCGCTAAGCGAATTGGCAAAGGCTAAGGGCTTATTGGCCAAACTTGGGGCCCCCAGTTATGCCGAGCCGTAAGAATCTTGCACATGCTTAGGGCGAAGCCTCTTGGTTATGCCATTGTAAAGTTTATGGTGTAATTATCCCATGAATTATTAGTGGAAATTTTTGTGATTGTTTCGAATCGTAATTACTTGCATGTTTGTACATTTAATGTTTATCTATCGAGTAGATAGAGTTGGCCGCGAACCACACTTCCTCGCAGTAGAATTGCTTGCACTTGTTTAAATACGCGTTGAATGTTTATCCAGCGAGTTGATAGAGTTGGCTGCGAACCACACTCATTCGCTGCCGAATTGCTTGCACTTGTTTAAATACATGTTGAATGTTTATCCAGCGAGTTGATAGAGTTGGCCGCGAACCATACTCTCTCGCTGCCGAATTGTTTGCACTTGTTTAAATACGCGTTGAATATTTATCCAACGAGTTGATAGAGTTGGTCGCGAACCACACTCCATCGCTGTCGAATTGCTTGCACTTGTTTAAATACGCGTTGAATGTTTATCCAGCGAGTTGATAGAGTTGGCCACAAACCACACTCCTTCGCTACCGAATTGTTTGCACTTATTTAAATACGCGTTGAATGTTTATCCAGCAAGTTGATAGAGTTGGCCGCGAACCACACTCTCTCGCTGCTGAATTACTTGCACTTGTTTAAATACGCGTTGAATTTTTATTCAGCGAGTTGATAGAGTTGGCCGCGAACCACACTCCCTCACTGTCGAATTACTTGCACTAGTTCGTTTTGTATGAGAAACACTTTGGATTCATAAAAGACAAATTTTATTAGAAGGCACAGTGTTTCGGGGCTCCAGACAAAAATGTAAGAAGATCAAAACCGTGCAAAAATAAAACTAATGATGATACAGCCTCAAGTGGGCGATGTTCCAAAGGTGCCTCATCTCCCTGCCTTCGAAATCTTTCAATTTGTAAGTTTCGGGGTAGATTTCTTCGATGACTTTATAAGGTCCTTCCCAAGTGGGTCCTAGAGTTCCGGTCCCTACCTCTCTATTAGCTTTAAATATCTTCTTCAAGACAAAGTTGCTGATGTGGAAGCTCCTGCCTTTGACCTTGGAGTTGTAGTATCAGACCATTTTTTGCTGGTAAACTGTGAGGTGGAGTTGCGATTCTGCGTGTCTCTCATCTTGCAGGTCGAGGCTTGCCGTTCGTAAATCTTCGTTAGTCACCTTGTTGAAGTGTAGGTGCCTGGGTGAGGGTATCCCTACCTCGACAAAAATCATTGTCTCTGCCCCCGTATGCCATGTAGAACAGGGTTTCACCTGTGGCCGTGCGAGAGGTAGTCCGATAGGACCACAGGGTCTCGGGTAGTTCCTCAGCCCATCCTCTTTTTGCGGACTCTAGTTTCCACTTAAGGGTATGCTTAATGATCTTATTCACGACTTCCACCTGGCCGTTGGATTGGGAGTAGTAAGGGGTGAAAAAGTCCCTTCGGATACCAAGGTTCTCACAATTCGCGTTAAACTTCATCCTTGCGAATTGCGTGCCGTTGTCAGAAACGAGAGAGTGGAGAATGCCGAAGCGGCAGAAAATATTTTTCTATACAAATTTCCATGCATTTTCCTCCGTGATCTTGGCCAAAGGTTCGACCTCACACCACTTGGTGAAGTAATCCACTGCTACAATCGCAAATTTGACCACACCTCTCCCTGTCGGGAGGGGACCGATGAAGTCGATTCTCCACTTGGCGAAGGGCCTAGGACTAGTCACCGGGGTAGGGTTCTGAGCCGGGAGCTTCAGTATAGCTGTGAACTTTTGATATCTGTCGTACTTCTTCACGTAATTGAGGGAGTTTTTCTTCATAGTTGGCCAATAGTATCCATGTTTCAGGGCTTTCTGTGCCAGGGCCATTCCTCCCGAATGATTGCCGCATATTCCTTCATGTATCTCTTTCATCACGTATACCGTTTCCTCTTGTGTTAAACAGTGTAAGAGGGGGTGGCTGAATCTCCTCTTATATAGGATCTTGTCTTGTAGCACGAACTTTGCGGCTCTCTTGCAGAGTTTCTGTGCTTCTTGTTTGTCGTCGGGTAGTATCTGGTCGGTTAGATATTTGGTGATTTCCTTCATCCATTTCGAAGAATCAGATATAGTCATGATAGCGGGTGCGTGAGATTCATCGATAGAGGACCGGTTGAGCCTCTCAACTGGGATGGCCTTCATTAAGTCAGAGTCTTTACTGCTTGCTAGTTTTGAGAGGGCATCCGTGTAGCCATTTTCCATTCGTGGGATCTGTAGAAGTTCGTATGCCTTAAAGTGGGACAACAGGTCCTTGGCCTTTGTCAGGTACGCCACCATGGATTGTTCGCGTGCCGCGAAGGTCCCATTGACCTGACTGACAACCAACTGTGAATCGCTATGAACTTGGAGCTTCCTCGCCTTTATCTCTCGTGCCAACCTCAAGCCTGCTAGGAGGGCCTCGTATTCCGCTGCATTTGTTGGAGGCTTTGAACTCCAGGCGAAGCGCGCAGTTGAGAATATAGCTGTCAAGACTAACTAGCAGGATCCCAACTCCAGCTCCGGTCTCACCCAAGGATCCATCAACATATAACTTCCATGTTGGTACCTCCAGGAGTCCAGCCTCAAGAAAACCCTTGGGGATATGAGTGAATTCAGCCACAAAGTCCGCTAAGGCCTGTCTTTTTATCGAAGGTCGTGGCTTGTAACTGATATCGAACTGGCTGAGTTCTACCGACCATTTCATCAACCGTCCTGCCGTGTCCGGCTTCTAGAGTATCTATCGTAGAGGGAGGTTTGCCAAAACATCGATGCTGTGGGACTGGTAGTACGGTCAAAGCTTTCAAGAGGCGGTGATCAATGACAGGGCGAGCTTTTCCATGTCTGGGTATCTTGTCTCTGCGTCCTGCAGGGCTTTGCTTACGTAATAGATAAGAAATTGCACTGGGCCATCTTCTCGGATTGGAACCGAGCTAACTGCCTTCTCGAATACGGCAAGGTAAACGAGCAACGTATCCCCATTCTTTGGTTTGGATAGTAGCGGGGATTTTCCGAGGAGAACCTTGAGGTCTTGGAAGGCTTTCTCACACTCCTCGGTCCACTCAAACCTCTTCTCCCCTTTGATGGTCTGAAAAAAAGGTTGATAGCAGTCGGTCGCCTTGGATATAAATCGATTCAAAGTCGCTAACCTTTCCGTCAGGCTCTGGACTTCCTTTGGGGAGGATGGTGACCGCATTTCAATAAGCGCCTTAATCTTTTTGGGATTGGCCTCTGTCTCGCGTTGATTGACCATGTAGCTGAGGAATTTTTCGGACGCAACTCCAAATGCGCACTTCAAGGGGTTAAGCTTCATGCAATATTTACAAAGGACTCCGAACATCCATCTTAAGTGTTCTATGTGGTCCTCGACATTTACACTTTTTACTAGCATATCATCGACATATACTTCCATCGTATTCTCAATCTGTCCAGCAAACATGCGGTTTACCAACTGTTGGTACGTGGTTCCTGCATTTTTCAGGCCGAAAGGCATCATCCTATAGCAGTATAGCCCTCGGTCCGTGATAAACGAGGTGTGATCCATGTCTCCTACAAATATCGGAATTTGGTTGTAGCCCGAGTATGCATCCATGAAGCCAAGTAACTTGTGGCCGGCAGTCGCATCGACCAGTTGGTTGATGCACGGCAACAGAAAGCTGTCTTTAAGGCATACTTGGTTTAGATCTGAGAAGTCTATGCATACCCTCCACTTCTTGGTACTCTTTCTTACCAACACTGGGTTGGATACCCATTGGGAGTAAATCGCTTCCCTAATGAACCCGCTGGCTAGTAGCTTGTCAACTTCCTCCTTCAATGTCTTGTACCTCTCGGCACTTAAAGGCCTCCTTTTTTGAATCCTGTGGCGTACTTTCGGATCTACTTTCAAAGCGTGGCACTCAACCGACGAGTCGATCCCGACCATATCGCTATGTTTCCATGCGAAGACGTAGCCTTCTCTCGGAAAAACTGCTTCAGCTCCTCCTTCATTCTTTCTTTGAGCTTCTCTCCCATTTGTAATACCTGGGTTGGTTCTGAGGGGTTTACCGAAAATGTCTCTAGCTCCTCAACCGGGGAGGCAAGAGAATCTGAGGCTATGATTCGAGGATCCAGGCCCTCGTCCAGTATTAGTTCATCATCCATCCCCTCACAGTCAACGTCTATCTGTTTCGAGTGTATGGTCATTACCGTTGGGGTGGTATCCTCACGCTTAGCAGCCTTCCGCAATGCGTTCATGTAACATACCCTCGCCTCCGTCTGATTATTACAGATTCTGGCCACCCCTCCGAGTATCAGAAATTTCATTGCCAAATGGTGTATAGACGTGACCGCCTGTAAATCTTTCAGCGCGGGCCTTCCAAGGACCCCATGGTAGACGGAGCGTGTGTCCACTATTAAAAACTCCATGTACTTTCCAATGTGGCATGGAGGTTCTCCGAAGTCTACCGCCAGCGTAATCGTTCCTCGCAGGACGAAGCTGTCCCATGTGAAACCAAATAGTGGGTCCGAGATGGCCGTCAATTCATGATCCACGTCCATTTGGTCGAAAGCACTGCCGAACAGGATGTTCACAGTGCTTCCATCGTCGACCAACATCTGTTCTAGGCCATTTCTGGCAACGACGGCGCGGACTACCAGGGCATCGCAGTGCAAGTAATGTATGCCAGCCTTGTCTTTCTCAGTGAACGAGATTAGTCGTGCTTTTGGTCGATGCCCGTGGACCTGCCAACTCTCCAGGGGTTCTTCTCTCGCCGCCTTCGCGTAGTTGCGTCGTGAGTTCATTGTGTGCCCTCCGACATAGGGCCCTCCTATAATGGTGTTTATCTCTCGGACAGAGAGGGCTCCTGGGGGCCCCTCCGTCCTCGGCTGGTCCCTATCTCCATCATTTTTCCTTCCATCACGACGAGGTCTATCGTTCTGGCGCCGAGGAGGAGGTCTTCGCCCTTGTGCGGGCGGCCCTCGACGTCCTCGTGCCAGTTGATTCCCCTCTCCTTGCCCATAGTTCCCGCGATTGATTAACTCCCTTACATCCGGGCAGTCCTCCGTGTTATGTACCCTAGTCCTGTGTATACGGCAGAACTTGGGTGGGATTATGGCTGGTAAGGGAGCCATTACCGGTGCTCTAGGATGGGGCGCAGGTAGGGCTGGGCACGGGTCGGGTTGGGTCGGGTTCGGGCCCAACCCGACCCCCAAACCGACCAAGTCGGTTTGGAAAATATTGAAACCGAACCGACCCGAACCGGGTCGGTTCGATTTTGCGGGTCAGATTTTTTTTTTCCCCCTTTCCCCAGACCATTTGTTATGTTTAACAATTAACATTAACTGTAATAAGATATGCAACACTCTAATTTGGCCAATTTTGTAAGAACACGAGTTGTTATATTTCAAAAAAAAAAAATAGCAATATTTCATCAATACATTATACACATTACAAATTTACCTTGTTCACATAAATCGAAATATACAAATGAATCGAAATACAAATTTACAAATTACACAATTTCATAAGAAACAAATGAATCGAAATATATTTGACCCTATTCAATATAACAACAAGAAGTCCACAAGATAAGAGTAATTCCAAATTACCTGTTTCACACTTTAACATACTAAAGATACCACCACATAATCGCATTCATAAAATTTAAATAAAGCACAAATCAAGCAACTAAAGTAAAATATTACAATTATCCAACAAGCAGTAAAATAATAAAAGTAAAAATATTATAGTTATCCAAAACAAGAAATAGTGAGAATTACAACTTTACAACATTCTTCTCTTCAAAATAATCCAATTGTAATTCTCTTCCAAAAACCACGGTATTTTCCCAACCTACATTGGAAACAATATATCACACCAAATTAATAAGTCGTTCGTTATTTAATTAGAGATTGGAAATGTAATAACTTTATAAACGAAAATAGTTAAGGCATAAAAAAATATTACTTACCTAAAATATTTAACATATGCATGAATCACTTCTCGATGCTGGACTCTTTATTCTTCATTATTGTCTCCGAAAGTTCTATAAAATCAAAAATAATAGTTCAACAATCAATAAGTGAATATACAAACACATATAAGTAACAAAAATAATGTAAATATATAATGTTTAATTATCTTCACCCAATTTGTTATAATACTCCACATCTTCCATATAAAATCGTTCTTCACTTGGAGTAGATTTGAGCCAATTTTGTGTGCTAACCAAAACCTCAATCATTTTTAGAGTTAAAGAACTACGAAAGGGATCGAGGATTCTTCCTCCAGTACTAAAAGCACTCTCTGAAGCCACTGTGGACACCTGAATTGCCAACACATCTTTTGCAAGTTTGGACAAGATAGTGTACTTGCTTCCATGTACCCTCCACCAATTGAGGACATCAAAGTCCTTAATGTCTACGTTCTCACGACCTTCTAACAAGTACCTTTCTAAGTCATTTTTTAGTTCAACTGAGTCTTTTGCTGCAAATTTTTCCTTAAACTTCGACAAACGAACAGAAGACCCACTAGAAGCAGTACTTACATGACTTGCAGAAGAAAATCCACTTGTGGAATCTACATCCCTAATCTCTTCACTGCTTTGAGTATTCCCTTCAAACCGAACATACCAATCAAAAATAGTCATCAAATTATCCTTCACCCCATCAATCATGGAACGACCAACAACGTCATCATTATAAATATCACAAAAACAATACTCAATGTAATCCAATTTGTATCTAGGATCAAGCACCGTAGCAATCAACAACATTTGGTTTACATTGTCCATCTTTCCCCAATACTTGTCAAACTTACGTTTCATGTTATTAGCCATTTCACTCAAAAGAGAATCTCCACTAGATCTCCAACCCTCTAAATCGGCTACAAGTGAACATACTTCATGAAGATACACTGTGGAACTAACATGTAATGAAATGCTAAATTTTAAAGTAACATCATAAAAGCTCTTAAGAAATTTAACAAAAATCGATGCATTTTCCCAATCACGGGTTGTAGGTGGTCCACCCCTTCTTCTACCCCCATCATCCTCCCGAAAATACCCTAAGAAATGTCTATCATCCTCTTCTAATCGTTCAAAAGCTTTCTGATACTTCAAAGCAGCCTCCAACATCAAATAGGTAGAATTCCACCTCGTAGACATATCTAGAAATACAATTGATTTTGATTCAATCTTTTCTTTGATTGCACACTCTTTCAATTTTTCGTATCTCGCAGGCGAAGATTTAACATATTTAACTCCATTGCGAATACTAATTATTGAATCATGTGCTTCCTTTAGCCCCTCACACACTATCAAATTCACAATATGTGCACAACACCTCATATGTAAATATTTGCCATCCAAAACACAACTATCAATGCCCCAACCCAACATCTTCCGTCTCAAATATGAAATTGCCGTTTCATTTGCACTAGCATTGTCCACCGTAATTGTGAACACCCTATCAATGCCCCATTCTTGTAAGCAATTTTCAATCAACTTTCCAATTGTTTCTCCCTTGTGATTAGATATGACACAAAAATTCAAAATTCTCTTTTGAATCATCCAATCAGAATCAACAAAATGGGCAGTGAGAGACATATAATTTATGTTTTGAATAGATGTCCAAGTGTCTGTAGTAAGAGAAACTCTTTGTCTTTGGGTGGTAAATATATTTCTCAACCTTAATCTTTCATCCAAAAATAGTTGGTAAATATCTCTAACAACAGTTCTACGAGATGGTGGTTCAAACTTAGGACATGCTACACTACAAAAGTGTCTAAATCCACTACCCTCAACAAAGCTAAAAGGTAGTTCATCAAGAATCACCATCTTAGCACATGCAAGTCTACATGCTTCCTTACTAAACCCAATTGCCATAAGATTACTCCCACCACCCTCTTCTCTTTTGTCAAAACTTAAGATTTTTTGTCGTTGGTCTTCAACTCTTCCCGGATATTTCTTACAATGACTAGTTAAATGCGCCCTTAAAGTACTTGTACCACATTTCTTAGCCCCACAAGCATAAGATTGTCCACAATACTTACACTCACACCTAACATCTTCCGCATTTGGATCCCCTAATATTATGAAATGATCCCAAACCTCTGAAGTTTTTCTAGAAGTTTTTCTCTTACCTAAAGTTGATGGTGGAAGTGGATGAATACTTGTAGGATCTGTACCTGTGTTTGTTGTTGACGGAGTGGCACCAGTAGATTGAAATTCGCCGTCCATATCCATATTGAAATCTACATATTAACATGAAGTTGAATGAAGAAATCAGAATCAAGGAAGGACACAAGTCGTTGACAATGTCAAAGGGTAATGCATTCTTCCAAATGAAAACACATGCACTCATTAGTAGGCACATATGCCTCATGAATCATGATCCTCAAATAACGAAAAGTTTGTTCCAATGAGAAATACACAGCAAACAGTAGGGTAGATAGTAGATAATAATACAAGCCCAGGTGTGGGCTCAACAGTCTCATTTCAAATTCACACTACATGACACGTTCAATCTTCAAATCCACCAAAAAACAGTGGACTGTATTAGCAGTTTTCTGCTCAATCTTGATTGCTGGATTAATGAATACATTCAATCTTTTTTTTTTGTTTTTTAATATTGATTTTAATGTAAAATATCACATGGTCGGAATACGAAAATAATAATCTAACATACAAAAATTTAATTTACTTTCTTTAACATGTAAACGATTTATGATAAAATTTTATATCAACAGAGTTTAAAATTTTTAAATGAATTTAACATCCACAAACAAACCTTCATTTTATATAAATTTTAAGTTTTTAACAACACAAAATCATTCAAAAATAAAAAAATTTACACAGCCGCAGTCCGGAGAGACGAGAGATTGATTACCTGGGTCCATTGTGTCGAGAGATTGAAGAAATTACACAACTGGAGATAATGAAGGAGAGACCGGGAGATTGAAGCTTCGTCGAGGACAGTTTGCAGATCGCGTCCACTGGCCACGGATTTGGAGTCTGGAGTGCGGCTGCAGAGTGATGAAGATAACAGATTCACAGGCGATTGGGTCGGCTGAAGATCACAGATTCACAGTGGAGACGGGCTGAAGATCACAGGTTCACACACAGTGGAGTCGCCGGTCGCCGGTCGCGGACTGAAGAGTGAAGAAATCAGATTAGGTTTAGCCGTTTAGGTTTTCAATTTTTTTCTTGATTTGTCATTTGAGAATTTAGACCCAAAAGTCCAAAAGCCTAAATGTTTAATTGATTAACTCATTGCATTTGCCTCATTGCTGGAGCCTGGTACGAATTTGGTTTGGGCCATCAGCTATGGGTTGGGCTTGGGTTTGGGTTCAAGCTAATAACTAAGAATAAGAATTAAGAAGTTAGAAAAATAAAGAAAATAAAAATTAATTCCTACGGGTCGGTTTGGGTCTTCCAAACCGACCCGACCCGACCCGACCCGAGAACAAATTTTTTTTTTGAACCCGAACCGACCCAATTTTATTGAAAAAAATCGACCCAAACCAATCCGAGTCGGTTTGGGTCGGGTCGGGTGGTGGTTTGGCAGTTTTTTTGCCCACCCCTAGGTACAGGGGCTACCTCCGTCTGATTGAACCTTCTGTAATGGTTGCTTGCCGGTTCTGGAGAACGTCTCCTTTGAAAACGAGATAATCGAGGCTCCGGTGAGCATCGACCCTCTCTCCTGTAGCGGTCTCCTCTCTTCATTTCGGCCTTCTCTCTGTTCTCAATCGTCTCTTTCGATCGGATTTTGCGCTGGATCAAGTCTACCAACTGGATGTAGGTTTTCGGTTGACTGTTCTGTACATCCCTCCAGAAGGGAGTTCGCATGTGCAGTCCAGTTACCAGAGCATCCAAGGCCTTTTTGTCGGTCACCGTCTCGATCTTGTTGATAACGTTGCTGAACCTCTTGAAGTAGCTCTTGACGGTCTCTCCTTCTTTCTGCCGAATGTCGTTGAGTTGGGCAATGTCAGCAATCATTGTTCGATTGCCAATGAAGGTGTTGACGAACTCCTTTTAAGTTGAGGCCAGCTTCGGATACTCCCTAACTTCAGCTTATTGCACCATCTCTTCGCGTCGGCCGCGAGTGTGGTATGAAAATTTCGACACTTCACCGCGGGGGACTGGTCCTGGAGCTTCGTCTTGTAGGTGCTTATGTGATCCGTGGGATCGCCTCTTCCATTATATTTATCCATGAGAGGCATTCAGAAGTTTACGGGCACCTCCATTGCCTTCATGTAGTTGGTAAACGGGAGATTCTCGTCATCGTCATCATCGTAACACTCTAGCCTCTCCTTTTCCTCCTCAGACTTTGCGTGACTCTTCGGGTCCTTCCTCTTTTCTGTATGGGCCTCACTGTGTTCACTGCGCCTGCTGTGTGTGGGTAGGGGGTGCTGTGGAAGACCCTATTCCCAACCTGTCAAACATGCTGGCAGAAGGAACGGGGCGGTTCTCTCGTACAGGGAAATATCTCCCTCTCTGGCCATCCTGTGAGGTCTTCGAGACGGGGTTACTGGGGTTCCGGGTTCCGGCCGTTAAAGACTGGTGGTTCATCTTGGAAATAGTGGCTGTCCAGTGAACTAAATTTTGAAGGGCTCCTATAGGCACGACTGCGCTTGGGTCCATGTTGGAGGGATTGATTCTCCAACAGTTCAAGCGCGGCCTTCATCTGGGCATTATCCATCTTCAGATCCTAGTTCTCCTGTTCCACCGTCTGTTTCTGTCGTTGTCTTCTCCTTTTGCGACGAGTCACGTTCTGCAGGTCCTGAACACTTTCCTGTCGCAAGTTAGTGTGGTGGGACTCAACTTCTTCTTTTGTGGAATGTTCAGATGCCATGCTCCTCCGGGTAGAAAACACGTTTTTACCATAAGTCGTTTGGTTGTGTAACGTATTTCGTTTCCCATAGACGGTGCCAATCTGTTAACGTCGGAACCTGCAGCGTCCACGTGTCAACAGATCTCCAGTCACTCCTCCGCTAACTCGTATGTTATCTGCACACTAGGACAATCGTTAGGCACCGGGATCTCCAGAGAAAAAGGGTCCGGCGATCGTTGGCACTCCGGAGACGTGCAAACAGAGATTTGAGCAGAGTTTAGGGTGGGATTCTTAAGCATAAAAGCGTGCGTACCTTGGAACAACCGGAGACGTTGTATTTATAGCGCAAGAGTTCTAATTGATTTAGGAAACAAATCAATTTGATACCTAATCGGATCATTCTTCCTTATGTGATAGAGATCATCCCTTATTCAGGCAATCTCCGAGATTATCTTCATTCTTTGAGTTTATCACGTTGTATGATTTTATGATATTATGATTTGGTTTCCTTGTGAGGATCCGCGCACCAAATTGACGCAATCTTTCCTTAATTACCTCTCTTGTCATTCTGGCATGTCATGCTGCCTGCTAGTTATAATTGATACAAAGCCTAGCGAGGCCCTATGGGTTGGCCGTGAGTGTCAAGGCCCTCCATGGGTCCCGCGGAATTCTGGCTGCAGAAGGCCAAGGCGTTCGATGGGCCACCGGGGCACTTTACCAGAACTTCCGAGGCCCTAGCAGGGCCTGCTAGGTTCTCGATGGGCCTCGGATGGGGCCCTTGCTGACGTGGATGCCATATCAGAATCGTGTGGTAACACTATGTGATCAAAATACTGCTCTTTAGTCCAGAAACTCAATTACAATGGAAATAGTTTAATATCCACAATTCAATAATCGAATTTTGAGTTATTTTTCAAGCCACCAACTTCTTGTATTCTCCAGTATCTCTCAACATTCAAATTTAATCCATTTAGAATGTTTATATAGAAGTGTGGGATTTACATGGAGGTTATATGTGGTAGAGAGTTAAATTTCAAATTAAACCTTAACTTCTCCCACCAAAACTATTTCTATATAACTTGGGTCTGGTCAATCCTTATGGACGACCCGTTTTATTTCAACATATACAAAAGGGAAAATTGCAGTAGAGTCCCAAACTTTTCAACAAGTTGAAATGAATATCCAACCTTCAAATTTCGACACCACTGTCCTCAACCTTTAATAGAGTTTCTTAGAACGCTGTTTGAGGAGGGGATAAAGGAGGAGAAGCAACAATGATGGAAATTGAAAAGTGATGGTGGTTGTAATAGATGGGTAGTGGGGAGTAGGGGTTCCCAGCGATGTTTCGACGATGAGAGTGTTAGTATCATGCGTTGGGTATGTTAGGGTATTTGGAGAAGAAAGTGTTGATTTTTTGTATTCTTTACCTATTTGACCTTTAAGAAAAGTTGAGCATATGCTTAGGTTGGGAACTCATTTTTACTTTTTGCAAATTTTGATGCAATTTTCTCTATACAAAATGGTTTGTGTATCAATTATTAATTAGATCAGTTGTCTCGTCTCGTTTACACTATGTTATGTGATAACATGTAGCATTTGGTTGAACTTATTCTTACTTTTATGTATATGCTATATTAAAAATAATTTTATTATTTTCATTAACATTTAACAATGAGTTAGTGAAGGAATTCCTAAGGAAAAACATATTCCCACATAGAAAAATTTTGCTAATAATAATAAATATCAAGTGGTAAAAGTATTTTTATTTTCTTAATATGAATTTTTATTCTTTCAACTTAATCGCACACATTTAAAGATTTTAAGAATTGGCGATGTGTGCAATCAAAACGTTGAGTGAATCAAGGTCATGTTAAGGAGAAGCAAACGTATACTAAAATTCAAGAAGACTTTTAGAAATTAAATTCAACTTGATAACTAGGATCACCAAGAGCTTTTGGTTTTTTTTTTTTTTTTAAGTCAAAAAGAGTTAAATATGCACTATTTAATAAAAAAAAAATGTTTTAATAAATTAAAAAACGTAATTGACGTGTTCCAATTTTCACGGGTTATAAATGTTCACTTTGTATTTAGTGAGAAAAAGCATGTTTTGTAAATTTTTAAAATTTTTTTTTTTCAAACTCATTTTGAATTACATATTTCATAGGACCTATAATTTTTGTTAACTTTTTAACTATACATTTCATCAATATTTATCAAAATAATTCTTAAAAAATTATTTTTTAAACTCAACTAAATAGGCACTAAAATGTTTTAATTACGAGAATATGTTCTTTTACATTTTGTAACATTTCACAAATTACTCAACGATGTTACTAATGAAAATTGAGTTAGAATACTTTTTTGATGATGAGAAGTAGATGTGGCAAAATTTGTCCGGCTCGTAGGCCAGCCCATATAACTCGTCTTTTTGGATTGGGTTGGCTCTAGCCCAAATAAAACCGGGTCGGCCCGATTTTGATTTTGATTTTTTTTTTTTTGCTCCTTAACAATAATCACTCATTTTGTGAATAGTCTCGATACATAATCCAAATAATATCAATCTAAAATGATCTAAGTCAAAGTCACTAATAAACATTAGTCCAAAAATCCCAAGATCCAACATAAAATTGTTTAGATTTAATTAAAATTTAGTTTAATTTAAGTTTCAATCCAAAATATATTTGGTGTGACAAGTAAATTATTTATTTTAAATTTACTTATAAGTAAAATTTTTAATTTAAGCCAAACATGCTTATATCTCAAAACAATAAGACTAGCATGTTTTTAATATTTGTATTTTTTTTTTAAAAAAAAAAAAGTGTCTACAAATAATTTATAATTAACAAAAAAAAATTATTATTTTGAAAGAAAATTGACGTTTATCTATTGACTAATACATGAGAACCTCAATTTTATAAATTAATCTCTTTAAAAATCTCAAAATATATAATCTAAATTTATATAAGATTGTATTTGATGTAATGTATAATATTGTATAAAAAATTTATTGACAAAAAAAATTTTAGATCAAGTTGAGTCAATGAACTGGACTGAACTAATATATTTTTTGCCCATACAAAATTGATCCAATCCAATTTCATGTATAATCCTGCTTTGGTGGGTTACGCCCCATTTGCCCGCTCTAATAAGAAGTACTTCTCTAATGCTTCGGTAAATTGAAAAAATGGCAGGTACTTTTCATTTGGCGTGAGAATCAATATATTTTTGGAAAAAAATAAAATATTAGAGATACAAGAATGTAAATAATGAATCTAAGAGAGAAATGCATTCATCCTCAAACCCTATATATAGAAGCTTGCCTTGATAATGCCGCACAAGAATCTTCGTACAATGAGACCATTGGATTTGGGATGACATCTATCATTGTCCATTCCTAGAAACATAAAGTGAATTCAGGAAGTGGTTACTAAACGTGACCATACAAATTATGTTAAGTACTTATCAAATAAAAACGATAAATTTTATATTACATGAACATGAAATAAAATTAAGAAAATTGTAAAATTAAAACTAAAGAAGAAAATAAATCGAGGCATGTACAAGTACAGTTTCTTTAAAACATATTCGTCCCCTACCGTATGTTATGAACGACTGTTTTCCAAGATATAATGATGGAACTAGCTTTACCAGTGAACCGAGCTACTGCAAGAACAATATCACTGCGAGGAAATTCGAATGCGAAAGAGGAAAAATGAATGCTAAAGAACCGAATGAGAAAATGTTAAATTGTTGTGTTTAGAATGAGAAAAATGGACATATTTATATAGGCATTAGAGTGACCTTCCAATTCCACAATTAACATGAAAGTTGCAAGAGTTACAAAACATGAATGGTTGAGAAGATGGAAGGTCTCAAACAAATAAAGAGTTTAAAAATTTTTCATTCACTTATTTTCCAACAATCCCCCACATGAATGAAAAATTGAAAGAGACACGGAAGACTTGGTGATAAATTCAACGTCCGAATCCTGCATAAGATAGGTAGGTGTTACCCTTTGAACCTTCCCTTATGAAAGTATATTTACTTTACTAGCTGATCAGTAGACGCGATGTCCTTGAACTGTTCTAGTGTTTGTGTAAACGATAATATACCTCACACAGAATTTATCCTGACATAGTTCAGTTCTCATTGTTATGTTCATTTATGGCCATGAACATATGCCTGGTTCTGCGAAAGTTTTTTAAGAATTGCGCCTTACACAATTCTCTTAGAAGTGGCCCCACTTCTCTCTCATATAGGTGATTTCTTATTAAGAGTAGCCCGCTCTACTCCGCGCATTAAAAGCCTTGCTTATCCTTTCCTCTACGGGTATCACTGTTTCTTCATAGGAATGGACAGGAGAGAAACCCCCCATCCCCCAACAGTGATCTAATTATGTATTTACAATTATGTTGTCCCTTTGAACCTAGATCTTGGGATCTCCAGTCAACTAGGTTGGGTTTCCATTGTATTAACTTATCCTTCCAAAGGCTTAAGTCTCATTCCTTTCGTTAACTTTTCAACTAACTCTCTATTCAAACCTTTAGTTAGTGGATCCGCAATATTATCATTTCACTTTACATAGTCAATAGAGATGTCTTATGGTATTATGTCTACGACGTATGTGTCTAGACTTACCATTATACATGTTACTCTGTGCCCTACCAATTGCAGATTGACTATCACAATGCATGCAAATTGTTGGCACAGGTTTTGACCGTCTAGGAATATCCTCTAAGAAGTGACGTAACCACTCAGCCTCTTCACCACACTTGTCCAATGCTATAAACTCAGATTCTATAGTGAATCTGGCTATAACAGTTTATTTAGAAGATTTCCATGATATAGCTACACCTCCCAGTGTGAACACAAATTCACTTGTAGACTTTGAGTCTTTTATATCAGATATCCAATTAGCATCACTGTATTCTTCAATAACTGTCGGATATCTGTATAGTACAATCCATAATCACGAGTATATCTCAAATACCTTAGTATTCTTATTATTCATTTCTAGTGGTCAGTTGCTGGATTACTCATGTATCTACTCAGTTTGCTAACTGTGTAGGCTATGTCTGGTCTTGTACAACTCATCAAGTACATCAGACTTCCAATAATTCTAGAGTATTCTACTTGAGAGATACTCTCGCCTCTGTTCTTTGATATATGCTGACTAGTATCTGTATGTGTTCTAGCCATGCTAGAATCTTCATTGTTAAATTTTTCAAGAATTTTGTCCAAATAATGTGACTGATTTAGGACAATTCCATATGTTGTTCTTGAAATTTTAATTCCAAGTATTACATCTGCTAAGCTCATATCCTTCATGTTAAATCTTGAATTTAACATGTCTTTAGTAGATTTAATCATCTTATCGTTGTTTCCAACAATAAGCATGTCATCAACGTAAAGACATAAAATGACATAGCCATTTTCAGTGTCTTTGATATACACGTATTTGTTGCACTCGTTGATTTAAAATCCACATTCCATCATGACATGATCAAACTTTTCATGCCATTTTTTTGAAGTTTGTTTCAAGCCATATAATGACTTTACCAATTTACAGACTTTGTTTTCTTGCCTTGGAGCAGAAAAACCCTCGGGTTGTTTCATGTAGATTTTTTCATCTAAATCTCTATTTAGAAAAGCTGTTTTCACATCCATTTGATGTACTTCAAGATTTCGCCAAGCTGCAATTGCAAGTATCAACCTGATGGATGTTATTCTCGTTACTGGAGAATATATATCAAAGTAATCAAGACCTTCTCGTTGTCTGTATCATTTTATAACAAACCTGGCCTTATACTTTTCGTTTGTTCCATTTGCTTTCATTTTCTTCTTAAAAATCTATTGTAGCCTAGTGGTTTGCATCCCAGAGGAAGATCCACTAGCTCCCATGTATGGTTTTGCAGAATAGAATCTATCTCACTTTTAATTGCCTCTTTCTATTGAGGTCCTTCATAAGAGTTCACAGTTTCTTTAAAGTTTTGAGGTTCACTTTCTAGCATATAAGTCAGAAAATCTGGACCAAATGATTTTTCAGTTCTAGCTATTTTGCTACGTCTTGGTTCAACCTCATCTTCTTCTTCTGGTTGTTCTTATTGGTCCGTTGCTTCATGTGTCCGTTTAGATGAGCTTGCTTCCTCTATGGATCTGTACGGAAATATATGTTCAAAAAATAAAGTATTTGTCGATTCCATTATTGTATTTTTGTGTATATCTGAAATTTTAGATTCATGCACAAGAAATCGATAAGCACTGCTGGTATGTGCATAGCCAATAAAAATGCAATCAACAGTTTTTGGACCTATTTTCACCTTTTTAGGTGTAGGTACAGCTATTTTGGCTAGACACCTCCACACTCGCAAGTATTTATAGGAAGGCTTCCTTCCTTTCCACAACTCGTATGGAGTTTTATTTTCTTTCTTTCGAGGCACCTTATTTAGAAAGTAATTAGCTGATAAAACAGCTTCTCTCCACATGTTCTGAAGTAACCCAGAACTTAATAGTATTGCATTCATCATTTCTTTTAAGGTACGGTTTTTCTGTTCAGGAACACTATTTTGTTGAGGTGAATAAGGTGCTATGGTTTCATGTGTGACTCCGCTCTGTGCACATAATTCAGCAAACAATGATTCATATTCACCACCTCAGTCACTTCTCTCAACACTTTAATTTTCTTGTTGAGTTGATTCTCAACTTTATTCTTATAAAGAACAAATTTCTCTATAGTTTCGTCCTTACTTTTAAGTAGATAGACATAACAATATTTTGTATTATCATCAACAAAAGTAATGAAGTACTTGTTGCCACCCCTTGTTTGTACAGATTTTAAATCACACACGTCAGTGTGAATTAGATCAAGTGGTTCAGTTTTCCTTTCAATAGTTTGAAATGATGACCTTGTCAATTTTGCCTCAACACACGTTTCACACTTGTGTTTAGAATCAATATGTAATGCAGGTATAGAATTTAAGTTAATTAATCTACGCAAAGTATCATAATTAATGTGTTCTAGTCTGCCATGCCACAAATTGGAAGACTCAAGCAAGTAAGCTGAAAAATTATTCACTGTATTAATTTTCGGCTTAACAGTAATTACATTTAGCTTAAAAACCCCATCAAACATATAACTTTTTCCAACAAACATTCCACTCTTAGACAAAATGACTTTATCTGACTCAAACACCATACGAAACCCATGTTTGTTCAACAGTGACCCGGACACCAGGTTCTTGCAGATTTCTGGCACAAAAAGCACACTGTTTAGAGTCAGCTCTTTCTCAGACGTCATCTTCAAAACCACTTTGCCTTGGTCCTTTATTTCAGATGTAGCTAAATTTCCCATGAACAGCTTTTCTCCATTTTCAGTTGCTTCAAAAGAACTAAATATCTCTTTATCCGAACAGACATGTCGGGTAGCACCGGTGTCAATCCACTATTCTCTTGGATTTGATCCCACCAGATTCACTTAAGAAATGACTGCAGTGAGGTTCATTTCAGACACATCATGTGTGATGTCATCAACAACATTTGCTTATTTTTTATTGTTTCTTCTTGGGAATTTACACTCCGTAGATTTATGACCTACTTTGTCACAATTGTAGCATTTCCTTAGAAATTTCTTTTTGGAAACTCCCCCTTTTGGACTTAGTTTTTTCCCTTTCCCAGACAGCCCAAACTTGTTCTTGTTTGTTTTAGAACTTTGACCATGCTCCACAACATTTGTTCTGGCCATTGGATGATTGAACCCTTTCTTTTCAAAACTTTTGTTGTCTTTTTCAATTCGAAGTGTGACCATCAGTTCTTCAATGTTCATTTCCTTTCGCTTATGCTTAAGGTAATTTTTGAAATCTTTCCAAGCCGGAGACAACTTTTCAATCATTGCTGCCACTTGGAAAGTTTCACTTAAAACCATCTCCTCGGCATGAATCTCATGCAAGATTACTTAAAGTTCTTGTACTTGACTGATTACAATTTTTGAGTCCACCATTTTATAATCCAAGAAGCGGCCAACAATGAATTTCTTAGCTCCTGCATCATCGGTTTTATATTTTCGGTCTAGAGACTCCCATAATTCTTTCGCTGTTTTCATTGTATTATACACGTTGTATAGTGAATCTGCCAAGCCACTCATGACATAATTTCGACATAAGAAATCAGAATGTTTCCAAACTTCAACAGCGCTGACAGTTTGTATGTCTCTCTCTCCCTGTTTGAGTTTCGGAGCATCTTAATCAAGAATCTTACAAGATTCAAGGTGGTCAGATAAAATAGCTTTTTATGTTGCCACTTTTTGAAATTCAATCTATTAAACTTCTCTGGTTTTTCTCTATGATTAGCTGGAACACTTACATGACCAGTTGGAGCCATGGTTTGGGTCACAGCAAAACTTGGCACTTGTGCCATAGTTTGGCTCACAGAAGAATTTTGCACAGTAGCCATAGTTTGATTTTCAGTAGCCACAACTTCAGTAATCGGATCAGTTGCCATTTTCTGAAACAAGAAGAAAAATCAGTTCCACTTTTAAATAATATTAAACATTTCTTTTCGTCTTGTTGATTTGAATAACACGCAACTAAAAGGCTTCCAGGTGAGGAATGGGGGTTAGAAGTGGACAACTTAAATCCTAAACTCTCCTTAGACAGTTTAGGTCCTTTTGACAAAGCCTTCCAGTTTTACGAATACACAAATCAAGAAAACTCCAACTATAAGTGAAAATGAAAGCATCTAAAAGTACAAATTCTTATAGTTCAAAAGATTGTTACAAACTAGTTTCATACGTATGAAATTCACTCAGCTTTACAAATCAACTAGATTCATACGTATGTATTTCACTGTTTTTCATATAATATAAGTTTATCAAGGATATATTTTAAGATTGTTAAGTACTTATCAAATAAAAACGAAAAACTTCATATTACATGAACATGAAATAAAATTAAGGAAAGTACAGAATCAAAACTGAAGAAGAAAACAAACTGAGGCATGTACAAGTACAGTTTCCTTAAAACATATTCGTTCCCTACCGTAGGTTATGAACAACTATTTTTCAGGATACAACGGTGGAACTGGCTTTACCAGCGAGCCGAGCTACTGCAAGAACAATATCACCGCGAGGAAATTCGAATGTCAATGAGGAAAAACGAATGCTAAACAATCGAATGAGGAAATGTTGAATTGTTTTGTTTAGAATGAGAAAAATGGACATCTTTATATAGGCATTAGAGTGACATTCCAATTCCACCATTAACATGAAAGTTACAAGAGTTACAAAACATGAATGGTTGAGAAGATGGAATGTCTCAAACAAATGAAGAGTTTAAAAAATTTTCCATTCACTTATTTTCCAACAAATTATGTATTATTAAGTTAACCATCTTCCAACAACCAGCCATATTTCCCCACATGGGATGGCGGACCTAGAGCAACCTTTTCTTGGGACTGGTCGACCACCTATTTTGGCTAGTCAAGTCATTTCCTTATTGGTTCTTTCCTCTTGGTTCATGGTTTTAATTTTTCGACTAGTTTTAAGGGCTATCAATAGCATAAGTTCATAATCCTAAGGATATTATCATTGATGAGTTGAGATGCCATTTTTAAGTGCGTGGAAAATTTCCTTTACTTTTGCCAAATTTACAAAAGCAGAGTTATTTTACGTGTGTATTTTTCTTTATACACAATTTTGTCGAGCCTCGAGGCTCTTTGTTTTCTTGATTCGACTTATAGTCTTAACAAAATAAATTCACTCGATTGACCACCGTCGACTTTGATGCTACTGCTTTTAGCCCATTTTCAGATTTATTGCAACATTTTTATACGCGAGTAAGAGTTTGGGAGTGAGGTTTTCTCTTACCTGTTTATTCGATAATTAAGTTTGTAATTACTTTGCATATTGATGGCCGTCAGGCCGAGCCCCCAATCTTTCTTTACAATTAAGTGTTTGTGCATCTCATTTTTTTACATGGAATGCCCTGTATTATATCGACTTGGGCTCATAACACTTAGTCATTGACACAACTTCAATGCAAACGCATTTGATGGACTTTGTCTTCTGGTCAAACTCAGTTGCATGGCCAAACTTCAATCACTTGGGAAAATAATGGTCACCAGTCGAGTTGTCAGTTTGGAGGATGTGTGATCTTAACATCCTTTACTTATTTCGAGTATTTTTATCTTCGCCAATTTATTATTCTAAGGTCTACCGCTTAGCCAAGTAACTTGTAACATTATCAATTATGGCTTAATGGTTTTGAACTTGCCAATTTTTAGTTCTTAGTTTACCTACTTGGTCGAGAGATTTATGTATTTACCAAATTATGTTTTAAGGTCCACCTACTCATTTGAAAGATTTACACATTTACCAATTTTGGTCTATTGAGGTATGCATGCTTGATTGAGAGATTTTAGCATCTTCTAATTGTTAGTCTTTGCAGGTCTACCTACAACCGAGATATTTAAACCTCTTCTAACATTTTTTAGCCTTTCGAGGTCTACTTACTCGATAGAGAGATTTACGCCTTTACCATTTTTTTGGTCTTTAGAGATCTGCCTACTGACCGAGATATTTACATTGATCGAGATATTTAAGTATCTACCAATTTTTAGTGAAGTTTTACCTTGATTGAGATGGTTCTAAGCACTTCGACAGTCAAGTTCCTTGGATGCTCCGATAACCTGAAAAGGAGGTAGAGAATTCTCCCCCGGTTTATCCTCCAACTTGAAAGTTAGATATTGAAGGGAAAAGAATGATCAGAATGAAGTGAAAAATGTGTGGAGCAATTATAAGGTTTTTTTTGTGATTACTTTACCTGACTCGCCTTCTGAGATATTTATAGGTGGGCGATTTTTCTCTCACGCGCCAGGCGGTTTTCTCCATACTGCTTAGCAGTTGTTACCCATGTACTGACAGTTATCGTTACGTGGTAGCAGTTTCGACCGTACGCCAGTTGATTTCGAGACGTGGGGCAGTTAATTTATCCTCCAAATAACCGCTATGTAATATTTTATGGGTCGCTCGTTGACGTTGGTCGACTGACTGTCCTTCACATTGATTGGTCCACTGGCCAGATGCAATAGTCAGTCGACCGTTTATTCATCACAACGACTGGTCGACTGCCAGACGCCTAAGGCAGTCAACTGAATGCCACTCACATAGAGCGCCTACTAAGTCTAGCACAATTTGAGTCTAGTCCATTTCTAGTATAGCATCATTAGCCCCTTTACCTCTTGAGGATTCTTGTCATTAAGAAGTAGCAAGACTTCCTTCCTTTCTTCAAATAATTTTGATCACTCGAATTTTTTTTTACTACTTATTTTTTTATCCGCAATATCTCTCATCCTCATTTTTTTTATTTGTCATGACAAGTTTTGATCGCATTAGGAATTAAATTCATGTATGGGATTTCAAATTTTTTGGAGGTAAAATTCTCTCCAAAATGCACCATTATATAAAGGGGGTGAGAGGGTTATTATTTTTACTTTCCTCTCATCCCAAATCACTATTCTCCTTTTCCTTGGACAATTAATGATAATCCTTCAATCCTTTCTAAATTTTTTTTTCTTTTTAGAAAATGCCTAGAGTTGTATGTTCGTCCGATAGTCAAGAAAATTCTTCACCTTCTTCAAATTTTTCGCGTGAGTCGAATGGATCTCATTTAGGTGTCGACCGTCCATTTGGGGTGGTTGGCCACCCCATTGGGAGAGTCGGCCGACTACTCTCTTGAGAGCAGTCAACCGCTTGCCTGGGAGTAGTCGGTCGACTGCTCCCTTGGGGACGGTTGACAGCCTCCCGGGAAGCAGTTGCTCGACTGCTCTCTTTGGGGCGGTAGTCGGTAATTCTTTGGCTGACCGTCATATTTGTGATAATTTTGAAATTGAGAGAAGTCTGGTTGGTAATATAGTTGTACTTGAGATTTCCAAAGTATGTAGTCTTTATAGTTCACAAAAAAAATTGAACTGGATGCTTGAGAAATTTATCCTTTATGATGATTATGTGTGTAGGGCTCTCCTTCCCAATGAGAAACTTCCCAGATCAGACCTTCGTGAGATAGCCATATATAAGGATAGTATGAACAGGGGTTTAAGGTTTCCACTCCACCCCCTATTTATCTCTATTTTTAATAAATTTCACTTTACTCGTAGTCAAATAAACCCAAATGCTTGGAGGCTTGATTTATACTTTCTCTACATGTGTTTGTTTAAACACATAAAGCCTAGTGTAGACTTATTTAGGCATGTTTTTGAGTTGCATCACCTGCCACAATGTAACGCTTATGTCTACCTTACTTTAAAAATTAACATGCAAGTGCCTCGTTATATAAATTCCAATTGTGGGTGGAAGTCTCGATTTTTCTTTGTTCGACCCTCCAAAGGCCAATTTCTTTTTAGTACCAAATGGAAATATCTTCAAGTTCGTCTGTTCAACAACCCCTTTGAGGTGATTCCTCTTGTGGAAAGCCAAGTTAAAATAATGGAGTGTCTAGACCGTTCTGCTTCTAGGCTGAGCGATGTATTAATAGAAGAGAATATGTTATCTGTGGGGCTCTTCAAGCCTACTGGTAGGTTTTGTGTTTATAATTTGCCTTGTTATCTTTGTTATATTTTTTTTTATCATGATTTTGATGAGCTTTGTTTTCATATAGGAATGAAATTCAGTTTGGCAGGCATGCATGGCTCCGTACCCCTTGCTACCGACAACAATGGGTATTCTTCTCCCGGACATGCTAAGAGAAGAAAAATTGCAATCAAACTAAAAAGAATGGCAGGCGATAAAAATGCCTTGGTGTCAACTAGTAGACCAATGAATGATGACCACATCGATCTGACTAGGGGTGCTGACCCGATGCAAGCTGACGATGACCATACTGCTGGAGATTCTCTTGTTCACGACCTGCGTTTTCCACTCGATCATGCTAGGCAAGATATGGAAGTCATGCGGAGCTGTGTTATATCACAAATGTCTGAGGGTTTGTCAAAAAGAAAAATTGACGATATTGAAAAGGTTTTGGCTGTCTACAATAGAAAGGTAAGTTATTTACACGTCTTTTTTTTTTATTAGCGGTTTATTTAACTATGTATACATTGATTTATACCTGCCAGGTTTTGACCCTTGAGGATTCTTTTGTTAAAGCCTGCAAGCGCATGGTCACTGACTTGGAAGTTGTCGAGGATGAGAAATCTATGAAAATTCATCATTTGAAAAAGAAGAATTCAAGTTTGATGAAGTCATGTGAGGCTTCAGAAGCTCGAGTCAAGGAACGAGAAGAGAAGATTGATAACATTCGATGTGCTCTTGCTCGTGCTTAGCATGATGCCGTGGAGAGTTATAAAGCTTCTTCGGAATACCAGCACAATTTGTATGCATATGGAGCTGAGTCTATGAGCGATTCCATTTCATTGACCAAAGAATGGAAAGCAACCGAGCATCCAGGCGTCAATCCCCAGGGTTTTGATTGTTTCTTAGCTCGACGGTGAGATTTGGAGCAGGCCGCTGAGCAGGATAGTCCGTCGAGCAGGATGGAGCAGATGATTAGGCAGACGCTCCTCTTTAGGACGAGGACGGTGCTTATCAGCTTGATTGATTTAGCATGCCGTTATCTTTTTTTGTACAAACAAACTTTTGGTTGTTCGGTTAACATTTTGTCTTAGTAGTCCGGGATGTGGGCTAGACTTATCTTTAGTAGTTTGACTTTGGCATTTTACCTTAGTTCTCAACTTTTATTTTCCCGTTGTTTTTTTTATAGCCCCTAGCGCTTGAACGACTTCATTTGTTCTTATATGATTGTGTTTAAGCTATCAAGTTTTGCAATGAGCAAAAATGATTAAATTGTCATTTTCTCTAGTAACAATTTATCTTTTTAATTAGTCAATGATGTGACACAATCGACTACCGACGTGCGAAGTAATATGGTGGACAGCATATCGTGTAATTTTGGGCAATCTAAATTATGTAAAGCGGTTTGGAGATTTAACCAAATTTTGGTTTTATTGCTCATTGCTAAGCCTTTTGATCCTTTTTTTTTTTGTAGTAGACCACTTCGTGGTTACCACCTCAGCTGTAAGGCTGTTTAAAGACTTAACGAAATTTTGGTTTTATTGCTCACCACCAAGCTTTTTTGGGCGCTTTTTGTGTAGTAGACCACTTCGTGGTTACCATTTCAGCTGTAAGGCGGTTTAGAGACTTAACCAAATTTTGGTTTTGTTGCTCATCGCCAAGTTTTTTGGGTACTTTTTGTATTGTAGACCACTTTGTGGTTACCACCTTAACTGCAAGGCAATTTAGAGAATTAACCAAATTTTAGTTTTATTACTCACCGCCAAGCTTTTTGGGCGCTTTTTGCATAGTAAACCACTTTGTGGTTACCACCTTAGCTGTAAGGCGATTTAGAGACTTAACCAAATTTTAGTTTTATTGCTCACCACCAAGCTTTTTGAGCACTTTTGGTTTTTCCTTTATGGCTTGTAGATCAAGACGATTTGTTCACACAAAAATTGCCCAGAAAGGTGGACTCAGTTGGCGTACAAGGACGTCCCAGCTAGGCTGGCCCTTCCTTAGCACCCTCATTATCTGCCACCGCCTAGGCTTTGCATTAAACATTTCTTAGGACTACAAAAGTGTCCAAGCAAACAGCATTACAAAAAAAAAAACGAGCATAAACAAGTCTAGAAAATAAAAAGCACCAATGTCCTTTATGAAGACTAGCAATCGGCGTTACACTGAAAAAAGACAACAACAACCCTAGAACAATAAAAATGAAAATAGTAAAAGTCTTAAACATAATTACAAAGCTAAGTGTCAACTTCTTCCTGTGATTTCCTTTTCTATTGGTAGTATTTTTTTAAGATGCTTGGTGTTCCATGGTCTGCTCATCGGCTTCCCTTTTAGATCTTTAAGACTGTAGAGATTCTAATCACTTTGTATAGTCCTTCCCAATTTGGCCCAAGCTTGGATGGTGGACGCCCAGCTGCGGTAGCATTTCTGAGCACCAAATCGCCAGGCTGGAACATCCTTGATTTTACTCGTCGGTTGAAATATTCTGCACCTTTCCACTTGTAAGCTGTCATTTTGATTGCTGATCTCTCTTGGACCCCTTCGAGGAGGTCGGGCTCAAAGCATGTTGCTATTGGGTCGAGCTGCTCGACATTCAGCCTGTCAGTCCTACTTAAGATTTCTACCGGTACCACTGCTTCCATCCTAAAAGACATTTTGAAAGGTGTCTCTCCTGTTGGCTCTCTAGGGGTTGTATGGTATGCCCACAACACATTGGGTAACTCGTCCGCCCATAGTCCCTTTTCTTTATCCAGTCTTGTTTTTAGATCCCAAAGTATAATTCGATTCATCACTTCAGCCTGCCCATTTGATTGTGGGTGTTCCACCGAAGTCAATCGGTGATTGATATTGTAACTTTCACAAAAAGCTCTGAAACTATGGTTATAGAACTATCTGCCATTGTCGGTCACGATCACCCTCGGTATCCCAAAGCTGCATATTATGTTTTTCCATACAAAACCTTGGATTTTAGCTGTGGTTATCATTGCAAAAGGCTCTGCTTCTACCCATTTGGTGAAGTAGTCAATAGAGACTAGCAAAAAATTTCTTTGACCCTTGGCGATAGGAAAAGATCCCAGGATGTCCATGCCCCGTTGGAAAAAATGACAAACTCCGAAAATGGCACATTGCTGCTCAGCGAGTACATGGATTAAGTTTCCATAACATTGACAGGCATCACATTTCTTCACCAAGTCTCTAGCATCTTCTTTCATGGTAGGCCAATAATACCCTTAACGCAAGGCCTTGAACGCAAGAGTCGCGGCTCCTTGGTGATTACTACAAATTTTGGCATGTATTTCGTACAACACTTCTTTAGCATCGGTGAGTTGTAAGCATTTCAAATAAGGCATAGTAAAGCCCCATTTATATAACTGTTCGTCAATTAGGGTGAACATGGCGGCTCTAACCTTCATCCTTTTTGTTTCGATAGGGTCTTCTGGCAATGTGTCTTTTACAAGATAATTCATTATCGGATCAACCCAACTTGTTTGGAATTCAATGTCTGCAATTTCTATCGCATTCAGTATGCTCGGCTGCTTCATTGTCTGCACGCTTGTTGTGCATCTGCTCTTGAATTATCTTTTCTCGGGACTTTGGTTATCATAAAGTTGGAGCACAACAACTAGCAGCCGACAGTAGATAGAGCAACGAAATTTTGGTTCTTACTAAACTATAATACTACTAGAAAGTGACAAGTTCTGCTAATACTTTTTCAGTCAATTGTGCAACAAGCCCAGTCGGCATCCGAATAGCTAAGTAAATCAATATGAGTACCCTTAGGATACCAAATACCTAAAGATCTAGTACCACTAAGATATCTAAAAATGCGTTTCACGGCTCTAAGATGAGATTTCTTAGAATTAGATTGATTTATTGTACATAAACACACACTAAACATAATATCGGGTCTACTAACAGTTAAATAGAGAAGGGATCCGGTCATACCTCAATATTTAGTTATGTCTATTGGAGTACCTTGATCATCTTTATCTAATTTGATTAGTGGGCTCATTGGAGTATTCATTGGTTTCAATTCTTCCATTTCAAACTTCTTGAGCATATCCATGATATACTTAGTTTGATTAATGAATATTCTATCATTAGTTTTGTAACAACTGAAAAAAAATTTTGTTGACATTTGAAATTTCAAGAAAAATAAATTTCAATTTTCAGCGTCGTTGCGAACTTCCTAGTGCATTTTAAACACTTTTGTCGCTTTAGATTTTCTTCACGTGTTTGCCTTATCTTTTTGTATCAAACAAAAATGAATTTTTTGTCAATCACCAAATCAATTATTTTTATATTAATTAAACACTCAAACAGCCCCTAATGCTCAAATTTTTAACTACCCATGATCTCCCCACTTCAGCCCATTTCTCCCACACATTCCACCATTTATTTCAGCTGAACCACTTGCCATTTTCCTCCGTAAAAAATTCCAAGTTCTCCCCATCAGCTATCAAAAAATGCCCTAAAAAGAACTCCCAGAAAAGGCTGAAAAGTCACCTTACAGCAGTGAAGAAACAGCCCCCTCATCTACTCCATGATCATCCATTTAGCCCCTCTTTCTTACCAATTTCTCCCCCACATTTCAGCCCTCAAGTTAACTATTTTTCCCCCCATTTTTGTCCCAGAATTATTCCACCTTAAACCCTTCAACTCTCCTTTATTTCAGCCATAAAAACATTCTAGCAGGAGACTAAAAAAACTGCTCCAATTTCCCAAATTTCAGTCCTTAATTTCGGCCAGCCAAGAACCCTTATTTCCTTCACTTAAGGCCACCCAAAAGTCCCTTAATTTTCTTCATTTTAACCTCCAAAGATACCCCAGCATTAGGCTTAGAATTTCGGTGTTCGTCAAGCAAAAATTAGTCACCTTTTGTTTCTCAGATTTCGGTAAGCAGTTTTGCTCTTTTTCAAAATATTTTACAGCAAAGATCACGTACTTTCTCTTCTAGATTTCAGACTCTAAGGTACCCCCAAAAGTTGCCTTTTCTCTCCTCTTTCCATTTCCATAAATTCACCACTTTTCATTTCCATAATTTCCATAAATTCACCATTTCTTGGAAGGTGCAGTAACAATTCATTCACCATCACAACTTCAACCGAAAACTCTTTTTTTAGGTAGTTTTACTTACTACTTTTACTGCAATTTTTAAATGACGTTTGAAAAATTATAATGTGATTTAAATGCCATGAAAACCTAATTACGAAGGAACTTTATAATAGTGATTGAAGGTAATCACTTTAACATGTTAGTGATTGAAAGTAATCACGTATGACGTTATGTGGTGCCGGCTACTAATTTTTGTGTTCCTATGCACGTTTAAAAATTATGGCATATCGCATTTATGTTTACATATAATTTTTCGACATGCTGTACATATTTCTACTGAGTGTTTCTTATGAAATGCTCACCCCCAAAATGAACAAATTTTCAGATTGAATTGATTGACATTAATGCGAAGGCGTAGACTAGCGAGCTTGTCATGGAATTTCCTTTTTAGTTTATGTTTTGACATTGAGATGATCGAGTCAATTATGATGTAAATACAACATTTTTAAGTTTTTGATTCAGTATTTAATTATGTAATATTTATGAAAAATGAGATATTGGTTCATTTGCCGTTAAAACTTTCAAGTTAGAAATGTCTAGTTTCATTTTTCTGAAATTTCTAGCTTACTGTCCCTATTTTGAAAAATCATAACTCATGAGTTTTTGAGTAAAATCAGTGGCTTTGGAAATCCATATGTGTGTTCTAACAACAGCAATTGGAATCACTCAAAAATTCTTTTGTATGAATTTATTATGAACGTTTTAGCGGGCAGCCTTAAGGCACCCGGGACAGTTTTTTAAGCAACTTCGACTATCATTTTCACCTACCAAACGACATAGCTAAAGTTTGAAATTTTACAATATTGTAGTCAGTAGTCTCAAATATCTACAGTTCAAATTTTGGATTTTTTTAGAATTCTTTTGAAATATCAAATAATTGTGGCGACACCTATCACGGTATAGGCAAAACAATAGAAATTAAAAGAAAATTTCATTTTCCCTTGCGCGCTTGTTATCTTTCGCAAAATTTATATTTTTAAAACTATTCAAGGGCATGGAAAATATTATTCAGTGTCATCAAATAAATTTTAGAGATTATTTTAGTGACCCTCCGGGTTGAGAAAATCCAGGGCATTACAAGTTTGTTTGATTTGGAGTCCAAGAAAGAACTTGAGTTCTCCCATCATACTCATCTCAAATTCCTTGCTCATACACTTAGAAAATTCTTCACAAAGTGAAATGTTAGTAGCACCAAAAATGATATCATCAACATAAATTTGTACAACAATCATATCATCCTTTTTTATTTTTATAAAAAGTGTAATATCCACTTTACCCATTAAAAACCATTTGATAAAAAGATTTTGCTCAATCTTTCATACCAAGCTCTAGGAGCTTGCTTTAACCTATAAAGAGTTTTTCTAAATTTGAAAACTTTGTCCGAGTACTTGTGATTTTTGAAACTGGGAGGTTGCTGAACAAATACTTCTTCTTGAATAACACCATTCAAAAATGTACTTTTGACATTCATTTGAAAAAAGAGTAAAATTTTTATGACAAGTAAAAGTAAGAAGCATGCGAATTGATTCTAATCTAGGAACTGGTGCAAAAGTTTCTTCAAAGTTTATACCTTGTTATTGATTGTAACATTAGGCCATTAATCTAGCCTTGTTATGCACAGATATGCCATTTTCATCTCGTTTATTTCGAAAAACCCATTTTGTAGCAATAATAGTTTGAAAATTTGGTCTAGCAACTAAATCTCAAACATAATTTTTTTCAAATTGATTTAGTTCATCTTGCATAGATAGAATACAAAATTCATCAAACTACGCTTCTTTGAAATTCGTTGGTTCAATTTGTGAAAAAAAATGCACAATTGTTAAGAAAGTTCTTAGTAGAATTTCTAGTACTTATACTTTTGGATGGATCACCAATAATGAGGTTTTTTGGATGAGAAGTGACAAACCTCCATTCTTTAGGTAGAGATGAAACATTTTATTCTTCAAAAGATTCTATCTCATTTTTTTTGCACGGTTGTTTCTTCCTCATGTTGATTTCCAACATTGTTGGGATTCTCTTTGTCTTAATTTTGAATACTCAATTGTTCAAAAGAGTTAGTCTGATCAAATACAACATGTATGAATTCTTCAACTACCAAGGTTCTTTTGTTAAAAACTCTATAATCATTGCTAGTAGATGAATATCCAAGAAAAATTCCAATATCAGATTTTGAATCAAATTTTTCCAAATTTTCTTTTGTGTTTAGGATAAAACATTTACAACCAAAAACTCTAAAATATCCTATATTGGGAACTCTATTTTTCCAATGTTCATATGGAGTTTTACTTTTCTTTCGACCAACCAAAACTTTATTCAAAATGTAGCATGAAGTATTAACGGCTTCGGCCCCAAAGTATTTTGGTAAATTATTTTCATTTAACATAGTTCGAGCCATTTCTTGTAATGTACGATTTTTCTTTTCTACTACACCATTTTGTTGAGGAGTTCTAGGAGCTGAAAAATTATGTTCATATCTATTTAATTTGCAAAACTCATCAAATGCAATATTTTCAAATTCTCCACCGTGATCACTGTTAATTATAGTAATGGTGTACCCTTTTTCGTTTTGAACATTTTTGCAAAAATGTTTAAATACATTTAAGACCTCATCTTTTAGATTTAAAAATATGACCCAAAGTACATCTTGAAAAATCATCAACAATAACAAAGATATAGTGTTTACTACTTAAATTTGCAGTTTTAGAGAGTCTAAATATATCCATATAGAGAAGTTGTACAGGTCTTGTAGTAGAAGAGTGTTGTTTGAGTTTAAAAGAACTATTTACTTGTTTTTCAAATTGACATGCATCGCAAATTTTGTCTTTCTCAAATTTTAATTTTGGCAAACCTTTTACAAAGCAATTTTTAGAGATTTTGGAAAGTAAGTCCATGCTAATATGACCTAATCTTCTATGCCATAGCCAAATGTAATCTTTTATACTTGATAAGTATTTTATATCTCTTTCAAGCTCAAATTCAATGTTTATGATATAAATATCCTTACTTCGGCTCCTTATAAACATTACCTCCTTAGATATAGCATCCTCAATAAGGCATTTAGAAGAATCAAATTTAATGAAATAACATTTATCACATAATTGACTAATGATAAGCAAGTTATATTTGAGGTTATCAACTAATAGAACATTTTTAATAGAAGGAGATAAGTGATTACCAATATTTCTAATGCCTATGATTTTTCCTTTGGCATTATTTCCAAAAGTGGCATGACCTCCATCCTTTCTTTTGAGGCTTGATAGCAATGTTTGATCACCGGTCATATGCTTTGAGCAACCACTATTCAAGAACCAATTGCTCTTCATTTTCTTTGGTGCCTACAAAAATTATTTTAATTTTTGATCTTTGGTATCCACTTAATTTTGAGTCTTTGATAGTTAGTGTTAGTGGACTCTTTTACCCACTTATATTTATTTTCAAAGTGTAGCCTCTTTTTAATTAGACAATTAAATGCTACAAACCAAATTTCTTACAAAAGCTACATGTCACATTTTGATGAGAAGAATTGTATGATTTGATAAAAATATTTTCAAGGGATTTTTGTTTCAAGAATGGTTTGTATCCAATACCTCATTTATCGAAAACACATTTTTGTTCACTAAGCATTAATTCAAAAAATTTCTTCCATTGGGTGAATTTGTGAACAATGTTTGTCAAGTCTACAAATTTTTCATTTAAAGAAAAAAAAAATTCTTTAATTAAGAGATTGTGAATATCTTTTTTTTTTCAAAATCTTTTTGAGCTATTAAAAGTTTCTATACTACATTTTTCAATAAAGAATGTTTATTATTAAGAGTAGAGTACTTTGTAACAAGTTTTTAAAATTCTTCAAGAATTTTATCATAAGAGGTAGACAAATCATTATATGAGTCATTGTTATTTAAACTTACCTCATTTTCAATGGTCATAAAGCACATGTTGGCAACTTCCTCTTGATTTTCATATTCTTCATGGTCTTCATCACTATCATCCCACGTTGCTTGGAGTGCTTTCTTCTTGATGAATTTCTTCTTGTTTGGACACTCGGTTCTTTTGTGACCAGGTTTGTTTCAATCATCGCAAACAATCTTCTTATTCTTCTCTTCGCCTTTTTCTCCTTTCTTTTGGAATCGGTGATTGTTGCAGAAATCTCTCCATTTCTTGACAAGAAGAACTAGATCATCAAATTCCTCATCACACATGTTTATGCTTGAGGAACCTTCATCATTTGTTAATTTTAAAGCAATTTGTCGTTTTGGAGGCTCCTTCATTCCGTCTTTGCTTTTTTCTTGTCTTCTCCTTTGTCTCGGCATGGTTTAGCTCTTAAGTCATCAATGTTTCATAGAGCTCATCCAATGGATATGTGTTGACATCTTTTGTATTTTCAATCAACAGCCTCAATGAGCTCCAATCCTCCGAGAAAGACCTAAGCCTTTAAGACCGTTAACAATATTGGTGAAGCGAGTAATTATATCAACAATAGGTTCATTTTGTTTCATGAAGAAATTTGCAAAATCTTTTATCAAAAGATTTATCTTAATTTCTTTTACTTTGTTAGTACCTAAGTGAGTGATTTTCAAAGCATGCCAAATGTTGTAAGTGGAATCACATATGCTAATACGATTGAATTCATTTTTATCTATAGCAATATAAAGTAAATTTTTGGCTCTAGCATTTAAAGATAATTTTCTTTTATCTTCTTCATCGTACTCATCTCTAGGTTTGGGAATGGTTTGGTCCAGTTTATCATCAATTGTAATGATTTTTGTTGGCACATAAGGACCAAATTCAATGGCTTCCGAAATGTTATAATATATTGATTGAATATTTATATATCATCATTCTAGCTTCCCAATAGTTATAATGGGTGCTATTAAAGAAAGAAAGACGATTTGCAGAATGCCCCTCAAGATTTTGAATATTATGGTTAGCCATTACTCAAAATTGTAAAATCTTAAATTTAAAATGAGTGCCTTGTTCTAATACCAATCGATAACCCAAGAATAACTAACAAAGAGGGGATGAATTGATTTTTACAAATTTTTTCGAAAAATAATCTCAAAATAAGAGACTTAAGAGATGTAGATTAATCAAGTAAAAAATACAAGTACAATATAAGTAAATAAAAAGGGTAGAGAGAGTGCAAACGATATTTTTATGGAGGTTTGATCCAAACCAATGATCTACATCCCTCCTTACCAAGCTCTCCGTCATGAGCACGGCTCTTCCACTATATTGATTGACTTATGGTGCAATCAAAACCCTTACAACGCTTTCGGTGACTTACAAGCAATGAGCACCGATCCTTACACAATATTGAGCTTTACAGGACCTCACTATGACCCATATGAAAAAGTTGGTTTAAGATAATATTTCTCTCTTAATAAATAATAGATATAAGTTAAGTACCAATAGAGACTAACACTTCAATAATTAGCAATAGATGAAAAGCTCAAGTGTTAGAAAAAAAAACTTTGATGAAGATGATGATTCAAAAGTTTAATTTGATCAATCAAAAATTTTCAATGAATGATCAATTTAGAAGATGTAGATGTAATGAAAGTTTGAATGATTTTTCTCAAGATGATTCTTTCTTTTGGTGCTATTGTGAATGTGTATAATAATAATGAATGAAGGGCAATTTATAGAGAACAATTTTCAGAACTTTCTGTCCATTCGGATGATCAATCGATCGACCTACAAAAGTTTGGATGACCAAAAATAGCCGTTGGAATAGAAAAAATCGAAACGATCACATTTTTTAGAAAATTACATTTAATCGGTCGATCTATGAATTGGACCGGTCAACTGGTTTAAGGTTTTGGTCGATCGAATTGAGTTTCAGTTGACTGGATCCTGTGCCTTGAGAAAAATGTCCAAATTTTTTTATGCAATTGATATTGTCATGGTTTTTGGTGCATAAAAATATTTTTGAGCTTTTATCATGTTGCTAAAGATCAAAGAATTAGTACATTTACATTTGATCTAAAAATCTAATCTTCAATCTTGAAATTTGATTCTTGAACTCCTGTATTGGATTGACTTTGATCTTGACTTTTTTTAAGTTCGATTTATAATATAGTCTTGATTTTGATCTTTTTGATGATGATTGATTTAAACACTTTAAAGATTATTTTAAACTAATTTGTTAGTAAACAAGATTAATGTGTTTATTATGATCAAAATATTAAAGTAAAAGTTAACCATATGTCAATAGACAGCACATCAACAGAAATAAGTGTGTTGCAAATGAATGCTGAAAAGCTTACGAGGAAGTTGGGGATTTTGAACTTTGGACTTGGAAGAGTTTATTTTTGTTATTTTATCTAAGGGGTATTTTTGGTAGCCAATATTTATCATATTAAAATATTTATTTTGATATTGATTTAATAGCTATTAGTCATGTAGTGAATTTTATGAAACGTGTAAATAAAAAGTAGATATAAATTATAAATCTTACTAAAAGTATAATAAAAATAAACTTGACCAGCTTATAAACTTAAAAAGCTAACTCAAATACTTTTACAATTATAAAGTGGGCGGATAAAAAGAGGTCATTTGACCAAATTACCACTTTATTTTCTAATATTTTGTGTAGTTACATAAGAAGTATAAAATATTCTATAAGTTTGCATTAAAATACGAGAGAAATTTCATCACCTGCTCAAAATAAAATACCAATTTTTTTGAGATTCTTTTGAAATATTCAAATTCAACAACATTACCTTTGTTTTCATTATTTTTTCGATAATTTTTATTAGACGTCACTCAATTTTAAGCTAAGTTTTAGTTGGGTCACCCAACTCAAAAAATCTCAATCAAGTCATCCAACTTTAATTTATTTCAAATCTACTCACTCTATTGTTTTCAGGGATGGACCCATATGGGGTCAACTTACCACACATATTTTTCTCATATATATTTTAATTTTTTTTAAATATTTTTTCTAATGTGCCATTAAACTATGTTCAATAAAAAAAAAAAATAGATTCTCATTATGAATCTGCCAGTGAAAATGGGCCTATATAGGTAGAGTAATAAAATGGACAAATCCATGAAAATGGGTCAATTCCCGTTAAGATTCCTCAATTCAGACATAGATCCACTTTGTACCAATTCGATTTCTTCATCTCATCTCATCTTTTCGCTATCTTCCCCAATTTTTTTCTTTCAACTTTGTTGATTGGTTTGCTGATTTCTTTCTGCTTTCAGCTCCAGCCATAACATTTGAGGTTTGAAGCCGTAACATTGGTCTTTGTACCTGTTTGAACTGTAGTAAAAAAATTGTTGAATTTTTTCGTCAAAATTTTCAACTTTTTTGTGGTAACGGTGAGGAAATATGATATGTTATAATATATTTGTGAACTGTAGTATTGTCAACAACTGAATTTACTGAATTTTTAGGGTAACAATAAGAAAATAGGTGAATAATAATGTGATAAGCATTAGTATCATCAATCTACTTTTCATATAAATTATATTCTTGTGGTGGAAAGATCGAATGCGTATAATGCTTAAATATTTTTAATATTTGATTGATTATTTCAAAGTACCTTTATGTTCATTTGCAGGAAAAATTAGATAGTCTATTCGTTACGACCTGAATTTGACAAAGGCTCCATCTCAGCGGGAGGCACCTAGCAAAGGCTACATTGGCACTCACACGTGTCACACATGGAATATGGAGCCCCATATTGCAATAAAAGGCCCTTGCATTATAGGATCTTGCCAAGTGAAGTCCAGGAAGGGCTTCGTCCTCCTGACGAGCCTATGTCGTTCACCAATTCTCTACGTCCTACAGAAACCCCCAGGCTGTATAATGTCCAGGACGATGGAAGAGATAATTTAGGAAATGATTCTATCTATTTAAGAAGATGATTCCCACAAAAGAATCCTATATCAATCTTCTAAAAATTAGCAAACGTTATATCTGAGATTGATATAGATCAAGACCGAAACTTGGGAGATTGTGATAATATGGAGTTCTACATTATCCCATAAGGATGGAAAATCACATCAAACAACTAATCGATTGCTTCTCTAAATTTATTAGAACTATTATCTTATAAATACTATACCCCCATTCTTTCCAAGGGACGAATGATTCTCAACCTTAAATTCTAGTCAAATTTTGACCAACTGGTCTCTCTCACACCTATATTCTCTCATGCACTTTTATACCAATAGTTGATTTGATCATTGGAGTGCCAAAGATCGTTGGTTCCTTTTTCCTAGTGATATTGGTGTCTAACGAATGTCCAAGCACTGGCGAAGCTAGGGGGTCCCAGGAGAGACCTGGACCCCCAACTTTTTGGGTTTCTGTTTCTTTTTTTTTTTTTTTTTGTAGTTTTTTAATTTTTTAATATGAAATTTAACTTTGACCTAATATCAATTTAATAGATGATAATTGGATCCATTGATCCAATATTAATTTAGAGCTTGTTTGGTATAGTTTATAAATTAGTTTATTTGACCAAAATAGTTTATTCGACAAAGAATAGTAAAAAATGTCAGGCTACCAAGACAAATATTTTTGTCAAATAAACTATTTTTTATTAAATAAGTCATTTTGATCAAATAAACTAGTTCATAAATTAGACCAAACGGGCTCTTAATGTAAGGTAGTTGGACATATTGGCCTAATAAAATCAATAATACAAAATTACAAATGATAATATAAAATTAATAAATGCACTTTGCTTGTTAATACATATCGTGTTCAAATAATAATTGTATACAACACTATTAAAAGTGTTTAAATTTGTGTCAATCAACTACATAGCTTAGTTTTAAATCAAATAGATATAGATTATATTTTTGTGCTATGACTTCTTGTAAGCTTTTTAAAGACTATGACATATAAAAAAAATATTAGATTTTCATAAAAATAGGCTCAATAATTTTGGTCTAAGAAAAAAAAATTGGGGGCACGAACCCCCGCGGAGGGTTCCCCTTCCCCTTAGCCCACCCCTGTTTGGGACCCCCAAACTTAGAATGTCTGACTCCGTCACTATCTCCAAGTATGCAGGTAACATACAAACTGGCAAAGAATTGATTGAAAATCTATTAACACGCAGATAGTGTAGATTTCGAGGTCAACACTTTTCTTTCTACTAACTATCCTCAATATTTCAAAGTTTACTATGTACTCAATCTAGTTATTTCTCTTTATTCAATTTCTAAATTCTGTGTTCGACGCTGATTTATTTTTCTTAATTGTTTGGACTTCATTTCTAAATTTATAGGCGTTATATAGTCAATTGGTTTAACTAGCTTCAATAATTTTACCACTTTCTTCATCTTTAAAATTGTAATTTGTGATATAATTATATTATGGCTTCAATGTGTTCTCCTGAACCTCGTGAACTATCTTTTTTTTCCTTCTTAATTCATAGACAAACAATCAAGTCGTTTGAAAATATTGATAACGATGTAATTATACGATGTTTTCAGAGTATGAAAATATGTAGGCTATTATTGTAGTAATTTATTAACATATTTTCAATAATGATATGTTATTTTTTTTAAAATTGCATCTAAATTTTTGACCCCAAAATGAAAAATTTCTGGCTCCGCCACTGGATCTTGTTAATGCAACTGACAATATTTGCATGCGTGAACGTTAAAATTAGATGGAATGCCACAGAGGACGGAGTGCAATCCATTGTAGGCATGCAAATACCCCTACTATCTTATAAGAGAGATTATGGGCAATGATCATCACTGTTCATTAAATCGTCTAGAACGACGTTGTTTTTGAATCAATTTTTTAAAAGGATAAATAGCACTAGAGGTCCTGAACATTTGAACCTTGAAATGATAGGGTCCCGAACGTTTGATTTCTAACACAAGGGTTCCAAATATTTCAAACGTATGTGCCTAAGATCATTTTGTAACGAAAAACTTCAGTTTAACCGTCAAATGATGAAATTTTTATTGAAATGACAGTTGTACCCTTATTTAATTTAGCGTAAGTAGCACTGAGAGTCCCAAACCTTTAAAATTTGTGACAATAAGGTCCCAAAATTTTTATTTTTAGCACCCAAGATCCCAAACTATTCAAATATCTGTGCATGAGACCTTTTGTGGCAAAAAAAAAAAAACGTCAATTTGATCGTTAGAAAGAAAAGAGAAAAAAATATGAAATCATCATCCCCACCGCTTCAAACTAATAATTTAACAAGCAATTTAAAATTACAAATCAATTATCATGACAAACACTACCGCTGGGGTTGGGGTGGGTACTATGGAATTGAGAAAGATGATTATTAATTTTTTTGATTTTTTCTTTTGCTTCTATTTCTTCTATTTTTTTATTTTTATTTAATTAAAAATTAAATATGAGTACACTAATTATTTTAATCAAATTTTGTTGTTTTACCAGTCGAACTGACATTTTCCATCACAAAAGGACCTCGGGCGCATATGTTTAAAAGGTTTGGAATCTCGAGTGCTAGAAATCAAAGTTTTTGAACTTCAATGTCACAAAGTTTGAAGGTTAGGGACTCCCAATACTATTTGAACTAAATTAAAACAAGGGTAGAACTGTAATTTTAATAAAAAATGACATTTTAACTGTCAAATTGATGTTTTCAGTCACAAAAAGACATTAGGTACAAAATTTTAAAAGGTTTAGAATTCTAATTGCTAGACATCAAAAGTTTGGGACCCCATCGTCATAAGATTCAAATGTTTGGGACCTTTAGTGCTATTTACCCATTTTAAAAATGCTGAGCCAAAACAACGCAATGTAGGTTCATTATAAAATGTATTTTTTTATTATCGGTTTTCTCTCTCCAACTGCACTTTCGTCTCGATTCTACAATTTTGTGTCTGAGTTGATCAAACATTGAAATCCCCTCACCCGACACAATCGTTGTGCTCCAAGGTTTCATTGCAAAAATTGATGTTTGTTTTCAGTGTTAATTTTCTATCTCCACATTTTTCTCGATTGATTGTGTTTTTCTTCTTCCTGTGTGAAAACCCTAGAAATCACTTTCTTGAAACTGTTGACGTACTCCATCTCGGTGCTTTAATGGTTTTGACATAACTAAATTTGATTTCAGGTATGTTTGGGTTTCAATTTGTTTTCTTTGTTTCTAGTTTATTTGAGTTCCAAATTTCTCTTTCTTATGTCCTTGTAGTGTTGTGGCCACAACAATTTTTTTTTTTTTTTGTGTGTGAAGAATAGATTGGAGTAGGTGGCTCTTGAATTTTAGGTAAATTACCAACTTGTCCTTTAATTTATTTTTTACTTCTCCTCGATATGATAATGTATCTGTATTAATTTTCTATGTACATAGTATTTTCGTTATTTGTTGACATTGGACATGAGTATTGAAGTTGGCTTGCATTAGACTTTGTTATTATTAAGTTTTCTTAAATGATTGTTGTACCCTGAAGTGAGTTTTCACATTTTTACATATTTATGAAATTACCCATACATTATAAAAATTCTCTGAAATTAGTTGTGGATTAGTCTTAGTGTTTGTTGTTTGTGTTGTAAATGTGAAGTATTTTGTCAAACTCAAAAATTTCAGCCTAGATGTAGAATTTTTTTTAAAATCATTGTACATCCCTACATTTCTACCTTTACTATAGAGTATTTCTTAATTTCTTGTACGTCTATACGTTATACTTTGGCTAGTAATCTTGAAAGACAAAAATTCTTATATATCAAGTAAGATTGAAATATACTTTTATGTCTACTGTGTTTTGGAAGCTTGTGGTTTATTTTTTTGGATGCCTGGTCCGCTAGATTGTAGTACTCCAATGATTTTTCATGGTTTGCAGATGGATGGTGTGCAACTTCGTTGAAATTGTGCGAAATAGTTTGTTGTAAATTAAGATATTCTCGTTTTTTGTGTTATGAATATATTTTTTTATTCCTGTTTTTTTTTTTTGTCACATTTAGGTCAAAAACGAATTTATGATATTTTCGTTTCCCGTGTGGGATTATTTATTTAGACTTATAATAATTTTTTTTATATGGTTTGCTGATTGGTGCACATTTTTTGGAATGCTTTATTAGATATTTTTATAACATTGTATTGTTGCTACTGATTTTTACCATTTTGGTGCGTTCATATCGGTTGTTTGGCGAAGTTAGTGTTCTTCGACCAACTTTTATAATTTTCTTTGCTACTTATATTGAGCGAAGACACAATTGTTAATTAGTACGAAACCAGCATATATCGTGATATATTTCTTTAATTTGTTCCATTAAATTAATCCAAAAATGGATAATAGATTTTTAGTATTGTTTGTTTTTATACACAATAGATGTTTGAACATTATATTTCTGAAGTACGAAGAGAAATACGAAGAAACAAAAAACAAAAAACAAAGGCAGAGTTGTATGCAGATCGTAAAAAAATGAAATAAGATACAACAAGACTTGTGCCTTTTGATCAAGTTGAGGTAACTTTGGGCGATGCAAGTAGTAATTCAGATTTAGTCGGTGAGCATTTGTGTATTTGCAATTTCAAAAAATTTTGAGACAGAAAGTAAGGGTTTTGCAATGCCACATCTCATATAGCACTTCAATTTCACTTCAATTCTACAGCTTAATTATTGTATGAGGATTGATAGGCACTTCAATTTAAATATCATTATTCATTATTTACTAATTTACTATACAAAGAATTAAAATTTTATTCCTTAACAGCTACACAATGAACAATATTTTATTCTTAATTCAATACAAAAAAAAAATAGCAAAGAACATCTAACAGAATAACTGAATTTGAAATAAAATTAAAGTTTGGTAATTTTATTGAGCCTTTAAGTTGAGTGACCCCGTTGAGACTTTGGTCATAGTTGGGTGACCTTGAATAAAATTTGCCCTTATTTTTGGGGGAAAAAATAGGATTGTCACCCAGCATTTTAGGTGGCATGATTTTTGGTCTTTAACCTTTAAGAGTGAGATTCTAAGTTTCTAATTTATTTAAATCTGTGAATTTAAATTCTTACATGATGGGTCAAGTAAACGTTAAAATCATACATGACTTTCACACTAGTTAAAGCTATGTGTTAAATGATTTGATAATTTTATCTTTAACTCTAAGTCATGGAAAGTAACACAATTTTAACGTTTACATGATTGTTTCGTCATGTGGGGATCCATATTCACAGATTTATAAAAGTTGGAGATTCAAAACATAACTTTTGAATGAAGGATATGAAATTATACTAATTGAAAGATTAGTGAGCACTATCGTAATTTTCTCCTTATAATTTTTTTAGAGTATGTTTGGTAAAGATTTTTGTAGACTATAAGTAGTGGCTCTTACAAAATGTGTGGATAAAAAGTGGATAAACTATGTAGGTGCTACAAAATATGTAGTATAAATAATATCAGTAGCGTTCTCCTGGAGGCTGGTGGGTGAACTTATAACGCATACTGCCTACGTGGGCAGTTGACTCATCAAATTTAATCTACTTGGCAATATTACACGTCAATTGGAATTACCCCATCCCCCGGTACCCATATTCCCGCATACCCTACAGCCCCAAATCCTCTCAATTGCTGGGCGATTCCGGTGCCCTAACAATAGCGTTCTCCAATCCCAGCCAAACTGGTCGTTGCCCATCTTCTTGTCGCCGGCGCATACCATTTTCGGACCCTGTGAAAGACTAATCTTGCCCTCAATCTCTCTCTCCTCGAATCTTGACCGTCCGCGCGACTTCTATCGAACCCAGTTTGAGTTGTCGCCCAACCTCCGGTCACCGGCGACTCTATTTCGGACATTGTGGGTCGCGCTATCTCCTCCAGTTCGCACCCTCCAGCTCGCACTCCTCCAGTTCGCACCCTCCACTTCGCAACCAACAGCAGGGCCGTGGGTGAAATTTCACCTTCCTGGTCTGGTCCTTTGCCCATTCTGGTAAAAAGAAAAACTGAGGGTTGATAGAAATTGGGAAATAACGTTTGTTGTTTCCCAACTTCATCATGCCCAGTGATTTGAACCTGATTCCTGAAATTTCATGTTATATGAATTTTTTTTATATGAATTTATGGAATGATATAGAATGATGATGGAATGATGTTGTGTTGATTGTGAATTGATGATGGAATGATAATGTGTTCCCATTTCCCTCTTGCCCGATGATAAGGAAATGCAATTGCCATAATATTGGTTTTGAATGAATTGTGGAATACTTTCTGAGGGGAGAGAGAGATAGAATACTTTCTGAGGGGAGAGGGAGATATGGGATGTGATTTGCTGTGTTGATTTGATATGCTTTCCAGTGGAGAACGCTACTATGATTTCACAAAAGGCTATGATGATCTTTGAATATGAAAGTATATGATTTTGGTAATTCGGCTATGTATCAATATGACCCGTAGCTTGGCTTGGCAACCCGGATGGCTTGAGTGATGGGGTTGTTGTAAACTCTATTACACAAGCAACCGGTGATTTGCAGCCATGGCGGTGACATATGTATGTAGTTCCGATAATGATCTGAGCCTCAACAATTATTTGCATTGTTTTTTGTGTTGTTAATGTGATATTGGTATTCATGTTATGATTAGGTGACAATCTCGATAAACAAATAGGTAAGGAACAATGTCTTCATCTAGTGGAAATGATGTGCAATCACGAGTACGATGTAGGTGTGGTGCGTATATGAAGAGTCATATTTCACACTCAGAAAGGAATCCTCAACATCGTTATTGGAAATGTCATAATTTGAAGGTCAGTTCCTTTTGTTCCAATATGTGCAGTTAGGAGTATGTAAAATTATATTGATACGAATTTTTTTTTTTTTGTTTAATTTTTTTTTGCGCAGGATGGTGTATTGTGTGGAGGATTCACATGGGCCGATGAGATTGAATCCAACTTCGCATGCAATGATGAAGAACGTGAAAATCAAACAAGAGTTTTGACAGAATTGAATTGTAATATGATGATGCTTCTTAAGAAAATGGACAACATGGAGGACAATATTCACAAGTTGATTGTAAAAGTTGCTTGTTGCGTCGTTGTAGTGATATTCGTACTGCATTGGTTGTCATAAGGGCATTCTATCTATGTAATTGACATTGTAATATTTGCAAAATGTATTGCTAAAATTATGGAACAATTGTGATACTAACTCTTGTGAAATTGTAATATTAAAAATAGCTTGAAGTATGCTTCCGTCTCTTGTTAGATTATCGAACAATTATGGGACAATTGTGATACTAAAATTATGGTACAATTATGGAACAATTATGGAATTCAAATTCAACATTTCTTTCCATATATTGAACGCTGTTTAACACATTTAAGCACAAAAAAACTACAACCAAACAAATATGAAAACACAAAACATGACAAACCTGTGATAGCAAACAAATATCAAAACACAAAACTAAACAAAAGTAGTGAATGTGGAAATAGCCAAAAACCAAATTTGTTACATTACATGACATTGTTAGTAGCTTGAACAACAATGTAAACAAATGTACAAAAATGACCAAAATACAACCAACATGAACTACAACCCAAATTGGAAATTACTACTACCAATTGTAGTGAATGTGGCATCTTCGTAAGGCTCGTTTGCGACGTCATCGGTATGTACATTAAACCTGAAAATTAAATTTATAATTTACATTAGTTAGAGTAATACCAAAATCAATTTTTTATGTTATAATAGTGGGGTGAAATCAATGTACCTGGAAGTCAACGTTGGGCAAGTTCTTTTGTCATGTCCGGCTACGCCACAAACACTACATTGTCTACTACATTTCGAAATTGCTTTCTCTTTCGACGACTTCAATCGTTTACCGCATCCTTTGGCCCGAACTTCACTTGGATCTTCTATAAATTGTTGGCTCTCCCGACTTTTGCTACTATAATTAGGAATGCGATTACTTCCATCAATGTCAATTTCCTTAATTCGCAAATGCAATTTTTCCAACTCTTCTCGAAGATAAGTACTCCTACCATCCGTCAACGAGGCATCGTCAACAATCATAATAGCCTTATGTGCCAACCACCCATGTCGAGACATTAATGATTTGTCAGCTCCTTCATCCATGCCATATGATACATCAGAATCGCCATATGATATGCCAACTTTGGCATTATTTGTCCAGTGGCGTAGTATATATTTATCGTGCAATAGAAGGACTTGTTTCTTCTTAAAAAAGCAAACCATATGTCGACATGGATAGCCTTCAAAATCAAAAGTTCGACAACTGCATGATACGTAGTCCGTTTCTACATAGTATGTTACCTCACGTTGCCGATGAAAATTACTGCCCGATTCAAAGCGCTGCATTGTGTATTTTTTGATTGAGGCACAACTACTTTTTTTGGTACAAATGTATTTATTGCTTTCGCCAATCTCTTTCTGGAAAAGTAGGAAAATCTTCTTTGTGTATATGCCAACCAATTGCTCTTCCATCATAACCATTGAAATTACCCGAGGCCGTTCGTTAAGATCAACATGGTTACATACCAACTCTTCATGCCTTTGATGAGTTAATGCCCTATTGAACCTTGTGATGAATCCCATAAGTGAATTTTTCCTGTCCACATATTTCTTGAAGAATGCGTGGCCACTCTCGGATCGTTGGCTACTAGACATTCCAGCACTGAATATGTGATTCACATAGGCTGGTACCCATCGGCTCCGGATGTCATACATGGTACGTAGCCATTCATTGCACCCCAAGTTGGTCAATTCCATTGCTTCTTTCCACCGTTGCTCGAATTCATCAGGCGTCTCTGAATCTTTAATGATATGTACTAACCTGTGATACTGCTCGTTGTACAACATCGCATTAATCTTTTCTGAAAACTTGTTTAATATATGCCATATGCAGAAGCGATGGAATGTCAAGGGCATCACAATTGATATGCCCTTCGCAATGGCGGCATCTTGATCTGTTATAAGGAAAGGGGGCGCTTGGTTGGACATGGATTGAAGAAACTGTGAGAATAACCACACAAATGATTCTGTCGACTCATTGCTCATCAAGCCACAAGCAAAAAGAATAGTCTGACCGTGATTATTTACTCCAACAAAGGGTGCAAATATCATGGAGTACCTATTCGTGTTATAAGTTGTGTCGAATACCACGACGTCACCAAAACAACCATATGACCTTCTCGACACCGCATCAGCCCAAAAACATCGAACTAATTTATTTTCATCGTCAAGCTGATAATCAAAATAGAAGTTCGGATTTTTTTCCTTCTCCAATGTGAAAAACTCAATTAGTGTTTCGGCATCGTGCCCCCTTTGCTCTTCCCGCATATTACGTTCATGGTTCCTCAAATCTCTCTCCACACAACCAATTGATGATGGACCGCCAGAATCTATCTCCATCAGACGTAATTGTTGACAAGTAGGTATGTTGGCTGCTGCAAATTGTTGTGTTAAAGCTTTCTTTGTAGCCGAGACTGACCGATGAGATCTTAACAAATGTACCCTACTGGGGGTAGTAAGAGCATGATTGTGTTCTTCTACAAATTTGTTTACAATCCACATGTCCCCGGTTTGTTGCTTGACCACTGATATTCTAGCACCACATCCAAGTCTTGTTTGTCCACGATTTCGTTCCCCAGCAAGCGGAACCGCATCTTTATGTTTTCGTTGGTAAGTTTCATCAGTTTTTCCTTCCTTCGAACATACAAACAATTTCCAATACGTTTCATTCGTGTCCTTCTTTCTTTTACTGTTCGATATTCGAGCACTAAATCCCGCTTCGCGAGCATATTGATTGTAAAAACTATATGCCGCCTCAGTTGATTCAAACTGTTGTCCTACCATGGGGATTCGACCAACTGCAACTTGAGGAATAAACATGTTGTTTCCACTTTCTGATTCCATGTAATCCTGTAAGAAAAATTTAATCAAATTTCAACAATACCAAAATAATTTTATCCATTACAATGAATCTTGCTCAATACCACGTTCAAACAACAATTGTCCCGTAATTAACAAAGATGCCGAATACAACAAGCAATATTTATTACAATGCATCAACACAGTGCGAAATCAAGACATAATTACCACCATTAAAATTTATATCAAACAATCAACCGAATGCTTTTACGCCTGTGACTTTGATTTAATACCCTTCCAACTAAACATTTTATTCATAAATATACATCAAATTCAATGCTTTGTCGCCTGTGAAAGAGTTCAAATCTTACAAATAACAAATAGAATTTTAATTTCTAGGCACTGCACAGTCGTGAGGAGTCGGCTTAGCGCACCAAATGTATCGAATGTAGAATGGGCAAACGATAATTCCTTTTGTGGGCAAAGGACCAGACCAGGAAGGTGAAATTTCACCCACGGCCCTGCTGTTGGTTGCGAAGTGGAGGGTGCGAACTGGAGGAGTGCGAGCTGGAGGGTGCGAACTGGAGGAGATAGCGCGACCCACAATGTCCGAAATAGAGTCGCCGGTGACCGGAGGTTGGGCGACAACTCAAACTGGGTTCGATGGAAGTCGCGCGGACGGTCAAGATTCGAGGAGAGAGAGATTGAGGGCAAGATTAGTCTTTCACAGGGTCCGAAAATGGTATGCGCCGGCGACAGGAAGATGGGCAACGACCAGTTTGGCTGGGATTGGAGAACGCTACTGTTAGGGCACCGGAATCGCCCAGCAATTGAGAGGATTTGGGGCTGTAGGGTATGCGGGAATATGGGTACCGGGGGATGGGGTAATTCCAATTGACGTGTAATATTGCCAAGTAGATTAAATTTGATGAGTCAACTGCCCACGTAGGCAGTATGCGTTATAAGTTCATCCACCAGCCTCCAGGAGAACGCTACTGTAAATAATATTTGACCAACTTATAAATACTTATAAGCACACACAAATATATTCTTAGAAAAATTGCCAAGTTGAGAATCCCTTTTGAGGAATGAGGTGGTCCCAAATTCTTCATGCCACATCACCTTTGATGTTTTTAACATTAGCAAGTGGCTATTTCTATCTCTCTATATGTATATATAGTTTGATCTTACGGTTAATAGATAGGTACGGTGCTTCAACTCCTAATAAGATCCACTAGAGGATTTTTCTTTAGTAATTCTGAACAATTTTTCGTACAACTTACCTGTACGCTGACACGCTACCACGTGGCTTCTATCAGATTGCCTTGTGGTTAAGATCAACGGTGGGGAGAAGTTTGACTTATTCTTTGACCGAGTCTTTTCCTTCCGGTATTTTATTATACTAGTTTTGGCCACGTGCGTTGCACGTTTGTGAAAAATGTAGTGAAAAGTTTTAGGTTGAAACGATACGAACCTTTTATACAATTATTCATAAAATAAAATAAAAATTAAAAATAGGTCAATGTTCAATGTTCATTGTTAAAAAAAAAAATTAAAGAAAAAAAATTTTGTCAAAAAAAAAAAAATTAAAGAATTTTTTTGTTTAGGTTGTGGGCATATCCGAACGATTTTAAAACAATAAGGACCTTTCATGCAATTATTCCTTAATAGGGACCTTTTGTGCAATTATTCTTTAAAATAATAGGGACCTTTTGTGCAATTATTCTTTTAAAAAAAAAAAAATAAATAACTATTCATTTGGCAATCAATTCTCGGCAATCAATTGCCGAGATGGCTCGGCTGGGCACAATTTTTTTTTTTTTTTTTTTTTTAAAGAAAATGGATTTAAAAAGATACTCATTACCAGATTAAGTGGATACTGCATGAAAGGACAAGAAAAAAGACTGTATTATTAAAATGTTTTGTAGACATTATTGGACAGATAAATTTTATTGATGATTTAGTTGAGAAAATTAATTACTTTAATTAATATGCCTCATATTTTTGAAACGTGTGTGTTAAGCTCAATAATAGTACTTCAAGTGATAATTAGTTTATATTACTATTAGGTCTATGCTATATTATTCAATTAATAAAAATGTATTCCAATTTCATTGAATACATATAATATGGCATTGCTCATACTGCACCACTCTAATTGAATAATGTTTCTCTAATTAAGCGTAATTTGGTAAACATATATTTAGGATAATATATGGAAATCGTTAAACATATAAACAAAATAAGTAACATGCATGTTTATTATCAAATTATTTATATTAAAATCTACTTATTTATTTTAATGTAAGTAGCTTGCTCAAAAGTAAAATTTAAAAATGAAACACTTGCATGCTTGATATCATATTCCAACTATTTTAAAACAATAGGAACCTTTTGTGCAATTATTCTTTTAAAAACAAAAAAAAAAAAAAAAAAAAAAAAAAATTATCATTTGGCAATCAATTGATTGCCAATTGGGCTCAAATTGAGCCCAATTTGGCAATCAATTGATTGCCGAGCCATCTCGGCAATCAATTGCCGAGATGGCTCGGCAATCAATTTAATTGCCGAGCCGGGCATTTATTTATTTAATTTTTTTTTTTTTTTAAAATTGTGTCAAAGAAAATTGGCTATAAAAAAAAAAAAAAAAAAAAAATTTAGTGTGAACAGTGATTGCCGAGATTGCTCGGCAATCACTATTCAAAAATTTTTGATTGCCGAGCAATCTCGGCAATCACTGTTCAAATTTTTTTTTTTTTTTTTTTTAAATTGTGTCAAAGAAAATTGGCTAAAAAAAAAAAAAAAAAAATTTTTTTAAATGTGAACAGTGATTGCCGAGATTGCTCGGCAATCAAATTTTTTTTTTTTTTTTTTTTTTAAATTGTGTCAAAGAAAATTAGCTAAAAAAAAAAAAAAAATTTTAATGTGAACAGTGATTGCCGAGCCATCTCGGCAATCAAATCCAAATGGAATGTCCACCAAGACTTCCAGGAAGCGATCTGCAGGCCCAAGTTGAGAAAGCTCGCCACTATAGAGCCTCAGCTTCAATTCTTCATCAGATGTTGGAGCCATCTTTAACAAATTCTGAACAAGTTCTGAGGGAAGCTTATTACCTAATTTAATTCAATAGGTTAGCTGCTTTTCTTAAGATATAAAATCAACTATAAAGTAATAGCCAATTCAGACATTTAAGAAACAACTTCAGAATAATAAATCAATACAATCATCAAACTGTTGATGGCTAGTTGTCAGAATAATAAACCAATGAAAAATTCTATATGACTCAAGATACTATCTCAACTTCCCGTTGGCCAAAATACATAAGCATTTTAGGGTCTAAATGTACATGATGAACAGACCATTAACCATTTGAGTACATAGAAAGGAAAATCTGAAGAATTCACTACACAAGAGTTTATCTACTTGCACCACAAAAGTACATAAGTAAACATTCAATTAGTTTTCCATTAAATTCTGCAAATAAAGGGCGTGTTCCATACTCTTCACTACAAAAAAGAACTTATAATTCAATATATCAAGCATCTTGGTCCCAAAAAGAGGGATAACTCATTATGGATTATAGCATCAATAGGCAATATTCAAGTGGGGGTGAGGGCATCAGGTTAATCTTTGATCAAACTTGATTTCATTTTGTAGTATCCTTCAAGATATAAAATTGATTTTGCTCATTTTTTGGGAAAAAAAATATTTGTGGATTATTGTCGAGTTACTCGACAGTGGTTATTGAGGGCTTGACAATAACTATCATCGAGCTAACTTGACAATATTATTATCGAGCTGCTTGACAAGGCCAATATTATCCTCGCTAAATTAAAAATAAAATTAGTGAGAATAATCAAAAGGGGGCCTCGAAATCTGACTGGAAAAGGGAAAATCTTGAACGAAAGAAACAAATTTTTTTTTTTTATTTTCATTTGGTTGTTTCAGATTTGGTCGAAGTGGGTACGGGATGCCAATCTTCAGGCTGAGGCCACGTCTTGCACAACCAGATTGAGTGAGAAATCATAATTAAGCCATTTTCTCTAACACACTGTACGCAGCACATTTCTGGATTGGTAGCAGATATGTGCCCTGCACCTATAAATTGCTCGTGCAATCTATATGTGGTTGAGGTTCCTCATTGGGAGAATCCACTTTCAGAAGACCCTTCACATTAACCCCATGTCGCTTTAGAAGTGCTGGGAAGCCATGAAATACAATGATAAGAACTCATACAACTGCGTTGTCGAGTAGCTCGACAACCAGTAAACTCGACAACGTGGTTGTCGAGCTACTCGACAACCAGTAAACTCGACAACGTGGTTGTCGAGCTACTCGACAACGTGGTTGTCGAGCTATTGTCAAGCATGTTGTCCAGTTATTTAACTCCCAACCAACAACCTGGACAACTCGACAAGTATTTTTTAGTAGTGTTGATATTTATTTGGATTTTGGTTAATGAATGGAATTGTTGTAAGGTGATTTGGAGGTACCTGCGTTCGTTGCGGCAATTGAGACTCACCAGAAACAGATTACACAGGCTATTTTGGTTCATGCTCTGATAAAAATGTTGGGGTTTTATTCTTTTTCTCTCTTTGTGTGCGTGTGGTTTTGTGTGTTCCCGAATTGAAAGAAGAATTGCAGTGCTCAATTTCGTACTTTCAAAGAAAAGTGCTTATGCAGTTTTTTTTTTTTTTTTTTTTTTTTTTTGTGATATTGTAGTGTGCTTCTGTCATAATTTTTTTCTAATCAGGTTAATAAGTTATTTGACAAATTCAATAGACTTTTTGACAAATTCAATAGACAATTTTATTTTTATTTTTAAAATTTTTCTTTTGCATTTGTTCTTGTAGTCGAATGACTCGAGAACCTCATGTTGGAGTTCGTCGACATACTCCAAAAGTCGAATTGATTTTTTTTTTTTATTAAAAGTTCTGGTTTTTATTTTATTTTTTCATTTATTCGAGTAACTCGACCAATAAATTATTTTGAGTAACTTGACCAAGTTTGTCGAGTTACGAAATTGAGTTTCTTTGGTAACTTAACAAACTCAACTGCCAAAGCCAACCCACTTTTACAGTCGCAATCTTTTGCAGCAAGAACTTTGTGCTCCATTTTTCATCATCGAGTTGAAATTCTTGAAAAAAGAGTGTTGATTATACAACTGGGTTTTCTTTTTTAGTTTCATTTTCTTGGATAGAAATGGATGGTTATTCAAGAAAAGATGAGGGGTGTCCTCAGTACACACACCCAAAGTAAAAAAAGAAAAAAAAAATTAAGAAAAGTCAAAATGGGCTGGTTGATGTGGGTGTTTTTGTCGAACAACCAATTTACATTTTATATATATATATACATATATTAGTGCATTTTATTTGCAATTATTGACTTATATATATAAATAAAGAAGTCAAACATTGCGGTTAAAGGATTAATCTAACATAAAAAAGTGTCAAAAATTGATGTCTAGTGACTCGACAAACTCCAACTGGAGTTGGTCGAGCAACTCGACAAACTTATTTTTTAATAAATTTTTTTTGGTCATGAAAAATTGTCAAGCTACTCGAAAAATAAAATTTGTCGAGTTACTCGCCTACTGTTACTCGACAAAAATTATTTTTTTTATTAAAATTTTTTTGTCATCATAAATTGTCGAGCTACTCGAAAAAAATATATTGTAGAATTTTGGACAAATAAATGAATATTAATTTTTGTAAAACTGTTTACTGCCATTTATTTAAAATATGAGGTATTTTGTTCTCATGCGTACACTTGATATAAATTTTTTATAATAATTACATATTTGTATAATATATAGTTCAGTTCAGAATCTACATTTGGATCCTATAAGCAATAGTATTGGGTAGGTTTTAAATTGGATAAAGTGAAAAAAATGGATATATATATAATCTAATTGAATTGGACCAAATACAAGAGTTACTCAAAAAAACCAAAGCCAAATCCTTTAAAAAAAAAAAAAAAAAAAAAGACAAATTGTTTGATTTCCAAAAAAAAAAAAAAAAAATTGTTGGCTTTGATTTTGTCGAGTTTCTCGAATTACTCGACTAAATCAAAGCCAAATATAAAAGGAAAAAAAAGTAAAAAAATGGCGAATGGACTTTCTAAGCTTAAAAAAAAATCTTGGCTTTGATTTAATCGAATTACAAAAAGGAAAAAAATGGTGAAATTGCGCTTTCAACAAAATTTAAATGTTGGAGATGGCCAATGGCATAAAAATAAAATTTATGGGTAAATTAGTGAAATATTTAAAAAATTGGGTCCAATAGCGCAAATTATTGGCATAAAAATAAAATTTTTTGATACGTGCTGTACGTAGGCATTGTTTGAATATATATATAGATAAAGAAATTTAGTATAAAAAATATTATATGTATAATATGTAAATAATAAATATGAAAAATATATTTTTGAACCTATCATTTAATACAATTAATTAAGAAAAGTAGAACCAAATAAACATATAATTTGTACAAAAAAAATTAAATAACTAAGATTTGTAAACGACGTTTGGATGTTGGTAAATTGATGTGGTAAAGTTACCATTTTTATATTTTTATTGAATTACACTACTTTGAGAATTTGAGTTGGACCAAACCCTCATTTTTTAAAATCGGGTCCAATTTTTTCAACTTTTTTACTAATGACCCAAAAGCCAAATATGAATGTACAATTTGCTTATAACATCAAATAAAAAAGATTGGTGATAATTGAATAAAAATTTAGACGAATATGTGAATAGTAAAAGAAAAATTAAGGAAAAAAATAATTTATAATGTGTATAATTTGCTTATAAGATAAAATAAAAAAAGATTAGTAAAAAATTGAATGAAAATGTGTTAAAAAAAAAACAAATAAGAAAAAAAAAATTGGCAAAATCATAAGGGAAAAAAAGGGAATCCCACATACAACAATTGACAAAAAATTTGAAATGGGCTAAAGCACATGTCCCACAATTGATTTAAAAAAGGGGGGGGGGTTGAAGAAAATGCTTCTTTTTGTCGAGTAATTCGACAAGAATGAGAAAAAAAATGCTTCTTCTTGTCGAGCTACTCGAAAAGCTCGACAAAAAGAAGGAAAAAACTTATCCTCAGCAACCTGGTACCATCCATAAGAATGGTTACACTGTTATCAAAGGCCGTCTGTGCAAGGTTTATTCTTCCATGGAAAATACTTGTGTATGTACCATCCAAAAAAATTTCTCTCTGCATGCATGTAAACGGAATTTGAACTTACGTGTTCATCCTAGACTTTTTTGTTGTTGTAGATAACAACAACTCCGAAGCTCCTAGCAGGGTTTAAAATAAAAATAGAAGAGCCTCTTGTGCAATTTTTGAAATTGCATGAGAAAGCTTACTGTTTTAAAAATAAAAAATAGGTCTTCTGTGCAATTTTAAAAATTGTATTAAAGATCCCTTGTTTTAGAAATTTAATTTTTGAAATTGCATAAGAAGGCTTACTGTTTTAAAAATAAAAAATAGGTCTTCTGTGCAATTTTAAAAATTGTATTAAAGATCCCTTGTTTTAGAAATTTAAGGTCTGATTGTATAATTTTAAAATTGCACACTAAGTTTTCAAACTTTAAAAAAAATATTTAATAAAATTCAATATTGAATAAAAAGTATTCACTATTGAATAATTTGAACATACCATTTAATACAATTAATTAAGCAAAATGTTAAAATTCTATTAACAAAAACAGAACCCTGCACGTAGGCACTGTTTGAATATATATGTATAAAAAAATTTAGTATAAAAAATATTAAATGTATAATATGTAAATAATAAATATGGAAAACATATTTTTGAACATATCATTTAATACAATTAATTTAGTCAAGTGTTGAAATTCTATTGAGAAAAGCATAACCAAATAAACACACAATTTGTATAAAAAAATTTAGTAACTCATACAAATAAAAATTAAATAACTAAGATCGTATTGGACGGAAAAACTAAAGTAAAAAATTAAGACTCTAATATTATATATATTCGGGGAAAAAAAACAAAAGTCCACGTCTAACCACTCGACAAAAACCTAAAAAAAGAAAAAATAAATTCAACATAAAAAACATATTTAGAAAAAATAAAAAATAATGTTGTCTAGTAAAAATAAAATATTTACAATTTATTTTATTTTATTGTTATTAGTTTTTATCTTGTTTATTTAAAGAGGATGAAAAAATAAAATTTACAACAAAATTCAAAGGTCGGGGATGGCCAATGCTAAAAAAAAAAGTTATGGATAAATTTATTATAAGTAATATGCATGTTTATTATCAAATTATTTATATTAAAATCTACTTATTTATTTTAATGTAAGTAGCTTGCTCAAAAGTAAAATTTAAAAATGAAATACTTGTATACTTGATGGCATATTCCAACTATTTTAAAACAATAGAGACCTTTTGTGCAATTATTCTTTTAAAAACCAAAAAAAAAAAAAATATATATATATATATATATATATATATATATATATATATATCATTTGGCAATCAATTGATTGCCAATTGGGCTCAAATTGAGCCCAATTGGCAATCATTTGATTGCCGAGCCATCTCGGCAATCAATTTGATTGCCGAGATGGGCATTTAATTTTTTTTTTTTTTTTTGTTTCTTTGTTTTTTTTTTTTTTAATTGTGCCATCTCGGCAATCAATTGATTGCCGAGATTTTGATAAGCAAATGTTAGGCACCAAGTGTTCCATTAATAATCAGATATGTGTATATACTAACCTCCGCGTGCACTAAACTTAGAAATAGATTGTCAATGACCAAGATGAAGATCTGGTTTTGAATTATCCACGTCGAACGCATAAAAGGAACACCAACATTAAAATGATAAACTGAACTCAATGGACTATCTAGCCCACTGAATGTCAAATGATCAGTGTTTGATAAACCAAGTGTAACAATCCATTTCTTGAAAAATCAAAACGTTGAAAATCCATTAAAAGATAGAAGTGTGTGCCATTTTCAAGATTGGGTCAAATTTGCCTTAACTGACACTATGAATAGATTTTAAATGCAAAAGCATTAATTTCATCTCCACAAATAGAATAGGGAAACAGCTGGGAATCATCTTCTCACACATACTTGATTGCCGAGCCATCTCGGCAATCAATTTGATTGCCGAGATGGCTCGGCAATCAAGTATTTTACTTTTTTTTTTTAAAGTATTAAACGATTATTTGTTGTTAAATGTGTTTATGTGCATCTATTTATTTATTTATTAATGTTGCAGAGAAGAGGAAATCGCCAATGCAAAGAGCAACTTATGAGTATTTGAGAGGAAACATATTGGATGTGTTTTCAGAATATAAGAAAGATGCAGAGGATCATCTCTCAAAAGCTGTAAGTTAAAAACATTAAGTTTGTGTTTTTTTCTTTTTGGTGTAAATGCATAGATAATTGATTGCCGAGATGGCTCGGCAATCAAGTATTTAACTTTTTTTTTTTTAAGTATTAAACGATTCTTTGCTGTTAAATGTGTTTATGTGCATAGATTTATTTATTTATTAATGTTGCAGAGAAGAGGAAATCGCCAATGCAAAGAGCAACTTATGAGTATTTGAGAGGAAACATATTTGGATGTGTTTCCAGAATATAAGAAAGATGCAGATGATCATCTCTCAAAAGCTGTCTTCCTGAGGCTCAGGTTTTTCATGCATACCTTCCATTTCCTCCTCAATCAAATCTCCCTCTGCCTCTCCAACAACTGGTTGCCGAACAACCTCGGCAACCAAAGAATGGTTGCCGAGGTTGCTCGGCAACCAAATATGGTTGCCGAGGAACCTCGGCAACCAAAGATGGTTGCCGAGCAATCTCGGCAACCAGTTGTAGTAAAAAAAAAATTTTTTTTTTCCTTAGAGCAATCTCGGCAACCATGTAGTAAAATGAATAAACACTCATTTTGTATACTGGTGGCTAAGGAATATATATTTGGCTCAGCTTCCCGTATGATTTTCATATCCTTTGAGAGTTATTACAATTTTTAGGTCCAGTTCTTTGATCTTAAAATTGTTGTTCAAGTTTAGAAAATATGAAACATGTTAACAACCAATGATGGTTGCCAAATTGCTTGGCAACCAAGACCAAGCTGGTTGCCGAGTTGCTCGACAACCAAAAATGGTTGCCGAGATACTCATTACCAGGATAAGTTAAAATATTTTGTAGACATTATTGGACAGATAAATGTTATTAATAAACCAAACAGATTATTAGTATAAATCATACATATACACACACACATATATATACAGAGAGACGCACTGTTGCAAATTTGAATCTTTTTTCCAATTTCTTCCGTGAGTTCTATTCTCAGCTTCTGTGTTTATGCATGCATATGTATGTAATTTTGCTTGTACATCTGGTGTATGTATAAATGATTGAAGCATGGAAAAAGTTTTAATTTTTGGTTATTGATTCATTCTTCTTACTGTATTTTTTAAAAAGTCTGAGCTTTAATTGATTTCATTTATTAATCAGAGTGGTGTTTTCTGCAATTCCGGGTTGATCTCAGCTTTGATTGTGAGAGAGAGAGAAGATATGTTTTTGGGTGAAATGTTGGACAAAGTAAAAAATTGTGGCTGACTGTGAAAACGGTGTCGTTATAGTTGTAAAAAGAAGTTCAAAAACGACGGCGTGTAGGACGAAAATGTGAACAGTAAAAAGTTTAAGGCTCTTATATTATTGTAAGGATATGATTGTCTATGTATAATCATCCATGACGTAAATTAGCATTACTCAAGGGACTAAATTGTCATTTCCACCACTTGATTTTTTCCCCTTTATTTGTCCCAAATTTTCACTATTAATAAATTTTTATTTACTTTTTTGTTTTTTTAGTAAACACTATTAATCAAGCTAGAAGGACAATTTTACTAGTCTTTCATTTGTAAATGAAATCCTTGTGATGGAGAAAAATCATGACCAAATCATCATAAAAACTTTGTTGTGATGGTACGTAGTTCAAGCGACATAAATGTATGTGCAATGTTATTATTTATAACAATAGTATAATTAGTAATTACATTTATAAAGATGATATTCATGTTAATCACTTGTCATAAATTGTTTGTGTTTTGGTAATTTTTTTGTAGATTATAAGTAGTAGTTTCTACGAAACATGTGAATAAAAAATTTATATAAGTTGTGGGTCCTAAAAATATATAAATAAAAATAATATTTAACCAATTTATAAGTACTTTCAAAAAAGACATCTATCAGCCCTCCTCTCATACGTTTGACACACTAGTCGCAAGTAAATATAAGGTTTTGGATATGGTATCACAAAAATATATGCACAATAATGCAATTATTAGCACGTAATTAATATAACTTATGACAATTCTATAAGAGCATTCGCATTGGATGTGATAATTCAACTATTAGTGTCATATGTTAGGTAGGAGTTAAATTTACCTCTCTATTGGATATGTTAGTATGTTAGTTAAGTACATTTATTATGATCATTTGTTAACTAGTTTGTTAAATTTAGTTAGCACTTTAACTAACTGACATGGCATTTAATTATTTTCTACTTTTTTTCTTGTTCCAAACTTACAAATATATATACATTGAGAATGTCAAATAGAAAGTTGACTAGCTAAACTTATATACAAAGTTGGCGCGCGCGCGCGCACACACACACACACATATTGAGAATGTTAAATAGAAAGTTGACTAGTCAAATTTAACACATCTAATGTGATAGTCAAACACTAATTAAACTTAACATGTAGCTGTGTCAAATAACATTTACTATATTGTCTATATGACTAGCTAAAATTAACATATCCAATATGGATGCTCAAAGAGTATTCGCATTTAATGTGTTAATTCAACTATTAATATCATATCTTAGGTAGGGATCAAATTACCTTTCAATTGGATGTGTTAATTTAATTATTAGTGTCATATGTTAGGTAGTGGTCAAATTTACCTTTCTATTGAATGCTTTAGTATGTTAGTTAAGTGTATTTATTATGTTCTTTTGTTAACTAGTGTGCTAACTTTAGTTAGCACTTTAACTAGTTGACGTGGCATTTTATTATTTTTTGCTTTTTTTTCCTTGTTCCAATCTCATATATACATTCAAAAAATGAGAATAAACCTAGGCGTCGGGTGGATTGGTCTGGGTATTTCACTACCTGGAACCATCTGTTACACTTTTGGTAATTCGTAAATAGAACTATTCGATTCTACGTAATTATTAAAACCAAACTCAAACCCGAACCGTCAGTTCATGTTCTGATTCGGATTTAGTTCTATCCATAACATTTTTTTAGATAGTCCAATATGCTTTAATTAGATAGGGACCTGGGTGGCGGCGTAGAGTTGATCGATGGTGATTTGTGGTGATGGTGGAAGCGGCGATGCTAATGAAGAAGTCGGTTGAGAAAATATAAATTACATGATCTGAAGCAGTTGTTACGAATAAAAGGATAATTAATTTCACTAGAAACTTCATTCTTTGAGTCATATGCATCTCTTCTTTCTTCTCCTTTTTCATATATTACAAAATTATATGTTCATAGATTAATGCATATTGTTATTCTATATTTTCACTAAATATCATGTCTATTTTTTAACTTTGTTTGTTTCTAGGTGTTGCTGCTGTAGAATTGTTACAGATGATTGAATTTTCTTTGGAAACAATACTTGTTACTACAAATTGATACTAATTTGTTACGAGTGTGTTAACATTTTTTTGGCTGTCACGATTTGTTACTGCATATTCCTATTTCCGTCCATTAATAATGGGTTTTAAATCTTGATTTTTGAACTTGAGATTGAGAGAATTTGTAGGGATGAGATGAGATTGTACAAGAAGCAATTACATTGAATATGTGAAAGGAAATATTCCATAATAAATATAGGAAAAATAGCAGCAAAGGTTACCAAACTTTAACTTGTGTGGCATCTTGGTCCCCAATCTTCAAATGGTAGCATTTAGTTTCCCAATCTTTCATATTAGTAGCAATTACATCCCCTATTGGACAATTATACCGTTGCCTTAAATTAACAACCTACATTTTTATTGAAAAGACAGAATTGACATTTTCTTCAAATAAATTAAAAAAAAACCAAGTATGACAAAAAAATATTCTTCTTTCCCAAGCCCACATCAAAGTGATAGGCAGTTATTAGTGATAGTTGCAATTGTTTTGACAAGGGGTGGGGTGGGAGAAGAATTTTCCTTTGCCATCTTTCTTGAATCGTTAACATTAAAATCATGAGTTAATAACATATTTTGAAAAGAAAATTAAAAATTGCAAACCCGTTAACATTAAATACATTAGTTATTAAAACAATTTCTAACACATATAAATATTAACTAGAAGAATAGACATCAAAAAGAGAAATTACCTCTCAAAGTTGAAGATTCGTTTTAGTTTTAAAGTATCTTCATCCTCGCCGTCTCACTATATGTTGAGCGAGCAAGAGTGCGAGATAGACGACAATGTTTGTGTTGTGTATCAGAGCAAGTAGCGATATAGAATTTGGGATTTGAGTATTATGTCAATTGAGTTTGTGTTTAAGGTGGTGAGTTTTGGATTTTTGGTTTGAGTCTTGAACAATTGGAATCTTGTCTTTGGTACCGTAGTGTTAGGTTGGGTCAGAGTGAATAAAATTTATAAAAAATAACAAATTGAGTTCCAAATCGAGTACCCACGATTCCAGTTCAAGAAACCAAGAACCTCCGTACCAGGTCGATTTTCGTTTCTCGGTTACGGTTCCAGTTCCTAATTTTATGTTTTTGGAACCAAACCAGAACCTTCGGTTACGGTTCAATTCCAGTTCGGGAGGTTCGGTCATGTGTAAATTAACATTTATTTTAGGGATAATTGAGTATTTGGTCTCCCAACATTTCAAAAACGTTGGGGATATACTCCTAACCTTTAAAAATAGCACCAGACATCCCCAACGTTTGAAAAACTTAGCATGGTAGATCCTTTATGACGAAATTGTTCTTTCCTTTAAATAAACAAACAAAAAACAAAAAACAGGAAAAAAAATGATTGAAAACTAACCAAATGTACCCTAAAAAATAAAAAGTAAGAAATGTACCCCATAAAAATAAAAAATAACAAAGAGGTCAACTTCTTTATCAAACATCAAAATCCAAAATCCACCAAAAATCTCTAAATTCTGACCACTCCACAATAAAACAGAACATTACTCAATTATTTCACACTTTTCTTTCTACTTAGACAATAACACATAACAAAATTTACTGAAATTTCTTCTTGATAAGTGCATTTTGTGTACTTATTTGGGCCTTTAAACTAAACTTTTATCACGTCATTTTATAGATTTTCTACTTAATTTATTGTGTTATTATTTATATCTCAGTTTTGGACCTGTTTACTAGCAAATGGAGAAGAATGGATAAAAAAGCGATAAATTGGAAGATGTCTTGAAAATATAGGAACTCAATTGCACTCAATTGAAAATTTGAAGGATCAAATTAGAGGTTATGAAAAGTTTTGAGGACTAAAATGACCAAGATCTAAAGTTGAAAAGCCAAATTGTGCAAATTCAGAAGAAATAAGCTGGGTGATCACCCGACTCAAAACTGGGCAATCGCCCAGATGCATTTCACAAAAACAGATAGCAAAATAGCTCAACTGGGCGATCGCCAGGGATTGGCCTAGGCGATCGCCCAAGCTAATTTTGGCTACATAAAATTTTATTTCCTTTTTGACTTCCACTCCGATTAGGAAACGTTTTGGCCACGATTTTAAAGAATTTGGGGATCTTTTGGGGTACAATTAAGGAGGTATAAATATGAGTTATTAACTCATAACAAAGAAGTCGTTTGAGAGGCTGATTTTTGGGGAGAAAAAAGGGAAAAGAAACAAGAACGAAGATCAAGATTTATCTTTGCAACAATTCAACGAAGATCAAGTTCAAGATTTCTTCTCTTTCAAGTTTTCTTCCGATCCTGGTGATGGCTTCTATGTTTTACTTTTCTTTTTGTTTTCTTTGTCTAAATATGTTAGGTTAAAATTATTTATGCTATGGATGAAGATGTAAACCTTTTCATATTTGTTTAATTCTTGAATTCTCAATCTTAATCCAAATTTATATTTGATTGATTTATGCCATGGATTGAAGGTTCATTTAAATGCTTGATCACCGTTTGAACGTGTTTGTGATTTATTTTCTTTTTCGAAAGGTTCAAAATAGATTAGCTCATTATGGTTTTAAACACCAAGTCCTATAGAGATTAAGAATAATTTTTTATGCTTTGTACAATCAAATTTGATAATCTTGATATTGAAAGAGTTTTTGTAAATTCGTATTCAAAATAGGAATATTTTGGAACTTATATAAAAATAGGTTTAATTCTACTCGACAGAGATTATTAGATAATATAGGATTATCAGTTGCCAATTTGAGCATAAATTGGATTGGGACGTAAGGGTTCATGGATTAAAATGAATATAAATGGTAGAGTCAAATTCCTAGCATAATTTGTTTAATTGTTTTTTCTTCAAAAATCACAACTTATCTTTACTTTACTTATCTAAATTAGTCTAGTTTTCAATAAAATCAAAATATTCCAAAATCTATCGTGTTTATTCAATTTAAGTTAGAATTGATTTACTTTTGGCAAATATAAATCATAGTCCTCGTGGGAACGATACTCTTTTACTCATTTTTACTATTACTTGTCAACGAACCCGTACGCTTGCGGGATTTCAACGAACAAGTTTTTGGCGCCATTGCCGGGGACTAAGATTTTTTAGCTTAAGTTTTATCAATTTTGGCTTGAATTTGAATTTTTTTATTTATTTATTTTTACTCCTTTAGCTTTCTTGTGACTACTCTACCTCACTCATTTTGATCTTTTCAGGCGTGTGCTGTCGATTTATACAAAACTTAGAAGATTTCAATCTTGTTCCATTTGAACCCGAGATCGAGAGGACTTTCAGACAACGTAGAAGAGAACAAAAGAATAAGCAGAATAAAGAGCACGAGAATACAATGGCAGAAGCCCATATTCAATTTCCGCAACTAGCGGTGATTGATGAAGTTGAAATGCTAGTTGGAGAATTCATGACCCCATCAATCATTAGAATCAACCAGCATAGAATATCTGCCATATGAACAGCCGAACTTTCAACTACGCCCCGATGTGATAAATCTATTACAGAATAATTTACAGTTGTATGGAAAATAAAACGAAAATCCACATGGCCATGTCTCACGTTTTCTGGAGCTTTGTAGTAATTTCACCTACCAATGGGTGAATGATGATGCTATTAGAATGAGAATATTCCCGCATACGCTAAGAGATGGAGCAAAAGAGTGGTTGGACTCTAATCCTACCTCCAGTATTACTTCGTGGAACCATCTCCTCCAAAAATTCACCACCAAGTACTTTCCGCCAGCTAAAGTTGCCTAGTTAAAACACGATATAACCATTTTCAGGAAACTTGATTCAGAAAGCTTTCATGAAGCTTGGGAAAGGTTCAAAGATTTACTGCGTAAATACCCAAATCACGACATACTAAAGGGACACCAGGTCCATTATTTTTATGGCGGGTTAATTCCAGCAAGCATATATGCAGTAGATTCATCATTGAACGGATCGATTACAACAAAAAATGTTCGAGAATCTCACGAACTATTGGAACAAATGGCTGAGACCAGTGCTATGTAGCCATTAGAAAGAGAAATACCGAAAAAAAATAGCGGGTCTTCATAATGTTGACGCCATATCAGCACTATCCGCTCAAATGGATGCTCTAACAAGAAAAATGGATCTCATCACACATTCAGTCAATATGGTACATGGTTCTAATCCGATTTATGAAGGCTGTGGGGCGAATTACCAGACTTCAACTTGTCTACTAACGAATTCATTCACATCGAACCTTAAAGAAGTCAACTATATTCAAACTTTCTCGCATCAACAAAACAACCCTTACTCCAACACTTATAATCCTGGATGGAGAAATCACCTAAATTTTTCTTGGAGTAATAATCAGAATCAGGGAAATCAAAATCAAAGAAAATCACATGGATTCCAACAGCAGTATGAGAAAAAACCTTTGTTGGAAGATTTAATGTATCAGTACATTACTAAAACTGATAATACTCTTCAGCACCAACAGACTTCTCTTAAAAATATGAAAACTCAGATTGGACAGATAGCAATGGCTTTATGTGGGAGGACACCAGGCACTTTGCCCAGCAATACAGTGACAAATCCAAAAGAATAGGTAAATGCAGTCACTACTAGGAGCGAGGTACAACTGCCAGATATTCACGTGAAAAGGCCAAAGAAAAAAGACAAACAATCGGTAATTGAGGAAGAAGAAGGTGGAAAATAATATGCAGAAGAGTCAAAGGAGTCTACTGAATCATCAAAAGTGCGGACGCCAATTCCTGTCGAAGCATATGTGCCACCAATTCATTTTCTTCAGAGGTTGCAGAAGCACAGACTCGACAAGCAATTTGAAAAGTTTCTTGAAGTCTTCAAGAAATTACATATCAACCTCCCATTCACTGAAACCTTAGCCCAAATGCCATTGTACTTAAAATTTATGAAGAAAATGTTGTCAAAAAAGAGAAAACCAGAGAAATACGAACAATAACATTAACTGAGGAGTGTAGCGCTATTCTGCTAAATAAGTTGCCTCCAAAGTTAAAAGATCCAGAGAGTTTTAAATTACCTTGTAAAAGTGGAAAATTTTATAATTTTAATACTTTATGTAATTTAGGTGCAAGTGTTAATTTGATGCCCATTTCTGTATACAGGAAATTAGGTTTGGGAGAGGTAAAAGCAACAAATGTATCTCTGCATCTTGCTGATAGATCAATCAAGAACCCATGTGGTGTGGTTGAGGACGTGCTCATCAAAGTGGATAAATTTATTTTCATGGTCGACTTCATTGTCCTTGATATCGAAGAGAACCGGGATATGCCAGTAATATTAGGTCGACCATTCTTAGTGACGAGTCGAGTCCTTATTGATGTTGAAAAATGTTAGCTGATCTTGAGTGTACATGATGATGAACAAGTAGTATTTAGTATGTACATTGTACTAGAGCAACTAGTCGACCTCGAAGGGTGTTTCTAAAGTTAATGAAGTAGTGAAAATTGGCCAAGAAAAGTGCAAACCGGATGTAAATATAGGCAGACTAGTTGGAGTAATTAAAGATGAAAATGGGCGATTTAAAATATGGAGGGCAAATGATAAATCTTGCAAAGCTGGTAACTACAAGCAATGCAAAACTTCCAAAACCCAATTCAAGCCTACATAAGTGATAGTTACGAAAAGTTAAGCTAATGACTATAAATAAGCACTTAATGGGAGGTAACTCATTTTCTAACCCTTTTATTTACTTGCTTTATATGTAGTAATTTGAGGCAGTTTAAATAATTCATTAGTTTTTATTTTATTTATTGTTTAATGCACTTATAAAGCCTCACCATGTCAATCACATGATGTCCCACTTTGCGAGCCGCGTAGATAATATCTATGACATTATCGTTTGACCAAGAGTCCCAACACTACATCTAGATCCATTTCAACCAGACCTTCAACCAGTAAGATACATCGTCTCCACATCTATCTCCAGGGAGTAACTGACATTTTTCCTCATTTATTTGTTTTATTTTATTATTACATTGGGGACAATGTAATGTTTTAGTTTGGGGGTGGTATTAGGATACTTAATTAATGAATTTTGAACTTGCTTAGTTTTCAAGTCTATATAACTGCAAATAACAAATTTATAAAAAAATATATTTTTAGTTATTGTTGAATATCTTGCTGCCAGTGATGATATTTGTTTGAATTTAAGTACGTTTTTAGTTAGAATATTAGACAACACTTTAACTCGTACTTTTATCTGAATACTTATCCATGTTAGACTAGATTTCAAGCACGTAACCACTATTAACTTATTACTTATTGGAAACATGACTTAGAGTGTTTTAGGTTGATATTATTCATTTAGAATTATTGTGAAAAATTTGTTCCTAAATCCTTAGACTAGTAACCAAACTGTTTGAGAACAGTTTGGGGTGTTAAAATTAGTACACATGTTTATAGAATTTTGAAGGTTTGGGTTTCTGGATCTCATCTTTGATTGAATATATAGTAGTCAAAAAATCTAAATAGAGCACTACTCATTGCTGATAAAAATAAAATAAAATATCTAACTCGAGCAATTAAGCCTGTTAGGGTATTTTAAAATCTGGTGCCCTATGGTCATTTGACTTGGGAGTCATCGGCCCAAAGCTCGTTACATGAGTCACATAAAATAAAATAAAAATTTTTACATCTTCATTTCTATTATAGCCTGTGAAACTCAAGCAATTAAGTCTGTTATGGTATTTTAAAACCTAGTGTCCTATGGTCATCTGACTTGTGAGTCATCAGCCCAAAACTCGCTACAAGAGTCACATAGAAAACTAGTGAGAGAGAAGTATTGCACATGATGTAAGATTGTCTATATAAGTTAAATAAAAAAAGTTAAAGTGTTCGGTAAAGATTGCTAGGTTAGACCCTCGAAGACTAAAGATGAAAATTTAGAAATCACTCATCATCCTAGTTCTAAGAATACAAGTTCTAATTTTTACCACTTTATTTGAAAAAATACTGTGTTGATCAGTAGGAACCAAATTTGCTAGAACACATCGGAATTGGAGAGAAAAACATTAGAAATGTGTAATTTACAAGAGGTGTAAGGAATAAATAACTACAAAGGGTTCGAGATTGTAAAACTATCAACAACACAATATTGGTCGTGGTCTAATACATGTATAGGTTCAATTTTTTGGCGAATCACACACTCACTAAAGGTCGAGCATCGAATAAATGAAGAACTTTTGTGTTGTTGTTTAAACTCTTTCTAAAAGTGTTGCTTTATTTTCGGACTTGATGCATATGGTAAGAAATTTAACATTAACTCCAATTCTCATGATTCTCTTAGCTTAGTTTAAATTTATATTTTTGTTTTGTTTTTGTTTGAGGACAAACAAATGTTTAGTTTGTGGGTGTTTGATAAGTGTATTTTGTGCACTTATTCAGATCTTTAAAATAAGCTTTTATCACGTCATTTTATAGATTTTCTACTTAATTTATTGTGTTATTCTTTATATCTCAGTTTTGGACCTGTTTACTAGCAAATGGAGAAGAATGGATAAAAAAACAATAAATTGGAAGATGTCTTGGAAATATGGGGACTCAATTGCACTCAATTGGAAACTTGAAGGATCAAATTGGAGGTTATGAAAAGTTTTGAAGACTAAAATGACCAAGATCCAAAGTTGAAGGGCCAAATTGTACAAATTCAGAAGAAATAAGATGGGCAATCGCCCGACTTAAAGCTGGGCGATTGTCCAGATGTATCGCACAAAAACAGAGAGCAAAATAGCTCGCCTAGGCGATCCCGGGCGATCGCCCATGCTAATTTTGGTTGCGGGAAATTTTATTTTCTTTTTGACTTCCACTCCAATTAGGAAACGTTTTGGCCACAATTTTAAAGAATTTTGGAGATCTTTTGGGGCACAATTAAGGATGTATAAATATGAGTTATTAACTCATAACAAAGAAGTCGTTTGAGATACCGATTTTTGGGAAGAAAAACAATAAGAGAAACAAGAACAAAGATCAAGATTTATTTTTGCAACAATTTAATGAAAATCAAGTTCAAGATTTCTTCTCTTTCAAATTTTCTTCCGATCCGGGTGATGGCTTCTATGTTTTACTTTTGTTTTTTTTTTCTTTGTCTAAGTATGTTAGGCTAAAATTATTTATGATATATATGAATATGTAAACTTTTTGATATTTGTTTAATTCTTAAATTTTCAATCTTAATCCAAATTTATATTTGATTGATTTATGCCATGGATTGAATGTCCGTTTAAATGCTTGATCACCGTTTGAACGTGTTTGTGATTTATTTTCGTTTCCGAAAGGTTCAAAATAGATTAGCTCATTATAGTTTTAAACACCAAGTCTTACAGAGATTAGGAATAATTTCCTATGCTTGGTGCAATCAAATTTGATAATTTTGATATTGAAAGCGTTTTTGTATATTCGTATTTAAAATAGGAATATTTTGGAACTTATAAAAAAATAGGTTTAATTCTGCTCGACAGAGATTATTAGATAATTTAGGATTATCGGTTGTCAATTTGAGTATAAATTGGATTGGGACGTAAGGGTTCATGGATTAAAATGAATATAAAGGGTGGAGTCGGATTCATAGTATAATTTGTTTAATTGTTTTTTCTTCAAAAATCGCAACTTATCTTTACTTCACTCATCTAAATTATTCTAGTTTTCAATAAAATCAAAATATTCCTGTTACCACACGATTACGATATGGCCGCCACGTTAGCACAGGCTCCATCTAAGCCCAGTAAGGGCCTAGTTCGTACTCTGTCAAGAATCCTATCTGGGCCCTGCTAGGGCCTTGGAATGGCCCGTCACACATTTGGGCCTTCGGCAGCCAGAAATCCGCGAGTCATGTGGAGGGCTTCGACACCCGCATGTGAACCATAGGGTCTAGTCAAGCCTCGCATCACTCGTAACCAGCGAGCAACTCGATAGGCCGGGGCAACCAGAGAAGTAATTAAAGAAAGATTGCGTTAGATTGGACGCACAAATCTCCACAAAGAAATACAATCATGATCTCCTAAAATCATGCAACGTGATAAACTGAAGGAATGAAGGCAATCTCGGATATCTTTATCACATAAGGAAGGAGAATCTGATTGGGGACCTAATTGATTTGTCTTCCAAATCAATTAGAATCCTTGCGCTATAAATACAACGTCTCCGGTTGTTCCAAGGTACGCACTCTTTACGCTTAAGAATCCCACCCTAAACTCTGCTCAAATCTCTGCCTGCTTATCTCTCCCACATCCCTCTTTTGTTCCCGCCCCCGTGTATTTCTCATATACCGGTAGTTGACTTGATCGTCGGAGTGCCAACGATCGCCGGACCCCTTTTCTCCAGAGATCTTGGTGCCTAACGGTCGTCCTAGTGTGCAGGTAACATACGAGCTGGCAGAGGAGTGACTGGAGATCTGTTGGCACGTGGACTGGTGCAGGTTCAGACGTCAACAATTCCAAAATCTATTGTGTTTATTCAATTTAAGTTAGAATTGATTTACTTTTGGCAAATATAAATCATAGTCTTTGTGGAAACGATACTCTTTTACTCAATTTTTACTATTACTAACCCGTACGCTTGTGGGATTTCACCGAACAAGTTTTTGACATATATCTTCATCTCTACAATGAAAAACGAAGGGATCACAAGTCCCTATGTACTGAAGAACAGCATACAAATGGTACCCAATACGGCTTTCCCTTGCTCTTCTCTTTCTTAATCTTAGTCGAATACCTCGCTGGTGAATTCCACTCCTCCATTTCTTTATTGGGTGCTCCAAAACCTAAATTTGAAGTCACACTAGTTACTGCTAGAACTCGACCATTATGTTTTGTAGCAATCTCATCTTTCTGATTTGCAGCAGGCACTTGTTTTGGGTTGGGAGACTTAGCTTTACTCAGGAGATTTTTCAGGGGGCTGTGTTGTTTTCCCGAGCTCCAGTTTGTCACTTTGGCTATACTCTTCTCGTTTTTCTTTCGACCTTCTGATTCATTCGCTACATTTGTTATGGAAGGCAACCAAGGTGATTTTGAACTTCCCGTTGGATGCCAGAAAATCAGATCCTCCGGCGAGTACTGGCCAAAAGATGAGAAAAGAGAATTCAACGGAGGATTCCTATAATTAGACGCATGTATAGTCAAAATAGCGTATGAAAATTATCTTCTTCTTGAAAACAAATATAAAGAAATTATGGAAGAACTTTAGAAAACTTCAAAAAATCCATCATCTTGGGATGTTGGATTTGGGGTTTTTTGGTTGGGATGATGCTGGATTTTGGATTTTGAGGTTTGATAAAAAAGATGACATTTTTGTTATTTTTTTATTTTTTGGTAGATTTCTTACTTTTTATTTTTTGGGTACATTTGGTTAGTTTTTAATCATTTTTTTTTCTTTTTTCTTGTTTTTTCTTTTTTGGTTTATTTAAATGGAATGTCAATTTCGTCATAAATGACCTATCATACCAAATTTTTCAAACGTTGAAAATGTATAGTGCTATTTTTAAAAATTATGGGTATATCTTTATTATTTTTGAAAAATTAGAGACTAAATATATAATTATTCCTTTATTTTATTATCCATATGACTGGTCAAAATTAAAACATGTAATGCGGATGCTTCAAAACCACTTGTCTAATTTTTTATAATAAAATTGAATTTTAATATTAGTTTTAATTTTAATTTAATTCTAGCAAGGAAAAGGCAATCACGTGAGCATTGTACTGTGGATCTATGCTCTCTCTCTCTCTCTCTCTCTCTCTCTCTCTCTTATATAATTGACCATTCACTGTATATCACTTATCTGTATATCACATCCAAGCACTTATCCACTGACGACAAGAATATGACACCGATCCAAAACAAAACAACCGTCGCCGCCTCTTCTCCGCCTCCCTCCACCACCAGTTCCTCCTCCTCCACCCTCTCTTCCTCTTTGTCCCCACCTGAATTCTCTGAAACTGTAACCATGTAGTTGTTGCATAAACAACTTTACTATTTTCTTTCAATTCCATGGAGCCCCCTTCGATTCTCACTCTTCTCACAGATGACGTCCTCTTGAAAATCATCTCCCTTTTGACAGATGATTGTGATCGAAAATCCTTCCGTTCAACCTGCAAGGTCTTCCACCGGGTCGACTCGCTTCATCGTACGCACCTCCGAGTCTTCCGCCCCGATTTCCTCTCCCTCGTCGCAAAAATCCCCTCTCTTGACTCGCATGACCTCTCCGTCTGCCCTCGTATCGATGACGGTACCATCCCACTCTTGCTTTCCTCCATCCCGAGTGGTTCATCCAGTTGGGCTGGGAAGATAAAGCGTTTGAATCTGAGTCGTTGCACTGGATTGAGATTCCCCGGACTGCAAATAGTGGTGGGTTTCTTTGTCAATTTGGAGAGCGTCGACGTGTCATACTGCTCTGGGTTTGGGAACAGAGAGGCGGCATCACTGTCGTGCCTCGCCGGCCTGAGGGAACTGAACTTCAACGAGCGCTTGTATGTTACTGACGTTTGGATTGGCTAAAGTAGTCGTAGGTTGTCCGAATCTTGAGAGCCTTAGCCTGAAATGGTGTTTCGAAGTAACTGATATTGGCATTGAACTTCTGTCCAAGAAATGCACCGAATTGAAACACCTGGATATTTCATACTTGAAGGTAGAGGTGATGACGTCTGGTGACGGTCCGCATTAGAAAAATCTCGCACCATCGGAGGGTTGTGGATCGAGTCAACTCAGTCCACAAAAAATGAACACTAGCCAGGCCCATCCGTCGGTCTATTCGGGTCGAGCCCATGTGAGCTGAGGTTTGATCCAGTTCGACCCATATGAATAAAATATTAATTTTTTTTTAAATTACTAAAAAAATTTAGTTATTTATTGTAATTAAAAAAAATATTTAAATATATAACAAAAAAATGTGTTAAATTACTAAATAAAAAATAAATAACAAAGATAAATTCACATTTGTTGATTTTTTAATTCAATTTTTATTATTTTTATATATATTTAAAGACTAAAACAGTATATATCTATCACATCTTTCACTTTAAACGGCTCTCTGCCATCTGTTTTTTTTTTTTTTAAATATCATTTTAAATATAAAAGTTTGAATTTTCGGTATGTTCTTTTTCAAAAAAAAATGAAAACAGGCTAGCGGTTAAAGGTCGAACTGTCCGAGCTGTGAACAGCCCACCCGGTTACGGGCCGGCCCGCGGTTTGGCCTCCTTAGCCCTTGAACGGCCCGCGGTTCAGCCTTCCCTGTCCATGAACGGTCTGCACAGTTTACGGGCCGGCCCACGGTTCTGGGTCGAGGTGGGTGGGCCGATGCGGGTTCGGCCGGCCCGTCCGTCTTGACATCTCTACTTGAAAGTCTCGTTTATGTTATTTATACAGATGTGTGTTAGTGTGTATGCATGTTGTTGACTACTAAAATCGTAGGCAATAAATCCTCAACCACCTCCTCGCTGACATAATCAACTTAATCCTTTTATGAGAAACCGATTGGCTAAGGTTTTCAATTGTTTTCTTTTTCCTTGCGATTTTAGGGTATTTATAGATTTCTCAAGCTTGTGAGCGTTTTTGGTCATTTTGTATTATCTGAACATGTGTCACTTTGCTATTTGAGAATTTGATAATAATTACTATTCTAGAGAGTTCTATGACACATGGCAGAATATTATTAGCCCAACTTTCCTTTTCTCTAGATTTGTTTGTTATTCTCACATGTGCTTTAATTATAACTGATTTGACCACGTGAACATTCTTCATATGGTCCCAGGGATATTCTTGTTATCTGAAAATAGATGGTAATAGCGATAGCTATATTAATACCCTTCGTCTAACAAGTTTCTTTCTAAGTGACGAAGGTACAACTAGTATGCTAGAGTTAGGCTTGACTGGATCTCTAACTGATTCTTAAATCCTATGACTTCGATTACTTAGGAACGAATGAGCGAATGTTATAATAACAATATATCAAATTTATCTTTCTTTTCGGTGAAGAGACGAAGAATTTAATTTAGGCGAGCTATTCAGGCTTCGCCCAACTATTCTTGTCTTCGTCAAAATGCGTACCATTTTCTTTGCTGGGCGTAACACATGTATTTCTGATTTTCTTTTTCTTATTAACGTTAATTGAAATGTGGATTTGGTTTGTTTAAGGTTACAAGTGAGTCTTTACACGCTGTCAGAAGAATGGAGAGGTTGGAGGTGTTGGAAATGGTGGGGTGTGGTTTAGTAAATGATATGGGATTTCATTATCTTGGCAAAAGTTGCCCTTCATTTCATGTTAGCGATTTGTCGATGATTATGCTTCTATTGGATGGATTGAGAAATAGTTCAATTTTTTGCCTTCATCTTCTTTGTTTTTGAGTTCAAGAATTTGGGTATAAGGTTTTCTAATCATTTCTCCTCTCTTATGATTTTCTAAAGACTATTTATATATATTCCCAAGTCCTTGAGTTTTCAATCTTTTGTACTTTCATAACCATGTGTCACTTTTTCATTGGGGGACTCACAATTCTTTATGATTCTATGACACGTGGCAGTTAACTATTGTTCCAACTATCTCTTTCTTCTAATTCTTAAGAAAATTATCTCCACACGCTCTTTTATAACTAGCTCTGCCATGTGAAGATTCTCCACGTGCCGCAGGGATATTCTGCTATTCAAGATCATTAAGTTAAGTAGTTACCATTTTTTTATTGTCATAGTGTGGCCTTTCGCCATACTCTTGTTTCAACTAAAGTCTTTTGAAGCTACGAAGGTAATGGGTATGATGATGTTACGACGAGGCATGCTATGTTTCTCGTTGGTTGGTCATCCAATTTAATGCCTTCGCCTAAGGGTGGCAAATGGGCTCATCGACTCAGTCCATCAAAGCTCGGCCATATTGGGCACGGGCTCATCTAGGGACGAGTAAGAGCTAGGGCCGAGTCCAAAAAAAAGTGGGCCAAGCCGAACAAAAACACGAGCTCGTACGAGCCGGCCTACGAGCTCATGGCAGCTCGTGACTCGTGCCTAACGATCACAAAAATGTGACTGTTGGCCAGATTTTTTAATATTGTTTTTAAATTCAATTGTTTTCCTATAAATACTTCTTTCTAAACTCATTTTTTTAATACTTCAATCTCTCAATCTATTATATACTCAATTCAATAATAATTCTCAAATTTCAATAACTCAATATTAGTTTATAATTAGTATCTCATATCTCATTATCTAGATATTACTTTATAATTTTAAGTTTTACTTTTCTACTTCTTCTAGTAATTCTCTACATTTCTATTTTCTACTACATCTTTATCTTCTACTCTTCTCTTTATTATTTTATTCTAAATGGCCTACAATCGAAGTGATGATGATTTCAGTAGTGTTAATAACATTCCAATTCCAAACGATATTATCAATGAGTTTAGAGGTAGCACTGATCCAATAGATTTGGATGATGATACCAACAGAAATACAACCACTGGTTCTAACACTAAACGAAAAGCCACCAAACAAAAGGCTAGGTGCTAGCAGTATTTTGAGTTGGTGCCGACTGGTAAACTAATAGGCGGAGTCCCTGAACACAAAGCACAGTATAAACACTGTAAAGAAAAGTTAGCCTGGCAAAAAGGAACAGGTACGACCCATCTAAACAGACACTTCAAAAAGTGTTAATTCAAACATGGAGGTTTAGAATCAAATCAGGCACAACTCCAGTTTGGATCTTCCGGAGCTAGGTCCAGTAGTAATCTCAATTTCAACAATTGGGTATATTCACAAGATATCATGTGCTGTGATGACGCCGAACTTCAAATCCAAGACAAAGTGGACATAATGATATCCGAAAAACTTAAAGATTTGAATATAGATTATTTAGATTTGTAGTAAGTATTATTTTGCTAAGTATTTAATATTTTTTTGTCTTATTTTAATAAAATAATGTACACGTAACAACTTGTTCGTATACAATTTTTAACCCGCTTATATTTATAGTAGCTGGTCCCAAGCCCAAAAAAATGAAGAGGGTTTTCAACTTTAAATTTTTAACATAAAACATTTTCGATACTTTCTTTCTTTTTTATTTTAAAATTATCTAAAAAAATCAGGACCTTTAGTACTATTTACCCTTTTAAAAAAATAAAATTGATCCCAAAACAACGTTGTGCTGGACGGTTTAATGAACAATGATGGTCATGGTACAAACTCCCTCTTATAAGATAGTATGGCTATTTGCATTCCTACAATGGATTGCACTCTGTCCTCTGTGGCATTCTATCTAATTTTAACATTCTTGTTTGAAAATATTGTCAGTTTCATTAACAAGATCCAATGACTGAGCTAGGAATTTTTTATTGTGGGGTAAAAAATATAGATGCACTTTATTTTTAAAATAACATAACATTAATGAAAATAAATTAATAAATTATTACAATAATAGCCTACACGTTTTTATAATCTGAAAACGTCGTATAATTAAATTGTTATCAATATTGTCAAACGACTTGGTCAAACGTCTATGAATTAAGAAGAAAAAAAAAGAGTTTACAAGGTAGCGGAGAACACTTAAAGCCATAATACAATTATAACAAAATTTTCAATTTTGAAGATGAAGAAAGTGGTAAAATTATTGAAGTTTGTTAAACCAATTGACTATATAACGCATATAAAATCACAAATGAAGTCCAAACAATTAAGAAAAATAAATCAGCATCGAACACAGAATTTAAAAAACTGAATAAAGAGAACTGGTCAGATTGAGTACATAGTAAACTTTGAAGTAATGAGGATAGTTAGTAGAAATAAAAGTGTTGACCTCGAAATCTGTACTATCTACCTATCAATATATCTCCAATCAATCATCTGTCAATTTTTATGTTTATGCACTCTTAGACAATCATTAGACACCAAGATCATCAGAAAAAAGAGGTCATCGATCGTTGGCACTCCAATGATCAAGTCAACTACCGGTATAAAAGTTTATGAGAAAATATACGTGTAGGAGAGACAAGCACGCAGAAATTTGACTAGAGTTTAGGGTTGAGAATCATGCGTCACTTGGAAAAGAATGGAGGTCTGGTATTTATAAGGGGAAAGCTCTAATTAATTTAGGGAAACAATCAATTAGTTATTTGATGTGGTTCTCCATCTTTATGGGATAAAACAGAATCCCATATTATCACAATTTTCCAAGTTTCGGTCCTAATTTGTATCAATCTTCTGATATTACATTTTTTAATTTTTGAAGATTGATATGGGGGGTCCTTTGTGGGAATCATCTTCCAAATAGATAATCATTTCCTAAATTATCTCTTCCATCGTCCAGGATATTAGACCGCCTGGGGATTTTTGTAGGGACGTGGAGAATTGGCGAGGGACATAGGCTCGTCAAGACAACACCCTTTTTTTTTTTTAAATCAACTTTAATCTTCATTAGTTTGATCGCCAAGATCCATGGGCGAAATAAAACGCAAAATATAGTCTGTTCAACAATGTGCATATGGAACTAAAGTAACAAAAGATGCTAGCTCGTGGGCCACTTTATTCTCATTTCTAGCTTGCAACACATTTACATCAAGACACTGTCATTAAAATGTATTCTATATTTTTTTACCAAAAGAATAACGAATCAATATATCGACTAACTATATCACCCAAATAGTAATCTATTTCATACGTGCAACTGATTTAAAGTTGAGGAATACAAATGGAGAATTGCTAACATTTACATGCCACTAAGAAGTAGAGCTATGCATGTTAAAGATAAATTAAATAATGTGTGCCTCGTCGAATTTTTCAAGTAGTTAAATATGGTATAAGAAGAGACAAATGAAATTTCATGTCTCAAGTCTACAAATTTATGAAAATTGTACAAGTCAGCTTCTTATTCGTTCAATGTGTCTATAACATGGCATGTTTAGGACCAAATTTGAGACCAAATTTGAATAAATAAATGTGTATTCCTATGACATCTTAAACTTTTAAACGAGCTAATAAACAATGCTTGTCTAGAGCAAGTATAACACACATGAAGACACAACTGTTATGCCTCGTTATACACGTGGCAGGAAGCAGCCCACAGAAGTGCCTTGAGGGTAGAAAGGATAGGGATGATATAACCAACTAGGACATGATGCAAGGGCGAATTTAAATCCGCTCGTCAAAACCCTTCGCTAATTTCTTATTAGGCGATGGCAGGGATGGCAATGGCTCGGCCAATTGAAAATGGGCTCGGCTTGCCCAAAGGGATGAGCCGAGAATGTGGGATCGGTTCGGCCCACGAGCTCGTGGGTCGAACAAGCCAAGTCGAGCTACCTACAAGCTCGGCTCCTCGAAGTTTTGAACCTTGTAATGATGGGGTCCCGAACGTTTGATTTCTAACACACAAGATCCCAAGTCTTTCAAACGTCCGCGCCTCAGATTATTTTGTAATGTAAAACGTCAGTTTAACCGTTAAATAATGAAATTTTTATTGAAATGACAGTTGTACCTTTTATTTAATTTAGCGTAAATAGCATTGGGATTCTTTAACCTTTAGTCCTTAACCTTTAAACTTTGTGACAATAAGGTCCTGAATATTTGATTTTTAGCACTCGAGATCTCAAAACTATTCAAACATCTGCGTATGGGGACTTTTGTATAAAAAAATATCAATTTAACCGTTAGAAAGAAAAGAAAAAGAAAATATGAAATCATTATCCCCAATGCTTCAAACTAATAATTTTAACAGCAATTTTAAAATACAAGTCAATTACCATGACAAACGCTACCATGGGGGTGGGTACTTTTGGAATTGAGAAAGATGATTATTTCTTTTTTGCTTTTCCTTTTGCTTTTTTTTTTCCTCATTTTTTTCTTGTTATATAATTCAAAATTAAATATGAGTATACTAATAATTTTACTCAAATTTTGTCATTTTAACAGTTGAACTGACATTTTCCATCACAAAATAATTCGGGCGCAGATGTTTAATAGGTTTGAAATCTTGAGTGCTAGAAATCAAAGTTTCAGGACCTTAATATCACAAAGTTTAAAGGTTAGGGACTCTCAGTGCTATTTGAACTAAATTAAAATAAGGGTAGAACTATAATTTCAGTAAAAAAAATGACAATTTAACTGTCAAATTGACATTTTTAGTCATAAAAGGACATCAGGTACAAAAGTTTGAAAGGTTTAGGATTCTGGTTGCTAGACATCAAAAGTTTTCGACCACATCGTCACAATGTTCAAATGTTCAGGACCTCTAGTGCTATTACCCTGTTTAAAAATGTTGAGCCAAAACAACGCAACGTAGGTTCATTATAAAAGGCATTTTTTTTTCATTATAGATTTTCTCTCTCCAACTACTCGATGTTCTCGATTCCACGATTTTGTTTCTACTGTGAGAAAATATTGAAATCCCCTCACTCGACACAATCGTTGTGCACCAAGGTTTCGTTGCAAAATTAATGTTTGTTTTTAGTGTTAATTTTCTATCTCATTGTAGGTAAATCACCAACTTGTCCTTTAATTTCTTTTTACTCCTCCTCGATATGATAATGTATCCGTATTATTTTTCTATGTGCATCGTGTTTTTGTTATTTGTTGACATGTTCAGTATTGAAGTTGGCTTACATTAGACTTTGTTGTTATTAAGTTTTCTTAAACGATTGTTGTACCATGAATTGAGTTTTCATATTTTTATAGATTTATGAAACTACCCATAAGAATGAACAATCTCTAAATTTGTTGTGGATTAGTGTTAGTGTTTGTTGTTTGTGTTGTCAATGTGGAGTATTTTGTCAAAATTAAAAATTTCAGCCTAGCTGTACAATTTTTTTAAAATCATTGTACATCCCTCTATTTCTCCCTTTACTATAGAGCATTTTATAAATTTCTTGTATGTCTATGTTGTAATTTAGCTAGTAATTTTGAAAGACAAAAATTCTTACATATCTAGTAAGATTGAAATATATTTTTGTGTTGTTCTGTCAATTCTATTGTATTTCTAGAGCTTGTAGTTTATTTTTTGGATGCCAGGTCCACTAGGTTGTAACACTCGTATGTTTTTTCGTGGTTTGCAAATATATTGCGGGCAACTGCGTTGAAATTGTGTGAAATAGTTTGTTGTAAGTTAAGATATTCTCGTTTTGTGTGTTATGAACCTGTTTTTTTTTTTTTTTTTTTTTTTTTTGGCACATTTAGGTCAAAAACTATATATTGGGCAAGAATTCATGATATTTTAGTTTCCCGTGGGATTATTTATTTAGACTTATGATAATTTTTTTTATATGGTTTGCTGATTGGTGCACGTTTTTTGGAACACTTTGTTAGACATTTTTATAATATTGTATTGTTGTTACTGATTTTTACTGTTTTGGTGTGTTTAGATGGGTTGTTTGGGGAAGTTATCGTTCTCCGACCAACTTTTATAATTTTCTTTGCTATTTGGTGTGAAGACCTTATATTGAGCGAAGACATAATTGTTAATTAGTGCATATGAGTGTGAATAAATTGGTTGTGTATTCTCCAATGCAAATTGAAATTGTTGTTATATGAAAGAGAACTTATTTTTGTGAAACCAGCATATACCGTGATATATTTCTTTAATTTGTTGCATTAAATTAATCTAAAAATTGGATAATCTATTTTTTAGTATTGTTTGTTTTTATACACAATAGATGTTTGAACAACATAATTCCGAAGTACAAAGAGAAATACGAAAAAAAAAAGTCAAAGGTAGTTGTATGCAGATCGTAAAAAATTGAAATATGTACAACAAGACTTGTGCCTTTTGATCAAGTTGAGGTAACTTTGGGCGATGCAAGTAGTAGTTCAGATTTAGTCGGTGAGCATTTGTGTATTTGCAATGCCAAAAATTTTTGAGACAGAAAGTAAGGGTTTTGCAATGTCACATCTCATATAAGCACTTCGATTTTACTTCAATTCTACAGCTTAATAATTATACGAGCACTGATAGACACTTCAATTTAAATATCATTATTCATTTATTTACAAATTTACTATACAAAGAATTAAAATTTTATTCCTTAACAACTACACAATGAACAAAAAAAATTTCTAATGTAAAGAACATGTAATATTCATATTCATAATGTAAAGAACATCTAACAGAGTAATTGGATTTGAAATAAAATTAAAGCTTGGTAATTTTATTGAGACTTTAAGTTGAGTGAACCTGTTGAGACTTTGGTCATAGTTGGGTGACCTTGAATAAAATTTACCCTTATTTTTGGGGGGAAAAAAAGAAAAATTGACGCAAATAGTTCCTAATATATGCCTCCAATGTGCAAATAGTCCATAACCTTTCAATTTTGGCGAAGTGGTCCTGAACCTGTCCATTTAGATGCGCAATTGGTCTTTTTGGACAGATTGTGTTGAAAAAGTCCGTTAGTTTTGTGAGTAGGCTAAACTCTCCTTTTATTTTTCTTTATTAAAGAGGGTAAAATCGTCAAATTATATTTTCTTTCTTTCTAGTTAAATTCTCAATTTTCTTTTTTAATCTTCTTTTTCTAGTTAACCACTTCCTCCTTCGCTGGGATTCAAATAATAGTCCTCAAGCTCATCTCTTGACCTACTTCATCCTCCACTACCTGAGCTCGACAGCAAGGCGAGTGGGGGTCTCTACTGCTGTGGAGGAGCAACGTGGAGGTACCCACTTGCCACTTGGGCTTCTGTAGCTAAAATGCCCGTGTGGGTGGTGGGTATTGTTGCCCCCGCTTCTTTCAGTTTTCTTACGGTAGAAATTGTGGTAGCAATTGCAAGCAACACATTTGAGTGCATCCAAGCTTCCCTCCATCCATGCTGCCATGAACTCACCGCATCCATCCACCGCATGGCCTCCAATGCCTACTACGTGATTTTTCAAGCACTCCTTATACTTAGGCTTCCTCAACGGCGTGGTTGGTGCTTCCACAAGACTCGACATTTTAGCTCGCCAAGTCGAGTTAGAGTTATCGAGTGAGTCAAAACATGGTACCTCCTCCTCTTGATCCTCAAATTCCATCATTTTTTTTAGCTAAATTCAACTCTTTGGAATTAGAAGGCATGTGCTCAAAGTCTGGATGCATAACAATAAGCACACTCTTGCTAAGAAAGCCTAACTAGTTAACTAGAATAAGATGATTAAAAAGAGAAACTGAGAATTTAATTAGAAAGAAAGAAAGAAAATATAACTTGAAGATTTTACCCCCTTTAATAAAGATAAATAAAAGGAGAGTTTAACCCACTCGTTAAACTAATGGAATTTTTTAATGGTATTTCTCGAAAAGGACCAATTGCACACCTAAATAGATAGGTTCTGGACCACTCCACCAAAAATGAAAGGTTAGGGACCATTTGCGCACTGGAGTCATACGTTAGGGACCATTTTTGCCAATTTCTAAAAAAAAAAATAGGGTTGCGCACCCAACATTTTAGGTGGCATGATTTTGGGTCTTTAACCTTTAAGAGTGAGATTCTAAGTTTCTAATTTATTTAAATATGTGAACTTGAATTCTTTCATGACGGAAATGGTCAAGTAGACGTTAAAATCACATGACTCTCGCACGATAGGTGTTAAATGATTGGATAATTTTATCTTTAGCTCTAAGTCATGTGAAAGTAACACAATTTTAACGTTCACATGGGGATCTAGATTCACAGATTTATATAAGTTGGAGATTCAGAACTTAACTTTTAAATGGAGGATATGAGATTATATTAATTGAAAGATTAATGAGCACCACTGTAATTTTCTCCTTATATTTTTTAGAGTATGTTTGGTAAAGATTTTTGTAAACTATAAATAGTGGGTTATACAAAATGTGTGGATAAAAAGTGGATAAAAGTTATAGTTCCTACGAAATATGAGGATAGAAATGATATTTGACCAATTTATAAATACTTATAAGAACATACAAATATATTCTTAAAAAAATTAACAAGTTGAGAATCCCTTTTGAGGAATGAGGTGGTCCCAAGTTCTTTAGGCCACGTCACCTTTGATGTCTTTAACGTTAGCAAGTGGCTATCTCTATCTCTCTATATTTTTATGTAGTTTGATCATATGGTTGATAGATAGGTACGATATTTCAAATGTTAATGGACCCACCAGAAGGTTTTTCTTTAGTAATTCCGAATGACTTTTCATACAACTTACCTGTACGCCGACACACTACCATGTGGCTTCTATCGAATTGCATCGTCGTTAAGATCAACTGTAGGGAGAAGTTTGACTTATTCTTTGACCGAATCGTGTTCTTCTGGTATTTTATTATATATTATTGTCTATGTATCATCATCCATGAAATAAATTAGCATTATCTTGATTTTTTTCCCTTTATTTGTTCCAAATTTTCACTATTAAGAAAGTTTTATTTATTTTTTAGTAAACACTATTAATAAAGCTAGAAGGACAATTTTACTAGTCTTTAGAATTTTGTAAATTTGAAAATGAATTGCTTCAATTGTGATGGAGAAAAATGGTGACCAAATTTGAAAATACCGCATTGGATATGTTAATTCAATTATTAGTGTCACACACACACACACACACATTGAGAATGCCAAATAGAAAGTTGATGACACGACCCGTCCCAAAAAATATTTATATACCCGAGACATGTCGTGCACCGATAGTGGATACCAACTAAGGGTTGGACCCACTATCAAGGCTACTACAATTACAGCTCATTATTACTTATCTATGAGAACATTTTGGTATTATCTCTGTAATTTGGACTAGCCAACCTGAAATAAAATACCATAAATATCAACAAACTTATTCGCAACTAAATAGGACCATTTGCCCCTCCAATACATACAACAAAACAACGTTATAGAGGCTAGCCGAAATGTAAAATTGTTACTATTTAATAACATAACCTATACATATGGATACAAAATACATAGTGAGCACACTTAGATATTTACTAGTGATGCAAAATAATCACTATTCTAAAAAGTCTGCCTAAACTTCGCCTAGGCGGAGTGAAACTTGACCTCCACGCCTAGCCACGCCTCATCCATCGCCCTCGCTTTGCCCTTGTCTCGAAAGTCTAGGCCCGAAAAGCTTGAAACTCTACCTCGATACCTAACCACGCTTTATACTTTTTAGAACATTGAAAATAATATCCAATAATGAACATGTGTCCCAAAACAATGACTATATACTCTATGAAACGAGTCATACAAACTAGCTCTATCGTGTGACTCTAACTCCAAAATCTAAAAGCTTTACCTCCAAAAGCTGTCCAAAAACTCAACTGCTACCTGATAAGAAAAATCATCATTGGAAAGTATATGAGTTGACATGCTCAGTGAGTGGAGAATTTTAAAAATAATTATACTCTTTTCATTTATAGATATTATCGAAGTCGAGCTCACATCACTTAACAAGTCACATTATAACATCTCATAATAATAGTAAATATTGAGAAACATTCTTATAACGTAAATGAGCCCAAATTTTAAATTAACATTTACATCACATTAATTTCAAACAAGTAATATCAGTTCATATTCGTAGAATATTCTTCAGCTAAAATCTATACTATAATTTTATGACATCACAATATATTGAAAAATCTCACCAAAATGTAACCTTTAATTAAGATATGTAATATAGTCATGCATATGTAAACTGTCCCAAAGCTAGGCACCTTCGTACACGGTGCAAGTCTAATTGGTACCAGCATTTCACTTAAGTTCCTCTTAATGGTAGTCAAAATCGCTGCGGACGCGAAAGAAATCCAGTTTGGAACCCGAACTCTAGTGGACAGTACGTAAGCTAACGACGCACGTAATAGCCCATAGACGAAAGGCCTGTAGGAGAAAGTACGTGGTTGTTACAAAAAAAGGTCTAATTGGTAACAGCATTCTCCATAAGTTCCTCTTAATGGGGTAGGTCAAGAGTTCGAATCACTAGGGACGCGACAAAAATCCAGTTTGGAGCCTAATATCCAATGGACAATATATAAGTTAACAGCGCACGAAAAAGTCCCTAAGCAAGAGGGTCGTAGGAAAAAATTCGTGGTCGTCGTTACACACGGGTCTAAGACCCCCTCAGTGTATAGAATTGGGTTCCAAAATCCTCTAATAATATATCCAAGTATACGGTTAAGACACTTTAGTGAACTATATTTACAAAGCCAACAAGACCCCTCAGTGTAATATAAAACACGACTAAGACCCCTCAGTGTATTAGAATAGATAAAATCATAGGTACTTTTCTGATAGATTTCAATATCACATATTTCTTACATCCATTTGACAAGTAATGAATTTACAATCTGTATATTTTCACAAATACTATATGTAATAAATATTTAATTATAATCACGTAAAATGACAAATAAGTTCTTAAAATCACATATAATATAATAGTATAATTAATTGTCATTCTCTATAAAGATTTAACTTTTTCCACTCATAGAGTTATCTATTGGAGACTAAATCGGTTGATAGACTGTCATGATATTTGAATCGCTTATTGAGATAACAATATAATTATCTAAATCAAAACTCAATCCTATTGAGTTCAAATTATTAAAATGACAACCTACCAAATTTACTTTGCTTAGGGATCTATCTAAATTCACTCATTTGTTTAACTCGCCCCAACACATTTAATTAACACAGTTTAATTCCATAACAATAAATATTTCAAACTAATTTATGTAATTCCACTTGGCTGACTTCATAGAATAATTAAATAATTAAAATGGAAGTCAAACTTATTGCTCTTTCAATTATAGTTAATTAATATCACTTATAATTCTCTTTTTTGTAAAATCCAATAATTGAAGCTAAGAATTGACCCACTATAAATACACAGTTAAACCAATTCCTAAAATCAAAATTTCACTTCTTACCTCGTATTGCAACCAAGGAAATGAATTAATTCCACCAAGTTGGAAGTTTCCTATTACTTTTTCCCACTTTTTTTTTTTTATTTTTCTCACTGATTTCAAAATTTGTTGTATGAATTAAGAGATGAGTAAGAAAGAGAAAGAGAAAGAGAAAGAGAAAGAGAATGGGACGGATGTTTCTTCATTTTCTTTGTTGAAGTGTTAATGTGAGAAGAAAATGGATTTTTTTTTCAAACCATCAACCGCCTGACTTATCATTATACTTTTTTTTTTTACTGGCTTGATATTTTTGATCAACAAATTTTGACTTTCTTTGACTAGAATGTTACAGTTGACTAGCTAAATTTATCACATCCAATGTGATATCCAAATATTAATTAATCTTAACATGTAGATGTGTCAATTAATATTTATTATATTGTTTATGTGACTAACTAAAATTAACATATTCAACGCGAATGCCCTAAGAGTATCGCGTTGGATGCGTTAATTCAACTATTAATGTCATATCTTTGTAAGGGATCAAATTTACTTCTCAATTGGATGTGTTAATTCAACTATTAGTGTCATTTATTAGGTAGTGGTCAAATTTACCTCTCAATTGAATGTTTTAGCATGTTAGTTAAGTGTATTAATTATATTCTTTTGTTAACTAGTTTGCTAACTTTAGTCCGTACTTTAACTATTTAACGTGGTATTTAATAATTTTTTACTTTTTTCCTTGTTCCAATCTCATATATACATTGAGAATAGACCTAGTCATTGGGTGAGTCGGTCTAAGTATTTCAATACCCGGAACCACTCGTTATACTTCAGATAATTCGTAAATAGAATCATTTGATTCCACGTAATTATTGGAACCAAACTCGAACTCTATTTCGAATCGTGGGTTCAGGTTTTGGATTGGGTTCAGTTCTGCCTATAACAATTTTTTAGATAGGAAAATATGCTCTAATTAGATAGGACCTGGGCGGCGGCGTAGAGTTGATTGACAGTGATCTATAGTGATAGCGGAGGCGGAGATGCTAATGAAGAAGCCGGTTGAGAAAATATAAATTACATGAATCCGAAGCAGTTGTTACAAATTAAAAAATAATTAATTTCACTAGAAACTTCATTCTTATTGAGTCATATGCATCTCTTCTTTATTCTCCTTTTTCATATATTACAAAATTATATGTTCATCGATTAATGCATATTGTTACTCTATATTTTCAATAAATATCATGTCTATTTTTTAACATTGTTTGTTTCTAGGTATTGCTGCTGTAAAATTGTTACAGATGATTAAATTTTTTTTGAAAACAATACTTGTTACTACAAATTTATACTAATTTTTTATGAGTGTGTTAACATCTTTTTGACTGTCACGATTTGTTACTGCATATTCCTGTTTCCGTCCATTGATAATGGGTTTAAAATTTTGATTTTTGAACATGAGTTTGAGAGAATTTGTAGGGATGAGATTGTAGAAGAAACAATTACATTGAATATGTGAAAGGAAATATTCCATAATAAATATAGGAAAAATAGCAGCAAAGGTTACCAAACTTTAACTTGTGTTGTATCTTGGTCCCCAATCTTCAAATGGTAGCATTTAGATTCCCAATCTTTCATATTAGTAGCAATTACGTCCCCCATTGGACAATTATACCATTGTCTTAAATTAACAAAATTTTATTGAAAAGACAGAATTGCAATTTCCTTCAAATAAATAAATAAATAAACCAATAATGAAAAAAAATATATATATATTATTCTTCCCTAAGTCCACATCAAAGTAATAGACAGATATTGGTGATAGTTGCAGTTGTTTTGGGGTGGGGTGGGAATTTTCCTTTGCCATCTTTCGTGTATCGTTAACATTAAAATCATGAGTTGATAATATATTTTAAAAAAAAAATAATTAAAAATTACAAACTCGTTAAAATTAAAATACGTTAGCTATTAAAATAATTCCTAAAATATATAAATATTAACCAAAAGAATAGAAACCAAAAAGAGAGATTACCTCTCAAAGTTGAAGATTCATTTTAGTTATAGATGAGCTTTACATTCGCTGTTTCACTGTGTGTTGAGCGAGAGATATGAGCAAGAGTGCGAGATAGACGACAATGTTTGTATTGTGTATCTAAGCAAAGAACGATTGAAAATTTGGAATTTGAGTATTATGTCAATTTAGTTTGTGTTTAGGGTGATGGGTTCGGACTTTTAGTTTGGGTCTTGGATAGTTGAACTCTTGTCTTTGATGCCGTTGTATAGGGTTGAGTCAGAATGAATAAATTATAAAAAATAAAATTTTTTATAAAAAATGACAAATTGAGTTTCAAATCGGGTACCTACGGTTCTAGTTCAAGAACCAAGAACTGACCCGTACCCAGTCGATTTTCGATTTTCGATTTTCAGTTCCGATTCCTAATTTTATGTTTTTGGAACCGAACCAAAAATTACGGTTCAGTTCTAGTTCTAGAGGTTTGGTCATGAGTAAATTAAAATTTATTTTATTATCTATGTGACTAGCTAAAATTAAAACATTCAATGTAGATACTCCAACGCCACTTGTCTAATTTATCATGATAGTAGAGAGTTTCTCCTTTAATAATTCAAAAATCAATTATATGTCGTTTTCATCTGCTTTAAATTTTTTTTTTTCAATTTCCTCAATTCTCCTTCTCAATTCTATTTTTTTTCATCATTCTTCTTCAAATATTTCCTTCACAACATTTTCTCTTATTAATTTTTATTTATTTTTTTATGGTCGAATTCTATCGATAAGGGATATATTAGTTATAATAAAATTTAATTTTAATTTTAATTTAATTCTAGAAAGGAAAAGACAAGCATGTGAGCATTGTACTTTGGATCTATGCTCTCTCTCTCTCTCTCGTACTTATATATTATATAAAATGGCCATTCACAGTATATCACTTATCATTCAATGCTGTAAATCATATCCAACCACTTATCCACTGACGACAACAATATGACACCGATCCAAAACAACCGTCGCCGCCTCTTCTCCGTCACCCTCCACCACCAGCTCCTCCGCCTCCGCCTTCTCTTCCTCTTCTTCCCCACCTGAATTCTCTGAAACTGTAACCATCTGGTTGTTGCATAGACAACTTTACTATTTTCTTTCAATTCCATGGAGCGCCCTTCGATTCTCACTCTTCTCACAGATGACCTCCTCTTGAAAATCATCCCCCTTTTGACAGATGATTGTGATCGAAAATCCTTCCGTTCAACCTGCAAGGTCTTCCACTGGGTCGACTCGCTTCATCGTACCCACCTTCGAGTCCTTCGCCCTGAGTTCCTCTCAACCCTCGTCGCGAAATTCCCTTCTCTTGACTCGCTTGACCTCTCCGTCTGCCCCCGTATCGATGACGGTACCATCCCACTCTTGCTTTCCTCCATCCCGAGTGGTTCATCCAGTTGGGCAGGGAATATAAAACGTTTGAATCTGAGTCGTTGCACTGGATTGAGATTCCCCGGAGTGCAAATGGTGGTGGGTTTCTTTGTCAATTTGGAGACCGTCGACGTGTCATACTGCTGTGGGTTTGGGGACAGAGAGGCGGCGGCACTGTCGTGCCTCGCCGGCCTGAGGGAACTGAACTTCGACAAGTGCTTGTGTGTTACTGACGTTGGATTGGCTAAAATAGTCGTAGGTTGTCCGAATCTTGAGAGCCTTAGCCTGAAATGGTGTTTCGAAGTAACTGATATTGGCATTGAACTTCTGTCCAAGAAATGCACCGAATTGAAACACCTGGATATTTCATACTTGAAGGTCTCATTTATGTTATTTATACAGATATATGTGTGTGTGTGCATGTATTTCTGGTTTTTTTTTTTCCCTTTCTTATTAACGTTAATTGAAATGTGGATTTGGTTTGTTTAAGGTTACAAGTGAGTCTTTACACGCTGTTGGAAGAATGGAGAGGTTGGAGGTGTTGGAAATGGTGGGGTGTGGTTTAGTAAATGATATGGGATTGCATTATCTTGGCAAAGGATGCCCTTCACTTCAGGTTAGCGATTTCTCGATGATTATGCTTTTATTGGATGGTTTGAGAAATAGTTCAATATTTTGCTTTCGTCATCTTTGTTTTTGAGTTCAAGAATTTGGCTATAAGGTTTTCTAATCATCTCTCCTCTCTTTGATTTTCTAAAGACTATATATAGCTATCTCAAGTCGTTGAGCTTTTCAGTCTTTTGTACTTTCATAGCCACGTCTCACTCCTTCATTGGGGACTCACAATTTTAGATGATTCTATAACACGTGGCGGTTAACTATTGTTCCAGCCATCTCTTTCATCTAATTCTTAAGAGAATTATCCCCAAACGCTCTTTTGTAACTAACTCTAGCACGTGCCGCAGGGATATTCGTCTGTCCAAGATCATTAGGTTAAGTAGTTACCATTTTCTTATTGTCATGGTGTGGCCTTTCGCCATACTCTTGCTTCAACCGTAATCTCCACGTGTCGCAGGGATATTCTGCTGTCCAAGATCACTAGGTTAAGTAGTTACCATTTTCTTATTGTCATGGTGTGGCCTTTCGCCTTACTCTTGCTTCAACTGAAGTCCTTGGAAGCTACGAAGGTAATGGGTTTGAAGAAGTCACGATGAGGCATGCTTTGTTTCTCGTTGGTTGGTCATCCATTTTAATGCCTTCGCCTAATAAGAAATTAATGAAGGCTTTTGAAGAGCGGATTTAACTCCATCCTTGCATCATGTCCCAGTTAGTTATAGCATCCCTATCCATTCTACCTTCAAGGCACTTTTGTGGGCCCCTTCCTGCCATGTGTTTAACGAGGCATAACAGTTGTGTCTTCATGTGTGTTATACTTGCTCTAGACAAGCATCGTTCATTAGCTCGTTTAAAAGTTTAAGATGTCATAGGAAGACACATTTATTTATTCAAATTTGGTCCTAAACGTGCGCTCTTATAGACAGACTGTATTCAATATTTCATTAATGAATAACAAGATGACGTGTACAATTTTCATAAATTTGTTGAGATGAGACTTGAATTGAGACATTTGTCTCTTGTTATACCATATTTAACTAGAACAATTCGAGGAGGCACACATTATTTAATTTGTCTTTAACATGCATAGCTCTACTTCTTATTGACATGTAAACGTTAGTCGGTTTGGTTTGGTTCGGTTTGCCTAACAAGACAGTTTGGTTCAGTTTGGGAGAAACGCCAAACCGAAGTGGTTGGTTCGGTTTCGGTTTGGGCCTAAAACCGAACCAACCAACTCATGCCCACCCCTAGCTGCACGTACGAAATAGATTACTATTTGGGTGATGTAGTTAGTCGATTCATTGATTCATTATTCTTTTGCTAAAAAAATCTAGAATACATTTTAATGACATTGTCTTGATATAAATGTGTTGCAACCTAGAGATGAGAATAAAGTGGCCCACGAGCTAGCATCTTTTGTTACTTTAGTTCCAGATGCACATTGTTGGACAGACTATTCCACGTTTTATTTCGCCCATGGTTCTTGGCGACCAAATTAATGAAGCTTAACTTTGATTTCAAAAAAAAAAAAAAGTGTCGTGCAACTCTTAAGAAATTTACATGGTCTAAATCATACAGTACTAATAAATTTACTTATCTTACCAAAACGAAGACTACAATATCAGATTTATCTCATAATTCTCTTTTAGATTGTCAAATTTATACCTTTTCTTTTATGATTATCTTTCTTCTTTCTTCGTGGTGAAAAGTTAGGGTGGATGTAGATCTTCTTGCCTAGTTAGAGTGTTGGAAATAAAGCCTTTTTTTTGCAATTATATTTTCATTCAGTTTAATTGCCGAGTCATTACAGTGTTTGGATTCTTACACAAGTTGCTAACTTCACTATCGTATTTCAATTCTCCAAAATAACAATGAGATTTCTCTTTCAATATTATTTCCACATGCTCTTTTCATTTGTAAGAGCTTTTAATAAATAGTTTTAGTTTAGGAATGACTAAAATGTAGGCCGTTGGTTATGTGTACGTTGTATTTCATGCATACCATAGAAGTATTATTTTGGTTTACCAACGAAATTATGAATTGTCGTAGATTCAGCATTTAAAATGGCGGAATGAGGGTAAGTTTAAATTAAAATGAAGGAATTTTTGGCCTTTACTGATGAATTAAGAACATAACTTTGGGAAACTTTGTTCCCTCTTTGTGGAGCCAATTCTTTGTTTTTTCATCCTTAAGTGTTTGAGCAATTACTTAATTAGTGGTAACAACACAACATCCCTAAATTGTTCTTCTTTTAGTTGAACTTCCGATGAAGTATTGAATTCTATGTTACATTCTGCTAAAAAAATGTTTGTTTGCTAGGTACGGATATCCGTTTAATCAATTTACAATGGCTTTTAATATTTCTAAATGTTGAGGTGAAATTATACGTATTCATGATGTATGCTTGCGTACAGCATGTATGTTTTTTTGTACCTTATTATTTTGTTTTATACGTACAGAAGATTTGTCAGGTTCATATCATTGGTCAGGTTCATATCATCTTGTACCACTATATATATACAACTTAGCTTAGGATTTAACACCTTCGTGTGATTGATCATTGATAGCGAAACTAATCTGATGGTTTTGTTCTCGTAAAACTGATTTAACAGTCAACTAACTCGTTGATAAATGCATCTTATACTGATCTGTATGAGAAGTATTTATGTCAGTGTTATGGGAAGCCAAATACTGAAAATTAAAACTAGTATCGTTATGTCCATTCTCCAAAAAGAAACTTGCCTTTCACCACAAGTTTACAACAATATATGTTATCCTTGCCGAACACATTTTCCTCAAACCTACTTAGGCTTATGTATTGGATGTAGCTGTTGCCAAACACATTTTCACCACAAGTTTACAACAATATATCTTTTTATATGTATTGGATGTGGCTGTTGATTCCATTTCTACGTGTCGAAAAGTTCAAAGTTTACTTAATCAAATAAATCCTATTTGACTGCTTTGATCACTGCCTTCTTCATATTTGCTCTTGGTTCTGTTCCATTTTCATTTCGTAATTTGGCTCTTTGTATTCACTCTGATATTGACTAATAGTTTTATTTCAGAACATGGTCTGGCTTCCTCTACTTACATTCCTTAAATTTTAACTCCTGTAAACTCATTTTTCTTCAACTGCATGCTGACGGTACAAGAATTCCTGAATCAAATTCCTTGATGATATTCTTGATTCTTCTTGCAAACATACATAATTGTAACAATTTATGTAATCCCAAATTTGTGGCATCGAGGGTAGTTTCTCAGTAGATTTTCTTAATTTTTCCGCGACTGCATTAAGTGAAGTAAATATCAGATTTGATTACATTGGAACCAGTCAATGGGTAAATAAGTTGCGGAAATGAAGTTATTGAAATAATTACTTAAAACTACTTTGAAATAATTCTTGTATGGTGCCCAGGTACTGGATATATCAAGGTGCGACAAACTGAGCTCATCTGCATTGGTTTCAGTAATCAAAGCACATAGTGGTTTGTTGCAACTTCATGCTAGCTACTCTTTTTTCGTGAGTAAAATTTCTGTCGAACGTTAAATTTTATGAGGTTTTACGAAGTTTTCTGATGTGAATACTGAGGTTTAAATGGCGGATTTCGATTCACCAGGAGATCCCTGTGACTTTTCTCTACCAGTTTAAGGACCTGAAGAAGCTGCGTTCACTTAGAATTGACGGGGCACGAGTTTCTGACACTAGCTTCCAAATTATCGGCGCTAATTGCAAGGTTTTGGTTGAAATTGGGATGGGAAAATGCAGAGGAGTCTCGGACACATGCATTATACAGCTCGTATCTGGATGTGTTAATTTGAAGGTATTTAATCTGACATGTTGCAGCGACCTCACTGATTCGGCAATACGAGCCATAGCAGAATCTTGTCGAGATCTTTCATGTCTGAAGTTAGAGTGTTGCAATTTGCTCAGTCAGAAGAGTCTTGAATATCTTGGATCACATTGCGTCTTACTCGATGAGATTGATCTTACAGATTGTTCCGGAATTAATGACATTGGTATTTTTAACACCTTTCTGTTTCATCATCTGCAACTCAAGAACAGTATCTGTCAAAGATTTTAAAGTTTCTTTAGTCGATTTCCCTTCTTTAAGATGCATGCATGATGCAGAAGTGTAAAGCCATGCCCGGTGTTTGAACATCGGTTTTTAGAACTCCTTACACTTTTCTCTTTCTTCTCCTCTGCAGGACTAAAATATTTGTCAAAATGTTCAGAACTAATATGCTTGAAACTTGGACTATGCACTAACATTTCGAACAAGGGACTTTCATATTTTGCTTCAAATTGCCCAAATATTCGGGAACTCGATTTGTACAGGTGAATAATCTCTAGTTCAATTAAGAATGTACTTGGGGAATGCTGCTGATTTACTCTTCAGATAATTTTGGTGCAGGTGTCTGGGAATTGGTGATGACGGATTAGCTTCTTTGTCGGTCGGTTGCAAAAAATTGAAGAAGCTAATCTTGTCTTACTGCAGTGCAGTAACTGATAGAGGGATGGAATGTTTAGGCTATCTAGAAGAACTTTCAGACCTAGAATTGCGAGGTCTTCCGAACATTACGGGTACTGGCTTGCGAGCACTTGCAGCTGGATGCAGGAGACTTTCAGAATTGGATCTAAAACATTGTGAGAACATTGACGATTCTGGATTTTGGGCTCTTGCTTATTACTCCAGAAATTTGCAGCAGGTACTATTTTCCGTTGTGAAATTGCATTTAAACTGTCTAATTGAGTCAAAAGTGTGACGCCCTGTGTCCTATGACCTGGGTGCCACTAACATACTACGAAAAGTTTAAAATCAAATAACACAACTTTAAGAATATTTATTTCTCAATAACATCTCATAAAATACTTAACCATCAAAAGGGGTTCATGTCCCAACAAAGTTATTTGAAAAGACTTAAATACAGAAATACTAATAATTTAAAAGGGGTTCCACCACCGTAAGCCACCTCTACGTTTCGATCTTCTTGATCCTTAGTTACCTAAAAAGGGAAGCTTAAAGATGTGAGATTTGAAAATCCCATTAAGTGAGTGCAAGTTATAATTCATAAAACAACCTCGGAGGTTCATAATATACATAAGAAGACACGAAAATTAGAAACCGAACTTAGGTTGTATTAATTCTCGTGCGTACCACTACTCAACTCCGGTTCCTTAATTCATACCTATTGGACCCATAACATAATAGTTCCAAAAGCTGTAATATGAACATAATTTATAACCACGTGCATCTGCATTTACATTTGCTTGAAACTTGACTTGAAAATCCTTTCTATTTTATTTCTTATTCTAAGGATAAGGATGATATTGTGTGTTTGTGTGTTTCTTGTTTTGCATAAAGGGTAGGTATTTCTAGGGAAGATTGGGTTTGCAATCTTGGAAAATATATATTCTTATCTTAAATTACATGCATGATTAGAGACTAATTTAAGCTAATCACACAATCATATACGTGTATATACAATCATAAACATATTAGCATCTAATCACTATTTTATCTACGTTATTTATGTAAAAGAGCATTAAATATATATATTCTTACCTTAATTTATATGAATGATTTAAGCTAATAACATAATCATATATGTGTATATACAATCATATATACATTAACATCTAATAAACTATTTTATCTCATATATATATATACAATATGCAATAGGATAATAAATACATGTATTCTTAGAAAATCATTGGCTGGAAAATTACTGTTCACGACATTGTTCATAAGACAAGAATATGCAAATTTCTGAAATTGCATTTAGGTCCCTCAACTCTGGGCAAACTTGGAATTTGGTCCTTAAACTTTGAAATGACTGCTAAAAGGTCCTAAATTCAAAAAAATGGCTACGATCACGAATTCAGGATGTTTTAAATGAAAAATCATATAGTTTTACCGAATTTTGATTCAATATTCAATTATTTGACTAATAAAGATGCTGTAATAAGATTCAGTGTTCCAGGCAATTGAGATTTAATCTTCGAACTGCCAGGTTTATCTCGAATGTCTTTACTATTGGACCCACTTATCATGTTTTGGATAAAAACTTTGATAAAAGAGAGTCAATCAACTCCAAGCTCTTTTTCTAGTTTTGATTTAAAATGTTAGCTGCCGAATACTTGGGAGAGCCAACTTCAATGAGATGACTCCTCTCTCTCTTCAGTCGGGGCTAGAAATGCTGGATATTCTTGTACAAAAGTAACTTCTTAGTTACTGTATAATTTCTACTTTATTAGAGGGATTTGCAATGGTAAAGCTAGTTAGTTTCCCAAGTTAGAAGATTCTAGTACTCATCATGTGCATTACACACCTAGGGATTGATTTGAACGTCCTGAGATCAAATTCCGATCCTTCATAACTTAGTATAGATACACTTGTCAAATCCAAAAGACACTAGGCATAGAGAACAACTGTTTTAAGGAAATGGATGGCTAAGATGAATTCAAGGGCTACATATATTGCCAGTATTTGTATTTTGCAAAATCCCATGCGCTTATGGCTTGCTTCAGGACAAGAGAAGAAATTCTCTCATCAATATGATCTTGAGATTTTTATCTAACATCCCATTTACAAGAAAATGTTATACTCTTGTAGAAGCTGAAACCAAGTACATAGCTTATTCGTGGGTAATAGAAGTTGCACTTGGGAGGTGATCTTAGCAACTTGTGATTCCTTCCGTAATATGATCCAATCACTGTTGCAACGTGTGGCAGATTTGTAATGTTTAGGAGTACTATTGGTGGCAATAAAGATTGTTTTGTCCACTGGTTTTTGAATGTGTACTCTCTCATGCACATGTAGGCTCGGCCATGGATTAGGACAGGGGTTAGGAAGGGCAGTGGTTCGTAATGGGCGGGGGAGTGTGTTATACTGAGATGAGAATCATTGTTGATGTTATTATTCTTTGAGAAGTGGGTTATTTTCTCTTTATGTATCTATGTACAATCCAGAATAAATTTGTCTTGTAACACTCTTTTATCTAAATATATTCCTACAAATATAAATTCATGGTGGCAGATAAATTTAAGCGGCTGTCAAATATCAGATGTCAGCCTATGCATGTTGATGGGGAACTTGATACGCCTTCAGGATGCAAAGTTAGTCGACCTTATAAATGTGACTGCAAACGGTTTCGAGCTTGCTCTTAGAGCCTGCTATGTACGACTCAAAAAGTTGAAATTGCTTGCTTCTCTTAGGCGACAACTTTCTCGAGAAACAGTCGAGACCCTAAAAGCCAGGGGTTGCAAGATTAGATGGGATTAGACACAATGCTTTAAACGGGTGGAACATGTTCTCAGCTCAATGGTAAAGGTATAGAGTCTATTAATGAATCTCGTCTACAATATATATTCCAGCATAAATTTATCTGGTAACGTTCTTTGTTTCTAACTATATTCCTACAAATATAAATTCATCGTGGCAGATAAATTTAAGTCGTCGTCATATTTTGGATGCCGCCCTATGCATGGTGATGTGTTTCAAGCTTGCTCTTGGAGTGGTGTACGGCTCAAAAAGTTTAAGTTGCTTGCTTCTCTCAGGTGACTTCTTTCTCGAGAGATAGTTGAGACTCTAAAAGCCCAGGGTTGCGAGATCAGATGGGATTAGGCATGATGCATAAAGCGGGTGCAACAAGTTCTTGTTTTAATGGTAAATGTACAGTCTAGTAATCAATCTAATCTACGTTATGCCATTGACAGATCAAAGTTGAAGAGAATGTCAACACATCATCAATGATGTTTATATCTAGAATGCACGTTACTTTACACGGTTGTTGTAATTTGTAATATCAAATGAATTCTTAGGACTTGTTCGGTAGAGTTTTTTTTGGAAAAAAATGGGTTTTTTTTAGTTACTTTTTGACTTTTTGACTTTTTTTGTAATGTAAAAAGGGTTGAAAAGTCAAAAATTTTCGGCAAAAAAATGGATTTTTTGAGAAAAAAACTCTACCGAACATGCTCTTAGTTTGCGACATTGATTATAAAGTTGTAATAAGACTATTGACAGTCGTCACATAAAGCTTTATTTCGAGCTGTGAAAAGCTTGTGATGACATTCTTGATCAAAATGTAGCAGAAATATTTTTGATTATGCTGTTATAAACCAATAAATTGTTATTGGAAAAGCTAAAATGAACTTCTAAAAATAAAGAGTTTCTTGGAGTGTGTCAAAAAATTAAAATATTCTTTAAAAGTGAAAAAAATGGTCTTGAAGATGCTCTAATACTTTGTTCAGATTCTTGAATATATCATACGTGTGCCTGGGTGTTCACTTTGGATAAAAAATTGGATCTTTCCAGTTCTCTGGACAAGGTTTGAATCTTTCTTTAAAATGTTCTGAATGAAGCTTGTTTTTCGCTCTTGCAGTATTAAACTGGTATTTCTAAATGTCACTCTGTCTTGGTTTTCGTTAAATATTTAGCTCGGTGATATTGTCAATATCTTTGTAAGAATATACAAGCATGTCTTATGTTAGTAGTATCGGAACAAAATGCAGGTCATTTCTTTGAATGTTAAACAAGTCTAAACAAGATTAAAAAAGAGAGACACGTGATAAAAATATATATTTTTGTCCATTCTAGAGTACTAAAGACTAATACACTTGACCTATGCCCACTAAAGCTCGGTTCAACTTGTTGGATGAGGCTGGCTCGACTCATTGGTCAATGAGTCAAGCTTGAGCCGGCTCGTTGACCCAGAGGCTAAGTTGAGCTAGCTCGCGAGCCCTTGTATTTATTTTTAAACGAAATAAAAAACTAAACATAAGAAATCATAAACGACATGAAAAGCCCATTGACCTCAGGCTTGATTCGGTTTGCCAAGTCGTTTAAATGCGTGCTGAGCTCTCACGCCGAGCAGTCGGTGCCATTGCCACCCATATGATACAATTGGAGAATCCGAGTGACTTTCTAGAAACGGCCTTTGCCGAAAGCAATCAAAAGACGAACAGTTAAAGAATTTTTACAGCATTGGCATACAAGGTAGCATAACTTGAGCTTCATCGAGGGAAAAGGCATATTTTTCTTGTTTCTTCCAAGACAAGTTATCCCATAGTTATTCACATAAATGGATCTCTTGTTAATAGGGAAACCCCATCTCCTCTTCTTTTGTCATCCCACATTACAGTAATTCATCAATGGCACCAGCCAATTTCCCTTTTGTTTTCATTCTTTTATGTTCCCTTAAAGTTTTCTCAAAGGGAATTGCTTTACAAAATCAAAATAAGACCCCCGACGCCATGATATTTCAAGTCTGTGACAAAATCGAGAATCAAAACGCATGTTTATCAAACTTACATTCCCGGCTCGGAGACGGTGGTGGTCGTACCCCGATCTCGATTCTCCGGGCTGCCCTCGAGAACACGCTCGACGAAGCTCGATCAGCAATCGACATGCTTACAAAAGTGACCATCTTATCGATAAGTTATCGCGAACAAATAGCCATAGACGACTGCAAGGAGCTCCTTGATTTCTCGGTTTCTGAATTAGCATGGTCTTTAGATGAAATGAAGAGGGTTCGAGCTGGTTTCAAGAATGAACACACTGAAGGAAACCTTAAGGCTTGGCTAAGTGCAGCTTTAAGCAACCAAGATACATGCCTTGAAGGGTTTGAAGGTACTGACAGGCACTTAGAAAACTTCGTAAGGGGAAGTCTAAAACAAGTAACACAACTCATTGGCAATGTGTTAAATTTGTATACTCAAACGCATAGTCTACCTTTCAAATCACCAAGAAATAACGAAACCACGGATTTCCCCAAGTGGATGACGGATGGCGATAAGGAGCTTTTCGTCTCCACTCCAAAGAGAATGCACGTAGATGCAGTCGTAGCTTTGGATGGAACCGGGCGCTATCGTTCAATAAATCAAGCCATTTTTGAGGCTCCGAGTTACAGCAATAGAAGGTATGTTATCTACGTGAAGAAGGGAGTTTACAAGGAGAATATCGATTTGAAGAAGAAGAAGACGAATATTATGCTTGTAGGTGATGGAATAAGGGCAACTGTCATAACTGGTAATCGAAATTTTATGCAAGGATGGACTACATTTCGGACGGCTACTGTTGGTAAATTCTGCTAATTATGAACATTCTCTCAATTTTTTCGCAATTTATACGAGAAAACTAATTGTCAATAGAGTATAAGGAAACTAATTCTCTCATTGCATTGTTTTTGCAGCTGTTTCTGGCAAGGGATTCATTGCAAGGGACATAACATTTCGTAACACGGCTGGACCTCAAAACCATCAGGCAGTGGCACTGCGTGTAGATTCTGACCAGTCGGCCTTCTACCGATGCAGTATGGAGGGCTACCAAGACACTCTTTATGCCCACTCTTTACGTCAATTTTATCGCGAATGCAGCATTTACGGAACCATAGACTTCATTTTTGGCAATGGGGCTGCTGTCCTTCAAAACTGCAAGATTTTCACAAGGGAACCATTGCCATTGCAAAAGGTGACAATCACAGCACAAGGCAGAAAAGATCCTCATCAAAGCACTGGATTTTCAATCCAACATAGCTACGTTTATGCCACTAAGCCTAGTTATCTAGGCAGGCCCTGGAAACCATATTCCAGGACAGTTTTCATGAACACTTATATGAGTGCGCAGGTGCAGCCTAGAGGGTGGCTAGAATGGTATGGGAACTTTGCATTGAGCACTTTGTGGTATGGTGAATATAAAAACTATGGCCCTGGGGCGTCGACTTCAGGCCGTGTTCGGTGGCCGGGATATCACATAATTGCCGATGCTTCTGTGGCCAGTTTTTTCACCGTTGGACGCTTCATTGACGGAATGTCATGGCTGCCAGCCACTGGTATCAAGTTTTCATCTGGCTTACGAAATTAAACCCCTAATTAGTATTGAAAGTTGCTGATATTGTATTCATTATTCTTAAAGTGATTTATATACATACGAACCTAAAACATTTTAGCTCAGAAAATGGCAGTTTAAGTATAAGATAGATCAAGAACAGCAGATTGGATGGTTTATTTTACATTAGCTAGGCAAAAAGTGTACTATCTTTTTTATTTTATTTTTTTTAATACTTTATCTGTCCTCGAGTGGACTCTTAACCGTTAAAACTGATAAATGGGAACGTTTTCTGGCACGTGACTCTTTAATTGCAGAGTCAGCCGACCGTAACAAAAAAGTTTTTAATGTTTGATTTATACATAGACTTTTTTTTTTTGATCGAAGATTTATACATGACTTTATCCACACATATGGACTGTTGATCAATGTCTCTCTCTGTCTATTTATGTCAGTGGTGTAAAATGAAAATCTGTTTTCATGATCAAGCTTTTTGTTGCGCTTACAACTTTTCAGATCCAACAAATCTCTAGAAACATAGAACTTTTTAAGAAAGAACAAATCAAAAGTAAATAATACTATATATGTTTGTCCCTTTTGGGGGTAGGTAGTTCGGTCGAGTGTGATGCCTACTTGTACTTTTGAGGCACTATGTTAATGATTTTATGTCTTTAATATTCTGCAAGTGTACGGATCGCATAATAAAGTGGATTTTGAGTCCAAGTATCGTTCTCACAAAAATTTAGATAATTCAATACCAATTATACTAACCTTTACAGAATTTAATTAACTTTGGAAGTTTGTTTCTTAAACTAAATAAATTCTTAACTAAAAATAATAATTAATTACAATTCATGCAAAAAAAGAATTTAAATTAGATAAGAATTATTTTAACTTTTAAAAAGAAAAGGAAAAGAAAAGCGTATTAGGATCCCAGATCCACTTATACCAATTTTCTTTAACCCAAACTATTGAATTTGATAACATGATTTAATTATAAAGATCAATATTCCTAATTTGTTTAATATTCTCTTTCGAGTAGAATTAGACATATCCTTATATATGACCTGACTGTATCTCTATGACGAATGCAAACATACAAGAAATCATTAGAATTTGTGAATACTTAAAGATCACGTAAAGCATGGCGGTATATCTCTATTTCCTATCGGACTCTACGATAATTGATACTATGTATAACCTATTTTCAATCTTTCGATGGTAAAATAAGCCACAAAAATCATACAATTATTGCGTACATAATTGTAGATGAAGAGAAATCAATATCAATTATTCAGAATTAAAAATCATGCTTAAATATCAAAAACTCGGTTAAAAAAGAATTAAATTATCAAGATACAAATTTCATCATGATCCTAACACTAAATAAATTAGCCTAGCATACTAATAGAAGAAAAGAAAAATAAAAATAAAATATGGAAGCCGTCACCCAGATATGAAGAAATAATTTAGAGATGAAATCTTGAACTTGATCTTCGTTGAATTCTTGAAAGAAGAAATCTTGATCTTCGTTTCTTGATTTGTCTCCCGTTTTTCTCCCCAAAACTTCCACTCACGTTATGAATTAATAACTCATATTTATACTATCCTAATGATGCCCAAAAGACTCCAAAATATTACAAAACTCGCGGTCCAAAAGGTTTTCTAAGTGTATTAGGAATCGAAAAGAAAATAAAATTTCATGTCCGGATTTTAGCCTGGGCTATTGCCTAGTGATGGATTTTACATTCTGCTTTTTACGTGTGTTGCTGGGCGCTCGCCCAGCAATAATCTAGGCGATCGCCCATCTTGTTTCTTTCAAGACTTCTCCTTTTAGTTCTCCAAGTTTGGATGTTGTCTTCTTTAGTCATCAAAACTTTTCATAACTTCCAATTTGGTCTTTCAAGCTTCAATTGAGTATAAATTGACCCTCATACTTTCAAAATATCTTCCAATATATTGCTTTTTCCTTCCATTCTTCTTCAATTTCTCATAAACGGGTCCAAAACTGAAATAGGAAGAATAAAACACTAAATTAAGTATAAATTCAATAAAATAACGAGATAAAAGCTTAGTTTAAAGGCTCGAATAAGTGCACAAAATGCACTTATCATTCTACAAAACGTAGATTGGCCTTGATTACACTAAATCAAATGGTAACAAGTTACAATCAGAGTTAAAAACAGATAACCTACTCAATTAATACATCTACTCATTTCCTCACTTTTCCTGTATCAAAATACCCAAATCTCTAACCACAACATATTAGAGATCAAGAACACCACATAACTAACATACGTTTACTGTAGCAATACTAAATGTTAAGGATGATGATGGCCCGCTCACCAGTCACACTCATGGAGCCCAAAGCGAGCCAACTCTAGAACATTCCAACCGATTGCTTGGTCCTCAAGTCTAGTATAATTATATTTATAGTATGATATTCTTATATCTCAAGAATTATATCTTTCCTTATATTATAATATTCTTACATTATCATCTTTCCTTATATTATAATATTCTTATATTATACTTTTTCTTGTTATTAGATGATTTCAATATTTCTTACCAATTGTAAATCTCTACAAGTCTGTATATATAGTTGGTCATTGTACATCATTAATACAAGTTATTATTCTCCATCTTATTATCTTTACATGATATCAGAGATTTTCCTCTAACAAGTCGTCATCTCTGATGCTTCAACAATGGCAGACACAATCAAAATCAATAAAGAAATTGATCTTACCAAGACTGCAGATCTTACTCCTCAAGCCGCCGTCCAGCCACTTGTACAACTAAACTCGGCAACATAAATTTTTCTTGAACTTACATCTTCAAACTATTTTTCATAGAAAGCTCAGTTCACCTCTCTTTTCTACGGTCTCAATCTGTTAAGCTATGTCGATGGAACATTTCCTTGTCCATCTGAAACCATTCCAACTATCGGTACCTTGTCCCTAAATCCATCCGCCTTGTCTTGGAAACACCAAGACCAACTAATTCTACATGCCATTTTATCATCCTTGTCTGAGTTAATTATACCTCTCGTTTCTTCTTCTACCATCAGTTCAATAGCCTAGAATCGGCTTCATCAATACTTTGCAAAAAGGTCGAAGTCACACATCATCCACTTGAAGGATAAGCTTTCTCAAATGTCTCGTGAAAACCAAACTGTTACAAATTTTCTCCTAAAAGTCAAAACCATAGCCGACGAGCTCAATACTCTTGGAGCTCCTCCCTCCAACGAAGATCTTCTCATATATTGTACGCGTGGCTTAGGCCCCGCTTACAAAGAAATAATCGCAGCCTTACGCTCTAAAGATGATTCCGTTACGTTTGAAGAACTCTATGATAAACTCATTGATCATGAGACTTAACTTAGAGACCTTGATAGTGTTTCCGTCCATTCAACCGCTGAAATTAATGCTACTACTGCTCGGCCCTTCTCTAATAACCGATCACCATCAAATTACCGTCCGTCTTCGTTCAATCAGAGAAATAACTGCGACCGTTCACAGCAGCCGCTAGCCTTATCCGCACTAGGTCTGTTGCCCTATCCAAATGTCGCTGCCACTCCTCCTCGTGCCGAACCCGTGTACTGCCAATATTGTACCCGAAGAGGCCACACGGCCAAAGAATGCTGGGATCTTTTCCCGCATCTTAAGCCGCATCGTGGCTCTGTTAATACTATATATGCTTCATCTAGTCACCCTAATTGGGTTGTAGACTCGGGTGCCTCTCATCACCTTACTTCGGACATGTCCAATCTTTTGTTCACCAGACAATATGAAGGCCCATATGACATTATTCTGGGCGATGGCTCTACCCACTATATTTCTCACAAAGGTAACTCGTCTCTCTTACCAAATTTCCGTCTTCTAAATGTTCTTTTTGTTCCTTCCATAAAGCGCAATATATTGTCTGTCTCTAAATTTTGTTATACAAATCGAACATTTATTGAATTTTTTCCATCTCACTTTCTTGTCAAGGATCTTAGCACGGGGGCATCACTCATTCGAGGTCGGAATCGCGATGATGTCTATGATTGGCCAACATCCACTTCCTCTAACTCTCACCTAGTTTGCTTCACCACCACTCCGTCCTTTACTATCTGGCATAGTCGCCTGGGCCACCCAGCTCACAAAATTACTCAACATTTATGTCGTCTAGGTTTACTTTCAACGTCTAGTAATTTTCCATCAGATTTTTGTTGTGAGTTATGTCTTTGTGTCAAGATTCATAAACTACCTTTTAGTCAGTCCAGTTACAGAGTTGTGGTCCTCTTGATGTCGTCTACTCCGATGTCTGGGGACCCAATCATGTACCTTCACCCGAAGGATTTCGTTATTATTTAATATTTGTTGATTTATTTTCCAAATTCATTTGGTTTTATCCTTTATATTTAAAATATGATGTTCATAGTACTTTTTTAGTTTTTAAAACTCATGTCGAAAATCTTCTACACGCAAAAATCACGACCATGTACACCAATGGTGGCGGTGAATTCACTGCTCTAAAATCTCTTCTTGAGTCGTATGTCATTTAGCATCTTAAGACAGCACCGCACACACCCCAACATAATGGGGTTACTGAATAGCGGCACCGTCACATTGTTGAAACAGGACTAACCATGCTTCGTCATTCTTCTGTTCCCCACTCTTATTAGCCGTTTTCTTTTCAAACAGTCGTATATCTTATTAATAAACTTCCGACTCAAGTCTTAGATCTCAAGTCTCTATTCAAGGTTCTCATTAGGCGTCTCCCTAGCTTTATGAACCTTCGTACTTTGGGATGCCTTTGCTTTCTATGGCTCAAGCCTTATGCGCACACAAAATTTGATGATAAATCTACTCCTTGTGTCTTTCTTGGCTATGCAAAACAAAGCCACGCCTATCTCTGTCTAGACCCCCAAGAAGTCTAGAATTTACGCTTCTCGTCATGTCGTCTTTGTAGAGTCTACATTTCCCTTTGCATTACCTTCCATGGCTGAGTTACCAGCTCCGTCTCCCCACTGGTTTTCTCTAAATCAGCCCCTAGGCGCCAATGACCAGTCTTTAGATGCTACAAACTAGCAGCCCTCTTCACCTATCTCCTCATTCCCACAGCCTCAGCCATTCATGGACGTCTCTCGTGTAACTCCGAGCTCAACCAACGTTGTACTCGCGCAGACCTGCGACTCTCCATCTGCTAGTACTCTGCAATTGCCACTTGCTGCCACTTCAAATTCACCGGCAGCCTCCTCTCGCTCTGCTCGATCATCAACAGTATCATCTCTTCTTTCTTCTACTCAATCCACTTCTGACTCTGGTTCTAGTAATGAGCAGCACGCTAATACTATATCAGCCGCACCTGCTCTTCGTCCTCCTCCAGTCAATTCTCATCCTATGCAAACTCGTGATAAGAACAATATTGTTAAACCCAAACGTCTATTCACTGTCGTTACACATCATCCTTTACCTGATTCTGTTGAACCTACTTGCGCGTCTCAAGCACTCAAACTTCCTGCTTGGCGCCAAGCCATGTCAGAGGAAATTTATGCTTTTCTTTGCAATCATACTTGGTCTTTAGTTCCCTCTCATTCTTCTCAAAATGTTGTCGGTTGCAAATGGGTGTTTCACATCAAATGAAACACCGACGGGTCCATCTCCCGCTACAAAGCTCGTCTAGTGGTGAAGGGTTTTCATCAACGACCCGGTGTCGACTATCATAATATCTTTAGTCCTGTTGTCAAATCTTCTACAATTCGAGTCATTCTCACATTAGCTCTCTCTTGTAATTGGCCTATTAAACAACTTGATGTCAACGCCTTTCTTCATGGCGTGTTGACTGAAGAGGTGTTTATGTCTCAGCCCCCTGGCTTTGTCGATCCCACATATCCATCTCGTGTCTGTCGTCTACAATGGGCCATTTATGGTCTGAAGCAGGTACCCCGTGCCTGGTATACTACACTTAAGAATTTTCTAATCTCTTATGGCTTCCAAAATTCTCAAAGCGACACCTTTCTATTTCTCTACTTCCATAGCTCAATCTCCATTTATCTACTTGTCTATATTGACGATATACTCGTCACTAGTAATAATCAATCTTCTCTCAACTCCTTCCTTACCAAACTGTCCGCCACATTCTCCTTTAAGGATCTCGGCCACTTGAATTACTTTCTTGGGGTCGAACTACTTCCTACTCCATCCGGTTCTCTCCTAACTCAGCACAAATATATTCGTGATCTACTTCATTGCACCAGCATGACCGGTGCCAAAGAATGTCTTACTCCCATGTCCTACACCCCACCTCTACGGCTTCTTGATGGATCACCGGCTACGGATCCTACACTTTATCGCCAAATTGTCGGCGCTCTACAATATCTCTCTTTCACTTATCCAGATATCTCTTATGCTGTTAGCAAACTGTCCCAATTTATGCACAAACCCACTGAAACTCATTGGATTGCTGTCAAACGTCTTCTTCGTTATCTTAAACCCACCATTCATCATGGTCTATTTCTCAAATATTCTCTCACTCTGTCTCTTACTGCTTTTACTAATGTTGATTGGGCCGGAAATGTTGATGATCGTACTTCCACCTCTGCCTATATCATCTATCTTGGTGGGAATGCTATCTTTTGGTGCTCCAAGAAACAAAAATCTGTTGCACGATCCTCCACTGAGGCTGAATATCGTGCTCTCGCTTCTTATGTTTCTGAGGTCCTATGGTTTCGCAATCTTCTTCATGAGCTTCGTGTCTCCTTACCCTCTAAGCCCAATATTCTCTGTGACAATCTCAGTGCCACATATCTTTCAATCATGTCTTTCACTCTCGTATGAAACACATTGCCATAGATTACCACTTCGTTCGTAATCATGTTTCCAATGGATCATTTTCTGTCTCCTGCATCTCTAGTAAAGACCAGCTCGCCGACATTCTCACTAAGTCATTGTCTAGTATTGTCTTCTGTCGTCTTCGTTCCAAGATCGGACTCTCAAATGGGAGCTCCGTCTTGTGGGGGCATGTTAAGGATGATGATGGTCCGCCCACCAGTCACACTCATGGAGTTCAAGTCGAGCCAACTTTAGAACATCCCAACTAGTTGCTTGGTCTTCAAGTCTAGTATAATTATATTTATAGTATGATATTTTTACATCTCAAGAATTATATCTTTCCTTATATTATAATATTCTTACATTATTATCTTTTCTTATATTATAATATTCTTATATTATACTTTTCCTTGTTATTAGAAGATTTCTATATTTCTTACCAATTGTAAATTTCTACAAGTCTGTATATATAGTCGGTCATTGTACATCAATAATACAAGTTATTATTCTCCACCTTATTATCTTTACACTAAATTGCAAGATTGAAAGGAGAACCAAGAGTTCACCCTTAACACAATGAGAAGAATAGTAGAACAAGAAGAGAGGAAATGAGATATTAATTTGAACCTTACGTGAAAAGCACCCTTAAATATGATCCACCAACGGTTGAGATCAAGTCTTGAAATCCAATGGACAAAACGAACTTCAGCCACTATAACATAAAACGTGTGTCCATCAACTAAAGACGTGCTTCTAGATGGGCTGTGTAATCAAATTGGGCAGCAAGAAGAAAAGTTTGGGCCACCATTTTTTTGGGCTCGGACCATCATATGGGTCACCAACATTATACTTTTCTACGGTTGTCAAATTGAAATGACAACATTCCAACATTTTTTCCATAATGACTGGTTGATTGGCTTCTTTTCGTTTAAACCGCACGTTCCCTAACAGAAATAACTACCTTTCAAATTTTAGTCCATGTATCCAATTTCTCCATCTAATAAGGTATTTTCCATCATGACTCCTTCCATTGAAACACTACCTGAGCTTTTGCGTGCTTGGGAGGAAAGGGTCAAATTACCCTTTCAGCCCTTCTCCCATTCATCGTATTTTGGCATATCAGCTGAAATATTTTTTGGATAAGAAGTAATTTGGATCCGTTTACGATCATGGTGGATGATCATAAGAAGAATGTAGTTGCCATTGGCATCTGTTCTTTGCTGCTGGTTGCCATGGTAGTTGCTTTTATAGGCACCCATCATGACGCTGAATACGACAGTTATGATCACAAAGACGTATCGGACTCCAAGAAAGCCATCCAGACGATATGTAAATCAACAGATTACCAAAAAACTTGTGTTGATAGCCTCAAATCATCGGACACGAGCAACCCGAAAGAACTCATCGAGCTTGCTTTCGAGGCAGCAAAGAAGTATATCAATGAGGCAGCTAAGAACTCGACAGTCCTTCAAAGTCTTCAAAAGGATCCGAGGGCAAAATCTGCTCTTTACAGCTGCCATGAGCTCGCAGAACGTGCTGTCAACGATCTCCAGAGATCGTATGATAAGTTTAAGGCTTTTGATGTAAGCAATTTTAACAACATGCTATCTGACATAAAGATTTGGCTTAGTGGTGCCATCACGTATCAAGAAACATGCTTAGATGGCTTTGAAGATGTCCAGGGAGATGCAGGAGAAAAAATGAGACAGTCATTAAAGACAGCCATGGAATTAACCAGCAATGGCCTTGCAATGGTTACTGAAATCTCATCGGAGCTCAAGTCCTTGAGCGTGCAAGGATTTCATAATCGCCGTCTCCTTTCAAAAGATCTGCCTGATTGGATCGATGTTAAAACACGTAAACTCCTTCAAGCTCAGCCACAGCAGATCAAGCCTGACCTTGTCGTGGCTAAGGATGGGACTGGAAAATATACGACAATTAATGAAGCCATGAAAGATATCCCTAAAAATAGCGACAAGGCTTTTGTTCTCTACATCAAAGAGGGTGTTTATGAAGAAAAGGTGCAGTTCAATAGCAGCTTGATTAATTTGATAGTTATTGGCGACGGCCCAACCAAGACGAGGATAACCGGAAAATTGAACTTCATAGACGGGACTAGCACCTACCATACAGCGACAGTCGGTGCGCCTAAATTCAATACATTTTTAACAAAGTAGAACACAATATTGTATTTATGTTGTTTCTAATAATAGGGAATTAATCCATTTCGTGCAGCCGTACACGGAGACAATTTCATTGCCAAGGATATTGGATTCGAAAACTCTGCTGGTCCTGAAAAGCACCAAGCTGTTGCACTGCGTGTTGGAGCCGACAAGTCTTTATTCTACAATTGCCATATGGATGGCTACCAAGACACCCTTTATGCACACACCTACCGTCAGTTCTACAAAGATTGTGTAATCTCAGGAACCATCGATTTCATATTTGGAGACAGCGCCGCTGTTTTCCAGGGCTGCACAATGGTTGTGCGGAAGCCAATGGACAACCAGCAATGCATTGTCACAGCACAAGGCAGGAAAGAAGCACGCCAGCCGACAGGACTTGTACTCCAGAACTGCACAATCCAGGCAGATCCTGCCTATTATCCTGTCAGAAACAAGCTCAAATCATACCTTGGCAGGCCCTGGAAACAATATTCCAGGACCATAATCCTGGAATCTTTCCTCGACGATTTGATCCAGCCTCAGGGATGGCTTCCTTGGAATGAAACTTTCGCTCTCAACACACTTTTCTACGCGGAATTCAATAATAGGGGTCCTGCTTCTGTTAAAACACAACGGATTACATGGCCTGGTGTCAAGGAACTTCCAGCCAATAGGGTTCAACGATTTACTGCTTCTCAATTCATTGATGCGGATACATGGATACCATCCACGGGGGTGCCTTATGCACCAGGATTTATATTTCCAGTTCTGGAAGAAGATCAAAGTGTTAAATATTCACCGAATTCACCTGACGAAAACAAAGATTTAGGGGGAGAGAGGGAAAAAACTTCATTTATTTCCTCCCCTGACAAAAGTTCTGATCCTGAATTTGATTTGGAAAAAGGTATGGCTCCTGCAGCGGCTCCTAGTGCTGGTACAGGCTCGTCGCATCAGCTGAAAAATTAACATGCTGCTGCACCAGCCCGTAGCCCAATGTCTTTGCCAAAGAAAATTTATTTTCACCAGTGAAATTGTTTTGCTGAGAAAACTAATTAAAAAATTTCTTACATCCTGTTTCATTTGATTATATTATCTGGTTCCGTCATTGTAATGCAGCTGCTGTGTTAGGAGAACGATTTTTGCTCGTAATCAAGTGTAGATATCATACTTCAAAATTTTCAGTTTTTCTCCACTTTGCAAATTTCTAATCATTTGTATACATTTATTTTCTCTTTTGAGCAAATTCTGGAAAACAAAATGCATAATTTATAATTCTTGAGCGAAAAGACTGGTCATTCAACCATTCTTTGTTGGTACCTGCTCCAATTTTATAAAACCGATTCTCCAAGTGTAAGGAATGGTATGATACACGCACAACGGAAATTAAACAAATAATTTTTATAAGATCAACATTATATTTAGATAGAATTCGTGATAAAATATATACCTATTGTTGTGAAAAACAAATAAAAATCGTTGGTGAAAGAAAAAGCAATCAAACAAGGATAAGAAAAATTAATGAACACAGAGATGGATTTTTTCATATTAACCAAGGTTCAGATTAAACACTGATTCCACATTGAGTGTATCACAATCTCAACTAAACACCTAAAGAAAAATTTCACGGAAGAGAAAATGTCATTTAATGGTCACTAAAAGACTCCAAGACATAAATGGCAAGGAAAACCAATTCAAAAAAATGGAAGACAAGACAACTAATGCATTTCACCCAGCATTTCACCCAGCAACACATGGGGTGGGGTGGGTGTTTTGGTAGCTGGATGATTTCCCTCCTCTAGGATAGATATGGTCTAATCAATATATATATAACCAAAAATAGTATTGAGTTTTACTTATAAAACTCTAGTAGAAGACCACTATCTTTAAACAAACAGATAAAGACGGTTCAAACTCGATCATTTGAGCAATTACGATTGGTTACACCTCAAAAGTGACCGTTATCCAAACCCGACCCAACAACCACGATTCTCTATTTTGAACGGGTCAATAACTCGATATACTAGTGTGGGATTGACTTGAGTCGTACATTTCATTTAAGGTACAAGCCTAATTATGTACGAAATAATTATTATCATTACCTTGGGGATTGTTTGGCACAAAATACCCGACACCTTTAATGAACACCGTGTAATCTGATAATCTGATTAACTGGGGGTACAAGCTTTGCTACCACAGTTATCTAATTGTCCAACTCCAGTACTGATCTACACAGTAAGAATCAATCTAGAATTCCACAACCACAAACAGGTGAAAGCAAATTTTGGGAATAATTGATTACGGTTTTGTCTCTTTCTTTGTGCAAGTAAGTTATAAAGATATATTTGATCTTCTTAATCAATAGCCTAGTATTTATAGGCTAAATCTAACTCTAACCCTAGTTTTACTAGGATATGATAGTCCACAATTAATGGGCTCAATTAATTAACTGGCACGTAAGTAATTAAGTCTGATCCGATTAATTCTTATACTCTCCTAATTGGACAAGGCCCAATCCCAAACCCAATATTCGCTTTTGTGTGTGATCCACCAGTTCCCAATCAGAATTGTAAACACCGTGATTTATCATCAATTCACCTAGATTGATCAATTCACATTGTCGTCCAAGATTGACATCTAGCAATATGTTAAGGCAATAAATGTAAATGAAAATGTCATTTGGTATGACAAGACCAGTTTATGTACGGCTACTGAGAAAATATAATTCTTTCATCAATATAACAATATTGGTTAAGAGATACGGATCAGCATCAATCTTATTTCAACCAATCATGTTATTCACCTCAACTCTTTGTTGATCTAATTTAGTTATGATTAAAATATTTTTTAACTCATAAATGTCGCCGAGGGACTTTATATCAACTTAAGTTGGCAAAATGCATGTTATAATATCAGGAAAATTACACTCACATTATCCATCTTTTTAGATTTGTAGTAATTTCGTCTTCATCCAATTTTATTCACACATATCATTCCAACCTTTCAGTAATTTGCACATATGGTCGTTTTAACAATTTTGCCCCTAACTTAAATAAATCATTTTGAATGTGTTAAATTATCAAATTTAGGTCACAAGCTTGACTTTTAGGCAACAAACGAACATTTAGATAAAATTCATCCAGACTCCAGAGATCATTCTGGTGCACATATACTGAGGGACGTATGTGATAGGACTATAAAGTCTGGGACTTAACGACACATTTTTTATTATTCTAAGTGAAGAACTGTAAAAAATAAAGTTTCAGGATTTATTCGCACTTTTAAAAATATTAGGGACCTCAAATGTATTTTTTATTTTATTTTCAATTTTAATTTATTTAAGTTCGGGAAAAAATTGTCAAAATAGACCACAAGTGCGAATTACTGAAAGATTAGGATGATATGCGCGAAAAAATTGAATAATGATGAAATTCCTACAAACTTGAAAGATGGAGATTATGAGTATAATTTACTCTATAATCTCATACTTCCTAGGAGTGACGAATCTTCATATTAGACATTCACTGCCTTCATATGATTCTCACAACCCGTACGACGTGTTCTTGATAACTCATATTCCTAGAGTCTCATCAAATGCTCGCCAGACTGAGGGACATTAAGATAAAATTCATCCAGACTCCAAAGGTCATTCCGGTGTACATATACTGAGGGACGTATGTGATAGGACTATAAAGTCTGGGACTTAACGGCACATTTTTTATTATTATAAGTGAAGAACTGTAAAAAATAAAAGTTTCAGGATTTATTTGCACTTTTAAAAATATTAGGGACCTCAACTGTATTTTTTTTTATTTTTTTTTCAATTTTAGTTTATTTAAGTTCGGGGCAAAATTGTCAAAATAGACAATCTGTGAGAATTACTGAAAGATTATGGATGATATGTGCGAAAAAAATTGAATAATGATGAAATTGCTACAAACTTGAAAGATGGAGATTGTGAGTATAATTTACCCTATAATCTTATACTTTTTAGGAGTGACGAATCTTCATATTAGACATTCACAGCCTTCATATGATTCTCACTACTCGTACGACGTCTTCCTGATAACTCATATTCTTAAAGTCTCATCAAATGCTCGCCAAAGTACAACGATCCTCACATAAGATTCTGTAATATCCTCAAGTCAAATGATCAAATCCAACACCGCGCATTAGAGATTAACCACTTTGCTATTTGTCACAATCTAGATAAAAGTGTCACTTTCCATCAGAGGGTAGCTAATTCCAGAAGTGCTTTTTGACTTCAAGTTGGGGCTGGTTAAGTGGACTCCGAAAAATAATTTTGGACTTTCATCATTCATCTAGGCCAAGTGGGCTTAAAAAGTCCAACATACTCCACTTTGTTGTCCTTTTAACCATATCTTAGTGCTAGAGGCTACCATCCTTCGTTTCCTTTGCTCATTTCACCTGCACTTAAAGAACAATGTCAACCACAATAAATATTTAACAAGGTTAAACAATTCTTAAATTTATTTAAAAGTAAAATTTTGGTTCTCTTATGTATTGGATTGTTGAGGGTTGAAATAAATTTGATAATCCCCTTCTCTACAACATCTTTGATAAAATAGAATTTTACCTCAATATGCTTTGTTCAATCATGAAAAATGGGATTCTTAAGTGAATTACACTTTGGCTATCAGAATACAATACAACTTCCTTATCAATGAATCTTAATTCACAAAGCAAAACTTTTAGCCATATACCTTTTTTTAATTGCATATGTAGCTGCAATATACTTGGCCTCAATTGATGACAGAGCCACCAACTTGTGAAGCTGAGATTTCAACTTATACAACTACTATTTATTGTGAATATATATGCTAAAGTGGATTTTCTATTGTCTTTGTCTCCACCATAATCAGAATTCACAAAGTCACTAAGGTAAATACCCTATTTACTTTGTTTAAACTCTAATCCTAAATCTGAATAACCATTTCATAGCCTTCCAATGATATTCACCTGGATTATCCTTGAACTTTCTTAGAACACTTGTAGCATGAGCAATATCAGGTTTAATACAGACTATCATGTACATATTTGACCCTACTGCATTGACGTAAGGAATTATTTCCATTCTTTTTATGTAGCGCCCCAGATTTTCTTAATCCAGAGCGTCACTTAAAAATTATTAAATAATACTTGATGACTCTAAATTTGATTTTCCACATTTTTGAATATGTAAAAATTTATTGTGCAGTGGAAGACTAATAGACGTGCAAGGAAAAGTTTCAAAGGACTTCAAAATTTCTTAGTTTAACCATTAACACAAGGTGTCGCCAAAATTTATTTGACCAGCCTAATGTGCTCAAAAAAATATGATTTTTGAACTGTAGATATCTAAAACTTTAAAGAACAACATACCAAGAATCTATACCTTAGCCAAGTCATTTGATATGTGAAAAATATAGCTAAAGTAACCTAAAAAACTGCCTCGAGTACAATTGATGCTGCCCCGGGAAAATAGTCTTAATAAATTCATACGATGTGATTTTAAAGTGATTCTAAATTATACTAACATAAAACTTATAAATCTATCCAATGCCACTTATTTCACTCAAAAATTCGCATTATATAGGAAGTTATGATATTTTGAAATCATGGGTACATCACTAGAATTTGCAACACATAAGTTTAGAATTTCATATTTGATTTCCAAATCGTGAAATAAACATAAATTCGGTTTTTACTCAAATTTACATCATCTAAACAAAGTCAAACATTGTACTTTAATTTACATAATTAAAGGCTCGATTATCTCGACGCCAAACACAAAAGAAAACATAAATATTTTCTTTTTTATGTTGCTACTTTACGCCATCGCACAGCTGCCAAGCATATCAATCTGAAGAGTAAATAATTTTGGGGCGTGAGTATTTCAAAGGAAACACTTCGTAAATTTTTTGAAACCATAATTTAAGTGGTATAAAAACTACCTTGAAATAGAATTTTGGTTGAAGTTGATGTGGCATAAATTTGTTAGTGCACCTTTTTCCAAAATCAAAACCGCACGCTTACCTTTTTGTTTATAAGATTCGAGTAATGTAGAAAGATTTATGTGAGAGTATTAGAGGGAAATATGGTGGATTTTGTAGAGAAAAACTATGGAGATGAAATCTGGAATTTTGGAGCAGTTTAATATTTGTTAAAAGTACTAAATTTAAAAAACGAATTGGGTCTTTTGTTGGCTGAAATTTAAAGATAATAAGTGGCATTTTGCTGAAAAAAAATGTGGAAAAGAAGCAAGACAACACTCCTGCTGCTTTTAAAAGGGCACTTGCAGCAGAGGAGATTCAACATCAAAACTTTGAACTTAAAAGACAAATTGTAGCGATTTGTAATGTATTATATTAATAATTTATTGATTGCAGATTTAATAGATTGGTGAAAAACTTATCTTTAGCGCCTACTTGGGAGTTTTTTTCACCGTTTTTGACCGATTTTAGTACCATTTATGAAGGGTTGAAAAAATCGGTGTTTGTTAGTTTTTAAGCACCGGTTTTGAACGGTTTTTAAACTGCCCAAAACCGATGTAGTGTAATTTGGAGTATATTTCTGAACTCCTCAAATCAGTAGTTTTTGTCGTTTTTCAACATTTCTTCTAGTTTTACCCACTTTCAAACAATTATTTTCAAAACTAATCTAAACTTAATATTTGTAAAAATAAAAGAATATGCAAGAACATAAATTTAATTTTATATTTTCAATCATAGGTAGATATATAAAATTTTAAAATTAAATTATATATCTGTGTGTGTGTGTGTGTAATTTGATTCTTTTAAAAAAAATTTAGAACCGTTTGATAATGAACTCTCAAATATTAGTTGGACCATTTCAAAAATCACTACTAAAAACTACATAAACCGCTCCCTTCATAAATGTTCAAAACCGGTATTTTAAAAAATCATTATAATCGATACTCCAAAACTCTCAAGCATACCCTTAGATTCAGGGTGTACATGTGTGATAGAGAATGACGTTGAAATGTTGAATCACATTTTGCATTTGTGACATTTAGAATTGTTGGTCAACGAAGATTTTTTAAAATGATTATGACTGCTATTTCCTAGTAAAGTATAGTAGTCTGTTATTAATAAGTTTATTTTTCATTAACCATTTCAAATTATATAAGTGGAGACTGTGGAGTACCAGAAATCATCTGATATTTTTTTCTCCAAACATATGTGTTACGACTCGATTTTGGTAAGGTTCACATGTCAGCAAAGGCCTCATAAGCCCAACAAAGGCCTTAGAGGTCCAGCGAGGGCCTCGTAAATTCAAAGAAGGCCTCGAGGGGCCCAGCAACATCTTATCATTCTTGAACCAAGTACAGCGATGCCCATGAAGGGCCTCGACATTCATGACCAACCCACGGCGCTTCGTCAATTTTTGTATTCCATATAATTTCCAGACAATTTGATATTTTAAGACAGTTAAAGGGATATCTCAAGGAAGATTGTGTTTGATTGTCACACAAATTTCTACAAGGAAACCAAATCTCAATGTCCTAATGATGATTAGGCAACGTGATATAAGAAATCAACACATACTATGACTAAAATGTAGGAGATCGCTTTTATACCCAATTATCCTTTATTCTATATCAGAAAGGAGAATCCCATCAAATGTCTAATTGATTGCTTTCCTAAACCAATTAGAACTATGAAGCTATAAATACAACATCTCTGGTTATTCTAAGATATACATTATTCTCACCCTTAAACTTTGCTCAAATCTTTACTTGTTTGTCTCTCCCACACCCAAGCATTTTCCCCGTATATTATTCTTGTATACCGCAGTTGACTTGATCGTTGGAGTACCTACGATCACCGATACTTTTTTCTCTGTTGACACTTAGATAGTACAAATTTCGAGGTCAACAGATTGTCGCCGTATGTGGAAAACAAAAATACATTACACAACCAAAATACTTGTGGTAAAACGTGTTTTTTTTTACCTGAAATAGCATGCCAACAAACAACTCTCAAGAAGATGAAATTGAGTCCCACCACACGGACCAGAGGTAAGAAAGCATTCCGGATCTTTAGAATGTAACCCGCCACCGAAGAAGGTGACAGCGGCAAAAGCGAACCACTGAGCAAGATATCTAAGACCAGAAAAAGGAAAATGCCCGGATGAGAGTTATGATCGAGCAATTGGGAAATCAATCTCTCCAACCTGGACATAAGCATGATCGCGATTGGTGAAGCCCTTCGAGGTCCGACTAAATCGAAAGTCATCGATCTCAAGATGACCTGCTAATCCTAGATGGACGAAACCCCTGGAACCCAAATATGAGGCCCTCGCATGACAACCAGTGAGAGAAACTTCTCCCGTTGCAAGGAAACAAGCCCGCCGTGACTGTCAGTGTATTTGATAGTTGGGTGTCAAGTTCTCTGCTGCACAGCCTCAATCATTGAGCAGCAGGCACAGCAAGCATGAGGCTCGCCCGAAAGAAAAGAGTGACCCAAAGGTTATGAATGCGAGGCCCTAGGATGAAAATCCAAAACAATCATGTGACCTCGAAGACGATAATGAAAACCTCCCATTCTCCAAGGAACTGAAGTCTAGAAGTCTAGAGAACTCTCCAACGTGTATAAGACAAGACTCCAATGATATATCCTGGCAGTCAAGTGTAGGAACTTTCACACCACCCTCATCTTTGATTTAAAGAGGTGGTACAACAAGCTGAAGCCGGGGAGTATAAGGAGTTGGCCACAGCTGAACCATGAATTCATCAATGGTTTCGTTGGCAATCGGACAATGATAGCTGTGGCCCAGCTCCATGACATTCGACAGAGGAAAGGTGAATGAGTGAAGGAGTACTTTAAAAGGTTCAACAATGTCATTAACAAAATTGAGAACATCACTTATGACAAGACGCTAGATGCACTAGTAACTGGGCTCTACATGCGAACCCCCTTTTGGAGAGACGTCCAAAATAGAAAGCCCAAGACCTATACTCAGCTAGTGGATCTGATCCAGCAAGAGGTTCTCTTTGAAGAGACCATCAAGAACAAAGAAAAGACAGAAAGAAAGAAAGGGGATCGCTACCGTCGGGAATGACGACGTTCTTCTAAGCCTCATACCAACCGTTACTGGAGGTTCAATCAAACTGAAATAGTCCCAAGACACCTACATGGACCACCACCAGCAGTTACCCCATCACCGATTTCTCTTCCCAAGTTCTGTCGTATACAACAGACTTGAAATCACAACATACAAGACTGTCCAGATATGCAAGAACTAATTAATAGAGGAAATCATCGATAAGGAAAGGGTAACTAATGGCTCAATACTGCCCAACCAAGGACAAAGACCTCCACCTCGGCACTAAGACCACAACAAAAGGGACGATAGAAACCTGGATCCACCAGGATAGGATGGGTCTGCAGGAGCCCCTCAAATTCGTGAGATCAATACCATAATCGGAGGGCCCTATGTTGAAGGGCATACAATGAACTCCCAACGAAACTACGCTAAAACAGCAAGAGAATAGCCAACAGAAAGATGGTAGGTTCATGGACACCGAATCAGGGCCTACCTATCACATTTATGGAGGAGAATGAAGTTGGTGTCCATTATCCACATTGCGATACCCTGGTAATTCACGTCGTTGTCGCTAAAAACGGATTAGCAAGGATGTTGGTCGATGAAGGAAGTGTAGTAAACATCCTGTTTGGCAGCGTCTTCGATCAGATGGAGGTGGACCACAAGCTAACAATCATCTCTGAGCCATTATTTGGCTATACAAGAGATAGCCTCATCCCACGAGGAAGGATCACCATCACTGTGGATTTTAGAGAGCCCCCTTATTACATAAAGAAATTCATGAAATTCTTAGTGGTGGATACCCGTTTCGCTTACCACGAGGTCTTCGAAAGGCATACCCTCAAAGATTTACTAGTAGTCACCTCTATCTACCACTTAGCGATGAAATTCCCAACACCAAGTGGGACTGCCAAGGTTCGAGGCAATCAGACAGAAGTGAGGGCATGCTACATGAATACACTTTGAAAAGTAGCAATTCACGGAGACACTCCTTCCGCAGTCATGACTATACAAATTGAAGAGATGGATATTAACCAAGGAAATGGTGATGGAGACATGGTCTTTGACAAAGGCCTTGAGCTACGAATCATAGGTCCAGATTCGTTAGCTTCACTAGTGGAAGAATTAGAAACGTTCTCAGTAAGCCTTTCGGACCCCTCCCAAATGCTACAGTTGGGGTAGAAACTAGAAGAAGGGATGCAAGAAAAACTAAAATAGTTATTGCGTGAGAACTTTGATGTTTTCGCATGGAAGAATGCCAACATGGTGGGGATAAGCTCATTCGTAGTTTGCCATACCTTGAAAATGGACCACAAAATGTGCCCAAGAAGCGATCTACCTCCAATTGGTGTCCAACCCTGTGTTGGTTAAGAAAAGTAACCATAAGTGGAGAGTGTGCATAGACTTTTCCGACTTAAATCAAGCGTACCCCAAAGACAGCTTCTCTTTGCTGCTCATCAATCAACTGGTCGATGCAACCACTGGTCACAAGATACTCAGCTTCATGGACGCTTACTCTAGTTACAACCTGATCTCCATGTAGTAGAAGACGAAAAGTACACCTCCTTCATAACAGACCATGGTTTATATTGCTAAAGGATTATGCCCTTCGGCCTGAAGAATACTAGGGCAACCTACCAAAGGTTAGTGAACTGCATGTTTGCGAAACAGATTGGAAATAATATGGAGGTCTACATCGATGATATGCTCGTAAAGAGCGTGGATGTTGAGAATCATATCAAACACCTAGAGGAGATGTTTAAAATTCTCTGCAAATATCGAATGAAGCTCAACCTACTGAAATACGTTTTTGGAGTCGTATCCGGGAAGTTCTTGGGCTACATGGTAAATTAGCGCGGGATAGAGGCCAATCCTGAGAAGATCAGAGCACTCATCAACATGCGCTCACCATATTCTCCTAAGGAGGTCAAGAGCCTTACGAAAAGGTTGGCAGCCTTAAATCGATTCATATTGAAAGCAATTGATCAATGTCAGCCCTTCTTCCAGACCATCAAGGGGAGAAAGCGGTTTGAGTGGACATAGGAATGTAAGAGTGCCTTTCAAGAACTAAAGATCCTCCTCAGAAATGCCCCGCTATTATCCAAGCCAAAGATCAGAGAAAGACTACTTATCTACTTAGCGGTATCAGAAAGAGTAGTGAGTTCGGTGCTAATCTGAGAAGAAGGCCCGACGCAGCTCCCTGTCTACTATGTTAGTAAAGCATTGTAAGATGCACGAGGTATCCATATATAGAGAAGCTCGCCTTATCCCTGATAGTTGTATCAAGAAAGCTTCTACCATACTTCAAGGCACATAGCATCGACGTCCTAATAAACTCTCCTTTGAGGCAAATTCTCCAAAAGCCAGACACCTCTAAGAAGCTGATGAAGTGGTATGTAAAGCTCAGTCAGTTTGAGATTTCATACAAACTGATGCCCTCCATAAAAGGTCAAGCGTTAGCAGATTTTATGGTTGAGTTTGCCCACAATCTAGAGAGATTGTTCAAGACCAAGCCACAAGAGGTACCAACATGGAAATTATACGTTGATGGATTCTTAGGCGAGGCCAGAGTAGGAGTGGGGTCTTGTTAATTAGCCCTAACATTCATAACCTCAACTGTGCACTTCACTTGGAGTTCAAAGCCTCAAACAACGCCGCCAAGTACTAGACGTTCCTTGCAGGCTTGAGGTTAGCACATGAGATGAAGGCAATGAAAATCCAAATCTATAGTGACTCACAGCTGGTGGTTAGTCAAGTTAATGGAAATTTCATGGCTAGCGAACAGTCCACGATGGCCAACTTGAAGAAGGCCAAGGATTTTCTATCCCACTTTGAGGAGTTCGAGTTATTCCAAATCCCCAGGGTTGAAAATGGCTATGCATACCAAGCTAGTGAGTTGCAAAGACTCTGATTTGATGAAAGTTATTCCAGTTGAAAAGTTTAGCTAGCCGACCATTGATGAGGCTCATCAACAAAAAGCCAAGATAATCAACGGGTCCTCCAAAATGGAAGAAAATCATCACATACCTGACCGATTAGGTCCTACAAGACAACAAGGACGAAGCTCAAAAACTCCTCAGAAGAGCCACGAAGTCCGTCCTACATGATGAAATCTTGTACAAGAGAGGATTTAGCCATCCACTCCTACGTTGCATTATCGAAGATGAAGTCGACTATATCATGCGGAAAATACATGAAAGAGTCTGCGGTAATCATGTAGAGATAATGGCTCTAGCGCAGAAGGCCTTGAAACAGGGATATTACTGGCCGACTATGAAGAAGGATTCACACGCATTTGTGAAGAAATGTTATAAGTGCAGAGATTCGCCATTGTGCCGAAGCTTCCTGCTCAAAACCTCACCCCGGTTACCAGCTCGTGGCCTTTCGACAAATAGAAAATCGACTTCATAGGCCCCCTCCCAATTGGAAGAGGTGGCGTTAAGTTCGCGGTTGTGGCCGTAGACTATTTCACTAAATGGTGCGAGTCTAAGTCCCTAGCTAAAATCATGGAGGAAAATACATGGAAGTTCGTATAGAAGAACATAATTTGCCGTTTTGGGATACTTCACTCCCTTGTCTCAGACAATGGTACGCAGTTCACCAGGAAAAAGTTTAACTCAAACTACACTGAGCTTGGTGTTAGAAGAGACTTCTCCACCCCTTACTATCCCTAGTCCAACAGCTAGGTGGAGGCCGTCAACAAAATTATCAAGCAAACTTTGAAGAGAAAGTTGGAATCCGCCAAAGGGGATGGGCTGAAGAACTTCTCGAGAACATAAGGTCATATCATACTACCTCCCGAATGGCAACTGGTGAGACTCTTTTTGCTATGGCACATGGAGCGGGGGTAATGATCCTCGTTGAAGTGGGGATGCCTTCCCCCAGGTGCTTGCATTTCAACGAGGTGGTTAATGAAGATCTGCATAAAGCAAACATTGACTTGCAGGAAGAAAGGCATCACAACTCGTAGCTTCGCCTAGCGGTTTATTAGAAGAAGATGGCTAGGTACTACAATTCAAAAGTCAGGAACATGGGCTTCCTAGTAAATGATTTCATCCTTAAAAAGGTCTTTCTTGCTAATAGGGAAGTGGGAGCAGGAACCCTTGGACCCACCTAGGACCATACAAGGTCATTGAAGTGATTTGACCTAGAACCTACAGATTAAAAGACTCAGAGGGAAAAGAGACGAAGCATCCATGGAACATCACTCATCTTCGTCTGTACTACTAACAGTTTTCCTATTTATTAGTGCTAAGTAGCATGTCAGTTTTGGTTTCAACTTTGTTCGAAAACAAATGTATTCAAATAAAGCTCACTTGTTTTCAAGTTAAAAATATCTCATCTAGATTGCGCCAACAAGAAAGTAAAGCAGCGAGAGAGTGTAGTTTGCGGCCAACTCCTTAACTCGCTAGGTAAACTACTTAATGCATACACATGCAAGTAAAAAAAGCAAAGCAGCGAGGGAGTGTAGTTCACGGCCAACTCTTTAACTCGCTGGGTAAACTATTTAACGCATACACATGCAAGTAAAGAAAGCAAGGCAACGAGGGAGTGTGGTTCGTGGCCAACTCTTCAACTCGCTGGATAAACTACTTAACGCATACACATGCAATTAAAGAAAGCAAGGCAGTAAGAGAGTGTGGTTTGCGGCCAACTCCTTAACTCGCTGGGTAAACTACTTAACGCGTACACATGCAAGTAAAGAAAGCAAGGTATGATAGAAGTGTGGTTCATGGCCAACTCCTTAACTCGTTGAATAAACTACTTAACACGTACACATGCAAGTAAAGAAAGCAAGACAGTGAGTGAGTGTGGTTCGCAGCCAACTCCTTAAGTCACTGGGTAAACTACTTAACTCGTACACATGCAAGTAAAGAAAGTAAGACAGCGAAAGAATGTGGTTCGCGGCCAACTTCTTCACTGGCTAGGTAAACTACTTAACGGGTACACATAAGAATAAAGAAAGCAAGGCAGCGAGGCAGCGAGGGAGTGTGGTTCGTGGCCAACTCCTTAACTCACTGGGTAAAAATACTTAAAGCGCACAAATACAAGTAAAACGAAGCAATAACGCTTGAAGGAAAGACGGATTGAAAAATAATCTCTTTTTCATTAATGTATTTACCGTAATTTAGATATGATGGAACTACATAAAACGAAAATCCTATGACCCCGCCACCTCATTAGGGTCGGCACAAAAAGGGAGCCCAAGCCTAGCCAGATCTGCTATGGCCTTGCATAAGTCTTTCTTCATCGCCCGGCTTCGTCAGCAATATAAGCCTAACTTCATCATGATAAGGGGTCTCCTAAATATGAAGGACATATCACAGTTAGAACATTGTTCTGATAATTTTTTAATTCTGACAATAGAACAGGCGAGGCAATTACATCAACGATGAATTCCAACTTCACAAATTGTTCTACTCCAATTTTGAACTTATCACCTCTCACAATAGTTCTAATGTACACATGTAGATGAATTTTGTGAAGGTAGGTGTACAGTAAAAATATTTCAAGAAGTGACAAGTTCAAAACGAGAATATTTGTGAAGGCATACTTGGCCGCCGGGAAAGATTACTGCCACGAGAGAAAATGATTGAGTTTTGAGAAGTTTCGAAAAGGTGAAACTAGAAATCAAGGATTCTTGGGGTTTATATAGGTACAAGGTCTTATCACAGGCTTTGGTTAAGGCCCTCAAGATCTGAACCATTGGAAATGAATGTGTGGAAAATGTAAAGCATTAAAGACGGCTCTTCATGAACTACTCTTTAATGCTGGGCATGGGGAATACCACAAGCAACACGCGTTCCTTCAACTTATCCAGGTAATGATGATGTCAACGTTTAGAGCAACGAAAATACTGCGCCATTAATACCTTTGAAAACAACTCTTCAGATTCAAATTCCTTCCAAGTTATGTGAATTTCTAAGTCCAAACCTTCGTCAAATGTTTGTTATTTACATAGGTCCTCCTCGGTAAAAGAGCCTCATCAAAGGTTAGAAACTTGATTGAATATGTGTTTTCATTAATCAAGATAGAGCATACGAAGCAATTATACTTAAAATAAAGGAGAAATTGGTTTCATTGATAAAACTTTGAGCAAGTACAAAATTAAAAAGCATAAAAATGCAAGTCCTATTGCCTTGCCGCCTCTACCAGTTTCCTCGATTAGACGTCTTCAGCTTGAGCTTTGACAGATGGAGAAACTTTGGAAGCTGTAGAAGGCCCTGGAGTAGGAGTATTGGCAGGAGCTGACATTAGGAATGAGAGATCCCATTCTGGATGAACCTCCCTGATCTTTTCGATCAACTCAGGCGTGTTTGAGAACTCCTTCTTGTACGATCTCACAGCCCTCGTCTCCGCCTCTGCCACCCATCTTTCATCTTTTCCAGCTCTCTCCTTGCCTCGGCCAGTTGCCTACACTTCTCAGAAACTATGGCATCGAAGTCATGGTTCACTAAGGTGATAGAACTTTCAACAGCCACTGTACGCTCATCAGCCAGTTTCCTCGAGGCCTCAGCAAACCTTCTTTGGCTCCAGGCCTGCCTCAAGTCCTCAGCGACAGACTCGAGCTTGGCCTTCAAATCGGCCTCGACAGTCACCAAAATATCTAACATGTATTGAATGGCCCCGTTCTCCGAACAAGCTTGGTGTTCTCGGAACTCATAATCTTCAAATCATCGGCGAGCTTATTTGACTTGGCCTCCTCCTCGTCCAGTTTATCCTCAAAACCAACAAGGACGCTGTACAATTCTTTGTTTAAGACTAGTCCCCAGGTAGTATTCATCTACGCCATTTTTATAAGTTCGCTCATGGTGGCCTTCTCAGCAGCCTTCTCCCAGGTTGAGGTCTAGTAATTGTGGACACTTGCCGCCCTCCATTGTAGGAGATGTTGGGAGCATCTCCATCACAATAGGATCTAATTCATTATAGCGAGCATCGATGTTCACACACTCTACTCGGCCAGATGATGATGATGATGGCCTAGCATCAACAGCTCCATGGATGGAGTTCGACAAAGTTTAGCGACTCTTCTCAATTTGCCTCGTCTTATGAGCGTCCTTCATTAGCCCCTCCACGGCCACAGGAAGCCCTATTTTTTGTCTACGGACCTAGTCCGTCTATTCTGCGATCCTCTTCATACTGTCTAGTAAGGACATAGAAGGCAAATGTGGGGAAGAGACAGTCAATCTAGGATTGTCATAGCAGAAACCAGGGGAGGTATCTCTCGAAGAGGTACTGCAGTCTGACCCCTTGCAATGAATAATCGATTGCCGCGCTTGATTCACCGTCGTCCTCGTCAAGGCTAAAAATAGGGACGCTCATGAAAGTGAACGTGGCTGCAATAACAACAAAACACAAAAATGTCAATAATAGTCACTAATACAACTTTTACACGACTCAAGTCACGATGCTTACCCATTAGTCCAAAACGGATCAACAAACTATTATCCTTGAGTAGGTTGTCGAGGCTACTAAAGTCGCTGTCAAGGTCGCAAACCTTAGCCCACTTCGACCTCAATTCTCCTTGTTCTCTTTTTGGGATCGGTGGCTTTCCACAATCTACAAAGACAATAAAAGCATTAAGTCAAGAACGAGGTTAATAAGCCACACAAGAGAAATAAATTATACCAAGTTCTCCAAAGCGACGAGGAATGGACACGTTGGAAAGGGGATTTACTGGCCTAAATTCTCAATCTCATTCGGTGAAGAAGAAGCTCCCATTTCAGTTATGGACCTTGTTGAGGCTGTCAGTGGCCGTTCTCCACTTCTGGCCTAGCCTAGGGGACATATTGAACTAACTTCCAGACCTACAAGGTCGATAGATTGATTCAACCCTTGAGGATAAATCACCTCCAACCTTAGCGATCCTCCATAACAAAAATGTTGCCATCATCTGGCCTATCCATTGGGCATTATCTGACAAGGGCAAAGTTGAATTATCGCAAAACTTTGCAAAAAAATGGATGCATCGATAGAAAAAGGCATTGCTACATCACCGGCTTGTAAGTGGCGACAAACCCTTCTGGTGGGTCATCGGACCACTCCCCCGAGCCAAGTGCCTTGAGCACAATGAAGTCGGTGATGGAAGCCTTAGACTGACTAGCAAAGACTCGATACATATTCTGGTGGGACCACTAACTAGATCAAGAGCCAAGAAGATCAAGTACGACATATAAGGTCTTGTTCAAGCTACGTGGGCCGAAACTGACATCCAAAGTGCGACACCAATATTCAAAATGAGTATGACAAATGAAGTGCCAACTTTGGTACATTTGATTCAAACTACGGACCATATTGAAGGTCTATCAAAGGCCAATGGAAGATTTGAGGACCAACATAAGCATGAAACAAAGTTTGGAGATCAAAACAAGAAATAGTGCAAAATTTGGCGATCATGGACGATCACCCCATCCCTTAAAATCAAAATAGCAAGTAATTTGCTAAACTGGGTGATTGCCCGTAATTACACTAGGCGATTGCCTAGGCCAAATTTTTTGAAAAATCCAGACTTTTGGATTTTGTTTCCTTTTTCAACTAGAACTCTAATTTTGTTCAATTTTTAGTTATTTTTGAATTAGATTAGGATTTTACTTCTTTTTACTATATAAGCACTTCTAATTGTAGACAATTTTTAATTTTGATTTATTGAGATATTCAGATTAAGTGAGATCCACTTATTTCTTTCGTGTTTTTAATTGAACTAACCAAAACTTATTAAAGACTTCGCAAATATTTGTGGCGTTCAAACTTGGTTCTTTGATTCAAGTAATCATCGAGTCAAGTCTTGCGGCTTGATTTTAGCTTTCTTGGAGTTCATATCAATCTTCTTGTCGGTTCCGAGATTCAATTCTGTACGGGTTCGTATCAGTCGGGGACTGCATAACCAAGCTGGATAGTTTTTAGGTCCACCTCTTTGATCCTCGAGCGAACTAGCGAAGCTGCAGTGGCAGAATTCGTTAACTCTTCATCTAGATGTCGAGCTGTTGGGGCAACCCTTCTGTCTAAAGAGGCTCTCATTTCAGGAATCACAGTGCCTCGTTGTCTTTTCTTTGTACAACCCAAGGTCATCATTCCCTTTGGTTTGCACAACCAAAAAATTATTTTAAGGGTTTACAAGAAGATAAAAAAAAATAAGAGCTTTTTTAGAAAATGCCTTCGTCTTTGGCATGATTCTTGAGGTTTTTTCCCTCCCACTCGAGGGGGGATAAGCAACAGTTGGTCGTTGTTCAACCTCATCTTGCCCTTCTGGCGAAGATGGAACTTCGTCTCTCATCTCTGGGTCGGTACTGGGGATCAACTGGTTCTAAGAATCATCGTTTTCAGACGACATTGCTGGTTTTCTCTTTGTTCAAACAGAAGAATTTCTGAATCTACCAGAGAAGACTCTATAAAGAGCAACTCGAACAGAAGATTTGAAAAAACACAAAGGCGGTACACTAAATAGCACAAATCAAAGCTTATAACCTTACCTAGTAAATAGAGCTCTGTCAAAGAACTCAACGAACAGCAATTAATAACTCTTCTCTCGCTAGAATCCTCTAAAGCTATGTGGTTCTCGCCAAAACTCTTTGGAAGTTTAGAGAAAATGAACAGGTAAAAATAAAATAAAGGAATGGAATAACAGTTTATATAGACGAGGCCCCTTTTATCCTTACCGACGAATTCAAATCACACAATCTGAGCCATCCATTTAGCGAACACATGGCATAACCAGGTTAAAAATGCAGGAAACAAAAACCAAGGTAATTAATGAAAGAAGAGGACGCGTACCATGCGTGCCCCCAAATGCTCTACCCTTCACGCGCCTAAGCAATGATGGCTCTGACGCTTCAAATCATCATTGTCTATCTTCATCGACAGCGCTGATTGACGGCTCTGTCAGAATCATACTTACCACAAACTAAACAAGGCCATGTCAAATGTGACTAACTCAATCAAAGCCCTAAGCCGCTATGAATAAACAGGCTTCGGGGTTGGAGGACTGTACATAACTATATTGAAGAATCCATGTGTATATCTACGAGAAACTCCATCGCACAATTCTAATCAGGGCGAAGTCCTGAAGACAAAAAAAAACACATAATACTTCTTAAAGTCCCACGCCTATTATAAATAATGGGCTTGGACTTTTAGGACTATTGTTACCACTCAATTTTGGTAAGGTCCATACGTCAGCAAATGCCTTATAAGCCTAGCAAAGGCCTCAAAGGCCCAGCGATGAGGGCCTCGTAAATTCAAAGAAGGCCTCGAGGGCCTAGCGACATCTTGACATTCTTGAACTGGGGTGCTTCGTTGGTCTTCGAATTCCATATAATTCACAAACAATCTAATATTTTGGGATAGTTAAAGGGATATCTCAAGGAAGATTGTGTTTAATTGTCACACGAATTCCTACAAAGAAACCAAATCTCAATCTCCTAATGATTAAGCAACGTGATATCGGAAATCAACATAGATTAGGACTGAAATCTAGGAGATTGCGTTCATACCCAATTATCCTTTATCCTATAAGGAAGAAGAATCCAATTAGAAGTCTAATTGATTGCTTACCTAAACCAAATAGAACTCTGAAGCTATAAATACAACATCTCCGATTATTCTAAGGTACACATTATTCTCACCATTAAACTCTGCTCAAATCTCTGCTTGCTTGTCTCTTCCACACCAAAGCATTCCCCCTGTATATTATTTTTGTATACCGATAGTTGAATTGATCATCGGAATACCAACGATCGCTAGTCCCTTTTTTTCCGGTAATCTTGGTACCTAATGATTGTCCTGGTGTGTAGGTAACATACAGGCTGGTAGAGGATTGACAGGAGATCTGTTGACACGTGGATAGTGCAGATTCCAAGGTCAACAATATGAAATGAGCGCTTAATTTTCATTGTTTGCTTTTACATCATCGATAGAGCACATGAATTTTTATTGTTTGCCGAAGTGATGAATCAGACTATAGAATACCATAAACCATTTCAAATTATATAAGTGAAGATGAACATTGAATTTTTGTTGTTTGCTTTTACATCATCATTAGAGCATATTTTGAATACATGAAATTTTGATAAGTTCGTGTCGACTTACAAAATTTTATATTGTTATTGTTCTTTATATGATGCGTCCAATTTTAAAATTATTTTCCGTATAAACTCATCTTGCTAGTTAACATTTAGAAAATTTGCACATAGAAACTCTTATTTAGGCACTACAACCCCTTTTGGTAGAATATTGTTTTTTTCATTTATCTATTTAAATTTTAATTATAACTAAATTTTGTGAAATAGTGGATGAAAATATACTTCAAAAAAATATCGACTAATTCAACTTCAACTCTGGAACTACCATTATCTCAAAAGAGAAACGAAAAAAGTGCAAAACAAAGTTGTAATGAAATAAATCTTTCGACACATCAAGGAAAGTGGCCACGAATTTCGGATTACCATCTAAATATTCAAGATAAAGTTAGAAGAGCATATTTATAAAAAGGTCCTTATCAAAACGATTTTCCCTACTCAATGTGTAGGGACAAGTTGAGGCAAGTTAACTCTAGTTGATTTAAATATGGTCGTATTTGATCAGAATATATTAAGAAAGAAGATTCTTTATTATCTTTACATTGTTATTATCTTAAACTACAACAAGGAAAAAGAGGAGGCGGATATTCTTTTGTTGTCAAAGGATTTAGAAATTGGAAGAAGAAAAATAAGTTACAAAAGCATGTTGGGGATTCAACTAGTGTTTACAATCAAGCTTATAGAAGTTGTTAAGCTCTCATAAATAGAAATCAACATATTTAAACATTTTTTTCAAGCACACAGTTGAAGAAAATAAAGATTATACTTGTTTGGTTACATCAATCGATTGTGTTAGGTTCCTTTTGCGACAAGGACTACCATTTTGTAGGTACGATGAATCTGAATATTCAAGCAGTTAATCAACTTTTCTAAAACTTTTGCATTGATCATATTAGAGATATTAAGGATTTTATTTCGAAGAATGCTCCTAGATGATGTCAAATGATTTCACCATGTATTCTAAAAGATATTGTAAGATCTATTTCAGTCGAAATAGTTAATGCAATATTTAAAGATATGGGTGGTGATTATTTTTCTATTCTTATTAATGAACATAGTGACTCATCTTCAAATGAGCAGATGACTATTGTGATACGTTATGTTAATGAAAATGGTTGCATAATTGAGCATTTTGTAGGCATCGAATATGTTGTTGATACTACAGCTATCTCTTTTAAGGTTGCATTTGACAATTTATTTTCTATACATAATCTAAGCGTATCTCAATTGCAAGGGAAATGTTATGATGGAGCGAGTAATATGCAAGGTGCATTCAATTGTCTTAAAATGCTTATCTTAAAGGGGAATGAATGTACTTTTTATATTCATTGTTTTGCTCACCAACTTCAAATAGTTCATGTAGAAGTTATTAATTTATTAACTGTGGTAGCTAATGTGGTAAATATTGTTGGGGGATCATCTAAACATCTTGATATTCTTCGAGAATTACATGCTAGTGTTGTTATTGAAGCTTATAATACTGATGAGATTTCAAACACTAAAAGTCTAAATCAAGAAATCAATCTTAAGAGGTCAGGTGATACACGTTAGAGCTCACACCATATTACTTTAATCAGGTTGATTGACATGTTTTTATATGTTGTTGAATTACTTGAGGGGAACCATTCTCTCTACTAATGAATTTGACAAATCAAGACCATTAATTTCAATCAATCTGACGGTCTAGATGTATAAAAACATTTATTTGGATGTGTTTGGAGGTGAATATAAGGATTTTAATTGTGCTAATACATCTAGACCGGTTAGATTGTTGAAAGTAAAGGTCGGGATTATTTGTCCAATTTCTTTGTCAAATACATTGGTAGGAGAAACGGTCCTCTTGCTTAATTAAGATAGTAATGGACAATTATAGATTAAGCATTGATCAAAGAAATGGAGCAAAACAAGCAATCTATTCTTTCATTTAATTTTATTTTTTGTCAATATTTGATTAAGACTATATTAGGAATCTCAAGTGATCTATCACAAGCTTTACACAAGAACGATCAAAACATTGTGAATGCTATGATCTTGGGATTTTGGTAAGAATATGTAAAGAATGTAATGAAGAACAATTGTTAGAATCTCTTATTAGATTAAGTATCTTCCTTTTGTGAGAAACATGATATTGATGTTTGCAATATGAATGATAAGTATGAATGATGTGTTTTGCCCCTCCAGGACGCTCAAAAGCACAATGTACATGAAACTACAAATATCATCATTATCAAATTGAGATGTACTGTCATTGATTAGTAGCTGCAAGAGTTAAACATTCGTTTTAGTTAGACAAGCACCAAGTTACTTTTTTATTTGGCATGTTTGGATCCAACTGATTATTTTTCAGCTTTTGATAAGTCCAAGTTAGTTCAACTTGCCAAGATTTATCCAAAGAACTTCTTTAATATTCAATTTTTGCTAGTTGGTGATCAACTTAATAATTATATCATGAGTGTGCGCTCTAATATGAATTTTCAAGTTTGAAAAAAATCAATGGCCTACACGAACACTGGTTGAGACAAAAAAAGGGGGGGGGGGGGGGGGACAAGATTTACCATTTAGTTTATTTGCTCATCAAATTTGTTCTTCTTTTATGAGTTGCAACTGCCACGATAGAGAGTGTTTTCAGCTATGAATAATATCAAAGATCAATTGTGCAATTGGATTGGAGATAAATTGATGAATGATTGCATGTTGTTAAATGATTTAAGGATATGAAAACTCGTTGTTGATAGTTTTAATGTATTAGAAATTTTTAAGGGTAATTTACAATTTTGATCTCCAACCTTTCAAATTTGTAACTAATCTACCCTCAACCAATTTTTTTAGCACCAGGCATCCCCAACCATTCAATTTGTTAAAAATTACATCCCCATTGACATATTTTGACGGTTTTGCCCTCAACTTTAAATAAATAAAACTATAAAAAAGCTAAAAATAACCAAATAAAATAAAATAAAATTATAAATGAAGTCCCACAACTTTTAAAAAATACAAAATAAGTTCATATTCTCCACCCCCACCCACCCACCCACCCTCTATATCATGTTGGATGATATTATTCTGGAATTCATTGACAGTGCTTAACTGCAGATCACGTCATATATTTGGTTCAATCCTTTGTGTTCGACATGTTCAAATAGAAGAACTGTTTTTGCAGGGGCAAACCACGAGGGTAATAATAGTTCATAACTCTCTCGATTTGCTTTCTACTTTCCTCCTCGTTCACTTTTCTAAATATGAAATATTAGCAATTGCAAATGCCAACAATTCATATAATGATCTGGTCCCACAATTTCAAAATAAAGAACTGTTCTAAATCTTGATTATTGATCTCTTTCATTTTTGTGATGAACAGGCTGGTCAGGGAGCATTGCTACTGAACATTCTTTCAAAGTAATCTCAAGGTATATGACCAAGAACATTGTAGTTCCAATTAAATGTATTTCTTATTTGACTCGTTGATGAAGTCTCTAATACACATTCACTGGATACCACATCCCTCTAAAAAAATTAGTCAACGTCGTGCCTTGTTAATGGTGTTTGATTTTCTTGTTGGAAACAACATTCTCTTCGATGATAGAAGGAAAATATGAAGAAATATCAACATTTGAACTGTCTAGTGGAGCAAGAATCCATTACATCTTCCAAAATATATTTGTGAAGAGCTTGGAGGTATGTAGAATCCATTACATCTTCTAGAAAAATTCCCCAAAGACAGTGGGGTGGGGTGGGGTGGGGTGGGGTGGGGTGGGGTGTGGTTTTAGGGAAGATGAACTTATTTTGTATTTTTTAAAAGTTGTGGAACTTCATTTGTAATTTTCTTTTATTTTCTTGTTGTTTTTAACTTTTTTGTATTTTTGATTATTTAAAGAGGAGGGCAAAACCATCAAAATATGTCAATGGGGATGTGATTTACAACAAGTGAAAAGGTTGGGGATGCCTGGTGCTAAAAAAATTGGTTGGAGATAGATTAGTTACAAATTTGAAAGGTTGGGGACCAAAATTGCAAATTACCCAATTTTTAATTGTTTCTTTCTATGTATAATTCATCTTGATTTTTTTTTTTTTTTGCATAATTTTTACGTTGTGCCCCCATTGAGTAAAATCTTATGTCCGCCACTGATAGTATGAAAATAAGAAATATATTTTTAGACTTCTTTTAAATTCTAAAAATTTTGGCATAAAAAAGGTATACCAATAGTTCAATCGATCAAGTCGAGTCTGGGGCGGGACAGTTGAGGGTTCGATCCAAATAGCAATTGGTAAAATCGGCTAGTATGTGGAATTAAATTAAAATTTTGGCCATTTTGGTATTAAGGCGAAGAAAGATGATTTTTGGGTAAAATTAGTTGATTTATAGACTTGAAAACCTAATCATAGTCAATATTACAAGAACAAACCTAAACCACATGATGATAAATATGACTACACTTTAGTGGATGACGGATGCACTCCTTGGGACGCCTTCCTCAAGTGTTCACTCGCCACGTTGGCCCGCCCACCTCATTGGTCTCATAGGCTCACCTCTAACAGATAGACAACAATAATCCAACTGCCATTTAGTTAACCCGACAGGCAACCCATAGAATGACAGTTACTATTGGCAATTGAGAAGATGAAACACCAGCAATTGAGAAGACCAAATATCCATCATTAACTCATAATAATGGGGAGATGAAGAGGCACTCGTCATCAATGACCATTGAAGGTCATAACTGCAGATCATCTCTATAAATAGAAGCCAACCCTCTAGATAAAAACAAAACATACATACTCAATATTGTTATTCTGTATATTTGAGTTAATCACATATTGATTATCATGTCGAAATGGAAATGGGAGAAAAAAGCTCCGCCACCATTTGTAGGTCTCCACCATTGCTACCGCTACGCTCGGAGGAGGATAAAATATTTAATCATCAATTGGCGCCATATGTGGAAAACCACACAAGAAATCATGGCTCAAACTAGAAGAAATAAGAATGCAACTACCCTGCCAGCCCCCGTCGGAGATGCAGACATCGAGTCTAATGCCGCCACTAATCACCCACAACAAGAATTTGCTTCTACCGCTCAACTTACGGCATTGCAAGCTCAGGTGGTGGCCTTAACGGCTCTACTCCAAGATTAGAACCCTACGGTTTCTCAGACACCATAAGGTCCTAGCCCTCTACCGGTAGGACCTTCACTGCTGAATATTCCACCCCAAGTCCTAGCCCTCCACATGTATGGCCCTCACCACTAGGAGATTCTCCCAAGGCTCTTAAATTTTCAACGATGGAAATACTGCCAACGGCAGCTCCACCGCTGGCTCTAGTTTTGTTGGCTCCACCTTCCGTACCCCACTTCAATTCATTGGCATCTAGCCCAAATCCACATTGGGGGCAACGGTCATGGATGTTCACTCTTACGCTGGTTGAGACACCCGTGTTAAGCTTGGAACAGCAATTAGAAGACATAATGGGTCGCAAATAGCTGAGGCTATGTCTAAACAAAGTAGTAGGCAGCAATCTATAGTGTTGGAAGAAGATCTTTTTTTGCCTAGAAGTGATGGCAGTCCTCTTACCACGAGATTTCGAACAACCAAAGATGGAGAAGTACAACGAATCCTCTAATCATGTCCATCACCTCAGGGCTTTTGTCGACTTAATGAGGTGTGAGCCACTCCCAATGTAATTATGTGCATGGTTTTCCCGCCTACACTTAGGCATGAGGCCAGGGATTGGGTAGCCACTATTTTCCCAAAATCAATTTGTACATTTAATGATTTTTCCAAGAAGTTTGCTGTATACTTTGCCAGTAGTAAACATGCTAAGAAAACTACTATCGGCCTGATGAAATTGACCCATGACAATGATGAATTGTTGAAAGATTTCATCATTCGATTCAATAGGACCACTTTCAGAATTAAGGATCTACAGATGTTTGCTGTAGTAACTACTATGATGAATGGAACTCGCAGTCACCCTTTCAAAATGTCACTCTCCAAAAACTCACCTGATACGATGCATAAGTTGCTAAGGAGAGGAGACAAATATGTGGATGCAGAAGAGGTCTTTTTCATTACTAAAGGTATGAAAGATCAAAAAGAACCCGAGAATAATAAAAGAAAGACCCGGGACGAGCCAAGGCCCTGAGAAGACAAATACAAGCAAAAGATGATCCATCCAGGCCCTAATCGACCTAGAGTTGGGAAGGATGCATATAATACACCTCTACACATCTCCAAAAAAGATGTGGGCACCACCACACAAGAGAAATGAGACTAAGTATTGTAAATTCCATCGAGATCATGGACATGATACCGAGGACTGCCAACAACTGAAAGAAGAAATAGAATAACTTATAAAAAGAGGATACCTTTCAAAGTTTGTGAAAACAGATAAAGACAAGAAAAATGAGGCTGAATATCGACAGCAACCACCTTTTCGTGCTAGAGTTCTAAATGTCATAGTAGGCGGCATTGTAGCTGGAGGTCACTCTAATTCAACACGGAAGAACTATTCCCAGACCAGTGGATCTACCTTGGTAGATAAAAATGAAAAGTTCAGCCAGAATATCACCTTCAGTGATGAGGATTTGGAAGGTGTTACTTGTCCACATGATGATGCTCTAGTAATAGTAGCTGACATTGTAGATTTTGATGTGAAGAGAGTATTAGTAGACAATGGTAGTACAGCTGACGTTATGTCCTGGTGAGTTTCCTAGGATTGAAGATATCACCTAGCAAGATCAAACATGTCACCACACTACTCTATGGGTTTGGAGAAACCACCATTATACCAGAGGGAACAATTGAGTTACTGGTGACCTTGGGTACTTACCCAGCTAGTGTGGTGATAATGACTAGCTTCTTGTTGGTAAAATCTCATATGGCCTACAATGCGATTTATGGTCGTCCACTTCTAAATGCAACTAGGGTCGTAGTATCTATGTACCCCCAGGTGATGAAGTTCTCCACTAGTCGGAGAGTAGGATGTGTAAAAGGTGACCAACAGGCATCAAGGAGGTGTTATGTAGACATCATACTTCTCAAACATACGGTAATGATGCTTGATGTTGAACAGCCTAAAGGATGAATCGAACCATTGGAACTCACTGAAAAACTGGTGATAGCTGAAGGTCAACCCTTGAAAATCGGAGGTGGGAAAGATCCTGAGGAAAAGCATAAACTAGTAGCATGTTTATCTGACAATATAGACGTATTTGTTTAGAGACCCCATGACATATAGGGGATCAACCCCATGATTGTTCAGCATAGGCTCGCAATCCCTCTTGGAATAAAACCAATCAAACAAAAGAAAAGACAATTTACTCCAGAACGACAACAGGCCATTTCTTCGGAGATAACAAAACTGTTAAAAGCTGGTTTTATTCGAGAAGTACACTACCCTGAATGGTTGGCAAATGTGGTATTAGTAAAGAAATCGAATAGAGAATAGAGGATGTGTGTAGATTATACAGACTTGAATAAAGCTTGCACCAATGATTTTTATCCTCTTCCAAGGATAGACCATCTCGTGGATGTGACTTTAGAATATGAAAGGTTAAGCTTCCTGGATGCTTTTTCTGGTTACTATCAGATCTCTATGGCTAAAGGTGATTAGGAGAAGACTTATTTAATCAATGATAGTAGAACTTTTTGCTACACTGCTATGCCTTTTGGACAAAAAAATACGGGGACTACTTATCAAAGAATGGTGAATCGGGAATTTCATAGACTCATTGGTCGTAATGTTGAGGCCTATGTAGATGACATGGTGGTCAAAAGACGATTGGTAAAGGATCACATCACGAATCTCCAAGAGGTCTTTAGTGCTGCCCGAAAGCTTAAACTGAAGTTAAATCTTAAAAATTGTGTGTTTGGCACATCTGGCGGAAAATTCTTAGGGTTTATGATCACACACCGAGGCATTGAAGTCAATCCTGACAAAATACAAGCTATCCTAGACATGAAAAACCCAACTACCAATAACAAAGTTCAACAGTTGACTGGAAGGGTGGCAACTCTCAATCGTTTCATGTCGCGAGCTATGGATAAATGTCATTATTTTTTCAAAGTTATAGAAGGGTCTAATAATTTTGAATAGACAAAGGAATGTGAAGAGTCTTTTGAACAGTTAAAGAAATCACTACAGTAACCGTAGTGTTGGCTCGCCCCAATTCCAGTGACAAGCTAAGCCTCTACTTGGCTGTATATTTTCACGCTGTTAGCGCGGTATTGGTGAAAGACCTTTTGAAGGGACATAAACCTATTTATTATGTGAGTCAAGTACTGAGAAGAGCAGAAACATAGTACATCATAGTTGAACAACTGGTTCTAGCTTTAATAGTGGCAGCTAGAAAGTTAAGACCGTATTTCTAAGCTCATCAGATATAGGTGATGACTGACTTACCAATTAAACAGATACTGCATAGGTCGGAGACATCTGGACGTCTTTTGAAATAGGCTATTGAACTGAGCGAGTTTGATATTAATTTTAAATCGCGCACAGTTATAAAAGCACAGGCCTTAGCAGATTTCATTGCAGAATTTACTCTCCCTGAAGCACTACCCATAGGCGACAAAAAAACCTAGATAATATATGTGGACGGATCATCTAATAGTGATGGCTCAGGAGCCGGGGTCATAATTCTTTCCCCGGATGCCGAAGAACTTGAATACTCACTTCGCTTTAAATTTCCAGCTACTAATAATGATGCAGAATATGAGGAGTCATCACAGGGCTAGGACTAGCCATACAGTTGGAAGTGACAGTTGTGAAAATTCATAGTGACTTGCAATTGGTCGTTGGGCAAATTTTTTTATTTTGGGAGAATACGAAGCCAAAGATGGCCACATGGCTACTTATTTGATGAAAGTAAAAGATTTGCAGCAAAAATTCAAAAAGTTCAAGATTACAAAGGTCCGAAGAAAAGAAAACGGGCGGGCTGACGCTCTCGCCAGGCTAGCATCAGCCAATCAAAAAATCTTCCAGTCATAACTAGTGTTCAAGTACTCAGTGAGCCTAACACGGTGTTATTAATTGTTGTTTTTGAATTGAACGACGAACCTTTCTGGATAAACCCAATCTTGGATTATCTCACAAAAGGTACTCTACCGACAGACATAACTGAAGCAAAGTAGTTGAGGGTACGAGCTGCTTTGTATTCTGTGATTAATGGAAAATTATATCGGAGATGATTCTTTGTGCCTTATCAGAAATGCCTCTGGTTGACACAAGCAGCTGAGGTCCTATTTGAAATACACAATGGTCTATGTGGAAATAACTTGGGCGGAGATGCCCTTACTTTTAAAGTTTTAAGGCAAATATACTATTGGCCATTAATGAAGCAAGAAGCTAAGCAACTGGTAAGAAAATGCGGTGTCTGTCAAAGGTTTGGCAACATAATTCATTAGCTAGCCGAGCCACTATCAGTAATTTACACAGTATGTCCATTTTATCAATAGATGATGGACATCCTGGGTCCTTTACCACTTGCTAAAGGTCAAAGAAAATTTCTATTAGTAGCTATAGACTATTTCACAAAATGGGTTGAAGCTGAGCCACTAGCTATTATAACTACCACCAAGATACAGAGTTTCATATGGAAATACATAATCTGCCGTTTCGGAATACCACGGGTGATAGTCACAGATAACGGAAGGCAATTTGATAACCACATCTTTAAGAATTTTTGTGACAATTATAAAATCTCACACTGACTCACTTCAGTGGCACACCCTCTGAGCAAATGCCAAACTGAAGTCACTAACCGTACCATACTTTAGGATTTAAAAACGAGGTTGGAAAAAGAAAAAGGATCTTGGACAGATGAATTACCAAATGTACTATATCACACCACCCATAGGGAGCCCGCGGGAGAGACACCGTTCAAACTATCTTTTAGAATGGAGGCAGTGATACCTGTTGAAGTTGTAAATCCAACTTTGAGAATGCAAGTTGAACAAACAGATGACAATATCACAAGGGCAGCAATTGACCTACTTGAGGAAGTCAGAGAAAGTGATGCAATCAAGACAATGGCTTACAAACGCAAAGCCGTCAAATATTTCGACCGCCGAGTTAAGCCCAGAAGTTTCTACATGATCTAGTGTGAAAGAGCAGTGCACCTACTGGACATCCACCATCTAAGCTGGAGCCTAATTGGCATGGTCCTTTCGAGGTCATCAAGAAGATAGAAAATGGAGCATATAGTCTCAAAAATATGAATGGTAAACCATTGGGAAGACTATGGAATGCGGATCACTTGAAGAAATATTATCAGTAATTTATTAGCATTTCTTTTTTCAAGTAAAAGCAAGTATATGTAGTTGTATTAAATATTACTTATATATTTGATTTTCAATTTAATAAAATGCCAATGCGGATTAATGATGAGTGTGCTACGGAATGATCAGCCTAGCTGGGAAGTCTTGGTGCACCTACTGAACTCGACCTACGACAACCATTTGTTACTTGCTATAGTCTCTATTAAAGGTTTGTCGAGCAATTCAAACATCCTCATCAACTGCTACCACAATCAAGTCAAGAACGATTAGCCCTCAAAAATCAATGCAACGAGCCTTAGAAAAACATCAAGGCGATAAGCCTATATCTACAAATCAAAGGCGATGAGCCTCTGACTAAAATGTCAAGGTGATAAGCCTATGACTAAAACATTAAGGTGATAAGCCTATATCTAAAAATTAGAGGTGATGAGCCCTAGTTCAAAAATCTAGGCGACAAGCCTTCATTTAATAAAGAGCAGTAAGCCTTAAACATTAAGACGATAAGCCTATATATAAAACTCAGAGGCGATGAGCCCTAGTTCAACAATCTAGGTGACAAGCCTTCATTTAATAAAGGACAGTAATCCTTTAAAAAAAATCAAGAAGACACCCCTAAAAGGCAGGAGTGCCCACCCCCAATTTGCCTCACCCTCGTGGCGGGTGCACCCACCTCCGTCTTGAGGTGTGGCCATCCATCATCACTTTGTTTTCTCACACACTTTTTTCACTTTGGTCAGGGGATATACCGTCATATAAATTACAAACTAATTATAAGCATGGGCATCACCATCTCTGGTAGTACACGTCATAGAATGAGGAACAACTATTGTCTAAGCAGTGGCTCTTCCTTTATCGGCCCGTCTTTTATTTGTTTAAAGGAAATTGAGATGGGTCTTCAGCAGCATCGGTGGAAAATTCGACATCATCCATCACACCTCCAAATTAAAATTATCCATGTCTGAAAGAGAAAAATAGAGGTTGATACAACAAATATATGCAAAATGAAAAGTCAAAAAGAGGAATAAAGACATAAAAATAGCCTACCCTCAGATAATCTAATGTGAACCCGCCACAAGTTCTCATTAGATAACACATTGCTCATATGCAACCCCAGATACATCAAGTGTAAAAGCTTATCCAAATGTGCCTTCAACTCATGATCAAGATCCAGGGGCTTGTTAAAATGTTTGCAAAAAGGAGTTCTCCAACAAATTTTAAAATGGAATTGTCATACCTCAGGCCGAACAAAAAAGAAGTCTCTTTTAACCACTATTTGAATTGGGAAAGTGGGGTAATAACAATCATACTTTAAGTTGAATATACATATAATAGTTACTCACAATCACAAGAAACATATCAAACACACTTCTAAAAAGCCTCAGACATGGTTTGATATCATTTGTAAGGCACAAGTATAAAAAATAAGTTGATATACGCCAAAAGTTAGGAGTCAATTGACCAGGAGTAACATGAAATTCGATGAAGAAAGAAATGAACAATGGATGAAGAGGAAACCTTAAACTAGCTGTCATGATGTCACGGTCTACTACCACTTCTCTAGGGTCTAATCCTGGAATCTGCTCACTAGGATGAGGGACTCGGTATAAGTGACCAGGAGCTAATTCATATTTTTTTTTAAAAATTTTCATAAAGCTTTTAGAATTGAAAACACAAGCATCCTTTGATAGATCCAGCTCTATCAAATTACGACTTGGAGAATGTCTCGTTTGAACATTGAGCAGACAGGATACCATAGAAAAATTGGCGTCAAAATCTACAAACCCAATAGAGGAAGAAAGTTCAAGCAACGGATCTTCATCAACCAGAAGCGGGCTAACACATAAAGGACTCGCATGTCCACCTAAGGTAAGGGATGGACGAGGACGTTCGTCCATGACAAGTCATATACGGGCAAGGTAGCACCCCTAGCTGTGGGTGGGTGGTGCCCCAGCAAGGGGATGGCGTGGCTACCCACTCTCAACATGGGGCGGGCGAGGCTCCCCATCTGCGGGCAAGACCGCTGTAGCGACGGCCGCCCCGTTTTCATCTCGGGTCGAATGGTTTTGGGCTATGGATGAATCTCCCTTGTCCAATCCTATCTCAATTTCATCAATGAGTTCATTCAAACATCGAGGTCCACTATGTCCTAAAGAACTAACAAAAGTCCATTCTTTAACTGGCGAGAAATTATCATCTTTTCCTATAGATAATGTGCGATAAAAGGGGTCTCTAAAACTACTATCAGATTTATTGGTCGAAGAGCTACTACTATAAGTGATCACCATCTTATACATTTAAAAAGAAAAAAGAAGAAGGTTAAAAAATTTAAAGAAAAATAAGGGTGAAAAGATTACCTTAGACGATGAAAGAAGGAAAAAAACCTCTGTAATTCAGACAGAAAAAATGAGATCAGTCTAAAAAGAATTCCAACTAAGCGAGGAGATATGAGAATACTACAAATAATATCCTCATTTACCTCTCTTATATAGAAAAAAAACTCCCCCCTAAATAAGGTTGGGATTTAAGCCCATATCAGGCTTAAATTAGACCCAAAATATCTAGTTTATATATGGTTGGCCACACGATAAATCATTACTTGATCACGTCTGGCCAAGTGACAAGCTTCCATATGATTTTTGTTACAAATAAAAAAAAATTAATTAATAATAATTATCATTTATTACATATGTTAATTTTTAACTTTTTGGTCAGGAATAGTTACTAGAAAGACAATACTTCTACTTCTAATTGGCAGTGGTCCATGAAAAGTAGAGGGGCATATAATGATAAATATGATTATACTTTGGTGGATGACGGCTGTACTCCTTAGGACGCCTTCCTCAAGTGTTTGCTTGCCTCGTTGGTCTTATAGGCTCGCCATAACCCAACTGTCATTAGATTAACCAGAGAGGCAACCCATAAAATGACAATTACCATCAGCAATTGGAAAGATGAAACACCATTAATTGGAAAGACGAAATATCCCTTATTAACTCCTAATAATAAGGAAGATGAAGAGGAACCCGTCATCAATGACCATTGAATGCCATAACTGTATGTCATCCATATAAATAGAGGCCAACCCTCCAGATAAAAACAGAATATACATACTCAATATTGTTATTCTGCATATTTGAGTTAATCACATACTGATTATCACGCAGGAGTGGAAACGGGAGAAAAAATCCCCGCCACCATTTGCAAGTCTCCACCACTGCTGCCGCCGCGCTTAGAGAAAGAGAAAACATTTAATCATCACCACCTTAATTAAACCCATCATTAGCCCAACGTCACCCTCATTAACCTCAAGTTCGGCAACCAAAGAAAGAGAAAAGAAGAGGAAAAAATAAGTAGAAAGAAAAGGAAAAAAAAAAAAAGAAGGAAGTTCGTTTCAAAGTGTGGATTCAATCCTTGCTTTCGAGACTCAATTCTCTTCTTCAAGTTATTAAAAAATCGAAGTAACTTTTCAGGATTGAAGTTTCTTCTATTGTTCAAGTTATTGCTTTCAAAATTACTTTCCAACATTTTTAAGTTTGAATTTCAAGATTAAGCCTAAGTACATGCAATTAAACAAACAGGGTATGGATTCTTTGGCATTTTCATATTTCACTTGATTAATAAGTATTTTGATTTTCGTCTATTAATGTTTCAAGTTAAAAGTTAACATGTTTTGTGATCCTACATGTGAGATTGAGATGGATATTGTAGTTAGACACCACACGATATATAGATTTACTCGAAAACTTACCCAAATTAGTTGGTGGCTTATTAAAAGTAAGATTATAACAATCGTTTTCTATTTCACTGGTTCAAAAACATAAAACTTAACATGTTTTGTGATCCTACACGTGAGATTGAGATGGATCTTGTAGTTAGACACCACACGATGCATAGATTTATACGGAAACTTACCTAAATTAGTTGGGTGGCTTATTGAAAGTAAGATTATAATGATCGTTTTCTAGTTCACTGGCTCAAAAACTTCATTGCATGTTTGATTGCTTGCTTTATACATTAAACTCGAAAACATCATCCACTTATAAGTGATTTTATGTTTATATGAAATTTCTGCTAAATTGGTTGTTTAGTGGTTTAATTTTAAGTTTTTGCTCTTTTAAGTTTGTGAGATGAATTTTGGAGCATGATTCTAGTTTGCTCGGAGCTTCAAACATCTGAATTGGGTGTCAAAAGTAGGTTGGATTCATATATAAAATCTCTTTGTAATGATACAAAGAGTTCTGATAATGGAGCACCATACAACTCCATCCAATTTTTAAAGTTACGATCGTCAACAGTAAAAATTATTGGAAATCAGAATGTTTAGATCTTAGTTGTAACCTCCTGAAATTTTTTTATGTCAAGAAATATATTTTTTGGATTTATATGGGGCCAAAAATTGAATAAAAGAAATTAATAGGAATGGCAATGGGGCGAGTACGAGGTGGGTCGACCCTGCCCCACCCTGTGACCCACGAATTCGCTGGGCGGGGCGAGGTTTTGCCCCACAACCGCCCCGGTTAAGGCCTTTTTTTTTTTAACAGAAAAAAAATTAAGAAAAGAAAAGAAAATGAAAACATAGGAAAAAGCAACCTCCAAACATGAAGACCGTTTTGCTGAAAATACACCAAGATTTAGTGGGCACACACCATAGTGGAGCTTTGACTTTGCATTAATGGAGCATAAACAAGTTGGAACAACATGCGTGAAGCACAAATTGAATTAATTGCTGGAAATTGGGCCCACACCATAGTGGAGCTTTAACTTTGTTTGTTAGATCAAATGGCAAAGGGAAAAAATTTGCAACTAAAAAAAGGCAAGTATTAGCAGATCTTACAATTCTAGCACTTTGCTGACCAAGAAAAGGGCAATGAGCTGGGCAGCTGATCCAATCGTTTTAAGCTTTGAATTAGAGTAAAACGACATGCTTGTTGTCCAAAATAAAAAATTAAAGTGGCGGTTCACGGGACGGGGCGGGGTTGCCCCGGACCTGCCACGGACCCGTCCCTATTACCCGGTGGCGCAGGTCGAGTCCGGGTCGACGATTTTTTTTGCTATTCCTAGGAAATAGTGCTACTTTTTAGTGCCCAAGCCATAAATATTGGGAATGGTGATATACTTAAAATAAGAAAGTTAAATCATTCATAATGGGAAATCATAATGCAACTATTGCGCAATATGGATAAAAACGAATGCAAAGCACAAATCAATGTTCATAATTCTAAATAATTTTGTGAAAAGTAATGCTATAATGATAGTATATTATTTTAAGAAATTTCAAAATTATATTTATGCCCCTAACCTTACCACCACATTTGGTTTAAAAATAAAAAATCCTTTGAAGTTAGTTGAGTAACTAGTAGCTGGCGAAGAATAACCTATAGCTACTAGATATGAGCAAATAGACTCATGGAGGTAATAAACTTGTAAGTTTTTGTACAACCATTTTTAATTACTTATAAATAAATAAAAATAGTAGAAACATTGTGAGAGAAATATGATGGTAAATACTCAAATAAGATGTTCCAAAGGAAGATAACATTGAATAAAATGGAATCGCCCTATGGATAGATATACTACTTGAGACTTCCAACGGTCATTAAGGGTAGCCTATGATGGGGTGTTGGCGGTCCAACGCCGGTATATGGACGATGTCAAGAGGTTTTTATGTGACCTTGGAACTACGGATCGACACAATGAGCACTGCATACATAAGCCATGGCAGACTTAATTTGAATATGTTACATTTTTAGTTTAGTATCTTGAGTTTTGGTGGGCAATGATAGATACAATTGTGATCTCCCGGGTCTTGTAAGCGATGATGAACTCACAGGCACTGGGTGACACACTTGGTATTGGTCATATTATGTTCATGCAATATCATTACTTAGTGAGTATTCACTCATATTATTTTGAATTGTAGGTATGACATAGTGATGGCAATAGGGTGGATCGGGGCAGATCGTCTTGATCTAAATCCGCCCCGCAATAATTGTAGGAGATCCAAATTCGGTTCGCGATCTGCCATTTTTCTGGGCGGATCGGATACAGATCATGGCGGATCAGAGCCCTAATCCGTATACTGATCCATATTTTTTTTTGGCATTCAAAAAATTTAAAATATATTGAAACAAGCTTTACTACTATACTATAAGAGTTTAAACAACATCATCATCCTCAATTTCCTCATCACTAAACCTTGTGCAAGGTCCACAATATGTCGAAGGTGATGAATTTTCTATTCAAAAAATATTTTAAGTATCTATAAAATAAATAATCAAATCACATATAAAACAAAATATAAATTTAATATTTTAATCCTTTTTTTTAAATTCGGGTCGGGGCGGGGCGGGGCGGGGCGGGGGCGGATCGGGGCAGCCCCGATCCGATCTGCCCCGAGATCCGTGGAGGATCACGGATATCTGCCCCGATCTGCCCCGTCGATCCGCAGATCAGATATTTTTCGCTCCATTCGGATCGAGTATCCATCAAGTTCGAGACGGATCGGATATTTTTGCCATCTCTAGTATGACAATGCATGCATTGGAGGTTGCTGCCTACTCTCATAAGATAGGACAATTGTGTTTTGGGTAACTCATCTTGGTTCAACGTGCCTATCAATCAACAAGGAAACTCAAAAAGGTAATAACTGATTCTAAATGATTTATTTAGCTTTTGGAAATATTGTAATACATTTTATAAAGATAAAACCTAAATGTCTTTTGATCTCTATTTTAAGTAAATATTGTCTATTATATTTTAAACTATACTGCTTTTATGAGTTAGTATTATATTAAATATTAATACAATAATATAAAAAATATGTATTATTTGAAGTATATCTATACTAGACTAAGATAAGAGATTTTAAAGTTAAATGCCTACTTTATGTACAATTATACAATATCGTTAAAATGATTAGAGAACCATTTTCAGTGATAACAAAGCTATCCATCATTATTTTATAGTTTCAAAACTTGATGAAAAAATTAACTAAATGTATAGAAATTTGAATAAAATTAGAAGTTCCACACCAATTAGGAAAACTAAACCTTCACTAAGAGTTGACAAATTTTCGTAAACTGATAATGCACTCTATAAGATCCAGTTTGATAGGTCACACATCCACTGAGCACCACGTTATGACCATTTAACATCTGAGCAGTTTTACTCAAGCCATCAGTAATCAAAATGTGATTTTGCATTTTTGGAAGACCTTCCCGACTTCATAATGACATGAAATTTTACGACAAAATACTTTTATACACTGTTGATGTTTAGTTAATTATCAAGGAAAAGTGTTAACATATGATGCTTCAAATGATTTTTATACCATAAGTTCGATAAAAAAAAAAAATGGTGACTTTTTGTTAACTAACTTTTATTCTGCACAATTTTAAAACTTCAGTTTTAACTTTTAGCCCTAAATGAATTGTTAAACTAATGCTTGATTTTGGTATTAATGTAGATTTTAAAAGAATTGATTTTAGCTATAATGAGAAAAGAATCAGGTTTAGAAATAATCGGTTAAGTGTTTGTTAAATTTTTGTTCAAAATTGCTATATGTTTTAAAATTAGCATTTGAACGTTTGATAGAAAAATATTTTCATTTTGTGTCTGTATATATTGATTATAATTGTCTCTTTATGTATTATTATTGTTGTTATTTTTACTTTTCTTTATTACATATTATTAAATATTTATTTAAGATAATTTATTCATCATAGTTATTTTAAAAAGAAAAAAAATAATATCTATTAAATCACAAGATTCATAAAATTAGAATATAAATTTGATGTTAATTGCCAAGAATTTTTTTTTTACTTAATTAATTGATGAAGGAGACATTATTATTGTAGAAAGAATATAGAGTACCAATAAAATTAGGGTAAATAGTTCAAGAGGTCTTGAATATTTGAATCTTATAACGATAGGGTCCCAAACTTTTGATATCTAATAACCGAAACCCCAAACATTTCAAACATATTTGTTTGAGATCCTTTTGTGACGGAAAACATCAGTTAGACTACTGTTAAATGGTCAAATTTGTATTGAAATGACAGTTCTACCCTTATTTTAATTTAGGGTAAATATTATTTAGAGTTCCTAACTTTTAAACTTTATGACAATGAGGTCCCGAATATTTGATTTCTAACACTCAGAATTTCAAACATTTCAAACGTCTACACTTGATGTCCTTTTGTAATGGAAAATGTCCTATAATTTTTTAAAAAGTACAAATTATCTTGTTTCCCCACCCACCCTCCCGTCAAATGGTAGAAATAATAGGGTCATTAATGACAATCCACAATCTACATTCTACCATTAATAGCAAATTTAAGGAGAGAATTTCGTCCCTTAAATTTTCCATTAAATATCATATTAAGGACAAGAGAAGCCCACTTCCACCTTTCATTCTCAAATTGCATAATAGTAAGTTTCCATGGATCGTGTATTTCATATCTTTAATTAGGTATAAAGAGGCTCCCCTCAAAAAACACATATCTTTTAGAACCAAAAATCTAAAATTCAGAACCAAAATCGCAAAACCATAAAAACCCTTAATCGATGAACTCAAACCAACAATCATTAGAAAATTCGATCTTGAATTTCCAACACCAAATTTTACCACCAAAAAGGCTCCTATAATCTTTCTTTACACAACTCAACAACTCCTCCTCACAAATCAAGCATATTTTCACCTCATTGGAGCTCAACTACACAAACAACATTCGATTCCAAGCACAGATTTTCGAAGTGAAAGCATAGATGCATGGCTTTGCATATCAAGCAGAGTGGGTAGTGCTACTTATCTACTTGTACTTTGACCATATTTATTACTCTATATCTATATATTATGTATACACACGAAGTATATGTTCTCTTATCGTGTCCAAATCAATTAATTCAACATTTTTTTTTATAATTTTAAGAAGTCATTAATGTAAGTGTTTGATGATGTAAATGTGGTGGTTATGATGGGATGAGGTGAGATGGTTGGATGAAGAAGATAATTTGTACTTTTTAAAAAATTATAGGAATTTCTTTGTAATTTTTCCTTATTTTTTTGTTGTTTTGTTGCTTTTTTTTTTTTTTTGGTTAGTTAAAGAGGTGGACAAATTTATCATTTAATGGCCAAAAATAGAGAAATGACTAGTTTTGCTACATAATTAAATAGTTGGGATGAATTATGATAAAAAATGGTTGATGGTGGATTTGTTATATTTTGCAAAGATTGTGGACGGAAAGTCAAAACTTTTCTTTTTAATATTTCATGAATAAAAATACACGACGTCGTATTAGTCGCCGTCGCACTTTATACTGACCTAAAGCGCAGCTTGAGGAAGTTTGGTGGTCCTCTCCAAAACTCTATCGATGATAGCCTCATCGTCGTCCATGTCAACATCGTCTTCATCCTCCGAAGGATCCGGCTCCCCCTCCCACCGCCGTCACCACCGTCGCCGCCTCAAACGAGAAAAGAAACGAGACAGAGTCGGAGACTCTCTCAAAGTGCGAAAAAAGAGTCGGTCCCACATAAAACGACGTGGTAGACGTCATTCCTCCGTCGGCAGCCATTCTTCTTATTCTTCATCTTCCGAAGATTCCAGGTGTCATGTCTAGACAATCCTTTAATTTTTATGTGCTTTTATATAAGATCTTTACTGTTTTAGATCTTGATTAAAATATTTTTTTTCTGAAAGGTACCTACCTGTTTGACGGTTTTGATTATATCATATATTCTGTTGAGGGACTATTTCTCATTTTAGTTTTGAAAATTAGGATTAGTTTATGACATTTTTCAGTTTTGCTTATATTTTTAGTTAGACATATGATATGGCGATGGAGCATGATTGAAACCTTTTGAAAAACGAAGGTTTGTGAATTTATTTTCACCTAGATGACTTCTAAGTAAAAGTTTGAATTTGAGTACGAGTTTTTAGTTAGATGAATTTAGAGAATTCAATATACATATAACAAGTAGCAGAGATGGTCTTGGGTTATCCGTTTTATGTGATTGGTTGTGGGATGAAAAGAGCAAGCTTGTGTTCATGTCTTTGTGTTGTTCTATTTATCTGTTCATGCATTTATTTTTCGTTTTTGTTTCAGTAATAGCAAGGTCAAGGTATTCTTTTGAGCTTGCTATGCTACATGATTGTTTGTATATCTTTTCTTTTAACATTTTGTGCCACAATCACAACCATATTTTGTTTACTTGCACATTTTCTTGGTTTATTTGTTAACCTTTTGCTTATAAGAATATAATTATTATTAGATATCCTTCGAGTTTTAATGATATTTATTGCCTTTTGTCAATTACAAAGAAATTAATTACTATTCCGATTGTTCGAAACTACGAAGCACGGACATGCCATTGTTGTCGAAGTGTTGGTGTTCGAGACAGATTCAACACTTAACGTGTGAGACATGTCAAACGTGTTGGATATACCATACCTGACATGCCCTTATCATTTTCTTTTTAAAGTATCCAGACACACTATGACATCGATGCGTTAAATTCATTTCGCAATTATTGAAGCATAAAAGAGGAAGCTAACTGAAACTACTAAAGAGGTTTACAACAAACTAATAACAAAGATGAGATTAGGGAGATGGGAGAATACAAGATAGTGGAAAAAGGAAGATGGAGACTAGAAATTTTGGATGGGGGGAAATGGAGGGAAGTTTCTCGAAGGGAAAATGACGAGAGTCCTGAGGAGTAAAATGTTTTTAACGGGCTAAAGTATTGTTGCCAATAAGTTCGCTCATTAATTTAATTTTTCTACGCTTAGACCAGACACTGGAAAAACCGTTACCCACACAATAGAAAACCACAGAAGTGTGCTCTTTTTCGCTAGTACAGAACCATTAGCAACCACCGACATTTATTGCTCAGCGGCATTTACTAATATGACTTATATAGGATTTAATTATATTTTGTGGTATTTTGAAGTTATGAGTTTACCAGTAGCTAGTAGTAGCACAAATGATGATCTGTCCAAACGTCTTTGGAACTATGTGACAAAATATGAGAAATTCTATGAAGTCTGGTAATGATTTTTTGGAAATGCAGTCTCTACAATGCAGTAAAGGAGGTTCAAATGCTGGAGTAAGTGTATATTTGTTAAAATTATCGGGTTATGGCATTGTTGCATGTCCAAAAGTTGAAACAAAAGATCAAAATATGCAGTGAAGCTGAAAATGAAAAATGATGCACCAAAAAGAGTTGCAGTCGAATGTTCTTTCTTTAGGTAGTATGAGCGATCTTAATTATCATAGCATAGAGTAACAAAAATTTAGTGGAAGCGGAAATGCAATTGAGAGAGCTTATATATATATATGACCAATTGCATGCCAAAATTGTTAGAATGCTTTATTTTGAGGATTTGCCCCTTCACCTATTAAGAAATCCTTATTGTGTAAGTTCTTATAATCTTGTTTTTAGTAGCCCATTGTAATGATACTTGCCCTTGAGATTAAATTTATTGAGGACTACACATCTTAACGTGAGAGAAAATCTATTGTTGTAATACCCCAAAAATTTTAAAATTTGAAATTGTGACTAAGTGGTGAATTTCAAAAGTTAATGACCGAAATGAAGTTTCTTCATTTTTTCATGGACTTTAAGTGCAAACAATGGGAAGTAATCATTTAGTTGGGAAAGTGATGATTTCAAAAGGAATTCGTCGGAAACTAGAAATTGAAGTTTTGGTACATAACCTAGAAAGTTACGTGAGCAGGCGAATTTTTGGGCTAGAATTTAAGTTCTTAGATTCTTGAATTTATTTTAAGTTCTAATTATCATTTTTATTGGAAGGGTCCAATTAAAAGTTGATTTTAGTTGATTGAGCTCAAAATATCTTGTCCAAAGGTTGAACAACCCTGTCCAACACCAAAATTCAGCCAGACAACCGCCTGCAAAATGAATTTCGGCCTTGAGAAATTGTGGAATGGGGGAGAAAAGGACAAAAGGATAGAAAAGAAAGCAGGGGAAAAGGAAAGAGAACTAAGAAAGGGGGAAGAATAAGGTAATGTCTTGCTTGCAATCTTTTCCATGTGGGATTGTGATATTTTCTTCACATGTTTATGGAATTACTATATAAAATCAAATTTTAAATTTGGAAATAATTGTGTATTTAATTTTCAAAGAAAACTAAATAAGACTTTCCAAGTTTTCCCTTTTCTATCTTGACCTAGGAAGCAAGACCTCAACACCGATTATACTCTTGAAGTCACATGCCCCCATTCTTTCTCCCTCATTCAAGCACACATGCACATACGTACATGAGAAATCTTGCAAAGAAAGAAGAAGATAGAGGGAGTAAGGCTTTCAAAGAGTTCTTCTGAGTTCCTTCATCTCCATGTTTAATTCAATAAGTTTATTGGAGACTTCACGTTAATTTTATTTTTCATAAGTCAAGCTATTTCGGAAAAATAGAGATAAGTTCTTACGTGTTCGTTGAATGCTTTGGTTTCTTGTTTCAATGTTTGATATTACACGCTCTAGCCTTGCTATGAATATGATTATGTGATCCTAAGGACGTTTACGTGATAGATCGTTTTAACCTGAAGGACGTTTACATGAAGGGTTGCAAACTAGTAGATCTACATAAAAGCTGTTATTTAGGGTCCAGAAAGGCAAGGGTTGGTGTTTGAGGATACGTTGTTTTGATGTCTATAGCTTATATTGATGCTCAAACTGCATAAAACATATGGAGTATATTTTTATACTCACCCAAGATATTTTAACCCACTTTAAGTAATTGATGATGGTAGTAGATCAAACGCCGTTGTAAAGAATGGATTGAAGAGCCGGAGAATGTCTTTGAAGGCTTTTCATTTAATAGATAATCTCATTTTCTTTACCTGTTGTTTTCTTTAAATAAAGACATTCTATGGAACACTGTATTTGGTTGAAACATCTTTGTGACAAGGGGGGTTTTTTTTTTTGTTTGAAGTTAGACTTTGAGTGCGTATATTAAAGTCGAGGCGAGATTTTCATGTATTGGATGAAAATGTTAGGACTCCTTTTATTTTAGTTCTTGGTTTGAAATCTTTTAATTCTGTTCAGAAGATAATGTGTTCCATGCTTTATGTTATTTATATGTTTATGCACATATTAGGTGAGTTTAGATGAAGAAATCTTATTGAGACATTGTTTTATGGATTTTTGAAATCAAGTAAGTTCAAGAAACCTCAAATAGATTTCTCCCCGTTCGCGGAATTTTGATTTTTAATTCTGAACCAACCCAGAGATGTTAGAGCAAACCTTCAATTGTTTGATGCTCCCCTTATGTCTTAGGAGTATTAGGAATTTTGATGCCATTCCACTTGGCTAAATGTAGAACGACTCGTTAGGTTAGCTTTCCCTGTGAGTTTTGTATCTTGCGTAAGAATTTCCACCCATTCTGACATCATTCGGAGGCCTTAATGACTTCATTCCTAATGTTGCTCAATTCTACCTTCCCATGCATGAAAATTATAAAGGAGGATACAAAGAAGATTTGTTCTCCTCTTCAAAAGACCGTAATCGGAAAGTTTTCTCGAGGGAAACCCACCATGTTGAGGTTAGAAAGGCTTTCACAGCATTTGATTTCAAAGGGCAGTACTCCTTTGGATTATTGGAATTGAAAAACATTGTCATTGATTTTAGTCTTGAAGAAGACGACTTTTTGCTAAAAGAGAGTGGAAAACTTGTAGATGTCCTATGAGGGTTTTCAAATGGGCTCCTACATTTTATCCGTCTAAAGAATCCTCCATTGTTCCTATTTTGGTTTCCCTACCGCCTCACTTCCATTACAAGTTCTTAAAAAACCACTCTTTTTGCCTTCACCTCCTCCATTGGAAACCCCCTTTATTGTGATGAAGCCACTCTTACAAATCAAGACCAAGTGTTGCTAGGGGATATTTAAAAACCCAAACTCGAAAGAGTTAAGAAGGGATGAAGATTTCAATTTTTGGCAATAATTTGTTTTTAAGAAAGAACCCCTCCATTGCAATATTCTCCGTCACTTGGGCCATTCAAAAGAGAGTTTCTTACTCTTAAAAATGATCAAAATGATCCAAAAATGTTAGAAAAAAATCGATACCTGCCCCTAAACCAAGCTGCTTCAATTGATGGTGATGAACAATATGGAGAAGGGAATATAAAGAAGGGGAAGGAGGTCAAAACAGAAATAACAACCCACCTACTTGGCCTTTATGTTGCTCGGACTCGGGTACGGGTATATATCTAAGTGTCAAATTCTTCTTCTTCTAAAATCTAAGATACGAGGATACGGCTAAAAAGGGTCCAAATTTCGGACACGGGTACGGGGATGCGTTTTACAAAATTTTTTTAAATAGAAATTAATTTAAAATAATATTAAAGTATTTTTAATTTAATTATTAATTTTTGTATTTATTTTTATATTGTAAAATATTTTTTATTTTTGTTATATAGTCTTTAAGATTTCATGGATTTTTTTGCAATTGATAATAAAATTATGGAGATATTTTTGCAATTAAAAAAAAAATCCAACTAAAACCATAACCCAACAAATCCGAATAACTTTTTTGGCCCAAAAAGAGCTCCTATTCTATTTTGGCCCAAAAGAGCCCATATCCCATTTAAAACCATTAACCCTAAAAATCAAAACAAAACAAAATGCATTGCGTCTTCTTCTCAGCGGCAGCGGCTTCCTCCTTCTTCTTCTTCTTCTCAGCAACTTCTTCTTCTTCTCAGCAGCTTCTTCTTCTCTCCACAGCATCAAATCAGCCAACAATGGTAACTCAACATTCCCTTGTATTCATCCTTTCATCTTCCCTTGTCTTTTTCCTTTTTACTGCCGTGTCCACCTTTCTCACCAAGGATCCGACCCGTATCCCGTGTCGGTATCTGCGTCGTGTCATGTCAACACGGGTACTTTGCCATTTTTGAAGAGTCCGAGCAACATAGCTTGGCCTTATAAGAGCATGCAAACAATCATTCCATCCTCCATAGTCAAGGTATTTATGAGAAAAAAATCCTCATCCAAGCATAGGTGAATCAGTTGGTGGGAAAGAAAAATGGGCAATTTGATTGTCATTAATTCACCAAAAGAAGCCCCTTTGCGTCATGCTGTTGGTTGAATTCCCACTGGAGGGTGTTGCTAGTGGTGGAAATGTAATTTCCAATACTTTCCCAAATCAGTATTCCTTTTTTTGGGATGTCAATTTGGACTCCAAAGCTGTTAAAAATTTTGCTTTCACGCCTTTTCCACCCAATTTGTCTCTAAAAGCAGCCTTTGCCCGGAAATCTGCACCTAATCCCTGCAACATGCAAGCTGTACCATCCCATATACAGAAATCTCCCTCAGAAACTGTACAGCATACCCCACCTCAAGACCTGAATATTTCCTCTCCAGTGGCTGCTTTACCAGTTTAACCTGCTCCTACATCTGCTCATCAACTTTTTTCTGAAAAGGGGAATATCCAGCCTTCTGCTGTAACAGTAGCTGCAACCACAGCTACCATCGAGCGTTGCACCAATGTGTCACCTCCATCAGCTACTGCACTGATGTGTTCAGAGGGCTGTCCATTAACTGCTGGTCATTCGTCACATCCTCCAACTTTGAGTAGTCTAAAATCAGTTGAAGGAGCAGACAGGGTAGCATTTGCAGGCTCTCGTGTGATTTTATTTCAGAAAAGTCAAACGACAATGTTCCTCACCGCCCAATTTGTGGAGGTAAGTAAGTCAATTTTCAGGTTTTGGGCATGTCTTTTCCAGCAATTTAGAGTTTTCAGAGCCAGAAATGCACATCAATTCCATGGGCCCTCCTTTGAATTTGGAAATCAAAAACTCCCCTTTTGAAATTTCGGTCCCATTAATTCAATCGGGGCCGCCCCTCTTTTTGGGTGAAATGGGGATATAGCCCACTTGGCTTTGGACTTAAATCCACCACAAAATGTTAGCTCCCAGCAAACAGTAACCAAATCCCAAACCCATTGCAAACGGTACGTGACCAGCCCATAGAACCCCCAATACCTAGCCCCATCAACCCATTTTCAACTTAAAGACCAACTTACAAAATATTTTTCCCGTCGCTGCATCCCCACTTGCCGAAAATTAAAACTAGCCTTGGAGATTTTGCTAAAGATTTTATATCCAAGGAAGAGACCATTCACTCCCCTCTCACTCATTGGGCCCATTAATACCCAACAAATTATAAATGGAGGCCCACAAACTCTAAACCTATCTTTAAAATTAATCAAGCCCAAAACCAAATCCAAACTCACAATACAAATGCAATGTCCAACTCAAAATTCCACCTCAAGACACATAAATTACGGAAATCCCTCCATAGAAATTAATTCCCAGCCCACCACCAATAGCCCACCTTCTAATACCCAAAAGACAAAAGCATCCCAATTGAATTCATTTCTCCCTCAATCTTCACCAATGGGATTGTCCCTCTTAAAACCTAATATGAAAATTTTTTTGGGCTAAACCTAGGTTATCTAAAAAACTGTCAACTAATCACCAAATCCAACTCATCCTCAAACAAGTCTAACACTCAAACCCATTTTAATTTGGACCCCTCGCAACTCATTGTAGGATAAACCCATCTCTCCTCTAGTCCAATAGGCCTCAGAATCCTTTCATTGTGAGCACTCTAATGTACCTTTGTCAGAAAAATTATTAAATACTAGGGAATCTCCCCAACTCAATCTAAGTCTTTCTCTCCAATAGATACAGGCAAAAAGGTGTGATCCCCCTTCCACTCTCGTCGTTTAAATAGTGATCTTAAGACTTAGACGTTTCCTTCTCGGATTGGGAAACAAACCATGATGAAAGTGAAGAATTTGATCTAAGTTTTCTTTGGAAGAAATGAGGGATATTTGGATAGTTTTGATACTTTCCTTCCTCGCGAGCTTGTTTTCCCGGTGGTCCATAGGATGAGTGCTAGAATTGGCAAATCCTATAATGGCCTGTGTGACAAAGCTTTTGATAAAAGTTTTAACATATTTCGATAAAAGTTGATGAAATATGTGGTTGACAAGTTGATAAAAGTTGTGTATCCTATGTATTGTGCGTATAAACTCAACCAAACAAGGGCTAAGTCTAAATGATGCCAATTGAATTTAATTAGGAGCACATTGGCCTCTTAATTGATATCAATTAGGTGATTTGCATTTGCCCCTTTTTTGGGAGGTTTTAGCTTAGTCCCCCTGCCTTGTATTTTTATTTTATGTTTAAATAATTTACCACTGAAGTGGTGGTTAAAAAAAAAAAGAATTGAAAATTTATTTTGGAAGTCTTCTCAATCTGCCTATTCTCAAGAAAATTCTAGTTTTGCTTAATTTGCTCTTTTACGTGCCAAAATTTTTTTCTCATTAACCGAACAACTTGAGTGATATGAAGTCATGTTAAGTAGTTGACCTTCGGGGTGTGAGTTCTTGAGTATTAAATCAATGCTTAATATAATTGGATAAAAAATGAGTGATACCACGCACAACGTGGTATTAGAGCATAGGTTAATTTTTTATGTAGACTTAAGTGCTTTCTTTAAATGAGTTTTATGAAAAGAATGAACTCGTAGCCTGTTGCAAAACACTACAATCCAACTTTCGACTACCGATCCATGAGGTATGAGAGTTATTTTCTTACAAGTTATGAATTGCTTGACTTTAGTTATTTTCAAAGAAAGTGATGAAGTTTATTTTTTCACATTTATGCTGTGAAAAATTATGTTTTGTTTAAATCCACATTTTTATGGAAAATGTTACAAGCTTTAAAATTTCATATTTTTGAATTGACTCATGTAAGAACAACATTATTTATTGCCCACCACATGATATGTCCCCTACTATTTCATGATTGGAGCACATCGGTTAGAATCAAGCATATGTGTATGTGGACTTGCACTAAGGTTCATGACATGGCAATGGGTGAAAAATTATAAATCTTACCAACAATACGAGATGGACATGCGTCATGACAGCATACATTTGGAAACAATGCGCAAGGAAGTAATAAGTTTGGACATAAGTTTTTAAGCCACTTGGTTCACACTATGTAACAAGTTAGTGAAGGAAATGGCTAAAAGGGGTATCAACCAATGCTTGCTTGTCAAGTTTTGGGTAGTACAATAATTTCCACTAGTGTTGTTTCATCCACCCTGCAGACGAGACAAGGCACTCGCCAGGAAACCGAGTTAGATGTAGAAGATCCAGAAGAGGATCTTAAAGAAGCACAAATCCATGATTTACAACATATTAGATATAAATTTTATTTTCCTTTCTAGCATAGGGTTACCATTTAGAAAATAAGTGAATAATGATTGCAATGTACTTGCCTCTTATGTTGTGATCATTTCCAAGATAATGATATCTTTTTAAGCTTAATAATATTTTGAGTTATTTTAATCAAATTTTCTTTTTAGGATAATGGCACCCAACAACAATAGGATCTTGAATGCAAGGAACAACAATGCTAATGAAAACAACCTGGACGAGGGCAATGCTGCCCAACTTGTACATGAGTTGCTTGCAGCAATGCTTGAAGTGGGAAAAATGTATGTTCACCAACCCCAAGAAATGTGGGATCCTTTTTTTGTCATCGAACAATTTCGTAAGTTGAACCCACCGACTTTCGAAGATGGTGACCCAACTAACCTACTGGCACGTGAGGAATGGATTTGTGATCTTGAGCGGATCTTCAAGTTCATAGAGTGTATTGGTGCACATAGCAATGACGCGCAGAAAGTTAGGTGCACAGTATTCATGTTAGAGAAAGGTGCTAGGCATTGGTGGGAGATGACCACCAGAACTAGGACACCAGAGGAAGATCAAAACTTGACTTGGGATCAATTCAAGGAGGGTTTTTTGAGGGAGTTCTTTCTTGAAACTTTGAGGGACAAGATGATAGTTGAATTCTTACAACTCAAGCAAGGTACCATGACGCTTATGGAGTATGAGCACAAGTTCGAAGAGTTATCACATTTTGCTCCACATCTGGTGGACACACAAGAAAGGAAGGCCAAGAGATTTGAGCGTAGCTTGAAAGCTAACAATTGTAAGTTCTTTCCCGAGACTTTTGAAGACCAATAGGTGGTTGAGTTTTTGCAACTTAAGCAAGGTACAATGACGCTCATGGAGTATGAGCGGAAGTTCAAAGAGTTATCATGTTTTTCTCCACATCTAGTGGACACAGAAGAAATGAAGGCTAGGAGATTTGAGCGTGGCCTAAAATCTAACATTTGAATGTTGGTAGCATTGTTCGAACTGGGCACGTATTGCGAGGTACTTGAACATGCTCAAATCATTACATCATTTGAGGAGACAGAGTCGGGAGGAGGTTCTAAGCAGCTTCAAGTCCCCGCAGATAAGCGCAAGTGGAATGGGTCCAGGCAACAAAATTGGAAGAAGTTCAATAAGAAGGGAAAAAATTTCTAAGCTTGCGGCAAGAGTGGTAGGATGCAGAGAGGGGAGTGCCTAGAGGGAAAGTATGTTTGCTACCGATGCAACAAAGTTGGTCACTTTGTCAGGGATTGTATTGAATCACTAGAAAAAAATGGAGAACAAACTAAAAGGGAAAGCTAGAATCTTCGAACTTGCTCATCATCCCCTAATTAAAGACGTGTTATGGAACTTGGTTTTTAGTTCGTTGCGATGAGGGGTTATTTTTTGTGGTTTAAAGTTGTGTTGGATTGAAAAGTTACGTCACTCCATATTTTGGTTCATGATTTGAAATCTTTTAATCGCTTGCTCAAAATATTATATGACATAGGGTTTATGCTTTATATATGTATATGCAAATGTAGGTGGATTTAGATGCATGAAATTATGTTGAATCATTAATTTATGCACTTTTGAAGTTTAGTTCAAGAAGCCCAAAATAGATTTCTCTTTCGTGATAGAAGATAATGTAATAAGGCAAGGTTTGTGAAACTTGATGAGCTTTGGTGTGGCTCTGTTGATTATGTTCTTTACTTCATTTCACCTATTTATGACATGCTTAGTGCATGTGATTGGTATAAAATTGTCTTTACTTGATTCATGAAGTGGGATACGATGTGCACTTAGATTAGGTAATGAAGGAAAGAAGAGATTAAATAGAATTGTGATGTCATGATAACTGTTTTCCCTTTCTCTATCATGGTATCTCAAGTCATAAACAAATGAAGATAAATTTATCTGTATCACAATAGCATGTCATAAATAGATGCAATGAAGGAAATAATATAGAGATCATCAAGTATTTTATGTTTCAAAGAACTTGCACGTAGGCTGTAGCACATTATCTTCTCAATAAAGTGACCATTTATCACCTCTAGCCATAGTTTGGAGACTATTCTTGATGAGCTTAAATCTTTTGAGCACAACAAAAATTAAAGTAAATCTTGTCATAGTAAACTTCCATTCTGGGTGTAGGTAGTAACCCTTATCTTCCATTAATTGGAAAATGGTTGCATTTGAATTTGTTTGGACTTTTTCTTTGACAACTAAATTTTTATGATAATCCTACAGATTTTGATGGAGAGAAATTTTATTGCAGCATGTTGATCCTTGGGGTATTATTAATATTTGATAAAGCTCATTAGCCTCTTACGTTTATTTCTTTGTTAATAAGAATATGTACATATCTAACTTTGAGACCTTGGTGACCATCTTAGGCTCTATTCCATTTTGTATATACCTTGTATTTGCATTGGACCATTGGTTGTGTGCTTGTATGCAACATTACATTTCTAGGTTTCTTTATTTTGGATTAAGCGCTGCAGGTTGCACTTGTTGTCTGGAATTATTATTAGGAGTATCATTATTTGCTAGTTCTGCTGTCTGTAATCGAATGTACACGTGTTTTACATAAGAGGGAAAAATTATAAACCAAGGATTATTTTGCATGCTTTAAGCAAGGGCATCTTTTGGGTAGATAAAAACTACTTTCTCAAAATGGCCATTAATTGTGAGAATAACAATGTTTTTTGTAAATGGTCATTATTTGTGAACAACATTGAAAGGGAATAAGTTCATTAAATCATGGATGAAATATTTTCTAGCATTTAGGGCTCTCTAATTTACTACTTCCTAAAAGTTAAGTTCAAAGCTGCTAGTATTGTTTGTCTTAAATACAAACATTTTCACCATAATTCAAGGACTATAAAAATATCGGTGTTTTAAAAAACGTAAAATGTGGCTAAGCGTGGCCGATACTACTGGAAGGATTCCTCTTTGAATAATAGGTACTGTAACTGGTATTCTTGTGATCGGTTTAATAGGTATTTTCTTTTATGGTTCATATTTCGGATTGGGTTCATCCCTGTAGTAATCGGATGAATTGAATTGTAGACATGAAAGCGTAAGAACTCAACGGGATTCCCTTCTTTGTTTGTCTGATTCGAGGGGAAAAGGCCCGTTGGGTTCTTAAGAATCAGTCTTTTTTTCGTCTAAATGACAGTGGATTTCTTTTTCTGCTGTTTCAAAAAACCTTATCAGCCCAACTCTGTCTCAATGCCAGAGCTTCAAGCTTTTCTGCCCAAGCGAAGTGTGCGCCTATGGTCTAACCTAAGCGTGGAGGCCATGCCTCGCGCCTTAGGTGCACTTTTTAGAGCATTAAAAATGAAAAATATAATTCTTGTAAAGACTTAAATATTGACTTATTTCTCTATCATGATCGAGAGTGTTTGATAGAATCTAAGTTGGCTGAGAGATAGGAAGTAAATGATCTTGCAAGAATTTTGTGAAAAGCATGCAAAACGTACTCGAATTTTGCATCGAAAATTGATGACTTCCTAGGTGCTAAGAAGCACGGACATGCCATGGCAGCAGCACTGGCGTCGGGCATGTCAAGCCGGTTTTATTAAAAAAAAATGAAAAGAAAAAGAAAAACTGACTTAAAGGTTGATTAAATTGGAATTTTCGAAGATTTTGTGGCTGTGCACATCTCTGGCACGAATACAACATTTTTCTGGGCCTAGGCAAAGGCGATGCATGAAAAAGTATTTACTTATTTTTAATATTATTTGAAATCTTTAAAAATTCAAAAATAAAGAAGATGAACAAAATTTTAAAAAAAAAAAGGCACGTGCTTTTTAGTTAAAAGACAGTCGACCGCTTAATTGTGTGCTTGTGGCCTAAGTGATACGTTGAGTGCTCACCTCACGCTGTCTAGGCGCGTTTTTTAATCCATTGAAAAATATAATTCTAGTGGAGAGTTAAATACTGACTAATTTCTCTATCATGATTGAGAGTGCTTGATAGAATCCAAGACTAGATTTGGTTGAGAGATAGGAAGCAAATGATCTTGTTGTCAAAAATCCCGTTCGTGAAAAGCATGCAAAACATACTCAAATTTTGCATCGAAAACCTGAAGACTTCTTAGGTGCTAAGAAGCATGAACATGCCACCAGCACCGGTATGTCGGTGTCCCATGTATTGGACACCGACATGTCTCTGATTCATGTCGGTGGCTTCAGGCGTGTCAAGTTGGTTTTATTTAAAAAAATGAAAAGAAAAAGAAAATAAGGTCAGTGTAATAGTCTACGAATGTCGATGGGCTCATTTTAAATTGTTCTATTGTTAAGCTGGACGAAGAGTGTTACTTAGAATAATAAGCTTATTGATTCTCGCATATTGGTTCTGGAAATTGTATGATTATTATTTTTATAGAGCTGAACACTTGAGAATATATATGGTGAATATACCTTTTGTGCACTTAAAACCAATGTTTAAAAAGGCGAAAATAGGTACCGAGGCGCTTATTAGCTATGAGACGAGGCGTAAGTCTCGAGGCGCTTTGAGGCGTAAGCTTCACCACAAACTAAAAAATTAGTCAAAAATCTGTAAATTGATTAAAAAATAGTCTATTTCACTAATAAAAAGCAAAATCTCAATTGAAATTTCTTAAGTATATTATCAAAAATATGATATGCTTGCCAACAATTTTTACTCCTTTTGCAATAAAAAAAAGTTTAAACTAACTAGGTTTAGAAGTCTGTGCTCAAATTATCATTATCACTATTAGTAGGATCTTCTATGGAATCATCGTCATATTTAATTTTTCTATCATCTTCTTCATCTTCATTGACAATATCTATCCAATCTTCTTCCTCATCCACTAATTGCAACTTTCCCTTCCCCTTATCTAGATATAGCTTTGTGTTTTTTAATTGTAAAAATGTTTGCTTTTATATGTTATATAATTGGATCCAAAGTTTGACCCTGTAAGTTAGAAAAAATGAGTTGAGATCTGTTGTCCCCAATTCCATGTTTGCTTGGTTGTCCCTTCAATGAAAATTTTACACATTATTAATTAAATAAGTAAGAGGATCATTATGAATAACATTTAATGCATTCACATTGATGATGTGTAAAGCTTTCATTGGAAGAATAGCCAAGGGGACATGGAATTGGGACGGTAGATCTCAACTCAGAAAAATTACATGCCCAACTAAAATTTAAAGTTTCATGAGAGGCGTACGCCTCATGCTTTTGAGGCGCCATTCGTGTGGCGTACGCCTCACATACAAAGGCGCATAAAGCATAATAAAAGCCTTTAAATCCACTCCTCGAGGTACCATGCTTAAAACAGAATTGTGGGTGCCTAGAGCATAGGTTTCCGTGCCTAAATGGCGACTTCTTCCATGCATTAAGATGATTTGATTCTTATTCATTGCTATGGGATATGTTTATGAAGTTTTAACCTGCTTATTTGTGTTTTATTATGTAATGCCCGATTTGAGCAGATGAAAATGAAACCTGACCAATTAGTTCGCCTACCCTGATTTGAGCAGTGAAATATGGAATTAATTCCTTGTCACCGTGTCTATTTGTGGTTTCAGTAGTTCTGACAGTGAACAGGAAACATCCCATCATTCCAAGAGGCACAAACAGAACAGACCCCGAAAGGTAGTTATTTTGAACTTTATTCTTGACTTGTTGAATAATGTGCATTAGTTTTTATTATGTACTGACTGGTTGGATTTCAGATCAAAGATAAAGAGAAAAAGAAAGCTCATCAGCACAAACGTCATAAGCATAAAGATAAAGAGGTAAGCCGCTATCTTTTTTGCTGAAGCATGAAAATTTATGTGATTTTTGTGTTGAACAAATTTTGTCATTAAACAAGTATTATCAGTGAACTTACTGGGATTGTGTTTTCATATTTCAACCTGATTAATGTTCCTATTATTCTATATTATGAGGTTCTTATAGTACTTTCTGTCTGTTTATGAAATGGCTCTTCAAAATTGGAGCTGGGGTCTGTGACATGATGATGGGGCAATTGATTGGCTTGCTTGGATGTTGTTTTTCACCTCGGTTCTGTCCTGGCAATGTGAGCTATATATAGAAGCGGCAGGAAGAGAGTAGTGGTCCTGTACGGCTCTCCAAGGTTTCTTTTATGCTTGAATTATTCAAAATTTGCTCGTCCAAGAGATAAGATAATGGGGAAAAAGTTATGGTTTTGCTAATGTGTTTTATATTTCCAGTTCTTGGGAAAGGACAAAGATGATGGCATACGCCGCAGTGCTGTCTCTGGAAAAAAGGTAAGGCCACTATCTCTCTCTCAAATTTTTCTTGATTATTACGACATCTAATTGCTGAAAATTGAAATTCTTGGATACTAGTTATGTTCTTCTCTGATATTATTTTGTAGATTCAATTGAAGCTTGAGAAAACAAAGGAGGACAAGTTAGCAGAGAACAATCGAAATGAGTTGCTGAAATTCTTGAATGCTAGTTATGATTGATGACGTTGAGCTTATAATTGTTTCATATGGATATGCAGAATGCCAACAGTAAGATTTTACTGGGATGGAAGTTCAAGGTTCTATCCTCTATGCCTGAAATCTACATTATATATAATAATATATTTTGTTTGGATCATGATTTACTGGTTTGTTAGAATGTGTTATATTTTGTTGATGTTCTCTATCATGTTAGTTTGAACAGGTGCTTATGGATGACTCAAATATTTATGTGATAGTTAGCCTGTATTAGATAGTTTTTTAGTTGTTGAAGCATATCTTCTTTGACCTGTGTTGTAATTGGTCATTATGATTGAGATTCTCTACTTTTTTAAGTTGCTTATTTTGTCAGGTATGATTTTAATATTTGTTTTTATACTAACAAAAGTAACTTTTATCACAACCAAACGTGCTCAAATTTTGGGTAGGATAACTGGTTCATGAGCTTGTGGGGTATGAACAGTAAAACGACACGTGATTTCTCATGACCCTCTTTAAAATGAGGATACGAGTTATTATATGCAATAAAAATTGATATAGCTGAAAAATATTCATGCCAATTTCGACCTACAAATCTTGATGTATTCATAACGGATTACAATTTATTTTGAATAAGAGGGAGTTTGTTGATGAAGAATATATATATGAGACTTGATCTAATGTCCATGGTGGGCAAAAATTACAATACCTACCGGACACTAGATGAAAAAGTGTTTGACAAACAAGTCAAACACTGCTCCAATATATAATTGATGTTTCTTTCTTTTTTTTTTTTTTTTCCTCTTGGTTAAGTTATGAGGCAACACTTCACGAATAACTTATCAAAATCTACATGGAGCATTAAAACTCCTGCTTTGACTTAGATTGATTTCAATTAAAAGGAAAAAGTGCAATCTCCACTACCTGTAGTTAATAACGAAGAATCGCCCTTTTACTGACATTTTTAAGTATTGAAGGTTGAAAGAGTAGCAATTTGTTTGAAATAAGTTTTGTGGTGTCAAAATAAGTCCAGCAATCCGGGTTTGGTATAGCAGTTTAAAGATCAGATTAAAACCAACCTAATTCAGTACGGCCGACAGACATACACACTGACCTGAATTGAGCTTAGCTAAATGGCCTGCATAGTTGAGTTAGAATAGGATAAACACACTTTTGATGTTTCCCGGGTTGGTTTGTCATAATGAAAGGGCTATGTCGGACTTAATTGTCTAACTTGACGACCTATGAGGGTTGACTCATTTGTCTGGTTATTATAAGAAAGGGTAATTAACATGCCACCACTTTTATCTAAAAAAGTGATATACTGAGTCAATCCAAAACCTACAAGAATACTATTTTGTTACTGGGAATTAATGAGATTGGCCACAATCAATGGATGTTAGCTACGACAATAACGTGTAAGCGTTTCAAAAAAGAGAATTTTATCAGCGAAGATGATGAAAAATTCAAATTTTAAACCTCAAAAAGCATCAAATCGATAAGAGTTTGGAGACGCAAGCATATTTTGGTAACTTGTCGGGGAAAATTGGGGATGTTGCAGTTCATTTGAATTTGTTTTTCTCGAATTTCAACAGAATTTTGGAAAATTTTAAAGGATTACGTTCACATCCAGATTTGACAAGTTTTAAGAGGTAAGTTTTGAGATCTTAATTTTGTTAGGAAACATCATTACGAATTAAAACTCGTTCATATTAAAAATACATCAATATCTTTTTTTTGAATTCACGCCTTGATATTGAATTTTTAGAAGGTAAATATTTATCAAACATGTTTTGCACACTTTGCAAAGTTGCAAAATTGGCAGCTTCAGTTTAGTGGCAAATTGGTTTATCAAATTATCTTCTGTATGGTACATTCTAATAAAGCTAATGAGGCATGTTTCAAAATGAACAGATACGTAACCTGTTTTGGATTGCAAGAGTTTGCGTTGTTGACCTGCTAATATGTAACGGAACACAGAGAAATCTAATGGTAATTGTAGAAAAGGCAATGCAGAAACATAGGTCAAGACGAAAGTAAATCTAGATCATATATCTCTGAAGCAGTTGTGCGATGATCGCAAAGACAAGTACAAACTAGGCTTGGTGTTGTCTATTGAAGGAGGAGGTAGACCAGAAAGTAAAAATCTATTAAGTTGGAGACTTTGTTCTTGGTGGATAAATTAGACATGTTCTACCAGCATCCATGGGGTCGAGAATGTTACTCTGTGCTCAAGAAGTCACTGAACTGCCCATGGAATGAAACGGTGTAGAAGGCCAACTCTGAAGAGGCTTTTGAAGTACACATTAAGAGTATGTTTTGTGTGCTTATAAGCACTTATAAGTCGGTCCACACATTTCGTAGAATCCACAACTTTTATCTATTTTTTATCAACACATTTTGTAGAACCCACTACTTATAATCTACAAAAAAATTTACCAAACATTCTCTAAATGGGTTCTCAATGCCTTTCAGGTAAGTTGTAACTAATCTATAGTCGTGTAAGAACTTATATATTTTGTTGGTTGTACATGTTCGTAATTGTCTACATCATTTGTAGTTTTGGTTATACAAAGCTTTCCTCGAGATTGGCGACAAATTTGACGATCACATCCGATGATTTTAAAGTGAGATGTACATCAACAGCCTTACATGAACACATTTACCTCTTTTTTTTGCCAATACAGAAGTAAATTCAAAATTCTACTCATAATCCCATAATTCATAGATGAAGGATAAAATGTGGTCATTGATGAAAGCGCGTTCCTGTTTGGAAGCGTTTTATGAATGGTTCAGCTGATCACCTTACAAATGAGAACGTGACACCTGGACTCCACTGACTTCTGATATATATAGACGTGAACAGTTGTTATTCACAGATGAGTTTTTACTTTTCTGTTGAGTTCTCTCTCCCGTCTCAGCTCTTCGTCTTCTTCCCAATCTTCTGAGTTACGGGTCAAAAAAATCCTCATTCTCTTTTCTATTTTTCACCTCTAAAGTCTTTGGGCTGAAATAGGCCTATTCTCTTGACGAGAAAAATACAGAATCTAATTAATAGATTCGGGTATTTTTCGCTGGGTTAGTGATGAACAGTACTTTGTGTTGGTGGGTTAAAAGAGTTGTTGTTTCGCTTGGTTTATGTCAGATCTGATAAGATTTGTCATCTTTGTTGTATTTTGAACTGTTCCGATTCGGTTATAGTGAAATCTTTCGTGCGTGGGCTGTCTCAACTGAGCCTCCCAGATTAGGCCTTTTGGCTGAACTGGGTCACCATATCTTGTATTTAATCTTTTATATCTGCATGTTTAGATTTATTACAAGTATTCTTTTGTTACAAATCGTTACAGTGGTATCAGAGCCTTGTTCTAGGGCTCACTTTAATAAACGATACAAGATCTAGGGTTCTTGGCTCTGTAAAGACCCTAAAGAACATAGATCTTGGGTAACTAAATCTGGTGTTTTCTGTGTTAAAAAATACTAATCGATTTTTTCTGTTACTTGTAGGAGTTAAAGCAGCTTCTTGGAGTTTATGGTAAAAACTGTCAATTTCCGATTAAAGATCTTTTAGATCTTTTGCTTATTGAAAGTTATCTTGGCTATATCTGCATTTTTGTGTTGAGTATATGCTATAGTTGAAATCCTTTCTATGTTTTTTGGACTTCTTGCCTTGAAACTCTTTATCCGCATGCTGTGATTACTCTGTCTTTTTGAAAGGCCTTCATATCTAGATTGTTGGTTCTATTTTATATATAAAATTTGACTAGAAATTCTAGGGTTTCCAAGAATCCACCCTTTTACAGAATCTGTTATGGGTTCGAAGATCGAACTTGAAAAGTTCGATGGAAAGGAGGATTTCTCTTTATGGAAACAAAAGATAAAGGCAATTCTGGTACAACAAAGGATCTCTAAAGCATTAGAGGACCCTGAGGGGTACCCAGAAACCCTCAAATCAAAACCAGATGCTATACTTGAAATGAATGAAATTGCTTATAGTTCAATTTTTCTGCATTTAACTGGTAATGTGTTGAGACAAGTCACTGAACAAAAAACAGCTGTGGAACTTTGGAAAAGATTAGATGATCTGTTTATGATTAAAACGTTGCCTAATAAGGTTTATCTTCTTGAAAAGCTCTTTAGTTTCAAAATGGATCCCTCAAAGGATCTGGATATAAATCTTGATGATTTCAATAAACTTGTGCAAAGTTTGTCTATTGTTGATAAAAAGTTTGATGATGAAGATTTGTCTGTTATTTTGTTGAATTCTCTGCCTGATCACTTTAAATAAGTGAAAAATGTGATAAAATATGGTAGAGATGATCTGTCCATTTCCATTATAGTTGATGCCTTAAGATCTAAAGAATTAGAAGTTAAACAAGATAACAGGCACTCAAATAAGGAAGAAAATTTGTTTGTAAGAGGTAGAATTGAAAAAAGAGATTTCAATAATCAGAATCAAAAAGGGAAAAGAAAAGGAAAATCTAGGTCCAAGTCAAAAAGTGGTAAAAAATGTTATCACTGTGGAAAACTTGGACATTTTAAAAGAGATTGCTATGATTTTAAAAGAAAAAATAGAGATACAGATAGTACACACTCTGAAAATCAAGCAAATGTTACTGATGATGTGCAAGTTTATGCTGTTTCTGATTATCAATGTGATACTGATTGGATTCTTGATTCTGGTTGTTCATATCATATGTGTCCTGACAAAAATGCCTTTAGTTGTTATGAAAAATGTGAAGATGGGGATGTTTATATGGGAAACAACCAAACCCGTCCTATAGTTGGAATAGGAACCATACAGTTAGAGTTACATGATGGTACTACTAGAACTCTTAAGGATGTAAGACATGTTGTTGGTCTTAGAAGAAATTTAATTTCCTTAGGAGCTCTTGATGATCAGGGTTATGAGTGTAAAATTAAAGATGGGACCATGAAATTAATTCTTGGGTCTTTGGTAATCTTTAAAGGTGTCAAAAGGGGTAGACTATACACTCTCCTTGGGCAAATAGCAATAAGAGACTCTGATCTCTTGTGTAATGCTGAAACTGATCATACAGATTTATGGCATAAAAGGTTAGGCCACATCAATGAGAATGGGCTGTCTCTGTTAAGCAAACAAAGTTTGCTTGGGAAGGATAAAGTGTCAAAAATTGATTTTTGTGAAACTTGTATCCTAGGTAAACAAACGAGGTTAAGTTTTAAGATTGGTACTCACTCCTCCAAAGCTCCTCTTGAGTATATTCATTCTGACCTTTGGGGTCCTGAAAAGAATCTCACATATGGAGGAAATAAATATTTCCTCTCAATTGTAGATGATTATACTAGAAAAACCTGGATCTATTTCCTAAAGGCTAAGAGTGAGGCTTTTCAGAAGTTTAAAGAGTGGGTAAAACTGACAAAAAATCAAACTGATAGGAAGGTTAAAATTCTTAGGACTGACAATGGGTTAGAATTTTGTAATCAAGAGTTTGATAATTTCTGTAAAGATAAAGGGATCTTAAGACATAAATCTGTTAGGTTCACTCCTCAGCAAAATGGAGTTGCTGAAAGAATGAACATGACCATAATGAACAAAGTCAGATGTTTACTGATCAGTTCTGGAGTCCCTAAAGGTTTTTGGGGTGAGGCAGTGGCTACTGCTGTGTTTCTAATAAATAGATGTCCTTCCAGTGCAATACAGTCTAAAACTCCTGAAGAACTGTGGAAAGGAAAACCCCCTGATCTATCTTACCTAAAAAATTTTGGTTGTACAGCATATGCTTACCAAAAAGAAGGAAAGCTAGATCCTAGAACAAAAAAGTGTGTCTTCCTAGGTTACCCTGATGGGGTAAAAGGCTTTAGATTGTGGGTAAAAGGGGAGAAAGGGGTTAAGATAATAATCAGTAGGGATGTTATCTTTAATGAATTAGAAATGCCATGTCTTGAATCTGAAATTAAGGAGGGAACTACTGTTATAAAGGATGGTAATCAGATTAAGGTGAAGCCTTTAGAAGAAATTGAGTCTGATGTCTACATTCCTGATCCTGATCAAGGAGATACTACACCTGAAAACTTACCTGACATAAATGGTGTAGGGTAAGTAATTTCAGATTCTGAATCTGATGGCATAGAGCATGAAGAAACAACCTTAGATGATTACCAATTAACAAGAGATAGGAATATGAGGGTTATAAAACCAAATCCTAGGTATACAACTGAAGGATTAATGAATTTTCTTTTTCTTACTGGAAAATAAACTGAAAATTCTGAGCCTATTACCTATGAAGAAGCTATAAGTAGTAAAGATTCTGCTTCTTGGTTAAAAGCTATGAAAGAGGAAATGTCCTCTCTTCATAAAAATAACACTTGGACTCTTGTTAATAGAGAAAAGTCTCAGAAGGTTGTTAGCTGTAAATGGGTGTTTAAAATAAAAGAAGAGGCTAATTCCAGTGAACCAATCAGGTTCAAAGCGAGATTAGTTGCAGAGGGCTTTACTCAAAGAGAGGGAGTGGATTATAATGAAGTTTTTTCACCTGTAGTGAAGTATAAAAATATGAGACTTATGCTTGCCTTAGTTGCTCAATTTGATTGGGAACTAGAGCAAATGGATGTAAGAACTGCATTCTTACATGGTGATTTAGATGAAATAATCCATATGTCTCAACCCCCTGGTTTTGAAGTTAAAGGTAAAAAGGAATTGGTCTGTCTTTTGAAAAAGTCCCTCTATGGACTTAAGCAAGCTCCCAGGCAGTGGTATATCAGGTTTGATACTTTTGTTCTAAAAATTGGCTTCAAAAGAAGTAGTTATGATAGTTGTCTTTACAATAAGGTTACAACTAAAGGTTCTGAAGTTTTCTTGATTCTTTATGTGGATGATATGCTTCTAATTGGTCTTAAATTGTCTGAAATCAATAGCATTAAAGAAACTCTGAAGTCTGAAATTGATATGAAGGACTTACGTCCTGCAAAAAGAATGTTAGGCATGATTATCACCAGAAAAAGATCTGAATCCAAACTAATTCTTTCTCAGTCTCATTACTTAGAAAAATTAGTTAGCAAATTTGGTATGAAAGATTATAAATCTGTAAATGTGCCTCTTGCTTCTCATTTTATGTTGTCCAGCAATCAGTCTCCTAAGACTGAAGAAGAAAGAATTGAAATGAATAAAACACCTTATGCTAATGCAATTGGATCCATTATGTATTCTATGGTTAGTACAAGGCCTGATCTTTCTTATGCTATAAGTTTCCTCAGCAGGTTCATGGCAGATCCTGGTAAGTCACATTGGGCAGCTCTCAAATGGTTGCTTCAATATATAAAAGGTTCCAGTAATACAGGTCTGACTTATGAACATAGAAGTAAAGTTTTAAATTTGATTGGTTTTGTAGATTCTGATTTTGCAGCTAATAAGGATAATCGAAAATCAATAACTGCTTATTACTTTACCTTAGGGGGAAACTGTATAAGCTGGAAATCTCAGCTTCAGTCCATTGTTGCTTTATCTAGTACTGAAGCTGAATACATTGCATTATCTGAAGCTGTTGAGGAAGGTATTTGGTTACAAAATTTGCTGTTTGAATTGAACTTGTTAAATGGAAAAGTTTGCATCTTTTCTGATAGTCAAAGTGCCTTATATTCGAGCAGAAATCCCATATATCATGAAAGAACCAAACATATAGATGTTAAGTTCCATTTTATTAGAGAAAAACTTATAAATAAAGAAATAAGTTTGGAAAAGATATCTACTGATCACAATCCAGCAGATATGGGAACTAAAACATTAAGTGTAAGTAAATTTGCAAGTTGTTTAAATTTTTTACATATTGATAATGGTTGAACTTTTTGCAGGTACTAGGCTATGATGATATTGAGGAGTGGTCTTGCATGAAAGAAGATTTACATAACCGAGTTAAGGAGCTTTCAGTCTATGAACCAAGGTGAAGATTGAAGGATAAAATGTGGTCATTGATGAAAGCGCGTTTCTGTTTGGAAGCTTTTTATGAATGGTTCAGCTGATCACCTTACAAATGAGAACGTGACACCTGGACTCCACTGACTTCTGATATATATAGATGTGAACAGTTGTTATTCACAGATGAGTTTTTACTTTTCTGTTGAGTTCTCTCTCCCGTCTCAGCTCTTCGTCTTCTTCCCTTTCTTTTGAGTTAGGGTTCAAGAAAATCCTCATTCTCTTTTCTATTTTTTCACCTCTAAAGTCTTTGGGCTGAAATAGGCCTATTCTCTTGACGAGAAAAATACAGAATCTAATTAATAGATTCGGGTATTTTTCAATGGGTTAGTGATGAACAGTACTTTGTGTTGGTGGGTTAAAAGAGTTGTTGTTTCGCTTGGTTTATGTCAGATCTGATAAGATTTGTCATCTTTGTTGTATTCTGAACTGTTCCGATTCGGTTATAGTGAAATCTTTCGTGCGTGGGCTGCCTCAACTGAGCCACCCAGATTAGGCCTTTTGGCTGAACTGGGTCACCATATCTTGTGTTTAATCTTTTATATCTGCATGTTTAGATTTATTGCAAGTATTCTTTTGTTACAAATCGTTACAATAGAGAATATTGCTAACAAAATATAGATTTTATTTGGTTTCGGACAAAACAACTACATGTTTCTATATCAATTTATTGCAATCTTGAATATTTACAGAAAAACGTGTTGTCTAATCCTTCAAAAATTCTTGGTTACTTTTCTTAACTATTTGTGAATATAAGCAAATATCAAATGATTCCAATCTTGAATATTTACTGGAGAACGTGTTGTTCAATCTCTAATATTTACTTTTAATAACATATCTTGGTTGCTTTTCAGAGCTAATTGTGTACAAATGTAATACAGTTGCGTTCGTTCCATTAGTCCATATACTACCTAATAGTGCTTATCAGTTTCAACTTTACAACACTTGCTGAAGCTATCTACAATGGAAAATAACAACCAATCTCCACAACCAAATGTTTACAACGCGTCACACGCTACTGACATTATAAACGCAATGCCACATACAGGGGTGGATCCACGAATTTTTTTAGCTCGGCCTTCTACTTAAAAAAAAATCGCACGGACTGTTACTAAGAAAAAAAAATTTACACTGTAAAAAACGACTTCCCCCCACCCAAAAAAATTCCGCCCCTAGCCAAATACCACGCCATCAGCTATTGATACTCCAAGATCATCATGGACTTCACCACTAATTCTTGACGATGATGATGGTCCTCCGCAACGAAAAGGATTTTGATCCAATTCCATTTTCTCCACTTGACATCTTCAATGATCCGATTCCAAGGACAAACGTGATAATAAACATGTGGGTGGACGGGTGATGAAGCTCCCGTTGTTCCTTGTCGAGTTCGACGCCATCTTAGGGCATACCTAGTCATCCATAATTCCATATCATCTCTGATGAAGAGTCGTCCAACTCGTGTGTCGAGGAAGATTAAAGCTCCTCGTTTAACCTTTAAGTAATCCCAAGTTTTTGTTGCATTTTATTACAATGTCATTTGAATTTTTGGCGTTTCTTTATCATGTTGTGATTGCAAAGATTGTTAGAAGTCAGTTTTGACAAAACCTATCGGTACTCGAGTGCTCGCATTTACTGTTGAAAAGACAATTCAATCTGGAACCGATGGTTGAACTATCAAACTGACAGTTCAACCTTCGGTCTCATTTGGCCACTTGTAGTGTCTTCTAAAAAGGTTTATGTCGATGGTGACTCATTTACTCAATGCACCGGTCTACCAGATAGCAGTTGGTTAAATATTTATAAGACAAACGTCAATTGAATAAGTGTCCATACATCACTAAGTTGACCATAACCAATGAAAACATACAAACAATATATACATGAAAATAACAATCTACGTATTATAAGTGATCACTGCACAGGTACTAATACTATCAATCCGGTGTAATACAAGTGATTAGTGTAATGGGTTTGGCTGGGTGCATGTTTGTCTGTTATGTCCACCATTACCACATCTTCTGCAGTTTCATGGTATGACAATACCCTTAACTCTCGATCTTCATCGTCGGGTTGGTGGTCGACCTGGTGGATGACGTACAATTGAAGGTAACACTTCAATGCACCTGATGTCTTGAAGAATAGACGAGTCATATTGGTTTTAGATAGGGTAAATATCCTCTGTATACGATTCACGCCAAAAGACAGTGGTATAGAATGGACAACACAATTCATAACAACTGAGTCCTCGTGAACACACGGCCCTATAAGCGTGGACTCACGGCATGTGTTTCATGTCAAATTCTCAACAATTACACGTTTTTTCCAACAAGTAAACATAATGTGTCTCATTCTCAAATCCAACATGACTTAATATGTCTGTCACATCCTAAACTCACAACCTAGTACCCACATCAAATGTTGTCCATAACTCAGCCTCCATCTTGGGGATCAATGTACTGTCACATTGCAAGGCTCATGTACGGTGATCATAGAAGTATTGTTGTCATAAATTCTTGTATGTAATCGATCAATGGCACAATTGGTTAACTTAGTTGACGTGTCAACAATTCATTCAACGTTTATGCATTATTTGACGTCATAACATAGAATCGATCTCCACTAAAGTGCGCTCTGAACTAAAACTGGTACCCGATTCTCTCTAAGTACAAATGAAAACTTGTATGCATAATACATATATGCTACATGCAATTTTCAAATTTAGTTAACCGGTATGCTAACGCGGTTCTTTGAAAAATACCTACATAACGTTCTCCTTGATATCTCTTCATAATGTTGCTTTACAAGTGCCACAAGCAACAACCATGGTGAGATTGTAGAAATATTTTTGGACCACTTTCACGATGCATGCTATCGTTTCTGTAGGAAACAAAAACTAGACTTGCTGACTTACCAATTTGTTTCTTTAACTTCTATTAACGTCGGAACCTGCACCGTCCACGTGTCAAAAGATCTCTAGTCACTCCTCTGCCAATATGTATGTTACCTACAAACTCGGACAATTGTTAGGCACCAAGATCTCCAGAGCAAAAGGTTCGGCAATCGTTAGTACTCCGAAGATCAAGTCAACTGCCGGTATATAGAGTAATATACGGATGGTGAAAGCAATGGGGTGTGGGAAGGACAAATAGGCAGAGATTTGAATAGAGTTTAGGAGTGGAATTCAAGTATAAAAAGAGCGTACCTTAGAATAACCGGAGACGTTGTATTTATAGCATGAGAATTCTAATTGATTTAGGAAACAATCAATTAGATATATAATCGGATCCTCCTTCCTTATAGGATAGGGATGATCGGCTATCAAGGCAATCTCCTAGATTACCGTCCTTATTTGAATTCATCACGTTGCCTAATCTTTAGAGGATTGGAATTTGGTTTCTTTGTGAGGATCCGTGTGCCAATCTAACACAATCTGTTGGCCGCGAATGTTGAGGACGTTCAAGGGTTTCGCAATACTCTGGTCCAGAGATATTACAATGCCCAATGGGCCTCTAAGGCCTTCTCCGGATCTATGGGACTCTTATGAATCTGGAAGGTCCTCGCTAGGCTATAAGGCTTTAGCGAGGTCTGAATTGGGCCTATACGGGACCTTCACTAAGCCTTTGTTGACGTGGAGGCCCTACCAAAATTGGGTGGTAACAATAGTCCCCCAAGTCCAAGCTTATTATTTATAGTAGGCGTGGGACTTTGGAAGTAAGAGAAGAAAATAAATTTTTGAATTGCTTATTTAGTATGGATTGAACTTACTCAGTATAGTCCCCCAAGTCCGAAGTCAAACATTTATGACAGGTGAGGACTTCAAGTGATTAGACATTTGGTAACGTGTCTGTGGTTGGTGTGATTCTGTCAATCAAAGATGTCACTCCGGTGGCCAGGCAATCATGAGTGAGAGTTGTGTGCATTTAATGCTAATGGCACGTGACAAGACAATGGGGACACGCGTAGGGCACGTATCCGTGTTTCAATAAACGCTTAGGGTTCCGTTTCTCGCCTGTTACCCAATTTTAAACACGCATCAACTAATTAACAGTTCAGATGTATCGTTTGGAGTTTGGACGATGGAGATTAATGTGCCTCAATCTATAAAGCTTGGTGCCCCTTCATTTATGATTTCTTCTTGCTACTGCACATGTTGTGATTTTCGTGGGACGCTCCTCTGATTAATCAAGAAACGTCAAAGCGTGTGCATTGTTCTGATTGTAATTCTGAGGTAAGGGCTGCAAGAGTTGTTGTAATTTGCTTCGTAGTCTACTTACGTGTATAGTTCTTGAATTCATAATTCGGAGGCCATCATCTGTCATACATTCTGGCGATAGTAGGTATATCTTCTTCTAGAGTTAATAGGGGTTGTAATGTCGTCTGGACACGACGACTCGCAGAACCGGTCGGATGCTCAGACAAACCCTAGTATTCGGGGTGAGTCATCATCATCTTCTTTGTCATCTCCATCGGCCAAAGGCGTAGGAGAAGTGAACCAAGCGCCTTCAGTCGTATGCCAGTCGACTGCATCCACAAGCAAGAGAGGGGCTTGTATAACCTGATTACCGAAAGAGTCTGTAAGGAAGGGACAGCATGACGCTAGGGTACCCGAGATGAGAGGGTCGCTTGATAAGAGGGATGCCCCGGCAGCCCGGACGCTCGACGAGGAGCTCAAACGTTCGGCCACCGAAGCGTCCATGACTCATTCGAGGATCACTAAAGCAGAGTTGGAAGACATACGGTTATCCTATGATATCCCCACGTTTATGACACTCAGGGCTCCCGGTCCCAAAGAGCGCGCCGACGACCCACCTGAAGGATTCGTCGCAATTTATGAACCCGTGATGCAGCAAGGTCTTCGCCTACCCATGTATCATTTCTTCCACAGGGTTCTCAGAGATTAGAATTTGGCCCCTTGCCAGATAACACCGAATGGTTGGGGAAAAATGGTGGCCTCGTACTTATTGTGAGGTATTGCCGAGGCTGAAGAGAATTTGACCCCGATGGAGTTTGAATCTATCTACTGACCCTGCCGATCAGCGGGTTGGTATAATATTTCTCCTCGGCCAGGCCAGAAATGGAGAATGGCCACCGATAGTCCCAACAAAGTACACAACTGGAATGAGAGGTTCATCTTCGTTGGAGGAGATTGGGAATTTATGTCGGATGATCCTCTTCTCCACGTGTCTATTCTTTGTCAATTTGGAGAACTTGGTACATATTGCTGTCTTTGTGTGGATTTTCGATCATAGTCTCTGACTCAATGTCTTGCTTACTTTTGCAGACTCCGGGAAGCTACCCATCCTGAAGAAGGACCAATGAGAGTTGAGGTCGAGGTGGAATAGGGTGCAAGCACTTGACAGCGGCTTTAGGAATCTCAGCAACTTGTTGAAAGACGACAATTTACTGATTTGCTTCAGATTGATGGGTAAATCTCGTAAGTTGCAATATATTGGCTTCGTTATGAAAAGTTGCCTTAAAGAGTTGTATCTTGGTTTGTGTTAACAGCTTTCAGGTTTAAGGGTATTCCTGCGCTCTGCCTCGCTCGTTCCACCAGTGGAGAGGGCTTCTTGGCCCAGGCTCCTCCGCAGGATACGTCTTGTCCATCGCAAGAGGTGCAGGATGCCACGTCCTTAATGACAGTCTATCCTCCAGCCTCCGATGTCCTAGTTCCAGGCTAGGTTGTTACTTATCCACCCCCGCCTTCGTCCTCCAGTCCTTATCTCCAACTCCGCTCCCCCAAAGGACAAGAAAAAGGGAATCACTGATGACACGAGTGAGGTGGCTGCCCGGAAGAGGAAGGCTCCAGCGGTCGCAGGAGGGTTTTATGAGCGATGCCCGCAAGACGAGGCGGGTTGAGGAAATTCGTCGGACTTTGCCACACCCTGATGGAGGGGCTGAGGGCATAGAGAATTCTGGTTCATCGACTGGTCAAGGAAGCCGTATCCGCATTTCTCAACGTCATGGAGAGTTAGAAACTTTTGTGATAGAGCTGCTCTCCGCCCATTCTGCGATAATCGCTTCTGGTACCTACTATGGCATCTGTTCCAGGGGTTGCCATTCTGCATGCACCAGAAACCATGGTGAGCAGCTCCTCATTTATCTCGTCAGCACTGAAAGTGACATCGGGAGTGCCTTCAGTTCTGTTTTCTGCAGGACCTGCATCTCCGTTGGAAAATTATGGATGACTAGACAAGAGGAAGACATCTGCCGATAGTAAGGAGGAGCAGTTCGTGGCCGAGAAATGGATGGAGGATGTGGGGGGTTTTCGGAGGACTGGGCGAGGTCAGGAGGATCTTCCTTCGGAGGTTGAGGATCACATTTTCTAAGTTCAAGGAACGTCCTGAACCCTCATTCCTCCTCCTGCATATAAACACGAATACATCAACAATGGGTCTCGTCGAGACAAGCTGGACCCAATGGTTTTGGGAAAAATGCCAGCTCCGGCCGCCATAGCAGCGGCCTCCGTTCATAAGTATTGGACTTCTGCCTTTGGAAAAGCCGCATACAACGCTGAATTGATGGAGTTGTTAAAATTGGCCGAAATGTATAATTCTCAGAGTCACATGCTTAATTGCGAGTTGTACAAAGTATTGGCGATGAAGGTTGACGAATTGCATTTAACAGTCGAGAGAGATAAAGATGTCGACGCGCTGCGTTTAGAGAACAAAGACCTTCGAGAGCAACTCACCTTTTCTAAAGACGCGAGGGCACGTGTCATATATGATATCACCAAAGTTAAGACGATCCAGAGGGCCTGTGTTCAGGCTCAGAAGAAGGCCGAATCGCAGTTGAGGTCTTGTCAAAACATGGTCAATGCCAAAGATAAAGAATTGACTGAGGCGTTGACGGAGTTGTCAAAGGCATAGAGTCTATTGGCTAAACTTGGGGTCCCAGGTTATGTGGATCCCGAGGGCCCGACTGGGACTTAAGGGTCTTGTATGTCCTTACCAGTATTGCTTTCTTATTCGTAAATGTAAAGCTTTTTGTGACGTATATTTTTATTTAGATTTCTTTATTCTGCTACGTAGGCTAATGAAAATGCATTATCTTTAGTTGCTTGAATGCGCGTTGAGTGTTTAACCAGCGAGCTAACAGAGTAGACCGCGAACCATACTCCATCGCTGCAGAATTTCTTTTACTTGTTTAAATGCGCGTTGAATGTTTATCCAGCGAGTTGACAGAGTTGGCCGCGAACCACACTTCCTCGCTGCCGAATTTCCTTTACTTGTTTTAATGCGCGTTGAATGTTTATCCAACGAGTTGACAGAGTTGGCTGCGAACCACATTCCCTTGCTGCTAAATTTTCTGTACTTGTTTTAATGCTCGTTGAATGTTTATCCAGCAAGTTGATAGAGTTGGCCGCGAACCACACTCTCTCGCTGCCGAATTTTCTTCATTTGTCTGAATGCACGTTGAATGTTTATCCAGCGAGTTGACAGAGTTGGCCGCGAACCACACTCCTTCGCTGTTGAATTTCTTTTAGTTGTTTTAATGCGCGTTGAATGTTTATCCAACGAGTTGACAGAGTTGGCAGCGAACTACACTTCCTCGCTGCCGAATTTTCTTTATTTGTCTGAATGCGCATTGAATGTTTATCCAGCGAGTTGACAGAGTTGGCCGCGAATGTTGAGGACATTCAAGGGCTTCACAATACTCTGGTCTAGGGATATTACGATGCCCAATGGGCCTCCAAGGCCTTCTCCGACTCTATGGTACTCTTATGAATTTGGAAGGTCCTCGCTGGGCTTATAAGAATTTAGCGAGACCTAAATTGGGTTTATACGGGACCTTCACTGGGCCTTTTCTGATGTGGAGGCCCTACCAAAATCGGGTGGTAACAACTTCTTCATAAAAGACGTCTACGATGCATCATTTTCTAAATCAACAACGTCCCATGCAATGGGATATATTTTGTTGTTCGCATCTTTTCCGGAAGCTGTCAACAGTGTTCCTTTGTACTTTCTTTTCAAATTTGTCCCATCAACACATATAACCTATCGCAAATACGATAAAAACCCCAGATACTTGCACTGAGTGCAATGAACAAATACAAGAACCACTTGGCACCGTCTTTTTCAATGTAGGTGCTTGTTTTCGGGTTCCTCAATCGAAGCATGTATCAATATGTCGGCAACTTTGCAAAACTTTCATTGGGTGATCCTTGAAGAAGGATTAGTGCATTTTCCTTAGACTTCCAAGCTTTGTTTTAACTTATTGTAACACCAAACTCCCACTGAAGATTACCAATAATGCTAGTCGAAACGCAAAGCTGGTTTACATCCTGAAACCGTTGCATGATGTAATCTCTAATTACGAAACTCGTTGCCAACCTTTGATCATTGCGTCGAAAATCTAACGAACACGAGTGCACAAGTTCGTAGTTTTAAACCTTAAACACATTGGATGACATGATTTTTAAAGCACACAAAAGCTAACTGCAATTGTCATCAATGCATAACAATGTCAAGCAATTTCTATTTGATTTCTTCACCTAAAATTGAAAATTTTGTGCCAAAGAAAGCATATGACTTTTCTTAGTCACTTCAACTTGTTGAAAAACAGTTGTTTCACTTCGATGTCCGTCAAAGCCACTGCCTGCAAATTATCCCTCAAATGTGACGAACAAATTTTCAACATTTCCTTATATTTGTTTCGGACATTGCTGCCAATCTGTATAGCATCAAACGGTTCATGTACTGACAATTCTACAACGATGTGTCTATCATTTGCATGGTGATGTACTAAAGTTTTGATATGGGTAGGGATGACAATTTTCCCCGCCCCGCCCCGTTTAGAATTTCTCCGCCCCGTACAATAGGGTATTCTCCGGGTCTCCCCGCCCCGATTTTTTTTTAAATTTTTTAAATTTTAAAAATTATTTGATGAAATGGGTGTTGAAAGAGTCGAACCAGGAGTGTGAACATTGATTCACAATTCTTAACTATTACACAAAGACCTATTGATTTGTATTCTTTTCATTTTGTTTAATAAACATATTATACACAATTTATTTTTTAAATTCTAACAATACCATTTAGAATTAACTTTAATTCCCCATTTCATAATTCATAATTTCATATACTACCATCAATGCAAACCACGGTTAAAAAAAATTAAACGGGGCAGTAAGTCGACCCGCCCCGACCCCGACCCCGACCTCGACCTCGACCTCGACCTCGACCTGCCCCGTTGCCATCCCTAGATATGAGTATGTGTGGCAACATCAACTCCCACACATTTTATTGGAATGTCACGCTGCTCAAGAACAACACATAATGTTGTTTCTTTGTATATTGAAACATACGACTCTAAATCATCATCATCATTTAGCTTTGCTGGCGAAGATTCATGGAATGAAGTTTGAATTTTAGATGACATGTACACCTATTGTCATCATTATTTAGCTTTCCCTTCAATCTGCTAGTTCTTATCCCTTGCAACTTGTATTAAAGTTGTTCTTGTGCCACCCCATTTCCACTCCTCACCATTGTTCTTGAAGTTTCCACCATGAGATACAATTAAGCTGAGATTTTTAGTCATATCTGAAAAATAAGCATGACATCAGTAAGTGGAGACAAATCTAAAGTACGTTAAGTTGAAGCCCACAATTTTGTTCATTTGGCACTGTTCAATTGATAGTTCTTTACGAAAGAAGTGTAAGTTCAATACTTATTTCCTTTGAAAATGTCGAATCAACAGTTCCAAATGAATGAATTGTCAAATCGGCAGTTCCTTCCTTGTAACACCCCAAGTCTAGAAATTATATATTTAGAAATGTTATCATTTAATTACCATTAAATAACAAGATATAAATGCGGAAAAATGGATAAAATATTCATTCTATTTTATTTTATTTGAAAATACAAACTAAATGTCAATGGCTTTCAACAGTATTAATTAAAAACAATAATTTGCATATTAAATTTTATGCCCAAATCCATTATTGATTAAACACAATAATTGCGGAAAACTTCATAGTTTGACTAAATTAATATAAGTAAAAGAATAATATTCCAAAAACATTAATCGGCCTAAGGCATCTTATTTATGAAATAATAACAAAAATAAAACTTTAATTTAAACAGTACTGAGTCCGTCTCGCCCCAAGCAGTCGTCTCGAATTATTTAACTCTCATCATCTGAAAAGTGGAGAATATGGGATGAGCTAACGCCCATTAAGTAAACCTCATGCACATGATGCATGCTTATGATATGCATCGGTTTCAAGTAGTTTCTAGAATATGTATCACATCTTTTCTTATCATTTAAAAAAAATTTAACATTGTGAGCTCATTTTTGTGTATCGCCTATCCAATCAGTGTGCAGTGGACCATTATTATTTGGAACCCGTTCCATCTACCGGTAGTACCGCAAAGCGGTTAAACATTAAACATTAAACATTATCATTCGTCGGGTGCGCCGGTCCCTCACGCCCCATTTTCCACTCACACCTTTTATGGCATAGGCGAACACCATTTCATTTATAAAATTTGGAATACATATCATTTTTGAATAAAATACACTTTACAATATTACTATTGAAAACTTTACTTCATGCATGCTTATGGATCCATTAACTTACTTACATATGCAAGAATATGTCACATGAATATCAATAACATATAAAGCGATTACAAAATAATATGTTCAGATAATAATATAACACATTTAGACAATTAATATAGCATTCTATAAATGAATATTAGGAGAGTTTACTTACCTTGGATCTTTATTCATGTTTTAAGTGGCAAATGGAGATGTCCCAAGCTGCCCACGAAGTCAACGTGCCGAAAATCCTAGGTCATTACCATTTATTTAAAAAATCCAAACAATATTCGTTTATTGAAATAAATCAACATATATATACCAGTATCCTATTAAAATAAATTTGTTTATTAATTCATTAGGACCAAAGTGTTAATATAAAATGCCAAGAATCCCTTAGAAATTTAAAAGTAATGCGCTTACTGTCAACTTATATATCCCTAACAGCTTGGTTGAATTGCTATTAAATTAATACATTGTCTTTATGAGAACAAACAAGGACGTGATGCATTAAGTCTAATTTTATCATATAACTTATGAGATTTAAAAATGAATAAAGGCTATGAGATCAAAAATAAGTAAATTCTAACAACTGCATATATATAATATATAAATATACATACACGTATACATATTAATCAATGGCAGTCAACTTAATTATTCCAAGTTTCAATTCAAAACAACTGGGCCTTATAATGTATCCCACCATCAATTGATAATATAATAATTGAGTGATTATTGAAATCATAACACATATATATACCTATATATTAACTTGTGTATATATATTTGTATTTGAATGATACTCTTATTCCATAAATTCACTAACAAATCACAAAGATTTTAAATAATGAAATATAAATTCAACAATAAAATAATATTAAAATTGTGTACCTTTTTGTGACCACAAACCGAGAAAAGCTTCCAAAATGAAAATGGATGAATGGTGAATTTTTTTTTTATAAGGACAAGTGCTCCAAAAAAAGGAGTCTTTTGTTTCCAATTTTAGGATACCCATTTAAAAGTCAATCATGCCAATTTTGTGAAAAGAATTGATTTCATTCACGTTTTTGAGGCCCCCCATTTCATGCTTTCCATAGAATATTAAATTAAACATATTTTAATTCATATGAAATAAAATGAATATGTTCAAGAGACATGTCTAGATTCATTAATCTATATAATATGACATATACACATAATAATAATTAAAAAAATATTATATACTTTAATTCAAATTTAAATAAAATTAGAAGTGTCTTGTAATTTAAATTAATAGACACGTTGATCGTCTAGGGCATCCACAGAACATTCCACTGCAAAACTATGGTTAGTCACAAAAAAAATGATAATTTATTAATGAAAGATTAAATATAATATTAGGACATGTATCGTCATAATATATAAAAATCATGTAAGTGAACATGCGGTATTACATTCCTAGTCACCCTAAAAGAAATGGTTCTACACTTGTATTTAAATGTCAATTTTTTTTATTCTTTATTTTATTATATTTCAAAAATTACAAAGAGTTAATCTATAATGCAAAAATAAATAAATAAATAACATTTCAAAACTACAAAATTATCATTTCCATACCTTCAAGTAATAACTACGCTCTTGCTATGCAACTTAGCTACCATTGTTAAAAGTTATCCTCTTGCAATCTTGACGTCAATAAATTAAGTTTTATTCTTAAAATTTTGGTGGTCACTATATTAATTATTTTTTTAATCACATTACAATTCCTTGTTCTCATTAGAATATCTAATGCAATTGAAACATCTTTAACCCTCAACTTAACATATTATTTTTGAGCTACTCCTTTTAATTTATGTCTTGTTAACAAATGTCACGATTGAAATGTTGCTCCAATCACGAGACTCGTCGTTCAGTTAATTTAAAATTTAACAAGTCTAAATCGAAAAGAAATCTCATATTGAATTAATTTCTAATTTAAATATTTACCATAAGAAGTTATAAAAGTATTAATCACACCATAAATAATTATGGATGATGGATCTAACAATAAAGTAACCAAAAGATAGTGGCAGAATCAGGCATTTTGCATTGTGTAGTAAAAAATATAGATACAATTTTTAAATAACATAATATTAATGAAAATAAATTAATAACTTACTTCAATAGTAGCATATGTGTTTTCATATTTTGAAAATATCGTATAATTATATTGTTATTAATATTGTCAAACGATTTTGTTGTTTGTTTATGAATTAAATAAGGAGAGTTCACGTAGAGGAAAACACATTGAAACCACAATATAATTATATCAAATATTTCAATTCTAAAGATGAATAAAGTGGTAAAATAATTGAAGATAGTTAAATCAATTGACTATATAACGTCTATGAAATCACAAATAAAGTCCAAACAAGTAAGGAAAATAAATTAAAGCCGAACACAATTTAAAAAATGAATAAAGAGAATTAATCATACGTAAATTTTGAAATGATCATGATAGTTAGTAGAAAGAAAAGACTATCTAATTCTTCCTTCAAATGAAACATAAATGAAGCTCAAAAAAATTATAAATTTCAACAAACAATTTTTGTTTAAAAAAAAATTCAACAAAAATTTTCAAAGCAGCTCAAACACGTACAAAGAACACGTACAAAGACTAGTGAAATATCTTCCAATTCAACAAATAATTAAACTAATTTTATCCTAAATCTTAAACTAATTTTCAAATATGCAAAAAAATACAAATGAATCAGTATAGGACTAGATTTTTATGTAAAAATCGATTCAACTGGTACCTTACTTTAGATGTTGCGGCTACGGCTAGAGTTGGAAGTAGAAATAAATCGACAGTGAAGAGATGAGATGAATAAATAAATTGGGGAAGATCAGAATGAAGAGATGAGATGAGATTCTTAATGGGAGATTGACCCATTTTCTTGGATTGATGCATTCTATTACTCTGTGTGGGTTGACCCATTTTCATTGAGAAATTTTTAATGAAAATTTACAGTGAAGAGATGAGATGAATAAATAGCACATTAGAAGTAAAATTATTAAAAAAATTTCAAAAAAAATTCTAACATTACATAGGGTCAGTTGATCCCACACGACCCCATATGGGTCCGTTCCTGCCAAAAAGTAAATCCTAACCCTTAGAGCATCTCCAACCCTTCGTCATTTTGGAGTGAAAACTCTAAAATAGAGTATGAAATCTTTCCAAACCAGCGCCATAATCCTGCGCCAATTTGGTGTTATGAACAGTGCTGCGCCAAACACTGTTCATTTGAAGATGAAAATGGCGCAACACTGTAACCCACTAGCACTGTTCATGCATTTTGGTTTATATATTTTGGTGGTTTTTGGTTTATGCATTTTGTCCAAGAATTGTTATATTTTTTTTAGATATTTCTATTTATTCAATATTTTTTTTTTTAATTTTGTGATGTTTATTGTGTGTTTTTTTAATTGTGATATTGAGTATCGTACTTTTTTTTTTTCATGAAGACATTAATTTTGGCAAATAAATGTAATATAAAATTTATATATTTAATAAAAATAAACTACATAATTAATAATTTTTGAAATAAATTATTTTTGAGAATTAAAAATATAAATAGATGAGAATATATATTATTTATTTGGTGTAAAATTTGAAATGATGAGTTGGAGATGACATATAAATTTAATGTGAAAGTTGTACTATTTTAATGTAGAAGTTGTGTCAACTTCTGTTAAGGGAAAGTCGCGAATGCGAAACTCCCCACTTGTGTTAGAGGTCCCTTGACCAGGCGAGTTGTAAATCGAGGGATGTGCACGAGTGGCAGGGACTTGAAGGAGAGAGCCAACAGGCCAATCCCCAATACAGATCCCCACAATATTTTAGTGAAAATATGCTCCACACAAGAATCGAACTTGTGTTGTTAGAGAATTTCTCCCCACATCACCTCAAACCTTATCAACTCACCTATACACTGGAGGCTAGAAGTTGCGTCAACTTGACGATATGGATTGGAGATCGTGTTATTCTTTCCTTATCCTTATATCCTTACAGTGGATTTTAGAATTATTGTTCACGACCAAAACCACGTCGTATTTTTTAGAGAGTATAAAAAAAAAAAAAAAATTCATTTGCCAGAAACCTAGCTGCCTCTTCTTTCTCCGTCCGTCGCCCACCTTCTCCCTACTCGTCTTCTTCGTCGCTCAAAAGTGAAATTAACCTAATTTGTGAAATGTTCCATTTTTTTACAGACAGCCTGAAGATTCCTAGTTCCCAACCTTTTTCTTTTATGGTCCAGAATAGTTGTGATTTTCCCGATTCTATACGGACATGTTGATATTATGAAGAATGATGTTCTTGGTAAGATATCAAACAATTATTTTTTAATTTCATTTTATTTTTCTAGAACCGACGTTTCTACTATTAGGTTTGAATTTTTAGCCAGATTTGGGAAGGAGAATTAGTATAGTTTAATTTTCTCAGCAATTTTTGTCACTGTGATGGCGATCCTGATTAACGATTCCTAGGTCCCTTATCTAAAAGATTGATGATTTGCGTCTCCTCCCTAATCTTTTGCGAAAAAGGTGAAGTTTCACTCCGATTTGCTTTCATTTGTTGTCTTCGCTGATGTTTTTCATTAGTTTTTGCACAGATTAGGGGTTTTCCGTTTGATTTTCGACCTGATTTTTTTGGGCTTCTGGTGTACTAAACTTTGAGCTTATGGGAATGAGGAAATCACACCCGCGAGAGAGAGAGAGAGAGAGAGAGAGAGAGAGAGAGAGAGAGAGCAGTTGAACAGACTGAAAAGTAAGTGTGTAAATCATAGAAGAAGTGAAGAAGTAAGCGTGTAAATCATAGAAGTGAAGAAGAAGCAGGAGAAGAAAAAGCATGCTGCCTACCTCATCATCAACAAAAGGGCGTTCGGGTTCATATGCCCGACCCAATTATTTCCTCCCTCAGTACCTCCGCAGAATAGTCGAGTGGCAACAAATGGACATTGAATATACTTTCTGTCAAATGCTTCACCTATGTACCTCTCCAAAAGTGGTATATCAACACAAAAAAGTACCATAAGCAAGCAAATAACCAATGGGCACATGATGATCCTGCTTTTTTAGTGATATGCAGTCTTCTTTTGGCAGTTTCTACAATAGCTTATTGTGCTGCGTATGATCATAGTGCGGGACATGCTGTTTTTGTAGTTATTTCAGTACTGCTTTTCCATTTCTTAATAACCGGGGCAATTTTAGCTACATTTTGTTGGTTCTTTACAAACAATTATCTTCGAGAAGAAGCTCCAAACAGCCATGTGGTGGAGCAAAGGGTAGAGTGGTTGTATGCCTTTGATGTACATTGCAACTCTTTCTTCCCAATGTTTGTGTTGCTTTATGTTGTGCATTATTTTCTATCACCTCTTCTGGTAGCTCATGGTTTTGTTCCTGAATTGTTATCAAATTTGCTCTTCATGGTGGCTGTTTCTTACTATCATTACCTCAAATTTTTAGGCTATGATGTCTTGCCCTTTTTGGAGAGAACCACTTTATTTCTATATCCAATTGGCGCTGTCATAGTCCTTTCCCCTATCTTGATTTTCCATCAAGATATTTTACGAATGTGTGCTTTAGTCGATTGGTATAGATGCAGCTTATCCTTCAGACTGAACACGACTATGCAAGGAGATCCAGTAAGATACTCTAAACACGAGGATAGTTAAATGAGCTCATTTAATGGTTCTCTTTTTATGCACAAGGGAGATGTTCGTGCCATGGGGAAGCTCCAGTAGGTCTGATTAGGTCTTTTCGCTGCTGAAAATATTGTAATTGAGTGGAGGGGTTTTGGAGGGTTTTCTTTGAACTGAAAATATTGATTAATGGGTTTTCTTAATTCTCGTTTTCCAGATACAAATATTAAGTGACGTATTACAAGGAAAATTCGATAGCTTAATTGCAAGGAAATTATATTGTATTTTCATTTATTTTTTGTTTTACTTTAATATTCGTTGTTAGGTTGCTTCTATTTCTGATCATTAGTGTTCTCGTCTTGGTTTGTTCATAGAATTACTCTTTATTTGTAGCTTATTTGTGGTTGTAAATGGTTTCTGGATAGAATTTGATAATCTTTTTTTTATTTTTAAAACTTCTTTCCCATTATATACTTTCCAGTAACATCTCATAGAATTGAAGATAAAACACTCTCCGTTTTCTACTGAAGCCGACATTCGAAGAAATTTCTTACTCACAAATTATCATATTTTCTCCTTTGACTGAAGCCTCAATTCCCATCCTCTCCACCATATTTCATCGACTAGGTTTTTCCTACTACCGTATAGCAACACCTAAAAATCCTCTCCCTTTTCTCAAAAAACCAAATAATTTTATTATACTTTCTACAACAGTTTTGAAAAACATGAAGGTGACTCCGAAAATTGGTTCCAGGTGTTTCGGAGACGGGGTTTTTCCTTCGGGATTCAGATTCTACCCAACAAATGAAGAGTTTGAGCTCTAATATTTGAAGAGGAAAATTTGCACGAGACGACTCCGTCTGGATGTCATTGGAGAAGCTGGTGTTTACAAGTGGGACCCAGAAGATTTGCCAGTAAATTTTCGCTAACCACTTTTTTTTTTTTTCATGCTGAATTTAGTGAATTCGTTGCTGATATATGGTTTTGATTGGTTTTTAGATATGTATATGATTGGTCTATTTTTGGTTTGATTATTTCTTTTGATTGTTATTGTTTTCAATTGGTTTTTGTTGATGGACCTGTATGTCTCACCTTGTTTGTGTGTATAGCAGATCAATTAGATTTATATTTGATGTAAATGTGATTGACAATTAATTTTTTGCGTGTGTGTTTTAAGTTTTAACTTGTTGTCGATATATTTCAATTTTCCGCATCATGTTTGGTTTAATTATGAGATTTATTCAAATATGGGTCTTCTGATTTGATTTAGAAATAATTATCAGCTCTATTTATTTGGGACTATTTTCAAGAATTGTCTTTTATTCTCATTTTTATTATGTGGAAAATCAATTAGGATCTTGGATTTACATGTATAAAATTTCTCTTTGCTTATTAAACTAACAATGATGAAGCCACAATACAGCTCAGCGTTGGAAGTACTCTAGGTGCTGTAGGTTGACTATATATACGTGATTTTTTTTTTCCATTTTATGCGTAGGTTGGGATGGGGTGTTGGTGAAAGGGGTTCAGTTTTTAAGACACTGAAGAAATTTGATTTTAGATCTACTCATTCCATTATATTAATAATGATTTTATCTGTTAGATGGGTTGATTCTTATTGAAGTTGACAGAGTGCTAATGCCATGAGGTTACTTTCTTTCAACCTTACCTAGAAGCAGGCAGCAGGAAAGCTCCACGGACACAAAGAAAGGAATCATATCTACTCCATTTGAAGAATTCACCCAAAAAAAATTGTCAGAATTCATCTAGCAGAAAAATGTACATGCTCAATGCTATACATCTAGGTGAGACAAGTGGCTTTCACTTACTCTTGATTTGTCCTTTGTGCTCTCTATCCCCCGTTTCTCTCCTCTATTGTCGTAATCTTGTTTGTTTTTCCCTAAAGCTTCTCTTTAATATTGGTTCTTATTTGTAGCAAGAAATGCACTTTACCACTTTGGAAAAGAGAGGATGTCCAATCATATTATCTACCGCTTCCACATTGTGTAAGTGGGACAGCTAGCAAGCGATGGATCCCAATTCAGAAAAGATCTAGATCTTTTGCTTCTCTGAGCTTTGCCGAGCTTGAAGTCCATGGTACGTATTACTGCTTCACTACTGTATGAGTGTTGCATATTTGGACTGTCTTATCTTTAGTTTGAATCTATTGTAACATGCTAGAATCTGCTGCTTTGACTTACAAATAGTTGGTATGTTAATTCAACTGGCATGTACAAGTTAATCCTGAAGATTTTTCAGAAGACATGGAGTTCTGGAGATCTACTGTAAGAAATTATTGTGTGCGAATCTGTACATTCTCTATTGTTGATACAAGTTAAAGGTTTTCTTCCTCACACACATAGATTTGTTCTTTCTTTATGTAGAACACATCAATTACTCAAGTTTTTCCTTCCACATGCCAGGTATATTGATTAAGGATTCCTGGCTCATAATATTTGGCGTCCTCGTCTGTTTATCTAGGATGTTTTGTCAGCAACTTATTTTCTTCTGCTTTTCTTTTCCCAGTTTTTAGTTTTATAGGTTGATGCAGGAGTCAATTTGTATGTTAAAATAAGTCGTGTAGTAGAATTGTCCATGGCAAAGAGATCAGCAAGAATTCCTGCGGAGAGAGAGAGAGAGAGAGAGAGAGAGAGAGAAGAGTGAGTTGAACTGTAAGTGGGGAATGTTCAGCATCTTTCAATCCCACCATGGTTGCGCCAGTCGAAAACTGCTTTCAAATGGTAGGACAATCAACAAACATATCATGAATGGTAAAACTCCCTCAATTCATAGTATAGGTAGAATCAAGAAATATACATTTATTCGAGTGATTGACATGCTGATTTGTACAGAAATTTCATTTTCTGGACATACTAGGAAAGAGTCCAGCTGAGCGTATTTGTTTGCAAGTTTCTTGATCCTGTAAATTTTTTAATTGAGGTGACTTCAAAGAAAATGCAGGTGAACTATAGTGAGTGGTATTGTTATGGAATAAATCCTAATCCCTAATTTTGAGAAAAATAATAAGCAAACAGAAATAAGAAACACAGACTTGTTTGTGGTTGACCGTTAATGCGAAAGCACTAGCTGCCATAGGTTTTCACTAAAGTTTTACAAGGTGATCCCATGCCTCTCAGTCCTTGTCAAACAGAAAACGTCCCCCTAAGGCTTAAATTGTAGGAGTTATTAGGGTGGCCTAATATAAATATGGAATGTCCAATGTACCCCTGAAGGTTGATCCCCAGTTCAATTAAGACCCACGCAGTTTAATAGGTTTTTCCTATTAAATCAATAATTAAATTGTAGTTGTAGCTTTTTCGTACTATGATTATTTAGGACATTGCAGTTCTTGACTTAACACCACATGTTATTATTTCAACAAATTTAGAAAGTCCTTAATAGTGCATGAACACAGTTAGGCCTTATACCAAAATCTTGATGTTCTATAATTTGAAGATTGAAGCATTTTCTTACTAATCTATGATTATTTATGACACAGTGGTTGATTAAATGTGTTGTTTTTTGAACAAATTTAGAAAGTCCTTATAGTAAATGAACTCGATTAGGCCTATACTGAAATCTTGATGTTCCATTATTTAAATTTTAGGTGGATTTATGTGGTATATAACTTCATGTGTGTTATCATTGGCAGCAAATACTGTCCATCTTGTGCATTCCCAGCAACTTTAATAGTCCTTTATTCACTCCAACATCAAACTCTTACTAATTTTAGAATAGGAAGACAATTTCACTTGCACAATTCTCATTACATATTCAGCTCTTTTGTAATAGGACAACTGCTCTGAGAATTCCAGGCACATTTTGTATATGCACATGAATAATGTTGGTCTACTTCTCTGTTATTTAAATCCATCTTCTTATGATTCTTGCTGCAACTTATTGGTTAATTATTACATTCGTATTGAAGTGATTCTATGTTATTTCAATCCCATTTGGTATACGTACAAATTTTAATTATCCATACTTCATTCATTCGATCCAATGACAATTACAAATCCAATGACAGCAACAAATTGTACAACGCACATGCCAAGACTAGTTTATAAAGAATAGCAAGTCAATGGTATAACTGTGATTTCACATATATTTGCCTAAACCACCCTTACCATCACCCTCGTGAGTCCTCTCTCTTATAAAGCAGCAATTGTCAATTATGGTTTGTAATTTTCTTATTTTCAGCCGCAGATTGAAACTTCTGTATTGAAATTCCTCTGATATGATGAATTGAGCCCTTAATTTCTCCGTCTTGTTTTTCCTTCTATTTCTTGAGTTCTGCGTTTTAACATCAAATTGCATGGATTTTGTTAACCCAATCGCACATAGTTCCTCTTGGGAATCTTCGTTTGAAATGATTCCGGAGATTTTATTTGTGCATAAAGCAAATACGATACGAAGTATAATTTCTGCTTGAGAGTCTTCTCCATATAAATCAGTGGAGTTGTGCTTCAATCTTATCGTATCACATTCCACCCCACCCCCAAATTGCATTGAATATGACTTTTGAGTTTCTCCTTTTCATTTATCAAATTAATTTCTTCTCTCTTCTTTGCTGGTATATGTTTGGTGGGTCTTGATCTAATGCTCCGGTGGACATTGTTATAATACCTACCGAGACACTTGTAACTTTTTCATTTGACGAGTGTAAAAGATGATTAGCACACATTTCGATGGAGATAAATTATAAAAAATTAAAATGAAAGAAGTTTCAAACATTTCGATAGACATTAAATAAGTGGAAGATGTCTAGTACATCGTTCAAATGTAGACGGTGTGTTAGATTTTTTTTTTACCATGTAAGCAATTTAGAGTGATGTGGCACATTTTTTAGTGCACTCCGCGGTTGTATTGGAGATGCTCTTAGCACACTGTTCAAATTTGGACAGTGTGTTAGACTTTCATTTATTTAATGTATGTCGAAATGTGTGTTAAGTTTTTTTTATTTAATTTTTTATAATTTATTGTTATCGAAATGTGTGTTACTAATTATTTATTTAATTTTTTTTAAAATTCATCTATCAATATTTTTGGTACATGTTGATCATAGTTGTTTTAATCTACAATTCTATTAGAGATGTTATTTTTTCCGTCTCTTTTTTATTTGTCACATATACAGCAAGTTGCATTGGAGATGCTCTTAGAACATTTTTGATTAATGTGACATTAATGTCTAAGAGATAGACATTCAAATTAATATTTGGTTTTCAATTCATTACATGGATTGTTATTGAGGTGGATTTTATTTTATTAAAATTAAAATTATATTATTTTTAAATATGTATAAAAAATTTAAATATATATAGAAAATTTAAATTCTGTTGGTCGGTATGTGATGTCTAATGAAACTTCTGAATTCTGAATTTAAATGGAACTTCAGAATTCCCGGTTGAGAAATGCTGAACCACGAATCAGCCAGATGTAAAAAAGCAAAGTAGCATAGAAACCTTCAGTCCAGCAGGGCTAGAACTTCAAGATCTTACATGGCCAAATCTTTTTCCTACGACTAAACACTTGCAATAAGTGGCAGGCATATAATTTTATGGTAATTTGCACTTTTGGTTCTCAACTTTTCAAATTTATTACTAATTTATTCTAACTAATTTTTATAGCATTAGACATCTCAAACTTTTGCAATTTGTTTCAAATAACGTTTGAATTGACATATTTTGACGGATTTGCTTTTTTCTTTAAATAAACACAAAAATAGTAAAAAGATAAAAACAACAAAAAATAGAAAATTGCAAATGAAGTTTTAGAACTTTTAAAAAGTACAAAATAATTTTATCTTCTTCAATTTTGTGCGGCAGCAGGTTGTGGGCTTGGTCAACTCAACCCACGAAAATTGAACACGAACTTAGCCCCACCTGTCGGCTCATTTGGGTCGAGTCCATGTAGGCCGCAGTTTAGCCTAGTTTGGTACGAATAAAAATTAATTTTTTTTTGAAATTACTAAAAAAAATTACTAACTTATTATACTTAAAAAAAATATTTATATTTATAATAAAAAATGTGTTAAATTACTAAAAAAAATAAATAACAATGATAAATTCATATTTATTATTTATAACAAAAAATATTTACAAAGAATTTTTATCTTATTTATATTGAATTATTTAATTTTGTGAATTTTATATGCTGCTTTTACATTTGAATGAAGCATCAGCTGTCACTCATGTCAGTCATGGCTCTGTTGTGTATTTTTTTGAATATTTAACCGTTGGCCCATTTGACACTGAATTGCCCGGTCTAACGGTTCAGCGTCATCCGGTCTGTGAATGGCCGGCCTGGCTCATGGGCTGGCCTGCGGTTACAGGCCTTCAGAGGATGGGCCGTAGCAAGTTTGGCCAGCCGGCCCATCTTGACACCTCTCAGGAATGCTATAATATCCTGCCGGCCCACGGTTACAGGCCTCCAGGGGGTCGGCCGTCTTGACACCTCTCAGGAATGCTATAATATCCCGTGTGCAAAATCCAAAGATGAACATTAAATGACAAAATAAAATGACCTTTAAACTAATTTAATACATACATAAGATCTTGATCAAAGATGGGGTTTTCTCCTAATAAAAGAACTAGCTATATAGCTCCAATCTGTTTATAGATAGCATAAAACTTCCAACTTTGCATGTAGAGACCACAAATCTATACATTGGTATTTAGGTTCGGTTTGAAAGCTATTAAAAATTTGCTAAAAAATTGAAGTCAAAGTTAATAGTCAATTTTAATCATACATTTCATTGGCCTATAATTTTTTACAACTTTTCAATTACACATTTTATTAATTTTTATAAAAAAAATCTGATTTAAATCAAAATAAAATACACGCTCTAGGAAGTAATTCATTTTCCCGAAGTTTTTTTCTTGTTTGGACATTCTATATAATCAATTGTATTTCAAGCAACACATCACATAAGCCAATGTACCAATGCAAGGTGTACAACATGTTCGACACATGAAAACTACAAAATGGCTGCTAATCTACCTACAAGACAAAAGGTCCCTTGAAATCAACCAAATGTAAGCTGTGCACATCCTGTGGAAGTACCCTAGTTCCTCAATAATTCTTATCCGAGTACAAGAACTACTCAAAACAAAACTTCACCTTTACCGAATCATCAAAGGAACTTTAACGGCCAAAACTGTTATACGAAGTGTAGAATGGAGATGGACCTTGTTGCTCTTGTTATCATCTTCTTCATGTTGTAGTCTCGAATCTCCCAATCTTGACGCATTCCCTTTTTTCCTGCCACGTCTACCCAAGTATCTATCTCCACAACATCTTCCCTGCCACATGGTTCGGGATGTCATTTTATTTATAATTTGTAACCGTCGACGTAGAATGTCACATTAGGCATAGTACATTTAAAAATGAGGTATTTTTGTTTAGCTGAGAAAAACATACCATGAGCTGTATTTATGTGACAACCCAAATGAGTTTCCTTAGGCTCATCTCACGGGTTGCACCAAAGCCATTTTCTGCCACCCCAGAACTTGCCACATGATTCAGAGCTGTTTCCTACAGTTATTTTGTGTAAATGTGGCAAATGGGCCAGACAGGCTGGCCCAACCCAAAATTAGACAGATCACACAAAAATATAGGTTGTGCTAGCTTTAATTTGATTTTACACGGGCCCGTATTTGTTGGACCAAATGGCTACGGCAACCCAACTTAAATTTTTAATTTATTTTTCCAAAACAATTATTTAAAAAAAAATAAAAACATCACCATTTTCCCCACGCCCACCCCCACACCCATCCCGCCCCTGCAATTCGTAAAACTTGGATCGCAACCAAAGGATGGTGAGATTTCTCTTCCCCGGTCCCGGCAACTGGGGAGGAGAAATCCCCCCCTCCTTCTCGGTCGCGAAACTAGAGAGAATTTCCCTAATTTTCGCGAAACCAAGCCCTGTCTACTTTAGATTACGTTGGAAGAGGGGATGGGTGAAGGGGTGGGTGATTTGGGTTAGACATTTTACTGGGCTAGTCCGACTGGTCCGATGAGTTAGTTTTACCGGACCAAATAAGTCTGATTTTTACTTGATCAATTTTTTATTGGACCAGACCGGCCCAGAGTCTGAGTTATCTGGGCTCGCTCATTGGGCTAGCCCATTTTTATCACCTCTAATTTTGTGCCATCCCTTAAAGCTTAGCAACATCTTCAAATATATTAAATAATTACTTGTGACTCGTAGATTGCTCAAAGCAAGAGTTTACAAATCGGTTTTAAAGGTGAGTGTTACTTGCAAATATTGTTAGCATACTAGTGGTATAAAAAGACATATCCCGCATCGCCAACGGGATGACTTGAAGAGGGCTACTTGAGAGTATAAAAGTGGTTTTGTGATGCAACCAAGCTGAGAAATGAGTTGTCGTGAACATCGAATATGAAGGGTGGTGGATTGTAACCACTAGTTCTAAATTTCAAATTGTTTGTGGATAGTGGTGGATCCAAACGGGGGCTAAAAATTTTTTTAGACCGATAATATATGAAAAAAAATTCTATAATTTATTAATACTCGATAAAATAATAACTTATTTTAATTAATAATTTTGTCCGGTCCCAACGCTATAGATGGTGGGACACGGGCAATGAGATACAGATCCTCCCGTACTCGAAATATCAAATTCGGCCTAACCCCTTGAAAAAAAATAACATAAGCAAATGATAGTACATTGAAGTTCGAGTTTTTATTGTGGTAAAAGCAAAACATTCAAGATTCAAAAACTATAAACAAACAAGAAGTTGAGCTAGGAGTTTAGTTTACTCCCTAAAGGAAAAAATATTATGTAACAAAGAGACGTGAAGATGCATATTCGTAGTGCATATTTGATAAGCAGTATTACATCATTTAGACGCTACAATTGACAAAAATTTAACTTATTTTCTTATTTAACTCTTTAATCCACCTCCCCAATCATGCCATTACAAATTATCCTCCCAAACAGTTCTTTTGTTAGCACAAAGATTTACATTTGACAATCAAAACATTCGGAAAAGTAACAAAATTAACAACATTACATATTCTTCTTGTTCAAGAAATGATACTAACATAGAGAACCCACGATGCAACAAATTAAGAAAAAGCAAGCAAGGTGCCCCCACAAAGCTGAACATGGACTATAAATTACTTTTTAATTTAGAAGTTGAGGGGAAACATTAATATTCAAGCCAAAACACTAACGAAAGTATATCACTTACCAATAAATCAAACTTGAGAGAGCAAGCTGGAATAGGAAGCTTTGGAATTCCAATGTGCATGCCTCGTAGAGGAGAAAGCTCGATAAGGAGACTTGTATACAATACATCACATATAGTAGCAACTGTACAATAACTGCTTAAATATAATGTGGATAGCAAATCACAACCATTAAAACCAATTCATGGCCAAAGGGAGAAGCTCGTCACCGATTGGCGTAAATGGAAGTTTTGATCCAAATGTCAGTGTAAGCATGCACTTTAAGATGAAGGGCTCACCGTACAAAAACTAAGCATGCTCTAACAAAAATTTACTTTACTAAGCAACCACCAAATTTATTGACAATACCGACCAGGCATACCAACAATATAACTTTAATTAATAATCTATACAAAATTTATATTCTTTCCCACAAAGTTGGAAACCTCACTTCTGGAAAAGCAATTAATTGGTTAAAGCTACAAGGGAGGAGAGTTTCCTTCTCTAGCAATTACAAGATAGAGCTAAAAGCACGGCATATGGTATGTCAAGATAAACTTACAACACAGTCCTTGGAAAACATATCCATTTAACGAAGACTATATCAGATCATAGTGTCTTAAAATGTTTACGTTCACTATCATTATTAATTGTTGGGTTGCTAATAGGTAAAAAAAAAAAAAAAAAAAAAAAAAAAAAAAAAAACTCAATTAATATCACGTGAAAACAATGTGTCAAGGATTAGCTCCATCAATGGTATCAAGTTCAAGATAAAGCAAGTGCGTAATGACACATTTATTATGCTTAACTTAAGAAAGTCCTTTCTAGGGCAATTCTTATTGAACCCCTCTAATAATAATTTCAATATGGATAAAAAAAAGGAATTATTTTCATGTTCAAAGGCTAAGTTCAATTCTCGTTTTGTCTTCCTATTTCATTTTTAAGTCATTCCAAAAAGTCAATTATATGTGCACAAGCGGACTATAAAAAATAAAATGCATATTGGACAAATACTAAAAATTGGAAAAACAAGAAATTGAAGGCATTTAATAGAAAATGAGATGAGAACATACCAGTTACCTTGAACTAAATTTGAACACAATGTTAAATAAAGCTCTATAACAAAACGTCACTTATAACTATTGATTATTTATTTTTAGGGGAGATTGTACAACATGTAAACCCAAACTTAGCGAATGATTCTTATGGAATTATTCTTAAACATAGCGTTTGAGTAAATAGTGGGCTGAATGAAGTTGAACATCTGCTCTTTGGATCCAAAATGGAGCATAGTGCTAAGAAATTCTGCGTGGTCATTAGTTTAGGATAAATTGAGCAAATTCATTTGAATCAAACAACTTAGTGTCACAAGCAAAAATTACTATCCTTTCAAATCTTGAACTTCATTATACAACTTCCTATTTTCTTCAAGCACATAATGATAATCCTAAATTGACTCTACTAATCCTTTGAGATCGATTCCTGATCCACTCATCTAGCCAAAATTTGCCGAGTACACAATCCAGAGGAGTCAATTCATTGCTAATTCAGAATTTATTAATGGGAAGAAGTTTCAGAAATTTTCTTACTAAAATGATGAAGTTCTTCAGCATATATATTCTTGGTCCTCAAAACTGATAGCCCAAGAATAACTAACCAAGAGGGGGGTGAATTGGTTTTCTCAAACTTTTTCGAAAAATATTCTCAAAAATGATATTTAAGAAATAAAAGATGATTCACAAAGATATAAGCACAATATAAGTAAATAAAAGAGAAGAGAGAGTGCAAACGATTTTTATGGAGGTTCGATCCAACCAATGATCTACGTCCCCCGTTACCAAGCTCTCCAACACGAGCACGGCCTTTCCACTATTTTGATTGACTTATGGTGCAATCCAAACCCTTACAATGTATCCGGTGACTTACAAACAAGGAGCACCGATCCTTATACAATATTGAGCTTTTCAAGGGACCTCAATATGACCCAAATATACAAAGAGATTGATTTGAGTATTTCTCTCTAGATGAATGATAGATACAAGTTTAGTTCTAAGAGAGACTAACACTTTAATGAATAGCAATGAATGAGGAAAGCTCAAGTGTTAGAAGAAAACTTTGTTGATAAAGATGAATCAAATGTTTGATTTAATCAAACAAAGTTTTTCAATAAGAGATATTGAAGATATAAATGCAATGAAGATTTGAATGAAGTATTTCAATATGATTCTCTCTATAAATGCTCTTGAAAGTGTTGTTGAATGATAATAAATGAAATGGTATTTATAGAGATGAATTTTCGTCACTTTCTGACCAAACGGATGACCAAACGGTCGACCGGTCAGATTGGTCAGAACTAGCCGTTGAACTGCAAAAAGTCAGAACGGACACTTTTTGGACAGTGGAAGTCAAACGGTCGACCGGTTCATTTCAAACGGATGACCGGTTCAAACGGATGACCAAACGGATGACCGTTTCCACAGTTTTGAAAAAATGATTTTTGGCTTTGATACAAATATTTTATGCAAGTAATAATGCCATGTGTTTTGTGCATAAAAATATTTTGAGCTTTCATTCATTTAATTGCTAAGGATTAAAGAGTTAATACCTTTACAATTTTATCTAAAAAATCTATTCTTCAATCTTGATCTTCAAATCTTGAATTTCGGCGGATCTTGAGATGCTTGAACTCTTGAATTGATTTTGACTTTGAACTTGTCATTGCATGAGAGTTCGATTTGTAGCGCTTTGAATTTTGCTTGAAAATAAAATGTTAGAAAACATAACCAATTTGTTTGTAATAATCAAAACATTAATGTTTAAAGTTAACCATAGGTCAACAAAAACTTCTTGCTTTATGGACCCAGATGCCAACCTCAATTCATGATTGAATTCACATCAGCAAGAGGCAATTATATACATCTATATTAAATATAAAACATTGCACTTTATGCAAACCTGCAGAGATATGAAATGAGAATATATGAAATGCCTGTATCTTTGCTCCTTTCTTTTCCATCGCAAAATTTTTTATTCCGAGAAGTCCTCGAGTTCTGTCACATTTTTTTCTTGAATCATTTAGGAGGCACTCAAGTTCATAATTTTCTTCTCTAGCTGATTTTTAGTTTCCTCGGTTTGGACTTCCAATTGCAAGCGGATCTCTTCATGGGTCCTTTTGATTAATTCCAATTCTTGGTTCAATGTAAGAATGTGATTCTCACACTTGTCATTTTCTTTCCTCAACCTGTTTAAATCTTGTTCTTCACATTTCTTCACCTCCCCAAGTTTCGCCTTCTCAATCTGTGATAGCCATATAAAAAGAATTATAATGTTAGTTAAAGGACACCAATGTCACATGATTACAAGAACCTTGTCCATAACAAATATAGTAACAAATATCATCGTTTTGGAATCATACCATTAACGAGACAAAGGAAAAGGATAACATGTAAATAGATGCGATTAGCTGAGTGCTTAAAGTAATGTATGATCATTAGATATTTACATCATGGTCTATGGATAATTATCGTGAACTTCCTGATTAACAGAGTAGAAGAGTATAAGTTATTGCACATGTATTCATGACCATACTGATTGAGCATCAAGCATATATATACTGATTAGGATTATCTAAAGGAATTATATAGTAATTTGTTGCTATCATAAATTTAGTCAAAAACATGTTTTTTGGATTCTTATGGACATTGGCAAAGATTTGCTTAAAGAAATCAAGTAAACCACTATTTCGAAGTAATTTTGACATTGACAGATCTAATATTTTACAACAAATTTCAAATGCTAAAAGAAGAATCACATCTATCATCATGTTTAAGAGGGACTAATTTGTTGAAAATGACTTGAATGTGTAGACGAAGGGAATGATGTGATATACGGCCAAATATATAAATATTCTCCAGTTGAACTCTAACAGTTGCTTCTCTATAATTGTTAAAACATTAAATTATAAATCAAAAAATATAAAAAATATATATATGCCCATCTTCGAATCTATAAACTAATATGCAGAATAAAATAATACCATTAAGGTCAAGCTAAAACTGAACGATTGCAATTTTTCAAATAATGAAGCAATTTAGTACAAAACCTTAAAGTAAACTCATATAAAACAAGCGAATCAAGTCAATAATTAATAAAAAATAAACATATGTTCAGATGTAATTATAAATAATCATTTTTCCATAAAAGTTTCGAGAGTAGGTACTTGGCTGAGTTTAAATTATAATTTAAGTTGATCAAATAAGTCAAATATACTTTTTATATGCACATTTTATAGAATTCAGAACTTACTATCAACACATTCTATAAAACCTATAATTTATAAATACTCAAAAAATAATATGAGCACTGCCATATATGCACTAAGTTGGATTAAAGGAAATGACAAAAAATTATTTGATTTATTGAAGAATCGTCCCAAGAGTTACATTTAAAAATAAAAAATATTCACTTTACATTGAGGAGATCAAAATTTGCATATCTTAAAAGAGTCATTAATTGTCAACCATGAAACAAGAATAAATAAACCTGAGGTCACGTGTATTTTCTACAGAGGAAACAGGAAAAGAAAACAAACTGCAGGGCGTAAGGTTTCAGCCTAGCCTTATTTTCTTTGATTTATACGGATTATAGTACTAATTGATGCAAGTTTCAAAATAACAATACATTTTAAATTCCAGTCAGCCATAGCCCATGATAATTATATGTCTTCTTCTCCTCCAAGTGCAACGACAGCAGTGGTGGAGACCTGCAAAAGGTGGTGGGGCTTTGTCCCCCGTTTCCACTCCGGCGTGAGAATTAGTATAGTAAAGACTCAAATATGCAAGGTAACAATATTGAGTATGTATGTTATATCTTTACCTGGAGGGATGATCTCCTATTTATAGGAATGACCCGTAGCTGTATCCACAATAGTTATTAATGGCGGGTGCCTTTTCATCTTCTCCATAATTAGGATTTAATGTGGGACGTTTCGTCTTCTTCAACTGCTGGTGTTTCATATTCCCAATGGATGTGGGTGATTGTTGTTCTATCTACTGTAGGCGGGCATGTGAGGACAATGAGGCGGGCAGACCAACGAGGCGGGTAGATTACTAAAGACAGGCGTCCACAGGAGAGCAGCAGTCATTTACCAAAGTGTAATCATATTTATCATCAGCCCATATGTGCATTTCAGTTCTTTTTCGAGGGGTAAGGTTGTATGTTAAAGCTCAAGCTATAAAACCCAAAGCTGATAGATAGGGGAATCATTCATTTATTAGATTTATTGTTCAATTCGCCTCCTCACGTGCACGTGCACAATTTTCACAAATGGTTACTATAAGAGAGATGTTCATTTATCAAAATTTAGTAGTCAACATTCTTTATTACATATTGCCTCCACAGTTGGCTAATCTAATATACTTCTTCTATTGAATTTCCCTGCAAAATTTTCAGGTGCTGACCGACAAGACTTATAAGAGTGCTACTCAGAGTTGTGACATGGAAAGAAAGAAACGATCACTCTTTTGCCTTTTTTACAACATAGAGGGAGGCAAAGTGTGTTAACGGAAATCTACTACAAAGTTGTTTGGCCTTCAGGTAAATCGTTGCAACTGTAATGGTGGATCTAATAGAGTCCAGAGTAGAATTATCAAGAAAGTAACAAGCTAGGAACAATTCTAAATACGAGTATCCACAGATTAAACTTCGGATTAAATATGGAGCAAAGAAATATCAAAATTCAAAAAGCATAAATAATCTGGGCACAAAGACTTTAAAAAATGTGATTGCCACCATGCATTTAGCCATAATCATCCAAATGTAACTTAAAATGTATGAACAGGTACACGAACATGGAGTGAACTATATTGGTTATCCAATATGTGAAGAATCAATGACATTAAATAATAGTGCATAAAATATAATATATGCTCGAAATGAAATCTATGGACTGAGATAAATTATATCCATTCATGGACAATAAATTGATGAGCATTTATACTAGTCTCTTAATCAGTTGCTTAAGAAAACTGACAATATATACCAAAACATCAAAACAAGAAGACAATAAATATAAAATGTTTTATAGTCATATTGTTAGTTAATAACAATATCAGATAATCTAACAAATGACACCACCATGTTTTTATTTTCCAAAGAATCATCAATTACAAAGCAAAGCAGTAATGCGAAGAATGGAGGAAAAGGCTTTAATGCACGTGTATAATACAGCTAATTAAGCATGAACTGACACACATTCCCACAGAAGAATATGTACCTATTTGAACCTAGAGCTTCTACCACGTTAAATGAAGAAGCACTGATGGATTAGGCAATCCGTTATATATCTTACAGAAATTACAATATATAGGATAACATTTGGTTTGAATTCTATGTCATATCAAAACTTAATACAAAACATACCCATTTTCTCGAATTCAGAACAGTAACAGGCACTAAATTAACAAGATCAAAGCACTCCTATTTGCACATACACCAATTTGTTTAAAAATTAACCCATGGTCGAATTCTTCTCCAGTCACCTAAGCTTTATTCTGGGGCCAAATTCCCACGAAAAACATTGACACAAAAATAACTTGTAGTTAATGCTACTCTTAAGCAGCCAGGACTTGCTAACCACCATATGCTGCATTTTTTAATGAATCAGGGAGAAACTCAAACACCTTGGACAGATCTGAGAGGAATTTATTTGGTTGCCTCAGATTTGTTGTGAGCAGTTTCTCTCTCCGATTTCATTTATACTCACGCATCTGCAGAAGCTTCTCCAGACCTAATTCCCTGATGGCTTATATCGTTCTCATCGTTTTTGTGGTAAGAGGTTTGTCGTCTTGTTCATATGCGGATCCTAGGGATTTTACCTGGAGACTTAATCCCTGTTGCTTTGTTCATTTGCAGATTCTAGTAATTTCAGCTACAGATTTTAGCAATTTGAGTGTGGTGAGTTATGATTTTCTTTTAATAAATGCTTTACACTTATGATTAAAGTTGGATTACATGAGAGTTATGGGTATGTTATGATTTGAACCCAAGAGAAATGGAATTCAAATTATAACCATCAAACAACTAAAATATATAAACGAGCTAGACTTTTCATTAAAGAAGCTAGTAACCCAGCTAGAAAGAAAACTTACACAGAAAAGGAAATGAAAGAAATAACGAAGAGGAAAGAAGATGATAGTGAGAATTTCAGAGAAAAATGGTGAGAGAGAGGTTCTGCAGAATTCTGTTATCAAAACAATGACATGTACACTCTCTCCTTCCTACATAATATGCCAGCACGAATTAAAAACGTGTTTCTAACATTACAACTTAATAAACCGTAAATTGCTTAATGAAAAAGAAGTCAAAATGAAACGGTGCTGTTTTTGCGTTTTTGAAAATCAGGTAATTCTATTAGTTCTTTTCTTCTTCTTTCCCCACTTCCACTCTTCAGTTCTTCCTAGTCTTTCGCCTGGTGCTTCTTCCACATCATTTGCTGGTGGTTCTTCCACTTCATCATTACAACCCACTGCTTATCTAAACCTTGTCCCCAAGGTTTAAATGTGGGATACTGCTTCTGCACCTTTTTCGAATCCTTCCAGGAAGCTTCTTCTTCCAACTGATCAGCCCATTGAATCAACCACTTGACTCCAGCACTTTCTCCCTTTTTGAACATTCTAGCCTCTATAACCTTTAAGGGTTGTCTGTCAGGATGCAATGTGTTTGTAGCAGAGGGAAGTTCCGCCACACATACAGCTTTATCTCCAATCTTCTTCTTGAGTAGAGATACATATAAAGTAGGGTGAATCTTAGCTCACACTAGAAGTGTCAATCTATAGGCTACCTCTCCAACTTTCTCTTCCACTTTAAATGGCCCATAGTATTTAGGACTTAGTTTTTGATTTTCCCTTTTTACCACAGTCTGTTGCTGGTATGGGTGAAGCTTCAAATAAACCCAATCTCCCGTAGAAAAATATCTCTCCGTTCTATTTTTATCAGCATAATGTTTCATTCTGTCACTGGCTTGTGTTAGGCTCTCTTTCAATTGCTTATCCATCTTGTACCTTTCCTTTAGGAGATCCTCCACTGTAGCTATATTAGTCTGTTGGTATGGCCCCAAAGCTAATTGAGGAGGATGATTACCATAGAAGGCTTCAAAAGGTGTTCTTTGTATGGCTGTGTGGTATGTAGTGTTGTACCATCATTCAGCCAAGGGAATCCACTTAGCCCATGCCTTAGGTTTATCATGAGTCATGTACCAAGATAAATTTCCAAGCATTGATTCAATCTTTCAGTTTGTCCATCAGATTGTGGGTGATAAGCTGTACTCAACTACAAGCTTGGCTGGTAAAAAATGCAGATTTCAACTTATAAGGTTAAAACTTCTTACCACTTCCCTTCGTCTTGTTACATGGTGTGTGGTTTAGTATGTGTTTAATTTTTTTGGGGTTATGAGATTCAACTTATGGGGAGGTTCGGGTGCTTAGGTTCATTTAAAATACCCACTGCTAATGAATTGCTTGCTATGTGGTTCAGATGGATTAAACATGATTCATTTATTCATTTTTTGTTGTTGTTAGGAGTGGGTAGTCAGAAAGTCTTGGCTAGTTAAGAGTATTATTATTTACAAGTTATATTTGTGTCAATATTTTTTGTGAGAGTTAAGCTCCTGAATAAAGCTTGGGTGACTGGAGAAGAATTTGAGGATGGGTTAATTTTTAAACAAATTGGTGTACGTGGAAATGGGAGTGTAATAAATAATAACTAACTACCACCCTAGTTTTGCCCCAAAAATTGTTGAAATGAAGATAATCTAAATATTTACAAGGCAAATATTCAAACATTGGTAGCTAGTGTAAATAATATGTGCTTGCACAGTGAGAATAGCAAAAGTTTCATTGCTACAACGACTGGAATGATGTTTTAGCTAGAAGAAAAGGTAAGAACAAGAAAATGAAATGGTGTGGTGAATTTTTATTTTATTTTATTTTTTTTTCCAGGTATCCCAGTTTACACCAGACTATGTCCTGGACCACCCATCCCCGGCCCCTCAGTGATGGGTGGAAGTAAATCGCGGTATATGCCCAAGTTGACCAGGGTTCATGCACCCTTTATACTCCTGGCCCCAAGGGAGCATTCCTCCATGGATATTACATCACCAAGCTGCTCCACCCATAATTGAGTATTACATCACTTGGCTGCTCCATCCAGGAATCGAACTCCCCATGCTGAGGTTGCGAACCCTACAATGCCTGTCCTTTGCCAACTTGGCTATGCCCCGGGGGGCAGTGTGGTGAATTTTTTTGTGATAATGGGCATGGAGTAGGGGTTTTTACCATTGGTCGCTCGTGGAGATTATGTACTGCAACGGAGGTTTGAGTTGCACAGAATACTAGAAGCAAAAATGGTATTTCATATTTGTTAATATACCCCTATATTAATATAATGGTAGTTCATATTTGTTGATAACAAGGCACATTAAGAACATATCCAATTCATTCTAGGTGTTATGAATATTGGAACAATAAATTTTTTTTTTTAAACACGTGCTTTCTAACAATAAATATTTTTTTAGACGTGTCTTTCTATGAAGATATTGTATATAGAAGACATCTTATTATTGCAAATTAAATAACTTCATTTTCAACCAAATGTTCTGGCATTTTTTGCACAAAATAATTTATGCATAAAGTCCAAATCTAGTTTTTATTCAGGTTAATTACTCTAATGGTCTCAATTTTTTCAAATTTGTAACGATTTCATCCACATTCAATTTTTTTAGCAGATATCATCACAATCCTTCTATTTATTCAAATTTGTAACGACCTTAGTCCTACACATTTTATCAACTTTTCAATTACACATTTCACTTTTTTTTTTTTTTTTTTTTTTTTACAAAAGCTCCTAATAACTACTTTTAAACTCCACTAAATATACACTTAGTATATGTTATTAATTTATCTAGTATTACTTATAGAATTTATACTCTAACCTCTTTTAATTAAAAATTTTGTCTGGTCCCGTTGCTATTAATTTATAGAAGTTATACTGTATTAGAACACTAAGAAATTAATTATACTTTCAATGAGGAAAGTTGACTATAATTTGAGGGAATAATATTTTCTTACTTTCCTTTTTTTCCCCTCAATAGTTAATGTTTTTGCAATAATTATTTAATTACTTACTTTATTACTACTTAAATTATTAAGTGCTTGTTTAGTCAAATTTTAATATGCTAAAAAACTGTGGTAAAAAATAAACAATTAATTTTAATCACACATTTTATGGGACTTGCAATTTTTATTAACTTGTCAACAACACATTTCATCAATTTTTTTAATAAAAATTTGCTAAAAAATTCTATCAAACTAACTCTAAATAAAAAATTACATTTAATTAACTAAAATATTATATTTATTAATAAATTAAAAAAAATATTACAACAATAAAAATAATTATTAAATAAAAATAAGTATAAATAAAATTAAATCATCAAATAATAAAAGATATAATAAGGGATATAAAAAATTTAGAATTTGTTATAGTTAAAATGATAGGCAAAATAGAAAATATAGAATTACACCAAGGTGTAAATGAATTGTGTTGATGCAATACTATTCATCACACTGCAACTTTTGGTGTTGGATTGAAGATTAATCCAACACCAATACACCAAATTCTATTGCATCAAAATATGGTGCAAGTTTTACACTAAATTTGGTACAATTTTCACACCATCTTACAAATCAACTCCAATCCACTACACCAAATTTGGTGCAAATGGGTAGTGTTTCTTTATTTTCTTAATTCTCGACAATTAATTTATTTTAATAATTATTTAATTACTTTTATTCTATGACTACTTAAATTACTAAATAAAAATTAAATTAAATTAACTAAAATATTGAATTTAGTAATAAATTAAAAAAAGGATTACATTGAAAGAATTATAAATAAAATTAATTAATTTATTATGTAAGTAATAAAAGATATAAAAAAGGATATAAATGAATTAGAATTTGTTGTAGTTAAAAATGATGGGCAAAATTGAGAATATTCATTTACACCAAATTTGGTGTAGCTTTTAGCGTTGGATTGGAGACCAATCCAACACCAAATATGGGGAGTTGGGTTGGAGATGCACTTAGAGATGCTCTTAGTGTTGGCGGACACCCTAAATGATAGTCTTGAGAGGTGAAGGCTGAAAAAAATTAAAAATTTCGATCTTTAATTTTTAATATTATCAAATATTGTCCGGTCTTAACTTATTAAAAGTACCGGTATGACCATAGATTTCATTATGTCACCCATAGGGAAAAATGGGCTGGATGAAGGAACATTATTGTTTACAACTAATGGATATTAACAGCAAGATAATTTGTAGGAAATTAATTTAAAATCCAAGAAAAAAATGCAATAATTTGGGGATCTTTTCTGACTATTGAATATGTCAATTATGATACAATTTTTTTTTTAAAAAATTTTTAGGATAATTGGTCAAAATCATAGTCTAGCCAAGTCAAAATAGAGTTTCTGAGTAGTTGACTTTGGACGAGTTCAATCAATTGCAATATTACTTTACAAATGCTAAGCAAGCGATATATTGAGACTATGTGTTATTTTAGTAGTAATAAATACTCATTTTTAATAGTTAATGATCAACAAAGTAATTGCAAGTGAGTTGTTTGGTATTGATTCTAACTAAAAATAAGTCTTTTTGTACTCGTCAACCTCACGAGCCACACCCCTGCACATTTCTTAAGGTGTGGAAATGTAGGATCTCGCTTTGAGAAACATGTATTTCATTTTTTATGAGTTTGTAGGTTTTTTCATGGCTATCAAACCAATTCTATCGCGATCTTGCTAATTTTTCATTTTGTTCGTTAATTTGGTATTTTGAAGTCGTAGATTTTGAAATTTCTTTTTTGATGATTGATGAATAGTTTTTTTGATGAAAAGAGAATATTGAACATGTATAATATGAGTTAATTTCACTAACGGTCACAAGACTTCCAAGTAAAATTTTCAAATGGTCATTAAAATGTTTTTTAACTATTTATTTATTATAGAAGTTGTACTCTTGTCGCGAAACTTCGTCCCAGAAGACTATCACCAATGGTCACTCCGTTAGTAAAAGTTACGGACAATTGCAAGGAAGTCCTTCAGCTTCATGAAAAGTGCAACTATCTTCTTAATATTCAAATCTTTGCACCACAATCCTCAACTTTTCAATAGTGCAGCAGAAGAGGTTTTTGTAGACGGAATCCGTCTAATTAGACGTTAAATAGGCATTGAATGACACACGATGTATACTTTTTTTTTTTTTTGGTTGCTAAAATGATAACATACCTTGTTTATAATTGAGAATAAAAAAAAATAAAACGGAATTAAAAAAAAAAAAAAATCTTCCAAACCCCACCATTAAAGGTCAGCAATCGCCCTCCCAACACATGACACATAAGTTGATTTCTCTATGTAGTTATTGTGGTACTGTGCAGGATTTTACATGTTCGGGGTGGGGGTGGATATTGGGGAAGATGAATATTTTTCTTTTTTCTTTTTAACTCTTTTGTTAGTCTAATTTTTCTATTTACTTTACTTATTTTACTTAAAATGAAGTATTTACTGATTTGCCCTTTATAGAGTTAGACTTGTGTGCAATGCACATCCTATTTAATGTTTATTTAGCCAGATTTCATCCGCAATGACCTGGTCTCCTACATTAATAACAGGTTGGGGACGGTGATGTTCATATTTGAAGGATAGGGATCCATTTGCACGTTTCTTAAATGTTAGAGATATTAGCTGCATTTTTCTCTAATAGACTAATAGTAATGTAAATATGAGTTATCAATGGTGAAATCGAGTGTTCATTAGTGAAACTATTATTAACTTTAGTTTCTATTTGGGTAAGAAAAATATTTTAATGATCAATTCGAAAATTTACACATACTTCAGTGACCATAGTGAAATTAACTCTGAATAGTATTATTGAAGATTTAATAAGTTAGGAATTGAAATTAATTAATATCTTGTTTGGTAAGGTGACTTGTGAAATAGTAGATAGTATTAAAGAAGAAATTGAAATTAAAACTTATTTAGTGAAATGCTTTCAATTAAACCCTTTTCATAATTTGTTTATGATGCTCTGATCTAACCATATTAAAAGTTTACAACTCTAAAGTTCGTGAATACTAATAATTACAAACTTCTGCACATTCTATTTCTTGTCTCATTACTATATATATTTTTTAATCAAACATTTAATTCTATATTTTTTTTATTAATTCATTTATGTTTTCTAGTGTTTCCAACATAGAATAGTAGGTATGTGCATAGTTAGTGGCGAATACAAGATGATTCTCTTTTGCTGGAGTACTAGTTCATAAAAATATTTTTGAAACGACTACCAGTAAATAAGAAAAATACTTTAATAACCAATAAATATGATAATAAAAGCCATAAAACTAAAAATGAAACAAGTCCTTGACCCGTCCAAGCTCGCATTTGGATTTCATTATAGTCAAGTTACCCCAATCATCGATGATCGAACATTGAGTTAGTCTTACATAATAAATTTTTGAGGAAATAAGTTTTTGCATGCAAATGTTACAAGATTGTGGGAAAATCCAAATATAGGTATTCACAACGGATTAACCTATAAAACCAACACTGATCTTCAATGTAACATCAAAATTTGTGGGCATAAGTACTTATATAGTACTTGAATAAGGTGGTTTCTGCTTTATCAGTTCAACAGTCTTAGCCACCATGGTTTCAGCAGACTTCATTGTCGGCATCATAGGTTCGTTCTTGCTTTCTACGTTATTTACATTGTTAACATGTTTAGTATGCTCGACTATACAATACTTGCACATGATTCATGAAGAAATAAAGTTAAGAATCTTGTGTGTTGTACTATGATGTGCTCGAACATGCCAATAACATTTTATCGAAATTTGTTGTCTTCTTATGAATCTTTTACTTGTTTGCAGGTAACATTGTTGCCATTATAAGTTTTGCCTCTTCAATGTAAGTACGAATTTGGCTGAAGAAAACAATGCTTGATCAATTTCTTTCAATGTGCACAAGAAGTAAAACTTTATATATTGGATTACCTTACGAGTAAAAATTATTCTTGATGAACTTAGAGGTTAAACTCTTAAGGCATGTTTGGCACACAGTATTGAACATAGCTATACAATCCTGTCCAGTAATATTCAATTTAACATACAACACGTGTGATAAATTAACCTAAAACGAAGCTAGAGAAACCATTTACTCTAAGATTATCAGATAAACCCTTTATAGTTTTCAGGGTCATTTCTGTATCTTCCAATGATCAGCTTAATTAATAAGCTGAAAATAAGTAATTATTGTTTTTGCTGTTTCAGAGGAGCATTTAGGGAAATAATTCAGAAGAAATCATCTGAAAACTATAAAGGGCTTCCATATATAACAACACTTTTGAGCACAAGTCTTTGGACATTCTATGGAGTTCTTGATCCAGATGATGGAATACTCATTGTCACAGTGAATGGTGTTGGTGTGGCCTCACAAATTATTTATCTTATTATCTATCTGTTTTATGCTTCCAAAGAGAGAAAGGTAATGAAATTTCCTCCCTTTGCATTCTACATTTCATGGATGGTGTCGACCCATGGGTCGAATTTTGTCTTTCTCATCATTTAAATTTTTAGATGAGATAGTTCAACAACAACGTATCAAATTAGAAATAAAAATATTGAATTCAAGTCTCGTTGTTAAGTGTTTGATGACAAAAACAAATTTTGCCTACATGCAGAGGTGGATTGAGCAAAAATATAAAAAAATAAAAATTCCATACAAAAAAAATTGTTTTATTAAAAAAATATTTTTTTCCTATACTACAAAATTAATAATTTTTGGGCCAAGGGGGACTCTAGCAAAAGGGGAGTTCTTTGTATCCACCCCTACCTACACGTATAGAGACATGTAGATGGGATTTGATAGAAGATCGAGATTATTTTTTGTCCAAGACGAGTTTACTCAAAATGCTTAAATTCATATAACAATCTGTTACAGCAATTCAAAAATTGGGATCGATTATATGAATCTTATTTTACTAGTCTATTCAATCCAATAAAATCATTTTTTACGATCATATTAAGATCATATTTATGAATCATTACACAAAAAAATCGTATATTTTCAGGTTAAATACGTTGGGCTTATGGTATTAGACATTCTTTTCCTGGGGACAACAATGGCTATAACGCTGGCCGTATTTGAAGGAGATTCAAGGCGCACTTTTGTTGGAGTTTTATGTGCAACATTCACCATTGCAATGTACGCTGCACCTCTATCAGTTGTGGTAAGCCAATTGAACTTAATACATATACTTTATTAGACGTGGAATTGCCGAGTATCAATCATGTCCTAAAATTAACTAATGTTTATGTTCTTGACTTCTTGTCGTTGAACAGAGAATAGTGATACAAACAAAGAGCGTTGAATACATGCCATTTCTCCTCTCTTTCTCCCTTTTCGTCAATGCCACAGTTTGGTTTACTTTCGCAATGCTTCTCAAGGACTACTATATCCTTGTAAGTTTTCCTAGTCACGACCCAACTCAGTTATACGTCATTTCCTACACTTTGACTGCATAGTTGGTAGGTAGTACTAGACATTATAATAATTAAAATTTGAACTTTTTTTTTATTTCTTAATACTGTCCAATACTATTCGATCTTCTCTAACAAATAAGCATTGAGAACAAGATTGGTCAATAGTATTGAACAGAGCTAAATACTTCATTTTTTTTTGTTAATTATGTATAGTTTTATGTACAAAATCTGCACCTGAGTAGCCAAGTTTGTAAACAAACTATCTTTATCATGTCAATTCAGGTACCAAATACAGTTGGAATTGTGTTGGGCTCACTTCAGCTTCTTGTCTACTTCATGTATAGGAAGATATCATCTTCCTCAATGGCAGGAGACACCAAGGAGGGGACAGAAATGCATTATCTCGAACAGCCCACAAAACTGAAACTGAACAATGAAAGCGTTGTGTGACACTACTGCTTAAGCCTAAATTAAGGACACCTTTGGTACTCAATATTAGACGGAATTGAATAGTAAAATAGACTGAATATTACTTTTTTATGCCAATAGGGGCCAACAAATTTTGGTCACAGGTGAAGCTGTAGTTTTCCCATTAAATTAGAATAGAGAAACTAAACATTTTTGTACTCAACGAAAAATATGACATGACATGAAAAACCAGTTAGTGCATTATTTTATCATCCAGTTAGAGAAAAACACATATTGGTTAGAACAGTTGTGCTTTCAGAATGCGCTTTTTAAAAAGTAAAAAGTAAAAAATAAAAAATAAAAGAAAAAATTATATGAGAAAGGAAAAAATCTTAATCTACTTTCACCGCCCCTTGCAGCCCCCTTCCCCTAATCACTATCATGGCAACTAGTACCAAACGAGCATTTTCAATTATAAAGCAAACTGAGGTAGATTAGGGCTGGTTTTAGATCGGACTTGGCATATGTTTGGAGGTGCTGAAATTATAATTTAAGTGCTTATATTATAAGCAATTGGTAAATGTGTGGATAAAAAGTGGTTGTAAGTAGTGGGTCCCATGAAATGTGTTGATGAAAATTATGTTTGACTAATTTGACCATCTGAAATTATAATTTAAGTTATGCCAAACATATGCTTTATCTCTTGCCCCTTGGGGGCAAGAGTTTCTTGCCCACTTGTCAGCATGTGGGCAAGAATTCCTGTCCACCTGTGGGCAGGAGATCAGGACTCGGTTTTAGATTAGGGCTGGTTTTGGACCGAGGTGAATAAGACAACTATCTCGGGCCCAAAACAGAAGAGGGTTCAAATAAACAAAAAATTATTTGTGATTATTGAAATTGACCAAAATTTTTTTTTGTACAAATATGGCCCAAAATCAAAGGGGGCCCATCTTTATTATTCTGGCTCATGTTTGCTGTTTTTTTTTTTAAAGTTAACAATTAATTACGTAAAAAAATTTGTAGGTTTTGAATGCTACAATTTGGAGTCCATTGGGGGCCTAACTTATAGAATTCGCCTTAGGCCCCAAAATTCACACAACCGGCCATAAGGAAGACGATGTGCTAAAATAGAAATAAAAATGAAAGTTCTGTGACTAATTTAAAAAAAAGTTGGTTAACCAAACTAAAATAATGCTATCACTTGTGTGTGTGTGTGTGTGTGTGTGAGAGAGAGAGAGAGAGAGAGAGAGGGGCAAGCAATGTATGGTTTTCTGATGGCCACCATCTCTTTGTGTATACATGTTGTCGAAAATTCGACTTGCCCAAAACGAAATAAAATAGAAGTATGGAGCAAGGTATATCGAAGCAATAGGATATATAGATGTTTGTCTCTCAAGATACAACACTCATTCCAAAATCGGTACTGCACTATACCAATCTTGTTGGTTGAACCAAAGAATTGATTGTACTTTTCTTGAATGGAATGAAAAACACGAACATTAAAAAGTTGCACGAAACTAATTTGAACAGGAATTTGCTCGAAAATTATGTAGAAGGAATTGTTGAGAGATGAAAATTTCAATAATTCAGAATTGATTTGGTATGAAAAAAATTAAATTTAGGAGTCCCTATTTATAAGTTTTGAAGTGTATTTTTGAATAGATGTGTGTCTCTTCATCAATATGTGCACCATTTGATCTAGTTAATCTGAGTCCTTAGATCGTACAATGTCATATTTTTATGTGATCTGGTGGTTCAGATTAAATCTTGAATGAATGTGTTAATTCATCATACATATTCACCAATTATAAATGAATGTGTCTGTTCATTATACTTATTCACTAATTACGTATTTTTTTATTGGAGACATTTTCAATTCACCCAAAATTAATTGCAACGACTCACATTATTAAATATATTTAATGATTCAAACCGATAAAATTCAATTAATTCCAACAATTTTCCACATAAATATAAGAAGTCGACTCAAATCAAGGAAGACAAAGAATATATTTGGAAGATAACGCATCAAGATATGTAGCTTTCGTTTTGAACCTTTTTTTAGTAAGAATCTATCGAACTTACTTGGCTAATCAGTGAACTCAATATTTTGAACTGCCAGCCGTTTATTGCAAGTTCAGACAATAGACCAAACACATTATCTCCCTATCAAACTTAGTTCTCTATTGTGTTTATTATTTCGGCCATGAACTTCTTGGGTTCTAGAGTGCTTTAGAGAATGAGTCTAAGTAAAATTCTCAAAGAACCGACCACATTCACACTTATATAGATGATGTTCTATAAAGAGTATCCTACAATACTCCAATTGTACTATTACAAGATATAGTCATTGTTAAAAGCAAAGCTTATTCTCAACAATTTTTGTAGGCAGCACTTGTTTAAATCATAGAAATAAGGAGGAGTTAAACTTCTTAATACTTCTCATTGTAGGATCTCCAGTCATTAGGCTAGATTTCCATTAAGATAACTTATTCTATTTAGACTTTAATCTCATTTTCCTTGATATGCAGTCTGTACGCATTCTAGATAACCCTTTAGTAAATGGATCCGCTAGGTTTTCTTTCGACTTAACAAAATCAATTCATATTGTTCCATTTGAGAGCAACTGCCGAATGGTATTATATCTATGATGTATATGTCTTAAATTACCGTTATACACAAAATTTTCAGCCCTAACTATCATTGCTTGGTTATCGCAGTGAATACATATAGCCGACACATGCTTTGGCCATATAGGAATATCTTCTATGAAATATCTTAACCATTCTTCTTCTTCTCCTACTTTATCTAAATTAATAAACTTAGATTCCATAATAGATCGACCTATACCACGTTTGTTTAGAAGATTTCCATGATATAGTGCCACCATCGAGAGTAAATACATAGCCACTGGTTGACTTTGACTTATTCGTATCTGAAATTCAGTTGGCATCACTTTATCTTTCAATTAATGGAGAATATTTTTCATAATGTAATGAATACTCTCTGATACGTTTCAAGTTTTCCAAAAATCTAAGTAATGCATACCAATGTTCATTACTGGGGTTACTTGTATATCGACTTAGTTTACTTACCGAGTAAGCTATATATGGCATAGTACAATTCATCAAGTACATCAGGCTTCCAACAATCTGTAAGTGCTACTATTTATTACATATTCGATAAAAATACAAACACCAGTTTTAGGGCCCTAACTTAATCCTTTTAGAAAGTGGTATAACTACTTTTGCTAGACAAACCTACATTTTTAAGTATTTATAGGAGGGTATTCTTCCTTTTCACACTTCATAAGGTATTGAACTAGTTTTCTTGTAGAGAACTCTGTTCATAATAAAGTTAGCAGTTAGAACTGCTTCTCCCACAAGTTTTGCTATATTCCATGACTGGTAAGCATTGCATTTACTATGTCCAATCATTCCACTAGTATACTAAGTACTAGTTATTTATTATAAAACCACAATAGTTATTTATTATAAAACTACAATACAGAAAATATGATAAAAATAAATAAAATAATGTAAATAAATTACGTACCAAAAACAAAAGATTTGTTTTAAGATTGTTGTCGAAAATTCGACTAGCCTAAAACGAAATGACTAGAAATAGAGATGGAGCGAGGTATGTCGAAGCAAATCTTCTTAAGACATATTTTGTCCTCTGCGAAACAAGTGCCAAAGAAATATATAGAAGCCTGTTTCCCAAGATAAAATGTTACTTCCAAAATCGGTATTGTACTATATCAACATTGTCGTTGAACCGCTAACTTTAAAAAGTTGCAAGAAACTAATTTGAACAGAAATTTTCTCGAAAATTATGCAGACGAAATTTTGAAGAAAGGTGAGAATTTATAAATCAATAATTCAAAATTGATTTGGTGTGAAAAAATTGAATTTAGATGTCCTTATTTATATGTTTTGAAGTGTCTTTTTGAGTTGATGTGTGCCTCTTCATGAATAGGTGCACCATTTGGTCTAATTAATATGAGCCCTTAGATCGCACCATTTCATACTTTTATGTGATTTAATGGTTTAGATTAAATCTTAAATGAATGTGTCTATTCTTTATACATATTCACCAATTATGAATGAATGTATCCATTCATCATACTCATTCACCAATTAAGCACTTTTTATTGGAGACTTTTTCAATTCACCTTGAATTAATAGTAATGGCTCACATCAATAAATATATTTAATGATTCAACCCTTAATTAATTCCAACAATACACACACACACACACACACACACACACACACACACACACACACACACGTAGCTACAAAATCCCGACCCTTTTCCACTATAAGCTCTAAAGTGCATCCTTAATTTTGTAAAACATCTATTTTGGCTTAGTTAATTGGAACTATTCTGATGGCTCAATGAATTCTTATATTTTGAACTCTAATCGATGATAAATATTTTTCTCCTCTCCCGAGCACGGCGGCGACAATGGTGGAAACCTGTAAAATAGTTTGCAGGGCTTCTTTCCCCCGTGTCCACTCCGGTGTGATAATCAGTTTATAATTAAAAAAGATGTGCAAAATAGCAATGCAGAGTATATGAGAGTTGTCTTTTTATCTAGGGGTTGGCCTCTATTTATATAAGTGGCCTGCAATTGTGGCCCTTAATGGTCTTTAATGTCTTGTGTCATTTCATCTTCCTCATTATTAGGAGTTAATGAGGGATGTTTCATCTTCCAATTGTCGGTGGTGACTGTCAGTCTTTGGGTTGCCTGTCTGACTAATCTAACGACAGTGGGTTATTGCTGTCTATATGTAGGAGGCGAGTTGGTAAGGCAGGCGAATCATTGAGGTGGGTGTGTTAGGACGTGCTACTATTAGCAGACAACATATAACAGCTGTCATTATTTCTATCATCATAAGCACCTCTACTTTTCATAGTGTGTCGTCAATGGAAAGTAGAAATAATCTACCGCTCCTGTTCCTTTCTAAATTTTTTAGACAGAGGCTCATCGCCTTAATTTTTATACAGGAGCTCATCACCTTGATTTTTAAATAAAGGCTCATTGCCTTGTTTTTTGGATAGAGGCTCATCGCCTTGATTTTCTAACATAGGCTCATCGCCTTGATTTTTAGACAGGGATTTATCGTCTCGCCTTGTTTTTTAGACAGAAGTTCATCGCCTTGATTTTTAAACCTTAATTTTTAAATAGATGCTCATCGCCTTGTTTTTCAGACAGAACTAATCGCCTAGCTTTGTTTTTCTTTTATTTTTTATTTTTTTAGGCTTGACTCGCCTCGCCTCGCCTCATTTTTTAGGCTTGTCACCTCATTTGACCATTGCAATAGTTGAGAATATTTTTGTCGCAGGTCAGGTCCAGTAGGTGCACTAGGACTTTCCATATAGCCAGATCCTTCCTTGGTACACTTATCATTTATCCACCTTAGATGGTTTATTTTCTACTTTGTCTTTATCATCTCGAGGTTCAAGCTCGTCCTGAGTCTTCCTTTTGTTAGACTTAAGTTTCTTTCGATCTTTCATGCTTTTGGTAATAAAATATGCTTCCTCAGCGTCAACATACTTATCCTCTCTCTTTAGTAACTCATGCATCGTATCCGACAGATTTTTAGAGAGTGACATCTTAAAAGGGTGACTTCGAGTTCCACTCATCACGGTAGTGACTACAGCAGACATCTGCAGATCTTTGATTCCCAGTGTGGTTCTATTGAGCTGGGCAATGAAATCTTTCAGTAGTTCATCCTTTCCTGGGTCAATTACATCAGACTGACGGTAGTTTTCTTAGAACGTTTGCTGCTGGCAAAGTATGCAGCAAGACACTTGAAAAAATCATCAAATGTACGGATCCATTTTAAAGGAATGGTGGCTACACAGTCCTTAGCCTTCTGCCTAAGTGTTGGCAGGAAAGCCCTACACATAATTGCATCAGGCGTGGTTTGCAACCTAATCAAGTCGACAAAAGTCCTGAGGTGGTTGGCAGGATCAGATGACCCGTCGTACTTCTCCATCTTTGGCAATTCCAAATCTTGTGGCAAGGGGACCCCCATCACTTCTAGGGAAAAATGATCTTCTTCCAACACCATAGATTGTTGCCTACTACTTTTCTTAGACATAGTCTCAGATATTTTGCGACCCATCATGTATTCTAATCGCTGCTCTAGGCTTAACACTGGTGTCTCAACCAGCGTAGGTATGGGTACCCATGATAATTGCCCCAATGTGGATTTGGGCCAGATGTAAATGAATAGAAGTGGGGTACGGAAGGTAGAGCCAAAGAAATAGAGCTAGTGGTAGAGCTGCTGTTGGCGGTGTTTCTATTGATGAAAATTTAAGAGTTTGGAAAGGAGCCCCTGGCAGTATGGGCCATACTGGTAGAGGGCTAGGACCTTGGAGCAGAGTCCCTGTTGGTAATGACCCTATCGGTGGAAGGGTAGGATCTTGGGACAGAGCCCCTGTTGGTAATGATCCTACCGACGGAAGATTAGGACCCTGTGGTGGCTGAAAAACCGCAGCGTTCTAATCCTGGAGTAGAGTCGTTAAGGCATCCACCTGAGCTTGCAGTACCGTAAGTTGAGCAACAAAGGCAAATTCTTGTTGTGGGTGATTAGTGGCGGCATTAGACTCGGCGTCTACATCTTCGACGAGGACATGTGGAGCTGTTACAGTCTTAGCTCTTCTAGTTTGAGCCATGACTTCTTGTGCAGCTTCCCACAGACGGTGCTAATTGATGATAAATATTTTCTCCTCATCTGAGCACAGCGGCGACAATGCTGGATACTTGCAAAATAGTGGCGAGGCTTCTTTCCCCCGTGTCCACTCCGGTGTGATAATCAATTTATGATTAAAACAGGTGTGCAGAATAGCAATGCAGAGTATATGAGAGTTGTCTTATTTCTTGGGGATTGGCCTCATTTATATAGGTGGCCTGCAGTTATGGCCTTTAATGACCCTTAATAGCATGTGTTCTTTCATCTCCCTCATTATTATGAGTTAATGATGGATGTTTCATCTTCTCAATTATTGGTGGTGACTGTTAGTCTTTAGGTTGCCTGTCTGGCTAACATAACGACAATTGGATTATTGCTATCTATCTATAGGAGGTGAGCTTATGAGACCAACGAGATGGTTGAGCTAGTGAGGTGGGCAAATCGTTGAAGTGGGCGTGCTAGGACTAAGGATGGCAATTTGACCCGTGCCCCGCTCCACCCCGTCCCGCCCCGGACGATTAGATAAATGGGGCGGGTATGGGACAGATGAATCTGCCCCGTCGCGGGTCCGAGACGGGTCCAGGGCGGTGTTAACCCGCCCCATAAACTTTTTTTAAAAATATTAAATAATCATAAATACAATGAAAAATTGAAAATGGTAAAGTGTTGGCTTCAAGACTTGAACCCGAACCCGGGTGAGACAAGGAATATTTTGAATCATCAACCATTCCACCACAATTACAACTTGCAAAGTTTTCCTTTGTTTAATAAAAATATTAGAACAAATTCTTACTTTTTAAATCAAAACCCTAACCCAACCCAAATCATTTCTTCATTTGAATCATTTCCCTTCCCTATTTTGTTTATGCTCCAACCTCCAACCGTCCAGCACCCCTGAGGTCCTCGTCCCTCGGTCGTCTCCTCGGCTCATCCAGCCTCCTACTGCACGCAGTCCTCGGGTAATTCTTCTTCTTGTAATCTTTTTCATCCGTTGATTGAATCTCTCCTCTTGAATCTTGAAGGTAAATTATAACTACATTTTTTTTGGTTATTGGGTATTATTTCATTTTGGGTTTTTTATCAGCTTCTATCGAGACAAATTAGAGTCTAGAGTGTATGTATATTTTATATATTGTTGAGAGTGACATTCATGGGAGTCGGACTGTCAGAGTTTTAAATGGGGGCTTAGTATCTGTTATGAGAAAAAATGAGAACCTCTGAACAGATATAGGAACTTCGCTTTTGGGTCATACGTTATTTATACATTAGATATGGGGAAGAAATGATTTCCTACCATGAACAAGAAGAATAACCTTCCTTTCATCCTCATCATCAAATTCAGTCTATTGGAAACTAATTCATGTCCAGGATATTGGGCCTGAACACTACATTTATGCCGTTGAACCCAGAATTTGTAATGGATCTTGGGCCTTCAACAGAGCTATTATAGTCACGATAGAAAATTGACTAAAATAGCATGAGAATAGAATGGTTAATAATGTTAGGAGTCTTTTTAGAATTTATTGAGAACTATTTTTAATGAATGTCTTCTACACATCCACTATTTTGTAATGGCCAAAAAACCATGGAACTTTAGCTTCCAATGAAATTGAAATTAGAATTAGTCTTGCTCACGTTAAATGAAATTGAAATGATGATCCAAATTTTCTTTGTATTTTCCATACACTTAAATCAATTACTTGTTTTTTTTTTTTTTTATGGCATTTGAGTATACAAACTAAAGTTCTACAAAGTTGTTTAGTATAAAAATGTATTGAGCCTCAATCCTGCGTTGGCCATTAGTGATCTATGTTTATCCCAATTTCAGTTGTCTGCTTTTCCAGACAAGTAATTCCAACATTGTTCTGTAATTTATTTGGGTAATTTTGAATTCATGTCTCCAAAAAAATTCTTGTAGTTACATAATTACATATGTGAATTTGCACATTCAAGATTGGCTGACAATTGACAGTCCTCATTGCTTGTAAGCTTGTTCTCATTTTTTGGGGCTGTAAAATAAACTTTGCAGGTTATCATATTTTGGAAAATTTAAATTCTCTACCTTAGGTACAATTTAATGGTTTAAATGCCATCATTTATTTCTTGTTTTTTTGCAATAGGTGAAAAATGGTTTAAGTACATTGCTTGCAAAATTCATAGAATTAGGATGAAAAATATTGGTTAGCCTCTAATATTATTTTGATAACCATACTTTTTTTGCAATAGGTGATTAATTATCTGCTATTCTAATTGAATCCAGTTTGCAATGTTGGATTTGTGTTTGTTCTAGATGAATCCAGTTTGCAAAAATGTCCTTACTCATTCAAGCCAACTATTATTTTTGTCTATCATTCTTCAACTTTCAGGATGTCAGAACTAGAGCATTGTTCAATAGGAAGTACACATGGAACCCTGCTAGTACCTCGTGATAGTTCCACTCCAACGACAGATACTATTAATCCTCTATCATTATCGGCCAGAGAAAATTCAAGAAAAATTCCGATAAGCATTGATTCAGATGGAGATCATACAACAGATCTTGGTGTAGTGGGTAGAAAAAGAAAACTGACATCTGAGGTATGGAACCATTTTAAGCTCAACAATATTGATAACGAGATCAAGGCTATTTGTAATTATTGTGAAGCGAAGTTGGTTGGTCATAGTAAAAATAGAACAAATCATTTGAAAAAATATTTAGCTAGATGTGCACTTTGTAAATGTAAGCAAACTGATATTAGGCATGCAATATTGAATCCTACAAAGCACGCGGGTGGAAAGGTGGTTATGCAGACTTACCATTTTGATCAAGACCACGCTAGAACGGAGTTAGGAAAAATGATAATTTTACATGAGTATCCACTTTGTATGGTTGAGCATGTTGGTTTTAGGAATTTTGTGTCGTGTCTCGGAATACTATTAAAAACGACATTTGAAGATTTATAATTTGGAGAAAGTGAAAATGATGTGTTTATTGGAGGATAACAAAAGTAGAATTGCTGTAACCACGGACTTATTGACTTAAAACAAAAAAAAGGGTTTTATGGCCATCATTGCACACTTTATTGATGATGCTTGGTCTCTTCAAAGTCGAGTTATGAGGTATACACTATGTAATTTTATGTATAATATGTTTTTTTTTTAACTAATTACTAATATGTTTTGTTTGGTTTTATTTGTAGGTTCATATATGTTCCTTGTCCACATACGGCAGAATCACTGTCTACAACTCTTTTTGAAAGTCTATTAGATTGGAATATTGATTGTAAGTTATCTATTCTTACTGTTGATAACTGCTCAACGAATGACGCTATGATCAATATCTTTTTAGATAATAAACTTTCTACTGATTCACTTTTAGCAAATGGTGATTTCTTCCATATGCGGTGTTGTGCTCACATATTGAATCTAATTGTGAAGGAGGGTTTAGAAAACATTGAGGGAAGTGTTGAAAAAATTCATGATAGTGTTTTTTTTTTGACATCAATACCAAAAAGATGGGAAAATTTTGAGAATACTGCACATCAGCTAAAATCAGTTGTGGTAGAAAATTAGAACTTGATTGTAAGACTAGGTGGAATTCTACATATATCGCTTCACACTGCTTCGGAGTACATTGATGTTTTTTTCCGCTTGAAGCAAAGAGAAACACAGTATAAAGGTTTACCTAGTGATCAAAACTGGAAGTTGGCAAAAGAAATATGTGAAAGGCTGAAATTGTTTTATGTGGTAACTAAATTGTTTTCTGGAACTAAGTATCCTACATCAAAATTATTTTTTCCAAAAATTTTTGAAATAAAGTTTTCAATTCGTACTTGGACTACTTCTGCTTATTCTAAGATTAGAATAATGGCTTTAAGTATGATGGACAAATTTGAGAAATATAGGGATGAGATTCATGGAATTTTAACTGTAGCAACTGTTTTGGATCCTAGGTTTAAAATGATGTTGGTTGAATATTACTTCCCTAAGATATATGGAAATGAACAAGCAATGGTTAAAATTGTCAATGTCAGTTCACTTTGTCGAAAGTTGGTGTCTCAATACACAGAAAATAATTCAAGTGTGAATGAGGACCTGAGATATCTTTTAGTGTTGGAGTACTTGATGATTTGGATGATTTTGATTTGTTTGCTACCAAGAAAGTAGGAACTAGTAATATGAAATCAGATCTTGACTTGTATTTGGAGTAGCCGATTTTGCATAGGTCTAGTAGTGATTTTGACCTATTAAATTGGTAGAAAGCAAATTTAAGCAAATACAATACTTTACAGAAACTTGCAAGAGATATCTTGGCCATTCTTGTTTCTACCGTTGCTTCTGAGTCTGCATTTAGTACGAATGGTAGATTTGTGAGTCCGCATAGAAGTAGACTTCATCCAACAACATTGGAGGCATTGATGTGTGCTCAAAACTAGTTGTGGGCTGACATTCATGGTAAAAAACTGTTTAGTACTTTTTATATTTATTATTTTTGACATTCATTTATTGTTAACTCGATTTATTTTATTGTTAGAAAACTCTTCCCCATCGTCGTACACCGGATGTTGTTCTACTATAACTCAAGAGAAAATTGAAGAAGAGGTAATCTTATTTATTTCAATGCACAATATTTAACTTTTTTTATATTTATAATAATACTTAATATACATACTTTCTTACTTATTATACACGAATCATTGGGATCCGAGTATTTCACAACTACGCAAGAAGAAGAATGAAGATTGTAGATTTCAATTTCAATTTTATGTGTTGTTGAATTTTGTAGATCGTATCATATTTTAAACAATTTGAAATGATTTTGGTGGATGTTCATGTCATTACTTTATCTAGACGGTCCCAAAAGGTCGGATTTTGTCACAATTTGGGCAAAGATCCCTGCCAGCTTCATTAACCATTTTTTGGTTGTTCCTCTATTGTAATGGTAAAGCAATAAAAAATAGCGTGGATGATTTTGAAGAAATTGAGGAAGTTGACTTATTGTAATAGAAAAATGGAATTCTTATTAATGAAAAATAAATAAATAAAAAATAAACGGGGAGTTGGCGGAGCGGGGTGGAGTTGACCCGCCCCATTGCCATCCCTAGCCAGAACGTGCCACTATTGACAGACATCATATAGCAGTTGTCATTATTTCTATCATCACCAATGATCAAGGTCAAGTTCTAACAAACTCATTGCTAATGATATGTCTTAAGTTAATCATTATTAGGGTGTAAAATCTTTATTTGAGATGCATTTATAGATTTTTTAGTTTATTTATGCTTATTTACTTGAATATAATTGAGTCTGAAGATTAATTTTTGACAACTTGTTATTCATAAGATGTTGTGAAGAGATACAATGTATAAATAATTTAATCTCGAATTGTCTATAACCATGAATAATAACGAGACATGGATATCTTTACAGATAGAATAGCACGTGTTGTATTTATTTTTTATGAAAAAAAATAGCTGATTTCACCAGCTAAAATGTAGAGACTTTTAAATTAATGTGTGATGACTTGTTAGAAGAACAAATCATTGCTTGGACCCGCATAAAAATTCTACATGGATAAATATCTTAGTGTCAACAGTTAATATCTAGTGCTAGGTAATGGAATTGGTCATTTGACTTGAGGTAATAATAGAATCTTATATGTGGATCATCATACTTTGGTGGCATTCGAAGTTTCCACTCTTGGGGTGCTAATACGACGTCGTTCGGATATGATGAGAATCATATGAAATTGATGAATGATCGATATACGATTCATCGCTCTCGAATGGTGAGAGACTATAACCTGGGTTTCGTCCACTTATGTTGGTAGATAAATTTGTTGGCCAAGTTGGAGTTATGAGTTGAAAAGAGTTTCAAAATAACTCGTTTAGATCAACGTGAAGACGACGAATAATATAATTTATTAAATCGAGATCGACACTTTTCTATATCTCTTAGTTAGTTGAATTATATTAATGAATGTATTATATTTCCATGTTAATCGGTCATCTTGGTTTAGTTATACCACACGACATTATTCGTCACATAGATTGCATTGACACAATGTTAGATGTCAATCAGGACGGCAATATCAATTGATTAATCTAAATTAATTATAAATTAAAATGAGTGTTTTAATTTATTTTATTCTAATTAGATTATAATAATAATTTCACGTTGTTTTCATAGTGATGGAGAACTTAACGGGTCACACACAATGCAAGAATTGGAAGAATTGGAATAATGTGATTGATGGGACATTTGTTCACATGAATTAATTAGTTATTTGAACTATTTATTATTATACCCAAATTAATTAAAGTGATTTAATACAATTGGGCTTTTACTTTCCTCGTTGGTTATGATAGAGTATTACCTACAAATACAAAGTCTTTGTTAAGGGTTATAGTACAAGACACATTAAGGCCTTGTTAGCAAAAATCTAAACCCAATCTTTCTTTCCCGCCGCTATCACCACCTCGTGAGTGCCAGAATTCTATTCTGGTTCTCTCTATATGGATTTTTGTTAGAAGCTGGACTCTGAACATTTGGGGTTTACTAGATCATGATTGATAAGATTCATATTCGTCTCAAACTCTATCACAAATTCTACCTAAGCACAAAGCTTATCTAGTGAAGTGCTTCGAAATTGTATTAAATTCCACTACGCATGCTTAAATAGATTCGGATAGTGGTTTTGGATATGACTTTGTTGTTTTCTAGAAATTGTTATAAGTGTTTGACATAAGAACAATAATTGCTATTAATATGTGTTTTAAATTTAACTGTTTGAGCAAGAATAATTTACGAAAATAGATTTTGTATTAATTCTAATTTTTTACTAATTGAGTTAAAAAAAAACTGGATCTGAGTTTTAGGGTTAGTGATATAACGCCCCAGTCTTAAGATCCAGAATGTTACTTAAAAACATACATTCAGACTTTACTAAACTTTTAGAGTGGAAAAAGAATGTAAATTAGCCTCAGTCAAGCCTGTTGGAATATATATATTTTTAAATAATATTTGCGAAAATATATCAAGGAACGTTGATTTTGACGTTTAACTATGATTTGGGAAAGTCGAAATCAAATTAGGACAAAAACATAACCAAATAAATGAGACACGAAGTCGGATACCGGGTGCCTCATGGCGCGGCCGCCAGAGATGGCGCCCGCGCAAGAGAAGTAGACACTTTTTGCTTCCCTCTCATTCTACGTCGTGCCTCCCATTTTGCTCTTAAATTTACGTCAATGGATTTAAAACTCTATTTCCTATATCACCATCTTAAACCTTATTCATTCGGCTCATTTTTAAAGTATGGAAAACCTTACGAAAGTGAAGAATGAGGGACGGTTTATGCTAACGAATATGACTGCCTTATAACCTCATATGTCGCATTGCTTTACGCCAACATCTATTTGGCCCTTCAAATGGACTCGGATCAAGATGAAATTTTTACAGCAAACCAAGAACTCATTTAGGCCCAACATAATAAAATTTGGTACCCTAAATTTATCAATTGGATAGTCAAACATGCTTGAATTCACACAAAGAAACTGCTCTCTGGTACAATCAATATAGTGTTAACCATTTTATTTATAAAAACGTGAAACTACATATTACATAAGAAATGAACAGTAAACAAATGGAGTAAGGAAATCGTAAAATTAAGAATTGAAGAAGAAAACAAACCGAGGCCTGTACAAATACAGTTTCCTTAAAACAGATTCGTCCCCTACCGTAGATTATGATCGTCTGTTTTCCAGTATACAACAGTAGAACTCGTTGTACCAGCGAATCGAACTACTTCTAGAAAAATATCACCGAAAGAGAAAAGAAAACTTGGAGGAAGACAAGATGAATTTTTGATGATCTTGAAATGAGGAACTTTGGACTTGTTTATATAGACACTAGAGTGACCTTCCAATTCCAAATCCACCATTAACACGAGTGTTACAAGAGTTACACCACTAATTATCCATTAACAACTCATGATAAAATAAGTTGAGAATTTGGAAGGTCTCAAAAAATCAAGAGCTTTAATTTTCATTCACTTATTTTTCAACAATCTCCCACATGAATGAAAAATTGATAGAGACACGGAAGACTTGGTGATAAAGTTCAATGTCCGAATCCTGCATAGGAAAGGTAGGTATTACCCTTTGAACCTTTCCTTATGAAAGTATATTTACTTTACTAGCTGATCAGTAGACGTGATGTCCTTGAACTGTTTTGCTGTTTTGTGTAAACGATTATATACTTCACACAGAGTTCTTCCTGACATAGTTTAGTTCTCATTGTTATGTTTATTTATGGCCGTGAACATATGTCTGGTTCTGCGAGAGGTTTTAAGAATTGCACCTCACACAATTCTCTTAGAAGCGGCCCTACTTCTCTCTCACATAGGTGATTTCGTAAGAATCATTAAAAGCCTATTGCTTATCATTTTCTCTACGAGTATCATTGTTTTATCATATGAATGGACAAGAGAGAACCCCCACAGTGATCTGATTAAGTCTTTACAATTAGGTTGTCCCTTTGAACCTAGATCTTGGGATCTCCAGTCAGCTAGGTTGGGTTTTCATTATATTAACTTATTCTTCCAAAGGCTTAAGTCTCATTCCTTTCGACGACTTTTCAACTAACTTTCTATTCAAACCTTTAGTTAGTGGATCCGTAATATTATCCTTTGACTTATAGTCAATAGAGATGTCTTATGGTATTACGTCTACAACGTATATGTCTAGACTTACCATTATACATGTTACTCTGTGCCCTACCAATTGCAGATTGACTATCACAACATATGCAAATTGCTGGCACAGGCTTTGACCATATAGGAATATCCTCTAGAAAGTGACGTAACCCCTCAGCCTCTTCACCACACTTGTCCAAGGCTATAAATTTAAATTCCATAGTGAATCTGGCTATAACCGTTTGTTTAGAGGATTTCCATTATATAGATGCACCTCCCAGTGTGAACACAAATTCACTTGTAGACTTTGAGTCTTTTATATCAGATACCAATTAGCATCACTATATCCTTCAATAACTACCGGATATCTGGTATAATGCAGTCCATAATCACAAGTATATCTTAAATACCTTAGTATTCTTATTATTCATTTCCAGTGGTCAACTCCTGGATTACTCGTGTATCTACTCAGTTTGCTAACTATGTAGGCTATGTCTAGTCTTGTACAACTCATCAAGTACATCAGACTTTTGATAATTCTAGAGTATTTTACTTGAGAGATACTCTCATCTGTTCTTTGATAGATGCTGACTGGTATCTATCGGTGTTCTAGCCATAACAGAATCATCATTGTTAAATTTGTCAAGACTTTTGTCCACATAGGACAATTCCCTCTGATGTTCTTAAAATTTTAATCTCAAGTATCACATCCGCTAAGCCCATATCTTTCATGTCAAATCTTGAATTTAACATGTCTTTAGTAGATTTAATCATCTTATCGTTGCTTCCAACAATAAATGTCATTAACGTAAAGACATAAAATGACATAGCTATTTTCAGTATCTTTGATATAAACGCATTTGTCGCACTCGTTGATTTTAAATCCACATTCCATCTTGACATGATCAAACTTTTCATGCCATTGTTTTGGAGCTTGTTTCAAGCCATATAATGATTTCACCAATTTACAGACTTTGTTCTCTTGTCCTGGAGCAGAAAAACCCTCATGTTGTTCTATATAGATTTCTTCATCTAAATCTCCATTTAGAAATGCAGTTTTCACATCCATTTGATATACTTCAAGATTTTGCAACGTTGCAATTACAAGTATCATCATGATGTATGTTATTCTCGTTACTGGAGAACATGTATCAAAGTAATCAAGACTTTCTCGTTGTCTGTATCCTTTTATAACAAGCCCGGCCTTATACTTTTCGATTGTTCTATCTGCTTTCATTTTCTTCTTAAAAATCCATTTGTAGCCTAGTAGTTTGCATCCCGGAGGAAGATCCACTAGCTCTCATGTATGGTTTTGTAGAATAGAATCTATCTCACTTTTAATTGCCTCTTTCCATTGAGGTCCTTCAGAAGAGTTCACAACTTCTTTAAAGCTTAGAGGTTCACTTTCTAGCATGTAAGTCAGAAAATCTGGACCAAACGATTTTTCAGTTCTAGCTCTTTTGCTACGTCTTAGTTCAACCTCATCTTCTTCTTCTGGTTGTTCTTCTTTGTCTGTTGCTTTATGTGTCTATTTAGAGAAGCTTGCTTCCTCTATGGATATGTACAGAAATATATGTTCAAAAAATGAAGCATTTCTCGATTCCATTATCGTATTTTTGTGTATGTCTGAAAGTTTAGATTCATACACAAGAAATTGATAAGCACTGCTGTTATGTGTATAGACAATAAAAATGCAATCAATAGTTTTTGGACCTATTTTCACATTTTTCGGTGTAGGTACATCTACTTTGGCAAGACACCCCCACACTCGCAAGTATTTATAAGAAGGTTTCTTTCATTTCTATAAATCGTATGGGGTCTTCTATTCTTTCTTTCGAGGCACCTTATTTAGAAGGTAATTAGCTGATAAAACAGCTTCTCCCCACATGTTCTGAGGTAACCCAGAATTTAACAGCAGTGCATTCATCATTTCTTTTAAGGTACGGTTTTTTCGTTCATCAACACCATTTTGTTGAGGTGAATAAGGTGCCGTGGTTTCATGTGTGATTCTGCTTTGTGCACATAATTGAGCAAATGGTGATTCATATTTACTACCTCGGTCACTTCTCAACACCTTAATTTTCTTATTGAGTTGATTCTCAACTTTATTCTTATAAAGAACAAATTTCTCTATAGCTTTGTCCTTACTTTTAAGTAGATAGACATAACAATATTTTGTGCTATCATCAACAAAAGTAATGAAGTACTTGTTGTCACCCTTGTTTGTACAGATTTTAAATCACACACGTCAGTGTGAATTAGATCAAGTGGTTCAGTTTTCCTTTCAATAGTTTGAAATGATGACCTTGTCAATTTTGCATCAACACACGTTTCACACTTGTATTTAGAATCAATATGGAATACAGGTATGGAATTCAAGTCAATTAATCTACGCAAGTATCATAATTAACATGTCCTAGTCTACCATGCCACAAATTGGAAGACTCAAGCAAGTAAGCAGAAAAATTATTCACTTTATTAATGTTCGGCTTAACAGTAATTACATTTAGCTTAACAAGCCCATCAAACATATAACATTTTCCAACAAACATTCCACTCTTAGACAAAATGACTTTATCTGACTCAAACATCATATGAAACCCATGCTTGTTCAGTAGTGACCCGGACACCAGGTTCTTGCGGATTTCTGGCACAAAAAGCACATTGTTCAAAGTCAGCTCTTTCCCAGATATCATCTTCAAAACTACTTTGCCTTGGCCCATTATTTCAGATGTAGCTGATTTTCTCATAAACAGCTTTTCTCCATTCTCAGTTGCTTCAAAAGAACTGAACATCTCTTTATCCAAACAGACATGTCGGGTAGCACCAGTGTGAATCCACCATTCTCTTGGATTTGATCCCATCAGATTCACTTTAGAAATGACTGCAGTGAGGTTCATTTTAGACACATCATGTGGGATGTCATCAACAACATTTGCTTCTTTTTTATTGTTTTTTTTTGGCAATCTGTACTTCGAAGATTTATAACCTACTTTGTCACAATTGTAGCATTTTTCTGGAAATTTCTTTTTGGAAACTCTCCCTTTTGGACCTAGTTTCGTCCCTTTCCTAGACATCCCAAACTTGCTCTTGTTTGTCTTAGAGCTTTGACCATGCTTCACAACATTTGCTCTGGCCATTGTAGAATAGAACCCATTCTTTTCAGAACTTTTGTTGTCTTCTTTAATTCGAAGTCTGACAATCAGTTCTTCAATGTTCATTTCCTTTCGCTCGTGCTTCAGGTAATTCTTGAAATCTTTCCAAGCCAGAGGCGGCTTTTCAATCATTGCTGCCACTTGGAAAGTTTCACTTAAAACTATCCCCTCGGCATGAATCTCATGTAAGATTACTTGAAATTATTGTACTTGACTGATTACCATTTTTGAGTCCACCATTTTATAATCTAGGAAACGGCCAACAATGAATTTCTTAGCCCATGCATCATTGGTTTTATATTTTCAGTCTAGAGACTCTCATAATTCCTTCGCTGTTTTCATTGTACTATACACATTGTTTAGTGAATCTGCTAAGCCGTTCATGACATAATTCTGGCATAGAAAATCAGAATGTTTCCAAGCTTCAACAGAGCTGACAGCTTGTATGTCTCCTTCTCCCTATTTGAGTTTCAGAGCATCTTCAGTCAATAATCTTGCAAGATTCAAGGTAGTCAGATAAAATAGCAATTTCTGTTGGAACTTTTTGAAATTCAATCCATTGAATTTCTCCGTTTTTTCTCCATGATTAACTGGAACACTTACATGACCAGTTGGAGCCATGGTTTGGGTCACAGCAAAACTTAGCACTTGTGCCATAGTCTGGTTCACAGACAGACTTTGCACAGTAGCCATAGTTTGATTTTCAGTAGCAACAACTTCAGTAATCGGATCAGTTGCCATTTTCTGAAACAAGAAGAAAATTTAGTTCTACTTTTAAATAAAATTAAACAGTATAAATGATACTGTTTATGGAAAACTATTTTCCAGTTTAGTTACACTCGCAAACATTAATTAAAATTTAGAGCATAATATGTTTCTGGACAACATAATTATTAGGGAAATAGAAACTTGGAAAAATCTAATCCCAGAAAATAATTGTTAACCCATTTCTTTTCGTCTTGTTGATTTGAATAACATGCAACTAAAAGGCTTCCAGGTGAGAAGGGGGGTCACAAGTGGACCACTTAAATTTCAAGCTCCCCTTAGACAGTTTAGGTCCTTTTGACAAAGACTTCCAGTTTTGCGAATACACAAATCAAGAAAACTGCAACCATAAATGAAAATGAAAGCATCTAAAAGTACAAATTCTCCTAGTTCAAAAGATTGTTACAAACTAGTTTCATACGTATGTATTTCACTGTTTTTTATTTTTCATGTAATTTAAGTTTAGCACGAATCTGTTTTAAGATTGTTAACCATTTTATTTATAAAACGTGAAAATGCATATTACATAAGAAATGAACAGTAAACAAATAGAGTAAGGAAACTGCTGAATAAAGAATTGAAGAAGAAAGCAAACCCAAACCGAGGTCTGTACAAGTACAGTTTTCTTAAAACAGACTCGTCTCCTACCGTAGGTTATGAACGTCTGTTTCCCACGATACAACGGTATAACTAGTTGTACCAACAAACCGACCTACTGCTAGAACAATATCACCGAAAGAGAAAAGAAAATTTGGAGGAAGACAAGATGAATTTTTGATGATCTTGAAATGAAGAACTTTGGACTTATTTATATAACTACTAGAGTGACCTTCTAATTCCAAATCCACCATGAACACGAGAGTGACAAAAGTTATACCACTAATTATCTATTAACAACACATGATGAAATAAGTTAAGAATTTAGAAGGTCTCAAAAATGAAAAGCTTTAATTTCCATTCACTTATTTTCCAACATATAGCACACGGAAAATACCATAACTAATTCTACGGATCTTGGTTTAACGTGATTCTATGTTCTATATCATCTAACCAGCCTCCGTATCAAACACCATCATTGATTCGTATTCCTTGTCCAAACATTTGCCCATCCACATCTCATGATTAAAATGAGCGAACATGTTATCATCACATAACATCATTTCTGCCATCTCGGCTTTACAAATCACAGGTCGTACATATGCTCTGATAGCAAATGATGTAGTGTAAAGCACAAAACAAACACACAATCTAAGTTTCCTTGATTTCAAATGAATACTGCGACATGATCAACTTTGTAGTTTCTATTGATTCCCAAGAATGCCAAAAAACTAGACATCAACTATTTATTGATTCACGTAAGAATACCGATGGATAATTTAGATTGAAAAAAGAAAAACTCTCACAACTTTAATAATTTCTTAAATCAATATACTCCAATACAAACTGCATTCGACTGCCCTTAAAACCTACTTCTAACATCCATTAAAAATTGCACTTTTGGTCCTTTAACTTCTAATAAATAATAATACTCCCGAATAACTATTAATTATAAAAAAAAAAGACAATTAAAAGATATTAAAAATGACAAACACTAAGATAATATCATCTTCATCAATTGGGCATTGACCTAAAAAGGAAACATATCCAAAGGTCAAAGCGTCACTCGTACAGGCCTTTAGCAACATGAAAGTATAGTTTGGCATGAAGCAACATGGTGATTTTTGACATGAAGGAATAAATAAATGGCGAAAAATAAAGAACACAAGAATTTATACAAGTTCGCCTCAATGTGAGACTAAGTCCTGTCGATCTGTGGTCAGCTATGTATAGAGCAACAAATTAAGCTCCACATCTTAACAATAATATATAGAGGCCTTTAGCAACATACTGGTAGTTTTAGTTTGGCATGAAGCAACATGGCTTTTGTTTGTCATAAAGCAACATGATGGTAGTTAGTACGAAATTACTTTTGGTCGACATGACAATAACTTAAAATCGACAATACTTTAAAACATAATTTAGGAACATACACTACTAGGTTCAAAACTTGTAGTACTGCACAATGGCCATTTTAGAAATTTGTACTCTCAAAAAAAGTCTATGCTAAAGTCGCACCAAGATGAATTGTTATTACCTTATTTAGAAGTCGTCACTTACAATAGATGGAAATTTGGATCCTTTTTCATTTTTGCTGAGTAATTCTCGACTAGTATTAGCATGGAGCTCATTTTGAGGTATTTCAAGGGTGATCTATTCCCTAAGATTTATGAGTAGCACATTTTGTAGATTGTGTATCTAATGCTTTTTAAATTACATTGATCTTGACATGCATGGTTACCAAGTTGGCACTCCAGTGTCATACTAGTATTATGTATACACAAGTAAGAATTCTTTTGTCCAACTTTGAGTATAAACTCTAACCTCTTAAGTGTGACCTTGACTTAACTATATGGTATTGACGTATACAAGTACAACGGCAATTAAATTTACAATTCTTATAAGTTGGATCAACCTTGTACTTAGAAAGAATCCGTGATAAAAAAAATACAATGATGAACACATGAAATCTAATAATTTGATTAGTTGGAGGTATAATCTTCATTACCACAATTGTCTAATTATCCAATCTCCAATGATAATCCACACAGCAATAACATACTGGATTTTCACAATCAAGAATAGTTGAAAGTAGATCTTTTGGAAGTAATTGTTAATGGTTATGTCTCTTTCTTGTGCTAGCAAATAGTGAAGACAAATTGTGATTCTGTAATCAAAGACCCAGTATATATAGGCTATGCTAACCCTAGTGTTAGTCTTATTAGAACTGTGCTAGTCCACAACTAATGAAAAATTAATTTGGCCCATAAGTAATTAAATCTAACCTGATAATTTGGATCATGGACATTATTCTGACAATCTCCAACTTGGATAAGATCCAACCCAAGATACTCAATTCTTTCCTTTTGTGTGTAACCCATTAAGTTTCCGTTCATGATGGCAAACATAATGATATTCTCATTGAATCACTTAGATCGATGAATTCATGTCGCTGTCCAAGATTGACATCTACCAATATGTCAAGGCAATACATGTAAATAGAAATATCAAGTAGTATGACAGGATCATTAGATGTGCGGTTACTATGGAAATATAATCATTTCATCAATAAAATCTAATTGGTTAAGAGATATATATGAATCAACTTCAATATCATTTCAACCAATTATGTTATTCACTTTAACAATTTGTCAGACTAATCTAGTTATGATAGTTATGATTGAAATATTTTCAACTCATAACTCTACCCCGGACGAAGAATTTTATATCAACATAAGTGGGCTAAATGCAGGGTATAATCTCCTACTTTTTAGGAGTGACAAATCCTTATATTGGACATTCATAGCCTTTATATGATTTTTACTATACTCGTACGATATCTTCCCGATGACTCACAATCTTAGAACCTCATCAAATACTCGCCAAAATATAGCGGTCCTCACATAAGATTCTATGATGTCCTCAAATCAAAAGACCAAATCCACTATTGTGCATTAGAGATTTACCACTGATGCTTGGATAGTTATCTATGTAGAATCTCTAGGTTGGTCATCCAATGATTTGTTCTTATAACAATGCATTCATGTGTTTATTCAGATGTCCATCTACATCTTAGCTCGTGAAATCATCTACTTCTTTAAAATAAATGCAACACATGCTAGTTTATCCGTAATAATGATACTTATATCTCATTATTGCTATGACTATGGATAATTTAAGAATAAATCATTTATAACTTGTATTTCACAATTACAACATCTTGTAATTAACAAGTTATCATAAACTTTACTTTAGACTCCATTATTTAAAATTTGAATATCAGATCTGCCATTATAATGTAGAAAAACGTTTAATTAATAAAATTGTTCATATACATTAATGTCTAACAAGGATTATATTACAAAATATCCCACACAAATTAGATCCAATCATTCAAGTATCTAATACTATTAGATTTAGCATAACCATCATGTTTGTATTGGGACAATAGTTTTGTCAGAAGATCTACTACATTATCGTCAGTCGGGACCCGTTCTATCTTTGTGTCATTTCTCAGAATTATTTCTCTGATGAGATGATAATGCCTCAATATATGTCTGGATCATTAGGAATGGTAAAAAAATATGCTTAACCTGATCCTCTTGGGGCAAGTATTCTCAAAATAATTTGGTTTTGGTTTAGGGACAGGAAACAAAGTCTCCACCCCAAATTACATAAGTAATCCCATCCCCAGCCCAAATATAACCAAGCCCAATGTCCAAAATGACCCAGGTTGACTATTGACCTTGGTTCACCTTCATCAAATTTTCACCACATTTCAGACCATCAAATTCTTCGTTTTCGTATCTCTGCCCATTTATTGCCCTAACTATTCACAATTTCACATTCATCTATTTTTACTCAATTTCTTTAAATTCAAAGTCCAACCAGTCGTAATCATCCCTAAATCCATTAACCCAACTTGCCTACTCTATTTATTTTCTTCTCCGACCGGCAAGCGATTGCAGAGTTTGACAGCGACCAAGCGACCTGTGCCACAAAAAAAGGTGTTCTTTGTTTGTTTTTGTTTTTTTAGCATTCATGTAATGATAATGTTGTTTTGCATATGTTATTTTTAATTTTCTATTTTTATACAAAATGTTTTTACTGTTTGATTTATCTGCCCATCCTGATTTTTCTCTGTTTCTATATCTTATTTTTTTAAGTGTCCTTTTAGACCATATTCCAAATGTTGTTGTCAGTGTGACACATCTTCATCATATTCTTTGCACTATATAATTTGTTTTCTATAGGCTTTGGAGAAGTATTTTCAAAGCGCTCAATGATAAATAAATCATGGTCAAAAGATCAAGATCAAGATAAACATTACAAATAGGTCTCACAAGAAGGTCAAGATCAAAGTCACTTTGTTCAAACATTCAAGATAAGATCTCTAAGAGTCAATTTCAAAAAAGATCAAAGACTAGGGCTTTAAACCAAATTAAAGGTACTAAAATGTCAATCTTTAGCATTGAATGATAAAAGCTCAAAAATAATTTTATGCACCAAAAATTATTTTGATATCACTTGCATAAAATATTTTGATCTACGTTAAAAATAATTTTTCAAAACTTTTTGAAGCAAAAAGTCAGGTTAGTAGATCGAATTTCAGCTTTCGGTCGATCGGTTTAAAGATAGGTCGATTTAAATTGTCAACGTTCAAAATTTTGGTCAAATGGCTACTTTTTGGTCATCCGAGCTTATGTAGGTTGACCGACCTCTCATCCAACCTAAAAGAAAATTTTGTAGATTGTTCTCTATGAATTGTATTTCTTTTGCAATCAATATAAATACTTACAAGAGCTTTAAAGAAAGGATTATCTCGAGAAAATAATTGAACTTTCATTGCATTTACTTCTTCTACATCTTCATTGAAATACTTTGATTGATTGAATTAAACTTATAAATCATTAGTTTTCTTACCTAACACTTGACATTTTATTCATTGCTACTTATTGAAATGTTAGTCTCTCTTGTCACTTTATTTGTATCTATCATTTATTAAGAGAGAAAATTCATTGTGAATTATTTTTTTATACATTTGGTCATATTGAGGTCTTTTTAAAGATCAATATTGTATAAAGATTGATGATCATTGTTTGTAAGTCACCGGAAGCGTTGTAAGAGTTTTGATTACACCATAAGCCAATCAATATAGTGAAAATGCCTTGCTTATGACTGAGAGCTTGGTAACGAGGGACGTAGATCATTGGTTGGATCGAACCTCTATAAACATATCATTTGCATTCTCTCTACTCTTTTATTTATCTATAGTTTGCCTACGATTGTTATTTAATTGATTTAGAAATCTTAAATTGCTTATTTTGAGATTAATTTTTTAAAAAGTTTTAAAACCCAATTTACCCCCTCTTGGTTAGTTATTCTTAGGCTATCAATAGTTTGAGTGCTATTCTAGGTGGCAGAGGGTGAAAAAGTTGTTAGTGCTTCATGAGTAATTGGAATATACATTGACAATACATAGTTTGATATAGGTATTCATCTGTAGCTCCACACCCTGACCATCCCAATATAAACTTGAGTTTCGTTCCATGCAATTGATTGTCCCAAATGATCTCTAGATAGTCTATATGTTTTGTATATCTACAGTTGATTATTTCTTGGGTCTTCATGGTGATCTTTGTTGTAATAAAGAATGGACTTCTAACTTTCAAATGTGATTTTTACTATCTCAGTTTGTGTTACTTTCATTAAGTGCAGAAAGTTGAGAACTTATTTAAGCGTTCCGAGGATATTAAATCATTTTCAGGCGTATATTAGTATAAAACTCATGCTTAGCAGATGTTCTTACCTAGGTTTAAGTCGTGTGTATTTACAAGCTAAACATTCTAAATTATCAAAAATTATTCTAGGAAATGTTATTTTCTATTCATCAATGCTATTGCCTGCTATTCAATGATATCCTTCTATTATATGATATGGCCCTTGCTTGTTTTTTTGTTACAACTTAATGTGTAACTCGTTCTCTTTCATTTTAGATGTCTAAACGAGAGAAGTGTACACAGTTCTGAGCATTGGAAGCACTCAATCTACACTCTATAATGTACGAGTTAGTAATACTACTACCCATGAAGACTGACCTAATAAAATATACACAAAGAAAGCTTCAATAGACTTGTGTGATAAAGAGGAGGATAGTGGACAAACTAGGAAAAATAAATTGACTTTTGCAGTGTGGAACCACTTTAAAAAAATTACCAGGTATACAATGCTATTTTGTAACTACTGTCAGAAAAAATTAGAGAGTGAGAACAAGAATGAGACAACATTTACATGACCATTTGAGAATGAGACAAAACATTTACATGATCATTTGAAAAGACGTCTTCTCCAAAATAAAAATAAAAAGATTAAGCAAACAATATTGAATCCAATAACTGAAGTTAGTGGAAAGGTTTCAATGGGTACTTACTGTTTTGATCAAGCGTATGCTAGGAAAGAACTTGGACATAGGATCATTTTTTATGAGTACCATCTTTCAATGGTTGAACACGTTGGATTTATAAGATTCATCAATGCAGTTCAACCATTATTTAAGGTAGTTTCTCGTAACAGTATAAAGAATGATATTTGACAAATCTATGATTACGAGAAATTGAAAGTAATGAGCTTGTTGGAGATGAACAATAGTAGAATTGCAATCTCCATGGACATGTGGACTTCAAATCAAAAGAAGGGATTCATAGCTATCACTGCATATTTTGTAGATAATTCTTGGAGACTTCAAAGTCGAATTATGAGGTACTATGATATTTGAGAAACTAATTTAACTAATTTTCTTGTATCAAAAGAAGGGATTCATGGCTATCACCATGGACATTTTTTTTGTATGTCTTGTTTTTAAATACATGTTTATATATGTGGCGTGCCTGCACACGTCTGAATCACTGAGTACATCATTGATGGACTGCTAATTGGATTGGAATGTCTACATTGTCGATAATTGTAACCATGATCAACATTCTTTTAGGTAAACTTTTCAGTAGTTCACTTATGCTAAATGGTGAATTTTTCCATATGCGTTGTTGTGCGCACATGTTGAACTTGATAGTAAATGATGGTTTGGAGATCATTAACTCGAGTGTTGAGAAAATCTGTAATAGTGTTGCATTTTGGGCAATAACACCAAAAAGAGTAGAAAATTTTGAGATTTTAGCACGTCATTTGAAAATCTCGTGTAAAAAAGTTAACACTTGATTGCAAAACTAGATAGAACTCTACGTACTTAATGCTTCATACTGCTTTACAATATATGAATATTTATTTTCCAAATATTTATGAGATAAAGTTATCAATTTATGATTGGATGACATCTCCTTAGTATGAAATCAAATTGATGGCTTTAAGTATGATTGAAAAGTTTGACAAATATTCATGAAATTTTGGTTGTAGCTACTGTGCTGGATTCGAGATTTAAAATGAAGTTGGTTGAGTATTATTTTCCTATGATTTATTGAAACAAAACTTCAGATCATGAGATTCAAAATATTCGAAGATTTTATTAGAATTTGCTAAATGAGTACACAACAAGACATGAGTCGAGTAAGAACGTGACTCAATCTTCGGCTTCATCTTCCCAAACCGAGATATCTACTAATGTAGGCAAAAGAGATCAGTTGGCACAATTTGATTTATCTGTTACTACTATCACTAGTGTTGATAGTAAGAAATCAGGGCTTGATATTTTCTTGGACTAGCTTGTATTGCCTAGATGCTATGATTTTTGACATATTGGCGTTGTGAAAGGAAAATAAAATATCTCACTTTACAAAAAGTTGCAAGTGATGTTTTAGCAAATCAGCATCTACAGTAGCGTCTAAGTCTGTATTAAACAGTGTTATCAGAACAGCCCTTCTCGGCCGGTTCAATTGGTAAAATCAGGAACTGGTCTTAAAATTGGCTTGATTATGCAGAAAAACCTCTATTTATAAACCCGCCCAAAAAACCATCGAACCGCCCGATTTTGAGGAACCCGTTGAACCGTTCTCGATTTTACCGATTTTAAAAATTATTTCTTTTCACAAATAATTGTAAATGACCATTGAAATTCATTTCTCTCTTTGCACGAAATGGATTAAAAGAATGAAAAAACAAAAAAACAAAAAAACAAAAAAAAAAAAAAAAAAAAAAAAAAAAATTGCTTTTGAGCAATTTTGTGATTTCCAAAAACTTATTTTTCATTTTTTTTATTTTTTTTTGTAATTTTTTTTATTTTTTAAAAACCACCAGGTCAACCTCGGGTCAATCCCAGTTCGAATCTTTGACCATTGACCCTTTCACTTTTTGGTTCGATGCACGGGTCAGTTTTTAAAACATTGGTATTAAGTACCAATGGTAGATTTTTAGTCTACATTGAAATAGGCTTTAACCAAAGACTTTGGATGCTTTGATGTGTGCTCAAGATTGATTATGGGCTAAAATTCATGGTACAGAGAATACAATTATTTATGTGTTATATTTTTTATTTTTCTTATTTCTTTTATTTCTTACTAGTTTTAATTTTTTTTGTTAAAACATTCTTCACATTCGTCGTTCTTTGAGTGTTGTACAAAGTTATGTGATGTAGACGTTGAAGAAGAGGTAAATTGATTTTTCATTTAATGAAATTCAATAATAAATATATTAACTATCTAACAATAATAAACTTCTTTTTACAGGAATCAAGTTTTAAAGAGTCTGATACAGATATTCTAGATGAAGAAGAATGAATTATGACTATGTTAGATTGTCCCTTTTGAAACTTGTTTGAATTGTGAGGGTGATCATAACACCTGATACTTCCATTTTATAGTTCAGGACGATGCATTCAGGTGAGGTGTTTGAGTCTCTTGAGACTATTCAGCCTTCAGTAGTATTTTTCTTTCAGAAGCTTCTGTCGGCTCCTCCACAGTCTGTCGATCCTATTTGACATGGTATTATACCTAGATTGGTGTCCGATGAGGACAATTTGCAGCTTAATTGGACTCATACTTTGACTGGGGTGCGAAAGGCTATTTTTAGTATTGATCCAGACAGTGTCGCCAGGCCAGATGGGTTTTCATCTCATTTTTTTCAGGTCTTTTGGGACATAGTATTAGAGAATGTGTTTCAGGCAGTCTTGGATTTATTTGATAGAGGGTACTTACTTAGAGGTTTTGCAGCTACTTCTATTGTCTTGCTTCCAAAGCGGGACAATGCTTGTAGGTGGTCAGAGTTTCGTTCTATCAGCTCATGTACAATGTTTAATAAGTTGATTACGAAGCTAATGAATTCGTAACTGATTACTTTACTACCTCAGATCATCTCAGCTCCTCAGAGCGGATTCATCTTGGGACGGCTCATTGGGGATAATGTCCTCCTTGCATAAGAATTGCTACATACACTTGATATGAAAGTGTGATAGAGGTAATGTTATCCTCAAGTTTGTTATGACTAAGGCCTATGACCGCATGGATTGGAGATTCTTAATATCTATCTTGGAGGGTTTTGGGTTTGATCCTCTTTAGATTGATCGAATACGGAGGTGTATTTCAGCGTGTCGATTCTCAGTCCTACTTAATGGCAGGCCATGTGATTTTTTCTCATCATCTCAGGGACTCAGACAGGGTGATCTTATATCTCTATCGCTGTTTATTATTGCTGCAGATTATTTTTCACGACTGCTCACTCAGCAGTATCAGCATATTCCTTTGATGGCATACAGACATGAGTATGATGCTCTCATCTCTCATTTTTCCTTTGCAAACGATATGATTATGTTCGTTAATGGCCAGAAGTAATCTATTAGACGAGTTTTACAGTGTATTGAGCACTATGAAGGGGCTTCTGAACAGTTGATGAACAGAGATAAGAGCAAGATTATCTTACCTAAAAGATTTTCTACTAGTCAGATACATAGGCTGGAGCATCCGACAAAGTTTCTTCATCAGCAACAGCCCTTCACTTATCTTGGTGTTCCTTTATTTAAATGAGCCAAGAAGATCTTCTTATATGATGACTTAGTCCAGAAAGTCCAGAGTAGAATTTCTGGCTGGGCCTCGAGACTCCTATCATTTGGGGGACGGATTACTTTGATACGTTCAGTGCTATCCTCTATTCCTCTCTATCTCTTTAAGATTATGAAGCCTCCCAATGTTATTTTGAAGAAGTTAGAGGGCATAATTGCTAGGTTTCTTTGGGACTCCAGAAACTAAGCACACATATTACATTGAAAGAGATGGAAAGACCTTTGTATTCCTACTGAGGATGGTGGATTGGGATTTAGGAGACTATAGGATCTTGTTGATACATTCTCCTTAAAGCTCTGGTAGTTATTTAGATCTCAGTGGTCATTATGGACTCAATTTTTACTGAGTAAGTATTGTCAAGATACCCATCCATTACTGGATACTATTCTTTACTATGCTTCAGCTGTATGGAAGAGGCTGAAGCACATAGGCCCACGAGCGAAGACACACATTGCTTGGCAATTAGGGCGTGTGCAGATGTTCTTTTGGCATGATTGTTGGATGGGCAAGTCTACATTAGCTTATCAGTACCCACACTTGCCACATTCTTCAATCCAGGTTAGAGACTTATTTGATGATACTAGATGGAACACTGACCAACTTCTTGAGCTAATCTTATATACTATTGCTGAGTAAATAGATAGCATCCATATCACTACTGAAGTACACGATCAGATTATGTAGAAGGAGACATCAGATGGTAGATTTGCTACCAGGTCTGCATGGCAGCTAGTTTGCACGGGGCATACGATTCAGGCTGTATACAGTATAATTTGGAGTTCTATTATCCCGACGACTGTCTCTTTCTTTTGCTGGAGACTATGGCAAGGTCTTATCCCAGTTGATGTTGTGATTCAGAGGCGGATTGGGAGTCATATGGCTTCTCATTGTTAGTGTTGTTCGGCTATTGAGACTATCCAGCATTTATTTATTGACAGTTATATTGCCGACCAGGTTTGGCACCACTTTTCTAACATTTTTCATAAAACCCTTCAGTCGATGGAGGGTTTTCAGTATCACTTTTAGTTTTGACGTTTTACGGGTCAGTTTGTCAGGCAGGGTCGTATTCGCATGATCATTTCTCATTTTATTTTCTGGTTTATTTGGACTGCGAGGAATGAGGCGAAGTACCAGGATATCTCTATGTAGCCGAGACGGATTATCTAGAGAGTATACCATATTATATCCCTACAACATACATGCCGTTTATTTTGGGTTATTCATTGACGAAGAGATATGAATATGGCTCTTCTTTTTGGTATCTCTCTTACTACTCCATCCATTCCTCTCTCTATTTTGGTTTATTGTCGTACTCCACCAGTGGGATCTTACAAGGTCAACATTGATGGATACATCAAAGATAGTTTTGTGAGTGGATGAGGGATTATTAGTGATTCATCAGGGTAGTGTGTTCGCGCATTCTTCTCTTCATATGGCGAGTGCCCTATTCTGGAGGCCGAGCTCGGGGCTATTCTTGATGGTATCATTCTTGCTCAGATGATTGCACTCTCAGACTTATGGATTAAGTTTGACTCTACTTTGGCTATTCATTGCATCACCAGAGGTGAGGGACCTTGGTCTATTCAGACCATTCTTCGCCACATTAGACATCTCTTTGCCTTCGACCGTGATACTATTTCTCATATTTATCGTGAGGGCAACCAGGTGGCTGACTTACTTGCTTCAGAGGGTTGGGATCGTCGATGCTATTTCGAATACAGTGTTCAGGAATTACTGCAACGTTAGAGCAGCTTAGTCCAGATTGATAGATATAGACTTTCTAAAGTTATGAGTTTATAGAATTTTTTAAGACTATTTTAATTGCTTTATTATTTATTCATTTATTTGTTTGCTTTAGTTTTATGATTGTAGGTCAGGTTTTATACCTCATCCCATGTATTTTTTATGAGTTATATATTTATGGTTGGAGTATCCGAACTCCCTCATCCTTTTCTGATGAAGGTCTGAAAACCACATTAGGGATGTGATGGTGTGTTGAATAAAATAAAAACCAAGAATCAACGGAAATAAATTAACCGTACAATCAATCACATGGGTCAAGTCCATAATCATCCACTACATCTCTATTTTAATATCTGATATTAAAAATATATTAATTTCTAAATTTGCAGTGTTGACAATAACAGTTTAAACCATTTAGATATTTCAGAACGGACTAGATGAAATTAGATAATTAATCTAATTAATTAATTAATTTTTCAAAATTAAAATCAAGCAATTAATCCATGGGTTTTTAAAAATAATAATTATTTTATTTTATCTTCAAATTTAAAGTCATACCCTAAATTAAGGATAAAATTAATACAAGGTCAAAATTATAACTTTATAGTCGTATAGTAAAAAAAGTTGAATATATATTTTTTACTTTTATTATTTATTGACCAATATGTTCATCAGTGTACATGCTATTATTTTTAGCGCTAAATCTTTACACGCTTCTCTTCATTTTGCAACCCCATTATTTTTTAGCTAATTTACAGATGAATTGTCGACTAATTTTAGAACGTAGTTTTCTATAAATTTATTTTTATATATAATTATGGTAATTCATCGGATAAATTCCTTTGGAAATTTACATTTTTCCTTGTAATGATTCAGCATAGATCACTAAACTTCATTTTAATTTCAAATTTCATCACTTTCACATTACGTCACTTACATCTATCCTTCCCAAACTGACAATAATTATTTAGTTGACAATCACCATCACTCTGTAGCACCACATAAACGGAAATGGTAAAACAAGGAGTATGGCAATGTAAAATTCATGTTTATTTTATATTTTAACACTTTCATGAAGTTGTAAATTTGACATGCCAAGCAACAATTCCTTGAAAGATCCAGTCAATTAAGTAATTTTTATCAATTTGGGAGGCCACTGTAGTGACGGGGTTCTAAAATTTGAAACTAAATTAAATTCCAATGATCCAATTTACAACCAAATTGAAATTCAATAACTCAATTAAGAGAAATTAAAGTATAGTAATCCAATTGATTTTGCTAGCAGATAAAATTTACCCAACATTCTTTTATGTAGGATGCATCTAAAATTACACATTCAAATTCAAATGCATATACATTTAACTAAGATCCATTGGTTTTGAAAATATGGTCAGGTTCCAAATGCAGTTGGAGTTGTGTCAAGCTCAGCACAAATTATAATATACTTGATTTACAAAAATAAGTCATCACAAGTTAATTCAATAGAGCAGATGGAAGAAGGGGTGGTGGATAATGTACAAGAAGTGCAAGATTTCAACCAAATAATGAAGCCAAAATAATATATGGAAGCTCAAGCATGGCAACTCCATTTCCACTACACCAATTTTGGCTTTCTATGATGTAGTAAGGACAAGAGTCGAAGAGAAAAAATCGTCATAAAGATCATTTGTACGTTTTTGTTTTCACAAGTCAATGGTCCCTGCAATGTAACCGAAAATCTTGTTTTATAAGTAAAATTCCTCGCAAAAACAGAACATAATAGAATACCATATGAGACGACGTCTCAACTTAAACATTAACATATATCATAAGAAAATAAGTTAATATCTACTTTCTAAGTTTTTGCCTACAATAAGTGCGTATATCTGGAAAGTAATCTCTACTATTAAGATGCAGTCTCCATTGGCAGGTCTAACTTGATAAACATGGACAATATTTACACAAGGATATTCATGTTCGAGTAGCAGAATTCATCTTTGTCCCCAGTTTTCGTGCAGCGCGTTGAATAGCTGCTTGCTTTTGACGTCGGTTATTGCTCTTCCGTTTACTGCATTTTCCATTAATGGTTAAGCAAAAGGACAAACTACTTTCAATGTCATCGGAAATCTTCCCAATATAACATGAAATAATTAATAAGTATGCAAAGCTTCACATTCGACCTAATGCATCGAGCTTGGGAGAAAAATGCTTTACGATTCAATTCCAATGATGTGGGTTACATTGTCCTAGGTATATCTTGAATTTGTGAGAAAATATGCACTGGGAATAAATTTTGGGTGCAAATGAAACAATCAGCATGGTTGTGTACATTCAAAAGTACCAGTAGGAAGACTACTGCCCAAAAATGGTGTATTGTGATTGAACAAAACTGTTGACGTATGGTAATGCCCAAAGACACAAAACACACACACACACACACACACACACAAAAGTCCTAGAAAAAGAATTGATGACCTTGAAAATAGAAGTCCGGCTGTAAGAACCATCCCTCCTACTGCCCAAGAAACTCTTTCATTAAACGGAATTTCAGCCACCCATTGCTTGAAATCTTCAAGAACTCCCGTGCTCTCTTCTCTGGGTGAAACCCCAGATTTGGGAGTTCCCCATGAATCTGCAATATAATCTAGACTAGCCTTCCCACCATAGCATGATATTTCTTCAGGGTCATAAGATGACTCAACAGAAAAACCTGCCAAACGGCATAGCTCTGTTCCATTTGAGATCCATTCGGAAGCTCTACCACAAACAAGGTCGCCTACTCCACATGGTTCTAGAACCTGACATGTAATTTGTCTAATTAGACGTCAAAAAATCTGAAAAATCTGCCAAGTCATTGATGAGTTCAGCACTCTGTTAGTCAGTTTCAAAATAACTTCTGCATTTTAGTCCCCAATAGTATGCTGTATGCCACCAAGGAAATTACCATTTACAATATTATCCTTAAAACATTAAGTATCAGAAGTACAGAAAACCTGTGTTCTTGCGTCTATAGAAAAGTATGCAGTAGAGCATGCCTCGTACACTCTATCACAAAAGGAGACACATACGACTGGAGGTCCACGTTGAACACCAACCCGTGGATCACAGATAGAACATTCCAAGAGTTCCCATAATTGCAAGCACTCTTGGCTTGCTTGCCCAGTGGAAGCCAGCCTCCTAATGGAGAGCAAAGCAGGATGTGTCTGAGTGACATCACAGCATGTCTTTTTGCGGAACACCCTGCAAAGGGTCAAATCTCTGGGCCCCTTGCTTGCTTTCCTCGGGGGTTTCCCTACATTTGAAAATGGAGGGAATCGACCACCCGGAGAAATGCAAACTTCATTAGTTTTACCTGCATTGGAACAATACCAAAGCATTTAATAGACACACAAATAAATCTTTCAACTCCAATTCAAATATATTCCAGTATAAATAAGATTAAGTAACATGATTCTTGAACAGAAAAGTACTAGTTCATTCTAAATGAGATCATACAGAAGCCATAAATCAAGTATTTACCTCTTCTTTCCAACAATTACAATAATTTAAGTTCGACCTAGCACAACTTTTAGAAGCCCATTCTTTTCATCATGATATCACAACACATAACTTCCCCCACTTTTTCCCATAAGGAGAAGCAACAATTTACATAATAATGTCCTTCATCAGAAAGTTTTTAAATTTGTATGTGAACTGCATACATAATTTGTTCCTTTGGCTATTGCACAATAAAACGGGCAGGTATCTCCATCCAAATCCATTAATCCATCTCAATCCATCCATTGTTATTAGATATGGATCCATCCCAATAATGTGATAGAATTTTGTTGTGACAGGTGCACTCAAGTGAAGAAGGACGAATTGCACCGGAAGAAATCAAGACATTGTAGCTGGAAATGAAGAAACAATAGTGATATTGTGTTTTCTCTCTGTTGTATTGATATGTATTCCAAAATGTAAAACAACTGAATGTAATGACAGAAATTAAAAATGATAGCCAGCAATTCGAGAAGCTGGAAATTCTCCCAATTGTAATCTCTCTCACTTTTCTCAATTAATGCCTCTCTCTCTCTTACCCCTTACATATATCACTCCCTCTTAACTATTTCTAACAAATACTATAACTACCCAACTGAATTAAAACAAACTGAAAACAACTTGGTTGATTGTTGAACACCTCCTCCTGTTGCTGCTCTCCTGTGTTATGCTGCTGTTCCTTTCCCGCGTGAGTCGTGCTTCTTGCGACTTGAGTACGTAAATTTGATTGGGGGTCTATCAATTACCCCTCCCAATGCAGTCACCTTGTCCTCAAGGTGAAAAGAAGGAAATTGATGATTAATGAGATCAAATGGTTCCCAAGTAGCTTCTAGTGGTCCACTGAATCAATTCTTCCATCGCCTTTCCCTATGGAGCAGGTCTGAACCCCAATACTGATTCGGGCTCCACAATTAACTCCCAATCTTCTCCAATTTGAGGGGGGTAATGGTGACATCATATGGCCAATTCCCACCACCCTCCTCAGCTATGAAACATGGAATACTGGATGAACTCGGAATAAGGCTGGAAGAGATAGTCTATAAGCCACCTCACCCACCTTAGCTAACACATGAAAAGGACCATAATACCGAAGGGGCCAACTTTTCATTATAACGGGCAGCCAGAGATTTACGACGATAAGGTCTCATCTTCACATAAACCAAATCTCCCACAGCATAGTCCACTTCTCTTCTATGTTTGTTGGCTGCCAACTTCATTCGTTGCTGGGCTCGATGCAAATGAATTTTTAATTCCTCCAAGATGTTGTCCCTCTCCAGCATTTGTTGTTCTAGAGACGAGACAGCAGTGGAACCTCTGTCAAATCGAAGCAACGGGGGAGGTTCTCGACCGTATACAACGCGAAAAGGAGTGAATTGGGCAGACACGTGGAATGATGTGTTATAAGAAAATTCAGCCCAATGAAGAAACTGATGCCATCTCTTTGGTTTAACTGGAGTAAAGCAACGTAAATATGTCTCAACACACCTATTAACGACCTCCGTTTGTCCATTGGATTGGAAGTGATAAGCCGAGCTATGCTTCAATGTAGTACCTTGCAAATGGAACAACTCACTCCAAAATTTGCTCAAGAAAACCTTATCCCGGTCAGACACAATAGAATGAGGAACCCCGTGCAACCTAACCACCTCTTTCATAAAAATGGCAGCGACTGATGGGGCTGTAAATGGGTGTTTCAACCCAATGAAATGTGCATACTTGCTCAGACGATCAACTACCACCAATATCGAATCAAATCCTTCTGATTTTGATAACCCCTCTATAAAATCCATAGAGATGTCTTCCCAAACCTTGTCGGGAATGGGTAATGGCTGCAACAGCCCTGCTGGTGCCAATATGGAATATTTGTGTTGTTGGCAGATTGCACAAGCAGCTACATAAGCCTGGATATCGCGTTTCAATCCTGTACAAAAGAAGGTCTCAGCTATCATCTTGTAGGTTTTAAAGAAGGCCTCGCGTCCACCAGTCTTATTATCGTGTCCTTTTTGCAACGCTAATGAAACAAATGGAGATTCTTTAGGTAATACCACTCTATCTTTGTACAATAATATACCCCAGAGTACACAATAACCTAGGTGGGCCAATGGATCAACACAAAATTCAACCACAATTTTGCCCAATTCATCATCTAGTTCCACTGCTTTCATCACTTCATTAAGCGACAAAGTACCTGAAATAAGGATACCCATTAAGGATGCAGTTGCGTCCACACGAGACAGAGCATCGACTGCCTTATTTTCCATTCCCAGCTTGTATTCAATGTCAAAATGAAATCCCAACAGCTTGGTCAGCCATTTCTGGTATTCAGTATTCACTAGTCGTTGATCCAGTAGAAATTTAAGGCTACGCTGATCAGTCATTACCACGAATCGACGTCCCAAAAGATAATGTCTCCATTTCTGTACAGCCATTACTATTGCTATCAATTCCCTCTCATATATCAACTTACTACGGACCCGAAGTGGAAGTACTTGACTAAAATATGCAATGGGACGCTGGCTTTGCATTAATACAGCTCCTAACCCGTACCCAGAAGCGTTGGTCTCGATGATAAAAGGTTAGGAGAAGTCAAGAAGAGCTAACACCAGAACAATTGTCATTGCCTCTTTTAATTTCCGAAAAGCCACCTCAGCTTCTTCATTCCAGCCGAAGCCGTCTTTTTTTAATTGTTGGGTCAATGGCCATGCTATATTCCCATATGCTTCTACAAATTTTCGATAATAACCGGTTAGTCCTAAAAATCCTCTCAACTCCTTAAGGGACCTGGGCCTAGGCCATTCCTTCATAGCCGCCACTTTTGATTCATCGGTGGCCACGCTTTTATCGGATATAATATGCCCCTATTCCAGCTCTCTCTGGCCAAACAAATACTTCTTTTTATTAGCATAAAGCTAATTGTCTACTAGGATCTGCATCACAATTCTCAAGTGGTTCTTATGTTCACCCTCAATTCGGCTATATATAAGTATGTCATCAAAGAAAACCAGGACGAATTTTCTGAGATGGTCTATGAAAATATCATTCATTAGCGACTGGAACGTTACCGGTGCATTAGTCAAGCCAAATGGCATGACTAAAAATTCATAGTGGCCTTCGTGAGTTCGAAATGCGGTCTTTTTAACATCCTCCAGCTTTACATGAATCTGATGGTAACCCAATCTTAAGTCTATCTTGGAGAACATTGTGGCCCCCACAGAGTTCATCTAACAACTCATCTATAACTAGTATCGAAAACCTGTCGGGCACCGTAACTTTATTCAATGCCCGATAGTCCACACAAAATCTTCAACTCCCATTCTTTTTCTTAACCAACAACACCGAGCTAGAAAAAGTGCTGGTGCTGTGTCTAATGAACCCCGCTGCTAACATCTCTCTTACCAACCTCTCAATTTCATTTTTTTGAAAGTGTGGGTAGCGGTAGAGTCTTACACTAACTGGAGCTGCTCCCAATTGTAATGTAATAGCATGATCACGGTCCCTAGTGGGAGGTAAGTGATTGGTGTATTCAAAAACTACTTTAAATTCCTTCAATACCTCAGCCATGGCATCCGCAGGTCCAATTTGGGAAGGTTGGGCATCCAAGGTAACACTTCCCAATTCCAGTAATATTCCACATCCATGTTCACGAAAGGCCTTTAGCATAGATTTCAGATAAACTGAAGTTTTACTCAGACTCGAATTTCCCTACGTAATTTCATCAGCCAATGTAAATATCATAGTCAAATTTTGCCAATCGACTTACATTTTTCCCAGTTCCCATAGCCATTGCATTCCCAAAATAACATCTCAGCTACCCAATTCCAAGGACAAGAAGTCCTCCTCTACTACCATATTTTGAAGTTTCAAAGTCACCCCTTCGCATATTCCTACCCCTTTAACAGTCAGACATGTTCCCATCACAACGCCATACCCCGCAGTGCCCGACAATGGTATCCCAAGTTGCTGAACCAATTCTCCAAAAATGAAGATGTGAGTTGCTCCGCAGTCAATTAAAACTATGACGTCTTTTTGGTTTATCGATCTTTTCATCTTCATGGTCCTTGGAGTTGTAAAGCCCACCACCAAATTTAGGGATAGCTCCACCAACTCTTTCACCTCCCTTATAACCTCGTTGCTGGTCTCTTGCTCACCGGTGAACACCTCCTGACCATCGAATTTTTCATTTTCATTGAATTCTTCTCCTTCTCTGATCACCAACACTTGGAGCTCCTTATTCCTATATCGATGCCCGACTGTAAATTTCTCATCACAATGGTAACATAATCCCTTCTCTTTTTGCTTGGATTTCTGAATCAGTGAGGCGTTTGAAAAGGACTAAGTATTTAGGAGTAAAATTGGGGCGGTTTAGAATGATGCTCAATGGTATTGTGGGTTTGGTGTTTGGGATAATTGATTGGGACAGATTTAGGATGGAGTTGGTGGGAATGAATTTGGATTTGATTGGGCTGAAGCTATTTGGTCCAGATTTCTATCTTCTATCCACTGGGCCACTTCAATTATTTGTTCCAGGCCCACTGGTTTGAGTAAAAGCACTTCAGCCCGGATGTATGGGTTTAGTCCATTAATAAAATTACCTTCAAGGGTCTCCTTCGATATGTTTTGCAGTGGCGATGCCAATGTCTAGAATTGTCGGCGATAGTCCTTGACAGTGGTGACTTGTCGAAGAGCCAAAAATTGTGCATAAGGACTGTGATGGTCGAAACCTCCTCAGAAGACGGACCTTCAATTCCTCCCAATTTCTCATCGGTCTCCGTTTCTCCTCCCATTAATACCACGCCAGAGATTCTCCTTCAAAATAAACTACCACAGCTTCTAACTTCAGCGCCTCAGTCATTCAATTAATGGCAAAATATCGTTCTGCTCTAAAAATCCATCTATCGGGATCTTCTCTAGTGAATACCGGCATATCCATTCTTCAAATTCAAAAGTCTGGACCCCAGCTTCCTTCCTTTTCTCCTCTCCCATCTCAAATTTCTCCTGTGCTATTTTAGGGTAATACCGAGTTTGAGGATGGTTCTGCTGATTTGGTTTGTGAAGGACCTTTTCCTTTTCGTTCTTGCTCTTGGCTTTCCCACGTTCGAAGGACCAAATCAAATTTTCCCATCATATCTGCATGCATCTGCTGAAATTCATTCCTTAAGGTGTCCAATCCCATATGTAATTCTGTATGGTTACTCTCAACTTGTGGTTCTAAGGCCCTGACGCAATCTGACATTGTCATTGCTCTGATACCAATTTGATAGAATTATGTTGTGACAGGTGCACTTAAGTGAAGAAGGACGAATTGCACTGGAAGAAATCGAGACATTGTAGTTGGAAATGAAGAAACAATAGTGATATTGTGTTTTATCTCTGTTGTATTGATATGTATTCCAAAATGTAAAACAACTGAATGTAATGACAAAAATTAAAAATGATAGCCAGCAATTCGAGAAGCTGGAAATTTTCCCAATTGTAATCTCTCACTTTTCTCAATGAACGCCTCTCTCTCTCCCTTACCCCTTACATATGTGACACTCCCTCTTAATTATTTCTAACAGATACTATAACTACCCAACTCAATTAAAACAAACTAAAAACAACTTGGCTGATTGTTGAACACCTCCTCTTGTTGCTGCTCTCCTGTGTTTTGCTGATGTTCCTTTCCCGCGTGAGTCGTGCTTCTTGCGTCTTGAGTACGTAAATTTGATTGGAGGTCTATCATAATGTTAATGAACAATACTGGGTCATCCTCTGACATCTAATAAGATTCGACAAAACCGAAACCTATAGCTCTATAGTAAACAATCCAAAAAAGAAAAATACCTTCCTAACCTTTACCATGAAAAAGTACTCATATGAAAATAATTTTCCGTTAGGTAACAGGTTCATCAATAGCATATCATCAATAGCATACCAAGCAACTGGACCTTTGTATATATAAGTATCAATAATCACTCAATAGATTTCCTTGTCATAAATGTGTCTTTTTTTCCCCTGCTATCAAAAGTTGATGTTTGCGACTCTTTTTTCTAGTTGACGTTAAATTAATATGCATCTTATTTTTGCTAAGAAAACTCTTATTTCTTTTTGAGAGAAAAAATACTTGGTAGGTATTGCTAATTTAAAATATTAAAAACATCTCCAATAAAGTCTCTATTTATAAAGAGCATATTTAGCATTTTAGAGAACATCTATAAATTTAGAGATTAAAATTTTTTAAGTGCTCCAACTATCTCTTTATCTTTAACACTTTATTTTACTTCTTCCAATAAGTATTTATTATTTTTTCATTTATTTTCTTTTAACATGCATTTCTCCTCATTAATATATGATTTTATTCTATTTTATTTTGTATACACTATTTAATTTAATCATTATATAGAGTATTGAAAATTAAAATTCTTTAAATGCGATAGTGTGTTTAAAAACACACTCTATTTTAAAAAGTTAATTTAGAGAGTCTGTTGAAGCATAATTTTAAAGGTTGGCTATTTAAAATGAAAATAATCTTATGTTTAAAGAGTCTATTGGAAATACTCTAAATGTGTAATCTCTTTTTCTCTGGTGACACATAATATACAAGAATTGAAGTAGAACACAATCAATTCTTCTTCCCAAGAGCATTTCAAATTATCTGCTACAGACCAAGGGTCTAGAGCCACATTTATAGCAGCTGCTTCAACATCATAACATCCACCATGGCCACAACACTAGAAGCCACAATCAAAACCAAACAAATTTGATTTGTGCATAGTGTACTCTATGACAAAGGCGAGTCCCTGAATCAAACTTCTGTGAAGTGTAGCTATGGCTCCTCATTAGGATCCTCATAATCACAATAGTGAGTTATACCTTCTCAATCTGATCCTAGACAAGTTTATTTTAGCACTAGGCTTCAGAGTTTGTGAAGTTCGGAAACTTGGCCTTTTCAATTAGACTTAACTGAATAACATTTAGTGCAAAAAGAATTCTTCAAACAGCTATTGAAGGGGGACCTGTGGTAGATATGGAGGCACTTTGGCTTGGAGGAGGATAGCTTTGAACCGCTATTGCACACAAAAGATAGCTTAGACGGCCTGGTGGCATTTAGACGAAATCCTAGATATCCTGATGAAAAGGTGCATCTTTAACTTAATCACATCAGAGGTTGTGAAGTTAGACCTGTAAAACTTCAAATCTTCTATACTACTATTTGTAGAAGTGTAATTGATGGGAAACAACAAAAAGTCTATTCTAGGCGAAATAAGTAGAAGTTCTTGTTACGTTCTACGTCAGTACTACTTCGTGCTGCAATTGCTCACTTATTTGTTGTGGCAACACCAGCAGTACGGGGCTTTGAGGGTTGCAGCCATGGGAGGATGAGTGTGTTGAGGTATAGTAGTAGATGAAAAAAAAAAAAAAATAGTCGACTTCCATTTGTTGAATTTGGACTAATTGGATTCTTGAATGATGTATTCCAGTTAAATACAATCCATTAACATCCATTTAAGTATTATGTTTTTGGTTGGAGGAAGTTTCATCCAAATTCATTTACATCAAATCCAATAGCATCCAATCCATCCAATTTGTCACTATTAAATGAAACTAATTCTCCAGTAGCCCTAAACTTGTGATAAGCATAACTTAGAAATTTGTAGTATTCAAAATTTATGGTGTATTTCTACAAAATTAATCAGTTTTCAGTAGCTTTAGATAGTTAATAAAGAAAAAACAGAAAATCCAACATTTGTGTTTCTTCCCTTCAAATAAAATTCTCTTTACATATGCTGAAAGATGTATCCTCATTCAAGATCCGTAGGATTTATTGAGACATTGACATAAGATAGATCATAATAAAGAATTTAAATGACTATGTCTCTGCCTTTCACAAAGAGAGGCTTCCTGATTGCCGTGTGATGCGACATACAGTTTTCATTGTAGACTTCCCAATTCTATACATTAATCGCCCAATCAATAGTTCCAAATTCACGCAAGCTCTCACTCGAGTCCATATATCTTTTTAAAAATTTGAAAGATCCTTACGACCTTGAACTTTCCTGTATATCCGTGTATTAAGTATATTTTGAGGCTAACAGTAACTATCAAAATGCCTCTATCTGATTCATAACATTCCCATTCAGTTAACTTGACAGGGGCAAAAATCTAAGCACGAGCAATTATAGGAAGTTGACAAGGTTTCCACGAACAGCCAGTAGGGACAATAAATAATGAAGGTCCCATTTACACACAGTCTAAGAGATTTGTCGAAGTTGAGGTGCTTTAGTGTTTTCGTTAGCTGCACAACTTGTCTGTCAGTGGCCTTTAAGAATGTGGGATTATTTAGTAATTTGTAGTAAATGTGAAATGCTTAAGTAGACTAGATCCAACGGACAAGTCACTAATTCGATTCGTCCTCTATCTAAACGTGGTGACTGATATGACTAGGTACGATGCCTAGTTTCTATCTCACCATCTCTATCTTCTCTCTCCTTTTCTGCATGCTTTTTCATTTTTCTCAACCGAAATTGGCTCTTCACTAACACTAAGCACATTGCCTCCCTACAAATTGTATCAATCCTGGCCCAAAAATTCCCCATTTAGAGATTGTTAGATGCTGTTGAACAAAATAATAACCCAGAATAAACCTGCATTATTTCCGACTGAAATCACCATTCACTATATTTGTTCCACATGCTTCTTTAACAACCCAAAAGCCACCAAAAGTACACCCATTATGCAGCTTTCGCCAATGAATCTCACCTCGGACAACAAAAACAGACCCTATTAAGCTTGAGATCAAAGAAAAATCCTTCTTTCCATTGAGTTTGAGCTAGATGATATGTACAAGATCATTTTCAGCTCAATTTCAAGGAAGAAAACAGTATAAACTGTGTCTTTTTTTTTTTTTTTTTTTTTTTTTGTGGAAAATAAAATTAGAAGCTTTCTCATTATTATAATGTCAAAGAAAATATGACACTTTCCAATCAAATAGTCATCATTTATATTTCAATTGTTTTTTTTCAAAAAAAATGATGCTTCTTATTTTGATAATTATGTTACTGCATATTTATAATAAGTATATGGAGTTTCATTGGATGGAATCATGAACATGGTATTAAGCCTCAGTCCCAAAAATACTTCATGGAGAATAAAATGAGGAGAAGAGGATCCTTTAGTCGATCTAAGTAACTAATCCATCAAATATATAAATTTTGGGAAACAATACATGCAATAGTGAAATACATCACATACAATTGCTGAAGACAATGGAACACCCACGTCATAAGTAAAATAAGACATCAAGCATCCATCATTTCAGCATGGTAGAACGTCACCGTTTATTCAGATTTTACATCATACAAAGATAACAAGGAAAAGAAAAAATGTCTGGCTCACATTTTGCTAGCAATCTGAAACTTAATATGAAAGAATTTTGCTCAAAATATCACATTGTTATAGATTTCACAATTATCACCTCACCTTGTAATCAATATTTGGATTATACCAAGCAAGACCAGTGACTGAACCGCATCACACACAACCACAACCACGCCCCCTTCCAAAAAACAAGGAAATCCCCTCAAAAGAAAGATTTAGTTTCACTGTAAAAAGCTACCTCTCTTTTTAAATATCATGTTGGGCTAAGGTCAAAACTGGTACTCCAAAACTTCCAAGCAGGCCTTAGAGTTAAGAATAAGTAAAGAATTACTTTCAAAAAGAGCATTTTTTTTTTCGTACTTCAAATAAGAAAAAATGGATGTTGTGCCCAAACGCGTAATGCAATAAAAAGTTCCTGAAAACTAATTTACTTTTTTTAGGCTTAGCCAAATATATCCAGTAAGACAAAAATTGCAAACATAATTCCAAATAATTCCTTTCGTTTACAGGGGGCGTAAGATTCATACAGATTTTAGGTTTAGGATCGACTCAGTAAAATAAATCAGGGATTAGGTTTAGGATCGATTCAGTAAAATAAATTAGGATTATCTACACAAAATGAGCAACGACACAAGAGCTATTGACATGTAACTGTAATTGAACAATAAAAAGAAGATTACGACTCACCGGATATGTGAAGAAACAAGAAATTGGTGAATGTGAGCAACAGGAAAACGTTGCTGCAATCAAATCTCATTGTTAACGCACTTATGAGTTTACAATTGAAACCCCAGAGCTTTGACTGTACGGGCTAATGTTTGGCTCCACGTATTAGTACATACGTTTTCAATGGATTTACAATTTGAATACACTTCGAAGTAGCTAGTCATCTACGTACTCTTTTCAAGAGTATTCTAATCAAGTTGTAACTTCCTTTCAAACCCTATAAATAAGGGTCATTGTTATAGTAAATTAAACAGATTTGAGTTTTGACTCTTTCTACTCTCTTCTCTTTTTCTTTTTACTTTTCTAGTTTCATAACACGTTATCAGCACGATAAAACCCTTCCAAAATAAAATAGAGAGAAAATTTGAGAGCAATAGTTTAGAAAAATTCGCAGAATCTGGACAGCTTGCGCAGTTGTGATCAAATATTAATATCTCAACATTTCGTTGTCCGATTATTGTGAAATTTGGACAGTAATTTCAAAACTTATTGTTCTTGAAATCCAACGGCTACAATTAAGATCAGACAGTTCATTCGTAAGAAATTACTACGTGGATAATAGCAATTTTTGTATTGATACTATTTTCAACAAATGACTATTTTCCTATTCCAAGTAAGTATATTCTTACAAATCTTTTAATTATATTTTGTAAGATTGGATTTACATGATTTATGAATTTTGTTATTGGTTAAATCTTTTGTTTTAACAAATTAAATACTTTTAAATAAGTAAAAATGTGTTGATGTTCTTGAAGAAACATAACACAATTAAATAAATATTCAAGAAGAATATTTTTTTGGTTAATCCTGAAGAAATCAAAATTTTATATAAATCAATATTCTAGAAGAATATTATGTTAGTCCTAAAGATTAACTTTATACAAGTTTAAGTTTGATAAATATGTTAAGGTTCTCGAAGAGCACAATATTATATTAATATTCTAGAAGAATGTTATTTGCCCCTAGTGTGACATCATTAATTTAATATTTCAGAAGAATGTTGTGTTATATTTCACGACCTAGCATATAAATATTATATTAAAATATTTTGTTGCTCCAGAAGTAGCACAATTTTAGATTATATTAATATTCCACCAGAATATTAATTGCTCCCGAAGAGCATAATTTTATAAGATCTAATATTCTATAAGAATATTATAATATTAATATTTACATCAAAATAATGATTTATTGTAGCTCCTGAAGAAGCAGAACGTATAATATTTTGACAAAATATTAGCTGCTCATGAATAGCATAACATTACAATTTAAATATTCCAGAAGAATATTAATTGCTCCTGAAGAGCATAACGTTACAATTTAAATATTCCAGAAGAATATTAATTTTTACGACGTTATAATTTTTACGAAAATATGACGTTATCATTTTTATATTCCAGAAAAATATTGAGCAGTATTCGAAATAATATTTTATTGTGTTCTAGAAGAAGCACGTATCTTGAAGAATATATCATATCACATAATTAAATTGTGATATAAATGAGTAATTAATCAACTAATGCTTATTCATGAAGGAAAGCATATAAATCATGTTATGTTGATTAGTGTGAATTATATGATTATTCAATGTTTAATAAAAAATTAATTATATTTTCTTGTTCATTGTATAGTTACCCAAATAAACGAAAAATATATTTGCTAAATTGTATTGAACATAATACTTCGAAATTTTATTGATTGGCAATACCGGTTAGACCATCCCGGATCCATATGATGTGACTTATTAATGAGGATATCTATTGAAAACCAGAAGATTTTTTAATATAATGAATTCTCACGTGATGTTTGTTCTCATGATATATAAACTAGTAGACATTCACTAGATAAAATCGGGACTGAATTCCATACATTTCTGAAAATTACTTAGAGTGATTTATGGGGCCCCATCACCCTCCATTCTGACCATCTATATTATTTGTATCTGATAGATACATCTATTAGATGATTGTATGGTGTTATTATTGGCAACTTGAAGTTTGCAAGATTACTTGCTCAAATATTAAATTATGAGCATAATTTTCAGATTATACAACCAAGACGATGATATGTCTTGTCAATACTAGTGAGTCTAAATCTCAAACTTTTAATAAATATCAGTTGAGATGATTTTAAATGGTTTAGCAATATTGTTTTTCAACGCCTCCAATTAAATTCTAAACAATTACTATTGAGAACAAAGTGCTTCCCATTTTTGTCTAGGGAATGCTATTTTATATGCAGAAGCACTTATACGCATCATGCCAATATCAAAGTTACCCCTGCTATAGTTGGCTTATGGTCAGAGCCTAATATTATCCATCTAATGAATTTTTTTATAGTGCAATATATGTATAATCGGTCTACCATAGTGCACTGAGATGAACTTTGAAAAATGTTGAGAATACATGTTTAGTATGGAACATTATAAAATATCTTAAGTCCTAACGGGTGATATTTTATAATGCGGTTTTTCGAATGTCATTTTGATAGGACAGTTTCCTTAACATTAGGGGAGAGAAATTAAGTATCTGGAAAGAATACATGAAAATGTTGTATATTATATTTTCTAGATCCTTGCACAAGACAATATGAACTAGAAGTTCGACAAATAACTCATTTGTAAGTTATACAATTGACAGATGCATTTACTGACCAAAGAGATTAAATCAAATCTCATATACCAGTTCTAAATGCTCCAATTTATATTAGCGTCCTTGAAGGACAATCCATTAACATTATATCAGGTAAATTAATGACACGCCTGAAGCGTGGTAACATTTGATTCCAAAAAATTCTCAAATAAAAAATGGAGCCAATTATAAAGATGGTCCTATTGAGGAGGTGTATACTCTTGGAGAGTATATAGACATAACTAATTATAAAACTTCAGAAGAGGTTCAGCTAGCTGAAATAATAAAATGAAAAGATCTCGTTAAGTTATGTCATTATGAAAAAGAAATGGATTCAAAAAATAAATATTGTTGACAACACTTTTGTATATAAAAAAGCGCTTCATATTATGAAAGGTAGCGAGGATATTGAAAAAAATTTGTCAAAGAATAAATTGGCCAAATAAAAGGATGCAATCCAAGTAAATTGAACTGACTAGAGAAACCTGAAATTTTCGGACCTATAGTCAGAGCACCTAAATGTGTATATTTATGCGAAAAGGAAATGGGAAAATGAAGTCGTAACATGTAATGTACGACTTTTAACATTATCAATTTTGCAAAAGACTTATGTAAAGCAATCATAAGTTGATATCTTGTTAGTCTGTCAATGCATGACATATATGCATGCATATAATGAATATTGTCATAACCAACTCATCTGGCATGACTAATAAACTAATGTATATAAATCCCTAGAGGATTTAATATGCCTGAAGCATATAGTTCAATTTTTCAAGAACTCAATTGATCAAAGTATAGATCTGAACTAATATTATAATGAGGGAGAGTAAATACGCATTGTACTCTTTTCCTTGACTGAAGTTTTGTCCCATTGGGTTTTCCTGGCAAGGTTTTTAATGAGGCAATTTATATGGCGTATTAAAAGAATTATGTACTCTTTTTCCTTTACTATGATTTTTTCCACAGGGTTTTTTTCTAGTAAGGTTTTAATGAGGCATATTCTTTGTGTAAATGATATCCAATTAGAAGTGTTATAATTTTTATAGTTATGGATGTCTATAACCTACAAAATATTTACTTTAATCATAACCCTATGGTTATGCTCCCGTGTATTATAAATTGTATATGAAACCCCTGAAGGGAACAACAACAAGATCTATTTTTAATATAATAGCATCAGATCATCATGCTGATTACAGTCAACCAGAGATAGTGTATGAAGATGATATTGGTGGAGGTTATAACATGGAGCACATTTCACCAGAATTATTTTATACAAATTTTAAAAAGATGGTGGCATTGAAGACATTGACGCACAAGATATAGATAGCTCAATACAAGTTTTTTTTTCCATTGGTTGAAATCATGGGGAGTAGCTGTACTCTTTTTCCTTCGCTCAGGTTTTGTCCCACTGGGTTTTCCTGACAAGGTTTTAATGAGGCAGCATTTGAGTACTCCAATTTTTGATAATTTTTCTTTCTATTGGTATTTTTGTCCCATTGGGTTTTTGCCAAATAACGAACTAGTTATTGTGTAATAAGTCATTCAAGGGGGAGTGTTGTAAAATTATAGATAAGAATGAATGACTATTTAGTTGTATCTAGATGTCTATGTAGTCATCTACTTACTCTAGAAGAGAGTATTCTAATCAAGTTGTAACTCCCTTTGAAACCCTATAAATAAGGGTCATTGTTATAGTAAATTAAACAGACTTGAGTTTTGACTCTTTCTACTCTCTTCTCTTTTTCTCTTTACTTTTCTAGTTTCATAACAACATTCATCATTATGTATATGATTTTGGGGAAGTTTCTTAAACTTTTTCTCTTAGAAAATGGGATTGTTTTTTTAGCACGGACATTTTTGTATTTTAATGCGATATTTGATGAAAAAATAATATTTATTAATTTCAATTAGAAAAAATTGCAGTTAGGTTTCTAAGCTTTGTAAAAAGTAGAAATGAGTTCGATACATTTATTTAATAATATTTAATTTAACGTACTAAATATTATTATAATCGTATCAATTAAATTTTTATAAGAGAAAAATATTAAATTATTGTATTTTAAGTGTATGTAATTGTTATGTAATATAAAAAACATAAATAAAAATTAAAATAAATAAATAGCAAACGACGTATATAATTTTATGACATTAAACAAATTTTATTATGTTTTTGTTTAACATGAAAATACTAATAAAATTAATTTACAAAATATGTTTTATATATTTTTGGATGATAATAAAACGATAAATTAAAATATGAATAATATAGTTGAAACTCTAATATTTATAGTTAATAAATAATAGTTCAAATTAAAGTATGTGAGAATCAAATTTATGACAAAGTTATTTTTATTTTTTGTTATAACCATAAAATAAAAGTTCAAATTTTAATGTAATTATTTAATAATAAAATTAATAATTTTATTTAATATATTTGTTAATAATTGTGAGTTTAAATTTTAATTATTTCATAATAGTTCACAAAATATATAAAACAGTTTACGTATATTATCAATTTGATCAATAAAGTCTTAATTCAAAAAAAAATCGTTAGTTTTCTTTATTTTTTTAATAAAAAATAAAGGTATCAAACCCATTTACACTTTTTGTAAATGTTAGGTATCCAACTGTAATTTTTTCTTATTAAAATTAAAGGTATATTGGTCTTTTTTATCAAATAATGACCAATTATACACATAAACACATAGGTTGGAGACGTCTGTAAAAAAAATTAGGGATCATTTCTATATTGAAAGCAAATGTCAGATACCATTTGCACCAAATTCCCATAGTTTTACAACACTCTTATTTAGATGACTATTTATATCATAAAACTTTGTTTGACAAAAATTCAATGGGACAAAAATACCTAACAAAGAAAAAAAAATATCAAAAATTTGGAGTATTCAAATGTTAACTCGTTAAAACCTTCTCAAGAAAATAAAAAGGGATAAATTCTGGGTGAAGGGAAAAAAATGATGCAACTCCCTCTAGTTTCAATTAATTAAAATCCTTGTATCGAGCCATCCATATCCCATGCATTAATCTCTTCAATTCCACCATTTTTCAAAAAGTTGTACAAAACAGTTATGTTGAAATATGTTCCTTCTTGTTGTCTTGTTAATCGTCCAAGCAATACTACAAGATATTCATCAATAAGGTGCTTGATTGTAGTCATTATTGTTGTTGCTCCATTCAAGAATCTCGTATACAATTTGTAACACACGAGAGAATAACCATAGAATTATGTTGAAGATAAATGTATTATAGGTTATGGACATCCATAACTATAATATTTATAACAATTTTCATTGGATGTTATTTATACAAAGAATATGCCTTGTTCAAATGTTACTAGGAAAATCTTGTGGGGAAAACCCTAAAAGAGTACATTAATATTTTGAATACACTATAAAAGTTGTCTCATTAAGAACATTGCGAGGAATAATCCATTGGAACAAAACTTTAGTCAAGAAAAAAGTACAACACATATGTACTCTGCCTATTATAATATCACTTAAGATTTGTAATTTGATCAATTAAGTTTTTCGAAAAGTTGAATTATGTGCTTTAGACATATTAACTTGTCCAAAAATTTATATACATACTATTATTAGTCATGCAATATGAACAATATACATTAGATGCATATCAACTTTCATGCATTAACAGGCTAACAAAATATTGACTTATGATTGCATCCCCACAGGAAAATTATCTATTTATATAAGTCTCTTGAAAGTCGTGTATTATATCTTATGACTTCATTTTTCTTATTTCATTTTTGCATAAGTACTATTGACTTCACATATTTAGGTGTTCGGACTGCAGGTCCAAGAATTCCAAGTTTTCAGTAAGTTCAATTTTGCCTAGATTGCGTCTTTTTATTTTGGCTGATCATTTCTACGTCAACATTATTCGACAGATATTGATTCAAAATCCCCTCTTTCGTTCATAAATATTGCGTGCTATATTATTACAAGAAAAATGAGAATTAACAACGAATTTTTTAACGACCAAGTAAATATGGTCGTTACAAATATTTATCAACGATCGTAATAAATATTTAGTCGTAAATAGTGTATCACAAACAGTTATATGTTGAGCGAGTTGGAGATAAGCCTTAACGACCATGTCATTGGTTGTAAATTTATTCTTTTCTACAACCAAGTTGAAGTTGGTCGTCGTAAGTGTGGCGCCAAAACAATCAACGACCAAAAGAATATATTTGACGACCAGATAAATAGTTGTCGTTAGACTAATTTAACGATAGTCATATTTTAGTCGTTGAAGTGAAAAAAACACATTACAACCAATAAATGTGTAGTCACAAATAATGTGTCACAAACTATTGTATTTTAGGCTAGTTGGAGGAGAGTTGTAACGACCACGACATTAGTTGTAAAATTTGTATATTCTACGATCAATGTAAAGCTGGTCGTTATGTGTGTGGCGCCAAAACCTTGAAACCCGCCAAAACAATCAACGACTATAACAATATATTTGACGACCGAATAATTGGTTGTATTTAGAATAAGTTAACGACCACCTTATTTCAGTCGGTAAAAGTGATAAAAAATTACAACCAATGCTCGATAGTCGTTCAAAGGAATATTTGCCAAACATATGGGATGGTTGTTAAAATTACTATTCACGACCAATAAATCTGGTCATTAAAAACCGTTTTCAACAACTAAATGATATACGTGGTTGTTGATGATGAATTGTATACAATCAAATTTTGAGTTAGCTACAAATATTTGTAACGACCAAAATATTAGTTGTTAATCTTATATTTGTTGTAGTGGCCAAAATGAGAATTAACAATTAATATTTTGATGACCAAATGCATATGGTCGTTACAAATGTTTAACAACGACCATTAGTTGTAAATGTTTTACAACCAAGTTAAAGCTGGTCGTTGTATGTGTGGCGCCAAAACTTTAAAATCCGCCAAAACAATCAACGACTAAAACAATATAGTATTGATCAAAGTGGGTTTATGGACATATATAATGTTCTGAAAACGACGTGTCAACTATGTCTCATACGACACATCAATAATCATTATTTTCTTTTATAAATATGTTAAAGAGATTTAACAAAAAAATTGCTCATCGTAAAATATTAATTTTATTTTAAAATACAGAACACAAAATGAGTTGAACAATATTAACTACAATACTATTGCCAACTGAAATATAAATTAAAATGTAACATTATTATAATTTTCTTTTTATAAAAAGTTGTTGACGCTTTTTAATATAAGTTTCTAATTATGTAATATTATTTTCCACCGTATAGACGATCGTCATTAACTTTCATTTATAAATTAAAAAAATTAAAAAATATATAATAATAATAATAATATAACATATCATTTATATAGTAAAAAAATTAAAAACAATATAATAATAATTATAATAATAATAATAATAATATATACTATAATATAAGTGTCTATCACCTGTTTACTATTCACTCTTCAACCAACGCGACGTCGTTTTGATGTTGTATTAGTCTTAATTTTGTCCAAATCTCACCATTTTGTCCTAATCTTTTGACACTTTTTGTATATTAAATTAATACAATCTTTGGCCTCAATTTTTGACTTCTTCATCTTTTCTTTTCTTTTATTTGTTTTAATATACATATATTAGTGTCTTTTAGCCGCAATTATTGACTTCTTAAATATTATAGTCAATATATATTTATTTTTCTCTTAATAAGTCATCAAATTTGGTGCTTTTTTATCCCCAGTTGCTATGGGGAAGAAAGGACGAAATACAATCGATTCCTAAAGGTTTTGGTAAATTTCATTTTCTCTAAAATGCAGTTTTTGTTGTCCAACTTAAATATTTGCTGCAATTTATACATTACGTATTTTTACATAATTCCAGTTGGAGACGATATCCCTATGGGTTACCTAACCATTGGCTTTGGTTTCACATAATTTCATGTTATATAACTCAAGTTATGGACAATTTTGTAAATTGCGACAGCATGAATCTGAGAAACTGCCTTGGATGTTTCGGTTAGCATTTTAGTATCGAAACATGCCGTCGGATTATAAAATTTTTATATGTGGTAGCTACATGGGTATTCTACGTTCCGTGAAAATTTCATATTGTTCGGTGATCGTTTTCTATGTCAAAGAAATATTTTTTACTCCATGATCGGGTGAATTGTTTCTCCAAACTGCACTTTTTGTTGACCAACTCAAAAATATGCTGCATCTTATATATTAACTATTTTTACATAATTCCAGTTGGAGACGATAGCTCTATGGGTTACCTAACCATTGGTTTTGGTTTCACATAATTTCATGGTATATAACTCAAGTTATGGACAATTTTGTAAACTGCGACCGCATGAATCCGAGAAACTGCCTAGGGTGTTTCGGTGAGCATTTTAGTAAGCCAAAACATGCCGTCGGACTATCAAATTTTGATATGTGGTAGCTAAATGAGTATTCTATGTTCTCTGAAAATTTCATATTTTTCGGTTATCATTTTCTATGTCGAACAAATTTTTGTTACTTCATGACTGGGTGAAGAAATTTTAGTAACACTTCCCTTATTTTGAAAATTTTATTCACCTGGTCATGGAGTAACAAAAAATTCTTTGACATAGAAAACGATCATCGAACAATACGAAATTTTCAGGGGACATAGAATACTCAGGTAGCTACCACATATCAAAAATTGGTAGTCCGACGGCATGTTTAGGCATACTAAAATACTCACCGTGAAACCTCCTAGGCTGTTTTTTGGATTTATGCCGTCGGCGTGCCAGAATCGTTATTATAAACCAATCAAAAAACTTTAAGTAGTGTAAATATCTTCTTAAACTTTTTGTGGACCTTGGTTTTGTGGTAGTTTTAGTGGATTCCCATGTTTTGATTACACGTTAATGATGTGAACTTGAAAGGTTTTGCTAAACTTCATGTTTTTCTAAGATGCAGTTTTTGTTGTCCAACTCAAAAATTTACTGCACCTTATATATTAAGTATTTTTACATAATTCCAGTTGGAGACGATAGCTCTATGGGTTACCTAACCATTGGTTTTGGTTTTACATAATTTCATGTTATATAACTCAATTTATGGACAATTTTGTAAACTGTGACAACATGAATCCGAAAAACTAACTAGGATGTTTCAGTCAGTATTTTAGTAAGCCCAAACATGCCGTCGGAGTATCAAATTTTGATATGTGGTAGCTACATGAGTATTCTATGTTCCTTGAAAATTTCATATTTTTTGGTGATCGTTTTCTATGTCAAATGAATTTTTGTTAATCCATGACTATGTGAAGTTTTGAATTTTTTTTTTTCCCCTTTTTTCCCACTTTACCTCATAACTCAGCAAAGTTAGTATTAAAAAAAAAAAACAAAAAAAATTTTTTTTTTTTGAAGTGTCTCAAGAAAGTCAAAAAAAAAAAAAAAAAAAAACAACAACAACAAAAAAAAAAAAGGCTCGAGAAAGCCATGAAAAAAAAAATTATTTTACATTTAAGGCTAACTCGAGAAAGCCACAAAAAAACAAAAAACAAAAAAAATTTTGTGGCTTTTTCGAGTTTTTTTGTGGCTTTCTCGAGTTACTCGAGAAAGCCACAAATTTTTTTTTTTTTTTTTTTTGGGATTTTCTCGAGTTACTCGAGAAAGTCTAAATAATTTTTTTTTTTTTTTTGGTTTCTCAAGTAACTCGAGAAACTCATTTGAGAAAATATTTTTTTTTTAAAAAAAATTACTAACTTTGCCGAGTTATAAGGCAAAGTGGGGAAAAAAGTAAAAAAAAAAAAAATTTTCAAAATTTCACTTAGCCATGAATTAAAAAAAATTCATTTGATATAGAAAACGATCACTGAAAAATATGAAAATTTCAGGGAACACAGAATACTCATGTAGCTACCACATATCAAAATTTGATACTCCGACGGCATGTTTCGGCTTACTAAAATGCTTACTGAATTATCCTACTGGAATAGGGGGGAAAAAAATAGAAAAAGTCGACACAAAAAAATTAAATAAAAAAATTGGGCCTTGTCGGGAAATTTTTTTTTTTTTTTTTTTTTTTTTTTTTTTTTTTTTTTTTTACCTTTGTTGAGTTACTCGACCAAAAAATAAAAAATTTAAATTTTTTTCCCTTACTTGAGTTATTCGACCAAAAAAATTAAATTTTTTTTTCCTACCAAAAAACCCAAAAAAGTATATTTTTTTTTTCCCTTTATCGAGTAACTCGACACAAAAAAAAAGTTAAAAAATTGTCAAATTGGATTTAAGACTTAAAATTGAAAAAATTTATATAAAAGTCAATAAATGCGACTAATACAAAAAAATGTTAACATTTAGACAAAAACTATAACACTAAAATTACCTATGCTGGTCCACATACCCAAAAAAAAAAAAAAAAAAATCGTGAACAGTAACTTTTTCGAGTTACTATTTAACTCGAAAAAGTTTGTCGAGTTACTGTTCAACTCGACAAACTTTTTCGAGTTGAATAGTAACTCTAAAAAAATTTTCGAGTTACTGTTCATGCGAATTTTTTTTTTTTTTTTAAAGGTGAGCTTTTACTTTTTCGAGTTGAATAGTAACGCGAAAAAAAATTTCGAGTTTACTGTTCACGCAAATATATATATATTTTAAGGTGAGCTTTTCTATTTCTATTTTTTTTTTTTTCAATGAAAACAATCAACAATTAATGATAATGCTTGAACCTTTTGTTTTATGTTATAAACAAATTGTACAAAAGCAATTTTAAAAAAAAAAATTTAAGCCGATAACATTTGATTTTTATTTTTTTTTGTAAACAATTTGATAACATTTTATATTAAATTTGTACTGTAGATTTTTTGTGTAAACGTTTTATTCCAGTGTATAATAAATTGATTATTGTAATAAATTGACATAATTATTATAATAAATTTGTATTCCACTGTGTTATTATAATTGTTAAAATAAAATAAAATAAAATATATTATAATAATTTAATATATCGATCAGTTATATGCCACCAACTACAACTTTAAAAAACAAATGTTTTATTTACAATAAATCCATATTAAGTTTTATTATAATTATTAATTATACTAAAAATTGATTATTTTAATAAAATTTATATAATTAGTATAATAAATTGACATAATTATTATAACAAATTTGCATTCCACTGTGTTATTATAATTGTTAAAATAAAGTATATTATAATAATTTAATATAATATATAATAATTTTATCTCATATATAATTTATTATACAATGTTATAATAAATGATAGAGTAAAAAAATTATGCATGTTCTTAAATTATCAAAGAACTCGACAAACTGAAATTTGAGATTGCCGAGTTGCTCAATTATTTATATGAATAAAATGCTACATACCACAAAATCAAAAATATTTCAAAAATAATGTTGTCGATGACGTGAATGGTTAATTTCTAATTCACTATTTTTTTTTTATAAATTTGATTCTTAAACATATGCAGCATTTATTTAGAACAATCTGTAAAAAAAATATAAAAAATTTACCTTACAATTCAAAGGTTTTCTGAATTAAAAAAAATATATAAAAAAAAATTTGTAAAGTCAAAATGGGCTTAAAAGGTTAAGCCCATTTTCATTGATATGAGTGTGTGTTTGACGAGAAACTCGACAAACACACACCTAAATTTGCTTTTTTATTTTATTTTATTTTTTTTAAATGTATGTGGGTGTTTGTCGAGTTATACGACAAACACCCATTCCTCCACTAAAAATCAAAATGGGCTAAAAGCCCATTTCGAACCTTTTTTATTTTTTTAATTTTTTAAATATTGGGGGTGTGTATTTAACAAACACACCCCCCAAACAATGAACATGGGGTTTTTTAGCCCATTTTAAACTGACTTTTTTTTTTAATTTTTTTAATTTTTTAATTTGGGTATGTATTTGTCGAGCGCATTTGAACCTTTATTTATTATTTTTTTGGTGTGGTTTTTTTTTTTTTCCTATAATTTAGTAGTAAATAGATTTTCATTTAATTTTTTACTATTTTATTTTATTTTTCTTATAAGCAAATTGAACACAAATGAATTTTTGTTAATACATGACTAAGCGAAGTTTTGAAATTTTTTTTTTCTCTTTTTCCCAACTTTGCCTCATAACTCGGCAAACTAAGTAAAAAAAAATATTATTTTAAATAATTTTTGACTTTCTCCAAAAAGTAAAAAAAAATTAAATAAAAAAAAAAATTTAGTGGCTTTCTCAGAAAGCCACCAAAAAATAAAAAAAATAAAAAAAACCAAAAAAAATTTTGGTGGCTTTCTCGAGTAATTTTGTTTTTTTTTTTTTTTTTTGTGGAGAAAGCCTTATTTAAATTTTTTTTAAAAAAAAATACTAATTTTACCGAGTTATAAGAAAAAGTGGGGAAAAAGGTCAAAAAAAAAAAAATTTCAAAATTTCACTTAGTCATGGATTAAAAAAAATTCATTTGACATAGAAAACGATCATTGAAAAATATGAAATTTTCAAGGAACATAGAATACTCATGTAGCTACCACATATCAAAATTTAATACTCCGACGGCATGTTTTGGCTTACTAAAATGCTTACCGAAACATCCTACTTGAATAAGGAGGAAAAAAATGGAAAAAAATCAACAATTAATGATAATGCTTGAACTTTTTTGTTTTATGTTATAAACAAATTGTACACATGCAATTTGAAAAATAATTTTTTTAAGTCGATAACATTTGATTTTTATTTTTATTTTTTCTAAATAATTTGATAACATTTTATGTTAAATTTGTTCTATAGATTTGTTGTGTAAACGTTTTATTCCAGTGTATAATAAATTGATTATTGTAATAAATTGACATAATTATTATAATAAATTTGCATTCTAGTGTGTTATCATAATTGTTAAAATAAAATAAAATAAAATAAAATATATTATAATAATTTAATATATCGATCAGTTATATGCCACCAACTACAACTTTAAAAAACAAATGTTTTATTTACAATAAATTCATATTAAGTTTTATTATAATTACTAATTATACTAAAAATTGATTATTTTAATAAAATTTATATAATTAGTATAATAAATTGACATAATTATTATAATAAATTTACATTCCACTGTGTTATTATAATTGTTAAAATAAAGTATATTATAATAATTTAATATAATATATAATAATTTTATATCATATATAATTTATTATACAATGTTATAATAAATGATAGAGTAAAAAAACTATGCATGTGCTTAAATTATCAAGGAACTCGACAAACTGAAATTTGAGATTGTCGAGTTACTCAATTATTTGTATGAATAAAATGCCACATACCACAAAGTCATAAATATTTCAAAAATAATGTTGTCGATGGCGTGAATGGTTAATTTCTAATTCACTATTTTTTTTTTTTTTTTTATAAATTTGATTCTTAAACATATGCAGCATTTTATTTAGAAGAATCTGTAAAAAAAATATAAAAAATTTACCTTACAATTCAAAGGTTTTCTGGATTAAATTAAAAAATATATATAAAAAAAAAATTTGTAAAGTCAAAATGGGCTTAAAAGGTTAAGCCCATTTTCATTGATATGAGTGTGTGTTTGTCGAGTTTACCTAAATTTGCTTTTTTATTTTATTTTTATTTTTTTTAAATATATGTGGGTCCACTAAAAATCAAAATGGGCTAAAAGCCCATTTTGAACTTTTTTTATTTTTTTAATTTTTTAAATATTGGGGGTGTGTATTTAACAAACACACCCCACAAACAATAAACATGGGTTTTTTTTAGCCCATTTTAAACTGATTTTTTTTTAATTTTTTTAATTTTTTAATTTGGGTATGTATTTGTCGAGCGCATTTGAATCTTTATTTATTATTTTTTTGGTGTGGTTTTTTTTTCTATAATTTAGTAGTAAATAGATTTTCATTTAATTTTTTACTATTTTATTTTATTTTTTTTATAAGCAAATTGAATACAAATGAATTTTTGTTAATCCATGACTAAGCGAAGTTTTGAAATTTTTTTTTTCTCTTTTTCCCAACTTTGCCTCATAATTCGGCAAACTTAGTAAAAAAAATATATATATTATTTTAAATAATTTTTGACTTTCTCCAGAAAGTAAAAAAAAAATTAAATAAAAAAAAAATTTTGGTGGCTTTCTCAAAAAATAAAAAAAATAAAAAAAACCAAAAAAAATTTTGGTGGCTTTCTCGAGTAATTTTGTTTTTTTTGTTTTTTGTTTTTTTTTTTTTTTTTTTTTTTTTGTGGAGAAAGCCTTATTTAAATTTTTTTTTAAAAAAAATACTAATTTTGCCGAGTTATAAGAAAAAGGGGGGAAAAAGTTCAAAAAAAAAAAATTTTCAAAATTTCACTTAGTCATGAATTAAAAAAAATTCATTTGACATAGAAAACGATCACCGAAAAATATGAAATTTTCAAGGAACATAGAATATTCATGTAGCTACCACATATCAAAATTTGATACTCCGACGGCATGTTTGGGCTTACTAAAATGCTTACCGAAACATCCTACTTGAATAAGGAGGAAAAAAATGAAAAAAAATCAACAATTAATGATAATGCTTGAACTTTTTGTTTTATGTTATAAACAAATTGTACACATGCAATTTGAAAAATAATTTTTTTAAGTCGATAACATTTGATTTTTATTTTTATTTTTTCTAAATAATTTGATAACATTTTATGTTAAATTTGTTCTATAGATTTGTTGTGTAAACGTTTTATTCCAGTGTATAATAAATTGATTATTGTAATAAATTAACATAATTATTATAATAAATTTGCATTCCACTGTGTTATCATAATTGTTAAAATAAAATAAAATATAATATATTATAATAATTTAATATATCGATCAGTTATATGCCACCAACTACAACTTTAAAAAACAAATGTTTTATTTACAATAAATTCATATTAAGTTTTATTATAATTATTAATTATACTAAAAATTGATTATTTTAATAAAATTTATATAATTAGTATAATAAATTGACATAATTATTATAATAAATTTGCATTCCACTGTGTTATTATAATTGTTAAAATAAAGTATATTATAATAATTTAATTAATATATAATAATTTTATATCATATATAATTTATTATACAATGTTATAATAAATGATAGAGTAAAAAAACTATGCATGTGCTTAAATTATCAAGGAACTCGACAAACTGAAATTTGAGATTGCCGAGTTCCTCAATTATTTATATGAATAAAATGCCACATACCTCAAAGTCAAAAATATTTCAAAAATAATGTTGTCGATGGCGTGAACGGTTAATTTCTAATTCACTATTTTTTTTATAAATTTGATTCTTAAACATATGCAGCATTTATTTAGAACAATCTGTAAAAAAAAATATAAAAAATTTACCTTACAATTCAAAGGTTTTCTGGATTAAAATAAAAAATATATATAAAAAAAAATTTGTAAAGTCAAAATGGGCTTAAAAGATTAAGCCCATTTTCATTGATATGAGTGTGTGTTTGTCGAAAAACTCGACAAACACACACCTAAATTTGCTTTTTTATTTTTTTAAATGTATGTGGGTGTTTGTTGAGTTATACGACAAACACCCATTCCTCCACTAAAAATCAAAATGGGCTAAAAGCCCATTTTGAACCTTTTTTAATTTTTTAATTTTTTAAATATTGGGGGTGTGTATTTAACAAACACACCCCCCAAACAATAAACATGGGGTTTTTTAGCCAATTTTAAACTAACTTCTTTTTTTAATTTTTTAATTTGTATTTGTCGAGCACATTTGAATCTTTATTTATTATTTTTTTGGTGTTTTTTTTTTTTTTTTATAATTTAGCAGCAAATAGATTTTCATTTAATTTTTTACTATTTTTTTTCCTTATAAGCAAATTGAACAAAAATGAATTTTTGTTAATCCATGACTAAGCGAAGTTTTGAAATTTTTTTTTTCCTTTTTCCCGACTTTGCCTCGTAACTCGGCAAACTTAGTAAAATATATATATATATATATATATATATATATATATATATATATATATATATATATATATATATATATTATTTTAAATAATTTTTGACTTTCTCCAGAGTTTGTTTTTTTTTTTTTTTTTTTTTCTGGAGAAAGCCTTATTTAAATTTTTTTTTTTACTTTCTCAGGTAATTTTTTTTTTTTTTTTGTTTTCTAAATTAACTCGAGAAAGTCATTTAGAAATTTTTTTTTTAAAAAAAATACTAATTTTGCCGAGTTATAAGAAAAAGTGGGGAAAAAGGTAAAAAAAAAAATTTTCAAAATTTCACTTAGTCATGGATTAATAAAAATTCATTTGACATAGAAAACGATCACCGAAAAATATGAAATTTTCAAGGAACATAGAATACTCATGTAGCTACCACATATCAAAATTTGATACTCCGACGGCATGTTTTGCCTTACTAAAATACTTACCGAAACATCCTACTTGAACAGGGAGGAAAAAAATGGAAAAAAAATCAAGAATTAATGATAATGCTTGAACTTTTTGTTTTATGTTATAAACAAATTGTACACATGCAATTTGAAAAATAAATTTTTTAAGTCGATAACATTTGATTTTTATTTTTTTTTTCTAAATAATTTGATAACATTTTATGTTAAATTTGTTATATAGATTTGTTGTGTAAACGTTTTATTGCAGTGTATAATAAATTGATTATTGTAATAAATTGACATAATTATTATAATAAATTTGCATTCCACTGTGTTATCATAATTGTTAAAATAAAATAAAATATAATATATTATAATAATTTAATATATCGATCAGTTATATGCCACCAACTACAACTTTAAAAAACAAATGTTTTATTTACAATAAAATCATATTAAGTTTTATTATAATTACTAATTATACTAAAAATTGATTATTTTAATAAAATTTATATAATTAGTATAATAAATTGACATAATTATTATAATAAATTTGCATTCCACTGTGTTATTATAATTGTTAAAATAAAGTATATTATAATAATTTAATATAATATATAATAATTTTATATCATATATAATTTATTATACAATGTTATAATAAATGATAGAGTAAAAAAACTATGCATGTGCTTAAATTATCAAGGAACTCGACAAACTGAAATTTGAGATTGCCGAGTTACTCAATTATTTATATGAATAAAATGCCACATATCACAATGTCAAAAATATTTCAAAAATAATGTTGTCGATGGCGTGAATGGTTAATTTCTAATTCACTATTATTTTTTTTTATAAATTTGATTCTTAAACATATGCAGCATTTATTTAGAAGAATCTGTAAAAAAAATATAAAAAATTTACCTTACAATTCAAAGGTTTTATGGATTAAATTAAAAAAAATATATAAAAAAAAAATTTGTAAAGTCAAAATGGGCTTAAAAGGTTAAGCCCATTTTCATTGATATGAGTGTGTGTTTGTCGAGTTTACCTAAATTTGCTTTTTTATTTTTATTTTATTTTTCTTAAATGTATGTGGGTCCACTAAAAATCAAAATGGGCTAAAAGCCCATTTTGAACTTTTTTTATTTTTTTAATTTTTTAAATATTCGGGGTGTGTATTTAACAAACACACCCCCCAAACAATAAACATGGGGTTTTTTTAGCCCATTTTTAAACTGATTTTTTTTTAATTTTTTTAATTTTTTAATTTGGGTATGTATTAGTCGAGTGCATTTGAACCTTTATTTATTATTTTTTTGGTGTGGTTTTTTTTCTATAATTTAGTAGTAAATAGATTTTCTTTTAATTTTTTACTATTTTATTATTTTTCTTATAAGCGAATTGAACACAAATGAATTTCTGTTAATCCATGACTAAGCGAAGTTTTGAAATTTTTTTTTTCTCATTTTTCCAACTTTGCCTCATAACTCGGCAAACTTAGTAAAAAAAAATATATATATATATATATATCATTTTAAATAATTTTTGACTTTCTCCTGAAAGTAAAAAAAAAAATTTTGGTGGCTTTCTGACCAAAAAAATTTTTGGTGGCTTTCTCGAGTAATTTTGTTTTTTTTGTTTTTTTGTGGAGAAAGCCTTATTTAAATTTTTTTTTTAAAAAAATACTAATTTTGCCGAGTTATAAGAAAAAAGGGGGAAAAAGGTCAAAAAAAAAAAATTTCAAAATTTCACTTAGTCATGAATTAAAAAAAAATTCATGTGACATAGAAAACGATCACCGAAAAATATGAAATTTTCAAGGAACATAGAATATTCATGTAGTTACCACATATCAAAATTTGATACTCCGACGGCATGTTTTGGCTTACTAAAATGCTTACCGAAACATCCTACTTGAATAGGGAGGAAAAAAATGGAAAAAAAATCAACAATTAATGATAATGCTTGAACTTTTTGTTTTATGTTATAAACAAATTGTACACATGCAATTTGAAAAATAATTTTTTTAAGTCGATAACATTTGATTTTTATTTTTATTTTTTCTAAATAATTTGATAACATTTTATGTTAAATTTGTTCTATAGATTTGTTGTGTAAACGTTTTATTCCAGTTTATAATAAATTGATTATTGTAATAAATTGACATAATTATTATAATAAATTTGCATTCCACTGTGTTATCATAATTGTTAAAATAAAATAAAATATAATATATTATAATAATTTAATATATCGATCAGTTATATACCACCAACTACAACTTTAAAAAACAAATGTTTTATTTACAATAAATTCATATTAAGTTTTATTATAATTATTAATTATACTAAAAATTGATTATTTTAATAAAATTTATATAATTAGTATAATAAATTGACATAATTATTATAATAAATTTACATTCCACTGTGTTATTATAATTGTTAAAATAAAGTATATTATAATAATTTAATATAATATATAATAATTTTATATCATATATAATTTATTATACAATGTTATAATAAATGATAGAGTAAAAAAACTATGCATGTGCTTAAATTATCAAGGAACTCGACAAACTGAAATTTGAGATTGCCGAGTTCCTCAATTATTTATATGAATAAAATGCCACATACCACAAAGTCAAAAATATTTCAAAAATAATGTTGTCGATGGCGTGAACGGTTAATTTCTAATTCATTATTTTTTTTATAAATTTGATTCTTAAACATATGCAGCATTTATTTAGAACAATTTGTAAAAAAAATATAAAAAATTTACCTTACAATTCAAAGGTTTTCTGGATTAAAATAAAAAATATATATAAAAAAAAATTTGTAAAGTCAAAATGGGCTTAAAAGATTAAGCCCATTTTCATTGATATGAGTGTGTGTTTGTCGAAAAACTCGACAAACACACACCTAAATTTGCTTTTTTGTTTTTTTAAATGTATGTGGGTGTTTGTCGAGTTATACGACAAACACCCATTCCTCCACTAAAAATCAAAATGGGCTAAAAGCCCATTTTGAACCTTTTTTAATTTTTTAAATATTGGGGGTGTGTATTTAACAAACACACCCCCCCAAACAATAAACATGGGGTTTTTTAGCCCATTTTAAACTAATTTTTTTTTAAAATTTTTAAATTTGTATTTGTCGAGCGCATTTGAATCTTTATTTATTATTTTTTTGGTGTGTTTTTTTTTTTCTATAATTTAGCAGCAAATAGATTTTCATTTAATTTTTTACTATTTTTTTTTCCTTATAAGCAAATTGAACAAAAATGAATTTTTGTTAATTCATGAATAAGCGAAGTTTTGAAATTTTTTTTTTCCTTTTTCCCGACTTTGCCTCATAACTCGGCAAACTTAGTAAAAAAAAAAAAAAAAAAAAAAAAAAAAATGTATATATATATATATATATATATATATTATTTTAAATAATTTTTGACTTTCTCCAGAGTTCGTTTTTTTTTTTTTTTTCTGGAGAAAGCCTTATTTAAATTTTTTTTTTTACTTTATCGGGTAATTTTTTTTTTTTTTTTGGTTTCTAAATTAACTCGAGAAAGTCATTTAGAAATTTTTTTTTTTAAAAAAATACTAATTTTGCCGAGTTATAAGAAAAAGTGGGGAAAAAGGTAAAAAAAAAAAATTTTTCAAAATTTCACTTAGTCATGGATTAATAAAAATTCATTTGACATAGAAAACGATCAGCGAAAAATATGAAATTTTCAAGGAACATAGAATACTCATGTAGCTACCACATATCAAAATTTGATACTCCGACGGCATGTTTCGCCTTACTAAAATGCTTACCGAAACATCCTACTTGAATAAGGAGGAAAAAAATGGAAAAAAAATCAAGAATTAATGATAATGCTTGAACTTTTTGTTTTATGTTATAAACAAATTGTACACATGCAATTTGAAAAATAAATTTTTTAAGTCGATAACATTTGATTTTTATTTTTTTTTCTAAATAATTTGATAACATTTTATGTTAAATTTGTTCTATAGATTTGTTGTGTAAACGTTTTATTGCAGTGTATAATAAATTGATTATTGTAATAAATTGACATAATTATTATAATAAATTTGCATTCCACTGTGTTATCATAATTGTTAAAATAAAATAAAATAAAATATATTATAATAATTTAATATATCGATCAGTTATATGCCACCAACTACAACTTTAAAAAACAAATGTTTTATTTACAATAAATTCATATTAAGTTTTATTATAATTATTAATTATACTAAAAATTGATTATTTTAATGAAATTTATATAATTAGTTTAATAAATTGACATAATTATTATAATAAATTTGCATTCCACCGTGTTATTATAATTGTTAAAATAAAGTATATTATAATAATTTAATATAATATATAATAATTTTATATCATATATAATTTATTATACAATGTTATAATAAATGATAGAGTAAAAAAACTATGCATGTGCTTAAATTATCAAGGAACTCGACAAACTGAAATTTGAGATTGCCGAGTTACTCAATTATTTATATGAATAAAATGCCACATACCACAAAGTCAAAAATATTTCAAAAATAATATTGTCGATGGCGTGAACGGTTAATTTCTAATTCACTATTTTTTTTTTATAAATTTGATTCTTAAACATATGCAGCATTTATTTAGAATAATCTGTAAAAAAAATATAAAAAATTTACCTTACAATTCAAAGGTTTTCTAGATTAAATTAAAAAAAATATATAAAAAAAAATTTGTAAAGTCAAAATGGGCTTAAAAGGTTAAGCCCATTTTCATTGATATGAATGTGTGTTTGTCGAGAAACTCGACAAACACACACCTAAATTTGATTTTTTATTTTATTTATTTATTTTTCTAAATGTATGTTGGTGTTTGTCGAGTTTCACGACAAACACCCACTCGTCCACTAAAAATCAAAATGGGCTAAAAGCCCATTTTGAACCTTTTTTAATTTTTTAAATATTGGGGGTGTGTATTTAACAAACACACGCCCCAAACAATAAACATGGGGTTTTTTAGCCCATTTTAAACTAACTTTATTTTTTAATTTTTTTAATTTTTTAATTTGGGTATGTATTTGTCGAGCGTATTTGAACCTTTATTTATTATTTTTTTGGTGTGTGTTTTTTTTCTATAATTTAGTAGCAAATAGATTTTAATTTAATTTTTTATTATTTTTTTTTCTTATAGGCAAATTGAACACAAATGAATTTTTGTTAATCCATGACTAAGCGAAATTTTGAATTTTTTTTTTCCCTTTTTCCCGACTTTGCCTCATAACTTGGCAAACTTAGTAAAAAAAAAAAAAAATTTATTTTAAATAATTTTTGACTTTCTCCAGAAAGTAAAAAAAATAAATAAATAAAAAAATTTTTTTTGGTGGCTTTCTCGAGTAACTCGAGAAAGCCACCAAATTTTTTATTTATTTATTTATTTTTTTTGTGTGGAGAAAGCCTTATTTAAATTTTTTTTTTTTTTTTTTTTTTACTTTCTCGAGTTACTCGAGAAAGTAAATGTTTTTTTTTTTTTTTGGTTTCTCAAGTAACTCGAGAAAGTCATTTGGGAATTTTTTGTTTTTTTAAAAAAATACTAATTTTGCCGAGTTATAAAAAAAAAGTGGGGAAAAAGGTAAAAAAAAATTTTCAAAATTTCACTTAGTCATGGATTAAAAAAAATTCATTTGACATAGAAAACGATCACCGAAAAATATGAAATTTTCAAGGAACATAGAATACTCATGTAGCTACCACATATCAAAATTTGATACTCCGACGGCATGTTTCGCCTTACTAAAATGCTTACCGAAACATCCTACTTGAATAGGGAGGAAAAAAATGGAAAAAAATCAACAATTAATGATAATGCTTGAACTTTTTGTTTTATGTTATAAACAAATTGTACACATGCAATTTGAAAAATAATTTTTTTAAGTCGATAACGTTTGATTTTTATTTTTTTTCTAAATAATTTGATAACATTTTATGTTAAATTTGTTTTATAGATTTGTTGTGTAAACGTTTTATTCCAGTGTATAATAAATTGATTATTGTAATAAATTGACATAATTATTATAATAAATTTGCATTCCACTGTGTTATCATAATTGTTAAAATAAAATAAAATATATTATAATAATTTAATATATCGATCAGTTATATGCCACCAACTACAACTTTAAAAAACAAATGTTTTATTTACAATAAATTCATATTAAGTTTTATTATAATTATTAATTATACTAAAAATTGATTATTTTAATGAAATTTATATAATTAGTTTAATAAATTGACATAATTATTATAATAAATTTGCATTCCACCGTGTTATTATAATTGTTAAAATAAAGTATATTATAATAATTTAATATAATATATAATAATTTTATATCATATATAATTTATTATACAATGTTATAATAAATGATAGAGTAAAAAAACTATGCATGTGCTTAAATTATCAAGGAACTCGACAAACTAAAATTTGAGATTGCCGAATTACACAATTATTTATATGAATAAAATGCCACATACCACAAAGTCAAAAATATTTCAAAAATAATATTGTCGATGGCGTGAACGGTTAATTTCTAATTCACTATTTTTTTTTTATAAATTTGATTCTTAAACATATGCAGCATTTATTTAGAATAATCTGTAAAAAAAATATAAAAAATTTACCTTACAATTCAAAAGTTTTCTAGATTAAATTAAAAAATATATATAAAAAAAAATTTGTAAAGTCAAAATGGGCTTAAAAGGTTAAGCCCATTTTCATTGATATGAATGTGTGTTTGTCGAGAAACTCGACAAACACACACCTAAATTTGATTTTTTATTTTATTTATTTATTTTTCTAAATGTATGTTGGTGTTTGTCGAGTTTCACGACAAACACCCACTCGTCCACTAAAAATCAAAATGGGCTAAAAGCCCATTTTGAAACTTTTTTAATTTTTTAAATATTGGGGGTGTGTATTTAACAAACACACGCCCCAAACAATAAACATGGGGTTTTTTTAGCCCATTTTAAACTAACTTTATTTTTTAATTTTTTTAATTTTTTAATTTGGGTATGTATTTGTCGAGCGTATTTGAACCTTTATTTATTATTTTTTTGGTGTGTGTTTTTTTTCTATAATTTAGTAGCAAATAGATTTTAATTTAATTTTTTATTATTTTTTTTTCTTATAGGCAAATTGAACACAAATGAATTTTTGTTAATCCATGACTAAGCGAAATTTTGAATTTTTTTTTCCCCTTTTTCCCGACTTTGCCTCATAACTTGGCAAACTTAGTAAAAAAAAAAAAAATTTATTTTAAATAATTTTTGACTTTCTCCAGAAAGTTAAAAAAATAAATAAATAAAAAAATTTTTTTTGGTGGCTTTCTCGAGTAACTCGAGAAAGCCACCAAATTTTTTATTTATTTTTTTTTTTTTTTTTTGTGTGGAGAAAGCCTTATTTAAATTTTTTTTTTTTTTTTTTTACTTTCTCGAGTTACTCGAGAAAGTAAATGTTTTTTTTTGGTTTCTCAAGTAACTCGAGAAAGTCATTTGGGAATTTTTTGTTTTTTTAAAAAAATACTAATTTTGCCGAGTTATAAAAAAAAGTGGGGAAAAAGGTAAAAAAAAAATTTCAAAATTTCACTTAGTCATGGATTAAAAAAAATTCATTTGACATAGAAAACGATCACCGAAAAATATGAAATTTTCAAGGAACATAGAATACTCATGTAGCTACCACATATCAAAATTTGATACTCCGACGGCATGTTTCGCCTTACTAAAATGCTTACCGAAACATCCTACTTGAATAGGGAGGAAAAAAATGGAAAAAAATCAACAATTAATGATAATGCTTGAACTTTTTGTTTTATGTTATAAACAAATTGTACACATGCAATTTGAAAAATAATTTTTTTAAGTCGATAACGTTTGATTTTTATTTTTTTTTCTAAATAATTTGATAACATTTTATGTTAAATTTGTTTTATAGATTTGTTGTGTAAACTTTTTATTCCAGTGTATAATAAATTGATTATTGTAATAAATTGACATAATTATTATAATAAATTTGCATTCCACTGTGTTATCATAATTGTTAAAATAAAATAAAATATATTATAATAATTTAATATATCGATCAGTTTATGCCACCAACTACAACTTTAAAAAACAAATGTTTTATTTACAATAAATTCATATTAAGTTTTATTATAATTATTAATTATACTAAAAATTGATTATTTTAATAAAATTTATATAATTAGTATAATAAATTGACATAATTATTATAATAAATTTGCATTCCACTATGTTATTATAATTGTTAAAATAAAGTATATTATAATAATTTAATATAATATATAATAATTTTATATCATATATAATTTATTATACAATGTTATAATAAATGATAGAGTAAAAAAACTATGCATGTGCTTAAATTATCAAGAAACTCGACAAACTGAAATTTGAGATTGCCGAGTTGCTTAATTAATTATATGAATAAAATGCCACATACCACACAATCAAAAATATTTCAAAAATAATGTTGTCGATGGCATGAACCGTTAATTTCTAATTCACTCTTTTTTTTTTTTTTTTTAAAAAATTTGATTCTTAAACATATGCAGCATTTTTTTAGAATAATCTGTAAAAAAAATATAAAAAATTTACGTTACAATTCAAAGGTTTTCTGTATTAAAAATAAAAAAATATAAAAAAAAAATTGTAAAATCAAAATGGGCTTAAAAGTCCATTTTCATTGATATGAGTGTGTGTTTGTCAAGAACCTCGACAAACACACACCCAAATTAGCTTATTTAATTTTTTTTTTTTTTAAATGTATAGTGGGTGTTTGTCGAGTTACTCGACAAACACCCTCTACTCTATTAAAAATCAAAATGGGCTAAAAGCCCATTTTGAACCTTTTAAATTTTTTTTTTAAATATTGGGGTGTGTATTTAACAAACACACCCCCAAACAATAAAAATGGGATTTTTTAGCCTTTTTTAAACTAATTTTTTTTTTATTTTTTAATTTGGGTATGTATTTGTCGAGCACATTTGGACCTTTATATATTATTTTTTTGGTGTGTTTTTTTTTTCTATAATTTAGTAGCAAATAGATTTTCATTTAATTTTTTACTATTTTAATTTATTTTTTCTTATAAGCAAATTGAACACAATTCTCTATAAAATTTGCTTATAAGAAAAATAAATTAATTTGAAATGACTTTGTCGAGTTGACAAAGTAAAAAAAAAATATATATAATAAAATAAAATAGTAAAAAATGTATTGTAAACAAAAATTTTTATTTACCACTTTTTTGTTTTGAGGCATATAATTGGTCAAGTAAATCGGCAATCTCAATGTTGAGTTTGTTGAGTTACTTCAAAAATGAATCCTGTTGTTTTTTGTGTTTTTTTTATTTATATTAATTTCTAAATTAATTTTATGTTTTTTTTTCATATAATTCATCGAAGAATTCGACAATCTCAACTATGAATTGCTCGAGTTGCTTGATAAAGTAAACATATGTATAAATTATTTTATTCTATCGTTTATTAGAAGATATTATAGTAAAATATATATTATATAAAATTATTATATATTATATTAAATTCTTAAAGTATATGATATTTATTTTTATCAATTATTGTAAGATAGTGTAGTAAATATTTTTTATAATATTTATATTAATTTATTATAGTAATTGTAATCATTATATCAATTTTTTTTACAAATAATCAGTTTATATTATAATTAATAATGATGTTAATAAATTTAAATTTCTTGATCATATTATTGTTGATGATTAATGTGGATTGGATTTATAGTTAGGACAAATCTGCTTCAAGATTATTTTTACATAATTTCAGTTGGAGACGATATTCCTATGAGTTACCTAACCATTGACTTTGGTTTCACATAATTTCATGTTATATAACTCAAGTTATGGACAATTTTGTAAATTGCGACAGCATTAATCCGAGAAACTGCCTTGAATGTTTAGGTTAGCATTTTAGTATGTCGACAAACTTTTTCGAGTTGAATAGTAACTTGAAAAAAAATTTCGAGTTACTATTCACGCGAAGTTTTTTTTTTAAAGGTGAGCTTTTACTTTTTCGAGTTGAATAGTAACTCGAAAAAAATTTCGAGTTTACTGTTCACGCAATCTTTTTATTTTTATTTTTTTTATTTTTTAAGGTCAGCTTTTCCATTTCTATTTTTTTTCAATGAAAACAATCAACAATTAATGATAATGCTTGAACCTTTTGTTTTATGTTATAAACAAATTGTACGCAAGCAATTTTAAAATTTTTTTTTTAAGCCAATAACATTTGATTTTTATTTTTTTTCTAAACAATTTGATAACATTTTATATTAAATTTGTACTTTGCATTCCGCTGTGTTATCATAATTGTTAAAATAAAATATAATATATTATAATAATTTAATATATCGATCAGTTATATGCCACAAACTACAACTTTAAAAAACAAATATTTTATTTACAATAAATTCATATTAAGTTTTATTATAATTATTAATTATACTAAAAATTGATTATTTTAATAAAATTTATATAATTAGTATAATAAATTGATATAATTAGTATAACACTAAAATTACTTATGCTGGTCCATTAATGCAAAAGTAATACAGAATCGAAGTTGGAAGCAAGAGAAATATTTGTCGTACATACTAATATTTTGTGCTAATTTGATATTTGAAGCATGTTAACTCACTTTCTTTATTTTCTATTTATGTAATGTATCCATTAGTATCCTCGGATTTCAAGTATTAGCTTTTATGTTTTCTACTTGGATTCTACTTATTCTATATAACCAACTGCTTTTATGTGATATGGTATGCAGAAAAGTTTCCATGAACAATTCTCTTATGTAAACCTTTCCGTATGCACCATTTTTGTTACAGAACCTCCTCAAATTTTTCATTGTTATGATTTTCTTGTCAACTGTTAAACACGTTAATGTTATTTGGTTTCGTCTTTTGAGCATATTGGTTAGGGTACATACAGCATTGTGTTCCAAGCACGTGACTTAGAAAGTGGGAAAATAGTTGCTTTGAAGAAGGTACGATTTGACAATTTTGAGCCACAGAGTGTTTGTTTCATGGCTCAAGAAATAATGATTCTTCGCCGGCTTGACCATCCAAATATTAATAAAGTTGGAGGGATTAATTACTTCCCGATTATCATACAGCATATATCTCGTGTTTTGAGAACATGATATCTCAGAGCTATTATCTTGCCCAGACATAAAGTTCAGTGAAACACATGTTTGGATAATTATGTGGAAGGATATATTTTTCTCTTTGTGAGCACATTGGGTTAGAACAATCTAATTTTAATTACAATGGTGATTTGCACCTTAGATAACACTAGATCAGAAAATTGAATATCTTGTAATATTTGGAAGCATGTTAGATTTTAATATTTAAAATTATTCACAAGGAAAAAGGGAGGATTTTTTGTGCAGCTTTGAGAGTTCATGCGTGCATATCTAAGATGATTCACTGAAAATGCTAAGAGTTGTATTATTTTTTGTCGGTGCTTCTAGAGAACTAATTATTAAGCTTATTAAATTATTAAACAAAGAGTTAGAATTTTTTAACTTAGCAAAGGCATGGGACAACTAGAAATAAAATCCCACCATTGGAACAACATAACTTTACAAAAATTAATGAGTTCATTATTTGACAAGTACAAAAAAAATTTAAATTCTATCAAAATTATATTAACACAATCGCTTTTAATTAGTATATTATCACGGACAACTTACGTGCATAGCACGTACATATAACTAGTATATATATATATATATATATATATATATATATATATATTCTCAATTCCAATATTCACTCACGTTCTTTCCCAGCCCAAATTTCTCCCAAAATCCAAATCTCTTTGTGACAAGGAAACTAATGGAAAATTCCAATATTCACTGCACGTTCTTTCCCCGCCCAAATTTCTCCCAAAATCCAAATCTCTTTGTGATAAGGAAACTAATGGAAATTCTCCAATACCAAATAATCCTACCATATTTACATTCGAAAACCCTAAGTTCACAAATCAAACTCTTTTTATTTTCCTCTGCTCATGAAAATAGAACAAAATCGACCTGGTGTTGTCCAATTCCTCAATTGCTTTGTCAACAGCTATTGGGAGCTTTTGTTCTCTGTTCTAATTGTTCTAATCAGGTAAGTATTCTTCTATTGAATTTGAATGATTACTTTCTTTTTCTCCTAATTATGCAGGTTTTTATAACTGGTTGTAATGAGATTATTGTGTGTTCTATATAGTATTTATATTATGTTTTCCTAGGTTTATGATTAGATTGAACAATTGATTTGAATAATTGATACAAACAGCATATAAGAAATTATTAAATCGATAAATTAACTTATTTTTTTAATGGCTTGAGATAAATTTACCTGTTATTGGTGGATCTAGTGGAGAACCTTGCTTACTCTTTGATGTTTTGGGGAAAAATCTTGCATATACTGAATAATTTTGCAGATCTATTAGCTTTATTTACCATCCATACCAATTGATTTGAATAATCTTGCATAGAAGTTCCATTTGTTAGTATGATTAAAGAGTCTATTGGCTTCAAAAACTTGATAAAGCACACAAGGAAGGGTGTTCGCAAGCTCAAATAGTGTGCAGGATATAGCCATTTCCTTTTAGTATCCATTAATTTTGAATATGTGCAAGAAATGCCTCAAAGACAGTTAGTGAGTTCGTTATCATCTCTTTAGAATTTAAGGATGCCTTGATTGAATCTATCTCTATATAGTTTCCTCAATTTCTATTTGTGATGTGGCTGCAACTTGTATGAAATTTCGGTGTCAAAGTAGGAATAATTACTGTATGCTTTCTCTATGATGTGGTTGCAACTTGCATGCCTAGAAGTATGGGGCTGTAGTACAAATTGTTAATGAATATATATTAAATATTAAATTGCCTTTGTGATTGACAGACTTGTAGAGCTATTTTTGTATTAGTAAGTTGCGTTTATTCTTTGTGTAGTGGTTAATATGAATCATTTTTTACTCTTTCATTTGTTTTGTTATTTTTCTTTCATAGGTTAAGAAATGTCAATCAATAAGAGTTGGACATTGCAAACTAATAGGTTGTCGCAAGAATATAGAAATGGTGTTATGTCTTTCATAGAAAGGGCTCAGAAGTTTTTAAACCAAGAAGGAAAGACAAAATGTCCATGTTGCTCTTGTGTAATTATGTACACATTTTCTAAACTTTTATATCCACGTATGCTTATTGACTTTACACTTATGTGTTTTGGTTTACTTAGGTGTACCATTAGTTCTCTTCCAATGCAAGAAGAAGGTAGTTTAATGACGCAGTCCGGCAACCCCGTTTCACATAATGTGTGGAATTTTTTATCATGTTATATTATAATTCATCAAGTGGCTGCATCTGATTTCTTTATTTAATCTCATGTTTTGGTGTTAATACTTAGGTAAGCATTATATTATGTGACATATACCTGGTATTGCATGCAAATTGAATCACACAAGACCAAATATTCGTATTTCAGTCAACTATTCAACGAAAAAACTGCTTTTTTTCATAATGTTTTAGCTGAATATTTTTATATGGTTGGAAAGATCTACGAGTATACTTTCATACAAAAAAAACGGTTCGCAATTTCGAGTTTTCTACATTGAGATATGGCCATTTCAATGACTTTCAATTAACAAATAAAAACTTGCATATGATGGACTCTAGGATTAATTATTACCCTTCTCTAGTATTTTGTCACTTTTTATTTCCTATATTTCTTGTTGTTTAAGCAATTTACACTTGTGGTCAACAATGCTTCTAATTATGCATTTTGATTAGAACTATGATACATATACATTGTAGAAAAACTCTGAAGTGAGCAAAGCAAACCGTGCCAAAAAAAAGTTGGTTACTCTTCAAGGATCGAAATCTTATGCTGCACATGCACATGAAATGGTAAGTCATAAATAATGATACAATATTTTATTTCATCAACTTCATACATCAAATTCTTTTTTTTTAAACAGAGGAATCCGCTTACAAAAGAGCTACCTGGTGAGATCAAAGTTTTCTATGACACGAACTGTAGTGAACGTGGGTGGACAACCAAAGAAGCGGAGTCCCATTATGTAAGTAGTTTTATTTGTTGCAATGGTATAATATATATTTCAAAATTATAATCATTTATTTATAATTTACATTGATCTACAGAATCAAATGCTGGACCTTTTACAAGAACAGAATTCTCAACTAGACCCGAATGAACACCTTACGCCTTTGAAAGAATCTGAAATATGTGAGCAAGTTTTGGGCAAGAGATTTAGCTACGTTGATCAACAGAAAAACCCAAAGAAGACAAGGTTGGAAAATTGTAGTACTTCTGTAGAAAATGTTGCTTTACGGAATGAGGTTCAAGATCTTCGTTCTCAGTTGAAATCTGTGCAGACATTCTTAAATCGCATTCCTGAAGAGTTTCTTCTGCAGCCTATTCATCCTGATGCGTCTCCGTCTAATGGTGATAATTAATGAGTTTTTGACTTTATTTTTGGTGATGGTGGTAATAGATATATATTTTTCTTCAATCCAGACAATAATCCGCTTCTCTACATTTCTTCTTTTTATAATGAGAACACCAATGACTGAACTGGGTGTAATCTTTTGTTTAAGTCATAACATTTGATATTGATATATAGTTGTAGTTGATATCGTGATATTTTAATTGATTGAAGGCCCATGAAAATTTTAGTTTTTGTTAATCTTATTTATTTCCTTTACTTCTTATAATTATTTATGGTTGTGCGTAAAATTTGCTTGTAGTATGATGTGAATGTGTGAAAGTTATGGAGCCATGAATATTATTGTTGCCAATCATAATTCTCGTTATTTTAATAGTTCAGTTGTTAATATAAACTTTTTACAACCACTTCTTTTGTTGTTAAAAAGAAAGGCAACTAAATTCTTGTTGCTTCAATGTTCATTTATCGATCAAAATATTTAATATAACGACAAATCAAACAGTTGTTGAAATGAAAATCGGCTTTCAATATAAATATTAACGACCATTTCTTTTGTTGTTGAAATGAAAGGCAACTAAAATTTGGTTGCTCTCATTATAATTTAACGACAAATAATTAATACAACAACAAATCAAGTAGTTGTTGAAATAAAAATTGATTGTCACTATTAAATATTAACGACCATTTATGTCGTCGTTGAAATGAAAGGCAACTAAAATTTGGTTGCTTTTATTGTATTCTAACGACAAAAAAATTTGATACAACAACCAAATACGTGGTTGGGATATAAAAATCGGTTGCCACTATTAAATATTAACGACTATTTATTTGGTTGTTGAAATGAAAGACAACTAAAATTTTGTTGCTTTTATTGTATTTTAACGACTAAAATATTTGATACAACAACCAATTAAGTGGTAGGGATAAAAAGAATTGGTTGTCAATACAAACCATGTACGACCATTTATTTAGTTGCTGAAACAGTACATGTAACGACCAACCAATTTGTAGTCGTTGAATACATTCGCCAACACCTCTTTTCCAACCAACGAACGACCAATTGATTTTGGTCGTTGAATGTAATCAACAACCAAATATGTATATTCCACGACCATTTGTATAGTTGTTGAATGTCATATTTCTTGTAGTATATGTTGCCGACAACTATCTATTTTCAATTCCATTTCTTTTTCCATAACGACATAACTTATCGATATTTCTTCATTTTCTATATTTTCAGGTAGTTGAAACTCTTCTTGGGTTTTACAATTAATTATAGGGATTTTGGCGTAAATAGTCCATAACATTTGCCCTTAATGTGGAAATTGGTCCATAACGTTTATTTTTTGACAAACAAGTCAATAACATGTGTTTTGGTGCAAAATTTGTCCTTATGACAAATATACTCTTAGTTTTAATTAGAAGAAATTGTATGTGAATTTCTACTCATTACAAAATGTGCAAATATGTCTAATACTTTAATTTTATAAAAAAATTAAAGAAAACTAAGAGTTTTTTTTTTTTTTTGAATTAACACTTTAGTAATAAACATGTCAAATAAAATTATTATTTTTATTATTAAGTAATTATATTATTTAAAGAGGGAGAAATCATTTTTCTCCCACTTTATTTATAAAATTTTTTCTCCCCCTTTACTTTAAAAATTAAGTTAAATAAATAAAAAAAATAATGTATAAAATTTTATGACATTGAACTAATCTTATTATATTATATTTTAATTTAACATAAAAATATTAATCAAAATTAATTTACACATTATGTGTTTTATTTTTGAACGAAAATAAAACGATAAATTAAAATATGAATAATATAGTTGGATTTATAATATTTGTAGTTAATAAATATATAACTCAATTAAATAAAATTATTTGAACATCAAATTTGTTACAAAGTTATATTTTTTATACAACAATAAAATAAAAGTTTAAATTTTAAATAATATAATTACTTAATAATAAAAATAATAATTTTATTTGACATATTTATTACTAAAGTGTTAATTCCAAAAAAAAAAAATTCATTAGTTTTCTTTAATTTTTATAACAAAATAAAAATATTGGACCTATTTGTACATTTTTTAATGATTAGAAATCCACATACAATTTCTTCTAATTAAAACTAAGGGTATATTTGTCTTTTTCATCCCATAAGGACAATTTTGTACCAAAATATATAGGTTATGGACTTGTTTGCCAAAAAATAAACGTCAAGAACCAATTCCACACTAAAGACAAAAGTTAGGGACCATTTATGCCAAAATCCCTTAATTATACATATATACTGTAACGACCACGGACTTTCCCCTACAGGCCTTTCGTCCAGTGGTTATTCCGTGCGCCATTAACTTACGTATTGTCCACTGGGGGTTTCATCCCAAACTGGATTTCTTTCGCGTCCCCAGCGATTCGAACCCTTGGGAACGCGAAAGAAATCCAGTTTGGGATGAAACCCCCAGTGGACAATACGTAAGTTAATGGCGCACGGAATAACCCCTGGACGAAAGGCCTGTAGGAAAAAGTCCGTGGTCGTTACATATACTCTTTAAGAGTATACACCTTCTCAATTAGACCATCTTTATTATTTACTTTATTCTTATTTTGAAGATTTTTGTTTTGGAATCAAATGTTACCACGCTTCAAGCATGTCATTAATTTACCCGATATAATGTTAACGGGTTGTCTTTACAGGAGTATTTACAACTAGTATATGAGATTTGGTTAATCTTTTTGGTCAATAAATGTATATGTCAATTTTATAACTTACAAAATATTTATTTGTCGAAGTTCTGGTTTGTATAGTCTTGTGCTAGGATCTAGAAAACATAATATAATGTATTTTTATGTATTTTTTTCATCTACTTAATTTCTCTTCTAATATTGAGAAAATTGTCTTATCAAAATGATAATCGGCATATAACATAATATAATATCATCCGTCAGGGGATTCAAACCCAATATATATTCTCAACTTATTTAAAGACACATTTTTGTGCACTATGGTGGAGAAATTAAGATATATATTGCATAACTTAAGAAAATTAGATAGAAAATATAAGACTCCTTACCATAAGCCAATTATAATGGGAAGAACTTGATATTTGCATGATTAGTATCAATATAGATTCATGTAAAATACCATTTCCTAAACAGAGATGGAAACATTTGTTCTCAATTGTAATAATCTACCAATTCTCTGGAAGTATTTAATAAATATTCTACTAAACCATAGGCAATAAGATTTTCCACCATTATCCTAATTAATAATCAAAAAATTTGGGATATAAACTCACTAGCAATATCAAGACGAAGTTTCTTAATTGTGTAATCTGGAAATTATGCACGTAATCAAATAATTGAGCAAATAATATCGCAAATGCTAGGGTACGAGTATGCAATAAATACACATATGACCATATAGTGGATTCATATATTAATATCATAAAATTTCTAGATGATCCACATGGAAAATTCAACCTCAATTTTAGCTAGTAATACAACTTTATTCATCAATTTTATTGAGAACAAATAGCACGTGAGAATTTAATATATTGAAGACACTTCTAGTTCTTCAAATACACACGAATTCTCAATAAAATTTCACATTATTATTGATCTAGGATGGTCTAACCAGTAATGTCAATCAATAAAATTTGAGTTCTTAAACTTCTGGTTCAATAGAATGTAACACGTATATTTTTCATTTATTTGGGGACACAAACAACTTTGATATTTAATTATATTCATCTACGTAATAAAATATTAGCTCTACTAGAGCCTTCAATCAGATTGGAGAACATGATATTGTATAAACATTTTTTTGCTAATGTTAATTCAAAAAAATATCTTTTGCCTTGAAGAATTGTATGCGTAGTTACACTATCAGGCATCTTAAAAATTCATCTTGAATCTTTTTTCCTAAAATAATAATGTGAATAAAGTTGTTCTTCTTGGACAACAGTATAATATTATTCTGAAATATTTTAATATTGATATATATGAAGTATGAAGTGATCCTTCTTCAGGTGCATCAACACATTTTTCAGAGATATCGATTTATATGAAGCTGTTCTTCACAAAAAATGTAATATTCTTCTATACTATTAATTTTTATAAAGTTGTAATTTTCAACAGTAATAACAGAATATTATTCAAGAATATTGTCATAAAATAATTCATTTTTTTCAAAAAAAATATATTTATATCATTATTAATATATAAAGTTGTGCTTCTTCAAGAACAACTACATAATACTTTTTTATTATATTAGTATGATAGTCCTACTTCTTCGGGAACATTAATACAATATTTTTTTAAACTGATTTTTATAAAGTTGTAGTTCTCCAGGAGTGACAACACAATATTTTTTTTTTGAATATTTATATACATGGTTATGTTTCTTCAAGAACATCAACGTTATATTCGTATAGAAAATTGATATGTATAAATTTCTACTTTTTTTAGAATAAGTATATTATAATCTTATCAATTTTGATATATATAAAATTGTGAATATTAATAAGTATCAATACACTATTCATTAGCAATAACATAATATACAAATGTAAATCTTTACTTCTTCAGGAGGAATACTATAATATTCATATAAATATTTTTTTCTAGAACATTGATTATAAATTTGTACTTTTCCAAGAGTGATAATACAATTTTTCTTATGTAATGATGGTATGAAGTAATTAATTTCTTTTAAATTTAATTCACACACACATATTCTATATATAAGATATGGTAGATGACAAAAAAAAAAAAAAATCCGACCTTAGTGTTATTTTTGTCTTTTAATTATCTATTAATTGAATTCAATAGATTTAGAGAATTTGAGTAGTCTCAAATTCTTTTAAAAAATGAAAATCTGAAAAATTATGTTATTATCCAAATATTCACGATCTTCCAACCAATTAAAAATTTGCTACATTCAACATTATCTTTAATTTTACAAAAAAAATTATATTTAGTATAATCTAACGTAACTGGTTTGGTTGGTTCCATCCAAAAAATGTCGAACGAGTCATGGAACCGGACAATCATGGAACCGTTTTGATTGTCCGGTCAAAATTTACCCCGAATCGATTAGCCAAGGACATATTAATTTAGGGTTCGTAATGTAGTGAAACATAATAATGTTTTTTTGTTTTATTCAGGCTATTTTCTTCTTTGTAATTCTTCATTCAAGTATTTTCTATATTGACTCTTATATTCAATCATTTAGGCACGAAAAAATGGACAAGTCTAGAGATGGCAATGGGCCGACGGGCCACAGGCCGGTCTACAAACCCAAGTAAAATATTGTTTTTTTTAAGTTTAAAAAAATAAGAAATAAGTTAAGATAAAATTTTAAATTCAAACATTCTTCATTTTTTCGGGCTTGGGACCGGCTACTATTAGTGTAAGCGGAGTTAAAATTATACAAGAATAAGTTGTTACGTGTACAATTTTTTTGTAAATTTAAATATCAAAAATAAACTTACAAATTAAAATGAATAAAAATGAAATTAATTTATACAAAATATACTTATATTTTATGTACTCATTTCGTCTATCTCTTCAGCTAATATCAGACTTACTTTATCTTGGATTCGAAGTTCTGCATCCTCCCAATCTTTCAAATACATTAAACTATCTAATATGTCTGGTTTAAGTCTTGACCTCAAATCATTAAGAATCCTACCACCTGTACTAAAAGAGATGATACAGTTGATATCAGATGTGTTAGTAGACCACGTGCTATAATAGAAACAATTGGGTATTGACGCTCGTTTTTTCTCCACCTCTTAAGTATATCAAAATTATTTATCTCATCTCCATCTAATAGATTAAGCATGTCGTGACCAAAATATCTAGCTAATTCTAACGGTATATCTCTAATATTATTTTTTACATTTGTGGCACGGGAAAGTGAAGAAGAAGAAGAACTAGGGTTTTAAGTACCCTTATAAATAAGAAAACTCCAATAATCATTAGGATTATGGTTATTTGAAGAAGAAGAATGGTTTGGTACATGAGGTCTTCTAACGTTCCTACTGATTTTTACCGTATAAAATTCGTACATTTCACATAATGTTTTTTCTAAATCACTGTAAGTTAATGAATTACCGTAACTCAAATTATTAGAAATTTCAGAAATAGTATGTTTAGTACCTTGTAAATTTACTCTAGGATCCATAATTGAAGCTAACAGAAACAACATAGGTAGGTCTTCCCAATTTTTTTAAACTTCATTTCCATTGTTTCAACAATATCAGAAAAAATTGCATACGTCTTATATCTTTTAAAACTATTTGCAATAAAATAAAAATAATTTAAAACTAATGGACTAGTAGGATAGTATACACTACTACATGCATTTGTGGAGTCGTAAAATACTTTTAAAAATTTTCGAACATGAAATACAATTTTTCAATCATATGGTTGCAAATCATATTGTGGACCGTGTGAATGTCGACTATTATAATAAGCTGTTACACAATGTTCATAACATTCACATGATTCAAGCATTAAATAAGTAGAATTTCATCTATTACGTATGTCTGTACATAAATATTTAGTTGGAAGAGAATTTTCTACGCATAATTCATCAAATACTTGTTTTCTAGCAGGTGAAGCAGTAATATAGTTTAAGGTATACCTAAACGGACAATTTGAACTTGGAATAGTAACAATACTATTCGCTAGCATGTCTTGAAAATGGGCGTGTCATATTTAAGTAGCCACATTTTTATTTATTTTTTTTCCATTAAATTGCATAGAGAAAATAAAAATATACACTTTTACATGCATTATATTTGAATCAATTTAAATATTCAATGAAAATCTTATTATCTTTTTTTTTTTTTAATAAATGTGCCTTTAGGGAGGTAGGATTTGGATTCTTAAGTTATTTGAAGTATAAATAAATCATGTTTTAATATATATATTAATGATCTCCTAAGCACTGATGCTTAGCTTATGTTAAGCACCAATGACACGGTATATTTAATGGATAATGGTGGATCTCACATATTCAATGTATAAATAAAATATACATTAAATAAACATGCTATGTAATCGGTGCTTTTCATAAGCTAAGCATAAATATATATAACGTATGGTTATTTTGAAAAATCATTAGAATCTTTTTGTATTGTTGAATATGGAGTTGTTTGTTAGTAATAAATCTGTTATGTTTGAAAAACTAAAGTGAAACTTATTATGTACTATTTTGAGAGTTGAAGAATTGTTGAAAAACTAAATATGAAAAATACAACAATTCATAACTACAAACTATCGAAATCGAAAGTTGAATATAATAGATTTGTCAAATACGACAACTGTTGATTTCTGAACTGTCAATTTCGATAGCTGGAAGTACTAATAATATTGATATCGTTCACAACTATTGAAATAGTAAGTTCTGAACTATTGAATTGTGTACTTTTTATGTCCCTATTGGAAATGTTTCGAATATTTGTATAGCTAATCAAAATCTTACGTTGTTGTACTCATTCAACTTTATCCTCATTTTTATGTATTTTTCATATATAGCTGAAAGATTGAGATTTGTTGTATCACATAGAAGAAATTTTAGGAACATTGGTTATGAATGAAACTGGGGTGGCACAAGAACAACATCAACTAAATTTTCCAGTGGTATATTATTTGATGAACTAGTTCATACATTTAAGGCAATGCTCATTGTACGATGACAGTGTATTCAAAATTCATTTAAAATTTAATCGAATCTTGTCATAGAGTGAATAAAAGGGATAGGAAGAATATGTAATATCATAATAACGGTAGCATTGTAATCAGTTTGATTTTTCTATTCTATATAAAATCATATACCTTAATAAGAAACAACATTATGTTTCTATGAACGTTTTATCAATTCATTTCCATTTGGATATGTTGAAAATTCCAATTTAAGTAGAGCACCGAGTTTACATGCGCGCCAATATTTTTTAGGACAGTAGAAATTACGGCTTTCCTGCCTTTCCTTATCGGGCTCAGGACTAAAAGAATGGTTGGAACAACATATCGGGTTCATTAAAATTCCTGGTATAGTAGATAATATCACACATTTAATCATACTCAATACGATGGAATTGTTTGATCTTAAATGAGATCTTTTATAATTTCGCATGTGAGGGGGTGATTTCTTGGTTTAGTCCAGTCATTAATAACTTGATTATTTTTAGATAATAGTATATAGAAACAACGCTCGTAAGGAGTCCTATTAAAACTAAAGAATATAGGCCTAAACTCAATGTGAGATTTTCTATTTGGATTTGCTCACCTGCTTTGATTCAATGAGAATGGATAAGAGGCTCATGTGATTTATATGATTGGATAGGGATGTCGTGAAATATTATAGCTAAAAATACAGAAGATAAAAAAGATTATGGGCCATTTGTCTGCTTGGATAGCCAAGCATGGTATAATTCATAGATCTTTAGGCTTTGATTATCAAGGAATAGAGACTTTACAAATAAAACCTGAGAAAGGGCTTTGTGAAATCTTCTAAGATGTTAATGGGTAAAAAGATTGGCGTTGGTTGAATCTTTCACTTGCTAACCTACTTGATGATGAGGACTTACAGAGGTACATTTCAATTTACAAAGAAATTGCACTATGCATTGTTCTTGTTCTACGGGACATGGCAACAACATCTATGGGGGTTGATGTTGCGGCGAAGCCAACATACATTGCAGAGGGTTGTTTGAATGACCCACAAGAACAACTATTTTATGGGATACACTTTCAAAATAATCACGTTGTTGCTACTTAAGTCAAAGCTTCTCTAAATCATTCGATGAATGCTACACAGATTGACATTAATTGTGGGAATGAGGTAGTGGAAAACCTATTGGATATTAGTTCTTCGCAATCGGAAGGTAATTTACAATTGATGAATTTGCAAAAATTATAGTGAACCAAAATTTTTCAATAAAGAGGAGTTGAATAAAAAAGTTCATATGCTTGTTTTTATGAAAATTTCCAATTCAATGTAAAGAAATCAAACAAAAATAGCTTAAAGTTAACATAATTGCTACAAACTATAATTGACATTTTCGCACTTCAAAAATCAAGTCATCGGATCTTTAAGGTTTGAAAGCATAAATTAGGGCACATAGATTTTCGACTCAACAATTGTAGACAGACAAGGAGTTCTCTTATTTTAGCAACACATAATGCAAAGATTAAATGATGCAAATCAACCATATGTACTTGCCGCCATTATTAGTGACATTCAACTGGAGTTCGATGTGACAATTAGTTACGATAAGGCTTTGAGGTCTAAGGAGAAAACCCTAATTCTTCTTCAGGGATCACACAAGAAAAGTTTTCAAAAGTTGTCTTCCCACTACTACATGCTTCGACAGAGGAACCAATGTAGAGTCACGCACATTGAAAGAGTTAGGGATAACATGTTTTTGAATTTCTTTCTCGCATTCAGTACTAGTATTCGTAGATTTATTTTGTATTTACGACCAATGATTTTTGTTGATGGGACACATTTGATGGAAAAGTGCAAAGGAACCTTGCTGACAGTCGGGACATAATGAAAACAAGCAAATATATCTGATTACAAATGGATAGTAGATTTTGAAAACGACACTTCATGGACTTGGTTTATATCAAAGTTAAAAGAACAAATTGTTGACTTCGCGATACTGGTTGTTGTTTATAGTTGGAATGATAGCATTGTTAAGGCAGTAAAAATAATATTTATCATTATTGTTGTATGTGGCATGTGCAAAGCAATATAAACAAAAGCTTCAATACTGAATGTTATCTTGGTATTTTCTAGCGAGCCACGCTTGTGTATCGCTGGAAAATACCTACTCATTGAACTTGTTGTTGACACGTCAATGATGTTATCTAATTGTTCATTTGGTTGATTACATAAGCACCTTTATGCAACAGTATCTCTACCATAGACGCAAGTTGGCTTTTAATGTAAAAGTACTTTGACCCTAAAGATGGAGCTCGAACTACGAACAAATTAACGCATGAACAAGGTTGCGAGTGCATGATTTAATAGACATATTAAGTCAATTCAAGTTGAGAAACAAGACATATATCATAAACTCTTGGATAAAACTTATACTTGTTGAGAACTTGAAACACATGTCGTGTGTGCATGCAACTAGGGCTGTGTGTTCATGAGGAATATTGACTTATAACGAGCTGCGTTCTCCCTCTTATACAACTGCCTTTTGGATAGGGTAGTAAACCAAAACCATATACATGGTTGATAACCAAGCAGACTAGACAATTCCACAAGAAGTTAGTGCAGTTCAAAGTTGCTGCCAAATGTAGATCATCCATCCGAACGACCTCTAACTTGGTGATGCCGATTGAGAAGTGAAGTACCACTTAAAAATCGAAAGTACAGTAGATGTGGTAATGATGGACACAATAGACAAACACGTACCCATTCTACCCCAATGCAATGATGATTCAATTTAAGGTTGATATACATACCAAGTTAGGGATTATTATTTGAGCTGGAGTTCTCGTCAACTTTTTTTTTTATTTGTATATAAAAAAAAATTAGAAATGAAATATTTTTAACTAATTCAATGTATCTAATCATGTATGCACTTATTTGTCCCCATGAGTTGTGTAGTTCAACTTTAACAAAATTGTAGAATTCGACATTTTTAGACTTTTTGCCTATCAAAATCAACAGATTATACAGATTATCGAGTTTAAGGTAGAAATGTCAATTTATGATAGAAACACACGTCAATCTGAAAAATAGATAGTTCAGAATTGAAACGTCCAAAAATTTGACATTTTAGATTCAAAGTGTCTAGAAATTTAAAAATTAGATATAAACTATCTATTTTTCCAGATTGTTTGAATGAAAACTGTGTGCAATACATGTGTCGAGTCCATTGTTTCCTTATGTCCAAAAGTCATGAATTCATGTTCGAATAGTATTCGTTGTAATACCTACCTCGATCATTTTGTCAGTGTTTGTCCTTAATTTTATAATTATAGATAATAGATTGCATAAGTGTCACTATAAAAAATGCACAGTCCTTCCATTGAATAACGTACAACACTTTGTTTACATCCATCTAATAACATTAAAAACAAGCTAACTAATAATAAACAAAACAAACATACGAAAAAAAGGGACTTTAAAAAAAATGAACATCCGAAACACATATAAGACATAATAGTATAGCTAATATTAATAAAAACTATCATTCTTTGTCGATACTCGACTCTTCCTTTGATTGGCTGGCCTCCTCATCGTCAGAGCTAATTACAATTACCAGATGAAGTAGAAATGCCACCCAATTTCATCGACCTCTGTGATAAACTTCGTGTTTGGAACCAATCATTCGAGAAAATTGAGGATTCAACTGTTGGTCATCCAAATCACACCATTAGGTCCTCAACTAGCAACGAAGTGAGGAAACAATAGACGAGGGCATTTGTGAAGGGATAGAAAGAGGATTGAAAAAATTTCCTTCGCTGTAGACGACATACATCATCTTCGTCTAGGTTGATGGGTATATCCCAAGACGAACTTGACATGCCGATCACCGAGATAGGGATTTGTGGTGGATTGTGATTGTTGTTGTAATCCATGTCAAGTTTTTTGTGCTTAGTGTTTGTCTTAAAATATGTTTGCAAAGTTACCACCTTTTGCAGTCAATTGAATGAACTTCAATGGCTTTATAGACAACCACATTGAGTATTAACAATCATAAATCGTACATTGATCCATTTAGTGATAAGAATATATATTCTTCATATTTCAACTAGAACTACTTACTAGATATAACATTATGGTTGTAATTTCATGGTTGGTACGTGCTTCAAATAACATAATGTTGTATACGTGAACGTGAACGTTTCACCATACTCACTAAGATATCATAACACCTTTTGAATTTGTATGCCAAGTATTTCGAAATGTGCAACAACATTACTATGATTCAATGGTTGATTCGTCCCTCTCATATGGATACTCATCAGAACCTAAATTGATAACTTCAGGATCATTACGAACTACTTGCTTTAGTGGTATGTGATGAATATTAACCAGCAGCTACGATGGATCTTATGGAAATGCCCCTCAGCCATGCCCACTCATAATAATCCTTGTCCAAAGACTTTTTTCCGCTAAGAGATGAGGTTGAATTGGTTACTAATTTAGTGATGGTCGATAAGTATCAATATGCAATTTAGGTGGAGTTAGTTGAGCATGCTCAATTCTCTGCATTCGTTGAAACCTTTTGGACGGTACGACAATTGGACACAATGAGGAAGAAGGTCGCGATTGTCATCCAGTTCCGAAGGTCAAACCATGATAGCCCGATAAGGTATGTGTGGACAGCCAAAGACGGTGCTTAAAACCTCCCACCCAATGTTTGTTGAACAAACTCTTGTCATTTTTATGATCCATGAGTGGAACACAATGTTTGCTTGAAAAACAATTGCAAAGTTTGACGTTAATTGGGATGCCAATACCTTAAGTGTCACCCATGAAGGCATTGCACAATGTATGAATATAGATGATTTCTAGAGACAACGTGACATGCACAGCCTTAGATGGTGATCTTGACAGTAGGATGAACTTTTTAATTTGTCTATTTTCACACACTAATTGGAAAAAAATTGACGGCCAATATGAATTATTAACATCAATTGATGTAGTATAAGAAATCTTAAAAGAACTATTTCTTTAAAAAAAAGAAGAACTATTTCATTAAAAAGAACTATTTCTTTAAAAAAGTCGACGACAAATTTTCAGTGAAAACATTTCATATGGTTGGAGGTAATGTGATCAACCAGGATATTGGCGAGCAAGCACTCAATATATTTAATCACGTACACACTCTAATGGCCACTACAAAAAAATAGATGAATGTCATAAATTACAAATGTAATTATGTGAACGAGGAAGTAAATGTATGAAAATAGAAGTATCAAAATTAACTAATGTAAATATAGTTATTGAACCTATCTTTCATCCTCTTATGAAAGCCTAGTATATATTGTCCTCTCATACTCTAGCGGACTATTGTTCAACAATTCTAGACGTTGAAGTTCCAAATCAAATTTCTCAATAAGATGTGGAATAAGGTTTAAAATACGAATCCGTTTATCTATAAACGACCACATCATCATAGAATTTTACATTTTAGATCATCGTCGTATACTGTTAATTTCCATGCTAAAAGGTGAACATGGTAGATGACCAGTGCGCTTTATCTATATTGTGCGGGATCAGTAGATGGTCGTAATCAACCCATGGCCTTTCATCAATTGCGAGTGACCCCATCGTGGTTCTCCACCTTCATCTAATGTCGCAACCCATGAGTTCAAAATGAACTAACTTAATTCGGGATCTAAAACTATAGTTTGTGGTGCAAAAATATTCGGATGTTCTTTACACCGCTTACGCAAAAGCCACAATGCAATTATATACAAAGTAGATTTTAATAACCAATGCAATGCATAAAAAAATATAAGATTAAAAAGTAGTCAAGATGTGCTTGTTGAAGAAATGTCTAAGGGTGTGTTTGATTTTGATTAAAATTTGAAAAAGTTGATAAAATTTTTTGAAACGTGTGGTTGAAAAGTTGTGGGTCCATGAAATGTATTGTTAAAATTAATTGTTGACTTTGACTTTAGTTTTTTAGCAAAATTTTAATTGAAAACAAACGGGGCCTAAATTGCCACAATAAGTAAACATGATGTTATACATAAAAATATCTACATCCTACGTATACACAGGCGTACGGTTAAAAGTACATTTGGCATGAAATTAGAGGCCTATGGGATGACCCAGTCAGATGTATGGGTGTCAGAAGAAGAAATCTTAGTTTGACCTAATACCTTAGCATCGGCAGCTGAAGTGTATTTGGTAGCCTTGTATGGAAAAGAATATACGAATCCAATGCTTAGAAGTAAATGGAGATGGAAAATAGGCCTAGTAGCCTCTCCCAGTCTCAGACCTCGACGAGTTCCCATAATACGGATTCTGATAGTTTAATTCTAATTTCAATATGCCATATATTTGCGTGCAAAATAGAACGTTCATACTTACATGTCATATTAGTTCCCTAAAATCTATAAAAATTAGTAAAATTGATGAATCTTGATAATTGAAATGTGTGATTATTATTGGATCAAACGATGAGTAAGGTATGAAAGATAAACTAAATGCCCCTGATAACTTACCAATAAATATTCTATTTGTCATTCATTTCAAGGTACCTAATATTATGCCAATATACTTAAATTACTTACAATTGACATACTATACCTTATGAGCCATTTTTCCTATTCATTAGATTTAATATTAAAATTTCGATGTTTGATTTGATCGTCATAGCACCTAAGGTCGCCGCACCACTCAGTGGAATTGGTCGCCGGTAGTCTAACGTGTGTTCAAGTGTGCAGGTTAGTGGTACGTAGACAATGATGTGGTTCATTCTTGTCTGTTTTGAAGCCTATACAAATTTTAAAGTCAACAGATTGGTATCTACAAAAAAATTACGAGAGAAAGCCATTTGAGAAAAGAAAAAGGCCAAGAGAAAATGAATGGTAGGAGATCAAACATTGATGAAAATCCAAGGAGAACAAGGGATAAAAGTTTGGTAATTTTCATCAAAGGAAACATTCGGAAGAGAATAAACAAGAGATCTTCGAGAATGGTTGCTCGACTTACATTTTGTAGAAAAAAATGCATCCATGAGGCAATTTTTCATGTAGCAGGGACATGCCATTATGTCCCCATAAGAAGACGAGGAAGAAAGTCAAGTACAAGAAATGGTTCAAAGGCATCACGTGTCACGCAATTCCTAGAAAAGCACCAACTCACGTAGTCGAATACTCATACATCTCTGCAAAGATTATATGAGTGTGCAATTATGCTTCAAATGCTTCACCATAGAATAGATCAACCACTGCAGCTGCTTGCTAGCCAGTGAGAGAGAATGAATAGATCTAGCAATTGCAATTGAAATCGTTGAACCTCTGATTGTATTTAAACTACTTTCAAATCATACAATTTCACATAAGATTGTGTGGGAGAATAATTACCCTCACGTGAGCAAGTGCGGAGACCTTCTAGGTCCACTAGTATATTCATTAGGTTGGAAGGCTACAAAACAGCTAGGAATGAGGCCATGCATGGATACAGATAAATAAATGGCTACGAGGATACATGCCCTACCATCAAAGTGGAGTACAAGTGCTCTCATCATTATTCTATGGAAGAAATGGATGATAGGACTCCTCTTCCAAAAGAAATGGACAACAATGATGAGCACGCACTTTTTCTAATGCAATATTAGAAACTTGAGTGACTATTTCTATAAGAAAATTACTTCAATGACCATTTTAAATTTTTTAACAAACTTCAGTGACCATTGTTGAAATTAACCCAAAATAAGAAGGTAAGTAGAAAATTGGTACGGACTTACATCAATTGAGTGAAGCGGGTGACCCTTCAACATGGTTGTGGTCACTTTCAGGTTGGATGACCAATTAACTATTCGAGGACAAAAAGATCTAATTTGTACATACTTGGGGCTCTGAATATGGTCTCTCATAAATCCAAATTTGAAATGCAAGTACAAATATGTTAATCTTTATAAGTTCGATACTTTGTTTCCATTCTCTTCCTTTATCGACATGTTAGTCATTACAGATCTCAAAGATTTTATTGTCATCTGAATAAAAAAAATTCGTTGACATTGTAATTCCAAATATAAAATAACAATGTGTATAACATTTTTATTTCATGTTTAACTTAACGCGTTGATACATGTACAAACAAAACACAATTTTCTTCAAATATTAAATAACAATGTGTGTAACATGATAACGTCAAACGAATACCAAATTTACAATCCACACAATGTGTAACATCTTAAATGTATTACAATTATGTAATATTTTACACGATGGTAAAAGAACTAGAATTCTAATACAGAAAAACACATTATGTAATATTTTAAGCATCTGATGCTAACATTAACAAAATCATAGCAAAAGAGACAAGTGCTATGATCTTGTAATTGTTTTCGTGATAGATCTAATTTCATTAGAGAACTTGTCACGGTATAAAAAAATGGCAGTAAGGGGCAAAGACTTTTCAAGCAATAAATCATAAATTTCAACAAAGGCATTACATGCTATTGATATGTAGAAAAAAGAGAGATACCGCAACCAATGAAAATACAAGTCAAGCCAATTGTACACTACTTCCTTGTTAGTCAATGGTACACTACTTCGTTAGCTTGTTAGTCAAGTCAATTGTACACTATTCCATATAAGAGCTTATATTCAGTTAACAAATGTAGAAAAATTTATCTATGAGGTGGGTATAATCACAACCATAGGGAGTTTTCTTTACTAATGAAAGAAAAAAAGAATATATACGTCCTTGTGTCTCTATGTCTTCAATTTTCATCTCAAACGAAAATCTTCCTCAAATGATCTTCTCATTGCTCTACTCACTGCCTCAATCCTAAATCCATAACCACCACAACTCATATCGTCATTCTTGCCCATCAAAATTCCATCAAGAACAAAGGGGTTCAAAGATCAGTGAATCATTTTTATAGATTCTACGATTACTGTGGAGAAGCGGTATGCTAGTATCACATATATCTAAAAATTCATAAGCATATGCAAATGCTTGCATATGCGTTCTAGAAATAGGAGTGTAAAATAAAATATAGCCCACATACTCAACATATATGTAGAAAAACAAATCTATGTGGGCATAAACAACATAATATAAGTACAAAAACTCAAAAAATCAAATATATAATGAAAAAAAACCGAATGTAGAAATCTAGTGTGTACAAGGATATAGAATACACATTGGGATGTAAATCAAACAAAAAGCATAAAAATAACATTCAAGAAAAACAAAATAGATGCAATTAATTTACAAAATAGTAAAAATTTGAATAAAAACACTAACATGTTTGAATATGTCATATTTTTAAAATTATTTTTTATACCACGTTTTCTATATTTACCAGGCCTACAGTGTTAGGCCTGATTAATCCATTATTTATCGGAAAAATTACACATATACACAATAATATAAATATAAATTAAAATATACTGACTTCTTTAGATAAATTGAAAAATACCAATGAAACATTAGTTTTTATTGAAAAATACTGGAAAGGCAAAGAAAACGTTTTTAAGAAATGCTTTCTTACAAATAATAAATGCAACTGTTTCTTTTCACATATATGATCTCAAATTATACTTTCAATTACAATTTCAAATTTCAAAATTTTTGAAGACTTCAATAACTCGTGGTAACATACACTAGTAATAAAATAAAACTCCTCTATAAAAAATCTCAGAATTCTATCCTCAATCTTAACTCTGTAGTAACGAGCTACTCAATAAATGGACATTTAAAAAAGTTTCAAAAATAGGATATATTAATATATTAACAAAGTGCATTAACAAGTTAACAAAGCAACAAGTTGTAGTAACGAGCAACAACAATCTACAATAACATACAATTTTCACCATGTTTTACGTAGGTGGTGGCATCTTTCATCCACATAATCCAATAGGAAAAATTGTGAAGCATACACAGTTTACAAAAATACTAAGTTATAAATTGATAAAAATAAGACAAATAACCACACTTATTCTCCTTGGTTTCTTCATGTATAACGACGGCATATTTCATCTTCTCTTTTAACCAAAACAAAAATTGTTACCAATAGTCTCAAAAGGAAAAATGGTTCAAGATATAACAATGAAGAATAACAATACTCTTGTAACATCTAAAAACAACACATAATAGAATTTGAGCGTGAACTTATAAAGTTTAATATTACACTAAAAATATATAAAACGTAAAAAAGATAAATTATATTGTGCCTAGAGGTAATAAATTCACAAGGTTTAAGCCTTTTATTGACTCACAACCTGTTCTAGTACCCAGTGAGTGGTGTCATCTACTCATTCAAACACTTCTTCTTTCGATTATCGACTCCAAAGTGGGCAGCCCACAGTCTTGCTTCCAATAGATCAGATGACATCACTACGTCGATTCCTCTTCGTCGTGGAGACTACATGCCTAATTCCACTTTTCGACGAGGTTTACTCCCACTCCATGTAACCACGATGGTAATGAAATTGGTAGTTTTTGATTAGCTATAGAAACTAATCAACCCGTTGTGATAAAGCTAATTGAGTTTATGATTTTAGACAACAATTTTGATATATTTTAACCTTTTGTTGAGTAGAGATTATGGGTAAAAATGAAGAAGAAATACAATTAAGGAACTAAGGTTTTATATTTCGATCGACATTGAGGGTTTTTGCAGTAAGAATAGGTGACGAAATATACAATTGAAGAATCTTTAATGTAAATCTTTAGATGACCAATGAATATTAGGGTTTGAAGACATAGATCAACAAAAGGAGATTTTTCTCCTCCAACGTGACTACTAGAAAGATTGTGAGACGAGCGTTTTAAATCAGCTGATTGATGTTTTCCTTACAATAAAGTGAAATTTTGTTGCTTAATTTAGGATTTCCCCCCCTAAATTAGTGGGGTTTAATATGGAAATTTATAAACGTTACTAAAATAAATTAAAGGTAATTTGCACTTTTGGTCTCCAACCTTTGCAATTGGTTACTAATCTACCCTCAACTAATTTTTGTAGCATTAGTCATCTCCAACCTTTGCAGTTTGATGCAAATTACGTCTTCATTGACATATTTTGAAGAATTTGTCATCTTCTTTAAATAAACAAAAATACAAAAACGCTAAAAACAACAAAAAACAAAAGAAAATTACAAATAAAGTCTCAAAACTTTTAAAAAGCACAAAATAACTTTATCTTCTCCAAAAAACCTACTCCACCACATGGCCAAATCACTACCCTACAATGGCATCCTTGGCTTTCTATGTTGAGCACCATGTCTGGTCCACAACAGATAAATGAGCAAACCATGATCTTACCAAACAATGGAAATCAATAAGGGATTATCCACTTTACAACTGTAATCTTGCAGTCATTCTTAAATACGGGCTTCATTCTCTTACTACTATTGATTCAGTCACAAATTACCCAAGGAAGAAGGAAGCTTTGCCGCCGACGAGTTTAGAAAGACACGACCAGCATATGCAAGGGCAATTACAGGTAGGCACTTCAGGGCTCAGGCAATTTGTTCACTCATAGCTTTTCCTAATTCGTGAATTCACACTTGAGTTGGCTGGTTGTCACCCTACTGGCGAATGCTTCAGGGAACAGCCAGTACCTTCGGAGCAATATGTGCATTAACTGCAATCCCTACTAGTGTCTGTTTCACTGTACCTGCAACTATGGTTACTAATTAGAATAATCAGGTAGACCAGTCTCCTCAGTTGATAAAATTGGAAATTTAAACCTGAAGGTTGAGCGTAAGTGAGACGAAGGCTGTTACTGTTCACTGGTTGCAACATTTTCTCTAAGATGTCACTGGTTTAGACACCAATGCCCTTTGGCTCTTGCAAAGGTAACAACAATGGCGTCCGTCGAATTGGCTTATGGGATGGGGTATGCTCTTTGGGAAGATAAAGTTATTTTATATTTTTTAAAAGTTATGAGACTTTATTTACAATTTTCTTTTATTTTTTGTTGTTTTTAGCTTTTTTCTATTTTTGTTTATTTAAAGAAGAGGGAAAATCCATCAAAATATGTGATTGGGGACGTGGTTTGCAATTGCTTGAAATGTTGGAGATGTCTAGTACTAAAAAAATTGATTGGGAGTAGATTAGTAATAGATTTGAAAGATTGGACACCAAAATTGTAAATTACCATAAATTAAAAGACAATATATTATTAAACTCAATTATTTCAAATTGTCAACAGTATTTATCAATACTAATTTAAACAACAGTAAAATTCAATTTACTTTAAAAAAATTGGTATTGACCCTAATTTTCTCGTATATTATTTATTGGGGAAATTGAATATAGGACCATGCTAGTTGTACACACTCCCTTACACCATCTTTTACACCCTCACACGTGTCAAATACTAGTTGGTTTAAATTATTGTTTATTTGGCCAAATAAATAAAGTGACCCAATCATTTGTTGACACATGTGATGGTGTAAGTGAGTGTGTAAGTGTTTGGTGTACAAGTAGCATTTTCCTTGAATATAAGAGCTTGTTTGGCTAGGATTATAAATAGTTTATTTTTTTGTAGTCAACTTTTCCTCATAAGCTGGGCCACTATCTGTTGAATATCTGCTGAAGTTAATATTTTAAATTTCCTCCACCAACCAGTTCTAAAAACGCCCTTGATGCTGTACAAAATTTACTTCCCTCACTTCACTTCGTTCCAATTGCAATGTTGTTTTGCTCTCTCATTTTCCTATCTCACCGACGATTTAAATCTGGACGCAAGCCTTCACTGTGTCGCCGTCTCCTGACCAAAAGTGCCCATAAATTTGCTTGCTCCGACAGACAGATTTCCAACCTAGAAACAATGGTACGTGATCTGAAAATGTTTTCCAATTATTCATCTCTTGATTATTTTGGAATGTCGTCTGGTTTACCAAAATCTTTTGTAGAGTCGAATCAAGCTAAGTGAATCTCTGAGCAGTATCTTTAACAATGCTCCGATGGAGCTCCCTAAGTGCATGTATTCGTCGATTGCAAAATAGTTGGCCCCAGTGCTGTTTGTCCAGCAACATCTGAACCATCTCTTCCTTATGATGTTCGTCTCGGTTCATTTTATTTACAGAATAATCAAAAGCTTGTCCGCAATGGAGATACATCATGTGTCTGCATCGTCGGCGAGTTTGACACTATTTAACTGTTGTTGTGTAGAGTTTTGACTTTACAATCATACACATGAGTATCTCAGTTGTTGTGCGCACTTAGGATGAATTAAAATTGAGGGGGACCATGAAATTAATCTAATTGTTCAAAAATTCATCTACGAATTTCTGTATGTATAAAAACCAATTTCTTTAATGGATGCTTGTAATCCACGTTTCAATGTTTCAAGACCTGTAGTTAATGAATGTTTAATCGTGTTCAATTCATTAATATTCACGGGTGTTTAACCTGGGATTTTACAGTCCTTATATACATTCCGAACTTGCGATGGTTCTTCCCAATCTGCTAAGCACCAATAGTGACGTGCAAGATTGGGACGATGAAACACAGATATTCGTTCATTTTTGCGAAGTGTTGATAGCCCAAGGTTTTCGTCAAGGTAAGTGTTTCAGCAAGACTGGATTATAACACCCCAAAAATTTAGAATTTTAGTTCGGGCTAAGTAAAATTCTTAACAAATAATTGTGCCCACATGTCTGTCTAAAGTCCAAACAATAATAATAAATGACCCAAGTCCACTAGACAAAATATCCAACAATTTATGAGATTTATTTAATTATATTTATTTTTTAAAAAGGGGAAGAATGGTAAGACATTTTAAATTATGGTATTTTTACCATATCAAAATCCTACCAAAACCCAATTAGGTAAGTTTGTTGATATGCATGCAAAATGATGAAAAGAAGATAAAATCCTCTAAATTTTCCAATTCCTTCCCCTTCTCTCACCCTAGAATTCGGCCCCCTTCCTCTTTTCCCCTACACACACTTAAGCTATATTTACAAATAAAGAAAAGAGTAGAAGAAAGAAAAGAGAAGAAAATAGAAGAAGAATAAATAATTTTCAAAAAGGTTTTCATTCTTTTTTCAAGAAGCAAGGTATGAATATTTTTATGCAAGTGATTTTAATCCCTTTATGTATTGTAATTATGTGTATGCTATGCTATATGATTTAATGTTTATGACCATCTGGATATGAATGTAGTTTGTTCATTTGGAATGAACAAGATATGGTGTTCTATCTATTTTGGATGTAAGTGAAAAATGTTTATGGTTTTAAATCATTTGGAATTAAACCTAAGAAAGAATGATATTGGTTTTAAATCCTTCGGGATTAAACCTATGAAAGAATTTGGGGTTTCGACCCTTTGAGCTCACCGGAATATGAATGTTAGCATGGTTTACTTACATTTAATTGCGATATATATATATATATTGGGATTTGCATATTTATAAACGATGATATTCTTATTGAGTTTTTTCTAAACTCACCTTTCTCCCATTCTTAGATTGATTGTAAGGTTGGATGAAGGCTCGATGATGAAGGGATTTAACCAGGGGAAAAAAGATTTCGGTCAAGAAGACAAATAAATGACAATTGTGTTATATTGTTATGCTTTCTGAATTTTATATGTTTTAAGATGTTTTTGATATGATTGTTAAATTTTAATGTGGCATGAACTTGTTTGGAACCCCATGAAATGATAATTTGAACTTGATGAATGTTAGAGGATATTTAAAGGGTGTTATGTTGACTGAGAGGTAACTGTCTAGAATTTTCAGCTTGCAAGTCCAGTTTCAAATGGACGTCCTGAATGTTAGACTTTAGTTTTTGGGACGAATTTTTTTGGGATTGATGACCTATCAATTTCGGTCCTTTAAAACTTAGAATCACCTCGTTAGGATGTCTGTAGAGCAAGATATGCAAGTTTTGGTGATGATGGACAGTTCTACTCGGGAATCTTCCTTCCATGTTTTAGAGGATGATTTGGAGACCTTACATATTTTATTAAGTTCTGAATTTTAGATATGAGTTAATATATTATGTTATGTTTCATCCCTAAAAGTATTATAATTTTTCAAGGTCTTTGATAGGAAAAGTTTGGATTTTAAAATGAGTCTGAAAGCTGTCTAGCTTCTGTTTTTCGTATACTTTGATTCCCTTTTGATGACCTTAATCATTTTATAAAATTGTGAATTTCTAGTATATTTTAGAAAGATGAGTTATGAGTATTTGGTTAAAACTTCATAAGCTTTTATGACCTTTGGGTTGCTCTTTTTTTGTGTATAAAGAAATAAAGGGCACTAAAATTATGTTACAATTTGGTACATTAGAGGTTTAGACTTTCAATAAATTCCTCTAGTGGGTTGATAAACTCGACTTTAAAGACCATATAGTTGATAAGTTCATATTTGTAAACTATTTGAATAATATCTAGAATTCCGCAAATTTTTAGTTTACTTTCGGGCTTTAAAAGGTAAAAGGAGAGATGTACCGAAGCCTCGTAGATGAGGTTTTGGGGTGTCACATGGATGGCAGCAGCTTCTTTCAATGTTCAATACCGAAACTGGTAAGGACGGGACCTGTAGCCAATTGAAGAATCATTGGTTCCAAATGCGCAAAGAGTACCAACAATTGCACGAGATCCTACGTTGCACCAGCATCGAGTACGACCACCTAAATCACGTCATTGTTGCTAATGATTAGTGGTGGGATAGGAAGATACAGGTACATAATTATCTTTGTTCACATTATAGGCAGTTTTCAAATGTATCCCAGTCTAATACACAAAATTCCTTTCAACTCTGTTTACATAAGCAACGTTGGACACCCATGCTCTTTCTCAATTTTTAGTTCAATTGGTGGTTGAAGTTGCTGTATTTGTTGAAGTGGATATGTTGGCTGAAGTGGCTGTTGTGGTTGAATTAGATTTTTTTCTAGTTCCAGTTCCTGGTCTCCCTCATATTTGAGTTTGCTAATTTTTGAGATTGCCAATTTTTTTTAGGTGGATTTGTATGTGCTTCACGTTCATCATGTTGAGAATGTTGAGATGTTGCCAATTTTTTTTTTAAAAGCTGGATTTGTATGCCTGTTTGTTCAACATAGGGACAGTTTGCCAATTTCTTTTAAGGAGGTTTGTATGTGCTTTATGTTCATCATGTTGAGAGGTTGCCATTTTTTTAAAGCTAGATTTGTATGCATCTTTGTTCATCATATTGACAGTTTGTCAATTTTTTTAAGGTGGATTTGTATGTGCTTCACTTTCATCATTTTGAGAGTTTGCCAATTTATTATTTTTAAAAGATGGATTTATATGGCTGTTTGTTCATCATAGGGACAGTTTCACATTTTTTTAGGTGGATTTGTATACCTGTTTGTACATCATGTTGATATTTTGCCAAATTTTTTCCATTTGATGAATGCAATAACAACCCTACTGTTGTTTTAATAACTGTTTTAATAATTGTCTATAATCCATGCTTTGTAATTTAACCTTTACTATATATGGATTTTTATCTAATTATTTTGACAATCGGTTTTGGATGACGAAATGGACAAGGTCAACAAAGAGTTCGCCAAATTTCGTGGTCACAATTGTGGAGAAATATTTCACAAGTACAGCCAGCTCTTCGGTGACATTTACGACTCGGAGAAATATGACGTCAGCCCGTCCAAGCTCTCCAAAAAAGGTTTCGATGACGTCGAATTATGGGAAAGATCTGGCAATAGCGACAAGTTGTCGGTAAATGCAGAGATGCGAGATGAGCACGCACTATCAAACATGCATCATAGCGGGTCGGATATGGATATATCGGGATTGCATAGCAGAGATAAGAGGAAATGTTCCTCTAGAGCTACAAAAGGAAAAAAAGCAGGACTCCAGAGCTGCAATATTTGAATCTGTAGAGAAACTGGTAAATGTTGGGAGCGAGTTGCTCGCAGCATACTTGAATGCCAAGTCCGGGCCCCCGTCCTTTGAGGAGTGCATGGATGAGCTGGAGAGCTTTGGTGTATTAGAAGGCGATGAAAAGTTTCACTTGTTCGCCTTATCCTTTTTTGAACAGAAGAGGCACAGAACATTGTTTGCAAGTTCACACACCCCACAAATGAAGCTGAAGTTTTTGAAATTCAACTATAAGGCTTGGTATCTCAAGCATCCTGGTTTGTTCGAAGACTGATTCGCCTTTATTTTAATTGATTTACTTGTTCATTAGATGAGATATTACTAGGTTTTTAGGTGAGGGAATGTATTTCTCTTTTTTCTTTCATGTACCAGATATTTGACAAATTTTCCACACAGCTAGGGATCTAACATTTGTTCTATTATTGTTGTATTTGTAATCTATGTAGTACCTATTTGTTTTATACTTCAACTCTTGTATTATTTATGAGTGTCAAATGAAAATATGTAGTGAATTGACAAAAGCATTGATAGTTGTACTTTATCTGCATGTTAATTTCAACAACCAAATTGAAAGTGAATTGACTACATCCAGGAAGTACAAATGTATATTACTATTTTATTTCTAAATTGAGGCAGCACTTTCTATAAAAACCTATTAACCATTACTTTTGCATGAATTGAGGCTACCCTCATTGTATTTCTCTTGCAGTGTTTTCTTTAGTTCCCAAAGTTATCATCCAAAATAAGTGTTCTTCCTATCAATTTATGGATGGAGAATTGGATATCCATTGTGTTATCGAGTCAGACTCCGATTCAGACAGATCAGACGAAGATGGGATTGAGATTTTAGAGCGTGATACATTAACATGGCTCATGTAATTTTGTATAGCCGGAAGCCTTGTTCGTCAATACATCAAACGTTCAAGGGCGAGGATTTGACAGTTTCCAAATGTTTAGAATGGCCGCTTCTTTATGATTGCATCCCTAGAAGAGGATCCAAATATTGCTTTTTGTGAGTTTTGAATGTATCTATCAATGTTTGTGTACTTTATAGGACGAGTATGAACTTTAGAGTGGGCCCGACGTTGACATATACGAACAAGTTGGAATGTTTTTGTTCATACTGGCACATTATAAAGGTTACAGACAAGTACGTACAGTTTTTGGTCACTCTCTACAAACAATTCACCATTACTTCGAGGTTGTATTGCGAGCAGTTGTTAAGTTGGGCGCTAAGATCATCAAACTGAAAACGAACTACAACGATAGTCCCCTAGATCACAGACCCGATCCTACAAGGCACCCGTATTTCCTAGTTTTAGTATTTTACTATTTTTACTAGTATATTACGTTAATATAGAATGAAAAAATGATGTCATAATGTAGGATGATTAATTTCTTGTAAACTATGTGACACTAGTTGATATGATTGTATTTTGGCAATTGATGTCACGCACGTAAAACTGGTGCTTCCATCCAGCAAGCAACTCCACTTCATAGGCAGGAAAGGGTATCCTTCTCAAAATGTATTAGCAGCATGTGACTTTAATATGTGTTTCATTTTTGTCCTACCTGGCACTACGGGTAACGTACACAATAGCAGAATATTGGCTAGGGCAATACACAGTCCAGATATTAATTTCCTGCAGCCTGCAAATGGTAAATACTATCTTGTCAACTCAGGATTTGCACATAGACCCGGGTACATGGCCCCATCTAAAGGGCCGTACTTCAGATATCATTTCCAAGAATTCCTTCCAGAACCAAATGCAGACATAGACAGTTCAGAATCCCTTAGGAGGGATTCAACTTCAAACACTCGTCCCTGCGAAACATAATTGAACGGGCGTTTGATGTCCTAAAGAACAGGTGGGACATTCTTGATCGAATGCCCCACTACTCATTTTGGAAGCAGACTGCAGTCGTTGTAGCGACAATGATAATACATAGTTTTCTCCGTTGCGCAGGACAAATGGACGGGGCATTCCAAATTGTGGAAGAAACTGTAGATGCAGCAGAGATTGATTTGCCAGATGAGCCAGATGAAATAGCGGCAGATAACTTTGCACCTCATGTTAGAAACATAGAATGGAACCAACTTCTGGATCACATTGCTCAAAGTCTGAGGTAATGTACTTTTTGCAAATGAATGTGCGTGGGTAATGCAATGTCTATACAGTATGAAATATTTTTTTTATGGGATAATGGTACTAGCAAATATTATAACAAGACTTGCAATCGTAATTTCCTTTCAATTTCCATATTCTTGTTGATTTCACGTGTCCTTGAAAATTGAGATTGTACATTGTAGTATTTATTCCAACTATAAAAGCTGCCCAAAAAAAAGTGAATAGCAACATATGGCCCACTATCCATGTGCAACACACCCAATTTCCATTTATCTATTGATTTCACGTATCCCTGAAAATTGAGATTGTAGTATTTTTTCCAAGTATAATAGCAGAAAAAAAACGTGAATAGCAACATAGGGGCCACTATCCATGTGCAACACACCCAAATTGTTAAGGACTTATTGTGCAAAATTTCATTGTTGATTGGTCCAACATTGCTGCGGAATATATATGCAAAGCAAGGATATTTTGGTAATTGAATTCCAAATCTGTTTCAAGTGTCAGGTGTGGGGCCTTGGTCAAATACAAATAAACTAATTTCTCAGTTTATAACCCCTACAAAACATCTTCTAAGTCACATGTATGTGACTTGTTCTAAATTAGGTCAAAATATTTTTTAAAATTGTGATTAAGTCATACTCTTTAACAATATTACAAATTAATCTCAAAATTACCCATGTAATTCATATTTTCCATCGGCTTCTTCCACCTCCACAAATCTCCTCCACCTCCGACAAGTCTTCTTTTACGGTGCGGTGACAGCCTTCTTCTACCTCCACAAATCTCTCCACCTCTGGCGAGTGCTTCTTCTACAGCGAGGTGGCAGCTTTCTTCCACATCCACAAATCTTCTCCACATCCAGTGAGTGCTTCTTCTACGGCGCGGTGACAGCCTTCTTCCTACCCAAAACCTTCTCCACTGCTATAAATGCAAAATTTAGGAAGGGTAAAATAGCATAACATGAAAAAACAAGAAGAAGAAGTAACAGCGACAGTGGTAGTCAAAAAGAGAAATGCAGTGGAGTGATGTCCATGAGTAGATTGTACAGTAATGATAAATAGTGTAGAGTGGCCATGATTTGTTGCAATAAATAGTTTAATTTGATGAATTTCTATTGAGTGGCCATGATTTGTTGCTGTAAATAGCAACTTGATTTGTTGTTTTTAGCTTTTTTATATTTTTGTTTATTTAAAGATGAGGGCAAATCTGTCAAAATATGTCAATGGGGACGTGATTTGTAATTATTTGAAAGGTTGAGGATGTCTGATGCTAAAGCAATTGGTTGTAGGTAGATTTGTAACATATTTGAAAGGTTAGAGACCAAAATTACAAATTATCTTGATATGCTTTTGGAATCGTCTCGACGAGCCGGTTAAGACCAGTCGCTTTGCCATTGCTGGCGATGAATTTTAGTCGTTTGAAGTTTTGTTTAAAACGACAATATTTATTTTGTCATACTAAAACAGTATCATAGATAAAAATATTTTAATATATTAGTTTCATACATGAAAATATCTTAATAAAACAGTATCACATACACAAATTACAACCCAATAAAATAACAGTATCATAAATTGGAACAGTATCTACGACGACACTTTGAATAAAAATAGTATCATAGATAAAACTAAGTACAAGATGTTTTAAAGGCTGAAGTAATGATATTTTTTTTTAAAATGCTCAATTAGTTGTACAAGATCATTGATGTTGTTTGTATTCAATAATAGTATCATAAGTTGAAACATTATCATAATAAAACATTATCAAAGATAAAAGCATGGTATAAATATATCAATGTACATTATCTAAATAAAACAGTATCATAGATATAACTAAGTAGAGATGTTTTACTGGTTGAAGTAATTATATTGTTCTTAAAATGCTTTATTAGTAGTACAAGATCATTGATACTGTTTACATTTAATAATATTATCATAGATTAAAATAGTATCATATGTTAAAATATTATCATAATAAAATAATATCAAAGATAAAAGCATAGTATAAGTATACCATAGCACATTATATATATAAAATAGTATCATATATAAAACTGAGTAAAAGATATTTTAATGGTTGAAGTAATGATACTGTTTGCATTCAATAACAGTATTATAGGTTGAAACAATATTATAAAAAATAGTATCATATATAAAACTAAGTATAAGATGTTTTAAAATGATCCATTAGTAGTGTTTGCATTCAATAAAACAGTCATATATAAAACTAAGTACAAGATCATTGATACTGTTTGCATTCAATAGCAGTGTCATAGGTTGAAACATTATCATAATAAAACAGTATCAAAGATAAAAGCATGGTATAAATATATCAATGAACATTATTTATATAAAACAGTATCATAGAAAATGGTATCATAATAAAACAGTATTATAGAAAACAATATCATTGAATTAGCTATTTTTTGCAATTGCAATGGTGAGTTGGTGTTTTAGCGCTAAAATGTGACTTTAATTGAATCAAATTTTGGCTATATGACTTTAGAGTCTATATGTATAACAATGACCAGTCCTGAATTTACCTTTATTTATGAGGTTTTTTTTAGAAATAATCATAATAAATAAAATATTTCTTAAAATACTGTCATATTTTTTTAATTTTAAAATTTTTTTTTTTATTTTTGTAACACTTGTTGTTACATTTGTTATATTTGTTAATAACAAATATAACAAATGTAACAACAAGTGTAACAAAAAAAAAAACAGTATTTTTAGAATTAAAAAAGTTAAATAGTATTTTTTAAATTATTTTATATTTTGTAGTATATGGTGAAAATAACACTTTATTTATTTATCACTGGAAAGGCTCAATAAAGGTATTTTGAACCGAAAAATGCCCACAATTTTAGCCGCATTTATTAGTCCAAAAAATAAAAGCTACACGCATGCCGTCTTTTTTTTTAATCAAACTCTAAAAAGAGAAGGGTAAAGTTGACAAGAGCCCTACTTTTTGTAAAAAAGTTGAAAAATACCAATTTTTTTAATTTTTCAAAAAATACCTCATTTTCATAGTTTGATTTAAAAAATATATCATTTCATTAAAAACAATATTTTATAATGTGGCATGATAATGTGGCATTTATTTATTGTATGGTAGTCCATGTACTTTATATAATATTCACTTTAGTCCTTATATTTTCAATTATATTTCAATTAAGTCATCCAAAAATTATATCTTAGGTCCTTAATATTTTACATATTTACACTATAGTCCTCAAATTTTTAATTATCTTTCAGTTAAGTCCTCTAAAAATTACATCTTAGGTCCTTCAACTTTATACATGTTCAAAATTTGGTCCTCCAAATCCTTGATTTTAATGGCCAAAATAAATGCAATTCTAGTGGTCAAAATAAGTGCACTTTCAATTAAATCTTTGACTTTACACTCGAATTTTCACATAAATAAACAAAATAAATATTTGTATACTATTTTAAATTATGGTAACGCATATGTTACTTTAATTTAAATTAGATTAACACGTGTTACCACCACCAACTATCATATTTGTATATTATTTTAAATATAATAGTAATTATAATCATATTTTACAATTTATTTTTTTGACAATTGTTTAAAAATACAGTATTTTCATAAAATCAATATTTTCATTTTTTCATTTGAAAAAAAAAAATATTTTTACACGAGTAACATGTGTTATTTCATCATTTTTTCATTGAAATTAATACTTTATAATCTACTCATTTTATTATTTTTTAAAAAACATATTATTTTCATTTAAAATTAATATTTTAATTTTTCATTGAAAAACAATATTTTTTCATGGGTAACATATACGTTACTATATGTTACTATATATGTTACTTCCTCATATTTCATTAAAATCAATATTTTACCATTTCTCTATTTTTATAAATTTTTTAAAAATACATTATTTTCATTTAAAATCAATATTTTAATTTTTTATTTTAAAAAAATATTTTTAGACTAGTAACATATATGTTACTATATATTACTTGCTCATTTGCAATAAAATCAATATTTTATAATTATTTAAAAAATTCGTTATATTTCTTTAAATTAATATTTCAATTTTTTTTAAAACAACATTTTTACACGGGTAACATATATGTTACTTCCTCATATTTCATTAAAATCAATATTTTACCATTTCTCTATTTTTATAAATTTTTTAAAAATACATTATTTTCATTATAAATCAATATTTCAATTTTTCATTTAAAACAACATTTTTATACTAGTAACATATATGTTACTATGTGCTATTTGCTCATTTGCAATAAAATCAATACTTTATAATTATTTTAAAATACGTTATTTTTCTTTAAAATATTTCAATTTTTTTAAACAACATTTTTACACATGTAACATATATGTTACTATATATAGTATCGTATATGTTTTTACATGTTACTTTCTCATTTTTCATTAAAATCAAAATTTTACCATTTCTCTATTTTTATAAATTTTTTAAAAATACATTATTTTCATTTAAAATCAATTTTTCAATTTTTCATTTCAAAAAATATTTTTATACTAGTAACATATAAGTTAGTATGTGTTACTTGTTCATTTGCAATAAAATCAATATTCTATAATTATTTAAAAAATACGTTATTTTTTTTAAATTAATATTTCAATTTTTTTATTTTAAAACAACTTTTTTACACGGATAACATATATGTTACTATATATTACTTCCTAATTTTTCATTAAAATCAATATTTTACCATTTTCTATTTTTATAAATTTCTTAAAAATACATTATTTTCATTTAAAATTAATATTTCAATATATGTTACTATGTGTTACTTGCTCATTTACAATTGCTATTTTATAATTTATATTCTTGTAAATGTTTTTAAAAAATACATTAATTTCGTCTAAAATCAAATATTTCAAAATTTCATTTTTGAAAACAATACTTTTACGCGAGTAACATAAATGTTATCATATTTGATAACCTATGTTACTTTCTCAATTTCATTAAAATCAATTTTTAGCAAATTATATTCTTTTATAATTTTCTGAATTACGAATTATTTTAAATAAAAATAATTTATTTAATTTATTCACTTTTAATATTAACAATTTGACACAGGTAAGATATATGTTACCACATGTGTTACCATATGTTACTCCTCAATTTCAATACAATTGCTATTTTATAATTTATATTCATGTAAATGTATTTAAAAAATACATTAATTTCGTCTACAATCAAATATTTCCATTTTTTATTTTTGAAAACAATACTTTTACGCGAGTAACATATATGTTACAATATTTGTTAACCTATACTACTTTCTCAATTTCATTAAAATCAATTTTTAGCAAATTATATCCTTTTATAATTTTTTGAATTACGAATTATGTTAAATAAAAATAATATATTTAATTTATTCACTTTTAATAACAACAATTTTACATGTAACATATGTTACCCTATGTTACTTCATCATTTTCAATACAATTACTATTTTATAATTTATCTTCTTATAAATTTTTTAAAAAAATACATCAATTTTGTCTAAAATCAAATATTTATAATTTTAATTTTTTTTAAAAATAAATTTACTCAAGTAACATATATGTGACCATATTTGTTAACATATGTTACTTCCTCAACTTCATTAAAATCAATTTTAGGAAATTATATCATTCTACAATTTTCTGAATTACGAATTATATTAAATAAAAATAATATATTTAATTTTTTCACTTTTAAAAACAACTATTTGACACGGGTAACATATATGTTACCACATATTTTACCCTATATTACTTCATCATTTACAATACAATTGCTATTTTATAATTTTATCTTCGTGTAAATATTTTTAAAAAATACATTAATTTCGTCTACAATCAAATATTTTCAATTTTTATTTTTAAAAACAATACTTTTACGCGGGTAATATATATGTTAATGTATTTGTTAACCTATGTTACTTATTCAATTTCATTAAAATCAATTTTTTTACAAATTATATCCTTCTACAATTTTCTGAATTACGAATTATATTAAATAAAAATATTATATTTAATTTTTTCACTTTTAATATCAACAATTTGACATGAGTAACACATGTGTTACCCTATGTCACTTTCTCCATTTATATACAATTACTATTTTATAATTTATATTCTTGTAAATATTTTTAAAAAATACATTAATTTCATCTAAAATCAAATATTTCCAATTTTCATTTTTGAAAACAATATTTTTACGCGGGTAACATATATGTTACCGTATTGTTAACATATGTTACTTCCTCAATTTCATAAAAATCAATTTTTAGCAAATTCTATACTTTTATAATTTTTTGAATTATGAATTATTATAAATAAAAATAATTTATTTAATTTATTTACTTTTAATATCAACAATTTGACACGGGTAACACTTATGTTACCACATGTGTTATTCTATGTTACTTCTTCATTTTTTATACAATTACTATTTTATAATTTATATTCTTGTAAATGTATTTAAAAAATACATTAATTCGTCTACAATTAAATATTTCTTACTCAATTTCATTAAAATCAATTTTTTAATTTTACCATGTTTGTTAACCTATGTTTCTTACTCAATTTCATTAAAATCAATTTTTTAATTTTCTAATATATAATTTTTTGAATTACGAATTATGTTAAATAAAAATAATATATTTAATTTTTTTAATTTTTAATATCAACAATCTGACACATGTAACACATATGTTACTACACGTGTTACCATATGTTACTTCCTCATTTTCAATACAATTGCTAATTTATGATTTATCTCCTTGTAAATATTTTTTAAAAAATACATTAGTTTGATCTAAAATCAAATTACATCCTATGTTACTTCCTCAATTTTATTAAAATTAATTTGACACGGGTAACACATACCTATGTTACTTCCTTATTTTCAAAACAATTGCTATTTTATGATTTATCTCTCATTGTAAATGTTTTTTTTAAAAATACATTAGTTTGGTCTAAAATCAAATATTTTTAATTTTTATTTTTAAAGATAATATTCTTACTGTGTTTGTTACCCTATGTTACTTCTTCAATTTCATTAAAATCAATTTGACATGGGTAACACATATATTACCACACCTAAGATGCAATTTTTGGAGAACTTAACTGAAAGATAATTGAAAATTTGGGGACCAACGTATAAAGATGTAAAAATTTGAAGGACCTAAGATAAAAATTTTGGAGGACTTAACTAAAAGATAATTAAAAATTTGGAGACCAAAGTATAAAAATGTAAAAATTTGAAGGACTTAAGATGTAATTTTGGAGGACTTAAATGAAAGATAATTAAAAATTTAGGGACCAAAGTGTAAAGATGTAAAAGATTAATGACCTAAGATACAATTTTTAAAGAATTTAATTGAGATATAGAGATTAAAGTGAATATTATATAAAGTACATGGACTACTATACAATAAATAAATATTTTTAAAAAAGTTTATATAATAGATAAGTGATGTATTTTTCGTAAGTATTATTTAGACGTAGGGAAAAAATAAAAAATTTAAAAAAGAAAGTATATTTTAACTTTTTATTAAAAAAAAAAAAGGGAAAATTGTCTAAAAGTCATCTACAAGTGACTTGTTTCAAATTAGGTGAAAACAAATTTCAAAATTGTTAATAAGTCATACTTCCATCAAATTTTCATATTAATTCCAAAATTATCCATATGGTTCATATTTCCCACACACTACCGCAGCCACCACTATCCCCACCACCACTGCCGCCGCCGCCCCTGAGTCAAGAGAACATTCTAAAATCTTATTCAGATCTGAATCCATCATATCAGAATTTTGCTCGGTACCAAAACTTTCTTTCTTGGTGATGGAGTGAACTTGGAAGCTGTAGAAATCGTTGGAGATCTTTTTCATTAAACCCATAGCCACCTGTCAGATTTCATGGAACTCATAGCCACCTGCTGGATTTTTGCTGCTTTTATATTGTGATCTTTTTCAGTATACTTTTTTCTGCAAAAGTATACTGAAGGAAGAGTTGCATTCCTGTTAGAATACGCGGCAGATTCTATGGATAATCTTCAAGATTTCAGCAACTGTTATATCGTGTTCGTTGAGATCTGGATCCACTGATTATGTTCTTTTCAATAACCTTAAGGATGGTTTTGCCCTTCAAAATTTCTGTTAGAGACTGTTGCTCACTTGAATTCTGAACTGTCGTGGATGGAAAAATTCATTATTGGTCTGATCCTAGTTTTCTATTCATGCATCTGTTGGTTTTCCCTTATTTTTCTTTGTTTTTTTCTTGGGGGAAGGTGCTAGAGGTTGAGTAAACCTCTTATTTTTCCTTTGTGGTTCCTGCTTCCACATAGAAAAGCTTCGTTGGTTTATGCTGTCTGCAGCTAGTATGCATTTTCACTTCTTTGTTGAAGGTTTAGTTTGTAATGGGTAGTTTTGTAATCAAGAATGAGAAACATTATCATAAACACATTTGTATCATATTACTGTATTATATAAAATATTAAGGAAGATTTGTTTGATGAATTTCTGTAGAGTTGCCATGATTTCTTATTGTAAATAGCAGCTTGAATTTCTATAGGAATGAAAAAGTTCGATGTGTAATACTGTTTGATTGTCTTAGTTTTGTCTATGATACTGTTTTAATCCATGATACTGTTTTGTTTAGGTAATGTGGATTAATATATTTTGATACTGTTTTAATCCATGATACTGTTTGAATCTATGTGGAATGAATTTTATTTATGATACCGTATTTTTATCTTTGATACTGTTTTAATACATGATAATGTTTTGTTTAGGTAATGTACATTAATATAATTTGATACTGTTTTAATCCATGTTTTAATCTATGATACCGTATTGTATAATACAGTATCAAATAAAACACATGACTAATTAAACAGTATTAAAGATAAAAGCATGATATTATAGTCATGTGTGTTGTTTGATACTGTATTATGCATAACAGTATCACAAAAAATAGTATTACAATATAAATGAATATAGAATTCGCACACGTGCTCAAAATTTTTATTATAATATGTTTTCGGAATGGTCTCGACGAGACGGTCAAGACCAGTCGCTTTGCCACTGTGTATGATGGATTTTACCCGTTTGAAGTCGTCTCTTTAGCTTAAAATGATAATCTTTAATTTTTTTTTTCAAAACAGTATCACAAACCCTCTAAAACAGTATCACAGATAAATGTACATCCTTTTGCTTCAAATTAAAGCTCTTCCAAAGTATCTGAGTCTCTTAAAAGCAAACACATACTTTAGAACAATGTCAAGATGAAGAAAGAAGAACTGCCAATCATTCTCAAGTTAATGGGAAGTCATGCAAATGATTTTCATCTAAAACTATGAACAATGTTTCTAATTCTTCCCTTGAATTAGAACATGTTTGAGATTCAATTAGGACATAGATTCCCATTGGATAGATAAGTATAAATATATAAGGTGTTTAATAGTAGGTAGACGAATTAATCAGTTGAGAATAAACAAGAGAATAATATTGTTCTTATAATGTTTCATTAGTAGTACAAAATAATATGTTTAACAGTATCACAAAAAAACAGTATCACCACAAAACAGTATCACAATTAACGTTTTTTTTACAATTAAAGGTATGTTGGTATTTTAGCTCTAAAATGAGACTTTTATTGAATTAAGTTTTGAGCATATGACTTTAGAGCCCATAAGTGCCCAAACAGTGACTGGCCCTGAATTTGCCTTAAAAAAAAAGGTATATAGGCTAATTATCCGAAAAGAGAACTATCATTTCAGGCTTAGTAACATGTGAAATAGATAGGCATGATATTTTAATTTCTTGTCAACTCTTCAAGTGTTTTTAGAAGAACAATAATTAGAAGTAGAGAATCTATATTGGAATAATGGTTTTCATTTCTATTTATCCAAATCGTATAAAAAAATAACAGCTAACTAACCTTTACGAGTTAAATATTTTTATTGGGGTAAATAGCACAAAACGTTCATACCTTCAAAATTTTGGCATTTTCATCCTTACCTACTGGATTTCCTGCGCAAAACATCCTTCAGTCCAAAAATTAGCCATTAACATAGGGGTAAATTAGTCCAACCACTTTTTTCACATATATATTACTTCTTTTAAAATTGGGAGACTTTCCATGCAATTTTCAAAATTGCATGACAGGCCCCCGTCCCCAAACCTGTAGATCCCGGAACAGAAGTTATATACAATGTTGGAGATAGCAAAGATCTGACAATAGCTGAACCAGGTTACAGCACAATAACTAACGTGTGTGAATATGTGAAATGTGTTGTCACAATCATTTCCGGGCGCCCAGTTGTAATAGAACCTTACCTTGAAAAAATGGACGCACTGGTGGCTGCTTGGCTTCCGGGGACCGAAGGCCAAGGTGTTGCTGATGTTCTTTACGGAAACTATGGTTTCACTGGAAAGCTTGCCCGCACTTGGATGAGGACTGTCGATCAGCTTCCAATGAATGTTGGCGATCCACATTATGATCCTCTGTTTCCATTTGGTTATGGTCTTACAACCATACCTACAGAACTAATAGCAGCCCAGTAAATAATTCCACACTTATTCTTCAGTTGTTTGTATACCATTTGATTTAATTAGGGCCATGGTTCCACTGGTTTCAGCTTTTCAGATTTGGGGACGGGGGCCTGCCATGCAATTTTGAAAATTGCATAGAAAGCTCCCCAATTTTAAAAGAAGTAATATATATGTGAAAAAAGTGGTTGGACTAATTTACCCTATGTTAATGGCTGATTTTTAGACTGAATGATGTTTTTCGCAGGAAATCCAGTAGGTAAGGGTGAAAATGCCAAAATTTTGAAGGTAGGGACGTTTTCCACAATACCCTCAATAGGTAGGGACGTTTTGTGCTATTTACCCTTTTTATTGCTACTATACTTTGCCAAACATTTCTAGAATACTACTGTAGTTTAAAACGTTCCTGAAATGCCATTAAACTTTTAAAAGTGAATCTCATATGCCATTGACATTCTATGAATGTTTGATAAAGTATAAATACATTAAAAGTATTTAATGACATTCCCAGCCCACTCAAGAGTAACGGATTCTCACAAAAGAAATCGGATTTGTTCGCAATTACTACAAAAGAGAGCTACCACCCTCGTTCACAATTACTACCAAAAGAAAGCTACCACCCTCAGCCTTTTAAGAACCAGTGGAATTGAATTGCCCAACCTACCTTTCTTTGAAGTCTATCTGGAACGGATGGAACTTCTATAACAAATTCAAACTAAACTCGATCACTTGGCCGGGGGTTTAGATCTTAGGGTGTGTTTGATTGGCACCAATTCCATAGAAAATGTCATATTTAAAGAAAACAATTTTTACTTTGACTGTTTGATACAAATGTGGAAATGGAAAATAAATTCTAGAGTACAACCACTTTAAACTTGTTTTTGGCCAATTCCATAAAAAATATTTTCTTATGAATATAGTGTTTTTATTTTCTTTCTTAGATGAATTTTTTTTTTCTTTTCTATCTCTGCCAATCAAACATACCCTTAAGGAAAGTCTCCTTCCTAGTCTATGTTAAGTGACAAATTACACAACTAGTGTTGTCAACAACTTGCATTTACCAAATTTTCGTTAACATGTCAAAATTTTCTTCTCCAATCAATAAGATCTCTGCCAATCAAACATACCCTTAAGGAAAGTCTCCTTCCTAGTCTATGTTAAGCGACAAATTACACAACTAGTGTTGTCAACAACTTGCATTTACCAAATTTTCGTTAACATGTCAAAATTTTCTTCTCCAATCAATAAGAAACCTTCGATTCATTAACCAAGTAAAAACTAGTTCTCAATACGAGTAATACTGGGCAAACATAATAACCTGTCGCAAACAATTAATTTCGAATTATGGGGTGATTCAAAGAAACGTCTGCTGTCAGCTTCATGTCAAAGTGATTAATCCAAAATGGCTGCAAATTAGAGATGGTTGCTCAAAATGAGAATTAGAAACTGTGCCTTAATCTTCCAAAGCTGCTTAAAAGTCTTTTTACTTGGGGGATTTCACAAACAAAACCAACATCCAACAAATAGATAAGGGTCCCCTTTTGGACCAGGAAAAAAATAATTCGGATAGCCGTACATGGGATTACACAACACTGGCAATGCTGCTTAGGCCTCTTGTTACTGAACATATGACGGGCAAAGAAACAGGAGGAAGCCAGAATCCATCACACAAGCTCATGGCTGCTAAAAAGCAATACTTTCTAAAGCCACGCAATTGTTTCACGTCTGGAGTGCCTGGCACACACCAACTGTTACAGATCGTTTCTCAAAACATATATAATTGAAGTTTCAGTCATAGCAATCACAGTTCTCATCATAACAGAATATGATGTCTATGACCGATTCAGAGTTTCAGTCATAGAAATCACAGTTTTCATCATAACAGAATAAGATGCCTATGACCGATTTTGAGATGGTGCCGTCCTCTCTGAACCATGCCTCGGACGAAAACTGCTGGATCTGATGCTGGAATCAGATCCACCAGGTGCTGGATGGTATGGCCCCCAAATCTCCCTTTCAACCTGGCTCAATGGGAAGGAAGGCAAATGTTCTCGTTCCCAAGCATGAAAACGATTGGGAAGAAGATTTTCTGCTTCTTGGTAGGTTCGTCCAGATGAACCTGATGAGAAGTACAAGTTACCAGACTGATCTGATGATGAAGCCATGGGTGCAACTTGAGCCGAGCCCCTATGGCTGTTGTTATATCTTCTTGTTGAAGATACTAAAGGCGCGCGTGCTGCTGGATTACTACTGGCTTGCTGAAAATATGTCTGAAGAGCCTGAACACGATCATGTGGCCGAGCAACACTACCAGGATAAGGAGGGACCATTGAAGAGGTAACAGAGCTGGGCACTCTACCGGCAGAACTGTCATGATACGAATAAACATTATATCTTGACAATTCATCAATATAGCAAAAATTATTGCATAATTGAACTTTTTCAATTAGCAGCTCTTGGTTTTTTTATTTATTTAGGGTTTTTTTTTTTTTTTTATTTAGGCATCATTGACACTCAACTTCACATATTACCAGTAGAGCATGCATAGCCAAGCTTAAAAGTTTACATATAAGAAAACAAATAAGTTTGGAAGTAAATAAATTTTTTTCAGTATAAGTTGAAAATAAGAAAAGAGTTGCTTTCAAGAAAAGTAACTATTTACTTTTTTAAAGTGTGAGAAAAGTAAATTATCCAAATCCTTTTTGTAAGCCAAGCCAAATATGCTCTAAATATGAAAGATATGACTCCGTAAAGGGGGTTTAGGGGTTGAAGTTTGCAGTCGTGGAAGCTCTTACTAGTGAGAATATGTTTCACCCTAATATTCTAAATAGAACACAACTAATAACCCTACTTAGATTTGAAGGGTTCAAGCAGCAAAGGGTACATTATGTACTGGCCTACTTTTTAAAAGTGAGAGAAGTAAATTATCCAAATACTTTTTGTAAACCAAGCCAAATATGCTCTAAATATGAAACATTTGACTCCGTAAAGGGGGTTTAGGGGTTGAAGTTTGCAGTAGTGGAAGCTCCCTAATATTCTAAAATTGAACACAACTCATCACCCTGCTTAGATTTGAAGGGTTCGAGCAGCGCAGGGTACATTTACTGACCTATGCCCGACAAGGAATGGATGCATAAAAGATCCTGGTCTTGGGATATCAGAACTGGTCCTTAATGTTCTCTGAGTCACAGATGGAATCGAAGGTTGATCTGCACCACCAATGCGGCTGCCTGCACCAAAAGAGGAGGAATGGTGCTCCCAATTTTGATAATGTACGTCCATGGCAGGGAAAGCATAAGAACCGGGAATATCATTTTGGGTTGATGGGCCACTCCAGTGATTATTAAAATTAGATCCATCTGAAACACTTCCACTGGAGGTCGATGGAGGGTGAACCGGTCCAAAGTAGGTAATATACGGGCAAGGATGAGTAGCAGATGACACAGCTGTATGTTCAGCAAATATTGCATGTTGTCCAAGATGATCCTGATCTGTGAAACATAAAAGAACTCCTATTATCATTGAAAATTGATGTAATCTAAATAGTTTAAGCAGAGACAAAAATCTTACATGCATTTGATGAAAATTCTCCTTCACTGTGAAGATAAGGGAAAAAAGAAACGAAAAAATGAAGCATTGTCAGTGGAATAGATAGTATTTGTACAGAAGATAACTATGAGCAAAATTAAGAATACAATAACAGAAGAAAATTGAAAAGAGAACCCAAAGATTCTAGCCAACTGCCTTGCGTGTTTCTTAGGGTAAATTATATTATATAACCACATATATTGCTTGCACCAAATCCTAAGCAGCTGACAGAATGTTCTTTCCACACGAACCAACAATAATACAAGGAATTGCGATAAATTTCAATATACATTAGATCTATCATGTTATTCTTCTGAATTATATGTGTTCGTATGTGTAATTGGTTAGTCATACGAGGAAGACAAAATCCAAGCCCATTGGAGAAAGAAAGTAAAGAGGGTCCATTTTTTGGGTTATTAAAAAAATTCCATTGGCAGCCAACAACATTGATTTCAGAGCCTATTCCTTCTCATTTTTAGGATCAGGGCATATCATCCACCCCCATTTACTCTGAATAATCATAACCAGCACTTTTGCCCCTAAAAAAGGGATTGAATTTTCGAAGAATACCATTTCTTCTGACCATTTAAGCACCTCGGGAAGGTGTGTTTCAATAGAAATGGATGCACTTCCCACTAGAGGAGAGCAAAGAGGAGCTAGAAATGAAAACAAAGTGGGCAGTTCAAAACATTGCCTTGTTTTCCAATTGTGACTTTTCCCACCCCCTATTTTTTTTCATTTTTGTCTAGTAACCTTCTCTCATCCCCCATCCTGTAAAGCTTCAGGACTTTCGTCAAATTCTTCCGTTGACTGGGGATTCTGTGCCCTAGTAGGGGAAAACAAAGGTCCAATAATAAGCACATGAAGGGAGGATAAAAGGCCAGCAGCCACATTCCAAAACATTCACAAGGTGCTCAGTCTGCCATGCTTTCTCCAACATCTGAGGTCCCAGAGGAAACAATCAAATGGCGCATTTCGGCACTAAAGGGATACGTTAACGCTATCTCCGAGAAGTAGAGTGGCATCGCCTTCCTATCATATTTTTTATAGTTAGACTCGTGCTTAGAACTCTATTTGTCTTGCAAGTCTGCATACCTTTCTTTGTATCTATCAATAGACCAAGTTCAAGAAGATGAAGTATCCAAGAATAGAAGGGAGAAAAGAATTTACAAAAAAATGGATTTGAGAAAGAGAGGGATGCCAAAGCTGTAAAGGATTTTATGGTTATTATTGTACTAAACTATAAAGGATGTCTTTCCTTTTCAAAACTTATATCTGTCTTAAAGGTAGGATTATGAAATTGAAGACTTATAGATCCCGTGCTTTCAAGTATCAATTAATTTCTAAAAAGTCCTATCTTGCTCAGACCAATAAATAGAGCTAGCTGGGGTTATGAGTTGAAATAGAAATATCTGCAAGATCGGGACTACTCTAACTATAGTTGCGATCTCTAAGTGGGATTCGTAATGTATTTAAGCAGGAAATAGATTATGCAGATCGAGTAATCCCTCTTAACCAGAAGTTCAGGAATTCGGGGATATTGGATTCAATAGCTCTGTAAACAACATAACAATTTGATCCTGCTGTAAAAATGCCGGATTAGAAACAAAAGAGATAAGAGTGGCATCTCATTAGGTCCCTTTGGAAGGCCAATCCAACCGGCCATTTCTAACAAGACTTTCTTCATTTTTAGAGCAAAAAGTTCAATGGAAACTTTATTCCTAATCAGGAGAGTTCGAATATCACTCAAGAAACTCACCTAACTCACTCAACTTTGCTTTGGTCTCTTGTTTGATGGTTGTACGTGCCAAAAATCCGCTACATTATGTTTTGTTTCCCGCTAATCAATTGGTTAGTCAGTAATAGCATATATTGCCTAGCAAAGGAAGCATCCTTGAGCAAAGAAAAAAATTCTTCTTTTTCTTTCTCTGATAGACTTGAGCCAAGGACTTCGATTATCTATGACAAATATTCAATATCAAGAAAAGAGGTCAAATGAGGGGCCAATAGTACTTTCCTCACTTGGTCACCAACGATCACGCTAAATTCCCCACCGCCTTTCTCCCATTTCTTTGATTAAAGCTTCCTTCTTTTCTTTCTAAGTTTTTCTTCAGTTGGAGAGAAGCCCCCTCGTCCCCTCGAAACATCTCCCACTCATAGTGGCTCCGCTGCAAGCTCCTTCCGTTACATATGATTTTCTCAACACAAAATGAGAAAAGGTAAGTTACTCATTTCTTACAACTATCTTTTTTAATACCTTTGCAAAGATGTGTTGAAGACATATATACTAATATGGAGGTCAACAACAGATGACTACCATTACTAAATGGAAGAACATTTCAAACTAGTTGATAGTTGTTCCGTGGTCAGAACAAGTCTAAGAATCCAGCCCTGCTTTTTGGGAATTCCGCGAAGCGGAGGCAGGATAAAAGCTTAACTCCGTGGTGTAAGATCTACCTTTCCCCTTCATTCCATCCAGCCTTACTATTCTTTCAGAGAGATCAGGTCTAGGAAGACTAGATATTGCATCATGTGAAAGCAGCGCTAAAAGCCGTGGTAGTATGCCCTCTGGACTATTGGCCACCAAGAGAGATTCCATGTCCCATATGACTCATGAGAACATGAAATGAAAGCAGGTGTTTGACAAGTTAAACAATGAATAAGTACGGAGCTGTCTAGCAGGTTTCAGCTTAACAAAACTAGAAACAAATAAAAGGAACACAACTAGTTCAATACTTTTGAATGCATACTTTCTTGAAAAGTTCAAGCTCTCTTTCCAAGAAAAAGACAATGAGAGTACTTCTATAAAAGCTATACAACCATTTTGAATACATTAATTACCTGCATTGGTGTATTTTAAAGGCAAATAAATTAAAGTATGCATAGAAATTTGTTGTCGGGCGGTAAGAATAAAGTAACCACAAGCAGAGAAAACACCAATAACATTATGCCTAAGTTCCACGGTAGAGAAGTTTCCAATAATGTCTTTTGGGTACAGGATGGAAAAGTGGCAAACATCAATGAGAACAACTCAGGAATTAGAAGGGTACAAAAGGGATCATTTTTGTCCAAACAACAGAAAGGAGCGACAAATATTTGAACTTGCATTGAAGTACACAAAATGCACCCATAAGGTAAAATGATGCTTACTCAAAAGATGAAGGAAACCTTGTCAACCCACTGACTGGACACCAATGAACTCCGAATGACTGAAAACCATCCACCAAGTTCCAAAATCAAAATTAGTCAGTAAAATCGGATCAGCCCCAATATTTCAGCTTTTCCAATATGTACAATCAGCTAAATGAGAGCTTTAAAATTCAGAAATAAATACTTTGTATAAACAGGAAGCAACAACCTTGTAACTGGCACACAAATAAGTATCACCTTGGAGAACATAGAGTAGCAAATGCAACTATTTTAAATCCTCCTTGAGGGACTTAGTAATAAGCCGAAAGTCAACCAATTTTTACGAGGCCAAGATAAGTAACATGTAAGCCATATTAGTAACATAGATATATGCACATAGTCAGCCATATTAGTCACACTTTGGCAATATTCCCTTCAGAAATAACAAATTATATTTGAATTATGTAGAAAAGTGACTTCGTCCATTCATACATAGTTTCCCACAGGGATGGCAGTTTATTGTAGACGTGCAGGAAGCAGCCCTACCCCGCCCCAAATAGACCCTGGTAAAAAGCCTTTACTTGATGGTAGATCAGTTTCAAGGCATATTCAGAACTTACACAATCGGTACTGGGCAGGGGTGGGATAAGGATAATTCGCCCTCAAAACCACTTGTGCCCACCCCGAAGTAAAGTTATCTTTGAAATTACGTCAGTACCAGTAATTGCTTATATACCTAGTACCTATGTCTTTATTATGTATTTTCAACTGTATTTGACATAGATTCTACGAGGTGACTTCAAGTTTGTATGGTTATAGGTGAGTTTAATTTTCAAATTATTTAAGGTTGACACAGAGATAAGAAAGTTATTCATTTTATAGGTCAATTTAGTGCATGTTTGGCAGTGATGAAATTATTTTTTTAATGTTCATAAGTTGTGAGTCTTATGGAATGTATAGATAATAAGTTGTGGGTTTTACAAAATGTGTGGATAAGAAGTATATTTGACCCGTTTGACAGGCTTAAATTATAATTTAAGTTTGGACAAACAAGCTGTATAAGCTGTATATTTGTATGATAAATTATTAGTCTGGAATGGAAAGGTCGCTTAATTTTTATTTTTTTAAAACTGAAATAGTGATATTAAAACTCTACATATCTTTTTGATATAAAATATAAATTGTTGACCAAGAAAAAAGAGAAAAGGTTTGCAATTTGATATTGCAACAGATATAAAAGAAAAGCTTATTTGTCATTATCTTAAATCAAATATTTATTATTCTATGTAGACTCTCATACACCTGAACTTTTGAATTTTGAAAATTGCACCTAAATCTGCATTTGCACTAGGAATTTGTAACTAAGATTGGTAAACAACCAATGTCTCCATTACATGGACACAGGAATTGGTGTCACATACAGGTGCAGTTTCAATATATGATTTCCCCAGCTGTTTAAAGTAATTAATAATCTACTGTGTTAAACTACAAGTTGGGAATCAATTGAAGAAGGAAGTGTAAAATTGAAAATAAACGTAATAGAAGTGAAAAATGAGACTTCAGAAAATTTATGACCTCATTAGAACTCATGAAGGGTAAAATTGAATGAAAAACATATACATTGTGGGTATTTATACAAGAAACTATTTGAGACATCCAAAATTTTAAAAACATTAAAGTTCAGCAGTATATCTAAGAACTTCTCGTAAACGCTAGACCAGATCACTCTTACTGCCAAGCAGCAGCCATATAAAGCTGTTGTAGCTCGATTTTCTTTTAGATAGATCTTGGCATCCAATTTACACCTAAGGTGATCTACAATGAAAAATTAATGCTCCCAAGTATCACCTTTCATTTCTCTCCCCACTCTTCCCCTTTCTTCTCATTTCCCTCAAGTGACCCAAGCTGTGTTCAATGTGTCATAGGTTCCTAAAGAAGCGCATGGCAAATCTGTGTCATCTATTGGGAAAAAGGCATTTTATATGGATATTATTTAATGAAGGGCAAGATCTATCAGAGAAGCTATAAAAGTTAGGGGAGTATTATTATCAAACAACGCATGTAGAAAGTAAACATTCAACGTAGATCAAAGGGGAAACTAGCGCTCAAAAGGATCTGCTTGCAGCTTAATGCGCGAAAAGAGTGCTTGAAACCATGTGGGAGAATGCTTGATAAACAATTGCATCACGATGCAATCAATGAAATAGCACATACTCTAGCTCATTGAACACTGTTTAGCCTAGTCTGCACCTAAATAATGTGTTGAGAAAAATTGGAATTGAGTTGGTTATCAGGTGTAAAAGCACATATAATATTCCCACTATAAAAGCTAATGTTTTTTAAGTAACTTCTAGGATCATATAATAAATTAATTTGACAAGGCAAATAAATAGAAGTTTAATATTATGCACAATATGAAGATAATTGTCTAGAATCCAAAAGGTTGCGGTAAATTCATGAGAACGACGATAAGAAAATACTTATAAGATCAAGAGATTTAACACAATTACCATTTCAGAGTAGCTTAGATCATATAGATCCTCATCATGGGCCCAATCATCCATGCTAAACTCAGGCAGTGGACGACTGCCATTTGCATAAAGCCATTGACCTTTCTCAATTTTTCGACAGTTGGGACACTGCATCGCCCCTTTAATATTAAATGCTGAACCAATGCAATCTGTACAGGTTACAACACAGATGTCACAGATAAAGTGAGAACCAAAAAGGCGACTGTCTTAACAACTCACCGAGAAATAATAATGATAAAAGACAAAAACAATCTCTTGCAACAATAACACGAACTGTAAAAACAAGGCAAGAATTTAATGTTTTCCACGCTTGAGAAATGTCTTTTGTGACACAGTATTGTAGTCAGATATTGAGTAAGAAATTCTACAAGCATCTTATACAAGTTACAATACAGAACAAAGCCACCTTTCAAATCTAGAAGTTGTTTGACTACTTCTTTGCGTTAACAATCAGTGACACTTAAAATCAACATAAACCTAAACCGTAAGGGAAAACTGGCAAGATGAGCAAAGAAATTCAAGTTCTAACAATGATTAACCATTACCATTTTTATCAACTTGGAATGGCGAAAGGAGAAAGAAATACACAATTAACAACCCAAGTGTTCCGTGCTCAATAACCATTTCTCTATTTGCATCATTTCTAATTTAAACTCCATCTAAACTGGTTTATTTGATTTTGATCTTAACAGAGGTCAAGTAACAATCAATGGCCAAAATCATCAATGAATACTCACATAAAGGTGGCATGATGGTCTTCATTTATTTACTATCAATTAACCTTCACATGAATCATTGTTTGAAAAGGGTGTGACGGTTACGGCTCGAGGCACGCCTTACGTGAGGCTTTCATTAAGGGCTTCAAAGCTTACACCTCAAGTGCCATTTGTCCAGGTTTACCCCTCAACTTACTGAGGCGCACGCACCAAGCATAAGTCTTAGGGTGCCTTAGGTGTGTGCTCTTTTCCCTTATCCAATCTAAGCTTTTTATTACTGGTTTCAGCATTTTTGGATATCTTTTTATAGCCTACTGCCTTTAAGCATTTTTGTAATTTTGGACATTTTTTATAGCCTACTGAGTTTTAAGCATTTTTAGGCTATTCACTAAAAATAAATTAGAGAAGAAAAAAGAAAAGAGATCAAGTATAGCATGCATGCCTAACTTCCTACTTTTGAAGTATGATACACTCCTATCTTAAGTAAAGTTTCAACCTTTCAATGGCATACGACCCGTTACAAGAGATCTAAGATATGATATCACTTTTTTTTTTCTTTTTCTTTTTTTTTTGGGTCATCTCTGTGTTTTTGTTTAATTTTTAGACTTCATAGGGAAGAGGAAGACAGCATTGCAAGTGGAGGATGATGAAAAAGAATAGTAGAAAATTAATAGTGCTGAGGATGGTTACAAATGAATCTATTGATTTCACGATTTATTATTTGCTACTTTATTTATCTATTTATGTTTTTTTGCAAGACTATTAATTTTGTTAAATTATTTTATTGTCAATTCAAGATGATTTATGGTTTATTAAGAGCATATTTGTGTTTACTATAAATTTTTGTATTGTGATTAGGCTTATTTTTTACCTTTTTTGGAATCAAAATACCTAACCTAACTAATAGCCCCTTTTTATGTGGAAAAGGCCCGTGTCTATAATTATGATTTTACGTATGGACAATTCCTCAGTATCTTGTTCATTTGCAACAAAATATGTTCTTTACATCTCGCCTCATAGAAGTAAAACACCTTGATACCCGATTCTGCCTTTTTAAATGTTGACAGGAGCTATCATTTAAGGATCGGATGGATGCCATTATACATGAAAAGTATTTGAGCATTGTTCTTTAAGTAATTTCAAAGGACCCTTGTAACTGATTTTCCACTTACAATGCTTTGCAGAACTCTATTGCTGAAATATAAATAAATTTCAAAAAACATAAGATTAATGTTTTCTATCACATTTAAAATGCAGTGAAGAAACCTATTATGTAAGAACTCAATATAGACTCACCGTATCATCCCTGAAGAAAACTCTTCAAGACAAACTTGAAATGGCACTGCCAGTCAACTTATTTTCCCCAAAAGCTTTTTGCAGAATGCAGACATACAGAAATCTCTCCATCCCATTACTATTGAAAAAATAGAGTGGCATTTGATACCTAGCCTCTATATTAAGTCTCAAAACCTTTGTCTAACAAGATACCTTTTGTGGCCAGTAACTTTGTCCGGTAGATATGTGCACAACTTGTCAGTGACTTTCTCTTTTGAAATCTACATATCCAATTAACAAAACTCGTCTACCATTGGCGAATCATAAATTTGTTGAACCCCAACATCTAAAAGTTTCAACACAGTTATTTATTTAAATTGTCTTCAACAAGCCCCCTCACATATTTTTCTTTTCATCAAAAGACAGATACGTGCACATTTTTTATAAATGTAGTGGCAAGACTTGATACCAGATTTTTTGACTATTTTGGTATCATATTGAATCACCTCATCTAAAAGTTTAAAATGTAGGAGAAGGGAAACTTTTTATTTATTTAAATTGTCTTCAACAAAAACCAACCTCTCCATGAATATACTTGTAAACACACATACAAGTGAGCATGCACATATGCAGTTGATTTACTATTATTCACATTTTTTAATTGATGACAATAACCCTAAATGGAAAATATATGACTAAGTAAACAACAGAAATACTGGAATATAATCAGAAAAAGTTGCCAACTAATGCTTAGCAAGCATCTTTGAAGCAATGAAAATGCAAAATGTAGCTTGCAAAATCAACTGGACATTGTAAAGTACAACCATTGGCGCATTGGTATATAAGTAAACATGTAAGGTTTTCTAGATGGCCAATCTCAAACAACAAAAAAGATGTAGTCTTTGAAATCTAATGGCTTTTCCCATGCAAAACAATCAGTGGTAAATCCAAATTCGGAGTTTATCCCATCTTTTATAGTTTAGGCAACATCATATAAAGCTAAATATTAAAAAACGGGGGATGGTTAGCTCGCAGAGACGCAATAAAGGACCCTTGCATTACTTTCTAGCTCCTCCTGTTTCAAAATGAATGCAGTGGGTTGACTTTTGATATCAAGGGACCTTTTTAAGCAGCATTTTACAGTAAATAGATTCGAGATTTTAATTTCAAAAAGTTCCTTAATTGCAGTATTTGTTTTTGAATTTTAAAAATATGTATATAATTTTATTCACTAGTAGATAAAATGATATATTATTGCCCCAAAAGCTCATCTAATAGAGACATCTAAAGTCAAGCTATCCCGCTCATTTTGAAACAAAAGGAGTATTAAGAAGCCACTAAGTAACCCAAATGTTTAATATTATAAAGTTTATTGTTAAAAATCTGCAAACAAAAATAAATGTGTATAACATTGTTTCCACTGCTTTATTTTTGAGAAAAGTTTCAAAATTTGGGCTCAAAATGCAAACACAAAAACGTGTTTAACATTGTTTCCAAAACTAAGCAAATTAGTGTTCATTAATGAGATCCAGGCATCAACTACCAACAGGAAAAATAAAATGCTTTCAAGATCTATTAACTTTCTGATCAGCATCTCTATCCAAAGTCCAGACCACCTCCATCTCCATATGCCATCAACAAGACTCCCCTTTCCACAAGTGACACCACCCTTTCATGGAAACGCCCCCTTCACCTGCACCACTGGTGGATAGTGTGTAGTGAAACTGATTGTCTTTTCTGTGTAGGACATTTGTTCACCAAAATGAACTTTCATCAAAGATATTTTTTCTATACACCATACCTAAAATTGGAGAGGCACAAGCATTGGCGGTGGTTGGGAGGAATGTTTAAGGAAAATTATATCCAGAAATCATAATTTAGGCAATTGAAAATCATCTTTTGTTGTCAAAAGTTATATCTCAATAACATTAAATATTGTGAAATGATTAAGTATGAAGATGTTATCAAAAAATAAACTTTACAATTAATTTATTACTTTAATTTAATGTGAGCATCAAGCATAATTCAAGTTGAGCCTGTTAAACTCCAGTTCAACTCACATTCGATTCCGATTTCTCAAACACACTTTAGGCATAGCTTTAAATTGGGGATCATGGAGCGAGTTTCCGTTTGGCTCAGAAGTATTCAATTTTAGCTCAATTGGAAGCCCTACAAAGTACGTCTTATAATTGTAGGCAATTGGTACTGTTTTCATAACTCTCCAAGGTGAAGAAAGGGCGGTATTGGGGCTTCTGTTAATTTATGCTAATCCTGATAACTCATTTAATTTTTTTCTTCTTTTTAATAAGTTAAAGGCTCGAAGGATTAAGGGCAAAAGAACCAACTATATGTGCGACTCCATGAAAAGACTAATTATTAGTTATTCCTGCACTCACCAAATGGACCAAACCATACAACTGGTAGGCCCACAGTTTCATATTTCTTTCCAACAATTTTGCCCATTCCTCCCAACATAGTTTACTGAAATTTTCAACCTTTCAAACAATTTCTGGTGTCGTTTATTTCATTTAATAGTTTCATGGAACCAACAATGGGTTTCCAAATGACAAACTTAACGGTTGTTCATCAGGACAAATTTAATGCTTACACTTCAATCCTAAATAACTTCTTATGGTGGCTGCCAAAAAATTATATTGATTCTACAATATGTTGCCGTAAGAAATAGGAATGAGGCAGAACAACCACAGCCATGGATTTCCTATTTTTATAAACATCTTAAATACATACTAGAAAAACATAAAAAATAAAAACTACTTTTAGAAGAGGAATAAGAACCTAAAATTCAGATGCTTGTCATAAGTGTAAACAAATTTCACAGGCAGTAATGTAGATGCAAATTCAAGGCTGAATAAGATCCTTAAACCAATTGCCAAATGGCATGACTAAAAGATACCAAATACCCTAAGCTTCAAAAAACCTTTATTCAGATAATTTATGTCCTATTGTGCACACAGATCGACTAGATGCATTAACTCTTTTTAAAGCTAATAACCAAAAATAAAAACGCCAGATGTACTTGAGGAAATGACACTAAACAGACAACTAGCTACCATTATCTTCCACTACAGAACCTGTGTATTAGAAACCATTAACAAGACAGAAATTGCTTTTAGTTCTAGCATAAGATGTGCAAGTGAAAAAGGCAGCTCGCTGTTTATTAAGTTCAAACCAAACTCAAGCCTAGGTTGGCAGACTTAAAACCTTTCAAATATCAAATTCAGCCTATGATTACATCATCTTAATGTGCATTGTAAATCATTTCTCTAATCAAACAACATTTAATTCTGCCATCACCACTCAACTCCCATGTCCTAAAATCAGAAGAATATACCCTATCATTGAAAAAAAAAATTAAGCACAGATACAAATTCAAAAATTAAACGCAAAAGCATATGCCCAGGCTTTCAAAATGAATTATGACCTCCATCTATGTTCAATTGACAAACAACTAAAATGTTGCTACTGCAGCGTCATAAAACAATTGGTCAGATCTCGATAATTTCAAAATGACCTGAAAAGATAAAGACTCACCAAGGTGAAATTGATGGCCACATTGAAGGTTGGCCCAAGATCTATCCCCATTATCTGTCACCGCCTCTAAGCATATTGAGCAGGATACCGCCGCTGGTGGCGCTGCCTTGCCCCCTTTACCTCCTTCGTCAACGTCGTCCATAAGATCCGTATCACCCAACCCCATAATTTAATCACCAAACTCCAAAAACCCAAATCAATTACCCAATTATAATTCAAAAAAAAAAAAGTAAGCTATAAATAAATTCCAATTATCAGCGCTCGAATGAAGTAAATAACTTTTCAATTTTATGATAAATTCAGTGAGTTTTGAGTAGTTGAAAAATGTATGAAAAACTGTGAACCATTTTCTTTCTGTTTCCCTAGTTTTTCTCCTCGCAGACTTGTTTTCGCTTGTAGGATTTGGTATCTTTTCAATTTTGGGTAAATTTTATTAGAGATCACCCAACTTTTAATGAAGTATCAATTGCATCACCTAACTTTCAAATATCTCAATCAAATCATCAAACTTCACAATTATTTCATAAGGCCAATCCGTCACATTTGGCTACTAAAACCAATGGGGACTAGTTCGCATGAATGATAAAACCTAACTGAATGTTGACATGGATGAAGTTGTTGACATTGAGCGTACAAGATTGTAATCTAAAAATGTACAAACATGATTTATTCATCAATTACTCTAAACTCTACCACAAGATTTTGAGTATGTTTAGTAAAATTTTTTGTAGATTATAAGCGGTGAGTCCTGCAAAATATGTAGATTAAAGTGTGTAAAAATTGTAAATCCTACAAAATATGTAGATAAAAATAATATTTGACTAACTTACAAATACTTATAAAAACTGATAAATATATTATTTATATCTCATATACTGAAAAGTGTTCATATTTTCATATTTTAGTTTAATGTATGTTTGTTGTAGATAAAAAGTAGTTTTTTGGAAAATTTTGATAAAAGTTTATGAAATGTATGATTTAAAAGTTGATAAAAGTTGAAGATCCCATAAAATTTATGGTTGAAAATGATAGGAATGGGACTAGGTTCAAGGGGCTTTTTATCGGTTTCGCGTGCATCATTCCTTACTTTTTATAGAAGCCCTTTATACAGCGGACATGGAATCTTTGGAAACTAACTAACTATTGGGCACACTCATAAAGTAAAAGCAAACAGGTTCTCGAGTTAAATCAAATAAGTTGAGTTTGTCCACGTTTGTATTAAAATCTCTTGTGCATTGAATGCCAGCTACTTCATCTATGTCGACATTCCCCCATATATTTACATTTATACAATCAAGTCTTGTGAGTTTTACTAATGGCATGTGATAAGAGTGACCTCGTTGAAATAATTACGAAGTTCGACAATTTGATTGAGATATTTTAATATTGGATGACTTTATTAAGACTTCACTCAAATTTGGATGACCTTCGATAAAATGTACCCTTTAAATTTTTTTACTTTTCTCCGTTGCTTTTTACTACAAGTGTAAATTATGGGAAAAGTCCCCAATATTTAGTTTTATTTATACTTTCATCCCCAAAACCTTTGAACAATATATTCAGCATTCATGTGGATGAATTCATCTATTTTTTTGTTAATCATTCTATTATTCTCAATTAAAATATTAAAAATGAAAATGAAAATTCATAAAACAAAAAACAAAACAAAATAATTAAATAAAAATAAAAAAAGTAAGAAAAGAGAAAACTATCATATCTTTCACTCCACCCATTACCCACAAGCCACGTTCGCCGCCGCCACCACCACCAAATTGAAAATCAAGGCTTCATGAGAGAATAACCCTCTATTCTATCATGAAAATGGTAGTCTAGGCTGCTACAAAAAATGGTAGCGAACAACGAACTAAGCCTGGTTTGCTATCATTTTAGGCAGCAAACTAGGGGGAAAAACTTTCTGATTTTGGTTGTGGCAGTGCTACTGGGACTGTGGTGGTTTCGATTGGTGGGGTGATGGCGGTAGCAATGGGTGAGTGTGTGTGAGAGTGGAAGAAGTTGATTTTTTTTTAAATTATTTTCTTTTTTATTGTTTGTTTAATGAATTTTTATTTTATATTAGTAATATTTTAATTAAGAATAATACAATAACAATTTTGTCATTTTTTTTATTTTTAAATATACTGCTCAAATGGGTTGTCTAACAGAAAAGTAGATGAAATTCATCAGTTTGGATGAATGTTGCTTATTTTTCAAAGTTGGGGACAAAGTAGGCCTTAAAAAAGGTTGAAGATGAAAGTAAGAATGAAACCAAAGATTGGGAACCTTTTCTGTAATTTACCCTTATTATTATTAGTTGAAGGACACGGTTTTGTGAAGTTGACTGAGGTAAACAATGCTGACAAGGATAAAATGACTATATATATAGACGGCTGCGATTCAATTGGTTGTTTGTGATTTGATAACGCGTTTGAGTTATATTGACTTTTGAAAGTGGACCTTCTGGACAAATGTGAATTTTATGTCTGGATTTTGGACACGCTTAAAAATTGAACAGAAGTCACTTTTATGTTTTGACAAATTTGTTTCCGTACACGTACCCGAATAACTAATTTTTAAATAGAAAAACTCATTTTTCACAGTAATTCTTATTTTATGTTGAAATAACTTTGATAAGTTAAAAAAATTGTTTATAGGGTCAATAGTATCTACGGTTACCAAATTTTCATTCCAATTGCAATTAGGTCAATGAGTTACAATTGACAACAATCAAGTCATAGTAAATGTATTTTATATATACACTTATTTAAGTTGTATTGATTAGACTTTTAAGGCGCATTTCGAATAAATAGAACACTCACTACGTTAATTTTATTGAGTTTTAAATGTTTATGGACAAAGCCGAGCATTGATAGAGATGAGGTGAAATGGAGACACATCAAAGCTAGGTCATAAGTTATGGGACTAAAAACAATGTTGGAAATCAATCGAGCATCTTAGCTATACTATCGAGCAAAGATCAGAGGGAAATTGAGGGGATTAAGGACCCCTCTAGCCGCTTGAGTGAGCCCATGAGAAAAAGCACATGTCCTGGCCGCTCGAGCGAGCCAGAACACAATTGGACCACTAATTTGTCTGCTTGAGCGGGCAGACCAGTCACTTGAATGGATGACCGCGAGCGTGAAACTATTTTCGGCAGTATTTTCAAGGCTATAAATAGGAGAAGACACTAGGGTCTGAAAAATTGAAGAAAAAATAGGACGAAAGCATGAATTTTAGACGAAATTTCTTCCTCCAACTAATTTTTGTGATATTTAAAGCAAGAAAGAGGTTGAGCATTGTTGGTGACTTGTTTGAAGACTTTTAATGGGGACGAATTACATATTTACACACTTCATCTTGTAATTAAACAATCCAGGTGATAAATTCTCAATTATTTTTATGCTTTTGTAATCAAATTATGGTATGCTAAATATTGATATGACGTGGATGATGATGTAAACCATATATAGAAATTTTAAGGAAAATTTACAATTTTCGTCTCCAACCTTTTCAATCTATTCATAATCTAGCCACAACCAATATTTATAACATCAGACATTCCCAACCTTTCAATTAATTACAAAACACTTCATTGGGGATTACGTTAAAAACTGCCATTATCTCACAAACGTGCACCCCATGTGTTTATGTGCCTCCACCAATGCATCTGAAAACTTAAAGAGCAAATTAATTCATTCACAAATATCTTCCCTTCATTTTCTATTCACTACTGTATTCTTCTTCTTCATCAACTCTCATTTCTGATAATCCATTATTGTGTTCTTCTTCTTCTTCCACTATTCTACAAGAATTCTATTGCTCCGTCTCCTCATCGTAAACACCGGGCAGACCCTAGAAATTAAGAAAAAGAGAACAAGGTGGGCTCTAAATTCAAACAACAAGAGAATGAGACATGGGATGGGAACGACTTACAGTATTTGTGGAGACATTGGTCAGTACAAGCGTTCATGAAAGACCAAGTCAACTAGCTCCAACCAAGAACTTGGGAGTAAGAAGAAGAGAGCTCCATCTAAGAAATAGAAATCTCGAATGTTTGAATGAATGTGATGTTGACATATGGTTAACTTTAAACCTTAATGTTTTGATTATAACAAACAAATTGGCTATGTTTTCTAATATTCTATTTTCAAGCAAAATTCGAAGCGCTACAAATCGAACTCTCATGCAATGACAAGTTCAAAGTCAAAATCAATACAAGAGTTCAAGCATCTCAAGATCCGCCGAAATTCAAGATTCGAAGATCAAGATTGAAGAATAGATTTTTAGATTAAATTGTAAAGGTATTAACTCTTTAATCCTTAGCAATTAAATGAACGAAAGCTCAAAAATATTTTTTATCACTTGCATAAAAATAGTTTGATCAAAGACAAAAATTAGATTTTTAAAACTGTGGAAACGGACGATCCGTTTGGTAAACCGGTTGATCCGGTCGACCGTTTACCTTGAACGTCTTTTACCGGTCGACCGTTTGAACGTCTTTTTTTAAAAAGTGTCCGTTCTGATTTTTTGCAGTTCAACGGCTAGTTCTGACCAATCTGATCGATCGACCGTGTGGTCATCTGTTTGGTCAGAAAGTAACGAAAATTTATCTCTATAAATACCACTTCATTTATTATCATTCCACAACACTTACAAGAGCATTTATAGAGAGAATCATATTGAAAAACTTCATTCAAAACTTCATTGCATTTATATCTTCAATATCTTTATTTGAAAAACTTTGTTTGATTAAATCAAACTTTTGGTTCATATTTCTCAACAAAGTTTTCTTCTAACACTTGAGTTTTCCTCATCCATTGCTATTCATTAAAAGTGTTAGTCTCTCTTAGAACTAAACTTGTATCTATCATTCATCTAGAGAGAAATACTCAAATCAATCTCTTTATATATTTGGGTCATATTGAAGTCCCTTGAAAAGTTCAATATTGTATAAGGATCGGTGCTCCTTGTTTGTAAGTCACCAAATACATTGTAAGGGTTTGGATTGTACTATAAGTCAATCAAAATAGTGGAAAGGCCGTGCTCGTGTTGGAGAACTTGGTAACGGGGGACATAGATCATTGGTTGGATCAAACCTCCATAAAAATTGTTTGCACTCTCTCTTCTCTTTTATTTACTTATATTGTGCTTATATTTTTGTGAATCAATTTTTATTTCGTAAATATCATTTTTGAGAATATTTTTAGAAAAGTTTGAGAAAACCAATTCACCCCCTCTTGGTTAGTTATTCTTGGGCTATCAATTGGTATCAGAGCAAGGTGCTCATTTTTTTTTAAAGATTACACAATCTTGAGTAATGGCTAACCAAAATTTTCAAAACCTTGAGGGTCACTCTACAAATCGTCCTCTCTTCTTTAATGGCTCCCACTACAATTATTGAAAAACTAGAATGATGATTTATATTCAATCAATTGATTATAACATTTGGGAAGTCATCGAGTTTGGTCCATATGTGCCTACAAAAATTATCAAAATTGATGATAAACCGACCAAACTATTTCTAAGCCTAGAGAAGAATATGATGAAGAGGATAAAAAAAAATTGTCTTTGAATGCTAGAGCCAAAAATTTACTTTATTGTGCTTTAGACAAAAATGAGTTTAATCGTATTAGCACATGTGATTCCGCATATAATATTTGGCATGCATTAGAGATAACTCACTTAGGTACCAACAAGGTTAAAGAAACCAAAATAAATCTTTTGACAAAAGATTTCGAAAATTTCTTTATGAAGCAAAATGAACCTATTGTTGATATGATTACTCGTTTCACCGATATTATTAATGGCCTTAAGGGCTTTGATCGAAAGTTTACTAACGGTGAACTTGTGAGCAAAATGCTTAGGTCTTTATCGGAAGATTGGAACTCCTTGAAGATGTTGATAGAGAATACAGAAGATATCAACACTTATCTATTGAAGGAGCTAAATGGAACATTGATGACGTATGAGCTCAACAATGCCGAAACAAAGGAGAAAACAAGGAGAAGCAAAGAAGAGATGAAGGAGCTTCCCAAGAAGCAAATTGCTTTGAAATCAACAAATGATGAAGGATCTTCCAACACAAACATGAGTGATGAAGAACTTGATGACTTAGTTCTTCTTGTCAAGAAATGGAGAGGATTTCGAAACAATAGGCGATTTCAAAAGAAAGAAGACAAAAGTGAAGAAAAGAACAAAAAGATTATATGTTATGATTGTGACAAACTCAGTCACAAGATGACCGAATGCCCAAACAAGAAGAAGTTCATCAAAAAGAAAGTACTTCATGCTACATGGGATGATAGTGATGAAGATGATCAAGAAGAAGATAAAATTCAAGAGGAAATCGCTAATATGTGCTTCATGGCTATTGAGGATGAGGTAAGTACAAATAACAATGAATCTTACATTGACTTATCTACCTCTTATGATGAAATTCTTGAAAAATTTGAGAAACTTATGTCAAAATACTATATTCTTAACAATAAATACTCTTTGTTGAAAAATGTAGTCAAGAAGTTTTTTATTGCTCAAAACGATTTTGAAAAAGAGAAAGATGATCATAAGTCCTTAATTAAAGAAAATTGTTTTATTGAAAGAAAAAGTGGTTGATTTAACAAGCATTGTTCACAAATTTATCAAAGGAAAGAAAAATTTTGAATTAATGCTTGGTGAGCAAAAATGTGTGTTTAACAAAGGGGAAATTGGATATAAACCTCTCTTGAAACAAAAATCCCTTGAAACTATTTTTGTAAAATCATCCAATTTTTCTCAACAAAACATCACATATAGTTTTTGCAAGAAAGATGGTCATGTTGCTTATAATTGTTTAACTAAAAAGAAAATATACTTTGAAAGGAAACACAAGTGGATAAAAGAATCCACAAGCACTAACTATCAAGGACCCAAACTTATGTGGGTACCAAAAATCGAAAATTAAAATTATTTTTGTAGGTACCACAAAAAGTCAAGAGCAATTGGTTCTTGGATAGTGGTTGCTCGAAACATATGACGAGAGATCGATCATTACTATCAAATTTCAAAAGAAAAGATGGAGGTCATGTGACTTTTGGAGATAATGTCAAAGGAAAAATCATAGGCATTGGAAATATTGGTAATCGTTCTTCTCCCTCCATTGAAAATGTTTTATTAGTTGATAACCTCAAACATAACTTACTTAGTATAAGTCAATTGTGTGATAAAGGTTATCTTATTAAATTTGATTCTTCCAATTGCCTCATTGAGGATGCTATATCTAAAGAGGTATTGTTTATGGGGAGCCGAAGTAAAGATATTTACATCATATCTATTGAATTTGAACTTGAAAAGGAAATGAAATGTCTTTCAAGCATAAATGATGATTCTTGGTTATGGCATAGGAGATTAGGTCATGTTAGCATGGACTTACTTTCAAAAATCTCCAAAAATAACTTTGTAAAAGGGTTGCCAAATATAAAGTTTGAAAAAGATAAAATTTGTGATGCTTGTCAATTTGAAAAACAAGTAAAGAGTTCTTTCAAACTTAAACAACACTCTTCTACTTCAAGACCTTTACAACTTCTCCACATGGACTTATTTGGACCTTCTAGAACCGCTAGTTTAAGTGGAAAACATTATGCATTTGTTATTGTTGATAATTTTTCAAGATTTACTTGGGTCATTTTCTTGAATTTAAAAGATGAAGCCTTAAATGTATTTAAACATTTTTGCAAAAGAGTCCAAAATGAAAAAGGATACACCATTACCACAATTAGGAGTGATTATGGTAGAGAATTTGAAAATATAGCCTTTGATAAGTTTTACAAATCCAATGGATATGAACATAATTTCTCGACTCCTAAAACTCTTCAACAAAATGGTGTAGTAGAAAGGAAGAATCGAACATTGCAAGAAATGGCTCGGACCATGTTGAATGAAAATAATATACCAAAATACTTTTGGGTCGAAGCCGTAAACACTTCTTGTTATATCTTAAATAGAGTTTTGGTGAGTCGAAAGAAAACCAAAACTCCATATGAGCTTTGGAAAAATAGAATTCCCAATATAGGATATTTTAAAGTTTTTGGTTGTAAGTGCTTTATTTTAAACACAAAAGAAAATTTAGGAAAATTTGATCCAAAATCCGATATTGGAATTTTTCTTGGATATTCATCTACTAGCAAAGCTTTTAGAGTTTTTAACAAAAGAACTTTAGTAGTTGAAGAATCTATGCATGTTGTTTTTGATGAAACTAACTCCATTGAGTAAAAAAAAGTCATTGACGATGAAGATTTGGAAATTCCATTTGAGCAACTAAGTATTCAAAATCAAGACAAAGGGAATCCAAATAACATTGAAATACAACATGAGGAGGAAACGATTATGCAACAAAATGAAGAAGAACCTCATGAAGATCTCAACACTTCATCATTACCAAAAGAATGGAGGTTTGTCCCCTCTCACCCAAAAGATCTCATCATTGGTGATCCATCAAAAGGGGTAAGTACAAGAAATTCTTCTAGAAATTTTCATAACAATTATGCATTTCTTTCTCAAATCGAGCCAAAGAATTTTAAAGAAGCTGAGTTTGATGAATTTTGGATTCTAGCTATGCAAGATCAACTAAATCAATTTGAAAGAAATCATGTTTGGGATTTAGTTGCTAGACCAAATTCACAAACCGTAATTGGCACAAAATGGGTTTTTTGAAACAAACAAGATGAAAATAGTATAATTGTGCGTAACAAAGCTAGATTAGTAGCTCAAGGTTACAATCAAGAAGAAGGTATTGATTTCGAAGAAACTTTTGCCCCGATTGCTAGATTAGAGTCAATTCGCATGCTTCTTGCTTTTGCTTGTCATAAGAATTTTACTCTCTATCAAATGGATGTCAAAAGTGTATTTTTGAATAGAGTCATTCAAGAAGAAGTTTTTGTTGAGCAACCACTCGGTTTTAAAAATCATAAGTATCTGGACAAAGTTTTCAAACTGAAAAGCCCTTTACGGTTTAAAACAAGCTCCTAGAGCATGGTATGAGAGATTAAGTAAATTTCTCTTATCAAATGGTTTTTTAATGGGCAAAGCGGATACAACATTATTTATAAAAACTAAAAAGAATGATATGATAGTTGTTCAAATTTATGTTGACGATATCATTTTTGGTACTACTAACATTTTCCTATGTGAAGAATTTTCTAAGTGCATGAGTAGGGAATTTGAAATGAGCATGATGGGTGAACTCAAGTTCTTTCTTGGTCTTCAAATCAAACAAACTAATGATGGAATATTCATTAGTCAGACCAAGTATATCTTGGATATGCTCAAAAAGTTCAAAATGGAAGAATTGAAGCCTATGAACACTCCAATGAGCTCATTAATCAAACTAGATAAAGATGAGCATGGTACTTCCGTTGATACAACAAAATATCGAGGTATGATCGGATCCCTTCTTTATTTAACTGCTAGTAGACCCGATATTATGTTTAGTGTATGCTTATGTGCTAGATATCAATCTAATCCTAAGAATTCCCATTTTAGTGCTGTAAAACGCATTTTTCGTTATCTTAGTGGAACTAGATCTTTAGGTCTTTGGTATCCCAAAGAAACTCAATTTGATTTACTTAGCTATTCGGATGCCGATTGGGTCGGTTGCACAATTAATCGTAAAAGTACTAGTAGAACGTGCAATTTTCTAGGTTTTGCTTTAGTTTCATGGTTTAGTAAGCAAAGCTTTCAAATACGTGATCATTGTTTGAATGAATTGTGACTTGTTTTGTTTCTAAGTGGTAAAAACTAGGTTTTAGCATGTTTTAGCCGAGGACTTTCGGCACTATATAGATTCTCTAGAGGAGAATGAAAATGAGGTAAACTCAGTGTTACCTTCATCCGATCCTGCTGTTAATGCTGAAGAGGCAACAACCGAGGACGAACAAAAGTGAAAAGTCCCTTCACCCTCTGCACCTCAATGGGCAGAAGAAGAAAAAGCGCTAATACTACTCACTGGTAAATAGCACAATATTTTTTGACCCAAAATTCTAGTTGGACTCAAGATCAACACTGGATTCGTATTCCTTGCTTGGAGCTTCCTTATCCTGCATACTTTACACAAGACTGTCAGCAAGCATAGACAACTGAAGTGGCCACCGTATGCTCTCCGACGCTCAAGCTAGGATTCATATTCAATAAGTTTTGATATAAAAAATTTGAAGAGTTTTCTTTGTATTTTTCTTACCTTCTTTATGTAGTGCCATCCCTTTTATAGTGATGGTTTGAGTAGACTAAAGGTTTTCTTAGCTCTTCCACGTGTTTGATTGACCTATGTGCCTTTCATGCATGACTGTAACCATCTCTTTATGCATATGTTTCTATATTTTTAAGTAATAATTATGTCCTAGTTACACTCTTTATCTTTAATTAACACACCATGAGAGTGTCATTACAGTCGTCACATCAATCAGTCTATATCCGATCTGAACCTATATTGGGCTTCTTCAAGTGGTAGTACTCCAAACTCCTTACTCAAGGGTTCGGACAAGTGCCAAGTACTTCCCATGTGTTAAAGTTTAATATTCCTAGTTGAAGCTGATTTGGTTATTGAGATGACCTGGCGTAGGTGATTGAGTCCACATCACCAAAATGTGCAACAATACTTCTTCGTGAATCTTCGCTAGTTGAATATTGAACATCATAACAACAAATAAGAATAAAACGGCTATAGCTCCTATATAAACTAGTGGAAAATCATAGCGAAAAAGTCAAGACCTAACAAAAGAAGTAAACCCGAAGTGTTATGAAAGACTTGGATGGGAAACAGAACGGAAGGTATTGAATTTTTAGCATGTACAACCATCAAACTAGAGACCAAAGTAAGGCTTGACAAAACAGAAAGTATCATAGTGCGTCATCCTTCCCTGAAATGGGACTTTCATTCAGGTGCAAGAACTAGTATGAAAGTCGATATATTATGACCAACGTGGTTGTTCGTATTTTATTTTCTTCTTTCAAGCCTTAAAAAGAACTTGCTGAGTTACTTACGAAATCTCAAATAAAGTTTTATAGGGATAAAGATAAACCCTATGATTTATGTGTTCTTTTATTAAATGCTCATCATTCTTAATGCTTATTATGAATTCACTTATTTCATAAACATAAATGAAGATCGTATGTAAGAATAAGTTTAAACATGCTCGAGAGAGATCATTACTCATTAGGCATGTTAAAATTGTTGACCATCAATTAAATCACGTATTGACCAAAGCAATCGACCACAATGGTTGACCCAAGTGGTAAACTCTATGGTCAACCAAACAGTTGACTAAAATGGTCGACACAAGTGGTCAATCACTTTGGTCGACTAATATAGTCGACTTAGTTGATCGACTTAAGAAGTCGGCCTGAGTCCTTGGACGCAATCAAAATTTTTCTAAGTCAAGTAAATAGATGCAATCACAAATTTTCAAGTCAAGTAAATGGATGCAATGACAAGTTTTTCAAAAATCAAGTTAATAGATAATGTGTGCCCACATCCCAGGCTAAGAAACTTCAAAAACTTCAAAAACCAACATTTTTTTCCATCACATCCCGAGCCAAGAAAATTTGTAACTTTTGTGGAAACACAAAAATAGAGAAAACTAGGTAGCCTATATCAAGCTAAAGGTTTACATGTATCACTCCCTTTCAATGTGCCATCGCGGTGACCCTTAGAAGCAGCATCTTAGGGAACTTTCTCAACTTTTTGTTGCCTATCTAAAAATCGATCAAACCCTAAGGGGTCGAACAAAGGACCCTCATTCGATAACCATGTCTTAGTAAAACTTTCTAAATTTTTGGTTACCATATGATCTATAATATGAATAACATCGCCAACCTCTTCTTGTTGGGAGCGGGAATGAACTTGTTCACTAGCATTTCCATTTGTATGTGAATTAGACGCCTCCATTACCTACATATATCCATTCATTAGATATTCAACTTGAACAATAGAACAAGATGCTCATAAAAAAAAAATCTTAAATTAGATGTGTATGTAAATACTAGAGCTTACTTCAGCTCCAGTTGAAGCTAAGTTAGATTGCATTAATTCAATTTGAGAGTGTAAATTGGCTAACTCATCATCATAGGCCTTCATTCTTTCAGCGTGGGGGTGTCACGAAAACTATATATGACGGTTTCCTAACGGTTTAGTTACCGAACAAATAATATGTGTTACATTTAAAAATTATTTATAATGAGTTAATAATACTTTTTATGACATTAATTTACTGTCGTAATAGACTAATTTATCAAATAATTAGTTATGACGGAACATTCATATCATTTAAAAAAATCATTTATAAAGAGTTAATAATACTTTTTATGACATTAATTTGCCGTCGTAATAGACTAATTTATCAAATAATTAGTTATGACAGAACATTCATATCATAAAAAAATTTGATTTTATTATTTTTTTTGCCACGGTATTATGGCCGTCATAACTAAAAGATTTTTGAAACTTATTGGCCATGGATAACTTTTGTCACAATAATTTTTTTTTTCTTTTCAATTTTATCCCATTAAAGTTAAAAATTCGACATGAATAGAAATGAAACCAAATTACAAATATAAAATAATGACAACTAGGTTGATTCAAAATTTTGTTTACTGAATAATGAATCAAGTAATGTAACTAAACAAACTCCACAAATGACCGAAATCAAAACAACTATCTAAAAGTATTATCAACTTGTGTCCTTTCCTCACAAAATAAACAAGATCTATGAAAAATAAATAAAACTTACACTACAAGAAATTAATTTATGTTCTCCTCACAAAATAAACATGTTTGTGGGCATAAGTTCCCTCATTCTTGAAAATTTTGGATAAAAACTGAACCCTACAAAACATCATTTTTGTGGGAAAAAGTTAATTCTGTAGACAAATCTCAATTTGTCTGCAGAAATTTTGTAGGGAAAACATAAATTTCTTGTAGTGTTAAATGTCCATCTCATTGATTGTCAAACACTCTCCAGATAAACCTAATGAGAAACTTGAAAAATAACATGATTGTTCATTAGATACAACAAGTAGCAATATTATTTAACCAACACAATACAAAACTAAGATCTCAGTCCACCACAATATACAAAAAATAAAGATTTCAATCCAACACAATAACAAACAATAACATCTTTGTTGTCATCCCGCGGGGGTGGGGTTCCCAATTCTATTAAATTCTAGCAATATATGAAAATTCAAAGCTCCATTTACAGTTAATTGACCGCTAGCCCGATATAAAGTATTTGAAACTAGAATTTGTACAATTATATTTATACATTGGTAGGGCTTGCAATAAACCAATGTTTTCAACAACTAAAATCAAAATACCATAATACATGCAATAGAAGAAAGCAAATGGTGAGACCCTTGGTTTCATGTACACCATGATTAGACTCTATCGAAAGGACCAAAAACATCCAATCTCAATCTTCACAAAAACAAAAGGCTATGTAGAACCATTTGCCCTTATGCCAATCAATCGATTGTGATCTGGACCAAGCAAATTCATCTATACTAAGCCAAAATTTCCAAATCATTGTCATTACACCCTCATCTATTTCACCTCTAATGAATTGCAATTACAAACACACATGTAAAACCTAAAAATGTTCTACTGTTGGGCTCCAATATAATGTTTGAGTAGCAATTTAGTTTTTCAGCCTTTAAAAAATAACAATTTAATTCTCATCTTTTCATTATTATTGCAATGTAAGTATCGAATTTAGAACAAAAACTTTCTAAATTTTTGGTTACCATATGATCTTTAATATGAATAACATCGCAAACCTCTTCTTGTTGGGAGCGGGAATGAACTTGTTCACTAGCATTTCCACTTGTATGTGAATTAGACGCCTCCATTACCTACATATATCCATTCATTAGAATGGATAACTTGAACAATAGAACAAGATGCTCATAAAAAAAAATCTTAAATTAGATGTGTATGAAAATACTAGAGCTTACTTCGGTTCCAGTTGAAGCTAACTTAGATTGCATTAATTCAATTTGAGAGTGTAAATTGGCTAACTCATCATCATAGGCCTACATTCTTTCAGCGTGGGGGTGTCACGAAAACTATATATAACGGTTTCCTAACGGTTTAGTTACCGAAACAAATAATATGTGTTACATTTAAAAATTATTTATAACGAGTTAATAATACTTTTTCATTAATTTACTGTCGTAATAGACTAATTTATCAAATAATTAGTTATGACGGAACATTCATATCATAAAAAAAAATCGTTTATAACGAGTTAATAATACTTTTTATGACATTAATTTGCCGTTGTAATAGACTAATTTATCAAATAATTAGTTATGACGGAACATTCATATCATAAAAAAATTTGATTTTATTATTTTTTTGCCACAGTACTATGGCCGTCATAACTAAAAGATTTTTGAAACTTATTGGCCACGGATAACTTTTGTCACAATAATTTTTTTTATTTCTTTTCAATTTTATCCCATTAAAGTTAAAAATTCGACATGAATAGAAATGAAACCAAATTACAAATATAAAATAATGACAACTATATTGATTCAAAATTTTGTTTCCTGAATAATGAATCAAGTAATGTAACTAAACAAACTCCACAAATGACCGAAATCAAAACAACTATCTAAAAGTATTATCAACTTGTGTCCTTTCCTCACAAAATAAACAAGATCTATGAAAAATAAATAAAACTTACACTACAAGAAATTAATTTATATTCTCCTCACAAAATAAACATGTTTGTGGGCATAAGTTCCCTCATTCTTGAAAATTTTGGATAAAACTTAACCCTACAAAACATCATTTTTGTGGGAAAAAGTTAATTCCGTAGACAAATCTCAATTTGTCTGCAGAAATTTTGTAGGGAAAGCATAAATTTCTTGTAGTGTTAAATGTCCATCTCATTGATTGTCAAACACTCTCCAGATAAACCTAATGAGAAACCTGAAAAATAACATGATTGTTCATTAGATACAACAAGTAGCAATATTATTTAACCAACACAATACAAAACTAAGATCTTAGTCAACCACAATATATAGTAAATATAGATTTCAATCCAACACAATAACAAACAATAACATCTTTGTTGTCATCCCGTGGGGGTGGGGTTCCCAATTCTATTAAATTCTAGCAATATATGAAAATTCAAAGCTCCATTTACAGTTAATTGACCGCTAGCCCGATATAAAGTATTTGAAACTAGAATTTGTACAATTATATTTATACACTGGTAGGGCTTGCAATAAACCAATGTTTTCAACAACTAAAATCAAAATACCATAATACATGCAATAGAAGAAAGCAAATGGTGGGACCCTTGGTTTCATGTACACCATGATTAGACTCTATCAAAAGGACCAAAGACATCCAATCTCAATCTTTACAAAAACAAAAGGCTATGTAGAACCATTTGCCCTTATGCCAATCAATCGATTGTGATCTGGACCAAGCAAATTCATCTACACTAAGCCAAAATTTCCAAATCACTGTCATTACACCCTCATCTATTTCACCTCTAATGAATTGCAATTACATACACACATCTAAAACCTAAATATGTTCTACTGTCGGGCTCCAATATATTGTTTGAGTAGCAATTTAGTTTTTCAGCCTTTAAAAAATAACAATTTAATTCTCATCTTTTCATTATTATTCCAATGTAAGTATCGAATTTAGAACAAAAACTTTCTAAATTTTTGGTTACCATATGATCTATAATATGAATAACATCGCAAACCTCTTCTTGTTGGGAGCGGGAATGAACTTGTTCACTAGCATTTCCATTTGTATGTGAATTAGACGCCTCCATTACCTACATATATCCATTCATTAGATATTCAACTTGAACAATAGAACAAGATGCTCATAAAAAAAAATCTTAAATTAGATGTGTATGTAAATACTAGAGCTTACTTCAGCTCCAGTTGAAGCTAACTTAGATTGCATTAATTCAATTTGAGAGTGTAAATTGGCTAACTCATCATCATAGGCCTTCATTCTTTCAGCGTTATCTTCTGCACATTTTTTAATGCAATTTTCTTCAATGGTTCTTGTGAGTGCATCTAGTTCACTAAGAGCATTTTTTTTGTGGTTGAGTTGTGATGGTGTGATGCCTGACCCCATTGTTCGAATATGGCCATGTCCATCATCTCCTACAACTTTTGCAAATATGCAATCTCTTAACTCGACTGAATCTTCCTCATTTAGAAGTGCTTCATCTATTCTTTCGTTGAATTGTTCCTATAAATTTAAATAAATATATCAACTCTAACACAAAACTGACATGTTATTTCATTGTGCAAAAGGAGAAATCATACAATGAAATCGGCTGTGTCTTTGTCCTTTGGATTACCGGCCGCATCCGTTTGCATTTTGATCCACACACTCACTTTGTCTATAGGCTTACCTACAGCTGCCATCTGCAAAGATCACAATATTATAACAATCACTTTCTAAATTTTATTATATAATTTATAATATCTCTCGGGGTATATTAGCACATGATTTCTTCTCGTGCGGTGAGGAGGTCCCACTTGTTCACGATTGCGCTTGTTCTTTTCTGCCACTTCCTAATAGTATATAATTTAAATAGAGTGAATAAAATAAAAAAAATAAATACTAGAATGAAGCTATTGTGTACAAAACTGATAATATGAACACACTATTTATCATTAAGTGAAAACTGCGTACCATTACTTCTTTTGTACCCCAGTACTCAACTAGAATCTTCCATTGTTATACGTCAATCTCCTTAGGAACCATGGTCAAACATTCTTCTTTTGTTATTCCACTGAAGTATTTAGTCTTCACTCGGCTCTTCCAATTTCGCCACTTTGCGTCAATTGATTTCAAACAATTATTCCTATAAGCCGGTGGTGCATTTGTAGTTTCCTAACAAGATTTTAAAAAATTAAAAAATTAAATACAAAATCAAAAGAAATCAAAATAGTTAACAAAAAGATATTATAAAAACATAATTTTTATACCTGAACTTCTTTCCATATATAATCCAATATGCCTTCAGGAACATTTGACCAATGTGCATAAGTAAGTGGTAATCTCATACCATTTCGTGCGAATTTACCCAAATATGACATAAATTGATCTCTATTTGGACCACTGGTTGCATCAAATCATTCCACTCTAGCTCTAACTTCTTCCCAGGATCAATTCGAAGACGTCTCACAGGACCCCGACCTCTCATTTTTTTAGCATTTTCATCTGTACTAAGCCCTACAAATTATTACATAATTCAAAAAAGAAGAATAATTTACAAAAGTAAAGAAAAGAAAAGCAAGTCCTTATATATGTATATTTTACTAGAGTAAGGAAAACAAAGGCAAGTGCACTATCAAGAACATAGACAACCCAAAACTTGCTATCACATAGAAATATTCCATTGCTTTAGCTCCACACAACTATCCCTAAAACCGGTTCAACAGAAGCAAAATATTATCTCCTTAAAAGATGCGCTGAGGCTTCCCATTGTACTCTTTAAGTACAAGCACCTCATATTATGCCAAATTTTCTTCAACAGTGAAACTAGAAAGTTGACACTCATTTGCACATTGTGGAAGATCTGCTTCTTCTCCATAGAACAATTTCCAATGCTTATATATATATATATGAAAGTAAAGATTATCTAAAAAACAGAAAGTGGTGGAATCACAAATAAGCAAAAGATTGAAGTCAAGGAAAATAGAAAGTTAGAAAATTAATTTTCAACCATACTCATATTTCGTACTCATTCCAATTGATTAAGATCTCCATTTGATCATGTAATAATGAAACCCAATTTTAATCTATTCAAAATATTGCAGTCAAGGGTTGGCGTCAAGGGGATAATGCGTTGAATGTAAGAATCGTTGATGACCAAAATAGCATGTTTTACGTCCATTACTCAACCTAAGATATTTAGTTTTATCTTCACAATACGGACAAGCGAGAAATCCTTTTGTGCTATATCCTGACAAGTTAGCATATGCTAGAAAATCGCTAATAGTCCATAACAGAGATGCACGTAACTTGAACATTTGATTAGTTGATGCATCAAATGTCATTAGTCCTTCATTCCACAGTTCCAACAACTCTTCAATAAGTGGCTGCAAGTAGACATCAATTTTGTTACCTGGTCCATTTGGTCCATCAATGAGTTCGGACAAGATGAAAAATGGTTGCTTCAGGCACAACCATGGAGGTAGATTGTATGGTATAAGGACAACTGGCCATGTGCTATGAGATAAAGACATTGTTCTAAAAGGATTAAATCCATCGCCTGCTAGCCCAAGTCGGACATTTCGACAATCACTTGCGAAATCTCCATATAGCTCATCAAATGTTATCCAAGCTTTGGAGTCTGATGGATGTCTCAAAATGCCGTCTTTACATCTCCCTTCTTCATGCCATCTCATAAGTGAAGCAGTCTTAGCTGACATAGATAATTTTTGCAACCTTGGCTTCAAAGGAAAATATCTAACTCGCTTTACGCCAATATTTTTACCACCACTCTTGTATCTAGGTGCTTGACATATCTCGCATTCATCTAATTCTATCCTTACCATGATACAACATGCAATTATTCGGACACGCATCCCATGTTTTATAATTGAATCCCAAATCATTAATTATTTTTTGAGCTTCATAATATGATCTTGGTATCTTTTCGCACTCTGGAAATATCTCCTTTAATAACTCGAGCAACATAGTAAACGATTTGTTTGTCCAACCTGATAGCACTTTCAGGTGCAACAAGCGAACAATGAAAGACAACTTAGTAAAATTTTGACACCCATGATACAATTCACTTTCAGCATCTTCTAAAAGCTTTAGAATTTTTTTTGTCCTCGCGTCCGGACCATCCATAAGCTGCTCAGAACTAGTGTTTATTCGAGGAATTCCAAATGCTTCATGCACCATGTCAACCATATTATCTCTATTGTCAAATTGTACATTACCTTCAGCTGAAGTGTTTTCACATATGGGAATATAGTGTTCTCTGTGATAAACTCAATTTGTGTATCCGCTTGTGAATCCACGAATTATTAGGTGGGACATAACCTCGTGGCGCGTTTCAAAATATCGATTTTCACAATCCTTACATGAACAATAGATTCTTGAGTTTTTAGCTCTATTTCTATATGCAAAATTCAAAAACTCTTTAACTTTATCTCTATAGTCTTTTGAAATCCTATCTTTCGAATTGACCCAACTTCTGTCCATATCTAAAAAATATAGAGAAGCAAATGTTCAAGTAACCAAATATGATGACATATAAAAAAAAATTAGTCCAATGATCAAATATAGTAATTAACCTGTTGTTATGATTTACAAAAAAATATTTGAAGCAAGAAACTTAAGTGGATCACTTCTTATTACACACCAAAAAGACAAAATGAAATAATGAAAAAAAAATTATTGATTGCCTATACTGTTTATGAAAATGCAGAAGAATTGGCTAAGGTAAAAATGTTAGTAACTTGAACACGTGTAAAACAGAAAGGAAATAAAAATCTCTACCCAATTCCGCTAGTAATGAGAGCCAATAGGTCTACACAGTCATGCTGGGGCAGAGGAACAATTTTTATTTCGTAGACATGAATTTAATGCATTTTTCAATAGATTAAGGAATTATATCAATCGACACATGAATGAGCATGATTCTCTCTCCTGGGTGACGAGATTAACAAAAGCATGGCCTCTTTATTGACAGAATTAAGGCAACAAAGAAGCAATAAACAACGTGCACTAATGTCAAGACCTAATGAAAATATAATGAACAATGCACACCAATATTGAAAGGTTTTATGAAAGAGAAATTTTCTAACCATGCAAAACCTTATGTACTTGTATTCTAATAGCAGAGTTATATACCCGTGCTCTAGGCCATATTATTGGTTTCATCAAAATTTCATTTAAGCCATCCGAATCTTTTCAGCAGAAAAAATGTCACGATATAAAAGAAAAAATAGGCAGAGAAAAATGATAATACAACCTCGGACAGTATACACAAAGGATGGAAAGTGGAAACAGCCATAGAATCTTTCAGAAAAACAACCCTGTTTATAACATGGTATTGCTTTAAAAAAAATGAAACACATTAGAGAAAAGACATATTAGAGAGTTGATCAAGTTCAATTCTTTTTATCAATTTTTTAATCTTGTAAGAAAAAGAATTTCCTATTTTCTTTTCCTTGGAATATTGTAGGCTCTACAAGGATTATAAAGTAGAATTCTGAGGCATTATTGAACACTGGAACAATAGAAAAGTATGCTAAGGAGCTACCAAGAATATTATTTTCTTCTTCTGATGGCATACATATATCTTTCTCTAATGGGATTATTTATACAAAAGATGACATAAGATGGAGAATGATTCTTGATTGCTTTTGTTTCAAAGTTGAAAATCAGACAACTCATGCCTAACAGACACTTCTCAATCATATCTATGTTTAGTTGACCAAGATGTTTCACCAGCTCTTTCACATTATCTACAAATGCCAAAATTTAAGATTTTATTTTTGAATCAATTTAAAAAGTATTGACGTATTTGGCAATTAACATCATGCTAAGTCAGCAAAGAGCACAAAATATAATTTTAATCCGAAGACAGAAAACTTAGATTAACTCTGTAGTTAGAGTCTGAACTCTTGTATCCCGAGACAACTCGAAGAAGTTTTAGTTCTTTCATTTCAATTACAAAAATGCTATAAGAGTGTTCCATTGAACAAAAATCCTCAATCACAGATGAATCATCATGCCTTAGATTAGACAACTTAGAAAACAATTTATCCACATTATTTGTTATGAACTTATATATGCCTGAAATCTATGTTCATCTCACGCCAAGCAGTAATTGGTGGTCTTCCAGATGTGATTTACTAATTAAAAGATCTTTAGTATGTGCTTACACATGCGGGTGTAACATGCTTGTATGTTTATGCACATTCTTTCGATGCACTGTGTCATTACAAAAGATATGTCTTCATACTCATATCTATAGTCAATGCACTTTCTGAACAAATTTGAACATTCATATGCCAAAAACTGTCAAACAACATTTTAATATCAAAAAAATCAAAAAACTAAACACCCAAATTAAAAAAAAAAAAAACCCAGAAAGAAAATACAAAAAAACAAACACCGAGGATACAATTATGAAATCAGATTCTCAACCCAAGAAGAATTTGAAAAACAAAATCCATCTATACTTGAATCTTTCAACCAAAATATAAGGAATTGATTATTCACATATGCGGGCAAGAAGATAACAAAGAATTAGCTATTCAAATCTAATAGAAATGAAAATCAAAGGCTTTGCAATTACCTTAATGTTTTGGAAACCACAATCGAATCACCACCAATCTGACCCTATTCTTGTAATTATCACCGTAAACTGTCAAATTTTTGTCGATTAGGATTTTTTGGCCAAGAAATCGAGGGATAGATGAAGGATTGCAGAAGAGGGATTCACTTACCTTTGGAGATGATCTTCAAAAGAAAACAAAACCCACGTTTATGTGAATTCAATTTAGGGCACATGTAACTAGTTTTTGAGCGGGAGAGGGAACGTGAATTAAGTGTTTTAGCGGGAGAGGTTATAATGGGTTTTGGCAGAGAGTCTATTGTCAGCGATTTTATATCTCTAATAATTCCGCAAGTGCACGGATCGCTCAAGTAGTAAAATGGATTTTGAGTCCAAGTATCGATCCCACGAGGATTTAGATAATTCAGTTCAATTACAATAACCTTAACCGAATCTATTGAAAATTTGAAATTTAGTGTTTAAGAACTAATAAGAATTTGAACTAAAAACAATGAACTAATTATAAGTCTAACAAACACAAATTAGATTAATGAAGAATTACTTTAAAATTGAGAAAGAAGAGTACTAGGATCCTGAATCCGTTTATAATCGTTAATTCATCTATCTTGATTCTTGGTCTTGACAAATTACATCAGTTATGAAGATCAATATCCCTAGATTGTTCAACAGTTTCTCTCGAATAAAGTTAAACCTATTCATATGCATGACTTGACTATATTTCTATGACGAATGCGAATACAAATGAAAGTATTAAATTTCTGTGGATAATTAAAGATCACATAAAGCATAGCGGTATATTTCTATCCCCTATCGGACTTTAAGATAATTAAAATAGCGTCTAGCATGTTTTCGATCTTTCGACAGTAAAACACACCACAACAATCATACAATTATTGCGCATATAATTGTAGATTCATATAAATCAAAATTAATTATTCAAAACTATCATGAAATAAATTGTCAAAAACCAAGTCTCAAGATGGAAGAATTTAGATTACAAACTTCATCGTAATCCTAGTACAAAATAAACTAGCCTAACATACTAATAATAAGAGAAGAAAGAGAAGAAGAAAGTATGGAATTCATAACCCGGAACGAAGAAATCTTGAGCGAGAAGAAATCTTGATCTTAATCTTAATCTTCGTTCTTGGATAGATGAATCTTGGTCTTCCGTTTTGTGTTTCTTGTAATGTTTTCTTCCCCCAAAACTCTATAAAAAAACAACCTTTGATATGAGTTAATAACTCATATATATGCTTACCTAATTGTGCCCTAGAAGATCCCAAAAATTCATTAAAATCGTGTCCCAAAGGTTTCCTAAGTGTATCAGGACTCAAAAAGGAAAGAAAATTACGTTTCTGCCGAAAATACACTAGGCGAGTTGAGAACAGATTGATTATTACCGGTGACGAGTATATCGTTAACATAGACAAGTAGATAAAAGGAGATGGAGTTATTGAAGTAGAGAAATAAAGAGGTGTCGCTTTGAGAATTTTGGAAGCCACAAGAGATTATAAAATTCTTAAGTGTAGTATGCCAGGCACGAGGTGCCTGCTTCAGACCATAAATGGCCCGTTGCAGACGGCAGACATGAGATGGATATGTGGGATTGACAAAGCCAGGGGGCTGAGACATAAACACCTCTTCAGTCAACACACTATGAAGAAAGGCGTTGTTGACATCAAACTATTTAATAGGCCAATTACGAGAGAGAGCTAATGTGAGAATGACTTGAATTATGGAAGGTTTGACGATGGGACGAAAGGTATTATGAGAGTCGACACTAGGTCGTTTATGAAACCCCTTTGCCACTAGACGAGCTTTGTAGCTGGAGATGGAGATGGACCCATCGATGTTTCGTTTGATGCGAAACACCCATTTGCAACTGAAAATATTTTGAGAAGAATGAGAGGGAACTAAAGACCAAGTATGATTGCAAAGAAGAGCATTAATTTCTTCTGACATTGGCTTGGCGCCAAGTAGGAAGTTTGAGTGATTGAGACGCGTAAGTAGGTTCGATAGAATTAGATAAAGGATGACGTGTGACAATAGTGAATAGACATTTAAGTTTAACAATATTGTTCTTACCACAAGTTTGCTTAAGATGGGAATTGACTGGAGGAGGACGAGAAGCAGGTACAACTGATATAGTATCAACGGGCTGCTCATTAGTGGAACTAGAATCAAAAGTGAATTGATTAGAAGGAGGAAAAAAGGATGCCGCTGATGATCGAGCAGCGCTAGAGGAGACTGCTGAGGAATTTGATACGGCAGCAAGTGGCAATTACATAGTAGTAGGGGATGGAGAGTAGCGGGTCTGCGCAGGTGCAACATTGGTTGAGCCCCAGAGTTATACGAGAGATATCTATGAATGGCCGAGGCTATGAGAAGAATGAGATAGGCGAAGAGGGCTGCTGGTTTGCAGCATCTAAAGGCCGGTCGTTGGCTCCTAGGGGCTGATTTAGAGCAAACCAGTAGAGACGGAGTTGGTGACTCGGCCATGGAAGGTGATGCAAAGGAGAATGTAGACTTTACAAAAATGATGTGACGCGATGTGTAAATTCTAGACGTCTTAGGGTATAGACAGAGATAGGCATGGCTTTGCTTTGCGTAGCCAAGAAAGACACACGGAGTTGATTTATCATCAAAATTTGTGTGCACACAAGGCTTGAGCCACGGAAAGCAAAGGCATCTAAATGTACGAAGGTTCATATAGCTAGGGGACGCCTAATGAGAACCTCAAATAGAGACTTGAGATCTAGGACTTGAGTTGAAAGTCTATTAATAAGATAGACGACTGTTTGAAAAGTAAACGGCCAATAAGAGTGTGGAATAGATGAATGACGAAGCAAGGTTAGACATGTCTCAACATTGTAGCGATGCCACGCGTTCAGCAACCCCATTATGTTGGGGTATGTGTGGCTGTGTCTTAAGATGTTGAATGCCAAACGTCTCAAGAATAGACTTTAGAGCAGTGAATTCACTGCCACCATCAGTGTACAAGGTCGTAATTTTTGCTTGTAGAAGATTTTCGACATGAGTTTTAAAAATTAAAAAAGTACTATGAACATCAGATTTTAATTGTAAAGGATAAAACCAAATGAATTTGAAAAATAAATCAACAAATATTAAATAATAACGAAATCCTTTGGGAGAAGGTACAGGACTGGGTCCCTAGACGTCAGAGTAGATGACATCAAGAGGACCACGACTCTGTAAAACTGGACTGACTAAACGGTAGTTGGGCGATCGCCCAGCTTACTCTATTTCCTCTGCCGTAGCTGTTTTTCAAATGGCCATAACTTCTTGTAGGAAACTCCAAATTGAGATCCGTAAAAAGTGTTAGACTCGTAATTCAATTATCTTTTCAATGGTGTATTATTTTACTTTGTTATATTTCTATATCAAAAGTTGTGCTTGAATTTTCCCACATGCTGCTGTAGGTAGTTTCTCAATTCGGTTCTTTAGTTTTCTGGTGTTTGATCCATTGATTCAACTCTTCATTGTCACTCCAAAACACTTTAAACTTATTGATTTTATCTTCTTCCTCATGCTCCAATGTTTGGCTCTTGATATTCACTTCAAAAACTCCATTTACTTGTCGATTTCACCAAGTTGTTGCTCTTTCCGTCCATTCTTCTCCAATTGCTATTAAACAGGTCCAAAACTGAAATATGAAGATTAAAACACAAAATTAAGTAATAATTCAATAAAATGACGGAATAAAAACTTAGTTTAAAGGTCCTAATAAGTGTACAAAATGCACTTATCATCTATATTTTGGACTTTTGGCAGAGCTGGTAAGAGAATTAATTGAGAGAAATGATGGGTTTTGCAACACATATCTTTTAAATTCGTAATAAATAATATTAATATTTACGATGGTTAATTAAAAGTGTCATAAATATTAATTAATATAGACGACGAAAATTAATACCGTCATAAAATAAATCTTTCATGACGGTAGAATTTAAAACCATCATAAAAAATACTTTTATATGTGACGATATTATTACCGTGGTAAAAAATTATTTTTTACAATGGCAATGGGGGCGTCATAAAAAAGACGTCACAAATGTGTCATTTTCTTGTAGTTAGAGTTCAACACATCATTCAAGTCACACTCCATACATTCGCAGAAAAAATGACAGTTAGTCTTGAAAAGATAGTTCCATATAAGAAATGAATATAAAAAGTATGTAGGAATGAAGGCGTACCAACATGCCGTCCTATCTCCATAGTCAGCATGTTACGATTTGTTAAAACTTTGCTTAGCTCTGAACCACGGAGATCTAAATAGATCAGCTGATCAAGTTGGTTTTAAAGGCGGGTAGAGACTTGAATCGGGCTATTGAAGTATATAATTTGGGGCTATCTCCAAAAGGTGTTAAAGGGAAAATTGCCAACTGCAAGCCTGTAAAGAAAAAGTGAGTCTTCCATCCACTATTCAAATTATTATAATTGGATACGTGAAATGGGACTTTGGTGGTAAAGTATACATAGATGCTACAAGACGTGAGACTATGCATGTAAAAAATACACCTAAAGTGGTCAATGGATGGTTTGATCCTGGTGAAAAGGCACATATACGAAAAGTATATAGCTAATATATAGGCGTTCGGTGCCACCTGCCTGGGAGTTAGTTGGAATTCATTAAACCACGATAAAAAAATGGGGTGTAAGGAAAATCTAAACCACCATTCATACTATCTTTGTACATGGCGACCGCTAAGGAGTTTGTTCCGGGAAAATGTTCAGTCGGATTCAGTGCCCTAGACACATGATCGTCAAATTTTTTAAATTTTCCTGACATTCTATCAAGTTTTTCGCTTCAGGAGTTATACATAATATAGCCTTTGGAGATATCAAGATGTGCTACATTCCCAGACAGAGACCTATCGATTTGGTTCATAGAATATGATCTAATAGGATTCATCGACCCCCAACGCATCTCATATCAGTCGATCGACCAATTGGCTCCAAGTAATCAGCCAACTAACGAGTAACTTTCGATGTCGGTAGACCTTTGTCCTCTAGAAGGATAGTCGATATCGAATGAGACTTTTGATCGAATGATTTCACGGGGCTGCTATGATTGCTCGACTGACTACTTGACCCACCAAAGGTCTCTTTGCTAGATACTGACAAAGATTTAGTACATAATCGACACATCCTAGAAACTTTTGAAGACTAGTTTTATGTAGAATTTTTTCTGGGAATTTAGATGAAAACTTGAGACTTCTTATGATGGGAGTAATGGTTTCTTGATATATCTCATGTCCAAAAAATTTTATCTTTCGTTTGACATTAGACAATTTTTTGGGCAAATACAACTAGACCTTTTCTCTCTATAACTTAATAGAATGTTTGTAAATGTTTGAAATGTTGTTCTATACTCTATGAGTATATTAAAACATCATCAATATAAACAATTGAAAATTGTTGGTATGGGTTGAAAATATCATTCACGATTTTTTGAAATTCAGAATGAGCATTTTTAAGTTCGAATGGCATAACATTCGATTCATATTTTTCAAATGGTACATTAATTGTTGTTTTGTATTTGTCTTATTCGGTAATTTGGATTTGCCAAAACCTAGATTTCATGTCAAATTTTGAGAAGATAACTGTTTTAAGAAGTCGATTGTGAAGATCTTTCTTTTGTGGCAGTGAATCTCGCATCCTTATTTAGGGGCTTATAATTGATTACAAGCCTTGAGGCACCTCTTTCAAATTCGCTTTGATTTATGACATAAAAGGCAGAATAGCTCCATGGAGATTTGATTGGGCATATAAGATCCTTACTTAGAAGATCTTTAATTTCTTTTGTACAATAATCTAATAAATCTTTATTTATTTGAACTGACCTTGATTTTGTAGGAGTTTGGGTTTTTTTTTTTTTAATTCAGAAATATAAGGAAGATAAACAATATGGTTTTTTCTATCCCAAAAGGCATTTGGTATAGTCGAGCAAATATCTTTCCCAAAAAGATTTTGTAATTGAGATATTTGTTCTTTAATTTTTAGGTTCTTGTAATTGTCCACCAATTCTTTTGTATTTTATTTCTTCTTTAAAATTTTATATGTTGCTTTTTTAGATTAATATTATTTATAATTTTTGAAATTGATGCTTGTTTTATAGCATTAATATCTCATAGGGTAGATGGATTAGAAATTTGAAATATAATATCTTGATTAAAGATTCGTGATCTTATACTATTTTCATTGACTTGAAAAGGATATAGTTGGACAATAAATAATTAAATATATAAATATATAAATACATATGTAAATGTTTTTATGTATAAAATTAATATAGCAAAAAGGGAGGTAAATGAACTACTTCGTGTGGTGGAGAGAGCGGGACACACGCCCAAATTTTTCGAGGAAATGATCGCCCATTGAGAAATAACGAGTGTCCAGTTCAAAGTCTGATAAACTGAATTCATGAAGAAGGGAGTGTTGTTACTCACTAACGATAATATCTCTAATGAGTAGTGGAGCTTATAATGCTAATAATGTGAAACGAAGCAAGCCCCAGCATAAAAAAGAGACTACGCCAACATTAAACTACTTCACGGTTAGGGCTATTGTTCAAGTTATTTGAATTAGAGAGACATGGAAAGAATCGATAGGCCACCCTACCTATCATCTAGAGGAGATACACCTAGACTAAGAGCCAAAAGTTTGAGGAGCTGAGAGGTTGGAAAATCGGCATACGATGTCGGTCGACCAACTTAAGGCATCAGTCGATTGAGCTCGTGCAGGAGGGTTGACCGACATGAAAATGGGTTAGAAGATTTGATGATTCCCCACATGCGTATTGTTAGATAGTTATAACAAAAAGATATTTGTGCTCCTTACACGTTGCAATTTTAGGAATGGAAGTGCGTCTCCCTAATCTGCCAAGAAAGGTGCCACGTGGATTGGGACAATGCCTATAACTAGCAAGCCATTCTATTTCAGACATTTTTTAGAAGAACATTTTTTAGTATTACCCTCTCCACATATATTTTCAATATTTTTTTCTCCTACTGATTCTTGCACCAGAGTGATCACGAGGAGAAGGGCTAGCTACTTTTTTTTTTCAAGTTTTAGATCATGTGCACCTCTATCAGTAGAAGATGAGATTGATACAAATGTCATTAAGCATGACTTGATTCAATTATATCCTAAAAGTTTTAAAGCTAGTTTGTTCTTGAAGCCATTCTGGCTCATTAATAGATGCCCCATGAGCAACAATTTATCTATACAAAAAGATCGTTGCAAATACCATTTGTCATGGTTTCTCCACGTTTTATGTTTCAATGTAAAAATGCATCACAAGTACAAATATATACCATGGCAACCAACCGTTCTACATAAGTGTTATTATCACGACAAATTTTTATTGTAAATAAGCTCAACCTCATGTGGAGATATTTACGACGGGCTTTTTCCATTTTAACGAAGGTTAAATTTTAAAAGATTTTTGCATACAATAGTAATGATGCTGTACAAAATAATTTTTCAAAACTTAGTTACCACAGATCACATCCGTCGCAAATAAGTTTGTTTTTTTGTTTTTGGTTTTTTTTCTATTTTATTGTAACATCACATAATTTTCTGCGCCTTTCTTGAATTTTTGGAGGGTTTTAGGGATTGTAATAAAGTTATGAGGTTGAAAAAGTGATTAGTTAACTTTTGGGAATTCAGATAATTACAAAAATTACCCTATGCAATAAAAGTATAATAAGGATTTATCTTAGTTGCGTCCAAGTCAAATTCTCTCAAAAGTAGGTTGCTCAGCTGGGAAAGGAAACTTTCCTTTATATAGAATTGAATTATCACTTTTGGATGAACAAATATAGCAAAACACCCATGGCCTTGGTGATTGACACCCATTCAAGAGGTCGACACCCCTGTTCTCAGACATGGCAGTTTAGACGGAAGTGCGCATCAATTTTGGTAGAAAAATTCAAATTGAAATTCGTAAAATGCATTGGACGTCTAAAACGATAAGCTTTCGAATGGTATATTATATGCTTTGTGGAGACCTCTTTTCCAATCTTGTCACTCTAGTTCTCCACACATTGTTCTCTTTGGTAGTGTCGCGCCCACTCTTTAGTTTCAACTAGAGATCCAATTTTTGGTGTTTTTAGCACAATTGATCTCTAAGTTGATCCCGAGAGTTAATATGGTCATGATTTACACTTGGACACTTGATTTATGCAAATGTTAACATAAATACAACAAGTTAAGGAAGATATCCATGATATATACAATATGTAGATGAACGAAGCTTTGAATACTAGGATATGATAGAGGTAAGTAATGTTTAAACTACAATGCAAAACAATAATATGATAACGAGATGTATTATTATTACTACGTACATTTATATGTTGACATTGTCATATGATTGGAGCATTTGAGATACAATATAATTATATAATATTGTTATACATGTGCATGCATTGGAATACGATAACACATCATATATGACACATGAGTTATACTAATGCATCCCACGTGCAAGTGCGTACATATGCATGAACATGAGAGATATAACCATGCATAGCTTGTAATGGAAGAAATAATGGAAGTAAAAGAATTGATGTTAAATACTCAGATATGAAATTCAGAATGTGATGACAACATTAAATATACAGAATTTCCCTACAGGTCACACTTGTACTTCTTGTACTTCTAATATCCAGATGTATATATCGGTTGAGGCTCTCAAAAGTTATTAAGGGTAGCCATGCATAGGGTATTGGGGGTCCGACACTTGTATACGGGGTGATGTCAGGAGGCCCCCTAGTGGCATGGTGATTGTGAATCATCATGAAGAGCATCGTATATCTAGGCTAGGCCTATTTTGTGATTTATATGCAAGTGGAGTTTCCTGAGTCGTAGTAGTGACTAAGACAGACCCACAGACACTGGTCATAGCACGCTTTTTTTTTTTTGCCATATTGATGTTTAAGCTCATATGGTATACCGTAGTGAATTCGAGGCATAAAAAATAAAGACGAATAAACCGTAAATTTGAGAACAAGTAAATATATTGAGAAAGATGTCAATTCTAAGAATGATATCATAAGGAAACAAATGATAGAAAATCATATAAATGTTCATACACGTCATTACTTACTGAGTATTCACTCATATATTTTTGCGTTGTAGGTGTGGCAATGCATGAGTTTGGTGCCTACTCTCAAATGACGAGACAATTATCTGCTGGGTACTTGATCGTGATTTAGAAGGTCTATTGCCATGAGAATTTGAAAAAGGTTATAAATTCTAAAGGATTTATTTACCTTTTAGAAATATTGAAATATATTATATAAATTTAATTCCCAAGTGTTTTTCGCTCTCTATTTTAAGTACATATTATATATCAAGTTCTAAATTATATATATTTTTTATCAATTATAATTACATTAAATATTTGTAAAATAATATCAAAAGTGTGTTATTTTAGAGTATGTTTATGTGTGCTTACAAGCACTTATAAGTTTGTCAAATATTATTTTCATTTACACATTTTGTAGGATCCACTGCTTATAATTTACAAAAATTTTTACCAAACATACTCTTAAGTATATATATAGTAAAATAATGAATTTAAAATTATATATTTACTTTCTATAAAATTGTACAATATTGTTAAATAATTTGAAAACCATTTTCATGACAATGTTGAAGCTGTTTGATATATTATTGTTTATTGTTTTGAAAATTCAAAATTAAAATTAATTAAATACATATAAATCATTAAAAATCTAGAACGTCACGTTTATCCTCATTCGTGTTCGTCTCGTGTATCCCCAGTCGTGTTCACCAGTGAATTACATAGTCATGAAAGCCAAATTACAAATCCAAAAAAAAAAAAATGATAGCAATATTGATTAGAAATAATATTTTATCAAATTATAATTCCAATAATGAGCTCAACAAGCTCCACAAATGACAAAAATTATAACAAGTATCAAAGTATTAACAACAGGTGCAATATTTTCTTTACACATGAAATACATTAATATATGAAAGATAAATAAATATCAATATCCATCTCTTTGAGTCTTCAACTCTTTTCGAGAACTCCGATAAATAACATGTTCCAATAGATAGAGTAAGTAGAAGTAATGTCTATTGACAAATATCTCAATCTAACACAAATTGTTCTATCATAACATTCCAACCAATCCCATGATACATAACAAGAAAAAATATTGCCAAATATGGTGAATTTGTTACTGTAAAGATAATAAAATAGAGAATAATAACTTGTATTATTAATGTACAGTGACCAATATATATACACACTTGTAGAGATTTACATTTAGTAAGAAATCGAAATCTTCTAATACAAGAAAAAGTATAATACAAGAATATCATAATACAAGGAAAGATATAATATTTGATATACAAGAATATCATACTATAAATATAAATATACTAGACTTGAGGACCAAGCAATCAGTTGGAATGTTTTAGAGATGGTTCGACTTGGGCTACATGCGTGTTACTAGTGGGTGGACCATCATCATCCTTAAGATGCCCCTGCAAAACAGAGTTTCCATCGTAGAGTCCGATCTTGTAACGAAGACGAAAGAAGACATTACTAGACAATGCCTTAGTGAGAATGTCGGCGAGCTGGTCTTTACTGGAGATGTAGGAGACAGAAAAAAGATCCATTGGAGACATGATTACGAACAAAGTAGTAATCTATGGCAATGTGTTTCATACGAGAGTGAAACTCAGGATTGACAAACAGATATGTGGCACTGAGATTTTCACAGAGAATATTGGGCTTAGAGGGTAAGGAAACACGAAGCTCATGAAGAAGATTGCAAAGCCATAGGACTTCAAAAGCACAAGAAGAGAGAGCACGATATTCAGCCTCAGTGGAGGATTGCGCACCGAATTTTTATTTATTGGAGCACTAAGAGACGGCATTCCCACCAAGATAGATGATATTGGTGGAGGTAAAAGTGGGATCATCAACATTGCCGTCACAATCAATATCAATAAAGGCAGTAAGAGACAGAGTGAGAGACTATTTGAAAAACAGACCATGATAAATAATGGATTTAAGACAACGAATGAGACGTTTAACTACAATCCAATGAGTTTCAGTGGGTTTGTCCATAAACTAGACAGTTTGTTAACAGCATAAGAGATATCTGGACGAGTAAGAGAGAGATATTGTAGAGCGCCGACAATTTGGTGATAAAGAGTAGGATCCGTAGCTGGCGATCCATCAAGAAGTTGAAGAGGTGGGGTGGAGGACATGGAAGTAAGACATTCTTTGGCACCGGTCATATTGGTACGATGAAGTAGATCACGAATATATTTGTGCTGATTTAGAAGAGAACCAGAGGGAGTAGGAAGTAGTTCGACTCCAAGAAAGCAATTCAAGTGGTCGAGATCCTTAATGGAGACGAGTTGAGAACAGATTGATTATTACCGGTGACGAGTATATCGTTAACATAGACAAGTAGATAAAAGGAGATGGAGTTATTGAAGTAGAGAAATAAAGAGGTGTCGCTTTGAGAATTTTGGAAGCCACAAGAGATTATAAAATTCTTAAGTGTAGTATGCCAGGCACGAGGTGCTTGCTTCAGACCATAAATGGCCCGTTGCAGACGGCAGACATGAGATGGATATGTGGGATTGACAAAGCCAGGGGGCTGAGACATAAACACCTCTTCAGTCAACACACTATGAAGAAAGGCGTTGTTGACATCAAACTATTTAATAGGCCAATTACGAGAGAGAGCTAATGTGAGAATGACTTGAATTATGGAAGGTTTGACGATGGGACGAAAGGTATTATGAGAGTCGACACTAGGTCGTTTATGAAACCCCTTTGCCACTAGGCGAGCTTTGTAGCTGGAGATGGAGATGGACCCATCGATGTTTCGTTTGATGCGAAACACCCATTTGCAACTGAAAATATTTTGAGAAGAATGAGAGGGAACTAAAGACCAAGTATGATTGCAAAGAAGAGCATTAATTTCTTCTGACATTGGCTTGGCGCCAAGTAGGAAGTTTGAGTGATTGAGACGCGTAAGTAGGTTCGATAGAATTAGATAAAGGATGACGTGTGACAATAGTGAATAGACATTTAAGTTTAACAATATTGTTCTTACCACAAGTTTGCTTAAGATGGGAATTGACTGGAGGAGGACGAGAAGCAGGTACAACTGATATAGTATCAACGGGCTGCTCATTAGTGGAACTAGAATCAAAAGTGAATTGATTAGAAGGAGGAAAAAAGGATGCCGCTGATGATCGAGCAGCGCTAGAGGAGACTGCTGAGGAATTTGATACGGCAGCAAGTGGCAATGACATAGTAGTAGGGGATGGAGAGTAGCGGGTCTGCGCAGGTGCAACATTGGTTGAGCCCCAGAGTTATACGAGAGATATCTATGAATGGCCGAGGCTGTGAGAAGAATGGGATAGGCGAAGAGGGCTGCTGGTTTGCAGCATCTAAAGGCCGGTCGTTGGCTCCTAGGGGCTGATTTAGAGCAAACCAGTAGAGACGGAGTTGGTGACTCGGCCATGGAAGGTGATGCAAAGGAGAATGTAGACTTTACAAAAATGATGTGGCGCGATGTGTAAATTCTAGACATCTTAGGGTATAGACAGAGATAGGCATGGCTTTGCTTTGCGTAGCCAAGAAAGACACACGGAGTTGATTTATCATCAAAATTTGTGTGCACACAAGGCTTGAGCCACGGAAAGCAAAGGCATCTAAATGTACGAAGGTTCATATAGCTAGGGGACGCCTAATGAGAACCTCAAATAGAGACTTGAGATCTAGGACTTGAGTTGAAAGTCTATTAATAAGATAGACGACTGTTTGAAAAGTAAACGGCCAATAAGAGTGTGGAATAGATGAATGACGAAGCAAGGTTAGACATGTCTCAACATTGTAGCGATGCCACGCGTTCAGCAACCCCATTATGTTGGGGTATGTGTGGCTGTGTCTTAAGATGTTGAATGCCAAACGTCTCAAGAATAGACTTTAGAGCAGTGAATTCACTGCCACCATCAGTGTACAAGGTCGTAATTTTTGCTTGTAGAAGATTTTCGACATGAGTTTTAAAAATTAAAAAAGTACTATGAACATCAGATTTTAATTGTAAAGGATAAAACCAAATGAATTTGAAAAATAAATCAACAAATATTAAATAATAACGAAATCCTTTGGGAGAAGGTACAGGACTGGGTCCCTAGACGTCAGAGTAGATGACATCAAGAGGACCACGACTCTGTAAAACTGGACTGACTAAACGGTAGTTGGGCGATCGCCCAGCTTACTCTATTTCCTCTGCCGTAGCTGTTTTTCAAATGGCCATAACTTCTTGTAGGAAACTCCAAATTGAGATCCGTAAAAAGTGTTAGACTCGTAATTCAATTATCTTTTCAATGGTGTATTATTTTACTTTGTTATATTTCTATATCAAAAGTTGTGCTTGAATTTTCCCACATGCTGCTGTAGGTAGTTTCTCAATTCGGTTCTTTAGTTTTCTGGTGTTTGATCCATTGATTCAACTCTTCATTGTCACTCCAAAACACTTTAAACTTATTGATTTTATCTTCTTCCTCATGCTCCAATGTTTGGCTCTTGATATTCACTTCAAAAACTCCATTTACTTGTCGATTTCACCAAGTTGTTGCTCTTTCCGTCCATTCTTCTCCAATTGCTATTAAACAGGTCCAAAACTGAAATATGAAGATTAAAACACAAAATTAAGTAATAATTCAATAAAATGACGGAATAAAAACTTAGTTTAAAGGTCCTAATAAGTGTACAAAATGCACTTATCATCTATATTTTGGACTTTTGGCAGAGCTGGTAAGAGAATTAATTGAGAGAAATGATGGGTTTTGCAACACATATCTTTTAAATTCGTAATAAATAATATTAATATTTACGATGGTTAATTAAAAGTGTCATAAATATTAATTAATATAGACGACGAAAATTAATACCGTCATAAAATAAATCTTTCATGACGGTAGAATTTAAAACCATCATAAAAAATACTTTTATATGTGACGATATTATTACCGTGGTAAAAAATTATTTTTTACAATGGCAATGGGGGCGTCATAAAAAAGACGTCACAAATGTGTCATTTTCTTGTAGTTAGAGTTCAACACATCATTCAAGTCACACTCCATACATTCGCAGAAAAAATGACAGTTAGTCTTGAAAAGATAGTTCCATATAAGAAATGAATATAAAAAGTATGTAGGAATGAAGGCGTACCAACATGCCGTCCTATCTCCATAGTCAGCATGTTACGATTTGTTAAAACTTTGCTTAGCTCTGAACCACGGAGATCTAAATAGATCAGCTGATCAAGTTGGTTTTAAAGGCGGGTAGAGACTTGAATCGGGCTATTGAAGTATATAATTTGGGGCTATCTCCAAAAGGTGTTAAAGGGAAAATTGCCAACTGCAAGCCTGTAAAGAAAAAGTGAGTCTTCCATCCACTATTCAAATTATTATAATTGGATACGTGAAATGGGACTTTGGTGGTAAAGTATACATAGATGCTACAAGACGTGAGACTATGCATGTAAAAAATACACCTAAAGTGGTCAATGGATGGTTTGATCCTGGTGAAAAGGCACATATACGAAAAGTATATAGCTAATATATAGGCGTTCGGTGCCACCTGCCTGGGAGTTAGTTGGAATTCATTAAACCACGATAAAAAAATGGGGTGTAAGGAAAATCTAAACCACCATTCATACTATCTTTGTACATGGCGACCGCTAAGGAGTTTGTTCCGGGAAAATGTTCAGTCGGATTCAGTGCCCTAGACACATGATCGTCAAATTTTTTAAATTTTCCTGACATTCTATCAAGTTTTTCGCTTCAGGAGTTATACATAATATAGCCTTTGGAGATATCAAGATGTGCTACATTCCCAGACAGAGACCTATCGATTTGGTTCATAGAATATGATCTAATAGGATTCATCGACCCCCAACGCATCTCATATCAGTCGATCGACCAATTGGCTCCAAGTAATCAGCCAACTAACGAGTAACTTTCGATGTCGGTAGACCTTTGTCCTCTAGAAGGATAGTCGATATCGAATGAGACTTTTGATCGAATGATTTCACGGGGCTGCTATGATTGCTCGACTGACTACTTGACCCACCAAAGGTCTCTTTGCTAGATACTGACAAAGATTTAGTACATAATCGACACATCCTAGAAACTTTTGAAGACTAGTTTTATGTAGAATTTTTTCTGGGAATTTAGATGAAAACTTGAGACTTCTTATGATGGGAGTAATGGTTTCTTGATATATCTCATGTCCAAAAAATTTTATCTTTCGTTTGACATTAGACAATTTTTTGGGCAAATACAACTAGACCTTTTCTCTCTATAACTTAATAGAATGTTTGTAAATGTTTGAAATGTTGTTCTATACTCTATGAGTATATTAAAACATCATCAATATAAACAATTGAAAATTGTTGGTATGGGTTGAAAATATCATTCACGATTTTTTGAAATTCAGAATGAGCATTTTTAAGTTCGAATGGCATAACATTCGATTCATATTTTTCAAATGGTACATTAATTGTTGTTTTGTATTTGTCTTATTCGGTAATTTGGATTTGCCAAAACCTAGATTTCATGTCAAATTTTGAGAAGATAACTGTTTTAAGAAGTCGATTGTGAAGATCTTTCTTTTGTGGCAGTGAATCTCGCATCCTTATTTAGGGGCTTATAATTGATTACAAGCCTTGAGGCACCTCTTTCAAATTCGCTTTGATTTATGACATAAAAGGCAGAATAGCTCCATGGAGATTTGATTGGGCATATAAGATCCTTACTTAGAAGATCTTTAATTTCTTTTGTACAATAATCTAATAAATCTTTATTTATTTGAACTGACCTTGATTTTGTAGGAGTTTGGGTTTTTTTTTTTTTAATTCAGAAATATAAGGAAGATAAACAATATGGTTTTTTCTATCCCAAAAGGCATTTGGTATAGTCGAGCAAATATCTTTCCCAAAAAGATTTTGTAATTGAGATATTTGTTCTTTAATTTTTAGGTTCTTGTAATTGTCCACCAATTCTTTTGTATTTTATTTCTTCTTTAAAATTTTATATGTTGCTTTTTTAGATTAATATTATTTATAATTTTTGAAATTGATGCTTGTTTTATAGCATTAATATCTCATAGGGTAGATGGATTAGAAATTTGAAATATAATATCTTGATTAAAGATTCGTGATCTTATACTATTTTCATTGACTTGAAAAGGATATAGTTGGACAATAAATAATTAAATATATAAATATATAAATACATATGTAAATGTTTTTATGTATAAAATTAATATAGCAAAAAGGGAGGTAAATGAACTACTTCGTGTGGTGGAGAGAGCGGGACACACGCCCAAATTTTTCGAGGAAATGATCGCCCATTGAGAAATAACGAGTGTCCAGTTCAAAGTCTGATAAACTGAATTCATGAAGAAGGGAGTGTTGTTACTCACTAACGATAATATCTCTAATGAGTAGTGGAGCTTATAATGCTAATAATGTGAAACGAAGCAAGCCCCAGCATAAAAAAGAGACTACGCCAACATTAAACTACTTCACGGTTAGGGCTATTGTTCAAGTTATTTGAATTAGAGAGACATGGAAAGAATCGATAGGCCACCCTACCTATCATCTAGAGGAGATACACCTAGACTAAGAGCCAAAAGTTTGAGGAGCTGAGAGGTTGGAAAATCGGCATACGATGTCGGTCGACCAACTTAAGGCATCAGTCGATTGAGCTCGTGCAGGAGGGTTGACCGACATGAAAATGGGTTAGAAGATTTGATGATTCCCCACATGCGTATTGTTAGATAGTTATAACAAAAAGATATTTGTGCTCCTTACACGTTGCAATTTTAGGAATGGAAGTGCGTCTCCCTAATCTGCCAAGAAAGGTGCCACGTGGATTGGGACAATGCCTATAACTAGCAAGCCATTCTATTTCAGACATTTTTTAGAAGAACATTTTTTAGTATTACCCTCTCCACATATATTTTCAATATTTTTTTCTCCTACTGATTCTTGCACCAGAGTGATCACGAGGAGAAGGGCTAGCTACTTTTTTTTTTCAAGTTTTAGATCATGTGCACCTCTATCAGTAGAAGATGAGATTGATACAAATGTCATTAAGCATGACTTGATTCAATTATATCCTAAAAGTTTTAAAGCTAGTTTGTTCTTGAAGCCATTCTGGCTCATTAATAGATGCCCCATGAGCAACAATTTATCTATACAAAAAGATCGTTGCAAATACCATTTGTCATGGTTTCTCCACGTTTTATGTTTCAATGTAAAAATGCATCACAAGTACAAATATATACCATGGCAACCAACCGTTCTACATAAGTGTTATTATCACGACAAATTTTTATTGTAAATAAGCTCAACCTCATGTGGAGATATTTACGACGGGCTTTTTCCATTTTAACGAAGGTTAAATTTTAAAAGATTTTTGCATACAATAGTAATGATGCTGTACAAAATAATTTTTCAAAACTTAGTTACCACAGATCACATCCGTCGTAAATAAGTTTGTTTTTTTGTTTTTGGTTTTTTTTCTATTTTATTGTAACATCACATAATTTTCTTTGCCTTTCATGAATTTTTGGAGGGTTTTAGGGATTGTAATAAAGTTATGAGGTTGAAAAAGTGATTATTTAACTTTTGGGAATTCAGATAATTACAAAAATTACCCTACGCAATAAAAGTATAAATAAGGATTTATCTTAATTGCGGCCAAGTCAAATTCTCTCAAAAGTAGGTTGTTCAGCTGGGAAAGGAAATTTTCTTTTATATAGAATTGAATTATCACTTTTGGATGAACAAATATAGCAAAACACCCATGGCCCTGGTGATTGACACCCATTCAAGAGGTCGACACCCTTGTTCTCAGACATGGCAGTTTAGACGGAAGTGCGCATCATTTTTGGTAGAAAAATTCAAATTGAAATTCGTAAAATACATTGGACGTCTAAAACGATAAGCTTTCTAATGGTATATTGTATGCTTTGTGGAGACCAGTACTGTACCAATCTTTTCACTCTAGTTTCTCCACACATTCTTCTCTTCGGTAGTGTCGTGCCCACTCTTTAGTTTCAACTCGAGATCCAATTTTTGGTGTTTTTAGCACAATTTATCTCTAAGTTGATCCTGAGAGTTAATATGGTCATGATTTACACTTGGACACTTGATTTATGTAAATGTTAACATAGATACAACAAGTTAAGGAAGATATCCATGATCTATACAATATGTAGATGAATGAAGCTTTGAATACTAAGATATGATAGAGGTAAGTAATGTTTAAACTACAATGCAAAACAATAATATGACAACGAGATCACTACAAGGAATAAGGTTTTCACCGACTAAATTTTACTAACTAAAAATTTGTGGTCGGTAAAAATTGTTTTTACCGACTACAATTATTTTATTGTCGGTAAAAAATCTTTTTACCGACTACAATTATTTTATGGTCACCTAAACGTTAGTGGCTCGGTTGGCCAACCCATGGAAGGATTCATCGACCAAATGTTTTTACCGACTACAATTATCTAGTCGGCGAAGGTGTTGTTTTTACTGACTACAATTATCTAGTAGGCGAAGGTGTTGTTTTTACCGACTACAATTATCTAGTCGGCGAAGGTGTTGTTTTTACCGACTACAATTATTTAGTCGGCGAAAGTGTTGTTTTTACCGACTACAATTATTTTATGGTCGTCTAAACATTAGTGGCTCGGTTGGCCAACCCAAGGAAGGATTCATCGACCAAATATCTGGTCGGCAAAGGTGTTAATGCCGACTACAATTTTTTAGTCCAGCAAAACTTACACGAGAGGTTTTTCCGCGTTTGACAAATTGGCGGGGCACAATGTCCGACTAAGTTTGGGTCAGTAAAGGTATTTTGGCCGACTAAACAGCTTTGGTGGGTAATTAATGGGCCGACCATATAAAATTTAGTCGGCCCATGTTTTGGTGGGAATTGTTGGCAGGTTGAATAAAATTTTTGGCAGTGCCCATTTAGTCTCTGTAATTTAATTACCTGTTCAACCTATTTCACGTTCATTCTCTCTCCATTGCCATCTTCGGTCTCCAACCAATTTCTGCTCAATCTATCGCTCATTTCATTGTCTCTCCATTGTCGTCTTCTATCTCCAACCAATTTGCTTTAATCACAGTAAGTCAATCTTTTACTTTGTCTCTACAATTTCATTCCCCATTTCAATTTTTGCTTATATTTGTTGAAACCCATAAGTGGTATTGTACTTTGTCCACAGCCATCGCCGGTCTCAGTCTCCTGTCACCATTGCTGGTCGGACTCTCCATTGTTGCTTCACTCCTTTGTTCAAGGTAATTTCTCTCTCAATTTGGAGATTTTTAATTTTTGTTTACTGTACGGGTTCTTCCTTGATGCTTCAATTCTCTAAGTTTATGTTTTGATTTCTTGTTTTGTGTTTGATTGGGTTTTGCTGCATAACATTTGATTGGGTATTAGTTATACTTTAATTTAGTTATCTTCTTACTGGGCAATTTTTGTTCTTGGCCATGATTGTGGCCATGGGAGCTTCTCCAACAACCCCAATCTCAATAATATTGTGGGACATATCTTGCATTCTTCCATTTTCGTATTGTAGCATGGATGGAGAATCAGCCATAGGACTTACCATGAAAATCATGGACATGTTGAAAATGATGAATCATGGGTACTGTTGCCTGAGAAGATCTACATGAAGCTGGATTTGTCATCCAAATTCATGAGATACAAAATCCCTTTTCCCCTGTTTGCATATCCCATGTATCTGTGGTATAGGAGTCCAGGGAAAAAAGGTTTACATTTCAATCCTTATAGTGAGTTGTTGAAGACGGTGGTGGCGAACGGTTATGCATCAGTCGATGACGCTGTGCCGCAGCCAGGCAACGGGAGTCGGGAGCGTAAGCGAAGTCAGATCTCTGATCATTTTTCTGTTCAATGATCATTAATTGAATAATTTATTCTATTGATTCTGTGATTTGTGTTCTAAATTTTTTTTTTCCATCATGGAATGCTTGATTTATATGCTATTTCTCAGTGATGATAATTGATGCTCTTTGAAAAATAAATTTTATGAATTTGTCTTTTGTGTAATCTTGTCTGCTTGAATAGAATTTATTTATATGTTGATTTTTTTGGTGAATAAATGTCTTAGTAGATGATTTGGCTGCTGTTGTACAAAAATTTTGATCTCTGAATGATTGATCTGTTGTGGAGGTTGTTGATTTCAATATATTTTGTAGAAAGTTTTAATCTGATTTCAAATCTTTATTGAGACTGTACTATGTAATTTCAAAATTAGTTTGATGCTATTATATATGTGATACTTGGGAGAAATCTTAGTTTGACTTAATAAGTCAAAATTGTATCCTCATTTCTGGATTTTTATCAATTTTGTTGCATTGATTTTGATCCATGTCGTATTGGTTTTGTGTATTTCTTTTAGGATTTCCATGGACAGAGGAAGAGCACATGCTATTTCTCATTGGATTTCAGAAGGTAGAAAAAGGAGACTGGAGAGGAATCTCTAGAAATTATGTTAAGACTCGTACACCAACTCAAGTTGCTAGCCATGCCCAGAAATACTTCCTTCGCTGGAACAATCTCAATCGCCGCCGCCGCCGTTCTAGTCTCTTTGACATCACCACTGACTCGGTAATTTTAGCGATTACATCTAATCACTTTTGTCTCTCAGTCTTTCTATGAATTAGACAAATAATTGATTTTATATAAGTTTGATTCATCATTTTCAAGCTGTTCTGTTTTGATTGCCAATTTTATGAAGCATATATTAAGTATTCTGTCTTGAGTTTTCACTGAAAACTTTCTTCAAGAAGTTTATGGGAGCATTACTTTTCTACTTTTTGAGAGAAAAATGTCCTAGTTTTTAGATTAAAAAGTGATTAAAGACCAAACTTTTCTACTTTTCTACTCTTCATTCACAAATTCACTCTTTTTCTCCTCTTTAAGTAAGACTTTTAACTAATTTAATTATAGTATTTGAATTTCTTCCAAATTGGGCTGCAATGCTTTGAACTGAAAACAAAGGAAATGGCACCATCTTGTGTATTTCAAAAAGTGATTAAAGACCACTAAAGAAGTTCATGATGAGACTCAAGAAGGAAGGCAGGTAGACTAAATAATATTTGCTTGATTATTTTTCCACTCTGATAGTTCAAAAAGCTTGTTGGTATTGGTTGATGGTAGTACAAAAACTTATCATTTTGAATTTAACTGGTATTGCCATTTGCTGGTTTTATTATTGTGCTTGCTGATTGCTGGTATTTATTATTGGGTTTTAATGAAAGCTGATCACTGCTTGCTGGCATGATCAGTTTTACATCAATATTGGGTTTGAATCTTTTAAGTTGTAAGCTTATTAATTTTCTATATGTTGATTTTGGATATTTTGATGATTAAATGTGGAAGACAAAAGGCTAATTTTCCATGATTATGTATAATGACAATTTTATAGACTGGCTGTTTTTTTTAAGTCGAAGAGGAATGCAACAAATAGGTCCAAGCTTACACATGGACATTGTTCTGGTTCGAGATCCTTCCTTAACTCACAGGCTATGGGGGTAAGTTATACATGTTATGCATATCTAATCAAGCTAGTTGATGTACTTATATTTAGCATTTCATATAATTAGTTTGGCCAAACTATTAGATAGTAGATCCCCTTCAATGGCTGATTCACTAAGCTACCTAATGAGAATCTGGAACTTCCTGCTGAGGATATTATACATTGGAAACTTATAAAATAACAGATCTCCTTGAAAATATGGAGTCCTACTATTAATGCACCAACTAAACTTGTGATAAAAAATATAATATTAGCTAATGAGTCTTAATCAGTAGCCACTGAGGAGTTCAAACCAGGATGGCATATGCTAGGAGATGCACTCCCCTTTGACTAGTTAATCGTAGGCTAATCAATTCCCTGCAACTTAGTGTATTTGATGTACCCAATTGAGAATGAGATCTTTCAACCTTTGTCAAATGTGTCCTGTTCTAGCTATTGAAGTCTTTCTTGCTGGTTTTCCCTATAATTAGTACATAAAAGAATGCACTTTGTTATATCATAATTTATACAAAGAAGAAAGAAGACCAGTTTATGACATCAGATTGAGAAGAAGACTAAAGGTAAATTCTTGATAGACCAGATTTTGAGTTAGATAATTTTAAATTGAATGTGGGGTTTTTATGTGATTCTGCAGTCTGAAATCTTGGTATAAAAAGTAATTAAACATTGAGTCAAGAAATAACTGAGTGATATAAAACTTGTTGAAATAGCTTTTGAGTTATATAACTGAGATTGATTTGGGGTATCATTCATTTTTGTTATAGCTATTGCAGTTCTTTATTTGATTATGCAGCCTAAGGTGAAGACTTGGACCCTTTGAAACACTTTAAAGATTGGGGGTAAATTAAAAAGCAAGAAAAAAACATGCCTTTTTGCGTCCGATTAAGAATCATTAAGTATTGTTAGACAATATTTATGAGTAATTCAATTGAAAATTTGAATGTGGGCTCTTTATGTAATTATGCTTGCTGTATCCTGTATTTGTGAATTGAGTTTATCTGCTAATCATAAGAGTGATTGAATAGGAATTAGATGTTGCAGTGCGTGGCCTACAGTTCATGCCAAAAATTCTTCAAATGCTGTCAGAATTTCAAAAACCAATGGCAGGTAAATTTGTACTAGGCGAACGCCCAGTACAATCCTGGGCGTTCTCCCAGGCCATGCATTTGGCCTCTGTCGCCAGATAAAGTGTTTGGGCGAACGCCCAGTATTAAAGTTGGGCGTTTGCCCAGCTTTACAAATTCAAGATGAAAATTTTTTTTCTTTTGTTTTCCGGGTTTTGTTTTTCCACCTAATTGTTATCTTCCTGATTCCAAATTACTTCTCATTATATAATTTGAACAATATTACAACAAGTTATGCTTTGTACATTTTTTTTCTTCTATGCGGGTGCATGTTATTTTTAGATTGGTTTTCATCAAAATATTTGCAATGGAGGATTATTGTTCATCAAAATATTTTATCCATTGGCTCAAAAATTGTCCATTTATTCTTTAACCTTTGATGAGTTCCAAACTCCTTGGCTGGACTTGGTTCTTTCACATTGCCACGTACCTTAAGTTAGAAAACTATTGATGAAGTGTGGAGAGATGTACTAAAACAAAAATCTGTCAGGCTTTTGAATTAAAATTAGAAGAGAATCTTCCTGTAAGATTTCTTTGGGGCTTGCTTATCTGTGCGTAAAACAAGTGTCAAGGAAGATATGTGTGCTTACCTTTTGTAGAGACTTGCTTATACAAACTCCTTAAAATGGTGGAACATCTTAAAAATATGTTTACTTAACTATTGTATGTATCCTATTATGTTCTTGTTTTTGATATATACAACACGTTAGCAACAATTGTTATCCAACTGACTACAGTCCATTTGGAGGTATTTATGTTTCGAAGTCGATCAAAAAAACATCCAATATAATTTAAACTATCTAGTTGACATTTTTGGGAATGAAATGTATACCCATTTATGTATTGTTTCAGATATTACTAATAACATATTTCTTTAAAAATTGCCTATTGAGTGGATCTTATTATCCATTTGTTTAGGACACAGGCAATGGTAGACCAGACATGATAGATTTATGGAAGACTACCCACTACAAAGTCGGCAAAGGATGGATAGCTCCAATTACTGAAAAGAAATATGTAACTTTACTTTCAATTAAACTTAATGAATTGTTTCAAATTATATGTCATTAACTCATTTATACTTTTTCTTGTAGGATGATATGGTCATGCTTTTATCTTCACAGCAACATACCGACAATGAAGGTCAGAATGATGACGGGGGTGATCGACCACAAGTTCTTACTGCTAATGACGTAGCTAATGAGATTCTTGGCACCCGCTCTATCTATTATATTGGATTAGGTAGGGGCCCAAAGCCTCCAAAGAAGACATGTCGAGCTTCTTCCACCCAACACTAAAATGTTGAACTTCGTCAGATGGTCCAAACATAATAAAGTTAGCTCATCTTTGCTAGAGAGAAGATTGGAATTTTAGAGAGGCAAAACAATGTCATTATTGGTCTTCTCGATCAGCTCATGCTTGGTGCTGCTGAAAAGCTTATCACACTCACTCACTCAGCTAGCCCCACCCCTAACATGGCTGATCCATGATTATCATCACAAGAGCAGTAGTTAATAGATTAAATGAATATCTTTTTTTGATAAACTTTTGTTTAGCTTTTATCTTGTAAATACATGCACAGGTCTATAGCTATTTTGAAAGGGAAACATGCACCGTTGTTTTTTCTTTTTGTTTTGATGTTAAAACACTTTTTGTGTAGGTGCATGTTCTTTTTTATGTGGCAATACAAAAATTGTTAATTTATATTTTGAAATTTTTTAACATTTATTGTAGATATAAATTGTAACAGCTTTGCATAATTATAATAAAATTAATTATTAAAAAAACTCAGTAAATAAATTGCCAACTAACAAATTTTGGTATGAGATACATTTCGCCGACTAACGTTATTATTAGTCGGCGAAATTAACCCCGACCAAAATTCTTTTGGTCCAAGAAGATATCTTAGTCGACGAACATAACATCGACCAAATAAATTTTGGTCGGCGATAAATTTCACAGACCAAAGATTTTTTTAGTCGGTAATGAATTTTACAGACTAAAGAATTGTTTAGTCGGCGAATATATAATATTTACTGACTAGAATATATTGGTCGGCGATGAATTTTAGAGACCAAATAATTTTTTAGTCGGCAATGAATTTTACAGACCAAAGAATTTTTTAATCGGCGAATATATAATATTTACCGACTAGAAAATATTGTAGTCGGTATTGGATTCGCCGACAGGCTTTCACCGACTACCATGCCGACCAACATATTTTAGTCGGCAATAATATTTGCCGACGGAGTTTACAATATTGCCGACTAATAGTTTAGTCGGTAAAGGTCTTCTGTCTTGTAGTGGATGTATTATTATTACTATGTACATTTATATGTTGACATTGTCATATGATTGGAGCATTTGAGATACGATATAATTATATGATATTGTTATACATGTGCATACATTGGAATATGATAACACATCATTTATGACACATGAGTTATACTAATGCATCCCATGTGCAAGTGCGTATATATGCATGAACATGAGAGATGTAACCATGCATAACTTGTAATGGAAGAAATAATGGAAGTAAAAGGATTGATGTTAAATACTCAGATATGAAATTCAGAATGTGATGACAACATTAAATATACAGAATTTCCCTATAGGTCATACCTGTACTTTTAGTGTCCAGATGTATATATTGGTTGAGGTTCTCAAAAGTTATTAAGGGTAGCAATGCATAGGGTATTGGGGGTCTGAAACTTGTATACGGGGTGGTGTCAGGAGGCCTCCTAGTGGCCTGGTGATTGTGAATCACCATGAAGAGCATTGTGTATCTAGGCTAGGCCTATTTTGTGATTTATATACATGTGGAGTTCCCTGAGTTGTAGTAGTTACTAAGACAGACCCACAGACACTGGTCATAGCACGCTTGTTGTTGGCCATATTGATGTTTGAGCTCATATGGTATACCATAGTGAATTCGGGGCACAAAAAATTAAAGTCGAATAAACTATAAATTTGAGAACAAGTAAATATATTGAGAAAGATGTCAATTCTATGAATGATATCATAAGGAAACAAATGATAGAAAATCATATATATGTTCATACACGTCATTATTGAGTATTCACTCATATATTTTTGCATTGTAGGTGTGGCAATGCATACACTGGAGCTTGATGCCTACTCTCAAATGATGGGACGATTGTCTATTGGGTACTTGATCGTGATTTAGAAGGTCTATCGCCATGGGAATTTGAAAAAGGTTATAACTAATTCTAAAGGATTTATTTACCTTTTAGAAATATTGAAATATATTTTATAAATTTAATTCCCAAGTGTTTTTCGCTCTCTATTTTAAGTACATATTATATATCAAGTTTTAAATTATATTTTTTTTATCAATTATAATTACATTAAATATTTGTAAAATAATATCAAAAGTGTGTGTTATTTTGTATATGTAAAGTAAAATAATGAATTTTAAAATTATATATTTACTTTCTATAAAATTGTACAATATTGTTAAATAATTTTGAAAACCATTTTACCGACAATGCTGAAGCTGTTTATATATTATTGTTTATTGATTTGAAAATTCAATAGTAAAATTAATTAAATACATATAAATCATTATAAAATCTAGAACGTCACATTTATCCTCGTTCGTGTTCGTCACGTTTATCCCCATTCGTGTTCACCAGTGAATTACATAATCATGAATGCCAAATTACAAATCCAAAAAAATTGATAGCCATATTGATTTGAAATAATATTTTATCAAATTATAATTCCAATTAATGGGCTCAACAAGCTCCACAAATGACAAAATTATAACAAGCATCAAAGAATTAACAACAAGTGCAATATTTTCTTAACACATGAAATACATTAATCTATGAAAGATAAATAAATATCAATATCCATCTCTTTGAGTCTCCAACCCTCTTCGAGAACTCTGAAAAATAACACGTTCCAATAGATAGAGTGTAGAAGTAATTTCTACTAACAAATAGTTCAATCTAACACAAATTGTTCTATCATAACATTCCAACCAATCCCATGATACATAACAAGAAACAATATTGCCAAATATGGTGAATTTGTTACTGTAAAGATAATAAGATGGAAAACAATAACTTGTATTATTGATGTACAGTAACCGAATATATATACATACTTGTAGAGATTTACATTTGGTAAGAAATCGAAATCTTCTAATACAAGGAAAAGTATAATACAAGAATACCATAATATAAGGAATGATATAATATTTGAGATACAAGAATATCATACTATAAATATAAATATACTAGACTTGAGGACTAAGCAACCGGTTGGAATGTTTTAGAGATGGCTTGACTTGGGCTACATGCGTGTGACTAGTGGGTGGACCATCATCATCCTTAACATGCTACCGCAAGACGGAGTTCCCATCGAAGAGTCCTATCTTGGAATGAAGATGAAGGAAGGCAGTACTAGATAATGGCTTAGTGAGAATGTCGGTGAGCTAGTCTTTACTGGAGATGTAGGAGACAGAAAAGGATCCATTGGAGACATGATTACGAACGAAGTAGTAATCTATGGCAATGTGTTTCATATGAGAGTGAAACATAGGATTGACAGACAAATATGTGGCATTGAGATTGTCACAGAGAACATTGGGCTTACAGGGTAAAGAGACACGAAGCTCATGAAAAAGAATGAGAAGCCATAGGACTTCAGAAGAACAAGAAGTGAGAGCACAATATTCAGACTCGGTAGAGGATCGCGCAACATATTTTTGTTTCTTGGAGCACTAAGAGAAGGCATTCCCACCAAGATAGATGATATAGGCGGAGGTGGAAGTGCGATCATCAACATTGCCAACCCAATCGACATCAATAAAGGCAGTAAGAGACAAAGTGAGAGACTGTTTGAAAAATAGACCATGATAAATAATGGATTTAAGATAACGAATGAGACGTTTGACTGTAATCCAATGAGTTTCAGTATGTTTTTGCATAAACTAGGACAGTTTGTTAACAGCATAAGAGATATCTGGACGAGTTAGAGAGAGATATTGTAGAGCGCCGACAATTTGGTGATAAAGTGTAGGATCCATAGCTGGTGATCCATCAAGAAGTCGAAGAGGTGGGATAGAGGTCATGAAAGTAAGACATTCTTTGGCACAGGTCATGTTGGTCCAATGAAGTAGATCACAAATATATTTGTGTTGAGTTAGGAGAAAACCAGATGGAGTATGAAGTAGTTCGACTCCAAGAAAGTAATTCAAGTGTCCGGGATCCTTAATAGAGAAAGTGGCGGACAACTTGGTAAGGAAAGAGTTGAGAGTAGATTGATTATTACCGATGACAAGTATATTGTCAACATAGACAAGTAGATAAATAGAGATGGAGTTATTGAAGTAGAGAAATAGAGATGTGTCGCTTTGAGAATTTTGGAAGCCATAAGAGATTATAAAATTCTTAAGTGTAGTATACCAGGCTGTTTCAGACCATAAATGGCCTATTGCAGACGGCAGACATGAGATGGATATGAGGGATCGACAAAGCCAGGGGCTGAGACATAAACACCTCTTCAGTCAACATGCTATGAAGAAAGGCGTTGTTGACATCAAGCTGTTTAATAGGTCAATTACGAGAGAGAGAGAGAGAGAGAGAGTTAAGGTGAGAATGACTCAAATTGTGGAAGGTTTGACAATGGGATGAAAGGTATTATGATAGTCGACACCAAGTCGTTGATGAAATCCCTTCACCACTAGACGAGATTTGTAGCGGGAGATGGACCTATCGGGGTTTTCTTTGATGCGAAACACCCATTTGCAACTGACAACATTTTGAGAAGAATGAGAGAGAACTAAAGACCAAGTATGATTGTGAAGAAGAGCATTAATTTATTCTGACATGGCTTGGCGCCAAGCAGAAAATTTGAGTGCTTGAGACGCGTAGGTAGGTTCGACAGAATCAGGTAAAGGATAACGTGTGATGGAAGTGAATAGATTTTTACGTTTAACAATATTGTTCTTACCACGACTTTGCATAGGATGGAAATTGACTGAAGGATGATGAGGAGTATGTGCAACTAATATAGTATCAGTGGGTTACTCATTACTGGAAATAGAATCAGAAGTTAATTGAGCAGAAGAAGGAGAAGAGGATGCTGATGATGATCGGGTAGTGCTAGAGGAGGCTACCGAGGAATTTGATGTGGCAGCAAGTGGCGATTGCAAAGTAGCAGCGGATGGAGAGTAGCAGGTCTGTGTGGGTGCAACGCTGGTCAAGCCCAGAGTTACACGAGAGACATCTATAAATGGCCGAGTCTGTGAGAAGAATGAGATAGGCGAAGAGGGCTACTGGTTTGCAGTATCTAAAGGCTAGTCGTTGGCGCCTAGGAGCTGATTTAGAGGAAACTAGTGGAGAGAAGGAGCTGGTGACTTGGCCATGGAAGGTGATGCAAAGGAGAATGTAGACTCTACAAAAACGATGTGACGAGAAGTGTAAATTCTAGACGTCTTAGGGTCTAGATAGAGATAGGCATGGCTTTGCTTTGCGTAGCCAAGAAAGACACACAGAGTTGATTTATAGTCAAAATTTGTGTGCGCATAAGCCTTGAGCCACGGAAAGCAAAGGCATTCGAATGTACAAAGGTTCATATAGCTATGAGGATGCCTAAAAAGAACCTCGAATGGAGACTTGAGGTCTAAGACATGAGTTGGAAGTCTATTAATAAGATAGATAGCTGTTTGAAAAGCAAACGGCCAGTAAGCGTGGAAAACAGAGGAATGACGAAGCAAGGTTAGACATGTCTCAACAATGTGGCGATGCAGCCGTTCTGCAACCCCTTTATGTTAGGGTGTGTACAGCGGTGTCTTAAGATGTTGAATGCCAAACATTTCAAGAATAGACTTTAAAGCAGTGAATTCACCGCCACCATCAGTGTATAGGGTTGTAATTTTTGCTTGTAGAAGATTTTGACATGAGTTTTAAAAATTAAAAAAGTACTATGAACATCATATTTTAATTGTAAAGGATAAAACCAAATGAATTTGGAAAATAAATCAACAAATATTAAATAATAACGAAATCCTTCGGGAGAAGGTACATGACTGGGTCCCCACACGTCAGAGTAGATGACATCAAGAAGACCACGACTTTGTACACTGGACTGACTAAACAGTAATTTATGACTCTTGACACAAAGACATGACTCACAATGAAAATCTGATGAAAAATTACTAGATGTTGAAAGTAAACCTAGACCTAGGCAACTATGCCAGACAGTAGATGACGAAGTGGTGGTAGAGCAAACTAGACAAGAGTTGGAGGAAGTGGATGTTGGCCATTCATAGACATCATCGCAATTCCGACCTCGAATGAGCGGTGCCCCCGTGCGAAGATTCTTGACAAGAAAGTGAGATGGAAAAAATTCAATAGATGTTTGATTTGTATGACAGAATTTAGAGATAGAAAATATATTGCACTTTATTAAAGGAACAAAAAAAACATTTAGAAGACGGAAATTTGGTGAGAGAGACGAGTTACCTTTGTGAGATATAGAGTGGGTGGAGACATCACTTAGAATAATGTCATCTGGGCCTTCATATTGTATGGTGAACAAAAGATTGGACATGTCCGAAGTAAGGTGATGAGAGGCACCTGAATCTACAACCTAATTAGGCTGACTAGATGAATCATATATAGTATTAATTGAGCCACGACGCGGCTTAAGATGCGGGAAAAGATCCCAACATTCATTGGTCGTGTGGCCTCTTCGGGTACAGTATTGGTAGTACACGGGTTCGACACAAGGAGAAGTGGCAGCGGCATTTGGATAGGGAAACAGACTTGGCGCTAACAAAGCTGGGGGCTAATGTGAGCGGCCGCGGCTGTTTCTCTGATTGGACGAAGGCAGACGGTAATTTGATAGTGCTCGATTATTAGAGAAGGGCTGAACAGTAGTAACATTAATTTCAGCAGTTGAATGGATGGAAACACTATCAAGGTCTCTGAGATAAGTCTCATGATCGATGATCTTATCATAGAGTTCTTCAAACGGAATAGAATCATTTTTAGAGCATAAGGCTGCTATTATTTCTTTGTAAGCGGGGCCTAAGCTACGCATATAGTATATGAGAAGAAATTCTTCGGAGGGAGTAGTTCCAAAAGTACTAAACTCGTCGGCTATGGTTTTGACTTTTAGGAGAAAATATATAACGGTTTGGTTCCCATAAGACATTTGGGAAAGCTTATCTTTCAAGTAGATGATGTGTGACTTGGACCTTTTCGCAAAGTATTGATGAAGCCGATTCTAGACTATTGAACTGGTGTTAGAAGAAGAAACGAGATGTATAATTGACTTAGACAAGGATGACAAAATGGCATGTAGAATTAGTTGGTCTTGGCGTTTCCAAGACAAGGCAGTTGGATTTGGAGATGAGGTGCTGGCAGTTGTGATGGTCTCAGATTGACAAGGGGACATTCCATCGACATAGCTTAATAGATTGAGACCGTAGAGAAGGGAGGTGACCTAAGCTTTCCATGAAATATATTTTGAAGACATAAGTTTAAGAGAAATTTGTGTGGCCGAGTTTAGTTGTACAAGCGGCTGGACAGCGGCTTGAGGAGCAAGATCGGCAGTTTTGGTAAGATCAATTTCTTCATTGGTTTTGGTTGTGTCTGCCATTGTTGAAGCAGCGGAGAGGACGAATTGTTATTGAAGAAATAGGGGACGGCTTTTTGGAAGAAGGGAAGAAGACGACTCGTTAAAAGAAGGACTCTGATACCATGTAAAGATAATAAGATGGAGAATAATAACTTGTATTATTGATGTACAGTGACCGAATATATATACACACTTATAGAGATTTACATTTGGTAAGAAATCGAAGTCTTTCAATACAAGAATATCATAATACAAGGAAAAATATAATATTTGAGATACAAGAATATCATACTATAAATATAAATATACTAGACTTGAGGATCAAGCAACCGGTTGGAATGTTCTAGAGATGGCTCGACTTGGGCTCCATGCGTGTGACTAGTGGGCGGACCATCATCATCCTTAACAGTTACATGATATACACAATATGAAATTTCACTTTTAACGATGCAAATTTTTATCAGAAAATCATTTTTAAGATGTTTTATCGAAAAAGGGTTGTTGAAAGACTTTACAAGACCAAAATTTTCGTAGTAAAAGTGATATTTCATGTAGTGATACTAGTATGATGTTTCCGTTCGTGCTTGATGTTTCTTATTGAAGAAAATTTTCCATCTTCCCGTTCGTCATTTGTTATTCTTTTATTTGATGGTGATGACAATATGTTTGGTTTCCTAGCTAGTTCTTTGAATATATTCATGCTAAGTTTACTAACATGCCTCACTATGTTCTTGTATTAGATTGCATATTGCAGTTAGGAAGGGTTCGGAAGAATCAATTGCTCATGGAAAATAAAGGAATTGTTATATTTCTTTTATGTGTGGCATTTGGATTCATGACTTATATAAGTCTATCGATACATATACGTTTTAGTATTTATGGGTTGGAAAATTCCAAGAAATTTTGTTAAAAAGGGTCTTCATTGTTTACCTATTGTTGGAATATTTTCGGACACAAACTTAAACCACCAAACTAAAGAACGAAACTCGAATCATGAATAAAAAAATTCGTATCAATGGAGGCTTGAAACACGTATGGGTCACATTGTCCGAAAAGTGATATTTGCTCCATCTCGATTAGAGATTGCTTTCGAGTTCAACAAATAGTTTTCGTGGATAACAAGCCTTTGGTGAGTTTGTAAACTCAAGAAAGGAACTTGAACTCTGTTAGAAATGAATGGATCGCCCATGTGGGTTGACCCAACCCATGTAGGTTGACCCAACCCATGTAGGGTTGGATGGATGAGTTTCTTGTTTGAATTAGAATGTAAGCCTCTACCACCTACAACTCAAAAAATAAAATAAAATAAATCACATTATATATATATATATATATATATCATGACTATAATATAAGTGTCTATGGTATGTTTACTATTCACCCTTCAACCAACGCGACGTCGTTTTGATGTAGTTTTAGTCTTCATTTTGTCCAAATCTTATTATTAGTACTATAAGTTTGTTTAACTTGTTAACAAGGCTGCCTTTGTTGACTTTTCTTCATTTTATGGGAGCTGTCATTTTTCCAAAGCTTTTTACCTTTTTATTTATTATTTGTTTAAATCATTTGATTTGTTTTCTGTAGACATGCGCAACTTTTGTTGACTTTGTATCTTGCTTTGTTTTAGTAGTTTATTTCCTTCGTTGTCGAGACTGGAAAATATTTCTTTAGTTTAGTTATCGAGTGATTCGAACATATTTATTGTCCGGTATTTTATCATGTGATTATTGTTCAATCACTTGACTTAGGAGATTTTTTTATTATTAGATGTGGTTTCTGTTGTTCTTCATTTCATAAACATATTCCATTTTGTATTTATATTAATTGTTAAATTTTATGTTTTGGTTATTGTTTTTTGTATGTATATATTTTTTTTACTCTAGCATTTATGATTAGATTGTCTATTAAATTATATATGATGTATAATTATTTTATGTTATATGAAATTATGATTATTGGTTATAAAAATTATTACTTTTTTCCTGTTGGACATTTTCATGATTTAATATAAAAATAAAATAAACATTTTTTTTTCCCGACTTTGCTCATGCAAAATTATTATTGTTATTTTTTTTTATAGACAATTTGATGACAAAATATAAAAATAAATAAAAAAATAAATTAATTGTTTTAAATTTTTCCCACTTTGTCATTGTAATTTTGTATTTATATTAATTGTTAAATTTTATGTTTTTGTTATTGTTTTTTGCATGTAGGTAATTTGATAATTTAGTATTTTCAATTTTGAATATTTTTATTTTATTGATAATTTAGGCGTCTATATATTTTTTTGACTCTAGCATTTATCATAAGATTTTATATTAAATTATATGTGATATAAAATTACTTTGTATTGTATGATATTGTGATTATTGATTGTAAAAATTATATTATTATTTTATAGGTGGACATTTTCATGACAGAATATAAAAAAATTATTTTCAATAATTTTTTCTCCATTTTGCTAATGCAAAATTATTATTATTAATTATTTTTTTTGGACAATTTCATGACAAAATATAAAATTCAAAAATAAAAAAATCTTTTTTTTTTTTTATTTTCTCCACTTTGCCGAGTAACTCGGCAAGGTAGGAAAAATAAAAACATTTTCTTTATCTTACTTTATCGAGTAACTCGGAATAGTTGGAGACCTTGGAAATAATTCTTTTTTTAACATTTTTTATTTTTGTGGACTTTTAGGAATTTATTTATTATTATTTTTTTTTTTGCAGTTTTAGTCCACATCATTTTCCTTTTATAACAAATTTCTTATTATTAATTTTTTTCTCTCATCTCTGACGTTTAAACTTTTTTTTATATTTAATTTGGCTAGGTTTTTTAATTAAAAACAAAAAAACTAATAATAAGAAAATAAAATTAAAATGTATATTAAGTCTTGCAACTTTTAAAAAGTAGTCTAATTTTTTTTTCGTAAATTTTCCTTTTTTTAAATTATTATTATTTTTTTTTTCATTTTTTTCACTTTGTCGAGTCAATCGGCAAAGTGGAAATATTAAAAAATTTGTAGTTATTCTAGATTGGCGATTGTTAAATTTTATATTTTGGTTATTGTTTTTTGCATGTAAGTAATTTGATAATTTAGTATTTTCAACTTTGAATTTTTTTGTTTCATTAATAATTTAGGCGTTTATATATTTTAAATAAAAAAAGTAAAAAAGAAAATAAAAAATATACATTATTAAAGTGACACGAGTACCTCGACAAAGGCCAAATCTTCTTTACCGAGTTACTTGATTTAAAATATCACACAAAATGAATCTATTCAATAGCTAAAGCAACTCGATAAACTGAAAATCGAGTTGCTTGAGTTAATCCATAAATGAAAGAAATTTGACATTTTCATTATATTGTGTTTCTTTATTATTTAAATTATTTAATACATTTAAATAATTCTTCATTGTTATTTTGTGGTATTATTTTTCAGGCACTTCGTGAGGCTGAAATTTAGATATGCTAAGTAACTTCATAAATAAAGTATATATAAAATTTTATTTAACCTATCATTTATTAGAATATAGTCAAAAAGAATATATATAATATAAATTTAATGTATATCATAATTCATTAATACAATAAATTAATAATTTTTTAATTTTAGCAAGTACTATAAGATATTATAAAAAAATAACTATAATAAATTTATAGTATAATAAAAAGTTTTTTGTATCAATATATTATTAATTAATTACTGCATTACTATAATAATTTACTAATTATAATCAATTTATTATAACAATTTTATATGAAATAAATGTTTTATAAATTTTTTTCAAATGTACTGCATATTTATTTACAAGTTTTTTCAAAAATATGAATTCAAATTTTGCTATAAAGAATATTACAATAAGTCTAATAAATAAATAAACAAATTATAGCACATTTTTGATACACCATGTTTTTACTTTTCAGATCATGAAATATAACATATTATCTCAATTTAAAATAATATAAAATTATTTTATATGATAGATTTTAAGATTCACGAGTTGGTTAAAAAATAACATGACAAAATTAAAAAAGAACAAAATATTAAGTATATTACATAATATAAATAAAAAAAAGTAAAGCAACAAATACAAAAGATGTATTGTTGCAATTACTCGAGTAACTCGACAAACCTAAAAGCACGTTTGTCGAGTTACTCGATGCAAAAATGTGATACAAAATAAATCTTTCTTATAGCTAAAATAACTTACTCGAGTAACTCGATAAACCTAAGAGTACGTTTGTCGAGTTACTCGATTATAAATGAGACACAAAATGACTCTATTAAATACCTTAATCAACTCGACAAACTCAAAATCGAGTTACCCGAGTTACTTGACGAACAAAATTAAGTAAAAATGTTTATTAATTTGTTTTGAATGAAGTAAGAAAATATATTTTCTTTTTGTTTTTATTTTTTTACCCATTAGTATAACATATTATAACTAAAAAACTGTTATAACAAATTTATAGGAACAAAAAATAAATCTGTAGTAAAATATTATTAATAAATTATTATATTATTATAATAGTGTAGTGTTCAACATAAATTTAGTATAAGAATTTCATATTAACTAGATTTCATTCTGATTTATCAAAATAAATTTTAGTAAAATTTGTTATAATAATGATTTTAATTATGATCAATTTATATAAGAACTTCACAAATCCGATTTTGAGGTTCGCGACTTCGTTAAAAAATAACATGAAAAAACAAAAAAATGAAGAAATTTAAGTGGACTATATATTTTAAATAAAAAAAGTAAAAAAGAAAATCAAAAATATGCATAATTAAAGTGACTCGAGTACCTTGACAAAGCCCAAATCTTCTTTACCGAGTTACTCGATTTAAAATATCACACAAAATGAATCTATTCAATAGCTAAAGCAACTCGATAAACTGAAAATCGAGTTGCTTGAGTTAATCCATAAATGAAAGAAATTTGACATTTTCATTATATTGTGTTTCTTTATTATTTAAATTATTTAATACATTTAAATAATTCTTCATTGTTATTTTGTGGTATTATTTTTGAAGCACTTCGTGAGGCTGAAATTTAGATATGTTGAGTAACTTCATAAATAAAGTATATATAAAATTTTATTTAACCTATTATTTATTAGAATATAGTCAAAAAGAATATATATAATATAAATTTAATGTATATCATAATTCATTAATACAATATATTAATAATTTTTTAATTTTAGCAAGTACTATAAGATATTATAAAAAAAATAACTATAATAAATTTATAGTATAATAAAAAGTTTTTTGTATCAATATATTATTAATTAATTACTGCATTACTATAATAATTTACTAATTATAATCAATTTATTATAACAATTTTATATGAAATAAATGTTTTATAAATTTTTTTCAAATGTACTGCATATTTATTTACAAGTTTTTTCAAAAATATGAATTCAAATTTTGCTATAAAGAATATTACAATAAGTCTAATAAAAAAAAAATTATAGCACATTTTTGATACACCATGTTTTTACTTTTCAGAACATGAAATATAACATATTATCTCAATTTAAAATAATATAAAATTATTTTATATGATAGATTTTAAGATTCACGAGTTGGTTAAAAAATAACATGACAAAATTAAAAAAGAAAAAAATATTAAGTATATTACATAATATAAATAAAAAAAAGTAAAGCAACAAATACAAAAGATGTATTGTTGCAATTACTCGAGTAACTCGACAAACCTAAAAGCACGTTTGTCGAGTTACTCGATGCAAAAATGTGATACAAAATAAATCTTTCTTATAGCTAAAATAACTTACTCGAGTAACTCGATAAACCTAAGAGTACGTTTGTCGAGTTACTAGATTATAAATGAGACACAAAATGACTCTATTAAATACCTTAATCAACTCGACAAACTCAAAATCGAGTTACCCGAGTTACTTGACGAACAAAATTAAGTAAAAATGTTTATTAATTTGTTTTGAATGAAGTAAGAAAATATATTTTCTTTTTGTTTTTATTTTTTTACCCATTAGTATAACATATTATAACTAAAAAACTGTTATAACAAATTTATAGGAACAAAAAATAAATCTGTAGTAAAATATTATTAATAAATTATGATATTATTATAATAGTGTAGTGTTCAACATAAATTTAGTATAAGAATTTCATATTAACTAGATTTCATTCTGATTTATCAAAATAAATTTTAGTAAAATTTGTTATAATAATGATTTTAATTATGATCAATTTATATAAGAACTTCACAAATCCGATTTTGAGGTTCGCGACTTCGTTAAAAAATAACATGAAAAAACAAAAAAATGAAGAAATTTAAGTGGACTATATATTTTAAATAAAAAAAGTAAAAAAGAAAATCAAAAATATGCATAATTAAAGTGACTCGAGTACCTCGACAAAGCCCAAATCTTCTTTACCGAGTTACTCGATTTAAAATATCACACAAAATGAATCTATTCAATAGCTAAAGCAACTCGATAAACTGAAAATCGAGTTGCTTGAGTTAATCCATAAATGAAAGAAATTTGACATTTTCATTATATTGTGTTTCTTTATTATTTAAATTATTTAATACATTTAAATAATTCTTCATTGTTATTTTGTGGTATTATTTTTGAAGCACTTCGTGAGGCTGAAATTTAGATATGTTGAGTAACTTCATAAATAAAGTATATATAAAATTTTATTTAACCTATTATTTATTAGAATATAGTCAAAAAGAATATATATAATATAAATTTAATGTATATCATAATTCATTAATACAATATATTAATAATTTTTTAATTTTAGCAAGTACTATAAGATATTATTAAAAAAATAACTATAATAAATTTATAGTATAATAAAAAGTTTTTTGTATCAATATATTATTAATTAATTACTGCATTACTATAATAATTTACTAATTATAATCAATTTATTATAACAATTTTATATGAAATAAATGTTTTATAAATTTTTTTCAAATGTACTGCATATTTATTTACAAGTTTTTTCAAAAATATGAATTCAAATTTTGCTATAAAGAATATTACAATAAGTCTAATAAAAAAAAAATTATAGCACATTTTTGATACACCATGTTTTTACTTTTCAGAACATGAAATATAACATATTATCTCAATTTAAAATAATATAAAATTATTTTATATGATAGATTTTAAGATTCACGAGTTGGTTAAAAAATAACATGACAAAATTAAAAAAGAACAAAATATTAAGTATATTACATAATATAAATAAAAAAAAGTAAAGCAACAAATACAAAAGATGTATTGTTGCAATTACTCGAGTAACTCGACAAACCTAAAAGCAAGTTTGTCGAGTTACTCGATGCAAAAATGTGATACAAAATAAATCTTTCTTATAGCTAAAATAACTTACTCGAGTAACTCGATAAACCTAAGAGTACGTTTGTCGAGTTACTCGATTATAAATGAGACACAAAATGACTCTATTAAATACCTTAATCAACTCGACAAACTCAAAATCGAGTTACCCGAGTTACTTGACGAACAAAATTAAGTAAAAATGTTTATTAATTTGTTTTGAATGAAGTAAGAAAATATATTTTCTTTTTGTTTTTATTTTTTTACCCATTAGTATAACATATTATAACTAAAAAACTGTTATAACAAATTTATAGGAACAAAAAATAAATCTGTAGTAAAATATTATTAATAAATTATTATATTATTATAATAGTGTAGTGTTCAACATAAATTTAGTATAAGAATTTCATATTAACTAGATTTCATTCTGATTTATCAAAATAAATTTTAGTAAAATTTGTTATAATAATGATTTTAATTATGATCAATTTATATAAGAACTTCACAAATCCGATTTTGAGGTTCGCGACTTCGTTAAAAAATAACATGAAAAAACAAAAAAATGAAGAAATTTAAGTGGACTATATATTTTAAATAAAAAAAGTAAAAAAGAAAATCAAAAATATGCATAATTAAAGTGACTCGAGTACCTCGACAAAGCCCAAATCTTCTTTACCGAGTTACTCGATTTAAAATATCACACAAAATGAATCTATTCAATAGCTAAAGCAACTCGATAAACTGAAAATCGAGTTGCTTGAGTTAATCCATAAATGAAAGAAATTTGACATTTTCATTATATTGTGTTTCTTTATTATTTAAATTATTTAATACATTTAAATAATTCTTCATTGTTATTTTGTGGTATTATTTTTCAGGCACTTCGTGAGGCTGAAATTTAGATATGCTAAGTAACTTCATAAATGGAGTATATATAAAATTTTATTTAACCTATCATTTATTAGAATATAGTCAAAAAGAATATATATAATATAAATTTAATGTATATCATAATTCATTAATACAATATATTAATAATTTTTTAATTTTAGCAAGTACTATAAGATATTATAAAAAAATAACTATAATAAATTTATAGTATAATAAAAAGTTTTTTGTATCAATATATTATTAATTAATTACTGCATTACTATAATAATTTACTAATTATAATCAATTTATTATAACAATTTTATATGAAATAAATGTTTTATAAATTTTTTTCAAATGTACTGCACATTTATTTACAAGTTTTTTCAAAAATATGAATTCAAATTTTGCTATAAAGAATATTACAATAAGTCTAATAAATAAAAAAAAAAATTATAGCACATTTTTGATACACCATGTTTTTACTTTTCAGAACATGAAATATAACATATTATCTCAATTTAAAATAATATAAAATTATTTTATATGATAGATTTTAAGATTCACGAGTTGGTTAAAAAATAACATGACAAAATTAAAAAAGAAAAAAATATTAAGTATATTACATAATATAAATAAAAAAAAGTAAAGCAACAAATACAAAAGATGTATTGTTGCAATTACTCGAGTAACTCGACAAACCTAAAAGCACGTTTGTCGAGTTACTCGATGCAAAAATGTGATACAAAATAAATCTTTCTTATAGCTAAAATAACTTACTCGAGTAACTCGATAAACCTAAGAGTACGTTTGTCGAGTTACTAGATTATAAATGAGACACAAAATGACTCTATTAAATACCTTAATCAACTCGACAAACTCAAAATCGAGTTACCCGAGTTACTTGACGAACAAAATTAAGTAAAAATGTTTATTAATTTGTTTTGAATGAAGTAAGAAAATATATTTTCTTTTTGTTTTTATTTTTTTACCCATTAGTATAACATATTATAACTAAAAAACTGTTATAACAAATTTATAGGAACAAAAAATAAATCTGTAGTAAAATATTATTAATAAATTATTATATTATTATAATAGTGTAGTGTTCAACATAAATTTAGTATAAGAATTTCATATTAACTAGATTTCATTCTGATTTATCAAAATAAATTTTAGTAAAATTTGTTATAATAATGATTTTAATTATGATCAATTTATATAAGAACTTCACAAATCCGATTTTGAGGTTCGCGACTTCGTTAAAAAATAACATGAAAAAACAAAAAAATGAAGAAATTTAAGTGGACTATATATTTTAAATAAAAAAAGTAAAAAAGAAAATCAAAAATATGCATAATTAAAGTGACTCGAGTACCTCGACAAAGCCCAAATCTTCTTTACCGAGTTACTCGATTTAAAATATCACACAAAATGAATCTATTCAATAGCTAAAGCAACTCGATAAACTGAAAATCGAGTTGCTTGAGTTAATCCATAAATGAAAGAAATTTGACATTTTCATTATATTGTGTTTCTTTATTATTTAAATTATTTAATACATTTAAATAATTCTTCATTGTTATTTTGTGGTATTATTTTTCAGGCACTTCGTGAGGCTGAAATTTAGATATGCTAAGTAACTTCATAAATGGAGTATATATAAAATTTTATTTAACCTATCATTTATTAGAATATAGTCAAAAAGAATATATATAATATAAATTTAATGTATATCATAATTCATTAATACAATATATTAATAATTTTTTAATTTTAGCAAGTACTATAAGATATTATAAAAAAATAACTATAATAAATTTATAGTATAATAAAAAGTTTTTTGTATCAATATATTATTAATTAATTACTGCATTACTATAATAATTTACTAATTATAATCAATTTATTATAACAATTTTATATGAAATAAATGTTTTATAAATTTTTTTCAAATGTACTGCACATTTATTTACAAGTTTTTTCAAAAATATGAATTCAAATTTTGCTATAAAGAATATTACAATAAGTCTAATAAATAAAAAAAAAAATTATAGCACATTTTTGATACACCATGTTTTTACTTTTCAGAACATGAAATATAACATATTATCTCAATTTAAAATAATATAAAATTATTTTATATGATAGATTTTAAGATTCACGAGTTGGTTAAAAAATAACATGACAAAATTAAAAAAGAAAAAAATATTAAGTATATTACATAATATAAATAAAAAAAAGTAAAGCAACAAATACAAAAGATGTATTGTTGCAATTACTCGAGTAACTCGACAAACCTAAAAGCACGTTTGTCGAGTTACTCGATGCAAAAATGTGATACAAAATAAATCTTTCTTATAGCTAAAATAACTTACTCGAGTAACTCGATAAACCTAAGAGTACGTTTGTCGAGTTACTAGATTATAAATGAGACACAAAATGACTCTATTAAATACCTTAATCAACTCGACAAACTCAAAATCGAGTTACCCGAGTTACTTGACGAACAAAATTAAGTAAAAATGTTTATTAATTTGTTTTGAATGAAGTAAGAAAATATATTTTCTTTTTGTTTTTATTTTTTTACCCATTAGTATAACATATTATAACTAAAAAACTGTTATAACAAATTTATAGGAACAAAAAATAAATCTGTAGTAAAATATTATTAATAAATTATTATATTATTATAATAGTGTAGTGTTCAACATAAATTTAGTATAAGAATTTCATATTAACTAGATTTCATTCTGATTTATCAAAATAAATTTTAGTAAAATTTGTTATAATAATGATTTTAATTATGATCAATTTATATAAGAACTTCACAAATCCGATTTTGAGGTTCGCGACTTCGTTAAAAAATAACATGAAAAAACAAAAAAATGAAGAAATTTAAGTGGACTATATATTTTAAATAAAAAAAGTAAAAAAGAAAATCAAAAATATGCATAATTAAAGTGACTCGAGTACCTCGACAAAGCCCAAATCTTCTTTACCGAGTTACTCGATTTAAAATATCACACAAAATGAATCTATTCAATAGCTAAAGCAACTCGATAAACTGAAAATCGAGTTGCTTGAGTTAATCCATAAATGAAAGAAATTTGACATTTTCATTATATTGTGTTTCTTTATTATTTAAATTATTTAATACATTTAAATAATTCTTCATTGTTATTTTGTGGTATTATTTTTCAGGCACTTCGTGAGGCTGAAATTTAGATATGCTAAGTAACTTCATAAATGGAGTATATATAAAATTTTATTTAACCTATCATTTATTAGAATATAGTCAAAAAGAATATATATAATATAAATTTAATGTATATCATAATTCATTAATACAATATATTAATAATTTTTTAATTTTAGCAAGTACTATAAGATATTATAAAAAAATAACTATAATAAATTTATAGTATAATAAAAAGTTTTTTGTATCAATATATTATTAATTAATTACTGCATTACTATAATAATTTACTAATTATAATCAATTTATTATAACAATTTTATATGAAATAAATGTTTTATAAATTTTTTTCAAATGTACTGCACATTTATTTACAAGTTTTTTCAAAAATATGAATTCAAATTTTGCTATAAAGAATATTACAATAAGTCTAATAAATAAAAAAAAAAATTATAGCACATTTTTGATACACCATGTTTTTACTTTTCAGAACATGAAATATAACATATTATCTCAATTTAAAATAATATAAAATTATTTTATATGATAGATTTTAAGATTCACGAGTTGGTTAAAAAATAACATGACAAAATTAAAAAAGAAAAAAATATTAAGTATATTACATAATATAAATAAAAAAAAGTAAAGCAACAAATACAAAAGATGTATTGTTGCAATTACTCGAGTAACTCGACAAACCTAAAAGCACGTTTGTCGAGTTACTCGATGCAAAAATGTGATACAAAATAAATCTTTCTTATAGCTAAAATAACTTACTCGAGTAACTCGATAAACCTAAGAGTACGTTTGTCGAGTTACTCGATTATAAATGAGACACAAAATGACTCTATTAAATACCTTAATCAACTCGACAAACTCAAAATCGAGTTACCCGAGTTACTTGACGAACAAAATTAAGTAAAAATGTTTATTAATTTGTTTTGAATGAAGTAAGAAAATATATTTTCTTTTTGTTTTTATTTTTTTACCCATTAGTATAACATATTATAACTAAAAAACTGTTATAACAAATTTATAGGAACAAAAAATAAATCTGTAGTAAAATATTATTAATAAATTATTATATTATTATAATAGTGTAGTGTTCAACATAAATTTAGTATAAGAATTTCATATTAACTAGATTTCATTCTGATTTATCAAAATAAATTTTAGTAAAATTTGTTATAATAATGATTTTAATTATGATCAATTTATATAAGAACTTCACAAATCCGATTTTGAGGTTCGCGACTTCGTTAAAAAATAACATGAAAAAACAAAAAAATGAAGAAATTTAAGTGGACTATATATTTTAAATAAAAAAAGTAAAAAAGAAAATCAAAAATATGCATAATTAAAGTGACTCGAGTACCTCGACAAAGCCCAAATCTTCTTTACCGAGTTACTCGATTTAAAATATCACACAAAATGAATCTATTCAATAGCTAAAGCAACTCGATAAACTGAAAATCGAGTTGCTTGAGTTAATCCATAAATGAAAGAAATTTGACATTTTCATTATATTGTGTTTCTTTATTATTTAAATTATTTAATACATTTAAATAATTCTTCATTGTTATTTTGTGGTATTATTTTTCAGGCACTTCGTGAGGCTGAAATTTAGATATGCTAAGTAACTTCATAAATGGAGTATATATAAAATTTTATTTAACCTATCATTTATTAGAATATAGTCAAAAAGAATATATATAATATAAATTTAATGTATATCATAATTCATTAATACAATATATTAATAATTTTTTAATTTTAGCAAGTACTATAAGATATTATAAAAAAATAACTATAATAAATTTATAGTATAATAAAAAGTTTTTTGTATCAATATATTATTAATTAATTACTGCATTACTATAATAATTTACTAATTATAATCAATTTATTATAACAATTTTATATGAAATAAATGTTTTATAAATTTTTTTCAAATGTACTGCACATTTATTTACAAGTTTTTTCAAAAATATGAATTCAAATTTTGCTATAAAGAATATTACAATAAGTCTAATAAATAAAAAAAAAAAATTATAGCACATTTTTGATACACCATGTTTTTACTTTTCAGAACATGAAATATAACATATTATCTCAATTTAAAATAATATAAAATTATTTTATATGATAGATTTTAAGATTCACGAGTTGGTTAAAAAATAACATGACAAAATTAAAAAAGAAAAAAATATTAAGTATATTACATAATATAAATAAAAAAAAGTAAAGCAACAAATACAAAAGATGTATTGTTGCAATTACTCGAGTAACTCGACAAACCTAAAAGTACGTTTGTCGAGTTACTCGATGCAAAAATGTGATACAAAATAAATCTTTCTTATAGCTAAAATAACTTACTCGAGTAACTCGATAAACCTAAGAGTACGTTTGTCGAGTTACTCGATTATAAATGAGACACAAAATGACTCTATTAAATACCTTAATCAACTCGACAAACTCAAAATCGAGTTACCCGAGTTACTTGACGAACAAAATTAAGTAAAAATGTTTATTAATTTGTTTTGAATGAAGTAAGAAAATATATTTTCTTTTTGTTTTTATTTTTTTACCCATTAGTATAACATATTATAACTAAAAAACTGTTATAACAAATTTATAGGAACAAAAAATAAATCTGTAGTAAAATATTATTAATAAATTATTATATTATTATAATAGTGTAGTGTTCAACATAAATTTAGTATAAGAATTTCATATTAACTAGATTTCATTCTGATTTATCAAAATAAATTTTAGTAAAATTTGTTATAATAATGATTTTAATTATGATCAATTTATATAAGAACTTCACAAATCCGATTTTGAGGTTCGCGACTTCGTTAAAAAATAACATGAAAAAACAAAAAAATGAAGAAATTTAAGTGGACTATATATTTTAAATAAAAAAAGTAAAAAAGAAAATCAAAAATATGCATAATTAAAGTGACTCGAGTACCTCGACAAAGCCCAAATCTTCTTTACCGAGTTACTCGATTTAAAATATCACACAAAATGAATCTATTCAATAGCTAAAGCAACTCGATAAACTGAAAATCGAGTTGCTTGAGTTAATCCATAAATGAAAGAAATTTGACATTTTCATTATATTGTGTTTCTTTATTATTTAAATTATTTAATACATTTAAATAATTCTTCATTGTTATTTTGTGGTATTATTTTTCAGGCACTTCGTGAGGCTGAAATTTAGATATGCTAAGTAACTTCATAAATGGAGTATATATAAAATTTTATTTAACCTATCATTTATTAGAATATAGTCAAAAAGAATATATATAATATAAATTTAATGTATATCATAATTCATTAATACAATATATTAATAATTTTTTAATTTTAGCAAGTACTATAAGATATTATAAAAAAATAACTATAATAAATTTATAGTATAATAAAAAGTTTTTTGTATCAATATATTATTAATTAATTACTGCATTACTATAATAATTTACTAATTATAATCAATTTATTATAACAATTTTATATGAAATAAATGTTTTATAAATTTTTTTCAAATGTACTGCACATTTATTTACAAGTTTTTTCAAAAATATGAATTCAAATTTTGCTATAAAGAATATTACAATAAGTCTAATAAATAAAAAAAAAAATTATAGCACATTTTTGATACACCATGTTTTTACTTTTCAGAACATGAAATATAACATATTATCTCAATTTAAAATAATATAAAATTATTTTATATGATAGATTTTAAGATTCACGAGTTGGTTAAAAAATAACATGACAAAATTAAAAAAGAAAAAAATATTAAGTATATTACATAATATAAATAAAAAAAAGTAAAGCAACAAATACAAAAGATGTATTGTTGCAATTACTCGAGTAACTCGACAAACCTAAAAGCACGTTTGTCGAGTTACTCGATGCAAAAATGTGATACAAAATAAATCTTTCTTATAGCTAAAATAACTTACTCGAGTAACTCGATAAACCTAAGAGTACGTTTGTCGAGTTACTCGATTATAAATGAGACACAAAATGACTCTATTAAATACCTTAATCAACTCGACAAACTCAAAATCGAGTTACCCGAGTTACTTGACGAACAAAATTAAGTAAAAATGTTTATTAATTTGTTTTGAATGAAGTAAGAAAATATATTTTCTTTTTGTTTTTATTTTTTTACCCATTAGTATAACATATTATAACTAAAAAACTGTTATAACAAATTTATAGGAACAAAAAATAAATCTGTAGTAAAATATTATTAATAAATTATTATATTATTATAATAGTGTAGTGTTCAACATAAATTTAGTATAAGAATTTCATATTAACTAGATTTCATTCTGATTTATCAAAATAAATTTTAGTAAAATTTGTTATAATAATGATTTTAATTATGATCAATTTATATAAGAACTTCACAAATCCGATTTTGAGGTTCGCGACTTCGTTAAAAAATAACATGAAAAAACAAAAAAATGAAGAAATTTAAGTGGACTATATATTTTAAATAAAAAAAGTAAAAAAGAAAATCAAAAATATGCATAATTAAAGTGACTCGAGTACCTCGACAAAGCCCAAATCTTCTTTACCGAGTTACTCGATTTAAAATATCACACAAAATGAATCTATTCAATAGCTAAAGCAACTCGATAAACTGAAAATCGAGTTGCTTGAGTTAATCCATAAATGAAAGAAATTTGACATTTTCATTATATTGTGTTTCTTTATTATTTAAATTATTTAATACATTTAAATAATTCTTCATTGTTATTTTGTGGTATTATTTTTCAGGCACTTCGTGAGGCTGAAATTTAGATATGCTAAGTAACTTCATAAATGGAGTATATATAAAATTTTATTTAACCTATCATTTATTAGAATATAGTCAAAAAGAATATATATAATATAAATTTAATGTATATCATAATTCATTAATACAATATATTAATAATTTTTTAATTTTAGCAAGTACTATAAGATATTATAAAAAAATAACTATAATAAATTTATAGTATAATAAAAAGTTTTTTGTATCAATATATTATTAATTAATTACTGCATTACTATAATAATTTACTAATTATAATCAATTTATTATAACAATTTTATATGAAATAAATGTTTTATAAATTTTTTTCAAATGTACTGCACATTTATTTACAAGTTTTTTCAAAAATATGAATTCAAATTTTGCTATAAAGAATATTACAATAAGTCTAATAAATAAAAAAAAAAATTATAGCACATTTTTGATACACCATGTTTTTACTTTTCAGAACATGAAATATAACATATTATCTCAATTTAAAATAATATAAAATTATTTTATATGATAGATTTTAAGATTCACGAGTTGGTTAAAAAATAACATGACAAAATTAAAAAAGAAAAAAATATTAAGTATATTACATAATATAAATAAAAAAAAGTAAAGCAACAAATACAAAAGATGTATTGTTGCAATTACTCGAGTAACTCGACAAACCTAAAAGCACGTTTGTCGAGTTACTCGATGCAAAAATGTGATACAAAATAAATCTTTCTTATAGCTAAAATAACTTACTCGAGTAACTCGATAAACCTAAGAGTACGTTTGTCGAGTTACTCGATTATAAATGAGACACAAAATGACTCTATTAAATACCTTAATCAACTCGACAAACTCAAAATCGAGTTACCCGAGTTACTTGACGAACAAAATTAAGTAAAAATGTTTATTAATTTGTTTTGAATGAAGTAAGAAAATATATTTTCTTTTTGTTTTTATTTTTTTACCCATTAGTATAACATATTATAACTAAAAAACTGTTATAACAAATTTATAGGAACAAAAAATAAATCTGTAGTAAAATATTATTAATAAATTATTATATTATTATAATAGTGTAGTGTTCAACATAAATTTAGTATAAGAATTTCATATTAACTAGATTTCATTCTGATTTATCAAAATAAATTTTAGTAAAATTTGTTATAATAATGATTTTAATTATGATCAATTTATATAAGAACTTCACAAATCCGATTTTGAGGTTCGCGACTTCGTTAAAAAATAACATGAAAAAACAAAAAAATGAAGAAATTTAAGTGGACTATATATTTTAAATAAAAAAAGTAAAAAAGAAAATCAAAAATATGCATAATTAAAGTGACTCGAGTACCTCGACAAAGCCCAAATCTTCTTTACCGAGTTACTCGATTTAAAATATCACACAAAATGAATCTATTCAATAGCTAAAGCAACTCGATAAACTGAAAATCGAGTTGCTTGAGTTAATCCATAAATGAAAGAAATTTGACATTTTCATTATATTGTGTTTCTTTATTATTTAAATTATTTAATACATTTAAATAATTCTTCATTGTTATTTTGTGGTATTATTTTTCAGGCACTTCGTGAGGCTGAAATTTAGATATGCTAAGTAACTTCATAAATGGAGTATATATAAAATTTTATTTAACCTATCATTTATTAGAATATAGTCAAAAAGAATATATATAATATAAATTTAATGTATATCATAATTCATTAATACAATATATTAATAATTTTTTAATTTTAGCAAGTACTATAAGATATTATAAAAAAATAACTATAATAAATTTATAGTATAATAAAAAGTTTTTTGTATCAATATATTATTAATTAATTACTGCATTACTATAATAATTTACTAATTATAATCAATTTATTATAACAATTTTATATGAAATAAATGTTTTATAAATTTTTTTCAAATGTACTGCACATTTATTTACAAGTTTTTTCAAAAATATGAATTCAAATTTTGCTATAAAGAATATTACAATAAGTCTAATAAATAAAAAAAAAAATTATAGCACATTTTTGATACACCATGTTTTTACTTTTCAGAACATGAAATATAACATATTATCTCAATTTAAAATAATATAAAATTATTTTATATGATAGATTTTAAGATTCACGAGTTGGTTAAAAAATAACATGACAAAATTAAAAAAGAAAAAAATATTAAGTATATTACATAATATAAATAAAAAAAAGTAAAGCAACAAATACAAAAGATGTATTGTTGCAATTACTCGAGTAACTCGACAAACCTAAAAGCACGTTTGTCGAGTTACTCGATGCAAAAATGTGATACAAAATAAATCTTTCTTATAGCTAAAATAACTTACTCGAGTAACTCGATAAACCTAAGAGTACGTTTGTCGAGTTACTAGATTATAAATGAGACACAAAATGACTCTATTAAATACCTTAATCAACTCGACAAACTCAAAATCGAGTTACCCGAGTTACTTGACGAACAAAATTAAGTAAAAATGTTTATTAATTTGTTTTGAATGAAGTAAGAAAATATATTTTCTTTTTGTTTTTATTTTTTTACCCATTAGTATAACATATTATAACTAAAAAACTGTTATAACAAATTTATAGGAACAAAAAATAAATCTGTAGTAAAATATTATTAATAAATTATTATATTATTATAATAGTGTAGTGTTCAACATAAATTTAGTATAAGAATTTCATATTAACTAGATTTCATTCTGATTTATCAAAATAAATTTTAGTAAAATTTGTTATAATAATGATTTTAATTATGATCAATTTATATAAGAACTTCACAAATCCGATTTTGAGGTTCGCGACTTCGTTAAAAAATAACATGAAAAAACAAAAAAATGAAGAAATTTAAGTGGACTATATATTTTAAATAAAAAAAGTAAAAAAGAAAATCAAAAATATGCATAATTAAAGTGACTCGAGTACCTCGACAAAGCCCAAATCTTCTTTACCGAGTTACTCGATTTAAAATATCACACAAAATGAATCTATTCAATAGCTAAAGCAACTCGATAAACTGAAAATCGAGTTGCTTGAGTTAATCCATAAATGAAAGAAATTTGACATTTTCATTATATTGTGTTTCTTTATTATTTAAATTATTTAATACATTTAAATAATTCTTCATTGTTATTTTGTGGTATTATTTTTCAGGCACTTCGTGAGGCTGAAATTTAGATATGCTAAGTAACTTCATAAATGGAGTATATATAAAATTTTATTTAACCTATCATTTATTAGAATATAGTCAAAAAGAATATATATAATATAAATTTAATGTATATCATAATTCATTAATACAATATATTAATAATTTTTTAATTTTAGCAAGTACTATAAGATATTATAAAAAAATAACTATAATAAATTTATAGTATAATAAAAAGTTTTTTGTATCAATATATTATTAATTAATTACTGCATTACTATAATAATTTACTAATTATAATCAATTTATTATAACAATTTTATATGAAATAAATGTTTTATAAATTTTTTTCAAATGTACTGCACATTTATTTACAAGTTTTTTCAAAAATATGAATTCAAATTTTGCTATAAAGAATATTACAATAAGTCTAATAAATAAAAAAAAAAATTATAGCACATTTTTGATACACCATGTTTTTACTTTTCAGAACATGAAATATAACATATTATCTCAATTTAAAATAATATAAAATTATTTTATATGATAGATTTTAAGATTCACGAGTTGGTTAAAAAATAACATGACAAAATTAAAAAAGAAAAAAATATTAAGTATATTACATAATATAAATAAAAAAAAGTAAAGCAACAAATACAAAAGATGTATTGTTGCAATTACTCGAGTAACTCGACAAACCTAAAAGCACGTTTGTCGAGTTACTCGATGCAAAAATGTGATACAAAATAAATCTTTCTTATAGCTAAAATAACTTACTCGAGTAACTCGATAAACCTAAGAGTACGTTTGTCGAGTTACTCGATTATAAATGAGACACAAAATGACTCTATTAAATACCTTAATCAACTCGACAAACTCAAAATCGAGTTACCCGAGTTACTTGACGAACAAAATTAAGTAAAAATGTTTATTAATTTGTTTTGAATGAAGTAAGAAAATATATTTTCTTTTTGTTTTTATTTTTTTACCCATTAGTATAACATATTATAACTAAAAAACTGTTATAACAAATTTATAGGAACAAAAAATAAATCTGTAGTAAAATATTATTAATAAATTATTATATTATTATAATAGTGTAGTGTTCAACATAAATTTAGTATAAGAATTTCATATTAACTAGATTTCATTCTGATTTATCAAAATAAATTTTAGTAAAATTTGTTATAATAATGATTTTAATTATGATCAATTTATATAAGAACTTCACAAATCCGATTTTGAGGTTCGCGACTTCGTTAAAAAATAACATGAAAAAACAAAAAAATGAAGAAATTTAAGTGGACTATATATTTTAAATAAAAAAAGTAAAAAAGAAAATCAAAAATATGCATAATTAAAGTGACTCGAGTACCTCGACAAAGCCCAAATCTTCTTTACCGAGTTACTCGATTTAAAATATCACACAAAATGAATCTATTCAATAGCTAAAGCAACTCGATAAACTGAAAATCGAGTTGCTTGAGTTAATCCATAAATGAAAGAAATTTGACATTTTCATTATATTGTGTTTCTTTATTATTTAAATTATTTAATACATTTAAATAATTCTTCATTGTTATTTTGTGGTATTATTTTTCAGGCACTTCGTGAGGCTGAAATTTAGATATGCTAAGTAACTTCATAAATGGAGTATATATAAAATTTTATTTAACCTATCATTTATTAGAATATAGTCAAAAAGAATATATATAATATAAATTTAATGTATATCATAATTCATTAATACAATATATTAATAATTTTTTAATTTTAGCAAGTACTATAAGATATTATAAAAAAATAACTATAATAAATTTATAGTATAATAAAAAGTTTTTTGTATCAATATATTATTAATTAATTACTGCATTACTATAATAATTTACTAATTATAATCAATTTATTATAACAATTTTATATGAAATAAATGTTTTATAAATTTTTTTCAAATGTACTGCACATTTATTTACAAGTTTTTTCAAAAATATGAATTCAAATTTTGCTATAAAGAATATTACAATAAGTCTAATAAATAAAAAAAAAAATTATAGCACATTTTTGATACACCATGTTTTTACTTTTCAGAACATGAAATATAACATATTATCTCAATTTAAAATAATATAAAATTATTTTATATGATAGATTTTAAGATTCACGAGTTGGTTAAAAAATAACATGACAAAATTAAAAAAGAAAAAAATATTAAGTATATTACATAATATAAATAAAAAAAAGTAAAGCAACAAATACAAAAGATGTATTGTTGCAATTACTCGAGTAACTCGACAAACCTAAAAGCACGTTTGTCGAGTTACTCGATGCAAAAATGTGATACAAAATAAATCTTTCTTATAGCTAAAATAACTTACTCGAGTAACTCGATAAACCTAAGAGTACGTTTGTCGAGTTACTCGATTATAAATGAGACACAAAATGACTCTATTAAATACCTTAATCAACTCGACAAACTCAAAATCGAGTTACCCGAGTTACTTGACGAACAAAATTAAGTAAAAATGTTTATTAATTTGTTTTGAATGAAGTAAGAAAATATATTTTCTTTTTGTTTTTATTTTTTTACCCATTAGTATAACATATTATAACTAAAAAACTGTTATAACAAATTTATAGGAACAAAAAATAAATCTGTAGTAAAATATTATTAATAAATTATTATATTATTATAATAGTGTAGTGTTCAACATAAATTTAGTATAAGAATTTCATATTAACTAGATTTCATTCTGATTTATCAAAATAAATTTTAGTAAAATTTGTTATAATAATGATTTTAATTATGATCAATTTATATAAGAACTTCACAAATCCGATTTTGAGGTTCGCGACTTCGTTAAAAAATAACATGAAAAAACAAAAAAATGAAGAAATTTAAGTGGACTATATATTTTAAATAAAAAAAGTAAAAAAGAAAATCAAAAATATGCATAATTAAAGTGACTCGAGTACCTCGACAAAGCCCAAATCTTCTTTACCGAGTTACTCGATTTAAAATATCACACAAAATGAATCTATTCAATAGCTAAAGCAACTCGATAAACTGAAAATCGAGTTGCTTGAGTTAATCCATAAATGAAAGAAATTTGACATTTTCATTATATTGTGTTTCTTTATTATTTAAATTATTTAATACATTTAAATAATTCTTCATTGTTATTTTGTGGTATTATTTTTCAGGCACTTCGTGAGGCTGAAATTTAGATATGCTAAGTAACTTCATAAATGGAGTATATATAAAATTTTATTTAACCTATCATTTATTAGAATATAGTCAAAAAGAATATATATAATATAAATTTAATGTATATCATAATTCATTAATACAATATATTAATAATTTTTTAATTTTAGCAAGTACTATAAGATATTATAAAAAAATAACTATAATAAATTTATAGTATAATAAAAAGTTTTTTGTATCAATATATTATTAATTAATTACTGCATTACTATAATAATTTACTAATTATAATCAATTTATTATAACAATTTTATATGAAATAAATGTTTTATAAATTTTTTTCAAATGTACTGCACATTTATTTACAAGTTTTTTCAAAAATATGAATTCAAATTTTGCTATAAAGAATATTACAATAAGTCTAATAAATAAAAAAAAAAATTATAGCACATTTTTGATACACCATGTTTTTACTTTTCAGAACATGAAATATAACATATTATCTCAATTTAAAATAATATAAAATTATTTTATATGATAGATTTTAAGATTCACGAGTTGGTTAAAAAATAACATGACAAAATTAAAAAAGAAAAAAATATTAAGTATATTACATAATATAAATAAAAAAAAGTAAAGCAACAAATACAAAAGATGTATTGTTGCAATTACTCGAGTAACTCGACAAACCTAAAAGCACGTTTGTCGAGTTACTCGATGCAAAAATGTGATACAAAATAAATCTTTCTTATAGCTAAAATAACTTACTCGAGTAACTCGATAAACCTAAGAGTACGTTTGTCGAGTTACTAGATTATAAATGAGACACAAAATGACTCTATTAAATACCTTAATCAACTCGACAAACTCAAAATCGAGTTACCCGAGTTACTTGACGAACAAAATTAAGTAAAAATGTTTATTAATTTGTTTTGAATGAAGTAAGAAAATATATTTTCTTTTTGTTTTTATTTTTTTACCCATTAGTATAACATATTATAACTAAAAAACTGTTATAACAAATTTATAGGAACAAAAAATAAATCTGTAGTAAAATATTATTAATAAATTATTATATTATTATAATAGTGTAGTGTTCAACATAAATTTAGTATAAGAATTTCATATTAACTAGATTTCATTCTGATTTATCAAAATAAATTTTAGTAAAATTTGTTATAATAATGATTTTAATTATGATCAATTTATATAAGAACTTCACAAATCCGATTTTGAGGTTCGCGACTTCGTTAAAAAATAACATGAAAAAACAAAAAAATGAAGAAATTTAAGTGGACTATATATTTTAAATAAAAAAAGTAAAAAAGAAAATCAAAAATATGCATAATTAAAGTGACTCGAGTACCTCGACAAAGCCCAAATCTTCTTTACCGAGTTACTCGATTTAAAATATCACACAAAATGAATCTATTCAATAGCTAAAGCAACTCGATAAACTGAAAATCGAGTTGCTTGAGTTAATCCATAAATGAAAGAAATTTGACATTTTCATTATATTGTGTTTCTTTATTATTTAAATTATTTAATACATTTAAATAATTCTTCATTGTTATTTTGTGGTATTATTTTTCAGGCACTTCGTGAGGCTGAAATTTAGATATGCTAAGTAACTTCATAAATGGAGTATATATAAAATTTTATTTAACCTATCATTTATTAGAATATAGTCAAAAAGAATATATATAATATAAATTTAATGTATATCATAATTCATTAATACAATATATTAATAATTTTTTAATTTTAGCAAGTACTATAAGATATTATAAAAAAATAACTATAATAAATTTATAGTATAATAAAAAGTTTTTTGTATCAATATATTATTAATTAATTACTGCATTACTATAATAATTTACTAATTATAATCAATTTATTATAACAATTTTATATGAAATAAATGTTTTATAAATTTTTTTCAAATGTACTGCACATTTATTTACAAGTTTTTTCAAAAATATGAATTCAAATTTTGCTATAAAGAATATTACAATAAGTCTAATAAATAAAAAAAAAAATTATAGCACATTTTTGATACACCATGTTTTTACTTTTCAGAACATGAAATATAACATATTATCTCAATTTAAAATAATATAAAATTATTTTATATGATAGATTTTAAGATTCACGAGTTGGTTAAAAAATAACATGACAAAATTAAAAAAGAAAAAAATATTAAGTATATTACATAATATAAATAAAAAAAAGTAAAGCAACAAATACAAAAGATGTATTGTTGCAATTACTCGAGTAACTCGACAAACCTAAAAGCACGTTTGTCGAGTTACTCGATGCAAAAATGTGATACAAAATAAATCTTTCTTATAGCTAAAATAACTTACTCGAGTAACTCGATAAACCTAAGAGTACGTTTGTCGAGTTACTAGATTATAAATGAGACACAAAATGACTCTATTAAATACCTTAATCAACTCGACAAACTCAAAATCGAGTTACCCGAGTTACTTGACGAACAAAATTAAGTAAAAATGTTTATTAATTTGTTTTGAATGAAGTAAGAAAATATATTTTCTTTTTGTTTTTATTTTTTTACCCATTAGTATAACATATTATAACTAAAAAACTGTTATAACAAATTTATAGGAACAAAAAATAAATCTGTAGTAAAATATTATTAATAAATTATTATATTATTATAATAGTGTAGTGTTCAACATAAATTTAGTATAAGAATTTCATATTAACTAGATTTCATTCTGATTTATCAAAATAAATTTTAGTAAAATTTGTTATAATAATGATTTTAATTATGATCAATTTATATAAGAACTTCACAAATCCGATTTTGAGGTTCGCGAATTCGTTAAAAAATAACATGAAAAAACAAAAAAATGAAGAAATTTAAGTGGACTATATATTTTAAATAAAAAAAGTAAAAAAGAAAATCAAAAATATGCATAATTAAAGTGACTCGAGTACCTCGACAAAGCCCAAATCTTCTTTACCGAGTTACTCGATTTAAAATATCACACAAAATGAATCTATTCAATAGCTAAAGCAACTCGATAAACTGAAAATCGAGTTGCTTGAGTTAATCCATAAATGAAAGAAATTTGACATTTTCATTATATTGTGTTTCTTTATTATTTAAATTATTTAATACATTTAAATAATTCTTCATTGTTATTTTGTGGTATTATTTTTGAAGCACTTCGTGAGGCTGAAATTTAGATATGTTGAGTAACTTCATAAATAAAGTATATATAAAATTTTATTTAACCTATTATTTATTAGAATATAGTCAAAAAGAATATATATAATATAAATTTAATGTATATCATAATTCATTAATACAATATATTAATAATTTTTTAATTTTAGCAAGTACTATAAGATATTATAAAAAAAATAACTATAATAAATTTATAGTATAATAAAAAGTTTTTTGTATCAATATATTATTAATTAATTACTGCATTACTATAATAATTTACTAATTATAATCAATTTATTATAACAATTTTATATGAAATAAATGTTTTATAAATTTTTTTCAAATGTACTGCATATTTATTTACAAGTTTTTTCAAAAATATGAATTCAAATTTTGCTATAAAGAATATTACAATAAGTCTAATAAAAAAAAAATTATAGCACATTTTTGATACACCATGTTTTTACTTTTCAGAACATGAAATATAACATATTATCTCAATTTAAAATAATATAAAATTATTTTATATGATAGATTTTAAGATTCACGAGTTGGTTAAAAAATAACATGACAAAATTAAAAAAGAACAAAATATTAAGTATATTACATAATATAAATAAAAAAAAGTAAAGCAACAAATACAAAAGATGTATTGTTGCAATTACTCGAGTAACTCGACAAACCTAAAAGCAAGTTTGTCGAGTTACTCGATGCAAAAATGTGATACAAAATAAATCTTTCTTATAGCTAAAATAACTTACTCGAGTAACTCGATAAACCTAAGAGTACGTTTGTCGAGTTACTCGATTATAAATGAGACACAAAATGACTCTATTAAATACCTTAATCAACTCGACAAACTCAAAATCGAGTTACCCGAGTTACTTGACGAACAAAATTAAGTAAAAATGTTTATTAATTTGTTTTGAATGAAGTAAGAAAATATATTTTCTTTTTATTTTTATTTTTTTACCCATTAGTATAACATATTATAACTAAAAAACTGTTATAACAAATTTATAGGAACAAAAAATAAATCTGTAGTAAAATATTATTAATAAATTATTATATTATTATAATAGTGTAGTGTTCAACATAAATTTAGTATAAGAATTTCATATTAACTAGATTTCATTCTGATTTATCAAAATAAATTTTAGTAAAATTTGTTATAATAATGATTTTAATTATGATCAATTTATATAAGAACTTCACAAATCCGATTTTGAGGTTCGCGACTTCGTTAAAAAATAACATGAAAAAACAAAAAAATGAAGAAATTTAAGTGGACTATATATTTTAAATAAAAAAAGTAAAAAAGAAAATAAAAAATATGCATAATTAAAGTGACTCGAGTACCTCGACAAAGCCCAAATCTTCTTTACCGAGTTACTCGATTTAAAATATCACACAAAATGAATCTATTCAATAGCTAAAGCAACTCGATAAACTAAAAATCGAGTTGCTTGAGTTAATCCATAAATGAAAGAAATTTGACATTTTCATTATATTGTGTTTCTTTATTATTTAAATTATTTAATACATTTAAATAATTCTTCATTGTTATTTTGTGGTATTATTTTTGAAGCACTTCGTGAGGCTGAAATTTAGATATGTTGAGTAACTTCATAAATAAAGTATATATAAAATTTTATTTAACCTATTATTTATTAGAATATAGTCAAAAAGAATATATATAATATAAATTTAATGTATATCATAATTCATTAATACAATATATTAATAATTTTTTAATTTTAGCAAGTACTATAAGATATTATAAAAAAATAACTATAATAAATTTATAGTATAATAAAAACATTTTTGTATCAATATATTATTAATTAATTACTGCATTATTATAATAATTTAGTAATTATAATCAATTTATTATAACAATTTTATATGAAAGAAATCATCTATAAATTATTTTCAAATGTACTACATATTTATTTATAAATTTTTTCATAAATATGAATACAAATTTTGCTATAAAGAATATTACAATAAGTGTAATAAATAAAAATAACTATTATAACACATTTTTCGTACACTATGTTTTTATTTTTGAAAATATCAAATATATCATATTATCTGAATTTAAAATAATATAAAATTATGTTATATGATAGCTTTTAAGATCCACGAGTTAGTTAAAAAATAACATGACAAAATTAACAAATACAAAAATATTAAGTATATTACATAATGTAAATAAATAAAAATAAAGTAACAAATACAATAGATGGATTGTTGAAATTACTCGAGTAACTCGACAAACCTAAAAGCACGTTTGTTGAGTTACTCGATGCAAAAATGTAATACAAAATAAATATTTTTTATAGCTAAACTAACTTGGCAAAATGAAAATCAAGTTCGTTGACTTACTGGATAAACCAATCAAACTTAAAATTTTTATTATTTTCTTTTCTTTTTAAATTTATATAATGTAACACACAATAAAATGAATTCTGTATTCATATATTATTAATTAATTACTACATTATTATAATAATTTAGTAATTATAATCAATTTTTTATAATAAATTTATATTAAATAATTTTTTTAATAATTTATTATAAAATGTATTATGTATGTATTTATAAGTCTTTTTCTAAATATGAATATAAATTTTGTTATAGAGAATATTAGAATAAGTGTAATAAATAAAAATCTATATTATAACATATTGTTACTACAATATGTTTTTATTTTTTAAAAAATCAAATATAATGTAATATCTTAATTTAAAATAATATATAATTATTTTATATAATAGCTATTTTATTATAATATATTATATAAAGTTATAGCATATGATTGCCTAATTTATAACAAAATTTATTTTCATTTTTATCAGAATTCATTATTATTCACTTAATTTCGTATTATAATTATTACTATAATATTAATTGCTAAAATAGAAGAATATATAATACATAACATTCCTTGATTACAATGTATATTTTATTTTACTATATTCTAATATTTGATCAATGAAATAAAATTATGTTTATTTATTTGACTTATTATAATATTCTTTATAACAAAATTTGTATTCGTATATATTAAAAAATTATAAATAAATATAAAGTACATTTTTTAATAATTTATAAAACATTTATTTATAAATTTTGTTATAAAAAATATTAGAATAAGTGTAATAAATAAAAAATAATAATATAACACATTTTTACTACAATGTTTTTTTATATCTGAAAAAACTAAATATAATATATTATTTCACTTTAAAATAATATATAATTATTTTATATAATCGCTATTTTATTATAATATATTATATGAAGTTATACGATATCAAATATTATTCATGCAACATACTGATTCATTGTATTGCCTTCTTCAAGTTACTCGAGTAACTCGATAAACCTTAGAGCAAGTTTGTCGAGTTACTCTATTAAAAATAGGACACGAAATAAATCTATTAAATACCTTAAGCAACTCGACAAACTCAAAATCGATTTACCCAAGTTACTTGACAAACAAAAGTAAGTCAAAATGTTTATTAATTTGTTTTGTTTTGTTTTTTATTAAAATAAACTAAGAAAATAATTTTTTTTTTATTTTCATGTCCTTACCCATTAGTATAACATATTATAACTAAAAAACTGTTACAACAAATTTATAGGAAAACAAAAGAAATCTGTTGTAAAATATTATTAATTAATTATTATATTATTATAATAATGTAATATTTAACATATATTTAGTATAAGAATTTCATATTAACTAGATTTCATTCTGAATTATGAAAATAAATTTTAGTAAAATTTATTAAAATAATGAATTTAATTATAATGAATTTATGTAGGAACTTCATCAATCCAATTTTGAGGTTCACGACTTCGTTAAAAAATAACATTAAAAAACTAAAAAATAAAGAAATTTAAGTGGCCTACATATTTTAAATAAAAAAAAGAAAAAACAAAATCAAAATTATGCATTATTCAAATAACTCGAGTAACTCGACAAAGCCAAAATCTTGTTTGTCGAGTTACTTGATTTAAAATATCAGACGAAATGAATCTATTCAATAGGTAAAGCAGCTCGATAAACTGAAAATCGAGTTGATTGAGTTCATCCATGAATGAAAGAAATTTAACATTTTCATTATATTGTGTTTCTTTATTATTTAAATTATTTAATACATTTAAATAATTCTTCATTGTAATCTTGTCGAGTTACTCGAGTCACTTCAGTAATGCATACTTTTTATTTTGTTTTTTACTTTTTTTATTTAAAATATATAGTCTACCTAAATTTCTTTATTTTTTAGTTTTTTCATGTTATTTTTTATCTAATATTCTTTATAACAAAATTTATATTCATATTTACAGAATGACTTATAAATACATACATAATACATTTTATAATAAATTATCGAAAAAATTATTTCATATAAATTTGTTATAAAAAATTGATCGTACTTACTAAATTATTATAATAATTTAGTAATTGATTAACAATATATTAATACAAAATTAATTTTATTGTCTATTACATTATATAAATTAAAAAAGAAAAGAAAATAATGAAACTTTTAAATTTCATTCGTTTGTCCAGTAACTCAAGGAAATTGATTTTCATTCTGCCAAACTACTTCAGCTAGAAAAAAAATTTATTTTGTATCACATTTTTTTTATTTTTTATTTTTTCCATGTTATTTTTTACACAACTTATCAATCTCAAAACACTATTTCTCGACTTAGTACATAAAAAAATCATAATAAAAGAATATATAATATATTGTATTAAATTCATATGATATATATTTTATTTTACTATATTCTAATAAATAATCAATTAAATACAAATATTTATGTGCTTCATTTATCAAATAAGTTAACAATTTATTTCATAAAAATATTCATGTTTTATGATTTTTGCTTTTATATCACATTGTTCATCGAGTAACTCAACTAATCTCAAGAATGCATATTTTTCATTTTTTTTGTTTTCTTTTTCTATTTAAATTATGTGCTATACTTATAATTTCTCCCACCTTGGGAACTAGGTAAGATAGTAAGACCTGCTTTGTTTATTTTTGATAATTATTTTCCCCTTCCTTTATTCATTCGTCCAGTAACTCGCGCAAATCGATTATGAGTTCATTGAGCTACTTAACGTATTGAATAGATTAATTTCATATGACAATTATAATCGGGTAACTCGACAAACATGATTTTCTGTTCATCGAGTTACTCGATTAACTTTAACAGTGCATATTTCCCATTTTATAGTTTATTTTTTGTATTTACAACTCAAATTTATATTTGTCACATTACTAGATAAATTAATCATAATAAAACAATATATAATATATTCTATTGATTAACTATTATATATATTAAATTTTTATAATATATATTTTATTTTGCTATATTCTAATAAATAATCAATTAAATAAAAAAATATATCTACTTCATTTATCAAATAAGTTAACAATTTATTTCACAAAAATATTCCTATTTTATGATTTTTGCTTTCATATCACATGTTTCATCGAGTAACTCGACAAACATGGTTTTTCGTTTGTCGAGTTACTCGAGTAACCTTAACAATGCATATTTTTCATTTTTTTTGTTTTCTTTTTCTATTTAAATTATCTATTATACTTATAATTTCTGTAATAAATATTATTATAAATTAGGTCAAAATACATACTACAATTATTAATTTAAAAAATACACATTTATTTTCGTACTATAGTTCAAATAATTATTTTAACAAAAAAAGTTCTTGTCATAACAAATTTTTACTACAATTTATTTTCATAATTCATGATGAAATCTATTTAGTAGAAATGTGTCATAAAAAATTTATTTTAATCACTAAATTTTCATAATAATGTGATAATTGATTAATAATATATTACTAAAAAATTGCTTTTACTATGCTATAAATTTATTATAATAATTTTTATTTATGACATATTACACTAATTACTAAAATAAAATACAATAAAATATATTCTATTAACTCATTCTCATATATACTAAATTTATATGATATATATTCTATTTTACTATGTTTTAATAAATCATGCATTAAATAAAATTCTATATGTGCAATATTTATCAATTTGCTCGACAAATCCAACTGTTAGCCTCACGAGTTTCTTCAAAAATAATACCACTGAATAACAATAAAAAATTATTTAAATATATGACAACTTTAAATCAAAAAGACAAACAAAATAGTAAAAATTATAAATTTTATTCCTTCGTCCAGTAACTCGGGCAAATCGATTATGAGTTCATCAAGCTACTTGACGTATTGAATACATTAATTTGATATGACAATTATAATCAGGTAACTCGACAAACATGATTTTCTGTTTGTCGAGTTACTCGATTAACTTTAACAGTGCATATTTCCCATTTTATACTTTATTTTATGTATTTACAACTCAAATTTATATTTCTCAAATTACTACATAAATTAATCATAATAAAACAATATATAATATATTCTATTGATTAACTATCATATATATTAAATTTTTATAATATATATTTTATTTTGCTATACTCTAATAAATAATCAATTAAATAAAAAAATGTATGTATTTCATTTATCAAATAAGTTAACAATTTATTTCACAAAAATATTCCTGTTTTATGATTTTTGGTCTTATATCACATTTTTCATCGAGTAACTCGACAAACATGGTTTTTAGTTTGTCGAGTTACTCGAATAACCTTAACAATGCATATTTTTCATTTTTTTTGTTTTCTTTTTCTATTTAAATTATGTACTATAATTATAATTTCTGTAATATATATTATTATAAATTACGTCAAAATACATACTACAATTATTAATTTATAGAAATGTGTCATAAAAAATTTATTTTAATCACTACATTTTCATAATAATGTAATAATTGATTAATAATATATTACTAAAAAATTGCTTTTACTATGCTATAAATTTATTATAACAATTTTTATTTATAACATATTATACTAACTGCTAAAATAAAATACAATAAAATATATTCTATGAACTGATTCTAATATATACTAGATTTATATAATATATATTCTATTTGACTATTTTCTAATAAATCATACACTAAATAAATTTTTCACATTTTCCATCAAACAAATCGACAGATGTAATTTTTTGTTTCTCAAATTACTCCACTAACTTCAACAGTACATATTTTTCATTTTTTGGGCTTTCCTTTTTTATTTAAATTATGTACTGTATTTATAATTTCTATAATAAATATTATTATAAATTACATTCAAAGATTTATTATAATTACTCATTAAAAAAAACACATTTATTTTCATTATCTAATTTGACGTTTTTATTGTAACAAAAAATTTCATTATTGTAATAAATTTTTACTACAATTTATTTTCATAACACGCCCACATAAGAATAAAAAAGTTTTTAGATGTATTACATAATCTAAAAAAAAAAAAAAAAAGAACATAATCAAAGTTTTAAATTTCCTTCATTCGTCCAGTAACTCAAAAAATCCAATTTTCAGTTTATCGAGTTACCTAAATTGTTTACTAAATATATTTTCTATCACACTTTTGATCACGTTACCCAACAATGGCAACAAACATGATTTTGTATTTTTCAAGATACTCAAACAACTTCACCAACGCATATATTTCATTTTTCAGTTTAATTTTTTTATTTGCATTATCTAATACATGTAAGTTTTATTCTTTTTTTGATTCCTCATCTTATTCTTTAACAAACTCATCAATCTCAATCTTAATATAATATCTTATACTAAAATAGCTATTATAATAAACATTTATATTTTATTTTAAATTAATATAATATATCGTCTCTAACTTTATTAACTAATATTTATATATTAGTTAATATTTTTCTTTATTTTAAATCATTTCCTATTGTTTCCCTACACATGCATAACTATGCTTCACTTTCTATCTTATTTCGTTTTAGTTGTTTTTTCTCTTTCCTTTCAAGCTTGGAAATTATTATTTTTTGCTGTCTATCAAGTCAAATTTTATTAATATCAAATTTGTTATTATATCGTATCAATAAACTATTCTCGACATACAATTTTTCCTATAGATTTCACTGACGTGCAACGCACGGCCTTAAAACTAGTATATATATATATATATATATATATATATATATATATATATATATATATATATATATATATATATATATATATATGTTCTTGGGAAGTTTTATACATACATGAAAAAACCAAAATAAAAAATTTCGTTCATGAAAATGAGTGAAATGAAATAAAGGGTAGCGACTTGATTTTGGCAATGAATCATCAAGAAGTGTGGCACTTGGGTTGTGGGAAACAAGCTATTTCCTTTGTGATTGGGTTTAGACCTAAAGGGAGTACTCGAATCGTGTAGAAAAGAAGGCAAGTGGTTCAATCTAGTTATCTTGGGATTTATTCGATTTCAAGAAAGTTTTTACAACACATGATCAACTAGAAGCATGCTACGATAATTTACATTGGTATCAGAACTGAGACATGTCGTTTCCTTGCATGATTAACATATTGGCAATTGTCTAATATGGTGAAAAATGGTTGTATGCCATTTTTTGTTGAAACTTGAAACTCTTTTAATGACATGTCATGAAATATACAATGTTAATTCACGAAATTTGTACAGTATGTTTCTTTCATGACATAGTTGAATTAGAAAGATTAGAGCCTCATGTTCATTGATTTTCATGCACTAAAATTTGTATGGTTAGGAAGGTCTTTCCATGAGCTTTTCGACGATATAAAAAATTCTTAATTCAGACTTAGAATGAGAAAGTTATAAGCTTTTAAAGGTTAGGTCGAATTTTGAAAAAAATCAAAATAAAATCAACAAAATAGGTTGAGATGTTGTAACAAATACTATGCTACATGAATAATTTATGAATTTTGACCACAACCTAAACTCGCCGATGCTTAGAAGGCTGCGTGTGTAGTTTACGCGCCACCTTATGAGAGTGGGCATCGTCTCGGGTTAAAAAATAATAATTTAGCAACATTTCTTCAAGATGCGTGAAGAAGTAGTTTGTAATTTTGAAAATTACAGTATGGTCCTCGTAAAATTCTAATATTTACAATATGGTGAAATTAATTTGGAAATTAAAAAATAATAATTTGTTTTTATCTAAATCAGAATAATTTTTTGAATGTTTTATTACCTAGTGAGAGTTTTTTGAGAGACTCCTATAAATTATAATTAAAGTGCTTTTCAATATATTTTTTATAATATTCATTACAAATTGGTTTTAAAAATTATGTTTTTTGTGTCAAATTTTTTCTGATTTTAAGCAGTATAGAGAAATATGTTCTGGAAGTTGTGTGGGTCTTAATTAGGTTATGTGATCCATTACGACTTATTCTCTCTCTTTTTTTTTTTTTGTGCTTAATCAAATATGATTGGACTTATGTACACTTTTAACATCCTTGGAAAGAATGCTAAAAGAGTACGGGCTGCAAAAATATGTTGAGAAGCTACATGCTTATCGAAATTATGACACGAAATAACCTAGTATAACACATAAAGCATCTCGAAGCAATGCGGTGCATTTGGGACAATACATAAGTGAGGTGGGGAAAAATGAAAAGAAGAAAACTAGTATATTGAGTAAATTCAACTATCCATGTCTGAGTTAGCTTTAGTAGTGACTTATCAATTGTTGATCGATATCCCTGTATAACACCCTTCTTGTGCCTAGTAGTTATATAAAAGAGTTGAATGTGATCGCATATATATATATATATATATATATATATATATATATATATATATGTATATATTGATCAATATATGTGTTGTGTTTTATTTCATATGATTGAAATATCTTGTTTACACTATACATGTTTAATTAGTTAATTAAGTTGGAGCTCTAAGCTGGAAGAGTTCATTTATCACCTAGAACTTATAGTTTTTTTTTTTAATTTTTAATTTTTTGCATTATGAGATTAATTTTTGTGATAATAAAATATTAGGATAATGGACGATGGAAGTTAGTGAACTTCAAATCTATGCCTAGTGTTAAATTATCACAAATTTTAATTTACATGAGTGAAATATGTTCTGTGTGCATAAATGGAGATTTATATAATTGTCTCTAAAACTTTGACAGACCATGGCATCAGAGAATATTATTGTAATATCCCAGATATTTTTCGTAAATTTTAGAAAATTTTAGGAGTTTTTTGGGAATTTTTAGGAATTTTATTTGAAAGATTGATTCTAAAAGATGTTTCTTAATTAAGAAAAAACAAGATTTTAATAATTGTAACTTTTACCTATGTCAAAAATATAGTTACAAAAAAATTTATTATTGCGATCAAGTCCTTGGTTCCTCTTATTCATTTTGGAAAAGTTAGAAGCTAGCTCCGCTGTTCAGAAAAAGGTACTTTTGTCCTTTTTGGCATTTTTAATTTTATAAAATAGTAGAAAACGACCCCCAAGCAGTAATATATCACTCGTGCACAATTTACCACGCTAAATGACTCTATGCATTTTTTTCACAATGGGGTTGACCCTCATAAGTCTAGGAGTTGACTCCCTTGTATTTTTTTAAGGGGTCGACCCCTGTCTGAGGAGGAGTTGACCCCCTTCTACTTCTATCTTTTGTTGTGGTTAGGGATGGCAACGAGACGGGGAGGGCCGCCCTGTCGGGGATTTTTCACCCCATACCTACCCCATTCCTTGCTTAAAGCGGAGCGGGGCTGGGCGGGGCAGGGCGGCTTACTGCCCCGTTTAATTTTTTTTTTTTAAATGTGATTTTCATTGAGGGCAATATATGAATTGGGGAATTAAAGTTAATTTTAAATGGTATGGTTAGAATTTAAAGAATAAATTGTGTATAATATGTTTACTAAACAAAATTAAAAAAATACAAATCAATAGGTCTTGGTATAGTTGTTAGGAATTGTGAATCAATTTTCACACCCCGGGTTCGACTCCTTCTACACCCATTTTATCAAAATAGTTTTTTAAAAATAAAAAAAAAATTTGGGGCGGGTCCTGGGAGGAGCCCCACCTCGATTTCCCGATTATTTGGAGCGGGAAAATTCTATATGGAGAGGGGGGCGGGACAAATTGCCATCCCTAGTTGTGGTTGACCCCAAGCCTCGTTTTACATCCTAGGCCCCATTTTTAAGTTGTTAAATTCCTATGGGCCTTGGTTAAGACACATGAGTTGAAACAAGTTATTTTGTTAAGGTTGACTGACAAAGAAACATTTTCTTTAAAAATAGATCCAAACACTATAAAGGTAAATACAATGATTTCACTTATACTGCAAAATACTATGATATGAAAGATATTTGTTGCTGATGATCTGTTGTGATGATATGCTACTACTGTAAAACTTGGTAATCTTTTATGAGTATTGATAGGAGTTGGTCAATCTCCCTAACCCGAGTTATACACATTGGCATTCATATTGAGCATATTGATGTTGTGATAAGTGTGAATCCTGTTATAGTTGTGTCATACTTAACTTCACTCCAGATATATACACTTGCTTGAGGCCCCTGACGGTCATTAAGGTTGGTCGACGAAAGGGTGTTGGAGGTTCAGAGCCGAGATATACAAGTGATGTCATAGATCCTTTGATGGCCTAAGGACTGCGTAGAAGCTTATAGAGCACTGTATACAGTAGGCCAGGCCTAATTGTGATATTCCTATCTGTGTAGCCTCTTGAATTGTGTTTGAGACCATGACAGACACACAGATATTGGTAGATGGTGCGCACTTATTATTGGTCATGTTGTTATTGAGCTCATATTGTACACTATAATGTAGGATTTTGGCCTGTGTGTAATTGGCATTCTATTAGACATTATAATACCATCATATTTACAGAATAGTATTGTTCAAATATTGTATTTGTACTATAGATGCCAATGAGATACGCTGAGCAGATGTGTACACATAGGAGTGGGCATGGGTTAGGTCAGTTTGGTTTTGGGCCCAACCCGAAACTGAACTGACCACGTCGGTTTGATCATGTCCCAAACCGAACCAACTCAATTTGTGTGACTAAAGTGACCAAAATTGAACCGACCAATATTGGGTCAGTTCGATTTGGGTTAGGTGGTTTGGGCTTGGGCCCAAATGATAAATTGCACTATTGACCAAAAAAATCCAAATAGTACCAGAAAATTGTAATTGTAATTGTAATTGTCAATAGCCTAATATCATTCTAAAGCCCATTTTATTATATATAAGGAATATCACTAAGGTAGATTTGGACTTGTATTCAAATAAAAAATTTAAATCCTATTTGGAATAAATATTTGGACATTTATGGTTGTATTCAAATAAAAAATTTGGACCTACATTCAAATTAAATGTAAGCCTCAATCAACTATATTAATTCATACCCATTAAGGTAGATTTGATCCACTATTTGTTATAATTTTAATTCGGTCCAGTTTGTAATCAGGTTGGGCTGGTTTATTTCTCCTAACCTCAATTTGCAACCCGAACCATATCGTCCAAGCATGGAAAATCGAACCAACCCGACCCGATTCGGTTCGGTTCGGTTCGGTTCTATCAGGTTGGTAGTAATTATGCCCACCCCTACGTACACTTAGGCGTGTCAAGATTTTGATCGACCCTAGATCAGGGAATAATTAGAAACTTGTATATATGTTTTGGTAAATGGGATAGAAGTATTCAACTCCTTTACAGACCGCTTCATCTATATGGTGAATGAAGTCAAATGATTTTCCTTTTTTGTTTACTATTATAGTCTATATATAGTAACTCTGTAGATGGTGTAAATGTATGTACATAACTGGTTTGAAAATGGTCTGGTTGCCACTCCACTGTTGATTGTTGTATTTTCTTTGGGATTGAAAGATATTCTTTTGTTCTTTTTGATATTGCAAATACTTGGTGGCGTTGGTACCAGTTGTAAAGAAAAATCTTTTTGATCAGATACATTAGAGCGGTGAATGCTATCTTTTGCTTCTGTGGTTTATATTTGATTTTATTACTAGTTTTAGTAAAATACATTTATATAAATTAAAATAAAAAAAATGGTACTATGGGGTGTGTAGCCAGAATAAGAGAGTGGCAATTATTGCTGACCTTAATAAGGGTGACAAATTGAATGGCGATAACTATAATACTTAGCACCATAAAATTTGGTATGTGCTGGAGGTAGGACTGGGCAAAAAACCTGCGAAACTGATGAACCGACCCAAATTGACTCGGGTCGGTTTGGGTCGGTTTTTGGGGCCAGTCGGGTCAGTTTTGGGGTATTTTTTTTAATTCTTCAACTTGGCCCAAACCGAAACCCAAACCGACTCGAATCAGTTTGGGTTGATTTCGAGCTCATTTTTTCAGAATTTTTGTAGTTTTGGTTTGGCCATTTTTTTTCATTTCGAGTCGGATTGGGCTCAAAACCAACCCAACCCGACCCATGCCCATCCCTAGCTGGAAGAACATGACGACCTTGAGGACATCAACCACATGATTGAAGACCTAGATATGGGTTAGATTGCTCAACTGAGAAGGGATCAAGAAAATTATGAGGCATAGAAAAAGAAAAATTCTCTTGGTCATGCAAGTTTGGTAAGTTCTGTAGGTAGATGATCTCACTCACGAATGTGAGCAATTCTCGAATGCTCATGACATATAGGTGTATCTAAGAGAGAAATATAACTACAAAAAAAATACCCATTTTGCGATAAAAAAATGTTATCGCTTAAATAGAGATTGTCGTAAATTTAATTTAGCGACAACAAGCTGTTTGTTGTGGGCATTGTCGAGCTATAAGCGCCACATAATGTATTCTGTGACAACTACTAGTCACTCGTCGCATAAGCAAACTTGCAACATTTTTTATTTGCCGTAGAAATTATGAAATAGCAACAACATATTTGTCGCCATAATGTCGTTGTAATACATAGATGTCGTAAAAAATTAAAAGGGCAACAAGTCAATTTGTCGCAATGTTTATTCCAAAACACAATTTGCGAGGAGAAACGAAAACTAATTTAAAAGTATAACGCTTGTTACCTATTCTATTTTGCAACAAAAATATGCTTGTTGTAATATACATTTTATAGTAGGTCATGTTTGTCGCGTAATTTATTTTACAATGAGATTGCTTCGTTGCATAATATATTATAAGATATTCAATGTTTGTAGTATAATTTATTATGTAACAAGTTTTGTGTGTAGTTAAACTCATTCAGCAATATAGAGAGTTTGTCACATCATCATTTGTGCAACGATGTATAGTTGTTATCTAATTTATGTAGTGACTATTTATATAGGTCGCGTATTATAATTTACAACATATAAAATTGTTACAAATATTATTTGGTGACAATGGATATTCATTTATATGACAGGTTGTGTCTGAAGTTGAATATATTCTTCAACACAGAGAGTTTGTCGTGTATCGATGTATAGTTGTTGCGCAATTTAGTTTATATGTACTATTGTATGTCGTGTATTCTATTTTACAACAAATAAAATTGTTACAAATATTATTTTGTGACAATGGATATTTGTTTATGTGACAATTTCTATTTGTAGTTGAATTTATTTTACAATATAGAAAATTTGTCGCGTCAACATTTGTGCAACGCTCTATAATTGTTGTGCAATTTATTTTGTAATTATTTATATATATAGCGTATTCTATTTCACAGAATGTAAATATTATTTTGTGACAATATAATTTTCATTGCATAATACTTTCAACAGCAATAAATTTTCAATTTCTTGTATCGTAGTAGAATTTTTATAAAGATACACATTTATTTGAAAAATATAACTTACATCATTAAAGTTTGTAGAATTAATCAAATATAAATAATATAATTATTGTCTTAAAATTAAAATACTAAAGCTTGTGAAGATAGTGCCACAACAATCCTCAATCTTTTATCGACTCTTAGTAGATGCATCATCTATGCTGGAATCTACATAGAAAAGGAAAAATATGTAAATAATCATTAAAAGTCAAAATAGAAAGACATTTCTTAATAAAAAAAATAGAAGAAGCTGTGGAGAAGACTGTTAAGAAAGTGAAGAGAACATTGTGTAATGATCATGAATCAGAACTCTAATGCATCTTCTAGGACTTGTTTGATAGTTTATCAAAATGATGCAGCAATGTGGGAACTATGGGAGATGTACACGTTGAACTGTGCATGCAGAAGGTTTCTTCTCAATCTGTAAAACCTGGGACAACATGGGGGACTCAGGTGGTCTGATTCTTGCATTTCCTTATGCTTCAGACTTTCCAATGAAGCCAATCAGGAGAACCGTTGCTTGCTCTTAGAGAGTCAATTTCTTTTGGAGGTTTATGTCGGAATCATTGTCTTGGGTAAAATGGTCGACCTTTTCTCACAAGAAATACGTTGAAGAGGCAGAGAGGTATTCACAGCCCGATTTTTTTTTAAAATCGGTTTACAACTTTTTTTTTTCCGTCAAACTACAGCAAATAAAGAGATACTACCTCCGGTACATAATTCTGAAAAGCAAAAGCAAAAGCAAATGAAAAACAAACTAACAAAAAACTAAAGACTCTAACTGATGGAAGGCAATATCTGTCAGTCTGAAGTAGTCCACGCGAACGACGAGGCAAGTCTGAAGATCCATACTCCTGATAATGTTGTTGGTCCCAGCCCTCAGAAGCTAAAGAGTCAGCGACCTGGTTTCCCTCTCGAAAAATATGGGAAACTGTGTCTCGATCGAATGATAGAAGGTGTCGGATGCGTCTGAGTATTGACTGAATCACCCACACCCCCCACCACGTGAAATGCAATGAACAGCAAGTGTAGAGTCAATTTCAATCCATAAGTCCACAAGACCCATCTGTCGGGCAAGCTCAACGCCCAGTATTGACAGCCCGATTAGTAGCACAGAAGAAGGCTTTTTTCGAGGCTCATTACAAAAGAATTGCAGCTTAAAAGGCGGTAGCATTGTTAGAACAAGCAAATTTTGTTGATGAACAAAAGATCTCGATGCAAAAGTGCATGATCATAATGAAGATGTTGAATCAAATGAAGTAGAATGCGACAAGGTGGATCAAAAGGCCCCGGTGACAGAAAAAGAAGCCTTGATGGAGACTCTTGTAAAGAAAATTTTGATGAATCAGGTTCATAATCTTGAAAACAAGGACACAATTTCTGGATCAGAGACTAATGATATACCAAAGGTGGACAAATCTTTGTTGAAAGTGATAGAGATTCACAAGCAAAATTCCATTGCTAAAAGGGAAAAGCAATCGGTGACAAGAAAGAACAGATCAGCTCTTTTGTCGTTGAAGTCATGGTTTCCCTGTAAAACATCTAAAGTACCTCGTTCAAAGAATGAAAGCCACTCCAAGTCGCTGATTGCTCGTCAAAACAATTTAAAATCTCCAATGTTATTCATTCCTGTTATTGTGCAATAAAACAAGAAAGAAAACAGAAACTTAAGGAGAAATTCAATGCTAAGGAGATACCAAAGGAGAAAATCGGAAGAAAATTTAGAAAAAAACAACAAATATTTTGCTTCAAAGCCTGATTTCTACAAGGAAAGAGAAACATGAAAGCATCAGATGAAAGAGTCTCGTGGCCCAACCTCAGTCAGCGTACTAGGAAGAACCCATTGAATCAAGGCACATGGCACTATTTTAGTGCCACCTACCCCTTCAACATCATTGGTAAAGACATCCCCCTGCCCCCCAAAATAATATTTCTACAATCAGAATATATGTATATTTCTTTATATTATATATACTAGTAGCAGGCAGTTGACTCCTGGACAAGGCATGTTGGTGCTTTGGACTTGAAATTTTCGTCTATCATTAATACAATCACTTATATGACTAGAAATAGATCAAAGCAATCACATAATTCCATTACTTTTATGATTTTAGATGCCTCTAAAGATATCAATTTCTTGTATATAACATTTAGAAACTATAGCTTATGCAAGGGTATTACATAGACTGACTGTCCCCTTCCTAAATCAGAGTCTAATGCTTCTTATCTTGTCTTAGATCAAAACAAACATGGTAAACAAACTATATCTATATACATAAGAAAATGACATCTCAGTGATCTCTATTTGGAGTAAATTTTACATGTTCCCAAAATACTCTTGGTTGAGTTCCTTAATGCTTCTACCAAAGTGTATTCATAAGATAATGAATGAAAATTAGAAGAATTAGTTGAAGAGATTGAATGTGAATTGGTAATTGAGAGTGAATGGCATCTCTTACAAAAGTTGACAATGAGTGGGAGAGAACATAAATTATAAACATCAAATGCCACGCTACCAAAAATATATAAAATTATATTTTACTTACCAATGTCACTATCATCTATACTATTACGAAGTCACATCCAACTCCTGTCTATTGTGTATATTAGTTTATTTACTTAAAGAAAATAAGCTAATGGAATGGATATTCTTAGGTTATATTCTCTAGAACACACGTGGTTTAGTGCCATTAGTTAACTACCACGTCCTCTTCACGAATGTATAAAACTTATGAAGGTATAGGTAGGTTGTTTTCCTTTAAAATTCTAACTACTGAAACATGAAGGTTGGGCTAGTCTGAACACTATGCTACACAGATCCAAAACTAATTTAGGAGACTAAAGCTATTCTATATAGAAAGCAAAATTATATTCTTGAGCTATCCATATGAGATCAAATACCTGATGTACCTGCGCTATCCTCATAGTAACCAATTGATATTCTTCTTCAATGATAGCCGGCCACATCAGATCCATTCTCTGCAAGTTTCAATTAAAAAAAAAACTTCAATAAAAGCTGCATACATAGATTGAATATATGCATACACTGCATTCATCAGCACTTTCTGATTTGTTTTTCCTCTCAAAACATGTCATAAATGTAGAATAAATACTCCCACTGTCTTTTACATATACTTGCATATGGTCATATGAATAATTTGTTAACCAAATCATATAGCTAGGAATTCCAAAATGCCAGTTTAAGGGTCCAGAATTTCCATCTTCAGCTTTCATGGTAAGAAAATCGGGAATCTACAGGGCTTCTCTGTGAGAGTTTTTGAAAGTTCCATTACACAATCACTAGTTCCTATCACTGTGTCTACCAAGGGCAAAGTCAGTGGATGTTCAATCATTGTGACTGGTCCATTGATTCAGGACAAGTTGTCTTTGCCAGAGATTTATTGGCCTGGCAAGCGGAGTTGAAAATAATATTATTGATGACCTACAACAGTGAAATAAACAGGAACCAAGTAATCCAAGCAAACACTAATCTTTTTAAAACATACAAGGAAAAATGAACTAGCATGAACAAGACATTGAACTGAAGATCTAAACTGCATCTTAGGGCACCTCAAGAGATCCTTGTTGCTGGTTCAAAGGTAGGCAACAAGATCTACATAGTAGGATTGGTGGTTTAGAGGGGAGCAATATATTCCGTTCATCAATCCCAAAGACGAGATTCTTAATTCTTAAGCAATTCAAATTGCAATCAAGGTAATAATTATATCAGATTACAAGTGCCCATATCTTGAGAGTTGCTTAAGTTGCATCATTTATCCAACATTAAGAAAAAAAATTAGTTCAATAAATGTAGAGCCCATTTCAAGTCAAACTTGTATATCATGATTCGTGACAAAATGGATCATGGAGCATAGATTCAAAATTGCATTATTAGCTAGATTGCAACCAGATGACAGACCACGTACTTAACTGTCAAACTAAGAACTCAACCTAAATGGCAGTAATAATCATTAAACAGAGGAAAATAAATGTCAGGTGTTGAAATATATTAATCTCATGTAAAATGTGCAAGTATAAGCTCATCACAACATGACATTCTTTCAATTCTTGCCATTTGTTAACTACCATGTTCCATTCATCAATATTGTATAGAACTTATAAAACAAATTATAACATTCGCCTAAAGACAATAACTACCTGTACATTTGCAACCAGTTGCTGGCAATATCTAGAGCAAGCAACGATAAGAAAATGAAGACAAGCCTGGAAGAAATTGGGAAGAGAACATCAAATATGCAATCGATTGTCAATCTCTTATAAACTCTCACTAGATGCATCATCTATTCTGGAATCTACGTAGAAAAAATAAAAATGTAAATAGTCATTAAAAATAGAATAGAAACACATTATATAAACAAACAGAATACATATAAAATATTATTTACTTTAGAATAGAAATACATTATATAAACAAACATAATACATATAAAATATTATTTACTTACCAATATCACTATCATCTTGACTATTTAGAGATTTATCATCTTCACTGTAATATTGATTCCATGGATCATCTTCCTCATCTGAAGGATGATAGATAACTTCATTCGTATTTTCATTTATTGATTCCACATCAATTTGTATTGTTGCATTTTCTATAAGCTCTGGAGCTATATCTCCTCTATGGCATACATGAGTATCAAGATCTCCTTGTTGTATTGTCCAGACAATATCTGATAATTCATTTTCCTAGAATACTTCTTGCTCCATATCACCATTATCAGCTTTTTCTGGAATGTCCCATATGCCTCTATGTTGCAACTTTTGCACAACCTTCCATTGTGGACCCAAAGACTAGACCATCCATATAAAATACTTGTTGTGCTTGGATGGAAAGTATATATGAATCATCCACATACCATTTGCGATTTACATTTATAGAAGTAAGATGGTAATCTTTCACAGTTCTTTTCTGATTTAGATTATTATCGTACCAATTACATTTGAACAAAGTGACGCGGTAGTAAAAAACATATATGAACTCAACAACATCACACAGCACACCAAAAAAGTTAGTGTTTTTCTCTCCTAGCACCATCACTCCACTATTTTGGGTTGTACGACAATTATCTCGATCTATAACAACAAATCGTACCACATTAACTATACAACCTGAAAAGGAAAATACTCTAAAATCCGATTTATATGCTAATGCGTACAATTCTTTGCTCACATCTGAATCTTTTTGATTATATAATCTCGTTATTTGTACCAATAAAAATCTAATTAATATAAATTTTGGTATTAAAGTTATGTTTAAATAATAAATAAATCAGACATGCATTATAACTTACATGTCAAGCAAACCGTTGAGGAAACAATTCTTCTTGTTTTTGTTCCAAATCGTTATGATTTTGTCGTTGCAACAACTCCATGTGCTCACTACAAAAGAACATGTAGAAAAATATTATATCACATTACTAATTAATAGACAAACAAGTTAAAAGTTTAGTAAGTACTTACTCTAAATATTGTTGAACTTCATCACAATTATTTAGTATATACCAATGAACTCTATCAATATCCTTTTTTGACAGTAATATTGGTTCTGCACGACTTAATTGTTTAGTATTTTGAGAGAAGACTGACAGGCTTGTAGTTGGAGTCCCACCATGGTTGTTTCGCTCAGGTCAATTAAATCTTGATTCAATGTCATAGAGATACATTGAGCAAAAATTCAAAGACTCATTAACAATATATGCTTCTGCGATTGACTTTTTAGGTCGGGATTTATTTTTAACATATCTTTTATATCGATCCAATATTTTGTCTGAAAAAATATAAGTAAACATTAAGTAAATTAACAAGATTAGTATTAAAGTAAATGTGTGTAATAATAGTAATTACCTTTCAATTGGATACATCCATCTAAATGCTACGGGACCTCCAAGTTTTGCTTCCTCAGGTAGGTGAACAACTAAATGAACCATAACATCAAATAATGTTGGTGGAAAGATTCATTCAAGTTTACATAAAATTATAACAATCCCATCTTCCAATTTATCTAAATCTCTTATATTCAATGTTCTTGAACATAATTTGAAAAAAGCAAGAAAGCTCTACAATTGCATTACTTACATCCTTTTGAAAAAAGTTACGAATTCCAACTGGAACAAGTTGTTGTAACAACACGTGACAATCATGAGTTTTCAAACCTGATATTTTGCCTTCAGTTTCTCGAACACAATTAGAAATATTTGATGCAAATCGATCAGGAAACTTCACATATTTCAAAAACTTATAGAATTCTTTTTCCTCCAATGTTAATGTGTAAGAAGCACGAGGTTTCAAAAACCCACTCCCATGTGGTTGTAAGTGCAATTCTTTTCTAATCTTCATATCCTACAAATCCAATCCAGCCTTATCCGTATCTTTTATCTTCCCTTCAATATTCAACAATGTCCCAACAATATTATCACACACGTTCTTCTCAATATGCATCACATCTAAATTGTGTCTTATTTTCAATTTAGACCAATACTCCAACTAAAAAAAATGCTTTTTTATTTTACCAATTTAACCCATTCGGAGTTCGTTTTCTTTTCCAATCTTTATTATTTGGGTACTTTCCTGGCTTTCCGTACCTTACAACCTCTAATTGCTTCAAGATATCATCTCATGATAATTTGTTTGGTGGTGGTCGTAATTCCCATTTACTGTCATGTAATTTATTTTTTTCTCCAAAGGATGGTTAGGTGGCAAATAACGTTGATGACCCATCAAACATATTTTACTACGTAACCCTTGTGAAGAAGTATTCTCATTGCATGTTGGACAACCTTTGTACCCCTTAGTGCTCCATCCATAGACTTCCATATGCAGGAAAATCATTAATGATCCACATTATAGCTGCGCGCATAGAAAATATTTGACCACTACAAGTATCAAACGTTCAACACCAACTTCCCATAATTCTTTCAATTCATCTACTAGAGGTCTCAAATCTATATATCTTCCTGGTGCATGTGGACCAGGAATTAAGAGTGACATCATCATAAATAGTTTTTTCATGCACTTCCATGTCAGCATATTGTATTGTACAAGAATAACAAGCCACATGCTATAGGAATTATGCATGTTGCCAAATGGATTGAAGCCATCAGTTGCAAGACCCAACCTAACATTGTGGGGATCTTGCATAAATTCTGGATACGACTTATCAAATTCTTTCCATGCCTCACCGTCAGCTAGATGTCTTAGAACACCTTCTACTTCAACTCATTTTTCTGTGTGCCATCTCATATCTATTGCATTGTGTCTTGATATGAATTGTCTTTGTAATCTTGTTTTCAATGGAAAATATCGCAAGACTTTTTGAGGCACCTTCTCCCCCTTACACGAATCGGGTTTGTATCGTAGTTCATCACATTCTGGGCACTTAAATCACGCTCTTTCCAAAATACTGCACAATCATACTTGCATGCATGAATAGCCTCATAACCCAATCTCAACTCACTTAGCATTTTTTTGGCATCGTAAGTTGATTTTGGTAATGCAGTATCTTCTAGAAAAACATCTTTCAGTAATTCCAACCACATATTAAAAGATTTATTACTCTATTGATTAAGAACTTTTATGTGCACCAACTTTACCACAAAGTTCAATAATGACAATTTACAACTAGGAAACAATGGTCGTTTAGCTTCGTTCAACATCTCTAAAAACTTGTTACTCTCTTTATTATGCATTTGAGGTCAGGAATTATGATTCCTTCTATTTTCTTCCTCGTCCGAAGGTTGGTCATCTTCAAATGTCATGGGAGCACAAAGATCTTCTAACAAAGTATTCATCTCATCATCATTTTCTTCTTCTTCCAATTCAGATGTACTTGTTCCATTGTCCTCTTTATCAATCTCAAGTTCCTCTCAATGAAAAATCCATCTCTAGTAACTTGTAGAGATTCTAGGGAGGTATAAATGAGACTCAACCACATCTAATTATTGAAAGAATGCATTTTGACAATTTCGACATGGACAACGAACTTCATTGTTCTCGTCCAGACATAGTTTTGCTAACTCCATAATTGAATTAACACCAGCTAAATATTCATTACTTAATCAATTACCAAGTCGCATCCAACTCTTATACATCATGTATATCACGATTTCACAAAGATTATACAATAGAGAATATTTAATTATTAATTCTTAAAATAATTAAACTGCATACCATGTTTACTAAAACAAATAAAATAAGTTAATGATAGTCTATTAATTAAATATTAGTACGACACAAATTATCATGTAAAATCAGGAAGTTTTGCTCACACTAGTAAATAGACAAACCAAATAAACTACATAATTCTAATTGAAACCAAATAATTTAAAATATAGTGCAATAGAAGCTATGTACTGATTTTATCTCTAAAATAAATTCAAATCTTACAGTATTTTACCAACGGGGATCGGTCTCAAAAAAATGTTGTTTGCAACAGGATTGCTTCACAAATAATAAAATTATTCTTTTCATTCTGAGAAGAGTAAAAAAGTAGAATAACACATGAAGTACAACTAATAACACAACACAAGCAATTCCAAAAAGTGATCTAAAGTCTTTCTGCAAGCATGCATGAAGCATATATAGAGTTACTATCATAGGATAAAGTAGGCTTCATTCTCCATATCCCAATTCATAATATCATATTCGCACACTGGAGTTGATAACATAGGCATACAAAATGAAGGCAATTCATATCGTTAAGAGTTTACTTCAGCAAGCAGCCCAAAACCATCTATTGAAATTGAAATTATGACTATTTTCCAATTAGATCATTTTCATATGAAATAAATTGAATCAACCAAATGAACATTAATTTACACTCACAATATAAATAATTTAGAAGTCATAAAAGCTTGAAGAGTATGGAATTTAGACAGTTTGGACATCAATGCACAATATATTCTTCCTTGCATAAATTTAAAACATGTATACCTATCTTTTCGACTATTTTATTATTAGATAAAGGTTCTGTAATACTACGTTGCTTCTCTTGACCATGGGCAAGTGATGGATCTCCCTGACAAACTAAGGCTAGGATATGCTATTCTCGTCCTTGCTATTACAGATAGTGATCCTCCAAGGGTATCAGACAGCTACAGGTACTGTAGTTTACACAAGCATGTTGTTGTCTATTGATACATCCATTATATATATTTACACCAGTATTATTCAACCGGTAAAGAGAATATAATGTTGGAAATGACGAACTGATGGACAACTAACTTGAAAATCACAAATCCATAAAAGAAAAGACAATGTTTGCCAGAACAATATTGAGATGCAAATGCTATGAGAATTCGGCACATTTTTCCCCCATTCTTGGGGGCTAATAGACTTTAAATTAATCATTATTTGGAAAAGTAAGATCTAACCCTCAACATAATAACTATAAGCAAAAATAAATCCAATCACCAACAACAATTGACCCAATGAGAAGAAACAAATCCAATCACCAACAACGATTGAACCAATTAGAATAAATAAATCCAACCTTTAAATACACACAATGGTTCAATTCATGTTATCCCTTAATGGTATAATTCAAGTTCCTTGTAACTTGTAAGTATCATAAGCGGATAGAAGACAATACAAGATACAAAATCTAGAAATCCAACCTTAATTGGGTGCTGGGCTTGGGAGTGGGAGTTATTGCTTTCTTCTTCTGTTGAGACTAGAGACGAAGAGGGTTTCAACAGCGAGAAGGGAGAAATCGTGAGAGTATAAGATGGAGGGAGGCATCCGGAGGGAAATCATGAGAGGGATGGAGGGAGGGATGGAGGGAATTGTGTTTACTTCCAATACGGTTGTTTGTAAATTTAATTTAATGGGCTGGTTTGGGTTCTAATGATTGAAAGAATGGGTTGTTTTAATTTTTTTTAATTCAACCCATTATGCTTCTTTCTTTCTTCTTTTTTGGGTTTTTACTTTATTTTAATTTTTCAGCTAAAACATTCATAATACTAAAATTAAAAATATGAATTGATTTGAAAAATTATAAGATATAAATTTTTGATTTTTTTTAAGCTGTGGATATTTTCAAATTGGAGGATAGCATTCAATTTATAAATTAGTATACCACTTCTTTGCTGTGGAATCCAACCATAGGCTCTACTATGATAATGAATTTGGTGAAAAGATTTTAGAGGTGATCGGTGGAGGGATGTGATCTATTGAGGGGATGAATTGAGAAGATGGGCAAATTTTGGAGATGGTCCGTTGATGAAGATGATTGAACATCAAATTTTGGAGGAGATGAAATTGAATACGTCGTGACAGAGTGACACACGGACGTGCTATATTCTTTCCATAGCGAAGAAAACTCCCTACAGTCATAATTATAGTTGATTTGTTGAAATAATAATTTAAGTTTTGTTCATGTATTATTCAGAACTAGTGCGTCACTCGTGCAATGCACGAATATTGTAATGAAGATTGAACACAACATAGAAGTCTGCAAGGCCGTTTGTTAAGATAAGTTAACCATATTGTGCCAATTTATTTATTTTTTTCACAAAGATTGCATATTTTGTTACTCGGAAAATGAGGATTTTTTTTTCATGTTTTTAAACACAAATAAGCTTAGGTCTACATATCAGGTATGCTCGTAGCTGTCATTGGCCGATTTCAGTTTTTTTTTAAATTTATCAGAGATTTCTTTGGAAAATAGGGACATTCATATGGCTTTGAAATGTAACAACCGTTGGATCAAATCTGACAGTTGTTCAATTATCATAGCTGTCACCATTATTTTATTTATTTATCTACAAATGTTTTTTCTTTATCTAGGTATATAGATTTTTTTTTCATGGATTTTTCAGGATCTAAGAATTGGCCATTTGTTCGTGGTGTCGATATCTCGCACAAGATCACATATCGGTTCCATCTCCACGTATGTTATTGCAAATGAAGCCTTTGACGCGGCATAAAAAATGAAAAATAAAAGAAAAAAATGTTATTACAATAAAAAAACCCACATATGTTCTTGCAGATTTTTTTCTCTTCGACATGGCAGAAAATAATGAAGAAATAAACGAACATAAATTTTGACGGAAGTTACAAATGAACATTTAATGGCTATTAAAAAGATCCATTTCTAGAAATTGGGAAACAAAAACAAAAATTCTAAATAGATAAGTACATTCGGGTGGGAAAATAATTTTTGACGATAGTTCTCTTTATATATATATATATATATATATATATATATATATATATATATATATATATATATATAGGAATGATCTCACATGACATGCCATTGAATTGTATGATCAATACTGTTACTGAAACGATAAAGATGTCAATACTAGGAAGGCATATGGTTTAGTTTCAAAGAGACCTGAACTTAACAGGGTAGCAATGAGTGTATTTAAAATGGAATATTTAGTTCTATCTCTAAGTATGAGATCGATAAAGAACTGCAGAGATCGACTATAGTTCTGGTTTAGGCTAATTTATTTTTTTCAATTCGAGTTCTCAAATTCATTAAACCATACAAAAGAAAATTCTTAATAAAAGGTTCCTTCAATCCAATTCGATTACACTTATGAAATTTAAAAAATCTATTTGACTGATTTTATAAATAACACTATTCATCTGCATATCATTTGTCAATATTGTCACTTAAAGGAAAAATGAGATGCATTTTAATTTCTTCTCCATCGACCATCCATTTTCCATGTAGTTTTTTTTAGAATCGAGACACGACATACTAATACTACGTAGGCTCATCAAACATCACTTTTTAGCGTTCTTCGGGATTTGTCTTGAAATGTTCGGTAGATTCTCACGCGTTACTCACCCTTTAGCTAGGAGACGCTGTTCGAAAACAACGTTCGACTTGCATATGTTACGCATGTAGCTAGCTAGTGTTCTTTTTTAGCCAGGATCAAACTCTTCTTAATTTGTATGAACTTAGCTTCTCTTTTGATTTTTGCTACTTTGTTGAGTTTAGTGATTGTTATATAAGAGATTAACAATTTAGTGTCCACTAATCCACTCTTAAATGAAAGTTGATAAAGTTTTCATGAATGATTGTTTTATAATTTACGAGTTTCGTCATAAGATCAACATTTGTTGCACTAATTTTTTTAATATATATCACTATCTAATATATATATTTAGTCAATGAGAATATTTATTAAATAGAGTACTTACTTAGTTACTTGTTTAGTGCACCAAAAACGTATAATAAAACAAAAGTAAAAGAAATAATATGTGTGTGTCTGTAATGCACACATACAAAAAACAATTCAAGATATACACGCACACGACAAACACTTCAATAACAAAATTCAATTGGAGAATATATATCCTCGCCAAACCCTCTCCCGCCAAACGCCTTCCCATATTTCTCTTGCAATTAATCTCAATCTTATAAGGAAAAAAATTATATTTTTCCATCCCAATCTAATAGCACAAAATCTTACCAAATTTATATTCTGAAAACCTAAGTACATAAATCAAAGTTCTTCGTTACCATAAAATTAGCAAAATCGGTTGTCATTTGATCGGTTGCCCAGACATATTGGCTCTTGTTCTCTGTTCAAGTTTGGAATTCAGGTAGGAATTCTTGTATTGAATGATTGCTTTAACATAATATCATCTTTTTTAATCAATTACACGGGTTAATATAAGATGTTCTAATTATGGGATTCTTGTGTGTTTTATTATTGTATTTGTATTCAATTTTCTCAAATTTATGAATATATTGAGCAATTGACCTGAATATATTGTGCTCTTTCACGTCTTATATAAATATCTTGCTCCTCAATACCACTAATTGACAATGTTGAAATTCAATTAATTGTGGACTTGTGGATATAACTACATAGTGTTGTGTAATTTCTTGTGAACTTTATCTCCTTGTACAATTTTAATTCTTCATCAGCCACACAATTCTATAGCTCAAGGAGTGTTTTTTGCTCCTTAAATTCAGTTTATGTCTCCATTGCTAATACATCAGACATCTAACAGAAATGGCAAAATAAAATAACAAGAGAGTACTTAAACCAGCATGTTCACAACATGGCACCCATTAAGTATTTAGTCGTTAGGAAAGAGTCCAATTCATGAAGTCTTTGGTAGTGTTGGCATCTACTTCTATTCTTACCTAGGCCTTTCGGACATTTGGAAAAATTGGAGATGAGGCTTTAGACTTCTCTGGTAAAACAAAGACCTTTTTTTTTTCTCTGAATTGTTTGGGTTGCAGAGAAGGGGTAAGGGTTGATCCTTTGAACTCTCTGTGCTTGCAAATTAAAAGTTTGCAAGTTGGTAGAATTGGAGAATTCATGTATGTTGCTCTTCAACCACCAGAACCATTGGCTGTAAGGATTTATTTTTTAATTGTTTTAGGATTCATGTTTCTGTAATATTCCTTTGGGCTTGATATATACATGAACATATGCTTTTCAACCCACACTTATTTACCTTTGCTTTAGTTGATTCCTAATAGATACAACCCTGAATCTTGAATTAATCCAAAATCACTGATTGCACCGTGATGAATGTTGCCCAAGAATTCTTCTTTTTCTTGCTCTTGATTTTTTTCTCTCTTCAATTGCGTAACCCTTCAAAAGGCCTAGAAGAGGTCTATTTATAGTCCTTGGAAAGTTTTCAAAAATCTGTCTTAAAAGAGTCCTAATCCCACTTAACTTTAGAAAACCGCATTTAAAACTTTCCTTCAACGTAGGTTGCGCCTAGGTCGCACAATACATTCTGCTACCTAGGTGCGACCTCCAGTAAGTTTGCATGACCCCACCTAGGTCGTACCTAGGTTGCAATACCTATGTGTGACATTTGTTTTGAAAACTTACATTTTGGTCCTCGATTTGGCTTCTGATGTACGATTTTGGTCCTTTGTTCTTTAAATCTTCTCAATTCAATCCAAAAGCTTCCAAATCATTCTAATTGGTCCTCACCCTTCTAAAGTCTTCCAAAGTAGCCTTCCAACTATTCAAAATTGTGCAAATTAGTCTTCAAACTTTTAGAAATCTGATTTTTGCTCCCGAAACTTTTGATTTCACCATAGTAAGCGTCAATTAAGCTTCAAACTCTTCTTTTTTCGTTCCAAACTCATCCAAATTGGATTTTGTACCTACGTATACAATAATTGAATTTATTTAAACAAAAATCTGCTCATATAGTGAATATATAATAAGTTTACAAGTATAAATAAGTGTATTAAATACACTTATCAGTATCTTTATACAAAATCTTCTGCCATCATAATCATCATTCATAATTAGAATGATTTCAGCTCATTAATATTCAATTCAACATAAATGTGAGCTAGTTTAGTTCCTAACATAGCAGAAATGGTTTCATCAAGCTTCAATGGAGTCCTCTAGTACCGAATGTATAGAGAATAAAATAGTCTTATCATATATATAGTGAGAGTTTTACTATAAATCTATGGTGATGAGTTCTGCAAAATACACTCTAAACAAGAAGAAATTGAAAAAACAAACAACCTAGGATTTCCAAATTTTTTAAACAACCCATTTTTATCTTCATTCTCCACATGTAGCACTAGTGTTTCCTTTCTCTATATCTCTCTCTGTGTGTTCCCTAAAGTAGAAATCTGCAATTAAATTACCTAGACAATGAAAATTTACTAGCTCTATAATTATTATTTCTGAAGGCATCACATTTTCACATTTGATTACATAATAACATCATATAATTACGTTGATACCTACAAGCTGTTGGTCTCATGTAAAGTAAGTTTACTCATCAGAAATATCATGTGAAGTTATCATAGATAATTCTTTTTGAAGATTTTTCTCTCTATCTGAGGATTCAATCCCAACTCCGTCCTTAGCATCACTAGCTTCATCCGATTCAAAATCTTCATATAGTATCCCAGATCGATACTGTTGAGAAGGCTCGAAGGCCATCCTTTGTTTACCAGAGTTTGGAGCATTTGTTTAAGCACTTGCTGCTTTTGATCTTCTCCAAAAAAATTGAAATCTTCTTCTCTACTGTTTTAGCCAGTAAATATTCTGGGTTCTTACAATGATTGAACCATCTCGACTCCATGGTCACGTTTCTTACATGCAAAAAAAGACCACATAATAGTGAAGTAGAATGCAAGAAGTCAAATGTCAAGAAGATGACTACAATAAGATAGTTAAACTAAGCATATGAACTTTTAGTTGGCAAGGTTTCATACTTCAGGCAAACTTGTAAGTAGTAACGTTCAATTCCTTTACGTTAGGCAAACAGCTTGCATGTACAAACAAGCTTCGCTTTACGTTGATACAATTGATTAAATGGTTTTTCCAAATGTGTAGTGGAATACTTGTTTGCTTGTGGATTTTAGGTCAACATGTATAAATGAATTTTATTTCTTTGCAGATAATGGCATCTCGAACAAGATCTGACAAGAAAAAGAGAGTTTTTGCCACATCGTGCGAGCTAACTGCAGAAGTTCCGTCATCAAAGGCATCATGCAAGAGTTCATTATCCCAGACAACTCATCAAGCTAAGATCTCTACTTCATTGTCCCAAACTACTAATGTTCAGATTCCTATTCCATTATCCCGGCATCTTCAGTTTCTTGCCCCATTATCTCAGCCTCAGACTCAGGCTCCATCTGAATGTATTTCATCACATGCAACCACATTGGCACCTCAGACAACTCTTAATTCTGCCGGTATTAATTTATCTTAATATTTATGATATAAAATTATCTTAACGTATACTTTAAATTGATATGATTTTATGTATTATTTATTTTGTTTATAGAATCTCATTCTTTAAATATTTTATTTTATAGATTCTGATCATTCTTTGAAGAGGAAGGGATGTGGCCTTACAAGAGGCAAGGGCGCTGATGATATCGTCACTACAGCAGGAAAAAATATCATTAGATATTTCTAAAAAGTCAGGAAGAGTTATTGGAAATCAGTAATCACATTTGGCTAGTGAGTGTGGCTACATAGTTCGATCCTTTGGTCCACTTCACTACAAAAGGTGGATTAACATACCTAAAAAAGAGAAAAATACCTTTGAGATTTGGTAAGTTAAAAGTAAATTCATGTTTTTACAAAATTTTGGTAAGTAGTCATTAGTTTCATATGTTATTATAAAGAATTTATTAATATATATAGTCTTTTTCTTTTTTCGTTTTAAGGCAAAATTCAAGCTCGATTTGACAATAGAACATGTCCTTAAATATGTAAACAATATGTTAGCGAGGCGATATCGTGATTATCGATGTAGATTGAAAGAAAAATATTTTAATAGAAAATTATTGGATGATGCAATGAAGAATCGCCCAATTGATGTGAATCAAGTAGATTGTGATTGGCTTTGTGAATATTGGTCTACCCTTGAATTTCAGGTAATTTAAATTAAATATATTATAATTCTGTAAATGTTTAGAACAATATAATACAAATATAATGTTAAAATAATGAATATAGTTACAAACCATAATAACAATAATAACAAAATTATAATAAGAGTTAATTACATTGAAATTTGAATTAATTGCAGGCACTCTCTGCAAGCAATCTGGCAAGGCACAACTGCATTAAATATAATCATTGTGGTGGATCAAAATCATTTGTTGTACGTCTTGAAGAAAAGGTAATTTTTTTTCTTTTCAACTTATAAAAGTAAAGAGATTTATATAACATGAATTATATTGTTTCAAACAGAGAGCAATTACTAAAGACAGTACACAAGGAGAAATAGACCTTTATTATGAGACTCATTACAACGAGAACAAAGGATGGGTAAATGATGAGGCACAAACAAGATATGTAAGTATATTAACCTTTTATTCTTATTCATTGACATTTCCTAGAAACTTGTTTTTAATATATTTTTCCTAATTTCTCTTAACCTATATGTAGGAGACAATGCTTGAGATTAAAGAGCAACCTGTTCTAGAAGAAAGTCAAGCCCCAACTGAATTTGAGTTAATGCAAGAGGTTTTAGGAAAATGTAGAGGTTACATTAGAGGACTTGGACATGGTCCAAAACCCGCCTCAAGCCACGGTACTATTGATTTGACTTTTACTCATATAGAGTCAATAGCCCTTTGTGAGAAAATAGAGAAGCAGGAGGAAGAATTTAGTAGATATGTGTGCTAAAATATCTCAATTTGAGACATTAATACAGACGATCATATCGGGTCAAGTTGGCACATCTTCACCACCATCTATGGCATCGCCTATAGACCATATATAAGTGTCACGAAATTTACTTATTTATTTGCTTTAATTATTGAGACATCTATTTTCCATTTTATGGATTGATATATTTAGTTAGGCATATAACATTTATTTTTTCTCTTTCATGAGATACTACATTTCTAAATAGCAAATTATGAGAGGGATGGGCTAAATTCATGTTGTTACTATCATATGTGTGCGTACTATATTTTTTATTATATTTCATACCCATGATTAGACAATGATGATAATTTTCTAGTTGGTTACATGGTTATGCTATTTTTATTGTTGCTATTGTATCTTATGCATTATAGTGTATTGTTCAAGGAAAATTTCAGGTTTTTATTCCATTCTAGTCTACAAAAATGTTACTGCTAAAATTTAAATACAGTAAGACATAAATTGCACATGTACATGTACTAACTTAGCAACTATGCTCCTCTACAAGTGGCTAGAATTTCATTGCACTCCATCTACACCAAATGTTAATTAGTATGTTGCAATCCTACTATCTACACATAATTCCTTTGCAGATGAAGCCATTAGGGCAAAACAAGGATAGCGGAGAGGTACACACTTTGTTCATCTATTTACCCAATTTGTACAATGATGATCGACTTTATGTTGTTGCTATTCCAATTAAACTAATAACAAATGAAAACACAATTCTTGTATTCCTTTGATTGTGTTTACCATAGATAGAGGATGAATAATGTTTTGCATTTTTAATTAGATTGCCATTCTTTCTTGAGAAGAAGATAACCACATGACACAATTGATATTCCCTATGTATGCATCAAACTATTGGTGGATTTAGGAGAGACAGAGTTCTTTGTTAGCCAAGGCATGGGCTTCACATCATTAGATGCATTGTGTCCAAAATTCCTAAACCTGAAAAAATAAATTAAATATAACATAATAAAATCACCATAAACTAAAAAAGTGTAGAGACCAATTCCATCTTTTCCCATATTTCCACCAGATTCCTAGGAAGAGTCAAGTTCTGCTAACTGAAAGAGATGAATCAACATCCTAAGCAATCAAATCATTCTCCCCTGTTGGTTATGCATTTTAATCACGTGTTTTGATTTGTTGTTTTTAAGGAAAAAAGAAACAATGTAATTTGTTCATCTGCAGGTTTAAATACAGAGCTGTTTTTGGAGATTTATGTTATCTGTTGGTGCTGGTTTTGTCCTCATTTTGGATTTTAATTGTTGATTTTTGCTAATGTTGTTTTGAATGAACTTATATTTTGTTTTACTAACTCCATTGGATCTATTGCCTCTTTCATTATTAAGTAATCTAATCAATGCCCCTGTAGCACTAGATTTCTCATAAAATTTACATTTTTCCCATGCTTTGGTCGATTGTTGATATGGTTGCATTAGGCTTTGAAGAAGACTACTAATACTTTCAAAGCCTAAATTCCAAGCAAAGGATTGTCTAGAAAATGAAACAAATAATTACGACAGTAATAAAACATCACAAAAAGAACACTTGATTTAGTCGACTTCCTTGATCTTGGGACCAGTTCCGCTACCACCAGGGGCATGACCTTCTTCGTCCATAGTAGCACCACCCATTCCACCCATACCCTAGTACATTTTTGCAATGATAGGGTTGCAGATGCTTTCCATCTATCCTCATATTCATCCGCCTCTGCTAGCTGGTTGCCATCCAGCCACTGGATGGCCTGCTCAAGGCATCCTCAATCTTCTTCTTGTCATCTTCTGGGAGCTTGGATGAAATCTTCTCGTTAAATATACACTTGGGTTGTTAGTGGCACTCATCAGACCAAGAAATTGCAAGGTTTCTCAAATTAGTCACCAATTAGGTCCTAATAACTTGGAGAATTTGAAGAAATTAGTTCCATAAGTAGGTACATGGTTCTGGTGTGGGCACAGATGCTGGTGCTAATATAGTGCAAGAAGATGATGATGATGATGTGCCTGAACTTGTTGGGATTAGACATTTGAAGCTGCTGCAGAGGAGGGTCACATCTTTTAAGAGTTCAATATTGATTTTTGTGTCATTCCTTGTATGTTTTGTGTTTTTTAGCTCTGTTTTTCTCTAGTTAAGTGGTTTAATTGAAACTATAAAGTTACTTTGAAATTTTAATTAGTAATCAACTTAATCCTCCACAAAAAAGGTAAAATAAAAAGAGCTTGCACACATATGGAACAAAGCAGTGGATAAGACATTGGGACCTGTCATTCAGTCTCTTATCTCACGTGGATGGTAGAAATGTTAGGAATAATTTGACCACATTATGAATAATAGTCTCTCTATTCGTTTCTCTATAATTTTGAAACATCAAGGCCAAAGTACTTTTTCATAAATACAGGTTATATCATGTTTCAAAAATAAAAAAAGGACCTTCTGTTGTCCACTGTTGTTGATGCTTCATACACTACTATACAATGAAATATTATTGAAATAATTGTTGTTTTTCCTTCATCATCATGATAATCTAGTGCAGATTTATTTTGCTAATTTATATATATGATTGGAAGTTTAATAATTTTTGAATTCTTGGCAGAAATAAATTTTTTACGCTTCATACATTATACACAATAAAACATTGTAAAAAGTAAAATCTTATCGAAAAAAATATAATTTCATGTTTGTTCATACTAATTAATAATTTACTATGTATTTATTAATTAGTTTAAAATATTAATTTATGAACAACAGTAGAATAGACTTGTGACAAAAGTTGTTCATTACAAAGATTAATAGGTGACGAATGTGGATGTCACGATTTGTTTTCATCTATCCTAGAATGTTTAGCAACAAATATTACTTGTTGCAAAATATAGAACTATTGCATCACAAAAAACTTTGTTGCAAGAAATAAAAGTTTGTCGCAATAGGTTTTCCACTAAATATATTTTGGCGCCAAGCTTCCCATCATATTTTTGGCGACAATCTTTATTACTTGTCGTGCATTTCGATATTTTGCAACAACTTTTTATGTTGCCTTATTTTTTTTGTACTTATTTTTCCACCAAAATTTTTGCGATAAACTTTAAAAACGTGTCACGCTAAATCACTTATTGTGACAAATTTATGTATGTCGCAAAATATCTTGTCGCAAAATATCTTGTCGCGAAATAAAGATTTTGTTGTAGCATATGGTGGTACTAGTGTGACTAGGCTCCGACAACTTACTATTAAGTTTGACACTTATAAGAAATCTCGTGATCACAATATCAAACAGCATGTAAGGACTATGTTTAACATGATTAGGGAGTCGAAGTCAACTGGTGACATACTCTCTGATGAGCAGGAAGTTCAGGCTTTAATGTGCTCCATTTCTAATAACTGGGAACAACTAAAAGTCAATCTGAATCATAATGATATCATCAAAACTTTTGTTGATGCTACCCGCCATGTTGAACTAGAAGATGAGCTGCTTGGTACAGCTAAATCTCTAGGACATGCATTTGTGGTGGATCTAGTTCTAAAAAATCTTCAGGCTTTAAGTGTAAGAAGAATTAGAGCAAGGGCGAGAAAGGAAAATGAAAGGAGATTGGACACGGACCTAAAAAGAACAAGCCCAAACGCAACAAAAAGAAAAAATGGTTTGGAAAGATGAAATGCGACAACTGTCTAGTAATGTGTCACTTTGCTCAGGATTTTCTCGAGCCAGAGAAGAAAGCTCTTGTAAATGCTTTTTTTAGTGCTGTTTATGCTTCTAGCAATATTTTGTTGACTGAATCTTAGCCTATGTGTATTGTAGACTCAGGAACGACTGGCCATATAACCAGGGATTGAGAAGCGTTTGTGAAATTTTGCCAATTTTGAGCTGGTACAAAGTGGATATATGTCAGGAATAATGTTAGAGTATTGGTGAAATAAATTGGTACATGCAAGTTACATTTGCGTGGAGGTCGTATTATTCTCCTTCATGACGTCTTATTTGCACCAAGGATACGTTGTAACTTAATTTCAGTTGTTGTTCTTTTTAGATTAGGTTTTAGTTTGAACTTTAGTGGTATTTCTATTTGTATTAGCTATGGTAATGTGTATTATAGATTTGGATATTTGTCTAATGGTTTTCTATTGTTGGATTGTGAGCCAAACGCTTATAACTACTATGTAAATCGATTATTTTCCATGAACGTATCTTCTTCTGCTAAAGATGTGAATGTTGATATATGTGTATGACATGCTAGATTAGGACCTATTGGACAAGAGAGAATGCATATGTTAAATAAAGAGGGCTTACTACATTTGATATCTAAGTTTTTATTGCCTACTTGTAAGCATTGCCTAACAGGAAAAATGACACAAAAACCATTCGGAGGCTTTAAGGATCGAACTTCTATTGCAATCAAGGTTCTAAAAAGTGTAAAGCGTGGCTAGGTGTCGATGCCGAGTTTCAAGTTTTTCGGGCTTAGGCGAGAGCAATAAAAAGGCAAAGTGAGAGCGATGCATGAGGTGTGGCTATGTGTGGAGACCAAGCTTCAAGCCTAGGCGAAGCTTAAGTGGGCTTTTTAGAACAGTGATTGCAATTAGTCAATTCTGACATTTGTGGTCCAATGAATGTGAGGGCAAGACATGAACCCTATTACTTTATTACATTTATAGATGATTTCATGCGGTATAGTTATGTTTATTTGATTTTTCACAAGTCATAGGCATTGGAGTGTTTCAGACGGTACTTAAATGTGGTAGGGATTATATAGATAGAAAGTAGAAAGCCTTAAGAACTAATTGAGGGCGTGAATATCTATTTGAAGAATTCAAGGAAATATGTAATGAAAATGGAATTATTGGATAGTAAACTATTCCCAACACACCACATGAAAAATGGTATTGTTGAGAGGAGGAATATAACATTGCTCAAAATGGTGAGGTCTACGATAGCGCAAGCTAATTTATCTATTTCATTTTGGATAGATGTTTTGTTGATTGTTACCTACATCTTAATATAGTTCCTTCAAAATCAGTACCTACAAAACACTATGTCAACTTTGGACAGGTAGATAGTGATTTAAGTTATCTTAGACCATGGGCTTCAACTGAATATGTCTATCATCCCTTGAAGAAAGTTTGGGAAGTTTGGTCCAACAGGTAAGAAATGTATCTTTATTAGATACTCGGGTCAGTCCAAATGATATGTGTTCATAAGTGAAAATCAGGATGGAACTATGACTAAGATAGACTCACGTGATGTGACGTTTCTCGAAAATGACTTTCTTAACAAGGTGAAATTAAAAAGAGAGAACATTTATTTGAATTAGATGAAAGAGCCGTGCTCGATGAATCAGATGAGGTGCAATAGAAAGCACTTCCACCTAATCCAAGTGGGAGAAATTTATCTCCAAGTGATAGAGTCACAATGAAACTTCCACTTCGTAAGAATACTATGAAAAGTATGCCAAAAGATTATTTTGAAATTGAAGGGCAAACTTTTCTAGCATCTCCAAAAGATGATGAAGAGCCTAAATCTATATAGGAAGATTTATTAGGCTGTCACTCTAATTTTTGGGCACAAATCCCAAAAGAGTTTTTATTTTTATTTTTTTTGAATATATAATCAAAATTTAATTTATATAACTATATTTTACTAAAACCAGTATTAAAATTTAGTCTAAATAACAGAAGCAAAAGGTAATATACACCGTGATGATATATCTGATCAAAATTTTTTCTTTACAACTGGTATTGGCTCCGCCAAGTATTTACAATATAAAAAAGAGCAAAAGAATATATGTCAATCTGAAAGAATTGATGAGACATTCGACCGTAGGGTGGCAGCCATACTATTTTTGAACATTTTCTATACATACATTTACACTAGACTATAACAGTATACAAGAAATAAAATCATTTGACATCTCTCATCATAAGGATGAAGTGACCAGTAAAAGATTCATATACTTCAATTGTAGTATAGGTGTAGTCCAAAACATCTATATACATTTTCAACTCTTCTTCTTCATCCAACAATGTATAGAATCTGGTGTAATGCTGCCTAGTCCAAATGACGTGTATAGTTGTACCATCAGTAAAAATCTCGACATGACTAGTCATGCACATCTCTTCGGTATATCTCATTGGCATCTACAATACAAAATAAGATATATGAACAACAACGTTGAGTAAATATGATGATATGTTAATATCTAATGAAATGTCAATCACACATGGGCCCAAATCCCACATTATAGTGTACGATATGAGCTCAATAAGAACATGGCCAATAATAAGCCGCACCATCTATTGATGCATGTGCGTCCGTCATAGTCTCAACCACAACTCAAGAGGTTATACCGCTACGAATATTACAATTAGGCCTGGCCTATGACATGAAGCTACGCAGTCCTGGGCCACCAAGGAACCTACGACACCGTCTATATATCTCAACCCTGGATCTCCAACACCCTTTCATTAGACGCCTTTAATGACTGTCAGTGGCCTCCAGTAAGTGTATTTATCTGGAGCAAAGTTAAGTATGATACACTATAACGGGATCCACAGTTATCACAACATCAACGTGCTTAATATGAATGCCAATAAATATAACTCAAGTTAGAGAGATCGACCGACTCCCATAAATGCTCATAAAAGATAACGAAGGTTCACAGTAATAACATATAATCACCACAGATCATCATTAAAAATATCCTGCATTATAGTATTTTGCACTGTCATACTTACTTCGACTGTTGGTTATGTCGTTTGGGTCTGTTTTAAAGAAAATAATGCTTTATTAGTTAATCTCAACAACATAACTTATTTCAATTCATAAGCCTCAACCAATGCCCACAGATGTTTAATAACTAAAAAATGAGTATCAGGAGGTAGACGAAACTTGGAGTCGACCCAAAAAAGATAAAGGGACTGGGGGTTTGACCGCAATAATTAATTTTTAGTAACTATAGGGTAAAAGTTGCACTTATTAAAATATTATTTCTTCTTAAAGAAAACGTTTTAAAAATCAATCTTTTCAATAAAATCCCTAAAAATTTCTAGAAAGCACCTAAAAATTACTGTTGTCGATTTTAATCTCGCAAGTGGACAGATCGGTTACAAATAATAAGTGATTAGCAAAGTGTTGAAACTACGAGGACTAGTTATGAATTAACCATTTAATGTATACTTCGAATTTTAACAAAATCAAAACACAGATTCTTTGAATTTTCTAATTCTAAGGTTGTTCTATTCTAGTTTAACTAAGCCTAAATTATCAGTCAATCAAAAATAGTTTAAGAAGCAAATTCGAATTGTACTAACACTAAGATTTGCGAATCTACCGCCACATCTCACTAATCAATTATCCGTTGATCATTTTCGCTAATTATTGCCCTAAGTTGAAAATCGGTGATCCTACAATAATCATAAGTCTCTCTCGACAGTCAATTAATTCTATATTGATATGCAAACTTAACTATCTCTAGCTATGTTTCAAATATAAAAATATTCTTAATCACAACGAACACCCGAAAACGATTTCATAAGGCATAACAGTAATCTCTATCTATTATTGGACCCTATGTTATTCAATACCACGTCCTTATCTAGATTAAATCTCTCATAAACAATGAAGATCACAAAACATTCTAATGGTGATCAAGCATCAAAATGTAAAATGAGAAAAAAGAATAATCATCCCGGAATCAATGAGTCACAAAAAATGGAAAACTTCTAATTAATCAAAACGTGAGGTTTCATTGTTCATCCTAGCAATAAGTAGTTTAGCCGTACATGATTTCATAAAATATTATAAAAGATGAAGAAATCATGATCCGGAAGAGACACAAGAAAAGAGAAATACAACCCGTGATTCATTGTCGAAAAATCTTCAATTCCGCTCTCTTGATCTTCGTCTCTTATGATGTATTCTCCCTTTTGATTCGCCTCCCCACGAGTAGATCATTCTTTTCCCTTTATATCACTTTAAATTATCTCAAGATCCTCTACTGAATAGAGTTTTGTTTCCATAAGGAAACATAATTCTGATTGTCCGTTATACTCATGCGATCACATGATTATGTCTTATGAGGCTCTGTTTAGAAAAACAGAACCTTGCGATCACAAAGATAATTAGCCACGTGGTGACATGGTTAGTTTTCTTCCAATTCTGCAGCTTTCATTTGTTATTTGCATGAATAGCCCCTCAACTTTCTTTAGTTGTTTAATTGAGTCCCTAGATTTCTTTTTTCATTTCAATTAAGTCCTCTTTTAATTACAACCCATGTCCTTCATCTTTCCATAGTTTACAAGTAAGTCACTTTTTCCACTTTTTCTCTAGTTTCAGTCCATTTTCACTTCTGTTTGCTTTCTTTTAATTCAATCAACACTCGTATTGGGTTTTTACTTATAACGATAAAAAACAACACGCCATTACGTTGAAACACATGTATGAGTACTCATAATTGTTTTCTTTTGTGAACAATCACACACACAAAACGAATTAAACAGTAACAAACACATCATAAGATAAATTTCTTGCAGTTCTTACTTAGCTCGTAACTCAAGAAAAGTGTCCAAGCTTTACTATTGCAAACGCTCTTCTACTTAAACCATGCTTGAAATGTGCGTATGAGCAGTTAATCCAACGTACTTAATTTCTATGGTGGTGATAGCCCTACCCTTTTTGTCAAATTTTCTTTTTCCTCTCGTAGGATATACTTTTTCCCAACTTGATGTTTTCTTTCAATTCCCGAGGTATCTAATCTAAGGCTATGCTTTACTTATTATTTTCTTGTTCGAATCTGGTTGAGACAACCAATGATCGCGACTAACTAGGTTTATGAAGATTCTCCAATTTCTGATTACTTTCGACCAACAAGTTTCCACCAAGTAAGTCAAATCCATTAGTTATCTAATTCCTATGTTAACTCTACAAAGGATCTTTCACGTTGGCTCTAGCTAAAAATAATTTTTTTCATGTCTTATGTTCAAACATTGGTTCATTAAATTTTCTAGATGACTCATGTAACGAGCTTTAGGCCGGTGACTTTCTCTCTTTTGAACCTTAGGGCACCAAGTTTTGAAAAACTCCTACGGGTTTTATCACTCGAGTCACTACGAAGAGAGGTATAAGATAGCAATAGAAAGGCATGCAAGAAGTTCATGCGCGTCGATTAGATTCCTAGCATTCGGTCATTACCTAGCTTTTTCTAGCTGGCCTAAATGGATCCACACATTTTTTCAACACGCATGGAATCAACACAAGACAACCACCCTCACCTCTTAACTACTAACAAACTTAATTGCTCCATTTATTACTTTTTTGAGATGCAAATGGTATTCAATTGATAGTTCTAGTCTCAAAAGGCATTCTATTGTTTTCTATATGTGTACCCACATAGCTAACAATCATCATAACTAACTAACACAACACGGTATCAAACATGGATAAATAGCCTCTAACTAAAAGTAATATTTCTGTCCACAAATGAATTTAAGCAAAACTCAAAAGAAAAAGTTCACATTATTAGCTTGCAAGGCTATTCACAGTACATAAGCTTGCAAACAAACATAACTTTTTTGAAACCCCGAATGTCAAGCAAAAATCAAGCAATTTTTCAATTTTTATCGTCCACTGCAAATTTAAAACAAGCATTGTCCTCAATGTAAAGGGAAAAATATAAATAAAGAGATTAGAGACTCTCCAGAGGCAGGTTGGATGGTGCTGGCAGAAGAAGTGTGGTAGGATCCATAGCTAGAGGATCCTGTTGAGGTGCTAGTCAGCAAATCTTTGCGTGAATGTTATCCAACTGGTCTGTACATCTGTCAAGATACATCTTGACCTGGTGGTAGTCGGATCAAATTCGACTTTCCTCTAGACCTATGATTCATATGTGTATGTTTGATTGCATCCATACAAGAATGCAACATCATCAACTCTTAGTGAACTAGTGATAATGAGCCTCGTCTGCTCAGTCTGGCCCTCTAGTAGCTGACGCAGCATGGTCACGATGCCTCTAGAAAGTGCGGTAGGCTAGGGTGCGGTTGGTGCAGCTGGATGGCCCTCATGAGGCTGATCCTTAGTAAATGGGGCTGTCCCCGTAGCATGTGCAGTGTGTCGTCGCACATTCTCCAAGGCATAATGATTTATAGGTCCCTTCGATTTCATCGCCGACTCTTCTAAAGAAATAGAACTCTTGCTGCCTCACAAATACCGCTGATCAAACCCAAAAAGATGGCAGTATGTCTATTGTCTGTTTGGAAGCCCATACTACTGATCATTGTATACATGTAGCTCTTCAAATCTATTTTTCTCCCATGAGCTTGATGGTACAGAAATTAGGCCCTAGCATCATTGAGGGTCATTCGCTGCTTGCCAGGGTCGATGTTGTGGCATACAAATAAATTCAAGATCAGCAGGGTTTCTGTTAATTTACTGTGCTCAAGGTCTCTCATGGGCAGTGGCCGTGTATCATCTCAGCAGTAAAAAAATCCATGCCACGTTCTCCAAATCATGGACAGTGGGTAGTGGGTGAACATCATATGTTGTAATCCCTTAGTAATGGTCAATGACCTGGGGGATAAACATAATCCACTTACACTGTACCCAGGTCTTCTTGTAGTGTTCTGTCCTAGCAGTGTCAATCTCCAGGTTGAAATTGACGTAGAACTCGTGGACAAGCTGGGAATAGATCTTGTGCGGTGTCTCTGCGATCTATGACCACCCGCACACATCGATCAAGTTGTACAGCTCGGAGTGTGTGAAATCTCCCAACTGTATCTTCCACTCTTCCCAAATGATCCATCAACTTGTGAAATTTGAAAACCACTGCTTGTGATCATCTGATTGGTAGTGGGGAGAGTAGGTGATTATTACGTGTGCCCTATTTGAAGTCTTTTTGGTTGCCTTTTTCTATGGCAATCAAGACGGGTTGTTTTGGAGCTATGACCTTGAATTTCCAATTAGATGTGAATTGACTTGTGCTGTGGAAAGGATTTTCACATGGAGAAGATGCGAAATTGATGTGAGGGATGAAAACTCTTGCCTTGTTTTTTTTAAAAGGATGAAATGTGGAAATGAGCAGTGCGGGTGGTTTTTTAAAAATTTATTTGTTTCCTAGTTTGATATGTGATCGCAATGCGGCCTAAATTTGGGCAGAATAATTCTTGCCCAGACTATGCGGTCGCAAGAGTAATGCCTATGCAATCACTAGTGCCTATTCTATGTCGAAAATTAGGAGGACGATGATGAATTTTTCTATGGTTCTGAAAAATCACTAGTGCCTATTCTAAGTCCTAAAAATCATGAAACATGCTTAATTATCTAATGCAATCCTAAACAATATATGATATGCAAACTGAAATAAAAGGGTAGAAAAGATGGGTTGCCTCCCATTTAGTGCTTATTACAGTCTTAAACTCAATTTTGTCATGGTGATCACTCTTAAACCTGCCCTTCGTATCATGAGCAGCTTCAACGACATCGTGTGGATAAACTTTCACTACCGTGAATGGGCCGGACCATCTTGAACGTAGTTTTTTTAGAAAGAGCTTTAGGCGTGAGTTGAATAATAGAACATTTTGTCCCACCTCAAAGTGCTTTCGTTGGATAATCTTGTCATGCCACTTCTTCATCCTCTCCTTGTATAATTTGGCATTCTCATAGACCTCAAACCGAAACTCATCCATTTAATTCAATTGGAGCATTCTTTTCTCACCGACTTCTTTTAGATCAAAATTTAACTTCCTCATTGCCCAATAAGCTCAATGTTCCAACTCGGTCGGTAAATGGCACCCCTTCTAAAAAATGAGGCGGTATTATGACATTCCAATTGGAGTCTTGAATGTGATATGCCCAAAGAACATCATCAAGCTTGTTCGACCAATCTTTTCTTGAGGTACTTATGGTTAGCTTCAAAATCCTTTTCAACTACTGGTTGAAAATTTCTACTTGGCCACTTGTTTGTAGATGATAAGGATTAGCCACTTGGTGTTTCACACCATATTTTGCCAAGAGAGTCTCAAATATTTTGTTGCAAAATGTTTACTTCCATCACTTATGATTACCCAATGAGTCCTGAAGCGAGTGAAAATGTTCTTTTTTAGAAAATTCACCACCACCAGGCCATCATTAGCAGGTAAAACTACAGCTTCTATCCATTTTGAGACATAGTCTATAGCTACTAAGATGTATAAGTTTGAGAATGATGGTAGAAATGGTCCCAAAAAATTGATTTCCCATACATCGAATAATTCAACCTCCAAAATGCTTCGAAGGGACATTTCTTCTTTTTAGGATATGTTTCCCATCCTTTAGCACCTATCACACTTTTTCACCAAACTGTGAGCATCTTTAAACAATGTCGGCCAATAGAATCCAGATTGTAAAACTATGGCTACGGTATTAATAACACCAAAGTGGCGTCCGTATAGCGAGGAATGACATCGTTCAAAAACAGTTTCCATTTCTTATTTTGGTACACACCTCTGAATTACTTGGTTTGCACCTCTTCTGTAGAGAATAGGATTTTTCCAAAAGTAGTATTTAAGTTCTGAAAAGAAATTTTTTCATCGTTGGTGATCATAATTCTATGGCATAATATTTCTTGCGAGATTATTCACATAATTGGCATACCATGGTGCTTCTTCTTCTTTTTTGGACTGCTCTATCCCAAAAATCTGCTTATCTGAGAATTTCATTTATTTCATATTCCTCATTCCCTTTGGATTGCTCCTACCTTGACAAGTGGTCGGCTACCACATTCTTACTCCCATTTTTATCTCTAATTTTTAAGTCAAATTCTTGAAGAAATAATATCCAACGAATTGGCATCGGTTTCGCATCTTTTTTAGCAAAGAGGTATTTCAACGCCGCGTGGTCCGTGTGCACTATTACCTTCAATCCAAACAGATAGATCAAAATTTCTCGAAGGCAAAAACAACAGCTAGCAATTCTTTTTCTGTAGTAGCGTAGTTCATTTGAGCATCATTGAGAGTTTGGCTGACATAATATATGACATGAATGAATTTATCCATTCGTTGTCCCAAAACTGCCTCGACGAAAAAATCGCTTGCATTGCACATGAGCTCAAACAGTAAATCCCAATCAGGTACCTTAATTACCAATGTCGAGATCAACCTGTCTTTAAGTATATTAAAGGCAATTAGACAGTCTATAGAAAAGTCGAATTTGACATCTTTTTCCAATAATTTACACAATGGTTTGGTGACCTTGGAAAAATCTTTTATAAACCATCTACAAAATCCCGCATGTCCCAAAAAAGACTGAATACTTTTATATGTTGTCGGGGGAGGAAGTTTCTTTTAACTTGAGCCTTTGCTTTGTCAACCTCGATGCACTTTGCTGAAATCCAGTGTCCCAACACAATTCCCTCTTGGACCATAAAGTGACATATTTTTTCAATTAAGCACCAAGTTTATTTTCTCACAACGTTGAAGTACAATGGTCAAATTTTTTAGGCACTTATCGAATGACGACCCAAAAACTAAAAAATTAACCACGAATACTTCAATGAATTTTTTGACCATATTCAAGAAGATGGGCATCATACAATGCTGAAATATGGCAAGAGCGTTGCAAAGACCAAACGGCATTCTCCGATATACAAACGTGCCAGAAGGACAAGTAAAAGTCATCTTTTTATGATCTTCTGAGGCTATATAGATCTGATTGTAGCTTGAATACCCATCAAGAAAGAAATAGTGAGAATGACTTGCCAATCGTTCATCGATGAATGGTAGAGGAAAATGATCTCTTCAAGTTGCATCATTCAACTTCCTATAGGCAATACAAACCCGCCATCTGGTAGTTAATCTGAATGGTATAAGCTCGTCATTGTCGTTCTTTTCAACAGTAGTTCATCCTTTCTTAGTCACCACCTAAATCGGACTTACCCACGTGCTATCTGAAATAGGATAGATGATACCTGTATCACGTAGTTTCAAAATTTTCAACCCAAAACCAACTAAACAAGAATGGGTTTAAGGGATTAAGCTAAAATTACAGCTCAATTACAACAATCGAACTCAATTTAATAGAATGGGATAAAACTGAAAGAAGAAGATGATGAACAAAAAGATGAAATGGTAGGAATCCACTATGTATTCAGTTAAACATTACATCCATTTATCTCTCTTAGCCACGTCTATATATATATATATATATATATATATCAATAAAATAAGGAAAACACATTCATGTTATTTACAACTTATAAAAATGAAAAACACTGTATTTAATTATAATTATCCTAAAATGAACTAAACAGTGTCATTTTCTACTGATTTGAAAATCAGTTAATTTCTGCTACTCTTATGGTTTCTCTGCCTTCTTCTTCCCAAATGTAATTGTTCCATAGTTGTTGTTTCTTCATCGTAACAATTCCCTACTTATCTAAACCTTGTCCCCAAGGTTTAAATGTCAGATATTACTTATGAATCCCTTCTGAATCTTCCCACGTGGCTTCTTCTTCAGATTAACGTTCCCACTGTATCATCCATTGGGCTCCGGCCTCTCATTTCTTGTTGAAGATTCTAGCTTGGATAATTATGACAGGTTGTCTATTTGAACTCTCCATGTCTGTAGTAGTTTATAGCTCTATCACTCTCACTGTTTTATCTCCTACCTTCTTTTTAAGTAGTGAAACATCGAAAATTGGATGTATTCTGTCTCCATTGGAAGGGTCAACTTATAGGCCACTTCTCATATCTTCTCATCTACCTGGTATGGGCTATAATACTTAGGACTTAACTTCTAGTTTGTTCTGTTAGCTATTGACTGTTGATAGTAGGGGTGAAGTTTCAAATAGACCCAATCACCCACCTGAAAAACATCTATCTGTTGTGTGCTTATCTGCATAAAATTTCATCCAGGCTCTAGCTTGTGCCAAGCTTTCTCTAATTTGATGATCTATTTTGTGCCTTTCTTGTAATATGATATCCACAGTAGCTAGGTTGTTCTGCTAGTATGGTCCCAAGGCTAAGTGTAGAGGAAGAATGCCATATAAAGCTTAGTCCTCTGAATTGCAGTATGGTAGGTGGTGTTATACCACTATTCATCTAGTAGAATCAATCTTACCTAGGCTTTAGGTTTACATCTAAGATACATCTTCAAGCATTGGTTTAACCTCTCAGTCCACCCATCAGATTGACGATGGTAAGTTGTGCTCATATATATGTAGCTTGGTCCCCATCAACATAAACAATTCCTGCCAAAATGAACTTGTACATACATTGTCTCTGTCTAAAACAATAGACTGTGAGAGCCAATGTAACCTGCTGATATTGTCCAAAAATATTTTAGCTACTTTTTTTGATGTAAAGGAATGAGACAATGTAAGGAAATTTCTATATTTGGTAAATCTATCCACCACCACCATTATTGCATCATTCCTTTCAGATTTGGGTAGCCCTTCAATAAAGTCCATATAGATGTGACTCCCATGAATGCTAGGGAATTGTTAAAGGTTGCAGAAGACCAGGGTAATAAATATGTTCCCCTTTTCTCCTTTGACATACATCACACTGTAGAAATTCCATCCTTATATCTAGTGACATGCCTGGCAAAAAAAAAAAAAATTATGTTTGGCCCTCATGATGCTGGCTTGGATTCTAGAATGACCACCATCTTGAGATGAATGAATACATTATATCATTTCCTTTCTAATATCCCATCTACTACCAATATATAGATTGCTTTTGTATTTAAGTACCCCATTGAAGTATTGGTATGATTGGTCATCTGATGGATCAATAACTAAGGACTGGATTTTCTATGTTGCCACACTGTCATCCTCTTAGCAGTTATCACTTATTGTATCCATGCCAGTGTGATTTGAGTCAATGCACTATATTCACTTTCTTTCCTCATTGATAAATCATCTACCACCACATTTTTTATCCCTCTTATATACTGTATTTCATAATCCAAGCCCACCAGTTTAGTAAGCCATTTCTATTGCAAATGAGTAGTAATCCTTTATTCCAATAAGAATTTCAGTAACTGATGGTCTGTTTTAATCACAAAGTGATGCCCTTCTAAGTAATGCTTCCATTTGACTACTGCAGTTGCCAAGGCTAATAGCTCATTCTCATAAATGGACATCTCTAAACTCCTTTGCCCCATGGATTTGATGAGGTAAGATAGAGACCTTCTGTTTTGCATAAGTACAACTCTTTTCCCTCCATAACTGGCATCAGTCTCTATGACAAAGTCTTGAGTGAAATCTGGTAAAGCTAGCACAATGGTGGAGCTCATGGACATTTTGAGGTTGTTGAAAGCTGCATCAGCTGCCTCTGTCCATATGAAGATGTCATTCTTTAAAAGATCAGTTAGTGGCCTAACCAATGTCTCATATCCCTTTACAATTTTCCTGTAATAACCAGTTAATCCCAAGAATCCCCTTAGTTGTTTGAGATTAGTTGGGAAAGGCCATGAGTGCATAGCCTCAACCGTTTTGGGATCTGCTGACACCCTTGTTGGTCTATGATGTGCCCCAAATATCCCACATTGGTTTGTCCAAAATTGCACTTTCTGAGTTTGGCATATAGCTAGTGTTCTCTCAGTTGTTGTAACACAGCTCCTAAGTGCTCAGTGTGAGTTGGCATATCTTCACTAAATATCAGAATATCATAAAAAAAATACCATAACATATTTCTTCAACTGATCCCTTAATATTTCATTACTTAAACTATGAAAATGTTACCAATGCATTGGTCAATCCAAATGGCATAATCTTAAACTCATACAAGCCTTGGCGTGTCTTAAATGCAGTTTTATATATATATATCCTCTGGTTTAACCCTTATCTGATGGTAGCCGGCTCTGAGGTCTATCTTGGAGAAGTACTTGGCACCATTCAACTTATCAATTAACTCATCAATCTATGGCATAAGATATTTATCTTTCAGTTAGGCTATTAAGCTGCATATAGTCCACACAAAACCTCCAATTGCCATCTTTCTTCTTCGCCTATAAAACTGGAGAAGCAAAAGGACTGTTGCTGGTTTGAATCAGTCCAGTGGATAGCATCTCCTTAACCAACCTCTCTACTTCAGTCTTCTGGATGAATGGGCACCTATATAGTCTGAGTTTGAAGGGTTGTGCTCCTTATTTGAGTGTGATGTGGTGTTCATGTGACCTAGTTGGAGGTAAACATTTTGGCTCCTCAAAGACATCACTAAATTCATCTAGGATTAGTTTAAACTCTTTTGGAGTGGTTGTCGGGTCTCCATATGATATTGCACACAGCTGTCCCATTATTCTATAACCCTGTTTATCCATTATAAACCTCATTTCAAATTTGTTGTTATTAGTTTCGCTACTTTTTTTTTTTTTTTTTTAAATCAACACACCATCACAGCCCCAATGTGGTTTTTAGGCCTCCATCAGGGAAGGACGGAGGGGTTAAGGAAGCCCCAACCATATATAAAAAGCTCATAATAGTACAAGGGAGGGGGGCATAAAACCTGACCTCCAAGCACAATCGAATGAAAGAGTAAATGCAAAACAGAAATCAATAAATAAGGAGGTACTACCTCCCATACAAATGTCTAAAAAGAAACTATAAGCCTCTAACAGTAGGAAGTCCAAATCTGTCAATCTGGACTAGACTACGATGTCGTCGTGGAAGATCCTGAGAGCTGTACTCATAATAGTAGCGTCGATCCCAGCCCTCTGATGCAAGAAGATCAGCAACCTGGTTGCCCTCTCGGAAGATGTGAGTGATAGTATCCCTGTCCAGTGCTAGTAGATGCCTGATGTGCCGTAGAGTAGCCTGAATATGCCAAGGTCCTCCTCCCTTGGTGATGCAGTGGATCGCTAATATAGAGTCTGACTCCACCCATAGAACTGATAACCCAAGCCTCTGAGCCAGAATGATCCCGTCTAGTATAGCTCGTAGCTCCGCCTCAAGAATGGTGCAGTCGCCATAGAAAGAGAAGAATGCCCGAATGCACTGTCCTGACGAATCTCTGATAATCCCTCCGCCACTAGCAACCCCGTCCTTGACGCATCCATCAGTGTTGATCTTGTAGGATCCCACTGGTGGAGTACGCCAGAAAACTAAAGTGGGAGGAGGAGGGGAGGGGGTGGTAATAATGACACCAAAAAGCGGAGCGATGTCCATGTCTCCACGCCAATGGATGTGCCGAAATAAGTGGCCTGTATGCAGAAGCGAGATGGTGTGGTAAACTCTCCAAATGATCCTCCTCGGCTCCATAGCTATATCTCTGTGCTTCGCATCATTCCTCGCAGTCCATAGAAACCATAATATCAATAGAGGAATGATCGTGCGTATATGTCCCGTGCTAACAAACTGACCCGAGAATCTCCAAGTCTGGAAGCGATACTGAAATCCCTCGAGCGGCCTGAGGGTGATATGAAAGATGTCTGCAAAGTGTCTCCAAACAGTATCTGCTGTCGGACTATCAATGAATAAGTGCTGAATAGTCTCTATAGCCGAACAGCACTGGCACCTCGACGCCATATGACTCTCTATTCGTCTCTGGATCACCACATCCACTGGTATAAGCCCCTGCCACAATCTCCAACAGAAAAAGGAAATCGTGGTCGGAATAATCGAACTCCATATCATACGATATACAGCCTGAATAGTGCTCTCTGTACGAACAAGCTGCCATGCAGACTTGGTAACAAATCTGCCATCTGAGGTATCAGTCCATACAATCTGATCATCCACATGTGGGGTGATAGGGATGCTCCCTATCTGCTCAGCCATGGTAAGTGGAACGACCTGAATGAGTCTGTCATTATTCCATCCAATATCATCAAAGAAATCGTGCACCTGGATGGAAGAATGTGGTAGCTGCGGGAACTGATCAGCCAAAGTAGTATCGCCCATCCAGCAATCATGCCAAAAAAATATGTGACCCCGCCTTAGCTTCCATGCAATGTAGGACTCGGCCTGTGGTCCTATAAGCTTCAGCCGTCTCCAAACAGGTGAAGCATAATAAGGAACAGTAGCCAGTATCGGATGTGTGCCCTGACAGTACTTACCCTGTAAAAACTGAGCCCAAAGAGATCTTGAGATCTGAATAGCCACCATAGCTTCAGCGAGAAAGTGTCAACAAGGTCTTGTAACCGCCTAAATCCCAGTCCTCCCTCCTCAGTCGGGAGACATAAGTCCTTCCATCTCTTCCAATGAAGACGATGGGTATGATCTTTGGAGTCCCAGAGGAATCTAGCGAAGATGCTCTCTAGCTTCTTCAAGACAGCCTTGGGAGGCTTCAAAATCTGAAGAAGGTAGAGAGGAAGAGAAGACAGAATAGACTGAATCAGAGTAATCCGTCCTCCAGGTGAAAGTAATCTCGAAACCCAGCCAGATATCCTGCTCCGTACTTTCTGAATGAGATCATCGTATAGGAATATCTTACGATGCCCTTTGAACAGGGGCACTCCAAGATAAGTGAAAGGCTGCTGCTGGTGACGAAAGCCTGTCAGATGCTCAAGCCTGTGTATCTGCTGAATAGTAGCTCGTCTGGGTAAAATAATCCCGCTCTTATCTCTATTCACTAACTGGCCCGAAGCTCGCTCATAGTGCTCGATACAATGTAGGACCCGTCTAATAGACTGCTTCTGACCGTTGCGAAAATGATCATATCATCTACAAAACATAGATGTGAGATAAGAGCATCCCCTCCATGTCTGTAAGCCATCGAAGCTATCTGCTGATACTGCCGAGTAAGGATGCGCGAAAAATAGTCAGCCGCTAGAATAAATAACGATGGAGAGATGGGATCACCCTGTCGAAGTCCCCTGGATGAGGGGAAAAAACTACATGGTCTACCATTGAGCAGGACTGAAAAGTGACACTCTGAGATGCACCTCCGTATTCGATCTATCCATATAGCATCAAATCCAAAGCCCTCCAAAACAGAGATCAAGAAACCCCAATCCAGGCGGTCATAGGCCTTAGCCATATCTAGCTTGAGGATAGCATTACCCCCTCGCACCTTCATATCCAGTGTGTGTAGAAGCTCCTGTGCAATGAGGATGTTATCCCCAATGAGTCGTCCTAGGATGAATCCGCTCTGAGGTGCTGAAATAATCTGAGGAAGTATGTTACTCAGTCGCGAATTCAACAGCTTTGTAACCAACTTATTAAAAACTGTACATAAGCTTATATGACGAAACTCAGACCACCGACATGCATTATCCCGCTTAGGGATCAATACTATAGAAGTAGCTGAAAAACCTCTCGGAAAATGCCCCCCTGCGAAGAAGTCCAGTACTGCCTGAAAAACATCATCTGAGATAATATCCCAGCACTCCTGAAAAAAGTGTAAAGAAAATCCATCTGGCCCCGCTACACTGTCAGGATCAATACTGAAGATAGCCTCCCGAACCTCAGCCAAAGTCGGTATCCGATTGAGCTGCAAATTATCCTCATCGGACACCAGTCTAGGAATAATATCAGGTCGAATAGGATCGACAGGCTGAGGTGCAGCTGACAAAAGCTCCTGAAAAAATGACACAGCTGAAGGCTGAATAGTCTTCTGAGAGTCAAACACTTCCCCTGTCTCGGAAGTAATAGACCTAATCCGAGATCGGATCCTACGCCCCTGCACCATAGAATGAAAATACCGGGTGTTGTGGTCTCCCTCACAAACCCAACGAGCCCCTGCCTTTTGTTTCCAAAAAGCCTCCTCAACAGATAAAGTCTAGTTCAGGCCTGCCTGGGCCTGGTGTAACGTATCACGGTGGGCTGGAGTAGGATCACTATCATAGACGGACTCTGCCTCGTCCACCCTACACTCTGCATCCCCGACTCACTGGAAGATGTCACCAAACACATGTCGATTCCACCAATGAAGGCCCTGTTTGAGCCTAAACATCTTCTCCCAAAGAGCAGTCATTCCCGTATGATGAGTCGTGAAAGACCACTTTTGGGATACGAAGCTCAAGAAGTCATGATGTCTAGACCAAACGTTGAGGAATCGAAACGAACGAGGTCCTCAATTGTCATCAGAAGACCACTGAATCAAGAGCGGAGAGTGATCTGAAGTACTTCGCTACTTAGTGTTACCTTCATTCACTTACTAATAAAGCTGATGTGCCATTGGTTAAAGTCAAAAGTCACTTGCCCAAATTGGCTAAGCTAGTTAACTCCAACACCATATCATATCACTTCCTCCAAGCTTCAGTGATCTTAACTCAAACTAAAATTCCATTCTCTACATTTGCCAAGTTAATGGTGGGTACATTGATCTACTTTCCAGCTTCTATCCATTAGCCACAGTCACTATCAATAGTTTGGCATGATCATTCTGGTAACCCAAGGACTTAATCAACCTTTCATCAATGAAACTGTGGGTACTACCACTGTCTATTAAAATGGATATCTTATTGCCCTTGATTTTCTCAAGTATCCTGATGGTTTTATTCTACATACTCCCAATAAAAGCATCAAGAGAGATCGGCATGATCTCAAGTACATTTTCACTCAGAAAGAGTTGAACATGAGACAAAGAAGATAGCTTGAATTAGTGAAGGATTATGACCGTGAGACCCATTATCACCCAGGTAAGGTGAATGTGGTAGCTGATGCCTTGAGTAGGAAAACAGCGGGTCTAGGGGCGATATTGACCACACAGAAGCACATGTTTGCCACTACTTAAATTATAATTTCAGCTGGTCAAAAATACTTTTTATCCACACATTTCATAGGGCCCACAACTTACAACTCATTTTTATCCACACATTTACCCACAACTTATAATATAAGCACTTAAAATATAATTCCAGCACTACCAAACATATGCTAAAACTCGAGATTTTCACCACTCCGCATGATGTCGTAGCTCGGATGACATCACTATCGGTCTGACCAACACTCTACGACAGGATTAAAAGTCATAAGAAAGGCGACCAGTCCTTAGATTTTTTTAAAGTTGAGATAGAAACAGGAAAATAGAAAAATTTTACGATATCTGATGATAAGGTATTGTATCATCAAGGACGATTATGCGTGCGGGGAACTAAAGAGATAAATATTAAATGAGGCACACTCTTGTTCCATATTCAGTACATCCAATAAGTACCAAGATGTACCGAGACCTAAAGGCGGTGTTTTGGTGGAGAAGAATGAAGAAGTATATAGCCAAGTATGTTGAAAAGTGTTTGGTATGCCAAGAAGTAAAAGCTGTATACCAGCGACCATCAGGGTTGATGCAGCTGTTCCAGAGTGGAAATGGAAACATGTGTCGATGGACTTTGATGTAGGTTTTCTGAAGTCATTAAAAGGTCATGAGACCATTTGGGTGATCGTTGACCGATTAACCAAGTCTACTCATTTCTTACATGTTCACATGACATTTTCTATGGACCAGTTTGTATAGTTGTATATTAAAGAAGTGGTGAGGCTGCATGGTGTTCCAGTTTCAATTATGTCAGATAGAGACCCAATGTTTACATCATACTTCTGAAAGAGTTTACATTGGGCTATGGGGGACTAAATTGAGATTTAGTACAGTTTTCCATCCTCAAATAGATGGACAATCTGAACGGACGATTTAAACATTAGAAGATACGCTTCTATTGTGTTCCCTGGAGTTTGGCAGACATTGGGAGAAGCATCTACTTTTTATTGAGTTTGCTTACAATAATAGTTATCACGCATCTATTGACAGTGCGCCATATGAAGTATTGAATGGAAGAAAATGTAGATCACAAGTTCATTGGATGAGGTTGGCGAGTGTAAGATTTTGGGTCCAGAGATTATTGAACAGACTGTGCAGGCTATCAAGAAGATCCGCAATAGCATGAAAATGGCTCAAGATAAGAAGAAAAACTATGCAGATAAGAGGATAATTGACTTGGAATATTTTGATGGTGACAAGGTATTTTCGAAGTGGTGCCCATGAAGTGAGTGTTATGTTTTGGTGAGAAAGAAAAGTTCTAGTCGAGATTCATTAGCCCATTTGAAATCTTGAAATGCGTTGGGAATGTGGCTTATTAGTTAGTCTTACTCCCTAGAACATTCAGCGGTACAAACATCTTTCACATGTTTATGCTCAGAAAATACGTTACCAATCTAAGCCATGTAGTGAATCATCAGTCAATCAAGTTACAATGTGGTTTGAGTTACGAAGAAGTATTGATCAGAATTATTAATTAGAAATTCCAAACGCTCAGAAACAAGGTAATTCTCTTAGTAAAGGTGCAGTGGCATAATCAGTCAATCGAAGAAGCTACTTGGGAATGAGAGGTAGAGATACGAGCCGAGTACCTTGCAACTCTTAGAGGAGTTCCAAGGTAAATTTCAAGTACGAAATTTATTTTAAGTTGGGTACTTGTAACACCCCGAATTTTTGTTACTAGCCGTTGAATTGGAATTTAGGATTTAATTGCATAATATGAAAGTTTGGGACCCAATTTGATCATGGCAAATAGTTGTAGGACCATAATACAATTTCTGCAAAAGTATAGTTTTGGTACTACTATAGTACCCGAATTTAGGAAAAATGGAGAATTGTGATTATTGATGTTTTGGCATGAACAAGATTTTTCCCGTCATGATTTAAGAGTGTTGGTGTTTAAAATATGTATTATTTAATACTAGAATAAATTAGCATATGGTTATGACTTACTATATGGTAATAATTTATGAAACCACGTTTCATTTGTAAAGAAAATTATGTAATATGTTATGTTGTTATTTTATATATTTATATATATGGTAAACTTTTCAAATTGAAACTATAAAAGAATTTGAATAAGTTATCACAATAAATTAAGATATATACAAAAATAGGAAAGAGATTCTTATTGCCTTGCGCATTTTCTCACAATCAATTAAGAGGACAAAAACTCTCTCATTTCTATAATTAAGTTGTACTAGTTTGACCTAGCCCTCACCTTATTTAATACTCCCTAAAATCTCACGCCAAACCACACTTCACAATCTCTTGTCCTTTTCTTTCTTCCTCTCTCTCCATTCATACACCACTTTTTCAACACTTAGAGAAATGCCACTTCTCCAACACTCACGCACACGCAGATAATATATTACACACACTCGCAGACACACTGCTTACACACACACGTATAATATATATATATATATATATATATATATATATATATATATATATATATATATATGGATGCAACGTAGAAATTTAGCAATTCAATCCTTTTATATTTTCTACCAAAACTGCAAGTATGCTATTATTTATGTTTGGTTCATACTATGTAAGATTTATTAAGTACTATGTAAGATTTATCACGAATGAACCGGAGTTTAGTAGCGCTGTGCACAGAAATTTGGTACCATCTAAGTTAGGTCTAATTTTCGTATCTCTCTATGCAAGTATGAATTTTCGTTGAAATACATATACAAGAAATAATTATTCATGCACACTTATTGAGATTTTCATCTCACATTATGTTTTTCTCCTTTTCAGAAAACTAGCGGTTCGAGGAGGTCGGTACGGAGATGGTTAAAGTTGCGGGATACTTAAATTTTTTTATGTCGCAATGTCTATTTATTTTTGATTTATGTTGAACTCGCATCCATTAGAATTACGTTATGTTGAACGTATTTCTTTAAAAATATAATTGTTATAAATAATGTTGAATCGTGATTGTTTTTATAAAAATCTTATTTATCCCCTTTCAATTTTTTATTTGAGTTTATTTTAAGTTTTAGTAGGTCGCCACAGACGTCGTAAGCAACAAAAGAAAGAGAATCATGTTTGGAAGATAGCTTATATTCTTTGACAATGGAAGGGATGTTAATGGACAACTTAAAATTATTCAAAAGTTTGATAGTCTCGCTGCTATTGTGAAGCCTTTATCCGATGAAGACAAGATTTTCCAAATCTGGCGTGCTCTCAGTCCAAAATATGCATATTCTAAAATTGTTATCTAGGCAAAATCCCCTATTCCATCCTTTAGTCAATTCATACATGACTTACAAAGTAATAAAATGCTCTAAATACACAAAAAGAAGAAGAAAAGATTGATAATCATCAAGCTTTCTTCGAGCAATGATGAAGAGAATGCAACCATAGAGGGGGCGAAATGGAGCTTGTGGAAGAGGTTTTCAAACACATGGAACAATCCGAAAAAAATTTCCAACAACTAGTTTACTCAGAATTCTCAACAAAAACCATCTCATCATCTCCATGTCAGATTTGTATAGAAAAAAAATCATACAACACATAAGTGTTTGTACATGTATGAGTTAAGAGTATGATGAAGATGAAACTACTAGAGCTTTAGCAATCATGAATATTGGATAGTTTAATGATCCAAAGTTTTATGTTGATATTGATGCAACTTTTCATATGAAAATAATCCTAGTAAGCTTGAAAAACTATTTCTTTATAAAGGAAACAACAAAGTTTTTGTTGGTAATGGACAAGGACTACCCATTTCATATATTTGCAAAACTCTTGAAACACTAAATATGGTAAAATAAAATTGAAAAAGGTGTTTATTGTTCCACATCTTCACAAAAATGTTTTGTACAACAGTCATGTTACCTCCGATAACAAATGTTCTATTATTTATAACGATGATATGTTTGTTGTTAAGGAACAAGAAATAGAGTTGTAGCAAAGAGAACTAAGCAAGATGGTTTATATGCTTCGAAATAATGCACGAAACAAGTATTTCAAGCAACTACAGAACCATTTGCTTCATCTAGCTTGTGGTATCAAATAATAACAGATAGCCATAATCAGCTTTAGGGATTATTTAGTTGATTGTCTCAAATGTTATATTATAAAATTCAAATTATTATCCCAAACTGCACATCTTAGACTTAGGAGTGAGTTATCCACTAATACTAGTTTTTTAGGAAACTTTGTTATTCAATTGTTGGATAAATATTCAATTGCTTATCAAATGAAAATGGACAAAAAGACAATTTTTACTCCATTATTTGTTATGGTATAAAAGCCATGCTATCCAAAGTGTAGCTCATCCTCTCCTTTCTATCTTTATTTCCCAGGCATCCTAATTACTAACTCTACTTTCTCTCATTCCATCGAAGTTCCACCAACTTCAACCACCATTCACAACACTAATGAAACCCACAATATCCTCATCAACATAAATGTGGCAGTACAAACTCATCTTAATCTCACAGCCAACAACTACATCTCTTGGAAGTTACAATTTCATACTCTATTCATTGGCTATGACCTAATTAGTAATGTTGATGGATTAAAACCTTCCCCACCAGCCACCCTCACTGAAAATGGCACCACAATCCCAAATCCTGCCCACTTTATATTGACTCATTAGGATCAGCTAATCATCAATGCCATCATTAGCTCGATCTCACCCACCATAATACTCTTAATTGCTCGAACCAAAATATCTCGTCAAGCATGGACCATTTTATTTGACACTTATGCCACACCCTCTTGAGAAAGTATCAAGAAAGTTAAAAGTCAACTCAAACAAATCAATAAAGGTTCAGGCATTGTGACTGAGTTCCTAAAAAATCTTAAAGCACAAGCTAACGAGCTTGCTCTTCTTAGAGCCTCAGTTGACACCGAAGACCTCATAAATAGAATTTCGGATGGCCTCAATGATGAATACAATGAACTAGTGTGCACAGTCCAAGTAAGAGACACCTATCACCTTTGAAGAACTTCGCAAAAAACTACTTAAATTTGAAGCCTTGTTGCTTACAACCCTACTTGATCATCTTCACTTTCCAGCCATTGCTAATATTACTAGTCAAAGCACTTTCCAGCCATTGCTAATATTACTAGTCAATGGGGCCCATTCTCTTACTCTGGCCACAATAACGTTCTCTGGCGTCCGTTATCTAATACAAACCACTACTATCTTTCGCCCACTAGAGGACCACTTCCCATTTGCTGTAATCGTCTCTCTCATCCATACCTTGGATACTGTCAAATATGTAGACTCCAATGCCATATGGAAAAGCAATTTTTCTCATATCGGCTAGCCCCAATTCACTCAAACTCAAACTTTTCTCATGCCTCATTGCCTAATCCCTATTATGCTTCCAACCACCCCACATCTCCCTCGTGACTCTTGGACAGTAGCGCATCTCACCATGTTACCTTTGTCATAAGTAATATATCACTACATACTCCTTACAATGATTCTGATGACATTATGATTGGTGATGGCTTGGGACTCCATATTATCCACACTGGTTCCACCCTTTACCACGTTTACACATAATTTTAAATTACACGATGTGCCTAGCATAAAAAAGAATCTAATCTCAATGACTCAATTCTGCACTCCGAATCATGTTTCAATTAAGTTCTTACCATTTGCTTTCTTTGTGAAGGACCTTCGCGCAGAGCACCACTTCTAACGAGTTCTAAAGATAGTGTATATGAATGGCCAACATCTACCCTATTACTTGCTTTTTCCAGCATTAAAACTTCAATTTTTGAGTGGCATCATAGATTAGGACCTCTGGCAATTTCCAATCTATAGTACATTGTTTCTAGTAATAACTTAGGGGTCTCTACATCTTGGTCATTTAATTTTTCATGTAACATTAATAAAAGCCACTAATTATCCTTTTCCAACTCAACATTTGTCTTATCTCACCCACTTGACACTATATTGTCTGATGTGTGGATTTCATCATTAATTTCACATGATTTAAGTACTATGTTATCTTTATTGATCTTTATACATGATCTATATATGGTCTTATCCTAACAAGAAAAAATCTGACGTGAAATATGTTTTTATCAGATTTAAAACTATTGTGGAAAAACACTTTGACAGCCATATAAAGACTATAATCAAACAATGGTGGCGAATACATCTCTCTTGCTAATTTTCTATCCATCAACGGTATATCCCATTTAACCACACTGCACAACACCTTTACACAACGGTCTCTCTTAATGACAACACCTTCACATTGTCAAAACTGATCTAGCACTATTATCTCATGCCTTACTCCCTCTAGCTTACTAGTCTCATGCTTTTGTTAATGCCATTTACTTAATCAATCCCATGCTAACACCGACATTACACATTCCATATCCATATGAAAGCATATTTAAAACTGCTCCTAATTATGCCAAACTACGAGTTTTTGATTATCTATGTTATCTATGGCTACAGACATATACAACTCATGAGCTTGACTCCCATTCTAAACTTTGTCTTCCTTGGTTACTCTTTAACTCAAAGAACTTACTACTGTCTCGATCCTTCAACATCCAAAATCTATGTCTCTTTCCATCTAAAGTTTGTCGAGTGTGTGTTTTCTTTCACTCATCTATCTCACCAAGCCCTTCGTGCTCAACCACACACAATCACCACTTGGATTATTCTACTACTTCGAGTCACCTTTCCATCCGTGCAACTTGTCAACAATCTCTCGACAATGTCTTCTCCTCCTCAACCTTACCTTTATCTTTCCTGTTCGCCAACGACTCACCTTCCAACAATTCTCCAACGCCACCTCTACCCTCTTGATCGACTCATAAACCCTCTTAGCCTACTCACAACATGACCACTAGGGAAAAAAACAACATCAACAAGCCTCTTACAAAAATGAACCTTTATGTCCAATTTTCCACATTCTTTGATCTTGAACTCCCGAGCTCTAAAAGATCCCAATTGGAGTCGAGCTATGTCTAAGTAGTATGATGCTCTAGTACAAAATGGAAAATGGGCGCTAGTTGTACCTAATTCCAACCAAAATCTTATTCGTTGTAAATGGACAATCGAACTAAACTTAAATTTGATGGCCCAGTTGAGAGGTTCAAAGCTCGCTTGGTAGCTAAGGGATTTCATCAACGTCCTGACGTTGATTACCATGACATATTCTGTTACGACCCGTTTCAATTTAGTCAAAGTCAAATTCTTTTTAGTCAAAGTCAAGGAAATTTTGGGTCAAGTCAAAGTCAAAAAGTCAAAGTTGGACTTTAATTAAGCAAATAAATTATTTTGGGCTATTTTATAAATTATGGATATTTAAGGATTTAAATGTCACTTTATGGAAGTTAGGGGCTTAAGTTGCAATTGGGCTGATTTGTAAATTGATTTTGGACCCATTTTCTTGGCAATACACTCACAGACGCAGAGGCAGGGAGAGAAAGGGAGAAAACGCGACCAGGAAAAAGAAAAAGGAAGAAAGAAAAAGGAAAAAAGGAAAGGGAAGGAAGAAGAAGGTCTTGACCGGCCGAAATCAACCTTAAAGCTTGGGTTCTCCATTTCTTCTCCATTTTCAAGAGGTAAGCAATAACCCACTTATTTTACAATGAGGTTAAAAATTAGGGTTTTTGCTTATGAGTTTAAATGTGAATGTTATGAACGAATATGAGTGATTTCTAGTGTTATGAACCATATTATATGTTAAATGGAGGAATTAATGAATGACATTTTAGGGTTCTAGACTTAGTAGGTTTATTTGGATATTTAAGCTATTTTAAGGATATTAAGGCTTATGTTGGTTTATCTATGTTATAAGCTTGGATTGATGATTTTAGCAAACCCTAGGATTCCAATTTGGGTCCTTTAAGCAAATGTATTATAAAGGAGATTATTTTGAGCTTTATGGAAGGTTAGGAATGTTTGAGAATGTTAAGGAGCATTATATGTTATTGAGTTAATAGGAATGGGTTCTAGCTTGATGACCTAACAAAGAAAGTTAAGAAATTTATTCTTAGTATTTCTTGAGATGGTTATTTATTGATTCAAGCAAATATATCTTATTTCAGGAGGTGACGAGGAGGTTGGTGCCGTGTACCGACCAACTTAGTTCGAGTCAAAAACTCTGTGAGTGAAAAAATTTATTTTCAGAAAATAAGCATTATATTATATTATATCGATTCGTAAAGTTATATGAATTGTTTTATTATATCAGTGCTTCTAGTAAATTACATAAATTGCAAAAATGAATTATTTTTCAAGTATTGGATAAGCATGATTTTTAGTACAAGTTAACTTTTGTAAATGAGAATTTTAGTAAAGTTTATTTTAAAAACCACCAAAAAGTACCCAGGTGACTTTTACCCGCTCTGCACTGGTGTGAATTCGTTTCCACAGTGTATGACCAGGTATGGTGATTTTACCCGCTCTGCACTGGTGTGAATCCGTTTCCACAGTGTATGACCAGATATGGTGATTTACCCGCTCTGCACTGGTGTGAATCTGTTTCCACAGTGTATGACCAGATTATTAGGTCTTTGGGACCCACTCTTGTACACATATAGGCTTTGGGCCGTGTACCGGGGTGCTTAGCCCTTTGGGGACAGCTCTGCGCGCGTATGACCAGATTCAGATTATCAGTTATCTAGAGTACCTTTTTGGTGTGGTATTATATATTTTAGAATAATCAGTATATAGATTTCAGATTTCAGATCATGTAGTTTCAGACTTTAATTACAGCTTACAGTTTATTCAGATTACGCTTTAATTGAAGATTACAGTTATGATAGCAATTCTCAGTTTCACTATGTTTGCAGTTATATTATTTAAATCAAGTATAAAGAATTCATAATCTTTATTGCTTACAAGTATTATAGAAAAATTTAGAATTTCAGTAAATGTTTCTAAACAGGAAAAAGTATAATCATTTTCAAACTCTCCACTCACTGAGTTATAAACTCACATTTTTGTCACTCTTTTTCTTATTAGGACGCAGTTGAGCTTTTGAGCAACTTTTGGGAGATTCTGCAACAGCCACAGCCATTTGATCTACTTAATTGTATGATTGCATTTTGTTAAGCAATGCATTATCATTCATTTGTCTCATGTCCACCAGTTTAGCATATTTCATTTTGGTATTATTTGTGGCATGTAGAGGTTAGATGGGCTTGCCGCCTTTTTGATGTAAAGGTTATAAATTTGGGCTGTTTTACAAATGATAGTGGAAATGGTTGAGTTGGTTATACTTTGTTTTTGATTGGTTCATATTTTGGTCAGGTGGACCCAATGGATTTTGTATATATTTGGTGTTTTGAGAAATTGTTGCTTTTCAGGTTTGGTTTTGTTCAAATTACAAAGGAGACTCTACCAAAATTTTTATAAAATATTTTTAGTACAAGAAGAGTTGATAAGTTATAGAAAAGTCCAAGGCCTTAATGGTGGGTCCGGCGTCTAGCTGGCATCCATCATCGGCGCACGGCACGTTCTGGGTCCACTAGGGTGATTCGGGGCGGGTCGTGTCAAGTTGGTATCAGAGCATGGTCACATGTGTATAGACTTGCATTGCATGCATCATAAACTTGTTTTAAAACACATATTTTCCATTTCATAGGTCATGGCTCGTGGCGGAAGGACACGCAGACTCCTGAATAGAGTGCCTCATACTCAAAATGCTCCTGATGAGGGAGATAATCGAGAGGCCAGCAGAGCTGATGAGTCAATTCATCAAACTGCTCAAAACTCGATACATAGAGATGAGGCTACAAATGACCCCTATGCTGAGAGACTTGCTCAGACCCTTGATGCCTTATTGCAAAGGCAGCAAAACGCAGACCGGTTCAGTTTTGAGCGAGCAAAGAGGTTGGGTGCGAGAGTTTTTAATGGTAAGGGTGATCCCTTGGATGCAGACAATTGGATGACCCAGCTAGAGAGAGTCTTTGATGTTATGGAGTGCCCAGAGGAGAAGAAACTACGCTTGGCTACTTTCTTACTCGTTGAAGGAGCGTATGATTGGTGGCGGACGGTTCAGAGTCGATATGCAGACCCCAGCGCCATTACTTGGGCAGATTTTAAGGATGTTTTTAATACATCATACTACCCACAGGCATATAAAGATGCCAAGCAGGATGAGTTCTTACATCTAGTTCAGGGGTCTATGACAATGATAGATTATCAGAAGAGGTTTATGGAGCTATCAAAATATGCTGCATTGTTGATAGCTAATGAAGCTGACAGGTGTAGGAGGTTTGAAGGTGGGTTGAGAGGTGAGATTAGAATAGGGGTGACAGGTGGAGATTATAAGGATTTTGGCAAACTTGTGGAAGCTGCTTTGAGAGTTGAGCAGTGTATTTTAGATACACGGGGTCACAAAGAGCAGACGACAGCTAGAGGCAGTGGTGGTCAGTCAGGGACATGGACTTCTAGAGGCACGTCGTCTCAGAAGGATAGACGTGGATTTTGGCCTGGTGTCACCAATACTGGTAGTTTCAAGACCAAGTCTAGAGGGGGCCAGAGTTCAGGGTCCAACCAGGGTTCAGTCCAGCCATCAGCACATCGCCGCTCTCATACTCAGGGATCCTTTCAGAGTCCAAGTCAGAGACCAGTACTTCTGCACAGGGTGGAAGCTCCAGTCACGCTAGATTTCCACAGTGTCAGTTGTGTGGGAGGTTTCATCCGGGTGAGTGCCTTAGAGGAGCTGGTGTTTGCTATCAGTGCGGTCAGGCTGGGCACATGAAGAGAGACTGTCCAGATCGACCTCAGAGAAGTGGTGCACTTTAGGTGCAATCGAGTGTTAATGCTGCTAGGCAGGTTCAGAATCAGAATCAGAATACTGGAGTGAGTAGAGCAGGTGTGGCTAGTGGAGCACAGGCAAACATTGCTAGCAGTAGTGGTGTTCAGCAAAAGGGCCAGGCAGGACGTCCCAGGACCCAGGAGAGAGTTTTTGCAGTGACTCAGCAGGATGCCGAGGAGTCACCAGATGTAGTCATGGGTACGTTGTCTATTTTTGGCAGAAATGCTCGTTGTTTAATTGATTCAGGTGCTACACATTCATTTATTTCTTATGCACTTGCTATTTATGCGGATTGTAAGTTGGAATCGTTAGACAGTGATTTAGTTGTGGCGACCCCAGTAGGAGATTCACTTTTAGCTAACAGTGTGTATAAAGACTGTGTGTTTAAAGTGAATGATCAGGAGTTGAAGGCTAATCTGATTCCTCTCGATATTCATGACTTTGATGTTATTTTGGGCATGGACTTCTTAGCTGCAAATCGCGCTTCAGTTGATTGCTTTCGCAAAGAAGTTGTGTTCCGAAGGCCAGGAGAGCCTGAAATTGTTCTTAGTGGTGAACGGAGAATTTTACCGTCTTGTTTAATATCTGCACTTGATGCTAGGAAATTCCTTAAAAAGGGGTGTCAGGCATATTTGGCTTATGTGATTGACAGTCAGATTACTAAGCTGAAATTGGATGATATTCCTATTGTGCGGGATTTTCCTGATGTATTTCCAGAAGATCTTCCGAGATTACCGCCAGATAGAGAAATCGAGTTCACTATTGATTTGATTCCAGGGACAACTCCCATTTCTCAGGCACCTTACAGAATGGCTCCAGTAGAGTTGAAAGAATTGAAAGTGCAGTTGCAAGAACTAGTCGATAAGGGTTTTATTAGACCCAGTGTATCCCCGTGGGGAGCACCAGTCTTGTTTGTGAAGAAGAAAGATGGCACAATGAGATTATGTATCGACTACAGGCAGTTGAACAAGGTGACAATTCGCAATAAGTACCCTCTACCTCGCATTGATGACTTGTTTGATCAACTTCGGGGTGCTACTATATTTTCTAAGATCGACTTGCGTTCAGGGTATCATCAGCTTAAAATCAGGGATGTCGATGTACCAAAGACTGCTTTCAGGTCTCGGTATGGACATTATGAGTTCCTCGTGATGCCATTTGGGCTAACTAATGCTCCAGCAGCATTTATGGATTTAATGAACAGGGTGCTTCATCCACATTTGGATAGATTTGTGATTGTCTTTATTGATGATATTTTAGTTTATTCTCGCAGTCGTGAAGAGCATGTCGAGCATTTGAAGACTATTTTGCAGACTTTGCGAGATAAACAGATGTATGCTAAATTTAGCAAATGTGAATTTTGGCTTGACAAAGTGGTATTTCTGGGCCATGTCATCTCAGCAGAAGGCATTTACGTAGTTCCCATCAAGACCGAGGCAGTGATGAAATGGGAACGCCCTATAAATGTGACGGAAGTTCGGAGTTTTCTTGGACTGGTAGGTTATTATCGCAGGTTCGTGGAAGGATTCTCCAGAATTGCACTTCCTTTGACTAGTCTAACTCGAAAGAATTCTAAATTCGTGTGGAGTGAAGAATGTGATAAGAGCTTTCGAGAGTTGAAGAACATACTAGTTTCTGCTCCCATACTTACTCTTCCATCTCCAGGTGAAGAGTTCGTGATTTATAGTGATGCTTCTCGACAGGGCTTGGGTTGTGTTTTGATGCAGAATGGAAAGGTTATAGCTTATGCTTCTAGACAATTGAAGAAGCATGAGTTAAACTACCCAACACATGACTTAGAGTTGGCTGCAGTGGTGTTGGCTTTGAAGATTTGGAGGCATTACCTATATGGTGAGAAATGCCAAATATTCACAGATCACAAAAGTTTGAAGTACATTTTCGATCAGAAGGAACTGAATTTGAGGCAAAGGAGATGGTTAGAATTGATAAAGGATTATGATTGCAGAATTGATTATCATCCAGGAAAAGCTAATGTAGTTGCTGATGCTCTAAGTAGAAAGACTAGCAGTTCTTCATCTCAATCCAGTGCAGTATATGCTTCTTTATTTTGTGAGTTCAGAAAGTTGCATGCCCAGTTGTCAACTACTACTTCTGGAGCGATTTTAGCTCATTTTCAGGTGAGACCTACTTTGATTGACAGGGTTAGAGAAGCCCAATCTTGAGATCTGACACTTAGATTACTAAAAGAAGAAGTTAATGCTGGTTTGCGGACAGATTATGCAATTAGAGATGATGGTGCTTTGGTTATGGGAAGTCGTTTGTGTGTTCCTGACGTTTCAGAGTTGAAGAAAGAAATTTTAGAAGAGGCACACAGTTCAGCCTATGCGATGCACCCAGGCAGTACTAAAATGTATCACATATTGAAGGAGCATTACTGGTAGCCAGGTATGAAGAAAGAAATAGCGGAGTTCGTATCAAAATGTCTCATTTGTCAGCAGGTAAAGCCAGTTCGTCAGAAAGCAGCTGGACTTTTACAACCATTGCCTATTCCAGAATGGAAGTGGGAGCATATTACTATGGACTTCTTGTTTGGTCTTCCTCGTACTCAGAATGGTCATGATGGTGTTTGGGTTATTGTGGATCGTTTGACCAAGGTTGCGAGGTTCTTACCAATCAAAGCTATTTACACTTTAAACAAGTTGGCAAAGTTGTATGTAGATGAGATAGTCAGCTTATATGGTGCTCCAGTATCTATTGTGTCAGATAGAGATCCGCGGTTTACATCTAAATTCTGGCCTAGTTTACAGGCAGCTATGGGCACTAAGCTACATTTTAGCACAGCTTTTCACCCTCAGACAGATGGTCAATCAGAGAGAACCATACAGACCCTAGAGGACATGTTGCGAGCTTGTGTTCTATAGTTCAAAGGTAACTAGGATACTCATTTGTCTTTGATGGAGTTTGCTTATAATAACAGTTACCATTCCAGTATTGAGATGGCTCCTTTCGAAGCATTATATGGCAGGAAATGTAGAACACCAGTTTTTTGGAATGAAGTTGGGGAAAGAAAATTAGTAGGTCCTGAAATGGTTCAAATTACGTCAGAGAATGTAAAAGTGATTAGAGAAAAATTGGAGGTAGCACGAGATAGACAGAAGAGCTATGCAGACAAGAGGAGAAGAGATCTTGAATTTGAAGTTGGGGATAAAGTTTTCCTAAAATTATCTCCATGGAAGGGTGTGTTGAGATTTGGCAAGCGGGGAAAGTTGAGTCCACGGTATATTGGGCCTTATGAGATTATTGAGCGGATTGGGCCAGTGGCTTATCGATTAGCTTTGCCAGTTGAGTTGTCTAGAATTCATGATGTATTCCATGTCTCTATGCTTCGAAAGTATATTTCAGATCCTTCACATATTTTGGAATCCCAGCCAGTGGAATTGAAGGAAAACTTGACCTATGAAGAAGAACCAGTTCAGATCTTAGACAGAAAGAAGTAAGTTCAGCGAAACAAGATCGTTTCACTAGTTAAGGTCCTTTGGAAGAATCATTCGATAGAGGAGGCTACATGGGAGAATGAGGATCAGATGCGTGCTCAATTTGCTCAATTGTTTCAAGCCTAGCCGATTGAATTTCGATGACGAAATTCTTTGAAGGAGGTAAGATTGTTACGACCCGTTTCAATTTAGTCAAAGTCAAATTCTTTTTAGTCAAAGTCAAGGAAATTTTGGGTCAAGTCAAAGTCAAAAAGTCAAAGTTAGACTTTAATTAAGCAAATAAATTGTTTTGGGCTATTTTATAAATTATGGATATTTAAGGATTTAAATGTCACTTTATGGAAGTTAGGGGCTTAAGTTGCAATTGGGCTGATTTGTAAATTGATTTTGGACCCATTTTCTTGGCAATACACTCACAGACGCAGAGGCAGGGAGAGAAAGGGAGAAAACGCGACCAGGGAAAAGAAAGGAAAAAGAAAAAGGAAGAAAGAAAAAGGGAAAAAGGAAAGGGAAGGAAGAAGAAGGTCTTGACCGGCCGAAATCAACCTTAAAGCTTGGGTTCTCCATTTCTTCTCCATTTTCAAGAGGTAAGCAAGAACCCACTTATTTTACAATGAGGTTAAAAATTAGGGTTTTTGCTTATGAGTTTAAATGTGAATGTTATGAACGAATATGAGTGATTTCTAGTGTTATGAACCATATTATATGTTAAATGGAGGAATTAATGAATGACATTTTAGGGTTCTAGACTTAGTAGGTTTATTTGGATATTTAAGCTATTTTAAGGATATTAAGGCTTATGTTGGTTTATCTATGTTATAAGCTTGGATTGTTGATTTTAGCAAACCCTAGGATTCCAATTTGGGTCCTTTAAGCAAATGTATTATAAAGGAGATTATTTTGAGCTTTATGGAAGGTTAGGAATGTTTGAGAATGTTAAGGAGCATTATATGTTATTGAGTTAATAGGAATGGGTTCTAGCTTGACGACCTAACAAAGAAAGTTAAGAAATTTATTCTTAGTATTTCTTGAGATGGTTATTTATTGATTCAAGCAAATATATCTTATTTCAGGAGGTGACGAGGAGGTTGGTGCCGTGTACCGACCAACTTAGTTCGAGTCAAAAACTCTGTGAGTGGAAAAATTTATTTTCAGAAAATAAGCATTTAATTATATTATATTATATCGATTCGTAAAGTTATATGAATTGTTTTATTATATCAGTGCTTCTAGTAAATTACATAAATTGCAAAAATGAATTATTTTTCAAGTATTGGATAAGCATGATTTTTAGTACAAGTTAACTTTTGTAAATGAGAATTTTAGTAAAGTTTATTTTAAAAACCACCAAAAAGTACCCAGGTGACTTTTACCCGCTCTGCACTGGTGTGAATTCGTTTCCACAGTGTATGACCAGATATGGTGATTTTACCCGCTCTGCACTGGTGTGAATCCGTTTCCACAGTGTATGACCAGATATGGTGATTTACCCGCTCTGCACTGGTGTGAATCTGTTTCCACAGTGTATGACCAGATTATTAGGTCTTTGGGACCCACTCTTGTACACATATAGGCTTTGGGCCGTGTACCGGGGTGCTTAGCCCTTTGGGGGCAGCCCTGCACGCGTATGACCAGATTCAGATTATCAGTTATCTAGAGTACCTTTTTGGTGTGGTATTATATATTTTAGAATAATCAGTATATAGATTTCAGATTTCAGATCATGTAGTTTCAGACTTTAATTACAGCTTACAGTTTAATCAGATTACGCTTTATTTGAAGATTACAGTTATGATAGCAATTCTCAGTTTCACTATGTTTGCAGTTATATTATTTAAATCAAGTATAAAGAATTCATAATCTTTATTGCTTACAAGTATTATAGAAAAATTTAGAATTTCAGTAAATGTTTCTAAACAGGAAAAAGTATAATCATTTTCAAACTCTCCACTCACTGAGTTATAAACTCACATTTTTGTCACTCTTTTTCTTAGTAGGACGCAGTTGAGCTTTTGAGCAACTTTTGGGAGATTCTGCAACAGCCACAGCCATTTGATCTACTTAATTGTATGATTGCATTTTGTTAAGCAATGCATTATCATTCATTTGTCTCATGTCCACCAGTTTAGCATATTTCATTTTGGTATTATTTGTGGCATGTAGAGGTTAGATGGGCTTGCCGCCTTTTTGATGTAAATGTTATAAATTTGGGCTGTTTTACAAATGATAGTGGAAATGGTTGAGTTGGTTATACTTTGTTTTTGATTGGTTCATATTTTGGTCAGGTGGACCCAATGGATTTTGTATATATTTGGTGTTTTGAGAAATTGTTGCTTTTCAGGTTTGGTTTTGTTCAAATTACAAAGGAGACTCTGCCAAAATTTTTATAAAATATTTTTAGTCCAAGAAGAGTTGATAAGTTATAGAAAAGTCCAAGGCCTTAATGGTGGGTCCGGCGTCTAGCTGGCATCCATCATCGGCGCACGGCACGTTCTGGGTCCACTAGGGTGATTCGGGGCGGGTCGTGTCATATTCAGCCATGTTGTTAAACTGATTATTGTCTGTGTTTTTCTTAATATAGTAGTGAGTCGTGACTTGTCATTACGCTAACTTGACATAAACAACGTGTTCATTCAATATCATCTTTCTCAACATCTCTATATGGCTCAACTGCAGGGATTTACTAATTCTGACAATCCATCTTATGTGTGCAAACTCCGAAAAGCCATTTATGGTCTTAAACAAGCCCATCAGGGGTGGTATCATGAGCTTCGCACCATAAGAATTCTCATTCTGAATCTTTTCTATTTATACTTACTGTAACTGACCACATTATGTATCTCTTCGTATATGTTAACAATTTAATCCTTAATGGAAACAATGTAGCCATGGTCAATAAATTTTTGGTTGAATTTACTCAAATGTTCTTTTTTAAAGATCTAGACTTACTGAATCACTTTCTGGGTTTCAAAGTTTTTCATAATAAACAGGCTTTTTTCTCACTCAACGGTGCCATATCTGTGGCATTCTTAACCTAACGTACTTACAAGACTCAAAGCTAGTTCTTACCTATTTTCCAACTGGTCCACCGAACACCTACCTCGGGCTCTTTTTTATCAGATCCTAGTGAGTATCGTACTATAGTTGGCAGTCTTCAATATCTTTTACTCACACAACGCGACATTGCTATCGCTGTCAATAAACTCTCAGAGTATATACATCACCCAACCACTAAACGTTGGGCATGTGTTAAGCCGCACTTACGGTACTTGACTGGCACTCTTTTTGCTGGGTTGCAGCTATATCGTTATTCTTCTCTAAGTTTACATGCCTTTTTTGATGATGACTAGGCTGGCAAAAAAGATGATGTTTCCTATACAGGTGCCTATGTCGTTTACCTTGGTCAAAAATCTAGTATTATAGAGTTCTAAAAAGTAAAGAATTATAGCCCAATCCTCTAATAAGGTTGAATATTGTTTTGTTGCCAATACTGTTGCCAAACTCATTTTGGTTTGCTATTTCTTAACCGATATTTGCATTGAAGTATCCTCCTGCCTCGTGATTTATTGTGATAACATTGGCACCAATAAATCATGTTCTAACCCATTTTTCCATTCAATGAAACATGTTGCCCTTGATTTTCATTTCATTTGGGGTCAAGTTCAAAGTGGTTCTCTATGTGTTACTCATGTGTCCTCTTCCAATCAATTAGTTGAGGCTCTTACCAAACCACTTCTTCGAGCAAACTTTCTTGACCAATTCAAGATTGGACTGCGTTCCCAAGCCCAATATTGAGAGGCATAATAACGGATATACATCATCAGCATTAGGAATTGTTTAGCTGATTGTTTCTCCCGAGCCCAATCTAGAGATGGCATATTAACGGATAGTGATAAGTGTGTTTTACATTCTTATCTGAACTCATAAACTGGATATATATCTACAAATTGAGCAGATTTCTAGTTAATTTGGTGTAAATATTTTATCACAAGTAAAAACACAAATTTGGTGGCACATGGGACAAAAGAATGGAGAATTGGGGCTGAATTAGACTCTTTCACAACTTGAGGAAGACCAACTTTGGATGTTCATAGAGATTCGGGGAGTAATGTAGAAGACTTTGAAAGCCACGGGATCAATATCAAAGTTTGGGAGATAAAATGGCCAACTATACAAAAACTCGAAGTAGGGACCAAATCACACTACTTTGAAAGATGGAAAACAAAACTACAAATTGAAGAAAATCTAGCAAACATAATGCATTGTTTGCCATTGCCATGGTCCAGCCGCGGTATGCAAATTGTGGCCAAACCGTGTTTAATTGCACAACCCTTTTTAAGGGCTGTTTATTATGGTTTGGGTCGCGATTTGCAAATTGTGGCCCGGACGAGCAGAATTTCAGATTTTATGATTTCTTTAGTTAGGGGTACCTTTTTCATTTTCGAGACATGAGTTTCAAAATAGGTTAAAACTATATAATGACCTAATCTAGGTCAAATTGAGGGTTGGACAACAGAGGAGAAAAATAAGATTGAAGAGAGAACTTTGGAAGAATATGAGAAAAAATCAAGGGTTGAAGATCAAAACTTTGTGCAAAATCTCTATTTACTTAACCCAGTGATGTACTCCATTGATATTAATTACTTTTTTGTTATTGAACAATATCATTTGTGGCTAAAATCCCCGAGTTGGGATGAACGGTGTGGACGTAGTGTGATTATTTAATTATATTTATTGAGACTTGTCTATAATGCTTATCTTATGAAATTGAGGAGTAATTCTCTAATTTAGTATTGCAATAAGAACACGAATTTATATGAGAGATAGAGATATACTCTAATACTTTGTGCAATCATTCATAATTTTTTAATCGTTAATGCTCTTGGTTAGATTAAAATTCATATGGAGATATAATGGTTTACTTAATTAGTATTACTTGAGAAAGATTACGAGTAACTTTGTGAAATTGATTGCTAATGCGAGATAAGTAAATCGTTATGGCTTGGTAACATAATTGAATATGATAACTATTGTTGAATCGTGAAATCCCAAAATTCTTCTAATTAGGTTAAAATTAATTTAGTTTTTAGATATAATAAAATCAATTGGTTTTTCTTTTTAAAACTAACATAGCTATTGATCAATCGAAATTAATAGTGGCAACTTGTTCTTGCATATAGTCCGCATTATTATTTTTGGGCGATATCATGCATTTGAGATCTTTTCACGAACATATAGTCATCATCATCTTTAGGGATTGCTTAGCTGACTATATATTTTAAATGTAGTATTTTGAATTTCAAATTATTATCCCAATTATACAACTTAGACTTAGGAAGTGAGTTAACAAAAATACTAGTATTTAAGAAATTTTGTTGTTCAATTGTTGACCAAATGAAAAATTGCATAAAGACAATTTTCAATTCATCCTTTGTTATCAAAGACTTGGTCACCCAAGTCCAAAGTTTCACAAATTTTAAATTCTAACGAAGATATTAATATCCCTAGTTGGACCAAGCAATTGATGACATAATCATCAAAGTAGCCTCATGGTGTATACAGTTCATCCTTCCGAGATCACTGAGATCACCTCATCTCCCCTCCTATAGCGTTACCTCAGGAAAGTCATCGTGCACGGTCTACCATGGAAACATACCTCACGGTCTCTAGACTAATGATCCACACGCCCCCATGGGAATTAACATCGCACCACGTTTGTGCCTTGAATGTCATAGAATTGGGGTGAAAACATTTTCACATAAAAACACGCCCACACTGCGTAACCATTTATAAAGCATGCTCACCTCGAGCAAAACCTCATTATGCATGCATTTCGTTTCCTCAACACTTGTAATGCATGCACATGAAATTATAATGTAATTTTACCACATATGGGGTACTTTTTTATTATTACCAAAGTGACATTATATACATACATAGGTGGTACTTTTCATTATACTATAACATTCGATTTTCACAACACGTGTTTCAACATACATATAATTATAAATCACATATCCAATAAAATAGAATTTCATCCTTCATTCACAATGCAAAGCAATAATTATATAATGTTGGGATTCTGGAGAGCAACAATGCAGCTCTTAAGCCCATAGCTAGGTTATTTAAATAATGGTGGTCGAATACTATAAAAGGTCACTGGACGCCAATTGGTTTTTAGATTTTTATTTTATTTTTAGTCAACACACCATACATTCCCAGTGTGATTGTCAGGCCTCCACAAAAAAAAAGATGAGAGAGTTCGGATACTCCAACCATATATAAATAACTCATAAAAAATACATAGGAGGGGGACATAAAACCTGACCTCCAATCATAAGAGCTAAAGAAAACAAACAAACAAATAAATAATAAAGCAATAAACAAAGATGTACTACCTCCCAAATAATAAGTCCTAAAAAAATCTATAGACCGCTAATTGTAGGAAGCCTATATCTATCAATCTGAACTAAGTTGCGGTAGTGTCGCGGTAAGTCCTGAGCGCTGTACTCAAAATAGCAACAATGATCCCAACCCTCTGAAGCAAGTAAGTTAGCCACCTAGTTCCCCTCGCGATAAATATGAGAAATAATATCACTGTCGAAGGCAAGGAGATGTCTGATGTGGCAAAAAGTAGCCTGAATAGACCAAGACCATCCACCTCTGGTGATGCAGTAAATGGCCAAAGTAGAGCCGGCCTCAATCCATAAATATGAGAATACAATCTTCTGAGCAAGAATGATACCGTCAAGAATAATCCTGAGCTCGGCCTCTAGAATAGAGTACTCGTCATATGAAGAGAAGAATGTGCGAACACACTGACTTGATGAATCTCTAATAATTCCCAAATCCACTCGGAAATTCATCTTTGATGCTTCCATTAGTGTTGATCTTGTAAGATCTCATTGGTGAAGTACACCAGTAAACCAAAACAGGGGGAAGAAGGGATTGAGTAGTAAGAGAGATGCCAAAAACATGAGCAATATCCATATCACATCGCCAATGAATAACCCAAAATAAAGGGCCTATATGTAGTAGAGAGATAGTATGGTATACTCTCCAAATGATCTGGCTTAGCTCCATAGAGATATCCCAGTACTTCGCATCATTCATCATAGTCCAAATAAACCAGAGAATCAAAAGATAATTGATCGTGCGAATATGACCATGCTTGACAAACTGACCCGAGAAATGCTAAGACTGAAAGCGATACTGAAAACCCTCCATCGGCCGAAGGATTATATAAAAAATATCAAAAAAGTGGCGCCAAACCTAGTTGACAATACATCTATCAATAAATATGTTGAATAGTCTCAATAGCTGAGAAACACTGACAACGAGAAGCCATATAACTCTCAATCTGCCTCTGAATCACAATATCAACTAGGATAAGACCATGCCATAGTCTCCAGCAGAAGAAATAGACCGTTGTCAGGATAATAGAACTCCAAATTATGATGTATACAGCATGGATAGTATGTCCTATGCGAACTAGCTGCCATACAGACTTTGTAGCAAATTTACCATCCGAAGTATTATTCCACATAAACTAATCTTGTACCTCAGCAGTGATAATGATGCTCTATATCTGCTCAGCAACAATATATGGTACTAGCTAAAAAAGTCTGTCAATGTTCCATCTAGTATCATCAAATAAGTCTCAAACCTGCATAGAAGAATGAGTCAAGTGTGGGTGCTCATAAGCTAATGTAGACTTGCCCATCTAGTAGTCATGCCAAAAGAATATCTGCCCACGCCATAACTGCCAAACAATGTGTGTCTCCGCCTATGGGCCTATGTGCTTCAGTGTCTTCCATATAGCTGAAGCATAGTAGAAGCGTAGTAAAGAATAGTAGCCAGCAACGGATGGGTACCCTGACAATACTTACTCAGTAAAAACTGAGCCCATAATGACCGATGAGAACTAAATAACCACCAGAGTTTTAGAGAGAATGTATCAACAAGATCCTACAGTCTTCTAAAGCCTAGTCCACCATCCTTAGTAGGAATACAATGGTTTTTCCATCTCCTCCAATGTGATCTGTGTGCATGGTCTCCGGAGTCCCAAGGGAACATAGAAAATACGTTCTCTAACTTTTTCAAAACAGCTTTCATAATCTAAAGGAGATAGAGAAGAATAGATGATAGCACTGATCGTATCAAAGTAATCCGTTCTCCAAATGATAGGAGTCTCGAGGCCCAGCCAGAAATCCTATTCTGGACTTTCTGGACTAAGTCATCATACAAGAAGATCTTAATGGCTCCTTTAAATAAAGAAACACCAAGATAAGTGAATGGCTGCTGTTGATGACGAAATCCTGTCAGATGCTCTAGCCTGTATATCTGACTAGTAAAAAATCTCCTACATAAGATAATACTACTCTTATCTCTGTTCACAAACTGCCCGGAAACCCCCTTATAGTGCTCAATACACTGTAATACTCATCTGATAGACTGTTTCTAGCCATTTGCAAAAATAATCATATCTTCTACAAAGGACAAATGAGAGCTAAGAGCATCACCCCTATGTCTGTTTGCTACCGAAAGAATATGCTAATACTGCTGAGTGAGTAGTCGTGAAAAATAATCTGCAGCAATAATAAACAGCGATGGAGATATGGGATCACCCTCTCTGAGCCCCCGAGATGATAAAAAAAATCACATGGCCTACCATTAAGTAGGACCGAGAATCGACACTTTGAAATACACCTTTGTATACGATCAATCCAAAGAGGATCGAACCCAAAACCCTCCATAATAGATATCAAGAAACCCCAATCCATGCGGTCATAGGCCTCAGCCATATCAAGCTTGAGGATAACATTACCCCCTCGCACTCTCATAACAAGTATATGTAGTAACTCATGTGCAAGGAGGACATTATCGCCAATGAGCTGTCCTGAGATGAATCCACTCTGAGAAGCTGAGATGATCTAAGGTAGTAAAGTACTCAGTCACGAATTCATCAGCTTCATAATCAACTTATTAAATACTGTACATACACTGATAGGACGAAACTCTGACCACCTACAGGCATTGTCCTGCTTTGAAAGCAAGACAATAGAAATAGCTGCAAAAGTCCTAGGTCGGTGCCCTCCAACAAAGAAGTCCAAGACTGCCTAAAACACATCTTCTGATACTATGTCCCAATAGACCTAAAAAAGATGATACGAATACTCATCTGGCCAGGCGACACTGTCTGGAACAACGCACATCAGTCAAAGTAGGAGTCTGATTAAACTGCAAATTGTCCTCATCGGACACCAATCTAGATATAATACTAGGTCGAATAGAGTCGACAGGCTGAGGAAGAGCCAAAAGAAGCTCTTAGAAGAAAGATACTGCTAAAGGCTGAAGAGTCTCAGGAGACTCAAATACCTCACCTGAAGCTAAAGTAATAGAAGTAATAGACCGAATCCTGGCTCGAATACGTCGTCCTTGAACTATAGAATGGAAGTATCGGATGTTATGATTACCCTCACAAGTCCAACGCGCCCCTGCCTTTTGTTTCCAAAAGTCCTCCTTGATAGATCAAGTACGATTCAGAACTGCCTGAACTTGATGCAAAGTATCACGATGAGAAGGAAAAGGATCTCTATCATGGTCTAACTCTGCCTCGTCCACCCTACACTCTGTATCCCTAACTCTCTAAAAAATACATGTTGATTCCACCAACGAAAACCATGTTTGAGCCTAAAAATCTTCTTCTAGAAAGCAACCATTCCCGTAAGATAGGTAGAAAATGACTATTTCTGAGATACAAAGCCCAAAAAATCGTGATACCTAGACCAAACATTGAAGAATCGAAAAGGACAATGTCCCAACTCATCATCAGATGACCACCAAATCAGAAGAGGTGAGTGATCAAAAGTACTTCGATTTAGATGACGAACTGAAAACCAAGAACAAAAGGGAACAACCAGTGAGTTAATCAAAACTCTGTCCAAGCACTTCTAAACCCCCCCATTTGTCCACATGTACTGACTGTCAAAATACCCTGCATCTGTCAAACCACAATCCATCATCATATTTGCAAAGTCTGAAGTGCCCTTATCATGAATATTCCTACCAGTACGCTCACCATTGTGAGCGTTCACATTAAAGTTTCTCCCAACTAGCCATGGCCCATCCATAGAAAAAGATATCTGGTGAAGACCCGGTCATAAATCTCTACGCCCAACCGACAAGCAAGAAGCATAGACTGGAGTAATAAATAATGGTCTGGATAATCTAGGATCCTCAACTTTAATGTGAAGGAATTGGGGATGATAAAAAATTGAAGTAACAGTAGTCCCCAAATTCCAAAAACACCAAATCTTATCCGACTCATTCTGTATGCCCACATCAAAAGAGATAAATTGTCAGATAAAGTAAAAGTTCTTCCTCAAAACAAATGGCTCCAACACCACCAAAAAATACACCCGATGAAGCCGAACCAATTTTTTAAGTCGTCTACGAGTGGAAATACTGCCCACACCTCATACATTTCAGATGATAACACTCATCAAATAGACTGGTTATGTGACGAAGCACCTGTTTGACTACGAGTCACCCATTTGACTGGGCACAGGATATCAGTAATTTTTGAATTTTTCTTCTTCTACATTGTAATAAAACTATCAGCCTCCTACCACCCATCCAAACCAACCAAGTCATCAGAAGAATTCCTACGAAAGTGTCCCTACTTATGAACCTCGATAGGAAAAGAGTCATTAACTGAAAGAATCGAAGTCTCAACATTCTCATGGAAACTAAGTCATGGACTAACATGCGGAACGGTATCAAATCGCCCAATAGCCTGATCAGGTGATATAATCTGAACAAGTATTGAAAAAATCACTAGCTCAACTGGTATTGACAAATTGGATGTCTCTTGAGGAACTGACATCATGTGATCTAACAGTGAATCACAAATAGCTGGACGTGATGGCTTTGAAGCCACAACAGTAGGAATAATAGGAAGAAGCTGGTGGGTAGGTCATAACAGGAAGTGGTATAACAAGTGAGGGATGAGCTGAAAAAGAACCAACAACTGGGACCCACTGCCTAGGAGCCTCATTAACAACTTCATTTCTCTTACTCTTTCCATCCATATCAACAATATTAGCCTGAACATCAACAAGATTAGGTGCTAAAGCAACAACAGGCTTAGGAGCCAGAGCAACAAAAGGCTTATTAGCCTAGGTAACAATATAATCTACTGGTGGGGCACCATCCTGTATTGATCAATAATATGGCCCATATGACGACACTTGGTACAAAAATATGACAACCTCTCATACACAATAGGTTTCCAAAAACTACGGGTTTTACCCCGATCAATCCAAATCCTATTTAAGAGCTTATGTTGTAGATTCACCTCAACACAAACACCCTGGCTTCACTAGACCTCAACAAATTAGCAGTAGCCTCAACGGTACCCCAACAATTTTAGATAAAGTAAATAAAAATTCCTTTGTACGCAAATGAACAGGCAATAAAGGAAAATATATCCATACAGGGGCAATGGGGGTCTCAGCATTAGGGTAGAAATCACAAGTCCACTTAAGTATAAGCATAGGTCAACCCATAATAAACCAAAGTGGTTTAAAAAATAAACGACTGTAATAATCCTCACTCGTTAAGTGTATAAGTATGTGCTTGCAATCTATAAGTCTAAGTTTAAAATCACCGCAAAATCCAAACTTCTGAAAACTATTACGTACCTTCACCATTTTGGGCTTGCGGTGCAAAAACTTGCCAACAAGTGTGAAATTGAATGGCTTAGGAAGAGAGGCCTTCTCATCAAATGAAATAACCAAAGAAGGCTCACCATGATATAAGTATGGCTCCTTAGCCATAAACTGGTGACAAGTAAAATCAGGAGAGGACTGAAGGATTGAAGCAAATAACTTTCTCATACTCTGCTCGACTGAAGAGATAGTCTGTCGATTAGTAACAACTACAGCATAAGTCAATTTGCCAGAATTATGTGCAAACTGAGCTTTATGAGGAAAAACATGTGGGCACGGAGCAATAGGAGCTGAAAAATTAGGCAAACGGCGTGGTCGTCTGCGTACCGTGTGCTGGCATGGGTACATACGGTACGCCATTTGATTATGGGTCGTGTGCCACTCCTGGCGTAACTCCTTAGGTAATGGGTGGTCCGCTAACAGTGGTCATGACCAGTGAGGAGGATAGGTTGGCGCGACTGGCAGTGCTTGAGCTTCTGTGGCAATTGTATGTGAGCCTGAGAGTAGAGCTGAGGGGCGCGCCACCCCATTCTTGTCACTTGATGATGCAATGGAATGGGGTGAGGTGGGTGCGCCATATGGAACAGAAGGTTCTGGCGTAGCTTCAGGGCTATGGGTTTGGGTTAGCCCACGCAAAAGACTTGAATGCATATCAGCAGGTGCCATACCTTAGGAATCAATTGAACCACCAAAGAGGTCGTCCAAGGTAGGCACTTCGACCAGTGGATGGCTAGAGGGTGCGTGGCTAGTGGTGGTGTGTACGATGGCACTAGGGGCTGCACCTTGGGTTTTCACGGGCTGGAGGTTGTTTTGGGGTGTGGAGCCAGCTGTGGTTGGCGTGAAGTCGATGGATTGGTGAGGGTTGGTCGGCGAGAGGTGGCTGACCACATGGAAGTTCGGGTTTGGGGGCTTGGGTGGCGGTTCGATGATGTTGGGGTGCATGCCGTCCATGAATTGGTTTTTAGATAAGATAGTTAATGTTCAATCATACAAGTAGTATTAGAGTTAGGGTCATGGATGTTGTATATAAAAATATATCCATCTTACGTAAACGCTATGTAGAGCAAAAAGCACACATGGCGCAATGATAGAAGTACGTCAGGCAACTCTGAGCTTAACAATTAATCCTCGGGAATCGAGGCATACTAGGATCCCTTATCCCGCAGAGTGCAATTCAATATTTAGAAATAATTAGAAACAATGAAAAGTACCAATGTAGCCTCGCCCCAGCTTCGAATCTGCACGAGGCTTTATAGTGCAAAATTTAACAATTTTACTACAAACTTAATGCACGACATCTATACGTGCACAACACGTCCCTACTTGTGTATCAAATCCATTTGAAATTCTAAAGTTGACAAAATTTAGGGATTCCGCATTCAAAATAAATTTGTAGGAAAATGTTCTTTTTTGTGGGAGAATACCTTTCACGACGAAATTTTTTTGTAGGGGCATTTGTGGGGCAAACATCGTGGGAAAATGTATAAGACAACAAATGGTGGAAATTTGTGGGCTAAAGTCTCTCCCTACAAAATTATTCGTCTGCTAAAGCTACTTTGTCCCACGAAACAAGTTTTGTAAGCACATGGTAAAAAACATTTTGTGGGCTAAATCGTACTTTCTCTACTAATAAATTTTAGTGTTGAAAAAATTTTGTGGGCCAAGTTCTAATTTTTTCTACAAATGATATTTTGTGGGAAAAGCGTATTTGTGGGCTAAGTAAATTATTTTTTCCAACAATGATAGAATTTGTAGGAAGAAATTAATTATTTTTATATAATTATTTATATTATATTAATTATTTTTACTTTTTTCAAAATAATATAAAGATGCAAAAAAGACAAAAAATAAATTTAAGACCTTATTAGTGTCAATCAATATATCATTAAACTCAAAATATTGTACGAAAATACAAATAAAAATCATTCACTAAGCTAAACTTAAAAATAGTGTAAGTTCTATCAATTATAATGCATATTAAAAAAACATAACTCATTGTCTTCGTAAATTAGATATACTACATATCTTCACCAAGATTTTTGTATCTGCAGAAGTAAACCAAAAATAAACTGCAGTTACTAACCGAGGATAATGTGAATCCATATTGTATGGCACCAAACAATTTGTCCAAGAAAACACAATATTTGTTCAAGAATACATGTTACTTAACAAAGCCAATAAACCCCTATTTGATTACAAAGAATAATAACACAGGCCCACAAAAGTGCCTTACCTTTTGTGCTCCTTAGGTGGCTTGTTCGCTAAAAATGTACCGTAAGTGCACGGGTCGCGTTCAAGTAATAAAGTGATGAGAGTGTCGAACCCACGAGGATAGATAATTTTGCTAACATCCAAATCAATCTAGCCCTATTTTAAACACACAATAAAACATATTGTCTTGATGATTAAACTTAGAATTCAAAGATGATGAAAACTAAGCTAATAAAAAAAATATTAAACGAGAAATTTGTAGGAAATAAAATCAACTAGAAGAAGATACTAGGAATTCGACTTCACCAATTATTCCACTTTAAAGTTTCATTTTCCATTATCAATTCCAAAATGAGGTTAATATGGCTATCCATGCTCCTAAAATGTCTAGCAATCTCTCCCGAGTAAAGCCAAACCTAATTTTACACAAGACTCCCAAGCATTCCTACCGAGAGAACGTATATGTAAAAATGCATTAAAACTCAAGAAAATTCATAATTGATTGCACAAAGTATGAAGGAGTATTTCTACATTCCATAAATCTTGTATTGTTAATTAAATGTGCTAAACCTAATTTCAACCTCCCGGTAGCAAACTAAGTCACAAAAGCATTACAATGGTGATCAATCATTTCAATACACAATAAAGCCCAATAATAAACAACCATAAAAGCCAAGCATAAGGAATCAATAACAAGAACAATGCACTTTAAAGCTTCATAAATGGATACATCTCATTCCTAGTAAATAAAATTAGCCCATAATATTTACAAAGACAAAATGGAAAATAGATACAAAATACATCACCAGATTTGATAAAGTCAAGAGAAATGGAAGATTTAACTTGAGCCCATGGTTGTTTTCATTTGCCCACTATAAACCTCAATTCATCTTCCTCTATTTACAAAATGCTCACAATGATGTACAAAAAATCAAGAAAACCCCATTTCCATGGAGTTTTCCAAGAACCCTAATCTTCTTCTTCTTTGAGAGCTTTCTATGGGAGAGGGAGTATATGAGAGAATGCCTCAAAATGTAAGAAAAACAACCACTTAAAACCCTACAATAGATAAAAGTTGAAAGACCAAAAAGTCCTTGAAAATCTGAACAAAAAACGCGGACAACAGTAAAAATAGGCCATGCGATCGCATGGTAATAATCCATGCGATCGCATGGAAGAGCATAAAAGCTCACTGCTGGAAATTGGGGCATTTCGCGATCGCATGGGCCAAATTACAAAGTGTTTGCTTTTGGCCTTTGATTAATTACAATTCTAGTCCCTGAACTATCTAAAATGCTAACTTTAGTCCTTGAATTTTTGGTTATCTTTCATATAGGTCCTCCATAAATTGCAACATTGGTCATCCATCTTTAGACATATTATCTTTTGGTCCTCAAAATTCTCGATTTGCACAAATTTAGTCCTTTTTGCTCATTTTTCTCGTGGATCTCTTCCAATCACCATCCAAGCTCGGGTTTTTACCTAAGTAAACAAAAGAACATAAATAAGTAGTAAACAACTTGAAAGAACTCGCCATTATTCAATTTTAAAGGCTAAAATAAGTGCAAAATCCGCACTTATCATGGTTGCTTTTCAGATTTCTTAGTGTGGGATCAGCACAAATGGCCACACATACCTTCTTGTACATTTCCTCTAACCCATCTTCATCGATTCTCCTCTTAATGTACTAAAGTGAGTCTCGTATTTTTTAGGCTCGTCTTCCATCAATGTCTGCACATTCAGAGGAACAAATTAGCTTTGTTGCATATAAGTGAAGATGGAGAAAGAGACATACATGGTAACTTGGCAGATTGTTGTAGGTTAACAAGCACAAATCAAGCTCGGGTTAAATGTACAAATTTGGTAGATACAAAACACAAGGGATAATTAACAATAAAGACTCACTCTCATGTATGCAGCAACATGACAAGTCCACCATCCAATGCTCCCTATAATCAAAGATACAAAACAACTCACTAATCCATCCAAAACAAGCATATATTTTTCAATTAATTATAATATGACAATGAAACAATAATGTAGTTACTCATAAATAAGGAATTAGTCTTAGAATTGTTAAGTAGCCAGGAATTGCCTTAGTGCAATAAAGATGACGAAATAGTGTAAATGTTAGGCTTAGGACCAAATCAATTAATTCAATTAAGAGACCTATTTTTAACTTTTACAACTTCAAATGTCAATACATATAGAGCTGGAATGCTACCTTGAGGGTACCAAAAATACGGTTGCCAGTTATAGTTCGTATAAGGCCAACATCCAAGAGAGTGCGGAAAGGCCTCCAACTTTCAGCAGGTTCAACTGAGAAATCCTCTCCAGTACTGTGCAAGGAAAAAATAATATTGTTCCTATTCTAAGCTTATAGAGAAGTAACTAACTAAATCGCAAGCCTTCAAAAATATTGTTGGATTTGGCTTCTCTGCTTCGACCTGTTTTAAATACAAGTAGACATATTAAATAGATATAAAAAGATACAGAGCAATGAGGAATCTTAAATATCTAACCTACTTACTTACTGATATGCATGGAAGCAAAGAGAAGCAATGAGGATCTAGTGTATATCTGTTTGACATTTAACCCAACAATATTGATAATCAATTTCTATCTTCTTTTTCACATCAAAGAATTCATCACTCAGTCATTGATGCAAAGGCTAGTCCACCAACAATTGGTAAAAGGGAAGAAACAATCCATATTGTAGGAACTGCTTAAAGAAGAGGGTAAAGTAGACACAGTTTATAGGGTACGACATGACTGACTAACGGAGAAATGGAACTGTTTTTATTCAGAAGATGTTGACAGCTATATCCCTGGTTATAAATATAAAAACAACAATTTATGTAATGTCAACAGGTTATTCATACTTGTTTATCCATTTCAATATAGTAATATGGTATAAGAAGGTTTTCAGACATGAAACTTCTTGGTCTAGAATAAATTGTAGATCATTATGGATTTACACAATCAAAATCATCAGCATGCACTAATCTACATAAACCTCACCATTCAGTAATCTGAAAAGTTCACTTATTAAAAAATTGAGTTATTTTAAAATGATAGCAAACAATAAATAATAAAATATATAGTGTAGAGGCCATTTATTATGAACAGAAAAAACAAATTACTTATGTAGTATCAAGACGGTCTAGAATAGGCTCCCGCAATGTTCAGACAAACATTAAATTTCTCACGTCAGTAGTAAATTGCTTTCTTAGTAGACGTTGTATGCCATCATGGACACTCATTAAAAAATAACTGAAGACTAGCATTAGCCTAATGATAATATTATCCAATTGTCCAGGTAAATTGCAGATTAAGTTTGATACGAAAAGTACCACTCCAAAAATAATACCACAAGAAAGAGTTTGATACTTACCTAGAAAAGTCATTCAACCTCATATAATTGCAGACACCCAAAATTTACTTTGCTATTTCTTTCACTATGTTACTTACATTCCAAGTGAATGTAAGTTATTATTCAAGTAATTACAGTTGTTCAGCAACACAAAGGATTCAACCGTGAGAAGATCAGACTTCTTGTTTTAGCAGTTGGCACATATGATTTCAAAACATTCCTTGTGGATAATTGTCATTTTCCAATTTACACTATCAATTATTACCATTCTCTAAATTTCTTAAAAAGAACACAATAGAGAACAAAATCTTGTAACCTTGTTGGTTATTAGAATTTACTGTTTTATTAAGATTGGAGTTTATTAGGATTGTTGGTTAATATAAACCTTATCTATAAGATAAAGCTTATTTATAATGGTTAGTGGTTTAAGATTAGTATGTTATCACGTTTTTAGGTCATTCAAATGTGGGTTGTTATTTTGATTTTATCCTCTTGTAATTGGCTATATAAGCTGGCTATTTGCAGTCAATTTTATTCAGACTTTTGTACTACAAAAATATCATAGTGTTTTCAACATTTGGTATTAGAGCCCCATCATAGGGGCCTGGTTTTGTGTGAGTAAAAGAAACAGCAGTTTCTTGTGAGTGGTGTGCTAAAAGGAATGGCAGCAGAGAGTAGCTTTGTGCAGCCTGCGATCCCAAAATTTGATGGTCACTATGATCATTGGTCGATGTTAATGGAGAATCTCCTCCATTCAAAGGATTACTGGGGTCTTGTGGAGAATGGAATACCGGTAGTAGCAACGAGGATGAGTTGACATAAGCACAGCATAAGGCTATTGAAGAAGCAAAGCTGAAGGACTTGAAGATAAAGAATTACCTGTTTGAAGCTATAGATCGAAGTATTATGGAGACTATACTCAATAGGGACACAGCAAATCACATTTGGGACTCGATGAGACAGAATTATCAAGGCTCCACCAAGGTGAAGCATGCACAGTTGCAAGCTCTTCGAAGGGATTTTGAAACTCTCTACATGAAGCAAGGAGAGACTGTAAATGATTATTTTGCTCGTACTCTCACTATAGCCAACAATATGAAGGCTCATGGTGAAAAAATGGGTAAAATGAGAAAATTTTGAGGTCTATGACTTCAAATTTTGACTATGTGGTCTACTCTATTGAAGAATCCAACGACTTGGATACTTTGACCATTGACGAGCTGCATAACAGTTTACTTGTCCATGAACAAAGGATGAATGGCCATGGAGAGGAGGAACATGTTCTAAAGGTTGTTCATGAAGACAGAATAGAAAGAGGAAGAGGTCGAGGAATAATCAGAGGTAGAGGAAGAGGTGGAGGAAGGCAGTCTTTTAACAAGGCTATTTTGGAATGCTTTAAATAACACAAATTAGGGCACTTTAATTATGAGTGCCCTAGTTGGGAGACATGAGACAATTACGCAGAGGTGGATGAAGAATAAGAGCTGATGTTAATGTCTTATGTGGATCAGAACCAAGCAAAAAGAGAAGAGGTGTGGTTTCTTGATAGTGGATGCAGCAATCACATTAGTGAAAATAAAGAATGGTTTTCTGATTTGGATGAATGCTTCAAACAAACAGTGAAGCTAGGCATCAACACAAGGATGGCAGTTGTGGAGAAGGGAAATGTTAGACTGCAAGTCAAGGAAATCACTCAGATAATCTCTGAAGTTTACTACATTCTTAAGTTGAAGAATAATCTGTTAAGTGTGGGACAACTTCAAGAAAAAGGTCTGACTATTTTGTTCCAACATGGAAAGTGTAGGATCTTTCATCCTTCAAAGGGTCTGATTATGCAATCTGAGATGAGTATAAATAGGATGTTTCTTGTGCTTGCAGCCATGATACCTAAAGCTCCTACTTGTTTCCAGGTTGTGACAGAAAATGCAACTCACATATGGCATTGCAGATTTGGGCATTTGAACTTCAAAGGGTTGAGAACCCTTCAGTGCAAAAATATGGTCAGTGGCTTGCCTTCACTTAGAACCCCTACAAAGCTTTGCACAGATTTTTTGGTTGGTAAACAACACAGGGAATCCATTCCTAAAAGGAGTCTGTAGAGGGCCTCACAGAGGCTGGAGCTTATACATGCAGACATATGTGGTCCTATAAAGCCTGCACCAAATAGCAATAAAAGGTATTTGTTATGTTGTATTGATGACTTTAGTCATAAAACTTGGGTTTACTTTTTGCATGAAAAGTCAGAAGCTTTTGCTGTTTTTAGAAGATATAAAGCATGTGTTGAGAAAGAGACAGGTGCATATATTAGATGCTTAAGGACTGACAGGGGCAGAGAATTCAATTCAAATGATTTTGTTGAGTTTTGTAAAGCTAATGAAGTGAGTAGGCAATTAACTGCAGCCTATACTCCTAAGCAAAACAGAGTTGCTGAGAAGAAAAATAGGACAATCATGAATATGGTACGTTCTATGCTCTCAGAGAAGCAAGTTCCTAAAGTTTTCTGGCCTGAAGCAGTAAGGTGGAGTGTGCACATTCTCAATAGATCTCCAACTTTAGTAGTACAAGATAAAACTCTAGAAGAAGCATGGAGTGACATGAAACCTAATGTGGAGTATTTTCACGTCTTTGGCTGTATGGCTCATGTACACATACCAGATCAAGAGAGGACCAAGTTGGATGATAAAAGCTATAAGTGTGTCCTTCTTGGTATGAGTGATGAATCAAATGAATACATGTTGTTTGATCCAGTTTCAAATAAAGTAGTTGTCAGCAGGGATGTTGTATTTGAAGAAAATGAAAGCTGGTATTGGAGCAGAAGTCAAGAAGAAGTAGGGCTTGACATCCTTGAATGGGGTGACAATGATGATGAAATTAATCAAGAAATGAATAAAGCTGAAGAAGAGACTAATGAATATGAGAATGGTAGTGCTTCAAGTGGAGCTGGTTCAAATGATGCTAGCTCATCCTCTAGTGAGTCACCTGCTGAGAATTCACCAAGCTCAAATGAAGGAAGGGTGAGAAGAGAACCACCTTGGATGCATGATTATGTAACAAGAGAAGGCTTGTCAGAAGATGAAGGTTTGAATGTTATGATTATGCTTACTAAAGATGATCCAATCACATTTGAAGAAGCTTTCAAGAGCAAAAAATTGAGGGATGCAATGAATGCAGAGATTAAGTCGATTGACAAAAACAAGACTTAGGAGCTGACAATTCTACCAGATGGAGTAAAGTCTATTGGAGTTAAATGGGTGTTCAAAACTAAACTCAACGAGAGTGGAGAAATAGATAAGTGCAAAGCGAGACTTGTGGCTAAGGGATATGCACAGTAGTACGGGATTGATTATATTGAGGTTTTTGCTCCGGTTGCAAGGCTTGACACCATTCAATTGATACTTGCTCTAGCAGCTCAACAAAGCTGGGATGTTTTTCAGCTGGATGTAAAGAGCGTTTTTCTTCATGGTGAGATTAGTGAAGAAGTCTTTGTGCAACAGCCTCAAGAATACGAGAAGAAAAGTGAAGAAGGCAAAGTGTACAAGATGAGAAAGGCATTATATGGGCTCAAACAGGCGTCACGAACATGGTACAGCAAGATTGAAGTTTATTTTGTTAGAAAAGGCTTTGAAAAGTGCTACCGTGAACACACATTATTCACAAAGTCGAAGGAGGGAGGTAAACTCTTAATTGTCAGTCTTTACGTTGATAATTTAATTTATACTGGCAATGATAAGAGTATGTGTGATGAATTTAAGAAGTTAATGATGTTGGAGTTTGATATGTCTGACTTGGAGAGGATGAGGTATTTCTCGGGGTTGAGGTGCTACAAAGTTCATATGGAATTTTTGTGTGTCAAAGAAAATATGCTCATGAAATTTTAGCAAGGTTTGGCATGGAAAAGAGTAACCCAGTGAAGAATCCAATAGTTCCTACTAAGTTGTCGAAAGACTAGGCAGTGACTAAAGTTGATTTAACCTTGTTTAAGCATGTAGTTGTTAGTCTCATATACTTGACTGAAACTAGACCTGATTTGATGTATGAAGTAAGTGTTATTAGTAGGTTCATGTCTTGTCTTACTGAGCTTCATTGGCTTGCAGTAAAGAGAATACTCAGGTACTTGAAAGGTACAACTGATTTGGGGAATCTTTACAAGAAAGGAGGCTGCAAGGATCTTATAGCTTACACTGACAGTGATTTTGCCAGGGACTTGGATGATCGGAAGAGTACCTCAGGGTACGTATTTTTTCTTGGTTCTGGAGCAGTATCATGGTCGTCCAAGAAACAGCCTGTGGTGACTTTGTCTACTACTGAGGCTGATTACATAGCTGCTGCCTCTTGTGCTTGTCAAAGTGTGTGGTTGAGAAGAATTCTGGAAAAGCTTGGTTATATGCAGAACAAGTGTACTACTGTTTTGTGCGACAATAGTTCAACTATTAAGTTATCCAAGAATCCTGTTTTGCACAGTTGAAGTAAACACATTGACATTCGCTTCCATTTCCTTTGTGATCTTGCAAGAGATGGCATTGTTGAACTGGTGCATTGCAACACTCAAGAACAAGCTGCTGACATAATGACAAAGCCTCTGAAGTTGGAGACATTCTTGAAGCTTCGAAGTATGATTGGAGTTTGTGAGGTTCCTGATATAAACTGAATGCTGAGAAGTGGTCAGTTTAAGGGAGGGATTGTTGGTTATTAAGATTTACTGTTTTATTAGAATTGGAGTTTATTAGGATTGTTGGTTAATAAACTTTATCTATAAGATAAAGCTTATCTATAAGGGTTAGTGGTTTAAGATTAGTATGTTGTCACGTTTTTAGTTCATTCAAATGTGGGTTGTTATTTTGATTTTATCATCTTGTAATTGGCTATATAAGCTGGTTGTTTGCAGTCAATTTTATTCAGACTTTTGCACTACAGAAATATCATAGTGTTTTCAACAGTAACCAACACAATTTTAATCATAGCAACTTTCACCTTCAATTTCATATCATTATCCTACCTTCAAAAACCTAGTAAAATCTAGTTCTCAATTTGAGAAATGAGAGAATGGAACCAACTAAAAGACCTGGTCAGCTAGGAAGAGAACATATATGGTTAGACCTAACTTAACAAAGGCAAAACAGAAAATTTGGTAATTAAAAATCCACAAAGTAGAGCTTTAATTTACAACCCATTTTCAAATTTCTTCCATTTCTAACAACCTCAGGTTTTCCATAATTTCTTGAAATTATATCTACACTAAAAATATCCAAAATACAGTGTACATGGGTTTATATACAAATCTATAAATTGAAAACTTTATTCATAAATCATATGAGAAAAGACATCAAGAAATGTTCTTAGTTTAGAATTTGAGACAAAACTTGATAAGAGAGCCAAAAGATGAGATTGAATCCGGATTCTAACCTCTGCAGCTTTGTTTCCGACCTAAGAAGAAGTTGTCAAAGTTCAGCAGTGATGAACTGGCACCATTCTTCAGCTTCCTCGGCGTAGGTCTCAAATGGGTTTGAAGGAAATTGTGAATTATCTCTGTATAATCAGTCCCAATTGCACTGTAGCCAAGCCTTAGATCCTCACTTCAACAGAAAAATGCCGAATTGTTTTCAAAAATCAATTCAAAATGACGAATAAATACATAAAAGAGATAAAAGAGTTAGGTTTTAGGGAGAAATTGCAGATTTTTGGAGAAAAAAAAATGAACCCACAGCTATAGCATCAAGCAATAGTATTTGAATCCCCATTTATATCAACTGTCAAACAACAATTTATGCTTCAAAGAAATACATGCAAAGAAAGAGAATGATTGAGGGAGAGAGATGAGAGGCGGTAAAGATGGGGTTGGGAATTTGGACAAAAATGGGGCATGTTTGTGTGTGTGGGTGTGTTGGGGGGAGGGGGGGATTAGGGGGGATAATGTGGGAAAATGAAAATTTGTATAGAGAGAAGTAAAATTATAAACAGGAAGTGAAATCTTAATTTTATTGGCTAAATGTGGAAAAAAAAGAAATTTGAAGGACAAAAAGACGAATCAGTGTAAAAGAGACGGCGACTGCCAGACTGATTGACGGTGAGTGGTGTGATGGGTTGGTCGGCGATGGTGGCTATGGCGGGTGAATTGTGAGAGATGAGAGGGACACGCGTGGAAGAATGGGGCACGAAGAAGAAAGAAGAGGGAAAAATTGGAAGAGGGAAGAAGAAAAATTTTCTGAAGGTTTTGACGTTTTTTTACTTTTTAATTTTAATTATATTATATTATATTTCTATTTATTATAGTTTTTTCTTCAAAATAGATGTTGTAGACTAAAAATAAAAAAATTAAAAAAAAAGGTGGAGGGGGAAATCTTTTTCTCTAAATATTACCCATTTACCCCACAAATTAGTCTTCTTTTTTGTCGGCATAAGATATGCTTTGTCCGACTAATTTTTTTGTCAAGACAAATGTAAATATTTGTGGGCAAAAGTTATCACACTTTTGAAATTTTAGAACAAACCATGGCCCTACACAAAAATGAGTTTGTGGGGAAAAGTTAATTCCGTAGACAAATGTCAATTTGTTTGCGGAAATTTTGTAGAGAAAGTATATATTTCTTATAGTGATCGACCTTGGGAATTTGAATTGAGTATTGTTCCTAAATCAAATGGTTACAGAAGTATGAAAAATGACCAAAAACACTCCTAGTGGTGCAATGATAGAAGTGTGTCGAGCGACCCTTAGCTTAACACTTAAGCATCAGCAACCAAGGCATACCAAGAAGCGTAGTCCGGTATAGTGAAAATTGAACACTGATAAATAATTGAAAACGAGGAACAGTACCATGGTAACCTTGCCATATCATGGATTCATCAGGTTAGTGTGTTTGCGCCTTATTCTCTTCATATGGCGAATGCCCTATTCTGGAGGCCGAGCTTAGGACTATTCTTGATGGTATCATTCTTGCTCAGAAGATTGTACTTTCATATTTAGGATTGAGTCCAACTCTACTTTGGCCATTCACTGCATCACCAGAGGTGGAGGACCTTGGTCTATTCAGGCCATTCTTCATCACATCAGACATCTCTTTGCCTTCGACCATGATACTATTTCTTATATTTATCACGAAGGCAACCAGGTTGTTGACTTACTTATTTCAGAGGGTTGGGATCGTTGTTGCTATTTCAAGTACAGTGCTCAGGACTTACCGCGACGTTACCACAGCTTAATTCAGATTGATAGACATGGGCTTCCTACAGTTAGGGGTCTATAAAAAATTTTAGGACTATTTGTTTAGGAGTTAGTACGTAATTATTTATTGCTTTATTATTTATTCATTTGTTTGTTTGCTTTAGCTCTTATGATTAGAGGTCGGGTTTTATGCCCATATTCCATGTATATTTTATAAGTTATTTAATATAGTTGGGGTATCCGATCTCCCCCAATCTTTTTATGGTGGAGGCCTGACAATCACACTGAGAATATGATAGTGTGTTGAATAAAAAAAACGTCAACAACGAGTTTGAGCCACAAGAGCGTCATATTGAGGGAGGTTTTGTTGGGAAGCAACAATGAAACTTTAAGCCTATGTGAATTGGCAGTGGGAAGGGGCCCAAGGGGTGTTGGGCCCCCAAATTTTCAGATTTGTTCTTACTCTTTTTTACTTTTTTTATTAAAAAAATTACTTATGGACTTGTTATAATATCTCAAATTTTTTTTATATTTTTGTACTTAATTATACGAGCTAGATAAGTGAAATTGATCTCAAATAGAATTTTAATCAAATTGACATCTAAAATTGGAAATGAAATGAGAATATTAAATCCAATTCTAGCACTCATCTTTGGCTTATTATTTTAAATTCGTCATTTAACGATTTTTGAATCAAAAAGATGTGTTAAAAAATATTCATAAACACATTGAAACGGTACCAAGAACCTACACCCACGAGTGAAGAAACATAGCTCAAAAATAAGCCGAAAGAGGTAACGCCAAAATATGAATTAAAATTGAAAATTAGATTATTAAATTCATTTCTAGCAGCCATATTTGGATTGTTATTTTGAATTTGTCATTTAACAAATTTTTAATTTGAAAAATGCATTACGGAGTTTGCCATAAATACTTCCAAATGGTACCAAGAAACTACTTCGACGAATGAAGAAACATAACTCAAAAATAAATCGAAACAGGTTACATCAATTAGAAGATAAAAAAATTAAATTTTTATATCCATTCTAGTAGCCATCTTTTGCTTTTTATTTTGATTGTTGTCATTTAACAGTTTTCAATCCAAACAATGATTTGCGAAGTTTGCCTTGAATACTTTGAAATAGTATAAAAACTTACCCCAATGAGTGAAAAACACAGTCCAAAAATAAGTCTAAAGAAATGATGTCAAAATGAGAATCAGAAAATAAAAAATTGGATTATTAAATTTATTTCGAATTGCCATCTTTGGTTCTTTATTTGAACTCGCTGCTCGACGATTTTTCAATCTGGAAGATTAGTTGTGCCCAAGAAAAAATTTCTAGCTCAGCTACTGCCTATGATTTGGGTCCCTCAAATAGTGGTGGTCAAATACTATAAAAGGTTTAACCATCTCTCACTGAATGCTAATAATTTTCAGATGAGTTCTCGCATTGTATGTAACACCCCAGATTTTCTCAACCTAGAGGGTCACTAAAATAATCTCTAAAATATATTTGATGACTCCAAATAATATTTTCCGTACCCTTGAAGGGTTTTAAAAATATAACTTTTGCGGAAAATAGCAAGTGCGCAAGGGAAAAGGATTTTACATCAAATTTTCATGGTTTTACCTATACCGTGATAGGTGACGCCACAATTTATATGACCATGCAAAAAACTAGAAAAATTCTAAAATTTTTAATGTAGATACTTGGGACTACATAATACAACATGTTAAAATTTTAAACTTTAGCTATGTCGTTTGGTAGGTGAAAATGTTAGTCGAAGTTGCTTGAAAAACTGTTATGGGTGCCTTAAGGCTGTCCGCTAAAATATTCGTAATAAATTCATATGATGAAAATTTTAAGTGATTTTAAATGCCGTGATTAGATCACATATAAGGCTTTCCATAGCCACTGATTTCACCCAAAAACTCCAAACGTACAGAGAATTATGATTTTTCAAAGTATGGGCACTAAGCTGAAAAATACTGAAAAATGGAACTAGGCAATTTCTACCTTGAAACTTTTAACGGCGAAGACACCAACATCTTGATTTCCATAAATATACATAATTAAATACTGAAATTCTAATACTTAAAAATATTGTAATATATCATAATTGATACGATCATCTCGACGTCAAAACTTAAATTAAATAAGGAAATTCCACGTCATACTCGCTAGCCTATGCCATCAAATCAACGACAACCAATTCAATCTGAAAATTTGTTTGTTTTGGGGTGAGTATTTATAAGAAGCACTTAGTAGCAATACATACTAACATGTGGGAAAAATTATAAGGAAACATAAATGCATGTGCCATCATTTTAAACGTACATAGGAACAATATAAATTGGTAACTGGCACCATTAACTTAAATGTGATTTCCTTCAATCACCGTCGTGCTTATGTAATTCTCTTCAATCACAATTATAATGTTCCTTCATAAATCATTTACATGGCATTTACATAACATAATAATTTTTTGAACATCATTTAAAAATCATTGCAAAAGTAGTAAGTAAAACTACCTCTACAAATAGTTTTCGATTGAAGTTGTGGTGGAGAATAAATCGTTTCTGCAGCTTCTAAAATCAAAACCCACACGCTTGCTCTCTCTTTGTTACAAAATGTATATATGCTGGATATTATAGAGAACTTTTGTGAAGTTTAGAAAGGAGTAAGCATGGCCGAATTTGGAGGAGAAATAAGGAAGAAATCTAGAATGTTTTTGGACCTGATTATAGTGTGATAAATGGACCAAATTGGGGAGGACTAAGCAAGGTTTTAGGACTTTTGGTTGCACAAAATTGTAGGTATAAAGAAAGGGTTTCGCTGGAGTTTTTGAAACCAAAATTTTGGGAAGAATAATGGGTGAATGTTGCTGGAAATGGAGAGAAGAAAAGATTAAATTTTTGGGAACTTGTGGTCCGAATTCTGATGATGAAAGTGTGGGAAAAATAAGTTGGTTAGTGGCTGAAAATAAGAATAAGAAACACAAGGTTGCTACCTCTATTTACTGCTGGCCGAAATCTGGACAATTGAGGGGGAGAAATATGTTGTGGTTTTGCTGGGAAATGTAGAGAAGAAATAAAATTAATACTCTACAATTGGGGGGACAAATCTGGGGTAAAGATTGGGAGAGAAAAACAAGTTGAATTGAGAGTTGAAAAGTGAGGGAGAGTGGGAGACAAAATGGAAGTTGTGGAGGAATCATGGGGGACAGTTTTCTTCACTTGGTTGTGGATTACTGTTCGGTTGGCTGAAACAGGAGAGTTGGGAGTGGCCTTTTTTTAAGATTATGGGAGGGTTGTGGAGATGGTTTTCAGCAATAAATGGGGTAGTTTTGAGATAGTGGAAAGGGCTGATAAATGAGAGAGGAAGTGGAGAAGAAAATAGGAGTTTTGGAAGATCATGGAAGACAGTTTTCTTCACTGCATGGGAGCTGTTTGGTTAGCTGGAAATATTAAAGGTAGGGGCAATTTTTTTAAGATTATGGGATGGTTGTGGGGACGGGTTTCAGCTGTACATGGGGCAGTTTTGAGATAGTAGAAAGGGCAGATAAATAAGGGAGGAAGTGTGGAAGAAAATGAAAGGCTTGGAAGATCATGGAAGGCGATTTTCTTACTGCATGGGGGCTGTTTGGTTGGTTGGAAATATTAAAGCTGGGAGCGGTTTTTTTCAGATTTTGGGAGGGGTTGTTTGGTTGGCTGAAAATAGAGTCGAAATGAACATGGGTTTGGGCTAATTATAGGTGAACTTTTGGGACAACAAATAAATTGGGCTTTGGCTAAGAAAATCAAAAATAAAGAGCTGAGATTTTTATCTAAACAAGGCGAACCAAAATAATGATTCATGCGAGCCGAATTTTTTTTTCATACAACTTGAAATTTAAAAACTTACCAAACTAAAAAAATAAAAAGGCTCATTTTCAAATTAATATTCCATATTCGTCAAACTTAAAATTTAAGGCAAACGTGCGCAACATTTAACATGACTAAATATTTAAAATGTACTAGGAGGTTTGTAGCGACGCTAAAAATAAAAAAATTATTTACTTGAAATTAAAAGCCTAAAATTTTCAGTCGTTACAACTTTCTCCACTTAAAATAATTTCGTCCTCGAAATTTAACTTACTTGGTTTACGAGGTCCTCGAAATTTAACTTACTTGGTTTACGAGGTCCGGGTACTTAGCTAAAACATCTTCTTCTCTTTCCCAAGTAACTTCATCTTCCTCGTGTCTACCCTCACTGAACTTTTAACTAAAGGGATCTTCCTGTTTCACAAAACATGGACTTTTCTTTCTAGGATCACCGCAAGTGCTTTCTCGTAAGTCATGTCATTCCTTAAATCCAACGACTCATAGGATCATGTACGTACTTCCTTAATATCGAAACGTGGAATACATCGTGCATTACCAAGAGTTCAGGTGGCAATGCCAAATTATACGCAACATTTCCAATTTCCTCAAGAATCTCAAATTGTTTGAAGTTGGTCATAACTTTCCTCTCTTTCCAAAACGTAAAATTCCTTTCATTGAAGCCACATTAAGAAATACTTTTACACTGACTTCAAACTTTAACTCATTCTTCCTTTGGTCGGCATAAATTTTCTGACAATCTTGAGATGTCTTAATTCTAGATTTGATCTTGTCTATAGCTTCTACAATTTTCTCAAGTAATTCTGGATCCAAAAATTCTTCTTTCGTCATCCTCATCCCAACAAATTGGCGAACGGCATCAACAACCATAAAATGCCTCTTATGGTGCCATGTCAATATTAGCTTGAAAACTATTACTAAATACAAACTCTACCAACGGTAAGTGACTTTCTCATTTACCACCTAGATCCAGAACACATGCCCTAAACATATCTTTCAGAATTTGAATGGTTTATTTTGATTGCCTGTCGGTTTGAGGATGATGTTGACCTATGGTTAACTTTAAACCTTAATGTTTTGATTATAACAAACAAATTAGTTATGTTTACTAACAACCTATTTTCAAGTAATATTCAAAGTGCTACAAATCGAACTCTCAAGCAATGGCAAGATCAAAGTCAAATCAATACAAGAGTTCAAGCATCTCAAGATCCAAAACTCAAGATTCGAAGATCAAGATCGAAGAATAGATTTTTAGATAAAATTGTAAAGGTATTAACTCTTTAATCCTTAGCAATTAAATGAATGAAAACTCAAAAATATTTGTTATCACTTGCATAAATATAGTTTGATCAAAGCCAAAAATCAATTTTTCAAAACTATGGAAATGGACAATCCGTTTGGGAAACCGGTTGAACCGGTCGACCGTTTGACTTGAACCGATCGACCGTTTGAACGTATTTTTTTCAAAAAGTGTCCATTCTGATTTTCTGCAGTTCAACGGCTAGTTCTGACCAATCTGACTGGTCGACCGTTTGGTCATCTATTTCAGTAGAAAGATACGAAAATTCATCTCTATAAATACCACTTCATTTATTATCATTCAACAACACTTACAAGAGCATTTATAGAGAGAATCATATTGAAAAACTTCATTCAAAGCTTCATTGCATTTATATCTTCAATATCTCTTATTGAAAAACTTTGTTTGATTAAATCAAACTTTTGATTCATCATTCTCAACAAAGTTTTCTTCTAACACTTGAGCTTTCCTCATCTATTGCTATTCATTAAAGTGTTAGTCTCTCTCTTAGAACCAAACTTGTATTTATCATTCATCTAGAGAGATATACTCAAATCTATTTCCTTATATTTTTGGGTCGTATTGAGGTCCCTAGAAAGCTCAATATTGTATAAGGATCGGTGCTCCTTGTTTGTAAGTCCCTAAAATGCTTAGGTCTTTATCGAAAGATTGGAACTCCTTGAGGATGTTGATAGAGAATACAAAAGATATCAACACTTATCCATTGGAGGAGCTATATAGAACATTGATGACGTATGAGCTCAATAATGTCGAAACAAAGGAGAAAACAAGGAGAAGCAAAGAAGAGATGAAGGAGCTTCCCAAGAAGCAAATTGCTTTGAAATCAACAAATGATGAAGGATCCTCCAACACAAACATGAGTGATGAAGAACTTGATGACTTAGTTCTTCTTGTCAAGAAATGGAGAGGATTTCGAAACAATAGGCGATTTCAAAAGAAAGAAGACAAAAATGAAGAAAAGAACAAAAAGATCATATGCTATGATTGTGACAAACCCGGTCACAAGAGGACCGAATGCCCAAACAAGAAGAAGTTCAACAAAAAGAAAGCACTTCAAGCTACATGAGATGATAGTGATGAAGATGATCAAGAAGAAGATGAAATCGCTAATATGTGCTTCATGGCTATTGAGGATGAGGTAAGTACAAACAACAATGACTCTTACATTGACTTGTCTACCTCTTATGATGAAATTCTTGAAGAATTTGAGAAACTTATGTCAAAATATTCTATTCTTAACAATAAATACTCTTTGTTGAAAAAGGTAGTCAAGAAGCTTTTTATTGCACAAAAGGATTTTGAAAAAGAGAAAGATGATCATAAGTCCTTAATTAAAGAAAATGTTTTATTGAAAGAAAAAGTGGTTGATTTAACAAGCATTATTCACAAATTTACCCAAGGAAAGAAAAATTTTGAATTAATGCTTGGTGAGCAAAAATGTGTGTTTAACAAAGGGGGAATTGGATATAAACCTCTCTTGAAACAAAAATCCCTTGAAACCATTTTTGTAAAATCATCCAATTTTTCTCAACAAAACATCACATGTAGTTTTTGCAAGAAAGATGGTCATGTTGCTTATAACTGTTTAACTAAAAAGAAACTATACTTTGAAAGGAAACACAAGTGGATAAAAGAATCCACAAGCACTAACTATCAAGGACCTAAACTTATGTGGGTACCAAAAATCAAAAATTAAAATTATTTTTGTAGGTACCACAAAAGGTCAAGAACAATTGGTTCTTGGATAGTGGTTGTTCGAAACATATGACGGGAGATCGATCATTACTATCAAATTTCAAAAGAAAAGATGGAGGTCATGTGACTTTTGGAGACAATGCCAAAGGAAAAATCATAGGCATTGAAAATATTGATAATCGTTCTTCTCCCTCCATTGAAAATGTTTTATTAGTTGATAACCTCAAACATAACTTGCTTAGTATAAGTCAATTGTGTGATAAAGGTTATCTCATTAAATTTGATTCTTCCAATTGCCTCATTGAGGATGCTATATCTAAAGAGGTATTGTTCATGGGGAGCCGAAGCAAAGATGTTTACATCATATCTATTGAATTTGAACTTGAAAAGGTAATAAAATGTCTTTCAAGTATAAATGATGATTCTTGGTTATGGCATAGGAGATTAGGTCATGTTAGCATGGACTTACTTTCAAAAATCTCCAAAAATAACTTTGTAAAAGGGTTGCCAAATATAAAGTTTGAAAAAGATAAAATTTGTGATGCTTGTCAATTTGGAAAACAAGTAAAGAGTTCTTTCAAACTTAAACAACAATCTTCTACTTCAAGACCTTTACAACTTCTCCACATGGACTTATTTGGACCTTCTAGAACCGCTAGTTTAAGTAGAAAACATTATGCATTTGTTATTGTTGATGACTTTTCAAGATTTACTTGGGTCATTTTCTTGAATTTAAAAGATGAAGCCTTAAATACATTTAAACATTTTTGCAAAAGAGTCCAAAATGAAAAAGGATACACCATTACCACTATTAGGAGTGATCATGGTGGAGAATTTGAAAATATAGCCTTTGATGAGTTTTGCAAATCCAATGGATATGAACATAATTTCTCGGCTCCTAGAACTCCTCAACAAAATGGTGTAGTAGAAAGGAAGAATCGAACATTGCAAGAAATGGCTTGGACCATGTTGAATGAAAATAATTTACCAAAATACTTTTGGGCCGAAGCCGTAAACACTTCATGTTATATCTTAAATGGAGTTTTGGTGAGTTAAAAGAAAACCAAAACTCCATATGAACTTTGGAAAAATAGAATTCCCAATATCGGATATTTTAAAGTTTTTGGTTGCAAGTGCTTTATTTTAAACACAAAAGAAAATTTGAAAAAATTTGATCCAAAATCCGATATTGGAATTTTTCTTGGATATTCATCCACTAGCAAAGCTTTTAGAGTTTTTAACAAAAGAACTTTAGTAGTTGAAGAATCTATGCATGTTGTTTTTGATGAAACTAACTCCATTGAGCAAAAAAAGTCATTGATGATGAAGATTTGGAAATCTCATTTGAGCAATTAAGCGTTCAAAATCAAGATAAAGGGAATCCAAATAACATTGAAATACAATATGAGGAGGAAACGATTATGCAACAAAATGAAGAAGTACCTCATGAAGATCTCAACACTTCATCATTACCAAAAGAATGGAGGTTTGTCCCCCTCTCATCCAAAAGATCTCATCATTGGTGATCCATCAAAAGGAGTAAGTACAAGAAATACTTGTAGAAATTTTCATAATAATTGTGCATTTCTTTCACAAATCGAGCCAAAGAATTTTAAAGAAGCCGAGTTTGATGAATTTTGGATTCTAGTTATGCAAGATGAACTAAATCAATTTGAAAGAGATTATGTTTGGGATTTAGTTGCTAGACCAAATTCACAAACAGTAATTGGCACAAAATGGGTTTTTCGAAACAAACGAGATGAAAATGGTATAATTGTACGTAACAAAGCTAGATTAGTGGCTCAAGGTTACAATCAAGAAGAAGGTATTGATTTCGAAGAAACTTTTGCCCCGGTTGCTAGATTAGAGTCAATTCGCATGCTTCTTGCTTTTGCTTGTCATAAGAATTTTACTCTCTTTCAAATGGATGTCAAAAGTGCATTTTTGAATGGAGTCATTCAAGAAGAAGTTTTTGTTGAGCAACCACCCGGTTTTAAAAATCATAAGTATCCGGACAAAGTTTTCAAACTTAGAAAAGTCCTTTACGGTTTAAAACAAGCTCCTAGAGCATGGTATGAGAGATTAAGTAATTTTCTCTTATCAAATGGTTTTTTAATGAGTAAAGCGGATACAACATTATTTATAAAAACCAAAAAGAATGATATGATAGTTGTTCAAATTTATGTTGACGATATCATTTTTGGTGCTACTAACATTTTCCTATGTGAAGAATTTTCTAAGTGCATGAGTAGGGAATTTGAGATGAGTATGATGGGTGAACTCAAGTTCTTTCTTGGTGTTCAAATCAAACAAACTAATGATGGAATATTCATTAGTCAAACCAAGTATATCTTGGATATGCTCAAAAAGTTTGAAATTGAAGAATTGAAGCCTATGAACACTCCAATGAGCTCATCAATCAAACTAGATAAAGATGAGCATGGTACTTCCGTTGATACAACAAAATATCGAGGTATGATCGGATCCCTTCTTTATTTAACTGCTAGTAGACCCGATATTATGTTTAGTGTATGCTTATGTGCTAGATATCAATCTAATCCTAAGAATTCCCATCTTAGTGCCGTAAAACGCATTTTTCGTTATCTTAGTGGAACTAGATCTTTAGGTCTTTGGTATCCCAAAGAAACTCATTTTGATTTACTTAGCTATTTGAATGCCGATTGGGTCGGTTGCACAATTGATCGTAAAAGTACTAGTAGAACGTGCCATTTTCTAGGCTTTACTTTAGTTTCATGGTTCAGTAAGAAACAAAATTCCGTTGCCTTGTCAACCGCCGAAGCCGAGTATATCTCCGCCGCTAGTTGTTGTGCTCAAATCCTATGGATGAAGCAAACTCTAAATGATTATCACATTTCATTTGACAAAGTTCCTATTATGTGTGATAATACTAGTGCGATCAACTTATCTAAAAATCCCGTTTTGCATTCTCGTACCAAGCACATCGAGATTAGACATCACTTCCTACGAGACCATGCACAAAAGGGAGATATAAATTTAGAGTTTGCAAACACCGAAAAACAATTGGCCGATATTCTCACAAAATCATTAGCTCTTGAAAGATTTTCATACATTCGGCGAAGTTTAGGTATAATTGATGAATGTGAAATATGTGGTTAAATCTTTATGTTTCCTATAATTGATTGCATTTAATATGACAAAAATGTTTTAAAATCATTTGTCATAGGATCAAATCAATGATCTTGGTACAATTTGTGAAAATCTGCCCAACCGGACGACTGTTATTCAATACGGACGTCCGTTTGAGGTTAAACGGATGACCCAACTGATCATCCGGTTTATCATCCGTCTAAGCATAGACTTTTGCCAAAATTGAAAAGTTTAACCGGTTGACTGTTTCACGTGAACGGACGTCCGTATGATTTTACATGGACGACCGCACATCATCCGTCTGAACAGAGAGTTTGAACATAAAAATTTCAGTCCAAACGGTCGACCGTCTTAGTGTTTCGGTCGTCCATCTTAGCGCAAATCAGGGTTTTAAGTTGGAAAGTTTTCAAATTTCTTCATTCCAACTTCGTGCAAACTCACGTTTTTCACTCCCAATCTCTTCCCATTCATCAAATCTCTCTAAAATTCTTCAAATTTGTGATTAAAATCAAAAACCCATATCAATTCCTCTCTTCAAACCGTAAAATCCCCAATTTTTATCCACGAAATCATCCCATTCCATCCCAAACGGACGAACATAACCCTAGCCTCCAAATCCGTTTCCAACAACATGCCTCGAATGAAAATGGCTGCCAAACGTCCTAGGAGGGAAAGGCAACCATCTCCATCCTCCTCCTCCTCCGAAGAGGATCCTCATTCCAAACAGATTGAACGATGTCCTGTTCTCATGGGTAAGAACGTTGATCTTGCTTCTTTCACACACGATGCACCATCATTCAACGTTGAAAATCTTTTTATGGGTATGGGGTGGGTTCCTCTTCTTACTCTAAATGATAATGTCTACCTCCCCATTGTCAAAGAATTTTACAAAAACATGGTTTATTCTCCAGGGTCGGGTATTTCACCCTTTGTTCGGAACAAACGAATTAAGATCACTCAAGATCTTATTCGTTCCATTCTTCATCTTGAGGATGGTGGTATACGTCTCTATATCACCAAGACAATTCCTCACACCACCGAGTATGATCTGGTCGACGCATGTTGTAACGTCACTGGCAAGCATTTTGAGGCTGCCGTACGTCTTGGCTCAAATCAACTCACTCTTCCATGTCGTGTCCTCCATAACATCATCCCCCACATAATTGTCCCTCGAAAGGGTCATTTGGATGAAGTTAACCATTTTGATGTTTTCGTGCTCGACTCTATCCTTCGAGGGCATAAGATAGATTTTTCATACATTATGATCCAACCCATGCACTGCGTTCTTAGTGGCACTAGATCTAAGGCGCTTCCCTACAGAATGATTCTCACTAAAATTTTTCAACACTTCGACATCTCATTCCGTGATACCGTGACCCTCCTTCCTAAAGCCACCGACACCATCAATATCCTTATGCTCAAACGGATGAGAATTTTCAAAGAAAACGGTCAATGGGTGGCAAAGTCAAAGGGGTTTGATGAAGAGTCGGGACCCTCCACTCTACCCTTCAAGGGGGAAGATATACAGGATGACGAAGATGCTCCTCCTCCGTCCCCACCGCGACAAAGATCACACCGGCCGTCATCCTCCACCTTCGGCCACAACGAGGACCAATTTACTTTACTACATGGACGGATCGACACACTTTCCTCTTCGGTCGAGAGTCTACACCATACCATGGGGACTCTCCAACATTCGGTTGACGGCATGACGACATTGCTCCGAGATCTTCATTCTCGTCTTGATGCCGTGCTTCCCCCGCATCCGCCACCGGAGACCTGGTTTATTTCCTTTGTTTTTTTGTTGTTTTTGTATCTATGTTTTTGAAAACAATCCTATGTTCTAGCTTTCATTTATATCTTGGAACTATGCTTGTTTTTAAATTTTAATTTTATCAATGAATGGCATATTTTGTTTCATTTAGGGGGAATATATTTTAAACCTTAATGTTTTGCCATTGCCTTTTTGTTTATGCCAAAAGGGGGAAAATAAATATGTGATGTATGTAGAATTTGGAAAATATGTGATGTGTATGTAGAATTTGAAAATATATGTGATGTGATGAAATTGGCAAATCAAATGAAATTGATATCATGTAATACAAATTCATCAAATCATGTTTACTTGAAAAAGAAATGGGGAATATACATGATTAATTCTATTTCATTATTCTATATTCTCACATTGTTTGTCATAATCAAAAAGGGGGAAATTGTTGACCTATGGTTAACTTTAAACCTTAATGTTTTGATTATAACAAACAAATTAGTTATGTTTACTAACAATCTATTTTCAAGTAATATTCAAAGTGCTACAAATCGAACTCTCAAGCAATGGCAAGATCAAAGTCAAATCAATACAAGAGTTCAAGCATCTCAAGATCCAAAACTCAAGATTCGAAGATCAAGATCAAAGAATAGATTTTTAGATAAAATTGTAAAGGTATTAACTCTTTAATCCTTAGCAATTAAATGAACGAAAGCTCAAAAATATTTTTTATCACCTGCATAAATATAGTTTGATCAAAGCCAAAAATCAAATTTTCAAAACTGTGGAAACGGACAATCCGTTTGGTAAACCGGTTGAACCGGTCGACCGTTTGACTCGAACCGGTCGACCGTTTGAACGTCTTTTTTTCAAAAAGTGTCCGTTCTAATTTTCTGCAGTTCAACGGCTAGTTCTGACCAATCTGACCGGTCGACCGTTTGGTCATCCGTTTCAACAGAAAGATACGAAAATTCATCTCTATAAATACCACTTCATTTATTATCATTCAACAACACTTACAAGAGCATTTATAGAGAGAATCATATTGAAAAACTTCATTCAAAGCTTCATTGCATTTATATCTTCAATATCTCTTATTGAAAAACTTTGTTTGATTAAATCAAACTTTTGATTCATCATTCTCAACAAAGTTTTCTTCTAACACTTGAGCTTTCCTCATCTATTGCTATTCATTAAAGTGTTAGTCTCTCTCTTAGAACCAAACTTGTATTTATCATTCATCTAGAAAGATATACTCAAATCTATTTCTTTATATCTTTGGGTCGTATTGAGGTCCCTAGAAAGCTCAATATTGTATAAGGATCGGTGCTCCTTGTTTGTAAGTCACCGGATACATTGGTCGTGCTCGTGTTGGAGAGCTCGGTAACGGGGGACGTAGATCATTGGTTAGATCGAACCTCCATATAAATCGTTTGCACTCTTTCTTCTCTTTTATTTACTTATATTGTGCTTATATTTTTGTGAATTAATTTTTATCTCTTAAATATCATTTTTGAGAATATTTTTCGAAAAAGTTTGAGAAAACCAATTCACCCCCCTCTTGGTTAGTTATTTTTGGGCTATCAGATGATACACTGTACTAAAATCTAATTAAGTTCTCATAGCTCCATGAAAAGGTTTTCCAAAAATTTGTTGTAAACCTCTGGTCTCGGTCCGATACAATGAACACTGGCACTCTATGAAGTCGGACAGCTTCTCTGACATAAAATTGTGCCAGCTGTTCCAAACTAAAATTCATCCGAATTGGCAGAAAATTGAGCGATTTTTTCAAACGGTCCACTACAACCCTGATGGCATCATGACCTCTTGCCGATCACAGAAAACACATAACAAAATTCATTGCAATTTTTTTCCATTTCCACTGTGGTATATCCATTGGATTTAATGGTCCTAGCGGCTTCTGATGTTTTACCTTTACTTGTTGACACACCACACACTAAATGCAAACTCTACCAACGGTAAGTGACTTTCCCATTTACCACCTAGATCTAGAACACATTCCCTCAACATATCTTTAAGAATTTGAATGGTTTATTTTGATTGCCCGTCGGTTTGAAGATGATACACTGTACTAAATTCCAATTAAGTTCTCATAGCGCCTTGAAAGCTTTTCCAAAAATTTTAGGTAAACCTCTGGTTTCGGTCCGATACAATGAACACTGGCACTCTATGAAATTGGACAGCTTTTCTGACATAAAATTGTGCTAGCTGGATTTAATGGCCTTGGCGGCCTCTAATGTTCTGCCTTTACTTGTTGACACACCAAACACTTAGACACAAATTGAGCTATAATCTCTTTCACGTTTCTCCACTAAAATGTGTTACGTAAATCCTTATACATTTTGGTTCCTTCAAGATGTGCGACGTAAAGAACGGAATGAGCTTCACATAAAATCTCATTCCTCAACCTCTCATCCTTGGGCATGCACAACCAACCTTTAAACATCAAAGTTTTGTCTTCAACTATTTCAAATCCTTTCATCTTTTTAGTTCCACATCAGCCCTAATTTTTTTTCAAAAGGGATCATCTTTCTAATATATCACAACTCTATCTTTGAGTGTCAATTTTAATATCAGACTTGTTATCATTGTTGATTCCCGCACTGGCGGCACCAATACTTCAATTCTTAAATTCTCAAAATCTTTGATCAATTTCTTTTGCTTCGTTCACAACGCTAATAATTGACCCATGTTGTTCCTATTTATAGCACCCACAACTATATTAGCCTTACCGAGATGGTACATGATAGTATAGTTATAGTCCTTCACAAACTCTAACCATCATCATTGTCTTATTTTTAATTCCTTATGAATGAAGAAGTACTTAAAACTCCTGTGGTCGGTGTAAATCTCACACCTGCTTCTACTGGCACATTATCTAGTATCGTCTCTTTCGATGAGGTGCCGGTGAGACATAAAAGATATCCGTAATAGGATGCCTTAACCCTCGACTGTAATATCTAAATTGTTCACCTCTTGGTTGCCAAAACACATATTCTTTTTCCAAAACACACAATTGCGGAAAGGTTATTTTTAGCCAAACTATACCCAAAATTATATCAAAATATTTTCATTCTACCACAATCAAGTCTGCATCTAAAATCAAACCATCAAAAAATTTATGTACTGCCTTTGATATTTTATATATGTCTATAGGTCCTACTAATGACATACTAACCTCAAGTACACTATTATAATCTGTCAAATATACAACAATCATACTTGCCAATAATAATAATAATAATAATGAAGGAGAACTCACAATGAATTAAAAAGATAATATCTTTTATCATTCACTTGATCCTTCAAGAAAAATATAGATAAAGAAATAGTGTTTGGCACTCGAACAACTGGAAAGAAAATTCCTACGCCCAACTACTACTATCTAAAATTCATATGAAACAGAAATCTTACTAGAGTTATCCTATCTCTACTTTTCAACGTCTAAGATAGGTGATGGTGTATCTTCGTAGATTCTCATATCTGATGGCACTCTTTCGGCCTCGAAAAACTCAAGTGCGTCATCCCAAGCCTCTACCCACAGTGCCATCAACTTTGCACAAAAGGCCTCATAGTCAATCTCTCATGGTAGGATGGGTACAGCTGACCCCCCATAATAGATCATAAACCATCTCAGCCACATCTTGACACTCCTCTGGTAATGTGCCAATAATGTAGCACGTAGTCCAACGACCAGTGACAATGAAACCCAATTGCCTTACCTCCGTTCACATTACCAGTATCTTTAGGATGTACAGGCCCATGTCGTGTCTTGGGTGCCACTGGTATTCTTCATATCGTCTGAGAATTTCATCGCTGCCTATTGGCCTAAATGTGTACATCTTTCTGTAAGTTCTCTTAATTCGTACCATGTCAGGAATACCAATTATGAAAAGTCCGATTAAGTGGGTATCTAACATCTTTTAATTAAATTCTGATGACTAAAAAAAATTTCGTGAATTTTGCTCACGTTCTCAAAATACTTAGTGCGCAAGAATAAATATGCACATCTCATTTTCAATTTCATCTTTTCTAAACATAACATTTCATCATAATTGAAGCTGTTACCACACGATTATGATATGGCTGCCACGTCAGTAGAGGCCCCATCCAAGCCCAGTAAAGGCCCAGATCAAAATCCATCAAGAACCCTATCTAGGCCCTGCTAGAGCCTTGGAAGGCCCATCGCACGCTTGGGCCTTCGGCAGCCAGAAATCTGCGAGACATGTTGAGGGCCTCGGTACTCACGTGCGATCCATAGGGCCTCATCAGGCTTTGTATCATTTATAACCAGCGAGCAACTCGATATGCCGGGACGACCAGAGAAGTAACTAAGGAAAGATTGCGTTGATTTGGCGCACGAATCCTCACAAGGAAACCAAATCGTAATCTCCTAAAAATATGCAACGTGATAAGTCCAAGGAAGGAAGATAATCTCGGATATCTTTATCACATAAGGAAGGAGGATCCGATTGAGTATCAAACTGATTTGTCTCCTAAATCAATTGGAACTCTTGCGCTATAAATGCAACGTCTCCGGTTGTTCTAATGTACCCACTTTTTATGCTTAAGAATCCCACCCTAAACTCTGCTCAAATCTCTGCCTGCTTGTCTCTCCCACACCCCATTGTTTCTGTCCCCGTGTATCTCTCATATACCGGCAGTTGACTTGATCATCGGAGTGCCAACGATCGTTGGGCCCTTTTGCTCTGGAGATCTTGGTGCCTATCGATTGTCCTAATGTGTAGGTAACATACAAGTTGGCAGAGGAGTGACTGGAGATCTGTTGATACGTGGATGGCGCAGGTTCCGACGTCAATAGATTGGCGTCGTCTGTGGGAACGAAAAACATTACACGACCAAGTGCTTCTGGTAAAAGCGAGTTTTCTGCCCGAGAGAGCATGACATCCGAATATCGACAGAAACGGACGGTGGGACAGGAGAACCAGGACCTGAAGTTGGATGACGCCCAGATGAAAACTGCGCTTGAACTGTTGAAGAATCAATCCCTCCAGCATGGACCCAAGAGCAGTCGTGCCCAGATGAGCCCTTCACAACCTGGTTCACTGGACTGCTGCTGTTCCCAAGACATGAAAGCGTTATGAAAGGCTGCCAAACGTGAGGATATCACCCCAGCCGCAGCAACCGTACGCTCGGAGCCAACCTGAGGCCTTATCGCCAGCATTTCTGTTTTGTTTTTTTTTTTTGCATTATTTGGATCTTCTTGCAATTTGTCTTGCCAGATGCCAGGAAATTCGGTGCCGTTTAATAATATTCGTCGTTTATGAATCCAAAGTGTTCTCCATGCAAAGAGTACTAACCCGGCAGCGAGAGAGTGTGGTTCACGGCCAACTCTATCAACTCGCTGGGTAAACATTTCGCGCGTAAGTAAACAAGTGTAATCAACTCGGCAGCGAGAGAGTGTGGTTCGCGGCCAAATCTATTAACTCAATGGGTAAATATTTTATGCACTATTAATCAAGTATAATCAATCCGGTAGCGAGGGAGTGTGGTTCACGACCAACTCTATCAACTCGCTGGGTAAACATTTTACGCGTAAGTAAGCAAGTGTAATCAACTCGGCAGCGAGTGAGTGTGGTTCGCGGCCAACTCTATCAACTCACTTGGTAAACATTTTACGCGCTATTAATCAAGTACAATTAATCTGACAGCGAAGGAGTGTGGTTCGCCGACAGCGAAGGAGTGTGGTTCGCGGCCAACTCTATCAACTCGCTGGGTAAACATTTCCCGCGTAAGTAAGCAAGTGTAATCAACTCGGCAGTGAGGGAGTGTGGTTCGCGGCCAACTCTATCAACTCGCTGGGTAAATATTTTACGCGCTATTAATCAAGTACAATCAGTCGGGCAGCGAGAAAGTGTGGTTCGCGTCCAACTCTATCAACTCGCTGGGTAAACATTTCACGCGTAAGTAAGCAAGTGTAATCAACTAGGCAGCGAGTGAGTATGGTTCGCGGCCAACTCTATCAACTCGCTGGGTAAACATTTCACGCGTAAGTAAACAAGTGTAATCAACTCGGCAGCGAGGGAGTGTGGTTCGCGACCAACTCTATCAACTCGCTGGGTAAACATTTTATGCACTATTAATCAAGTACAATCAATCCGGCAGTGAGGGAGTGTGGTTCACGGCCAACTCTATCAACTCGCTGGGTAAACATTTTATGCGCTATTAATCAAGTACAATCAATCCGGTAGCGAGAGAGTGTGGTTCGCGGCCAACTCTATCAACTCGCTGGGTAAATATTTTACGCGTAAGTAAGCAAGTGTAATCAACTCGGCAGCGAGGGAGTGTGGTTCGCGGCCAACTCTATCAACTCACTAGGTAAACATTTTACGCGCTATTAATCAAGTACAATTAATCCGACAGCGAAAGAGTGTGGTTCGCGGCCAACTCTATCAACTCGCTGGGTAAACATTTCACGCGTAAGTAAACAAGTGTAATCAACTCGGCAGCGAAGGAATGTGGTTCGCGACCAACTCTATCAACTCGCTGGGTAAACATTTCGTGCGTAAGTAAGCAAGTGTAATCAACTCGACAGCGAGAGAGTGTGGTTCGCGGCCAAATCTATCAACTCGCTGGGTAAATATTTTATGCGCTATTAATCAAGTACAATCAATCCGGCAGCGATGGAGTGTGATTCGTGGCCAACTCTATCAATTCGCTGGGTAAACATTTCACGTGTAAGTAAGCAAGTGTAATCAACTCGGCAGCGAGGGAGTGTGGTTCGCGACCAACTCTATCAACTCACTGGGTAAACATTTTACGCGCTATTAATCAAGTACAATCAATCCGGTAGTGAGGGAGTGTGGTTTTCGGCCAACTCTATCAATTCGCTGGGTAAACATTTCACGCGTAAGTAAGCATGTGTAATCAACTCGACACTGAGGGAGTGTGGTTCGCGGCCAACTCTATCAACTCGCTGGGTAAACATTTTACGCGCTATTAATCAAGTACAATCAGTCGGGCAGCGAAGGAGTGTGGTTTGCGGCCAACTCTATCAACTTGCTGGGTAAACATTTCACGCATAAGTAAGCAAGTGTAATCAACTAGGCAGCGAGTGAGTGTGGTTCGCTGCCAACTCTATCAACTCACTGGGTAAACATTTCACGCGTAAGTAAACAAGTGTAATCAACTCGGCAGCGAGGGAGTGTGGTTCGCGACCAACTCTATCAACTCACTGGGTAAATATTTTATGCGCTATTAATCAAGTACAATCAATCCGCAGTAAGGGAGTGTGGTTCACGGCCAACTCTATCAACTCGCTGGATAAACATTTTACGTGTAAGTAAGCAAGTGTAATCAACTCGCTGGATAAACATGTTACGCGTATGTTAAGCGATTGTGGTCAATTCAATGGCGAGGGAGTGTCGTTCGTGACCAACTCTTAACAGCTCGCTGGATAAACGTATCGAACGTGCAAACATGTGGAACAATTATAAAAGTTTCCACTAGAATCTCATAAATCAATTACATAAAAGAATTGTACAACAGCATAACTAGGGAGATATCGCCTGTGCACGTAATCCTACGTCTTAGTATAACTGGGAACCCCTAGTTTGGCTAGCAGGCTCTTAGCCTTCGCCAGCTCGTTCAAAACTTCGGTCAGTTCTCTATCTTTGGCCTGTATCATATTCTAACAAGACTTCAGCTGCGACTTGGCCTTCTTCTGGGCAACGATACACGCCTTCTGAATTGTCTGGGCCTTCGTAACATCATACGTGGCACGAGTCTGTACATTTTCAGAAAATGCGAGTCGTACCCGAAGGCGTTTGATTTCGGCCCTCATCGCTTCGACATCTTCGTCCTTGCCAAGGACAGAATGTATCTCGTCAACCTTCATCTCCAGCATTTTGTACAACTCACAGTTCAAAACATAACTGCGGGAGGTGTACATTTTGGCCAACTTCATCAGCTCCGTCACCTCTGTTTTATCTACCGCCTTCCCAAAAGAAGAAGCCCAATATTTGTAGACTGAGATAGCCGCAAGGGCAACTGCTGAAGATAACTTTTCTACGACTAACGGATCCAGCTTATCTTGGCGGGCCCCAATGTTAATATACTCACACCTGCCAGGAGGGAGAGACGTAGACGTTCGGTGCGCCTGTTCTCCACTCTCGACCTTTGGTTTCCTTTTTGCTGGTGGCCTAACGTTCCTGGGAGGAGACACGGGTCTAGCTGGGTTTGACGGGGACAGAATGTCCGCTCTCGCCTCTGGCACTGGGGAAATATGAGGGTTACCCACCACCGTCTCTGGCTCCTGCAACACTGTGGGCCCAGAATCAGATATAGTGGGTGACGCCAAGTGGGGAAGGGAGACATCCTCCACGATCCCCCCACGCCTAATCTTGAACTCGGGGACTTTTGAGAAATGGAAGCCCGACATGACAGGCAATAGTCAGAAGTCCGGATATGACGGCAGAATAACAGGGAAGATGGTGATTTGGGAAAGCCCTATCACAATATATAAGCCCAACAGGATACCAGCAGTCGGGTGGGCCGGCACGTGGCATGAAATTAAAAACACATTTGGTAAACCCTAGAAGGATACATCGAGCGCGTGGGGACGCGCGGTATGTGGTTGTGCGAATGCCAAAGCTTGATAGCAATATCGCCGACACCCGCCGACGCTAAGCCAAATTTGTTAACGTTCACCCCAACCTCGTTGAAATTCCTACATAGCAAGTAAGTATTGATTATGACTTACGAACCACTTTGCGCCACCTGGGGCGTGTTTGGCGGCCTCAGACTTATGCCAGTAATTTCGTAAGCAACACTAGACGTCGACGAGGCTCGAAGCAAGCGTATAAAACATGGGTATCACAAACAAGATAAGGGCACATGCGCAAATAAGAAGGTAACTCAGCACGATTTTATTAAATCCAGAATACAGTACAGAAACAGATACAACTAAAATATGTTCTAACACTCCGCCGCCTCATTGGGCCGGCACATAAGTGGGGTAACTAGATCTAATGAACCTATCCCCTGGTCTACGCTAGCATCGTCATGACTTCACCATGATTGGAAGTCTCCCAAACCAACCTGAGTTAATTTGGTGGCTAATTAGACCATACTGCTCAAAAAAGGCCATTGACGCCTTTTTTGGCAGTAGGAGACCCACCCAGTCCCATCAACCGTTCAGGGGAGGGCCGGGCTAAGGCTGCTAAGCCTAAATCCCCACCCCATACGTTTGGTCCCCTGAACGTTGATTGGCCAAGCTTTTGGTCCTCTAAATGTTGATTCTCAAATTAACGGGCATCTTGGATGCCAGCTCTCCAGCCATACTACCATCACACGTTCGTTATATTCATCTCGATCACACGGCTCCGACAGGTTAGATACAAAAGGCTCACCGTGGAAAAATCGTAGTACGCTAGCATCCTATTTATAAGGGACTACGTTGGAAATGGGTGCAATGCAATGAATACAGTCGTAACAGGGGAATTTGGACCGCCACGCTACCATTCTACCTCTCCAAGGCATTGAAGACACCAACTCTCCAGATTCTATCAGGTGTCTGCGTCATTAATGCTAAGGGGATGATTCTCATATTTGAAGCGTTCTCTCCTCCCTCCCCCCCTCCCCACGCGCACATAAAATTGAAACGTCGGGATAGCGAAAAGTCAATTACAATGCTTCAATCAATTCTGTTTCAATTAACTTAGGAAAAACCAGATAAGGATTACAAAAGTATGAGTGCCCCGCCGCCTCTTCAAGGGTCGGCACATTGTGGGCGTTCCTCAGTTGGATGAGGTGTTTGATCACCTACTGTACTACGTCTAGCATCGGGAACTTGAGCCTCGGAGGGGTCCTGACGAAGGAAAGAAAGGTCCCACTCCAGATGGACCTCTGTGATGCACTCCACCAACTGCTCACCTCCAACGGTCATCAGACGGTGGGCGAGGTCCTGATACTCGGGCATTTCCATGAACGCATCCTGATAGGCCTCTACCGCCCTGGCCCCGGCAACCGCACATTCGGCTCGGACCCTCTCCAGTTCCAACCTCGCGTCCGCTAGCAACTTCTCTTCCTCCACGATGATGGTCTCCAACCTACTGGTCGCGTCGGCTAGGGCTTCCTCGGCGGCAAGTGCCCGGTCCTCGGCCAGCTTCAGAGCCTCTTCAACACGCTTCTGAGCCTCCTCGGCACTCTTCTAGAGCTCCTCGACTCGCTTTTGAGAGGCTTCGACAGCCTACTTCTGTTCTCGGGCGTCCTTCAGACACTCTTTTGAGGCCTTCAATTCAATCTCATATTTCTCTTTCATGTCCGCCTCCCTCGCCACTGCGGAGTCGAGCTTGAATCGAAGTACCCCATTTTTCGACTCCAACTACGCCTTCTCGAGCTGCACGGCCTTCAGCTCCTCGGCCAGCTTGGCGAACTTGGCTCCTTCCTTGTGGTATTGGCCATCATAACTTTCCAGAATACTGAACAGTTCTTTGCTCAGTACCAGGCCCCGTATCAGGTTCATCTCTGCCATCTTCAACTGCTCTTGAACAGTGGCCCCCTTGGTAGCTTTCTCCCATTTCTGGGTCCAGTACTTGTGCACACTCACCGCCATCATCACAGGGTGGGCCAGGAGCATTTCCAGGACGGAAGTTTTCATTTGCCCCTGGCGTTGAGCTATAAGGCCGGGACTTCCTTGGCTGGACGAGGGGCCGGGTTTCTTTGCACCCTCGGTTCGACCTGACTTGCGTGCATCCTCCATGAACCACCCTGCGGACGCAGGAGCCTTCCTCTTTTGCGCACCCGCATCACCGGTATCTTTGGCAATGCCATTCCCCTTGTCCTTGGCTGGAGCGGGGCTGGGAGATGGAATGGCCGCCGGAGGTAGGAAAGGAAGATGAATGTCCTGAATGGGGGCCGGCTCTGGTGGCACAGCAGCCAGGATGTCTTGCGATGGCCCAGGCTCCTCCTTCACCGGTACCTGAGAGGAAGAACTCTCTCCGCCGGCGGGACAGGCGAGGCGGAGTATGGGTACGCTTTTGAACCTGAAAGCTGTTAAGCGCAGACATTAATAAGCAACGCGCCCAGATAATTCTCCACTATAGCACCAGAACATCGAGGCAAGTGAGACTTACACATTAGTCCACAGCTGGCCAAAAGATTATCATCTTTCAACAGGTTCTCGAGGCTCCGAAAGTCACTACTGAGACACCGAACCTTATTCCACTTCGACCTTAGCTCTCCCTAGCTTCTCTTCGGGATTGGTGGTTTCCCGCAATCTGCAAAAGGGAGCAAATACATTAAGTCAGGAACTGTAAACAAAATTCCACGCAAATGCAGCGGTTTATACCAAGCTCCCCGAATTGCCGAGGGATAGACATGTGAGGAAGAGGGTCCTCTGGTATAAATTCCCAATTCTCGCCAACGAAGATGAACCTCTCTTTCCAGTTATACATGGGGCTATCGGTGGCCGTCCCCCACTTCTGACCTAGCCGGAGAGATATGTTATACCAGCCAGCGGACCGACAAAGTCGATATATGGACTCGAACTCCCTGGGAGACAAGTCTCCTCCAGCCTCGGCAACGCTCCACAAAATGTAGGAGGCTACCATCTGCCCCCAGCCATTCGACGTTATCTGACAGGGAGCCAGGTTCCAATCCCTTAACACCTGGCAAAAGAAGGAATGCATTGGTAGGCGAAGGCCTTGCTGCATCGTAGGTTCGTCGACTGCCACATACCCTTCGAGGGATGGTCGGCACGCTCTTCTGGGCTTGGGGCTCTGAGCGTCACGGTCGAAGGAATGTCATAGGACAACCGTATGTCCTCTAACTCTGCCTCCGTGATCCTCGACTGAGCCATGGATGCTTCGGTTTTCGATCGCTTTAGCTCCTCGTCTAGAGCCCTCGCGGCTGGAGCATCCCTCTTGTCAAGAGATCTCCTCATTTTGGGCACCCCAGCGTCGGGCCTCCCCTTCACCGCCGTCTCTTCCGCCAGCACGGACGAACTAACCTCCCTTCCACTTGTCGACAGAGCCGACGGGTTCACAATAGGAGGCTCCAAATTTACCCTTCCTGCAACTTCGGATGAGGAAGATAACATGGCGGCCGACGAGGAAACGCTCCTAATAATACTAGGGTTTGTGTGAGCGTCAGACGGGTTCTGTGAATCGTCGTTTCCGGATGATATTTTGCTATCCCCAGGTTATGGAATCGTACAGTGACTATGGAAATAAACAATGAAAACAAATTATAACTACTTTCAGAGCGCTTACCTTGAATGTACGACTCAAACGACACACCCACTACGAACTTCTCGCTTATCGGCAAAATAACCACAGTGAGCACGAAGGTAAGAAGAAGGCGTAACGTTTGGGAGGATGACTGGTTTTATAGTGGTGCACTCTCACATCCACCGTCCAAATCCCAAGCGTCCCATCTGGGCATGCAGACGGTCGACACGTGTTTTCAATGGCATGGCAGGCAGGAAAGAAAAACCTAAACATTTAGTAAACCAAGGACGCACGCGCCCCACGTGCGTCCCCGTTTTCTGCCACACGCAACCACATTTAATGCGTACACCCTCTCACTCATGATTGCCTGACCAGGAAATGACAGTCTTGATAGAAAGAATCACACCATCAGGGGACACGTCGCCATTGGTCTGGCCTCTTGAAGCCCTCACCCGTCATGAATGTTCGGCTTCGGACTTGGGGGACTATACTAGGTAGGTTGAATCACTTCCCGCCGAACCACTTTGAAACCATATTTCCCGCGAAGCGCATCAGCATTCTGTTTCTACGAGGCACATCAACATTCTATTTATTCTCAAAGTCCCACGCCCATTATGAATAATAGGCTTGGACTTGGGGGACTACTGTAACCACACGATTATGATATGGCTGCTACGTCAGCAGAAGCCCCATCCAAGCCCAGTAAGGGCCCAGTTCAAAATCCATCAAGAATCCTATATGGGCCCTGCTAGAGCCTTGGAAGACCCATCGCATACTTGGGCCTTCAACAGCCAAAAATCCGCGAGGCATGTGGAGGGCCTCGGCACTCACGTGCGATCCATAGGGCCTCGTCAAGCTTCGTATCATTCGTAACCAGCGAGCAACTCGATATGCCGGGACGAACAGAGAAGTAACTAAGGAAAGATTGCATTGATTTGGCGCACGAATCCTCACAAGGAAACTGAATCGTAATCTCCTAAAAACATGCAACGTGATAAGCCCAAGGAATGAAGATAATCTCGGATATCTTTATCACATAAGGAAGGAGGATCCGATTGAGTATCAAATTGATTTGTCTCCTAAATCAAATGGAACTCTTGCGCTATAAATGCAACGTCTCCGGTTGTTCCAAGGTACGCACTTTTTATGCTTAAGAATCCCATCCTAAACTCTGCTCAAATCTCTTTCTGCTTGTCTCTCCCACACCCCATTGTTTCCGCCCCCGTGTATCTCTCATATACTAGCAGTTGACTTGATCGTCGGAGTGCCAACGATCGCCGAACCCTTTTCCTCCAGAGATCTTGGTGCCTAACGATTGTCCTAGTGTGCAGGTAACATACGAGTTAGCAGAGGAGTGACAGGAGATCTGTTGACACGTGGACGGTGCAATACACTTTACAATATTGTACTTAAACATAAAAATGCTTCAAACTTTTCATTTACGTCATAGTTGGCGTAGCGCGACGATGGCGAGTAGTGACATTGAATCCTCAAGTTCCAAATAATTTAAATTTTGACTTGACAAAATAAAATAAAGATAAAGTATAGTAAAAAAAGATATTAATTTTTTTCGAGTCTACCAAGCCGTAACACCCGAATAAAATAAGTTTTAAAATATATTTGACGAATGCAAATAATATTTTCCATGCCCTTCACGGGTTTTAAAAATATAACTTTTGTGAAAAATAAAAAGTGCACTATGGAAAAATAATTTTACTTTAAATTTTCATGGTTTTGCCTATACAGTGATGAGTGACGCCATAATTTATTTGATCATTCAAAAAATTACAAAAATTCTAAATTTTATACTGTAGATACTTGGGACTACAGAGTACAACATGTTAAAATTTCAAACCTAAACTACGTCATTTGATAGGTGAATATATTAGTCGAAGTTTCTTGAAAAATTTCTCGAGTGCCTTAAGGCAACCCACTAAAATGCTCAAAATAAATTCATACGATGAACTTTTTGAGTGATTTCAAATGCCACTATTAGACCACATATAATTATTTCCATAACCAGTAATTTTACCCAAAAACTCCAAATGTACAAAGAGTTATGATTTTTCAAAGTAGAAGCTATCTGTATACATTACAAATTAAAATACAATAACGCAAGTATTCTACGAACCATCTTACGTGCATCGCACGTCCTACAACTAGTTATGTAAAAAGTCTCATGGAGATACTCTAAATAGGATATTCTTATATACAATTTACAATATCCTATAAACGAGATGTTTCTCCTACCCCAATGGGTAAATTTAATGGGGAAATTGGCTAAATAGCCTTGTCAAACTAGCCTTACAATAAAAAGGTCTAGTGTTTAACAAATAAGTGATAAAGGCCTCTTTTTTGAATAAAATGTCAAAATTGCCCTTAATTTCTTCTATGCCTATATATTTCTACGTCACTTAATCTTTCTAATAATTCTAATTTAGTTTCTATAATTTTTTTGAGTCTGGCTAATAATTTATTTAGTATTCTAGTTTGTTCTAGATATTCTAATGATACTTTATCAGGGATATTATTTAATTTTGTGAATTATTCTTCAAAATTACTGAAAAATGGAACTAGGCAGTTTCTACTTTGAAACTTTTAACGGTAAAGAAACCAACATCTCGTTTTCTATAAATATTATATAATTAAATACTGAAAATCTAATACTTAAAAATATTGTATTTATATCATAATTGACTCAATCATCTCGACGTCAAAACTTAAATTAAATAAGGAAATTTCACGTCATGCTCGCTAGCCTACGCCATCGCATCAAAGACAACCAATTCAATCTGAAAATTTGTTCATTTTGGGGTAAGTATTTATAAGAAGAACTCAATAGAAATACATACTAACATGTGGGAAAAATTATAAGAAAACATAAATGCTCGTGCCATTATTTTAAACGTACATAGGAACAACATAAATTTGTAACCAGTACCATTAACTTAAATGTGATATCCTTCAATCACCGTCATGCATTTGTAATCACCTTCAATCACAATCATATTTTCCCTCAAAAATCATTTACATGGCATTTACATAACATAATAATTTTTCAAACATCATTTAAAAATCATTGCAAAAGTAGTAAGTAAAACTACTTCTACAAATAGTTTTCAGTTGAAGTTTGTGATGGAGAATAAATCATTTCTGCAGCTTCTAAAACCAAATTCCACATGCTTGCTCTTTCTTTTTGTGACGTTTAGAAATGAGGAAGTAGGCCGAATTTGGAGGGAAAATAAGAAAGAAATCTGGAATGTTTTTGGGCCTGATTATGGTGTGATAAATGGACCAAAATTGTAGAGGACTGAGCAAGGTTTCAGGACTTCTTACTGCACAAAATTGAAGGGATAAAGAAAGGGTTTTGCTAGAGTTTTTGAAACCGAAATGTTGGGAAGAATAATGGGCGAATGTTGCTGTAAATGGAGACAAGAACACACTGAATTTTTGGGAACTTGTGGTTCGAATTCTGAGGATGAAAGTGTGGAGAAAATAAGTTGGTTAGTGGCTAAAAATAAGAAGAAGAAACACAAAGTTGCTACCTCTACTTATTGCTGGCCGAAATCTGGACAACTGTGAGGGGAAAATATGTTGTGGTTTTGCTAAGAAATGTAGAAAAGAAATAAAATTAATACTTTACAGCTGGTGGGACCAAATCTGAGGTAAAGATTGGGAGAGAAAAACAAGTTGAATTGAGGGTTGAAAAGTGAGGGAAATCGGGGAAGAAAATAGAAGTTGTGGAGGAATCACGGGGGACGGTTTTCTTCACTTGGTTGGGGGTTGTTCGGTTGGCTGAAACTAGAGAGCTGGTGGCGGCCTTTTTTCACATTATGGGAGGGTTGTGGGGATGGTTTTAATATGTACATGGGGCAGTTTTAAGATAGTGGAAAGGGCTGATAAATGAGGGAGGAAGTGGAGAAGAAAATAGGAGTTTTGGAAGATCATGGGGGCCGTTTTTTTCACTGCACGAGGGCTGTTTGGTTGGCTAGAAATATTAAAGGTGGGGACTGTTTCTTTAAGATTATGGGATGGGCTGTTTGGTTGACTGAAACTGGAGTCGATATGAACCGGGTTTTGGGCTAATTATAGGTGAACTTTTGGGCCGAAAAATACGTCAGACTTTGGGTAGGAAAATCGAGAATATAGGCGAACCAAAATAATAATTCATGCTAGCCGAAATTTCTTTTTATCTTGAAATTTAAAAACTTACCAAAACTCAAAAAAGAACAAGGCTCGTTTTCAAATTAATATTCTATATTCGTCAAACTTAAAATTTAAGGCTAACGTGCGCAACATTTAACGTGAAAAAAATATTTAAAATGTACTAGGAGGTTTGTAGAGACGTCGAAAGTAAAAATTTTATTTACTTAAAGTTAAAAGCCTAAAAATTTTTGGTCGTTACATTGTAGAGGCTCATAGATCTTTACATATCTCACATCCATGCAGGTGCCTCTATACATTCCCGAGTGGTCCAATGCCATTCCATTTAGGGCCTCAGTTTACGGTCCTCACTTTTAGTTCTTTAAGTGGGTATCTCTTTCTTTTCTAATATAGTCATCTTAACTCATGTTGTAAGGGAGGTAAAATGAAGGATTTTCCATCCTTAGTTTTTGAGTGAAGGAGACGGGAAACAAATTAGAGTAAATGCAACTTGTTGCTGCTAGAGTGCATGAGCAAATGAGAGAGAAAATGGTTAGTACTCAATGTTTAATACAAAGGAAGGCAGTTTCGTAATTTTGTTCAACATATCTTGCATTATTTTTTTTTTCAATAAAAAGGTAGTTAGGATACCACTCTTTATAAAATCCATCACAATAACATGATATCCCGAAATTCGTTAATCATCTCAACAATATTAGTCAACAAAATGCAATCTTCGAATAATAATGCATTTATCAAATCATGTCTCAATCACCATATCACATTGCCTAATATCGACTCTATAGTCGATAGTGTTGTATATTCTGTTGGCAATATTGACGAGAACAATCGAAAAAAAAAAAAAAACATAAATGTAGAAATGAGATGAAGCGAGGTATGACGTAGCAAATCTTTCTAAGACAGATTTCGTCTCTTGCAAAGGTGCTAACAGGATCAAATGATGCCTGTCTCCCAAGATACAACGTTTCTTCCAAAGTTGATACTGCACTTATACCAACCTTGCTGGTCAAACCAAAGAATGAATGCACTCTTCTCAAAAAGAAAGAACAACGATATTTTGAAAAAATTTCAGAAATTATTTAACCACAATTTTGGAAAGAAAAAGAGAATTTAAAAATCAATTAATTCAGAATTGATTTGGTGTGAAAAAAAATGAATTTAGGAGTCCCTATTTATAGAATTTGAAGTGTCTCTTTGAATGATTGTGCCTCTTCATGAACAGGTGCACCATTTGGTCTAATTAATTTGAGCTATAAGATAGCACCATTTCTTATTTTTAAATAATCTGATGGTTCAGATTAAATCTTGAATGAATGTGTCCATTCATCATACATATTCACTAATTATGAATAAATGCGTCCATTCATCATATCCATTCACCAATTACGTACTTTTTATTGGAGACTTTTTTAATTCACCAAAAAGTAATTGTAATGGCCCACATCAATAAATATATTTAACAATTCCCCTCGATGTCACTGTATCATTCAACTACTAGAGGATATTTTTCATAATGTAATTAATACTCTTTGGTAGGTTTCAAGTAGCCCAATACTCTAAGTAATTCATCCCAATGTTCATTACTATGTTGTATATCGACTTAGCTTACCGAGTAAGCTATTTCTGGCATTGTACAATTAATTAAGTACATTAGGCTTCCAATTATCTGGAAATATTCTAATTGATTTTTGCCATTTCCAATATTATTGTGAAGAACTACATGAGGAAGAAATAGATTACTAGTTTTTTTTATACCATGTGTTTTAAATCTCTCAACCACTTTGTCTACATAGTGAGTATGTGAAAAAGTTATCCTATTAGATGTTCTAGAGATTTTCATTTCCAAAATCACGTCTGCTTCACCCATATCTTTCATATCAAAATTATTATTAAGCATTTTCTTTGTTTTGTTAATGGCTTCCATATTAGTCCCTAAAATGTGCATGTCATATACACAAGATTCTAAAATACGTAATGCGTGACGACGCGGCGAAGTGAAGCATTAAGAATTATAGGCCTAAGCGCGCCTATGCGAAGCGTAGGAGTCAAAATGTGTTTCAAATTTTAAATTTTTTTAATGCTCAAATTTTAACATCATAGCCTAGAATATACTGATTTAAATTACAAAATTACCGGCCTAGCTTTCAAAAAACAAATAAAAATACATGAGTTTTTAAAATTAGATGCACGCGGTAACAATGAAGAAAAATTAGATTTATATTAAGGCACATATCATGGTTGAGCATATCATATTTAACGTGGTTCAAAATCAAAATTGCAAGACTAATTTTAATATCATAGCCTACAATTAGATCATAAAATAACAGCCCAACATAATAGTTTTCAAAATTTAGTAAATTACAACTACCACAAATATAAACACAAATTACTCAATAATTTTCTACAATTTTATTAAATACCAACATAGCTTAAATTTTGTCTAACTCTTTACCGAATTCTAAGTCAAACTCATCTTCTTCATCTAACTCATCTTCCGTGCCATCCGATACAAAATTATTTTCATTGGACTCTCTTATTTTATCTTGAGCATTTCTAGTACCTCTTGTAGATTAAAAAAATGTTTATTTTGGCCCAATCTAGAAATAAATTTAAAAAGAGGCTTGATTGCTCTAATGCATGTTATGCGTGATTATTCGCACTTATTCTCGCCTAATCATGTTTATTCTCGCATATTCTTGTCTATTCGTGCCTAGGCAGTCAACAAAAAGAGTTGACCGTATTTTTACGCGCATACCTTCAACGCGACGCGTTTTGCAAATGCATTAAACTTAGGCGGGCCTTTTAAAACACTGCATATACATAATGACAAACCAATACGAATGCTTCTCCAAATTTCTTTGAGTGTAGGCATTTATCGCATTCATTTATGATGAATCCATTTCAAATCATGACACTGTCAAACTTCTCGTGCCATTGTTTAAGAGCTTGTTTCAATCCATATAAGGACATTTTACAAACTTTTTGTTCTTGTCCTTTCACTTTGAAACCTTCTGGTTGTTCATATAAACTTCCTCGTCTAATTCACCATTTAAGAACCCAGTCTTAACATTCATTTGATATATCTGCATGTTATACTAGACATCTATTGTAATTAAAACTTGAATAAAAGTAATCCTTGTTATTGGCAATTAAGTGTCAAAGAAGTCAATCCATTCTTTTTAACAATACCATTTGGCAACAATCTAAGCCTTGTACTTATCTATTGAACTATCGGGTTTTGATTTTCTCTTAAAAATCTATTTGCATCCTATTGGTTTGTTTCCATTGGAAAGATCAACCAATTACCAAGTTTTATTACTTATAATGGATTCGATCTCGTTATTTATAGCTTCTTTCCAAAATAAGGATTCCAGGCTTGACATAGCTTCATTAAATGTTTAAGGCTCATTCTCTATCATGAATGATATAAAGTCTGGACCAAATGACTTAGTAATTTTTGCTCGTTTACTCATTCTTGGTTTAGACTCTTAATTACTTTTAAAAGTAGTTTCATGTGTTCTCTTTTGAATATTTTCTGAAATATCTTTTTTATTATGGAACACATTTTCAATGAATTTGGCATCTCTCGATTCAATAACAGTATTGGCATTATGTCAGATTTATTCACAAGAAATATGTAAGCACTACAATTAATTGCATATTCGATAAAAATACAATTAATAGTTTTAGGTTATAACTTAGCATATATTTTGTAGTGCTGAAATTATTTTTTAAGAGTACTTATATTATAAGTTGTGGGTGAACGTATGAATAAAAAGTGAGTTGTAAGTTGTGGGTTATATAAATGTGTTGATAGAAAATATGTTTGACTAGTTTGACCAACTGAAATTATAATTTAAACAATGACAAACATGTGATTAATCCTTTTAGGGGGTGGAATAGCCATTTTTCTAGACACCCCCACACTTTTAAGTATTTGTAGGATGACATTCTTTCTTTCCAAACTATATAAGGTATCAAACCATTTTTTTTGTGAGGAACCCAATATAGAATATAGTTAACAATTAGAAATGCATCCCCCCCAACCAGTTTTGTAGTAACCTAGAACTGATATTCATTGCATTTACTATTGCCATCACTTGAAATCCATGTCATTGATTTTTTTCAATTTCTCATGTCCAATCGTTCCACTAGTATGCTTAATACTAGTTATTTACTATAAAATCACAATATAGAAAATATGATAAAAATAAATAAAATAGCGTAAATAAATTACTCACTAAAAAAATTTGTCTTAAGATTATTGGCAATATTAACAAATTTGTCTTAAGATTATTGGCAATATTAACAGGAACAATCGAGAAAAACAAAAAACATAAATGTAGAAATGAAATAAAGTGAGGTATGCCGTAGCGAATCTTTTTAAGACATATTTCATCTACTACAAAGGTGCTAACAAGATCAATCAACGTCTGTTTTCCAAGATACAATACTTCTTCCAAAGTCGGTACTACATTTTTACCAACCTTGCCAGTCGAATCAAAGAATGAATGCACTCTTCTCAAAAAGAAAGAACGATTTTTTGAAAAAAATTTAGAAATTATTTAACTAGACTTTCGGAGAGAAATTGAGAATTTAAAAATCAATTAATTCATAATTTATTTGGTGTGAAAAAAATGAATTTAGGGGTCCCTATTTATAAAATTTGAAATATCCCTTTTAATTGGTGTGTGCCTTTTCATGAACATGTGTACTATTCGGTCTAACTAATTTGATACCATTTCATATTTTTAAATAATATGATAGTTCAGATTAAATCTTGAATGAATGTGTCCATTCATCATACATTTTCACTAATTATGAATAAATATGTCATTTCATCATATTAATTCACTAATTGTGAATGAATGTGTCTATTCATCACACTTATTTACTAATTACGTATTTTTTATTGCAGAATTTTTTAATTCATCCAAAATTAATTGTAACATCATTAAATATAGTTACCGATTCAACCCGATAAAATTCAATTGAGAATATGTTTGTGTGTGTGCTTATAAGCACTTATATATAAGTCGGTCAAATATTATTTTCATCCACACATTTCGTATGACCCATAACTTTTATCTATTTTTTATCCACATATTTCGTAGAAACCATTTATTATAATTTAAAAAAATTTTATCATACATAATCTAATTCCAAAATATTCATTACCCATTAACTAATACAAATATATACATGCACACACCAAAACAGTAATCTCATTAGTCAAAGGCCATGTCCGCAACCCTTACGAGGTAATACCAAGCAAGACCACTATGGTCTAAAACTACAAAATGAAGCTCTATTATTTCATAAATTTTCATGTACATAAATAATTTAAAATACCACGATATGTGAAATACTGAGATATTACAGTGATGGTTTCATGAATCAGAGAAGTCTGTTTGTCCGAAAGCTAAGTTGATATGTGTTCATGTGGTGGCACTGACGATGGTGTAGCAACCGATGGTATTGGTGGCGGGACTAGGACATGGGGGTGGGTGGGGTAGGTGGGTGGTGGGGTGGCCGGCTAAGATGAAATAATATTTTTGTTTTCTTTTTAGTTTGTATCCTTCTAGTTTTCAATTTTTCTTTTTTATTTATTTTAACTAGAATAAGGACAATATAACAAAAATATTGACTTTTAATAGGTTAGGAACCAATCTGACAAAAAACATGTATGGGAGATGAAATTATGACAAAGTCAATAGATTTAGGATCAACTCTGTAATTTTTCCTAAGTTTCTCACATACCTCACGAAGTAAACATTAGCTTCACCATGAAGTTTATAACGCAGAAACATTTGCAACGCGCTTTTCACCTCACCGCCTCAGTCTCCTAGCATCGCATGTTGTGTATACGAGGACAATCACATTCTTTTTATTATGACCAAGATGTCGGTAATTCTCCACAATTGTAGCAATTGTTTCTTTGTATATTTGTTTCCATATTTATAGTTGTACAAATTCAATGTATCTTCTGTGTATAAATAAATATCTCCTCAGAGCATATTGGCTGGAGACATTCATTTACATGATATCAGAGCTTTTTCAATTAACACTTTGATCATATATATATATATATATATATATAAATTTTCTTTTGCTCAATACGATGGTTCACATGTTGACCATCAAACTTACTTCTACCAATTACCTATTGTTGTGTAGCCAATTTGTTCTCCTTCTTGAAAGTTAGGATCTTATGGGCTTCTTAGATGGGTCTTCCTCTGTACCTTCACTCAGATTCTAGAAGGTGCTACACAGGTTCCTAATCCTGCTTACAAGAGGTGGCGTTCACATGACAGAATGTTGCTAAGCCTCATTTATGCTTCTCTATAGAGGAATGCATAGTTGATATTGTTAATTCTACAACTGCTAGTGATGCTTGATTGACACTTGAAGCATCATTCTCTCACAACTCCAATACTTGAAAAATCCAATTGAAAGATGAACTTCAGTTGCTACAGTGTGGATCTCGCAGCATGGCTGAATATGCTCGTTCTTTTCGCTCCCTTTGTGATCAACTCAGTGCTATTGGCAAGCCAGTTGATGACACAAATGAGGTACATTAGTTTCTTCATGGCCTTAGTTCAGATTATAAAAAAATTTCCATGACTATGTTGTCACAGATGCCCCTCCAGTCTTTTTTCAATTTGGTTCCAAAGGCTCTAAGCCATGAGGTTTTCTCTCGGTCTATTCCTGGTGATTCTACCCAACAATCAGTTTTTGTTGCACAACGTAGCTCTTCTACCAATTCTCTTGGTCGCAACAAGCAAGACCATTCTGTAAAAAAATTATTCTAAAATACTATGGTTACTTGTCAGTGGTGTTGAAAAGACAAGCACACTGCCAAAAAATGCTTTAAACTTGGAAAATTATTAAAAAAGGCCAAGGACGATGGCTTAATTGAAGCCTTCTCTGCAACCTTTCTTGATGATCCTATAGATCCTGAATGGTACACGGATACATGAGCAACTTCATATATGACTAATGACGTGGCAACTCTTGACAATTCCATTCCTTACAATGGTAATCAAAAGGTGTTTGTTGGTAACGGTAATTTTTTGCCTATATCTTGTGTTGGCTCTATCTCATCCATTGTTGCTTCAAATTCCTTACTTTTAAATGACATTCTCCCTATTCCTGGCATTACAAAAAATCTTTTGTCTATTAGTAAGCTTACTTGTGAAAACAATTGCGATATAACATTTTCCTCTATTGGCTTTATTATACAAGATCTAGCAACAAGAGTAGTGGTGGGAGTCGGTGATGTGAAAGAGGGTTGTATGTTCTTGACCGTACCCATGCAAATTTTATGTCTACATCTTGAAAGCATTGTCAAAGAGTTAGTTGTAGTTAGTTGAAGTTATTTGAAGTTAGTTAGTTGGTTGCAAGATGGTTATAGTTAGTTAAATAGTTTGTATAAAATGGAAGATGCACTACTCTTTTTTGTAACTTAATTCAATATCCCATATATCCAATATAACTGAGTGTTCTTCCTTCCATTTTTATCATTCTGTGATTAAACAAGTTTTCTTCATCACTTTGTGACTTTGTAATATGGTATCAGAGCAGTGGGTTTAAAATACCTCATAATTTCATACATTCATGTTGAAATTGATCATGGCCAGAGGAGGTAGAGCTGTTAACACTAGAAATAATGCTGCTGTTGGAGGAAATCCTTTTGCTGCCTTAGCGACTCTAGATTGTGTGCTCACAGATGATTCCAGTAGTCCGTTTTACCTCAGCAATGGTGATCATCCAAGTCTGAATCTGGTATCAAATGTCCTTGTAGGTAGCAACTATAATTCTTGGCATAGAGCAATGAATATGGCGTTGATTGCTAACAATAAAATATGCTTCGTCGATGGAACAATCACCAAACCTTCAAACGATGATCCTACATGCAATTCCATGGTTATGTCTTGGGTTCTACATGCTGTATCTAAGGATATTGCAGAAAGTGTGATGTATATTGATAGTGGAGCTGAGATGTGGAAGGATCTTCATGATCGATTTCACCAAAGCAATGGACCTAGAGTATTTCAGATTAAACAGATGTTAAATGCTCTTTCACAAGGATCAAATAATGTAAGTAATTACTTCACTAAACTCAAAATACTTTGGGATGAATTGAGAGAATTTAGGTGGAATGAAGGATTTGATGGATTATCAGCAACAAGATTATGCTCTCCAATTTCTCATGGGTCTGAATGATTCTTATGGTCAAGTTAGAGCCCAAATCCTTATGATTGACCCCTTTCCTTCCATTAATAAGGTGTTCTCTCTAGTCATTCAAGAAGAAAGGCAGAGGAGTTTAACTCTCTCGTCAATTCTACCCAATGCAGCTGCTTATGGAGCTCCTAACAATTCTAACAACTTCAGAGGGAAGAAAGATAAGCCAACGTGTACTCACTGTGGATATCTTGGACACACCATTGACAAATGCTACAAAATCCATGGATATCCACCTGGCTGGAAATCGAAGAGCAAAGACATCACTGATATAGGAAAAGGAAATTACCAGAATTATTCTCATAATGCTGGAGGACATTCCAGACCTTCAGCTCATCAAGTTTCTTTTTGGAACATCGGTCCAAAACGCAAAGGTTGGAAACAATACTTCAACTGATAAACTATCAGCCAATCAGTGCCAACAACTGATTTTATTTCTCACTAGTCAGCTGCAGACTTTTTCACAAGAACCTTCAGATCAACCTTTTTGCTCCAACTTTTCTGGTATAAACTCTTCTATACCTAGTCACGCTTGGATTCTTGATACAGGTGCTACACATCATGTATGCCATGACATGAGTTTATTCAATCCCTTTGATGAATCTATTTTTGCTTCACATGTGTCCCTGCCTAATGGTCAAAATGCAATATTTCCAAAGTTGGTACAATAATGCTTACTTCCCAGATCATGCTGTCCAAAGTTCTATATGTACCAAGTTTTCAATACAATCTGATCTCAGTTAGTGATGGTTGCTATTCCTTGATTTTCAATAATGATTATTGTGTGATTCAGGGCAAGTCCTCAACCTTTCAGATTGGGAAGGGTAAAAGGATTGGCAATTTATACTACCTCGGTCTTCCAACCTTGGAGAATAGAAGTGAAAGCAACTCTCATGATATCTTCATTTCATCTACAACATGTAATAATGACATGTGGCATTCTAGACTTGGACACCCATCATTTGTAATAAATCATCAGCAAGACAAGGGATTGATGTTCAGTCGCAAAATTGAAAAAGATTTCCATTGTTCTATATGTCATTTTGCTAAGCAAAAACGTTTATCTTTCAATTCCAATAACAATCTTTCAGCTAAAGTTTTTGACCTTTTACATATTGATGTTTGGGGACCTTTTCATGTGTTAATGGATTCAAATATTTTGTCACTATTGTGGATGATTGCTCAAGACATACTTGGATTTTTCTACTTAAGAACAAATCTGATGTTCAAGAAGTGATTCTGCAGTTCTTTAATATGGTCAAGACATAATATGGTGTACCTATTAAATGTGTAAGATCTGATAATGCAAAGAAACTTAGATTCTCAGATTTTTTTCAAAAGCAAGGAGTTATACATCATTTTTCTCGTGTGGAGAGGCCACAACAAAACTCAGTGGTTGAAAGGAAACATCAACATCTTCTAAATGTAGCAATGGCATTGTTATTTCAATCAGGCATTTCACTTGGATATTGGGAGATGCAGTATTAACTGTAACACATTTGATCAACAGGCTGCCTTCTCCTTTGCTCAAGTTCAGAACACCTTTTGAAATTCTACATTCAAAAGCTCCAAACTATAAGCATCTTAGAACATTTGGCTGCATCTGCTATGCATCTACATTACCTAGTTCAAGACATAAATTCACTCCCAGATCAAAGGCCTGCGTTTTGCTTGGATATCCACCTGGTATGAAGGCCTATAAGCTGTTAGACATTGAATTATGGAGAATTTTTATTTCCAGAGATGTTATGTTCCGTGAGACCATCTTTCCCTTCCTTGACAAATTATCTTTAGAAAATATATCTCAACTTCTATCAAAAGCTGTCCTACCACTTTCTTATGATCATCATGGATCTTCCAGTGAACCAATAAATGATCACATCTCAGATGATTCAGTATACGGCTCTTCTAATGAACATGTAGCCCACACAAAGTCAAGGAGATTAGTTAAGAGGCATGGTTACTGTCATGACTATCATTGCTATACATCCACTCTCTCAAGTATTAGGATATGACAAGTTGAGCAACAATTTTAAAATGGCTGTTTTTTCAGTTTCAGCAGATTTTGAACTACAACATTATTCACTAGCTTGCGGCATACCAGAATGGAAAGTAGCCATGGTAGCAGAATTGAAAGCTCTTGAGGACAATCACACTTGGTCTATTGTAGACCTTCTTTATGGTCATAAACTTGTTGGTTGTAGGTGGGTCTTCAAGATAAAACACAAGTTTGATGGAACCATAGAAAGACACAAAGCTAGGCTTGTAACAAAAGGATATACTCAACAAGAAGGGTTGGATTATTTTGATACATTTGCTCCTGTAGCAAAATTAGTTACTGTCAAACTTCTATTAGCACTAGCCTCAATTTATGGATGGTCCCTACACCAATTGGATGTCAACAATGCCTTTTTGCATTGGGATTTGCTCGAAGATGTGTATATGACCATTCCATCTGGATATAGTCCTAAGGGGGAGTCTAACACACTCACAAATCCTGTTTCCAAATTAAATAAATCTTTATATGGTCTCAAACAAGCCTCTAGGCAGTGGAATGCTAAATTCACAAATGTTCTAATCAGAGAGTGATTCACTCAATCTGCCACAATCATTCTTTGTTCATCAGAAAGACTACTTCAATTTTTATTTCTTTATTGGTATATGTAGATGACATAATAATAGTCAGCAACAATGAGGTAGCAGTTAAGATGTTGAAGCAAGATCTGGACTCAAAATTTAAATTGAAAGATTTAGGACCTCTCAGGTTCTTTCTTGGATTGGAGATTGCTAGGTCTCCAAGAGGTATATTTGTTTCTCAAAGACCATATGCATTACAGTTATTATCTAAGGCAGGATTCTTGGGATGCAAACCAGCCAACACTCCAATGGAAGAAAATTTGAAGTTAAATCAAAATGAAGGAGAATTGATAAGTGATCCATCCATGTACAGAAGATTGATAGGAAGGCTATTGTATCTTACTATCACTAGGCCTGATTTAACATATTCAGTTAACAGATTAAGCCAATTTCTAGCAAAACCAAGAGACCCTCATTTGACAGCAGCTCATAGGGTCCTTCAGTACATTAAATCCACACCTGGTCAAGGACTCTTCTTCCCTTCCAAATCTGACGTTTCTTTAAAAGCATATGTTGAAACAAGCTTTCCACTTACTAATGTGTAGTTGAAGATTTTTACATATGCAAATTGGGCAGCTTGCCCTAACACTAGAAGATCCATATCAGGGTATTGTATATTCCTTGGCGACTCATTGATATCTTGGAAGTCTAAGAAATAGAATACAGTATCCAGATCATCAGCTAAGGCAGAGTACAGATCAATGGCAAATGCAACATGTGAACTAACTTGGCTATTATCTTTGCTAAAAGAATTTGGTATTGAACATTCCAAGCATGTAGTATTGTATTGTGATAATCAAGCTGCATTGCATATAGCAGCAAATCCAGTTTTCCATGAGAGGACCAAACATATAGAGATAGATTGTCATCTGGTTAGAGAAAAGGTTCAAGTCGGAGTGTTAAAGACTCCACACGTTTCAAGCAAAAACCAGATTGCTGATGCTCTTACTAAAGCACTACAACCTGTACAATTTAGAGAATTGGTTGACAAGATGGGACTAATAAACATATATGGTCCATCTTGAGGGGGAGTCTTGAAAGCATTGTCAAATAGTTAGTTGAAGTTAGTTGGTTGCAAGATGGTTATAGTTAGTTAAATAGTTTGTATAAAATGGAAGCTGCACTATTTTTTTTTGTAACTTGATTCAATATCCCAGATAGCCAATATAGCTTAGTGTTCTTCATTCCATTTTTATCATTCTGTGATTAAACAACTTTTCTTCATCACTTTGTGACTTTGTAATACTACACTTTCTTCTTGTAATGTTCGTGCTACCTCTAATATTTGGCACGCACATTTGGGACATCCATCTTTTTGCATTATTACATCTTTAAATAAGCATGGTACTATTACAATTTTCAATAAGAGCGAGTTTGAAACTTGTTTTGGTTGTCAGTTCGGAAAAAGTCAATGTTTACCTTTCTCCAATTTAAATCAACATTGCTCATCTTTATTTGAATAAATCCATTGCTATTTATAGGCCTTTCACCCATTACTTCTCCATCTAGTTATAAGTATTATTGTGTGTTTATTGACAATTTTTCTCGCTTTAGCTAGTTTTTTCCTCTAAGGCTAAGTCATATTTCTTTCTTTGATACTTTTGTCAGGTTTTCTAAATATGTTAAAAACTCAATTTGATAGCAACATTAAATCATTCCAATGTGATGGTGGTACTGAGTTTACAAATAGCCGCTTTACATAATTACTTCATGAGTCTGGTATAGTTCAGCATATATCTTGTCTATATACTCCTAGTCAAAATAGCATTGCTAAGAGAAAACATCAACATATCACTAAAACTGGTCTCACCCTCCTGTTTCACACCAGTGTCTCCTTACATCTTTGGGTTGAATCCTCCTCTAGTTATCATATCAACTGCATCCCATCACTAGTTCTTGCGGTAAGACTCCCCATGTGATTTTGTATGGTCAAGCTCCTTCTTACTCTTCACTACGTACTTTTGGTTACCTTTGCTTCCCTTTTTTGCATGGTTATATGCCCCATAAATTGTCTGCTCGTTCACTTCCATGTTTTTTCTTAGGATATAGTCATCTCCATAAAGGTTTTCATTGTTTGGATACGAAAACTAACCGATTATGTCTCTCATCATGTGCAGTTTTTTTAGGATCATTTTCCTTATAAAAGTTCAAGTGTTCCATCGTCGGTTGCCATTGATTATGTCACATTTACTGATCATCTTGACACCATACTGCCATGTGAAAATTCATATCCTATAGGTGTGAATTCCAATCATCACGAGGTTCCTATTTTTTGGGCTCCATAGGCTGACTCTAGCAGTGCTTTGATGCCACTTGTAGTGCCTCCTGCAGCAACATCTTCGATGTCTGCTATCTCTTTCCAGACACATTCATCAGCTATGACCTTAGAAGTCATACCTTCAACCCCTCATTCAATCTCCCAACCGACTACCTCTTTATACCTAATGATCACTCGTGCAAAGGATGGTATTGTCAAGCCTTGTACTATTCATTTGTTAATTGTTTTGTCAACTCGTAAATGGTTTCAGGTACATCAAGCTGTTAAAGAGCCACGAGGTTTTAAATCTTCATTAAAGCATCCGGAATGGCTCACCGCAGTGGATCATGAAATTTTTGCTCTTAAGCAAAATAAGACATGGCGCTTGGTACCTCGTCCTTCTAATCATAATGTTGTGGGTTGTTGTTGGATTTTTAAAACTAAACTTCGTACAGATGGTTTTGTTGAGCATTATAAAGCTCGTCTAGTGGCGTAACGATTTTCTCAAAAGCCTGGCATTGATTTTGATGAAAATTTTAGTCCAGTTGATCGACCTACTTCTGTTTGAATTATTTTGTCCCTTGCTGCTATGAATAATTGGTCATTATGTCAACTTGATATTAAAATGCTTTCCTTCATGGGTTTCTCTCCAAGGAAGTCAATATGGAGCAACCACTAGGCTATATTGATCCACAATTCCCAACCCACGTATGTCACTTACAACGTGCTCTTTATGGCCTTAAACAGGCTCTTTGAGCATGGTTTTAACATTTCAAACAATTTTTAATTGGCAGTGGGTTTATTGCTAGTCGTTCTAATTCCTCTCTCTTTGTCTATCATAGTCCTCATGGTATTATTTATATTCTCCTATATGTCGATGATCTGGTTATAACGAGAAGCAATTCTTCTATGTTGCATTATCTCATTGATCTGCTAGCCAAAGAATTTTCCATGAAGGACCTCAGTGATCTACACTATTTTTTGGGGATTGAGGTTGTTAGAAATGACAAGGGTCATTTTCTCAGCCAAGCTAAATATTCGCTTAATCTGTTGACTCAAGCAGATATGGTGGATTCCAAGCTTAACTCAACTCCTTTTTTGGTATGATCTAATCTAACCAATTCTGGTACTTCTTATTCAGATGCTACACAATTCTATTCTCTAGCTAGCGCATTGCAATATTTGACTTTTACGAGACCAGATTTATCCTATAGTGTTAACTCTATAAGTCAATAAATGCATGCTCCAACCGTTGATCAGTTTAAAGATTTACGTTATGTCAAAGGAACATACCATTATGGCCTACAACTCTAACGAGATTCTTCTCAAACTTTGCTAGGCAACTCTAATGCCAATTGGGCCGGTTGTCCCAACACTCGATGTTCAACAACCGAATTTGTTATTTATCTTGACCGCAACTTAATTTCATGGTGCTCTAAAAAGCAAACTACCGTTGCCCGTTCTAGTTTTGAGGCCGAGTACCGTGCCCTTGCATCCGTTGTTGCGAAACTCTCTTGGACACTTCAACTTCTCTATGAACTCCGAATCATTCTCACATCTCCTCTCCTCCAAGACTCTTATGCGACAACAACAGTGCCATATTCATTACTTCCAACTCGGTCACCAAATCTCACTACAAACATATTGATATTAACTATCATTTTGTTCGAGGACTTGTTTCTCGAAGGGTTATTAATCTCAGTTTTGTCCCCTCACACATCCAACTAGTCGGTGTGTCCACAAAAGGGGTGGCCAAATTATAGTTTCTATTGGATCATGGGAAGTTGTGCATTTTTCCTTCTCCACCACACCAAATTTGAGGGGATTTAAGAGGACAATCACATTCCTCTAATTATGACCAACATGTCAGTAATTGTCCACAATTGTAGCAATTGCTTCTTTGTAGTTGTTTCTATTGAAATCCAAAAATAGTTGTCAAAAGGAACTCCACGCCTCCTCTTACTATGTGTATTTCTCTACAAACTTGGACTGCCACGTGGTTTATTCAACCACGTAGATAAGCATAGTGACGAGAGTATATGAAGCAAAAGATATGAGAAACATACTATGGCAAAGATAGTTGCTTGAGGGCCCCTAACTAACAATTTCTCAGGTGGTTATAAACACTTGTAGAACAATTAGCGTAGAGGAATTTCTTTTCTTATATAAGAGTAATAATTTCAACATCCCTTTCTTGTGGAAATAGGTTTGGTATTTATAGGCAAACTCTAATTGATTCGCCCGCTTCGATACATAACACGTGGCTAAATCTAAAGAGTCCTTGCATCACATCTTGAGCATCACATCATTTACTTTAATGAGGACGTCCTTTTCAGCCGCACACTAGGAAGCTACGACTGTGACAAGCTAACTTAGCAGGCTGTCCCATTAGTTTTTTTGGGTCTAATTTGTAGTGAGCCAGGGGAAGCTTTCTAACATGTAATCAAGGTCGGACTTTGACTACCTCGAATGTCCAACCTCCTTAGTATAAAGAATAGCCTTGCTCATTTAACCTCCTTGGTATAAACAGCTTCAGTTGTCCAACCTCTTCGGCGTAAACACCCTCAGAGAGAGGGTTGAGTCAAAGTAGATTAATTTTGATCCTACACACGTGGAGCGTCAAGTGGGATTGTGGTGCAACAATAGTTCTCCAAGTTCAGGACTTATATTATTTATGAGGAGTGCTGGACTTGGTAATGAAGCAGTGTTACTGCATGCGATACGAGTTTGGAAAATGGCTGCTCTCCAATTAGAAGGGAGTTATGGTCCCACAAGGTCAATACCTCTTTCATTTTATGTGAGGTGTTGAGATTTAAGTGTGGAAGAAATCCAAAGTGTTAGAGGCATATTGCCCAAGTGAGTTTCCAAATGGGAAGAAGCTTACTGCAGAAGAGCCTAGTTCCAAGTGATAGAGACTTGGCAGCAAAAGCGAATCTCCAAAGAGGGAGAGACATGCTGCGGAAGAGCCTAGTCCTAAGTGGGAGAGGCTTGGCAGTAGAAGCAAATCTCCAAAGAGAGAGAGGCTTACTGCGGAAGAGCCTAGTCCCAAGTGGGAGAGGCTTAGTAGCATAAGCGAGTCTCCAAAGAAAGAGAGGCTTACTGCAGCACAAGCAAATTTTGAAAGAGGGAGAAGCTTGCAGCAAAAGAGTATAGTCCTAAGTGAGAGAGGCTTGGCAGTAGAAGCGAGCCTCCAAATAGAGAGAGGCTAGCTACGGAAGAGCCTAGTCCTAAGTGTGAGAGGCTTGGCAGCAGATGCATGCTGTGCAAGCATTAATAGCTGATTCCACGAAGTGCGTAATGATTGGATGTACTATTGCAGGTCTCTTCAGAAGTTCTGAAAAGACTGCTGCAGGTAATGATGACATTAAATTTTGGGGGCTTTGATTTTGCCAAGAAAATAACCTCTCACGTGCACATGAAGGGTACGGTATATATCATGTCCGTTCAATTAGATGGTCGTTGGTGCCTTTTGGGATTCAAGGGTTGGGATGGTATGGGGATTTGAACAGCACAGATGGATCTTAAATTGATCCAACAGTAGAAGTTGGCTGCGTCTTGCCTATATATAGGGGACGAGTCCATTCCTTTTCTTTTCCTTGTGCGATATTGAGGAGAAAGCTTGAAGAAAAATCTTAGGTTTTCTTACATTACGGCAAGACCTTTCTGGCATTTATCTCTGGCTGTAATTCCGTCAAAGACCTAGATTTAGGTAAACAATTTTCCCAAATCACCTCTATTTTCTCCTGTTTTCTATGTTTTTAACAATGTCCACAAAACCCATTAATGGAGAGGTGTCCGGATGTGCCGAGGATGAAACATCACCTCTTGTGTCGCCCTCTATGGCTAATGTGATGCCCATTTGGGGCTTAGACACCTCTACTGGTGAGGAATTGGCCATTACTTCCACTCTTAGGCTTATTAGGAATGGGGAGCCCCATAGTGACATCTCCATCAGATAGGCCGCCATGGACGTTCCATCAATAATGGTGGAGACGGACTTGGTTTCGTTGAGGGAGTTGTATAGAGTCTTTGGCAATATTTAACTCAAAACTCCTGGGGCCTCACGAGAGTGCTTGCTTCTAGAGGAGGGGGTGCACTGCCCTATATCTTCATTTATTCATAGTCGGGCTGAGGTTGCCACTGCTTCCTTTTTTTCGAAGTTTCTTAAGGGCTTACGACTTGTCTCCGACACAGGTATCTCTGAAAGGGTAGAGAAAAATGGTTGGGGGCCTGTACTTGTGGTTCAGGCATTCATTTGGTCTGGAAATGCCTCTCCACGCCTTTCAGACCGTACACTTGCCCAAGAAAATGCCAAGGAAAAAGGGCAATGAGGAGGAACTTGGCTGGTATTACTTCTACCTTTGGGGGGCTCATAAGCCTCTGCTGACTGATTGCCCTTCCTCTATCAAGCAATGGAAGGAGTCGTAGTTCTGGGTGGCAAAAAACTGACAGAGGGTGGTTGACGACCTCGAGCCAAACTTAGATGTCCCAAGTGTTTACAGAATAGCTAGTGAGTGGGGGAGAAGGAGCTGGTTGCCTTTGATGCTATCATTTTCCTAATTGCCTTTGTTGCAGATGCTACTAATTGATGTTTTGGTTCCTAATTGATCTTTTTTTTTTTTTGTAGACGATCTTCCTCAGTGTGAGTTATCCGGTCCTATTATTGGGGTGCTACAGTCGATCTATCAAGCGTCTCCGACGACTAGACGGTACGGGTTCCTTCTAAACAGGCATCGTTGCTTAGTTGAACTGGGTCTGATGGCCTCGAAAGGTAATAGCCCATATATTTGTTTATTTCTGATCGTTGAGACTACCTCTAATGATGTGCTTCGTCTCATGCAGCTGATGCCGAGCAAGGTAACTTCTTTGGCCCACCTTGGCACATTTGTCTGCTTTCTTTTCTTACGTGAGAGTAATAATTTCAACATCCCTTTTTTGTGGAAATGTGTTTGGTATTTATAGGCAAACTCTAACTGATTCCCCCCCTCTCCCCTCCGATGCGTGACACATGGCTAAATCTGGAGAGTCTTTGTATCACATCTTGGGCATCACATCATTGGCTTTAATGAGGACATCCTATTCAGCTGCACACTAAGAGGCTACGATTGTGACAAGCCTTGGCAGGTTGTCCCAGGTCTGACTTGTAGTGTGCCAGGGGAGGCTTTCTCAACACGCAATCAGGATCGGACTTTGATCGCCTCGCATGACCAACCTCTTCGGCATAAAAAACAGCCTCGCTCGTTTAACCTCCTTGATATAACCAGCCTCGATTGTCCAACTTTCTCGGCATAAACAGCATCGGAGAAAGGGTTGAGTCAAAATAGATTGACTTTGATCCTGCCCATGTGGAGCGCGAAGTGAGATTGCCATGCCCACGTGAACGTCAGGTGGGATTGAGGCGTAAAGTACAAATACAATGTATCTCTACAAAATTGTAGCAATTGATTTGTTTTTTTTTTTTTTGTATATTTATAATTGTACAGATACAACGTATCTTTGGTTCATAAATGAATATCTCCTTGCAGATATTGGCTGGAGACATTCCTTTAAATTGTGTGTATAAAGCAACATAAACTCGCACATTTCTTGCATTATTTGAATCAATTCATTTTCAATTACTCCAAACTCTTCTCAGAATTCAGAATTCCGAATTCCAAGAGAAAAGAATACAAACAGTTTTAGTATTCTGATAATGGCAGAAACAAATCCTAAATCTCAACCAGAAGTTGTGAGAATTCGATTCAGCTTTGTTTGTCTGATTTTTTTCTGATTCGTATTAATATTTTGTTTGGGGATAAATTTTGTTATAGATGGAGAGGATGAAGCACTTGGAATTCGTGCGAGTTGCGGCATTCCATGCGGTGATTTTAGCTACGAAAGTGTACAATTACGCCAAGGACAAATCGGGTCCTTTGAAGCCTGGGATTCAGACCGTCGAGAATGTTGTAGCGACCGTGTATGACAAATACCATGACGTTCCTGTCGAATTGCTTAAGTTTCTTGATCGCAAGGTAACTTCTTCAAGTGTCTTTTTAAATGCTAAATTGTCGAATCTGTTGGAGTTACATTTAAAGGATATTTAATCACAGAATGAGAACTAGTTGTTTATGTTAATTTAATTATGGAGTTGTGGATTCAGAAAGAAACGTTGTACATATGGACTGGTCTCTTTTCCTGGGTCTTATGTGCTAATTCCACCCCCACCCCCATGTTGTGAAAATGACGTGATTGCAAGTGTACAATATCGTTAACAAGTAATAAAGTGGACTTTTTGAGTCCGGATTATCGTTCCCACGAAGACTATCTTATTTAGATACTAGTTAAATTAATCAAAGTGCTAATCTATTGAAAACAATTTAAAATCAATTGAATTTGAATATTTAAGCTAGAACTTTGGATTTTTCGAAAATAATAATAAAGCAGAAATCAAGAATTAATAAAATATGATGGTTAAAGCGTTTGGACAAACGAATTCACCTAGTTATCATCTCTAATTTCTCCTCTCAAGATTTCTTCCTAAAGTTGTATTCGGTCGAATTCACAAATTTAACCTAATTTACCTCTTTCGAGTTCAAATTAGTCCTATATAATTAAGTCAACTTAGGCAGTCAGAATGGTCCTTAATTAGATGCATTAAATCTCCTAAGAATTCAATTCAAGACCGTGACAATAACAAAAGCGTATCTCTACCTTTTATCCAATTGCCAGATTTTACTACGTGGTCTAGATTAATAATTCACCTCTCGATTCATTACAATCCACAAATCAATGACAAATAATGGCCAATTATCTCAAGCATGAAGAGAAGAAGCAAAATCAAATACATAAATAATTTATAACTCAAAACTTGAGATTCGAAATTAAAGAATTAAACTTAGGCTACATCGTTCATCCAAACATTAAATCTAGCTATTCATGGCTCGGGAGAAAGAAAAGATGAAGAGAAGGGACGACATAACCGGATCTTGAAAATAATAGAGGAAGAAACGCTGAATATCTTGCACCAAGAAATCCTTGTCTTCAAGCTCCAATCTTCAATTCCGCCTTCGTTCTTCGTTTCTTGGTATCTCTCTCTCTCAATATGATTTTTTACAAGATTTCACAACCCCCAATTATGAGTGTATAACCCATATTTATAGTTCTCCCAATAAGCCCTAAAAGATCCCTAAAAATCGTGGGTTACAAGTTTCCAAATTGCTTTAGGACTCAAAAAGGAAATAAAATAACAAGAAAATTTCGCTGCCAGAATTTGGCCTGGGAGAACGCCCAGGCATATTCCGGGTGAACGCCCAGGCCAATAAATTAGCCTCAGCCACTTCAAATTGAAGTTGGGTGTTCGCCCAGCTCTGAGTTGGGCGTTCACCCAACTATAATTTCTTCATATTTGCACATGTGGTCCTTCAACTTTTAATTGTAGTCATTTTAGTCCTCTGATTTCTTCTTATATTTCAATTTAGTCCTCTTTTATTTGCAACCCAGGTCCTTCAACTTTTGGAGGTTTGCAAGTTGATCCCCATCTCCAAGTTTTCGTACACTTTCAGTCCTTTTCGCCTATTTTGCTTTGTTTTTCTCCAATTCCATCCGATCTTGGGTTTTGACCTGAAATAATTAAATCAACACACAATTAAGTAGAAAAGTACTTATGAGCACTTACAATTGTCCACTTTTGATAGTCTAGATAAGTGTAAAATAACACTTATCAAATACCCCCAAACTTGAACATTTGTTCGTCCTTGAACATAACTAATCACTTAAACAAACAAACAAATAATATTAAAATATACTATAGTGGATATCTTGCCGCATTTGCCTCATGTTTTTGAAACAATCACACAACTCATGATAAAACTTCTAAATCATGCTACCAAAATCAATCATTTTGACTTATCCGATTTTGACTTATCCGATGCTTGACAGATATCAGTGTGTACGCATAGTCACTTCAATCACCATAAGCCTTTAGGTTGGTGATATTATGCCCCCAATGGTCAAATATTTCTTTTCTCGCTAGTAAGAATACACACCCCCAACCGATATTCAATTTTCTCACCCCGGGTGTTAACTCTAAAGTTGCCCTCATAATACTTATTCTTTTATCGCTCAAAATTTGGTTAGGTCTGGCCAATACAGTTGCTATCTAGATCTGTGAAGATTCTCTTTTTTATTGAATGCTTTGGCCATCAAGCTTCCACTAGGTAAGTTAAACCCACTAGTCATCTATATCCCCAAGTTATTCGCACAATGGTTCAATCTTGCTTTTGCTTCTCTGTTTTTTTTTTTTTTCGATATATATCTTATGTGTAAAACCTCACTCCCTTAAACTTTCTAGATGACCCTTGTAGCGAGCTTTAGGCCGATGGCTCCCAGGTCTGTTAAACCTTAGGGCACCGAGTTTTGAGAACTCCAATGGACTTTATCACTCGAGTCAACTAGGCTACGAAGAGAGGTATAAGATAATGCATGTGCCATGCTTTTCAAATTTTTTTTTTTTTTTTTTTTTTTTTTTATAAAGAAGCGGGGATTAGATTCCTAGCTTCCGGTCAATACCTAGATTCCACTTGGTAGCCAAAGTACACTCCACACATATATTACTCAAGCACGGAATCAACACATATCTAAACAACTTCTGCATTGGTTTAACCACCCCCAAACTATTCTCTCAACTGGTTAGGTAATGGAGTTGTCAATTGGTAGTTTTGGTTTTCTCAACTAAGATTCACTACTCTTTCACTGTATTCTTTTCAATATACCAACCTAGCGTAGTGAAATTTATGACCATAAATCACACTTAATCGTATCTCACATGGATAAGTAAGGTCTATAAAACAAGCATAAGAGCATAACCTAGTCATAATTCATGAATTGATATCAGTTCCAAATAATATCATCATAGGCCGGCAAGACTATCCAACATACAAGCACACAATTTTTTTTTTTTTTTACATAAACAACACACAAAAATAACAAAAATACTCAAAGTCACCCCCAAACTTAAAGTTCACATTGTCCTCAATGTGACAAAAGAAAGCAAAGTAAATAAGAAATAAGGAAAGAGACAACCCGAATCAAAAGGCGTGGAGATAACAATCGAACTTTTAGCTCATCAATACGCATTGGATTGGAATGACGATGTGCAACCTGAAATATGAAAAACAATAATGATTAAATATACTTAATCACTAAAAAAAATGGGAAACGTGCTCTACTTCCTAATGCAGTCCTAAAATTCTACATGCAATGCAATAAACATAAAAGGGATAGAAAAATGGGTTGCCTCCCATTAAGCGCTCGATTTATAGTCTAGAGCTCGACATATTGCCAGTATCATTTATGGAGGTTTGAATTGGGCTTTGGAAGTCTTGCATTGGTTGCTCTTACTAGCTTTGCATGATTTATCCTTTGCTCTCCATATTTTAAATCGACCCTTTTCATCTTTAATTGGTGCAACTAGTCCACCTGTGTCCGGTTTGCAGTTTTCTTGGCCAATTATTACCCCTTCATCAACTCTAAAGCACTCCTCGAGGTCGATTGGTTGCTCGGGTATGGTGTACATACTGAATACTGCTCGTTCATCCTGTACCCTCAAGATTAGCTCACCCTTTTCAACATCAATAAGGGCCCGACTCGTTGCTAAGAATGGTCGTCCCAAAATGACTGGCATATTGCGATCCTCTTCGATGTCAAGGACAATAAAATCAACTGGAAATAAAAACTTTTCCACCTTGATGAGCACGTCCTCAACTACACCCAGTGGGTACTTGATTGATCTATCAGCAAGCTGTAGAGATACACTTGTTGCTTTTACTTTTCCCAACCCTAATCTCCTGTAGACAGAAAGAGGCATTAAATTTACACTTGCACCTAAATCACATAAAGCATTAAAATTATAAAATTCTCCAATTGTGCAAGGTAATTTAAAACTCCCTGGATCTTTTAACTTCGGAGGCAACTTATTTAGCAGAATAGCACTACATTCCTCAGTTAAAGCCACCGTCTCGTTTTCATCTGGTTTTCTCTTCTTGGACAACATCTCTTTCATAAATTCAAATACAATGGCATTTGAGCTAATGCGTCGGCAAAAGGAATGTTGATATGCAGTTTCTTGAAAACTTCAAGAAATTTTTCAAACTGCTTGTCGAGCTTGTTCTTATGCAGCCTTTGAGGAAATAGAATTGGCGGCACATAAGCTTTAACAGGAATTGGCGCCCTCACTTTTGATGATTCAGCAGATTCTTTTGAAACTTCTTCTTTTGACTTCTCATGTTGTTGTCTAGTTTCTTCTTCATTAATCATCAACTGTTCATCATTTTTCTCTGTTCTTTTTACAAGAATTTCTGGCAGTTGTACCCCGCTCCTAGTAGTGATGGCATTTACCTGTTCCCTTGGATTTGTTTCTGTAGTGCTGGGTAAAGTGCCTGGTTCTATCTGACAATTGTAGGGCTAACTGACCAATCTGAGTCTCTATTTTTCTGATAGACGCTTGTTGATTTTGACTGTTGATGTCTAATCGCTCCAATGCTTTATCAGTTTTACATATACTGTTGGAACATCTCTCCTAAACTCGGTCCTCTTTCCTGTTGAGCATTATATGCGTTACCACTTTGTTGATTTTCAGACCATCTAAAATTGGGGTGTTGCTTCCAACCTGGATTGTATGTCTGTGAATATGGGTTGTACTGCTGATATGTATTATTCTGCACAAAATTGACCTGTTCTGGAGAGGCCAATAACATACAATCCGATGTCGAATGGTTAGCTCCACAGTTCTCACACATGATGGTTGCTTGGATTGCATTCACTCCTTGCATTTGTGTTCTGACCAAGAGCTCCACCTGCTTTGTCAATGTAGCAAGTTGTGCATTGGTAGCTGATAGACCATCAATCTCATGTATGCCTGCTACTTTTCTTGGAGTGGTGCGATCAGATGAAAACATGGTGTGTGTGTTTGCAATCAGCTCATAGAGATCCCATGCTTCGTTGACATTTTTATTCGCAATGGACCCGTTTGCAGATGAGTCCACCGTAGATTTAGATTGAGGAGATAGCCCAGAATAAAAATATTGAGCCTGTTGCCCTTTTTTAATGCCATGATTTGGACATTTTCTGAGCAATTCTTTGAATCTGTCCCAAGCTTCATGATACCTTTCGCCCTCCATTTGTTGGAAAGTAGAAATTTCCAACTTCATCTTTGCTACTTTAGCTGGTGAAAAGTATTTATTACAGAATTTTCTTGCCAAGTCATCCCAGGTTGTGATACTAGCATGTGGTTCCGAGTCTAACCATTCTAGAGCCCCATCCCTCAAAGTGTATGGAAATAACCGGAGTCTAATGGCATCATCATTTACTCCGTGAAACTGAAAATTATGGAGCATACGTAGGAATCTGGAGAGATGAGTATTAGGGTTTTCAGTCGCCTTTCCATAGAACTGTAAGTTGTTGCTGAAAAGATTTATCATATCAGCTCTTAATTGAAAATCATTCCGACCAAAAGCTGGATAGACTATGCTTGAACGATCAGGAGCTGCTGCTGGGGTTAAGAACTGAGCCATTGGCATATTCCCATCGTCATCTTCTTTTTCTTCATTGTGTAGCTGAATTTGCTGAGCTGCCAATCTGGCTGCTTCTGCAGCGGCTGCTCTTGCTGCTTCTTCAGCTTCCCTTCTTATTTGTGCATCTGCCATCTGATTTTGTTGCTGGTCTTTCTGTTTTTGGTTGTGTTCTTTGCGTCTTCGTCTGAAAGTACGCTCAATCTCAGGATCGAAAGTCTCAAGATTGCCGCCTTGTGTACGGAGCATGCAACAAACACCTTTTTCTGTAGTAAAAAAGAAACAAAAGGAAAATAGTATCAAGCTAAAAACAATTTAACTATAAAAATTAATTTAAGACTGATAATAAATAAGAAATAAACATGAAAGAAAATAAACAGATAAGAAGGAAAATAGTAATAATAACAATAATAAAAGAAATTAATAATAATAATAATAATAATAATAAATAAAACAATAAAAAAAAATAAAACTAACACAAAAAATTAATCTAAACTAATATTAAATAAGAATAGTCCCCGGCAACAGCGCCAAAAACTTGTTGTGAAAATGACGTGATTGCAAGTGTACAATATCGTTAACAAGTAATAAAGTGGACTTTTTGAGTCCGGATTATCGTTCCCACGAAGACTATCTTATTTAGATACTAGTTAAATTAATCAAAGTGCTAATCTATTGAAAACAATTTAAAATCAATTGAATTTGAATATTTAAGCTAGAACTTTGGATTTTTCGAAAATAATAATAAAGCAGAAATCAAGAATTAATAAAATATGATGGTTAAAGCGTTTGGACAAACGAATTCACCTAGTTATCATCTCTAATTTCTCCTCTCAAGATTTCTTCCTAAAGTTGTATTCGGTCGAATTCACAAATTTAACCTAATTTACCTCTTTCGAGTTCAAATTAGTCCTATATAATTAAGTCAACTTAGGCAGTCAGAATGGTCCTTAATTAGATGCATTAAATCTCCTAAGAATTCAATTCAAGACCGTGACAATAACAAAAGCGTATCTCTACCTTTTATCCAATTGCCAGATTTTACTACGTGGTCTAGATTAATAATTCACCTCTCGATTCATTACAATCCACAAATCAATGACAAATAATGGCCAATTATCTCAAGCATGAAGAGAAGAAGCAAAATCAAATACATAAATAATTTATAACTCAAAACTTGAGATTCGAAATTAAAGAATTAAACTTAGGCTACATCGTTCATCCAAACATTAAATCTAGCTATTCATGGCTCGGGAGAAAGAAAAGATGAAGAGAAGGGACGACATAACCGGATCTTGAAAATAATAGAGGAAGAAACGCTGAATATCTTGCACCAAGAAATCCTTGTCTTCAAGCTCCAATCTTCAATTCCGCCTTCGTTCTTCGTCTCTTGGTATCTCTCTCTCTCTCAATATGATTTTTTACAAGATTTCACAACCCCCAATTATGAGTGTATAACCCATATTTATAGTTCCCCCAATAAGCCCTAAAAGATCCCTAAAAATCGTGGGTTACAAGTTTCCAAATTGCTTTAGGACTCAAAAAGGAAATAAAATAACAAGAAAATTTCGCTGCCAGAATTTGGCCTGGGAGAACGCCCAGGCATATTCCGGGTGAACGCCCAGGCCAATAAATTAGCCTCAGCCACTTCAAATTGAAGTTGGGTGTTCGCCCAGCTTTGAGTTGGGCATTCACCCAACTATAATTTCTTCATATTTGCACCCGTGGTCCTTCAACTTTTAATTGTAGTCATTTTAGTCCTCTGATTTCTTCTTATATTTCAATTTAGTCCTCTTTTATTTGCAACCCAGGTCCTTCAACTTTTGGAGGTTTGCAAGTTGATCCCCATCTCCAAGTTTTCGTACACTTTCAGTCCTTTTCGCCTATTTTGCTTTGTTTTTCTCCAATTCCATCCGATCTTGGGTTTTGACCTGAAATAATTAAATCAACACACAATTAAGTAGAAAAGTACTTATGAGCACTTACAATTGTCTATTTTTGATAGTCTAGATAAGTGTAAAATAACACTTATCACCCCACCGCGCCGGGTATGCGGGTACCTGCATCTTGTCTAGAAAATGCAAACATTTGCATCTAGGTTGGAACCTAAATGAGGATTGTCCTTTTTCTCAACATGTATGGATTAATCTTATTTATTATGATTTTGTCAAATTTAACTCAATGTTTTTTTTAGATTGTTGACGTTAACGACTAATCCAATATGCAGTACACTATAGCATTTCCCCTGGGGAAGCTGTGATATCAGAAATGTAGTTCTCTAATTTGATGGAAAGTTGATTAACATGATTATGTGATGACAATGAGATTATATAAGGGCATTAAACTTTTATGTAATGGAGATCAAGACATGGTTACATCAGCTGATAATGCGAGAATGGGTTCAATCGGTACATTTGCGTTAAATTTTTAATCTTGTATAATCTTTTTTGTTGTGTACGATCTTCAACTTATAGTCGAAGTGCTATATTTATTTGGTCAAGTGTCATGGCAAAGTTCGTGAATGATTCTTGGGTTTTTACGTATAATATTCTACAGAACTTTTCAAAGCTTGTTTGGATGTAATAAGATAATCGAATCTGTGCAATTTCCTTCCTCTTTGTTAGGATACTTAGCTTGCTTATATGATTAGTAATCTTGGAAAGGAACTACTTGTTCATGGGATCAAATGCTGGTAGATGGGCTGTTAAAGTTGGTTTTTTTATGTTTTTATTTGTGCTAATTCCTTTCAATATTCAAAATGAGAGCAACAGCTGTCTTAACGAGATTGCTACACCATTGCTATCCTGTTTGCATACATGTGTTCCACAGCCGGCATAAGAATTAAAGAAATTTGCATTTCTGTTTTTGTTATCAGGTTGAAGAATCTGTGATTAAGTTGCATAGTCATGTTCCCTCACTCCTGAAGCAGCTGTCGACTCAAGCCTTCTCCACAGCTCAGAAAGCTCCTGCAACTGCTCGCTCAGTCGTGTCAGAAGTCAAAACTGCTGGTGTTGTTGAAACTGCCTCGGGTCTTGCAAAAACCATGTACACCAAATACGAACCTACTGCCAAGGATCTGTATTCCAAGTACGAACCAATAGCTGAACATTTTGCTGTATCTGCTTGGCGCTCTATCAATCAGCTCCCGCTCTTCTTTCAAGTGGCTCAAGCTGTTGTTCCAACTGCCAGTTATTATACTGAGAAGTACAACGAGACTGTTCAGTACTTGGCCGAGAAAGGGTACAAGGTTGCATCAAATCTTCCGTTGGTCCCGACTGAGAAGATTGCTAAGGTGTTCGGCGTTGATAAAAACGTGCTCATAGTTTCGACCGGAGGAGATGTTGCAGCACATTGATGCCGCTTCCACTTAATGCTGTTACTATTGAAAAATTTTGTAGTTTCATAAGAATGTTGTGGATGATACCGGAAACGTTTAGTGTTACGAAGTACTTAGTTTTGGTGTTTCTTCCATATGGTGTAGGTTCCCAGTTTTGAATATTCTCCTTAGGGTGCAAAGTATGGCATGTAACTCATGTTAAGGTTTTGTCCGTGTGCAAGCTGACTTGAGGTGCACAGTAAATGATGCATTTTATTATGATATAACTTAGTCTCAGTCATCTCAAGTATGAGGTTATAGCATCCATGCTTAAAATAATTTTTTTGTCTTGGCCTAGTAGCTTAAGTCAGGCATGTCCTTAATTCAATTATTTTGTCTACGTCTATTATTATTTTTTTTTTTTGGATCGAATGTCTACGTCTATTATTTCTTGTCTCCGAAGTCGTCTCTTGCCTCTTTGTGGTCTTAAATGATCGTACTTTATGATCATGAGAATAGCAATTAACAGTGCTATATTGGCAATTATTGTGATTAATGGTTTTTGACGATCGAACTAACTTGTCGGATTAACTGAAAAGTCAAAAGCAAGCTGATTAGTGTGATTTTATACTTATCTAGATCATCAAATGTAGACGATTGTAAGTATTCTTAAGTGAATTTTTACTTAATTGTGTGTTGATTTGATTGATCAAGTTTGGATAGAATTGGAGAAAAAAAAAGTAAAATATGTGAAAAGGGACTGAAAGTGCACAAAAACTTGAAAATGGTGACCAACTTACAAACATCTAAAAGATGAAGGATTTATCATGCAAATAATCAAAGACTTAACCGCAATTCATGACCAAAATTTTAGTTTACTTCTAGTTTGGTAATTTTTGGGGGATAAGATCTCTACATTATATTAGGGTTTTGGGACATAAATAACGAAGATGATTTAAAACAAAAGGATATATCATATACAATAATCAAATGGAGAAAATAGGGAGCAAAAAGGAAGAGGAGAGGAAGAACGACAAAGACTTTAAAGATTAAGACGTGAAAACGACGAATTCTTGGTACAAGATATTCGACTTTTTCTCATCTATTATTTAAATCCGTTTATGTATTCCAAACTTTTCATCTTTTCTTTCTCTCGAATTATGAGTAGATAAATTTATATTTTTGTATGAACGATGTAACCTAGTTTAGATTCTTTAATTTCAATTCAAATTTTGCTTATAAATTAATTACGTATTGATTTTACTTCTTCTCTTAATGCTTGAAATAATTGGCCATTATTTTTCATTGAATTGTGGATTGTAACAAATCGAGAGGTAAGTTATTAATCTAGACTATGTAGTAAAATCTGACAATTGGATAAAAGGTAGAGATAGGCTTTTGTTATTGTTGTGGTCTTGAATTGAATTATTATGAGATTTTATGCATCTAGTTAAGGATTATTCTAACTTCACATAGAGATATAGTGAGTTAACTTAATTAGATAAAGCTAATTTGAACTCGAAAGAGGTAAATTAGGTTAAATTCGTGAATTCGACCGAATACAATATTATGAATAAATCTTAAGAGTAGAAATTAGAGATGACAATTATGGTGAACTCGTGAATTCAAATCTTTTATTAATTATACTTGATGAAATCTTGACTTTTGCATTCTCATTATTGTTCTAGAATTAATAATTATAATTTAAATCTTCAAATCAAATTAATTCAACGAGTTGTAAATAGATTATGATTAAGATTAATTAAACTAGTATCTAAATAGGATAGTATTCGTGAGAATGATAATATAGATCCACTTTATTACTTGTTTGCGATATTGTGCGCTTGCAATATATAATTTTCACAACAAGTTTTTGGCGTCATTACCAGGACTATTCTTATTTGATATTAGTTTAGATTAATCGTTAGTGTTAGCGTTGTGTTAGTTTTATTATTTTTTTTTTATTTTGTTATTTTGTTATTATACTTTTTAATTTTCTTCTTTGTTTTTTTACTACTATTAAGGTGTTTGTTGTATGCTTCGTTCACAAGGCGGCAATCTTGAGACTTTCGATCCTGAGATTAAACGCAATTTCTGACGAAGTCACAAAGAACACAACTAAAAACCGAAAATTTTGGAACAATTTCCAATGGCAGATGCATAAATTAGAAGAGAAGCTGAACAAGAGGTCGCCAGGGTTGCCACTGCAAAGCAGCCTAATTGGCAATTCGGTAAATTCAACAACTTAATGGAGAAGAAGAAGACGACGATGAAAATATGCCAATGGCTCAATTCTTATCTCCAGTAGTAGCTCTTGATCGTTCAAGTATATTTTATCATGCTTTTGGTCGGCATGACTTTCAATTAAGGGCCGTTCTAATTAATCCCTTTAGCAATAATCTGCAATTTTATGGAAAGGCGTATGAAAATTCGAATACTCATCTTTCTAGATTCCTATAGATGTGTCGTAACTTTCAATTTCAAGGGGTAAATGATGATGTCATCAGACTTAGGCTATTTTCCTATACATTGAGACATGGGGCATTAGAATGGCTGAACTCAGAACCACATGCTAGTATTAGCACTTGGGATGACTTGGCTAGAAAATTCTGCAACAAGTATTTTTTACCAGCTAAAGTAGCCAAGATAAAGCTGGAAATATTTACTTTTCAGCAAATAGATGGAAAAAGGTATCATGAAGCTTGGGATAGATTCAAGAAGCTACTCAGAAAATATCCAAATCACGGCATTAAAAAGAGATTTCAGCCTCAATACGTTTACTTTGGGCTATCTCTTCAATCAAAATCCATAGTAGACTCTTCAGCAAACTGGTCCATTACAAATAAAAATATTAACGAAGCATGTGATCTATTTGAATTGATTGCAAATACACATACCATGTTTTCATCTAATCGTGTCACACCAAGAAAAGTTGCAGGTATACATGAGATTAACAATCTTTCAGCTACTAATACACAACTTGATGCATTAACAAAGTAGGTAGAACTCTTGGTCAAAACAAAAACACATGGTGTGAATGCGATCCATACAAGTTCTATTTGTGAAAATTGTGGAGCAAATTATTACACTGCGATTGTATATTGTTGGCCAGTCCAAACGAACAAGTAAATTTTGTAAAAAATAATTCAAGCCAATAGTACAATCCATTCTCGCAAACATACAATTCAGGATGGAAACAACACCAAAATTTCAGGTGGTCTAAGAATCAACAAAGTAGCAATGCCAATAATGCTCAGCAAGAAAAAAGACCAAGTTTAGGAGAAATGTTTCAACAGTATATGCAGAAACTAGTAAAATATTAGAGCGACTGGACACAAACTATCAGAATCAACAGACATCCATCAGAAAATTAGAGACTCAAATTGGCTAGTTAGCCCTGTAACTATCAGATAGAAAACCAGGTACTTTTTCTAGTAATACAGTGACAAATAAAAAGAGCAGGTAAATGCAATCACTACTAGGAGCGGGGTACAACTGCTAGAGATTCACGTGAAAAGACTAGAGAAAAAAGACAAACAATTGGTAATTGATGATGATGAAGTGGCTGAGAAACAATATGCAAAATCAAAATAAGAAAATTCAAAAAAATCTATTGAATCATCAAAAGTAAGAGCACCAATTCCTATCAAAGCTTATGTGCCACCAATTTCTTTTTTTCTCAGAGGTTGCAGAAGCACAAACTCGACAAATAGTTAAAAAATTTCTCGAAGTCTTTAAGAAACTACACATCAACATTCTCTTCGCCGAAGCGTTAGCCCAAATGTCATTGTACTTAAAATTTATGAAAGAAATGTTGTCCAAGAAGAGAAAACCAAAAGAATACGAGACCGTAGCTTTAACTGAAGAGTGTAGCGCAAATAAGTTAAAAGATCCAGGGAGTTTTAAATTACCTTGCACAATTGAAAATTTCTATAATTTTAATACTTTATGTGATTTAGGTGCAAGTATTATTTTGATGCCCTTTTCTGTCTACAAGATATTAGGTTTGGGAGAGGTAAAAGCAACAAATGTATCTCTGCAACTTGCTGATAGATCAATCAAGTACCCACGAGGTATGGTTGAGGACATGCTCATTAAGGTGGATAAATTTATCTTCCAGATTAACTTCATTGTCCTTGATAACGAAGAAGACCGGGATATGCCAGTAATATTGGGCCGACCATTCTTAGCGACAAGTCAAGCCCTTATTGAAGTTGAAAATTGTGAGTTGATCTTGAGGGTACATGATGATGAACGAGCAGTATTTAATATGTACATTGTACCCGAGCAACCAATCAACCTCGAAGGGTGTTTTAGAGTTGATGAAGTGGTAAGAATTGGCCAAGAAAACTGCAAACCGGATGTGAATACATGTGGACTAGTTGCAATAATTAAAGATGAAAAAAGTCAATTTAAAATATGGAGAGCAAAGATTAAGTCTTGCAAAGCCGGCAATTGCAAGCAATGCAAGACTTTCAAAGCCCAATTCGAGCCTCCATGAGTGATACTTGTAATAATTCGAGCTCTAAACTATAAATTGAGCACTTAATGGGAGGCAACCCATATTTCTATCCCTTATCTGTTTATTGCATTGCACGTAAAATTTTAGTACCGCATTAGGAATTAGAGCATGTTTCTCAATTTTTAGTAATTCAGCAAATTTAAATTTTCTAAACTTAGGCTAAGCATCGTCGTTCAAAAAATATATATTTCATGGTTGACCGCGGTCAACCGTGGTAAACAGTGATTTTCTGTTTGAAAAAAAATAACTTTTTTTACAGTTTGACTGCGGTTTGCAAACCGTGACCGAACCGCAGTAAACCGTAAAGTCGTTAAAAATTGATTTACAAATTGAGTTTTCAAAGATTTATCTATGTTTATGCTTATAAGTTCTTTTGTTCATTGCCCCAAGATGTTTGATAAAATGTCCCAACCGACTTTCGTGACCATGAAGAATTACTTGAAATGTTTGGAATCCTACATCAGTAGCACGATGTTGTTTCTACGCATTCTGACTTAGGTAAACTCTTTTTTTTTTTTTTTTGGCTTTCTTTTGCTCACATTTAGGACAAAGCATATTTTAAAGCTTGGGTGTAGTTGATGATTTTATTATCTTCATTATGTTCGTGTGTGTTGTTGATAAATTTATGTGCTCAAAAAAATCTTTTTATTTGTGTGCTTGAATGTTGGATAGCATTGCCGGCTAATAATGATATCTATTTGAAACTGTTATCGATTCATGAATTATGACTAGGTGGTACTACTTATGCATTTTTATATACTATACTTATCCATGTGAGATATGATTAAGTGTGAGTACAATAGTCATAATATCATCACCTTTGGTTGGTTTATCGAATAGAATACAATAAAAGAATATTGAACCTAAGTTGTGAAAACCAAGACCACCAATTGACAACTCAATTACTTACAAGTTCAAAGGATAGTTTGGGGTGGTTAAACCAATGCGGAAAGTATTTAGATAGGTGTAGATTCCATGCATGAGTAATATTTGTGTGGAGTGTATTGAGCTACTAGGTGGAATCTAGGCATTGACCGAATGTTAGGAATCTAATCTTCGCTTATTTGTCTTGCAGAAAAAAAGACATTGTACTTGCATTATCTTATGCCTCTATTCGTAGCATATTTGACTCGAGTGATAAAGTCCGTAGGGGTTCTCAAAACTTGGTACCCTAAGGTCAATCAAACTTGGGAGCCATCAGCCTAAAGCTTGCTACATGGGTCATCTAGAAAGCTTATGGGAGTGAGGTCTTACACATAAGATATATACATATAAAAAAAGCAAAAGCAAGATTGAGCCTTTGTAAGTATAATTTGGAGATTTAGATAACTAGTGAGTTTGACTTTCCTAGTGGAAGTTTGACGGTCAAAGCACTCAATAAAGGGGGAATCATCACAGATCTAAATAGTTACTATATTGGCTAGACCTAACCAAATTTTGAGCGGTAAAAGAATAAGTGTTTTGAGGGCAACTTTTGAGTTAACACCCAGAGTGAGAGATTGAATATCAATATAGGAATGTGTATTCTTACGAGAGAGAAATGAAATATTTGACTATTGAGAGGTGAAATATTACCAATCTAAAGGTTTATAGTGATTGGATTGGCTATGTGTACACACACGCGTCGGTCAAGCATTGGATGAGTAAAAAAATTGATTTTGGTAGCATGATTTAGATGTTTCTTATGAATTGTTTAATGTGTTTCAAAAACGTGAGGCAAATACGGCAAGCTATCCATTATAGTAAATTTTAATATTATTTTTTTGATTGTTTAAGTAAATATTACTTTCGAGGACAAACAAATGTTCAAGCTTTGGAATATTTGATAATTGTGATTTTACATTTATCTGGACCATCAAAAGTAGACGATTATAAGTACTCTTAAGTGAATTTCTACTTAATTGTGTGTTGATTTGATTGCTTTAGGTCAAACTCCAAGTTCGGATATAATTGGAGAAAAACAAAGTAAAATAGGCAAATAAAGGACTGAAAGTGCACGAAGACTTGAGAAATGAGTACCAACTTGTAAACATCTAAAAGATGAAGGACTTATTATGCAAATAATCAGGGACTTAAGCGCAATTCGTGACTAGAATTTTAGTTTCCTTATTTTAGTCAAATATCTAGTATGGTAATTCTTGGAAGACAAGATCTCTACACTATATTAGGGTTTTGGGACATATAAATAAGGAGGATGCTTTAAAACAAAAGGATATACAAGAGTCAAAGGGTGAAAATAGAGAGCAAAAAGGAGGAGGAGAGGAAGAACGGCCAAGACTTTAAAAATTGGGACGTGAAGACGACGAATTCTTGGTGCAAGATATTCAACTTTTTTTCATCCATTATTTAAATCCGATTATATATTGTAGACTCTTCATCTTTTCTTTCTCTCGAATTATGAGTAGCTAAATTTATATTTTAGATGAACGATGTAATTTAGTTTAGATTCTTTAATTTCAATTATCAAGTTTTGCTTATATATTAATTACGTATTGATTTTACTTCTTCTCTTAATGCATGAAATAATTGGCCATTATTTTTCATTGAATTGTAGATTGTAACAAACTGAGAGGTAAGTTATTAATCTAGACTACGTAGTAAAATCTGACAATTGGATAAAAGGTAGAGATACGCTTTTGTTATTGTTACGGTCTTGAATTGAATTCTTATGAGATTTAATGCATCTAGTTAAGGATTATTACAACTTCACATAGAGATATAGTCAGTTGACTTAATTAGATAGGACTAACTTGAACTCGAGAGAGGTAAATTATGTTAAATTTATGAATTCGACCGAATACAACATTAGGAATAAATCTTGAGAGGAGAAATTAGATATGACAATTATGGTGAACTTGTGAATCCAAATCTTTAAGTAATTATACTTGATAAAATCTTGACTTTTTCATTCACACTATTGTTCTAGAATTAATAATTATAGTTTAAATCTTCAAATCAAGTTAATTCAACGAGTTTTAAATAGATTAGGATTAAAATTAATTGAACTAGTATCTAAATAGGATAGTCTTCGTGGGAACGATAATCCAGACTCTATAGGTCCACTTTATTACTTGTTTGTGATATTGTGCACTTGCAATATATAATTTTCACAACACAAGCCTAGCCGAAAAATCAAATTTTAAAAACTAGGGATGAAACTTGGTGAATGTTTGGGTAAAATTGCGAGTGTGCAATGTTATTAACAATAGTAATGCGGACTTTCCACTATTAATTTTAATTAATCGTGAGCTATATGAATTAAAAATCAAGATTCCAGAGAAAAAAATTGGTACACTAATTTTAACCTCATGCCTAAAGTTCGGGTTTTTTGCTAGACTAGAGAACGGTTTTTTTTTTTTTGAAAAAAGTAATCAATTAAAGGAATGTCGGGACTCACAAATCAATGAAAATTATCATGTTCAATTTCGTACCAAACCATGACAATTTACTTATCTTGCATTAACAATCAATTTCACAAAGTTGCTTGACAATCTCTCTCGAGTAATACCAAACCTACTCATTTAAGTAAACCCACTTATTTTTATGTGACTTTTAACCTAACCCAAAGTATTAACAATCACAATATAATTAAAGTTTGCACAATGTAAAAGAGTATATCTCTATCTTTTATATAAATTCATATTTTCTATCGAAGTGCTAAACTGCTCAATTACTCATAGTTCATCACGAATTAACAAATAGAATCATAAATTGGACATATTCATGAAAAGTCAAAACAAAACAATAAAAACTTAATACAAGATAAGAATTAGAATCATGTTTTAATAACTAGAATTAAACAATCAAGCTATGTCTACATCGTTTGTCCCAACATGAGAATTTTAGCTTAAAGAGATAAAGAGCTTTGATCTTCAACCTTGAATTAACCACGAAACCCTTTATTTCTCTATTGTGTTCTCCACAAATCTCTCTTCAATTTTGTGTTTCTCCTCTGTTGTCCAATCCCCTCAATTGACCTTGATTAGGTTATTATATAGTCTCTAATCTTTCTTGAAATTCGTGCATTGAAAACGACAAAAGTACTCCTTACTAAAATTCTCGAATTTTTAAAAAATTGCCCAGATGGGTCGCAATTGGGCCCTAGTTTGAAAACCGTGGCTAACAGCCCGTAAAATGGGATGTGACCTTAACCGTTGTCTGCCCTCCCCCTCCTTTTTGAACTTTCTTTTGCAACAAGTAGTTTTCACACTATCACTAAGGTAGCCTTCTTCCTGGGTTTATTTTAATACAAGGCTGACTTTCATTCATTAATGTAGGTAATTCTTTCCTTCTTAGTTCATTCACTCTATTTTCTTATCTTTTTTTTAAGTCGTGACAAGTGTTATTCCTTATTGGTACAAATAGTTGGGATCAGACCCCTAACATTAGTTCTACCTGTTTGTCAAAAACACTCCACATCAATATTTAACACGCACAGAATCAACACATCTAAATAGTGCCTAACACTAGACCCCTAGCATTAGTTCTACCTGTTTGTCAAAAACACTCCACAACAATATTTAACACGCACAGAATCAACACATCTAAATAGGGCCTAACATCAGTTCAACCTCCCCCTCCCCCAAAACTATCATTTCATTTGGTTATGTGATTAAGTTTTCAAATGATGGTTTTAGTTTTTAAAAGCCTAGGTCCACAATGCTCTCCACCTATTTTATCAATGTAACCAACCAAAGCAACGGATTATCCTGATCCTTTTGCTCACCACTTTTCACAGTCTCACGTGGATAAAGTACACTGTCAACATTAACATAAATAGCAGTAATTTTTCACTAATCATGAATCATAAACAGTTCTTAACAATCATCATTATTGGCCAGTAAGGCCATCCAACTAACACACAAACACACAAGCCAAGCAAAAAAAATAAGTAAATAAAAACTCTTGAATCTTTTTTTATAACAGAACACGCCCCCAAACTTAGAATAAACATTGTCATCAATGTTATTTTATACAAAACAAATAGAAATAAGAGAAGAGGTTAACAAAACTTCTCAGGTTTGATTTTCGAAGATAGAATGGTTAGTGTAGACATGGACTATAGATAGCTCGTAGCATTCACCTGCAATTATGCACATTAGACCTGAAAACTTGAAATATATGATGTCTATGCAATATATGAGATATCTTGACATGTTGGGACTATGATTTATATATCCTAAAAACTACAAATGAAATTTGGGATAAAAAATGGGTGGTCTTCCATTAAGCGCTTGGTTTAGAGTCTCAAGCCTGACTTTTCGAAAATATCACTCAGGAGGCTTGAATTGGGCTTTAGAAGTATTGTATTGCTTGCAATTACCAATTTTGCAAGTCTTTTTCTTTGCTCTCCACATTTAAAATTTTCACTTTTCATTTTTGATTGATACAACTAGTCCACCTATCTTTACATCCAGTTTGTACTTTTCTTGGTCAACTCCCACCACTTCATTAACTCTATAGCACCTTTCGAGGTCGACCAGTTGCTCGGGTGTGGTGTACATCTAACTAGTCTACCTATCTTTACATCCAGTTTGCACTTTTCTTGGTCAATTTTCATCGATTCTTTAACTCTATAGCACCCTTCGAGGTCGACCAGTTGCTTGGGTGTGGTGTACATAATGAATACTACTCGTTCATCATGCACCATCAAGATAAGCTAACATTTTTCAACAACAATAAGGGATCGACTTGTTACTAAGAAGGGTCGGCCCAATATTACTAGCATATCTCGATACTCTTCGATATCAAGAAAAATGAAGTCAACCGAAAAGATAAATTTATTCATCTTAATGAGCATGTCCTCAACCACAATCGTGGACAGTTGATTGATCTATCAACAAGCTGCAATGACACAGTCGTTGCTTTTACCTCTTCCAAACCCAATCTCATCTAGACAAAAAGAGGCAACAAATTAAAACTTGTACCTAAATCACATAAAGCATTAAAATTACAAAAATTTACAATTGTACAAGGTAATATAAAACTATCTGAATTTTTTAACTTTAGATGTAACTTATTGAACATAATAGTGCTACACTCCTCAGTTAAAACTAGTGTCTCGTATTCCTCAAGTTTTCTCTTTTTGGACAACATTTCTTTATAAACTTTAAATACAGTGGCATCTAGGTCAACACTTCTACAAAGAGAATGTTGATTTGTTGTTTCTTGAAAATATCAAGAAACTTAGGAAATTGTTTGTTCACCTAAATTTTCTTGAGTAATTAAGGAAACAGAATGGACGGTATGTAAAGTTTGACTGCTAATTTTCGCTTATAGAATGTTTGATTCTTTTTTTTAAACTACATATTTTACTTGTTCAGACCATTTCACTTGTTCTTTATTTATAGCAGGCACATTTTCCTTAATTTCAACTAGTCTTTTACTGATATTTCAAGCAACTAAAGTCTACCGCGAGTTGTAATAACATTCACTTTCTCTTTTAGGTTGGTCTTAGGTCACTTTGCAGTGTCCCAAATGGTCTATCTTGCATCATTTTTGCCAACTAACCAACTTGTTTCTCAAGGGTCATTATCGATGCTTGTTGGAAATTTGTATTAGTCTTTTGCATGAAGCTTCACTCTTTCTCATGAATCTCTCAGTTTTATCCATGAAAGGAATAATTTGAGCTTACATGATGATATCTGGCAATGATTTGGCTGCTTTTGCTAGTGAATAGTACTTGATCAGGAATTTTTTTAGCCAAATCATCTCAAGTATTGATGCTTCTAGCTGAAAAAGATGATAGTCTCGAGCTGCTCCTTTCAGAGTGTGTATAAAGAGTCTCATCTTCATTGCATTGTTTGACACTCCCAGATATGATGTTGAATAACATAATTCTAGAAAACTTCAATACGTGGTCATGAAGAGATTTATCTATTATCTCGTTGAACACACACATGTTCATCATTATGCTTATAACATCTAGTCTAAGCTGAAAAATTCCCCGTCCAAAATGTAGGGGCTGCTATACTGGACTGAATGCAAGGATGTGGTAGGACCATGAGCTCCCAGTGCCGGTGGAAGAGCCACTACTAGTGGAAGTTCAATCTCAAGCTAAATTGGTGGGTCTATTGAGTTTTCATTGTTTAGATTGTTTCATTTCCGTAGTAAATCGGCCATTGTGATTGTTACAATCTGTTGTTCTCTCATTTTTCGATGTCTTCTATGGAAAGTATGCTCGATCTCTAGATCAGCAACCACTAAATTCGCAGGGTCTGATCGTGTCATGCACCGAACAAGAGAACCTAAAAGAGAGGGGAAAAATTCAAATGGCGATAGAATAAACTAAAATCAAAGTTAATAATACAATATACTGCAACGGCGCCAGGTAAAATCCCAAGTGCGCGATGTCACTAACAAATAGTAAGGCGGACTACAAGAGTCCGGAGTATCGATCCTACAAGAGCTAGTTATCACTATTAATTTTAATTAATCATTGGCTATATGAATTTAAAATGGAGATTCAAAGAAAACAAACGTTTTGATTCTATCTAAACACTAAACTAATTTTAACCCAATTCCTAAATTAAGGATTTTCACTAGAGAATGATTTTTTTTTTGAGAAAATTGATCAACTAAAAGAATGTCGAGACTCACAAATCAATGATAGCTATCATGTTCAATTCTATACCAAACCATGACAGTTTACTTATTTGCATTAACAATCAATTTCACAAACTTGCTTGATAATCTCTCTCGAGTAATACCAAACTTACTTAATTAAGTACGCACACTATATTTCTATGTAACTTTTAATCTAACCAAGAGCATTAACGATAACCAAATCATTAAAGTTTGCACAAAGTAAAAGTGTATATCTCTATCTCTTATGTAAATTCGTATTTTCTATCACATTGCTAAATTGGTGAATTACTTCTCAGTTTCATCACCAATTCACAAACACAATCACAAATTGGCCAAATTCATGAAAAGTTAAAACGAAACACAATAGAAGATTAATACAAGATAATAGTATAACCATATTTTAGTAACTAGAATTAAACAATCAAGTTACGTCTACATCGTTTGTCCCAACACAAAAATTTTAGCCTAACATGGTTTGGTTCTCCCTAAATTTCTCTTCAATCTTGTGTTTCTCCTCTGTTGTCCAACCACCTCAATCGACCTAGGTTAGATCATTATATAGTTTTTAACCTCTCTTAGAAACCGTGCCTTAAAATGACAAAATACCTCTGACTAAATTTTTTTTAAAATTCTGATGAATTACCCAGACTGACCGTGGTCGGGCGGGCCGCAATTTTCAACCCTTGAAAAAGGTTGTGATCTTAACCATGGTCTGATTGCAGTTTGCTTACCACAATTGAACCGCGGTCACGTTTGTAGTGCATCATTGTGAAGTGATATCCGAGTTTAGTGAGTTCATCCAAAAGGCCAATGGCTTAACTTTTTTATAAATTCACAATGGCTTAACTTTTTGACAAATTCATATATCCTTAAGAATTTTACTGTGAGCATGTATGGGCACTTGCTTATTTACTTATAATGAGATACTTTTTCTCTTTTCTACTTATGATCTATATGTGAAGTACACGGGCATGCAAATAGTGAAATATAGGCACGGTTAAAAAATAGGTCATGATTATTAGAAATGATGTTTTGGATGACACTTGTGATTTTCATAACATTCTATACATTTATTATATTGCAAAATGGGATAAATTGCTTAGAGATATCAACTCAAAATATGGGATAAATTGCATAGAGATATTGACTAATTTATGAGATCTTATTGACATTAATCAATGTGTAAAAAAGTGTACAAGAAATTTAAAACAACTTGAAACACAATATTTACATATTTGTAGTAATGTGAATTAATTTGATTTGTAGACTTTACTTCCCGTTTCACATATCTTGTGGCCTAACTTTAGCATGAACGTGATTTCAGTATTATAAAAAGTTGTTAAGAGTCGTGATTTTGTGTTAGTAGTAGTGAACAAATTTTCAAAAATTTCACAATTCATTCCATGTTCTAAAACTATTGATGTTCAAATCAGGATGTTAAATTGGTTAAAATTGCAATTGTTTTAAATGCAAAATTGTCGACTCTATTTGAGTTACATTTTAAGGAGAATCATAGTGTTACCACCCGATTTTGGTAAGGCTTCCTAGGCCCAGTAAGGGCCCAGGTCAGGCCCACAAAGGCCTTATGAGCCCAGCGAGGGCCTCGTAAATTCGTAGAAGGTCTCGAAGACCCAACAACAGCTTAGCACTCCTGAATCAAGTACAGGAAAGCCCATGAAGGGCCTCAACATTCATAGCCGACCCAGGGTGCTTTGCCAGTGTTCAAATCCATCATAGCTAACAGATATATTTTAGAATGACTAGAGAGATATAAAAAGAAAATTGTGTTTGATTGCCGCACGGATTTGGAATGTTCTTGGTAGTGTTCTTGTTTATGATTGATAGCTTTCACAAAAAAAACCAAATCTCAATCTCCTAATGATTAGGCAACATGATATTGGGGATTTTAAATAAGGGCTGAACACTAGCAGATTGCATTGACACCCAATCATCTCTTATCGCATAAGGAAGAAGAATCCCATCAAAGTTGTAATTGATTGCTTACCTAAATCAATTAGAACTCTGAAGCTATAAATACAACATCTCCGATTATTCTAAGGTACGCATTATTCTCACCCTTAAACTCTGCTTAATTTTCTATATACTTGTCTCTCCCACACCCAAATACCATTCTCCGTATATATTATTCTATATACCGACAGTTGACTTGATCGTCAGAGTGCCAACAATCACTGACCCATTTTTCTCCAGTGATTTTGGTGCCTAACGGTTGTTCTAGTATACAGGTAACATATAGGCTGGCAGATGATTAACTGGAGATCTATTGACATGTACATAGTACAGATTTTAAGGTCAACAAATAGGATTAATGAATGTGAATGTTTGGTGCATTTGAAAATTTTTTATTTTGTAATAATGTGCATTGCACTCCAATCTCTTATTCAATTGCTCATTATTATTATCATGATTGGTGTTGTCGATGACAATGAAATAAAGACACAATATATAAATAATTGATTTTTTTTAATAAGTTTGATTTTTAAGATAGAACTTTAAGTATTAATATGACATCAGAGCCTATTAAACTCAAACAAGCACACAGATTTCAAATGACGGTCTTATATGCTTATGTGGTCCATTCACTTCATCCAAATGACGACGTGCGTCGAGTTTTATTTTTGTTCTATTTCTCTCACAATTAAATCTCTAGAATTAATTTGTGGATAAATTTATATAAATTCCAATAAACTTGAGCTATCTCATATAAAAGGAAAAACATTTTCTATTATTTTTTAATAAAGAAGTGGTGGTTATAGACAATCACGTTAGTTTCCTCCATGATGAGTCTTTTTCTTGTTTGTAGACTATTTTCAAAAACTACTTAAAATTATAGATAATAATTAATGATTATTTAATTTTATATAAATGTCTATATAATTGTTCTATTTACTCTAAAAGAGTGTATTATATTCAAATTGTAACTCTAATTGAAATTCTATAAATAGGAGGTCGTTGTTATAATAAATTTAGATACTTGGTCTCTAATTATCTTCTATTTCTCTCTAATTCTCTTATTTTTATAGCATGTTATCAACAAGAAGTAGCTCACCAAAAAATAGAAAGAAAATCTGATAACAACAATGCAAAAAATTTGTAGAATCTAGGCAGACTACACATTTGTGATCAAATGTTGATATCTCAGCATTTTGTTGTGCCGATCGTCTTGAAATTTGGACATTCGGTTCACAACTTATTGTTCATCAAATCCAATGGTTAAGATCAAGCTCCAAGAGTTCATTCTTGAGAAATCGCTACTATTGACGTTGGAATCTGTACTGTCCACGCGTCAACAGATCTTCAGTCAATCATCTTCTAACATGTATGTCACGTGCACACTAGGACGACCGTTAGGCACCAAGATCATCGGGAAAAAAGAGTCTGGCGATCGTTGGTACTCTGACAATCAAGTCAACTGCCAGTATATAGGACAATATACGAAGAATAAAAATAATTAGGTGTGGAAGAGACAAGTAGGCAGAGATTTAAGCAGAGTTTAAGGGTAATAACAATGCGTAAAAAAGAGCGTACCTTGGAATAACCAGAGACGTCGTATTTATAGCTCAAGAGTTCTACTTGATTTTAGAAAAATAATCAATTAGACATCTGATTGGATCATCCTTTCTTATAGGATAGGGATGATCGATTGTCAAGGCAATCTTCTAGATTTCGATCCTTATTTCAATTAATCACGTTGTCTAATCTTTAGGAGATTGGGATTTGGCTTCCTTATGAGGATCTGTGTGTCAATAAAACTCAATCTTTCCTTAATCATATCTCTGGTCATTTTGAAATATTAAGTTGTCTACGGATTACGAAGGATTCGAAGCTCGGTGAGGCCCACTAGATCAGTTGTGATATTTGAGGCTTGTCATGGGCTTCGCTGCACTCCGATTTATGAGTGCTAACATGTTGCTGGGCTTTAAGAATATTTACGAGACCCTCTCTAGATGTCTGAGGCCTTTATGAATCTGGAGGGCATTCGCTAGGCCTATAAGGCCTTAGCGAGGCCCAACTCAGGTCTTTACTGGGCTTTTGCTGAAGTGGAAGCCTTACTAAAATCTGGTGGTAACAATAGTCTCTTAAGTCCTAGATTATTATTTATGGTAGTGTAGAACTTTAAAGTAAAAAAAGAAAGATGGTGTTGATAAAGATTTTTTTTCAGCTTTCATGGTGGGTCCTCGCGAAGTCTGAGATTGTTTGGTGGTCCTTCACAGATGTGTGTTTGAATTTCTTACCCAGTACAGTTCTCCAAGCCTGAAACCTGTTTATTTATGACGGTGAGGGCTTTGATTAGTTTGACTTCAGGTGACGTGTTCGTGGTTGGTATGATTCTGTCTATAGAGTCAATCAAACTTGTCATAGTGGTCAGGCAATGATGGGTAAGAGAGCTTGCGCCATAAATGTTGTTGGTGCATTGTGGACGATTGGGAGGGGGGCGCGTGGCTCGCGTCTTTTTGCTTTATTAAATGCTTAGGGTTCCGTTTTCCGTCTTTTGCCATACTTTGGACACGTGTTCAATGGATGGACGGTTCATATGGCATTTTTGAATTAGACAGCTGAGATTGAGGAGACTTAATCTATATAAGCCATTGTTCTTTCTTATTTATCTTCTTCTCGCTGCTATGTGTATCTCAAACTCTGCTAAGTATTCTGGTGATAGTTAAGAAAGTTCACGGCATTTTCAGTTGCTGTAAGGAGTTCAATTGTAGTTTCAAGGTAATCATTGTAGGGATTGTTGTGTGTTATTTCGTGTATCGTTGTACTGGTTTTCTTGTTTTTTGGTGTGGGTACTATATCCAATCTCGTTTCTAGAAGTCATGGTCATTGTGGTGTTTCGTTGTTGAGTTGAGAGGGATAGCGATGTCGTCTGAACATGATGATTCTCATAATTGACCGACTACCGAGATAAACCCTAAAACTATGGGTGAAATTCCTCATTCAAGTTTTTCATCTGCTTCGAGCAAAGGGCAAGAAAAATTTGATCAAGGACCCTCCACAACATCCACAGGTAGGAGGGATAAAACCCCAAGACATCGTCGAAGGCAGGTACGAAACAATGTGGTGCCGAGGTCCCTAAGATGAAGGAAGAAGGTCGTACCAAAAAGGACCTTGGAAGAAGAAGGTGACGCTGCAGGTTCTGCAAAATTCAAGAAGGGTCGAATGGCTACTCCTTAAGAAACTGAAGAATCGATCTCTGCTTTTCCAAGCATGGTGCAGGTCCTCATTCCTGATTCTTCTGATTGGACCTAATGTATCCACATTGGATCTCGCCAGGATGAGTTAGACTCAGCTATTTTGGAAAAGTTGTTGCATTCTTTCTCTATGGCAGCTGTCTCTGTCCATTAATATTGGACTTCAGTTTGGGCAAGAGCAACAAAGAGTGCAGACCTATTAGAACTGATAAAAATGGCAGAGATGAACACCGCCCGGAGCCACGCCCTCAACTGCAAAGTGTATAGAATGCTAGCGATGAATGTTGATGAACTGCATTCGACGGTCATGGGTGCGGTGGATATTGATGCTTTGCGTTCAGAAAACAAGGTTCTTCATGCAAGGCTTGCCATTGTCGAAGATGCTAGGGCACAAGCCGTTTTATAGTTAACCAAATCCCAAATGATTCAAAGGATGTGTGCTAATGCTCAGTGGAAGGCTGAGTTGAAACTCAAGGTTCTCGAAGTTATGGCCTAGGCCAAACACAAAGAGCTAACTGAAGTTTTGACAGACCTATCGAAGGCCAAAGAGTTGTTGGCCAAATTAGATGCTCATGGTTATGCTGATCTGATGGGGTCGGTGGGGACACAAGAGCCATAGGCTTATCTGATATTTGTATTACATTTGTCAAATTTCTAACTGAAAAATTTAAAATGATTCGCATCCTGCCTTTTTCTTTCGTTGTTTGGATATACGCCCACTAGGTGTTTACCCAGCGAGTTGAAAGAGTTGGCCGCGAACCACACTCCCTCGCTGACGTGCTTTCTTTACTTGTTTGCATAAATACGCGTTAGATGTTTACCCAACGAGTTAAAAGAGTTGGCCGCGAACCACACTCTCTCGCTGCCGTACTTTTTTTACTTGTTTGCATAAATACGCGTTAGATGTTTACTCAGCGAGTTAAAAGAGTTGGCCGCGAACCATACTCACTCGCTGCCGTGCTTTCTTTACTGAAAATAATGGTCGTTTGCAGAAAGCATAAAAATTGGGTGGAGAGCATCACAATTCGGGAAACACTGAATTTTATTGCAATAATGCGGTGCTTGAAAAAAAACTAAAAGAAACGTTGACATTTGGTTTAGCGCTGAGAAAGAAAAAAGCAAGATAAAATAAAAAACTACTGATAATATGGACGCATATGTGTGATGTTCCAAGGATGCCTAGTTTCTATTCCCTCCGAGTCTTCCAACATGTAGGTTCCCAATCGAACCTCCTCGACAACCTTGTATGGTCTTTCCCAAGTGGGTCTGAGGGTCCCGGACCCCACTTCTCTATTAGCCAGGAAAACTTTTTTGAGGATGAAGTCGTTAACGTAAAAGTCCTGCTTTTAACCTTCGAGTTATAGTACCTAGCCATCTGTTTTGGTAAACCACTAGACGAAGTTGCGAGTCGGTATGCCTTTCTTCCTGTAAGTCAAGGTTTGCTCTACGTAGATCCTCATTGATCACTTCATTGAAGTGCAGGTGTTGTAGATAAGGAATTTCTATTTCGACAGGAATCATCGCTTCTGCCCCATACGCATGGCGAAAGGAGTTTTGCCGTTAGCTGTCCAAGATGTGGTTCGGTATGACCATAGAGTTTTGGATAATTCATCGGCCCATCCTCCTTTGGCAGATTCCAACTTTCTTTTCAAGATGTGCTTGATGATTTTATTGACGGCCTCTACTTGGCCATTGGATTGGGGATAGTAGGAGGTGGAGAAATCTCTTCGAATGCCAAGCTCTTCACAGTTCGAGTTAAATTTCTTTCTAATGAACTGTGTTCCAATGTCAGAAACGAGTGAGTGGGGTATCCCAAAATGGCAGACGATGTTTCTCCAGACAAATTTCCATGCATTCTCCTTCGTGATTTTAACCAGAGGTTCAGCTTCGCACCACTTGGTGAAATAGTCCACCGCTATGACCGCAAACTTGACCCCACCCATTCCATTTGGGAGGGGACCTATGAAGTCGATCTCTTATTTGGCAAAAGGCCAATGACGGGTGACATGGGTGAGGTTCTGAGCTAGGAGCTTTGGTACAATAGCAAATTTTTTACACTTGTCGCATTTTCTTGCATAAGCATGTAAATCTTTTTTCAATGTCGGCCAGTAGTATCCTTGCTTCAGGGCCTTTTGTGCTAGGGCCATCCCTCCAAGTGATTACCGTAGATTCTCTCATGTATTTCTCTCATCACATAATCTACCTCATCTTGAGTAATGCAGCGCAGAAGAGGGTGCCTAAAACCCCTCTTATAAAGGATCTCATCTTATAAGACAAATTTTGTTACCCTCCTGTGGAGCTTCCGTGCTTCTTCCCTGTTGTCCAGCAAAACTTGGTTGGTTAAGTACGTGATGATCTCTTTCATTCATTTGGGGGATTCGGTGACCATCTTGGTATTCTGCGACAGAGTCTCGTCAGTTGACGGTCGGCTAAGCTTTTTAACCGGGATAGTCCTCATCAAGTCGGAATCTTTATTACTCGCCAACTTTGAAAAGGCATCGGCATAACCATTCTCGATCTGGGGAATCTGAAGTAGTTTAAATAGCTTGAAATGAGATTGGAGATCTTTGGCCTTCTTCAAATATGCCACCATAGATTGCTCGCGAGTTGTGAAGGTTCCGTTGACTTAGCTAACCACCAACTACGAGTCATTGTAGATCTGGATTTTCCTTGCCTTCTTCTCTCATGCCAACCTCTAGCCTGCTAGGAGCGCCTCATATTCGGCAGCATTGTTTGAGGCTTTGAACTACAGGCAAAGCGTACAGTTGAGATTATGGCTATCGGGGCTAATCAGAAGAATCCCAGCTTACGCTCCGACCTCGCCCGAAGATCCATCAACATATAATTTTAATGTTGGTAGCTCCTGAGGCTGGGCTTCAAGCAAGTCCTCTAAGATATCTGCGAACTTAGCCATGAAATCTGTTACGGCTTGTCCTTTCATAGAAGTCCTTGGCTTGTAGGAAATGTTGAATTGGCTAAGTTCGATCAACCATTTCATCAACTTTTCTGAGATGTCTGGCTTTTGGAAAATCTATCACAAAGTGAGATTTGTCAAGACATCGATGCTATGCGACTAGAAGTATGGTCGGGGCTTTCGGGATGCGATAATCAGAGACAGTGCGAGCTTCTCCATGTCCGGGTATCTTGTCTCCGCATCCTGCAGGGCTTTGCTCACATAATATACTAGGAGCTGCGCCAGGCCTTCTTCTTGGATCAAAACCAAACTCACTGCTTTTTTGGATACTGCGATGTAGACGAGCAATATTTTTCCATTCTTCGGCTTGGAAAGTAGTGGGGCTTTTCTGATGAGGATCTTGAGTTCCTAAAAGGCCTCATCGCATTCTTCGATCCACTCAAATATCTTTTCTCCTTTGATGGTCTGGAAGAAGGGCTGGCAGCGGTCGGTCGCCTTCTATATGAATCGGTTCAGGGTCACTAATCTTCTTGTCAGGCTCTGAACTTCCTTAGGAGAAGATGGTGACTGCATATCGACGAGGGCTTTGATCTTCTCGGGATTAGCTTCTATCCTACACTGGTTTACCATGTAGCAGAGGAACTTCTCAGATGCAACTCCGAAAGCACACTTCAAGGGGTTAAGCTTCATGCGGTACTTGCGGAGGATTCCGAACTTCTTCCTCAAGTGTTCGATGTGGCCTTCGGCATTCATGCTCTTCATGAGTATGTCATCGACATAGACCTCCATGGAGTTTCCAATCTGCTCTGAGAACATACGGTTCACTAACCGCTGATATGTGGCTCTCATATTTTTTAGGCCGAATGGCATCATTTTATAGCAATACAACCCTTGATCCGTAATGAATGAGGTGTGTTCCTTGTCCTCCATGAACATTGGGATCTGATTATAACCGAAGTAGGTGTCCATAAAACTGAATAGCTTGTGGCCGGTAGTAGGTTGATGCGTGGAAGTAGAAAGCTATCTTTGGGGCATGCTTGATTCAATTCTAAGAAGTCTATACACACTCTCCACTTCTTGGTGCTCTTTCTCACCAGTACGGGGTTAGACACCCATTGGGGGTAGACTACCTCCTTAATGAACCCGTTTGTCAGTAGCTTGTCAACATTTTCTTTTAGGGCACCGTACCTCTCGGTACTCAGAAGTATCATCTTCTATTCTTGGGGCGCATTTTTTGATCTACAGATGGGTATCTTGGGTATTTTTCATCTTCTGTATCTTGGGTTGATCTCCACCATGTCAATATGTGTCCATGCGAAGACATCGATGTTCTCTCGCAAGAACTGTTTTATTTCCTCTTTCATCTTCTCGTCTAGCTTCTGTCCTACTTGCAGCATCTGAGTAGGGTCTAAATGATTTACAGAAAATGCCTCTAGCTTTTTCGCCTAGGAGGCTAAAGAATTCGAGCCTATGATTCGGGGGTCTAGGTCCTCGTCCAATATCACTTCCTCTTCAACTCTTTCGGGGTCGACATTCATTGGTCCCGTTTGTATTGTCATTACCACTGGAAAGGGGGTCTTGGCGATTTGGAGCCTTTTGGAGTGCATTTATGTAGCAGGACCTAGCTTCTGTCTGATTACCACAAATCTTGGCAAACTCGCCTGGTGTTGGGAACTTTATCGCCAAGTGGTGGATGGAAATGATTACGTGTAAGTCCTTGAGCAGGAGCCTACCAAGAACTCCGTGGTAGGCAAATCGAGTATCTACCATTAGAAACTCCATAAATTTCTTTAGATGACACTAGGGTTCTCTGAGGTCCATTGCCAGGGTGATCTTTTCCCGTGGGACAAGGCTATCCCACGTGAAACCGAACAACAGTTCTATAATGGCTGTCAATTAATGATCCACATCCATCTTGTATCTACCAAACAAGATATTCACGGTGCTTCCATCATCGATTAACATCCATCTCAGTCCATTTCTAGCGACGACGGCACAGACTACCAAGGCATCACAGTTAAGATAGTGTATACCGGCCTCGTCTTCTTCAGTGAATGAGATCTGTGGAGCCTTTGGCCAGTATCTGTGAATCTGCCAACTCTCCGCTGGTTTTTCTCTCGATGCCTTTACGTAGTTTTATCATGAGTTCATCGTATGCCCTCTGACATAGGGCTCTCTTATGATTGTATTAATTTTCCAGACTAGAGGAGTTTCCGTGGTCCTTTAGCCATCGGCGGGTCCTTGTTTCTGTCGTTTCTTCAGCCCAGACGATATGGTCCATCGTCTTAGCGCCAAGGCGGAGGCCTTTACTCTTGATTGGGCGGCCATTTACACTCTTAGGCTGGTCAATTCTTCATCATTGCTCTTGGTTTTTGCAGTTGATCAGTTCTCTTACATCGTGGCAATCTTCTGTATTATACACCCTAGTCCTATGTATGCAACAGAACTTGGGTGAAGGAGCAGATGACAAAACAGACACTACGGTAGTCTGGAATAGGGGATCGGGATCGTCTCCGTCTAGTTAAATCTCCTATAACAGTTCTTCTATGGTCCAGGGGGAGCGTTTTTCTTGAAAGAGATTGAAACAGGGTTCAAGAAAGCATCATCCCTCTCTCCAATAGTGATCCACTCTATCTCTTTTGGCTTTCTTCTTGTTCTCGATCGTCTCTTCTGATCAGATTTCTCACTGGATCAGGTCTACCAACAAACTGCAAGTTTTGGGTTGGCTATTTTGGATGTCTCTTCAAAAAGAAGTACACATGTGAAGGCCGGTCACCAGTGCATCTAGGGATTTGTCATTGGTTACAGTCTTGATCTTGTTGATGACATTGCTAAATCACTTGAAATAGCTCTTTACTGATTCTCCATCTTTCTGTTGAATGTTGTGGAGTTGGACAATATTGACTATCATTATCTGGTTGCCAATGAAAGCGTTGAAGAACTCTCGTTTGAGCTGAGGCCAGTTCTTGATACTTCCTGGTTTTAGTTTATTGTACCATCTCTTCACATTGGATATGAGTGTGGTATGGAAATTTCGACACTTTACTGCGGGGGAATGACCTTGGAGCTTCGTCTTATATATGAGGATGTGATCCATAGGGTCGCCTCTTCCATTATATTTGTCCATCAGAGGCATTCTGAAATTAGTAGAAACTTCCATGGCCTTCATGAAATTGGTGAATGGAAGGTTCTCGCCGTCATCATCTTTATAGCATTCTAACCTTTCCATTTCATCTTCGGGCCTCATGGGGATAGATTTCGAGTCCTTTCTCCTTTCTGTACGGGCTTCGATGTGCTCACTGTACCTGTTATGCGTCAGTAGGAGTGGTGCTATAGAGGATCCCACCCCTAACCAGTCAAACACGCTGGTAGTAGGAGCCGACTGGTTTCTACATGTCAGTTGGGGTCTTCCATTCTGATTATCCTGCGAGGGTTTTAGAACGATATTTCGAGGATTCCTACCATTTGAAACTGGCGGGTCATCCCAAGATCGACAGCTTTCTATCGAACCGGACCTCGAAAGGCTTTGTCGAGCACGGCTATGCTTGCGTCCATGTTGGAGGGATTGATTTTCCAACAGTTCAAGCAATGTCTTTATCCGGGCATTGTCTAGCTTCGGGTCATGGTTCTACTTCTCAACCATCCGCTTATGTCATTGTCTTTTCCTCTTACGGCGAGTTACGTTTTGAAAATCTTGAACATTTTTCTACTGAAAGTCAGTGTGATGGGACTCTACTTCTTCTTCCATTGAGTTTTCCATTGCCATGCTCTTTTGGGTAGAAAACACGTTTTTACTACAATTTTTTGGTCGTGTAACATTTTTCTTTTCCCACAGACGGCTCCAATCTGTTGACGTCAGAATCTGCACTGTCCACGCGTCAACAGATCTCTAGTCAATCCTCTGCCAACTTGTATGTTACCTGTACACTAGGATGACTATTAAGCACCAAGATCACTGAGAAAAAAGAGTCCAGCTATCATTGGTACTCTGACGATTAAGTAAGCTGCCGATATATAGGACAATATACGAAGGATAAAAACAATTGGGTGTAGGAGATACAAGTAGGCAGAGATTTGAGTAGAGTTTAAGGGTGATAATAATGTGTAAAAAATAGTGTACCTTGGAATAACCAGAAACGTCGTATTTATAGCTCAAGAGTTCTAATTGATTTTAGGAAAACAATCAATTAGACAGCTAATTGGATCCTTCTTCCTTATGGGATATATATGATCGGTTGTCAAGGCAATCTTCTAGATTTCGATCGTTATTTGAATTAATCACGTTACCTAATCTTTAGGAGATTAGGATTTGGCTTTCTTGTGAGGATCTGTGTGTCAATCAAACTCAATATTTCCTTAAGCATATCTCTAGTAATTCCAAAATATTAAGTTGTCTACGGATTACGAAGGATTTGAAGCTCGGTGAGGCCCACTGGATCAGTCGTGATATTCGAGGCTTGTTATGGGCTTCGCTGTACTCCGATTTTTGAGTGCTGACATGTTGCTAGGCCTTAAGAATATTCACGAGGCCCTCGCTATATGTCTAAGGCCTTTATGAATCTGAAGGGCCTTCGTTGGGCCTATAAGGCCTTAGCGATACCCAACTCGGGTCTTGACTGTGCTTTTGCTGACGTGGAGACATTACTGAAATCTGGTGATAACAGCTACAGTAATGAATTTTGAATTAGTTGGAAGATTGTGAATTTTGGGATTACAAGCTTTGCATTTTTGAAGATTTTAAGACTACTCAAAGTTCTCTAAATCTATCGAATTTAATTAATAGGTAATTGACAGCCAAAAATACACTAATGTCAACTTTAATTTTTTTCCATCTTCCGTGTCTTATATAATAGGATATGTGTGTGTGAATTAAAATTAAATGAAATTTATTACTTCGTATCAATATTCTAGAAAAATGTTTATATGAATATTATAATATTACTCTTAAAAGAGTAAATTTTACATATTAATATTATGTTGTTGTTCTTGAAGAAAGCACAACTTGATACTTATTAATATTCTAGAAGAGTTTTTGTATTATTCTAGAAGAACTACAACTTTATATATATCAAATAAATATAATATACATATTCTAAATGAGTAGCAATTTATACACATCAATTTTCTAGATGATTATGATGATATTATTGGAGAAACAAAACCCATATATATAAATATTCAAGAAAAATATTGTGTTGTTACTATCGAAGAAGTACAACTTTATAAAAATCAATTTTTAAAAAAACATTGTGTTAATATCCATAAGAATATCCCTTTCGTTGAGTTCGACTGCTCACGCCATAGGCGCAAGAATATTACCCATATCTGCAGGCAGTGCAGGCGGTGGATCAAAGATCCATATTTTTGTCACCCATTGTGTCTTTTTGCTGTTTAGTCTTTCTCCTTTATTTACGTTGTTTTTGGTGAAAACTCCATTCGATTTTCGGATTGAAATCAACTAGATTAAGATTTTTCGAACGGCGCATGCACGATCAACACCTGAAACAATGAAGAATAGTCAAAATTCAACGATTACTAAAAACAAGAATAAAATAATTTCTTAATACTAAAAGATCAATTAATGTAATAATCAATAAAACTAGTCCTCAGCAACGGCACTAAAAACTTATTGTTGATTTTAATCTCGCAAGTGGGCGGATAGTTAACAAGTAATATAATGATGAAAAAAGTGTCGAACTCACGAAAATTGGCATTTAATTACCAAATTAATTGTATAATTAAATTTCTAACAAAATTAAAACACAGATTCTTTATAATTTCAATTTCTAAGATTATCCTATTATAATTCAACTAAGTCTAAATAATCACGTAAGCGAAAATAAAATATTTATCAAATTCAAGTTTTACTGGCACTAGAATTCACAAATCTACTGTCACGTTTCAATAATTAATTATCAATTACTCATTTTCGCAAATTATTGTCTTAGTGGATGATCCTAATATAATCAAAAGCCTCTCTCGACGGTCAACCAATTTTATACCTCTATATGAACCTAACCATCTCTAGTTGATTTGCAAATCGTCGAATAAACATAAAATTGGTTTGAGGACGGCTATAAATAGGGATGAAGAATACTAATTTAGGGTGGTCAATTGTTGGGAGATTTCAAGAGGAAAAACAAGCACCGAAAATTGAAGAATCATCCGGCCAAGATTGAAGGAAGAACAAGGATTACAAATTAATTTTTTCTTCTTATCCGAGTGATGGATTTTATCTTTTTCTTTTTAGTATGTTAAGCTAAATCCTTTTTGTGTTAGGATTACGATGAACTTGTAGTTTGATTCTTCAATTTTGAAATTTGATTTTTGGCGATATGCATTAATATAGTTGTTTTCATCTACAATTATGTACGTAATGATTGTATGATTTTTGTAGTTTATTTTACCATCAAGAGATTGAAAACAAGCTAGACTTAATTTTAATTGACATAAAGTTTGATAGGGGATATAAATATACCGCTATGATTTACATGATCTTTAATTACCCATTGCAACTTAATCATTTTTTTGTATTCGCATTCGTCATAGTGATATAGTGGGTCATACATAAGAATATGTTTGATTTTATTCAAAAGAGACTATTGAACAATTTAGCGGTATTGGTCATCATAACTGATATATGTTGTCAAAATTAATAATTCATATAAAAGAATTAACTACTACAAGTGAGTTCAGAATCCTAGTACTTTTCTTTCTCATATTTAAAGTAATTTGGCGTGAAGTTAATTTTTTATGTGTATAAATTATAATTAGATAATTCATTTTAGTTAATACTTTAATTAGTTCTTAAGCACCCAAACTTCAAAATTTAAATTGAGTCGGTTAAGACTAATTTAATTGTGTTGAGCTATCTAAATCTATGTGGGTACGATACTTGGACTCTAAAATTTACTTTATTACTTATGCGATTCGTACACTTTCGGAATAAAAATATTGCTAACAAGTTTTTGGCGCCGTTGCCGGAAATTTTATTCTAGTTCTTTTTCAATTATTTTAGCACTAATTCGAATTTTATTTTTTTATTATTTTTCAAGTTAATTCAGTGTTTAAATTGTTTCTTTTTCAGACATTTGCATGTGAAGCGTGAGATACCGGTCTCTAATTTCAGCTGATCCAAAAATCAAACACACTTTCCATCATAAACAAAGAGAAGCAATAAAGACACACTAAAAAGATAAAAAAACAGCAAGACACCATAAATAACAATGAAGCTTAGAGTTGTTTGAAAGATTAGTTACCACCACCACCATGTGAGTGTTAGACTGAGTTCTACACAAGAGAACTGCAGGAGTACATGAATTAGACACTTTCACGGCGTTATCTGCAAAAATAGACTCATTGGTACACAAAGTAGAGGGTATGTCGCATTCAGCCAATGCGGTGCAACTAAAGAAACCAACTTGTGAAGAATGCAGGGCTAGTCACTGTGCATCAGAATGTCTTATTCTATCATAGCAGCCCGGGCGAGTCGAATATATTCAAGGTGGTCAGCGCCAACAAAATAACCCCTTCTCTAACACATTTAACTCGGGTTGGCAAAATCGTCTAAATTTCTCTTGGATGAATAATTAGAATAATATCAGACCACAAGGTCCTCAGTTTCAGCCGCCAGAAAAGAGAGTCTCACTAAAAGATATGTTTGGTAAATTTATAGAGAAAACTGAGCAATACATGGAAGAAAATAATCAATTCATGAGAAAGACGGAGACCACTCTTCGAAATCAGAGCATGTCAATAAAGAATTTGGAAACAAAGATAGGCAGATGGCAGTCGCTATATCAGGCAGAGCATCGGGTACTTTGCCAAGCAATACAAAGGTGAATCCCAACAAACATGTTAAAGCTATTACAACCAGAAGTGGGGTTCAGTTACTGGAGATTCTTGTTAAGAGACCAGTTGCAGATTAAGAAAATATATCGTCCTCTAATGAAGAGCACGTGGAACAGACTGAGCATATAGTAGATATATCTATTAAAGAGAATTCACGTACATCATAGGTTAAGGCAACAACTCATATCAAACCATATGAGACTCCGGTCCCATTTCTTCAAAGACTACAAACGCACAAGTTGGACAAATAGTTCGCAAAATTTTTTGTCTTCAAGAAGCAACATATCAACATCCCTTTTACAGACGCACTTGCTCAAATTCTCATTAATACAAAATTCATGAAAGACATTCTATCAAATAAACGAAAGATGGATGAACAGTCGGTGATGTTGACAAAAGAGTGTATTGCTATTTTACAAAATAAGCTACCTCCTAAATTAAAAGATCCATGGAGTTTTATAATACCTTGCACTATTGGAGATTATTATTTTGAAAAAGCTTTATGTGATTTAGGTGTAAGTATTAACTTGATGCTACTTTCTATTTTCAGGACATTAGGTTTGGGAGAGGCTAAACCAACTACGTTGACTCTTCAGCTAGCTGATCGATCTATCAAACATCTAAGAAGAATTGTTGAAGATATTCTGGTAAAAATGGACAAATTCATCTTTTCGGCTAATTTTGTTATTCTTAATTTTATTATGTGATTTAGGTACAAATATTAACTTGATGCCACTTCTTTTGGGCCATCCATTCCTATCTACTGATAGAGCTCTTATTGGTATGAAAAAAGGCCAATTGATTATGAGGCTTAGTAAAGAGCATGTTACTTTTGATGTATTCAAGGCCATAAAACACCCAACCAAGTTAGATAGCTACTTTAAAATTGATGTGATTGACACTTTAGTTCATTAAGCTTTTCAACTAAATAATCTATCAGATCTATTGGAGGCCTGTATTGTGCATTCTCAATTTACTCATACTAATTCTAGTGAGATTGAGATGTGTGCAAGGTATCTTGAAGCTAATTTTCCATATAGGTGCAGACCACACTTTGAGGAGTTGGGCATAGGTTCTACAAAGCATTTGTCATCTCATATCATTTATGCTTACTTGGAGAAATTCTCTACACTGCCCGTGATAATTGCAAATTCTATTAGTGAGCTTGAAGAAGAAAAATTACTCTGAGTGCTCAGAGAACACAAGACAGCTATTGGGTGGTCTATTGCTGACATCAAGAAAATCAGCCCTACACTTTGATTGAATAAAATCCTCTTGGAGGAGAATTTTAGACCAAGTGTTGACAGTCAGAGGAGGTTAAATCCTAATATGAAATAAGTGGTCAGAGCAGAGGTATTGAAACTTTTGGATGTAGGGATTATCTCTATCCAATCTCAAATAGTGCATGGGTTAACCCAGTTCAGGTAGTGCCAAAAAAAGGTGGTATCACAATGGTATAGAATGAAAAGAATGAATTAATTTTGACCAGAACAATCACGAGATAGAGAGTTTGCATTGACTATCGCAAACTTAACACAGCTACTAGGAATGATAGGAATGATCACTTTTCCCTTCTATTTATTGATCAGATGTTCAAAAGACAAGATGGACACTACCATTATTGCATTCTAGATGGATACTACGGATATAATTAGATCCCAATAGCACCCGAGGATCAAGAAAAGACTACATTCATCTGTCCCTATGGTACCTTTGCATATTGTAGGATTCTTTTTGGTCTATGCAATGTTCATGCCACTTTTCAGCGTTGCACGATGGCTATCTTCTCTAATAGGGTAGAGAGGTTTATTGAAGTATTCATGGATGATTTCTTAATGTTTGGCTCATCTTTTGATGAGTGCTTGGAGCATTTGCACTTGGTTTTGCAGCCATGTGAGGAAACAAATCTAGTACTTAACTGAGAAAAATGTCACTTCATGGTTCAAGAGGGTATCGTGTTGGGACATCAAATGTTTGCTAAGGACATTAATATGGATAAGACAAAGATTCAGGTTATTGAGAAATTACCACCACCAACCTCTGTTAAGGGTGTTCGCAGTTTTCTTAGACATGTCGGGTTCTACTGTCGCTTCATCAAAGACTTTTCTAAGATCACAAAATTGTGGTGCAATTTGCTGGTCAATGATGTACTTTATGTCTTCTTTGAAGAGTGCTTATTGGCATTCAACACTCTAAAAGATAAGCTAATTTCAGCACCTATGATAATTGCACCAGATTGGAATCTACTGTTTGAATTAATGTGTGATGCAAGTGACTATGCAGTGGGAACAATGTTGGGTAGCAAAAAGATAAGATTTTTCATGTGATACACTATACTAGTAAGGCATTGACTGATGCATGTCCCAACTACGCCATTACTGAGAAGGAACTCCTAGTTGTAGTCTATGCTTTTGATAAATTCTGATCATATCTTGTTGGATCAAAGGTAATAGTCAATACTGACCATGTTACCTTGAAAAATTTTATGGCAAAGAAAGATGCAAAAACCAATGCCAATTCGATGGGTTTTACTTCTACAAAAATTTGATTTGGAGATAAGAGACAAGAAGGGAAGTGCGAATGTAGTAGCTGATCATCTATCCAGACTTGAATAGGGGGAGTAGATCGAGACCGTAGATATTAATGAAGTTTTTCCAAATTAGCATATTTTTAACTTAGATGAAGCACTATGGTATGCAGATATAGTGAATTTCTTAGCCAAGTTCATCATCCCGCCATATTATTCAAGTCACCAAAAGAATGGGATATTCTCTATAGACGGGGTCCATATCAAATAACTAAGCGATATGTTCCTGAAGAAAAATTCCTCAGATACTCGAGCATTGCCACACCTCAGCCTATACTGGACACTTTGGTGCATCTAAAACAGCTGCTAAGATTCTATAGTCTGAGTTTTATTGGCCTTCACTATTCAAAAATGTGTGTATTTTTATGAAAAGGTGTGATCGATGCCAGTACACAGAGAATATCTCGAGAAAGAATGAGATTCCTTTAAACAATATACTCGAGGTAGAGCTTTTTGATGTGTGAGGTATTGATGTCATGGGGCCATTTCCCCGTTGTTCTCCAATCAATACATTTTGGTTGCGGTTGACTACGTCTCAAAAATGAATTGTGATGGATTTCCTGAAAAAAAAAATGCATTTTCACTCGGTATGGCACATCCCGAGCCATCATTAGTAATGGGAGTAAACACTTTTGTAATCGTCTATTTAAATCATTATTGGCTAAATATGGCGTCTGACATCGTATTGCTACTCCCTATCATCATCAAACTAGTGGACAAGTTGAAATCTCCAACTGGGAGTTGAAGCAAATTCTTTAGGTGACGGTTAGTTCATCAAAAAAAGATTGGTCAAAGAAATTAGATGACGCTTTATGGGCCTACCGGACATTTTTCAAGATTCCTATAGGCATGTCTCCCTATCTGTTAGTTTTTGAGAAAGTCATTTACCAGTTTCGTGGAGCACCTGACATATTGGACAGTTAAGAAATTGAACTTTGATTTGAAGGCAACCAGTGAAAAGAGATTACTTCAATTAAATGAGATGGAGGAGTTTTGGTTAGAGACCTATGAGAATGCAAAATTTTATAAAGAGCGGACCAAAAAGTAGCATGATATGCATATTCAAAGGAGAAAATTTTAGGTTAGGCAGCAAGTGTTGTTATATAATTCTCGCTTCAAGCTTTTTTTGGGCAAGTTGAGGTCATGGTAGTCGGGTCCTTACACAATCACAAAGGTCTATCCATATGAGGCTATTGAGATCAATAAAGAGAGAAAATGCACGTTTAAAATCAATGGGCAACGGCTGAAGTCTTATTAGAGTGGTGGATTCTCGAAAGAAAAGTCCACCATTCATCTTGCAACACCAAAATGATCACTCCAAAAAGTCAAGCTCTAGACTATAAGCGCTTAATGGGAGGCAACCCATTTTTCTATCCCTTTCACTTTTTCATCATTGCACCTTTCCAAAAATCTAACTCGTAAGCTTGCCTTTTTGTTTAAAAAATTTATGTTGTAGTAAGATTTAAATAAAGGTAAAGGAAAAATTATGGGTTGTTTTTTAGAGAATGTAATGGAGCAGAAAATTTGAATTTTTCGGGCAGTAATATATGTGTTCTATGGACTAAAATTTGGGAAAGGCCAAAAGCTTTTGATGGCTAAAAATAGGAGGATAAATAAGTGGTCTTTTGCTGTTAAAATATTGTGAAAGAGAAGCAAGACTAATACTACAGTTGCTAGCAAAAATTTAGTAACAAAAAGGGAAAGATAGGACTTCTAACTTGGTTGAAAAATAAGAGAGAATTATAGTCTTTTTCTGGAAACTTTAGTGGCTGAAAAGTGAAGGGGAGTTGAGGTTATATGGGCCGATTTATGGGACTACAATTGGAGGGAGAAATTAGTTGAAATGAGGCATAAAGTGTGAGGAAAAGTAGGGAGTTTTTACTTAAGTTAGTGGGTGACTTATTGGGAAAAGAAATCTACCGATTAGGAGCCGAGTTTGAGTACAAGATGTAGACAAATGCTGGAGTTTTTGTAGAAACTAAGATGAAGGGGATAAATGGGACTTATGGGAGCCGAAAATTGGTAAATTTCTAGGGAAAAATCAGTTGTCACTTGACTGAAAAATAGAGTAGAAAATGGTAAGAAAGTAGGGCTCGATCTATGGATAATGATGAGCTTATTGGAGGTGGTTTTTCAGAGAATACGGAGGGCCTAAGGGACAGTTATTAACTAAAGTTGAGGTGGATTAAGTTGTGGGGAAAAATGGATAGTTGATTGATATATAAATGAAATAACATGTTAGTTTTATGTTAGAGTGGACATAATTATTTAAATTTATAGGAACAATTCAACTAGAAATTAGATGAAGCACTTTTAAATGAGGTAGATTCAATCGAATTAAGAGTTTGCATATTTGCAAAATTATAGGAGATGATGGAAATTGCCATAATCTAACAATGGGTTAGACATCACACCATACAACTCAACCACAAAAATATGATCTTAGTGAATTAGATGCACTCACAAGAACCATTGAAGAAAATTGTATTAAAATATGCGCGGAAGATAACGCTGAAAGATTGAAGGTCTATGATGATGAGTTAGCCCATTTTCAATCTCAAATTGAATTAATGCAATCTAGTTTCGCTCCAACTAGATACCAAGTAAGCACTAGTATTTACGGACACACATAATTTAAGATTTTTTATTAGTATCTTATTCTATTGTTTTAGTTGCATAAATAATGAATGCACATATGTAGGTTATAGAGGCATTCAGTTTACATACAAATGGAAATGCCAGCAAACAAGTTCATTCCCGCTCCTAACAAGAAGATGTTTGTGATGTTATTCAAATTATCATAGTCATATTGTATAATCTAAATCATAAAATAGAATATTGAGTCCCTAACCTTTCAAAAATGTTAGTGATATACTCATAACTTTTAAAAATAACACTTGACATCCTCAACGTTTGAGGAAATAGGCATGGTAGATCCTTTTATGACAAAATTATCCCCACATTTAAATAAAAAATAAAAAATAGAAGACAAGAAAGAAGAAAAAGAGGAATAAAAAAATAACCAAATAAACCCGGAATGAAGAATAACAAAGATTACATCTTCGTCCTTCACTCCAACCACTACCTACCTTACCTACCATCTTCTTCCATCCCAACCTCCCACATTTCCGAAACAGATCGCCACCACCACTACATTTACCATGGATTTAAGAAACTTGTTAAAAACCTTTGATGTTTCAGCTATGAATTTAAGCAATTCAACTGCAACAGCCATAGTTTAAGACACCGGAAGCTAAGTTCATGACTTCTCTTACTAGGTATCCCTCAAAGCCCACTTTGCTGAAATGTGCCGCATGTCGATGCCACTGAAATTTCCATTGTCATGAGCCAAAAGATCTACTTCCACCAAATGTCATACCTGCTCTCAAGTACCAGTCGCACCACCATTACTATCTTCCACCGTCGTTGCCAGCTGGAAGAGAAACAACCCAATTTTACCTTCCCTACTGTCAATCTCTTCCTATTACTACCCTTAGCACCCCCCACATGCTGCTAGCCCATAGCCATTCCCCGTTCGGTCCACCATCCGATAGCAGCAAACCACCCCACTGGCAATACGAGTAAAGGAATTGAATTTTGGTTCTTCGACTAGAGGCTCCTAAACTGTACAAACCACCAAAAAGAGAAAATTAAGGTGAGTTTGCTGGTCATCAGGTTGCCTTTACATGTTTTGATTGTCCAAATTTTAAATTACAGTAGAAACTAGAGCAAATTTGGAATGGAATCTGAATTATTTTTTTCATCAGGTGGAAACTGGAACAAATCTGGAATGGAATGTGGAATTGTTTTTTCCATCATTTTAATTGGGTCTCACTGTGGTGATGGTGGTGAGTATAGTGGTGGTGGGGATGGGTTTAGTAAAGGTGGGGATTGGGTTGAAAGAAAATCACCGATGGGGCATGTGTTGGATGGGATAAAGGAATAAGCGTGTCTCTTTCTTATTCTTCATTTTGGAGAGTATATTCGTTTATTTTATTATTGCCCTTTTTCTTTTTTCTTGTTTTTTGTTTTTTTGTTTTTTTTTTGAGGAAGGATGAGGGTTTCGTTATAAAACGACCTACCATGCACTACAAGAAAATTGAGTTTTTTGTGACGACTATTAACCATCACAATAAGCAACCCAAATTATAGCAAAAAGTATTTGCAATAATTTTGTGACGGCAAATGATCTGTCACAAATGTAGGCATTGCAAATACATTTGCAACAACATGGGACTGTCACGAAAACTATTTACTACTTTTTATGACTGCGATTTGTCGTCGTAAAAGACTAATTACTCATATAATTAGTTATGAAGGAACTTTATTGTCACAACAAAAGTTGAATTTATTATGTTTTTTACCACGATATTATGCCATCATAACTAAAAGATTTTTGAAACTTACCCAAAGATAACTTTTGTCACAATAATTTTTTATTTTTTTTATTTTCTATTTTATCCCCATTAAAGTTAAAAGCCCAACTTTAAGAATCATGAAACCAAATTACAAATCTAAAAGAATGACAACTATATTGATTTAAAATTTTGTTTACTATATAATAAATCCATTAATGTGGCTAAACAAGCTCTACAAATGACAAACAAAAAACAACTATCAAAAGTGTTATTAACTTGTGTAATATTTTCTTTCTTCACAAAATAAACAAGATCTATAAAAAATAAATAAAACTTAAATGTATATCTCTTCGATAGTCCAACACTATCTCAGAGAATCCTAATGAGAAATTTGAAAAATGACATGATTGTCTATTAGATAAAGAAAGTAGCAATATTTTTGAACCAACACGATACAAAACTAACATCTTAGTTCAACACAATAGCAAACAAAGATTTCAATCCAACACAGTAGCAAACAATAATTTTAAGTCATAACATATTTGTTGTTGATATTTTAAATTACAAAGAGTTCCAATATTTAAGGAATTCTTAGAAATAAACCAATGATGATCTCTTGTCATCTGTGTATTCCTCAAAAGGATGGACATTAAATGATTATATTCTTCTTAGAAATATTCTAGAATTATAAAGCCAAGAGTTATCAATTTTCCTATTAAAAAAATTCAATATTTTCACGCAATAATATTGCCTTAGCAAATGATGTTTCTATTCCATACACATAAAACTTAGAATTAACTTGTATCCTATTAAAATATCCAAATCCAATAAAACAACTTTCATTCTATGTTCTCACAAATATTAAACAGCATTTACTACCAAAAGTTATCGTACTAATACCCAATCCTTGTATCCAGTGTTTTGTACTGAGAAACATAAATATATGAACATAGATATAATATAAACTTTGAACAAACATGTTTTTTTTAGGATTGGCATATAACAACAGCATGTTAAACTCTAAAAACATGAAATAGATATAACAAAATATTGATATAAAATATAGTTTTGCAACTCATTTTATAGTAAAACATCAAATAGCATCTACACAACATTCAATTTGGATAAAGAAAATAGCATATTTGGTTTCTAACCTTTCAAAAACATAAGGGATATAGTCTTAACCTTTAAAAATATCACTAGATATCTTCAACGTTTGAAGAAAAATGCATCACAACTAAAGAAAATTGGATGAAAATATATAAGACTCGTGACCATAACCCAACTACGATGGGAAGAACTTCATGTTGGCATGATGATTAGCTACAAGTAAAATATCATTCTCTATGAAGAGAATGAAGTATTTTGTTGTCAATAGTAATGGTTTAATAATTCTCGAGTTAAATATTTGAATAATTATTGAACTTTTAGTCTTGTATTCGTTTGCTCACTAAACTTCAAAATGGTGTTGAATGCTCACTGAACTTTGAACCGTTACTCACTCATCACGATCCATTAACGACCATTGGATGGATCTACATGCATGGCAGACGAAATGCCCATGTGGTACATGTGTCTACCAAAAAATACACAAGTGGATGCCATGTCAGAAATCGCACTTTGAAAGTGTGATTCTAAAGAGAAAAAAACACAATTAGCCAACCCCATTTTAGCCAAAATTTCCCAAATCACCTGTTCTCCAAAATCAAACTCGTCAATCCCTAACCCTTCTCACCTTCGCCCGCGACAAGAAGACATCTCTGCCTTACATTCAAGGACCACCACTTGTTTGAATAATCAACAATGTCAGATTTGGAGGGACCACATAGAGGTAAGACATCTAGTTTGTTGGGAATTTTCTTTTATTTTTTGTGTGGTATTCTCAATAATACTGAGCAGTGTCAGATTTCTAGAGATCACGACTGCCCTTTTTTTTCATTTTTTTAATTTGTTGTGATTAATTCAAAATTGCATGCCAACAAGTTTTGAGCGTAAAATCTAATTCTAGTTTGTGGTTTGTGTTGTAAGATGTGGATGAGCTTCCAGACTTCAATGATTTTGAAAAGGAATGTGAGGATGAAGACGATATATTGTATGATTAGAATGTCGTAGAAGAAATTTAAATTGAAGTTGATTTGAGAGTTGTTGAAGGGGTCAAGGATAAAATAGATGATTTAGAGTATTCTTCGTCCAACGAATTGCTAAGTGCACATGAATCTAATGATGACAATGGGTATAGGTTTCCTGAGTTTGTTGCTGAAACTGATATGCAGAATCTAAGTTTTGTAGTTCGGCAAAAGTTTAGGTCCATTGAAGAGTTCAAAGAGGCAGTTAGAAGTTACGGGACTGTGAATAGTTATAATGTAAAATTTAGGACAAATGACGAATATAGAGCACAATCGATTTGTGTAACGCCACGGAATTTCTAAGGTTCCGGAGAGTTAATAAAATTCATGAACATTAAATTATTGTGGAAAAGTGACTTTAATACTAAAAGACAAATCCCAATTGCCAAACAATTGGTCAATTCGTAAACATTAAAGAAAAATAGATTGTCGAATGTAAATAAACTTGAAACTGTAACGCTAATAGTCTTATTAACTAAAGCATTATAAATAAAATAATTTTATTTGGCGACGATTGGCTTGACAGCTTCACCGACCCGCCACGGATCCATCACGTTAATTATTATCTGAAATTTGTTAAAATGAGGGATGAGTATAAACAATTATACTCAGTGAGATACTTGCTATTTCCACAAACAGTCCAAATATTATAATTATACATAAAATTATCTTACTAAACTGAACTGAGAATTATCACACAATGACAATGATAATTCATGCAAGCGCTACAAATAAAATGAAACTCAAAGGTTTAACTGAACCTGAAAGTTTAACTGAAACCCGAAGGTTTAACTGAACTGATTCATGATTTCTCCCGAATGAGCACTGAAATAAAGTAATTAAATTACATGCATAAATATAATATATAGAAAGAAGTGGAAAACAACTAATAGCATTTAGAATCTCACTTTATTCATGTGAATGAATTGCCCTGGAAAAGAACGAATGGATGTAAGGCTTGCAAAAGGTGCCACAAAGCTACTGAAGAAATTAAATATTAATAATGTGTGGAGGACTGCCGGGTGTTTTCTTCATAAGACGTGAGGGGCTAATCACTTTTTATAGGTTAGGCTTTATCAATTGTTTTTAAAATACAAACTCTAGTAGTATACATTAACTAGGTTGTTGGAGTTCTAAAGTAAATAGGAGAGAGAGAGATATATAGAGATAGACTTAAAAATTAGAATTCAAAAGTAAACAAATTGTGGCCGAAAAGCTATCCAAGGAAAAGCCCATTTTAATATCATTTAATTATAAGAACTTTTAATCGTCTCTATCTTGAGTTTAGCTTATCCAAAAATACTTTTTCTTGAGCCCTTAAACGTAAATAAATGCGAGCTACCCAACGAGCCCAATATTGATATACTAAAACTCAATATTTCACTAATTAATTACTTAGCCCAAATAAATTAATCGATTCTAAAACTTATTTTCACTTGGGTCCTTTAATATCTCAAAATTTTTGGGGTTCTACAATCTATCATCCTTAAAGAAATTTTGTCCTCAAAATTTACCTTACCTAGTCAAAGAGTTCTTGATACTTAGCTTCTGCTGCCTCATGTTGGTTTAAGGCGAAAACCCTGGCTTCTTCCTCTTTGCCCTGTTCGTTGTCCCTTTTTCGGTGGGAATTCTTGGCAATTTCGAACTATATGACCTGACTTACCACATCGATAGCACACATTCTTCTCGTACAGACACTCGCCCCTATGGGTCCTACTGTACTTAGGGCATGGCGGGATGACTTCATTCGATTTGCTTGATCCTGATCCATTATTAGCCTTCTTGTTCTGTCCATTTCCATTTTTTGTATACGGCTCATTCCATTCTTGCTTTTTAGAAACCTCATAACTGGGTAGGATTTTCTCATCCAACCCTAATCCAGTAGAGATTGCATGTGCCCGACGTAAAGCTTCTGCGTAAGTAGTATACTGCTGGACATCCATGATTTATTTGATCTTGGGTCATAATCCCATCTTGAACCTCTTGGCCTTTGTCAGCTCAGTGTTAACCATGTACGGTGCATATCTAGACAGCTGTTCGAATTTTCTTTCGTACTCACCAAGCAACATATTCCCTTGCGTAAGTTGAAGAAATTCTGCCTCCTTTTGGTCCTTCAATGACTGAGAAAAAAATTTACCTAACAATGCTTCCTTAAATTGGTTACAGGTGAGACTACGTTGCTACACTGCAGTCCTAGTGCGCGAATCATATTCCCACCAATGGCTAGCATCGTCAATCAGCATGAACTTTGCACAAGAAACCTTCTGCATATCATTGTAGTTCAGATGCTCAAAAATCCCTTCAAGTCTCATCAGCTACTCTTCGACGGTGAAAGGATCATCCTTAACATTAAAGGATGGTGGTTTGAAACGACAAAACTGTTCAACCATCGAACTCGTGTTGTCAACTCTTGTCGCATCTCCTGAGCCTACTGTCTGCCCAAGTCTTGCACTGCTCTCATCAAGTCTCTAAATATAGTTGCTTGAGTTTGTGTTTGTCGAGACATTTCTTTCAAATAAACAAAATAAATTTATCTATTTAGGTTCGCTAACCATTCGTCATTTTTCCATACTGTATTTCAAGTAGTAACAGTTACATGATTTAAATGGAATACACATATACACCACTAAGTAACGTGAACATACGGAACAACTGATTTTGTATAGTCTGTATTCATATAAATAATTAGCTACTAATGCCACAAACATGATTAAATACATACTTATCTCATGATAATGCAGAAATAAACTAATATAGGTTTGCAAAATAAAATAATTTGTAGAATCATGCTAATAAATTTATTCGAACTAGCAAAAGAATTTTTGGCACATAAATATATTTTCTTATTTCATACCTTGAAAAATACTGGATGATGGCTGATCAATGATTCCTTCATTATTTTTTTGTTATTGTTCACAAAAAAGTAATGAAAAAAATTTGTTTACTGTTTATGTGAACAGTAGAAACACTGTTCATATGAACAGTAGTACTGTTCACAAAATAAAATTTTCCTTGGTCACTGTTCACGTAAACAGTGACGATACTGTTCACCGAAATTTTTTTTTCCCGAGTCTACAAAAAGGTAAATCCGGGCTTTGATACCATTTGTAATGCCCCAGAATTTCTAAGGTTCCGGAGAGTTAATAAAATTCATGAACATTAAATTATTGCGGAAAGTGACTTTAATACTAAAAGAAAAATTCCAATTGCCAAACAATTGGCTAATTTGTAAACATTAAAGGAAAATAGATTGTCGAATGTAAATAAACTTGAAACTGTGACGCTAATCAATTTATTAACTAAACCATTATAAATAAAATAATTTTATTTGGCAACCATTGGCTTGATAGCTTCACCAACCCGCCACGCATCCATCACGTTAATTATTACTTGAAATTTGTTAAAATGATGGATGAGTATAAACAATTATACTCAGTGAAATACTTGCTATTTCTACAAACAGTCCAAATATTATAATTATGCATAAAATTATTTTACTAAAATGAACTGAGAATTATCACACCATGACAATGATAATTCATGCAAGCGCTGCAAATAAAATCAAACTCAAAGGTTTAACTAAAACTCGAAGGTTTAACTGAACTGATTCATGATTTCTCCCGAAGGAGCACTGAAATAAAGTAATTAAATTACATGCATAAATATAATATATAGAAAGAAGTGGAAAACAACTAATAGCATTTAGAATCTCACTTTATTCTTGTGAATGAATTGCCCTGGAAAAGAACAATTGGATTTAAGGCTTGCAAAAGGTGCTACAAAGCTACTGAAGAAAGTAAATATTTTCTATGCGTGGAAGAATAATTAAGAGAAACTGTCGGCTGTTTTCTTCATAAGACGTGAGGGGCTAATCACTTTTTATAGGTTAGGCTTTATCAATTGTTTTTAAAATACAAACTCTAGTATTATACATTAACTAGGTTGTTGGAGTTCTAAAGTAAATAGGAGAAAGAGATATATAGAGATAGACTTAAAAATTGGAATTCAAAAGTAAACAAATTCTGGCCGAAAAGCTATCCAAGGAAAAGTCTATTTTAATATCATTTAATTATAAGAACTTTTAATCGTTTCTATCTTGAGTTTAGCTTATCAAAAAATACTTTTTCTTGAGAAGAGACTTTTCCCGCAGGGCCGGCCATCGAACGCAGTGAGATGAGACGGGCTCTAGCTGGCTGCAGGGAGCAGAGTTGAGGAGCGAATACAATGAGCGACGAACCTCTGCGAGGACGCATAGAGGCCGGACAAGAGCCGGGGGAATGAGTAAGCTCTATCGTAGGTAACTCAAGGACAAGGTCGACTGGTTCTGGAGCTTCACAGTATAGAGTATAGAGGCTGATCATATCAAAAGAAGAAAGAGGAATTCAAATCTATCGGCTTGCTTCCTATCGTAAAACGCTTTGATGGCTAAACCTTTCTTCTTAGGGAGAGATCTTTTCTCTAGGTTTGCTTAGCTAAAGACAAGAAGGTGAAGGAATTGTCATCTTTAAACGTAAATAAATGCGAGCTACCCAACGAGCCCAATATTGATATACTAAAACTCAATATTTCACTAATTAATTACTTAGCCCAAATAAATTAATCGATTCTAAAACTTATTTTCATTTATATCCTTTAATATCTCAAAATTTTTGGGCGTGTTTTTTGTAACGACCACGGACTTTCTCCTACAGGCCTTTCGCCCAGGGACTATTCCATTCGCCATTTACTTACATATTGTCCACTGGAGGTTGGGCTCCAAACTGGATTTCTTTCGTGTTTTCAGCGATTCGAACCCCTGATCTCCCATTAAGTGGAACTTAAGTAGAATGTTGGTATCAATTGGGCAAGTTGTCCAATTGGTACCAATATTCCACTTAAGTTTCCTTTAATGGGAAGTCAGAGGTTCGAATTGCTAGGGACGCAAAAAAAAAATCCAGTTTGGAGCCCAACCTCCAGTAGATAATACGTAAGTTAACGGCACACTGAATAGCTCCTGGGCGAAAGGCCTGTAGGAAAAAGTCCATGGTCGTTACAGTTTGTAAATTAGGATGTAGGTGAAAGATTTGGGCGTCGAAGGTGAAGAGTACTAGTACGATGCAAGTAAAATCACACAGTCTTAAGCACACTTGTAGTCGAGACCAAAGTAATAGACATTGCACTTATCTATACCTAGCTAATCAGTACATCGAAACATTTCAAGTTGATATGGATTGGAAAACAAAGAATATCACAGCCGTGGTGAAAGGGAGATTTGAAAATCAATATTAGTAGGGATATTGCTTAGAAGGCCAAGAGACATGCTATGAAGTTGTTAGAAGGAACAGTTGAGAAACAATTTTGGTTGTTGAGGACATTTGCCACAGAAGTGTTGAGGACGAACTCGGGGTCTAGTGTGATTATAGGTGTACACAAACAGCTATTCCATAGCATTTACATATGCTTTACTGCCTGCAATGAAAGTTTTGTGATAGGTTGTAGGAAGATGATTGGGCTTGACGGATGTCATTTGAGGGATAAATTTGGTGGTCAGTTTCTTACAGCAGTAGCACTTGACGCCATTGATTAAATCTACCCCGTAGCATATGTAGTTGTTGAGAAGGAAAATATATCTTAGTGGAGATGGTTCATTACCTATTTGGGTGAGGAGGTGAGGATGTAAGGATTGATAACCATGGTAACTGGACCTTTATGACTGATAGACAGAAGGGTTTGCAGAACGTGTTAAATGAGTTTTTTCCGTTGGCGGAGGCAAATACAGCTATGAAGAGTGACATTTTGCTTAATAATGGTTGTGAGGTTTTCAACAAGACTTCGCTAGATGATAGAGATAAGATGATTCAAACTATGCTCACGTCCATATAGACTACGTTCATAAAGAGGACTCAGTCGATACGGGATAGGATGAGATGTTACACTGGACGTTTGTGTCCAAAGATAAAGAGAAAGTTGGCAAGAAACATTGCAATGGCCGATATTTATTGTACAATATATTAGTCAGAAGTACCACAATACCAAGTCAACAGTCCCTCGAGTGTATTTGTTGTAGATTTTGAGGCGCGCACGTGTGCGTGTCGAATATGGGACCTAACTGGAATTCCTTGTTACCACGTTATAGATGTTATTCTGGACACGAGAAATGAGCCGGAAGACTACTTAGATAATTGTTACATAGTAAAGGCTTATCTTAATTGCTGAAGTCAATTAATGGGAAAACACTTTGGCCAGAAAACTGATATTCAAATTCAAGCCCCGTCATGGATTGTCCCAAAAAGGGTAGGCAACAGATAAATAGGACGAGGCATGAAGAAGAATATTTCATTCAACACTCTCAGTCCCAATCCAAAATGAAGAGGAAATGTCAAATGGTCATGACATGCTCAAAGTGTAGTTTGCAAGGCCACAACAAAAGATATTATTTACGGACCGACACACCATGTGATTTAAGTATTCTAGCAATGAATTGTATTTAATTTTTACAGTATAGATATTAAAATGACATCCATATGTACTTACTATTTGTAGGACTGGTTCAATGCTCCTTGGATCCAGTAGGGAATGAAATGGAGACGCTTTTGGTTACAAGAAAAAATGTTTGCATGCGAAACTGTATTATCCAGTTGGTTGTTTAATACCTTGTAAATAAATATACTAATATGTGTTTTTCTAGAGTAGGGGAAACTTGTTTCAAGTAGAGATAGTGAGGGGCCATCTAGCTAGCCACAAGAGACAAATACAGTGTACATATTCATGCCCACACCCAGAGTTGAAATGCAGGGACAACGGGAAGGACCAATATCATCTTCATTACCTGTCGTTGGAGGACATGACAAAGGAAATGCGCTTGTGGCCGATGTTCGAAAGAAGGAAATTAATATTGGCCTAATGGTTGAGGAGTTTCAAAGATTAAATGCTGATAGGCAACTACAACAAGAGCGACAAGAGCATGTTTGAGAAGGCATATTAACACAAGATCATCCTTGTACCACATGGATCAAAATGAAGTAGTTTGTTTTAGGGATGTTGGTCCTAAGCAATTACTCTAGTCTAAATGTTGTGTAATTTTGTTGACAGTGGAATCAAGTTATTATTGAGTAGAATCAAGAGTAAAATCCGGTAGAATCTAGTTGATTATTTCTGTTTTCTCAGCATTTTTCCTTAACAACAATTTTTCCCTACTTGTGATTGTTAAGTTTGATTTTGTATTACTCTTCGCCACATCAGATATCTCATTGCTTCCGACCGTGATACTATTTCTCATATTTATCATGAGGGCAACCAGGTGACTGATTTACTTGCTTCAGAAGGTTGGGATCGTCGTTGCTATTTCGAGTACAGCGCTCATGACTTATCACGGCGATACCGTAGCTTAGTTCAAATTGATAGACATGGACTTCCTACAATTAGGAGTCTATAGAATTATTAGGACTTATTGTTTGGGTGGTAGTACATCCTTATTTATTGCTTTATTATTTATTTATTTATTTGTTTGTTTTAGCTCTTCTGATTGGAGGTTAGGTTTTATGCCCTCCTCCCATGTATTTTTTATGAGTTATTTATATAAGGTTATGGTATCTGAACCTCCCTATCCTTTCCTAGTAGAGGCCTGACAACCACATTAAAAATGTGATGGTGTGTTGATTAAAAAAAGTGTGATTTTGTATTGAGAATGATTTGTGATTAATTTTAAAATCCGATATTTCGTTTGACAAATAAAAAGGGAATTTTGAATGTGGTGGTGCTTGGTTTCCTGTTGTTGATAATATACCACAAAGCCTCCTTTATAAGCCCTGGGATTTTCAGGCATAATTTGGACCACTTACATTCAACTAGATGAATAATTTCACTCTTTATTTCTCTTTAGACCATTAGCAGTGCATCTCTTTAATTTCTGCATCACTATGTGGTTTCTATTGAATGTTCTACTCTATATAATACACATGATTTACACAAGAATCATGAGCTCATAATGGGACATTTTATTGAATCTGTAAAGATAATAACACCCTCAGGAGCACAACTAACAACGGAAAATACCAATCAGCTCACCATGTGTATTAAATGGAGCACAACCAACAATTGAATCTGTACAGATGATATCAATCAACTCACCATTCTATCCAGAACTTCAGGAGCACAACCAATTAACGAGAAAATATATGAATTGCATTCAAACACATTTTCACAACTACAAAAAGGATCACAAACAAGAATCCTTAAGTTCTAAAAACAATCGCATTACAATTGCCAATCACAATACATAATACAAACTAACAAATGCTACGAGATTTTCCTACATATTTATACATCCTTAATTATTCTGCCTCTGAAATTGTCAACACACAACACGAACTACAATGAACATGATAAGCAGCCACAAACCAATCTTATAATTTTTTACGATTTTGCCAATTTTCACTTTTTCTTTGTCGTCCTCATTTTTCTTTCTCAAAAGTCCGTTGATTACAGACTTATATCTATCATGTGGTGCAGGATGAGCTCCCTAAAAAAAATCACACGCACCTACCTTCCCATAGAATCTGCAACCCCAAAATTGCCTTCCAGAGTTAATCTCCGCCCACGATGTCTTCAAGATTGGAACTTCACCACAATAACATATCCTTCTCTTCATTATTGGCGTACAATTGCACAAGTTTTCCATTGTAAGGTGGGTAAATATGTCTTCTTGACGAATTTGATTTTGGGGGCGCAGGTGATTTGGGGAAATTTTGGCTGAAATGGGGTTGGCTGATTGAGTTTTTTTCCCTCTCATCCACTTGTGCATTTTTTTTGCAGACGCGTGTGCCACATGGGCATTCCATCTGCTACATGTGCATAACCGTCCATTGGTCGTTAATGGATCATGATGAGTGAGTAATGGTGAGTAACGATTCAAAGTTTATTGAGCATTCATCACCATTTTAAAGTTCAGGGAGCAAACAAAGACCATACTAAAAGTTTAATGATTATTCAAACATTTAACTCATAATTCTTTGAAAACGTTTAATAAATATTCTAGTAAAACATGAACAATAAGATATACCACAATATATATCTTAATTTCCTTACCACAGTGCACTAGATGAGACTTTAAAGAAGTTGAAAATATATATTAATTTTGAATCACTTGACAGGTGATATTATACATTGCGGTATGCATTTGTCAATTATAGTTATAGGCAAATTTGTAAAATTTGGATGGAAACTGCAAAATATATGAAAGAAATGCAAAAACATTAAGGGCCTGCTTGGGATTTTTTTTTCCACCGGTTTTGACCGATTTTGGGTGATACTATTTATGAAAGGTTGAGAAAATCGGTGCTTGTTAGTTTTTTGGACCGCCGGTTATAAGCGGTTTTTAAACCCCCCAAAACCAGTGTAGTGTAATTTGAAGCATATCTCATATCCCCACAAATCATTGGTTTTTTACCGTTCTTCAAAATTTCTTCTAATTTTACTCCCTTTCAAACAATTATTTTCAAAAATACTCTAAACTTAATATTTGTAAAAATAAAAGAACATATACAAAAGAAAAAAACACATGCAAGAACATAAATTTAATTATTTTCAATGATAGGTGGATATATAAAATTTTAAAATTTAATTTAAATTCTTTTATATATAGACATATATATAATTTGATTTTTTTAAAAACTTTTAGAACCGCTAGATAACAAACTCTCAAGTATGGGTTGGATCATTTAAAAAACCACTACTAAAAACTACTCAAAGTCGCTCTCTTCCTAAACGTCCAAAACTGTATTTTAAAAAACCCTCATAATCGGTATTCCAAAACAATAGTAGTTTTTAACGATCCAACCCATGCTTGGGAGTTTGTGGAGTTTATTATCTAGCATTTCTAAAAGTTTCTTAAGAGAATTAAATTACATATATGTCCATATATAAAAAGAAATTTAAATTTTAAAATTTTTATATATCTATATATTATTGAAAATATATATGTTCTTGTATATGTTTTTTTATTTTTGCGTATATTTTTTTATTTTTATAAATATTAAGTTTATGATAGTTTTGAAAATAATTGTTTGAGAGTGTGTAAAATTAAAAGAAATTTTGAACAACAGTAAAAAACTATCGATTTTGGAGTTGGAAGATACACTTAAAATTATAGTACACCGATTTTAAATAATCACCGACCGTAAAGAAGTTTACTCTGCAAGCACACAAAAAAAATATTTTTTTATCTGTCACTACGTCTTCATCCTCTCAAACTAAAATTCATATGACTCTCTCAATTCCTCCATTTCTTTATATTCTTCTCTATATTCATTAAAATCAAACTCTACTCAAACAAAATTCTTTTTCATTCTTCTCAACTCCTCAATCAATTAAAATCCTATACGGTCGAATTCCATCGCAAAGAAAAGCGGTATACTAATTTAAAAACCAGTCCTCAAAAAAATAAAAAAGTAAAATTTTCAACTTTTTATAAATGGTTACACCAAAACCGGTTAAAACGAAAGAAAACTTCCAAGGAGACCTAAAGGTTGGGAATGATACTGTAATATAGCAGGCTATTACTTGAACAAGAAGACATAAAGCGATCCTCTGCCACTCTCTCTCAAACACGCGCACGCCTCTCGCAAGAAAATCACACAAATACAGTGAATTAATCAGAAATGGCGACGCCGATGGTAGAAGATAGCAACTTCGAGGATGATCAGCTCTCTTCCATGTCCACCGACGACATCATTCGGGCCTCCCGCCTCCTCGATAACGAAATCCGAATCCTCAAGGTCTTTTTTTTTTTTAAAAAAAATTAAATTATATAAGTATGATTGTGGTTGATGAAAAGTAAATTTCTGATTCTATGATGTTGATTTGGTTATTGTTTAATTGTAATTTACATTTGGTAAATTTTTATTTTTATTTTACAGGAAGAGTCGCAGAGAACGACTATGGAGTTGGATTCAATCAAGGAGAAGATAAAGGAAAATCAAGAGAAAATTAAGCTCAACAAGCAGCTTCCTTACTTAGTTGGGAACATTGTTGAGGTATATATTTAATTGGCGTTTTACTTCTCTTCGAGGGTTTTTGATTGGGGGTTTTCCATTCTATTGTTTTGATTGGGATATATGAGATTCACATGAATTTGGCTAGATTTGGATATATGTAGGACATTTCTAGGAATTGAATGTGTCTACTGTTTTGTTTCTCTCGGTGATTAGGGAGACCAATCAGAATTTAAAATTTCATTCGAGAAAGGAAAAGTTTATGTTGCTTATCGAGCTGACATGTCATGGTTCATTTCAAATTTGAGTTGGTGGCTGCAGGGGGTTATGATAGGGGGAAGGGGATCTTCTGTTGCAGAGGGGTCTATATTGCTGGAACTGTATTGAAACAGTACGGGCTTGTATGAATTTATTTATAACTTTCTTAGAACCTTTGAACTGAATGACAAGGAAGCATAACATAATGCTCCAAATAAGTTTTCAGGTGATGGCCGGCTTTCTGAGCATTTAAAGAAAATGAAAGCAGGTTACTGTAGAATAATCTTTATTACATGAGGAACTTGGTATAGTAGGACTAGTTACAGAATTGTCTCGTATATTCTTATGAATCTGAGATATTGCTAATGGTTCCGAATTATTTGTAATGAAGGGTATGCCCTCCTCTTTTTTTTTTGTAATTTATGATGCTTGAAAGTTTAAAATGTAACTCCGTCTCTCTTCTCTTCCTCCAAACAAATTTAAAAGAAAATATGGCTATATATTACTGAAAGAAATCCTTGAAAAAGAAATATCAAAATTTAGAAACAGTATCCTAGGATTTGGTTTGTCAATAACCCTTCCAGAGAGGCTTTTTTGATAGGGCCTTGACTATGTGTTTTCATGGTTTGTCATGTAACTGGGAAAAGTAAAGGAATGCAAAAAAATCCATTGGAGGCAAGGAGGGATTTGTGACTTTTAATGACATGGAATCAATCACATGCTTAAGGGCGATCTTGACATTATCATGCCTGAGCACAAGTGAGAGTGCAATGCTGGTCTTTCTGGTTTTTGCACATTGAATGCCATCTCCGACAAGAAATCAGTATCATGTAAAAACGGTTATGGAATGTTCTATCGAGAAGTAGTGGAAGATATTGAAATGGCAGCGAGATTCCTGTTTCCTGTTTCTTTTTCAACCGAGCTGTTTTTGGATTTCAAGGACTCCCCATAATGGATTTGACATGGCACTGAAAAGAGACCATGAGGGGCGTTGGGGTCCAGAGGAGAGGGGAGAAAAAAGAGAGTGCACGAGGGAGGGAGCAAATGTAAAGATTTCACTGGTAAAATGTCAAAATTTGTGGAAGGTGAGGACGAGTTCTGTGTGCCCTATAACGACCCCAAATCTGTTGGCATATATAGAGTGCAGTACCCAACCTCATAACTGAGCACATGAATACGCTGAGTGCATTACTATATTCTTGGCATATATAGAGTGCAGTACCCAACCTCATAACTGAGCACATGAATACGCTGAGTGCATTACTATATTCTTGGTTTTGACTCTCTTTGAATGTTAGTACTCTGTCTCTCTTTCCCTTTTCACACTTACATACACCAAACTAACAAGAAGGAAAATAGTCCCAGGGGAAGAAGTTTGAAAGAAATCAGCTATAAGTCAGAATAGTTCCGGATTTCTCTATAAAGATGTTAAGAGGTTCTTTGGATTGAAGTAGCAGTGACCTTTGTGTTTATGGCCTGGTCATTTTGGATTAAGCGATTCCCCCATTGCTTGGGAGCTTACTTTTTCAAGTGCTATGAACATTTAAGGGAATTTCATGTTGGAGGGAACACAATGAGGAGACAAGGAAAAGAAGGATTGCGTGAGGGAGAGGAAGAAATTGTAGTTGCTTGAATTCTTTGGTGTCAATTGGTTGCTTAGCAGCTGGTTGTTTGTTGTACCTTGAGTTTTTGACTCATTGGGGCTTTGTTTAGTCATTCTATATAGGGATAATTGTATCAAAGATCCCAAATATTTCAAAATCGTTGGAGATATGTCCCTAATTTAAAAAAATATCACCATACATCCTCAGCATCGTAGGTCATTCTTAACATTTTCCATCTATTTTCTTCGTTAAATCTCATAATTGGACACCACGCGCTCTCTCTCCAAAAAACGTGAAGATTTTTCCACGCAACTCCTAAAAAATGGAGATTGGATTCCACAGGAAAATTTTATTTGGTCGCACAGATAAACAAATTAATCCATTAATAGAACCAATTATCTATAAAGAACTGACCATTGTATCATATATCTCGGCAGTATTTATAGACTTCGTTTCATGCATAAAAGAATCAAGATTACAAGAATGGAGGGTTACACCATGTTTGGTGCAGCAGCCAAAAGCAAGGCTGTCAGGTTCACATTTTCTGATGAAATCTTGAGATGGGTTTTAGCAAATTCATGACTAGTGATCAAAGAAAGCCACGATTTACATACACACCTGAATTGGACAAGAGATTTCACAAGCAATCTTGAAATTATGTCAAATATAAGCTCTTGAGGAAGAATTGGAAGTGGCATTGAATCTTGAGCATTGATACCACTGGTTTCTTCGGGGAGGTGAGGATTTGTTTGTTCTTCAAATGCCATTAGAGTATAAAAATGCAAGAAGCAGCAGCCACCGCTAACAAAACCCTTTCATAGAATTAGCCAATTACCTATAAATTTGTGCATCTACTTACATCACGGAAGATATATCTATCTCTTTTTCTTTTCCTTTTTTTCCTCTCCACCTACCACCAATACCCTCTATTATGATAGCCAATCTTCAATCCCCTTTTCTCATTTTGGCAAAAGGGTCTTCTGAAGATTGCATGTTATAATTGGAGGGAATCTTTTCACTATGTTTTTAATTTGCTCTATCGTGAAACCATGACTCTTCCACAACAAAACAACAGAGTCATGTTTTTCTGTAGAATCAAAATTCACGTACTTGAAGGCTGAAAGAGCCTTTTCTACCGAAAACCCCCATGTGTTCATGAGGTAATTGACATAAAATTTTTCTTGATTTTCATTTTTTGATTTGGGTTTTTGAATATTTGTTGTTGCTGCTGATGCAAATGGGTTTAGTTGAACAAAACGGGATTTAGGATTTTGTGAAATAATCCTAACGGAGGACCTACCAATCCCATGAAGAAAAATTTTGTAAATCAAATTAAACATTATTGAAACAATAAATTGTTCGAAGATGACTTGCCTTTGATTGAGTTGAATCGGGTTTGAAATGCCCCCCTCTTTCGTGATAAACCCAGCAATTCCAATCACCTTTTTTGGAGAGAAAGCGCGTGGTGTCCAATTATGAGATTTAACAGAGAAAATGGATGGAAAGTGTGAAGAGGGACCTACGATGCCTAATTCTTTATACGTTGGGGACGTATGGTGCTATTTTTTTAGGTTAGGAGCATATCTCCAACGATTTTGAAACGTTGGGGACCTTTAATGCAATTATCCCTTCTATATAAATGGAGATCTATTGGTACTTAGGTAACAGAAACTTAAAAGTTGACTTACGGAGTCTGGACTTCGCTTTGGGGAGCCTATAAAAGAATTTCTAGTTTTGGTTGGAGGGAGCTCTAGATCGCCGGCAATACAAGGTGTTTCATTAATATTCTGAAATGTGGATAAGTTATTTGTTTTTACATATCTCAAGAACCCTAGTTCTTTAGTCATGATGAGGCCTACTAGGGTTATTTCTCCAAAACTAAATAAATAAATCGGGAAAAGAACAGTATTTTCGTACTTGGGGTGAATTGAATCTCTTATATCATTCACATTAATATGTTTGGCCGACAAGAATGCTGTAATTGAATGTTAGTAAAATTACATGTGTACTGCTAATATCATACCGCAATATTCTTATGAAGTTTGCTTTCTATGTCTCTATTTAGTTTTAAGCTGGATGTATGTTAATTGTCTCGCTGCGAAATTCATTTGACGCACTTTATTTAATCCCCAAAATAAGTTTATTGGTAACGTCAACTGTGCTTGAAGTTGGTATTGATTCAAATATTGTTCATTTAATATTCTTATAATTTTGATTGTAAAATTTTCAGATATTGGAGATGAACCCTGAGGATGAGGCTGAGGAAGATGGTGCAAATATTGATCTTGACTCACAAAGGAAGGGGAAATGTGTTGTGCTAAAAACATCTACTCGTCAGGTAAAACTAGCTTCACTTCACTTGTATCTTCTCTCTCTCTTTTCTGACCCTTCTGCGGTCTACTTTTTTCGTTTCCATGTTTCCTTCCCTTACCTTTTTTTATTTTTATTTTAATTTTAATTTGGTCTGTTTATCTCAAGAAAGTGGGCTATGGTGGTTGTTTGATGTTTACATGACAGTCAGTTGTTTCATAAATGTATGAATATCTACACCTGCTAAAAGTTTTATATATAATTAGCTTTAATAAAGCTTACTATCCCACAATGGTAGCAATACTGAAAATCAGAATGGGGTTCCATGGTTACATTCATGTTCTGTGTATGTGCTCAACCTTCTACTCTTTTTGTCTGTTCTTATGAGCTCCACGAGGCTCGTTGTCTCATGTAAAACGATTAACTGTATTGTTTTTATATTCGTTGATGGGTGCAGACTATTTTCCTGCCTGTGGTGGGTCTTGTTGACCCTGATACGTTGAAGCCTGGTGACTTGGTTGGAGTAAACAAAGATAGTTACTTGATCTTGGATACTTTGCCTTCTGAATATGATTCTCGAGTTAAGGCTATGGAGGTTGATGAGAAACCAACTGAAGACTATAATGACATTGGAGGCCTAGAGAAACAGGTAATTATCCTTTCGAGTCATTTGATATTGAAGTGTTGTTCTCGTCCTATTTTAACTGTAAAGTCTGTTATTCTGGGTTTTTGTTCTTGATGTGACAGATTCAAGAACTAGTTGAGGCAATTGTGTTGCCTATGACACACCAAGAACGATTTCAGAAATTAGGAGTTCGTCCCCCGAAAGGTGTTCTTTTGTATGGGCCACCTGGAACTGGGAAAACTCTAATGGCTCGTGCATGTGCTGCCCAAACAAACGCTACTTTTCTTAAGCTGGCAGGTCCCCAGCTTGTACAGGTATAATATTTTGAAGATTCTTCATCAAGTTTTCTAATGGACTGTGCCTTTAGCTAGTAGGAGTTAGAGATCTAGTTCTTGAAGCTTTGATTATTTGTCATTTAACATATTGGTAGGGTCTACTATTAACTTCTAAAATAGGTTTGCAAAATAGCTGATGCAATTGAATGTAGAGATTTCTGTCGGGTCTTTCTCGGTTTCTTGCAAGCAGTTTGTTGATTACAGGCTTTAGAAAACTTAGGTTATTTGCAAATATGATGATGTTAAACCAGTTGGGAAGAACATGCCATTACATCAGTGGTTAAAGTTTCCTGTGAATATGAAATAGAAATCACATTTTAAAATCTCCTCCCCTTCATCACTTCTCTAACATGGACATGTACTTCAATGCATCAAAACTATGGCATAGTTTTGTTGATTTGGCACATCATTAACCTTATTATGGATTTAGATGTTCATTGGAGATGGAGCAAAACTTGTTCGTGATGCTTTTCAACTTGCAAAAGAAAAATCTCCCTGCATCATATTTATTGATGAGATTGATGCTATTGGTACAAAGCGCTTTGACAGGTGGGAAATTTCTCTTGAATGCAGTTCAGTTTATTTCAATTGGTTGGATCTGTTCTAGATGGTTTTGGAGCATGTATCACGACAATATTGTTTCTTACGAGACAATATTTTATTTTTATACAGTGAAGTTAGTGGGGACAGAGAGGTGCAGCGGACTATGCTAGAGTTGCTCAATCAGCTAGATGGTTTTAGCAGTGATGATCGGATAAAGGTTCATTTTCTCCTCTATTATTTTCCTTCTCACTTTTTTATTGATAATATATGATCCTGTCTTCTGCATCCTTTGAATTATTTGGAACTATTTGCTCTACACGAGTGGGGTGCACTTCATGCCATATTCTTAACATTCAGTGGATGGGATGCGCTTTCCATGGTCAATTTTTTGTTGTTGTTCATGCTAAATAGTTAAAAAGGAAAATAAAACCCTTCTATTCAGTTTTTACAATTTCAACTACATGTGCTTGGTGATTATCTGAATCTGCCTTTTTTTCTCATTTTCAGGTGATAGCAGCGACAAATCGAGCGGATATCCTAGACCCTGCCTTAATGAGGTCTGGTCGATTAGATCGTAAAATTGAGTTTCCCCATCCTACTGAGGAAGCTCGGGCTAGGATCTTGCAGGTAGCCTACTAGACCAGAATTGCTCTTCATTTTTTCAGTTATTCTAATTTAATTTCCTTAAATGGGATTGGCCCACCATGGGGCTGTGATCATTTATCATTACTTCTATAACGTAACCCTGTACCACGATTATTCATTACTGTTAAAAGGGAACCCTTTATTACTAATGTTAATGACTTCATTCTCCTTTTGTTGCGTCTTTTAACAGATCCATTCCAGAAAGATGAATGTTCATCCAGATGTCAATTTTGAGGAGCTTGCCCGTTCAACAGATGACTTCAATGGGGCACAACTGAAAGCTGTTTGTGTGGAAGCAGGCATGCTAGCACTCCGACGTGATGCCACTGAGGTCTCTCTCTCTCTCTCTGTCTGTAGGAAATTGGTATAATGATCATGAGTTTCTGGCTTTGATAACCAAATATGTAGAAGTAAATGACACATCTAAAAAAATTAAGATAAAAAAGATATTATATAAACTTTTAGCGGGATTTTTTTTTTTTACCCTTTTTAGTTGTCTTGCGTGTGTGCGTGGGGGAGGAACTGAGATGAAGTAACATTTTCTATCCCAGGTTTCGCCATTTACCCATCCTAGCTTCATTTGTTATACAGTTTATTTAGATGTATTGATGTATATTGATCTTCTGGTTTTGCTCTACTGTAAATCCTCACGAAAAGATATTAGGCGTCAAGTAGAATCTAATTGATGTTAAATTTTAATTAACTTGCAAGTATACGAATCTATTGGAGTATAGATAAGTAGTAACGAGGTCGATCCCACAGAGAATGCAATGAGGAAGGTTCAATTTAATCCAAATTAACTATTATCCTATGCTAGTTGAGTTGAAAAGATTGTTGTTGAAAAAGTTTAACTTAAAGACTAATTAAATAAGTTAAAAACACTTAGGTTGAAGAATCAAGTTGTGTAAAATACCAAGGTTTCGGAATCCACCATTGTTTAACTTAGCAATTATCTAATTATTAATTAATTCCCCAAAAAATACGACAACACGAAATCAATCTATTGCCATCCCAAAAGATTTATCAATTAATTCCAAAAAAAGAAAATCAAATATAGACTTCCCTTATGCTTCAAACATAAATTACTTAAGCGTTTTTCGTATCAAGTTCAATTGAAAGAAAACAAAGAATCAAAAAATCTCTAAGCATTATATGTATTCCAATTCGAATACAAGATGACAAAAAATCAAAAGCAATTAATAGAACATATTTAAGTATCAAGCATGGACTAATTAAATCAATATCTAACTATCAGAAATACATGATATTTAAGATGAATACATGATATTTAAGATGAAAGAGATTTTATTTAATTAATCTAACAAGAACGAACCATGAACATTAAAGCTCTAAAAAAGAATTAAACGAATAACGAAATAATCAATTAATTAAAACAAGGTTTCATCGTCTACCTTGGCTAAAGAAACTTAGAAGAACATAATTAAACTAAAAATATAAGAATTGATAGAACCCGGCATGGATTGAAGGAGAAGAAATCTTCAAAAAGAACTTTTGATCGCCAAGACGTCTTCTTCTCTTGAAATCTTCCGTTTTCTTCCAAGTTTGGCTCTCCAAAAATTCCCCATTTGATATAAGAATATAACTCATATTTATACTATCCTTATTGTGCCCCAAAATATCCCAAAAGATTACAAATTTCGTGGGCCAAGAGTTACCTAAAGAAATTAGAACTAAAAAAGGAAAGAAAATAAAAAATAAAAACGCAGACAAAAATAGGCCTGGGCGATCGCCCAGGTGTGGCTGTTTGGTTTCTGCTTCTTGCTTCGGTTGCTGGGCGCTCGCCCAGCATTAAGCTGGGCGATCGCCCAGCTTGTTACTTTTTCAATCTCGCACTTTGGTCCTTTTTGTTTCAACATCTGTCTATTCGGTCCTTCAACTTTAGGTCTTGGTCATTTCAGTCCTCCAACTTTTCATAACATCCCATTCGATCCTTCAACTTTACATAATCTCCAATTTGGTCTCTCAACTTTGGGTTGAGTGCAATTGAATCCTCAAACTTATGAGATATTTTCTAGATTATTGCTCTTTTCGCCCAATCTTCTCTAATTGTTCACAAACGCGTCCAAAACTGAAATAGAACAATAATAAACTAGATTAAGTAGAAAAACAAATATATGACGGCATAAATGATTAATTCAAAGGCCAAAATAAGTGCATAAAACGCACTTATCACTAATCCATTCAAATATGGGGTTCCAGCTGCTATTCATTTTTATTAAGGTTCAATAGTCTAAAATTGGTCTGATGAGAACCTCATATGGGACAAAATGTGTGCAAACCTGTGAGTGAAATGTGATTAAAAAAAGATATTTTCAAAGAACAGCGATATCATCTTCCCTCCCTCTTACATAATATGTGCATGGATATTTATGCAATGACTTGGTTTTTCCAGGTAAACCATGAAGATTTTAATGAAGGTATTATCCAAGTTCAAGCAAAAAAGAAATCCAGCTTGAACTACTATGCATAGGATTTTACTTGGCCACGAGGTTCAAAGTTGACGGAGGAAATAACTAACAATAAGAGCTTCAAACTGCAAATTCACTGCTTTGTAGATTTCCAATTGTTTGGAAGCTCAACTGTTAGGTTTTCTACCCGGTACCCCTTCTCCGGCACCCCTGTACTCCCTGCTTTATTCTGAAAAGAAAACAATTGGAAAACAGAGAATTCAGAAGTGTCACAAGACTGACTACAGTTTAGTTTATGTGATTCCGTCTGCATCACAAATGGGTTATTTGTACTTGTGTTTTGTATGTTTGCTTTCCAGGAAAGGATGAACTCTGTTAAATCATTGAAACACTGAAAATGGAATATTTCATGTGTTTCACAGTTTATTGTCCTGTGTAAAAGTATTATTCGGTTCGAGTTTATTTTAATGTGTGTTCATCTCCCGGACATAACTTTTTCCCGTTATATTAGAGTTGTTTCAAAAATATATCATTTGTTTTAGAATCATTGGTAGCACTAATTGGTAATATTTACCATTTATGCGTGATGGGAAACTGTAGCATTTGTCGGTATCTTGCGCTTGTAATCTTTGGATCTAATATTTAAATTTAGACATAAATCTTTAGCATTTCAAATTTTCAATTTTGTTGCATCAGTAGACCTTGTGGATGGAAACTGTCCAACTGGCGGGTCGGACGTAGGGTTCTTGTGAGGAGGAAGTGTCGAATGGATGGTGGTGGCCTGCTGCCGCCTGGGGATGGGTTTTTAGGTTCTTTACTTTTTTTTTTTTTTTTTTTTTTTTTCTGGGAAAAATAGTATATATTGGGTTATTTTGCCTATATGGCTAAATTGACGGGAATATCTTCACATTCAGGTGTAGGGGTGAGTATGGATTGGGTTGGTTCGGTTTTGGGCCCAAACCAAAACCGAACCGACCATTTCGGTTTGACGTTTCTCCCAAATTGAACTAAACTGTCTTGTTGGGAAACCGATCCAAACCGAACCTCGGTTTAAGCAGTTTGAGCTTGAATGGTTTGGACTTGCATTTGTATTAAAAAAATATAACAATAACTCCTATTTTAAAATTTCTTTTGGACATGCAACAAATTATTACAAAATATTTAAATATAATTTTCATTTATAAATTAACTAATATTTACGACCTTTTTTTGGACATGCAAGTTATTAATTTTTGGACATTTAAAACTGGGTTTAATTTAATTTTTGTTCTTATAAGTTATAATTCGGTTCGGTTCGGGTTGTTTTGCTTTGTTTATCACAAAATGAAATCGAACCAACCCAAATTTATTTTTTAGCTTGGTAAATCAAACCAAACCGTCAATGTGTGAAAAATCGAACCAAATCGAACCAAATCAACTCGAATCAGTTCGGTTCAGTCGGTTTAAGCGGTTTAGCGGTTTGAATGTCCACCCCTACTCAGGTGAGATTTGACGGGAATGTCTTCACAGTTCTCTCGGGCTATTTTGCCTATATATTGACAGCCCCCCTGGAAATTAAATCTGGGAAAGGATTTTGCTCCTCTTTGTTGCCCCCTAGCCGTTCAAATCTATACAACTGATTCAATTCAAGCTATATAATTATAGTTTCTATAATGGATGGAAAATATTAATTTTTTTCCTTTTTTTAGTTACTTGTTGAGCTGTTTGATTATTTTGGCAGAGTTCTTGAGGGAGTTCATGCTTCATTTGTAGAGTCAGATATATTGCAATCTTCACCAAATAATAATTGAATTTGTAAAAATCAAAACATGTGATTCTTTTTAGATTTTAGGGTTCTGGGTAGTGGAGGATTTTGTCTTTTGAGGTTTCTTAAAGAAAATGGTATTTTTGTTATTTTTTATTTTTTAGAGGTATATTTTATTTTTTTATTTATTAAAAGAGATGACAATATCGTCATAAATGACATACCTTACATATTTTTCTCTCTTTTTATTTTTATGTTTGTAAATTCCTTCTATTTTAATTTTAGTATTGGTTTACCCATCTTATACCTTTATAAAATTAGCCATATACAAGTCACATGCTATTTTTAATGGAAAAGGGACGACTGCTGTAACAAAATTAAAAGGTTTGTGAATCAAATGTCTATATTCAAAGGTTTGATCCTGCATTGCTAAAACTACACAAGTTTGAGGACTATTTCTGCAATTTTCTCCATTATTGGGTCGGAAGTTTCGCCCAAATTGAATAGTTAATATTGTTTGTTGAATTACAAAAATTAAATGAATAGATGATATTTCTTGACTGTTTAAATTTTTAAAACAGTTAACACGGTATAATAGGCTTGAATCCAAGTCTTGTTATTTGTTTATTAAAAATGTGTATGTGTTAAGGGTCATGTAATATAATATGGATTGACTTTGAAGTAAATAAGGTTATGAATTTAAAATTTTTGACGTTGAAAATTTATTTTTAAAAAGAGTAAATTGGAAAATTTATAAATTCTTAAACAAAGAAACAAGCATCTGTTAAAAAACTTACCACTAATTACCTCTAAATCCTCACAATTTCAAAAGTATTCATTAATATCTAAAATTTTCATTGTTCTAGCACTGACTCCTTCAATCGAAATGCAAAATAGAGAAAAGTTGGATTAATTGCACCTTCTCTGTAATGTTGAAACACCTCCATCATCATGCATGCTCTCCCCCAACAATGCTGCAACCACCCAAATCCAACATTACATTATGTGAAGAAAAAGGAATTGGTAAAAAAAAAAATTAAGAGATACTTAAAGTGGGCATTATTCAAGTGGTCTTCGAAAACGAAGTTGTTTAGGTGATGTTATCCTGATGTAAATTTTTTTTAGTTGATGAGACATTTTAGTTCAGTTGTATCCCATTTTCGTTTGAGCCTCAGATATGATAACATACAATATTTGTAACTCTATGTCTTCGTTAGATTCTCTTTTTTTTTTTTGGGTCTTAGCATTCGATTTAAGTGGTTGGAGAAATTTATTTCCATTGAAATGGACATGCTTATTTGGGTTTTGTTATCGCGATTTTAGGGTATTCGCATTTTATTTGGGTCTATTTGTCCAACGACCAACCTTTATGTGACTCTATTGGGTTTGTAGTTGCTAGGGTTCCAACGTATGATTTGGATTTGTTTATCCAACATTCGGCCTCTGTGCTTCAATATGGTTTCCGGTTGTTAGGGTTTTGGAATCGCGAATTTAAGGTTAGTTGGATTAAGTTAGTTTGATTTGGATCCGATTTAGGTTAGTTTGTCAAATTTAGGGCTTTTGTGTTTCAATCGACCTCTGTGTTTTTCGATTTGGTGTGTGGTTGTTTAGGTTTTGAAATAGCGAATTTATAGTATCTATGTACAATTTTTGTTCGCCTTGGTGATTACTTATCTGGGTGTTGAAAGTGTACAAATTTTTTTCTGAATTGATCTGGACGTCATGGTTTTGTTTTGCGATTTTGGGGATTTTGTTGGTTTCTTGCTGTTACCACCTGATTTTAGCAAAGACTCCACGTAGGCATGAGGTCTCGGTGAAGGCCTTCTTGGCCTTCGCCCCCATCACAGTGGCGGCCTAGGCCCTCGCCACCCAATGGCCAGTTAACGAAGCCCATAAAGGTCTTCGTAACTTATGATAGGCCTGGACCCTCCATCAATTACCCTCGTACCCCGTAGAATCCCATTGGCAATATTATATTTTGGGACAACTCTAGAAACACTCCAATGAAGATTGTATTTGATTGTCACACGAATTCTCACAAGGAAACAAATCTCAATTCTCTAATGATTAGGCAATGCAATATTTGAGACCAACTCAGATTATGATTGAAATCTAAGGGATTGCGTTTACACTCAATTATTCCTTATCCCATAAGGAATGAGAATCTCGTCAGATGTTTAATTGATTGCTTCTCTAAATCAATTAGAACTCTTGACCTATAAATACAAAATATCTTATCATTCTAAGGTACGCATTATTCTCAACCCTTAAACTCTGTCAAATCTCTGCTTGCTTGTCTCTTCCACATCCAAATACTCTCCTGATATATTTTTGTATTGGCAGTTGACTTGATCGTCAGAGTAACAACAATCGGTGACCCTTTTTTCCTGGTGATCTTGGAGCCTAACGATTATTTGAGTGTGCATGTAACATACATGCTGTCATAGGATTGATTAGAGATCTGTTGACACATGGATAGTACAAATTTTGAGGTCAACAGATTGTCGCCGTATGTGAAAAACAAAAATATGTTACACAACAAACAAATATGTTGTAAAACGTGTTTTCTACTAGAAATGGCATGGTGACAAATAACTATCAGAATGAAATTGAGTCCTACCATACGGATCAGTGGCAGGAAAGCATTCCAGATCTCCAGAATGTAACCCACTACTGGAGAAGTAGACAACAACAAAGGCGGACGACTGAACAAGACATCCAAGATCTGAAAAAAGAGAAACCCCTGAATGAGGGACGTGATCGAGCGATTGGGAAATCAATCCTTCCAATCAGGGAACAAACATGACCGTGATTGACGAAGTCCTTCGAGATCTGGCTCAATCGAAATTCGTCGATCTTAGGATGACCCACCAATACCAGATGGACGAAACTCCCAGAATCAGAACCTGAGGCCCTCGCATAATAACTAACAGAGAAAATCTCTTCCATTACGAGGAAACAAGCCAACTGCGTCTGTTAGTCTATTTGATAGGCTAGAGGTCGGATCTTCTGTGGCACTGCCCCAATCACTAAGTAGCTGGCACAGCAAGGCTCGCCTAAAGAAGAAGAAGGATTTCAAGTCTATGAGTGTGTAGTCCAAGTATGAAAGGTCGGTACGGTCATGCGACCTCAACGACGATGACGAGAACCTCCTGTTCTCCAAAGAACTGAAGGTTGTAGAACTCTCGTCTAGCTTCAAGATGCCTCTTATGTAGGACGATCCCACAAACCACATCAATGTGTATAAGACGAAGCTCTAAGGCTACATCCCGACAGTCAAATGTTGAAACTTTCATACCACTCTCGTCTTTGACGCGAAGATGTGGTATAACATGTTGAAGCCCGGGAGCATTAGGTATTGGCCACATCTAAAGCAGAAATCCATGAATGGCTTTAATGGAAACAAAACAATGATAGATAATGTGGCCCAAATCCACGACATTCGGCAGAAAGTAGGTGAATCAGTGAAGAGCTATTTCAAGAGATTCAGTAAGGTCATCAACAAAATCGAGAATGTGATCGATGACAAAGCACTGATTGCATTGATAATCGGGCTCCACATACGAACTCCTTTCTGGAAAGACGTCCAAAATAGGGAGCCCAAGATATATACTCAGTTGGTAGACCTGAACCAATGAGAGATCCGTTCCAAAGAAACTATCAAAAATAGGAAGAAGGCCGAAAGGAAAAAACGAGAACACTATCACCGTGCATGATGGCACTCCCCTAAACTTCGTACCAACCTCTACAAAAGCTTCAATCAGACTGAACTAGTCCTGGGCATCTGCCCGGACCATCAGCAGCCATACCTCCACCGCCAATCCCTCATCCTAAGTTCTTCTATATCCAGCGACCCACAATTGAGGATGTTTCGCAACAAACTTCGATGACGGTTAGCGAGCCTCCTAGCTGGATGAAAAAAAATCACTGCATACCTAACCAATCAGGTGTTTCCAGACAATAAAGAAGAAGCTCGAAGGCTCCGCATGAGGGCCACGAAGTTTGCCCTACAAGAGAGAATCATATACAAAAGATTATTCAGTTTACCACTTCTACAATGTGTTACCAAAGATGAAGCCGACTATATCATGCAGAAAATACATGAAGAAGTCTGCGGCAATCAAACTGGAGAAATGGCCCTGGCACAAAAGGCCTTGAAGCAAAGATACTACCGGCCAACTATGAAGAATGACTTCTACTCCTTTGTGAAGAAATATGACAAGTGCTAGAGGTTTGCCATCATTCTGAAGCTTCCAGCTCAAGATATCACCCTAGTCATGTGCCTGTGGCCTTTTGCTAAGTAGGGGATCGACTTCATCGGTCCCCTCCCAATGGGCTAGAGTAGAGTCATATTCGTGGTAGTGATCATAGACTACTTCACTAAGTGGTGTAAAGCCAAGCCTCTAACTAAGAGCACAGAGGCTAACGAGTGGAAGTTTGTATAGCAGAATATAATCTGTCGTTTTGGAATCCAGCACTCCCTGGTTTTTGACAATAGAACCCAGTTCGCAAAAAACAAGTTTTAACTCGAACTGTAAGGAACTCAGAATTAGAAGAGATTTACCCATCCCCTACCATTCACAATCTAACGTCCAAGTGGAGGCTGTTAACAAAATTATCAAGCACACTCTAAAGAGGAAGCTAGAATCTTCCAAAGAAAGATGGGCTGAAGAGCTTATCAAAGTCCACTGGTTAGACTACCTGGGAAAGACCATATAAGGTCATTGAAGTAATTCGGCCCGAAACTTACAAATTAGAATGCCCTAACGAGAATAAAATGAAGCACCCGTAGATCATCACGTGTCTTCGTCGGTACTATCAATAGTTTTCTATTTATTAGCACCAAGTAGCATATCAGCTTGTTTTTATTCATTTTTGCAAAATTCAAGGGTAATCGTATGCAAAGCTTAGCTGGTTTCAAATAAGAGTTCTCTTATCACAATTATGGTATTCGACAAAGAAAAGCAGCGATAGAGTGTGGTTCACGGCCAACTTCTTAACTCACTGAGTAAACTACTTAATACAGAAAATACAAGACATGCAACAAAGCAGCAAGGGAGTGTGGTTCGCAGCCAACTCCTCAACTCCTTGGGTAAACTACTTAACACGTAAAATACAAAACATGCAGCAAAGCAACGATGAAGTGTAGTTCGCGGTCAACTCTTCAACTTGTTGGGTAAACTACTTAACACGTAAAATACAAGACATGCAACAAAGCAGCAAGGGAATATGGTTCGCGACCAACTCCTAAACTCGCTGGGTAAACTACTTAACGCGTAAAATATAAGTCAGGCAAATGATATGACGAGTGACTATGGTTCGCAGTCATCCCTTTAACTCTCAAAACGAACAATTCAATGCGTTTAATTTGAGACCTAAGTATTGAACAACTATGGACTTTGACTCGTACTAACCTGCTCAATAAAAACGTGTCTTACTTAAGCAAGTTCGAAGCCCAAATACTTGGCAAATTTGGTAGACAGATTCAATACAACGAAAATTAATGATTCAATTACGCACTTTGATAAGCTTGATACATATAGTTGAGAATTAAACTATTTGGTGTGCTCAGACGAAGGTCAAGTAGGCAGCTACAAGTAAATCAGCTTTAATGAAGGAATACAATAAGATGCTTTCATTTATAAAGATTCAAATTATATAGAAAACAAAAGTTCAGAATACTAAAGACCTAAGACTCCGCCGCCTCTTAGGGTCGGTACAAGAAGGGACTTCACTAGAAAAACTAGGGAGAGTAGCTTCAATTGAGGCCAAGGGAGCTGGGGCAGTAGCCTTGGCAGATGGAGTAGCCTCGACGAGGAGAAAAGAAAGATCCCATTCAAGATGGACCTCTCAGATCCTTTCAGTAAGCTGATCCCTGCTGGCATCCATAAAACGGGTAGCTAGACGGGCATACTCCAGAGTCGAGAAAAATTCCTACGATAAAGCCTCACTGCATTTGCCTCGACCTCGACAATAGTGGCTTTCACAGTAGCCAACTCTGTTTTTGTACTCTCAACCTCTTCTTTTGACTCGACCAACATCTTTTCCTTTTCCTAAACCATGGCATCAAAGTTATGGTTGGCTGAGATAATGGTCATTTCTGCATCTGCGACCCTCTCTTCGGCCCGCCTCTAGACAATGTCAACTGCCCTCTTCAGACTTTGTGCCCCATGCATCCTATTCTCTGCCTTCATCACTTCTTCGACAGCAGTCTCCACCTCAGTCAAAGCCAAACTCTCCAACTTAGACTGAAGAACCTCGTTCTCCGAACCCAGTTTTATGTTCTTGGAGCCCATGGCCTTCAAATCCTTAGTAAGTTTTTTAGCATTGACCTCAGCCTTGTTAAATTTTCCCTCGAAGCCGGCTAACATGTTACAAAGTTCATTATTTAAGACGAGGCCCATAATAGTGTTCATCACTGTCATATTTATCAACTCTTCCAAGGTGGCCTTCTCGACAGCCTTCTCCTACGTAGAAGTCCACTATTTGTACACTGTAGCTGCCCTCTCCGCCGCTAGGATAAGAAAGTATCTCCAACACAGTCGAGTCGAGCTCCTGACGATAGGAACCAATGTTGACACACTCGATTCGGCCGGATGAGGTCGACGAAGACCTGGTAGCCCAACGCCCTGAGAAGAGTTAGACCCAGAATGTCGGGCCCTCATTGGTCCACCTAGCCCAACAAGCATCCCTCATTAGGCCATCTCCAACTGTAGGGACCGCTTTTCTTTTCTGACTGTGGGTCTCACCATCTTCGTTGATGATCTCCTTCTCCTTATTTTATTGGTCGGCCATCCTGGAAGAAGATGGAGAAGGACCTTGAGGAGGACGAGGTGGGGATGAGGCTGTCAGACTTGGGACAGGAGCAGGAGCCGAAGTTGGAGTAAGAGATAGTAGCAGTACCGCCTGAAGAAGCACCACAGCATGAATCTTAGTCGGTGACGAAGACTGGGCCGCAGCGCTCGCATCATCCTCGCCTTCATCTACACTAAAGACTAGGATATTCTGGAAGGTGTACTTAGCTGGAAAAAAAAGTAAGAAAATCAACCATACTCGAAATGGAAGCCAACAAAAAATAATTGGGGATAGATGAGCTACCTATTAGACCAAATGAGATTAGATAAATGTTGTCTTGAAGTAAATTGTGGAAGCTCTGAAACTCGCTGTCAAGACCACGAATTTGATCCCATCGAACCCTGAGTGGAGCTTGATCCCTCTTGGAGATTGGTAGTTTTTCGCAAACTACAAAGACAATGAAACGAATTAAGTCAAGGACATCGAAACAATTGACAAATACGTAGACAAGACTGACTGAGCTTTCCAAAACTACGAGGAACCCTGACGTTAGGAGAAGGACCGTTCAGCCTAGTCTCCCAATCACCTCTGGTGAAGAAAAAGGTTTCCTTCCAGCGATGAACTTTATTAGGGCTTTCAGTAGCCAGTCGACATCTTTGGCTGGGCCTAAGGGACATGTTGAACCATCTTCACAATGGCAGTATATCGTTTCAAATGCCCTTGTCGGAAGGTCCCATCGTCTCCAAATATTCGCCAAAGCACCGCAACAAAAAAAAGGCACTTTCTTAAAAGTCCTATGCCTAGCATAGGTACTAGACTCGAAATTGAGAAAATATTGTTATCACCTGATTTTAGAAAATACTCCATGTAAGCATAAGGTCTCCGCAAAGGCCTTCTTGGCCTTCGCCCCCATCACATTGGCGGCCAAAGCCCTCGCCACCCAATGTCCATTCAAACAAATCCCATAAAGGTTTTGTAACTTATGATAGGCCTGAGCCCTCCGTCAATTACCCTTGCACCCCTTAGAATTCTATGGGCAATCTGATATTTTGGTACAACTGTAGAAATACTCCAATGAAGATTTATTTGATTGTCACGTCACAAGGAAACCAAATCTCAATCCCCTAATAATTAGGCAACTCAATATTTGAGATTAACTTAGATTAGGACTGAAATCTAAGAGATTGTGTTCACACTCAATTGTCCCTTATTCCATAAGGAATGAGAATCTTATCAGATATCTAATTGATTGCTTTCCTAAATCAATTAGTACTCTTTACTATAAATACAAAATCTCTCGTCATTTCAAGGTATGCATTATTCTCAATCCTTAAACTTTGCTCAAATCCCCGATTGCTTACCTCTCCCACACCCAAATATTCTCTCCATATATTTTTGTACCGGCAGTTGACTTGATCGTCGGAGTACCAATAATCGCCGATCCCTTTTTTTCCGGTGATCTTGATGCACCAAACAATTGTCGGAGTGTATAGGTAACATACATGCTGGCAGATGATTGATTGAAGATTTGTTGATACGTGGATAATATAAATTTCGAGGTCAACACCTGTCATATGTGCTCTGTCTTTTGTACAAAGAGAATTGTTTTGGGAAGTTCTCAGCACATTGTAATCTCACGTGAATGTGAAGATATTCTTGTCATATGTGCTCTATTTTTTGTACAAAGCGAACTATTTTGGAGAGTTTTGACTTCAGCTGAGTGTAATCTCACCTGAATGTGAAGATTTACGAGCATTGAAGAGAATTGCTAGCCCGTTATTCTTTCCATCTGTACATACCCATATTAAGAATCAGATTTCAAAGTCATGGTATAGGTATGATTTTTGATTGGGTATTTTTGCTCCATAAATTTTGGTGTTTTAGAAACATTGTGTTTTTATTTGTTTTTTAATGAATTATATGGCCTGGAATGTGTACTACTTTTTGTTCAAGAGTTTAGGAAGCTCATTCTGTTTTTTTTTTATTTGTGCTCTTTTACAGATTATGCGGAGAGCTAGAATGTTTGTGTTGTTTCTCAATTTTCGGGTAGATTTTTGGTAAATCGTTATTTCTGTGTCTTCATAATATGAATTGGGTAAATAAATTCCGACAAATCGTGATTCTATCTTTGTTTGTGCCTTAAGCGGCCATCTTTAAAATGCTAGAAAAATAGCATTTTCACTAGGTCCTGTATAGTATGTATTTGCTAATATTATTATCTTTGGTATTTTTTTGTTTTATTCATTAAAAGTTGAAGCTGTGTAATTTGTTTAGTGTTATTACATTATAGGTTCTAACTCATAAATTTTTATTAACCTTGAATGAGCCCGGAACTACCTATGGACGTATTCCAAAATTTTGAAAGGGGAAATATGAATTGAAATAGTTATAAAATTGATGGTGATAGATGGAAGGTGAAGAATGTGATACAAGTTTGGGCAATGAGTTTGAAAGACAATGATTTATTGAATAAGCGACGCTAGGAACATTGGTTGTATCAAAAAATTATCGAAACAACCGTCATTTAGTGCTTCGCCTGAAGAAATAATAGAATCAGTATATTTGTAACTTTGCTAGTATCAACAACAAAAAAGTTCTGGAAAAAGCGAAGGAATTAACATTGGTAGATGTAATGATAATTAGACTTGTAATAATTTTGTAAGCGAAATATATATATTAGATCATTTGTTATTTTTTAGTATGTAGTTGTATTAAGAGTCTGTTTTGTACAATTGTTGTGTGTAGAGTTTTTAGCAGTAGAGCTTTTGGAAGTAGAATTTTCAGTAGTAGAGGTTTTGTTAAAAAGATGTTGACTGTTTGGCTTTGAATCCAAATAGTATTTTGAATAATAAATTGAGTATTTGGTTGCATAATTATAAAAATACTTTTGTATAATCTTTATATTTATTTGACTAAATAAAAATGAATTATTATATATCTCATATTTTTTATTTTATATATAATATTTTTTCATATCCTATAATAATTATTAAAATTAATATTTTAATTAAATTATGATAACACAATTATTTTAGTATATATCATAATACTTAAAATAAATTTATTTAAGTTAAACATATTATGTGTCATTTGTATTATTATTATTTAACATGCCAAAATATATTTTTCACTTTATACAAATATATGATGTGACATTTCGATGTAAGAAATTAATGTCACAAATAAATTAATATCTTTTTTTGATGTATTAATGGTAATTTTGTTAATTTTTAAATTTTATTAAATTTTAATTGCAAATTCGAAGTCCAAAATTTGGGTTTCTTTAAAACAACCTTTTAAAACTGTTTTTTCAGTTGAAAAGTGCTTATTGACTTTAGCCAAACAACTATAATTATAATCAAAATTACTTTTACTCTTTAAAAAGTCACTTTGGACTTCAAAAAAGCCCTTTTAGACACTAAATTTTTGTTTCAAATATGAGTTTCTAAAGTGATTTTTGGGGACTAAATATTTTATATTTAAAATCCTTAACAATATTGAGACAGAAATGGTTGCAACGCGTAATAACTAGAATTGTCATATGGCTAAATATATTCACACCACATTTTTCCTATAAGTACACTACATTTAAATTGCACAAAAGGTCAACAACCTTTACTTATTATTATATTTATATCCCTAATATTTTTTCATTACGTTCTTATTATCAACATTCCATTAATTAGCACATACTGTCTCTTATAATGGTTACCATCCAAAATTCCATTAAGAATGAACAAAAATACTCATTTTTCTCTCGTATTTATAAATAAGCAAAATAAATAAATAAATATAAAAATTTGATTTAATATTTGTCCCTCATTTTAAAGCACACTAATATGATTTTTAGACAAAAATCATTAACGGGAACAATATGTTTTAATTAAATATAAGAATCCGATTGAAAAAAGTTAAGAACATAAATGTGACAATAAATAAAAATTATATTTTTTTTATACAATTGAAATGTGGTGTATTTATAATAAAATGTGGTGTGGATATAACCACCCTTGTCATATTTTATTTATGGTAAATTACCTCAAGCCCAATCCTTTTTAGTTTATCGCAATTGTATCTCCATTCAATTTAAATTGCACGTATTATCCTCAATCTTTGACTAAATTTACATAGCTGGTCATTTCTGACAATTCTACATCTATAACTTAATTAAACTAAAACAACAAAGAGGAAAATTAAAATGAGAAAATTACACTTGAGTCCCTAACATTTTAAAAAAATCAAATATATTCTAAACTTAGTTCTTCACTTAAAATAATAATAAAAAAATTAATAAAGAAAGAGAACTTTCAATTCTTGAATAGTCTAAACTATGAAGGCAACAATATTTTACTTTTTATTTTATTTTGATTCATTAATATTTTGTTAAAAAAAATATTTATACACCACTGCAACCATAGCCTCTAGCACAACCACCACTACCATAGACTTCACCACCACCACTACCATCCATACCCATCGCTACCATAGCCTCAAGTTTTAGACCCGATCCATCAATTGTCGCCTCCACTGGCATCACACTATCTGCCTTCTTCCCCAAACCCCAAACTCCACACCCACATCCCACCACCTCCTGTCGCCATTAACAACCATCCACATTTAAAGAATAATCAAAATCTGAAATTAAAAGAATCTAGAACAATAATTCCTCTTTGAAAAACACCCAATCAACATATCCAAAATCATATGCAAAATCAGAAGGAGGCAAATTGAAATATGAAAAATAAAGAAAATTTGCAGATTAAAGATGTCCTCAAATGATAATCTTTTACTTGAAATCTAAACGGGAAAAGCACCCAAAAATCAAAGTTAAAGTTTTTCATTGAAGAACATGGGTGTGCTTCATCAAGTGTTGATCCAATCCTAATGCATGTGTAAGGCCAAGAACGATCATATTCTTTCAAGAAGATAAAACATTCAACATATCTAAGCAACTTAAACGAAAAGTAAAACCTTAAAGAACACAAGATTTGTTTTGGCCTAAGCCCCAGAGGTTCGGTGACCAAATCTAACACCTACATCATCTGTTGAGCATCCACAATGTAGAATATGCTCCAAGCATCAATATAACAACCAATCGGCAACCAAAGTACAATATTGTTGAATATTACAGATTTCCAGTAAACTACCAAGGTTTAACCCTCAAGAAATCAACGAAAACAACCTCCAGTTACTGTTCACACAAGAACATCACAACTATCTCTTGTTTGATTCAGTAACTAAGAATAAAGAACCAAACGGTCTTTGTCTATTACAAGAATCATCAACAAATGATAATAACAAAAGAAAATTTGAAGAAGATGAAGATTTCAGAATTTCAGAGGAGATGAAGAGAGATTGTTATTTACGAAGAAAACCCAAATTTATCTAACCAGAGAAGTGCTAAAGCCAAGTTTTCATCCCAGGGTTGATAAGACTCCACGTGTCTTCATCTTGTGCTTTGTTTCCACTAACAGAAACGTGATTTCAGATAATGAAGTTTAACAATTCTGGTGGCATACACACGACTTTTCCCAACAGCTCCACCTTGCTACTAGGAATTGACCATTTTCATTGATGCTTAGAACATTATCATCATTGTTTCATTGCTCTGTACCTGTAAGAAAATTTTTAAAAAAATTGAGGAAAAATAAACTAATCAGACTCATTCTGATCAATTGAGAGAATCTTCAAACAATTCTTAAATTTATTTAAAGGAATTACTTTGGTTCCCATATCAGAAGAATTGTACTGAGTAGCAATCTTCTCAAGTTTCAAAATACATTTTGAAATGATATCTCTTATAAAATGATATTTAACATATATGTGTTTTGATCTATCATGAAACATGGAATTTTTTACTCAAGTGTATAGCACTTTGATTATCAGAGAACACAATAGCATTTTCATCTACAAAACCAAATTTCTTTAATAAACCTCCAAGCCCAATACCTTCCTTTACTGCGTTAGCAGTTGCAATGTATTCAGCTTCAGTAGAAGATATAGCAACTACCTTTTGAAGTTGAGATTTCCAACTGATGTGGATCTTCTAATGTAAAGAAATAAGCAGATGTGGATCTTCTATTATCTTTATCTCCTGCAAAATCAGAGTCTGTATAACCTTTAAGGGTTATACCTTCTTTGCATTTTCTGAAGATCAGACCCATATTTGAAGTGCCTCTTAAGTATTTAAGAAGCCACTTAAGTGCTTCCCAATGGCATTCACCAGGATTAGACATAAATCTACTCAGAACACTAATGCTATAAGCAAGATCAGGTCTTGAACAAATCATCAGATACATCACAGATCCAATCACATTAGCATAAGGAACATTTTCCATTCTTTCATATTCTTCTTTAGAATTTGGATAGTAATCAGAAGACAATTTAAAATGATTTGCAAGAGGTAAACTAACAGGCTTTGCATTAGACATAGCAAATTTCTCAAGTATCTTTGTCACATAAGATTGTTGATTCAAAATAAGCATGTCATTTTTCCTTTCCCTTTTAATTTGCGTACCTAATATTCTCTTGGCAGCTCCTAAGTCTTTCATATCAAACTCAGAATTTAGTTTGTCTTTTATTCTTTTAATTTCATCTTTATCATGGCTGGCAAGTAACATATCATCAACATACAACAAAAGATAAAGAGAATTGGCCCCTCCAGAACCTTTACAGTAAAGACAAGAATCAAATTTGCTCCTTTGGAATCCCAGCTTTTGAACAAAAGTATCAAATCTTATGTACCATTGTCTAGGGGCCTGTTTAAGGCCATATAATGATTTCTTTAAAAGACAGACCAAATCAGACTTACCTCTCTTCTTAAAGCCTAAATGTTCATTCATATAAATGATTTCATCTAACTCACTATAGAGAAAGACAGTTTTAACATCTAACTGATCCAATTCCCACTCAAACTGAGTTACCAAAGATAAGATAATTCTTATAGTAGTATGTTTTACTACGGGTGAGAAGATTTCAGAATAATCAACACCCTCTCTTTGAGTAAAACCCTTAGCTACAAGTCTGGCTTTAAACCTGACATTGTTTATACTATCTTCACCCTCTTTTATCTTGTAAATCCATTTACAATCAACTACCTTCTGATTTTTGGGTTTTTCAACCAAAATCCAGGTATTATTTTGCACGAAGGAAAACATTTCTTCCTCCATTGCAGCTTTCCAGTTTAAAGAATTTTTACCGTTCATTGCCTCATCAAAAGAGAGAGGCTCATTTTCAACCACTTCCTGATATGTGAGAAAAGAGACAAAATTATCATTATTGAATCTAGCAGGTGGTCTGGTCTGCCTTCTCTGTCTATCTCTTGTGAGTTGATACTCATCAATAGGCAGAGTTGCATAATTAGCATTGTCATCTGTAGATTCTTCACCATTTTGCAAAGTTATTTATTGATGATTCAGATTTTCTCTTTCTCCCATATCTTTTGTATTCTCTAAACTATAAGACTCCATCTCAATCATGATGTCTCTTTCTTTCAGATTAGAGGTGGTTTCCTTTAAAGAAGGCATTAAAGACTCATTAAAGACTACATCTCTTCTAATTATTACTTTAAACCCCCTCTCTTCTTTCACCCAAAGTCTATACCCTTTGTGTTTTCTCCATATCCAGGAGAACACACTTTAGAGACCTAGGCTCAAGTTTGCCTATATTTTGATAAGCATAGGCAGCACAACCAAAGATTTTAAGATGAGAGTAGTCTACAGGTCTTTTGGACCAAATTGATTCTGGGACTTTAAAGTTTAAGGCACTGGAAGGACTTCTATTATACAAATAAGCAGCAGTTATAACAGTTTCACCCCAGAACAGTTTAGGCAAACCAGAAGTTAGAAGCATGCATCTTACTTTATTTAGAAGTGTTCTATTCATTCTTTCAGCAACATCATTTTATTAAGGAGCGTAAGTCACAGTTCTATATCTGATTATACCATGTATATTACAGAATTCATTAAACTCATAATTGCAGAATTCAATACCATTATATGTTCTTAAGGTTTTGATCTTAAAATCAACTTGATTTTCAATTTGGGTTTTCCAAGTCTTAAACACAGAAAAGGTTTCATCTTTAGTTTTTAGTAAGAACACCCAAGAGTTTCTAGAAAAATCATCTATGATTAACATATAATATCTGAATCCAAATTGAGTACACACAGTAGCAGGTCCCCACAAATCAGCATGTAAATAATCAAATATTTTTTCAGACTTGTGAGTTCCCTTTGAAAAGTAGAGCTTTACCTGTTTTCCTAATATACATGTTTCACATGAAGTAATATCACATAGATCCAAATTTTCAAAAACACCTTGTTTCTATAAAAATTTAAGCCCTTTATTGCCTATATGACCAAGTCTTTCATGCCACAGTTTTGAAAAAACCAATTTTTCATTTGAGGTAGCTGCTGATAAACTGTGGATTGACTTAGTTTTTAGAAAATATAAACAATGTTTCTTCTCAGAGTTGATGATTAAATCACCATCTTTGAAGATATTGATTTGTCCCTTTCCAATTCTAATGTCAAACTCCATATCATCAATGACACCTAAGGATATTAGGTTTCTTTCAAGATCAGGAACAAGCCTTGTTTTATGGAGAATCAGATTGGTTCCATTTTCTAAACCTATACTGACTGTGCCTATTCCTTTTATATCACAGGTCATGTCATTTCCCATAACAACATGACCTCCATCAGTTTTTTGATAATTGGTGAACCAATTTTTATTTGGGAACATATGAAAGGTACATCCTGAATCAAGAATCCATTCCTAATTTAGGTGTCTTTCAGTGTTGACAAGAACTACACCATTTTCAGATTCTTCATTATTATAAGCTAAGACTACAGTTCCTTCTTTTGTACTCTTTTCTTTTAGCTCATTTTGTCTTTTGAAACAATCTTTAATAAAATGCCCTGTTTTTCCACAGAAATAACATTTCTTTCCTTTAGCATTACTTTTATTCTTTTCTTTACTCTGGCCTTTCCTTTTTCCCTCAACCTGATCCTTCTTGAAGTGAAAATTAGATTTACTTGAATTTTTCTCTTTAACTACTAAGGTTTCACTTCTCAGGTTCTCTCTGTTTTCAGATTTTAACTCTATGTCTTTATTTTTAAGGGCACTAATTATAATATCAGTGATTAGGGTATCCCTTCCATATTCTAGACTATTTTTCAAATCTTTGTGCCTATCACTTATGGAGTTTAACAGAACCACAGTCAATTGATCTTGTGAAAGTTTTTCATCACAATTGGCAAGGTCTTGGGTCAATTTTGTAAATCTGTTTACATTTTCATCCAAGTCAAGGAAAGAGTCCATTTTAAAAGAAAAGAATTGTTTCAAAAGATAACATTTGGTTGGAATAGTTTTTGACACATTATGTGTCAATTTGGTCCATAGTTCAGCAACAATACTTGTTTCTCATATGGTTCTTATCACATTGTCAGATAAGTGTAAAAAGATAGTGCTCCAGGCAATTTCTTCCATTTCAAACTTCTTAATTTCAGGCATATCATTAGGCCACGAGTCATTAAGAGCTTTTGCACATTTTTGTTGCATCAAAATAGCTTTTAATTTCTGACCCCACATATTAATATTCCCTTTCCCATCAAATATATTCAGTTCAAATCTTGTTGAAGTCAATTTTACAAGACTTCGAAAAACAAACTTTACACAATGAATTACTTAGAAAACTGTAAAAGAATATAATCACAAAGAAGTTTTTCAGACTATAATCAGATGCAGCGGATCATATACACAATATGAAAAAAAACTACACTATACAGATCACACAGCTTTTGTCTCCAGCAAAAAAGAACTCCAGGATCACTACCCGTACTGGATTTATCTCAGATTCCCAATGTTTCTTAAGGAGCCATTGGACAAATAATGGTCTCTAGGGGGTTTGTTAGTGAACAGAGTAGTTTTAGGAAAACAAAATGAAAGAACCTATCTATTTAACAAGGATAGTTAAAAGAAAATATTAGATCTCACCATATGATTTCTTAATCTGTACAGAACGTTGAAGTTTTTCAGAGATCCACTTATACGAAAGCAAGATCCAAAGCTCTGATACCATTGTAAGGCCAAGAACGATCAGATTCTTTCAAGAAGATAAAACATTCAACATATCTAAGCAACTTAAACGAAAAGTAAAATCGTAAAGAACACAAGATTTGTTTCGGCCTAAGCCCTAGAGGTTCGGTGACCAAATCTAACACCTACATCCTCTATTGAGCATCCACAATGTGGAATATGCTCCAAGCATCAATATAACAACCAATCGGCAACCAAAGTACAATATTGTTGAATATTACAGACTTTCAGTAAACCACCAAGGTTTAACCCTCAAGAAATCAACGAAAACAACCATCAGTTACTGTTCACACAAGAACATCACAACTATCTCCTGTTTGATTCAGCAGCTAAGAATAAGAACCAAACGGTCTTTATCTACTACCAAGAATCATCAACAAATGATAATAACAAAAGAAAATTTGAAGGAGATGAAGATTTCAGAATTTCAGAATTTCAGAGGAGATGAAGAGAGATTGTTATTCACGAAGAAACCCCAAATCTATCTAACCAGAAAAGTGCTGAAGCCAAAAGGTCAAGAGGCGTATATCAGAAGCCAAGTTTTCATCCCAGGGTTGATAAGACTCCACGTGTCTTCATCTTGTGCTTTGTTTCCACTCACAGAAACGTGATTTCAGATAACGAAGTTTTACAATTCTGGTGGCATATACACAACTTTTCCTAACAACTCAAAAATAATGTTGTATTTCAAAATTCATTTTCACTACTATTCTGGTGGCGTATATTATTTTGTTCGTTTAGGTGAAAATTCGAGTGTAAAGTCAATGATTTAATTGAAAGTGTACTTATTTTGACCATTAAAATTACACTTATTTTGGCCACTAAAATCAAGGATTTGAGGGACCAAAGTTTGAAGATGTAAAAAATTGAAGAACCTAAGATGTATTTTTTGGAGGACTTAAATGAAAGATAATTGAAAATTTTGAGACCAAAGTGTAAAGATATAAAAAGTTGAAGGGCCTAAGATGCAATTTTTAGAGGACTTAACTAAAAAATAATTAAAAATTTGGGGACCAAAGTGTAAAGATGTAAAATATTAAAGACCTAAGATGCAATTTTTGAAGGACTTAATTGAAATATAGAGACTAAAGTGAATATTATATAAATTACATGAACTACTATGCAATAAATAAATACCACATCACCATTTTAAATTATAAATTTAATGGAGTGACCATTAGTGAAATGATTTCTAACTTCAGTGACCATCACTGAAACTTTTGAACTTCAGTGACCATTTTGTAAGTTGAAAGTAACTTCAATGACCGTTGGTGAAATTAACCCATAGAAAAAATATAGAATAAAAAGAATGTATATAGTTCGGCACCTGGCTTAAATCCACGGACATAATTTACGTCAACGGATCGAACCAAGAATAACTTTACTAAACAAAAGGAGACAATACAAACCACCTTATAAAACTTGAAGTAAAACAGTATCAGTTGAAGAGTGGTGATCTCTAGCCCATTATTGGAAGGAGAAGGAAAACCCACTCGCCTACGTGGAAGCAAAGTCAGCAGAAGAAAAATTAAATGGGTCAAATATTGAGGGCTGATTTTCTTGGCACAAAACCCTCGTCTATTAACAAAAAATATCGAGATCCAAAAACAAAATCAAATTAAAAGAAGCAGCCTATATTCTATTCGTTTTTAACACCTTCATTGATATAAATAATAATAATGATGAAACTAATTTATTCCTACAGAAAATCAAGGAACAAGAAGATTTAATCAACAATATCACTACATTCTTTTGAGATCCAAAAACAAAATGAAATTAAGAAAAGCGGCCTAGCTATATTCTATTCGTTTTTAACACCTTCATTGATATAAATAATAATAATGACAATTTTAATGAAACTAATATATTCCTATAGAAAACCGAGGAACGAGAAGATTTAATCAAAAATATCAACAAATTTTTTCAGATCTGAAAGAAAAATGAAATTAAAAATAGCAACTATATTCTATTTCACTGATATAGATAATAATAATGATAAAAGTTTAATGAAACTAATTTATTCTTATAGAAAATCAAAGAACAAGAAGATTTAATCAAAAATATCAACAAATTCTTTCGAGATCCAAAAACAAAATGAAATTCAAAAATATCAACAAATTCTTTCAAAGTCCAAAAACAAAATGTAAGAAGCGACATATATTCTATTCATTTTTAACACCTTCATTTATATAGATAATGATAATTATAAAATTGTAATGAAACTAATTTATTCCCATAGAAAATCAATAATGAGAAGATTTAATCACAAATATCAACAAATTCTTTCGAGATCCAAAAACATAATAAAATTAAAAGAACCAACTTATATTCTATTCATTTTTAACACCTTCATTGATATAGATAACAATAAAGATAAAATTTTAATGAAACTAATTTATTCCCATTGAAAACCAAAGAACAAGAAGATTTAGTCAAAAATATCAACAAATTCTTTCGAGAATGAAATTAAAAGAAGCGACTATTCTATTCGGTTTTAACACCTTCCTTGATATAGATAGTAATTTAAAAAAACAAAAAAATTCACATAGAAAATCAAGAAACAAGAAGATTTAATAAAAAAAAAATATCAATAAATTCTCTCGAGATCCAAAAACAAAATGAAATTAAAAGAAGTGACCTATATTCTATTCGATTTTAACAACTTCATTGGATCGATATTATTAATGATAAAATTTTAATGAAACTAATTTATTTCCACAACAAATCAAAGAACAAGAAGATTTAATAAAAAAATATCAACAAATACTTTCGAAATCCAAAAACAAAATGAAATTAAAAGAAGCGACATATATTCAATTCATTTTTAACTCCTTCATTGATATAGACAATAGTAATAATGATAAATTTTTACTGAAACTAATTTACTCCCATAGAAAATCAAGGAACAAGAAGATTTAATCAAAAAAATCAACAAATTCTTTCAAGATCTAGAAACAAAATTAAATTAAAAGAAGCCACATATATTCTATTTGTTGTTAACACCTTCATTGTTATAGATAATAATGATAAAATTTTAGTGAAACTAATTTATTCCCAGAGAAAATCAAGGAACTAGAAGATTTAATCAAAAATATCAACAAATTCTTTCGAGATCCAAAAGCAAAATAAAATTAAACGAAGCATCCTATATTCTATTCGTTTTTAACACCTTCATTGAAAAAAAAATTAATAAAACTATAAACCATCTCCGTGCCGACCTCCCCAACCATTAATTTCTTGAAAGGAGGAAAAGTCATACTTGTGAGATAAATCTCAATAAGTGTGCGTGAGTAATTAATTCTCATATATGTATTTCAACAGAGGTTCGTACTTGCATAGCGACACAAAAATTGGACCGAACATAGATAGTACCAAATTCTTGTGCGTAGTGCTATTAAACTACAGTCAGATCAATCTTACATAACACTTAATAAATCTTGCATAATATGGACCAAAATGTAATCGTAGCTGTGAAATAACATATGAAAATTTACTACTCCCAGTTAAACATAATAGCACACTCATATTTGCTTAAAACTTAAAATAAAGTGAAATCACATAAAGAAAATTTAAATTCCTCTATGTTTTCTCTCTTATTGTAAGGATAAGAAGAATATTTTGTATTTGCATGTTTCTTGTTTGCGTAAAGGGTGGGCATTTATGGAGGAGGTTGGAGTTTGCTTTATGCATGAAAATTTTTAATTTTATTAATTACCTTCTTATATTACATTTATACATTATTAGGAAAATATATATTATTACATGTGTAATTAAAGACTAATTTAAGCTAATCATATACAATTATATACACATTAATATCTATCACTATTTTATCTATCATATACATGCAAGAGAGCATTAAATGTAAATATTCTTACCTTAAATTTACATTCATGATATAAGCTAATCACACAATCATATGTGTATATACAATAATATATACATTAATATCTAATTAACTATTTTACCTACGATATATATGCAATATGATATTAAAAATATAGACATTCTTACCTTAAATTAACTGGATGATTTAAGTTAATCAAAGAGGAAAATATCAATGTCGTCAATAGTGTCACAATTCTCCATTTGTATCCTAAATTCGGGTATTAGCAGTACCAAAAATCTGCTTTTGCATAAATTGCATCATAGTCTTAAAGCTATTTACCATGATCAAATTGGGTCCCAAACTTCCATATTATGCAATTACGTCCTAAATTCAAAATCAACAGCTAGTAACGAATTTTTGGGGTGTTAAAATCTGCCTTCCTTAAAATAAATTTTGTCCTCGAAATTTATCTTAGAACTCTTCGAAGAGTTACGGGTACACAGTTCGCATCTCCACTTCTCGTTTCCAAGTAGCTTCTTCGATTAAGTGATTCCGCCACTACACCTTCACTAAGGGAATCACCTTGTTCCTGAGCGCTTGAAATTTTTAATTAATAATTCTAATTGTACTTCTTCGTAACTCAAGCCGCGCGATAACTCGATTGACAAATGATTCACTACATAGCTCAGATCAATTATGTATTTTCTAAGCATAGATACGTGAAAGAAATCATGTAGTACTAAAAGTTCTAGGGGTAAGGCCAACTGATATGCCACATTCTCAACGTGTTTCAAGATTTCAAACGGGCCAATGAATCTCGATTGCATATTTCCCTTCTTACCGAAACGTAACACTCCCTTCATAGGCGCCACTTCGCGAAATACTTGCGCTTTTCAAAAATTCTAAGTAATTTCTCCTCTTATCTACATAGCTTTTCTGTCTGTCTTGATCTGTTTTCGTATTGTTACAGATCTTTTCGATAGCCTGCAGTCTGTCCAATAATCACTGGATACAAAATCTTACGATCACCAACATCATCCCAATGAACCGGCGATATGGATTTCCTAACATACAATGCTTCATAGGGTGCCATGCCTCATAGAGGCGTGAGAACTGTTGTTGTAAGCAAACTCGATTAAAGATTAAAACCAAACTCTGCCAAACTCTAGGATATGCAATCGAAGCATATCCTCTAATGTTTGAATCATCCGTTCAGATTGTCCATCTATTTGAGGATGGAAAGTTTAACTAAAGCTCAATTTAGTCCCCATAGCCCAATGTAATTTCTTCCAAAAGTTCGATGTGAACCTTAGGTCTCTATCTGACACAATTGAAACTGGAATACCATGCAGCCTCACCACTTCATTAACATACAATTGTGCAAATTGGTCCATAGAAAATGTCATGCAAACAGGCAAGAAATGAGAAGACTTGGTTAATCGGTCAACGATCACCCAAATGGTCTCATGACATTTTACCGACTTCGGAAAACCTACAACAAAGTCCATCGTGACGTGTTCTCATTTCTATTCTCGAATCTCCAACAGCTGCAGCAACCCAAATGGTCGCTGGTTCGGCATTCACTTGCTGGTATACCAAACATTTCTCAACATACTCGGTTATATCCTTCTCCATCCTCCTCCACTAAAAAATCGCCTTTAAGTCTTGGTCAATCTTTGTACTTCCTAGATGTAATGAATATGGAACAGATTGAGTCTTCTCTAATATTTCCTTATTCAATTCCTTGAAGTACCAATACACAACCGTCTTCAATAATGTAGGGCATTATCATCAACTATGGTGAAGTCCTTCACGTTTCCCATATCTATCTCAACTTTAATGAACTCTAGGGACTGGTCTCCCCTCTAATAACTTCTAATCTTGTCACAGGGGGTTGGTCAGACTGCTAGTGCTGCCATCTGTGCAACGGCATCAAGTAGGGATGTGACGATTTCGAGACTTAACCTCTTGAACTTCTACCATAGGCCTCTGTGCAGACAACATTGTCGCTTGACCCGTCGTTTACCTACTCAAGGCATCAGCTACCAAATTTACCTTGCTTGAGTGATAGTGAATATTCCAGTCATAATCATTTAAGTAGTGTTCTCTTTGCATCTGTGTTTTGAAATCATTTTGTGTTTTGTGTTTTAAGTGCTTGTTTTGAGATTTTTGAAAATGCGTTCTTTTTGGAATTTTTGAAAATTGTTTCTGAAAATATAAAACTCGAAAACGCGTTTTCTTGAAATTTTTTAGAAATTTAGACTTACTTGAAATTAAAAACAATTATTAATTAAAAATAATTAAATATAATTATTGTTGGAATTAAAAACAATTAAAAACTTGGAATTATTTGGAAATAAAAATAATTATTCATTAAAAACATTTAAAAACAATTAAAAACAATTATTTTTAGAATTAAAAACAATTAAAAACTTGGAATTATTTGGAAATAAAAACAATTATTCATTAAAAACATTTAAAAAATTATTTTTGGAATTAAAAAAATTTTAAAAATTTTAAAAACAATTAAAAAAAATTATTGTTGGATTTAAAATTTTTTAAAAACAATTATTGTTGGAATTAGAAATATTTAAAAACAATTAAAAACTTGGAATTATTTGGAATTACAAATAATTATTAATTAAAAACAATTATGTTTGGAATTGAAAACAATTATGTTTGGAATTAAAAAAAATTATGTTTGGAATTAAAAACAATTATATTTAGAATTATTTAGAATTAAAAACAATTTAAAACAATTAAAACAAACATTCAAAACAATTACAAAGGAGCCGCGCTATTGAGAATTCGAACTCCTAACCTCTGTTTGACAAGGAGCGCGTGCTAACCGCTTTGTCAGAGAGCCGCATTTTGTAAGAAAAAACATGGAAAATGATTATATTATAATATTTTTGTCCATCCTACAATGAAAAGAAAAAAGAAATGTCGGATGTTGGACTCGAAATGCAGACCTTCTATTGAAAACGCGCGTTTTCAACCATTTTGGAAAACACCCAAATTTTGTACATAAAACACGAAAATGATGAACATCATTTTCCATTTCCTTTGAAATTTTTTTGGGTGTTTTGGAAAATACATTTTTAAAAATGGCAAAAAGAACGTGTTTTCACTATTTTAAAAAATACAAAACGGAAAATGGGTTGAAAACAACTAAGAGAACACACCCTTACTAATTGAAGCCTTCTTCTCTATCTTATATTCAACTATTTCCATTCTCTATCTTATATTCAACTATTTCCAAGTGAAATTGTACTTGAGACTATTGTAGTCTGTATAAAAAGACAGACGTTTTATAAAAAGATCCTGTAGAATTGTTGAGAATCATCTCTCTCAACATCTGAGTTTCTTGATTAAAGATCTTGTAGAATAAATAGTACTAGAAGATAATATTATGTATAAAAATACCAATGGAACTTTAAGTATTAGATTTAGAAATTACAATTATCAAACAGAAGAAACTAAGCAAGACAAAAATGAAGAAGAAAGTTGTAGATATATCAAAATAGAAGACTATAAAAGTGAAAAGAAATTAATGCTTTAGATGAAGAAAGTGAAGATGAAAGTGAAGACAATGATAAAAAATTGGGCATATAGATATGTAATATTATGGGAACCTTAGGAGAACTAGAGAAGTAGAAATTAAGACTCTGTTAGAAAAGAAAGATCAACCAAATATAGAAATCAAAATGGAAGAAAGTAGTAGTAAAAAACCTAAATCAGAAACAGACCAAGAGTTTGGAAAAAGGAAAGAATCCATGAATAAAGAATACGATATTGGAGGAAAATACCATTTTCCCCTTGCTCGTATATATGATTGGGAAAACAAAAAATACAGAAGTTTAGGAAATAGACAAATCGAAGAAGGATCCAGTCTACCAGTAGTAAGTGATAGAGGATTAATATTAGAATTAAATAATTGCAAACCCTAAGACAGACCTAGCACTTTAACTAAATGGGAAAATTCTGTAATTGGAGCATGTAATAGTTTACCTATACAAATGACTGTAGAAGAAATGTGGACTTATTTAGAAACTTACTTAGGAAAAACAGTTTTAGATATATATGTTACAGCCAGAAGACTAAAACTAGATGAAATAAGATTAAGAATGGCTGGAGGAGAAAATCCTAGAAACTTTACTAGTTTTATTCGAGAAATAATTATAGGAACAGACCCAAGCAGAGACAATGTTTATAAACAAAATAAGGTCTTAAAAGAATTAGAAAAATTAAGTATAAGTAACATTAAATGCATACAACCGTTTTTATTAGAATTTGAAAAATTAGTTAGTGCAACATGATTAGTTTTAAATGTACACATATTAAATAGACTATACAGAGAGATTCCACCACCATGGAATAATAAAATTAAAAATTAGGTAGAAAAATGAGATTCAAAAGGAACGACTATTAGCGCTACCATAAACTTTATAACAGATAAATTAAAAGAATATTTTATAGAAGAAGTAGCTAGAAAGCAATTAAAAAAATTAAATTATTCTTTTTGTTCAGATTTATACACACCTCAAACATATAATTATAAAAAGAAAAAGAAAAGAATATATAAAAATGATAAAAGGCCATAAATATAAAAGACAATACCAAAACAGAAAAAGATGTAATATTAGACTAAGTAGGACATAATATAAAAATAGGAAGCCTAATTATAATATATACATTAAAAGATTAAAAAATAGAAAAAATTGTAAATGCTACATCTTAGATATTTTGCCAATAAATGTCCTAACAAAAATAAAAATAGATAGACGTTAAATAAATCTATAATAATCAAAGAAATACAGTATCATATCATAGAGTTATCAGATAATGAATCTTGTAGTTCAGTAAATAGTATATACACAGATGAAGAGTTGGACAATTTAGAAATAGTAAAAAATTCTGACGAAAGAATAGTAGTACAGAAGATTTAGATTTCTCAATTCTTGATATAAAAATGGTGAACATAGAGCAAGATGTATTCATGAATGGATTAGAGGACAATGATCTATGATAGACAGATACACAATATGTAGAATATATCGATGACATAAAAATAGAAATCAGTGTAAAAATTATTTAGAAATTCAATGTAATAATTGCTTAGGAATCCAAAATCAACAGAACCTTACAATAAACTCAAATATTATAGTGAAACCATAAAAAAAATTAGAAGATAGAGTAACCAATACTAATAATAGAATTGATAAAATACATGAAACATTAGGAGAAATACAATATATACTTAGAAATCTAGAAAAATGAAAACATCTCATAGAAAGCTATACTGAGAATAATTATTTAGAAACAAAAAATCAAGAAGAGATATTATGTCAAATATCTAGAATAAAACCAACCAAAAGTATTAGAATACTTATAGAAGTACAAATCAATAAAGTGATTAAATTAAATCTAATAACTTTAGTCGATACAGGATGCACATTTAATATAATTAGAAAATACTTAGTCCCAGAAGATTGTAGAGAAAAATTAAAATAAAAAATAAGAGAAAGTCAAATGGATGACACTAAATGAAGTTTGAAGAAAGACTTTTTGGCGATTGTAAAATTAGATTTCGAGAAAGACAATATAGTTTAACAACCACTTTAGTAAGTTAATTAATTAAAGATAAATTTGTTATAGGAATAAAATTCTTATTAAGTAGAAATGGAAGTTTAACCATTACAAATGATGCAATAATTCTTGGGAAAGATACATCTATTATACAGACTATATAAACATCAAAGTTACGAGCTAAGCGTGGTGGACCTTTACCATAAAAAATACAAAATGATTACGAAGATTTAGAAAGTTTAGAATTTTTAGAATATTTATCTTTAGAAATCTTAAAAAACAGATTTCATACCAAGAACAAAAGATTTAATTGTTTTCAATAAAATAAAAAGATAGATCATATAAAAAATATAGATAATATTTTACAATTAGCTGAACAAACTCAAATAATAGGAGAAGACCCTCTAAAACATTGGGATAGAAATAAAATAGAAATTAAATGAAAATATAAAGATTAGAACCTCATCAATAAAACATAGGAATAATTGCATATTTGGTCTACCAACCTTTCAAAATCGTTGGGGATATACCCCTAACTTTAAAAAAATAGTACCACACATCCCCAACGTATGAAAAACGTTCTTTATGACAAAATTGTCATTCCGTTTAAATAAACCAAAAAACAAAAAACTAGAAAAAAAAAACATGATTGAAAACTAATCAAATGTACCACAAAAAATAAAAAGTAAGAAATGTACTTGAAAAAATAAATAATAAGAAAGAGGTACTTACTAAATCTCTCTATTTATCTCTCTACCCTTCATCAATGGTGCTTCGTAGAACATTTGTGAAGTGCCTACTCAATGCTACCAACAGAGAATCTTCTTATCCACAAGTCACCATTCTTGAACACTCACCCAAACCATCAAATGCTGTTGAAGCCCACTTCCACCGCATGTTCCTTACCTCCCCAGACTCTGCTGCCACCGATTTCTTCCGCCGCTCCAGCATAGAGCTATCAACAACCACTCCTCCCCTTCCAGCCTCTCTACCTTCCTCACTCTCCTTGTCGGTGACAAGCTTCGAGAGAAGCTGAAATCACTGAACATAGCCGGCGATGACCGTCTCCGCCTTGACGGGCCACCGCTATATTCTCCGGTGGAGGACAATGAGTTTGGTTTGAGTGTGAAGGATGCGTGCAGTTGGAGAAAGTTAATGAAAAGCTTAGGAATATTCTGGCGAGTACAATTTCGTACAGCAAGTTTGTACAGATCTGTGATGACGTTTATGGGAATAAAGAAGAGGGACGGGAGTTTTCTAAGGCCTTGAAATGGAAAATTCTTCAAGTGACTAATCAGGAAACTTTTTACTTGAAGAAACTTTCTACGAAGCGCCATTGATGAAGGGTAGAGAGAGAAATAGAGAGATTTAGTGTGTACCTGTTTCTTATTTTTTATTTTTTTGGGATATATTTTTTACCTTTTTTTTTTTTTTGGGACATTTGGTTAGTTTTCAATTATGTTTTTTTTTTATTTATTTAAAAGGAATGACAATTTTTTCATAAATGACCTATCATGCCAAGTTTTTCATACGTTGGAGATGTATAGTGCTATTTTTTTAGGTTGGGGGCATATTCCCAACGATTTTGAAAAGTTGGGGACCAAATATGAAATTATTCCTAAAACATAATAATCAAGATATAGAAGACTTTAAAATTCAAATTAAAGAATTGTTAGAGTTAAAAGTGATAAGACCTTCTACTAGTCAACATAGATTAGCAGCTTTAATGGTTAGAAATCATAGTGAAATCAAACGAAGAAAAGCTAGAATGGTTATAAAGTATAAAAGACTAAATAATAATACAGTAGAAAACGGATATAAAATGCTAGATAAAAACATAATTTTATAGATTAGCAGCTTTAATTGTTAGAAATCATAGTGAAATCAAACGAGGAAAAGCTAGAATGGTAATAAAGTATAAAAGACTAAATGATAATACAGTAGAAAACGGATATAAAATACTAGATAAAAACATAATTTTATAGATTAGCAGCTTTAATGGTTAGAAATCATAGTAAAATCAAACAAGGAAAAGCTAGAATCGTTATAAAGTATAAAAGACTAAATGATAATACAGTAGAAAACGGATATAAAATACTAGATAAAAACATAATTTTAAATAAAATACAAAATAACAAGATCTTTTCAGAATTTTGACAAATTAAAATGCATAAAGACTCTATCCCATGGACAACTTTTACAACACTGATAAGGACATTTTGAGTGGATTGTCATGCCATTTGGTTTAAAGAATGCTCCATCTATTTTTCAAAGAAACATGGACTCTATTTTTAATTCTTTACTATTTGTTTGTGTATATATTGATGATATTTTGGTACATAGCAAAAATCATAAAAAAGTATTTAAAGCATTTAGAAATTGTTTTAAATAAATTTATAGAAAATTGGTTAATTATTAGTAAAAAGAAATTAGAAATAAATAAATAATTGACTTTCTAGGAATAATCATAGGAGAAGGAAAAATTCAACTTCAACCACATATAGTAAAGACTATTTTACAAGTCCTAGAAAAAATAGAAGAAACTAAAAAATTGTTAGCCTTTTTAGGAATATTAAATTATATTAGAAATTTTATTAAAGATTTAAGTAAAAAGATTAGATCTTTATACAATAAATTATCAAACAAAAGATAAAAGTATTTTAACTAAACAGACATAGAATTAGTAAGACAAATAAAAAATACAGTCCAACAACTACCAATTTTAGAATTACATTAAGATAGTGAATATAAAGTAGTAGAAACAGACTGATGTGAATTAGGATGAGGAGGAACTTTATATTCCAAACCAAATAAATATAATGATAAAAGTAGTAGAAACAGACTTACATGAATTAGGATGAGGAGGAACTTTATATTCCAAACCAAATAAATATAATGATAAAAAAGAAGAAAAAATTTGTAGATATGATAGCAGTAAATATATATAAAAAAGAAAATAATTAACCAGCTTAAATTATAAAATAATGGCTATAATTCATAGTATATAAAATTTTGAATTATTATTAAATACTGAATTTGCTATTAGAACAAATTGTGAAGCAATTGTTAAATTTATTAAAAAAACTAATTTTGATAAAATTAGGAATCAATGGTGGTTAAAATTATATGAAATCTTAAATAGTTATAAGTGAAGTATTGAAAACATACATGAAAAAAATAACATTTTTGCCGATAATTTAAATAGACAAATTATTGACTTTCTGACTAATTTTGTTCATATTGCAGATGGATCAAAGGATGATGAACTTTGAGAACATCACTTTAAGAGTCGTCCCTCAAAGATTTAATCTTCAATTACGAGGAAATAATTTAGAAAAAATTCCAGAAAAAGAAATGTGCCTACTAGATAATCTATTGATGGCAAGAGACTTTAAAAACAAATTAGACAGCATTAACGCTTTAGATAATTATTTTAGATAGACCAATAATCAAATAGAAAGCAATTCAGTTTCTTTGTATTAATCAAAGGAAGACAATCATGAGTCTATAACTACTGACCAGAAGTAATTCAAATAGATAGACAGATTTTCAGAACCTCTTTTCAAAAGATTTTACACTTTTAAAGAAGCCTTAAATCACTGTAGACATTGAATTTAATTTTTACATATTTGAAAAAATTAGACAGATAATGCATGCATTTACTTTACAACCATCACCATCTTCATCTCAAACACCATCTTCATCTTTGCAACTTTGTAATAATTGTGAAATTATGACTAGAGTAGTTAGAAATCTTAATTATAAAAAAGCATACTTCAGAAGTAAAATTAAAAATTTTAGAAGACCAAGTAACTTCTCATCAATAAGAAATAACTAAGTACCAAGATGCGATTATTAAATTACATGAGACCTTAGAAAGAATTAATTCTGATGATATTGCTAAAGAAAATTGTTCAAAAATCATTACATTTTCTAGTAGAATATGTTCTCCTAAAATAGAAAGACTTATTGAACTAACAGATTCTCCAGCAGCTGCAGGGCAAGAAAAAATTCTTTATGATTTAGAACAAAATATTGGAGATTTTGTCAACATTGTCCAAAATTCCATAAATATTTCACTTATTCAAGAAATTATTGATTTCTCTCAGACTTTACTGTATTATCATAATGAAAATCAATATTTCTTTCAATATGGCATTCTCCATAAAATAGCTATCCACGACTCTTCTTTTCTTAAACACAATTACTCTACAATTTCATTTGACTAAAGAAGATGACGATATTTTTTATAGTGTTACACTACTGTATGATTGACACAGTATATATCTTAAACATACATTTTAACTTTTTTCCATCTACTCTTAAAAAGATTCTAGATCAGCTTAAACAACACCCTTTAATAATTCAATTTATTTACAGACCACCAATTATAAATAATGATATTATTATTCTAACATATTATTTTATTAAATTTTTTGAAGGTCGTAGAAAATTCAAACTTTCTTCAGAGACTGATAGCAAGATTTTAGTTAGACAGATTGATTATGAAAGAATAATTTCAGAAACAGCTGCTCTTATGGAAATGCAAATGACCAACTACAGACTTTTGGCACAATGAAATAATGAAATATTATTTTGTGAAGAATATATATCAAGAAAAATTAAGATAGAAAAATTATATATTCCTAATACTCATAAAAAAGATTTATATCTAATGACTTTTCAAAAAAATTATTGTGTTGAAAACTATTGTAAAGCATCTAAGAACCATTCAATTATAGAGAGAGAAAATATCTCAGACGAAGCAAATCATGAAATGGATACTGATCTCGAAGATGCTTATATTGAAATGTGGATAGATAATAAAGAGATTATACAGCATGAAGACAATTATTTGAAAAGAAAAGTCAAAAAGACTACATAAAAAAATTAAAGGAAATGATGCACAATCAAAAAAGTGTATAAGATGAGAAGGAAAAGCATTAAAGGTGAATAAGAAAAGCATATATGGTAAACAGGAAAAGCATTTATGGTGAGCATGAAAAGTGTTTAAAGTGTGCAGGAAAATCTTTGAATTTTTCTTCTTTCTTTCTCTGTAAAGTTTACAACTTTTTTCAAAATACTTATAGAGAAAGAATATAATAAAATAATTGTACAACTTTACAAGTGTATGGTTAAAAAAGAAAGAAGAAAAATTTAAAGCTTTTCTTAGACACCATAAATATTTTTCATGTTAACCATAAATGCCTTTTCTGTTTACCATAAATATTTTTCCTATTCACATTTAATGCTTTTCCTTTTCATCTTATACACCTTTTTAACTACGCATCATTTCTTTCAATTATTTCTTTTTCATGTAGCCTTTTTGACTTTTCTTTTCGAATAATTATTATCGTGCTGTCTAATCTCTTTATTATCTATTCATCATTTCAATATAGGCATCTTCGATATCAGTATCCATTTCATGATTTACTCCGTCTAATATATTTTCTCCCTCTGTATATGAATGGGAACTGGTTCCCAGATGCATTACAATAGTTTTCAATACAATAATTTTCTTGAAAAGTCATCAGATATAAATCTTTTTGATGAATATTCAAAACATATAATCTTTCTATTTTCTTGCTAGATATTTCAAATAAAATTATTCCATTATTTTATTGTGTCACAAGTCTGTAGTTGATTCTTTGCATTTTCATAAGAGCAGCTAATTCTTCTTTCATATTCAATCTGTCTAACTTTAATCTTAATATCAGTCTTTGAAGAATACCTGAATTTTCTAAAAATTTAAAAAAAATTAATAAAATGGTATGCTGAGATAATAATATCATTGTTTACAATTGGTGATCTGAAAATAAATTAAATCATTAAAAGGTGTTGTTTAAGCTGGTCTAAAATCTTTTTAATAGTAGATAGAAAAAAGTTAAAAATATGTTTAAGATACATGTGTCAATCATACTGTATTGTAACGCTTTATAAAAAAATGTTGTCTTTTTCTAAATAGTGAAATAAAATTATAGTGTAATTGTGTTTAAGAAAGGAAGAGTTGTGGATAAATATTTTATAGATAGGACCATATTAAATAAAATATTGATTTTCATTATGATAATACTGTAAACTCTAAGAAAAATAAATAATTTTTAAAATAAAAGAACTTTCGAAATTTACCATTGTTTACGATTGGTGGTCTGAAAATAAATTAAATCATTAAAAAGTGTTGTTTAAGCTGATCTAAAATCTTTTTAAAAGTAGATAGAAAAAAGTTAAAAAATCTATTTAAGATACATGTGTCAATCATACTGTATTGTAACGCTTTATAAAAAATGTCATCTTTTTCTTGAGAAACTAAATAGTGAAATAATATTATAGTGTAATTGTGTTTAAGAAATGAAGAGTCGTAGATAGATGTTTTATAAATAGGACCATACTAAATGAAATATTGATTTTCATTATGATAATACTATAAACTCTAAGAAAAATAAATAATTTTTAAAATAAGAAATTTTTTGATGAAATTTCGAAAAATGTAAAGCACATTCTCCTATATTTTGTTCTATATCATAAAGAGTCTTTTCTTGTCCTACAATTATAGAATCTATTAATTCAATAAGTCTTTCTATTTTAGGAATATATTTTCTACTGAAAAAGTAATAATGTTTTTTGAACAATTTTCTTTAACAATATATTCAGAATTAAATCTCTAGGGTCTCATGTAATTTAATAATCTCATTTTGGTACTTGGTTATTTCTTGTTGATGAAAAAATACTTAATCTTCTAAAATTTCCAGTTTTACTTCTAAAGTATACTTTTTTTAATTAAGATTTCTAACTACTAGTCATAGTATCACAACTGTTACAAAGTCGCAAAGATGATGATGAAATTTGAGAAAAAGTTAATTTTAGTTGAAAAGTAAATGCATGCATTGTGTCTAATTTTTTCAAATGTCTAAATTAAATCCAATAGTCTGTCTACAATGATTTAATACTTCTTCAAGAGAGTAAAATCCTTTGAAAAAGGGTTATGAAATTCTGTTTATCGGTTGATTTACTTCTGGCAAATAGTTATAGACTCCTAGTTGTCTTCCTTTGATTACTACAAAAAAAAAAAAAAAAAAAAATGATTTCTATTTGATTATGGGTCTATCTAAAATAGTTAGCTAAAACGTTAATGCTGTGTAATTTCTGTTTAGAGTCTCTTGCCATCTAAAAATTATCTAATAGACACCTTTCTTTTTCTAAAAGTCTTTCTAAATTATTTTTTCTGAATTGAAGATTACATCCTTGAAGAGACCACTCTTAAAGTGATGTTCCCAAAGTTCATAATCCTTTGATCCATGTGCATTATAAACAAAATTGGTCAGAAAGTCAATAATTTGTCTACTTAAATTATTAGCTAAAATGTTATTTTATTTATCTCTGTGTTCAATACTTACCTTACAACTATTTAAGATTTCATATAATTTTAAACCATCTTTTATGTTTGATTTTATCAAAATTAATCTTTTTAATAAATTTAACAATTGCTTCGCAATATGTTCTATTAATAAATTCAATATGCATTATTAAGAAAGTATATATTCTTACCTTAAATTACATGCATGATTAAAAACTAATTTAAACTAATATATGCAATCATATACATATTAACATCTATCACTATTTTATCTACCATATACATGCAAGAGAGCATTAAATATACATATTCTTACCTTAAATTTACATGCATAATATAAGATAATCACACAATCGTGTCTCTGGCGATTCAAATCTTGACCTCATTCCTTAAGATGAACTTAGAGGAACTTGTGAAAATGTTGATTCCATTTGAACCTTACGACAACGATCTTTCTCATTCAAACCTCTCACTCATGAACTATTCCATGCACCATACCAATCGGTTGGCATTCAACATAAATTCTTTTTAAAAGAACCTATGAAGGGTTTGAATCGCTAGGGACGTAATAGAAATCTATTTTGGAGCGAAACCCTCAGTACACAGTATGTAAACTAACGACGCACGAAATAACCTATGGGCAAGAGGCTTATAGGGAACATTTGCTCAATTAGTACTAGCATTCTCGATAAGTTCTCCTTAAGGAGAGATATCAATGATTCGAATCGCTAGAGACGCAATAGAAATCCAATTTAGAGCAAAACCTCCAATCGCTAAAGACATACGGAATAGCCCCTATACGATAGACTTACAGGAGAAAGTATGTAGTCGTTACAAACCGTATCGAAGGCAGTTAGTCTTTATAAACAAATGCACATTATCGAGGGTGCTTAGTCTTTTATAAAGAGTTCCATCCAACAAAAAGACTACTAAAGGTAAGACCCCGAGAAAAAGGTTTTAGTAAGACTGTGTTTGATTGGCACATTTTTCATGAAAAATGTCACTTCCATGGAAAATATTGTCACATCTATGGAAAATATTTTCCACCTTTTGTTGTTTGATTGCACAAGGAAAATGAAAATGATTTTCAAGTTACAATCACCTAAAACACACTTTTGGCCACTTTCTTGAAAAATATTTTCTCACCTATTTGGTGGATTTTTTTTTTCCACCTTACATGGAAAATGTTTTCATTTTCCATCATTTTCCATGGAAACCAATCAAACACACCCTAAATTCTTTTCTTTCAAGACCTTGTCTAGAAACGTAGAGAGAACAAACTCGCTCAAAAGGCCAACAAATTCAAAAACCAACACCACATAAACTTAACACCTTATTAGTTACCAGATCCACGCACGAGGCGTTTTATATAAAAAGACTGAAGAAGACTAGATTCTATTTCATTGTAGAGCGAAGACACAGAGATTCCAAATCACTAGAGCAAATGTAACTACAATAAACAACAAATAAGTTTCCCTTCACACGGCCTCAGACATTGTAAACTGATCCAACACCACATTAATTCACCCACAACACTCAAACCGAGACTAATGAACCCGAAATCAACAAAGAAAAGAGAGGAAAATCCTTTTCATCCATAAATATTCATTATTATTTGAGCAAAAGGTTTCCAGCTGTATGAAGAAGTAACAAAACCAAACCAGATTCAATACCAATATGAGAGTGAAGACCATAGTTCCAAGCAACCTGCAAAATTATATCACTTAAAATAAACAACAAAAAACAATCAACATTATTGCTTTCCCCACCATGTTGGAAACCGCTTATGACTGCAAATTCCTGAAGACCCCGGAAGGCGAGACACAGAAGAAAGTTCCAATGAATTCTTTACTTTCAAGTTGAAAGCCTATCTATAAAGGTAGAGGGAAAGAACTCGCTGAAAAAGCCAACAACACAAACTTATTTAATACCTTATTAGTTAATTGATCCACGAGTCATCCTCTTCCTGTCAAATCTACCTGCAGAGAAACATCGAAGAACCAAAGGCATTTTATATAATAGACTGAAAAAAGTCTAGATTCCATTCCATGTTAGAGCAAAAAGACTGAGTAAGATCTCAAACCACCAATGCAAAGTAAACAACGAATAAGTTTCCCTTCCTCAGCCATTGTAAATGGTCAAACTTCACATAAACTCCCCCACTCAACGCAAAAAATGAGACTGATGAATCAGAAGAACAAAGAAAAGAAAGGACAACCAGACACCCTTTCTTCCATAAAAATCCATCCTCATTTGACAAAAAGGATTTGTATCTGTGGATGTAGAAGCACCAAAGGAATCCAGATTCTGTACCAATAAAAAAATGAATATCTTATTCCAAGAAACTAGCAAAAATGTATCGTCTAAAACAAACCATAGCAAACAATTAACGATATTGCTTTCCCCACCATCCTGAAAACCACTTATATGCAAATTCTGGAGGAACAAAGCAACTTACAAAAACACCAAAGGAAGCCTTTTGTAAGAATCAAATAACAAAAATGATTAACCCCAAAGACCAGAGGAATAAATCGTCATTCTTAGCACAACAAATCACAACAGTTGGTTTCAATTCACCACCACCTGTTACCGCCACTAGATGCTAAACAACATACTTAATTTACCAATCAAATTCAAGGTCATGTGCATTTAAAACCAAGTACATTCAAGATGCAAAAATTTGAGTCCACCATCTCCACATCTTATAATGACTGAAAACTGAATAGCTCAACCTATGAAAAAAATTTGAAGTCCAAGATAAAAATCTAAATATAGTGGAAAGAATCAAGCGTGAACAGGTTGTGACAGGATAGAATACCATCATCTAGAAAACAACAAATGCTATTACTGCAGATCAAAAACATGAGAAAATTGTGCCCGTTCCCCGTATGGCGTTGCTGTCCACCAAAATATCATCTGCATATGAAAAAAGCCGTATAAACCTAAGGCTTGATTAGAAATAGAAGAGTGCAGACAACCTAAACAACATGTGAAAATATTATCCTAAACTAACCACAGCCCACGGCACTTAATTCTGTCTGTTGACCTCGTCTTGGACATACCCCTTCAGAAACAAGATACATACATGGAAAACTGACAAGCAGGTGCTCAATTGCGAATCCATTAATAACTACAGAATTGCAGGTAAAAACTGAGTTCCAAGGAAAGAAAAAACGAACTTCATATAAATGAGCAGATGCACAAATTCCCCCATTATCCTGCAATTTCTACAAAAATTATAAAAGATGTACTACTACCGTAAAGAAGTTCTCTACAAAAGCAGATGAGAAAATGGAAATATAGAAAGAAACAAAATAACATATCCAACTATAAATGGTGATTATTCAAAAAAAGGATAATGGATCAGAATATATTAGAAATATGGTAACATTGGAACCCCAATGTTTAAAAAGACTAGGAAAGAATGTTATGAAAACAGAGAACAAAGAACAAGAGTTTATTGTACCTAAAGAGATCTCTGAGGTAGACGAAACTACGTTCCTAAAGACAAGTTCAATATCGCCTCGATCTTGCCAAAACTTAAAGTTCTTGATCAATGACAACTGCCAGTCTGCCACCTATCACGTTAGTAGGTAAACCAAATATATTTCCATCTGGGTCGGTTATTGCAAAAGATAAGAAGTATTTTCAATAAATCAAATTCAAGTCGTGAAAATAGCAGCTCAAGTTTCCACAATTCAGTAACAGCCAATAAGAGCCACGAAAGAATGGATGGTCACCAACAATTTTGTTAAGCAGTTTCTGCAAAGAGAAAGGAAAAAAAGGCCAGAAGGAAAGAAGGCAGACAGGTGAAAAGAGAGAGAAAATCAAATGGAACAAGAAATGATGGTAAAAAGAGAGAAAATACAAATAGATCAATGGCACCATGAGACCCAATAGTTTCGCTATCAGACATTATTCTCTTCCTGTCAAATATGCCTGCACGTGAAGAAACATCAAAGAACCTAAGGCATTTTTTATGAAAAGACCGAAAAAGAAAAGTCTACATTTGATTTTATTTAGAGCAAAGACTGAGCAAGGTTACAAATCACCAGCACAACCTTGTGGCTGCAGTAAACAACGAATAGGTTTCCCTTCACGCCACCTTATTAAATAACCAATCTCCACCTAAAGTCCCCCAAACACAAACTGAGACCGTTGAACCAGAAATCAATAAGTAAAACATAGGAAAATCTTACACCCTTTTTCCATTAATATCCATTATCACAAGGATTTCTGTCTGCGAATGAATAATCACCAAAGAAAACCGCTTTCTGTACATAAAGGGTGAAGATAGTACTCCAAGCAACTTACAAAACATAATTTCAAACTAACCACCAAAAACAATATAAAAATATTGCTTCACCACCATCCTGAAGCCCACTTAGAGTGCAATTCCTGAGGATGAAAAGAACTCGTAGAACACCAAAGAAAGCCTTTTGTATGGATCAAATAATGAAAATAAAATACCCCAACTCACAGCAGTAACATCGCTTCTAGATAAACAACCATTCACTCTTCAATTTTCCAATGGCAGTCAAGATCGCATGCGTTTAAAACCAACTAAAGAGATACAAGCTGCAAAAATTTGAGTCCAACAACTCCTTAACTGGAAACAGAACTCACTCTATGAAAAAAATCTGAACAGAGGAACTAAAAGCAGGGATGAAAATCTAGATATAGTGAAAAGAATCATGCACAAAGAGATTGATAGAATAGGATACCGTCATCTAAAAAGAGACAAGAAATGCTATTACTGCTGATAAAAAACAGGAGGACAAAATTTTATGTCCCTTATCCAATAATGCATTCTTTTCCTCCAAAATATCATCTGCATATGAAAAACACCATATCAACCTGAGGCTTAACTAGAATAGAAGAGCGAAGATAATAAGCCAAACAACCAGTGAAAATATTGACCTAAACAAAGCATGGAAAACAATGAACGAGTTCCACTTCAGAACTGCCTTTTACTACCACCAATAAGCTTTACACAATAGAAGTATTCAGGAACAGAAGTGAAACACTTAATTCTGATTGTCAACCTCTTGTCTTGGAAGTATCCCTTCAGAATATAACCAAATGTTTTCTGTGTGAGCAACCATCCATGGTTTATAAATTTCTGAATCTATTTCTCGCAAATAACTCTTGCTGTAAGGATGTAGTATTACATTACCTTGGGAACAAGCAAATCACTTCTTCAGGAACAATTTAATTGCCTAACTTCACAGTAAATGAAACCAAAAACCTAATCCTTCCAAAGATTATTAGCATGATTTGTCAGAAGATTTTTTTTTTTTTTTTCACAAAAATATGAGAACCTGTAATGGAGAAAAATCTCCATCAAACCCAGTAAACATTCGTACTCCAAATCCAGTAACTGAAATCAATTCAAATTACCAAAACATTGAACAGCCACCAAAATACCAGAAGAAATATTAGCCAAATCAAGGAAGAAATACCAATAGAAGGTAGGAAAACCAGCGGCTAAAACCACCTAAAAATCATGAAAAAATCCACAATACAAAATAACGAGTATCAAGAAAATACGAGAACACCAGTAACTGGACCAGGCTATGGCACCGAAACCAATCCTTCCAAATCTTTCAAAACCCAATCCTTCCAAATCTTCCTAAAGATTCTAGAAATAATTGTCAATGTATCTATATCATACCATGAAATCATATCATACCATGAAATCACAATATCTTGACGTTGGGATTCGGATGAAGTTATTGCAAAAATACGAGAATATAGGAGGGATATAAAACTCCATCAACGATTAAAATATGAATTTAAATTACCGAAAGCTGGGACAGCCACCAAAAAACCAGAACCAAAACCAAAACCAGCAACCGCCAAAGCAAGGAAGAAACCCCACAACATGGACCGGCTAAAACCACCGAAAAACCATCTTAAAGACCCAAGATTCAAATAATCAGTATCAAGAGAATTAACAGAATACCAGTTCGCATACCAGGCAATTTCACCAAAAACCCAATCCTTGCAAAGCTTCTTGGAATAAATGTCAGTATATCTATCATCATACCAAGAATCACAATATCTTCAAGTTAGGATTCAGGGGATAAACAAGAAATCCAAAGTTTTTGCATAAATATGAGAATCTAAGAGGAAGAAAAAAAAAATCCATCAAACCATTAAAATTTCCAACTCTCAATCCCATAAGTGAAATCAATAAAAAGATACCGAAAGCTTGGAAAGCCACCAAAATACCTAAAGCAGTATCCGCCAAACCAAGGAAGCAAAACCCACAAAACGGGATAAAACTGCTGAAGAATCATCAGAAAGATCCAAGGTTCAAATAATGAGTATCAAGGAAATACCAGAAACCCAGATTCTCGGAATAATTGTCAGACCACGAAATCACAATATGCCATTATCTTCACGTTAGGATTCAAGGGATAAACAAAAAATCCAAAGCTTTTGCAAAAATATAATCTACAAGGGAGAAAAAACTCCATCAAACCATCAAGAGTTCTTATCCTCAATCCAGTAATTGAAATCAATAAAAACATTACCGAAAGCTTGGACTGCCACCAAATTACCAAAAGCAAAGTTCTTATTCTCAATCGAGTAATTGAAATCATGAAAACATTACCGAAAGCTTGGACTGCCACCAAATTACCAAAAGAAAGTAGCAATATCTGCCAAACCAAGGAAGAAAAACCCACAAAACGGGATAAAACTGTAGAAGAACCACCAGAAAGATCCAAGGTTCAAATAATGAGTATCAAGAAAATACCAGAAACCCAGATTCTCAGAATAATTGTCGGTATAATCATCGGACCAGGAATCACAACATCTTCACGTTAGGATTCAAGGGATAAACCAGAAATTCAAATTTTTTTGCAAACATACGAGAATCTACGAGGGAGAAAAGACTCCATCAAACCATTAAAATTTCCCATTATCAAGCCCGTAGTCGAAATCAATTAAAATTTACCGAAAGCTGAGACGCCACCAGAATACCAAAAGCAATACCTAGAATACCATGGCCTGATGCAGGAGAATGAGCCACGGTGCCCTGTTTATATACTATGAGAGGGGGAATACACGGCAAGGATTAAGTTTTGATGTGAACGGTCAAAAACGCGTTACAATCCTTGTTGGACACTGAATTTTTCGTTAAGGCGGCGTTGATGGTCAAAGTGGGCGGATTTGTATCTTATATTTTAAGGATAAATAGTACTGGAGGTCCTAACCTTTTAACATTGTAACAATGAGGTCTCAAACCTTTCATTTCTAATCTCCGGGTCCTTGACTTTTAAAACTTCGCGCGGGCAAAATCCTTCTGTTAAAAAATCGTTAATTTGACCATTAACTAGTCAAAGTTTACTTAAAATAACCAATTTACCTTTTTCAAATTAAAATAAAAAACAAAGAAAAAACAATAGAAAATTGCAATCAACCCCCTTCCGCACTTCTTCTTTTCCGATCAAACCCCTACTCCATTTTTCCTTCACCAATCAACCCCCAACCACCGCCAACTACCACCCACCGCCGCCAACCACCATACTTTTGCAGAGAAAGAGAAACATTATTCCAGTAATTCAAACACTTTTGCAGAGAAATAAAACTGAATTCAACCACATTTTTGTAGAGAAAAAGGAAAAAGAAGCTTCTGGGCATTGATAAAAATAAGAAATTTGAATTATAGAAAGTACATCGCCGGAAGTCACTCATCTCCATTAACAGGACCGACGTCGGAGATCGAAAACTCACTGCAAAAATGTCGCCTGAGATTGGATTCGGCTCAAATTAGAAACACTCAGATTAGGTTAATGATTTGTCAAAAGATTCATTGCCTGGACTCGTGACTGCCATTGACACCAAGAATGAAGAAATTCGAAGAAATTCAACAAAGAATTTGATTCTTGAAACATAACCAGCATCGCGATGGAGTAGATAATCCTGAAATGGAAATAGATTGCAACCCAAAAGTTGGAAACCCTTGTTTCTAAAGAGGGATTTGCAGTATCTAATCAATTTGGGATTGGATATTCACCGTCTGATTCTGATGAGACTGAATCAACTGCCAATATTCATTGCCTAGACTCGTGACTACCATTGACGCTAAGATTGAAGAAATTCAACAAAGAATTCGTTTCTTGAAAGAAAAACAGAATCGCCACAGTTGGAATCAACAAAGAATTTTTTCTATTTATCGTAATGAGTAGATAACCCTGAAATAGAAATAGATTCCAACCTCCAATTGGAAACCCCCATTTATAAAGAGGGATTTGCAGCAACTACAATTAGGGACTGGAGATTACCCCCACAGTTGTTGTTTTCGGTGATTGGTAAATAAAAGAATGGGGCGGGGATTGATTGGAGAAGAAGAGGTGGAGAAGGGGGTTAATTGCAAATTTTTCTTTTTTTTCTTTGTTTTTTATTTTAGTTTGAAAAGGGTAAATTGGTCATTTTGAGTAAATTTTGACCAGTTAACAGTTAAACTGACGTTTTTTTAACAGAATGACTTTATCCGTGAGAAGTTTTAAAAGTTAAGGAGTCGGGAGTTAAAAATAGAAGGTTCAGGACTTTATCATTACAAGATTCAAAGATTTAAGACCCCCAGTGCTATTTATCCTATTTTAAATTTATTTATGTGTTATTTCTTAAAAATTAATGGAATACAGCTTTCTGCTAACTTTATTTAATGCTTGTTTGTTAGGAATTAAAAACTATTTTTATCTTGAAATTGGTTGTTTTTACTTTTGACCAATTGCCATCTGGTCTGTCACATGAAAAAAGGCATTTCTTCAATGACCAAAATGACTCTAGCTGCAACAATTGACCCAAAAATCTGGGGAGGACAACAAATACATATATACACATTCAGGGGCAATTTCAGAAATGAGCCGAGGAATTGTTTGCTTTTTTGCAAAAGTGCTGGCATTGGTGGGCCCTTGTTAAAAAATATTTGACTAACTATTCAAAAAAAAAAAATAGTTTTTAATCCATAACAAACAAGCTCTCAAACTAGTGTTGCTCTCGTACGATGCATGAGAGGTGTAATCACAAAAAATAATTTCGATAACTATCCATGAAAGTTAATAAGTTATAATAAAATCAAACACTAAATTTTAATTAGTATTAAATTCATTCATACGTTGACCAAAACAAAGATAATTAATTAATTAAATTAAATTAATTAGGTATTTAAAATATAGATAATTAAATTTAAAACGCGTTGAAAAATTAATTTTTGCAATGATAACAAACTTTGAAAATATGAATTTTGACTTATTTTTCTTTCACTTTACATTGATTGTCTTTTATAATAATCTTGAAAATGCAATATCTTAAATTTGATTTCTTAAATCGTGTCATAATAGTGTTTTAGTTGAGTGCAACTTTTCAATAGTCTTATAATCATTCATTCTATTCGTAACATGTATGGCTATTTTCTTATGTATGTTACTTTTTGTTGTTTTATTTTTGAAAAGTTATAAAGTAAGGATTAATAAAAATTGAATAACACATTTAAACTATGAGAAAAGTTTAAATGTGATTTCTTAAATCTTAATTAGCATTGAAAAACTCATGTATATTTTGACCAAAATGAATATAAGATTAATTAATTAATTAATTAATTAATTAAATTATTTAAGTATTTAAAATATAGATAATTAATTAAAATACATTGGAAAATTAATTTTTGCAATAATAACAAAATATTAAAAATATAGATTTGGACTTATTTTTCTTTCAATATGCATTGATTGTTTTCCATAATAATCTTGAAAATATTATTGAAAATGTGATCTCTTAAATCTTAATTAGTATTGGAAAATCCATTCATTTATTTTTACCAAAACAAAGATAAGATTAATTAATTAAATATCTTAAATATAGATAATCTATATTTTAACTAAACTAATTTAGTTATCATTGCAAAAACTAATTTAGAAGGTAGATGGAGGGACTTTAGTTGGAAAAATAAAAAATCAAGCGGGTTATTAAATTTAGTATTAAGAATAAACATTTAATGCTATTAAAAAAATGCATTTCTGGAAACTAGAAAAAAAAAAAAACAGAAATTTTAAATAGGAAAGTATATTTAGACGGAAAAATAAATTTTTTTACGACACTCTTTATAAGTTAAGTTATTATATATATATATATATATATATAATAAGATTATAAATTAATATATATATATATATATATATATATATATATATATATATATATATATAATAAGATTATAAATTAAGTTAATATTTAATGTAATTTACCATTTTAATAATTTAGACTTTTGACAGTTGTACTTAAATTACTTAACAAACTAATTAAATACTAACTTATTGTTGAAAATTGCCAATTTTGATGACTTTGTTAGTTGGAAACAATATTTCTTTGACCAAGTTTATTCTACTTTGCGAGTAGATTAACATAATATATTTATTTCTCAAAACTAATTTTGGGTGAATGAGAAATTAAAGTCACTATAAGCCACTTAAACTTAGATAAATTGGAATTTAAAATGATGGAAAAGTAGAAAATGTCCATCCCACATTGGAAAACTGGAAGTATTTTGTTCATTTTAAATAGCTCAAGTTGGACACTTTGATTTGGTCCCCAATGTATACCAATAGTTTTTGGAAGGGAGATAACCTACATATTAGTGGGTTTTGTTGAAGCCCACAGGTGCGCCGCCACCAATTCGTCTGGCGCAAGTCTTGGGTCTTGGGTCGTGGGTCGTGCTTTTTCAAACAGTTGTATTTTTTGGGACACGACTTTTCAACTCATAAAGGCCGCCCCAGTTCACATATTTCATTAATAAAAAATCATTCTTTTGCAGTATAATATTCTCTTATTCTCTGCATTATTTTGTGTTCTCCTTTTTCACTCCCATATATTATTATATTTTGCATTTTTAAGGTCTTTATTTCTAATTCGATTTAGAGAATCAAAACATTAGTAGGTTCGTTGGTCTTGTAATTTGGAGTGCTACTATTACAAAGTGTAGTCGTTGAGTAACTATCAGCACTAGTGCGGGACATTATCATCTGAAGGAAAAAGAGTCGAACTCTTGTATCGGCCAATTTCATTTTATTCTTTCATTTTATTTTCAAATAAGTCAAAATTCTATTCAAATTTTTTGCACGTAATTAACTGAATATAAATTAATCATTGTTTATTTATTAACAAGTTTCCACCAATCCTAAGACGATAATTTTCATGTTAATTTATATTCTATTTTAATATATTAAACTTCTATTTGTTTAATAGATGGTATTAGCTTTTACTTTCGTACCTCCCCAGAGAAATTCAAGGGAGTGGATTTCTAAGAGATGGCAATAAAAGATGTTGTTTTATTTCAATACTCTAAATATGGCAAGGTTTTTGAGTGATGATGCTCCAACCGTTGATGAAAAAGAAACGAATCTTCAAAATATGGCAACTATTGATGCATAGAGTCAGAGTATTTTTCTGTGTAGAAACTACATCTTCAATGGTTTTGACAACACATTATACAGTGTATACATTTCAATCAAGACAACCAAAGCACTGTAGGTATCTTTGGAAAGAAAATACAAAACTAAAGATATCGGTTTAAAGAAATTTGTAGTTGGAAAATTTCTAGATTTAAAAATGGTAGATTTTAAAATAGTAATTAATCAAGTCTATGAACTTCAGATTATCCTGCATGAAAATACATACAGAAGATATGGAGCTTTGTGAATCATTTCAGGTTGCTGCGATAATAGAAAAATTACCATCAATGTGGAAAATTTTCAAGAACTACTTGAAATACATTCGCAAGGGTGTGGGACTTGAAGATCTTATTGTAAAATTAAAAATTGAAGAAGACAACCAAAATTCTGACAAGAAATTCAGAAAGTTGCAAGTGGAGGCTAAAGCCAATTTGGTAGAATTAAATGCTAGTAAAAAGAGAAAGTACTCTAGTAATGGCAAGCAAAAGGGCAAGACCAATAAATTCAAAGAAGAATACTTTAACTGCAGAAAGATAAGATATTTAGCAAAAGATCGTCGACAGAAAAAGCAAAACAAAAACAACTAGGTGCACATGACCAATGAAGACAATCTATGTAATGTGGTGTCTAATCTAATGTTCTCAGTTATAGTGTTAGAAGAAAATATGGTAGACAATCCAAGAGTATGGCTTGTAGACACTGGAGCTATTCGTCACGTTTGTGCTAATAAGGATATATTTTCATCATATACTCCGATCAATGGACAACAGCTCTTCATCGGCAATATCAAGGGTTGTTGGATTGGGCAAAGTAGTGCTAAAAATGGCCTCGGCCAAAGAAGTAACTCTCATTGATGTGTTGCTTGTTTCAAACATTTGCAAGAATTTGTATCTGGTGCCATACTTAGCAAGAATGGGTTTAAGCTAGTATTCGAGTCTGAAAAATTTGTACTCACCAAAATGGCATATATGTGGGCAAGGGGTACTTAACCAAGCTATTCAAAATGAATGTAATGCCTGTACTTTGTGATTTTGATAATAATAAAATAAATATTCTGCTTACTTGGTAAAGTCTTCTAATTTATGACATGATATATTAGGACATGTAAATTTAATAATTTACGACATTATTAATTTAGATTTATTATTCATTTGATCAAATCCATAAATGCGAAAATTGTGTAGATGCTAAGTTAGCCCAAAAAAACTATTTTAGGAACACAAATCATATAGAGTTAATTCAAAGCAATATATATGTGATTTAAAGTTTGTGCAAACTAGAGTTGTAAAAAGTATTTTTTTTTTTTTACTTTTATAGATGATTGTACAAGATATTGTTACGTCTATTTGCTAAGAAGCAAAGATGATGCATTTGAAGTATTTAAACTATACAAGAATGAGGTTGAGAATCAAACGAATAAAGGTTATTCGTAGTGGTAGATGAGGAGAGTATGGAGCACCTTTTGAAGAATTTTGTTTAGACTCTGAAATTATTCATCAAACTACAGCTACTTATTCATCTCAATCGAACAGTGTTGTTGAATGCAAAAATCTGACTCTTATAGAGATGATGAATGCTATGTGGGTAAGTTCTGGTTTACCCCAAAATTTGAGGGGTAAAGCAATCCTCTCAACAAACCACATTCTTAATAAAACACCACACAAAAGTAGGAATTGAAAACCCTTACGAATTATGGAAAGGTCACAAACCTTCATACAAATACATACAAGTATGGGGTGTTTAGCTAAGGTAAAAGTACCATAGCCTAAACAGGTTAAGATATGACTTAAAACTATTGATGCATATTCATTAAATATGCTAATAACAGCAGTACGTATCAGTTCCTAGTACATAAGTCAGACATTCAAGGTATACATGAAATGACTATCATTGAATTTAGAATGATGTATATTTTTTGAAAACGTGTTTTTTTTTTGTAAAGATTTGAAAGAGATAAGTTCACAAATACGAATCTATGAAACTACAAATGGCGATCATCAAAATAACGAAGAACCAAGATGTAGTAAGAGGGCCAAGACAATAAAATCTTTGGTCCAGATTTTTCTAACTTATTTATTAGAAAATAAACAAAAGACATTAGCACGTCGGTTGACGAGTGCGCTATTGGGAGTGAAGTTCTCAGAGAACAACGATGACACGTTTGTGGGATTGGACGAGTTTCGAAAGGCAGATCTCCCTTACTAGATTCGACTGTTGCATCAAACGTCCCACAAGAAACAACCAACCAGCTTTCTGAGGATGCTCGAAACGATGATCATCGGTTTACAATGTATAAGGCTCATCTCCATTGAATAGAGAGGACAATTGCACGTTTTACAGTAAATCTGCAGTAGAGATTATTGGGAGTGTGCCAGAGGATGATAAGGAGGTTGACGAGGACGAGGACGAGAACGACGGTGGGGATATATAGGATTTATGTACTATTGGATTTTTTATATTAGTTTAAAAAAATTTAAAATATTTATAACGGTGACACTATCATCGCTAAAAAGAAAAATGCGCAACAACTTTTAGTGACGACACTATATTTGAATCATATTGTGGCGATATTGTCGTCGCTATTATTGATAAGAATTCAAATATAATAGTGACAACAAAGTCGTCAATAAATTTTAATCTTATAGCGACGACGTTAACAACGATTTAATCGTCACAATGGCCTTAATTCTAAGAAATTGAGCACGACAATGTAACAGCAACAATGTCGTCGGTATAGATTAAAATGTATGTAGAGTCGACATAATGTAGTCACTAATTACCTAGAGGTACTAATATATTGAAACGACTTACAGCGACGACACAGTCATCGCTATAAATAAAAAACGACGACTACTCATCTTGTAGTGGTGACAAATATCGTCTCTATAGACCTCATTTCTTGTAGTGTAAATTTTGAAGTTCTTTCTTTTTTGGAGAATTGATTTTTTTAGAATAATGAATTTTTCTTCTGCAGTTCTTGAATTGGTTGGTTGCATCTTGAAATTTTTTATATCCCATGACAAAAAGTTCAAAACTCATTTTTTTTTTCAAATCCAACGGTTAAGATCAACATCCAACGATTCATTTGTGAGACATCTCTACATGAACAATAGCGAATTTTAAATTCTTTTTAGGTGTTAATATATATATATATATATATATATATATATATATCGTGACGTTGTTTTTGAAGAAGCACAACGTTGTAAATAGCAATATTGTATTAGAATATTACTTGCTCCCGAATAGCATAATCTAACATCTATTATGTTTTTGCTCTTAATGAGTAAATTCTTACATAATTTAATTTTCTAAATAATAATCTATTGTTGCTCATGAAGTAGTACAACAATATATTAATATTCTAGTAGAATATTACTCGATCTCTTCAAGCGTAATTTATGAAATTTAATATTAAGTAATTGTTCTCGAAGAGTGTAATTTTACAAATCTAATATCTTATAAGAATATTAGGTTATTGCTCCTGAAGAGAAAATACCTATATAGTTCAATATTTCAAAATAATAATTTGGAGGTGCTTCAGAAGAAACACAATGTCATATTAATATTCTGACAAATTATTACTTGCTCTTGAAGAGCATGACATTAACATTTTAATATTCTAGAAGAACATTGAGTTATTGCATTAGTCCAATAATATTTTATTGAGCTCCAGAAAAAACACATGTCTTGAAGAATACCATATCACCTAATTAAATGATAAAAGAAGTTGTGATATATATGCATAATTTATGAACTAATGCTTATCTCTGATGGAAACTATACAATCCATGTCATGTTGAAATTGATTACTGTGACTCCTTAATCGGGGGCACTGTGCTAACAAATATAGATTAGTTTATTTTCAATGCTTAGTATTTTGTTGGTCTTCTTGAAGAAGCACAATTCAAGTATATAAATATTCTTAGAATAATATTGTGTTATTGCTCTTGAAAAAGTACAACATAATTAAATGAATATTCTATGTTTGCTCTTGAAAAAGCATAAATTTTTACATATCAATATTCTAGAAAAAATATTGAATTGTTGCTCTTAAAGAAGCACAACTTTACAATTTCAAAATATTAATGTTCTGTAATATTAGAGTATTGATACTCTCAAAGAATTTAACGTTTCAATATTTCAGTTATGATATTTCTCGAAGAATATCTTATCACATAATCTTATAAAACGATCGTGTGATTTATACATTAAGAGCATGTGTGCCCATATAAGTACTTATAATCTGGTTAAACATAATTTTTATCCACATATTTCGTAGGACTCAAAATTTTTATCTAATTTTTTTTCACACATTTTATAGGACATATTGCTTATAATCTACAAAAAGATTCTAATATTATGAAATTTAGTTCAATTCGTCATTATTGTCAAACAAGAAACTCTATTTCTAGGGTTATCCTTTTGTTTATTTGATTAATGATATATTTAATTTAATCAATTTATTTATCAATAATCAAGTCAAGAATTTGATTTAGGGGTGGCAAAAAACTCGTCCCCGCCTTGTCCCGCCCTATTAGTAATCAGGACGGGGACAGAGATCATGGTCCCTTCTCCGAATCCGAACCCGTTCCGAATCTTTTTATTTATTATATTTTTATGTTTTAAAATTTATATCTTATTTAGAAAATAAAAAATAATATTAAAAATTAATTTATTTATTAAAAGGGGTAGTAAATGTGAATTTTTCAATCCCCTCTCCAATCTCCACCCTGCATCCCAAAAATCCCTGACTTGGCAGTGATGGTAATGGCCGCCCTGGCCCCGCCTATTGCCATCCCTAATTTGGTTGTTAAATTGTTTGTCTTAGAGAAAATACGGATTTGCTACATTGTATCGAACCAAAAAATTGATAACTAAAAATTTTATTGATTTTCATTACCTATTGAACCAATCGAAATCAATATGATGCGAATAATTAATGAGAATATCTATGTTTTAAAAATATACATCGCAATTTGTACCATACAAATATTGGTACAATGGAAACAAATACATTAAACTAGAAGTTCGATGACTCAATGATTTTCGATATTTGGCATGACCAATTAGACCATGTTCGATCATTAATCATGCCATACATTATTGAGAATTTGTATGGATATTCATTGAAGAATAAAAATATTCTTCTATTTAATGAAATCTCATAATTGCTCTACTATAGTGCAAAAGACGTGTCTTTAAAAAAGATGAGAATATATGTTGGGTTTGAATCCCCTTATAGGTGATATTTTGTGGTGTGATATGCCAACTGTCATTTTGATAAGACACTTGTTTGATCATTAAAGGAAAAATGATAATTCATTTGCAAGCTATACAATTGTCAGATGTATTTACTGGCCGAAGAGGTTTGCCATATTAGAAATTGCATTTACTGGCCGAAAGATAATTCATTTGCAAATTATATAATTTTCTACTATGTGGGGACCTATTTCGTGTTACATTGGCCCATTAAACTAGATGATCAACCAGCAGGCATGCTTCAACATAGCTTCATCATATCCATTACCTTTGTGGTTTTGTAAGACTCATGTCAAAGCTAGAACATGGAAAAGGACCATACTATAACGATGAGAACGTGATAACTATGTAACCTAGTGATCATAGGCAACATAATATCTCCTAGACCACATGAGAATCTCCATGTGGCAAAGTTAGTTATAAAGTAGAATGTGAGGATAACTTCCATAAGAATCGAATGAGAGAGATGGTTTGAGCAATAGTCTATTCCCACCTGTTATAGAATTCTCTATAATTATGAGCTTCCATTAAAGGGACGACAAGTGTCATAGAATTCTCTAAAATTATGAGTCTTCCATCAAAGAAAGGCTAGTTTGTTTGAGGAGTGGAAAGTGGAATTGCCGTATGTGCCCGATTACTATTATTATGATAAAGGAAATGGCCCTACAAGATCGTTTGAGTTGGATGATGATGAGGTTGACATTTATTTCTCCCATGAAATTCAGGGTACCTCATGTACAAGACCAAGATGTAGGTCAAAAATACGTCGCCTACTTTGAAATGTATGGCTTTCCATATGAACTTTACGGGGCTGGCAAAGAGATGGTACCTGAATTTGAAGCCTGGCTCCATCAGAAGCTGACCTCAGCTTAAAAAATGAGTACTTTTGTAGGCCATATTCTGGACGAAGACTCGGCCATGAGGTTGAATGATATCAGATAAGGGCCAAACGAATTCGTGAAAGGTTACTTCAACAAGTTCCAAAATGAGCTTATTGCAGTCAAGTCTATATCCAATGAAAAGGTACTGGATGCTTTGTGGAATAGTCTAAGGATAGAAACCATATTCTAGCTAGATGTCAAAAATAAAAGGCCCATAACTTACAATTAGTTGGTGGATTTGATTAAAGCAGAAATCCAGATGGAAGAAATTATCAAAAACATTAAAAAGTACAAGAGAAAGAGGGGGATGATTACTCAGGACACAACAAAGGAAATATTTCAAAGAGAGAGCAATTCTAATAGGTTGGTTGGGCATGAGCATCGAGAGTACAAAGCGATGTAAAAAAAAATCGTCCCTATGTAAGTTAAATCTACATGCGAGGCTTTTGTTCTTCCATCAAGATCAAAATATTGCAAGATACACCTATTTGAAAGTCACGATATGGATGAATGCCTAGATGTCAGGACCACAATCGACAAAATGGTAGAGTGGAGGTACAGACCAAGGAGAGGAGTTCTGTCAAGGCAACCATCACAAACCCGAAACTCAAGTAATACATATCATAGGGACCGATGTATGCAAAAAAGAGGGGGATGGTACAGACCAGCTCCTCATCTCCTTGGGCACCTCAACTTGAAGTTCCAGAAAGGCCAAATGTCCATCCAGTTCAACCTCCCATCAAATAAATCGATACTATCATGGGTAGGCCCATTATTGGGAGTCTCTTTATTAGAAGGACGAGTAACAATTCCCAGAAGAATTATATAAAAGCTGCCAAGAGGCCAGTGATAGAGAGCTACTAGGTTCAAATTGAGGCAAAGCTGAAAGGGCCAAGCATAATATTCAATGATGATGATGGTATTCATTATCTACACTAGGAGTTTTGTAAATGTCCTGTTTGGCAGGGCCTTCAATCAGATGGAAGTAGATCATCCCTGGACACTTATGTTTCATTCATTGTATGGTTTTACAAGAGATATCATTGTCCTCCGAGGCAAGATCACCCTCGCTGTTGAGGTTGGAAGATAACCTTTGGAATTTTTAATTATCTATCGGAGATCTACCAATAATGAGATATTGGGTCACCCAGCCTTGACATAGTTAATGGAAATCACTTTGACTCACCATCTAGAGATGAAGTTCACAACCCCTTAGGAGTAGCCACTGTGAATAAAACCAAGAGTCCGCTCAAGAATGATACCTAAGTGCCTTGATGAATGAGGCTTCGTGAACCTCTACAGAAAACACAGTGATGATGACAGAGTTAGCCATGGCCGAATGCATGGAAGCAATGGAAGACAAGGCAGGTGAAGGTAAAATTCTCATTGATGATAGTTTAGACCTCCCGAATTATTGAGTCCTAATCTGAAACAGCTGTAGTGGAGGAGCTTGAGAGTATTTTGGAAAGAGTGGGAGATACATCTAAGCAGTTCTATGTTGGGGTCGGATTGGAAGTAGGATTGAAGAGGGATATGAAGATATTTCTGAAAGCAAATGTTGATATCTTTGTATGGAAGCACTTCAATATGGTAGGAATTAACCCATGAGTCGTATGCCATGCATTAAAAATTGATCCCCAGACCAAACCGAGGTTTTAAAAGCAAAGGCAGATGAGCACTGAGAAATATGAGGCGGTAAGGACGAAAGTTGATAAGATGTTAACGAATGAGTTCATCTGTGAGGCCTGTTATCCCGCCTAGGTATGTAATCCCTTGCTGGTACCGAATAACAATGACTTATGGCAGACATGTCAAGAATTCACGAATCTAAATAAAGGTTTCCTAAATACAGTTTCTTTCTACCCCAGATTGACCAGCTCGTTGATGATACAACGTGATACGAGCTCTTAAGTTTCATTGATACATATTCGGGATACAACCAGATACAAATGTTCGAACCCAACGAGGAGCACACTTCCTTAATAATAGATTGAGGCATGTAATACTATAAGGTAATGTCATTTAGTTTTAAAAACGCAAGTACAACATACAAAGGCTCGTAAATAAAATATTTTTTGATCAAATCAGAAAGATTATGGGAGTATAAGTTGATGATATGCTAGTGACAAGCCTCAAAGCCCTTGACCACCTTAAACACTATACAAGATGTTCACGATCCTTTGAAAATGCTTTAAGAAGTTGAATCCTCTAAAATATGCTTTCAAGGTTGAAAGTTCTAAAATTTAGATTAATTAAATTAAAAATAATTTTAGTATTAATTAAATGAGCAGTGGACAGAATGTAGTCAAAACTAGTGCAATGTATTGAAAAGCAGTTTTGACGCGTATTAGTAGATCAAACAGTGTTCATTTACCTAATTTGTTTAGAGCAGAATTTAAAGAATTATAGATGAACACAAGATATAATGTGGTAAACCCTGAAGAAAAACATCCACGGCCCCATATCATGGGTAAAAAAAATCTATTAATAATCTTGATTAAAAATACAATACATCGATTTTTGTAATTTCGCAAAATTAACAAAATAAAAATCAAAAGAATATAGATCAACTCTCTTTTTATACTTCTTCTTTAGACTTATTGATGAAGTGGAATCAAACACACCGGTCTTGACTTTATCGCTACTTCTCTACTGTACTTGACTGCAACCACAACTTGTATTAAAAACCTCCGTTCTTAACTTCACGCCAAGTAGATTAAGCAAGATATGGAATTTTTTCCTTGAGCCTCAATTTGTTTTTGATTCTTCAATGAGTTTGAAGAAAACCTTTTTGCTTTGAAATTAAATCAATGAAGTATCGAGTCTTGTTCTTTCTAAAAATCAACCGACTATGAAGCTTGAAGAACAAGAGAGAACAAGAGCACAAAATATTTTTCAAAGCTTAATTCCTTACTGATTTGTACTCTTACTTATAAGTAAAGTATTAATTAAATTAAGAGTTATTTCTTACCTAAAAATATGCAATAATAATGGTAAGAAAATTAGTATAAAAGAATACATAAAAAGATATTATAGATTTGTAGAAGGAAGATATTTAGGAAACTCAAGACTATCTTTAAACATTTCATTCCTAAACAAATCCAAGTAAATAAGAAAAGATTCTTTAACCTACAAGTGGACTGTTCATGAAATCTACGAGATCAATATGTTTTATGTAAGTAAACAGAATAAAATCCACAACCTACTGATCTGAAAAATAATCTGCTTACCATCTCAGTCAGTTAGAACTGAAAGCAACATGATCAGTCAGAACGTAAATGCTAACCTCCTCTTTTGTCATTAAAAATTAGTAATATTAATTAAGTGAGTCAATATAAAAGATGAAAAAAATATGACACCATATTTTTTCAACAATCTCCCCATTTGGCGTTGCTTAATTACAAAACATAACTATCGAATTTTTAATGCATGTGTGGTGTGTGTTATAGCATGTGAACAATTAAAGAAAACATGAGCATCATCATATAAAGGTTATTGCCCTCCCTCCCCTTAGTATGTAAACCAAAAACTCCTGCAAAGAAGTTATGCTCAAAGATCATATGAGTAAAAAATATTTCCAAACACTACACACATTAGAGACAAACTTAATATTTCTCCCCTTTAGCAAATTACCAAAGTACCATCAAAGTTTAACGTATACCACCACAAACTTAAAAATACTACTACTCTATCTTTTTGTAATAAAACAACCAAATAAAATAGCAGGGAGGAGTGAAAACAGAAGCAAAGCAGAGTGTAATAGTTAATACAATTATTCAAGATCAGTTAGAACCAAATAGTTAGAGAGTTAGAAGTCAGAACCAAATACACTCAGTTCTAAGAAGGTCTTGACTTCTTTGCACCAAACACAAATGGTTTTATGTCTCTCTTGCGGATAGGAGCATGTGAGGGAGTAGCAGGTGAAGGGGCAGTTGGCATATGAGCATCAAGTGTGGAAGCAGTTGGCCTAACCACTGGATTAGTACCCTGAATCTCCACTTGGCCTTTAGTGTGTGCATAGAATTTTGGTGTGACTATGCAGTATGCAAACTTGATATGTGCATCTCCCAGATATTTTATTTTAGTCAAGACCCTACGCATGAAATCAAACTCATCAGAAAAACTTTTAGTTAAGGTAAAAAATTGTTTTACTAGAGTTCTGACTAGCCCCAGCTGAGTGTCCAAAGCATCTAAATGGCCATATTGGTCCAACGAAGACAGAACGTACTTTGGAACCCTAGGAATGGAATGTAGTGTTCTACCTAAAGTTGTAAACTCATGGACACCTAAGGCATGAATATCCTCAGAGAATCTGTCTGAATCCATATGAGGCACTCTTTGGTGAGCAAGAAAGTGATGGATAATAGCTAGATGTGGCAGTCTGTACTGCTTGGCCATTCATATATTATTCTGTCATTTTGACCCAATCAACAGTCAACCTCTTCCTCAACTTATACAATATAACAGAATTGTCGCCTGAAATGTCTGATCTACTGATCTATCAGTCAAGGGGTCAATATTGTTGATTAAGATCAGGTGGAGAACTTTGTATTTTGGCAGAAGTCTGGAAGCAGTTAGTTCGCTAGTTTCTGGCTAGGCAGAGCCAGTCATCTCTTGGGCAATACTTTCCTTGGTCAATTACTCATCACTCGTAATAGCCACGTCATCCAACCCAAGCCATTCTCTTAGAGAGTTAGGACTGAAAGTAATATATCTTCATCTGACATATACTTACCACCTAAATTCATTTCTAGCCTTGCCCAAATTTTTGGAAACATTTGCCCTAAATTCCTTGACGAGAGTCTTATTAGATGGACACGAAAAACTTAACAAATTATAAAGTTTATGAAAACCAACAATTTCAACCAAATCAAATGAACCAAATTCATGAATAGCCACCTTGCATTCAACGATAAACTTGCGATAGGAAGTAAACGAAAGAAACAGGCTCTCAGTAGCCTCAGACAGAAAATAGTAATTTAGAGGGTTAACATAGTGTCTATCTCTAGTTAAGGTTTCAAGCCTGACCATCTGTAGGTCTGAACTAGATGTAGGCAGTAATCTATAGGCACCCCATAAGGCATTGGGTGGCCTATTCTTAATTGCAGGTGTCGGCTCTTCAGCACCCTCACCAATTTTACATTTTTCTTTTTTTGCCCTTGTGGCTCTTCTTGGTGGATGAGGGGTAGGAGTAGATTCCTAAGATTCCTCAGAATTAATGTCAAAATCAGAATCAGATTTTTGAGAAAAGGGCTTATTTAAACCTTCAGCAACTGGAGGAGGACGTTCAGACTTCTCATCTCCTGTTTCCTCATCCTCATGACATGCTTCTTCCATGTCATGATGTGCAGACTCACTATCACCAGTTCCAGGTGCAACAACGGCTGTAGGAGTGTTAGGGTCTCAACTGGACTATTCCAGTCTTCATGCATTTCACCGGATACTCTTCACCGGTTACATTTGTAGCCCTTTCTCAGGTTGAGCAGCAGAAATTGGAGAAACAATGTCATTGGATGAACCACCAGGATTTTTTTCAGGTTCACCGGAGACTCTTCACCGCCGACATTTGTGGCTCTTTCTCAGGTTCAGCAGCAGACAATGGAGCAACAATATCCTTGGATAAACCACCATGATTTTTCTTTGATTTGAGCATCTTACTTTTCACCATGTTTGAATCTCAAAAGAAAAACATAAACCCTAGGTTGTAGTTTAATAAGGGAGGAATTTTCTAAAATTGTACATAGAGAGAAAGGTTTATTTCTAACATTCTAACGTGTACAGAGCAGTCAGAAAAAATAAACTATTGATTGGTAGTTAAGAACATAAAACCTCTCTTAACCAAATATTTCAAATTCGAATTTAACCACTTAAAATACTATTTTATGGAAAACGGAATTTTTAATTTAAGAAGATCAATTTAATAATCAGTACAAAATAAAAATAGATTCCATAAAATACATCCAGATATAATTTTTTTAGTTGATACTGATTGTACTCCTAAAATTAGACTGTTGGTTGAAAATCCTATGAAAAAACTCACATAAGTCAATAACAATATAGTTAGTAGTAAGGCATAAACAAACAAGTCAATATGTTCTCAAAGTGTGCTTATCTGAGCATATTTTATTGTAAGTTTAATGAGCATACCATACTGATTGGTTAATCCAAGTTAATCCCAATATTTATAGACCAATCATACTTTTATTTCGTACGATATTTGCAACTTTTTATTATTTTTAAAAAATATAAATAGGAAAGTAAATGCTAAGCCAACACACATGATGAATTCAAACAAAAAAATGCTACTTCTACTAAGTATACAATTTCTATTTATTTATATTATTATTGATGTATTAAGCAAATGCCCACGGTTTTTCGTAGAATCTCAAATCTAGTAGAATCTAAAGTTGGTGAGCAAATCAGCCAACTGATATTTAGTCTGCATATGTTCGAAAGTAATTACTTTTCCCTCGACCAAATGTCTAATAAAATAATGTCTCATGTCAATATGTTTGATCCTAGAGTGGTGAACATAATGTTTAGAAATTTTAATAGCACTAGTGTTATCACAAAATATAGTAGTAGAATCCTGATCAATACCATAGTCATATCCAGGGTAACTAAGTGCAACAACTACCAGCAGCAATATACTCAGCTTCTGCAGTAGATAAGGAAATAGAGTTTTGTTTCTTACTTAACCATGCAATGAGATTATTACCAATGCATAAACATCCTCCACTCGTGCTTTTCCTATCATCCATGTTTCCAGCCCAATTAACATCAGTGTATCTTGTAAGATGAGAGTTAGTATCATTAGTATACCATAAACCAAAACCAGAAGTACAATTAATATATCGAATAATTTGCTTCACATCCACAAGATGTGATTCTTTTGGTTTGGCCTGATAACGCGCATAGACTCCAATATTGAATGATATGTTAGGACGACTTGCAGTTAGATAAAGCAAACTACCTATCATGCTCCGATACAAACTAGAGTCAACCTCCTTGCCTTGGTCATCTTTAGAGATTTTCAAAGACAAGGCCATGGGAGTTCTGACTGACTTGGTCTGTTCAAGACCGAACTTCTTCACCAGATTTTTGCATACTTAGCCTATGAGATAAATATCCCTGAACCAACCTGTTTGATCTGCATACCTAAAAAGAGGTTTAGTTCACCAACCATACTTATCTCGAATTCATTTTGTATAAGTGTAACAAATTCCATGGATTTTGTTTCTAATGAGGAACCAAACATAATATCATCGACGTAGATTTGTGCAACTGTTAATCTAGTTTTGAGGTGTTTGATGAATAAAGTTTTGTCAGCTCATCATCTCTTGTATCCTTGTTCAATAAGAACATGGTCAATCGTTCATACCAAGCACGTGGAATTTGCTTTAGTTTGTATAAGGCCTTTTTTAGTCTGAACAAATGGTCGGGAGAATAAGGATCAATAAATTCCTTAGGCTTCTCAACATAGACTACATTTAGAATCCCATTCAGAAAGATGCTTTTGACATCTATTTGGTATAGCTTGAACCTTATGTGACATGCCACATATAGTAAAAGTCTAATAGATTCAAGTAGAGCCACATGTGTAAATGTTTCATCAAAATTCACTCTTTTCTAGTTGAGTGTATCCTTGTGCAACCAAGCGTGCCTTGTTTCTGACTATGTTTCCATGTTCATTCGATTTGTTTTTGAATATCTACTTTGTCCCGATCACATTTTTTGTCCTTTAGCCGAGGTACAAGTTCCCACACTTCATTTCTTTCAAATTGAGCTAGCTCTTCATGTATGACTAGAACCCAATTTTCATCAATATCTGCTTTCTGTATCTAGGAATGAGGTTTTCTTCACTTGTTCTATTCGTTATTTGTATTTGGTACGTCAGAAACTCTAAGAGCAGGAGCAGAGACACCATAACTTGATGCTGAAAGTTCAGTCTTTCTATTACTGTTTGGAACAGACACTTGGTTGTCTTGAGTATTGTGACATCCATCAACCTATTCTTCCAAAGTCTGAATATTAGATTCATGTGAATAAGAGGAAAAATCTTCAGTGTCATCAATTTTTACATTAATAGATTCAATGCTAGTCTGAGTACGCATGTTATAAATTCTGTAAGCTCATTCGTTTTCAGAATAACCTATAATCACTCCATCATCACTTTTTGAATCAAATTTACCCAAGTGTTCCTGATCATTTAACACATAGCATTTGCTACCGAAAGATGGAAATACTTAAGATTCGGTTTTTTACTTTTTAGATTTTATAGGGAGTTTGAGTGGTTTATGTTCTTAAAGACACACAATTTAAAATATAACAAGCAGTATTTATAGACTCAACCTACAATTTAACAGGAATTTTTTTATTGTTTAGCATTAATCTAGCCATCTCTTGCAAAGACTTATTTTTTCTTTCTTAACTCCATTTTGTTCAAGGATTTTAGGAGCAGATAATTCATGAAAAATGTCATTTTGTTCACATAATGTAGATAAGGTAGCATTTTCAAACTCCCCCCATGATCACTTCTAATCCTCATTAATTTTATTCCCTCAAAGTGTTTTTCCGTTGTTAATTTTTTAGGTGCAAAAATTTAAATTTTTTAAAAATGTCAGACTTTTCTCTTTACAATTCTACCCAAGTATATCTAGAAAATCATCCACACAGACATAGATATATCTCTTGCCACCAATATTTTTAGTCTGAATAGGTCCCATCAAATCAATGTTTAGTAATTCTAATACATGAGATGTAGTAAGAAACTTTACATTGTTTGTGAGAATTTTTGGTTTGCTTACCTTTTAGGTATGAACCAGACAATGCTTCATATTTTTCAGTAAGCTTAGGAACACCTCATACTGCATTTAATTTTGTTAGTCTCAATAGATCAATATAGTTCAAATGTCCCAACCGTTTGTGCCACAACTCTGTAGAGTCAGTCTTTGAAATATGTCAAGTAATTTTGATTTCAAGAAGATAATATTTATCACTAGACCTAGTACCATGTTGAATACAATTACCATAATATTTCAAGACTTTACAAGAATTTTTTGAGAACATAACCAAGTGTTTATCATCACAAAGTTGGCCTATACTAATCAAGTTAGCTTTAAAACCTACAACAAAAAGTACTTCTTTTAATGGGTAGAATCCATTAATTAGGATAGGACCTACACCTTCAATTTTACCATGTGCCCCATTACCAAAGGTAGCCAGACCACATGCATGACTCTTGCAGTTAGTTAGATAAGATCGATTACTAGTCATATGTCTAAAACAACCACTATCAAAATACCAATAGTTAGGAATAAAAGTTATATAGGCAACATCAACCATATAACAATTTGAATCACTTTTTCTAACCCAAATTTGTCTTACTTTAGTGTTGCTATGGTATCTCATTTGTCTGTTAAACAAGTTCTTATTAGATAAACAATGAAAAGAGTCATATCCTAGATTACCACATATGCAACATTTTACAAAGTAATTTGATTTACCTCTTTGTATTAAGAACTGATACATTGATAGTCTAACTAATGGTCGTGACTGTTTTTTAGTCTTGGTATTGGTCAAAACCTGCATAGGCAAGCTAGCCTTAGTCTCGACGGCAATGAGAGTAGTTTTGTTAGAAAATACAGTAGACTGTGTTTTTTTGATGAAATTGATCTAATTCTCAACTTTTCTTTTTACATTTGTCAACATATCCCAAACCTTCTTAGACATTTAGAGTTCTTCCATAGCTTATGGTTTCACTCAAGCGAGAGTCTCTAATTGTTAGTTGCTTGACCATTTCTTTTAATTTTTCTAATTCATCAAGAAGATTCACAATTTGATCGTCCTTCTCTTTTAAGAGATTGGTTAGAGTGTCATTTTTAGTATCAATTGCTGCCTTATCATCTTCTAAAAATTTTATCATGACATGAATAGAAAAATTCTTCTCATGTTCGTATTTTAATTGTTTGTTCACACTCATGCAGTTAGGACACACATGGTTTGGTCCTTCAGATGTTGTAGTCAAGGAGTTGGAACTGCAGTCAATTTTTACACAGAATCAGTACCAAACTATAAGTTCACAGTTAAAGACGTTACCTAATCATCAGTAGTTCTGTCGTCCTCGTCCTTGTCTGAATCCTTTTCATCATCTTTACTCAAAGTAATATTCATAACCTTCTTAGTACAAGATTTCTTTAGAGTATTTGCACATTTAGAGGCAATGTGACCAAAGCCCTCACACTCATAACATTGAATACGATTGTCAGATTTATTCATAGATGTAGTAGTGTTTTGCTTTTTGTTGTTCGTAAATCTCTTCTTTTGTTGATGTGGAGTGTTCAAGTTTTTTCTTTTAGAAAATTTTTAAATTGTTTGGTGAGCATGGCCGTGTTTTCATCAGTTTCACTCTTCTCACCATTAATCTCTTCTTTATCTTTTTCGATTTTGAAGAAAATATCAGATCCCTTTTCTTTTTTCCCAATTTTTCATCAGTTCATATGACATCAATGATCTTACCAATTTTTCAACCTTCATTTTCTCAATCTCATTGTTTTCTTCAATGGCAGTTACTTTGGAGTTAAAACGGTCAGGCATGGATATGAGAATTTTCTTTACAGTTTTACTCCCCGAGTATTTATTTCTCGAGGTATAAGCTCTATTGGTGATGTCACTGTATTTTGCAAAGAAGTTTTTGAATTGTGCATCATCTCTTATGGTCAGTTGTTCAAATTAAAAAGTAAGTATTTGAAGCTTGGATGACTTGATAATAGAGGTTCCCTCGTGTGCAATCTGTAAGATGTCCCAAGCTTCTTTAGCAACCTGATAAGTAGAAATCAAACAAAATTGATTAGAATCTATAAAAGAGAATATGACATTTAAAGCTTTAGAATTCCAGTTAGTATAATTAAAATCAATTGTTGCCCACTTGTCTGCTTTTTTATCTCTTTCTACACCATTTTCAATAATGGTGGAAATTTTATAGTCATAGATAATAGAGTGCCAAGTTTTTTTATCAAGAGATTGGATATAGACTTGAATCCTAATTTTTCAATAGGCATAATTAGTACCATCTAAAACTGGTTGTCTAAACGGAGCTCCATCCATATCTAGGATTTTTGGATCACACTTATAGAAGTGTACCCGCTCTAATGCCAATTGAAAGTTCTAAAACCAAGAATAATTAAATTAAAAAGAATTCTAATCTTAATTAAATGAATAGTGGTTAGAATGCACTCAAAATTAGTGCGATGTATTGAAAAGCAGTTTTAACACTTATTGGCATATCAAAGTAGTGTTCGTTTACCTAATTTGTTTAGAGTAAAATTTAAAGAATTAAATATGAACACAAGATGTAACATGGTAAACTCTAAAGAGAAACATCCACGGGCCCATGCCATGGTAAAAATAATATACTAATAATCTTGATTAAAAATACAATAGCATCAGTTTTTGTAATTTCACAAAATTAACAAAATAGCAATCAAAAGAATATAGATCAACTCCCTTTTGATACTTCATCTTCTGACTTGTTGATGAAGTGGATTCAAACTCACCGGTTTTGACTTTATTGCAACTTCCCTATTGTACTTGATCGCAACAATTACTTAGATTAAGAACTCCCGTTCTTAACTTCACACCAAGTAGATTAAGAAAATTATAGAATTGTTTCTTGAGCACCAATTTATTTTTGATTCTTCAATGAGTTTGAAGAAAATATTTTTTCTTTGAAACTAAATCAATGAAGTATTAAGTCTTGTTCATTCTAAAAATCGGCCGGCTACGATGCTTGAAAAACAAGAGCAAGAAAAATATTTTTCAAAGCTTAATTCTTTATTGATTCGTACTCTTACTTATAGGTAAAATATTAATCAAATTAGAAATTATTTCTTACCTAAAAATATGCAATAAGAATGGTAAGACAATTAGTAGGAAAGAATATATAAAGAGATATTCTAGATTTGTAGTAGGAATTTATTTAGGAAACTTAAGATTATCTTTAAATATTTCATTCCTAAATAAATCCAAGAGAATAAGAAAAGATCCATTTAACCTAGGCTATTCCTAAAATCCACGAGATTAGATTATTTTATGTAAAATAAAATCCACAACCCACTGATTTGGAAAATAATTTGGTTACCATCTCAGTTAGTCAGAACTGACAGCAACGTGACCAATCAGAACCTAAAAGCTAACCTCTTCTTTTGTCATTAAAAATCAATAATATTAATTAAGTGAGTCAATATAAAAAGATGAAAAAATATGACACCATATTTTTCCAACAAGGGTCGTGTCGAGCAAGCTCCTAGGGTATATGGTGAATTAGCAAGGTATGTAAGCCAATCTTGAGAAAATCCAAGTATTACTAGATATGGGATTACCCTACAATCCAAAAGAAGTGAAAAGCCTTATAGGGAGGGTTGCTGCTCTGAGTAGATTTGTCTTGACAAATGTTTTCCCTTCTTTTAAATTATCAAAGCCGAGAAAAAGTTTGTTTAGATGAAGGATTGTGAAGCTGCCTTCGATTAGTTGAAAAACCATCTAGATATAGCTCTTCTCCTCTCTAAACTAACCCCGGAGAAACATTGATTCTATACTTGCTCTTAGAGTAAGGAAAGAGAGTCAGCAACAACTACATGTATATTATGTAAGTAAGGCATTCCAAGATGCAGAGGCTAGGTACTCAGGAATGGAAGAGCTAGCTCTTGCCTTGGTAGTAACTTCAAGAAAGCTCTGTTTTTACTTTCAATCCCACAAAATTGAGGAAATAACAATTATCCACTAAAATAGGTGTTGTAGAAACCTAACACCTCAAGCTGATTGATGAAATGGAAAATCGAGTTGGCCAGTTCGACATAACTTCTAAGCTCAGAACGGTCCTCAAAGGACTTGCACTGGCAAATTTTATCGCTGAATTTGTGAAAAGTTTGGTAATAGATTTGTCAGCATCCTTGTCGAAGCTCTCTCCATGGAAGTTATTTGTTGACAGCTCCTCAAAAGAGGTCGAAGCCAGAGCCAAGATCTTTCTAATAAGCCAAGAGGGGCACAAACTCAACTGTGCCATTCGGTTCAATTTTAAAGCTACTAACAATTTAGCCATGTATGAGTCTCTACTTGCTGGCTTCCGTTTAGCGAAGGAGATAAACGCTAGCAAAATTGAAATTTTAGTGATTCCCAAATAGTGGTAAGTCAAGTGAATGGTAAATTTGTAGCGATAGATAAAAACACGCATGATTATCTTGTAATAGTTAAAGACCAATTGTTAAACTTCGAAAAGTTTAGATTAACATAGATTCTAAGGATAGAAAATGGCTTTGTCGATGCCCAAAAGTAGGAGAGACCCTATGGATCGAGGGAGACACGTCTTAGATCCAACAAATTATGTACTATCTCAAGGAGTACAAATTTCTAGAGGATAGAAAGGAGGCTTAGAAGATCCGCTTGAAATCTGCTGGGTATGTCCTTAATGAAAATATTTTATATAAGCGAATATACACTGCCCCATTGTTAAGATGTGTTAGGAAAGGCGAAGACGAGTATGTGTCGTGAGAAATCCACGAAGGGATTTGTGGAAACCATGCTAGGGGACATTCTCTGGTACAAAAGGCATTAAATCAGGGTTAGATACGAAAAATGCCAAAGGTTCATTAATGTTCCAAGGAAACACACACAAAAAATCACAATTGTAACCAGCTCTTAGCCTTTCGCCAAATAGAGAATAGACTTCATATGTCATTTGCCTTGGAGCAAGGCAAACACCACATTTACTATAGTAGCAATATATTACTTTACTAAATGGGTTGAAGCATAATCTTTGCTAAATATTATTGAAGGTAATACCTACAAATTTGTATGGAAAAATATCATATGTAGGTTTGGCCTTCCACAGTCGCTTGTATCAAACAACGACACCCAATTCAAATGGAAAAAGTTATAGAAGATGTGCGACGAAATGGGCATTCGCAAACACTTATCCACCCCATATTATCCACAAGCAAATGGGTAAGTAAAAGCCGTAAACAAAATGTTGAAAAACATTCTATGATGAAAGCTAGATGGTGCGAAGGGAATGTGGGCAGACGACCTACCACAAATATCATGGGCATATCATACTATAGCCCGAACACCAACTGGAAAACTCATTTCACAATGGTGGGAATCATCCCAAATGGCCGGATAACCCACACACTAGACTTTTAAGGCCATTGACCATATTTTAGGAATTAAAAAAAAGGTAAAAATTGTATAATTTGTGTTTTCCCATTTTACCCCCTCTTTTCAACGTGAGTTTAGTTCCAACTCATCCTCCCCATCAAGTTAACGTCCTTCTTTCCTTACGACGTTAGACCCATACAAAAAAGCGGGCAAATTGTAACGGCACTGATGTTCGAATTCGATAACATTTCTGTGAATCCTCCAGGTGCAAAGAAGAATGTGATAATAATTTGTATGATTGAGGTACACTGTTTAGATGTTATTGATATTCCAGAAGCTATGTAGAGTTTTTGTACTGTTTATGTCTGATCTAAGTTAGAATTTCATGGGTAATGGTAGCCATATGCATTTGCTTTTGATGTTGGATATCTGTTGAAAGTATGGTTTATGGAAAATCTAGATGTGCAAAACGATATGTGAAACGATGAAATTTGTCATGGAACGACAATAGTTGTTTTGGAACGACTATGCTAATTTTTTAACATTTGAAGATATGGCATTAAATAATTCGAATGGTCAATGAGGCACTGATGCTTTTCCCATCCCATTTGTGTAAATAACACTTAGTAAATAATAATAATTTGAATCGTCACTACTAAGGCACTAAGACTTTTCACCTTCCCTTGTGTTAAAATTTTTGGTAAATAATAATTCGAATTATCACTGATGGACTGAGGCTTTTCTCCTTTCCAATGTGTTAATGACTATTGGTTTACTCAGTTATGTGCTATAAGTTAGGTGTGTTTTGCAATTTTTTTTTTCATTACTTGCTATTGGTTTTGTACTCTTCTTCTATCGTACAGATGGCAGCCAATGGACCTCTTCTCCAACCAATTCAACCCTAGAAAGCTTCAATTGTATTTGCTTATACGGAGGCACCAGAATTATTTCAATGCTACACAATTCGTCCATCTCTCGCATATGGAAACCGTCTTGACAATGTGGTAAGAGTGTCCATTGGTGGTATGGATCATTTTGATCATTTCTTCTTCAATCCTCATGTTTCATTGTCTACAGTAGTTAAGGTACAGTTAGACAAGCATATATTTGATGTCTTTCTTGAAAAGTATGACCGCAAGTGGAAAGTTCAGGAATACCCACCAAATTTTGTTGCGTTATGGAAAGTAGAAGATTTTCTTGACATGTTTTTGCACCATTCTGAGTATTTCAATGAATTCTACTCTCACTATTTGGAGATTGATGACATTGAAGAAGAGATTTAGGGTTTAGGGTTTAGGGTGTAGTCGAGAGAAGAGGAAGTGGATTGAATAGTCAGGGAGAAGAGGATTGTGTTGGTCGCTTGTCAAGTTTGAATGGATGCTGTTTTGGTTGTTATTGGTTTTTAATTATTTTGGAACGGTTACATTTTTTTGGTACGTTTTCGGAGAAATTATGTTTATGTTGGTGGTTTAACAATAATTCTTCTTTTAGACCGTTGGTTTATTTTCATGATAATTAGCTTTTGTTTTGTTTTACTGGAGAAACATCAATTTATTATTAGAGTTTCACACAATTATGGTCGTAGTGAAAACTGTGTAACATGACAACAAACACAAGATATAACGTAAAATGAAAACTGTATAAAATGCCATTGACAAATTGAATTCCAACACAATAATAATTAAACAACAAAAGTCTAAATCCCATAAGTACATACAACCTACAAAATGATGTGCCAAAGTAAGTTCACAAAAGTCTAACACTATCGAGTTAGATGATGGCCATCCTAGCTCGATTAGTTAAACATTGATATACGATTGAAATAATGTACATTTGATCAACACGATCGAGTTAGATGATGGTCATCGTAGCTTCGATTAGTTAAACATTGAGATACGATTGACGTAATGTCCATTTGATCGACACAATCGAGTTAGACGATGGTCATTGTAGCTTCGATTAGTTAAACATTGAGATACGATTGAAGTAATGTACAATTATTTGATTGACATGATCAAGTTAGAAGATGGTCATCGTAGCTTCGATTAGTTAAACACTGAGATAAGATTGAAATAATGTACATTTGATTGACACGATCGAGTTAGACAATGGTCATCGTAGCTTCAATTAGTTAAACATTGAGATACGATTGACGTAATGTACATTTGATCGACACGATCGAGTTAGACGATGATCATCATAGCTTCGATTAGTTAAACATTGAGATACGATTGACGTAATGTTTTGATCGACACGATTGAGTTAGACGATGGTCATTGTAGCTTCGATTAGTTAAACATTGAGATACGATTGACGTAATGTACAATTATTTGATCGACAAGATCGAGTTAGACCATTGTACATTTCATCGACTGGGTTTTTTCCAAAAACGTCTCGAGACGTTCAGAACAACTAGAGTCCTTCTATACTAAACACTTGTAGTTTTTTAAAACGACGGTATACATTTCACAACATATTCAATTTTTCGGTTTCTCCAATCCAAAAGAAATAGAGACATTTAAAACAATTGTTGTCGTTCTATACTAAACGTCTTTGATTGTTAATAATGATTGTGTACGTTTCACAATATGTTCAATTCTTTGGTTAATCAACTTTACCAAGAACGTCAAGGGTTCAAAGCAACTCTAGTTGTTATGTGCTAAATGTCTATGGTTGTTTAAAATGACGGCTGTCATTTTTTTTATTTTTTACCAAGAACGTCGAGGGTCTTCAACACAAAAGGGCCATGCAGCTAAAAAACACAACATTTACTGTCCAAATAAAGATAAATAACATAAACACAACATCTGCATTTGACATAATGATAAATCAAAGATATTACGTTTTACATTTGTTGTCCATAGAAAAAGAAAAAAACATAAAATTACACTAATCTTCCGCTCTGCTACCACCAATTGGAATTTAGTATAGGTATCTTAGACGGTTGTGTTCCATTTCTCTGCAGCTGCTACATTTATGCCTCTTGGGAAACCCTCCAACATATGGTATCCTCATTGTTCTCTTACGTCCAGCTTGGCACTTAACTACTGATGGCAAGACTATTAGAGTCCAGATATACTCAGAAACAGTCCAATCAACTTCATCAGGTACATGGAATATTACTTCAGCATACGCCGCTCTCCAACAATCAGTCGTGTCATACAACGAACACAATAGATAAATCGAATGCCCACCCACCTTCGCCATTGCAATTGCATGCTCGCACGGTAAGCGCTCCAACTGAAACCATCTACATGTACAGGTTTTCTCGTCCAATTTCCCAATGTATGTGGCGACCCCGAAATTCTATCTATTTTTTTTTTTTTTTTGGTATTCTGTCTAGTATGGTATTAGGGACTAGATACGAGGGTATTAGTACCCCCATACGCAGAAAATAGATTAGTTCTTTGGTTCAATTAAAAATTGGATTGAAACATGTTTGTAATAGTTTTTGATATTTTCTTTTTGGGAAAACAGTTAGAAATAATCAGAGACTACATTTGTAGGACGCCCTTTTTTTCTTTTGCTTTAGATTCGTCTTATTTTTTGATATGTAAAAATGGGTGTTGACATCGGAACATGATCTGTCCACGTGTCAACAGATCTCCAGTCACTCCTCTGCCAACCTGTATGTTACATACACACTCGGACAATCGTGAGGCACCAAGATCTCCAGAGAAAAAGAGTTCGACGACCATTTGTACTCCGATGATCAAATCAACTACCGGTATATAGAGTAAAAATAATTGGGTGTGGGAGAGACTAGCAGACAGAGATTTGAACAGAGTTTAGGGATGAAATTGATACGTAAAAAAAGTGTACCTTAGAATAACCGGAGACGTTGTATTTATAGCACAAGAGTCCTAATTGATTTAGGAAAACAATCAATTAGGTATCTGATCGAATCCTTCTTCCTTATGGGATATGGATGATCGGTTGTCATATCAATCTCCTAGATTAGAGTTCTTATTTGAATTAATCACGTTTCCTAATCTTTAAGAGATTGAGATTTGGTTTCCTTATAAGGATCCGTGTGTCAATCAAACACGATCTTTCCTTAAACATATCTCAGGTCATTCTAGGACACTGTGTTGCCTGCAGATTACGAGGGATTCAGAGCTCAGCGAGGCCTACTAGATCATTCATGGTATTCGAGGCCTATCATGGGCTTCACTGTATTTCGATTTGTGAATGCTAACATGCTGCTAGGCCTTAAGAATATTCATGAGGCCTCCGCTTGATATCTGAAGCCTTTATGAATCTGGACTGGGCCTATAAGACCTTAGCGAGGGCCAACTTGGGTCTTTATTGGACTTTTGCTGACGTGGAGGCTTTATCAAAATCTGGTGGTAACAAGTCTCCCAAGTCCAAGCTTATTATTTATGGTAGGCGTGGCACTTTTGGAGTAAGTGAAAAAAGAAGTTTTGACGAAAGCGAATCTCGCAGGTGTGGTCTTCGCAGATGCGCTGTTGAATTACTTACTTAGTATAGTCCATCAAGTCCGAAGCCGAATATTTATGACGGGTGAGGGCTTTAATTGGTTAGACTCCCGGTGACGTGTCCCTAGTTGGTGTGATTTTGTCCAAGCTGTCACTCAAAGTTGTCAATCTGTTGGTTAGGCAATCATGAGTGAGAGAGTGTGTGTGCATTTAATACAAATGGCACGTGGTGGGTAAATACAGGCACGCGTGAGGCATGTCTCTTCATTTCAATAAATGCTTAGGGTTCTATTTTCTGCCTGTTGCCCTATTTTGAACACGCGTCCTCTGAGCGACGGTCTAGATGCCATGTTTTGAGTTTGGACGGTGGAGATTGAGGTACCTCAATCTATATAACTCCATGCCCCCTCCATATTTGATTTCTTCTTGCTTCTGCGCATATTACAGGTTTGTAAAATACTCCGTCTATAATCACAAAAATTCAAGATGTGTGCACTGTATCGACTGTAATCTCGAGGTAAACGCTGCGAGAGCTGCCGTGCTTTGTTTTGTAAACTGACTTTGTTTTCATTTCTTGGTTTCTTAGTTTGGACGCTGTTCTCTACCATACTTTTCAGCGATAGTAGATGTACCTTCTTCTAAAATTGAGAGGGGTAGCGATGTTGCCTAGACATAATGATTCGCAGAACCGATCGGATGCCCGGCCAAACTTTAGTATCTGGGGTGAGACGTCGTCTTCCACTTCATCTTCTCCATCGGCCGAGGGCATGGGATAAGTTAATCAAGCACCCAATGTCGCTCGTCTGCCCATCGCGTCCACAAGCGAGAGAGGGGTAAGCCTAACTGGATCATCGAAGGCGACTGTAGGGAAGAAGTAGTGTGACACCGAGGAACTAGAGATGGGATAATCGCTGGATAAGAGAGATGTCCCAGCGGCCTGAGCACTCGACAAGGAACTCAAGCGTTCGACCATCAAAGCGTCTATGGCTCGCTCGAAGATCAATGAAGCGAAGTTAGAAGACATACGATTATCCTATGATATTCCTGCCTCTGTGAAGCTCAGGGGTCTCAGTCCCGAGAAGCGTGCCGACGACCCACCTGAGGGATTCATTGCGATTTACGAACCTACGATGCAGCAAGGTCTTCACCTGCCCATGCATCACTTCTTCCATAAGGTTTTGAGAGATTGGAATCTGGCCCCCTGCCAGATAACACCGAATGGCTGGGGCCAAATAGTGGTCTCGTTCCTTTTGTGGAATATTGCCGAGGCTGGTGGAGACTTAACCCCAATGGAATTTGAATCTATTTATCGACCCTGCTGGTCTACGGAATGGTTTAATATCTCTTCTCGGCTAGGCCAGAAATGAGGATGGCCACCGACAGTCCCAACAAAGTACATAATTGGAAGGAGAAGTCCATCTTCGTCGGAGGGGGCTGAGAGTTTATGCCGCGAGATCCTCTTCCTAACATGTCTATTTTCCGTCAATTTGGGAAACTTGGTATATATTGCTATCTTTGTGCAGATTTTTGACCATTGTTCCTGACTTAATGTTTTACTTATTTTTGCAGACTGCGGTAAACCACCCATTCTTAAGAGGGATTAAGTGGAGTTAAGGTCGAAGTGGAATAAGGTGTGAGTGCTTGATAGCGACTTCATGAGTTTCATCAATTTACTGAAAGATGACAACTTACTAATTTGCTACGGACTGATGAGTGAGTCTTGCAAGCTGAAATCTATTAGCTTTGCTATGATAAGCTACCTTAATGACTTGTATCTTGGTGTTTGTGTCAGCATCTTTTAGGTTTAAAAGTGTTCCTTCTCTCTACCTCGCTCGTCCCGCCAGTGGAGAGGTCTCCTCGGCCCAGGTACCTTCGCGCAAGACGCCTTGTCCATCGCTGGATGTCCAGGATGCTACACCATTAAGGACAATCTATCGTCCGACCTCCAATGTCCAGGTTCCAGGCCAGGCTACTCTTCCTCCACCTCTGCTTTCGTCCTTCCATCATCCTCCTGATTTCATTTCTCCAAAGGACAAGTGAAAAATAATCGCCGAGGGCACGGGAGAGGCAGCTGTACGGAAGAGGAAGGCTCATACGGCTGTGAGAACGTTTATGAGGGATGCTCGCAAGACGAGACAGACTGAAGAGAATCGCCAGTCCTCACCATATATTGATGGAGGGGCCGAGGATGTCGAGAATTCTGCATCCGACGTCAACAGATTGGCACCGTCTGTGGGAACTTTGATTTTCTCAGGATTGGCCTCTATCCCGCTCTAGTTTACCATGTAGCCGAGGAACTTTTTTGATGCGACCCCGAAGGCACACTTTCGGAGGTTAAGCTTCATTCGATACTTGCAGAGGATTTCGACCATCTCTCTCAAGTGTTCAATGTGGTCCTCGACGTTTACGCTCTTCACGAGTATGTTATCGACATAGACTTCTATTGTGTTTCCAATCCGTCCTGAGAACATGCGGTTTACTAGCCGCTGGTATGTGGCTCTTGCGTTCTTTAGGCCAAAGGGCATTATCTTATAGCAATACAATCTTCAGTTCGTAATGAACGAGGTGTGCTCCTCCTCGTCTTCCACAAACATCAGGATCTGATTGTAGTCAGAGTAGACATCCATGAAACTAAGTAGCTTATGGCTGGCTGTAGTGGTCGATGCGCAGTAATGGGAAGCTATCTTTGGGGCACGCTTGATTAAGGTCCGAGAAGTCTATGGGAAGCTATCTTTGGTGCTCTTCCTCACTAGCACGGGATAGGACACCTATTGTGGGTAGACTACCTCCCTGACGAATCTGTTGGCCAGTAGTTTGTCTACTTCCTCTTTCAAGGCGTGGTACTTCTCGGTGCTCAAGGGTCTCTTTTTTTGTATCTTGGGGCGTATTTTCAGATCCACCTTTAAGGCATGGCAAGCCACTGATGGATCAATCCCCACCATGTCACTATGTTTCTATGTGAAGATGTCAGTATTCTCCCGCAGGAACTGCTTTAGTTTTTCCTTAATCTTTTCATCGAGTCTCTGCCCCACCTGCAATATCTGGGTTGGGTCTGACGGATTTACTAGGAATGCTTCTAGCTCTTCTACCGGAGAGGCTAGAGAGCCCGATCCTATAATTCGAAGGTCCAAGCCTTAGTCCAGCATCATTTCTTCGTCTATTTTTTTGGGGTCCATGTCCATCGGTTCTGTCTGTATAGTTATTACTGCTGGGGTAACATCTTCGCGCTTTACTACCTTTTGTAGTGCGTTCATATAACAGGCCCTTGCCTCTGTCTCATTGCCGCGAATCTTGGCGACCTCTCATAGAGTCGAGAACTTCATTGCCAAGTGATGGATGGATATAACTACTTGTAGATCCTTGAGCGCAGGTCTACCAAGGACTCCGTGGTAGGCGGAGCGGGTATCAACCACTAAGAATTCCATGAATTTCTTCAGATCACACGGTAGCTCTCCAAAGTCCACTGCGAGGGTGATTCTTCCTCGTCCATCTGATCAAAGGTACTACTGAATAAGATGTTAACAGCAGTCCCATCATCAACCAACATCCTTCTTAGTCTGTTTCTGGCGACGACGGCACAGACCACCAAGGCATCACAATGGAGGTAATGTACGCCGACCTCATCTTTCTCAGTGAACGAGATCTGCAGGGCTCTCGGTCGGTGTCTGTGAACCTGTCAACTTTCTACGGGTTCTCCTCTTGCTGCCTTCGTATAGTTTTGCCACGAGTTCACTGTGTGTCCTACGACATAGGGCCCTCCTATGATTGTATTGATTTCTCAAACTGGAGGGACTCCCGCAGGTCCTTCTGTCCTCAGCGGGTCCCTGTTTCTGTCATTCCTTCCGTTATTGCGACGAGGTCCATCGTCCTAATGTCGAGGTAGAGGCTTTTGATTGGGCGACCCTCGACATCTTCGTACTGGTCGATTTCTCTCTCTTTGTCTCTAGTTCCCACGGTTGATCAGTTCTCTTACGTTTGGACAATCTTCTGTATTATGCACCCTAGTCTGGTGTATGTGACTGAACTTGGGTGGAGGGGCCGTCGATAAATGGGCCACTGCGGGTGTTTCAGGATGGGAGGCAGGGACCACCTCTATTTGGTTGAACCTTCTGTACTGGTTGTTCTACGGTCTAGGAGACCGCTTCTTTCGAAAGTGACTGAAACGAGGTTTAGGTGAGCGTCGCCCATCTTTTCGATAGCGATCTCCCTATCTCTTTCAGTTTTCTCCCTGTTCTCAATCATCTCATCTGATCAAATTTTTCATTGGATCAGGTCTACTAGCTGACTGTAAGTCTTGTGTTGGCTATTCTAGACGTCTTTCCAGAAAGGGGTGCACATGTAGAGTCCACATGTAGAGTCCAGTCACCAATGCATCTAGAGCATCTAGAGTGTTGTCGTCGGTCACAGTCTCGATCTTGTAGATGACGTTGCTGAACCTCTTGAAATAGCTTTTTACAGTTTCTCCTTCCTTCTGTCGAATGTTATGGAGTTGGGCGATATCGGCTATCATGGTCCGTTTGCCAATAAAAGCATTGACGAATTCTCTTTTAAATTGAGGCTAACTCCTGATGCTTCCTGGTTTCAGCTTATTGTACCACCTCTTCGCATCGGATGTGAGCGTGGTGTGGAAATTCTAATACTTCATAGCTGGGAAGTGACCCTAGAGCTTCTCTTGTATATGTTGATGTGATTCGTAGGGCCGTCTTTCTTGTTGTATTTGTCTATAAGAGGCATTCAGAAATTCACGGGTACCTCTATGGCCTTCGTGTAATTGGTGAATGGGAGGTTCTCGTCGTCATCATTCTCATAGCATTCCAACCTTTCCTTCTCGTCCTCGGGCCTACGTGGACAAGTTTTAGGTCCTTTCTCTTTTCTATGCGGGCCTCACTGCGTTCACTGTGCCTGCTGTGCATCGGTAGGGGTGGTGATATGGAGGATCCCACCCCCAACCTATCAAACACACTGGCAGCAGAAGCTGGTTGGTTTCTCCATGTCGGAAGATGTCACTCCTTCTGATTGTCCTGCGAGGGCTTCGAAACGATGTTCCGAGGGTTCCTACCATTTGAAATAGGTGGGTCGTCTTGAGATCGACGACTTTCTATTGAGCCAGACCTCGAAGGACTTCGCCAAGCATGACTATGCTTGGGTCCATGTTGGAGAGATTGGTTATCCAACAGTTCAAGTGCTGCCTTCATCCGAGCATTGTCAAGCTTCAGGTCCTGGTTCTTCTGTTCAACCGTCCATTTTTGTCGTTGTCTTCCCCTCTTACGGTGGGTTAGGTTCTAGAGATCTTGAATGCTTTCCTGCCACAAGTCAGTGTGGTGGGACTCAACTTCTTCTTTCATGGAGTGTTCGGTTGTCATGCTCTTCCTGGTAGAAAACACATTTTTAACACATGTTTTAGGTTGTGTAACGTTTTTCGTTCCCACAAATGGCGCCAATCTGTTGACGCCAAAACCTAATTGGTCCACGTGTTAACATATCTCCAGTCACTCCTCTGCCAATCTATATGTTACCCGTACACTCGAACAATCGTGAGGTACCAAGATCTCTGAAAAAAAAGGGTCCGGCGACTGTTGGTACTCCGACGATCAAGTCAAGTACCAGTATATAGAGTAAAAATAATTGGGTGTGGGAGGGACAAGCAGTCAGAGATTTGAACAGAGTTTAGAGATGAAATTGATGCGTAAAAAATGTGTACCTTAGAATAATCGGAGACGTTGTATTTATAGCACAAGTGTTCTAATTGATTTAGAAAAACAATCAATTAGGTATCTAATCGGATCCTTCTTCCTTATGGAATATGGATGATCGTTTGTCACGACAATTTCCTAGATTACAGTCCTTATTTTAATTAATCACTTTTCCTAATCTGTAGGAGATTGAGATTTGGTTTCCTTATAAGGATCCGAGTGTAAATCAAACACGATCTTTCTTAAGCATATCTCTGGTCATTATGGGACACTTATGGGACACTGTGTTGCCTGTGGATTACGAGGGATTCGAAGCTCGACGAGGCCCACTGGATCAGTTATGGTATTCGACACCTATCACGGGCTTCGTTGTATTCTGATTTGTGAATGCTATCATGCTTCTGGGCGTTAAGAATATTCATGAGGCCTCCACTTGATATCTGAAGCCTTTATGAATCTGGACTGGGTCTATAAGGCCTTAGTGAGGGCCAACTTGGGTCTTTATTGGACTTTTACTGACGTGGAGGCCTTATCAAAATTTGGTGGTAACAATGGGTATATTTAATAATTATAAAAGCCAAAGTATAAGGCATAATAACTTAAACATAGCGGAAAAGTAAAACATGTGAATCTCTTCTTTGGATTTAATTTTACCTCCAATACCGTAGGTTGGTACAAAACATGGACTTAAGTAAGAGATGATAATACATCATTTACAATTTCGTACCAAAATGGCTCATGAAAAATCATTACGTCTCATGAAAAATCTATACGTTATAAGCCTGTTAAAAGTACTACAAGCTACTTCATTAAAAGGGGAGGTACTTATATGTTAAGGACGAGTTCACTTAAGCTATTACATTTTATAAAAACAGGTTGTAAGATGCTCCATAGTCCAATAGTCATATATGTCCACGAGAAAGTAGGTGGCTTCATACTTTTGTAGCCCGGGTTGATGGGGATAGGAAGACCATACATCAATCTTGGTAATCAAATAGTATTCTTGGCCATCTGAAGCTACTTCCCACCTTTGCCCCATGACTTCATAGAAATCTCGACCCATTTCCTACAAGAGTCATAAAACGACTATGAATGGTGATATTCAATTAGTAAAATACGGTGCATGTGTGATTATGCACATAAATACATCTTTTATCTTTCTTAGGGCCCTTCCCTAAGCAATATTTGTATACCGATGGCTCAAAATAAACATTCTTTGTGCATAGGCACGATGACCAAACTTCTTTGAACCCTTACAATCCCTTTATGAACTACTTTTGTCTTTGGCCATAGTTGATCAACTCTTGGGACCCTTACCGTCCCATTATAGGCTACTTTTACCCTTGGCCGTTCTTTAGTCGGACCTCGTGTCCTCATAAGGGTCGCTCTAACCCTTGTCCATAGTTGAATCAAATCTTTTCTTGGGACCCTTACCTTCCCTTGTGGGGTACAAATAGGCTTGGAAAACTTATTATGTTATAACATAACTTGTCTTTATATACATGTAGACTTTGTTTTCTCATCTCAAGTTAAGCATGTATAACACAAAATAACTTCTCATTTTAATTCTCCATTCTTGTTGCATAAATGATAAATAGGCTCAAGATGCTCATAAAATCTCATATCTTTATCGACATCAATCTCATCAACATAAATTATTTGAAGTATATATATATATATACTTATCGTGTTGCACATGAGACAAATAACGTAGATTACTCACAGCTCTTTGTGGTTAGTCTTGATCCACCTGAAAATAAAAGGTCATATCTTTCACAATCTTATAGAAGGTGAATATTATTTAAATCTATAGGTAAGGGTAACAGGACCGTGCACAAATTGGTTTCAGGCATTCATGTTGCAGAGATTTTGAGGTACTGATACCCCATCGTAGAATAGTTAATACGGGGTGCCAATACCTTCCGAGACAGAGAGATATTAGGAGTATTTTTATTTTGAAAACTAAGTTCTCAACCCTTGGGATATGACTTTCTCCACCATAAAACTTGAAGTTTTTGGTCCCCTTTGCTACTACCTGATCAGGGCCATGAGGCTCTGGTATGGAGATTTCTCTATTAAGTTGGGAAATTCCACACTGAGCTTTTTTATTCAATATTTACTCATCTCTTTCTATTAGATGTATTTTTCCCCTTTTAGTGTGTTCTTTCCTTCCTTTATAGTGTTAGAGTGTGTGTGAAAGTGTTATGATAATTATAGAGAGAATAAAGAGGTAGGTTGTGGCCTTAATTGGAAGGGTATTTATAGAAATAAACCAACCCTCCCTTCATGATTACTTTTAACCCCATTGTGACACATGTAAAGTTGGATAGATTTGCTTAAGATTTCCGCTTGGCCTTCATTTAATTCTTTCCCATTTGCCCATAGTTTTCAAGGGAGCAATAAAGACACTAGGGATAGCACCTAGGATAATTATCGCAGAAACCCTAATTATTGGCAGATTTCTGATCTTCCTGGACCCGTTTTTGGGTTGGGTTTTGGAGGTCGAAGCATGCTTATTTTTCGACGTCTCTTATACCATATCGTAGCGCACTTTGAATCGTAGAAAATGGACTACCACAGTAATTAAAACATCGTTCTAAAAATGGCTTCCTGAACATGGTTTTGCTGGAAACTCTTAGCTGTTTTCCAGATTTCAAACTTTCTGGAAAGTTTTTGACATAAATTTTTGGGGCTGATTTCTTAGTCGAAAGTATGTGTATTTGGTACTATTTCGAAGGTCTCGTTGTGTACTTCGCAATACTTTAAGAGTCGTAGAATTTTGACCAATACATAATTCATAAGATCGTACCAAAGATGACTGCTTAACTTATCCAAAAAGGCTCAAAACTTTACTTTCTCAACTTTTTGGGTTCCAACTCAACTTTTCACTTTTAACCAATCAAGCCTTATCATAAGCTATTAAATATTAAATTAATTCATATTAGTCCCTTAATAATTTATTAAATCCGATTTTCTCCTTTTTATTATTCAGATTTAAATTAAATTATAAGTGTTACGACTTTTGAAGCACTTTTCTAGGACAACTCAAATAAATTCCTCGTTTCATTATATTTTTCATATTTGAAATAAATGTATTAGAAATACGAATTTTCGGGTCGTTGCAATCTTTCTCCCTTAAATAAATTTCGTACTCGAAATTTACCTAAAATAGCTTGGGAAATTTTTCTCTCATTTCATCTTCTCATTCCCAAGTTTCTCCTCAATAACTTCACTTTTTGTACAAAAATTTGACTAACATGTATGGACTTATAAGTAGATAATTTCTCCATACATGACACATTTCCTACACATACTTCAATTAAACTCTTCATAATAGATCAAGTTAAGCATGGGATTAAAAGTATGCTTCACATATGCATAATGTATGCCCATGTAAAACTACCATAAATGTGCCCCCCCCCCCCCTTTTTTTTCTTAGAGCCCGTCCTTGAAGTAACATTTGCACACCGAATGCTTATCATGTGCCACTCAAGCACCATATATGCCACTTAGGCTCTAGGTTAATGCCACATAGGCCCTACATTGTGCCATGTAAACTTCTAGGTTAACGCTACCAAGGCCCTAGGGTCATGCCATTTAGGCTCTAAGTTAACGCCACTTAGGCCATAGATCACATCTCATGGACTCTAGGTTAACACCACTAAGTCTCTAGAATCATGCCATATAGGCTCTAGGTTAACGCCACTTAGGTCCTAGATCACATCTCATTGACTCTAGGTTAACTCCACTAAGGCCCTAGAATCATGTCATATAGACTCTAGGTTAACGCCACTTAGGCCCTAAATTACGCCACTTTGGCTCTCGATTGGTGTATAAATTTACTTAAGGAACTTTTACATGTTTTATGTTTCCTATTAATATAACCTCCATAGTTCAACCAATTTTATGATGTAAGAACGTTCATGAATAGAACATGTAGTAGATACACGCAGCTCTCGATTGACAATCAAGTTTTATATTCTCAACCTACTTAGAAAAATATCTCCTTTCCACATAAATGATCAAGTTGAACAAAGCAATTATACAACATAAAGTCTGCATTTACTATTTTGGTCATATATGATTGAGATATACTCAAAACTCAACTTTTCGTATTGGATCTAACACATGAGTGTAAGTCACATACACATACGTCATCTCATTCCATAAAAGGCATTATTTTAATGTTTCACAATACTAAGTGAATACAATAGTGTATTTCTCATAAATCATTATTTTACATGGAGCTCAAATAAACATATTTTACACATTCATCTTGCATGTTAAGTAAATGAGCATTATCCTATTATATCCAAAAATATCTCATTTCTCAAATAATCATATTCGGCCTTAAGTATGACCAACTCTATAAAATAGACATCTTGTATTAAAAGCACATAACATGGTCTACTCACATTAGCTAATGAGTTCACGACATATTAGTATCAATATGTATTTTCCGTAGACTATCTTAATAGTTTAATAGCCATAAGGATGGTGAACTTAAAAGGTTTCTTAAGTCAAGGGTCAACAAATTTTGATCTAATTCTAGTATCCCTAATAAAGGTATCGAGATAAATGGACGTATAGTTCTAGAGTCAAGGAAAGCTCACACAGGTATCAGAGTTTACATAGATTATGTCTTCAACTACTCAAGTGTTTTTTGAGCTCCTAGTCCATCCATTAGATAAACTCTTGTTTTTCCCTACTCTCCCTCATGTTTGATTGGACAATCTTTAATCAAGTGTCCTTTTTTACTGCATGAATAGCATAGTTTGTCGTGCCCAACATTTACCGGGATGACACTTTCCACATTTGGTACATAGAGGGACATTTTTAGTTTCTGTCTGGTTATCTGGTTTTTCCCTTTTTAAATAAGGTTCGTTTTGCTCTTCTCCTTGATGTTTGCTGGCCCATTTCTTCTTCATTCCAGTTCTTGTTGACCCTAAACCCCTTTTGATTCTGGTTTTGATTTTGATTTCTCGCTTCTCGAGCCCAAACAATTCTGACTTCGGCCTGCTCAGCTAGTAGGGCCTTATCAGTAATTTCTAGGAAGCTGATGTTCTGAATTCCTAACATGAGTACATCTCTATTCCGCTCGGACCTTAATCCTTCCAGAAAGCGGTCAACTTTCAATCCATTCGTGTTGACCATGTGATAGGCAAAACAGGACAGATCCTCAAAATTTGTTATGTATTCTGATACCATTATTGATCATTGTCGTAACTGGATAAATTCATTTAGCTTTTGGTTTCTAGTGGAATTGGAGAAATATTCATTTCTAAATATTTTGCTAAACTTTTCCCAAGTTATGTCAATTGTTTCTCCCATACTTGTCAACGTATCCCACCAATATCCAGTATTTCCTCGTAGCATGAAAGACGCACATATCACTTTTTCATTATTTGTTATGTGAGCATAGGAAAACATACGCTCCATTGTTCTTAACCAATTTTCGGCTTCGATTGGATCTTTTGCTTCAGAAAATATAGGAGGATTCAGACGACGAAAATGATCGCTGCTAACATCTCTTTCTTGATGTGGATTTGCAGCTGGGGGAGGTTGATTGATAAACTGTTCTAATTGACGAGCTTGTCGCTCTATTGACTGAGTCAGTCGATCAATAGTTCGATTTGCCATACTTGATTATCTAAATAAGATGAGATTTGTAAAAGTTCATTTTAAAAAAAAAATTGAATTCATCCTTTCCAAATGTAATTATCAATTTTGTATAAGTACATATGAATATGCTAAAGAAAATAATTTTGGATTCTTGCTTTTAAAATTTAGAGAAATTTCAAACAGTTTTTGTTCAGGGAGGATATTGATACCTAGTTCCTATGGGTATCAAGACCAATCGCAAATTTTGGATTTTTTTTACACGGGTAAAATGTGACTTTTACCTGAGCCCTAAATTTTTACCATAAGACACAATTCATTTCTTTTTTCTCTCTATTCCTTTCATATTTCTTCCATTTTCTTCCCAAATCACCAATATTTCAAACTAATCCAAAATGTTTTCAAATTTCTTCATGGGCCCTTCAAAGAAAGTTTCTACCAAGGGTAAAGGTGCTCAATCTGTGGTTTCTAGGCAAAAACTAATCGATTTTCAATCAAGAAAATGGCAGAAAAGAGCATGGCCACCACGGGTCCTTCCCGAACTGAAGTTTTGGCCAATGAAGTGGAGTTTTCTTCCATTTGGTTCTAGAATAAGGCTGCTTTCCTCAGGTATCCTTTATTTTCTACTCGAGAAGTTCTACCAGGTCTAAGCTACTAAGCAACTAGATAATTTATGCACTTTGAGAAAAATCACCATAAAACATTAAACAATAGAAATGGAAAGAAGTCATGGCATACCAGAGGTGGAAGTCATCTTCGATGGCTGAATACCATTGATCAAAGTCTGCAGAACCTTTAGACCGAAGCTCTGATACCAAGACTTGTAGCGACCTCAAATTCTGTCTAAATTTTTTTTTGTATTCTGTCCAGTATGATATTAGGAATTGGATATGAGGGTATTAGTACCCCCATACGCAGAAAACAAATTAGTTCTTTGGTTCAATTAAAAACTGGATTGAAACATGTTTGTAATATTTTTTGATATTTTCTTTTGGGAAAAGCAATTAGAAATAATCAGAGACTGCATTTGTAGTCGCCATTTTTCTCTTTTGCTTCAGATTCGTCTTATTTTTGGATATGTAAAAATGGGTATATTTAATAATAATAAAAGCCAAAGAATAAGTCATAATAACTTAAACATAGCGGAAGAGTAAAACATATGAATCTCGTCTTTGGATTTATTTTACCTCCAATACTGTAGGTTGCTACAAAGCATGGACTTAAGTAAGGGATGGTAATACCCATTTTCGTACCAAAATGGCTCTTGATAAATCATTACGTCTCATGAATAATCCATACGTCTTAAGCCCATTAAAAGTACTACAAGCTACTTCATCGAAAGGAGAGGTGCTTATATGTTAAGGACAAGTTCATTTAAACTATTAAAATTTATAAAAGCGAGTTGTAAGATGCTCCGTAGTCCAATAGTCATATATGTCCACGAGAAAATAGGTGACTTCATACTTTTGTAGCCCGGGTTGATGGGGATAGGAAGATCATACATCAATCTTGTTAATCATATGGTACTCTTGGCCATCCGAAGCTACTTCTCACATTTGCCCCATGATTTCATAGAAATCTCAATCCATTTCCTACAAGAGTCATGAAACGACTATGTATGGTGACATTCAATGAGTAAAATATGATGCCTGTGTGATGTTGCACATAAATACGACTTTAATCTTTCTTAGGGCCATTCCCTAAGCAATATTTGTACACCGAGCACTCAAAATAAATATTCTTTGTGCATAAGCACGATGGCCAAACTTCTTTGGACCCTTACCGTCCCTTTATGGGCTACTTTTTTCCTTGGCCATAGTTGATCAACTCTTTGGACCTTTACCGTCCCATTATAGGCTACTCATGCCCTTGACCATTCTTTAATTGGACCTCGTGTCCTCATATGGGTCGCTCTAACCCTTTGTCATAGTTGAATCAACTCTTTTCTTGGGATCCTTACCGTTTCCTATGGTGTACAAATAGGCTGGGAAAACTTATTATGTTATAACAAAACTTGTCATTGTATACATGTAGACTTTGTTTTCTCATCTCAAGTTGAGCATGTATAACACAAAATAACTTCTCATTTTCATTCTCCATTCTTGTTGCATAAATGATAAATAGGCTCAAGATGCTCATAAAATCTCATATCTTTATCTACATCAATCTCATCAACATAAGTCATTTAGAACATATAAGAGCACATATAATTTATGCAAATATATATATTATCGTGTTGCACATGAGACAAATAACGTAGATTACTCACAACTCTTTGTGGTTAGTCTTGATCCACCTGAAAATAAAAGGTCATATCTATCACAATCTTATAGAAGGTGAATATTATTTAAATCTATATGTAAGGGTAACAGGACCGTGCAGAAATTGGTTTCAGGCATTCATGGTGCAGAGATTTTGAGGTACTGATACCTCATCGTAGAATAGTAAATACGGGATGCCAATACCTTATACAGCAGAGAGGTATTAGGAGTATTTTTATTTTGAAAACTAAGTTATCAACCTTTGGGATCTGACTTTCTCCACCGTGAAACCTAAGATTTTTGGTCCCCTTTGCTACTGCCCGACTCGGGGGTCATGCGTCTCGGGTGTAGAGATTTTTCTATTAAGTTAGGAACTTCTACCCTGAGCTTTTTCATTCAATATTTACTCACCTCCTTCTAGTAGATGTATTTTCTCCCTTTTAGTGGGTTCTTTCCTTCCTCTTTAGTGTTAGAGAGAGTGTGAAAGTTTTATGATGATTATAGAGAGAAGAAAGGGATAGATTGTGGCCTTAATTGGAAAAGTATTTATAGGAAGAAACCAACCATGCCCTAATGATTATTTTTAACCCCATTGTGACACATGTAAATTTGGATAGATTTGCTTAAGATTTCCTCTTGGTCTTCATTTAAAGCTTTCCCATTTGCCTATAGTTTTGAAGGGTGCAATAAAGACATATGGATAGCACCTAGGATAATTATTGCAGAAACCTCAATTATTGGCAGATTTCTAATCTTCCTGGACCCATTTTTGGGTCGGGTTTTGAAGGTCGAAACATACTTATTTTTCGATGTCTCTTATACTATCTCGAAGATCTCACGGGGATCTTTGTAACGCACTTTGAACCGTAGAAAACGGACAACCACAGTAATTATAACGTCGTTCTAAAAATGGCTACCCGAACATGGTTTTCCTGGAAATTCTTAACTGTTTTCCAGATTTCAAACTTTCTAGAATGTTTTTGGCATAAATTTTTGGGGCTGATTTCTTAGTCGAAAGTAGGTGTATTTGGTACCATTTTTAAGGCTTCGTTGTGTACTTCGCAACACCGTAAGAGTCGTAGAATTTTGACCAATACATAATTCATACGATCGCACTAAAGATGACTGCTTGACTTATCCAAATAGGCTCAAAACTTTACTTTCTCAACTTTTTGGGTTCCAACCCAACTTTTCACTTTTAACCAATCAAGCCCTATCATAAGCTATTAAATCTTAAATTAATTCATATTAGTCCCTTAATAATTTATTAAATCCGATTTTTCCACTTTTTATTATTCGGATTTAAATTAAATTCTAAGTGTTACGACTTTTGAAGCACTTTTCGGGACAACTCAAATAAATTCCTCGTTTCATTATATTTTTTATATTTAAAATAAATGTATTAGAAATACAAATTTTTGGATCGTTATAATGTACCTCGAGATTTTGTTTCTCACATCATACCTTATTATATCAATGGGATCCGCCATGAACTTTCTTGTCTTACCGTGATTATTAAGGAGTTTTTCATCAATTCATGGAGTTAGAGTGCTCATGCAACCATGTGCAATCACACATCTTTTGTAAAACCATTTCTCCAGCTTTCTTCTATTGTTCTCAATCAATCCAAGGACTGGTAACTCCTGATCTTTCTTCAACAATTACTAGAAATTATCGCTCCCATTGGACTATTTGTATCTATATGCATCAGGATCCCGATTAATGGTATTGTAACAGTTCGATTTCATGATGTTGTAACGGTTATCCTTAAAGTGTGACCTGGCCCAACATCCATACTTCGCTTTGTATAAATAATCTTAACTATATTTATGTATATCCTTAATTTGAGTCATATAATTGTCAAACTCTTCCACATCTTACACCTTAACCACTTTCCTGAACAGTGACAAAACCTCTGAATTTTTCGTCTTCAGCCTCAAGTTACCCTTTATGTGATAGATGCAGTGGCCATGGTACGTGATCGGGTATACATCTTCGATGCCATTGATGATACTCTTTCCTCGATCAGATATCAAAACAAGGTCTGATTGGTCACTAGTTACTCCATTCAACTGTATAAAAAACCAGTTTCACGATGCATCATTCTCTGAATCAACTATTCTCCATACAATAGGATATATCTACATGTTCGCATCTTAACAAGTAGCAACAATTATCGTACCTTTATATCTTTCTTTCAACTAGATTCCATCTACAATAATTACTGGTCACATGCAATTGTGAAATCCACGAATACAAGGTCCGATAGCCATAAAAAATATATATGAATCTTCTATCACTATCAATTTGTAGATATGTTACCATACCAGGATTGTTAATAGACAAGTTGTGAGCATACGAGGCCAATTTGGCATAGCTTTCCTCAGGTAAACCTCTTAGATCTGTAAGGGAAAATTATCTAGACTTCCATGCCTTCCGATAGCTCATGTCTACCTCGAAGTCATTTCGCACGTCATTAATGATATCTGTTGGTTTGTACACTGTGCTGGAGTTTAGAAACTTTGGCATGATGCGTCTCCCAACAACCCATGATCTTGCCTGTCATCATTGCCATGAATGCTCAGAGATCAAGTATGTTTACGTTTGTATTTGTAAACTTTAAATTAATTAGACTTCGTTGCTCGCAAACACCATTTGCAATTCTGATCGAAGCAAACAATGGTGTATGTCTGCTTGTTTGATTTCTTCACTCTGAATTCAAAGTCATACTTTATTGCAAGCAAGTGCCACTCCAACTTCAGATCTTTTTTTGACTTAAAGACTTTGTCATCTGCCAGATCTTCATCTGTGAGAATCACGTGCATTGTAATATGTGAAGATAAAGCCAGAAGTTGCTCATTTGTAAATTGAATGTCTTTGACCACCTCAGGTCCAAAGTTATAGCATGCATTATTCTGAGAATTTCTAGTTGGAGTTTTGACATTCTGATCATTTGTATTTGTATCCATCCCATCTCGATAATCATCTACATTTTGATCCACTTCATTATCATCGTTGGCTTGCATTCATACCTCATTTTTGGAACTATATTCAATCTTGCCAATAGTCATTCTCTTGTGATTGTACATTGTTGAATAACAATGTCTCCGTTTCGATTTCAGGCTCGAGTTCACCTGGTTCAACTGCACCAGATTTGTCATTAACCAGTGCTGGACGTTTGCTCACACGGGTTATGCAAATGGGACGAGGCTGACCTTGTTCAGTGAGACATACATACCAGTACACATGTTTGTCTAATGTAATCTGGATTGGCTCCGCAAATAGTATATCACTAGGTAGAAGAAACCTCATCTCCAGTTCATGCAAGAAAGAGTCAACATTGCACAGGTCTAATAGTTTACCATACAACTCTTTATATGAAATCTTAGTAGAAATTTCAAGTCCACCCACAACATGACCATCACCCCATTTCCAATTCCACTTTCTCTTATCCTCTCTAACAAACTCACTAAAATAAAATACAGCGGTCCATACTGGTGAGTCCATTCTTGCAATTCATTAAAACATTTTCATATGTAATCTAAATAAAAAAAATTCAAAACATTAAATATTGTATTTCAAACAACCTTAACTAGGCTGCAATAGTAGTTCAAAATGTGTTTCATCGTTTACAACGACAAATGGTCATCTTAAAACAACCACTGTCATTTAGAATGACCACTGTCGTTTAACAAGACTACAGTAGTTACGACATTCTACCGTCCACAACTAATGCAGGTTCATCCTCAATTCCACCATTTCAGATAAATAACATTCCTTCGAACAGACCAAAAAAATGCCATGTATAGATGAAAGAATGAAAGAGATGAGAATGTATTACCAATGACGAATTTGAAATAAGAAAGCTTGATTGTCGGTGGTAAGTCTTTCTCTTGGCCCAAAGAAAATGAAGAAAGAAAGCCAAGATTACAATGGAGAAATTGGGATGGGAGGGGGGGGGGCAGAGTAATTTCTCGAACTAACATAGTGTTTCTTCAATTTTGCAACTTAACATTGTTAAAGGAGTGAGATTGTTGTTGAGGATTTATAGGTCATTTGTGTTAAGGGCATTTCTGTTATTATAAAATTATGGTAAGGGTGGTATATACTTTTTCTACTAAACAGGCCTTAAAAAGAAATGAAGAATAAGTAAGGCCTAAATAAGATATAGTTTCTTTGACTAAGCCTTTTAAGAAAATACCCCTTTTGCAGTGGCTTCTGGTTCTGAGGCCATGATTTTATTTAAAGTTGGTTTGCCCTAGTCCCGGAGGCTGTATTTTAATAAAGGACAAAAAAATGAACGGGTACGAATGGAGAATGATCTGTTAGACGAGATATGAGTCTTCTCAAATGAAGTTGGCGGCCTACAAGAAAAAGATGGTGAAATATTACAATTCGAAGGTTCATCTCAGAACATTCCGAGTTGTGGATCTTGTCCTAAAAAAGATTTTCCAAGCCAACAAAGAAATTGATGCCAGAAGCTTGGGCCCAAATTGGGAAGGCTCGTACACTATAATTAAAGTCATTTCACCTGGTATTTATAGACTTGCCAACAATGATGACGAACCGTTATGGAATGCTGATAATTTAAGGAAATACTACTAGTAGTTTAGATAACTACCTCTCAGTCTTTTTCTTTACCAATTCAATGAAGGCAATATCGCCAAGAAATGTAAATGCTTGGAGTTACGGAAATGCATCGAAGTGTTCAAAGTTTTACAAAATATTAATGAAATATTATTGCATTGATTCAAAGTTTGTTTAAACTACGAAAGTAGTGGATTTGGGATCTTGATCGAACTAATTACCACTTCAGCTACCCTAAAGTTTGTTTAACTACGAAAGTAGCAGGGTTGGGACCTTGATGGGACCAATTACAATTTAAGCTGCCTTAAATTTTCTTTAAGTGTGAAAGTAGTGTAGTTGAGACCTTGATATGACCAATCACCATTTAAGCTGCCTTAGAGTTGTTTAACTACGATGGCAGTGGGGTTGGGACATTGATCGGACCAATTGCCATTTAAGTTGCCTTAAAGTTTGTTTAAGTATGAAGATAGTAAAGTTGGAACCTTGATCAGACCAATTGCCATTTTTAGATATCTAAAAAGTTTGTTTAACAATGAAAGTAATAGAGATGGCCAGATGGGCCCTAGACGGACCAATTGCTATTTCCAATTAAATAATTTCTAAGTAGTGGTGAGCCTTATTTCTTAAACAAAATAGGAAGGCAAATCATATAAACAAACAGAGAAACAAAATAAAAGCTGCATATAAAGGAAAGATATTTCATAAAAATGTTAGAAGTTACAATTACAATAAAAAGAAAAATTATAAGTCCTGAAGGTTTTCAAAAATAGAGAGATCGGGAGTATGATTCAGTAGGGCTGAAGGTGCAGCCTCATAAGCAGATAGACCCTCATGGGCTTCAACAATAGGATCGGTGGAACTTTGACCACTTCTTCTTCATTTTTCTCAAAGAGAGTCAAAACTAAGGTCGGGGTACTCGACTTGCATCAGAACTAGGAGTCCATTGCCTCTGGCCTATTTACCATCCTCATAGAGCTAATTCTCCTCGTTCGAATCCCTGAACCCAGCCATTTTACCTTGAAAGGCCTCTACCTAGGTACAGAGATCGGAGACCTTGGAGTCCAAGAAAAAGATTGAGTGCTCGGCCTTTTCTAGTTTCTCTCGAAACTCGCCCAAGCTTCTCTCTTTGGCTGCCAACTCATTTTCCTGGGGGATATTTACACCCACTACTTACAAATATTAAAATAATTTTAAATCTAACAACTTAACTTATTTATTCCAAAAATACTACATAATTAATATTATATTAAATAATAAAATAATGAATTAAAATTAAATAACTATTTCCACATGAATTCACTCAAATTTATTTTTGAGTCCTTGATTATTTGCACAATAAGTCCTTCATCTTTATAAAATTTTCATTTTAGTCCTTATACTTCATCTTTCATTTCAATTTTGTCCTTTTTTATTTGCAACCCAAGTCCTTCAACTTTTAAATTATACAAGTTAGTCCCCATATTTATACTTTTATATCAATTTAGTCCTTTGTATCACTATTTGATACAGATGTTACAAATGATATTTTGTATCATTGAATATGTTACATATTATATTATGTTATTTTACACATCACATGTTACATGAATTGGTATTTTGTATCACTGATGTTACGTATGTTACAAATTATGAAATCAATAGTTTTATTTGTTAAATTTAACATTGTGTTTCATATCTATATTATACTATAACGAACTTATTGAAATTTAAAGTTGATTTTGCAGTTGTAACAGTTGTAACAATTTCTGTTTAGTATCGCAATCTGTTACAAATGTTACAAATCATATTCTGTATCACTGTTTGATACAAATGTTACAAATAATATTTTGTATCACTGAATATGTTACAGATTATATTATGTTATTTTATACAATATATGTTATATGAATTAATATTTTGTATCACTGATATTTTATATTTCAATTTGTAACACAGATTGTTACAAAATATCATTTGTAACATTTGTATCAAATATTGATACACAATATCATTTGTAACATATGTATCAAATAGTGATACTATAAAGGACTAAATTGATATAAAAGTATAAATATGGGGACCAACTTGTACAAATTTAAAAGTTGAAGGACTTGAGTTGCAAATAAAAAAGGATGAAATTGAAATGAAAGACGAAGTATAGGGACTAAAGTGAAAATTTTATAAAGATGAAGGACTTATTGTGCAAATAATTAAGGACTCAAATGCAAATTTAAGTAAATTCACGTGGAAATATATATTTTGTAGTATAGATTTAATTTTAATTTATTATTTTATTAATTAATATAATTTTAAGAATGTAGTATTTTTAGAATAAATTTGTTAAGTTGATAAAATTAGAATTATTTTAAAAAAGTGGTTTATTTATGAAAACATCCCTTTTCCTGGGACTTCTGCTGAATGTGAAACATGTTTAATTCATCCTTCATCTCGTCCAGCACCTTGAAAATTTTATCCTCCAGATCTACCGCGAACTTTCGTGAAGACTCCAAGTCAGACATTAAGCGACGAGCGTCAGAATCAATTTTATTGGCGTCTGAATCCTTTTTGGAGGCCTCAAGCTCCCTTTTCAGCTTGTCTATAGCCCTGTGCAGCTTGGCCACTTCCTCATCTACCTTAGAAAGCTGGGTAGCATAGACTTCAAACTCTTTGTTTTGGTCCTGGGCAAAGACCAATGACCGCATGAGATAACCCTCAAGTAGCACATTCCTCTTAAGAAAAGTCATGGTCTCTAATCAGCTCTCACTTCTGATTAAAAGAGTGGAAAATAGAGGCACACGCTCAACCAAAAAAGAGTTCCCAAGTCTCTTCGTGCAGTGGCGAAAGAGCTCTACCAACGGCGGAGAAGGAGACGACGAACTTTTGGATGTTTGAAGAACATCCAAACTTTCCTCTGGTGCCCTCTTCTCACCAGTGGAAAACTCAAAGTTGGTAGACCTAGAGGATGAGGGGGAGATAAGTGTATTTTATACACTTAATGTATATCCTAAAGTTAAGTATTAATTGATAATTGAGCGAATTTTTGTTTGTAGTTGTGTGTTATTTGGTTTATCAGGTAAAATACACAATTTGGAGAAGACTTGTGTTAAAAGGAGAAGTTTTGGAGTAAACCATGCAAAAATAGGTCCCAAAGAGTTTCAATGGAAAGTTATGGACTAATTTGACAACAATTGAAACATGGAGGGCAAGTTTGAAAATTTTGGAGAAGTGATTGAAATCTAGCGAGCCAAAGAACATTGGATGTCGCACCTGCAGGTGTAGCTGTGCAACCTCACTCTCAGTGAACTGCAAATTCACTGGAGGTCGCACACTAGTGTGCAGCCTCACGCACCTGTTTGTAGAATAGTTTTTATTGCTTTCTTGCTTTCTTTTGAGGGTAAGTGGATAAAAACACACGCAGATAAGGCTTTTTGAGCACAAGATGAGGTTAATATATTTGGCTAAATTGTTGAGGATTATTATATAATAAAATAGAAGACGATTTACATGGGAGTGACATTTTTTTTAGTGCTGGTATGAAGGGAAAAGGAAAAAAATGGTAGGAGTTTTGGCTAAGTTCTGAGGGGAAAACTCTACAAAAAAGGGGGGGAAAAGATTGGAGGAACATTCTGTGGAGAGCTACACACTACACATTTTTGGGAAGAAAATCATTAAGGCTACAAGAGGCGAATATTGCTAAACCTTTAGGGATATTTTGAGATTGAGTTCATTTCTCTATGGTGAATTTGTATCAACTCTTTCTTCATTTTAAGTTTAGTATGACATTCTACATTTGTATTAAATTGCCTCTTGTCGACACCATGAGTGAGTAGTTCATTTTGTTAGGAAAAATCGATAAAACCTAAGTTGATTGTTTAATTTTATTTCCTGGGTCGTAATTTTGATTATTTATTTGTGTTGAATTTTTATTGTGCTCTTCTATATATTTTCATTTTTTTGGCCAACTTATGGATTGTTTTTGAATTAGATTTGAGAACAAAAGGAGACAGACTAGTTTAGCACTCACAATAAAAGTCAGGAAATTTACATATAAGATTAGATAATCTTTGGTGGAATTTTTGCGGTCACTAGTAATGTTTAATGGTGATTAAAATTACTACGAGTTTTTGTTAATTGAAAACACTTTGAGTTGCTAGAATTTACATAGAAATATAGTATATTCACAAAATGAAGTAGGGATGGTTATTCTTGAGAGATATAATCGAGTAACATTGATAAATTCGATCGTCATCATAGATTTAATAACTTTCTACAACTCATAAGGCTAAATTAAGCATGAAAATTATGGTGAATTCATGTCATCCTAACATTTATCCAATTTGTAGTTTCTTGTAATCTTGAAGTCGCTACTCCTAGTTATAAATTGCTTATAGTTACTTAGTTAAATTCTTAATTGAAGGTTACTTTCTAAACACCAAAATTCTGTTAGCTTTTACCTTTACTTCAAATACCATTTTGGATCAATCAAGTCAATAAGCATACAAGGTCATGGAGAGAACGATACTTGGATTATCACTTTATTACTCATATGACACCGTGAACTTGTGTTTTATCAAACAAGTTTTTGGCGCTGTTGTCAAGGATTTATTGTTAAAGTTTATTGATTTGTGTAATTTGATTGTTGTTAGAGGTATTCATTCTTGATTTCTTTTCTTTTAGGTATTGTTGTCTAGTGTATGCCACTGAGTTTATTTGTAGTTGATCCATAAATCGAGTGCACATTCTTTCGAAGACAACGAGAAGAGAGAGAAATCAATCAACAAATCAACATGAACATAAATAATCAAAATCTGGAAAATCGAGTTGATCCACCGGGGGGTGGTAAATCCTGAAAATGTTGAAGCTGCCCCTGCTCAAATTATCAATGAAGATGATAGACCATATAGAGAACTTATGGCACAACCCATTCCAATTAAACCATTATAGCCTTGCACCTCCAGCCTTTGGACCAAATAATTTTCAACTAAGGTCGGATGTGATTGGAATGATAAAAAAATGTGTGTGTATTCAATGGTACTTTTGACGAAGATCCACATGCACATATCTCAGAGTTTCTTGAATTATGTGATTTAGCTACATCTACTAGAGCTCGAACAATGCTATAAAAATGAGGCTGTTTGTACACACATTACAAGGAGCGGCGATGGCTTGGTTGTCATCATTTCTGGCTAAGAGTATCACTAGTTGAGAGGATTTGGAAAATAAATTATTAGTGAGATATTTTCCACTAGCCAAAGCCGCCAAATTGTTGCATGACATCACCTCATTCGTCCAATTTGAAGGAGAGTATTTATATGAAGCATGGGACATGGGACAGGTTTAGAGGACTTCTTAGAATATGCCCAATACATGGTCTACAAAAGGTTATGCAAGTCTATTACTTTTATAACGGATTAACACCGTCAAGCAGAATTATTCTCGATGCGGCAAGTAATGGGTCTATGACAACTCAAAGTCCCAATGATACTATAGAGCTGCTTGAGCGGTTGTCAACCACTCATACTCTATTCTCTGCAGCCAAATGGATTGTGCGCAAAAGTGTTTCAGCTATGAATGATGTTGATGCTATACAATATCTTATGGAGCAAGTTTATTTGCTAACAAAGAAGTTAGGGAAATTGGCACCAGGTCATCAAGTAAATGTTGTTCAAGCTCAAGCATTGGTATGTGATTTTTTTGGGTCCAATCATAGACAAAAAGATTGTCCTTTAGACATATCAGTTGGTTCATCTGAAGAACAAGTCAATTATGTACAAAATTACCAACGACCGCTAAATAATCCATACTCAAACACATACAATCCTAGATGGAGGAATCACCTTAATTTTTCATGGGAATGGAACCAAAATGTTCAAAGAATGCAGCCAATAGTCCCTTAGCAAAAAAAAGCTAAAGCTTCTCTTGAAAGCATGATTGAAAAGATGATAATACAACAAGATCAGTTTGTTCAAGAAACCAAAACCACTTTGAAGAAAATGGAGACAACTTTGCAAATTCATCAAGCTTATATTCGTACACTTGACAGAAAAGTTGGACAGCTAGCTCAAATGATACAAGTGCGCACTGTTGAGACTCTGCCTAGCAATGCCAAAACCAATCCTAGAGAACAACTACAAGCCATCACAACTAGAAGTGGCGTTAACTTCTAGAATTGCATGTAAAAGGGGAAGAAAAACAGGTTGTTTTGTAGAAGAGGAAAATGTGGAACCATCAACACGAAAAGAACAAGATGTCCTTGGTGAAAGTACTGAGAATTCAAATGCAAGAGCTTCATCTGTTGTAAAAACTTACGTACCCCCAATTCCATTTTCCACAAAGACTAAAGAAGCATAAACTTGATAAGCAATTTGCAAAATTCTAAGAGGTCTTCAAGAAACTTCACATCAGTATACCATTTGAGGATGCTTTGGCTCAAATTCCAAGTTATGCAAAGTTCATGAAGGAGATTCTTTAAAAAAAGGAAATTGAAGAAAAATCAAATGGTTATTCTTACCAAAGAATGCACATCCATTCTTCAACACAAACTACATCCTAAATTGAAAGACCCATAGAGTTTTACTATACCTAGCACTATTGGTGATTTCACATTTGATAGAGTTTTGTGTGATCTTGGAGCAAGTATTAAGTTAATGCCGTTGTCGGTTTTTAGGAAATTAGGATTGGGTGAAGCAAAGCAAACAACGGTCTTTTTGCAATTGGAGAACATGTCTATTAAATATCCCAAGGGAATCGTTGAGGATGTGCTAGTCCAAGTCAACAAATTCATATTTCCAGCTGATTAAATTGTGATCGACATGGATGAAGATCGTGATATTCTGCTTATTTTTGGAGACCTTTCCTATTCTTGGAAAGGGCACTTATTGATGTCGGGCAATGAGAATTAATCTTGAGAGTTCATGATGAGCAAGTCATTTTTAATGTGTTCAAAGCAATAAAATATCTGGCTACTTCCGATTCTTGCTTTCAAATTGATATTGTTGAGAAGACTGAGCCACTTGAGGCCTACATTGTGCACTCTCACTCTACTAAATCAAAAATTCTGGAAGCAAAAGAGTTCGCACATCACTTAGAGGTGGCACCACCTATTTATCCAAAGATGATGGCACATTTTGAAGATATTGGTGAATTACCGTCTAAACTTCTACCATCTAGTTAGCAACCACCGGTTCAAACTTCTAAAATATGCATATCTGGGAGATTCTACAATACTTTCGGTCATTATATCAACCCCTTTTAACTCCACATGAGGAAGAAAAATTTCTACAAGTACTTCGTGATCACAAAAATGACCATTGGTTGGACTATTGAAGATATCAAAGGAATTAGTCTATCCATTTGTATGCATAAAATCCTCATGGAGGATAATTTCAAACCATCTATTGAGAATCTGAGAAGATTGAATCCAAATATGAAGGACTCAGTAAATGCAGATATCTTAAAACTTTTTGATGCTGGCATTATCTACCCTATTTCGGATAGTCCTTGGATTATTCCAATTCATGTGGTGCCAAAGAAATGAGGTATATTACTATGGAAAAAAAATAAAATAATGGGTTCATTCTAACCCGAAAACTCATCAGATGGCGAGTTTCCATTGACTATCGAAAACTCAATAATACAACTCGAACTTATCACTTTCATTTGCCAATTATCGATCAAATGTTGGAGAAGCTTACCGGTCATTCACATTATTGTTTTCTTGATGGATATTCGAGACACAATCAAATTTTTATTCCTCCTGAAGACCAGGTGAAAACCACAATCACTTGCCTCTATGGCACATTTGCTTACCGACGGATGCCGTTTGGTCTATGAAACTCCCCCGCCGCATTTTAACGATGTATGATGTCTATTTTTTTGATATGGTGGATAGGAATATTGAGATATTAGTGGATGATTTCTATGGTTTTGGAGACTCATTTGACGAATGTTCGAATAGTCTATCCAATGTGTTGTAAAGATGTGAGGATACTAATCTTATTCTTAATTGTGAGAAGTGTCATTTCATGGTCCAAGAACGAATTGTGCTTGGACATTTGGTGTCAAGTAATAGGTGATAAGTGCATTTTGTGCACTTATTCGGGTCCTTAAACTAAGCTTTTAATTCATTATTTTAGTAATTTTCTACTTAATTCGGTGCATTATTCTTTACATTTCAGTTTTGGACCCGTCTGTAAGAAATTGGAGAAGAATGGATGAAAAGAGGTATAAATTGAAAGATATTTTGAAAGTATGAGGATTCAATTGCACTCAATTGAAAGTTGAAGGACCACATTGGAGATCATTGAAAGGTGAAGGACCCAATTGGAGATTATCAAAAGTTGAAGGACCAAATTAGAGATTATCAAAAGTTGAAGGACCAGATTGAAGATTATTGAAAGTTAAAGGACCAAATTGGATAAAATGAAAGGTTGGAGGACTAAAGATACCAAAATGAAACGTTGGAGGACCAAAACAGTGCAATTGGAAATCATAAGCTGGGCGATCGCCCACATTATATCTGGGCGAGCGCTCAGCATTGTTAAACAGCAGCAGAGAGCAATTAGCATCAACTGGGCGATCGCCTGGAAATACATTGGGCGATCGCCCAGTGTAAATTTGTGCTGCGAGAATTTTTTTCCTTTTTTGAATTCTAATCTAGTTAGGTAACTTTTGGCCCATGATTTCTGGATATTTTTTGGCATATTTTAGGTCACCATTAGGATAGTATATATATGAGTTATTAACTCATAACAGGTTGTTGAGTTTTTGGGAGAAAAACAAAGACGAAGGCATCAAACGGAGATCAAGATTGCTTCTTTGAGGAATTGAACGAAGATCAACAACAAGCAATTATTCTTTCAAGTCTTCTTCTTTTCCGGGTGATGAATTCCATGTGTTCTTCCCCTTCTTATTTTCTTATTATTAGCATGCTAGGCTAGTTTAATTAGTGCTAGAATTACGATGAAACTTGTCGTTTAAATTCTTTTATCTTGAGACTTGGTTTTTTGGCACTTTATTTCAATATAGTATTGAATAATTAATTTTGATTTGTTTGCATCTACAATTATATACGTAGTAATTGTATGATTGTTGTGGTGTGTTTTACTATCGAAAGATCGAAAACATGCTAGACGCTATTTTAATTATCTTAAAGTCTGATAGGGGATAGAAATATACCGCTATACTTTAGGTGATCTTTAATTATCCACAGAAATTTAATGCATTTGTTTGTATTCGCATTCGTCATAGAAATATAGTCGAGTCATGCACATGAATAGGTTTAACTTTATTCGAGAGAAACTGTTGAACAATCTAGAGATATTGATCTTCATAACTGAATTAATTTGTCAAGACCAAGAATCAAGATAGAAGAAATAACAACTACAAGTGGATTCGAAATTCTAGTACTTTTCCTTTTCAAAAGTTAAATTAATCTTTAGTCAATCTTAATCTTTCATTTATTTGAGCAATAGTTGTTTAACTATTTTTAGTTTACTCTTTCAATTAGTTATAAAACACAAAATCTTTCAAAGTTCATTAGATTCGGTTAAGGTTAGCGTGATTAAACCGAATTATCTAAATTCTAGTGGGATCGATACTTGGACTCAAAATCCATTTTACTACTTGAGCGATTCGTGCACTTGCGGAATTATTAAAGACATAAAATCGCTGACAAGTTTTTGGCGCCGTTGCCGGGGACCTAGTTTTAATTCTTTTCAATTACTTTAACACTAATTCAAACTTATTTATTTATTTGCTTTAATTACTTATTTCTTTAAGATATTACAGTATTTGCTTTGTTTCCTTTCAGACCATTGCATGCGAAGTGAGAGACACGAGTCTCTAATTCCAGTTGATCCAGAGATCGAACGCACTTTTCATCGTAGGCAGAGAGAAGCAAGAAAAACACAACAAAAAGAACAAAAACAGCAAGACATAATACAGAACAACGAGATCGCTCGGGCAAGACAAGAGATTGATGAAGACAATATGCTAGTTGGAGACTTTTTGACTCCACAGATCATACAGAGCCAATCCAGCATTGTCTACCCACCTTTTGGGCAGCCGAACTTTCAGCTGAAGACTAATGTCATTCATCTATTTTAGAATGGACACCAATTCTATGGCAGGACCGATGAGAATCCACATACACAGGTTTCAAGATTTTTGGAAATGTGTCAACACTTCAAGTATCAAGAAATCTCAGACGACGCCATCCAGCTACGTTTGTTCCCACATACTCTTCGGGACAAGGCTCTTGAGTGGTTGGACTCACTACCAATTGACAGGATAACCACCTGGAATGATCTAGCCCAAAAGTTTTGCACGAAATTTTTCCCACCAGCAAAGGTTTCGAAGTTGAAGCATGATATCTCCATATTTCAACAGTCAGAAACAGAATCTTTTGATGAGGCGTGGACCAGATTCAAGAATATGTTAAGGAAGTGCCCTCATCACGATGTTGGCAGAGGACAACAAATTCAATATTTCTATGCTGGGCTATTACCTTCATTTAAAAGCATGATTGACTCTTCATCCAACGGTTCTCTATCTACCAAAACAGTGGTTGAAGCTCTAGATTTGTTTGAAAGAGTAGCTACCACCACTGCCATGTGGCCATCAGATAGAGTTATACAAAAGAGAACTGCAGGAGTACATGAGATAGATACTTTCACAGCATTGTCTGCACAGATAAAGTCATTGGCACACAAAGTGGAAAGTATGTCATATTCAGCCAATGCAATGCAAACAAAAAAATCAGCATGTGAAGAATGTGGAGCCAGTCATAGTAATCAGAATGTCCTATTCTATCACTACAGCCTGAACAGGTCAATTACATTCAAGCTGGTCAGCGCCAACAAAATAACCCGTACTCCAACACATATAATCCAGGGTGGCGAAACCATCCAAATTTCTCTTGGAAAGATAATCAGAATAATTTCAAACCACAGTTTCAGCAGCCAGAAAAGAGTACATCATTAGAAGACTCAATCAATAAATTTATCGAGAGAACCAAACAGTTCATGCACAAGACAGATACTAATATTCAAAATCAAGACGCTGCAATAAAGAATCTTGAGACACAAATGGGTCAAATGGCAATTGTTTTATCAGGCAAAGCACCAGGTACTTTGCTCAGTAATACAGAGGTGAACCGCAAGGAACATGTTAAAGCTATTACTACGAGAAGTGGGGTTCAGTTACCAGAGATCCATGTCAAGAGATCAGTTGCAAATAAAGAAGTGGTACATTTCACTGATGAGGAACACGTGGTACAGACTGAGCAGACAACAGCTATGAAAGAGAGTTCAGGCACACCACAGGTTAAGGCAACCGTTCCTATCAAGCCATATGATCCTCCGGTCCCATTTCCTCAGAGGCTACAAAAGCACAAGTTAGACAAGCAATTCAAAAAATTTCTTGAGATCTTCAAGAAACTACATATCAACATTTCCTTTTGCAGATGCACTTGCTCAGATGCCCAGTTATACAAAATTCTTGAAAGACATTCTTTCAAATAAACGCAAGATGGATGAACATGAGACGGTGATGTTGACAGAAGAGTGTAGCGCTATTTTACAAAATAAACTACATCATAAACTCAAAGATCCAGGGAGCTTTACAATACCTTGCACAATTGGTGATTTTTGTTTTGATAAAGCTTTGTGTGATTTAGGAGCTAGTATTAACTTGATACCTCTTTCTATTTTTAAGAAATTAGGTTTGGGGGAAGCTAAAGCAACTACAGTAACCCTGCAGCTGGCTGATCGGTCTATTAAACATCCAAGAGGAGTTGTTGAAGATCTTTTGGTCAAAGTGGACAAATTCATCTTTCCAGCTGATTTTATCATTCTCGACATGGAGGAAGATAAAGATGTCCCACTTCTTCTTGGTCGACCGTTTTTAGCCACTGGTAGAGCTCTGATCGATGTACAAAAAGGCCAACTGATTCTGAGGCTTAGCGAGGAGCAGGTCACATTTGATGTCTTCAAGGCAATCAAATATCCAACCGAGTCAGATAGCTGCTTCAAAGTTGATGTGGTTGATGATGTAGTACATGAAAATTTCCATCTCCATAATCCGTCGGATCCATTGGAGGCTTGCATTGTGCATTCTCAATCCTCTCACGCTAATTCTAGTGATGTTGAGATGTGCGCAAGATATCTTGAAGCTAATCCTCCATATATACGCCGACCACGCTTTGAGGAGTTGGGCACAGGTTCTACAAAACATCTGCCTTCTGTTCAACAGCCTCCAAAAATAGAGCTCAAACAGTTGCCCTCTCATCTCTGTTACGCCTACCTGGGGGAATCCTCTACTTCACCTGTAATCATTGCAAATTCAATTACTAAACTTGAAGAGGAAAAATTACTCCGAGTGCTTCGAGAACACAAGACAGCTATTGGGTGGTCTATTGCTAACATCAAGGGTATCAGCCCTACTCTGTGCATGCATAAAATCCTCATGGAGGATGATTTTAAACCAAGTATTGACAATCAGAGGAGGCTGAATCCTAATATAAAAAAAGTGGTCAGAGTAGAAGTCATGAAGCTAATAGATGCCGGGATAATCTACCCAATCTCAGACAGTGCTTGGGTCAGTCCAGTTCAAGTAGTGCCAAAGAAGGGAGGTATCACTGTTGTTCAGAACGAAAAGAATAAGTTAATTCCAACCAGAACGGTCACAGGATGGAGGGTTTGCATTGGCTACCGCAAACTCAATACTACTACTAGGAATGATCATTTTTCCCTTCTATTTATTGATCAGATGTTGGAAAGACTGGCTGGATATTCTCATTACTGCTTTTTGGATGGATTCTCCAGGTATAATCAAATTCCAATAGCACCTGAAGATCAAGAGAAGACCACATTCACCTGTCCCTATGGCACCTTTGCTTACCGTAGGATGCCTTTTGGTCTATACAATGCTCCTGCCACTTTTCAACATTGCATGATGGCCATTTTCTCTGATATGGTGGAGAAATTCATTGAAATATTCATGGATGATTTCTCGGTATTTGGCTCATCATTCGATGAGTGCTTGGAGCACTTACACCTGGTATTGCAGCGATGTGAAGATACAAATTTAGCTCTCAACTGGGAAAAATGTCACTTCATGGTTCAAGAGGGCATCGTGTTGGGACATCGAATTTCAGCTAAGGGGGTTGAAGTGGATAAAGCAAAAATTCATGTTATAGAAAAAATGCCACCACCAACTTCTGTCAAGGGTATTAGAAGTTTTCTTGGGCATGCTGAGTTCTATCGTCGATTTATCAAAGATTTTTCAAAAATCACAAAACTTTTGTGTACTCTGCTGGTCAAGGATGTGCCCTATGTCTTCTCTGAAGAGTGTCTATTGGCATTCAACACTCTAAAAGAGAAGCTCATTTCAGCACCTGTGATAATTGCGCCTGATTGGAGTCTACCATTTGAACTAATGTGTGATGCAAGTGATTATGCAGTTGGGGTAGTGTTGGGGCAGCGAAAAGATAAAATTTTTCATGTGATACACTATGCTAGCAAGACTTTGAATGATGCACAGCTTAATTATGCTACTACTGAGAAGGAGCTCCTAACTGTAGTCTATGCCTTTGACAAATTCAGATCATATCTTCTTGGATCGAAGGTGATAGTTTACACTGATCATGCAGCCTTGAAGTATTTATTGGCAAAGAAAGATGCGATACCGAGGCTGATTAGATGGGTATTACTTCTAGAAGAATTTGATCTCGAGATAAGAGACAAGAAAGGAAGCGAGAATGTAGTAGCTGATCACATATCCAGACTTGAGTAGGAAGAGCAGATCACAGCAACAGAGAGCAATAACCATCAACTGGGCGATCGCCTGGAAATACACTGGGCGATCGCCCAGTGTAAATTTGTGCTGCGAGAATTTTTTTTCCTTTTTTGAATTCTAATCTAGTTAGGTAACTTTTGGCCCACGATTTCTGGATATTTTTTGGCATATTTTAGGGCACCATTAGGGTAGTATATATATGAGTTATTAACTCATAATAGGTTGTTGAGTTTTTGGAAGAAAAACATAGACGAAGGCATCAAACGGAGATCAAGATTGCTTCTTTGAGGAATTGAACGAAGATCAACAACAAGCAATTATTCTTTCAAGTCTTCTTCTTTTCCAGGTGATGAATTCCATGTGTTCTTCCTCTTCTTATTTTCTTATTATTGGTATGCTAGGCTAGTTTAATTAGTGCTAGAATTACGATGAAACTTGTCGTTTAAATTCTTTTATCTTGAGACTTGGTTTTTTGGCACTTTATTTCAATATAGTATTGAATAATTAATTTTGATTTTTTTGCATCTACAATTATATACGTAGTAATTGTATGATTGTTGTGGTGTGTTTTACTATCGAAAGATCGAAAGCATGCTAGACGCTATTTTAATTATCTTAAAGTCCGATAGGGGATAGAAATATACCGCTATACTTTAGGTGATCTTTAATTATCTACAGAAATTTAATGCATTTGTTTGTATTCGCATTCGTCATAGAAATATAGTCGAGTCATGCACATGAATAGGTTTAACTTTATTCGAGAGAAACTGTTGAACAATTTAGGGATATTGATCTTCATAACTGAATTAATTTGTCAAGACCAAGAATCAAGATAGAAGAAATAACAACTACAAGTGGATTCGAAATTCTAGTACTTTTCCTTTTTAAAAGTTAAATTAATCTTTAGTCAATCTTAATCTTTCATTTATTTGAGCAATAGTTGTTTAACTATTTTTAGTTTACTCTTTCAATTAGTTATAAAACACAAAATCTTTCAAAGTTCATTAGATTCGGTTAAGGTTAGCGTGATTAAACTGAATTATCTAAATCCTCGTGGGATCGATACTTGGACTCAAAATCCATTTTACTACTTGAGCGATCCGTGCACTTGCGTAATTATTAAAGACATAAAATCGCTGACAATAGGATTGAGGTTGATAAGGTAAAAGTTCAAATCATTGAAAAATTACCTCCACCAACTTCTTTCAAAGAGATTCGAAGCTTCTTAGGACATGCCGATTTCTATCAGAGATTCATCAAGGATTTTTCGAAGATTACCAAGCTGCTATGCAAATTGCTTGAAAGAGATGTGCCATTTCATTTTTCTGAAGATTGTTTGTTAGCATTCAACACTCTAAAGGAAATTTTGACAATTGCCCATGTTATTGTTGCTCCGAATTGGAGTCTACTTTTCGAAATGATGTGTGAGACGCTAGAAATTTTGCAGTGGGAGCAATTTTAGGGCAATGCCATGGTAAACTTCTTCATGTGATTCACTATGCAAGCAAAACATTGAATGATGCACAGCGTAACTATGCTACAACTTAGAAAGAGATGTTGGCGGTGGTGTTTCTTTCAACAAATTCAGATCCTATCTAATTGGATCAATGGTGATTGTCTATCCTAATCATCATGCCCTAATCATGGGTGATTGTCTACCTTGATCATGCTACCCTGAAATGCTTGAAATACTTGTTGACAGAAAAAGATGCAAAGCCAATGCTAATTCGTTGGGTTTTGCTTTCACAAGAGTTCGATGTTGAGATCAAAGACAAGAAGGTGGTGAGAATGTGGTGGTGGATCACTTATCACGACTTGAGCAAACTGGGCAAGAAGAAGATTCAGAAACTATAAATGAAGTATTCTCTGATGAAAATCCCTTTGGTACACAAATTTTGTAAATTATCTAGTGAGCAACATCATACCTCCAGAATTTTTTTATCAATAGAAAAGTCAAATTTAAAATACTATATTTGGGGGGATCATATTCTCTATAAGAGAGGACCTGATCAAGTCATAAGACAGTGTGTGCCAGAGGAAGAAATGCAATCTATCTTGGCTCAATGTCATTCTTCATCTTATAGTGGACACTTTGGTGCAAATAAGACAACTACAAAAGTGCTTCAATCAAGATTCTATTGGCCTTCATTGTTTAAAGATGCATGTATATTTACAAGAACTTGTAATCAATGCCAACGAACGGGGACAATTTCTAGGAGAAATGAGATGCCTTTAAATTCAATTATTGAGGTTGAGCTAGCTTTTTGACGTTTAGGGAATCAGTTTTCTGGGGCCGTTCCCATCTTCAATCAAAAATCAATATATCTTTGTGGCTGTAGATTATGTCTCAAAGTGGGTTGATGATGTGGCTTTGCCCACTGACACCAAGGTTTTGGTTGCATTCTTGAAAAAGTATATTTTTACACGATTTGGAACACCCAGTGTCATAATTAGTTATGGAGGAAAATATTTTTGCAATCGTCAATTCGAAGAACTTTTGGCCTAGTAAGGTGTGAGACATAAAATTGCTACCTTTTACTATCCCCAAACTAGTGGACAAGTGGAAATTTCAAACAGGGAGTTGAGAGAATTCTTGAATTGAGTGTCAATGCTTCAAGGAAAGATTGGTCAAAAAATTTGACGATGCATTATGGGCATACCATACGGCATTCAAAACTCCAATTGAAATGTCCCCATATCGCCTTATTTTTGATAAGGTGTGTCATCTCCGGTCGAGTTGGAAAATCGAGCTTGTTGGGCAACGAAAGTGTTAAATTTCAATTTGAAAGCCGTCGGAAAGAAAAGGTTGTTATAGCTCAATGAAATTGATGAGTTTAGATTGGATGCTTACGAGAATGCTAAGCTATAGAAAGAATGCACAAAAAAATGGCATGATCAAAACATTCAAACGAAGGAATTTCAAATCGGGCAAAAAATTCTACTATTCGATTCTCGACTCAAGCTCTTTCTAGGAAAGGTACAATCAAGTTGGTCAAGACCATTCACTGTGGTACACATTTATCCACACGGGGCTATTAAAGTGCGAAATGATGTGAAATGGTTCAATGTTAATGTTCAAAGGTTGAAGCTGTATTGGGACGCAAAATTTTCAAAAGAAAAATCTTGTGTCCATCTCAAAAATTTCGAGTGACTAACAAATGAGTCAAGCTAATGACTTTAAACAATCGCTTGTTAGGAGGCAGCCCAATTTTCTATCTCTTTTCTCTTTAATTTTTCACCATTTGTGTTTAATTTTTTTTTTTACAACTTGTGGTTTTCTTGATTTTTGTTGGAGATTATCCTATCCTATTTTCATGATTTTTTGTGGGCATTGTTCTTTGAAGTGCATATATTAACCTTGTAAATTTTGGTGAAATTGGGCTAAGAGTTGAACATTGGGGGGGGGGACGAAGTTGAGTCATTTGGAGTGCCTTTGATGTAACTTGGTAGCAAGGTTGCACATAATGTGCGCGACCTGTGTGCAACCTTGAAACCCCATTGCTAATTTTCTATTTGTCGCACACACACATGGTCGCACATAATGTGTGTGACTTGTGTGCAACCGTAAACCCCTTTGCCAAAATTTCTCTGCCAATCGCACATGGTCACATATAAAGTGTGCGACCTCGTGCAACTCACTTAAAAACACCAACCCAAATCCGGTTGCTTCACAACATTTTTTCCTAAGTTTTTTTATTGCAAATCTCTCAACTCTCTCTTCCAAATCATTGCCCTAATGCTCTATACAACACTCTAATGCATTAAACTCACCATTTTCATCAAGATTCAAGATTTAATCCTTACCCTTTCACTTTTCAGTCGAAGTTGTGAGATACGTTTTTTTTTTTAATTTGAAATTCTAGGGCTTGCTTGCTATTTTTATGCATTTTCACGTGAGAATGAGGATGGGCTATGTGTAATTGTATGATTTGATGTTGTCGGTTGTGATTTAGTTGAGTTTAATTTTGGCTTAGCTTGAACCCTAAAATGTTAAAGTTTTAGGCTAAAACTTACAGTGCACTCAAGGTGTTTGAAGAAATGTCACAACTACTTTCTTTTGTTTTTTTAAGTTTTTGATTCCTTGGTATTGACATTGTCCATGAGGCGATGATGGCACATATAGCTACTTTATTCACATCACATCATCTTTCTCCCCCACATATAGCTACTTTTAGATGACTAGCTGGTTGACTCGTCGCATAGAAGTAATGGCTGCCAAAAAACTAAATTTTTGAAGTATCATCACATATCTTGACATGAGCTTTTATCGGTTGGACCCTATCATATGAGTAAGAATGTTACAAGTGAGTGTGTCTTTGAACTTTACACTCCAGGATTGAGACGAAATATCTTATTGGGGTTTGAATCTCACGAGCGGAGAGGAATATTAGGATTGAGACGAAATATCTTATTGGGGTTTGAATCTCACGAGCGGAGAGGAATATTTGACCATTAAGGATCACAGTGTGAAAAACATATTATTTTCTACAACTTTGGCTAGACCTAAGTGACAACTGAGATTGATTATGCACACAACACACCGGTCAAATTGGATAAGTTTAAATTTGTTTTAGTAGTATCATTTGGAAGCATATTGTGAATTGAATATGCATTTTCTAATCTGAGGAAGTAATGGCAAGCTATCCTACACTGTGGGCTTGTTTGTTTGAGTTTTTGAGTTCTTGAATAGAGAATTTTGCTTGAGAATTGCAAAAACTTAAATTTGGGGATATTTTTACACAATTATTATCCTACACTGGTGTGCAACCTCATGCACTTGTTACAAATAGAATAGTTTTTATTGCTTTCTTGCTTTCTTTTAAGGGTAAGTGGATAAAAACACATGCGGAGAGGCTTTTCATGGACAATGGGAGGTTAATATATTGGGCTAAATTGTTGGGAATTATTATATAATAAAATAGAAGATGATTTCTATGGGAGTGACATTTTTTATGGATGGTCTTAAGGAAAAAGGAAAAAAATTGCGGGAGTTTTAGCTAAGTTTTGGAGGAGAAACTTTATAGAGCAAGACTGGATGAATGAAAAAAAAAAAAAAAACATTATGGAGAGAGATATACACTACATATTTTGGGGAAGAAGATCATCAAGGCTACAGGAGGAGAATATGCTGAATCTTTAGGAATATTTTGAGAATGAGTTCATCTCTATACGGTGAATTTGTATCAACTCTTTCTTCCTTTTAAGTTTAGTATGATATTCTACATTTGTATTGAATTGCCTCTTGCCGACTCCATGAGTGAGTAGTTCATTTTGTTAAGACAAATCAATGAAACCTAAGTGGATTGTTTAATTTTACTTTCTGGGTTGTAATTTTGATTATTGATTTGTGTTGAATTTTTATTGTGCTCTTCTATATCTTTTCATTTTGTTTGGCCAACTTATGGATTGGTTTTGAATTAGAGTTGAGACCAAAAGGAGATACACTATTTTAGCACTCATAATAAAAGTCACGAAATTTACATATGAGATTAGATAATCTTTGGTGGAACACTAGTAATGTTTATTGGTAATTAAAATTACTACAAGTTTATGATTATTGAAAGCACTTTGAGCTGTTAGAATTTACATAGAAATATAGCATATTCAAAAAATGAAGTAGGGTCAATAATTCTCGAGATCGAGAGAGATAATCAAGTAACATTGATAAAATTGATCTTCATCACAGATTTAATAACTTTCTACAACTCGGGAGGCTAAATTGAACATGACGATTATGGTGAATTCGTGACGTCCTAACATTTATCCAACTAGTAGTTTCTTGTAATCTTGAAGTCGCTACTTGTAGTGTTAAATCACTTATAGTTACTTAGTGGAAGTCTTAGTTGAAAGTTATTTTCTACACACCAAAATTCTGTTAGCTTTTACATTTACTTCAAATACCATTTTAGATTAATCAAGTCAATAAGCCATACAAGGTCCTCAAGAGAACAATACTTGGGATCATTACTTTATTACTCGTATGACACCGTGAACTTGCGATTTGTCGAATAGGGAGTAATGGTGAAGCCTGGCCCCATAAAACTTTGGAGTGCCTCCTCCACCCCTTGCCCTTTCCCACTACCTCCTCTGCGACGATTTTGCTGGCAGGTTTAGATGAGGGCTCTCTGATGACTACACCCTTCGCCGGAGGAGAATCCTTCAGCTTCATTAGACTCTTCACTGGACGAACCCAAGAAGAGCATTCGCCAACTACAGCACGGTGTTTCCTCTTCCGATTGAAGTTTATATTAACAGTGCAAAGCAAAGGAAGAAGGTTATAAAAAGATGCAAAAAGATACTTATGAAAAGTCATCTCTAATCTTGCATTGTAAAAGTATGTACTCCTTGGTTGCAAAATTGTTTTCGTCTCTTTAGCCAACTGGCTATGGTCCATGATTGGACCTTGCATCTGAAGGATAAGAGATCAGCAACTTCCTCGATGAGTTGAGGCCTCCTATCTTTGCCTATCCAGAAAAAAGAAAAGTACAAAGCTAGTCACACAGAGCAATAGTAAAGAAATAAAAAGTAAAAAGACCCCAAGTTAAAACACTGATGAAGCACGTTGTAGAAGCGAGGTATGAAATTTTTTTGTTCGGGGTAGGCTAGTTGAAACTCCCAATTCTCTTTCACAAAGAAAAAGGGCTCATTCACTTTGTTAGGAGTGGCTACCAACTTAGGAGTGGACTTTGACCTTGGGGTGATATAGAAGTATCTAAACTGTGGATTTTTAGTGTTTCAACTTGAACCGGGTGGTAAAAGACACAGAAGGCAGTAGACAAAAGCTTTCTGTCCATCCCGACTTTTTTCCATAGTAGGAAGGAAGCTGTCATCATTGCTCAATTGTTTGGCCCCAGTTGGGTAGGAACCAACCTATATAATGTATAAAGCCCAAAACCTAATATAAATAATTAAGCTTAGGAAGACTATAATGTATCACTGACTTCACATTTTTCCCCTACACACGAAAAAAAAAAAAAAAATTAGGAAAGGAAAATGAATGATCTCGATCATTTGACAAGCTAAAATCCAAAACTTAATATAAAAAATTAGTCTCGGACTCCATGGACTATTGTTATGCCTCGTTACACACGTGGCGGAAGGGCCCACAAAAGCGCCTAGAAGGTAGAAAAGGTGGGGCACATGGCAATGAAAGTACAAAAGACTAAAGAGTCCAAAGATTGGAGACATCTATAAATAATGAAAATCAAAGAAATGAGAGACATCTATAAATACTGAAAATCAAAGAAATGAGAGATTAATTAGAAAACCTTAGCCAAATTTTTGTTATTTGAATTTTCAATCCTTAAATGGCAATTCACAAGGTTTGAGGAATACATTCGAGTGAAGAGGGGGTGTAGGACTTGTTAATTTCAACTTTATGAGCTCGACAATTTTGTAAAAGGTCAATGCTCAAATAAAATATTAGAACATAATATTTAAAATTTTCAGAAGACATTCATTAAGACGTGCATACTAATTGGAGTGATGACGATGCAGTAATATTTTTAAAACATGAAAATAATTTATCTTGAATTTATTTACTTGTTTATTTTGAAATTAAACCTTGCATGTCAAACAAATAACTTTAACAAAATCATTCGGAATAGGACTACTGAAAAGAAGAGATAAATCACACTCACAAGTTTTAATATGATTGGACAGCCACATCATGACAACATCATAACAGAATATATGACTATGCTACGATCAATATTCCAATCATTTAGGCATGTTCCAAGTATATAGTGCTCTTATACGTAGAGTCCTCATCTCTTGTCCATTAGGAGACAAGAAATATTGTCCACCTGTTGAAGTGTTAGCAGTTGGACAATTCAAGATCAATAATTGTATGATCTGGATTGTCCACTTGCTAAAGTGTCAATAAGTGGACAAGAGATCATTTCCCTTTATATGTATTCATATTCAAATATACAAATCATGACAGATTCATGAATAGAAACAATAACCCTACTATGTATGATATTTCAGTCTCATAACTTATGCAAATACTACATGCACTTGAAGCTTACACAATCAGATGTATATTGATAAGTATAATTTTGTACTTATCTTTAACCATATTTTCTATTGGCACAATCTTTCAATTCCACAAACTTCCTCAACCTCCGACGACAACCTCCTACACCTCTGGCGACGTCCGGCGACAACCTCCTACACCTCCGGCGACCTCCAGCGACCTCCGGCGAGTGCTTCTACGGCACAGTGTTACTTTTTAATTTTCTATAGTAAAATCTAGGTCATCTGCAATCGTTTATACCTGATATTGTAGTCGTTTATACTTGATAGAGTGGATAATGATTGGGTTGAGATGTTGTAAGGTCAAACATGTTGTACTATGCGAGTAGATTAACATAGTATATTTAGTTGCTCAAACTAATTTCAGGTGAATAAAAAATTAAGGCTCAAACTAATTTCAGGTGAATAAAAAATTAAGGCTCAAAGTGAATCACTTAAATACACGAATATTGTTGAAAAATTGGATTAGAATATTCTTGAATCCGTTTGAATGAAAAATCGTGTCTTTTTTAACATGTCATTTCTTAATAGTAACATCTTTTCAACTTAGAGACATGTCTTTTGGACATGTACTTTTTCAACAAAACATGTCTTTTGGACGTGCATTTTTATGAAATTGTGTCTTTTGATACACAACTTTTAAGATATTATAAATAAGCTCCTTATGATTGGAAATTGAATTACTTCACTTACAACCAAACGTCTCTACACTTTTGCACAAATTATTTTAGTATAGAAATTATTTTGGTATAAGATTCAAGTCCAGTTTTCGTTTAAAGAGATAACAAAATAATATTCGGTTCGTTGTTATCTTAATTTGGAGTGCTACTATTACGAGAAGTGATATTTGTATCTTGGGAGACGTGTACCGAGAAATCGTAAGCACCGGTACGAGAAAATTTCGTATTAAGGAGAAAGAATCAATCTCTTGCCTCGATAGAATCTAATTCTCAATTCTCGACATTTCCGTTTTATGTTTTTCTCTTGTTTGTATGTACGCGATTAAATTAACAGAATATAAATAATGCACCAATTTTACCAACAATCTTATGATGAAATTTATCTCATCGTGTGCATTTTATTTGTTTAAGAATCAGTAGTTCATCATGTGATGGAGCATGAATTCTTAATTTGATTCATGTATTGTATATATATTGGAATTAGGATTGTGCTTATACAAATCTTTTGCATTAAGGTTTTCTGATTGGATGTGCTAGATATATATTATGTTCTGCAATTTTAGAATATATGTCTTATGCACGTTATTCTAATTTCAATTATGAATATTTAATTAGATTGTCAATATAAGTGCATCTTTAATATTCTACATGCTGGAAAGTTTTATTGAGCAAGAATGGCTTCGGACTAGTTTTTGAGTCTAATATATATATATATATATATATATATATATATATATATATATATATATAAATGAGATGCACGTGAGCAATGAGTACTTAGATAATTGATTGTTTAATATGAATATAATGCTGATGCTCCATTATATTGATGAAATTATGTTGCTAAGCACAATTCTACCCCAGAATTGTAGAGGTAGGATTGTTGTATGTATTATATTCTCAACTTATGTTCAGATTTAACCCAAGATTTGTGGGAGATAGTGTTGTTGTCTTCAAATTAGAGTATTAAAATTTTGAAACAATATTAAAATGTCGAATTGCACTGTGATGAATACCTTGTTAAACTTGAAAATTGTACGATGTTGTAAATTGGATATCCAATGCAAGAGAATCAAAATCTATTGGTAAATATGTTTTACTATTGAGAGTGCATTTGTTTTTAGAAATTTTTTAAAATAACTTGAGTATTGGAAGATCATGATAGAATCTGAATTTTTGAGCTTTAAATGAAGCAATAAGGGAGTATGATCTATTCAAAATTTCTTAAAAGTCCTCAAAGCAACGTGTATAGCTCGATTTACGTGGAATATGAGTTCATAGCTTTAAATAAAGCTAGAAATGAATCAGAACGGCATCGTAATTTCTTATAGGACATTTTGTTTTGACCTAAGCCAGTGCTTGCTATATAGTATGCATTGTGATAGTTAGTTGGCTATCGAAAGAGCACAAATAGTATGTATAATGGTAAGTCTCAGCATATACATCGAAGACATAATACCATAAAACAGTTGATCTCAAATTGTGTAATCTCATCGATTATATAAAGTCAAAAGAAAATATCTTGGATCCGCTTACTAAAAGTTTACCAAGAGATCAAGTATATTGTGTATCTAGTAAAATAGGATTAAAAGCCTACTACGCATGAGTCTTCATAATGGTAACTCAACCTTGTTGATTGGAGAACCCAAGATCTTGGTTCAATGTGACAACTAAGTTATGAAGATTCAGTTAAGCACTTGAGAGTTATCTCCTACCCATTCTATTGTTAGAAAAAGTGCTATCTGCAGAGTGAATGAGATTAAGTAATAACTTTTAATGATTTTTATAGATTGGATAAATCAAGTGGAGTATGACCAAATACTCTTAATAGAAGATTACCTATGTAAGTGTGAAGTGGGACCGCTTCTATGAGAATGTTTCGAGACTTGAATTCTCTAAAGCACTTATGAAACCCAATAGTTGTTCAGGGCCAAAATGAACTCAACCGTGAGAACCGAATGTGTTAGGAAGGTTATTGTGTGGGTACTACTGTCTTGGTTTACACCAATGGCTGAATAGTTCAAGATATTGCGTTAACTAATTAGTCAAGTAAATCCGATAGTATTCTACTAGGGAAGGTTCAAAGTCAGAAGCCACCTATCCTGATGCAATATCTTTCCGCTTGTACTCTCTTTTAGTGTCTGCATAGTCGTTTGCATTAATTTTCATTCATGTGGGATATTGTTGAAAATTTGTTTAGTAATGTTGGTTTTGACCAACTTTGACCAATTATTTAAGTGGAGCCCATTAGTTGAGTATGGAAATTGTAAGGCCAAAAGTGTTCTACTACGCGAGTAGATTAATATAGAATATTTCGTTACTCGAATCAATTTCAGGTGAATGAAAAATTAAGGCCTAAAGTGAATCACTTAAATACACGAATATTGTTGAAAAATTGGATTAGAATATTCTAGAATCCGTTTGGATGAAAGGTCGTGTCTTTTTGAACATGTCATTTTTTAACAGTCACATCTTTTCAACTTAGAGACATGTATTTTGGACATCTGTTTTTTCAACAAGACATGTTTTTTGGGCGTGCCTTTTTATGAAGTTGTGTCTTTTGATGCCAACTTTTCAGATATTATAAATATGCACCTTACGATTGAAAATTAAATTATTTCACTTTCAACCATACGTCTGTGCACTTTTGCACAAATTATTTTAGTATAGAAATAATTTTGGCATAAAGTTAAAGTCCAGTTTTCGTTTAAAGAGAGAACAAAATACTATTCGGTTCGTTGTTCTCGTAATTTGGAGTGCTACTATTACGAGAAGTAATCGTTGTATCTTGGAAAATATGTGCCGAGAAACCATAAGTACCGGTGCGGAGAAATTTTGTCTTAAGGAGAAAGAGTCAAATTCTTGCCTCGAACGAATGTAATTCTCATTTTTCGATATTTTTGTAAGTCTTCATTTTGTTCGTTTATATGCACGTGATTAAATTGTCAAAATATAAATAATGTACTAATTTTACCAACAGAAATTTGCAATGATTCACAGCTTGTAATAGGTCAAATCATAAGGGAAATATGAGGCAATAGATGACACGGTGAAATGATACTTGTTTAAAGTGAAAGATCTTCAAATAAAATTCACATGGATCAAAATCTCCCCGGCCCCATGCAAAGAAAACACTTGGCCGATGCCTTATCCCGATTAGACTATGTCAATTCTAAAAACTTGCCCCAAACTACATTGCCAATCTAGTTTTGTTAGTGTACAGACCAAAGAGATAATAGTTCAAACCTTGTTAATTTCCACCGTTTTAGAACATATAAATATTCTAAATCCTCAGTACTTAAAAGACGAAAATTGTTCGTATTGTAATATAGAGATAGCAATGGAGGTACATTGTAGTACCCCATTTTTTTTTTAACATCTTGTCATGGCGTAAATTCCTAGAATATGATTGTAAGTAATTGATGCTAAATATAGATATTAGTTACAAAAAATTATTTAGAGCAAATTGCATATTTATGAAAGTTCAAGGACTGAATTGAAAATTTAGAAAACTTTCATTGTTAGGCCAATTAGGCTCGAGCCGGTAAATTTAGGAGTCTTTTAACCTTAGCAGAGAGATGGAAAGATTTTTGGTAAGTCTGTGTTCGAAATTCTAGTATTGGGTCTAATCAAATTTGTCATTTCAACTATTAGTGAATTTTCCAAGTGTGTGAAATGAAAATTGAAGTTACAAATAATTTTATTTTGAGTGTTAGAAATTATTTGGTATTTTAGACCCAGTTCGAGTCGGACAGAATGTTTTTTGGCCGATGAGTTATAAAATGTGTTGGAAATTGGTTTAAAAAATTCGAGAAATTGACTAAGTGACTTTGTGTCAACTTGGCCAAAATATATAAACCCGACCCAATCCGTTTAGGCAAAATAGTTTGCCACTTCGCCGCTTCGGAGAAACGGGGATCGACCTGCCCGGTCAGGTCGCGGGGATCGAGGGGGGGCGTTGCCCCCGGAAAGAAAATTCAAAATTATTTACATGTTTAAAGGGTATATTTGGCATCTCGAAACCAATATCGAATGAATGAGAAATTACGGAAAAGGACAATTTTGTTCAAAATTTTGACCATGCGATCGCACAGGTATTTCCACCTGCGATCGCAATCTGCCTAAATTTTAAGCAGAACGTTTTTGGGTCCTTCCATGCGATCGCAGGAGGAAAAGCCTTGCGATCGCATGGTTAAATTGGATCAAGTTCTGTTCTGAATTTTTGTACCTTGCGATCGCAGCTTGGTAAAACCATGCGATCGCATAGGTTTGCGTAAACAGACATGTCCTTTTGAAAGTTTGCACGATTTGGTTCCATTCCTTCTCGTTTTCAACCGATCTTCAACGTTAAAAAGGGCCTCTGGATGTCCAATTTTACAGAGAATTGATACAGAAAACATTTGCATAACATCCACTCATATTTCATCACTTCTTGAATAAAAAATTCTTGCATTTGTTGCTTGAATTTCTGATTTTTCATTTAATTTCCTTCTTTGGAGTACAAAGACCATTTTCGATTCGTTGTGCTTGTGTTTGGAAGTGCTACAAACACAAGCAGAAGCCGTTGTATCTTGGAGTCAATTGCCTTATACCGTAAGCACCATTGCGCGGCAAAATTGACTTAAGGACAAAGTGTTCAACACTTGACTCAGCTTAATTTTCATCCATTTCATTCGATTTGATTGCTTTGGAGTCATTTACACAGAAATTCACCAACAAAATGTGATGTAGAAAAATATGAGAATTCGAATAATACCAATTCCATGATTATTCGATAACACGAAGATGATAAAATGATCATTTTACATTCAGTAACACAACAAAATATATGTTTTTTTTTTTTTTTTTGGATAGTGTTAGGGGTTTTATTTGGACAGTTTATTTCGGTTGTATATTATTGCAATGAATTAATGGTGAAATTAACATTTCAAAACCAATAGAAATATATAAAAATTGCACAGCACCGTTCTAAGGTCCATGGTGGTATATTGTTGCAATGAATTAATGGTGAAATTAACATTTCAAAACCAATAGAAATATATATAAATTGCACAGCACCGTTCTAAGATCCATGCTGGGCATTGTTATAATGCTCACCAGGACACTTGTCCTACATTCATTGAATAAGTGTAAAGTCTCAATGTGGGCTTTAGAACAAAATCGATAAATTGCATACGTAACTTTTTGTCTTTCTCCATTCCAAAATTGTTCATTTACTCTGACTGTCTACTTTCCACACTTTCCAACCTATATACGCATACATGACTCTCCACCTTTTCTCTATTTTTTCCTTTTATTTTCAACAGCAAAACATGCACGCACACATCTATAATTCTTGGTTAAATTTTGCATACATGAGTTACCAATCTTTCATGATGCATATATGTTGTGCGATTTATATCCCGCAAGTGGACGGATCGTTGACAAGTAATATAGTGATAAAATAAAGTGTCGAACCCACGAGGACTAGATATTAATTTAACTAATTAATTTAACAATTTAAATTTTAACAATGCAAAGAAACACAGATTTAATTTGGATTGTGTAATTCTAAAACTACTTTAATTTAATCTAAACTATTTAAGAATTAAAGTAAATTTATGAGAATGAATTCAAGATTTACTAATACCAGGATTTGCGAATCCACCAACACTTTCCTTAATCAAATATCCGTTTAACCGTTTTAGCTTATAATTACCATAGATTGAAAATCGACGTTCCTAAATTAATCAAAAGCCTCTCTCGATGGTCAATCAATTCTATATGTTATGCGAACTTCATTATCTCTAATTAAGCTTCGAACATAAACACATGCATTAAAATCTCAAGAACACCTAAATAGATTTTATAAAGCATAATAGTAATCTCTATCTATTATTAGACCCTATGTTATTCAATACCACATGCTTAATCTATATTGAATCTCTCGACTTCAATATAAATCACAATATATTCTAATGGTGATCAGGCATTAAAATAATAGAAAAACTGCATAAAGAATAATCAACCCAAGAAGTAATTAACTACTAAAACGGAAAAACTTATAATTAATTAAAAATCATGAGGTTTCATCGTTCATCCTAGAAAAAGTAAACTAGCCGGACATGATTTCGTCAATTATGACAAGAATTGACTTTATCATGATCCGGCGATAGAAAAAGAAGAAGAAATAACTACAACCCGTGACTCCGGCTGAAGAATCCTCAATCCCGAGCCTTGATCTTCAATTCTCCTCTTGTATCTTGTTACCAAAATTCCTCTCCAAATTCCCCCCTTGTTATGGCTATTATCTCGCTTATATAATGTTCCCTAAACTCTATAAGATGTGAATTTGGTATTTGAATCAATATGGACTTCGTAGAGTTCTAAATCCATCAAGAATCTGCCAACTGCCGCGTTTGGCCCATGCGATCGCATGGGGTAATACCTTGCGATCGCATGGTATTCATTGAAACCATTCTGCAGAAATTTTTATCATCTTGCGATCGCAACCTTAGTTAACCATGCGATCGCATGGTTAACTTAGGCTTTGTTCCTGATTTTGTTTCTTTGATATTTGCATGCTAAGCCCTTCAGGTCTCTTTGTCTGTTCAATTTAGTCCTCTTTTCTTCTGTTTGCGCTCTTTTCCGTCTTTTCGTCAGATTGACACTTGAATTTAATTATTTCCTAAAATAATAAGAAAACAACATGCAATTAAACTGAAAACAACTAAGAGTACTCATAATCATCCCTTTTTGTGAGCTCAGATAAGTACAAAATTATACTTATCAAATACCCCCAAACTTGAACTATTATTCGTCCTCGAATAAACTAGCTAAAAACAATCATGCACACACTAATAAAAATAATAAAAATATAAATAGCTTGCCGTTATTCTGTAACAACTTATAATTCATGACGAGTATCCATGTATTACTATTGCAAACATGGTCCTATTTAAACCATATTTGATACGTGTTTGAAAGCAGTTAATCTGACTCACTTAATTTCTATGGTGATGGTAGCCCAACCATTTTGTCTAATTTTCCTTTCCCTCTCGTAAGGTACATTTTCTCCCAAAAAGATTTTTTTTTCTTTTAATTCCCGAGATTTTGGTTCTAAGGTTATGGTTCACATTCTTTTCTTGTTTGAGACTGGTTGAGACGGCTAGTAATCGTGACAACCTAGGTTTATGAAGATTCTCCAATTTATGAGCACTCTTGACCAGAAATTTTCTACTAAGTAAGTCAAACCCATTAGTAATCTAATCCTCATGTTTACTTTGCAAAGGATTTTATCATTTTTTTTTAATTAAATCTTATATGCAGAACTCAATTCTTTAAGCTTTCTAGATGACTCATGTAACGAGCTTTAGGTCGATGACTCCCAAGTCTTTTGAACTTTAGGGCATCGGGTTTTGAGAAACCCCTACGGACTTTATCACTCGAGTCAAAAAGGCTATGAAAAGAGTTATATAATAATAACATTGTTCTTTGCGTGCAATAAGTTTATACTAGGGGATTAGATTTCTAACATTCGGTCATTACATAGTTTCCTCTAACTGGTCTAAAGTGCTCCACACAATATTTTTTTTTTCAACATACATGGAATCAATCATAACCTAGATAGCCAATATCACAGCTTAACTACCACACTTACTCACTCTATTGGGTACTTGGTTGAAATACAATTGATTCTTAGATACAAAAAGGGGTATCCTATTGTTTTCAACATAAGTGCACCAACATAGCTAAAAATCATCTTAACTGGCCGACATAACACGACATCAGACATGGTCAAAGAGCCTCACATTTAAATAAAAGTAATAATATGTTTACAAGTCATAGATTACATCAAAATTTTAGAAAAATTTATTATTAGCCGGCAAAGCTATTCATATCACACAAACATGCAACTAATTAAATATTTTTTTTTGTTTTTTTAAATTAATTTAACAATCAATATCAAGTATTATCATCAGATCAAACATTTTTTTCACTACCCCCAAACTTAAAAGATACATTGTCCCCAATGTAAAAATAATTCAAAGGAGTATATAAGGATCAGAGACTACCCAGATGTGGATCGGATGGTGCTGGAGAGGAAGTATGGTATGATCAACTGGTGGAGAGATTTGTACAGGCTGATCGGTAAATCTTTGTTTGAATGTCATCCAGCCAGTCGGCAGGTTGTACCCCTAAAAAGAAAAGAAAAAAAGAATTTATTAATGATAATAAAATAAAATAAAATAAAATTTTTTTTTTCCGGATACAGTGCGATCGCAAGGACAAAATGTCCTGCAATCGCGAAGAATAAAAAATCTGGGCAGAAAGTTTTCTGCCCAGGCCATGCGATCGCAGAGGGCTGTACCATGCGATCGCATGGTACAAAATTTGAGAAACCGAAATTTTATTTTTTTATTTTTTTTCAATTTAAAATAATGAAAAAAACGTACTTATGCAAGATGACGATGATTGTAGTCTCAAAACCTAAGAACTGAAAGATTACTTAAGATCCTAAAAACTTAAAACGTGCAAATTGTAAATTGAAATCCTAGATCTAAAAAAAAAATTATGAGAATTTAAATAAAAGGGTAGAAAAATGGGTTGCCTCCCATTGAGCGCTTCTTTAAAGTCATTAGCTTGACTTTGTCGTGGTGATCGCTCAAGACACTTTGAATGAATCTTTGGAGGACCTGCTCTTCTTGCTTTGATCAACTTCTGTACACTTTTTGTTTACCTTCCAGAGCTTGATTTTTCCTTTATCAAACTGATATGATTTTGTTTTGCCGCCCTGCTCGAACTCAACTAAGAAAATTTCATGCTCCTCATCAGCTTTGATCACAGAAGACAGATGGAACTCTTCTTTTTGCACATATTCTTCTTCTCGAAGTGGTGCCTCCTGGTGTTGGGTAACAACTTTATCATCCAAGCTCCCTACCTTCTGGTCAATGACATCAATCTCGAAGCAGGAATCTGAAGAGCTTGGAAATTTAATTGCTTTGAACACATTGAATGTAATGTGTTCATCATTCACTTTCAGCATAAGTTATCCTTTTTGAACATCAATTACTGCCAGACCAGTAGCTAAGAAAGGTCGACCCAAAATGAGTGGTACATCCCTGTCTTCACACATATCTAGAATAATAAAATCAGCAGGGAATATGAACTTGCCCACTTTCACCAATATGTATTCAACTATTCTCCTAGGGCGTTTGATTGTTCTATCTGCAAGCTGGAGTGTTACTGTTGTCGGCTTTGCTTCCCCTAAACCGAGCTGCTTAAAAATAGAATAAGGCATTAGATTTACACTAGCACCTAAATCACATAGGGCTTAATCAAAATATAAACTACCAATAGTGCAAGGAATATTAAAACTCCCTGGGTCTTTTAATTTTGGTGGTAGCTTGTTTTGAAATATGGCACTGCATTCTTCGGTAAGTGCGACTGTTTCATGCTCCTCCAACTTTCCCTTATTTGCAAGAATGTCCTTCATGAATTTGGCATAGCTAGGCATTTGAGCTAAGGCATCAGCGAATGGTATGTTGATGTGAAGCTTTTTGAATACATCCAGGAACTTCTTGAATTGCTGGTCTAGCTTATGTTTTCGCAGTCTCTGAGGAAATGGAATTGGAGGGATGTAAGCGGTGGTGGAATATAAGCTGGTGGAGAGTCCCGTTCTGGTGCAACTTCTGCATCTAATTTATTTTCTCTCTCTTTGTTGGACACAGTTTTCTTTTCTACACCTGGTCTTTTTACATGAATTTCTGGCAATTCAACTCCGCTTCTTGTGGTAATTGCATTTACTTGCTCTTTCGAGTTAACCTCGGTATTGCTTGGCCATGTGCCTGGTTGTCGCTCGGTCAACATTTTAGCCAACTGCCCAATCTGATTTTCCATATTCTTTATAGCAACATCTTGTCTTTTCTGCATCTCCTTCAATTCAGATTCCATACGCGTGACAGCTTCTTCCAATCCTCCTTTATTTTCTTGTGGCCTCCCTTGATTTGGCGGATTCTGGATATTCTGGTTGTTGCCATAGGAGAAGTTTGGATGATTTCTCCATCCTGGATTGTAAGTCTGTGAATAAGGATTATTCTGCTGACGCTGAAAATTCTGAGCATATGCAACTTGGTCAGGGGATGGCATATCAACTTTTGTCAATGGACACTCTGAAGACTGATGGTTTGCCCCGCATGTTACACAGATTGGTGGAGGCACCTGAACCATATTAGCTGAATGAGAATATTTCATTGCTTCCATCTGCTTTGCCAATGCATCGATTTTTGCCAATACAAGCGAATTGTTGTCCACATCATGTAATCCTGCTGCTTTCTTCTGCAATCCTCTTTCTGGCCACATAATAAATTGTTCACTCATGGTTTCGAATAGATCATAAAGGTCACCGGCGGATCTACTTTGGATAGAGCCACCTGCTGCAGAATCTACTGAAGAACGACTGGTTGGAGCTAGTCCAGAATAGAAATAATGATTCTGAGCTGCTAAAGGGAAACCATGACTTGGACACTTCCGGAGCAATTGTTTGAATCTTTCCCATGCCTCGTGAAAATTTTCCAACTCAGATTGTTGGAAATTGGATATTTCATACTCCAGTCTGTTTACTCTGGCTGGAGGAAAATATTTCAATGTGAATTTCTGGATCAGATCTGTCCAAGTAGTAATGCTCCCAGGCGGTAGAGAATCTAGCTATTCTCTAGCTTTATCCTTCAATGTGTGTAGAAAGAGCCTCATCTTCAGTGCCTCTTCATTAACACCTTGGTATTTGAAATTGCCACAGAATTCATCGAAGCGAGAAATGTGGTAATGAGAATTTTCATCTGTCATCCCATAAAACGGCAGATTGTTCGAGAACAAATTCATCACGTCTGGCCTCAACTGGAAGTTGTCGTGTCCATAAGGCGGATAGATTATGCTGGACCGATTCTCAACAATCGGTGGCATCATATACTCACCCTTAAGAATATCTCGTTCATTAACTTCAACTGGTCGAGCAATTGGTGCTTGATTATTTCTGCCATCTGCAGGTAATGGATTCTGGATTCGGTTATCCTCCATTGTGTCTTGCTGTGTTTTCTTTTCTCGTTTTTCACGTTGTTGTCGGTGAAAGCTTCGTTCAATTTCTGGATCTAAATCAAATAGATCAAGATCTTTTGTACGGGACATGCACACTTAACACCTAAAAAATTAGAAAATATATACAATTCAGCAGTATCACGAAAAACTAAAAATAAAAACTAATCTAAAATAAAAATAAAAATAAATATAAAATAAATAACAATAAAAAATTGTTAAAACTAAACTATCAATTAATGTAGTAATTAATAAACTAGTCCCCGACAACAGCGCCAAAAACTTGTTGTGCGATTTATATCCCGCAAGTGGACGGATCGTTGACAAGTAATATAGTGATAAAATAAAGTGTCGAACCCACCAGGACTAGATATTAATTTAACTAATTAATTTAACAATTTAAATTTTAACAATGCAAAGAAACACAGATTTAATTTGGATTGTGTGATTCTAAAACTACTTTAATTTAATCTAAACTATTTAACAATTAAAGTAAATTTATGAGAATGAATTCAAGATTTACTAATACTAGGATTTGCGAATCCACCAACACTTTCCTTAATCAAATATCCGTTTAACCGTTTTAGCTTATAATTACCATAGATTGAAAATCGACGTTCCTAAATTAATCAAAAGCCTCTCTCGATGGTCAATCAATTCTATACGTTATGCGAACTTCATTATCTCTAATTAAGCTTCGAACATAAACACATGCATTAAAATCTCAAGAACACCTAAATAGATTTTATAAAGCATAATAGTAATCTCTATCTATTATTGGACCCTATGTTATTCAATACCACGTGCTTAATCTATATTGAATCTCTCGACTTCAATATAAATCACAATATATTCTAATGGTGATCAGGCATTAAAATAATAGAAAAACTGCATAAAGAATAATCAACCCAAGAAGTAATTAACTACTAAAACGGAAAAACTTATAATTAATTAAAAATCATGAGGTTTCATCGTTCATCCTAGAAAAAGTAAACTAGCCGGACATGATTTCGTCAATTATGACAATAATTGACTTTATCATGATCCGGCGAAAGAAAAAGAAGAAGAAATAACTACAACCCGTGACTCCAGCTGAAGAATCCTCAATCCCGAGCCTTGATCTTCAATTCTCCTCTTGTATCTTGTTTCTAAAATTCCTCTCCAAATTCCCCCCTTGTTATGGCTATTATCTCGCTTATATAATGTTCCCTAAACCCTATAAGACGTGAATTTGGTATTTGAATCAATATGGACTTCGTAGAGTTCTAAATCCATCAGGAATCTGCCAACTGCCGCGTTTGGCCCATGCGATCGCATGGGGTAATACCTTGCGATCGCATGGTATTCATTGAAACCATTCTGCAGAAATTTTTATCATTTTGCGATCGCAACCTTAGTTAACCATGCGATTGCATGGTTAACTTAGGCGTTGTTCCTGATTTTGTTTCTTTGATATTTGCATGCTAAGCCCTTCAGGTCTCTTTGTCTGTTCAATTTAGTCCTCTTTTCTTCTGTTTGCGCTCTTTTCCGTCTTTTCGTCAGATTGACACTTGAATTTAATTATTTCCTAAAATAATAAGAAAACAACATGCAATTAAACTGAAAATAACTAAGAGTACTCATAATCATCCATTTTTGTGAGCTCAACAAACGGGATCCGCTTAAATAATTAGTAAAAGTTGGTCAAAACCAGCATTACTAAATAAATTTCTAACAATTTCCACAAAAGATACCACCATTTTTAGAGCTTAGATCGCTAATCACGTGTCATCCAAAGCAAAAGGAATACTTAATCTCTTCTGAATTTGGCCCTAAGATGATGATGTTGGAAACTAGCACGAGAATGTCCAGAAAATAAATATTTCTTTAATTCAATAAATCATTATTTTTGCTAGGCGTTCACGTGATTATTATAATTAATACTAAATATTTAATATTATACATGAATCAATAAACAATTACTGGATCTCAATCTGAATCACAAACCTCTTGCTTTTCTTTCACGAACACGGCACACCCAACGTTCAATTTGTCTATGGTTTTTTCCAAAGTATAGACTATACTAACGTGTGGATACTTTTTAATTAAATCAAAAAGTCAATTTTATGGACTGAGCAGATTAAGAAATCAAGAAGAGAAAATTTAAGCCAATCAAGACTTTATAAGTTTTATCTCTCATCTTTTCTTCTAACTTTTCTAGTCACATGCAATGTGATATATGTTGGACAAGAGTCCTAATTGCATATAAAGGACAAAGAGTCCTAATTTGCATCCAAAGACAAGAGTTTTAATTTGCATTCAAGTCTAATGAGCTTATGATAGATTTAATTACACATGTAATTCTTGAACTTATATATATCACAATTACAATCTGTCCAAACTTTCATAGTAATTGCGATTAAGTCCAAAATTTTATAGAACTACCACAAGACATGTTCGGACATGTATTTTCTAAGCTCCAATAATTAGATCATGTCTGGTCGACCCTAAACCGCTCAATCTAATTATTAGTCATTTGCTTTTTGCACTAAAGGCAAAAGACTACACATTCAGAATATATAAGATTACAAAAGCTATAATACTTTCTCTAACCTACCATATATATATTTCATCCCAATCTGAGATCGAATAGCTAGGTACGAGTATAAATGATCGTTTTGTCCTTCTGACTAATCTCACTAACTTAATTTATATTTTTTTCAACGGTCATGTGAACTAATTCACCGATGCCAATTGAAATTTCGTCATCACTAAACACTAAGCTTGAATTTATAAACGTTCACAAGAAAATAGTTAAGTAGTCACTTGATCCATTTTTCAAGACGACGGTCCCGACATGAATTTGTGTTCTCTACTTTACTCATTCTTCAACTCCCAACTCACCGAGATATTTTATCAATCGAATTGATCTCACCCAGTGGTAAATCAAATAACCATCAAACTCACAAAAAGATATACACAACACTGTCAAGAGATTTAAATGAATTACACAGTTATCAAGTAGTATTTAATTCTCCACACGATCATGCTATATAATTAAATTTGACACGTGATCTATTCAATACACTCCAAGTGTACTAGTATCACTATTAAACTATTTCTACGATACTAACAAATCAAACACTCAATGATAAAATAGTCAACACCACAACCTTCTAGTACGAGGTGTGAACACTCTTACATTGTGCTTCTCAACGCGACCACCCAACTAATATTGTCACAAGTGATCATTGGCTCTTTTATTTGCATGCTCAATATTAAACAAATGCAATAGTAATAAATGAATACAAACCAAAGTTTTATTTAACATAAATTGTCATTTCATTACAACAAAAATATACTATTTAGGCACACAACCCAACAGATGATTCTAGCCCCTGATCTGTCATGTTAGAAAACTTAACAACATATACAACCTAATCTAGTGTCTCTTCCCCCCAAGTATCATAAGTCGGGAAGTAAGTGCAGCATTAAAATCGGCTAGTGCCTAAGTTTTTATGGAAGTTCTTGGTATGAAATCATTGGCAAACTCTCCCAACTCTATCCTCCATTTCAAGAGTCTACCTACAATTTTTGGTTGTTGCATTATATGTGTGATAGATTGGTATGTCATTACAACGATTTGGTGTACTTGAAAATGCATTCTCAACTTCTTTGTTGCCACCAACAAAGACAAAAGTATCTACTCAGCCAAACTATAATGGGTCTTTGGCCCCTCAAACAACATGAATCACATGGTAGAGATGCTTCTATGCTTTCTGGAATACTCTCACAAGTACAGAGTTGAATGCATAGGTTGAGACCATGAGGTATAGATTAAGAACATCTCCCAAGCTCAATCGAGTGACAACTGTTTGTTGTTGTATAAATAGCATCCATCCTCACATTTTCTAATCAACTAAAAACTCTTGGACTACATTGGAAAAATTATGGTACTTGTCGGCATGGGCGAATATAAGGGGGTAGCCCTTGGTTGTAGCTCATCACTGCCCAAGCCCAGATCCAAAGTATTAAAAAAATTATATATTAGATTAGCCCAAAACAAATTATTAGTTCAGCCCCATACCCAATTCAATTACCCACATTAATTCATTCTTTCAATTTTTGTGCCCAACCATTCCTCTTTAAGCCTAATAAAAATTATTAGTAATCTGCCCGTTACCTCTCCCTACTTCTACGCAACTATTATTAAAATTTTAGACAATCCAAACCCATTTCTCTCTATTCTCTTCTTCTCCTTCATCTTCAAACCTCAACCTCCTAAACCCCAAAAAAAATCATTTTCCCACAAAAATTACACTGTTTATTTTGTCTTTTCTTGAAATCTAATCGATTTTTTAAGCTATAATTCTTGCCTTTCCCCATAGGTAACACAAATTCTATGTCAAATTCAATAGCCAATTTAAGAACTGGGCCTAAAACAAATCTAGATTTTTAATTCAGTCCACCATTAATTTTAGGTTAATTGGAGGTATTAGAACATAATTCAAATATTGTGGGATTAGGATAAAATTGGAGAAGTTAATTGGAAGAGCCCTAAACAATTTCTTGCAATTAGGTAGGGTAGCAAATTCCATAAACTCTTTTTTTCCTGCTTTTTTGAAATATATAAAGTGATAATGAAATATATTTGGTGCATCTTTGACTAATAAACCTAGAATACTTTGAAACAATGTTTTCTCCTTAAACATACTTGGATCTATTCCACAAACAACTAATTGGAATGTTTGTGTTAGAATTTTTTTTTTTTTGGTAAGAAGTTATGGTGTTGACTTTTATTTTTGTACTTTTTTTATTATATATATATATATTCTATTATAGATGCTCGTCGAGCACCATTTCAGTAGATAATGTCGTATGATTATTTTTTCTGTTGTAAATGAATTTTATTCGTACATTTACTTTAAAAAAAAAATTGCCTCTCCCCCAAACGTAAATTTCTGGCTCCACCCCTACTTGTCGGAAGCTTAAAAATAAATGGTTCAAAGTTGCAACTCGTCCAGTTAGTGTTTATACTTCCTTTAGACTAGTCAGACTTTTGATGTCGAGTATGGCCTAAATGCTGTCTAGATTTACGTCAATCCCTCAATGACTAAACATGAAACTAAGGAATTTTTCACCTCAAGTCCAAAATATGCATTTCTATATGTTCATTTTGAGACGAAATTTACGAGCCACATCAAATAGCTCGTATAGGTCGGAGACATGATTGTGTGCCTTCGCACTCTTTACCACCATGTCGTCGACATAAGCTACCACTTTGTGACCAATCATGTCACCTGATACTGTGTCCACCATCCTCTGGGAAGTAGCCCCTACATTTATCAGGCAAAATGGCATCGATGTGTAACAATAAACCCCAAAGTCACTAACAGGCAAGGTTTTCTCTTTATCACCCTTTGTCATTGATATGTGATGATGCTTGAAAAAAGCATCACGAAAGCTTAATCTTTCATTCCTAGAAGTTGAGTCTACTAAGGAATCTATGCGATAGACTGGGTAGAAGTTTTTCGGGCATACCTTGTTCAAATCCATATAATCAACACACATCTGCCATTTGCCATTAGAGTTATTTAGCAACACACAATTTGCCTCCCAATCTAGATAGAGGACTCCACATATAAAATTAGCTCACAGTAGCTTTCGTATTTTTCCTTTTGTAGCTTCTTGTCTCTCAAGAGTGAACTACTTTTTCTTCTATTTAACCGACTTCATCCTGAGTAAACATGCAATCTATGTTGTGCTACCTGGAGGTTGATCAATTCAATTTCTAGGGGCCCCAGGCGAATATGCCGATGTTATTGAGTACATAAAATACTATCTTCTTCTTTCCAACCAGGTCTAGTCCGGCACCAATTTTCAAAAAAAGTTGTCCATTAATTATTAAGACATCATCGACCATACCCAAAGGCTTGATTTGACCTCGCAGCTGATCGAAGTCGAGCATTTTGACCAAACCAGCATCATCGACCATATCCAAAAGGCTTAATTTGACCAACCAACATGCTATATATTGTCTACGTAATATTTTCCTGATGAATGTTGGTCATATGACATGCAACCCACACCTTGACTATTAGTGAATTTTATCACATGATGATAGGTCGACACAACACATAAGCGCTCTAGCTAAATTTTGGAACGGTTGATCTATATTGCATTGTAGGCCACCGAGGCTTTGATTGCTAAGAAGTTTTCCATATCTACACTATGCTCGTTTAGGAATGGCAACGGGGTGGATCGGCCCCGCCCCACCCCACCCCACGAATTTTTTTACCCGCCCCGCCCCGCCCTGCCCTACCCTATGACCCAAGAATTCGCGGGGCGGGATTGACCCGCCAATCGGCAATCGCCTCACGAATTTTTTTTTCCTTTTTTTTTTTTATAAAACTGAAAAAAAACAATTAAAAAATAAATATTTTTTTTTTAAAATATTTGTAGCAAACAAAACAAAAAAAAATTCAAGAATGGGATTATGGTGTAATGGTTGAAATTTATAATTTATAATTTATAATCTCAACCCAGGTTCGATTCTTCATTAATCCATTTCCAACAAAATTTTAATTTATATTCTATTTTATGATTTTACAAAAAAAAAAAAATTCTTGGTGGGGCGGGTTGCGCCTTGCCCCGCCCCGCGAACTCCGCGTGGCAAAAAACCCGTCCCTATTACCCGAATAAGCGGGGTGCGGGGCGGGTTCGGGGTGGCGAATTTTTTTGCCATCCCCATGCTCGTTGGGTGGGCCTCTAGTGTAACAAGAAATTCTACTTTACCTTTTAGTATTACAATAGCTCTACCAAACACTTGTAGCAGTGTAATCACTGGTCAAAGCCTAATGGGTGAAATTTTAATATGATGAAATATTTCCCAAGTAAAATCATTAGGTGCGCGGTCATTATCTACTAAGACATTTTCACATCAAAATCGGCAAAGTCCTCAATGATAACGAAGGCATCATCATGCGAGTAAATTACTCTAATCAAGTATTTGTCACTACAAGTTATGTCTTACCTGAACCTGGCTTTCTTCATTAGAGTGCTTCCTGCTAGGATTAGAGTAATACATAAAGGGCAAAAAATAAATAACACAAAGATTTATACAGGTTTGCCTCAATGTGAGACTACGTCCTGTCTTCAACCGCTGCAATATATGCACTATAATGAATGATGATTTTTGTTTATAAGATTCAGTCCTATATATAACAACTCAATGAAGATTCTCTTATAATAATAAAATTCTAAGGCAACCTAATGAAGGTTCCATAATTATAATAAAATTCTAGGGCAACCTAATTACAAAAGAAAAATCTCGAAACACCCTTAACAATCTCCCACTTGGTCGATCCGCGCTCAGATCTACGTAGCACTACAAATTAGGGTCAACAGCTTAAGAATCTCCCACTCGGAGACTAATCCATCATCAAATCCTTCATGTCGGTACACCTCCTCCAATCTTCAATGGAGAAGACTTAGTTTCTTAATTGTAGTAGTCTTTATCAACATATCAGCAGGATTTTAACTACCCTGAATCTTTTCGAGTGCTAAGATTCCATCCTCCAAAACCGATTTGATAAAGTGATAATGAACCTATATATGCTTCATCATCGCATTATAGACATGATAATTTGTTAAGTGAACAGCACGTTGACTGTCACAATGCAACACACTCTTCTTATACTTGTAACCCAATTATTCCAAGAAAGACTTCAACCATATCATCTCTTTTCTAGCTTTGGTCATGGCAATATACTCTGCATCAGTAGTGGAAAAAACAACTATCTTCTACAACTTAAACACACAACTATATGTTGTATCACCCAATGAGTATAGATATACAATAGTACTCTTCATGCCATCAATGTCCCTGACCATGTCAGCATCTACAAAGCCCTATAATCTCAAGCCTGATTTTATGAAACACAAGGCTAAATATGTAGTACTTCTCAAGTACCTAAGAATCTAATTTATTGTCTCTCAATTTTGTTTTCCAGGATTTCTTATATATCTATTCACAACTCCCACTTCATGTGCTATGTTCGGTCTCGTACATACAATGACATACACAAAACTTCCAATAGCATGTGCATAAGGCACCTTGACCATAAAGGCTAGCTCCTATTTTGTAGAAGGTGACTGTTTATTGGATAGGTTAAAGTGACTAGTCAAATTACTCACCTTTCTATCAAAAAAGTTCCAGTCATCATCATTCACAGTATCTGGTTTCTCATCCAAAGGCTGGTACATCTTTTTAGTGTACAGATATTCTTCTATCTCCATCATCCAGAATGAAAAATCTACACCATCAAGCTTGGTGATTCTAAGTGTTGATCCTCGATCATCACCAGCCATCACTTTCAATCAGAACCTCACTCTGATATCAGTTGTTAGGATTAGAGTAATAAATAAATTGTGAAAAATAACGATCACGAGAATTTATACAAGTTCGCCTCAATATGAGACTACGTCCTGTATTTAGTCGCTGCAGTTTTTTCATTATAATGAATGATGATTTTTGTTTACAAGAGATCAGTCCTATATATAATAATCCAATGAAAATTTTCTTAGTAATAATGAAATATTCAAGCAACCAATGAAGGTTCCCTAGTTATAATGAAATTATAAGGCAACCTAATTACAAAGAAAAAATCTCGAAAACACCATTAACAATCTCCCACTTGGTAGATTCGCGCTCAGCTCCACGTAGCGCAATAAATTAGGCTCCATAGCTTAACACTTCCACTGCTCGAACATTCTCTAATTGAATTCAAGGCCCCTAAATTTTGGTTGTACAAATTATTACGTAGATCATGCCAACTCATGGAGATAAGTCATGTCGTTCCTCATTGATTTTCCCTTCTATTATTGGCCCACATAAAACTTGCTATATAACCTCTTTTTAGAAGCCATTCGAGCTATTTCTTCAACTGATTATTTGTATCACAACCATGGTTTCCATGAAAGTAAAAGTACATGCCTTTGTTCCTTTTTCAGGTGGTTGTACATTTTCTTTGGCCACTCGAGTTCCTTTATTCTCCTTATCTCCATCAGTATGTTTGTCCTAAATAAATTCAAGAGAGTAAAGGTCGAACCACCATGCTCATCCAATCAAGGTCAACCAAGATAGAAGATCATCTACTTGCCTTTGTCATCCTCTAGCTTGTATTCATCGTATGACTTTCTCTTAAGCAACTAAGATTCCTTACGCGCTCCTTCAATGGTGTCACAACGGCTAACAACTATAGATCTTTAATGCACAAAGTCACCTAATTGAATCAAGAGATAAAGTCCTTCAACAACTCATCATTTTCCTATGATAGTTGCACCAGTCCTATTGTAGTATTCTTAGTTTGTTAGATACTAGAAAATTAGGAGGCATTACCCATAGAAAAATCATCAAATGTTTTTATAGATCGAGCAAGTAAGGTTGTCACGGGCATCGCACCTCAAGGTAGGCAAAAATGCTCGACCATGATGGCATCTGATATGCCTTGGAGTCTCATCAAGTCTGGCGTTATCGGTCTCCAATCTCTTATTCAATTAGTGGAGGCGCACACTGCCTATAACCTAAAAAAATGGTAGGGCTCTTCTCCTCCGTTTCCACTCCGGTGTAAGAGTCAGTATGAGAAGAATATATTGGAGTGTTTTATGGAGAGTACGTGTAATTAGAGGTGTCAATCCGGGATCCGGCCCGCCTCCGACGAAGCCTGGTAACGGCTCGCATTCGAAAAAGCTATCGCCACGGCGGGTTGTAGGCTGGGTCAACCCAGCCCACAAAAATTTTCTACGAGCCCGACTCACCCGTTGGCCCATTCAGGTTGAGCCCATATGGGCTGCGGTTCGACCCGGTTCGGTCCGTATGAATAAAAAAATTAATATTTTTTTCAAAATTATTAAAAAAAATTAGCAACTTAATGAACTTATTGTAATTCAAAAAATGTGTAAAATTACTAAAAAAAAATAAATAACAATGATAAATTCACATTTGTTATTTATAGCAAAAAATGTTTACATGTAATTTATATCTTATTTTACATTGTATTATTTCTAACTTTGTGAATTTAAATAAAATACAAACAAATAACAACTAAATGCATCACTATAGTTAAAGCACATCCCAACTAGGTTGGCACGTACACAACTATCAATCATTTACATATTTATAGTTTAAGTACATCCCAACTAGGTTGGCACCTACTTAACTATAATTTAATTGTTTGAAATTATGTATTATTTGCAAATCAATCTTCAACAATAACTAGATTTTTAAAATCTTCAGAAATATCGTCAGACATTTCTTTTACGCATATGAGAGCTTTCAAAATATCTTCTTTAAGTCTTGATCTTCTTTCGTCCAATACCCTGTTACCTTCACTAAAAGCAGACTCGGATGCCACTGTTGAGACTGGAACTGTTAGTAGATCTCGTGGCATTTTTTATAATAATGGGTATGACCTCTCATTTAATTTCCACCATTCTAAAATATCTAAATTTTCTACCTCATCTTCAGGTATTAAACTATATTGATCAAATTGGTAATATCTTTCTAATTTGGTAGGTGTGGTATTTGTGTCTGTAGTTGATGAAGTACTAACAACATGTTGTTTTTTCTTAGCTACTAAAGAGAAAAAAAGATTTACCTTTAGAAGTTGTACTAGAGTTTGTAGAATCAGAAATATTTTCATTGTTACCGTATCTAATAAAATAGTAGTTATACATTTCATTGATGAAAATTTCTAACTGTCGATTTGTAATACTTATGTTAAAAGCTAATGTTTCAGAAAGTGATTGTAAAGCAGTGTGAACTCTAAATAATTTTAGGCGAGGATCCATTACAGCAGCCACTGGAAAAATTAGTGGCATGTTTTCATAATATTTTTGAAATTTTTCTTCCATTGACAAAATAAATTTGAAAGAAAAAAAGATCGTTTCTAAATTTTGATAATTGGGTAGAAATTTCTACCAATTGTATAAGTACAAGATGACTAGTTGGGTAATATGCACCCGGACTAATTTTTGTTGACTTATAGAAAGATTTCAAAAATTTCATAACATTAAATGCATGTTCCCAATGCGAATCATCTATATAAAATTGATTATATTTTGAATTAACGAATGCATTAATAGCATTGGTGTAGCCAACACACAATTTTAACATAAGAAAAGTTGAGTTCCATCTATTTGGAATATCATCAACAAATTTTCTTCTTCTCAATCCAAAATTTTTACAAATTTTCACAAATTTTTGTTGTCTAGAATCTGAAGAAGAAATATAATTAATTGCTTCTTTAATTATACGAATTTGTGGGACTATTAATTTCAAGCCATCTTGTACAACTAAATTATATATATGACAAACACACCACACATGAAATAATTTAGAATCAAATAAGGGTATAACTGTTCTAATTAACAGTTCAATGCATGCAATATTCAGACTTGCATTATCATATGTAATACTAAATAATTTTTTTAACACACCAAACTCATTAAATACTTGTAATAAATTTTCACACAAATTTACTCCATTATATGGATATTCAAATAAACGAAACGCAATTATTCTTTTATGCAGTAACCAATTACTATCAATAAAATGTGTTGTAACACAAACATACTCATTGTGATTGCGTCCAGACCAACAATCAGACGTGAAACATGTAATTTCTTCAATTTTTGTAAGTTCATTTTTCAATTTTTCAGCTTTTGTATCAAATAATTTCAGACAATCAGAACGAGTAGTATTTTTACTTACATTCATGTAATAGGGTTGAACATACTTTTGCATGAACTCTTCAAAATATACATCATCTGCAAAAGTGAAGGGCATTTCTCTTGCTGAAATAAACTCTGACATTCCAGTTCTCATCCGTTCCTGCGAATAAGTAAAATTAGAAAAAGTTACAGAACTAATAGCATTAGTAAATGAAGTAATTTAAGCTTGTCTCGGATCTAAATGTCCTGTTTCATTTAAATGTTTTTCTTTGTGTCTCCGTAGCGTGCTAGTTCCTTGACCACTTCTCTATGCATAAGCAATTTTGCAAATATCGCATATTGCTTTACTATTTTTTTCATCTATTGTAAATATTTATCACACCTCTGATGTTAACTTTTTTTTTCTTGGATTTCTAGATGATCCAACATCTACATCATGATGATCTTCTAAATTTATTGGAGAACAACTATTATGTAATTTAATATTTTCAGATGAAAAATCGTAGGAATCCATATCACAGTAGTACAACTGTACAAAAAAGAGTCAAAAAATTTGTGTACAAAAAGGAGATTAAAAAATTTTCAAAATAATCTGAAGATTGAAAATTGCAATATATAAGTTCAAATAACAAATTACACAATACAGATAGATAGAGTAGCTGAGACTTTGAGTAAGGAGAAATGATTTTTGAAAATTAGAAATTGTACACTCGTAGTAATTTGCTCATTTGCTAATTGCTGGTGCTTGAAATTTATAAGCAATTCAAAATATTAATGTTACAGGAAATAATAATTTTTTTGAATGTTTGTGACTTTGTGTAAGTGTGATTTGACAACACACTTACACATTTTATTTTTTTATTAATTTTTACGATTTTTTTACTTATTGACTGACAAAGCAGCCTGCTCTAGTGCTCTATGCAATCTAATTTGGACCAAATACATTATATTTTAATATTTATACATGTTATGGCCGTACTTTTTCTTTTTATTCATTTTTAAAAAAAATAAAAGTTGACACAGCAGCAGCGAGCTGGCTGCTTTTGGTAAAAGCAGCCTGCTGCTGCTGCAGGCTGCCTACAAAGGTGACAGTCGCTTCGCATTTATGTCAAAGAGTCGTTTGCTCTCTGCATTTGATTTGATTTTATTTTTATATAGCAGCAACTTGCTGCTGCAGGCTGCCTGCAACATTTATGGCAGAGAGCAGTCTGCTCTCTGCATTTGAAATTTTTTTGTATACGGGCCAGCAGTTAACCACTGGCCCGTTGGGGGCTAAACCGCCTGGGCCCGCGGTTTAGCCTCCTCAGCCTGCCCGCCTGGTTTACTGGCCGACCCACGGTTCTGGGTCAAGGTGGGTGGGCGATGCAGGTTCAGCCAGTCCGCCCGTCTTGACATCTCTACGTGTAATCAAAAGACTTTTTTTGAGAATACCAAAAATGGATTGGGCTATAGGCAATTTCTCTATGTCCACATGGCAAAAATCCCAGCTCATCAGAGGGACACATGTCATCATCCTGGAAAAGATGTAGTGAGCGAGGTGGGAGTATCTTTCTGTTGTAACCGTTGGATATCATGTACGTGGGAAATCTTTGGGTATCCCAACCTATTTTCAAACTAGCTTACTGAACCTGTGTAAAAGGGTCGACCGACACCTCGTGTCGATCGAAGTATTACGTAGAGTCCCCAACTTTCTGGCCCTTCAATCTTTGGGTTCTTAGTTTAGGTGTCTCTCTACATTAAGCATCTGACTGGGCTCTCTACATTGAGCACCTGACTACTCTCCACGTTGAGCACCTGACTGGGCTCTCTACGTTAAGCACCTGACTGGGCTCTCTGCGTTGAATATCTAACTATCATCATAATCGCCCTACTCATTAGTGATTGTTATCACTAGTGAGTATGAACATTTATATTTCAGCGAAGTTAGCTTATCGATCCTTGAACAAGACATTCGCTTTAAAATCTTTGGATTTTTCTTGGCCCAGGATATGGATAGACATCACTCATTAGCCTAAATTGAAAAACTTGGGATGATATCCACGTGCTCGATTTAAAAATTTATGATTGTACTCAAGATTACGTCCAGTCCAACCTTATTTTCAACTGGAATTTTGAATACTCCGAGTACCCCCAACTAACAGTCGATCGTCACTTTCGTGGCCTACCCCTTAAGTCAACCTATATGGTCGACCACCTTGGTCTCTTTTTTTTTGCTCAGCTTGACCATTTCATCTGACTACTTTATTTTCAATAACAATTTGGCTATTCAATCCATTATTCTGAATAATTATCACCTCGTAACCTTATATTTATTTACCGCCCATTTTTACGAACGATTTAATGTGTTAACCAACTAGTGGATTTATCCGCCTATCATCCGTTATATGCGTCTTCCCGACTAGGGGTTTTATTCACCTATCACCCTTTATTGCGGGTGACTTGATTTGTTAACCAACTAGAGGATTTATCCGTCTATCACCTGTTATCACGGGGTGATTTGATGAGTTTTCCCGACTGGTAGTTTTATTCGCCTATCACCTGTTTTTATGGTTGACTTGATTTGTTAACTAACTAGTGAGTTTATCCACATATCACCCATCATCGCAGGAGATTTAATGCGTTTACGTGACTGGTGGTTTTATTCATCTATCACCTGTTTGTATTGCTAACTTGATTTGTTAACCAACTAGTGGGTTTATCTGTCTATCACCCGTCATCGTAGGTGGTTTAATATGTTTACCTGACTAGTAGTTTTATTCACCTATCACCCATTATTGTGGATGACTTGATTTGTTAACCAATTACTAGTGGGTTTATCCGCCTATCATCCGTCATCGCGGGTGATTTAATGCATTTACCCGACTAGTAGTTTTATTCGCCTATCACCTATTTTTACGGCTGACTTAATATGTTAACCAACTAGTGAGTTTATCCTCCTATCACCCGTCATCGTCGGTGATTTAATACGTTTACCCAACTGGCGGTTTTATTCGTCTATCACCCGTCATTGTAGGTAATTTAGTTTATCGCAGAAGACATAATTGCTTAAAGTAATGCTATTGTCCAAAGATCATAGAGATCCATGACTCAATAGGTGTACCAACACATCCCAACTAGGCTGGTATTTCCTTATCCCCTTCATCATTTGCCATTGTCTTTGCTTTTTATTGATTTGAAAACGTAAAACTAGTTTACATAAAGGGATCAGCAAATAACATTACATCAAAAAAAAAAAACTTGTAATGACTTTATTACAACGAGAAAATAAGTAGAGAAATGCTCTTGGGTATATCTTACTGATATTTTTGTTTGATGTGATCTACATTCCTTGGCCTACCCATTTGTTTTTCTTTCGGGTCTATCATTTTTTCCTTCTTTTCAGATTGTAGCCATCCATTGATAGTCAACATTTTCCCTTCTACTACCTCAATTTTTGTTGTTGTGATAAGCGGTTCAATTCTTCCATTTAAGGGTTCGATGTCGAGCATCATCACGTACTCTACCTTTCAAACTTGTATGATATCTACGTAGCACCTTCTGGATACATATTGATCTTCCCTCACACATCCCACACATCGACTTATTGGAAACTTCATAGACTGGTGATAAGTTGATACTACTGCCCTGGCAGCATTTAGGAGAGGTCTGCCATATATGGAGTTGTAAGTCATGGGCTTCTTTACTACCAAGAAATTCGTCATTATTGTAATACTGGCTGGGTACATACCCAAGGTGACTGGTAGATCTATGGTCCTTTCGGGAGTTACTGTTGCTCCACCGAAGCCTTGCAAAGGAGTAGTAACCGATCGTGTGGTGCCTTTAAGCCTAAAAAGGCATCCGAAGTCAGAACATCCGTTGCACTACCATTGTCTATCAATACTCTTTTCACATCAAAGTCGGCGATATCACCCATGATCACTAGGACATCATCGTGGAGATATACCACCCCTATCAGATCTTCTTCCCTGAATGTTATGTCTTGACTAAATCTAGTTTTCTTTTGATTGGAACCTACCCCGCTCGAGCGAGCGTAGCTTTTTCTGGCTGAATTCGAGTCACATTCTGCAGTTGTCCCTCCTGAGATGACATTTATAACTCTCACTTGAAGTGGAGGGTTCGTTGGTAGCTTTAATGCTCTTTCTTTTCCACAATCATTTTTCACATACCTAGCTAGAAAACCCATTTTCAACAATCGCTCGAGCTCTTCCTTGAGCTGAAAGCAACTTTCGGTATCATGCACGTGATCTATGTAAAAGTGGCAATACTTTCTCTTGTCTCTCTTACTTGGTGGTACAACCATTCTCTGAGGCCACTCAAGCTCTCTCATGTCACAAATTTCCATCAACACATGGGCTTGAGATGTATTTAAATGAGTGAAAACCTTATTACCTTCATATTCTAGCTGGATGGGGCGCTTATTAGACATTATATTTTTATTTATTGTCTCTCGCACTCTAGTTATCATAAGACTTTCGCTTGTTGGTCTCGGGCTCTCTTCCTTCGAACTGACTCTTAGTCACCCTCTCTACTTCTTTAGCATCTACGTATTTATCTCCTTTCTTCAATAACTCCTGTATTGACTTTGGTGGATTTTTAGAGAGCCAAATTATAAAGGATCAGTTCCGGGTCTAGTTCATTATGGCTGTCACTACAGCTGACATCTAAAGGTCCTTGATCTCCTGTGTGGCTCTGCTGAAACGAGCAAAATAATCTTGTAGAGTTTCTTCATTTTCTTGAATGACTTGCATCAAACCTATGGCTGTTTTTCTCTTCCTCTTACCACTAAGGAGATATGCCACTAATCTTTGAGCTAGATGAGCAAAAGTTTTGACAGATCGAGAGGATAAAGTGGCCACCCAGTCACTAGCTTTTCTACGCAGTGTTGGAGAGAAAGACTGATACATTACTACATCTGGTGAGGCATACAACCCCATCATGTCAACAAAAGTTTAGAGGTGATCGAGATGATCGGTGACCCCATCATAGGACTCTATCATCGATTTTTTGAATCCCTTCGGTAGAGGTACAACCATGATTTCGGGAACAAATGGATTTTCCTCTAATACCATTTGTCTGTGTTTATCCTTCCTCTATATTAGGGTACTTTCAATTTTTTGGGTCAACATTTCGTCCAGTCTTTGTTCCAAGTCTACAGCTGGGAAGTGCGGTATGGGTGGAAGTCGATTGATAGGTCCTCCATAGGATGACGAAGAGCCCATCGATCGACTATAGGTGCCAACGGGTCTTTAGTAAGAGATTATGGGATGTGAGGTACCACATACGGGCCTTCCTGCAAGGGTTGCACATGAGAGTATTCTCTGTAGGGGCTATTGGAGGCGAAATGACATAGTCGGCACTTGATTGGATTTGATTCTGAAGCAAAATCATCATGGAAATTATCTGAGTTTCTAAGGTATCAAACTGATCCACGGTTGTATATATAGGCGGTGGCAGTCCCATACCATGAGTTTCAGATTCGGACTCTACCACAGTCCATTCTGGTGGAGCTTTCCCGACTGAGCGTGTGCCTCTTGGTCTTGGTCTTGGCATAGCTTTTTGTTACAAAAATGATGATTTTCCACAGACAGTGCCAATGACATTATCGGTCCCAATATCTTATTCAATTGGTGGAGGGGCACACAGCGTATAACCTAAAAATAGTGGCAGGGCTTTTCTTTTCTATTTCCACTCCAGTGTAAAAGTCCATAGGAGAAGAATATATTGGAGAGTTTTATGTAGAGTACATGTAATCAAAAGACTTTCTTTGAGAATACCTGAAACGGATTGGGCTGCTATTAATAAGCAATTTCTCTACATCTATGTGGCAAAAATCCTAGCTCATCAGGGAGACACGTGTCTTCATCTTGAAAAAGGTGGAGTGAGCAGGGCGAGAGTATCTTTCTATTGTAAACGTTAGATATTATGCACATGGGAAATCTTCAGGTATCCCAACTTATTTTCAAACTAGCCAACCGAGCCTCTATAAGAGGGTCGACCGATGCCTCGTGTCGATCTAAGTATTACGTAGAGCCTTCAAATTTCTGACCCTTTAATCTTTGGGTTCTTAGTTTAGGTGTCTCTCTACATTAAACATCATACTAGGCTCTCTACATTAAGTACATGAATAGGCTTAAGCACCTGACTGGGCTCTCTACGTTAGGCACCTGACTGGGCTCTCTACGTTAAACACATGACTGGACTTTCTATGTTAAACACATCTCTACATTAAACACATGACTAGGATCTCTATATTAAGCACCTAACTAGGCTCTCTAACACTGACTATCATCAAAGTCAATAAAATTTCTCAAGTGGTCGAAGAGGTCTGTGGTTCTATCATATTTTTTCGTAACTAGTTTTTTGAATCCAACAAGTAGGGATGCCACCAAGACCTCTGGATCTTCCTCTAGGACGAGTTGCTGGCATTTATATTGGTGTCTCCAAGCATATTTATGTACCTTGCAGTTTAAGAGGTCTTCTACTCTTTGCACTAGGCCCACAACTATAGGTAGTGCTACATGAGTTGGCACTAGGTAGGAAAACCACCAGGGCACAACTGGCAGAGGTAGTGCCAATTGAGGCTGCGGAAAAGTCACAGGTGGTGGAGGTAGTGGATTTACCAAATATATAGCATTTTTGTGCCTTGTAGGCTCTTGTAGTTTGGGTTTGGAGCAACGCCACCAGCGTTACCACTTTGTTTTGTGGCATGTTGAACAAATCTAGCAAATGCTGGTTAAGCATCTGGCTATGTTTCTAATTGAAATTCTGGTAGTAGATCACCTCTATTTTTAAGCCTAATTTGCTTGTCCATCGATTTTATGTTTGAGGATTCTCATAGGTGATGCAATGATGTTACCTAGGCTTTTTTTTTTTTACATAGATGGTGGTGTTAAATAGCTATAATTCCTAAAAAAGTGGCGGGCTATTTCATCGTTGTCACTTCGACGATCAAGTCAAATATATGAAGAAGAGAAATAATGTTAAAAATATGAAAATGCTGAAAAATGTACATAGTGAATAAGGGAAATACTTGAGACACAAACATCCTATTTATAGGCATCAACCTTGCTAAATTGACATAAAAGTTGTTAAATGCAAAGGAATGTGTGTTCTTATTCATCTGTAAAAACATGGAAAGAATATAGAAAATAATATCCACTAAGCTTATGTTTGGTAGTATTTAAATTATAAGTTGTTGGTGAATGTGTAGATAAAAAGTGGGTTGTAAGTTATGGATCATATGAAATGTGTAAATAAAAGGTATGTTTGACCAGCTTGATCAACTGAAATTATAATTTAAGTAACTCCAAACATGTGCTAACACCTGTATGGGGAAATAGTGGTTAAAATAAGTGACATTGCCACTTGATCGACCTAAGTTATGGCATAGAGGTCAATTAGTAAACTAGTGGTTTGCACTTTCTTATGCCAGCTCCAAATGTGGCCTAAATCTAATAAAGTAATATTTCATCCATCCCATAATGATATGTTTACTTTTTTTATTCATCTGGTTCTCCTCTCCTTGTCGCTGATTCTCTTGATCAATCAATTCTCGCACGTTAGGACAATATTCCGTGTTGTGCACCCGAGTCCAGTGTATGCGACAGAACCTAGAAAGAGGAATAGCTGGCTAGATGACCTCCACAGGCGGCCCAGTTAAGATGTTGGGATCATCTCCGTTTGATTGAACCTCAAATAACGATTGGTGCGAGGCTCTGGAGAACATCATCCTTCCCAGTGGTGGCGATTCCCTTTCTCTCTTTCCGCCCTTTCTCTATTCTTGTCTCTTCAGAACGAATCTCTCGTTGGATCAGATCTACCAATTGAGTATAGGTCTTGGACTGACTATTTTGGACATCTCTCCAAAAGAGGGGTGCACATTGAAGTTCGGTTACCAGTGTATCCAGTACCTTGTCATCAGTGACGTTTTTGTTGATGACATTGCTGAACCTCTTGAAATACCCTTTCACCGATTCTCCTTCTCTTTGTCAAATGTCATGGAGTTGGGCGATATCTGCTATCATTATCTGATTACCAATGAAAGCATTGATAAATTTCTGTTTCAGTTGTGGCCAGCTCTTGATGCTCCTCGGCTTCAACTTGTTGTACCATCTCTTCGTATCATAGACAATGGTGGTGTGAAAATTCATGCACTTCACTGTCGGGATATAACCTTGGAGTCTCATCTTATACACATTGATGTAATTTGTAGGATCACCTCTTCCATTGTACTTCTCCATATAAGGCATTTGAACCCGACGGAGGGTTCCCTAGCCTTCAATTTCTTGGAGAACGGGAGGTTCTCATCATCGTCGAGGTCGCACTCTAGTTCGGGTCTTTCATTCTTGAGCCTCGCATTTATAAACTTTGGGTCCCTTCTTACTTCCGGGTGAGCCTCACTATGCTCGTTGTGCATTGATTGGGGAGGTGATATAGAGGATCCAACCCCAAATTTGTCAAATACACTAACATACGTGGTCGACTAGTTTCTCCGTGCTGGAAGAGGTTTCCCATTCTAGCTATCATGCGAGGGCTTAGGATTCAGGTTCCGACCATCTGATACCGGTGCTTCATCTTGAGATCGATAGCTTTCAATCGAGCCGGACCTCGAAGGGCTTCGCTAATTATGGTTACACTTGTGTCCAGATTGGAGAGATTGATTATCCAATCGCTCAAGCATTGCCTTCATCCAGTTATTGTCCTTCTTCAGGTCCAGGATGTCTTAGTCGGTCGTTCACTTCCGTCGTTGTCTCTTTCTTCTACGACGGGTTATGTTCTGGAGGTCTTGAACACTCTCATGTCGCTGGTCCGTGTGGTGAGACTCAACTTCTTCTTTCGGAGATCTGTCTGTCGCCATGCTCTTCCTAGTAAAAACATGTTTTACCACAAATGTTTTGGTCATGTAACGCATTTTTGTTTTCCACAAACGGCGCCAATCTGTTGACCTCAGAATCTGCACTATCCACGTGTCAACAGTTCTCCAATCAATCATCTGACAGTCTGTATGTTACCTATACACTAGGACAACCTTTAGGCACCAAGATTGCGTTGCCTAATCTTTAGGGGATTGAGATTTGGTTTCCTTGTGAGAATCCATGTAGCAATTAAATGTAATCTTTCTTTAAATATATCTCTAGTCATTCTAAAATATCACCACGTCTGCGAGCTATGATGGATTCGAAAGCTGGCGAAGTGCCCTAGGTCGGTTATGAACATCAAGGCCCTACATGGGCTTCGCTATACTTGACTTAGGAGTGCTAAGATGTTGCTGGGTCTCTGAGGCTTTCTACGAATTCAAGAGGCCCTCGCTGGGCTCATGAAGCCTTCGTGGGGCCTGACTTGGACCTTTACTGGGCCTATAACGCCTTTGCTAATGTGGAGTCTTTACCAAAATATGGTGATAACAGTAATATTAAGTTATTGCTCTCAAAGAGCGTAATTTTATAAGATCTTATTGCCCATGAAGAAAAGTCGATTTATTACGAATCGGTATTTCAAAATAATATTACGTTATTGCTCCTAAAGAGCATATCTTTACATGTTTCAATACTCTAGTAGAAAATTGTGTTGATGTTCCTAAAGAAACATAACTTAACTACATAAATATTCAAGAAGAATATTATTTTGTTATTCATAGAGAAATCAAAATTTTATACAAATTAATATTCTAGAAGAATATTATCTTATTCTCGAATATTAACTTTATACAATTCTGAGTCTAATAAATATGTTGATACTCTTGAAGAAGCACAATATTATATTAATATTCTAGAATAAAGTTATCTTACTATAAATAGTGTGACATTACAAATTTAATATTTCAAAAGAATATTAAGTTATTGCTCCAGAAGAAGCATATTTTTTTTGTATCTATATTATTGAAAAAATGTTGTTGTCATTCTTGAAAAAAACTGTCTATTACTTAGAATCAATATTCTATAAGAATATTGTATAATATTTTAAAATAAACACGACTTTGCAAATATCAATATTCTATTTGAATATTACTTGCTCCCGAAAGGTATAATTATATATGATTTAACATCTATTATATTTTTGCTCCTAATAAGAAAATTCTTACATTATTTAATATTCCTAAATATAATCTAAAGTTGCTTATAAAATAACACAACATTATATTAATATTCTAGTAGAATATTATTTGCACTCGAGGAACGTGGTTTTGTAAGATTTAATGTTACGTTATTGCTCTCGATGAACGTTCTAACATTTTATAAGAATATTTTGTTATTGTTCCTTAAAAACATAAAATTTATTCATGTCAATATTTTACAACAATATTGAGTTGGTCCTGAAGAAGAACAATTATTTGTATATTAATATTTATACAAATATTTTATTAATACTCATGAAGAAGTATAACTTTATGAATATCAATATTTTAAAAGAAAATGATATTGTTGTTCCTGAAAAAACATAAAATATAGAATATTTTAAAAAAATATTGTGTTGTTGCTCCTGGAGAAGTAAAATTTAATTAAACGAGTATTATATAATTGCTCTTGAAGAAGTATTAAATTTGTACATATCAATATTCTAGAAGAATATTGTTTATTTGTTTTGAAAAGTGCAACTTTACATAAATTAATGTTTAGTAATGTTTTCTATTAGAAGGCACAAATTTATATACATCAATATTCTAGAATAATATTTGGTTAATATTTTTGAAAAAATATTCTTTCTTATATAAATCAATACTCTTGAAGATATTGTTATCCTTGAACAACATATTTTTGAACAAATATTGTGTTGATACTCCTGAAAATATCATATTATTATAGTTTCTAGAGAATCATGAACTTTATACATATCAATATTTTATAAGAATATTGTGTTGTTGCTCGTGATGAGCGTATAATATAAGATTTGTTTTAATTGTTATGAACGAATACAATTTTACAATTCTATTAATATTCTAAAAGAATATTATGTTGTTGTTTTTTAAAGAAAAAAATACAAGCAAAAAAAATATTCTAGAATAATATTTTATTGTTGCACCTGAAGAAGTACAACTGTATATCATGTTCATATTTTATTTTAGTAGAATATTACTTGCTTCCGAAAAAGTAATATTATAATATCATTGAATTAAATATTGTCACAAACCCGGAGTTCGTTAATCCACGAAATTTATGGTTTGACATGTTGTTTGGATCACTTAAATTTCATAAATGACGGCTATAGAATAATAAAATAAATATTATGTTATTCATTTTTCTACAAAAAATTTATTACAATTAAATCAAGTACTACATTGAACCAGAAGTTCATTATCCTGAAAATCTTTATAAATTGGCATGAACAATTTGACCATCCCGGATCAATATGATGCGAATTATTAATGAGAATATCTATTGAAAACCAGAAGATTTTTCAATATAATGAATTCTTATGTGATACTTGTTTTCATGGTATATAAACCAGTATACATTAACTAGCTAAAATCGGGATTGAATTTCATATATTTCTGAAATTTTTTTAGGATAATATATGGGGCTCCATCACCCTCCATGTTGACCATCTAGATATTATTTGTATCTAATAGATACATCTACTAGATGATTGTATAATGTTATTATTCAAAACTTGAAGTTTACGGGATTACTTGCACAAATTTTAAATTATGTGCATAATTTTCAAATTATACGACCCTGATAGTGGTGTGTCTTATAAATCTCGAACTTTTAATAAATGTTAGTTGGGATGATGGTAAATAGTTTAGCAATAATGTTTGTCAACGCCTCCAATTGAATTATAAGTTATTACTATTGAGAACAAAGTGCTTTCAATTTTTTTTCAAATGAATGCTATTTTATATGCAGCAACACTTATACGCATCATGACAATATCAAAGTTATCCCCGCTATAGTTAGCTCATAGTCAGAGCCTATTATCTATCTAATGATTTTTTATAGTACAATATATGTACAATCGATCCACCATAGTGCACTGAGATGGGCATTAAAGAATGTTGAGAATACATGTTTAGTTTGAAACCTTATAAAATATCTTGGTCCTAACGGGTGATATTTTATACCATAGTTTTTCGAATGTCATTTTGATAAGACAATTTTCTCAACATTAGGGAGAGAAATTAAGTAACTGAAAAGAATACATAAAAATGCATCATATTATGCTTTCTACATCCTTGTACAAGACAATACGAACCAGAAGTTCAACAAATAACTCATTTGTAAGTTATACAATTAATAGATGCATTTACTAACAAAAGAGATTAACCAAGTCTCTTATACCAACTGTAAATACTCCAATTCAGATTGACGTCCTAGAACATTATATCTGGTAAATTTAATGGCGTGCCTGAAGCTGGTGACATTTGATTTCAAAACATAAATCCTCAAAAGAAAATTAGAGCAAATAGTAAATATGGTCTTATTGAAGAGTCCTATACTCTTGGAGAGTATATAGACATGACTAATTATAAAACCCCAGAAGAGTCCAACTAGCTAAAATAATAAAATGAAGAGATCTTGATAAGTTATATCGTTATGGAAAAGAAATGTTGTTGACAATACTTTTGTACATAATATAGCGCTTTATATTATGAAAGGTAGTCATGATGTTGAAGGAAATCTTTCAAATAATTAATTGGCCAAATAAAATGATGCAATCCAAGTAAATTAAACTTATTAGAGAAACTTGAAATTTCGGGACATATAGTTCGAACACCTAAAGAAGTATACTTATGCGAAAAGAAAATGAGAAAATTGAAGTCGTAACATATAATGCACAACTCTTAATATTATAAATTTCGTAAAGGCTTATGTAAAACAATCAAAAGTCGATATCTTGTTAGCCTACCAATGTATGGCATATATGCATGTTGACGTCGGAACCTGCAACGTCCACGTGTCAACAGATCTCCAGTCACTCATCTGCCAACTCGTATGTTACCTGCACACTAGGACAATCGTTAGGCACCAAGATCTCCGGAGAAAAAGGGTCCGGCGATCGTTGGCACTCCGACGATCAAGTCAACAGCCAGTATATGGGTAATACACTGGGGGTGGAAATAATGGGGTGTGGGAGAGACGAGCAGGCAGAGATTTGAGTAGAGTTTAGGGTGGGATTCTTAAGCGTAAAAGAATGTGTCATAAAAATATGCGTACTAAAGAATGCGTACTCAAAAGTGCGTATCTTGGAATAATCGGAGTCTAATATTTATAGGGGGAGAATCCTAATTGATTTAGGGAAGCGATCAATTAGAATTCTGATTGGGATTCACTTTCCTTATCAGATAAGGTAGGTTCCAATCTCGCCGTGATCTTCCAAGATTGCATCATTGGATTGGGATATGGTTTCCTTGTGACAATCAAACACAATCTTCCCTGAGATATCTTCTTAGATGTCCCAAAATATCGGATTATATACGGACTATAATAAATATGAAGCCCGGTGAGGCTCTCTGGGTCGGCCATGAGTATCGAGGCCCTTCATGGGCCTCGCAATACTCTGATTCAGGAATGCTAAGATGTTTGATGGGCCTCCGAGGCCTTCTGAAAAATTTACGAGGCCCTTGCTGGGCCCTCGAGGCCGTCGATGGGTCTCTGAAACCTTTATGAATCTAGAAGGCTCTCGGTGGGCCTATAAGGCCTTAGCGAGGCCTGAATTAGGCCTAGATGAGACCTTTATTGGGCATTTGCTGACGTGGAAGCCTTACCAAAATCGGGTGGTAACAATAGTCCCCCAAGTCCAACCCTATTATTTATATCAGGCGTAGGACTTTAAGAGGAAGCATTAAATGAGGACGAAGGCCTTTAGGAAGCGAACCTCCAATGGAATCCATGAGATCACATCTCCAGTCATATTTCTCCATAGGAGGCATTTTGAACCCTACGGAGAGTTCTCTAGCCTTCAACTATTTGGAGAATGGGAGATCATCGTCGTCATCAAGGTCGCACAACCGTTCTGATCTTTCATCTGCAGTCCTGGAGTCCATTCTCTTCTCTCAGTGGTCATCACTGGGCTCTCTACGCCGGCTACTCAACGATTGAGGTCGAGCCACAGACGACTCGGACTCCAACCTGTCGAATACGCTAGCAGAGGCGACTGGCTTCTCTACTCACGAGGCACGAGGTTTCTCCTGGTTCTGGGATTTTGCCCATTGAGGATTGGCGAATCATCTTGGGACCGACGGCTTTCAATAGAGCCGGACGTCGAAGGGCTTCGCCGGGCACGGCTACGCTTGGGTCCATGTTGAAGAGATTGATTCTCCAACAGTTCAAGCGCCGCCTTCATCCGGGCGTTGTCCAACTTCGGGCGTCTCTGTCGTTGTCTTCTTCTCTTACCGTGGGTTACATTCTGAAAGTCTTGAACGCTTTTCTGCCGCAGGTTAGTGTGGTGGGATTCCACTCCTTCTTCTGTGGAATGTTCGGATGCCATGCTCCTCCGAGTAGAAAACACGTTTTCACCACAAGTTGTTTGTCGTGTAACGTTTTTTGTTTCCCACAGACGGCGCCAATATGTTGACGTCGGAACCTGCAACGTCCACGTGTCAACAGATCTCCAGTCATTTCTCTGCCAACTCGTATGTTACCTGCACACTAGGACAATCGTTAGGCACCAAGATCTCCGGAGAAAAATGGTCTGGCGATCGTTGGCACTCCGACGATCAAGTCAACAGCCGGTATATGGGTGATACACAGGGAGTGGAAATAATGGGGTGTGGGAGTGACAAGCAGGCAGAGATTTGAGCAGAGTTTATGGTGGGATTCTTAAGCGTAAAAGAATGCGTCATAAAAATATACGTACTAAAGAATGCGTACTCAAAAGTGCGTACCTTGGAATAATCGGAGTCTGATATTTATAGAGGGAGAATCCTAATTGATTTAGGGAAGCGATCAATTAGAATTCTAATTGGGATTCTCTTTCCTTATCAGATAAGGTAGGTTCCAATCTCGACGTGATCTTCCGAGATTGCATCATTGGATTGGGATATGGTTTCCTTGTGACAATCAAACACAATCTTCCCTGAGATATCTTCTTAGCTGTCCTAAAATATCGGATTATATGTGGACTATAATAAATACGAAGCCCGGCGAGGCTCTCTGGGTCGGCCATGAGTATCGAGGCCCTTTATGGGCCTCACAATACTCTGATTCAGGAATGCTAAGATGTTCGATGGGCATCCGAGGCCTTCTGAAAATTTATGAGGCCCTTGCTGGGCCCTCGAGGCATTCGCCGGGTCTCTGGAACCTTTATGAATCTAGAAGGCTCTCGGTGGGCCTATAAGGCCTTAGCGAGGCCTGAATTAGACCTAGATGAGACCTTTATTGGGCATTTGCTGACGTGGAGGCCTTACCAAAATCGGGTGGTAACAATGCATATAATAGATATTATTATAACCAACTCATCTGACATGACTAATAAAACTATGTATATAAATCCCTAGAGGATTTAATATACCTGAATCATATAGTTCAACTTTTCGAAAAATTAATCGATCAAAGTACAGATCTAAAGTGATATTACAATAAGGGAGAGTAAATACACGGTATAATCTTTTTCTTGATCGAGGTTTTGTCTCATTGTATTTTCTGGTAAGATTTTTAATGAGGCAATTTTCATGGTGCATTAAAAGAATTATGTACTCTTTTTCTTTCACTAGGATTTTTTTCTACGAGATTTTTTTTCTCGTAAGATTTTAACGAGGCATATTCTTTGTGTAAATGACATCCAATTGGAAGTGTTATAAATCTTATAGTTATGGATATCCATAACCTACAAAATATTTATCCTCATTATAATCCTATGGTTATACTCTCGTGGGTTATAAATTGTATACGAGACCCCTAAAGGGAACAACAATAAGATATGTTTTAATATAATTGCATTAGACCATAATGCTGACTAAAGTCAACCAGAGATAGTGTATGAAGATGATATTGTTTAGAAGTTATAATATGGAGCAAATTTCACCAGAATTGTTTTATATAAGTTTTAAAAAGATGGCGGCATTGAAGGCATTGGCACACAAGATATGGATAGTTCGATACAAGCTTTTCTTTCATTGATCAAAATCATGGGGAGTAGCTATACTCTTTTTCTTTCACTTAAGTTTTGTCCCACTGGATTTTCTGACAAAGTTTTAATGAGGCAACATTTGATTACTCCAAATTTTTTGATAACATTTTTTTCTTTCGATTGGTATTTTTGATGTATTGGGTTTTTGCCAAACAAATTTTTGCACAAAGCAGTTATTGTGTAAATAAGTCATTCAAGAGTGAGTGTTGTAAAATTATAAATAATAATAAATGACTATTTGATTTTATCTAGATGTCTATGTAGTTATATACTTACTCTAGAAAAATGTATTCTACTCACATTGTAACCCTATAAATAAGGGTCATTATTATAATAAATTTACACACTTGCTCTCTTAATGTTCTTTTATTTTCCTCTCTTGTTCTCTTAGTTTTATAAGAATATTGATTTTATTGAAACGTAAGCAGATTTTTAAATATAAAATTGTTTCAGATAATTATATTGTCACCACAATTGGTTTAATGCACAACTTTCTTAATATTTCTTCATTATCGTACTTATATGCTCATTTTTTTTGTTACACATTCTTATCTTTAATATTCTATTACTTAAACATTTCTTGTCCATGCTAACAATTTTCATCCAAAGTGTTTGTTAGGGAGGGAGTAAAAAGACTTATTTGTCTCTCATTTTTAAATAAGAAAAAATAATAAATATAAAAGTAAGACATAATATTTGTATAGAAAATATCATCAAAGGTAGAATAAAAAATATTAAAGATAAGAATACAATAAGAAAAAAAATGGAGACATGTGTAACAATAAACAAAGATTAATGACTAAAAGTGCAATTAAAATGTATTGTACGAAAAGATCGTTACGGAGAAAATATAACCACCCATCTGTTTAATAAACTTATAAGCACAACTTATCAAAACACTGCCATCCAATATATCTAAAATTAAAATCACAAATTGTCATTGAAGTTCAATTGGGATTTAAACTCATCGTTAAGTATTTTTGGGAGTCATTTACTCATTAAAGTTGAATAATGATACATAATTGGTTAGTATGTTGGTGGCAAATCTAACGTTGGCATATTAAACTTTGACAACAACTAACGATCATTGTGTTTATATCGTAAAATTATAAATTTTCAAAATAAAATACGATTATTAAGAAAACAAACCTCACGTTCAGCCAAAAAATCCTAAACAATTCCATTTAACCAAACAAGTGGCCAATTGGAAGAAATAAGTCGCTTAATGGTTGTTAGTCTATGTGAAGGTTTAATGGCTAACGATGAATATATCGTTAATTAAGCTAACATAGTAAGTTATTATTTAATATTATTTAAATTTAGTGACTAAATATATCACAAAAATATCTAGTTGATCAATTTGAAATTTTGTTTCAACTTCAGTGACCATTAGTGCAATTAACTCAAATAAATGTCGCATACCTCACAAAGTAAACGTTACCTTAACCTAGAAGCTTTCAACGCAGAAGTAACGGCAACACGCGCTTTCTCACCTCACCGCCTCAGCTTCCTCGAATAGCGTGCCGTTTAGAACGCCCGTTATATATATACATATAATTTACATATAAAAGAAAGCATCATACATTTCTTTTATTATTACTTGAATCAATTCATTTCAAATACACCAACTCTTCTAAGAAACCTTAATTTGTGAATATGGCAGATACAAACCCGAAATCTCAACCAGAAGTTGTAAGAATTCGATCCCTCCCAGGTTTTTATTTCTCTATTGTCTGTTTTCATTTCTATGATTTGTATTGAGGTTATGTTTTGGGATGATTTTTGTTTAGATGGAGAGCGAGGAGCAGAGGATGAAGCGCTTGGAATTTGTCCAAGTTGCGGCTTTCCATGCGGTGATTTTTGCTGCGAAAATGTACAATTACGCCAAGGACAAATCAGGGCCATTGAAGCCCGGAATTCAGACCGTCGAGGGCACCGTCAAGACCGTTGTGGGACCCGTCTATGACAAATACCACGATGTTCCCGTCGAAGTGCTCAAATTTGTTGATCGCAAGGTAATATCTTTTTTTTTTCTATTTTTTTTAATTCATTGTGGAATTTTATAATTGTAAATTTTCCTTCAAATGCAAAATAGTCAAATCTAATCTTATTTATTATGATTATATCACATTATATCACAATTTCGTTTAATTTATATTTTCTTTGGGGGATGTTTAATTAATGATTAATCCTCTATGATGTGATTCATCCAATGGGTTCAAGGGACATTTTTGCAATTTCTTTTGGATGATATGTAATCAAGGAAGAATCTATTCATTCATGGAATTGGATGCTGGTGGAGGGGCTGTTTATTAAAATAAAAAAAATTGGGGAAATGTTTAATTAATGATTAATCCTCTATGCTATGCTATGCTATGATTCATCAAATGGGTTCAAGGGACATGAAACAAATGAATTTCGGCTGTAGTCCTACGCTATGTCTCTCGTGTTTGCATAAATGAATGATTGTGAGTTCCATTGTAGGTTGACGAATCCATGAACAAGGTTCAGAGTCATGTCCCCTCGGTTCTAAAGCAGGTGTCCACACAAGCCTTCTCGACCGCTCAGAATGCTCCTGCAGCAGCTCGGTCAGTCGTGACCGAAGTCAAAACTGCCGGAGTTGTTGAAACCGCCTCAGGTCTTGCAAAAACCCTTTACACCAAATACGAACCTGCTGCCAAGGATCTGTATTCCAAGTACGAACCAGTGGCTGAACATTTTGCTGTGTCAACCTGGCGTTCTCTCAATCAGCTGCCACTCTTCCCTCAAGTGGCTCAAGCTGTTGTTCCAACAGCCAGTTATTATACTGAGAAGTACAACCAGACTGTTCAACATTCGGCTGAGAAAGGGTACAAGGTTGCATCATATCTTCCATTGGTCCCAACCGAGAAGATTTCTAAGGTATTTAGCGGTGATAAAACCGAACCTCTGGTTTCGACAGAAGGGGCTGTTGCAGCACATTGATGCTGCTTCCAGTTAATGCTATTAGCATGGTAACATAGTGATATATTTACTTAAAAGAATGTTGTGGGTGATAGGGAAACAAGAAGTGTTAAGAAGTACTTATAATGTAGATTCCTAGTATGAACTTTCGTTTTGTATTGTTATTTTCTTTTTTATTTCTACTTCCGTTGTTTACGTGTGTTTACTTGATCATGCAGATGTTAGCCTTTTTTTCTCGTAAAGGTGTATGTATGGAGGAGTTTATAAGTTGTTTTTTTAGAAGATTTTGATAAAAATTGAATATAAAATTTGTAGTGTCCTATGATTGAAAATGTGTTTAAGAAAAAAATAAATAAATAAATAAACTCTACTGAACATGCTCTAAGGTCTTTCTCGTCCTTCCTTGAGTCATATACAAGCCGGGAACTAATACTACCAAAAATGAATAAGATTTTGATGGGTCAATTTGACATAATTTATTGCAATATGCATTCGAGGAAGTTCTTGTATAATGTATAATTATAACATTTTTAAAAGACTCTTATCAAATATAAGATGTTTTTTTATTTTATAGAGTTAATTTTTAAAATTATGTTTTAAGAAATTTTCTAAATTAATTTTTTAAAATAGAGAATGAGTTTTGTTCTCCAAATTTAAAAAATTTCAGTTTTGATTAAATTAAATATTATATATAAAAATAAAATAGAGAAAAATTATATAATAACTAGAAGGGAATCAAGTCAAAATAAAATATTTATTGAAAGAAATAAAATGAAGTATTAAAAATAAAGAAGTTATTGAAATTTCAATCTTTAAATTTATATATGCTCTCTAAAATAGAAAAAGAAAAATGTTGTTTATACATAGAGGGTGTTTGGAGATGCTCTTACAACTAACTCATGATATATACAATTTCAAGCACAGATCAAAATCCAAGAGAAATTAATAATTTTCAAGTGATTATATGTGCAATATAAATATATAATGTAAAAAATGGGGCTTTTGAAAAAACTATAGATAGACGAAACCAATTTATGATATCATAGGATCGTCAAAAAAAAAAAAAAAAAGAAAGAAAAAAATACAATCGAAAACATGAATTAGGTTAATTTACAGTCAACAAATAATATCATAAAATAAATAAATACAAAATTAAATACAAAACCAGACATTGCTCAATGCTCAGGAACCAAATATTGTAAACTACTCACTAGTTATATCATATTTTTGTCTGAATTAAAAAGAAGGAAGAACAAGAGACCCGCTGAAGTCGATTCAGATCGGGATGATTTTTGGTTGAAAATTAGGTTAAGAATTTCTAGTTTTTGTGCGATTTGGGGGATTCACGTTTGGGGTTCACGGTTTTTTCTTTGGGCTGCTGTTAATTTTGGTTTGTATTATTAGTTTGTAGGGTGAATTTTGACATTAAATTTGAGGGTATTTTTAACTTTTTTATAATGTAAGGCTGTCGGTTTTGCCCAAAAAATTTTATACTTTGGCTCAAAAATAGTGGTTTTTGATCAGTTTCATCAGCTTAAATTATAATTTAAACTAAGACAATCAAGCACTTAGTAATATTAGTCCAAAAATGATTTAACCCCCATAGCTCACGTCTAGTCCGCAACTCCAATTCCAGTACCGTCCGATCCTATTATTGCATATAATGTATCACAATTAAAATAGTTGTTCAAAATATATTTCGTACTAAACTTAGGTATAAATAGCGACTCCACTCCTATTAAGGTTGAAGAGTGCTCTTAAAGGCCCTTGTAATAAACTAGTATGTAATACGTGCGTTGCACGTGATTAATAACGGTGTTCTGAAATATATTTCTATTCAAATATTTAAATAATTATATTTCAATTTAATACTACATTGAAATACAAAAATCTGACATTAAAAAATACAGTGCAATATATTATTTGTTGTCATATTCAACAATCACAATATGTACATTCATATGTAATAATGATTCATATTTATTTTAACTACTAATCAATATATTTATTTCAATTTATATGCATAGCAAAACAAACAAAGTATATTTCTACAATTATGTGGCAAGCAAGAATGTTTAAGCTCTATTGTTTAAAGTATGTAATACAATCAAATGTCAATTAAAGAATGCAAACAAAAAGAATCAAAAATAGTGTACGCAAGTTATTAAATATATCGAGCACTAAAATCCATTGAATTTTCTTGCTTTATAAAATAGCAAATGACTTATAATAAATCTTTGTAATTTAACATAGCTCTCCAACTATGGATATGTTTTAACCAAAAATAATATCACATGCAATTCGAACTCGTAACACCTCATGTTAACAATCATAGATAGATTTATTAATCAATATATAAAAAGAAGCAATTATAGCAATTGACAGAATTAAACATTCTCATTTGCCCAATTCAATGTCCAGATGTCTTCACGTGACTATTCCAAATTGTAATGGAGAAATAAAGTAATATTACCAAAACTAAATATTCTAGCAATTTAAGTATCTTACATGGGAGATAAATACTTAATAAAAATTAGTTTAAGTAATAAATAATAATTCAATTCAAAAACATAAAAAAAAAATAGAAATGAGATCCATATCAATAGTGAATTGAAATCATTATTGAAGTTAACTCGCAAAGTTCTTTGTTTAGAAAATTTGAAACCGCAAGTCAAATAAATATATAAACATTATAAAAACCCGCATGAGCATGTGCAATAATTAAAAAATACACCGCAACATTTATAAAGTAACAAACACTATATCACAAACACAAATCTTCAAATGAAGTCTTTATAGACTTCATAAACTACATAATTACTTTCACATGAAGCAATTTTAAACTTCAAATTAGGCTTGAAATAAGTTGAATACATTGTTGGTGGCAAGTAAATGACTATTCATCTTGTAAATGACCAAATTCATTGTTACAATTCGACGAAAATATTTTTAAAATCTAGTAATTAAATGTAATAAATGGTGATTTAGCCATTTCAACTTCTAATGACTAAACGTGATTACAAATACTCCATCTGTTACACAAAGATAGGCTCGTTTTTTTTTCCACACAGATTAAGAAATCTTATTTAATGTAATTGAAATTATAAATTTTTCACACACTTTTCTTATTATACCCCCATTTAATATTAATCATTCATAAATCTAATAAATTTAAATGCTCATTAAATTACAATTCGAATACAAATGAAATTGAATTGTATTACATTGAAACAATAATAAAATCAATTGTTGACTTTGTTATTGGGGGATGAGTGTTTCTAAGCTGGAATATGTTAAGTTTATTTAGATTGATAGCAGTGTAAATTAAATAAGGGTATATTAGGAAAAAGAAAAATTTAATACACTATCTATAAAGTAAGTGGTCTATAATTTGAGACAGATAAATAAAGAAAATGAGTCTATCTTTGTGGGACGGATGAAGTATTAAATTAGAAATTTAATTATAATATTAAATGAAGGATAATTTAGAAAATACAAAATATTAATGAAGACGTATTTGTCAAAAAATATTTCTCTATTTTCTAGACTTTTAGATATAGTATAGATAAAGAATTCGCTGTGTTAGGCAAGTAGGTCACTCTCATGCTCATTTATACTCAATTGAATGCATTGATGAAGAGGACACATCATTTGCATACAGCACGACATATATAAGAAAAATAACAAAATCTTTTAATTTCAAGATATTTGTAGTGCCTCGTATTATTAATACCATACACACCATGTGACTCTTTATTACTACTTTTAGATGAAATTCAAACTTCAAAAATTACTTTTAGGTACATCTCTATCTGATATTAATGCCACACGAACAAGCTGTTGATGAATGCCCGACGAAACAATAATGTCAATAATGTCAAAGTTATGCCTTTTTCTCGATAAATTTATTTTTGTCGGTTATAATTTTTAATTAGTAAGGTCCTGATCAACAAAAAGTACTACCATATATCATTTTAAATAAAATCCATATTTTTTATTAATCATTAATCAATTCGAACAATGAGTTGCTGCGTACATGCAGCCACACTAGATGAATGACCAGTGAAAAAATAAAAAATAAAAAAAATCAATAAATGTTATTGTGTTTTTTTTTTGTCATTGTTTATGGTATTAATTTGATATTGTCTTGTTTGTACATTTTTTAGTAAATATTTTGAATTTTAGAGTTTTATTTGAAACTATGTTGTTTGTGTATGTTTATCATTGCAATTTTATTTTGAGATGCATCACTTGTATTCTGCCCAGAAAAGTTTGTCATTTGTTTTGGTAACATACTATGTTACCAATTTTAATAGATTTTTGGTGGGTTAAAAATTGACGAACCTTTTTTTTTTTTTGGGGCATGTTACTTGTAGACTATTTGGGACTGTAGTGTTTTTTGTATTGTGATGTGTTTTTTTATTTTTTTAAATTATAATATAACACAGTATAGGGAAATTATTTACTTTCCATAGTGTAGAGTAGTTATCAAGGCCACTAGACACGATGTAGAGTAGTTATCAAGGCTACTAGACACGTATCTAGTGGCCATTGGCTAAGTGCTTGACTTTAATGTCAAGAACTTTTTCATTGTCCAATGACCACTGAACACATGTCTAGTGACCTTGACAACTACTTTCCACTGTGAAAAGTAAATATCAAGGCCACTAGACATACAATATGACATACTATGTTACCCTAAAATAAAAAGCTTTTATAATGCTTTTATATTTGTTTTTGTTTTTATCATTGTTGTGTTTTTGTATTAACTAGGATATTACAATATTTTTGCTAGATTGAGAATACTTGACACACCTCGATGATAAACGGGTATTTTAAAAAGTTAATAGTGTCCTTCAATAGTAATATAATCGCGAATATTGTTGGGAAGTTGAATATGTGCAAAACGAGCTTTTTGAGTACACGTGTTTGAAACAGACAACGAACAAACTTCCTAGTATGATTTAATTTTATGAAAATAAATTTTTTAAATTTTGGCGTCACTAAGAACTTTCTAGTACGATTTAAAATATCTTATTCACGTTAATGTTGCTCGTGTTTTCCTTAAATCTTATTTGATGAATATGAAATATTATTTATCACCGAGCCTTGATAATTTTTCTTAGATTGAATAAAAATTTTTGAGTTAATTTTTTGGATAATTTTAGGCCAACCATTTAAATTAAAAATAAAGAAAAATTTAAACATTTTATTGGACTAATTTCAGTCCATTTATATGTCCCTTTTGAAGGCAAAATTGGTCACTATTTTAGCTTAAAGGTAATGCGAATCCGCGAAGAATTGAATTTCAAAATCCACAAAAAGATTGATCTCTAAGAAAGCTAAAATCTGGTCGCGAGAACTTGACCCGATAATTACTTGAATCAAATAACCAAAGTTATGAACGCCACAAAGATTTGCGAAATCTTTGATAAGTTTTAGGTTAGTTCAGTTAAGAACAAAGAAGAAATAAGTGGATATCACTTAATCTGAATCTCTCAAATCAATCAAAGTTATTATTATTTACAATAAAAAGTACTTATTTAGTAAAATTAATGAAAACCTAGTCTAATTCAAAAATATAATTAAAAACTAATCAAAATAGAGTTCTAAATGAAAAATAAAACAAAATTCGATTTTTCCCCGAATTTGACCTGGGCGGTCGCCCAGTTCAACAATTAACTCTCTATTTTGCTTCTACAGGGTAGGGCGATCGCCAAATTTGCACTATTCCTCGTTTTTTACCTTTAAACTTTGTTTCATGCTTATTTTGGTCATCCAATCTTCCATTAGCCTCCGATATGCCTTCAATATGTTCTTTAGTTTGAGTCAAATGTAACAAAGGTCCATCGCTCGCATGGATCGCATCATCCTCTCCCTTCTCAAAAGTATTCGACCTCAAATCATCACCGACATCAAAGGGATAAAGATCACCTTCAGTCCTCATATGCACCCAAACCCAATCACCAGGCTCAAAGATGAATCTGCGAACTTTGTTGGTTTTAATTTGATATTTTTGAAGCTCATTCGTCTTATCTGGATTGCTTCATAGGTTGGTCGTTTTGGAAGAACAGTTCCAGGTACAAAGTAAAGTTGATGTGCAATGTCTTCAATAGGTGATAACCTACTAAACATCTCCTCTGAAGATATGTCCTTCAATTCCTGCAGTAAAGAAATAACCAAATTGGGGAGGGATTGGTTAGTTTTTCGTAGTACAATGTAGGATTCTTTCTGTACTAGCAAAAGCATTTGTTGATTTTTTTCCTTCCTCATTGTCGTTTCTTGTATATCTAAATCATCTACTTTAATTTGGGCATGAAGAGCATTCCTCGTAAATAGGACTTCATCGTCTACAAGGTACTTTACACCATCATCTTCCAACTCAGGCATCTCATCACTATCACTATCATCCCCGGTCTCTACTTCTCCATTATCATGCAAAATCACTACCCTTTTATTTGGGCATTGTGATGCAATGTGCTCGGAACCCAGACATTTAAAATATTTGATATCCCTATTCTTTGAAGGTTGAAAATCTGACTTGAGTTTATTGTTGTTAGTGACATCCTCTTTTTCCTTAGATAGTTCAGTCTCCCCATTTGAAACATCATATTACTCACATCATTACTATCCTACTTGGTTTCTAATGAGAGTTAGATCCCAAAGAAAACCTAGCTGCCAATTTTCTTTTCAATTGCCTATCGACTTTCATAGTTATGTGCACCATGTCCTCCAACTCCACATAATGCTGTAATTCAACTATATTGGCTATATCCCTATTTAACCCATTCAAAAATCTGGCTAAAGTAGCCTTCCTATCCTCCTCAACATTATCCCTAATCATAGCCATCTCCATCTCCTTATGATAATCCGCTACACTATTTGAACCTTGAGTAAGGCTCTGCAATTTTTGATAGAGGTCCCTATAGTAATGATTAGGTACAAATCTTCTTCTCATGAGAGCCTTTAAATCACTCCAAGTTTCTACATGTATCTTGAGATTTCTCTTCCTATTTATCACCAATTGATCCCACCACATTATAGAATAGTCAGTGAACTCAATCACTGCTAATTTCACCTTATTTTCTTCCAAATAGATATAGTAATCAAATATTAATTCTATCCTCATTTTCTACTCTAAATAGGTTTCAGGGTTATTCTTACATTAGAAGGAATGTATTTTCATTGTTATATTTCCAATGTTTCTATCTATCCCATCGTGGCCTCTATAGTCTCTTCCTCTAGGTATCCTTTTACGCATATCTCCTCTACGCCTCATCCTACCCATCTCAACTACATAATTATAATCATCTTCATCCTCAAATTCAGCCATATGGTTATGATCACGCCTATCATGTCTCCAACATTAGGGATCCCATGTTATTGCTCCTTTAGTAAAATTGTAATCACCGTATCATGTCTATCCATCATACCCATCATCTCTTTATTACTATCCCTCATCTTGTCAAACACCATGTTCATCCTCTCAAATTGTTGTTGCATGACTTTTAACAAAAAGAATTAGTTGTTCTCTCTCCTAAGTGTTGTTTCTTCATTATTAGGATTGAAAGAAAATTTTAACCTCACGTATTTACACTCGTGTTTCACTCTATTTGGTTTTTTTTTCTGATAATAATCTCACAACTCTTTCCTTTTACCTCTCTTTGTTTTTCTTACCAAGTTTTCTAAGGAACTAACCAAATTCAATCAGGAATTCGGTCTCTACAACGTTCGAAAAGAAGAATAAGGAAATAAAAGAAAACAAGAACTATCAAGAAGAAAATTACAAAAAGAAAAAGATTTAAGCACCATATGATAATATAACACAAGAATCTCAAACAATGCGTTTCTTGACTTTTCTTGAATTATCTTGAATTTTCATTTTTTTTTCAATAATTCTACGATGTGATGAATCTAAACAAGAAAATAAAATACTATAAGGAAGATGATGAATAACGAAAGAGAAATTTTTTTTATATGATTCAAGATGAATCTGATAAAAAGAAAAGATAAAACCTGATTTTAGAGCCAAAACTTTGATACCAACTAATGCAAACCCGCGAATAATTGAATCTCGAAACCCACAACCAAGAATTATATGAACCCCAAGAAAGCTAAAATCTGGTCGCAAGAACTTGATCCAATGATTACTTGAATAAAAAAACTAAAGTTATGAACGCCACAAAAATTTGTGAAGTCTTTAATAAGTTTTATGTTAGTTTAATTAAGAACAAAGAAGAAATAAGTGGATCTCACTTAATCTGAATCTATCGAATCAATCAAATTTATTATTGTTTACAATGAAAGTGCTTATATAGTAAAATTAATGAAAACCTAGTCTAACTCGAAAATATAACTAAAAACTAATCAAAATAAAGTTCTAAACGAAAAAAGGAACAAAATACGAAAAATTCGATTTTTGGTATGATGTGTTAAGTATCTACATTTCAAATATCATGAACTTTTTAGCACGTTAAATTGGTCAAATAATTTTTGGTGACATCTAGTGTTGCCGCTAAAACTTTGAAGATTTTGAAGTCCTTTTGAATTTTTCTTGCACGTTTTTTTTTTTTTTTTTTCCACTGCAATTAAATTTTAAAACCATTCAAATGCATGAGAAATTTAATGTAGAATTGTCAAGTTATATTTTAAGATTTTTAGTAATTTTTTAAATTGAAAAAATTCAGAGCGTTATAAGGTCACTCTCATGCTCATTTATACTCAAATTAATGCATTGATGAAGAGGACACATCATTAGCAAACAGCACGCCATATAAAAGAAAAATAACAAAATCTTTGAAGTTCATGATATTTGTAGTGCCTCATATTATTAATACCATACACACCATGTGACCTTTATTACTACTTTTAGATGAAATTCAACTTAAAAATCACTTTTAGGTACATCCCTATATGAAAATAATGCCACGTAAACAAGCCATTGATGAATGTCGGACGGAGCGATAATGTAAAAATTATGTCTTCCTCCTGATAAATTTATTTGAGTTGATTATTTAGTTAAGAGGGTTCTGATCAAAGAGAAATAAAGAATATCATTCTAAATAACAATGGCTTCATACGTTATTGTGAGATAGAACTCATTTTGACAACAATAAACAAGAACATATATATCCGTCAACAAGACCCATACTCTGATCAATCATGAATTCACTTCGTACCATGAGTACGTGCAGCCACACTAGACGAATACCTAGTGAAATACCAAAAAATAAACAGAAATCAATAAAAGTTGAAGCTCATTATGCCCCCCAACAGTTGCACTAAAAATAAAAATAAAAAATCTGAACTTTCGAAATATAAGAATTTCATATATTGATCCTCAAACTAATATTAAACATTTACATACAACAAGTGCATAACATGTATCTTTTTTCAACTTCTGTTATTCGCGTCAATTTTCAATGTGATTTCATCAGAAAAAAGATGCCTCATGTTATTCACGGCCACGTTTAATCACCTCATTTAAAAATTGGCAGATCTATTGCTACTTTGAGAATATATGCACCCAAAAGGAACGATATACAAAAAGTACTGTCCAAAGCATTATTTCGTAGTTGTTAATGTCTTTTACTTTCTATACGATCTTTTCTATGGCTTCATCACATTTCAAATACTTATTCTTCCTTTTTCTACTTTACTCTTTGCAAAAAGGAAATTAAACAAAGACTCCATTGACACTTTCTTATGCTTTGCTTCATTTCAAATTCTTGTTCTTCCTTTTTTTCTACTTATTCTTTGGGGGAAAAAGGAACGAACCCAAAGATTATTGACACGCATAAAGGTGCAATTGAGGTTCTCCTTTTTTTGGGAGGGTATTTCCATTGTCATTTTATTAGGTGCACTCATGTGTGCATGTGGGGAGAAGGACGGGGGTGGAGTTGGGGTGGGAGCTTTATGTAGAGATGGGTTGTTTAGCCTGTGCCCATTTATGGTGAAGAATCGGGCCAGTAACAAAGTTAGCCCAATCTATTTTGGCCCACTTTATTGCCGCCTCTTTCCCATCTTGCAAAAGCGTGTTATGCCTCTTGCGTTTTTTATTAGCGGGTGCCCTTCACCAGATTGAGGCATGTGGTTCAATCTTGGTTGTTGGCCTGGCATCTGAAAAGGCAGCTATTTAAGGTTTCCATCCTCAGATATGGTGATCTTCACTCTTTTCTGATAGATTCATTCTCATCTTCTTCTTTTTGTTATTTTCTTAGCAATATACTGTAACTTCTCTTAGTGAGAGGTTTTGGTTTGACGTTTGTCATAGTTGCTTCTTGTTTTTCTCTGCCTGTTTTTGAGGCTGTGCTAGTAGATTGAACGTAATCGTTTACGAATGCTCAACGGGGGACGAGATGTTAGAAATAGTTGTTATTCACCTTTTGAAATAAAAGAGAAACTTCATATTACATGAACAAGAATAAAAAAATTAAAGAAATTGTAAAATTAAAATTGAAGAAGAAAGTGCAAACCGAAACCTGTACGTGTACAGTTTCCTTAAAACAGATTCGTCCCCTACCGTATATTATAAACGTCTGTCTCCCAAGATACAACGGTAGAACTAGTTGTACTAGCGAACCGACTTACTATCCGAACTTTATCACCTCTAAAAGAAAACTTGGAGGAACATAAAAGAAGAAAGAAAATGTTTGAATTGTTGTGTTCAAATGAGGAAAAAATACTTATTTATATAGGCATAAGAATGACCTTCCAATTCCAATTCAACCATTAAAACAAGAGTTACAAAACGAAAGGTTGAGAATATAGAAAGTCTCAAAATTGAAAGCTTTAAATTTTTTCATTCATTTTACATATTTTCCAACAATAGTTACTGAACGTCCAGAGTTTAAGCCAAAAAATCTCATGTTCTTGAATATTTGTCCTGATTACTTCTTTATCTGGTGCTAGTAAGAACAGATCTAGGTCATAACGTAGCGTCTAGCTGTAGTTTGATTGTCAAAGAGAATATATTGAGCATAAAAAAATAGAGAGAAATAAAACCAAGAAACTTTTAGGACATAATATATGCTTATCTAAAGATTATGCTATCCTTCAAGGCTAAAAATCTATTCAATTTTATAATATCCAAAATCTAATTATTGAATCGGGTTAATAAAAGAACTTATGATCATGATCCAACTAATAATTATTGTCTTTAATTCATCACCAGATTATTATACGGTAACTAATTCCGCAGTCCTCGATTCCTTCACTAATGGGGCAAAATTATTCTCTATAGTCTATACTAATACTAGCATGTCCTAACCTACAAATTTCATCAGCAGTAAGTAGAAACAAATGAGAATCAAGAAAATTCCCAGATTTCTTCAAACCCAACAGGTTAAAAGATGCCAAATCAGACTATTTTTACTTCAAATCCCAATACAAAAATCAATGCCTAAAGCAGAGTTTTCAAAAAAGCAAGTTCCTGATCAATTCAGAGCAGCAAAATCAACAAAAGCCAGAAACTTTCGAAGGCAATTTCCACAAACATACACATCCCGAATGATATACAAGGTTGGAAGGAGCCTAAAAACTCCTTCAGGACGCGGGGTTGTGCAGCTGGGGCATACACTTTCTGGGTAGTGCTCATCTGTAAACACAATTATTCGCAACCCAATTTGGTCTTGTGCAAAGCACGGCTGTCAAGGGAATTATATCAGAACAGAATAAAAATTCAAAGCATAAACATCTTAATCTCTCGCAACACAAAAACAATTTGACAAACCATAAATTTTTAAACCAATTAGAGACAAATAAAAAGCAACCAGGATTCACAAATCAAAAATACCCAACAATACAGCAAATATGAAAATGAGTAAGAAAGAAAACAATACATATAAATAACACGATGATGCAACCAATTCTCCCAAAAGCTACAGCCAGTAGAAGAGGCACAATCAAACCGTTTTCATGCAAGATCGGGTCAAGAATCCACCCAAGCTCTATTACCTTGGGTGTTACTTCGAGAATAAATAACCACAATGATGCACGATGATGTAACCCATTCTCCCAAAAGCTACAGCTAGTTGAAGAGGCGCAATCAAGCCGTTGTCGCACAAGATCAGGCCCGAAAATTCACCCGAGCTCTATTACTTTGGGTGTTAGTTCGAGAATCCCTTGCGAGATACGCCCATATATTCAAATTTTAACCAATTGTACACAGATCAAAAGCAACCAGGATATAGAAATCAAAATACCCAACAATACAGCAAATGTGATAATGAATTAGTATTCACAAAAATTATATAACTTGTATATAAAAACAATACATATATAAATAACCACAATAATTCACCAAACGCCCATTCTCACAAAAAAAGAAGTTAAAAACTGATAAATATTCCAAGTAAAAGAGGAATAGTAGTAATACTGTAGAAATCTAGCCCCTGCAACGAGTGATGGCACTGCAACCACGGGTATAGGGGTTGGCCTGAGCACCGGGACGGCAGTTGTAGTAGGAGGCGCCGCGGCGGGAGCAGGGGACTCTGTTCTTCTGGAGCGCACCATAGCTAATGTAGCGGCGAGTGGCCAAGATACGGCGATTCGACTCCGAATCGAGCTCGAACTCCTCCTCCGCTTCAGTGTTTGCTAGGCACTCGGCTATGGTCCCTTTGCAGCCGGATCTCATCATTGGCATCAGCCACCCCACATCCCCCACCGCGACGTCCCCACCTGCCGACGCTTGGGAAATCAATAAAGATGCAATTATGCAGAGTGCGAAAATCATTGAAGTCAAACTTCTTGCCATCATATTCATCAGTGTTGTAGAAATGCAAGCTTTGCTTGTTTTTCGTGGTGTTTTTCACTTGGGTTTTTTTCTGAGTCTTGTGATTGTGGGGGTGTGGCTGAGCTTTGCTTTGCTCTGCTTCTCTCTCTACTCTCTCTCTCTCTACATAGATATATATATAGGCTATATATGTATGAATAGGTGTGAAGGGACAGAGAGCAAATGCAAGTAGAGAGAAGGAAGTTGAATTATATATAGAATATATAGAAATTTGATTAATGGGTGCCGACGAATACTTTTAATTAATTAAATTAATTAATTTAAATTGATTTAGAGGGTGGCCACTACTCTACTTGTCAGAACAGAATTTCTTCACTACAAGAAAATTGAAAACGACCGTTGAGGTTGAGATAGAGCGCAAGGATCAATTTCTCATTTTTTATTTTGTTCTTTAAATTTTTTGTTTCAAATAATTATTTAATACCTAAAATGTTAATACAGCAAACATTTAAAAAAAAAATTGATCTTCTTCTCCAACCCCGCCCCCCACCTACACCTTGCTTTCCTCTCGCCCGGAAAGGGTGGTTAAGCAGTGGGCAAGGGGATGCAAGAAAATGAATGTTTCTAATTTTTTTTTTATAAATATCCTTTTTGAAAAAAAAAAATTAAATTATATTTATGCTAAACTTAACGTCACAATATGAGGTAACAATGAGTCTAAGTTACAAGTCAGCTTGTGAGCTCTCAATCCACCGACAGCTTGGTTCGTTTTCCTCACAAGCTTGGATTTCGCCCAAGCGAGCCGAGCCAAGCTCAGCCCCTAGAGCTCATGGGCTTCGCAAGGGCCAGTTTGTATAGGCTGCAATTTTCAAATTCAAAATTTGAATTTTATGTTTTATTTTTAAATTAATCAGAATCTTTTTTAGTAAAAATATTTTTTTTACATATAATAATTTTTTTATGTACAATTTTAATTCTGTGTACGGCTAATGTAGCAAGTCTCAAGTTTAAAAAATAAATAAATAAAGAAGGTTTTTTCTCTTGTTTTTAATGTTATTTTCTTCAAATTCTAACAAAAAATAAAAATAAAAAAGCTCGTGGGTCTACTAGCTCGACTTGACCCATTGTCATTCTTATGTCAGAATATTATGTGATATTAAAAATTGACAAGAAGTCAACAACGTGTCTTACGTTTTTGGCTAAATATGCTACTTAATCATGTTATGATATTATAATTGAAAATAAATCTTGTTCAAAAATCAACGGTAATTAATCCCACTGGTTATGTTCATAGCTCTATTCAACTTTAGTAATAATGGCTAACAAGAGTGGATAATATAGAAAGTAAATTAAAATTGAGTGATTTAATTGTAATAATTAAAGTTAAATAACCTAATTGAAATTTCACTTAAAGTTCAATGACCAAAAATGAAATTAACCCTAATTTTTAAAATACGGTTAGTTGTATAGTCAGTTATCATATGGGGTATTTAAGTAATTATTCTTTATTTACAATAGGTAATTATATTGGAAGAGTAATGATATAGTACCTATAGTGGGAATTAATTATGGTGTTTACTGTATATGTGTCATTACCATATTGGTCATTTTTTAAAAATTCAAAAAAGTTGTTTTAAATTTTTAAAAAGTGATCAATGTAGTGATGTCAGGTGGACAGTGAATACCATAATTAGTGCTCATTGTAGATGTTATATCATCACTCTTTATTCGCATACATTTTAATTGTAATAAAAATTTTCAGTTGTTGCTCAGTTTTACACTTGTGTTTTTAACTATTTTTTTATCTCATTCTTTCATTAACATATTAATTTCCACATTTTAGTTTTATCTTTAATTAGTTTCTGTCTAAAACGTTAATTAGGATAATGTAAAAAAAAATATTGCCTTTTATATTTTTCATAATCAAAATAAATAACAAATATAAAAATTTGACAAAATATTGGCATCTCATTTCAATATATATTAGCAGAATATTTGAACAAAAATCGTTATCAAAGACAAGATATGAAAATTAATTGAAAGTTAATAATAAAAATGCGATAAAAAATTTTGAGACATAAGTAATAAAATATCAAGGATTAAAAATTTTTATTTTAATTAAAACGTAGTTTAAATAATAAAACTCGTAATATAGCGTAAATATAATTACCAATTTACAATTCAACTACTTATATATGTTCAATCACATACATGTAATTTTTGTATAACATATCAAAATAGAATATTGAGTTTAAATTCACAATATTAGAATGACTTAATTTGTACAAATTCCTCTTTTGTATAAACATCTGGCGTTCCAAGGATTTTTCTTGTCTAAGGTGGAAACAACTCAAGTAATGGAACCTCAATTTGCCTATTTGAAAAAGACTTTATTCCTCATAAGAAGTGCTAGGAAATTTCTTAGCAACATTATTCACTCTTTTCAAGTTTTAATTTAACTAGAATTATTAGTTGTTCTCCATTAAATTTTCGACGCATTGACACGTCACCCTTTTAATAAATAGAAAGTTTTTATCACATTTTTTACATCCTGATACCTTAACATCTTTCTATTTATTAAAAAAAATTATGTGTTAAAGTGTAAAAAACATATTAGAATAAAAGTACACATCAACTCTTTTTTTAAAGGAGCCTTTTAAAGAAAAGGAAACAACTCAAGTAAGTAATAGGATCCTTTCCATTTTATCGGATTGATTTATAAAAAAAATTAATTGTTCGAGATGAGATGACTTATAAAGATACTCAAAAGTCCAATACATATATAACTACTATAAATAAGTGACGACGATATTTGAACTCAAAATCTGTGTTTTTAATTAATGTTCTAAAAAACGTAAAGTACGACTAGACGTGGAGGCTGAGTTTTAAGTTTTTCGAGCTTAGACGAAGTCTAAGCGAGAGTAAGATAAGGGCAATGCAAGGGTAAGACGTGAGGTATGACTAAGCATGAAGGTCAAAATTCACGCCTAAGCGAAGATTAGGCAGATTTTTTAGAACGATAATTCTAATTAATATATTAAATCAAATCAAATCAAAGAAAAATACAAAACTTATTAATTTAATAATATCATCCCAACCGAGAGAGAGAGAGAGAGAGATGGAGCCCATGTTTTCTCAATCTTGTTAATGGTAAAACATTGGGTATGTGGATTTACAATATCCATTCAATTAAAGTGCCAAACATTTCACATCTTGAGTGCTACATATTTGACAAAATGTAAGCATGAATAAGAGAAAAGGTTAAATAAAATTGTTCAAAAGTTAATGTAGTTATATTAGAGAAAAGGGTAATGAATCAAATCATTTCTTAACTAGACTATAACAAATTGCATTGAAATAAAATTGGATGAGGTTAGGTGTGAAAATGACCCCCCCAAAAAAACACATTTTCTTACAACAAAGATTAAACAAATTTGATAATTTAACCTTTCATCATTGGGGAAAAAAAAAAGACACGTAATTATGGTTTTAGAAAATTTAAAAGAATATATGAATTACTATTTTCATGAAAACGAACCTAAAATTTTAGCCTACAAAGGTAGGAGATTGTGGGTTAAGGCATCGAATTCAAAGAGCTAAGCATATAACTTGTATGGTCCACACGCATTAATAAAGTTTGTCTCATCAAACAATCGACCCTACTTATTCAATCTGGACAACTCAACCAACGAATCTAGATTTTCAATCAGCACAACTATAACAATTTTTATTGTTTGGCCTATATTCAATTCTACTTTTAAAACTGATAAAATCAATCATATTTGTTCAAAAATAATTTTTGTCATTCCGCGAAAATAAATATGTAAAGCTGCACATAAAATTTTTTACAATATTAAAATTAATTAATTAAATATTGAACACACCTCCTCTAATAATTATTTCAATTTACTCCTTCATCTCCTATTTTTACTTAGTTTTCTCTTTTTTCTCACTCCATTTTATTCTTTTCGACCAAATGAAATTAACATCATAAAAAGTAACAATTACTAATGAATTAAAAAATAATAATTAGCAGAATAATAAGACAAATTAACACCATATTTTATTATTTAAATAAGTAAAAAATACAAAATTAGCACCAACAAACATTAAAACTTAAATATTAAATTTTGTGGGCTAGGGAAACGATGGTGGGGATCAGTGGAGTGGGGTAGTATGGGCACGTGCTGTCATAGGTGTTTGATAAAATCAAGAGGTAACTCTAATGGTCCCCAACTTTTCGGATATGTAGCACCCATGTTCTTAATTTACCATTTGTTGCATCCATGTCCTCATCTAACATAAAATATTTAATTAAATGTTCAATGACCATGTGACAATTATGTGATGTTAGGGATGGATTGGAGTAAGGAGATGTTTTATTCAATATAAATTTCTAAATGAAAGCTGAAATCACTATTGTTACCACACGATTACGATACGGCCGCCACATCAGCACAGGCCCTATCTAAGCCCAGTAAGGGCCCAATTCGTAATCCATCAAGAACCTTATCGGGGCCCTGCTAGGGCCGGGGAAGGGCCCGTCACGCGCTTAGGCCTTCAGTCAGAAATCTGCGAGTCATGTGGAGGGTCTTGGCGCCCGCATGCGAACTATAGGGCCTCGTCAGGCCTCGCATCACTCGTAACCGAGAAGCAGCTCGGTATGCCGGGGCAACCTGAGAGGTAATTAAAGAAAGATTGCGTTGGATTGGACGCACGAACCTCCACAAGGAAACACAATCATGATCTCCTAAAATCATGTAACGTGATAAACTCAAGGAAGGAAGGCAATCTCGGGTATCTTTATCACATAAGGAAGGAGAACCCGATCGGGGACCTAATTGATTTCGTCTTCCAAATCAATTAGAATTCTTGCGCTATAAAAACAACGCCTCCGATTATTCCAAGGTACGCACTTTTTACGCTTACGAATCCCACCCTAAACTCTGCTCAAACTTCTGCCTGCTTGTCTCTCCCACACTCCTATTTTGTTCCCGCCCCCGCGTATTCTTTATATACCGGCTGTTGACTTGATCGTCGGAGTGCCAACGATCGCCGGACCCCTTTTCTCCGGAGATCTTGGTGCCTAACGGTCGTCCTAGTGTGCAGGTAACATACGAGCTGGCAGAGTAGTGACTGGAGATCTGTTGGCACGTGGACTGGTGCAGGTTCAGACGTCAACAACTATTTAGACTGTTTTGAAAAAAAAAATTAGACAATTTTACCCTTTTAATTCGATATCACGTGAGTGTCACATAATTATTTAACAACGTTCAAATAAGTGTTTTTCATTAGTACACTTATGAAAGGTTCAAGACTCCGGTTGAAATTTACCCTAAATTTAATAGTCTAATGTTAATATATCAATTTGTTTAATTTCTTTTCCAATTTTTAGAATCATTACTTTTCACTGTCATTTTGACTAATCAAATTTATACAAGGCTTAGAATCCTTGATAACAAACTAGAAAGTAAGAAATATGCACTTCAATTACAAGTATACATTCATAATGTAATCCATATTATATGAAAACACATTAGTTTTATTGATTAAACTCTAAATTTTATATAAAAATGAGAAATAACAAACAAGTGAATTCTTGTCGAAGTATGATTTATATATGATTTATATTATAGTTTTTAAATGGGTTATTTAATTGAGATAATTGCGGAGACATTCTTGAAATAACTTATTATTATATAAAAATAGTCTGAGACTTTAAAAATTACGTATATCTATCGATGTTTGTTATGCATAATAGATTCTAATTTGTCAATTTTGAGGCTTTTTTCAATATAAAAAAATGTTTAATGCAAAATTTTATTATTAAACGAAAATAAAAAGAATAAAAAACACATATTTGCTCTATTACAGAGGAATTTTGCAACTTGTACATTCTCACTTATACTTGCGTATGTGGCAGTTTGATTTAGGATTGAAACATTTGATCAAAACATTATTTTCGATTTTCTTCTTATTATTTTATTTTGCCAAATAAACAAATGTAAGTGGAGGTGTAAATGAAGATGTACAAGTAGCAAAATTTATTACAGTGGTGCAAATTAGATCGTATCACACTAACACAAATTGGTTTCTAAAGAGGTTTATGTGAACTTAAAATTATTTAGATTAGACAGAGCTTATCTTGAAACGAGTCTAAAAAGAGTAGATCGATGACACAAAATCGAAGAAAAATCGCATCCGTCATGTCATAACAGAGTCGATCTAATCACTCTAGTAAGTGTGGATGAGCCAATCCTTGCTAAAGTGTATGCCCCATTAGATTTTTAGTATAACAATTATCATTTTTATGAAAACAAAATTAATTAGAGGGCACTCAACTCACAAATTTGTTTCAATGTTGGTCATTCAACTTCAATCTGTTTCAATATAATCACTCTATTTATATTTTTGTTATCATTTGACTATCCATCTTACATTTTTATTTCAATTTAACTATTCTGTCTATAACTAATAGAATTTATGATCTAAACCTATCTAGTGAAATTTGTGATAAACGGCTAACTAAATGTGTCCTATATTATAATTGGGACACGATTTTCATAGATTAAGTTATGAATTCCGTCAATTTCGGAAAAGATTATAGACGAACAAATTGAAACAAAAATATAAATTGTGGATTCTTAAAACAAATTAAAGTTGAGTGGCCAACATAAAAGATACATGTAAGTTGGATGACCTCTTTTTTTATTTTTCCCTTTGTGGGGATTCTATTCCATCCATGGTTTTGTTTGTGCGTGCAAGTAATTTCTACACAAATTCATCAATTTCTGTCCTCTTGTTTCAAAGATATTATATAAGATCGTTGTCATTCATGGACCGACACCATCATCTTCACTCGTAAAAATTACGACTTCAACCAAAGTTTCGGAACATTTTCAAAATAATATTATATAATAAATTATATGCTTATGAAACTTAATTCAGTCAAATGGAATACTCTTTTAGAGAATCTAATTATATACCAAAGCCACATGGACACAGATTAAAATAACAATAATTATCTAAATTCATAAATATTAAAATTAACAAGTAATGTGGGGGAGATGTCAGTAGCGAAGCCAGGAATTTAATGTTGGGGGGTCCTCAAATAGTGGTGGGTCGGGAGGCTTTTTGGGGGTTCGGGGGCAGCGCCCCCGATTTTTTTTCTTAAACCACGATTACTGAGTCAATTTTTATGAGAATCTAATATTTTTTTATGTCATAATCTTTAAAAAGTTTACAAGAAAATATTGAATACAATCGATTCATGCAGTTAAACGTATTCGATACTCACTTCGTGTTTGTTCTGATTGTTTGAAAAGACTAACTTCAATACTTTCTTCTTAGTTATTGAATGATTCCAATTTAATCCGAGTTAGATTGGACTTTATTTGTTTTCATTGCTGGGTTTGGGTTTTACTATTTTTTGTTTTGGTTGATTATTAAGAAGAGTAAGTGATCTTAAAAGCATGTTTGATTCTACTATTTTGAAAAAAAATAGATTTTTCCTAAAAAAAATTTGGCCCACATTCTATTCAATAAATTTGTAATTTCAATTTTACTCTTCTTGTGTGTATCTAATTATTAAATAGAGGGACAAATTAATAAATTAGTAATAAATAAAGTAACCAAAAATCAACATTTGTGTGGGCTACAATTAATTAATTGGCTCTACTCTTGCTTAGAATAATCTATCTTCCCTCCAAAATAGTGGAATGAAACACAATATTTAAAAAAAAAAAAATTTCTAGAAAGTTGGGGGGTCCTGGTCCCCCCAAGGACCCCCCACCCCCACCTCCGCCCCTGGGAGATGTTGATGGTAAAATTAGTGCATTATTTATATTTTGATAATTTAATTATGTGTATGTAAAATGACGATTTACACAAATTTCGAAAAATTAAGAATTAAATTTGGTCGAGGCAAGAGTTCGACTCTCTCTTTAAAACGAAATTGCCCCACATAGGTGCTTACGGTTTTTCGGCACACGTCTCCAAGATACAACGACAACTTCTCGTAATAAAAGCACTCCAAATTACGAGAACAACAAACCGGACAGTATTTTATTCACTCTTTTAAATGAAAACCGGATTTGGGCTTTATGCAGAAATTATTTTTAAACTAAAATGATTTGTACAAAAAGTGTAAGGACTTTTTGTTTAAAGTGAAGTGATTTAATTTGCAATCATAAAGGAACCTGTTTATAATATCTGAAAAGTTGTGTATCAAAAGACACAACTTCATAAAAGGATATATCCAAAAGATATGTCTTGTTGGAAAACACATATCCAAAAGACATGTCTCTAAAATGAAAAGATGTGACTGTTAAGAAATAACATGTCAAAAAAGACATAATTTTTCATCCAAAGAAATTCTAGAATATTCTGCAATATTCTAATCAATTTTCCAACCATTTTTAAGTTTTTAAACGATTTACTTTAGACATTAATTTCTGATTTACCCGAAATTAATTCGAACAACTAAATATACTATGTTAATCTACTTGCATAATAAAATATGTATGATCTTACAATTCTCGTACTTAACTAACGGAATATTCTTGAAAATTTAGTTAAAGTTGGTCAAAACCAACACTACTAAACAAAATTCCAACAAATGCATCAATTGTGTTAGGCAGAGAGGTACAATTGACGTTGCATACACTAGTATGCATGTTTAAATTAACATTTTTCTTATTTTTATAAACATGATTTCAAAATTACTCTTTTACTAATAAAATTTGTTTTTTGGGCGTCAACAGCCGTCCTTCACTGACCCTTTCTCAACCCAGCTGTATCTTGTTCTTTATTTTATTTTCCAAAATTTATCTATGGATACAAGAAAAAAAAAATCCCTTATTTAGTTAGAAATTGCGCCGTGATTTGATGCATTAATTTTGCAGAAATTGTCAACTTAAAGTTGATCCATTAATTATGTAAAACACATTAAAGGCTAAAATTAGTTTCATTAAATATGGTATTAGAAATTATGTTTATATGATGTCAACATATTCATATTTTCTTTTCTTTTTTTCAAGATAAAACCAATTAGAAAAATCAGTCGAATCGTGGCTTGTTCATTCAGTTCCACCATTGATCGATTTTCATCTAGATTTTCGTATATAAAGCTTTTAGCATATAATCAGACTAGTTTCTAGTCTTCCTATGTTTGAGGATGCTAAACTTATAATTTCAGTTGGTTAAACATATTTTTTATCCATACATTTTATAGAATTTACAACTTACAAACCACATTTTATCCACGTATTCACCCATTGACAGATTTATTGTGGGGGCAACTACCCCACACTCTTGATTCAAAATTTTAATTTTGGTTTTGGTTTAAGAAAAATTTATAATTTATAATTTTGCCCCAACATCAAATAAAAAAAATTGTAAACCTACACCAATGTAAATAAGTGGTTTCTAGTCCAGTGGCAAAGTGTCCTTTCTATTATATGGTGCATAAGGGTTCGAATCCTATGTTAGTTTTTTTTTTTTTTTGAAAAATTTGTGAAATTAATCTTCAATCTTAAAAAATAATTTTTAAATCCCCAACTTTTATTCCATTTACATATTTTGTCTTTCTACATAATTCTATAAACTTCAATATAATTTCTCCAAATTTTTCGAAAGGTAAAGTTAATAAAACAATATGCTTAACACCAAACTTAATCTTTGACTTTAACATTTTCTTGGTTTTCAATTTCAAAATATAAAAATAAAACAAAATATCATTTTCTTTTTTATGTACAAATCTCGTGAATATATGATTGAGTTTTTTTAATTTTTTAATTTTATTTTTTCTTCACTTATCGAAAATAAAATTTTTTGTATTTTGATTACTTTATTTTTATATTTATATGCACATGAGTAATTATAATTTTCACTTTTTTTTTTCAAGTTTTGTTTAATCCAAACTTAATTTTTGTTTAAAATAAAATGTTGATTCTATTTTTCATTTTTTCACTATTTTATTCTATTATTATATACGGCTAATCCAAACTCGATTACTTTTATAAAATAACAAAGTTATTGTATAAATTAAGTATTTTTATTGTATTCTTCAAATACAACTATTTCTACAGGCTGCCACTATGTCGTCAACTGGTGTAGGCGCTACAGGCACTGTTCTAAAAAGCTTGCATAAGCTTCGCCTAGGAATGAAGCTCGACCTCCATGCCTAACCACACCTCACGCTTCGTCCTTGTCTTGCCCGTGTCTTACTCTCGCATAGGCCTCACCTAGGCTTCTACGGCTAACCACACTTTACGTTTTTTAAAACATTGGCTACAGGTCATCGTAGTATTCCCGAATCCCGCCCGATACTGTAGCACCGCTAATCGATATGTGCTTTCACAAGATAAAATTCTTGACTCCATTCCTACATTCATCCACAATTTATAATATAAGTACTTAAAAATAATTTTAACACTACCAAACATGATTGTCCTACATTTTCTAATTAATATAACAACGTAAATAATTTTTCCAACTACTTGGAAAATTCAATCTAACTGAATTTATTAAAAACAAAGCTTAATTTACTTTATCAAATTGGATAATAATTTATAAAGTTGAATTATAATCTATTATGACGATGACATCCATTCAAATATCCAATGCGACTAGATCTTTGGTAACTGCAAATCATATTAATTTTGTTACACGTTTTCCTCTTACATCAAATGTTGTAAACATGAGCTTGTTTAGGAGATAAAATGCCACACATGATGCATTGATGCATATTGATAGGGTAAATTATATTCAAAATCTCTATTTTTCTAGGTCTGTAGCAATTTTATTCATATTCAATTTTATTTGTCTACATTATTTCTAACCTTTCATTAATTTGTATAAATGGTCTCTTTTAACAATTTTGTCCATAACTTAAATAAATTAAAATAGCAGAAAAAAAAATAAAAATTAATGAAAAAACTGCAATTAAGAATTGGAATCCAAACATTTTCAATAGTGCAAATCAATAGCATTCTATTATTTAAAACAATTTTTTTTTTTTTAAAAAAAAGGCAAATGTCTTATTCTCCTCCCCTCCCCAAGTTTTCGGTCAGAAACCGGGAGAACAAAACCCACTTGCAATTCTAGTGGGGGTGGGGAAAGAAGCTTTTTTTGTTTTAGTTTTTTTTTTTTCTTTTTGAATTGTTTTAATTATTTTACATAATTGAATGTAATACAAACTATTTTATCTTTGTTAAATTAGTCAAATTTAGGTTGTAGATTTGACTTTTGGTCAACTAACGGATATTTGGACAATCCATCCAAACTACATAGCTACTTTCAACGTACATATACTGATGGAAGCATGTGTTAGGATTAGAAAGTTTATGACCTGACGGCACATTTTTTTTATTATTTTAAGTGAATAACTGTAAAAAATAAAAGGTTCAAAATTTATTTGTACTTATGAAAAGGTTCGGACCTTAACTGCAATTTATTTTATTTTATTTTCCATTTTAGTTTATATAAATTAGGGGCAACATTGTTAAAATGGACCATATTTGTAAATTATTGAAAGATTGAGGATGATTGGTGCGAACAAAATCAAATGGAAATAAAATTGCTATGAACTTGAAATGATATGGACTATGAGTGTAATATACACAATTGATAATTATTTTTAGGATTTTCACTCTTGGTCCCCAAATTTTATAGTTTTTTACTAATCTACTCACAACCAATTTTTATAGTATCAGATATCCAAAACATTTGTAGTTTGTTGCAAATCACGTCCCCAATGACAGATTTTGACAGATTTTCCTTCTTTTTAAATAAACAAAAATAGAAAAAATGCTAAAAAAATTGTAAATGAAATCCTATAACTTTTAAAAAATACAAAGTAACTTTTTCCCCCACCCCATGGCTGCTTCTCCCATTTATTCTCCATTTCCATTGCTTTCTCTTCTTCTTCTTTTTCAAATCAATCCAAAGAAGAGTAGAGTGGGATGAAAATCAAGGCGCTTACTTTTCTTGCTACAAATCTTGCAGGGCCAGCAATGGATTCTGTGTGTTTAATTCAATAGACCCAAATAAGCCATTCATTTATTTCCTATCTCAAATAAGAATCAAATAGCAGAGTCCCAATTGTGTTGTTATATTATCCATAATTTTCTTGTTTATCTATTTTTTGATTGCTCTATTGGAACTATTTTCTTTCGAAAAAATCACTAATGGCTGCAGAGGAAAATCCTACAATGATTTTTCTCTGGCGCCTCTGTTCTGCTAATCTTCTTCTTCCACTTTTCACCTATGAAGACATTGAGTCCGTTTTGCTTGTCTTCTCCGACGCCACCGTTCTACTAGAATTCTCAACATAGGCATTTTGCAATGAAATCTTGATTTTGTCCTCAATTAATCACCCCAATTTAGTCAAGCTTCATGGCTATTGCAGTGATCATAGAGGCCTCCAATTTTTACTTTATTCTACAAGCTAGCTTTTTAATGAGAAAATTTTTTGTACTTGATTTTGTTGGTTGTGTAGTTTGACTTTGTTGGCCAAAATATTATGTTTCGATTTTTTCCCCTTTTGGTGGGGTAGGTATTTGGTGGCAAGGAGGTTGTGGTAGTGGTTTGGCGGCGGCGGCGGCGGCGGCGGCGGCGGTTGTGGTGTGGTGTGGTGGTGGTGGTGTAGAGGTTGTGGCTATGGTGGGGTGGAGAATAAGTTACTTTGTACTTTTTAAAAGTTATGAGACTTCATTTGTAATTTTTTTTTTCATTTTTTTGTTGTTTTTAGTCTTTTTTTTTATTTTATTTATCTAAAGAGGATGACAAATTCATCAAAATCTGTCAATAAAGATGTGATTTGCAAATGTTTGAGATGTCTGGTACTATAAAAATTGGTTGAGAGTAAATTAGTAACAAATTAACCAAAAGTGCAAATTTTCCTTATTTTTAACACAATAAATGATATTGTATAAAGAACCTTATATGAAATGTTTATTTACATGTGGTTATTTTGAAATATAACAGGTGTCGAAAACAATTAGAATAATGACCATTTGTATATATTTTAGGCAAAACTATCTTCAATCAACTACTTAACATCCTAGCATATCCTACTAAAAATCAATCGAGCATAGTTTTACCAAATCAGATCTACAACAAGATTCTATCAAAAAAATTCAAGTCACGTAAGGTGCTACCGCCCATCGCCTCACACCACCACACAACCCAAATAAGTTAATTTTTTATAGATTAATTTAGATAATAAAATAACAAAAAATCTAAATATTTGTGGTAGATTAATTTGAACTTGTTTTTAGATTTAATTCATGCTGAATCTCGAATATGATTTCCAAAAAAATTGTTGAATGATGAGTTGATGTTTGGTTGAAGAAGGAAGAAATGACGTTCAAGACGACTATGGAAATGGCAGTAGAACTATCTAAACGATCGACAGTTCAACTATTTGTAAAAAAATAACAGTTGAACTCTAAAGGAAAAAAATAAATAAATCGCTTGTCTTGGAAGCTAGAAAAAAAAAACTTGGTATCTTGACTTTTTACATATAAAAGTTCTGATTTTTTCAAATAGAAAATTTTGCACTTTTCATCTCAACACTTATAGTTTGATACTAATTTATCATTAACATTTTTTTTAGCATACCACATCTTCAATCTTAAATTATATAGCAAAACTCGTCATTCACTCCATTTTGACCATTAAATGACAAATTCGTTCTCCTCTTTAAATGAAGGAAAAAAAAAAAAATAGCAACAAAATAACAAAAATAAGGAAAATTTGTAAAGAAATCATATAACTTTTTAAAAAAATACAATAAATCCCACTTTGTCCTTCCTCCAATAAATCACACTCTCCCTTTTCTCCAATTCTCCCGTATCAATAAAGAAAAATTTACAGCAAAAGTTGAAATTCTTGAAGAATGTAAAGACAAAATTATTAGAGCCAAAGTCATAGCATAGTCCTAAAGATAGAAAATCTTCTAATTACAACCAAACAATACTGGTTGATAAATTTTAAATTCTCTTTCTTTTCAGTTGAAATGGACTTTTAGTCTTCACAATTTTGTCATAAATTTTTTGTGGGATTTCTCTTTTTTGGGGAAAATGCAATTAGAGAGTTCTGAGGAGGTGAGATCAGTGGCTGGAGCTACAAATATGAGAGAGAAACATAGGATTTTGGCTGAATTGAAGAGACTTGAGCAAGAAACTCGTTTCTTAGAGGTTTGTGTTTGATTGCTGCTATCATTTTTTGTTTTTTTTTTTTTTTTTTTTTTTTTTTTTTTAAACTTGTGACTTAGTTTTCAAGATTTGATTTTTATGGTATTTGACTATCTAGGAAGTTAAATTCTAATGTACTTCTTAATTTTGATTGTTCTTGATAAAATCTTGAGCTTCTTCTTCGTTGTACATGATTTTCTTGGCCTCCCCAATCTGTCCCTGCACTATAAGCCACCTGAGCGATTCCGACATCTTCAACATTCCGATGGCCAACAAAAGTGAAGGGATTGCCGCAATTCAGAGCATCATCCGCCACTCGAGTTTCAATTTCAACTTTGCGAACAAATTGTTGGATATATAGCCAAGTAAAATTATGGCTAAAAGAACATTGTAATTTGGAGAATAGTTCATTAAAACTGAACCAAGCATAAAGATTAAGGAGGCCAATGCGATTGTGAATCTTCTGCCAATGCTATTTTCTTCAATTTCAAGAACCCAAACCATATTTTCTTGAAAAGTTGGAAAAAAAACCATCAAGAGTGGATGTGGAGAGTGGTGCGATGGATAGGCCGGTGGAGTTTGGGTGGGTGAGGAGTGTTGGTCGTGAAGATGAAAATCTCTTTTAATTCTTTTTGCATAGCTTTTTTTTTTTTTTTTTTTTTTAAGTTAAAAAGGGTTAAAATTTATGGGACTTTTTTTTGCAATTTTTCTTTATTTTTTGTTTTTTTTATTGCTGCTTATTTTTGTTTATTTTTATTTAAAGAGAGAAGCAAATATGTCATGACTTACAATTAAGTGAAAAGTTTGAGATGTTTGGTGTTTAGAAAAAGAATTGAGAGTAGATTAATAACAAACTCTAGAGGTTGAGAACAAAACGTGCAAAATTCACTTATAAATATTATTAAAACTTACCATTTTTCAAAATTATCCTTTTGCACCACTTTTCTAAATTCCCCTATCATATATTCATAACATTATCATATATTTCCGGTGAATCTCTTTATTGAAGTATTTCTGAATTTTTCCATTGATTGAAGTATATATTATGTTTTATATATTGAACCAAATATCATATAACATTCTCCTCAAGATTTATGCATTACACAATGGTCTTGAATCATTCATATACACAAAATAGCGAAAGCATTAAATGCAGTACCTAAATCAGATTACCTGAAACTAACAATAATAACAGTTAACCCAATCGTTGTGCATAACAGGTTCAGGGTGGGGGTCGAGGCTAATGGGGACTAGTTCAATATTTCTTGTGCATAATATGCAGTTCTTCAACTCGTTTATTCGTAAATGCCAGTTCAACATTTCCTTGTGCAGGTGGAGGTGGAGGTGGAGGTGGAGGTGGAGGAATGACAGGGCAAGACTGACTAAAACACAGAGAAAAGAGATGAAACACAACCAATGATAAATATTTGAACCACAAGCTCGCAATCTGGTATTGATTACTCAAGCAGCGAATCAGGTAAATAGTAGTCAAAATTATAATTGTTCAATTCTAGCACAATTCACAATTCTAGGATGAAGTATTACAAAAACTAAAAAAGAGTCTAGCAACAAATTTCAATGCTCGAAACAAGAAGCAAGCTAGGATGGATTACTGTTGTCGAACATCGACTTTCTTTTTCTGCCAGAGCCTATCAAGAGCACTGTCGGCGTCACCCTGCAAAATGGATAATTTATGTGAAATTATTACTTATATTAGAGAGTTCATATTTCAATAAGACATTGCAAATGAAATCCCAAGAAAATAAAAAGTATTGGTCATTCTTCTGATGTATAATCAAACTGTCTTAACTTAGAGACAGATTTACCACTCTACCTAGTTAGTTTCTTACTGCAAGTTGGGATTTGTAAATGGAATAGAGGGTGACTAATTGTGTAATCTGTATGAGCTACAGTGGCTTTCCAATGAAGCTAGTTGACAATTTGATAAACCAACTCACAGCAAAGGTGAACAGTGATGGTTGTTTGATATTATTATACTTTTGTAACTGATAACATTTCATCATCAAGAATCTCTCTTTTGCAGGAAAAATATTTACTAGAGAATGTTTTTGATTAATTAGAATTAACTTATCAATAATTTAATTTGGCTTAGGCACTGAACAAATATTTTGGGTACTTCACTACAAATTACGAAAGAAAAATGAAATTTCATTCTGCTAAGTGTCAAAATATATTAGAAAACAACATAAAACTTTCGTCATTTTATTTTGCATTCCATTTGATAGGAACAGATTTGATGAATAAAAATTAAAAAAACTTGGGTATTTGATGGATTTGGTCATAGACACAGCGCTGCTGATCTTTTAAATGGAGTGCTGACTTCGACATATACTAGAACATTGCAAACATAAAAATACTATGGAAACATTACCATAACCATTATTTGCTACTTATCAGTTACCTACATCAAAGCATTTTATCTAAAAGGGGCAGAGGAAATGCAGAAAAAAAATAAAACACAACTAAATGTCATTTAGTTCAAAGGGAAAAGCAGAAATGTGCAGGACAGCAACTTCGAACAATCAATATAATAAAACAATACTAAGCATATGATGAGCACAATGGATAACCTGGGCACGAACGAATCCACAGAGAGCAAAGGTGGAGAATTGACCGGTGTATCGGCCAGTCTCATCCAAATGGCCAATGTTGATCTGGACAGATGCATGATCCTTAGAAGTGATCAGCCTGTTTGTGGCAGAACTGCAAACAAGAAAATCATTTCAGATTAATATCCTCTTCAAACAACTTAACAAGTTTGCCTTTATTCTCAAATTCAGTCAAAGCAGCATGATAGCATTACGAATAATTTATATACCACTTCCTGGGGATGTAGAGATCCATGTTTTGTCCTTCCTCATTCTGCATCTTGTCAAATAGTTCTAGCAATCAAGAATCTCAAAAACCTCAAAGTACCTGAATTAAAAAAAGTCAAATTAAATACTCAGACGAGAAAACCAAGAAGCCCATCAGCAGTCTATACATGGATTTCTACAATTTTAACGCATTTTTGTACTTACAAGTTACACAATCTTTTAATCAAAAATTTTCAACCAATAAAACAGAGATGCACATAAGTTCATGTGTTTAAGATAATTTTAAAATAAATCTTTAAAGGCTCAATCAGAAAGTAGAAATAAAAACAAAATCAAATTACTGCAGAGGCCTAAATAATATTTAAATAACTTAGGATATTCTTTTAACTTGACAATCCATCACCACACATATAATACTCAACCAAAACCGCCTGATTCGAAAGGAATTTTTATGCCGTAGCAATAATCTGATTTTGGAGTCAGAAAAATACAGAAAATAATTGGAAGTGTAATATAAATTTGACGAATTTCAAATAAAAACACCTTCAATTAATCTTCAGAAAATAGAAAATATTTGAACAAACAAATAATTGAACGTGTTATACACAATGGTTCGTTGCAAAGTGCTCCGTCGATTCAACAATGCATACATAAAAAAACAAGTAAAACATTAAATATTGATATATTTTGATCAACGCAAATTGCAATGTCTACGATGAATTTAGTGAAGAGATTACCAGAAGAAGACTGCGGCGGCCAGAAAAGAAGTTCGGTCAGTACTGATCGGTTTTATATTTTAATGAAACCCTAATTGAAATTTCAGAAACATTTTCATGAGTAAAGTCTACTTAATTTTTTGTTAAAAGCCTTCTTTTACACTACGGTATCAATTTTAACCTTATTAATCAGTTTAAAAACTAAAGGGAAAATTGTCACATGTTGGGAAATTTTTTCAAATTAGGTTAAAATACTTTTCAAAATTATCATGAAGTCGTACTCTTTAGTCATATTTTATACTAATTCCAAAATTACCTCTTTGATCCATATTTAAACTTCATATTAGAAATGCATGTGGCCATCATCTTCTCCTGCGCCTCCGTAGGCTATTGTACTTCGTCACCGACGTTTCACGACTTATCGCCGGCCACCCAAACTTTTCCCAATGTGTTTTTGAAAATGATAATATTGGATTTACAATTTTTTCTGTTCTTCTTCTTCTCGATCATGTAAAAGATAAAATTTTAAACTTTAACAATCTGCTATTCTTATCAGATAGATAATGACGGTGATTCTGATAAGTGTTGGGTAGTCCCTGTATTACAAAATTCTGAAATAATTGATTCTTGAATGTTATTTTGTGGGTAGATTCAGTTTTTATGAATAATTTTTTTTCTTATTTTTCTAGAATTAGGTTGTTTTTGTAGGAAATATATGGACACAATTATTTTGTAATATTTTTGGTCAAATAAATGAAAACAACATTTGTTTCACATACATCAATATTTTTATGTATTTTGAGATGTTACTGTCACATATCACATATTCATTTGTGCTGTTTGATAATGTATCACAGAAAACAGTATCTTAATAAAACAGTATCATAAAAAAATATCATAGAAAAAGTATCAGAAGCACATTTGTATTAATATCATAATAACAGTATTATAGATAACAGTATCATATGGTTAAAGATAGAAAATATAAGAAAATTAGAAACACGTTATTATCAAGCACATACTTAAGTGGGCACAAATGTTATGGTTTAACAAGAAACATAGCACAATATCTAAATAAAACAGTATCATAGATAAAAGTATCTTAATATATCAGTATCTGATGATAAATATTTTCTTCTCCTCCGAGCATGGTGGCGACTGTGGTGGAGACTTGCAAAAAGTGGTAGAGATTCTTTTTTTTTTTGTATACACTCCAGTATGATAATCAGTATGTGATTAAAATCAGATATGCAAAATAATCATATGGAGTGTATGAGAGTTGTTTTTTTTACCTTGGGGATTGCCTTTTATTTATAGGGATTGTCTACAGTTACGGCCTTCAATGATCATTAATGATGGGTGTCCCTTCATCTTTCTCATTTTTAGGAGTTAATGAGAGATATTTTATATTCTCAATTGCCCATAGTGACTGTCAGTCTTCGAGTTGCCTGTCTGGCTAACATAACGACAATTAGGTTATTTATGTTTATCTGTAGGAGACGAGCTTATGAGACCAACGAGGCGGGCGACCTGTTGAGGCAAGCGTGCCAAGACGTGCCATCATTAGCAGATAACATATAACAGCTGTCATGATTTCTATCATCATTAGCCTATCTAATTTCACAGACTGTTGTCAATGGGAAGTAGAAATAATCTATCACTCATGCTCCTCTCTAACTTTTTCAGACAGAAGTTCATCGCCTTGATTTTTAAACAAATGCTCATCACCTTGATTTTTAGACAGTGGCTCATCGCCTTGTTTTTCAAATTATTTTTTGAACAGAAGCTCATCGCCTTAATTTTTAAATATAGGTTCATCACTTAGTTTTTCGGACAGAGGCTCATCGCCTTGATTTTTAAACATAGGCTAATCGCCTTGTTTTTCGACAAAGACTCATCGCCTTATCTTTTGGACAGATGCTCATCACCTCATCTTGTTTTCAGACATGACTCATTGCCTAGCCTTGTTTTTAGATAAGATTCCTCGCTTAGCCTTGTTTTCAGACATGACTCATCGACTATCCTTGTTTTCAGATAAGACTCATCGCCTAGCTTTGATTTATTTTTTTAGGCTTGCCTTGGCTTCGGCTAGGCTCGCCTCGCCTTGCCTCATTATTTTTTGTCGCCTTGTTTGACCGTTGCAGTAGTTGAGAATATTTTTATCGCAGGTCAGGTCCAGTAGGTGCACTAGGACTTCCCAACTAGCCGGATCCTTGGTACACTCATCATTTATCTGCCGTAGATGGTTTATTTTCTACTTGCCTTTATCATCTCGAGGTTCGAACTCGTCCCGAGTCTTTCTTTTGTTAGACTCGGGTTTATTTCGATCTTTTATACTTTTGGTAATGAAATATGTTTCCTCAGCATCCACATAGTTATCTTCTCTGATTAGTAACTCATGCATCGTATCCGACGAATTTTTGGAGAGTGATATCTTGAAAGGGCGACTTCGAGATCCACTCATCATGGTAGTGACTACAACAGACATATGTAGATCTTTGATTACCATTGTGGCTTTATTAAACCGGGCAATAAAATCTTTCAGCAGTTTGTCCTTGTCCTGGGTCAATTACATCAGACTGATGACATTTTTCTTAGCACGTTTGCTGCTGGAAAAGTATGCAACAAAAAACTTAGAAAAATCGTCAAATGTACGGATCGATTTTGGGAAAGAGTGGCTACCCAGTCCCTAGCCTCCCGCCTAAGTGTTGGCGGGAAAGCCCTGTACATAATCGCATCAGGGGTGGCTTACAACATCATCAAGTCAACAAAAGCCCTCAGGTGATCGATAGGATCAGATGATCCATCGTACTTCTCTATTTTTGGCTGTTTGAAGTCTCGTGGCAAGGGGACTGCCATTACTTCTAGAGAAAAATGACCTTCTTCCAACACCATAGATTGTTGTCTACTATTTTTCTTAGACATAACCTCAGCTATTTTATGACCTATCATGTCTTCTAATCGCTGCTAAGCTTAACACTAGTGTCTAAACCGGCGTAGGCGTGGACATCCATGACGGTTGTCCCCAATGTGGATTTGAGGCAGATGTCAATGAATGGAAGTGGGGTGTAGAAGGTGGAGCCAAAAAAATTGGAGTCAGAGTTGGAGCTGCTGTTGGCGATGTTTCCATCGCTGGAAAGTTGAGAGCCTGGAGAGGAGCCCATAGTAGTGAAAACCCTACCGGTTGAGGGCTAGGACCCTAGGGCGGAGCCTCTGGTAGTAATGAGCTTACCGGTGGAAGGCTAGGACCCTGTGGTGACTAAGAAGCCGCATCGTTTTGATCCTGGAGTAGAGCCGTTAAGGCTGCCACCTGAGCTTGCAGTGCCGTAAGTTGAGCAGCAGAGGCAAATTCTTGTTGTGGGTGATTAGTGGCGGCGTGGCGGCGTTAGAATCGGTGTCTACATTCCTGATGGGCTGGTGGAGCGGTTACATTATTAGCTTTTCTAGTTCGAGCCATGACTTGTTGTGCAGTTTTCCACAGACGTCGCCAATTGATGATAAATATTTTCTCCTCCTTTGAGCACGACGGCGACAGTAGTGGAGACCTGCAAAAAGTGGCGGGGATTTTTCTTCCTATGTCCACTCTGGTGTGATTAAAACCACATATGTAGAATAACTATATGGAGTGTATCAGAGTTGTTTTTTTACCTTGGGGATTGCCTTTTATTTATAGGGATGTCCTGTAGTTACGGCCTTCAATAGTCATTAATGACGGGTGTCCCTTCATCTTCCTCATTAATAAGAGTTAATGAGGGATGTTTCATATTTCCAATTGCTGGTGGAAACTGTTAGTCTTCGGGTTACCTGTCTAGCTAACATAATGACAATTGGGTTATTTCTGTTTATCTGTAGGAGGCGATCTTATAAGACCAATGAAGGGGGCGAATTGTTGAGGCGGGCATGCCAAGACGTGCCACCATTGGCATATAACATATAACAGCTGTCATTATTTCTATCATCAGTATCATACATGAGTATCTTAATAAAACAATATAACATATACAAACTACAACACAATAGAATAACAATATCATAGATTGAAATAATATCAAGTATTTTGAATGAAAACATTATCAATGATCTTGTACTACTAATAGATCATTTTGAAACAGTATCATTACTTCAACCATAAAATATTTAATTTTAAATGTGTGTTTGTTTGGTAGAGTTTAAAAAGTTGCCAGTTTACCCAATAGTTAACCGGAACCGGTGGTAGGCGCGCGTTAGTTTTCTAAAAACCAAACGACAGTCGGATGGAGAGGGATTCGAACCCCCGGTATTCCAGCAACGGGCATTTCTCTGATCACCTGTCCCATTTGAATTTTTTTTTTTGGAAATTTGGAAAAAAGTTGGTGAAATATGTAGTTGAAAAGTTGATAAAATTTGTGGATCTCATGAAATATGTGGTTGAAAATAAGTTTGAAAAAAAAGAGTTAATAAACCTGGCCAAACGTGCTATAATGTAACGAAAACTAGTATATAATACTGAAAGTAAAACAATATCACAGAAAATAGTATCGTGTTTGGATTAGTGCTTTTTGCAAATGTAAGGGCACGTTGGTCTTTTAGTGCTGAAATGTGACTTTAATTTAATTAAGTTTGGATCATATGACTTAAGAGCCCATAAGCGCAAGATCAGTGACCGACCCTGAACTTCCCCAAAAATAAAAACATGGCTAGTTAGTGAACTTTATGCAGTGCTCGTAAAAACTCATGCTTACTTCATTGATCACTAAAATAGATTTTTTTTCCCTATTTATACTAACAAGGATGGTGAGTTGACAAACGAAAATTTAATGTGGAAGTTAATTTTCTATAAATTAGCGTCCAACTTTATCAAATATATTAAAAAGCAAATAGATTTTTTTTTTTTGAAGAAATTAGTTGTAAAATTACTCTAGATCTTGCTTGAGAGTTTTTTTCCTCACTGGTTTTGATCGATTTTTGGTGGAACCATTTATGAGAGAGGTTGAAAAAATTGGTGATTGTTAGTTTTTTGATATACTGGTTTTGTGTGTTTAAAAATTACCAAAACCAATGTATTGTAATTTGAGGTGTATTTCTCAACCTCCAAATCTGTGGTTTTTTATTGTTGTTCAAACTTTCTTCCAATTTTTCCTTTTCTAAAATAATTATTTCTAAATCTATCCTAAACTTAAAATATATACCTCTTTCTTCTTCTTCTTCTCTGGTAATGCACATTTTGCCAATTTGAAGCCATTGTGTGCTCTTCTTCCGCTATAGCTAAATTCGCATAACAAGTCTCCTTAGGTAAAAATTCCTTATCTATTGTACTTAAATAATTTTTTTATGTGCTTTTTGACCTCGAAAATTGTATTATCCGCGTGTCAACAGATCTCCAATCAATCCTCTGCTAGAATGTATGATACCTGCACACTTGAACAACCGTTAGACATCAAAATCTCTGGAAAAAAAAAGAACCGATGACTGTTGGTACTTCGACGATTAAGTTAACTATCGGGATAGACATATATGTGAGAATATGAGTATGGGAGAGACAAGCAGACATAAATTTGACTAGAATTTAGGACAGAGAATAATGTGTACCTTGGGTTGAATGAGACTATAGTATTTATATTAAAAGAGTTCTAATTGATTTAGGTAAGCAATAAATTAGTTATTTGATAAGATTTCTCTTCCTTATAAGATGAGACTGAGTTTAATCATATCACAATATCCTAGATTTCGGTCCTAATTTGTTTTGATCTCTAAGATTGATACTTACTTTTCTTGTGTCTATCAATCAACACAACCTTTTCCAAATTATCTCTTTGGTTGCCCAAAGTATCAGGTCGCCTGAGGGATCTTGTGAGGTGCGGGGGACTGGCGAGGAATCATGGGTTCGCTGGAACAGCGGAGTCCTTCGTGGTCTTCGCTTGGAAAGATCCTGAAATGCGATGGCTTTTTACTCTAGTTTGGGGCTTCGACTACTACGTATGATCGGGGTGAAGGCTAGGGTGGCCTTTGTAGGGGTCCTCTTGCTGACATGGTACCTTTGCCAAATCCAAGTTGTAACAATAGTCTCCCAAATTCGAGTATATTATTTATACTAGGCGTAAGACTTAAGAGAGAGTCACTTTTTTCTCTTTCTCCTCTATTTCACTCTCTTATTTTCATTTTTTTAAGGTGAAGGCCTTTATAATGGGCATGTATTGGCGAATCTTCTACGAAGTTTGTTGGCCAATGGAGGCTTTCGCTGTTTTGGCGAACCATATGAAGAATTTGAACTTTTGTAAGGCATTCAAAGATGAATATAATCCCCCAAGCTTGATGTTTGTTTATTTATAGCGGGCTAGGGCTTGGACTTGAGCATTTGTGAATGGGGTCCACGTGGCGCTCAAAGGCATAATGACGGAAAATAAAATCTTGAAAATTAAATAATGAGAGTGCATGCGCGTCCCCTGCCTACACAAAAACGGCAGTTGCAATGATGATACTGTCATTTCGAGTTACGAAATGCATAGCTCATCATTGCATGCCTTTACTGCGCGTCCTTTCAAGTGCAAAAGTAATTCCAGCTGTTGACCATAATATTGCATAATCCACATGTTAATAGATCTTAAATTAATCATTTGACAGCCTGTATGTTACCTGTTTGGACAACTATTAAGTACCAAGGTCGTCGAGAAAAAAGGGACCGACGACCATTGGTACTCTGACAATCAAGTCAACTGTCAGGATAGATGTGTATGGAGGAGTATATGTATGGGAGAGACAAGCAGACATAAATTTGACTAGAGTTTATGGTAGAGAATAATGCGTACTTTAGGTTGAATGTGGGTCTAATATTTATAGGGAAATAGTTCTAATTGATTTATGTAAGCAATCAATTAGTTATTTGATAATATTCTCCTTCATTATAAGATGAGATTAAGTTTAATTATATCACGATCTCCTAGATTTTGGTCATAATCTGTGTTGATCTCTAAGATTATGCTGCTGATTTCTAGGAGATTGACATGCAGTTTTATTGTAACTATCAATCAGACACAATCTTTTTCGAATTATCTCTTTGGTTACCCAAAATATCAAGTTGCCTGGAGGATCCTGTAAGGCTCGGGGGACTGGGAAGGAATCATGGGTTCGCTGGAAGAGCAGAGCCCTTCGTGGTCTTCACTTGGCAAGATTCTAAAAGGCGAGGGCCTTTTACTCTGGTTGGGGCTTCGACTACTACGCGTGACCAGGGCAAAGGCCATGGCGGCCTTCGCTGGTGCCCTCTTGCTATTGTCAGCGATTTTATGTCTTTAACAATTCCGCAAGTGCACGGATCGCTCAAGTAGTAAAATAGATTTTGAGTCCAAGTATCGATCCTACGAGGATTTAGATAATTCAGTTTAAGCACGCTAACCTTAACCGAATCTAATGAACTTTGAAAGATTTTGTGTTTAATAACTAATTAAAATAGTAAACTAAAGACAGTTAAATAACTATGACTCAAATAATTGAAAGATTAAAATTGATTAAAGATTAATTTAACTTTAAAAAGGAAAAGTACTAGAATTACGAATCCACTTGTAGTTGTTATTTCTTCTATCTTGATTCTTGGTCTTGACAAATTACTTCAGTTATGAAGATCAATATCCCTAAATTGTTCAACAGTTTCCCTCGAATAAAGTTAAACCTATTAATATGTATGACTCGACTATATTTCTATGACGAATGCGAATACAAACAAATTCATTAAATTTCTGTGGATAATTAAAGATCACCTAAAACATAGCGGTATATTTCTATCCCCTATCAGACTTTAAGATAATTAAAATAGCGTCTAGCATGCTTTCGATATTTTGATAGTAAAACACACCACAACAATCATATAATTACTACGTATATAATTGTAGATGCAAACAAATCAAAATTAATTATTCAAAACTATATTGAAATAAAGTATCAAAAACCAAGTCTCAAGATAAAAGAATTTAAACGACAAGTTTCATCGTAATTCTAGCACTAATTAAACTAGCCAAGCATACTAATAATAAGAAAATAAGAAGGGGAAGAAAACATGGAATTCATCACCTAGAAAAGAAGAAAACTTGAAAGAATAATTGTTTGTCGTTGATCTTCGTTGAATTCCTCAAAGAAGCAATATTGATATCTGTTTGATGCTTTCGTCTAGGTTTTTCTCCCAAAAACTCAACAACCTATTATGAGTTAATAACTCATATATATAATCCCCTAATGGTGCCCCAAAAGATGTCAAAAAAGACCTAAAAACCGTAGGCCAAAAGTTACCTAATCGGCGCTAAACTCGAAAAAGAAAAAAAATTCTTCGCGGCCAGAAATAGCTTGGGCGATCGCCCAGGAGACTTGATTTACTCTCTGTTGGCCTCCTCAATTGCTGGGCGCTCGCCTAGCTTTTGATCGCCCAGCTTAGCTCTCTTAAGTTCGTTCCTCTTGGTCCATCAACTTTGAGTATTGGTCATTTTGGTCCTTCAACTTTTCATTCCGTCTGATTTAGTCATCCATCTTTTTATAACATCCAATTTGGTTCTTCAACTTTCAATCATCTCCAATTTGGTCCTTCAACTTTCAACCATCTCCAATTTGGTCCTTCAACTTTCAACAATCTCCAATGTGGTCCTTCAACTTTTAATTGAGTACAATTGGATCCTCATACTTTCAAAATATCTTTCAATTAATACCTCTTTTCATTTATTCTTCTCCAATTTCTTACAGACAGGTCCAACACTGAAATATAAAGAATAATGCACCAAATTAAGTAGAAAATTAATAAAATAACGAAATAAAAGCTTAGTTTAAGGACCCGAATAAGTGCACAAAATACACTTATCAAACACCCCCAAACTAAACCTTTGTTCGTCCTCAAACAAAAATAAAAATAAACCATAAATTTAAACTAAGCTAAACAAATTAACAATGATTGAGTTTATGTCAAATTTCTTACTATATGCATCATGTTTGAAAAATAAAGTAACACATTTAGAAAAAGATCAAACAACACAAAAATTTTCACTTATTCATTGCTCGACCTTTAGTGAGTGTGTGATTAGCCAAAAATTGAACTTACTCATGTATTAGACCACGACTAATATTGTGTTGTTGATATTTTTACAGTCCCGAACCCCTTGTAGGCACTTCTTCCTTACACCTCTCGTAAATTATCACACTTCTAATACTTTTCTCTCCAATCCCGAGGTGTTCTAGCGAATTTGGTTTCTATTGATCAACACAATGCTTTTTTCAAATAAAGTGGTAAAGATTAGAACTTGTGTTCTCAGAACTAGAGTGGTGAATGATTTCTAAATTCTCATCTTCAGTCTCTTAGGTTTTAATCTAGCAATCCTTACCGAGCACCTCTAACAACTTTTTTTATTTTATTTATGTTACTCATATAAACGATCTTACATCTTGTGCAACACTTCTCTCTCACTAGCTTTCTATGTGACCCTTGTAGCTTGGGCCGATGACTCCCAGGTCAGATGACCATAGGGCACCAGGTTTTGAAATACCCTAACAGGTTTAATTGCTCGAGTCTCACAGGCTATCAGAGAAGTAAAGATGTAAATTTTTTTTGACTCATGTAACGAGCTTTGGGCCGATGACTCCCAAGTCAGATGACTTTAGGGCACCAGATTTTAAAATACCCTAACAGGCTTAATTGCTCGAGTCAGACATTTTATTTTATTTATTCAGCAGTAAGTAGTGCTCGGTTTAGATCCCTTGACTATAACCTATTCAACCAAAGATGAGACTCAAAAAACCAAAACTATCAAAATTCTCAAAACACAAGTAGTACTTTAAACAGTTTGGTTACTAGTTTAAAGACTTAATAACGAAATTTTTCATAATGAGACTAAGTCAACAATATCAACTCATACACTCAATTCATGGTCCCAATAAATGATAAGTCAATGGTGGCTATGTGCTTCATTAAACAGGTCTAACATGGATAAGTATTCAGATAAAAGCACGAGTTCAAGCGTTGTCTAATATTTCACTAAAAATATACTCGATTTTCAAACAAACATCATCATTGGCAGTAAGAAGTTTAACAACAACTAGACAAATATATATATATATATATATATATATATATATATATATATATATATATATATATATTTCAGTTATATAGACCCGAGTGATATGCATTCAAAAGCAACCAATAAGTATCCTGATATGTTACCCACTCTCAAATGAAAATATTACATTGTCCCCAATGTAAGCAAATAAGAACAAAATGAAAGGAAGAAAAGATCAGGTACTTCCTGGGGGTAAATGTGGAGAAGAAGGTCTTGGTGGATCGGCTGGTGTAGCAGAAGTGGATCTATGGTGAGGAGCACTTGGGGCGGAGGGCTGAGAGATGATGGTATAAATATCATCCATGCGCCGCGCAAAATGGAGCATTCGGTGGTGGACATTGTCGTACATGTAGTTTATAGTCCGTTGCTCCCCTTGGAGCGCAGTGTTTGCCGCTGTCAAGGAGTCTAATTCAATTCTCATATGGTCAACTGTGTGCTGCATGGCCTGCTGAGTGCGCTGAATGGAGCTCAAAACCCAACCCTGCTCGGATAATTGGGTGCAAATCTGATACAAGAGACGATTAGTCTCGGCAACTGGGATCAGAGCTGGATTATCTGCCGCTCCTCTGGCCACAGGATGTCCCAAGGTCTGTTTGCTGATAGATGGTTCAGGAGTCTCGGGCTCTTCATGAGGGAGTAACAACACCCCTTCTGCCAGACAAAGTACACTAATGAGGCAAGAAAACATGGGAGATCTGCCAAAAGCACACTGTGAGGCAAGATCAACAATGAATCGGAATATGTGAGTTTCCAAGTCAATTTTGTACCCACTTGCAAGATGATACAAGAGCTGGGCTCGAGTTTTATTGAAGTCCGTGTGGTGAGAGGTAGGATCGATGTTATGGCACATAAAAATATGGAAGATACGTAGACTCTGTGTCAGCTGGTTGTGTAGGAATTTAGGTCCCACGAGAGGCCAAGCGTTTGCTCGTCCATAAAGAAATTGAGCCACTTGTGTCATGTCAAGATCGATCGGGACGGGCTCAATATCATCAGCAGTCAGTCCATAAAAATTTTCAATCATAGTGGGGCTGAACTTAATCCATTTTCCACGGACCCAAGTGGTGTACCGATGGTCTGCTTCTGGTTCCTCAATGGCGTGATTGAAATTAGCAATTCCTTGACCAATAGTGGGTAGGCCAAATGAGGTTTGCCTGCGACCCTTTGCCAACCACAAGAATGAATGAGGTTCTCTATCTCGGAGTAGGGAAAGTCTGTCAGAATTACCTCCCTTTCGGCCCATATATGTTTCTGCATTAACCACCTTCTGTAGATGTGTTCTGCATCGGGACCCCGAAATCTTAAGATACCTCCGTCATCAATGTTCGTGTCCACCGGGCGGCGTCGGCTAGATGATGAACCGACCTTCTTCTTCTCATTTTTTGTCGGTGGGTCTTTTCGTTTTGGTGCCATTGTACCTAAGGAAAAGAAAAATTAACCATTAAGCACCACACATATGAAAGAATGTAGAAACCACACCAAAAGAAACGAAAAATAGAGAAATTTCTAATTTTAAACGTAGTCCGAACACTACTTTCCACCACCGGAAAAACTGAGGAAAGAATGAAATTTTTTCGAGCCATCTCCGGACATATGGTTCTACATAGAATGGTCGTTATCATATTCAAAATTTAGGTAGAATGGAGGTCGTATAAGTGGGACGGGAGGGGGACAAATATGTGGACGTGAAATGGCAGGTGTCCAGCCATGGCAAGCCACGACTGCCCACTATGGGATGAAGTGGTGTGGACAATTTGAAATGTAATTCTGTTGAACGTACGCACAATGATTAAGCTGAACAGAGTAGGGAGAAGAGTCAATCAAAGATTAGCCCTAATATCACAAGAATTGGCACTTAGTCATATTATCAAATACCTAGTGTGCAACTTCGTGTTAGGCTGATGTTAGAAGAAGTGAGAAGTGAAGCTAGCCCAAAATTTTCCACTACAAAAGCAATAAATCAACAACCCAGCATCTAACCTAGCCCATCCTCCTCAATTAACTAAGATGAAACAAAAAAAAAAAAGAAAATTTTAAGATAAAAAGTAAAAATATGAGTAGATGAAGAAATATCATACCTCTTGCTTTGCTTTGCCCAATTCGTGGATAATGAAGTGGATGTAATGGAACACAATATACTACGTGTGAGTGTTGGTGAGAAATGTGTGATTAGAGGATGAATGTGTGTATGCGATTCGGGGCTTCTCAAGTCGGTGCGTGAGGAGATGTATGAGGTGAAGACAATTGCCTGTTTTAAACTTAAGTGCTGGGCATGTTGCCCAGCACAAGCCTGTGCGATCGCCTTGGGCTTAACACTAGGCATTATACCCAGTGTTTACATACTGAGGCGATCGCCTGGGATTAACCCGGGCAATCGCCCGGTTTACCAGAATTTTTTTTTAAAAACAAATAAATGCATATAGGCTAACTCAAAATTTCAACTTTTAAAACGTGCTAAATTGAAAACCATGAGAGCATGCAAATGTAGTTTAAATATCACTAACTAGACAAACCTTAACATGTGAAATCCTAAACACAAGCTAAACTGAAAATGGTGAATCAGAAAGACCAAACCTGTGCTAAAACTCACTTCATGCTTTTGACTAATTTATCTAGGTCTATATGATCATATGAAATCTTAAATTTGTGCTTAAATGAACATAAAGACCAAACTATGCTAAAGATTCTAAGTGCAAAAAGAAAAAAAAATTGGACAAACCTAAAACCAAAAACTAAGGTAAAATCCCTAACCACATGCAAAACTAAAAGAATTATGTTTAAAAGGTAGAAAGGGATAGAAAATGGGTTGCCTCCCATTAAGCGCTCGATTTATAGTCTAGAGCTCGACTTTTCGGGTTGATCATTCCGGTGATGCAAGATGAACGGTGGACTTTTCTTTCGAGAAACCACCATTCCAATAAACCTTCAACCGTTGCCCATTGACTTTAAAAGTCCCTTTGCTCTCATGGGTGATTTATACCGCCCCATATGGATAGACTTTTGTGATTGTATACGGACCCGACCATCTAGATCTCAACTTGCCTGGAAAAAGCTTGAGGCGAGAATTATACAACAAGACTTGCTGCCCAACCTCAAAATTTTTTCTTTGAATATGCATATCGTGCCACTTTTTGGTCCGCTCCTTATACAATTTTGCGTTCTCATAAGCTTCCAACCGAAACTCATCTATTTCATTCAATTGAAGGAGTGTCTTTTCACCAGCTACCTTCAGATCGAAGTTCAACTTCTTGACAGCCCAATATGCTCGGTGCTCCAACTCAACCGATAAATGGCACGCTTTTTCAAAAACTAGCCGATAGGGAGACATGCCTATAGGAGTTTTGAAAGCTGTTCGGTAGGCCCATAAAGCATCATCTAGCTTCTTTGACCAATCTTTTCTTGATGAACTCACCGTTACCTCAAGAATCAGCTTCAACTCCCGGTTGGAGACTTCCACTTGCCCACTTATTTGAGGGTGATAAGGAGTAGCATTGCGATGCCGAACGCCATATTTAGCCAACAAAGACTCAAATTGACGATTACAAAAATGCTTACCACCATCACTAATAACGGCTCGGGGTGTGCCATAACGAGTGAAAATGCATTTTTTTAGAAAATCCATCACAACCCGTGCATCATTAGTAGGTAAGGCGAGGGCTTCAACCCATTTGGAGACGTAGTCTACAGCAACCAAAATATATTGATTCGAGAATGACGAAGGGAATGGTCCCATGAAATCAAAACCCCAAACATCAAAAAGCTCGACCTCAAATATACTGTTGAGAGATATTTCATTCCTTTTTGAGATATTGCCCGTGAGCTGGCATCGATCACATTCCTTCACAAAAAGGTAAGCGTCTTTGAAAAGGGAAGGCCAGTAGAACTCAGACTATAGAACTTTAACAGCTGTTTTAGAGGCACCAAAGTGTCCAGCGTAGGCTGAAGAGTGGCAATGTCCAAGTATCTAAGGGACCTCTTCTTCAGGAACACATTGTCGAATTATTTGATCTGGACCCCGTCTATAGAGAATGGGATCCTCCCAAAAATAGTGCTTCAAGTCAGAGAAAAATTTCTTCTTTTGATGACTTGAATAATCCGGCGGGATAATAGATTTGGCCAGGAAATTCACTATATCAGCAAACCATAGTGCTTTTTCCAAATGAAAAATTTGTTCATCTAGAAACACCTCATTAATATCCAAGCTCTCGATCTGTTTTTCCTGCTCAAGTATGGATAGGTGATCAGCTACTACATTCTCGCTTCCTTTCATATCTCTTATCTCGAGATCAAATTCTTGTAGAAGTAATACCCATCTAATCAGCCTCGGTTTTACATCTTTCTTTGCCAATAAATACTTCAAGGCTGCATGATCAGTGTAAACTATCACCTTCGATCCAACAAGATATGATCTGAATTTATCAAAGGCATAGACTACAGCCAGGAGCTCCCTCTCAGTAGTGGCATAATTAAGATGTGCCTCATTCAAAGTCTTTCTAGCATAGTGTATCACATGAAAAATTTTATCTTTTCGCTGCCCCAACACTACTCCAACTGCATAATTACTTGCATCACACATTAGTTCAAACGGTAGACTCCAATCAGGCACAATTATCACAGGTGCTGAAATGAGCTTCTCTTTTAGAGTGTTGAATGCCAATAGACACTCTTCAGAGAAGACATAGGGCATATCCTTGACCAGTAGAGTACACAAAGGTTTTGTGATTTTTGAAAAGTCTTTGATAAATCAACCATAGAACCCGGCATGCCCAAGAAAGCTTCTAATACCCTTAACAAAAGTTGGTGGTGGCAATTTTTCTATAACCTGAATTTTTTGCTTTATCCACTTCAATCCCCTTAGCTGAAATTCGATGTCCCAACATGATGCCCTCTTGAACCATGAAGTGACATTTTTCCCAGTTGAGAGCCAAATTTGTATCTTCACACCGCTGTAAAACTAGGTGTAAGTGCTCCAAGCACTCATCGAAGGATGAGCCAAATACCAAAAAATCATCCATGAATATTTCAATGAATTTCTCCACCATATCAGAGAAGATGGCCATCATGCAACGTTGAAAAGTGGTAGGAGCATTGCATAGACCAAAAGGCTTCCTACGGTAAACAAAGGTGCCATAGGGACAAGTGAATGTGGTCTTCTCTTGATCCTCAGGTGCTATTGGAATTTGATTATACCCGGAGTATCCATCTAAAAAGCAGTAATGAGAATATCCAGCCAGTCTTTCCAAAATCTGATCAATAAATGGAAAGAGAAAATGATCCTTCATAGTAGAAGTATTGAGTTTGCAGTAGTCAATGCAAACCCTCCATCCTGTGACTGTTCTGGTTGGAATCAACTCATTCTTTTCATTCTGAACCACAGTGATACCACCCTTCTTTGGCACTACTTGAACTGGACTAACCCAAGCACTATCTGAGATCGGGTAGATTATCTCGGCATCCATTAGCTTCATGACTTATGCTCTGTTTCATATTAGGATTCAGCCTCCTCTGACTGTCCATGCTTGGTTTAGAATCATCATCCATGAAGATTTTATGCATGCATAGAGTAGGACTGATACCCTTGATGTCAGCAATAGACCACCCAATAGATGTCTTATGTTCTCGAAGCACTCGGAGTAATTTTTCCTCTTCAAGCTTATTAATAGAATTTGCAATGATTATAGGCAAAGTAGAGGATTCTCCCAGGTAGGCGTAACGGATATGAGAGGGCAACTGTTTGAGCTCTATTTTTGGAGGCTGTTGAACAGAAGGCAGATGTTTTGTAGACCCTGTGCCCAACTCCTCAAAGCATGGTCGGCGTGTATATGGAGGATTAGCTTCAAGATATTTTGCGCACATCTCAACCTCACTAGAATCAGCGTGAGAGGATTGAGAATGCACAATACAAACCTCAAATGGATCTGATGGATTATGGAGATGGAAATTTTCAAGAACTGCATCATCAACCACATCAACTTTGAAGCAACTATCTGACTCAGTTGGATATTTGATTGCCTTGAAGACATCAAATGTGACCTACTTCTCGCTAAGCCTCAGAATCAGTTGGCCTTTTTGTACATCGATCAGAGCTCTACCAGTGGCTAAAAATGGTCGACCAAGAAGAAGTGGGAAATCTTTATCTTCCTCCATGTCGAGAATGATAAAATCAGATGGGAAGATGAATTTGTCCACTTTTACCAAAAGATCTTCAACAACTCCCTTTTGGATGTTTAATAGACCGATCAGCCAGCTGCAGAGTTACCGTAGTTGCTTTAGCTTCCCCCAAACCTAATTTCCTGAAAATAGAAAGCGGCATCAAGTTAATACTAGCTCCTAAATCACACAAAGCTTTATCAAAACAAAAATCACCAATTGTGCAAGGTATTGTAAAACTCCCTAGATCTTTGAGTTTAGGAGGTAGTTTATTTTGTAAAATAGCGCTACACTCTTCTGTCAACATCACCGTCTCATGTTCCTCCATCTTGCGTTTATTTAAAAGAATATGTCTTTCAAGAATTTTGAATAACTAGGCATCTGAGCAACTGCATCTACAAAGGGAATGTTGATATGTAGTTTCTTGAAGATCTTAAGAAATTTTTCGAATTGCTTGTCTAACTTGTGCTTTTGTAGCCTCTGAGGAAATGGGATCGGAGGATCATATGGCTTGATAGGAACGGTTGCCTTAATCTGTGGTGTGCCTGAACTCTCTTTCATAGCTGTTGTCTGCTCAGTCTGTACCACGTGTTCCTCATCAGTGAAAGGTACCACTTCTTTATTTGCAACTGATCTCTTTACATGGATCTCTGGTAACTGAACCCCACTTCTAGTAGTAATAGCTTTAACACGTTCCTTGGGGTTCACCTCTGTATTACTGGGCAAAGTACCTGGTGCTCTGCCTGATAAAGCAATTGCCATCTAACCCATTTGTGTCTCAAGATTCTTTATTGCAGCACCTTGATTTTGAATATTAACGCCTTGATTTTGAATATTAGTATCTGTCTTGTGCATGAACTGTTCGGTTCTCTCGATAAATTTATTGATTGAGTCTTCTAATAATGTACTCTTTTTTGGCTGCTGAAACTGTGGTCTGAAATTATTCTGATTATCTTTCCAAGAGAAATTTGGATGGTTTCGCCACCCTGGATTATATGTGTTGGAGTACGGGTTATTTTGTTGGTGCTGACCACCTTGAATGTAATCGACCTTTTTAGGCTGTAGTGATAGAATAGGACAATCTGATGTACTATGACTGGCTCCACATTCTTCACATGCTGATTTCTTTATTTGCACTGCATTGGCTGAATATGACATACTTTTCACTTTGTGTGCCAACGACTCTATCTGTGCAGATAATGCTGTGAAAGTATCTATCTCATGTACTCCTGCAGTTCTCTTTTGTATAACTCTATCTGATGGCCACATGACAGTGGTGGTAGCTACTCTTTCAAACAAATCTAGAGCTTCAACCACTGTTTTGATAGATAGAGAACCGTTGGATGAAGAGTCAATCATGCTTTTAAATGAAGGTAGTAGCCCAGTATAGAAATATTGAATTTGTTGCCCCCTGCCAACACCATGATGAGGGCACTTCCTTAAAATATTCTTGAATCTGTTCTACGCCTCATCAAAAGATTCTGTTTCTGACTGTTGAAAAATGGAGATATCATGCTTCAACTTCGAAACCTTTGTTGGTGGAAAAAATTTTGGGCTAGATCATTCTAGGTGGTTATGATATCAATTGGTAGTGAGTCCAACCACTCAAGAGCTTTGTCCCGAAGAGTATGTGGGAACAAACGTAGCTGGATGGCGTCGTCTGAGATTCCTTGATACTTGAAGTGTTGACACATTTCCAAGAATCTTGAAACGTGTGTATGTGGATTCTCATCGGTCATGCCATAGAATTGGTGTCCATTCTGGAATAGATGAATGACATTAGTCTTCACCTGAAAGTTCGGCTGCCCAAAAGGTGGGTAAACAATGCTGGATTGGCTTTGGATGATGTGTGGAGTCAAAAAGTCTCCAACTAGCATATTATCTTCATCAATCTCTTGTCTTGCCCGAGCGATCTCGTTGTTCTGCATTATGTCTTGCTGTTTTTGTTCTTTTTGTTGTGTCTTTCTTGCTTCTCTCTGCCTATGATGAAAAGTGCGTTCGATCTCTGGATCAATTGGAATTAGAGACTCGTGTCTCACACTTCGCATGCAATGGTCTGAAAAGAAACAAAGAACATTGTAATATCTTAAAGAAATAAGTAATTAATGTAAATAAATAAATAAGTTCGAATTAGTGTTAAAGTAATTGAAAAGAATTAAAACTAAATCCCCAGTAACGGTGCCAAAAACTTGTCAGCGATTTTATGTCTTTAATAATTTCGCAAGTGCACGGATCGCTCAAGTAGTAAAATAGATTTTGAGTCCAAGTATCGATCCCACGAGTATTTAGATAATTCAGTTTAATCACGCTAACCTTAACCGAATCTAATGAACTTTGAAAGTTTTTGTGTTTAATAACTAATTAAAATAGTAAACTAAAGACAGTTAAATAACTATGACTCAAATAATTGAAAGATTAAAATTGATTAAAGATTAATTTAACTTTAAAAAGGAAAAGTACTAGAATTTCGAATCCACTTGTAGTTGTTATTTCTTCTATCTTGATTCTTGGTCTTGACAAATTACTTCAGTTATGAAGATCAATATCCCTAAATTGTTCAACAGTTTTCCTCGAATAAAGTTAAACCTATTCATATGTATGACTCGACTATATTTCTATGACGAATGCGAATACAAACAAATGCATTAAATTTCTGTGGATAATTAAAGATCACCTAAAGCATAGCGGTATATTTCTATCACCTATCGGACTTTAAGATAATTAAAATAGCGTCTAGCATGCTTTAGATCTTTCGATAGTAAAACACACCACAACAATCATACAATTACTACGTATATAATTGTAGATGCAAACAAATCAAAATTAATTATTCAAAACTATATTGAAATAAAGTGTCAAAAACCAAGTCTCAAGATAAAAGAATTTAAACGACAAGTTTCATCGTAATTCTAGCACTAATTAAAATAGCCTAGCATACTAATAATAAGAAAATAAGAAGGGGAAGAAAACATGGAATTTATCACCCAGAAAAGAAGAAAACTTGAAAGAATAATTGCTTGTCGTTGATCTTCATTGAATTCCTCAAAGAAGCAATCTTGATCCGTTTGATGCTTTTGTCTATGTTTTTCTCCCAAAAACTCAACAACCTATTATGAGTTAATAACTCATATATATACTCCCCTAATGGTGCCCCAAAAGATGTCAAAAAAGACCTAAAAACCGTGGGCCAAAAGTTACCTAATCGGCGTTAAACTCGAAAAAGGAAAAAAATCCTCCGCAGCCAGAAATAGCCTGGGCGATCGCCCAGGAGACTTGATTTACTCTTTGTTGGCCTCCTCAATTGCTGGGCGCTCGCCTAGCTTTAAGCTGGGCGATCGCCCAGCTTTAGCTCTCTTAAGTTCGTTCATCTTCGTCTCTTAACTTTGAGTATTGGTCCTTTTGGTCCTTCAACTTTTCATTCCGTTTGATTTAGTCCTCCATCTTTTTATAACATCCAATTTGGTCCTTCAACTTTCAATCATCTCCAATTTGGTCCTTCAACTTTCAACAATCTCCAATATGGTCCTTCAACTTTCAATTGAGTGCAATTGGATCCTCATACTTTCAAAATATCTTTCAATTTATACCTCTTTTCATTCATTCTTCTCCAATTTCTTACCGACGGGTCCAACACTGAAATATAAAGAATAATGCACCAAATTAAGTAGAAAATTAATAAAATAACGAAATAAAAACTTAGTTTAAGGACCCGAATAAGTGTACAAAACGCACTTATCAGCTATCATGGTACCTTCGCCAAATTGGTGGTAACAGTTCTATTGAATTATTTTTTGAATTTTTTGGAATCGAACATATATTTTTATTTCTAGCTATTGATGATGACTCAAATTTGAACTTTTTATGTGGTTTTTTATTCTTTTCTTCATTTCCATTTACGAATATGCTATTTTATTATTTTAAAAAAAATTCAGCAATATTAGATAATAAACTCCCAAGTATGGGTTTGACTGTTTTAAAAATCACCCAAAATTAGATCCCTCATAAACGTCCTATATCAATACTTTAAAAATCTCCCATAATTAGTACTCCGAAACTCTCAAACAAAGCCTAAGGAACCGTCTATCATACCAAGGTTAACATAATCTTGACAATTAAAACAAACATCCAACAAAAATTATAATTATGAGGTAATGACAACAAAAAAATTGAACAGCAAGGTCAAACCTCTTTTCTTGAAGCCAATTTGAGATTGCTTCTAAGGTAACGACATTCCTAATTGTGTCCAACTAGGTGTTTAATATGTCTCAATTCCATCATAATATATTGAAAAATGTTCATTAATGATGAAGGATTAGACTTTTGCATTCATGTTAAAGAATCGGCCAAAAGAATATTTCTCTTTTTGATGCAAAAATGGTGTTCTTGAATGACTGTCATATGACTCAATTAGTTGTTGATGGTGCTGTAGAGTAACCGAATTCTTGTCCTTGACCTATTATGTCGTTGTTGACATATGGGCCAAACATTGTATGGTATTATTTAGGGTGATAATTTCACCATATACTACAAAATATAAAATAATTTAAAAAATACTATTTAACTTTTTTTATTCTAAAAATAATTTTTTTTATTTTTGTAACACTTGTTGTTATATTTGTTATGTTTATTAATAACAAATGTAACACATTTATTATAAATAAAATAAAAAATACAACAAATGTAACAAGAAGTGTTACAAAAATAAAAAAACAGTATTTTTAGAATTAAAAAATATGACAGTATTTTGAAAAATATTTTATATATTGTAGTTATTTCTGAAAAAACCCCATTAGTTAAGTGGCGATGGTCAAAGGTGGTATTATTTGGGGCCCGGGGGGCCAAACCAACTCTCAATTGACATGCAATTTGGGTTAATTCAAGACCCAAAGGAGGTCCAATAGCCCAGGCCCCCTTTCAATTAAGACAAGTGTTTAATTTTATCACCGACCGTATGGAGGTTTACTCCGCTATAAGCACACAAAAAATATTTCTTTGTCCATCACTAAGTTTTCATCCTCTCAAACAAAAACTCATATTTCTCTCTCAATTCCTTCATTTCTCTATATTATTCTCCATATTCATCAAAATCAAACTCCCTTCAAACAAAACTCTCTCTCTCTCTCTCTCTCTCTCTCTCTCATTCTTCTCAACTCCTCAATCTATTAAAATCATCTACGGCCGGATTCTACCGCAAAAGAAAAGCGGTATACTAGTTTTATTTTACAGCAAAACTTTGTGGTAGAAAACGAAATGCGGGGGTGAGAAGTGAGAATAGGAGTGTAGGGGCAGAATTCAACATCAAAACTACGTAGAAGACAAATTGAAATCTGTCATGTAAATTTTTCAAACCGAGATTGTAGTGATTCTATTTAAAACTTCCATTTTATTTTTGTTTCAAAATCAATCTACAATTCTACAGTACATAGCTTGATTCGCCTCATCTTGTTTATGTTTTTTATTAATAGGTTTTCATTGTTAATTTGTTGTTTGATGGCAATTGATAGTTTAGGATTAAGTTGTTTGTTTTTCTTCTTGTTAATTTGTTGTTTAAAGGCAGCTTGGTCTGAACTTTTGTCGTTTTCTTTAATTGTTAAACACTCTGGGAATGGGAAAATAATTGTTCTTGTTCTATAACTGATGATAACATTAGAGAGATGCTTGCGATGAATTTAATTGTATCTGATTTGCAGCATTTTTTGTTGGTTTAATAATGCTGTTGAAAAATCCAATGGTCTTGCAATTTTTATCCAAGTTCCCGAAGGATTGCAATGTTCTAAGAAAATAAATGGGCTTTGTGATAGTTGTATCCACTTTGCTTTGGAACTCAGCCTTGTAAATTATGTTTCTGCGTTGGTTTCTTCTATTATATTCTGGGTCTCAATGTCAATTCACAGATAATAAATGCATATACATTGATCTTGATGGTCACTTTAGTGCTTGGTTTAATCCAGCTGTCTGGTTTTAACAATAATATACACACTTAATCCATCTGCTTGCTTGTTATTTGTTGGACACACAAGATGCTTGGTTTAATGTTTAATGTTTTTTTTCATTTATCTATTAATTTTTAAATAACTAAATTTTATGAAATAGTGATGAAGAAATACTTCAAAACAATATCGACTGATTCAACTTCAACTCCAGAACTACAATTATCTCCAAAGAGAAAAGAGTAAAGTACAAAACAAATTTTAATGAAAACAAAGTACAAAACAAAGTTGTAATGAAATCAACTTGGAAAATCTTCCTACAAATCCAGGAGAGCGGCCACGAATTTGAAATCATCCTCTAAATATTCAAGAAGAAGTTAGAAGAATATATTTACAAAAAGTCCTTGTCAACCTTGTGGTTACGATTTTCCTTACACAATGTGTGGGGACAAGTTGAGGCAAGTTAACTCTAGTTAGTTTAAAGATGGTCTAACTTGGTTAGAGTATAGCAAGAAAGAAGACGCTTTATTCCCTCGAGCCAATGTTCAAGCACCAGGCACTACGGCGTTGAAGTTACGTACGCCATACTCCTAGGAAAAGCCTGAACGACCTTTAAACAAAAGGGAACCTGTACCCGAAATCGACACAGGTGGGTATGTAGAGAATACCTAGGGGCTAATTATACGACTTTGGTATGATGTCCTTCCAACGTGGATTCACATAAAAGGAAAAATGAACATAACCTTCAATATGATAAAAAGAATAAAACCTTATCTAGGTCCTAATTGATCGCACCACCATACAAACATGGTATATAGGATAAATATGAGGCCCAAACTAAGAAGTGTTGCACCCCCTTGAAATGAGTGCATGTACATCACACTTCCTACGGTTGTTGCCAAAGATATGAGTGAACCTGAAATAGGCCATGGACTTGGATCTACCAAATGATAAGAACGCCTTTGAGATTCAATCATAAACCACTTTGCCTCGGTTGTATGTAAACCCCCTTCACCCTACCCCCACCCCCACTCCCACTCCCACACCCAAAAGTAGTAAAGAATGGCTCTTTATTGATTCATAAGGTCTTAACAAGATAATTCCTATCAATTTAATGATAAAGAAAACTAAAAAAGCCACATTAGATACAAAAACAAATTAAAGAAATAGTTAAAGAGATCATTCAAGATGCCCATAAGGATCAACATAAAGATGATTGAGCCAATTTATATTGTTATTTGTATAAACCACAACAAGGAAAAAGAGGAGGCGTGATTCTTTTGTAGTCAAAGGATTTCGAAATTGGAAGAAAAAAGACAAGTTACAAAAGCATGTTGGAGATTCAACTAGTGTTCACAATCAAGCTTTAAGAAGTTGTAAAGCTCTCATGAATAAAAAGCAACATATTGAAACAATCTTTTCCAAGCACAAGATGAAGAAAATGCTAGAGATGATACTCTTTTGGTTGCATCAATCGATTGTGTTAGGTATATATTGCAACAAGGACTACCATTTTGGGGGCATGATGAATCTGAAAATTCAAGCAATCAAAGAAATTTTCTTGAACTTTAGCAAAGGTTAGCTGATCATAATGAAGATATAAAAGTTGTTACTTTGAAGAATGCTCCTGGGATGTGTCAAATGATTTCACCAAGTATTCAAAAAGATATTGTAAGATCTATACCACTCGAAATAGTTAATGCAATATTTAAAGATATGGGTTGTGATAATTTTTCTATTCTTGTTGATGAATCTTGTGACTCGTCTTCAAAAGAGCAGATGGCTATTGTGATAAGTTATGTTAATGAAAATGGTTGCATAATTGAGCGTTTTGTAGGTATCGAGCATGTTGTTGGTACTACATCTATCTCTCTCTCTCTTAAAGCTACAATTGATAGTTTATTTTTCAGATATAATCTAAGTATAACTCAATTACGAGGGCTAGGTTATGATGGAGTGAGTAATATCTAAGGCAAGTTCAATGGTCTTAAAGCACTTATCTTAAAAGAGAATGAATATGCTTTTTATATTCATTTTTTTGCTCACCAACTTCAATTAGCTCTTGTTGTTGTAGCAAAAAAGCATGTAGAAGTCACTGATTTATTTATTGTGGTTGCTAATGTGGTAAATATTGTAGGAGGATCATCTAAACATTGTGATATTCTTCGAGAATTATATACTAATGTTGTTATTGAAACTTATAATAATGGTGAGATTTCAAGAGGTAAAGGCCTAAATCAAAAAATCAATCTTAAAAGACTTGGTGATGCATGATAGAGCTCACACCATATCACTTTAATCAAGATGATTGCATGTTTTCATATGTTGTTGAATTACTTGAGATAGTAATGGACAGTGATAGATTAAGCTCTTATCAAAGAAATGAAGCAAAACAAGCATTGGTATTTTGTCATTCATTTAGTTTTGTTTTTTGTCTACATTTGATGAAGATTGTATTAGGAATCTCAAGTGATTTGTCACAAGCGTAGAAAAATAAAGATAAAAATATTGTGAATGCTATGGCTTTGGTAAGAATGTGTAAGGAAAGATTGTAAATAATGAGGGACCTTTGTTGGAATCTCTTAGTAGGTGAAGTATCTTCATTTTGTGTGAAACATGATATTGTTATTTGCAATACGAATGATTTGTTTTGCCTTCCAGGACGTTCATGTTTGGTATATGAAGGCCACAAATTTACATCATTATCTAATTGAAATATTTTATACTGTCAATTATTTGCAGCTGCAAGAGTTAAACAGTGGTTTCAATGAGACAAGAACCAAGTTACTTATTTGTTTGGCATGTTTGGATCCCACTGATTCATTTTCAACTTTTGATATGTTCAAGTTGGTTCAACCTGCTTAGTTTTATCCAAATGACTTCTTTAATGTTCAACTTGTGCTACTTGGTGGTCAACTTCATAATTATATCATAGATGTGCACTCCAATATGAAAATTTCAAGTTTGAAAATAATCAGTGACCTTGCACAAAAGATGGTTGAGATAGAAAAAAAAAAAAAAAACACAAGATTTACCCTTTAGTTTATTTGCTCATCAAATTGGTTTTTCTTTTACTAGTTGCAACTGCCTCAGTAAAAAGAGTATTTTCAGTTATAAATATCATCAAAGATCTATTGTGCAATCAGATTGGAGATGAATGGATGAATGATTGCAAGATTGCATACATTGAGAAAGATGTTTTTGATAATATCTGTAATTATGATGTTGTTAAACGATTTAAAAATATGAAAATTCGCCGTGGACAATTTTAATATATTTGAATTTTTTATATGTATAATTCGTCTTGATTTTTGTTTATTTTTTACGCAGTGCTCCATTGACTAAAATTCTATATCTGCCACTTGTGATGGTGGTGGTGTGGCTAAAGGTTTGGGGTGATCAATTGTTGTGGTCATGTGTTGGGGTGTTAAGGAAGATGGAACCATTTATTGTTTGGTTTTTTCTTCATTTCTTTTACTTCACCTTTTTTGATATTTTTCTTGTATTTTTCTAGAAGCTAATGCAGAGAAAATTAATTGACACATCATACTTCTGTTTGTCAATTCATCTTCGATGTTGATTTAAATGGACACAATCCATTTTAGTGATTAAAGGGTAACTGTCCAAACTTGAGTGACTAAATTTTTACAATTGAAAGTTGAGAGACCATTTATGAACCTCATATAAAGTTCATGGACTTTTTTTTGTCAAGATGGACGTGATTACGGGGAATATTAATGGCCATAGCAAACTTTCGTTCATCAACTCTATATTGTCGTTAGTTTAAACTAGTATATCACCCGTGCGATGCACGGTACTAATTTTTTATGATAATGATTTTAAAATAATTTAAGCTTAATTTGTTTATTTATCACATTCAAATAAAAAAGTATCATATAAATAACATTTGATTACTCATTGATTAAAAATAACAACATAACTAATCCAAATTTTGAAATACCTATTTGAAAACCACGTTTGTGGTCGAATTGGTTGGCACTCCATCTCTATCACAAATCAACATCTTCAATCCCGTACGATTTGTAACTCTAGACAATGCAACATAAAGTTGTCCATGACTAAAAACTGGTTTTTTCATATATAATCCCACGTGGGAGAGAGATTGACCCTAACTCTTATTGATAGTCATAGTGTATGAGACAATTAACGGATACTGTCTTCATTGGAACTTAAAAGGCAGTCTTGGATCCGATGGAGTTAAAGTCATCCTTGTAATGAGAACTTTTTTTCCCCGTATTGTGACCTGAGATAAATTTTGCCTCCAAAACATGATTTCCAAGCTTTGTAATGAGCAATCTAGTCCCATTACAAAACACAGTTGAATGATCGATATTTCTCAATAACATGACGGGAATACCAACCTTCAACTTCAGCTTATGATTAGGCACCCCGGAACATCTAATACCATTTAAAAATTCTGGAGTATGAATATCTAATAATAAATCAATGTTGGAATCTGATCTGCAAGTTGCATCAGAACTTAAGTACGTCTTTCCCTCAATTTGATTAAGAGAGATCATGTATTCATTAACTGATTCAACAACATCAAGAGTTGGAGCAAGAATGGCCTTTCCTTGTAGATATAATGGGTCATTCACATTATCTAAAAAAGAAGGATATGTGCTATTTACAATTGCTGCAACTGGATCTCCTGACTCCTTTACCAAAAGATCATTAGGTATTTCAATGTTTGCATGACCATCATTTGGACCGCCAATTATTTCGTCTCTAATGCTAGATATCCAATCTGAAAAGGCCTTTAATTCAGTGGAATGAATGTCTGATCCAAGACCCTGAAGCCTCATGTTTTTTGTCAACTTTAAAACTTTACAGTGTCTCCACAAATATGAGGAGTTGATTGTTGCAAGCACAATATCTTGCCTACTTCCTTTCGGAATGACAGGCAAAATCTGTCTAAAATCTCATCCAAAAACAACTGTTTTACCCCCAAAAGGTTGTTCCAAACTCAATGGATTGCTGAACCTCATAATATCTCTCATAGTCTTGTCCAAAGCTTCAAAACAATATATGTTCATCATAGGTGCCTCATCCCAGATAATAAGCTTAGTTTTCACAATTAACTCAGTAAGTGGACCCTCTTGTTTAATGTTACAGGTAGAATCTTCATTTGGGGTAATAGGAATGGCAAATCTAGAATGAGCTGTTCTACCTCCTGGAAGAAGTAGAGATGCTATACCACTTGACGCTACAGTCAAAACAATTTCGCCATTTGATCCCAAAGCTATTGACAAAGTTTTCCACACAAAAGTCTTTCCCGTACCTCCATAACCATAAAGAAAAAATACCCCCCCCCCCCCCCCCCCCCCCCCCCGCGATCAACTTCAACAGAATGCATTATTATTTCATAAGCGTTCTTGAGCGTTTCTATCATAACGCAATTCATCATGTATAAGTCTATTACTGTAAATTGAAACATTTACGATCTCAGGAAAAGGCATTGTTTCAAAGTCTCAAAGACTCTTTCCACTACTCCACAATATTTTTTCAATCTTTGCGAATGTATAATTTTTTATTTCTTCATCACTCAATTCTAAATCTGTAAATCGAGACAAACAAACAATTATAATTAATTTAAAGGAGAAAACAATAATAATTATTATTATGTAATAAAATATTGAATAAAATGTAGTACTTTCATAACGCAACATGTTGCGTTGTCTATAAAGTATGTCATCTGATAGATACTGCCAACATTGTTCCCAAACAAATTCAGGTCTCGACAAAGAATCTAACAATAACAATGTTGCAAATAAATTTCTCAAACAGCTGGCAGATCCCCAATGACTTGCTTCGATTATCCCATCGACATATTCTTTATCCTCATTCAACAAACCAAGGGCATAGCAAGCATCCCTAAATAAATTATATTGAACACCATTTATAGTCCTTATTTCCTCATAGTTTCTTGGCCCTCGGACTATGTTAAGAAGCATTCTCAAATAATAATTTTCTCCATATCCCGGAGAAAAGAAACATTCGTCCAATTGAAAACCCACATTTTCTTGGCTGCCATTATCTTGTTGATTGCTTCCAAACAAATCTTGTAGGAAACTCTGCATAAGTTAGATCTCTTGCTTCGGGATATTTCTGATTAGCTTCCATCCATGCTGAAAACATTGACTGGTTCATGGAAGGTCGACTCATGACAACGTCAATTGGATCATTATCTGAAAATATGATATTTTGCTCATAGGGTAGATGAAAGTTCAATCGCTCAACATGAGGGTCTCTATAATGAATATCAAATCCAAATATCCTCCAAGCCGCCTCACATGGTGAAATATATATACAATCGTAGTACATTTTTATTTCATCCACATGGCTCTGAGAATCATCAAGATTAGTACTTTGGTAAAAGGTAGTAGTGACACGATCATGGCCCTTGTTGATATATTTGAAAAGATATTTAATTGACCTAGATTGGTTACACCATTCAATGTTGATATGAGCACCATACTTCAAAAGCAAGTAACGGTTGTGTGGCACTACATATCTGTTATCCAACTCAATCCCATTCTTTTTAATGGTTCTTACATTATCCCTCCTTCTATAAATTGGATAACCATCTTCATCGATTGTAGTGCAATCTGTGTACTTTTTGGAAAAAATGTTTTATACATCTTCCATCCACCATGCATGGGAATTTTTTCTTAAACTACCACATGGGTCATGCATCATCAAATTTTTGATAGCATCGTAATAATTTGGATCACTCGCTTCATCTGCAATTTCAGCTGAAATTATTTTGTTAATATCTTCACCTGTGGGATACTTATCCTCTGGATGTAAAAAAAGCAATATGTGTGCATGTGGCAACCCACGTTTTTGAAACTCAATAGTATACATAACTGCAACAATATATATTAAGATTAGAATTATAAGCTATTGTACATAAGTTTTAAAAATTTCAATATACTTCAAAACAAAAAAAGTATAACATATAAAAATGTTACCTACTTTAACTCGGCCAAATATCTTAATTTGTCTAAGATCCTTTATCAAATGATCTAGCTTGATCTTGAATATCCTACAAAGGATGTCAGGTCGATCTTCGGGTTTTAAACCTCTTTTTTCAACATAATGAACAATCTCTGGCCATTTTGAATTACATGTAAATGTAATGAAAAGATCAGGATATCCGGCCCACTTACATATCGCCATTGCATCTTGATAGTGTTGGATCATGTATCGAGCTCCACCCGTGAATGTAGAAGGCAAAATCACCCGCATTCCCTGTGAAGAAGGATTTGTCTCTCCTCTTAATATTGCATCTGTCAAGCCTCTGTACATTTCTGATCTCAAATCCTTCTGATGAGTACGTATATACAGTAGACGCGAAGATTCGACCATAGTATAAGCATCAACTAAAAATTGTTGAAATAACTTTCTTGAGAACAAAATATTAGGTGACTCGTGTTCCCTTTCTTGCAATCTATATGTAAAAAATTCTCTCATGCTTATCTTCTTCCTTCCGCCTGACAAATTTTCAGTTGACTCTTTTAGTGGAACATCCTCTCGATATCCATCTTGACCATATGGAAAGAGTAAAGGGTATTGCAATCCAAGATATGAAGCATTTAATTCGTTAATTCGCTTCAACTGTCTTGTTTGAGTTTCAACTATGATGTCTCTATCAGCTGGAGATGTCTCAAAATCGTCGACAATTAATGCTGTAACTTCAGATACACTTGGTAGTTTGTACCTCCTTCCATATTTTTCTCTTCTTCCAATGAGTCGAAGCTTTAAATTTGAAGACACTTGTTCGCAAATTGTATCTCGCACCATTCTAAAAGACTTTACTAAAATATTGTATTCATCAAGCATTGTCTTCAAATCAGCCACAATCTCAACATGTAGCTTGTTGACATCAGAACGTTGACTATTATACATAAAATAACACATATTGACATTGTTACCAAATTAGGCAGTAAAAAATATTAGCATGCAAATTTGGAAAATCAGCTAAGAATTTATTTTACCTAATAGCTTGAATTCTATTTGACACTTCATTATCAATGTCATAAATATACAATTGAGCGAATTTTGGTTGAGAACCTTCAGGCGGCAATAAACTTCCAATCATGTGATAATTTTGACCATGTAATCTGAACACAGGAGGTCCTTTCATTTGATTAACACTCGAGTCAACCTTTCCCCCCATAGATGTAAATGAAAACATCATGTTGTATGATCGGATAGTTTCAAGAAAATGCTTGATCTTGTCAGTTGCACCATAAAGTAGATCATTAAGAATCTGGGGGAGGATTTTGCATCATTGGAAGCTCCACCTTTCCTTGCATACAACACAAAGAGTACTTTGGTCTTGATGAATTATAATGCTTTCCAACCCTCTCATCATACCAAAAAAAAAAAAAGCACCATAAAATTCACATTTACACGTAGCATCTCCGATGTCCCAATAATCTACACGAAAATACTACAAATAATAAGAATGCAAAGAGCCTTACAACCATTAAAAAATATATTTACTATTTGTGTATATATATCTATACTTTCATATCTTCAATATAACAAACTCTAAATTATCTGTAGGGCACATAATTCTAAAAAATTTACAAAATATTACAAAATATTATTATTATTAACTTCCAACATCTTAATAATACAATAAGTTGAATAAAAAAAAACATTTCATATTATATAGAGTATAACATTTATTATAAAAAAAATTGTAAACGTCAAAAAAATGATTTTCATTAAATTATTACAAAATAGCTTAAACATATTACAAAAATTGTTCCTAAGTACACAACATTTGTATAATACAATATTGTTAAAAAAATATTTATTATAATTTACAACACAACATTGTTTGTATAACACGCTATCAAACAAACAAGTTTAGTAAAATATGCAAAAGCTCTTGCAAAATTTGAATAAAAAATTTATTATATAAGTATATACATATATCTGAAATATCTTCAAAATTTTAGAAACCGTAAAAAATTTGTAGGGCACAAAAAACTATAAAATTAAAAATATTTATAAATTACAGTATTCTAAAATTATTATAGCACAATACCCTAAAAAAATTCTTCAATCTAAAAATATTAGTAATGACCGTCACAATTATTTTTATTATTTTGGATGCAAAATTTGTAAAGAATGAAAAAATTCAATAAATAATTGAAATAAATGTCCAATGTAAAAATAATGACAATGTGCGATAATTTTTGTTAACACAATATTTCAGCATATTTAGCATTTACCACAAATATATCAAAGTATAAAAATTACAACATATATCCCATTGTATTAATTTCAACATATTTAGCTTTTACTACAAATATATGAAATAGTAGATATCAAAACATATACGTAATGTGTTAATTTTACCCAAATAGTTTCAACCTATTTAGAATAATTTGTTAAAGCGAATCTATGAAATATTCTATTGTGTTAATTCCAGCCAATTTAGCTTTTATTACAAATATATGAAATAGTGGATATTAAAACATATGCATAATATGTTAATTTTATCCAAATAATTTCAGCCCATTTAAATTAACCCGTTAAACCAAATCTAGGCCAAAAAATTCCAGACAATTAAAACCTTAGCAACCCGAATATATTAGACAATTATACAATTTAATTCGACCCATTTAGAATTGTCCATTTCTAAAAGTCCAAATTCAACACTTAAACTCTGAGGCTTTGTACTGCCAAGTGCCAGACTGCTTTTCAAGTTGGGCAGAGCCATCAATACTATTAATGCTTGAATTATTTTATTTTCACTGGCAGATAATAAATTACATTAATCGTATATTATTTTAGACTCTGTGAGATTTCATCACACAAAATACTGTTAAGATATTGCTAAGCCCATAATTTGATCCATTAGCCCATTTAACAAAACGCATCATAATGGCCCAAATGTTCACAATATAAAACATGATTCTCTACCCTAATATCATCACATACGAAATCTTACAAAACATTGTTAAGATATTGCTAAGCCCATAATTTGATCCATTAGCCCATTTAACTAAACCCATCATAATGGCCCAAATGTATTTTTTTTTGTACTGCACATTTTACAATGTTTATGAAAGATCTAACAATTTTGTGCTTAAATGATTATTATTATTAGTATTAGTCATACTAAAATTACAAAAGTAGTTGTTTAATAACTTAACTTCAATAAATTTAAATCCAAAAAAATTAGTCATACCTATTATGAAAGTCATTGATTTCGTCAATAGATTCATTCACCAGGAGCTTGGTAATGTAATAGGTGTTACAAATTCTAATTTCTCCTGTAATCAATTATCACAAAAATACAGATTAAAATCTAATATAAAATAAAGATTTTTAAAATGTAATATAAATTTAAATAATAGTAATATTTGTATCACCTCGGTATCGTTTGGCTTGAGACATTTGAAGTATGATTATGACAGGTTCTGGTTTTTCACTTTCTAGGAAGTTATTAACCTTATCGACGTAATCTCCCCACAGAGTGCATGAAAGCTTGTTTTTTCTGAAAATGGATAATCAATGTTAGTTGTACACTTATATTGCTAAAATTATTTATACATTTTATCTAGTAGTGAAATTCAAGGGGATATACGTACTCAAGGTCCTCAATGACAAGGTCAATTAGTTTATTTGTTCTTCCACAAGATTCTTGAAACTTAGCGTAATCTTTGCCGACAATCTCTCCAATAATGTCTGCATTTAATTGGCGAAAAATGTTATTTGTGGTTAAATTAAAAAAAAAAAATCAGAAAAGTAAAGATATTATACATACCAAATAATTCGTTTTTATCAATTTCTGCTGCACCCAAAAGCTCACCAAATGACTTGAACAGGTAATTGCTTGAAGGAAATTCATTGTCAATAAATTCCATAACCTTTGTCTTTGGCATAAAATTTAATTTGTACTTGTGTTTTGTAGTCTTCAACTTCATGTTGTTGTATCCAACAACAAAGTTGCACACATTGTATAGCTTTCCCTCACATATCAATGTTTTAAACATTGGTATCAAAGAACGTTTTACCATTGCATGAATTCGACCACCCTGTCATTGTTCAGGCAAGAGATTGTTAAAAAAAATTTGGTAAATGCTATGTTCTTTATTCCTCTTTTTGGTTTTTTTCCAAAGACTGTTGTTTATTTTTTAAACAGAACAGATGACTATATGAAAAGATAGTGTTCCGAATCTTGAAAAGCAAACAATGAAAAAAATTGTATAGTATGTAAATACATATTAATGTTGATTGTACCATAAAAGAGAAACAAATAAAAATTTTATATACAATATATAAATAAATATAATAGTTGAAGATGGTGAAAACCCGTGAATCTGCAAAGACCATCTCTAGACTATTTGTCTCATCCTTATTTTCAAAGCAAGGAACCTCCTAAACTCTTACACCCGATCCTTCAACCTCTATTGAGTTTTGATAGAATCTACTTCAGTAATGAATTGACACTGTTCGGCCATATTCTGGTGAAGTATTGATTTGCAAGAAGGGTTTGAAGTGATTTGTTTTGTTGAGATGAGTTGAGTTGATTTTTTTTAGTTGTAAAATATATGTATTTTTCATTTGAAAAATGTCAAATGCTGGAATGATGAATTTATTCTACTGAAAATCATATGTATAAATGCCAAATTCTGGAAATTGTTTTCTTGAACAAAGTTGGCATTGGTTATTGGAAAGGTTTTACAACTCGTACAGTAAAAGTTCACTATTGAATTTAATAATATTTATTATCATAGAATTTTTCGTGAATACAATTTTTTTGTAGGTGTTGCAATAGATAATTCTTTATTATATATTGGTTTTTGACAATGGTTATTGGATACGTAATTTTAATTTTCAGACTTGTAACTTATATTAAGTTTAAGAAGGGTTGTAACTTTTTATTTATATACAAGGAAGATGTTTTATGTGGGAATTTAATAATATTTATTATCATTGAATTTTTCGTTAATCCAATTTTTTTTATGAGTTGCTGTAGATAATTCTTTATTATCTATTGGTTTTTGACAATGGTTATTGGAATAGTAATTTTAATTATCAGACTTATAACATATATTAAGCTTAAGAAGAGTAGTACAATTTACAAAGTATTGGAATAAGGATAATTTAAATATCTTTTCCATAATATTAAATATCATTGAATTTTTCAAGAATTTAATGCGGTAGATGATGAGTGGTTGTAGTTAAACTCTAGTTATTTTTGACATTGGTTATTGGAAAAAGTAATTTTAATTATCAGACTTATTATATTTATCAATTTTAAGATGGGAAGTACGATTCAGTATTGGAACAAAGATGATTATTTATCAAATGAGTCATAGGAAATATAATATGCACATTCAATCTGATTAATAATTACTTTGAATGAAATATTTTATTATATAAATAGGAGATGTTTTAGGCGGGAAAGTTGGTTGACTTTTTTTGTTGACTATCTTACTTTTATATATATTAAGAATAAGATGGATGGAATCCACTTTAGTGATAACGGGTTAAACCATCCAAAATTAAATAACTAAATTTTTACAAATGAAAATTAAAAACTTAACAACATTTTGAGAACATCGTATATAATTCAAAAACCAATCAAGTTTTTAACTCTATATTTAAAAAAGCACATTTTTTTTAATGAAGTTGTCTTCCACTGCCCCTGCCCCTGCCCCTACCCCTACCCTCCTTATCACTTTATATATATAAGCACTATATTACTACACTTGCAATAAATTCACGAACCACAATTATAAATGTTATAAATCTAAATATAAACAAAGGAAAACTATAGAGAGAGAGAATGCGTTGAAAGGAATGAATTTCATTAATAACCAGGGTCCTCTATTTATAAAGGTTTCTAGGGGCATAATAGTCATTTACATTTATATTATATCATATTATAACACTCCCCCTTAAATGACCATCCGTTCAACAATTACAAAATGTGTACAGTTAACTTGGAGTATTGTGATGCTGCCTCGTTAAAACCTTGCCAGAAAAATCCAGTGGGATAAAAACTGGACGAAGGAAAAAGAATACAGCCACTCCCCCTGATATTGATCACTGAAGATCTATGATTCGACGCATCCCAATCTCATATACCAATTTCTTGAATGTAGATGTCGGTAATGCCTTGGTGAATAAGTCTGCCATATTATCATTTGAGCGAATTTGTCGAATATCTATATCACCATTTTCCTGAAGTTCGTGGGTATACAAAAATTTTGGAGAAATATGTTTTGTTCTATCCCCTTTGATGTAGCCTCCTTTGAGTTGTGCAATACAAGCTGCATTATCTTCATATAGTATTGTTGGACTCTCTTTTGTTGAAGGTAATCCACAAGATGCTTGTATATGATGGGTCATATTTCTCAGCCACACACATTCTCTACTTGCTTAATGGATTGCAATAATTTCAGAATGATTTGAGGATGTTGTTGTTAGGGTTTGCTTTACAGATCGCCAAGATATAGCTGTTCCTCCACGTGTAAACACATATCCTGTTTGTGATCTTCCTTTGTGTGGATCAGAGAGATAACCTGCATCTGCATATCCCACTAAAGAACACCCGAATTTTTGTGAGTAAAATAATCCCATATCTATAGTACCTTTCAGGTAACGAATGATATGTTTAACACCATTCCAATGTCTTTTAGTTGGCTCAGAACTATATCTTGCAAGTAGATTTACAGAAAAAGTTATATCTGGTCGAGTGAAATTTGCAAGATAAGACAATGCTCCAATTGCACTAAGGTATGGTACTCCAGGACTAAGAATATTTTCCCCATCTTCGAGTGGGCGAAAGATATCCTTTTTCACATCAAGTGAGCGAACGACCATAAGAGATGCTAGTGGATGCGCTTTATCAATATTAAAGCATTTCAATACTTTTTCTGTATATGATGATTGATGAACAAATAATCCTTCTTGGAAATGTTCAATTTGCAAACCAATACAGAATTTGGTTTTTCCCAAATCTTTCATCTCAAATTCATTTTTCAAATACTCAGCAGTTTTGTAGATCTCTTCAGGAGTGCCTACAATATTTAAGTCATCAACATAAATTGCTACAATTGCAAATCCAATATTCGTTTTCTTTATGAAAACACATGGGAAGATATCATCATTTTTATAGCCTTCTTTCAATAAATATACGCTAAGACGATTATACCACATACGTCCTGATTGTTTTAATCCATACAATGATCTTTGCAATTTGATTGAGAACATTATGTGCTTCTGGCACTTTCAGTCCTTCAGGAACTTTCATGTATATGTCACTATCAAGTGAACCATACAGATAGGCAGTTACTACATCCATGAGGCACATATCAAGCCGTTGTGATACATCTAAACTGATTAAAAATCTGAATGTTATTGTATCCGTTACGAGAGAATATATTTCATCATAATCAATTACAGGTTTTTGTGAGAAACCTTGTGCTACAAGTCGAGCTTTGTACCGAGTAATTTCATTGTTTTCATTTTGTTTTCTTAGAAATACCCACTTGTATCATATAGGGATAACATTTTCAGAGATTCGGACTACAGGTCTAAATACTTTGCGTTTCTCCAAAGAATTTAATTCCGCCTGTATGGCTTCTTTCTATTTTTGCCAATCATTTCTATTTTGACAGTCTCGTACGGACTATGGTTCAGGCTCTTCACTTTGAACAATATCAAGAGCTATATTAAAAGCAAAAATATTGTCTATAACAATATCCTTTCGTTCCCATAATTTATGAGATAACAAATAATTTATTGAAATCTCATGATTGTTGATCACTTGTGGTTCTTCAGGAACCATATTTTCAAGATTTGATTGATCAACCTCTTTAGGTTGGTTTTTCTCTTGTACCTTTCTTTTTCGAGGTACCAAGTCGTTAGCACCAACAGGTCGGCCACGTTTTCTGCGTATTTGTGGGTCACTTGCTACTACAAATTGTCCTACAGGAACATCTATTTTTGCTGGAGTATTTGCTGATGGGATATATGTCTTTGTTACTTTTCTTGTATCAACAAATGCATCAGGCAATTGATTTGCAACATTTTGCAGGTGAATGATCTTTTCAACTTCTTGTTCACATTGATTACTTCGGGAATCAAAGTGAGATAATGTTGGTTCATTCCAATAAATTTTACATTGTTCTTGAGAATGTAGTTTTACTACTCCCAAAGTTGAAAAATTTGTTTCATCAAAATGACAATCTGCAAATCGTGCAGTAAATAGATCACCTGTTAAAGGTTCAAGATACCTGATGATAGAGGGTGAGTCAAATCCCACATAAATTCCAAGTTTTCGCTGGGAACCTATTTTAGTATGCTGTGGTGGTGAGATTGGTACTTGGACTGCACAACCGAATACTCGTAAATGAGAAATATTAGGTTCTTGACCCAGTGCAAGTTGTAAAGGTGAATACTGATGATAAGCAGTTGGTCTTATACGAACCAATGATGCAGCATGTAATATAGCATGACCTCAAACAGAAGTTGGGAGTTTTGTCCTCATAAGTAATGGCCTGGCAATAAACTGCAGACGTTTAATAAATGATTCTGCTAAGCCATTTTGTGTATGTACATGCGCAACTGAGTGTTCAATGTCAATTCCAATTGACATACAGTAATCATCAAATGCTTGGGATCTAAATTCACCAGCATTATCAAGACGAATTTTCTTGATTGAGTATTCAGGAAATTGAGCTCGCAATTTTATGCTTTGAGCAAGTAGTCTAGCAAAAGCGGCATTTCTTGTTAAAAGCAAACAAACATGGGACCATCTTGTTGATGCATCGATCAAAACCATAAAATATCGAAATGATCCACATGGTGGGTGTATCAGCCCACATATTTCTCCATGAATTCTTTTCAAGAAAGTTGGAGATTCAAAATTAACCTTTATAGATGAAGGTCTAATAACTAACTTGCCTTGCGAACAAGCAACACATGGACAATTATCAGGTAAAAGAATCTTCTGGTTCTTTAAATGATGTCCATGTGAATTATTAATTATTTGTCGCATCATTGTAGCTCCCAGATGTCCAAGTCTATCATGCCCAAGTATTAAACTTTTGGGATCAATGAACTTCTGGTTCATAACAGTATTTATTTCAATTATTTTCATAACTGTATAATATATCCCAGAAGGTAGTGCTGGGAGTTTTTCATGTATCCGCTTCTGGCCAGATACAAAAGAAGTTATACAAAGATATTCAACACCGTTTTCTTCCAATGTCTCAATATGGTATCCATTGCAGCGGATATCCTTGAAACAGATCAAATTTCTTTGAGATTGACTAGAATAAAGTGCATCATCAATATATAATTTTGTATTATTTGATAAAATAATACAAGCTCTTCCAGAGCCTTCAATGATATTCGATTCACCTGCTATCAGGATAACTTTATTTTCTACGAGCATTAAGTCTAGAAAATACTTTTTGTTCTGAAGAATGGTATGCGAAGCTGCACTATCGGCTAAACAAATATCTCGATAATTCATCCTGAATTTATAATCAAATAGATCTTTTTAGAAATGAAGTATACAACAAAAAAGAATTTAAAACATGAAAAAAATACTTTGATTAACATCGAAATAGATCACTAATACAAGTCTTAAAATTTAAACAAAACAACAAAATAAATTGTAACATAAATTTTTCAAAACAAGACTATGGGATAAACAAATCAATGTTATTCTCAACATGATCAGTAATGTTGTTAGTGACAAAATCAGAGACATCTAAGTGAGTTACATCAGTTGAATAAGCAAACAAAATTTGTCTCAATTGTGCCTTTTCCTTTGATTGATTGTTGGTAAAGATCCACAAGATGTTTTGCCGTATGACAGGTACGAGACCAATGCCCTTTCATTCCACATCTATAGCAACTTTCTTCATACTTCTTTTTGAATGTGATAGGTTTCTTAAAGTTGCTAACTTGTTGCTGATAGTGTTTCTTATTATCTTGTTCACGATAGCGACCACGTCCATTTCCATGTCTAGAATTATATCTACGTCCATTTCCATGTCCAGAACCATATCCACGTCCACGTCCACGTCTGTGTCCGCGTCCGCGTCCATGTCCATGATATAATATTGCATTTGCTTCATGCAATGCTGTGGAACCAGTTGGGCGTAGCCCGTGATTTTTCATTAGCAATTCATTGTTTTGTTCAGCAACTAAAATGCAAGATATCAGTTCAGAATATTTTTTAAAACCACGCTCACGATATTGCTGCTGCAGGAGCACATTTGATGCATGAAAAGTAGAAAATGTCTTTTCTAACATATCATCTTCAATGAGTTTTTCTCCACATAGTTTTAATGTTGAAGATATCCTGAATAATTCAGAATTGTACTCATTGATAGTTTTAAAATCTTGCAGGCGGAGATGTATCCATTCATAATGGGCTTTGGGAAGGACAATGGTCCTTTGATGATCAAATCTCTCTCTGATATTTGTCCAAAGAGTTTGTGGATCTTTCACAGTGAGGTACTCAATTTTCAATCCATCATGGAGATGGTGACGGAGGAAAATAAGTGCTTTTGCACGATCCTGCAGGGATTCTTTGTTTCCGTCTTTTATCATTTCACCCAATCCTTTTGAGATAAGGTGGATGTCAGCGTCAAGTGTCCATGATAGATAATTTTTTCTTGATATGTCGAGGGCAACAAACTCAAGTTTTGTAATGTTGGCCATAGCTATATGATGAAAAAAAGAAAAATTAATTTTTAAAATAAGACGTATAAATAATAGTCAAATTGATCAATATAAATGACAATAATGTAAACAAATAATATTAATATAATTATTATCATTGAATTATATAAATTTGCTCTTTTAAATTACATAACTAGTTGTAAAGAAAATTTCATGACACTACTGTTGACGTCTGAACCTGCACCAGTCCACGTGCCAACAGATCTCCAGTCACTCCTCTGCCAGCTCGTATGTTACCTGCACACTAGGACGACCGTTAGGCGCCAAAATCACCGGAGAAAAGGGGTCCGGCGATCGTTGGCACTCCGACGATCAAGTCAACAGCCGGTATATAAAGAATACGCGGGGACGGGAACAAAATAGGAGTGTGAGAGAGACAAGCAGGCAGAAGTTTGAACAGAGTTTAGGGTGGGATTCGTAAGCGTAAAAAGTGTCTAATCAAGATGGTGCGTACTAAAAAATGCGTACTCAGAAGTGCGTACCTTAGAATAGCCAGAACATGATATTTATAGGGGGAGAATCCTAATTGATTCAGGGAAGCAATCAATTAGAATTCTATTGTGATTCTCTTTCCTTATCAGATAAGGTAGGTTCCAATCTCGCCGTGATCTTCCGAGATTGCATCCTCATCTCTCTCAATCTCTGAGATTGTGTTGCTGATTTTATTGGATCGTGATATGGTTTCCTTGTGACAATCAAATATAATCTTCCCTGAGATATCCTTTTAGCTGTGCGGACCATAATAAATACGAAGCCCGGCGAGGCTCTCTGGAACGGCCATGAATGTCGAGGCCCTCCATGGGCCTCGCAATACTCTAATTCAGAAATGCTAAGATGTTCGATGGGCCTCCGAGGTCTTCGTCGGGCCAATGGAACCTTTATGAATTTGGAAGGTCTTCGCTGGGCCTATAAGGCCTTAGCGAGGCCCAGATGAGACTTTTATTAGAACTTTGCTGACGTGGAATCTTTACCAAAATCAGGTGGTAACAACTACTTTATATAAAATTAAATTAGCACAACTTAATTTTATATAATCAATTTGCCTAAATTGATTAATATAATGGAAATGTAAATGATATATACATTCATTTGTCCAAGGCGGTTAATGAAGCAATAATTTAATCCATACATTGTCAAACTTGTAATCATGATAAGCCTGCCAACCGTTTTTTTAATTTGGAAAATTTTCTTGTTCACACACATGCTAGCCGCAATTCAATTTCGAAGGAGTCGAAGAAAAAAAATTCTGACTAAGAAATTGCATGCATGCTAACTGAGGGTGAGCTCCCATTTCAAGGCAAGAAAATATTCCTTTTGTCTTATATCATATAATAATAATAATAATAAAACACATACAAGTATTATACCCTATTGAATGATTAGATTCAAATAGATGCTTTATATAATATATTTAATTATACTTAATTACACATAAGCACATTTAGAGATAAATCAACGTGTACAAAGTAACATAATTATATTTTGCTAGAGTAATTTAATTATTTAGGTGGTAAAACATTATATATAAGATAGTATATAATTAGAACTATCCTTTGAAATGATAAAATCATTTAGGAGGTATAACAATATATATGAGTATGGTAAATTTAAAAAAAAAAAAATCATCCTAATGGCGGAACTATGGAGACATAAGCAGCATGAGAAATAATTAGATCCATCCTAATGGCGGAGCCATGGAGGCACAAGTAGCATAAGCAGTATAAGAAATAATTAAATCCATCCTAATGGAAGAACTATGGAGGAAAAAAACAGTATATGGTATAATTAAATCTATCCTAATGGCAATGCTATGGAGGACAAACATTAAATATTTAGAACTATCCAAATGATAAAATCATGGAGGTATATGAAATATTTAGAACTAGTAGAACCAACCTAAAACCATGCATTTAGGTGGTAGAACCAGTTTTTAGGTAGTAGAATAAGATATACTTAGAACCCACTTTTGTCAATTCAGTTGAGGAATATTTTTTGCTTAATTTGGCTAAAGTCTTCGTGCTGATAACGTGTTATAAATTTAAATATAAACAGAGGAAAACTATAGAGAGAGAGAGAGAATGCGTTGAAAGAAATGAATTTCATTAATAACCAGGATCTTCTATTTATAGAAGTTTTTAGGGGCATAATAGTCATTTACATTTATATTATATAATATTATAACAATAAACACCCTTATCTATGTTTTTTCTAGAATTTTATATCTTATCGTAAAAATAATGAAACAACTTTCTCCAGCACCTTGGTAAAAATAATGCAGCAAGAAGAAGCTTTGAAGTGATTTTATCATTAAATATATTAATAAATAAAAACATGAATAATCTTTTGCGATGAGTTCAAACAACGATATTTTTACATTTTCCTGCTCGATACTATTAAAAGGATTTCGAGCGCTCTGAGTGTTACAAGACTGACTCATATATCCAACTATAAAATGCAGCATGCACCGGCACCTAGGGAAGCACAAAGCATGCGTAATGGAAGTCATGCTAGAAATGAGGATTGTAGTGTAACGTCACAAGATTTATGATTTATCTACATTATAAATAGTATATTTAAAAAGGGAGAATAGAAAAATTATTTATTTCTCTAAGGACTTAGTCCTGAAGTTGAAGATAATTAAGTTAGCACTACAATTAAAAATAAGTAAATTGTTGCTACAATTGAGAATAAATAAACTGAGATGCTAAAAGTAAAATACCGTAGAGAAGATCAAATGTGTAGCATTGTAGAATGGGAATATATATTAATAATTTTAAAGATAATCATTTAGATAAATAGACAATAATAATGATCGATATGCCCCTATCCTCAACGGGTCTCCATTTTATTTGTAAATCATGCAAAAAAAAAAAAAAAAAAAGTTAATAAATAAGAAATCGTTTGATATTCATAGGTCGTTCGACTAAGCTAGGAGTTGACTAATAATAAACTAGTTGTTGAGTTTGAGGTTGTAGGGTTTGTATTTTTGGGTTTGAATAAGCTAACTTCTCGAGATAATGAGTTTAAGCTTTTCAATGTTAAATTTTAATCACATTTAGATATGTAAAAAAATATCAATACACTACAAATGTTCTCTAAGGCACAGGACGCATAGCGCACGAGTTTCGAGGTGTTAATCGACACTACAAGAAATATCACATTCAACCACCATATAAATGATTGTAAAATGTACATTTTTGGTTATTGGTTACATTCAATGATCAAAATCAGTTGGTCGTTCATTGGTTGGCAAAAAGATATTGACGAATGTATTCAACAACTAAAAAATGTTCAGTCGTTCAATGTATCATTTCAGCAACTAAATAACTCATCGTACAAAATTTGTGTTGACGACTAATTCTTTTTTCAACAACCACTTCTTTGATTGTTCCATAAACTATTTTTGTCGTTAAAATACAATAAAAGCAACCAAATTTTAGTTGCATTTAATTTCAACAACGAAATAAATGGTCGTTAATTTTTAATATTGACAACCAATTTTTATTTCAACAACTGATTAGTTTATCGTTGTATTAATTATTTTTGTCGAAAAAATACAATAAAAACAACCAAATTTTAGTTGTATTTCATTTCAACAATGAAATAAATGGTCGTTAATATTTAATATTAACAGCCAATTTTTATTTCAACAATTGTTTAGTTTGTCGTTGTATTAATTATTTTTGTCAATAAAATATCATTCAAACAACTAAAATCCTTTTTTAACAACAAAATAAGTGGATGTAAAAAATTTATATTAACAATTGAAATATTAAAATAAAGAGAAATATAGTTGTCAACGATAATATTTATAGCTCCATGAGTACTTTCACACATTCACATTATACTACAAGCAAATCTTACACAACCATAAATAATTATAAGAAATGAAGGAAAGCAATTATAAATAACATTAACAAGATCTAAAATTCTCCTCGACTTTCAATCAATTAAAATATCTCAACATCAACTACAACTATATATCGTTATCAAATGTCATAACTTAAACAAAAGATTACATTCAATTCATCTATTGGTGTTCTCAACATAAAAATATGCCTCGCTCTGTCAAAATGGGCTCATTTACTATTACTGGCAATAGAGTGGATTCGGTGTGGGTCGGCCAATCTGTGTGCCACCCTACCAGTGATTTTCCTCTCGTTTCTCCCTTGCCCATGTTAAGTTCAGAGCAGGGTGGGTTTGGGGTACTCGTCTTGTTTATTTTACTTTTTTTATTTAAACGAAGCAGGATGGAGCACCCAAAACCTACCCCCGATCCCAAAACGAAGCAAAAAAAAACTCAATCCACGTTGTCCCGTCCCGTCCCTTCCCACCAATCCAATGAGGTGAAGAACTTTTCTCCAATCAGGGCAGGTCATGTTTTTTTTTTTTTTTTTTTTTTTTGGCCATAATGATGTACAAGATATTATCAACATGCTTACAGCAAAAAAAGTCAATGATGTTTAGAAATATGCTAATATAGTTTTGAAATAATTTTTTTTTTAACAAAACACATAGTTATAGTCGAAGAACATAGTCGGTTTGAAATTTTTTTGATACTTTTGACAACGAATATTATGCTTACAGTTAATTACTTTTATTTTTAAATTTTAAACAATTAAAACATTTTTTTTCTCTGCATAGTCATTCTCAACAACCGATGGTATAGTCTTTGAATGTCAAAAGCTATTTTGGTACCAAATTCAAATTAGAGTTGGTAACCAGGTTGTTATCAACAATCAAAGACTAATTATCTGGTCGTTGATTATCACCTTGAACGATTAAATAGTAATTTTTCTCTACTTCCAACAACAAGATGCAATTAGTTGTTGTTTTACTATATTACCTATATGAAACTATAGTCGTTGAATATTTACTATATTATTTGTATTTTTAACAATCGATTGCATTGTCGTTGAATATCAACAAATATGTTAGCGGGATATCTTGATTTAGCGCCCACTCACAAAGTCCAATTTTAATTTGGTTGAAAGAAATATATAATTAACAATTAATTCCTTAGTGTTAAAATATATTTCTAACTAATTCAAAATTCGATTGTATATGATCCATTTTCAACGACCAAACATATCATTTAGTTGTTGAAAATGGTATTCAATGACCAAGTTTATTGGTCGTGAATAGTATTATTTTAACGACCATCTAATATGGTTGACAGATATTCTTTTTAACGACCAACAATATTGGTTGTAATATTTTATCACTTTTAATGACTAATATAAGATAGTCGTTGACTTAGTCTAATTACAACCAATTATTCGGTTGTCGAATATATTATTTTAGACATTGATTTTTTTGGTGGGTTTCAAGGTTTTGGCACCACATATACAACGACCAACTTTAAATAGGTCGTAGAAAATATAAAATTTACAACTAATGACGTGGTTGTTAAAACTTATCTCTAACTAGCTCAACATACAATTATTTATGACACACTATTTACGACTAAATATTTATTATGATCGTTGATAAATATTTGTAACGACTATATTTATTTGGTCGTTAAACAATTAATTGTTAATTCTTATTTTTCTTATAGTGAAAGCTACGTTACGATCTCTACCACTAAGGCCGTATTGCACGGGAAACTAGGTTGGACAAGTTAATGGTGTAGACCCCTAGCACCATAGTGTTGACCTCTACTCCTTTAGTGTTGCCACAATGCCCATAGATGTTGACCACTGGACCTTTGGACCTCCAAACTCAATGCAAAACATATGGGTCTATGTTATTACTTCTTATTGAACTATTTGATATTTAGTGGCATTGATTACATGATAATATATTATGTTTGATACTATGTGGCATGTGACTTGGAGACATCGGGGGTGTAGTGTTGAGCTATGTATCATGGATATTTGTCATAGCATACATCATATTATTAAATGATATGTCATGCACTGATATATATAGAACACTCTTTGGTGTAATGTGATGTACTCATTGGTCAGGTCGTTATCTATGTGAGGAACGTATGAATTATATTTGTACGGTGGTTCATGCATACCATATATGATTATGTGTGATGGATATGTATGATTGGTTAATCCTGTGTGGATATTCAATAAAGATAGGGAGGTTAAAGACTTGAAGAATGCCAAGAATACAAGTACAGCACCATTCTTATTGGACATTGTGTTGAAAGTTATGTTTTTCATTTTTGTTGGACATAATGCTATAGGATGCTGCAAATTCTCGGATGATCTGATTAAGATACGATGAACTATGTTGGTTGCCTATTGGGGGTTTATTGAGAATATAATCTAGTATAATATTTTAATAAGCAAACATTTGTAGGATGGTTGTCTAGATTTTCAATAAATGTATGACTTATGTGCAACAATTGTAAAATATTGTTGTCATTTTTGCACAAGATTTCTTAAATCTAAGCAATTATTTTAAATACGAAATCGGGATATCATAACTATATTATTTATGGGGGACTGAGGCATGACATGTAGGTTGGCTGTTAGGAAAGACGAAGGCAAGATACTGAAAGCGAATTACCGATAAGGGCTAAAGGCATGGGATAGAGACATGGCATGCAACAGAAAATACAACAACTGAAGGTAAGGAATGTAGTCGAATGTTAGATTGGGAGATAGTGCAACAGGTGTCCCCCAAAGTCAGTGGAACTTCAAAAGGCTTTTCGAACTCTTTAGAAACATGTAGCACATTGTGGAAAAATATGATTGCATGCCTGGAGTGTTCTATAAAGGATCTTGGAAAAGTTCGTTAGAATGTTGTACATAACTGTGGAAGGCAACATCCTAGAGTAGAAAGATTGTAAGGACTTGCATAAAATTGTAGAAACAACCTTTCTAGAGAACCATCCCTAATCATAGGAATTGATTGATCTCCACCACCTCTTTAAGGGAGGCAAAAGTATAAATAGGTTCAGAGAGGCTCTTCGGTAAAGAAAAAAGTTAGCCAACAAGTTAGAGAGTGAGTCTTGACTCTTGAGAGCTTGATTTAATACATTATAATATTTTTCAGAGTTTTGCATAAGAGTGAACTATGTTTTTGTCTCATATTTTTCCAGATTTTCCTAACTTGCCTTAATAATTTTTCGAACGTGCTATACATGGCATTGCACATGTAGCACCCGAAATTTTATATAGCTGCATATATGGACAAAGTTAATTTCACTATTTGTCATTGAAGTTTGTGTAAAATTTCAAATTAGTCATTAAAGTATATTTCTTACTCCATCAGTCATTGAAATTATTCATAATTTTATAAAAATTTTATAAATGGCCACTCAGTTTCAAAAATAGTCACTCAAGTTATATGTTAGATTTAAGAAAAATTGCAGCTGCTATCCCAACATTTACACACTTTTGTACTATTGTCCCGAGCCTTTATTTCTTAACAATCTTATGTCCAATCAATTTGTTAGCACTCTCATAAGTGATTGTTTAGAAGACGAATATACACATCCCATCCCGACTCCACTAACCACTTCTCTTATTTTTCTCTTTCTTCTCTTCTATGGATGTTGAAGATAATGATATAAGGGGTTTAAAAGATATATGAGGGAATTAAAGGAACAGGAGTGATCTACTCCCCACAGGTGGGGAGCTTATGCTCCCCACCTGGACACTTGTCCAACTTTGGTTGGACAAGCAAAAAGTAAAAATAGTTTTTACTTTTTGCTTGTCCAACCAAAGTTGGACAAGTGTCCAGGTGGGGAGCATAAGCTCCCCACCTGTGGGGAGTAGATCAATGGTGATTAAAGGAAATGCTATCAAAATTTAACATGATAGCTAAAGAATTTGTGTGGGTCCACACTCGACGACTACCATAAATTGGTGGTGTCGCTACTCGGTAGATGTTAAGACACTTTGTTTTGAATATTGTTATGACTACCACTGACTAGATTCAACATAACTCGGTGGTCGCTACCTGGTATATTGTTTGTTTGTTGTAGTGTGTGGGAGTTGTGGTAGTGAACAAAGATGGCAGCTAGTTGTTAGCACGGGGCTGTGGTGGTAGATGCTGGTTATGTTGGCTTATTCTTGGGTGGAGATTGAGGTTTGGATGAGGAAGAACTTTTTTTATTTTTAATATTTCTTCTTTTGTATTTATATGTTTTTACTTTATATAAATTTTTGACGAAATTATCTTTTAACATTACAGAAACTAATATTAGGGGCTAAGGACATCAAAAAATTAAAAAAAATTGGAAAAAAGTTTGCCAAGAAATAAAGGATCGGGACACAAATGTGAAAGATGTTAAATGTTGGAGATAAAAACTATAATTTTCTCTTTGATTTACTAATTGAGTGACCATTTGTGATACTATTCATAACTTCAATTACTAATACGATAAGAAAAATATTTTAATAACTAATTTAAAATTTAGCAAGAACTTTAGCGATAATTAGTGAAATTAACTTTATATGGACAGTTTGCAAAGTTTAGAAAAATTAGGAACTAAACTGAAAATGTTAATTTCCAAAAGACTAAATTGCAAATTTTGAGAAATATGGGAAAACACGACTTTAGTCTACAAAATTGAATCCTTAGGATTTTTAGATCTTTAAAGCAAATGTTGGGCGTAATTTGCAATTGTACTTCTTGAGCGACCAAGGTGCAAATAATGCAAAATTTATTTTTCGGCCTAAATAAAATAATTTCATAATATTTCATGATATTTGGGTACTAGGAATTTAATTTGTACATGACGTCTAATCAGCTTTTTAATTGAAGAAAAAGGTTAATTCGACGTGCATACATTTCTTGATTTATTGTAGACATTAATAAGGAAATTTACACCATTAAGCCAATAAATATTAATATTTCTAAAAAAACTATTACATCTTATTTATTATAAAAATACTGGAAAATGTTTTTTTTAATAATGTTATTTTCTAAAGAGTTAATTTTTATTAATAGTACCCATTTTTTTAAGTTTGTAATAATTTCATCCCCATTCAATATTTTAACAAATATCATCCACGTCCTTTCATTTTACTCGTACAGATGGTCCCCAAGTAATTTTTTGGACAATTTTATTCCTGATTTAAATAAATTAAAATGATAGAAAAAAAAAATAATAGAAAAATTATAATTAAGACTCTAACCTTTTTAAAAGTATAAATAAATTCTAAAATTTTTTATTTTTGTACAAATTTTTACTTAAAAAAATAAAAATAAAAAACTAAAAAGCCCAACCCCACCCCACCTCACCAAACACAGAAACCCATAAAAGAATTCCATATAACCCTCAATCCAAACAACCCATTATACTTAATAATTGATAAAGAAATTCATTGGAAAAAAAGAAACCCCTTGCAAGTATGGAATCCAGCATCGAATGCATATCATACTCTGATGGAATGGATGAAGTTGAGATCTCCCACTCACATCCTTAATCTCAGTATTCATCTTCCAAACCATCTCACAACATCAAGAGTAATAACAATAATAATAATCTCACTGGCGGGTTAATTACTCCACCCACTAGTGTCCGTGAGCTTCTTGAATGCCCGGTTTGTACCAATTCTATGTACCCTCCCATCCACCAGGTGTGTTCAATTTCTTTTTTATTTTTCCAATTTTAGTTAAGGGTCTGATTAATTTCTTTCAATATTCAATTTTCATGTCTGTCATTTGGTCAATTTCTTGAAACTTTGATTTTCTAGTGCCATCCTTATGGATTAACAGATACAAAATTGAAACCTTTTTTGGTTGGTTTTGCAATACTATGTGCATTTATGAGGAGGTATTGATTGGAACTTCGAGGGTAGGGTAGGGTAGGGTACGGTTGGGTAGGGTAGGATAGGGTGGGATGGGGTGGGGATGATCCTTTTTAGATTTTTTATTTTTGAGGGTCTGTTTGATAGCACAATTTTCTATGAAAAATGTCACATCCGAAAAAAATAATGTCACATTCAAGAAAAATATTTTCCTACTTTAGTTATTTGATACAAGGTGGAAAAGGAAAATGAATTTTAGAGGACAACTACTTTAAGTTTGTTTTTGGCCAATTCCATGAAAAATATTTTCTTTGGGGAGGAGGGGGGAGGTTTTATTTTCTAACTTAATTTTTGCTGTAGAAATTTCCTTTGTTGATTTTTGGATCAAGAGGATTTTCAGAACATCATTTTTCAAAGAGATTAGCAATTTCTTGCCTTTTTGTATTTATTTGAAAAGTCTCTAATTCTTCACTATGCTTTACATCACCATACATCATGATTAATTGTAGAATAAGCAATGCATACATTAGTTCCCTTACAAATAAGTACAATTTGTATGAATACTATAAAGAGTACAGATTCCAACTTATGTTTAAACATGTACATCATTCATTAAGAATACGCATGAGACAAAAAAGAGACAAGTACAAAACACTTTATGAAGAAAGTGTTAAAGAATTTATTTTACATTACCTTTATCATCATTATTCACTATGAGTAGTGAAAACGTAATAGACTCTGAAATTGAAGAATTTTTTGAACAAAACGAATCACTTGAAAACCTTTCTAAAGAATTTTAATTTCTGACAAAAAACTTGAAAAGATTTGCAAGACAAATTTGACTTTAAACCCAAGTGAAGTTTTTGTCCAACCAAATTTCATCAATAGATTTGTTAACAAGAATATGCACATTTACCAACTACAAAAAAATTCTCAAAGGAAAATTTGATATTGAGGATTTAGAATGAATAGGTTTAGAAAAAACCTAGAGCAAATTCATGAATCCAGTCAAGACCTTGGTCTTCTTAATGTGCTTTTAGCATTCGAAGACAATGAATTGGACAAAATTGTGTCTATCATCAAGAATGTTAGTATTGATGATCAGGAAAACATTTTTGTTACCAAATCTGTTGGTGACACTCCCAATAGTACAAAACAAATTGAAAACCCAGCCTCTGATCTAGAAGACAATTCTGATGAAGAAATCATCATCGATGAAAGATTCTTAACCAATAGGTCTGGAGGAATAGAATTAAGAGAATAAAAAAATGAGGACTCTAGAGCTGATGATCCTATGGATACTTCAGAAAATCCAATTGGAGACGGAAAATGACATGTAGGAGACAATGTCCCTAGACCAAAACCAAGAGAAGATAACTTTCCAAGTTTCATCTCCTCTGAATATATCCCTAAAAAATAGGGAAATCAGATAACCATTTTAGACCTTGATTGCACGATTGAGCCTGAAAAACTAATTGACTCATGGTACAGTAATATAATGATCTCCATGATCATTAACAAAGAAATCCACAGAAACGAAACTAACTCTTGGAGTTATGTTATTACTAGCACCAGAGGTAATGTTAGGTCATATTTGGATAACTTTACCTACCAAGTCAAAAATGCTATCTGGAATGATTGCCAAGCAAACATCCCAGCTTTCATTAAAAGAATTGTAGATCAGATCTACGAACAGTTTACAGGGCAAACATACCAAGCTTTTAAAAGAAAAAGAACAACTATTGAAGTTTCATAAGCTTTAAACCACCTTGAAAAAATTGGAATTTGTAACATGTGTTATTTTGAAAACTACGCATGTAAATTTTCAAAATACTTTTACCTTTGTCCACCAACCCAATGGGTTATATTAACAGAAAATTTTATCTGAAAACTTCCTGAACCTTTCAATCATGAAGTCCTTAGTGATTTTGACAATGCAATTAAATTGCAAAGTGAAAAGCCTGATCCCAGGTTAAATTCTCAAATTGAGGCCTCAATTAGCCTTGCAATCACATTGACTAGAAACCTTATTGCAAAAAAATGTAAATAAATCAATTTAATTAAGCAAAGCAGAACTGCTGTTGCTAAAAACCCAAAAGTCTGTTGTGATCTTTATCAAAACAGAATACCTAGTCAATATGATTGCAGACCTGAGCAAAAACCTGTAAAGAGAAATCATTTCAAAAAGAAAAAGTACACTTTCAAAAAATGGAAGAAACCTTACAAAAAGAAATTTTTCAAAAAATTTCCAAAAAAGGAAAGTAACAACAAAATGTTGAATTGCCCTCAGAAGAAAAAGAATTGCAGATGTTGGCTCTGCAACGAAGAATGACATTATGCAAATGAATGCCCAGCAAGGATTGGAAATGAAGACCGAGTCAAGTTACTCGAAACATTTGAAAACAGTGGGTTTTACCTAGTTGAAGACCCAAGTGATACAAAATCCCTGTATTACCTTACTTCAGATTCAGATACAAATTCTGATTCAGAATCATCTGATGATGAATAAAAACATCACAAACCCCAATTCCATTTATATTCCTATCAAACTTAGTTTTGAAGGATATAGAAAATTCACAATCCATGCTTACATTGATACATGAGCATCTGTATGTACATGTACAGTAAGCAAATGGATTATTCCTGAACAATTTTGGGTTCATTCTGAAAGAACCGTAAAATTAAAAATTGCTAACGACTCTGAAGTTTCATCTTCCAAAGTTGTTAAAATTATCAATATAGGAATTAGTGGTTTTCAAAATTCCTCTCTTCAAACATTTTATTTCAAAATTCCAACAGTTTATGAGCTGGAAACTGGTATTGATTTTATAATTGGGAATAACTTTTGCCAGTTATACCACCCATTTATACAAGAAATCAATTCAGTTAGTTTTACATTACAAAACAAAAGAATTTGGATTTCAAAGAAAATGAAAGCCTTGGCCGTTCAAAATTCTAAAAATTTTGCTCTTCCAAAAGGGGAGAATATTGCAAAAAACTCAAACATTTTCATCTCTAATGAAGAATTAGAGACTTTCCAAATAAATACAAAAAGGCAATAAATTGCTAATTTCTTTGAAAAATACTGTTCTGAAAATCCTCTTGATCCAAAAATCAACAAAGGAAATTTCACAGCAAAAATTGAGATCCTTGATGAATTTAAAGAAAAATTCATCAGTGTGAAAGCAATGGCTTACAATCCAAAAGATAAAGAAGAATTCTCTATCCAAATTAAAGAACTCCTTGAGCTAGGTGTCATTGAACCTAGTAAATCTCCTTTCTCTTCTCTAGCATTTATGGTGCGAAAAAAAAGCAGAAAAAAAAGAGGAAAAACCAGGATGGTCATAGACTATTCTCAGCTTAACAAAATAACCAAACCAGATGGTTACATTCTTCCAAACATGCAAAGTCTCTTACATCTTATCAAAGGAAAAAAGATTTTTTCATCATTTGATTTAAAATCTGGTTTTCACCAAGTAAGATTTGAATATGAGACAAAATCCCTTACGGCATTTAGTTGCCCACAAGGACATTTTAAATGGACAGTGGTACCTTTCGGCTTAAAACAAGCTCCAGGTGTTTTTCAAAGACACATGGATAACACCTTCAAAAAATTCAATGAATTTTGTTGTGTTTACATTGATGACATTCTTGTTTTCTCTGAAAATGAAGAAAGTCAAGAAAATTATGTTTTACAGATCTTCAAGACTGCACAAGAAAAAGGAATAGTTTTGTCTAAGAAAAAGGCAGAATTATTTAAAGAAAGAATTGGATATCTCGGATTGGAGATTGCTTATGGCTTTAAATAGCTTAAGCCCCATATCCTTGAACATATTAAAAACTTTCCTAATGAAATCTCTGACCAAAAGCAATTGATGAGATTCTTAGGATGTTTAAACTATGCAGAATCATTCATCCCAAATCTGGCAAAAATGAGGGCACCTTTACAAAAGAAGTTGAAGAAAAATTACAGATGGCAATGGACAAACGAAGATGCTGTCTACATTCAAAAGATCAAATCAAAGATCAAAAACCTTCTTTCTCTTTATCATCCATTACCAAATGATAAAATGATCATTGAAACAGATGCTTCTCAAGATTTTTGGGGGGCAGTTTTAAAAGCAAAAAACAGTTTTTCAAATGAAGAAAAATTGTATAGTTATTCTTCTGGAACTTTCACAGATTCAGAAAAGAACTATCATATTAATGAAAAAGAAATACTTGCAATGAAAAAAGCAATTTCAAAATTTAGACTTTACATTATTTCAAACAATTAGAACAGATTCGTCAGTTTGTAAATCTTTTTTAAACTGTAAAATACACCCTGATTACAAACAAGGTAGGCTAATTAGATGGCAGATATGGTTTTGCCATTATGATTTTGACATTGAAATTATTAAAAGTAAAGACAATTATCTTGCAGACTCTTTAACTCGTGAATTACATTTGTGCAGGTAAAATGACAGACATTGAAAAACAAATGGAGGACATCAAAATGCATATTGAAATAAATGAAATGGAAATACAGGTATTAAAAAAGAAACTTTTACATTTGGCAAAAAAGAAAGATACAAAAAACGGTGACATTACCAAGAGTAATGAATCTGTAAATACAGTGCCATCTCAGGCAAAAGATACAATTGAAACAAGTTCGAAAGAGCCTAAGGATATTCCAAATCCAGTTTCATGTCCGCAAGGACAAAAGGACATTCAAAGTCCGCAAATGAAAGACAGTTCACCCCTTGTTGGTATTAATACTTCAATGGCGGGGAAAAAATTCTATGTAATATTTGATGGTCCAGACCGAGGATATTACATAAATTGGGACCAAGTTGAACCCTTGGTTAAAGGAAAACCTTACAAGCACAAAAGTTTCACCAATCAAAAGGAACAAGCCCAGTGCCATACAGACAACTCTTTGATCACACACAACTTTCTCTCAGGCCCTAACCTTTTCAAAATGACATCAGGGCTAGGCCCAGAATGCCCACATTTAAAAGCCAAATTTCAAAAAACCTTAGATTCAGAAATTTCTCATACAAAGAAGCAGTCCAAACTGTTCCTAAAATAGTTCCGGATAGGTTCAAAAATTTAGGAAAACCCTATTCAAAAGAGGACTGAACAATTTCAGACATTGCTCTTCAAGACTTTCTTTGTCTCGAAGAAGAAGCTAGAATCGTTGGAGATTCAGCCCCTGAAAAGAATTACCTTGGAACCTTAGAAAAGAAATTCGGCCAATTCATTTTTCTTGAAGGAGCTGAACCAACTTTTGTAAGAAATGCTTTTTACAGTGGTCTCGTCAAAATTATAATTCCTGGTCTCGAATTCAGAGAATTAGAATTAATTGACAATAGACTTTTACAGTATTTGAAAGATTTCAAAAAATTTGTTGTAAAAAACCAAGATCTTCAAATTATTTTGAAGATTAACAATACAATTCCTTTTTGGGACGAAAACATCCTTTACAAAGGTTATCACCACATTCAAAACAAAACCACTCAACATATTTATCTTGACCAACCCACAAAAAGACAAACCAGTAGTGTGAGTCAGTTGATTTTGGAAGACTCGAGATCTCTCTCTTTCCAAAGAATTCTCACAAGTTTGAAAACCTTTAATGGCGAGTCCAAAGCCAAAGTTAAATTTCACTCCAAATACATTCTGATGACCAGCAAAATTGGATCAAACATTACATCAGAAGACATCAAAATTATTTGTAATTTTGAAAAGAACTTCTACAATATATTCAACACTTCTCCTGAATACAATGGACACCTTTGTGAAGCTCTACAGTCCAGTCTTGGTAACTATCATAATTGCCAATTCTACAAAGAAAAGACAAAAGAAAAGAAAGGAAATGAGCATCTTGATGATTTTGAAGATTTCATTGAATATGAATGCTCCAAAATTGAAAAGAACAGTGAGCATGCAGACAGTGCTTATATGTCAGAATAACAGAGAGGCTCTACATTATTTAGCCAGATGTTTCCCGGTGAAATGAGTGCCAAATTGAAAGACATTACAAAATGGAGGGTCCTACCTTTCAATCAATTATCCTTTCAGCATCATAAATGATAGACAATGGGAATCAAACTTTTGACAAAGAACGCTGCTTTAAAATGTTCATTCACAGTGGAAAGTGCTACCAAACAAAAGAAAATTATTTCCCTTTTAACAATGCACAGCAGCTGTTCACTTTGAAAATTTTCTTGAGTCAATTCAATGTCCTGTAACTAAAGACATTAGAGACATTAGATCCATTTGTATCATTTCTGTAAACAAATAAGCTAAAGAGTTTTAGCTCTTTAAGCCTTGTGAAATAAAATATCATGTTTTAGTTCACCCTTCTCTTTAAATTTCTACACTATCTTGTACGGATCCAAAAATTTAGCCAGAACACCAGCAGGCAGGTGGCCAATTTAGGTGTCAGTGCAAAAAATCAACTGATGATGCAGGATATAGAATTTTGAGAGACTCCAAATAAAGACAGTAAGGCTTATTGATTTAAAATTTTAAGTTTTGTTTATAGAATAGATTCTATGGTATCTAATGTTTCTGTTTACATTAATTGTTATTTGATCCTTCCACAAGTTTTTAAATACATTTATGAAAAAATACATGTGTTTAGAAAAAATGGTATCAGAGCCATGTTTACAATATAAATACAGTATAAATGATTGAATGTCATTTATGTAATACATACATTATTACACTTGTTAAACATTATGCTATGTACACATATCATTATTACAGATACACATACATGTGCACAGTAGGAGTACACAGAGCTGCAATTAATTTGCAGAAAGAAAAAATGAGTACACCTTTGAACAGTTATCACGACACTGTTAGAACATTTATACTTCACTATGCTTTACATCACCATACATCATGATTAATTGTAGAATATGCAATGCATACATTAGTTCCCTTACAAATAAGTACAATTTGTATGAATACTATGAAGAATACAGATTCCAACTTATGTTTGAACATGTACATCATTCAATAAGAATATGCATGAGACAAAAAAGAGACAAGTACAAGACACTTTATGAAGAAAGTGTTAAAGAATTTATTTTACATTACCTTTATCATCATTATTCACTATGAGTAGTGAAAACATAATAGACTCTGAAATTGACGAAGTTTTTGAACAAAACGAGTCACTTGGAAACCTTTCTAAAGAAATTTTAATTTTTGACAAAAAACTTGCAAAGATTTGCAAGACAAAATTGACTTTAAACCCAAGTGAAGTTTTTGTCCAACCAAACTTCATCAATAAATTTGTTAACAAGAATATGCATATTTATTATGGGGGTTTCCCAAAAAGAATTTGTCATTCATGTTCAACACACATATGGTAAGATAGGAATTTTCCTTCTTACTAAACAAGACATTAATAAAGCCAAGCAAAAGATTGACTTGGATGACAGTAAAAACCTTTACTGGGTCACGATAGGAGCTATCAGGATTCAACTCCGTAGTACCTTATCTGACAAAATCGATCAACCTATTTCTATGGGATTGATTGATGAAAGGATTAAAAATCCAAAAGAATGATGTTTAGGATCCCTAAATGGAAATCTAGCATGTGGAAAATTAATTTTCACATCACACCCAAGACTCTCTGTGAGTTTACACGACCAGAACTTTGATGGAATTCTTTCATTCGTATTTAATTACGGAAGAAAAGATTTAGTCAAAGACTACAATGTACCTTTCTCAATTTCCTACCTTGTTAGTTATGCTATTCATAACCAACACAACATGACCATAGTCAAGGAGCCAAAAGGAATAAAGATTGACCTTTTATTCTCAGACTACTTTGAACACAAAGAAACAGAGTTTGACTGGTTAGTCCAACCTGCAAGGAGATCAATTGAAATTGATCTTGAACAGCAAAGGATTCTTGTCAAAGAACAAAGACCTTTACTCTTACACACCTCATCCATTAGGAAAAATCCTATGTATAGGTGGAAAGAAGACATTCCAGAAAGTAGCCAAAATATGCAACTGAAAGAACTCAAAGACAATGTCAATGCAATGGCAAAACAAATCCTTGGAGATTAACCTATGTCTTTAGGCGAAATTCTAAAAGAAATTAGACAGTTGAAAGACATTAGAGACATTAGAACCATTTGGATCATTTCTGTAAACAAATAAGCTAAAGTGTTTTAGCTCTTTAAGCCTTGTGAAATAAAATATCATGTTTTAGTTCACCATTCTCTTTAAATTTCTACATTATCTTGTACGGATCCAAAAATTTAGCCAGAACACTAGTAGGCAGGTGGCCAATTTAGGTGTCAGTGCAAAAAATCAACTGGTGAGACAGGATATAGAATTTTGAGAGACTCCAAATAAAGACAGTAAGACTTATTGATTTAAAATTTTAAGTTTTGTTTATAGAATAGATTCTATGGTATCTAATGTTTCTGTTTACATTAATTGTTATTTGATCCTTCCGCAAGTTTTTAAATACATTTATGAAAAAATACATGTGTTTAGAAAAAATGGTATCATAGAAATTGTTTTCTTTTTTACCTTCCTCCAATCATACACACCCTTAGTTTTTTTATTTTTATGTGAAAATCTATAAAATTAAAAAATAATAAAGTTTAGGATTTATTTATACTTTGAAAATGTTAGGGTCTTGATTGCAATTATTTATTCTTTCTTTTTTCTATTATTTTAATTTATTTAAGTAATGGACAAAATTGTCCAAAAAATCACGTACGTATCATTTGTGCGAGTAAAATGAAAAGATAAGAATGATATCTGCTAAAAAAATTGAATGAGGATAAAATAATTACAAACCTTAAAGAATAAGACCATTAGTGTAATTAATCTTTTTCCAAATAACTTTATCAATGCAACAGAGTGCTAAAATACCGTCAATTACGTTAGTCATTGCAATACAATATTTAATAAATATATCAAAATCAAATTGATCTCCTAGTCATTCAATGATTATACTATTTCATTTTTTTTGAAAATATATCTAATTCTCTCTCCTGCTCCTGTAATCAAGAAAGAAGACTTACGTTCCATTGATTTAGATACAGAAAAAAAAAAATTCAATTTCTCTAACATAAAATTGAATTGAAGATCATGTAAATTCGGGTTAATTTGTTTTTATTCAAATGTTTTGTTATTGTCATTGTTAACTGTGATTCTGATGGATATATTACGGTTGTTAATAAGATTGAACGTCCGAATGAAAATATTTATTCAATTTCGACAGAAGAATACAATGTGAGTTGTGCAATTTGCTATGCGATAGAAAGAATGCAATTGCATTACATGTTAATTGTGTTTGTTCTTTAAAAATCTGTTACACCTTCATCCAGATTTATTTTGTGTGGTTATGTTAAATTTTTTGCTAATTGCTTTACATTAAAATTTTGGTTCTTCAATTAATGTTGCATTTGCTGTTACAAAATTCTGTCAATAATTTACCACACTATGTTAATAATGAATGCAATATGAATATGTTAATTGTGATTCACTCCAAGTAACATTGAGAACTTTACATAAAATATTAATTTGTTAAATTTGATGTCTCCGCAAATTCGATTAAACTTTGATTATGGTACTTGGAATGTTAATCATCTTGTGATCGATGTTACAAAATCTGCCAATAATTTCTAGCAAACACAATGTTACACTTCGATTCATTTTACGTAGTTATGTTAAAATATTTGTTAGTTGTGTTACATGTAACATATGCCAATAATTGACCACACAACGTTAATAATGAATGCAATTTGAATATGTAAATAGTGTTTTGATTCAAGTCATATTGAGGACTTTACATTCGATGTTAATTTGTTAAATTTGATGTCTAAAAACCACATAACTTGACCCTTTGAGTTCGCATAATCACAAAAATCTACCTCGTCAACCTCGAACACATTTGATACCTTCATTACCATGGTCCATAAAGGCCAATGAAGTCAATGCATATATGGACCAAAAAAGGCAACATGCCAAATGAACATATCAAGAGAAAAAAAAAAAAAAAAAATATATATATATATATATATATATATATATATATATATATATATATATATATATATATATATATACTAGTTTTAAGGCCGTGCGTTGCACGTCAGTGAAATGTGTAGGAAAAAATTGTATGTTTAGAAAAGAATATTTTAGGCTGATAAATTAGTTAAATGTAGGTGTTATTTTAGCCTCATAAATTAGGAAAGAGTATTAAAATTTTGTGGTTGATCACTGTTGTGAAGAACGTGTATAAAAAATTTATTTGTATGACTTATGTATGTTTAAAAAAAAAAAAAAAAACTTTTTGTTGATGATAAGTTTCGAAGTAAGTTGATATAGTCAATAGATTGAGTGAGTTGACAAATTGAAAAATGAATTAAATTGGTTACTCGAGAATGTGTTAGGTTGCAAAGTTGTTGTTATATTTATATATTTTATTTATTTAAATTAGTTGGTATATTAAATCTTTTGGTAATTGTTTATTTTTATATGAGATTTGATAAATTCGATATTTTCATATTTGGAATTGTGGAGTTATTTGATAAATGAAGTATATCCATTAATTTTATATGTATCCTGAAAAATGAAGCATATATATTGTTTTTATCTACGTTTTATTAGGACAAAGTATAATAAAATATATATTATATAAATTTCATATATTTCATAATGAATTAATACAATATATTATATTTACTTTTGTTTTAGCAATTACTATAACATATTCTAATAAACAATTATTATAATTATTTTATAACATAATGAAATTAATGTTGTAGTAATTTAATCATTATAATCAATTTATTATAAGAAATTGATATTAAATAAATGTTTGTATAAATTATTATAAAATTTATTACATATTTATTTAAAAAGTATTTTCATAAATACTAATATAAATTTTTTTATAAAGAATATTGTAAATAGTAATTATGAAAAAAAATGATTTCTATAAATACATATGTAAATGTATGTGATAAAAGTGTTTTTATATATTTATTATAATATATTTAAAAATGAACATGAGAAAAGAAAAAATATAAAAAAATTAAGTTTATAACATAATTTTAAAAAAACATTAAACTAAAAAATGAAAAATGTGCATTTTTTAAGCCAGTCGAGAAACTTGACAAACTGGAAATCATGTTTGTTGAGTTACTCGATTTGAAATGGGAAAGAAAATCAATCTATTCAATAGCCTAAGTAACTCGACAAAAAGAAACTGATGTTCCCTGAGTCACTCGACAAACGGAGGAAATTTAAACTTATGATTGTTTTTTGTATTTGATATTTTAAATATGTAATATATTTAAGAAAAATTATAACTTGAAAAATAAAACATATACAAAATTTTATTTAGTGTATAATTAATTAGAACATAGTAGAATTAAATATATATCATATAAATTTTATGTATATCTTAATTAATTAATACAATATATTATATTTTGTTTTGTCATGATTAATTTATGTAGTAAGAAAAAATAACATGAAGCAAAAAATAACATGATAAATAAAAATTTGAGATTCACGAGTTGGTAAAAAAATAACATGAAAAAAGAAAAAAACAAAAAATATTAGTGTATGACATAATTTAAATAAGAAAATAAAACAAAAAAATGGGAAAAGTGCAATTTTGAAGCTATTGGAGAAACTCGACAAACCTAAAATCATGTTTTTCGAGTTACTTGATGACAAATGGGATATAAAATCAATAAATTCAATAGTTGAAGTAACTCGAGAAAATCAAACTCGACTTTCTCGAGTTACTGTATAAAACAATGAAATTTAGAATTTTGATTAATTTGTGTTTCTTTTGTATTTAAAATATGTAACATATTTAAAAAAAAATTTATTCTTTATTTGTTGTATTATTTTTTGACAAAGTCGTTAATTTGAAATTTGGAACTGTTTTAGTAACTTGATAAATAAAACATATACAAAATTTTATTTGGTGAAGCATTTATTAGAACATAGTTAAATAGAATATATATTATATAAATTTAATATGTATGATAATGAATTAATGCAATTTGATATAATTATTCAAAAAAAAATATTTAATTATTATAAAAAATTTTCACTGTATTATGTTTTTATATTTCATAAAATTAGATATGAGATATTAGATTAATTTCAAATAATACATAAATATTTTTTTATAATAGCTATTTTATTATAACATATTATATTAAGTTATAGAATATGAAATATTATTCGTATAAAAAAATTCATTATTCATTATATCACATAACTTGACAAATTCAAAATCGAGTTTCCTGAGTTATATAAGAAACTAATTATATGCATAGATTGAAATTTTTAAAACTTTTTGTATTTAAATTATTTAAAATATTAATTATTTTGTTGGCTAAAAAAATACATGACAAAAGAAAAAAAACAAAAGCATTAAGTGTATTATTTAATTTAAATAAAAAAATAAAAAAAAATGGAAAATGTGTATTTTTGAAGTAACTCGAGAAACTCGAGAAATTGAAAATCACGGTTGTCGAGTAACTCGATAAAAAATCGGAGACAAAAACATCTGTTTAATAGTTGAAGTAACTCGATGAAATGAAACATGAGTTTCTCGAGTTACTCGACGAAATAATGAAATTCAAAATTTTGATTATTTTGTTTTTCTTTGTTATTTAAAATATGTAGTAGATTTTAAATTTTTGTGTTCTTATTTTGTCGTATTATTTGTTGACGAACTGGTGAATCTGATATTTGGAATTATTTGAGTATATTGATAAAATAAATATATAAAAATGTTTATGTAGTGTATCATTTATTAGAACATATTAAAATAGAATATATATGATATAAATTTAATATATATCATAATGAATTAATACAATTTTATATAATTTTTGTAATTAGTATAAATAATTATTAAAACAAGTTTTTACTTCACTTTGTTTTTAGATTTGATAAAATTCAATATGAAATAGTATATTAATGTAAAATAGTATATAAATTTTATTTGGAATAGCTATTTTATTATAACATATCATATTAAGTTAGGGAAAATGAAATATTATTCATATAAAAAAACTCATTATTCATTCTATCACATAACTCGACAAATTCAAAATCGAGTTTTCCGAGTTATGCAACAAACTAATTATATGCATGAATTGAAATTTTGACAACTTTTTTTATTTAAATTATTTAAAATATTAATTAATTTGTTTAATTTATATGTTGTAATATTATTATTCGAGGAAGTTGTGAATATGAAGTTTTGATTTGTTAACTTATTTGATAAATTAAGCACATACATAATTGTATTTAATTGATTATTTATTAGAAGATAATAAAATTAAATATACATTGTATAAATTTAATATATATGATAATGAATTAAAACAATATATTATATTTTCTTTTATTATGATTAATTTATCTTGTAACTCAACAAATATAAATTTTGAGATTCACGAGATGGTTACAAAATAACATGACAGAATAAAAAAATTAAGTGTCTTACATAATTTAGATAAGAAAATTAAACAAGAAATTGAAGAATGTACATGATTGAAGCTCCTCGAGAAACTCGACAAACTGAAAATCGGGTTTGTCGAGTTACTCGATCACAAATGGTATAAAAAATCAATCTATTGAATAGCTGAAGTAACTCGATAACAATAAACTTGAATTTCCTGAGTTACTCGACAAATCAGTGAAAGTAAAAATTTTGATTATTTTGTTTTTGTTTTTTATTTAAAATATGTAATATATTTAAATAATTTTTTATTGTTATGTTGTTGTGTTATTTTTTGACGAAATCGTGAATCTGAAATTTAGAATTGTTTGAGTAAATTGATAAATAAAATATATACAAAATTTTATGTATTATATTATTTATTTGAACATAGTAAAATAGAATATATGTTAAATAAAATATATCATAATGAATGAATACGATTTTATATAATTTTTGTAATTAATAAAAATAATTATTGTAACAAATGTTTACTTTAATTTTTTTTTATATTTCATAAAATTAAGTATCATATATTATATTAATGTAAAATAATATATAATATATTTTTATAATAGCTGTTATATTATAACATATTATATTAAGTTATAGAATATAAAATATTATTCATATAAAAAAAGGCATTATTCATTATATGACATAACTGGAGAAAATCAAAATCGAGTTTGATGAGTTACTCAACAAACTAATTATATACATAAATTAAATTTTTTTAAACTTTTTGTATTTAAATTATTTAATACATTAACTATTTTATTTAATTTGTATGTTGTAATATTATTATTTAAGGAACTTGTCAGTATGAAATTTGAATTTGTTAACTTATTTAATAAATGAAATACATACATAATTGTATTTAATTGATTATTTATTGAAACATATTAAAATTAAACATACATTTTATAAATTTAATGTATATGATAATCAATTAATATAATATATTATATTTTCTTTTATTATGATGCATTAATCCAATAACTCGACAGAGGTAAATTTGAGATTCACAAGTTGGTTAAAAAAAACATGAGAAAATAAAAAAATCAAAAAAATTCAGTGTATTACATAAGTTAAATAAAAAAGAAAGAAAAAAAATTGAAAAATGTGCATTTTTGAACCTACTCGAGAAACTCGAGAAAACGGAAATACTGTTTGTCGAGTTACTCGATTACAAATGATATACAAAATCAATTTATTGAATAGATGAACGAACTCGACAAAATCAAACTCGAGTTGGACAAGTTACTCGACAAATCATGGAAAATGAAATTTTTGATTATTTTGTTTTTCTTTTTTATTTAAAAGACGTAATATATTTAAATAATTTTTTATTCTTATGTTGGTTATTTGTCGACGAACTCTTGAATGGGAAATTGGAATTGTCGAGTAACTTGATAAATAAAGCATATCAAAAATTCTATTTAGTGTATCATTTATTAGAACATAGTAAAATAGAATATATATTATATAAATTTAATATATATCATAATAAATTAATACAATATATGAAATTGTTTTTTATTATAATAATTACTATAACATATTATAAAAAAATTACTATATTAAATTTATAGCATAATAAAATGATATTCTGTATTAATATATTATTAATTAATTATTATATTATTATAATAATTTAATGATTATATTCAATTTAATATAATAAATGGATATTAAATAAATTTATTTATAAATGATTCTAGAATTTATTACATATTTATTTATAATTTATTATTGTAGATGTAAATATAAATTTTATTATAAATGATATTATTATTAGTAATTATAAATATAAAATGATTTTTATACTATAATTTGATATAAATATTCTAATAAATAAAACGAGATTATTTACTTGCTTGATAAAAAAATATATAATAAATTTTATAATTATTTATAAATAAATATGTAATAAATTTTATGATCATTTATAAAAAAAAATATTTTTAATATGAAATTCTTATAATAAATTGATTATAATCATTAAATTATTATAATAATGTAAAAATTGATTAATAATATATTATTACACAAAAAATTTGAAAAGGAAATGTATTAAGTTATAGAATGCAAAAGATTATTTATATAAAAAAACTTATTATTTATTGTATCATATAACTTGACAAACTCAAAATCGAGTTTTCTGAGTCACTCAACAAACTAATTATATACATAAATTTAAATTTTTAAAAATTGATTTCTTCAAATTATCTAATACATTAACTATTTCGTTTAATTGATATGTTGTAATATTATTATTCGAAGAATTTGTCAATATGAAGTTTTGATTTGTTAACTTATTTGATAAATGAAGTACATACATAATTGTATTTAATTGATTAGTTATTAGGATATGGTAAAATTAAATATACATTGTATAAATTTAATATATATCATAATCAATTCATACAATGTATTATATTTTCTTTTATTATGATTCATTTATCTAGTAACTCGACAAATCAAAATTTGAGATTCAAGAGTTGGTTAAAAAATAACATGACAAAAGGAAAAAATCAAAAACATTAAGTGTATTACATTACTTGAATAAAAAAATAAAACAAAAAAATGAAAAATGTTTATTTTTGAAGTTACTCGAGAAACTCGAGAAATTGGAAATGACGTTCATCGAGTAACTCGATGAAAAATCGGATAGAAAATCTTTTTGTTTTATAGTTGAAGTAACTCGACAAAATGAAACATGAGTTTCTCGAGTTACTCGACAAACTAATGAAATTTTAAATTTTGATTAATTTGTTTTTTTTTTATTTAAAATATGTAATACATTAAAATTTTTGTTCTTCTTATTTTGTTGTATTATTTGTTGACAAACTTGTGAATCTGAAATTTGGAATTGTTTGAGTATATTGATAAAATATATATATATAAATTTTTGTGTAGTATATCATTTATTAGAACATAGTAAAATATAATATATATTATATAAATTTAATATATATCATAATGAATTAATACAATTTTATATAATATTTATAATCAGTAAAAATAATTATGAAAACAAATTTGTACTTCACTTTGTTTTTATATTTCATAAAGTTAAATATGAGATATTATATTAATGTAAAATAATATATAAATTTTTTTTGTAATAGCTATTTTATTATAACATATGATATGAAGTTATAGAAATTGAAATATTATTTATATAAAAAAAACTCATTATTGATTGTATCATATAACTTGACAAATTCAAAATCAAGTTTCCCGAGTTACACAACAAACTAATTATATGCATGAATTGAAATTTTTAAAAGTTTTTGTATTTAAATTATTTAAAATATTAATTATTTTGTTTAATTTATATGTTGTAATATTATTATTGAAGGAAGTTGTGAATATGAAATTTTGATTTGTTAACTTATTTGATAAATTAAGCATATACATAATTGTAGTTAATTGATTATTTGTTAGAACATAATAACATTAAATATACATTGTATAAATTTAATATGTATGATAATTAATTAATACTATATATTATATTTTTTTTTATTATGATTAATTTATCTCGTAACTCGACAAATATAAAATTTGAGATTCACGAGATGGTTACAAAATAACCTGACAAAATAAAAAAAATAAAAAGTTTAAGTGTCCTACATAATTTAAATAAGAAAATGAAACAAGAAATTAAAAAATGTACATGGTTGAAGCTACTCGAGAAACTCGACAAACTGAAAATCGTGTTTGTCGAGTTACTCGATCACAAATAGTATAAAAAATGAATATATTGAATAACTCAAATAACTCGAGAATAATAAACCTGAATTTCCTGAGTTACTCGACAAATCAGTGAAAGTAAAAATTTTGATTATTTTGTTTTTGTTATTTATTTAAAATATGTAATATATTTAAATATTTTTATTCTTATTTTGTTGTGTTATTTTTTGACGAACTCGTGAATCTTAAATTTAGAATTGTTTGAGTAAATTGATAAATAAAATATATACAAAATTTTATGTAGTATATCATTTATTAGAATATAGTAAAATAGAATATATATTAAATAAAATATATTATTATGAATGAATACAATTTTATATAATTTTTGTAATTAAAAAAAATAATTATTATAAAAAATTTTTACTTCACTTTGTTTTTATATTTCATAAAATTAAATATCATATATTATATTAATGTAAAATAATATATAATTTTTTTTTATAATTGCTCTTATATTATAAGATATTATATTAAGTTATAGAATATGAAATATTATTCATATAAAAAAAGGCATTATTCATTATATTACGAAATAAAAAAAATGATAAAAATTTGGTGTATTACATAATTTAAATAAAAAAGGAAAAAAACAAAATTGAAAAATGTGCATGTTTTAACCTACTCGAGAAACTCGATAAAACAAAAATCATGTTTGTCGAGTAACTCGATTACAAATGTAGTACAAAATCAATCTATTCAATAGGTGAACCAACTCGACAAAATCAAACTTGACTTGGTCGAGTTATTCGACAAAGTAGGGAAATTTAAAATTTTGATTATTTTGTTTATCTTTTTTATTTAAAATACGTAATACATTTAAATATTTTTTATACAAACTAACATTCATGTTTGTCGAGTTACTTGATGACAAATGGGAGATAACATCAATATTTTCAATAGCTGAAGTAAGTTGGTGAAATGAAACTCGAGTGTCTCGAGTTACTCGACAAAACAATCAAATTTAAAATATATAATACATATAAATAGTTTTTATTGTTATTTTGTTGTGTTATTTTTTGACAAACTTGTCAATCTTAAATTTGGAATTATTTGAGTAAATTTATGAATAAAATTTATAATTAATAATTTTTGTATTTGTGTATTTTTTATTTTTGGTGTAAAATAATTGGGACATTTGATATGTGATATTATTTACTATGTTATATTTACTAATAGATGAAGTAATTTTATTAATATATTAACAAAAATGTTTTAACGTATTTTATATTAAGATATACATTAAATAAGTTTGTATAGGAAAATATAAAGTAAAAGAAAAATGAGGTAAAAGTCAAAAACGTGTCAAACCCTAGTGTTGATGGTGGACACGTGTAAGTTAAAAAGTATTCATTGTCATTTAATGGGCCATTCAATCTGTCTAAACTGGTTATTCATTTGTTACCGTGTATTTTGAAAAAACAATATTCTTCATTTCAGTTTGTAGATGTTGGAAGGAGGCAAGATTTTTGTTTACAAAAAAATTGGATTTTGGGCGTTATTTCGTTTGGCATATTATAACATTATCTTCTTAAGGTATGTATTTTTATTTTGTATGACACTATGTAATGTAAATATTGTTTCATTTTAATTAATGTATAGATAAAGTTATACATATATAAATCCTTGTTATATTAGTTTATGTATTCTATTATATATAAACTATGTATTTAGAATATATAATTTGTACTTATATTTGTGGTAGAAGTTGGCTGATGAGAATGATCGTAAATATTTTTCAGATATGGATGTTGAATACGTGGTCAGTGAGAATCGCAGATTTGATGGAGTCATTACACAGATTAGTAATTTTACATATATTGATGTTATAATGGAAAATTTTAATGAGGAACAGATTCAAAAATTTAGGAATAGCTGTTTTACTCATTTTGAATATTTTCATGGTAGGAAATGTCAGTTTAGCGGAAAGTTGGTAAATGAATTTTTGCTCAATACTGTGCATTTGAATAAAGGAAATGAGGTTTGGTTTAAAATACAAGGTGAATTGTGTAGGTTTGGAATGCAGGAGTATTGTTTGATAACAGGCTTATTGTGCCATGATAATGATGATAATCTTAGTACCATAAGAGTTTTGGAGAGACATAGAATTCGTAGGAGGTGGTTCAACAATTTTGCTCATATATCGTTAAATGAGCTTGAGAATGTTTTTATTCATTGGGATAATGAGGAAGATAAGTACAAGTTAGGGTTGGCATTATTGATTGAAGGATTGATTAGGCCTAGGGAGAGGAAAAAAATAAATATAGAGACACTGTCTTTGGTAGATAATTTGGATGTTTGTTATGAATATCCATGGGGACGACATTCTTACTTCATACTGCTGCGTTCGTTGTTAACTTCTTGGGAGAGACGTGCGTTAAAGTGCATTGATAATAGTGCTGCAGTTGCAAAGTACACCATATATGGTTGTCCTCTTGTGTTCCAGGTAAATATGTATAATTATTTTTAATATTTAATGAATGCTCGATAAAAATATTATGTGTGTCATGACTAAGTGTTGGTTATTTTGTTTATAGATTTGGATATATGAGGCATGCCGTGAGGTTGGTGAAAGATTTGGTGAAAAAGTGTATGATACGTTTCCACGTATTGTAAATTGGTATGCACAACATCGTGTTGGGAAGAAAGATTTGGACCTATTTTTGGAATCAACTTAGGTATGTTAAAGTAATTTTAATTATTTATGAGAAATGTTTAATAGTTATGAAAGTGATGTTTATTTTTTGCTATGATTTATAGATACATGTTCTACCAATACTTCAACCAACTGCAGAAAAGATTGAACAACCATACTTGTATACGATGGTCTTAATAGAGGATGTAGGAGATATACGAGTTGATGCAGTTGTTCAAAATTTTTTGTATGAGGCGCAAGAAATTGATGAGGTAGGGCAAGAAATAGAACAATTTGAGCCTGTAAATGTAGTTGATCCAGATGTTGTAGTACCATGTGAGAATATTGTTCATGAGGCTGGAGAGTTTTATGAAGGTGATCAACAGATTGGACAACTTGGGAACGAAGATGATGGTGAAAATGAGGGCTGGTCTCCATATATAGTTGTGGAAGAACCTCTAAATAATTGGCCTGCACGAATTGTGGATGAAGGCCACGAAAGTGATCAGCAGAATTATCATGATGATTATGCTACAAATCAATTTGTACAATCATTATTTGATGAACAAAGAGTGTACATTAATCAGCAATTTGGTAGTACAGGGGATGAACAAAGAGCATATTTTGATTATCAGTTAGGGAATTTTAGAGATGAGCAACGGGATTATATTGATAATCAATTTCGTGACATGATTGATGCTCAACGTTTGTACTTTGATCAACAATTAGCAGGTACAAGAGATGATTTGATGCGTTGTTTAAATGAGATTGAATCATCTGTATCTAGGAGGAGTGAACTATTTTTTTATGAAAAAAAAAAAAGAGATACAGGAACATATTGATACAAAGTTAGTTGGTTTAGAAGTTGAACATAGTAATATGATTGGTAGTTTACGTGAAGAACTTTGTACAAAGATTGATAGTTCTATTTTCAAGATTCAAGACATGTTGAAGGGAGCATTAGTAGAAAAGCATATGGTTGTGGAGAGTAGTAGAATAGAACAGCAGGCTGCTTCTACGAAGGAGAGAGTGGATGAAAAAAAAAAAGGATAGCAAGGAAAGTGCATCTCTGGCATCTAGTTCTATTCACATTCCTATACTTTGTGATATTGATGAGGAAAGACAAGTTGAATTTATTCGTTGGATGCACAAATCGAAGGATCAGTAAGTTTGAATTTTTTATTTGGTTATTTATTATGTATATGTTTTATTTTTATTTTATTTATAATAAGTTTCTTGTTATAGAGATGTTGTCCGATTGCGTGGTGGGGGTGGTGGCATTAGATTGACAAAGCAAAAGCTAGAATCTATTGGCTAACGTGAATATATATTGGCGGCTGAGGTATGTCCTGTTTGTATTTTTTCATCTTTTATGTTTATTGTAAACTATTATGAATACATTCTTATAAAAAAAATTTTTTTATAGGATATGGATAATGCCATGTTTTTGCTTAAAAAAAGAAGAGCAAATTTTACAGACATTTTTTCATCAAGATATGGAATTCTAGATAGCGGGTTTGGAATATTTCTTCGGGGTATTGGTTTGAAAATATTGGATTCTACAGGACAACTGATTCGTAAAGTTCCTGTTGTTTACCATGGTTCTATGGAGAGATATGCGAATGGTTCCATTCCCAGAAGTTTTGGTAAAAGTTGGAAAGATTGTAATCATATATTGTGGCCAGATATTATTGATGATAAGTATTGGGTCCTTTTTGATGTTGATCTACTAAGTTGGAGGCTGACAGTGTATGATAACAATTACCACTTTTATGATGAAGCAATGTTATATCGACATGTTGTTCCTGCCATACATATTATTCCAGATATTATTCAAAAATATGTCGTTGCTGATCGGGCAGACCTTGGCAAAAAGATGATTCAACCGCTTGAATATTACAGGAACCCCTATGTTGAGATACCACAGTCTATTCGACATAGGTAAGAAATGAAAATATATGTTCGTATTTGTAATCATATTTATATATACTTACAAGGTTTTCAATCATTCTTGCAGTGACAGTGGCATATTTGTTATCAAAAATGTTGAGTGTCTCCTTGCTGGAATACCTATTGATGCTGTTCAATTGGAGAAAGTAGATTTGTATAGAGGAAAGCTTGTAATTGATTTTTTTTACAATGAATTTTTTTTTTTGTTCCAAATGAACAAAATGAATAGCTATGATGTTTGTATATTGAAGTGAAAACTGTTTTTTGATTTTAATTTTATTTATTGTAGTTATGGGTTGACATTTTACGTAGTGTAAAATACATTGGTTATATATAATTGTTTGTGCAAGTTTATTAGTGTATGTAACAAATTTGAGTTATAGTATAATATTTTGAGTTTAGATTAGTGTTGATTTTTTCTTTTTATATGAACAAGAGTAAAATTATTTATTGTGTGTTGTGGTTTAATATGAGCAGATGAATTCATAACTTATGTTATTGGTTTTATAACACATTTATATATTTGTATGTTATGAAATTTTCTCTATTTAAATCTTATATATTTTGTGCTATTGTTGATTATTATTGTGGGTGTACGTTTGTTTGTTTTTTAGTAGCTTGGAATTTTGAATTTCTAAGTATGTGTAATCAGTTCACAAATGGATGCTAAAGATTTTGTGGAGTTAGTTGAGTAATGAATGTAAAACATTGTTTTAGTTTATCATTTTTGTTTGGTTTGGTAAGAAATTTATGATTTGTTAATATATTTAGTTTGAAATATTTAATTTTGTAAGTTATTAGTTATCATGTTGTATCGTTATTATTATAAAATGATTAAATATACTTTCTAGTTGGTTGTTTCGATTTACCTCATAAAGCAACTTGGCAATGTCAAGTTTTAGTTTGTTAACTTATGTGATAAATCGAACGAAAGTAAGATATATTTATTTTATTATTTAATATAATATATTATAGTCAATCTAGTTTATTAATTGTAAAACGATTAATTCTATCTCTAAAGGGAAAAAATAAAATAGATAGTAAAATATCATAATAAAGTTCAATAACTAATGAAATGCATATTTTCGAATTTTTAGTTTCCTTTGGATATTTTAGTTATATATGAAATCTTAAAATAGATATATACAATCATTTTTCATACACAAATGAATACATGTATTTACAATTCTTTTAAATTTATTGTATTATATGTTATGTAAAATTTGTTATTGAATTTCTTTGATAGAAATATTCCCATTTTATAATTTTTTATTTGTTTTTGTAATTTCTATGAAATACCTTGATAAACTGATATATATGTTTGTCGAGTTACTTGAATAACTTAAATGATGCATATTTTGGAATACATTTGTAATAAATATATAAAAAAATTATTTTTGCCAATATTTACATGTGTAGGTATAATATTTGTAACTCAATTGTACAACATAAAATTGACGTAAAAATTTATTTCATTTAGTTCACATAAATATTCCGAATTTGTGATCTTTGTTTTCGTGTAACATTTTTTCAGGGATGTTGAATAACTGATTAAGGGTATGTTCTTTAGTTTTTATTTATTTTTTATTTTATGTATAGATTGTATATTGTAATAAATTCATATAATATTTGATTATTTAATATAATATATATTTTATTTTACTATATTATAATATATACTTTGTACAAGGAGAAGAAAATGAAATAAAGAAAAAAAATAAAATAGATAAAACATATTTGCATCGATTTTTTTGGAAAAGTACAAATATTTAACTTGACAGAGTTTGTTGGGTTAAATAGCATGTTCAACAATTCACATAGCCAAAAAAGTGAGTTTTTGGTTCCTGAATAGTACAATATTATTGAATTTGACAACGTTTAGCGAATTAAATAGTAAGTGGAAAAGTGCACACACACACACACACAAAAATAACACGAGGCTCATATAAACTGATATTTATTAAAATAATAAGTATATAATATAATCATTATTAACCCATAACATTAAATATTTGTTAATAATTATAGTAACACATATATAATTTTTGTTTTATTTAAAAAAAAATTACAAGCAAAAACAATATTGTACATTTAATTACTAAGATAACTGAAAAATTTGTAATAGAATTTGTGAAGTTATCTATAAAATATTTTCATTTAAAATGAAGAGAAACCTATAATATAATATATATAAATCCATAGAATGTAAAATATATAAAAGCTAAATTTTTACGGAAATGAACACATAGATTTATAATATTTATTAATTAATAGTAGTAAATATAAAACTGAAATTAATTATTAACTCTAAAATTATTTATTGAATTTAATTCACAAAAATATCTTGATTTGATGATATGTTATTTTGTGTAAGATTTTTCATCGAGAAACATGATAAACCTATATATAAGATTTTCCATCGAGAAAATTTATAAACTTATATATAAGTTTGATCGTATCATTATTTGATATAATATATTATAACAAAAGATGTATTATATAGGTAAATTATATATTAATGTAAATTATTGCATTCTAATATATTTGATTTTATCGATAACGAAGACACATTGTAGGTTAAAAAATGAAGAGACGTTATAAATTATTAGAGTCTATAATAATTAATGTTGTCATATTTAATTTTATCAATAATAAAGACATATTATAAATTATTGTATTTTACTATAATAAGTAATAGGTAAAAAAGTATTCTATATGAGTGGAATTAATTAAGTAACTCAATAAGTAGTTGTTTTGTAAGAGTATATATAATAATTATATTTATTTAATTTTCAATATAGGCATATAATGGCAAATCTAGAAATTTAATGTTTACAAGATGTTTTATTAAATGCAATTTAATGCGAAATGACTTATGTTGGACAAAGATACTTCTAACATGGAGATGGTGTCAGAGCACAAAGCTCGATGCGGAAAAGAGTGGACGGTTCGAATTGGTAAACAGAAAATGAAGCATATATCTAGATTGACAATTAAATAAGTAGTAATTTATGTGAATTCGGAATATGTGTGTGGCGAGCTACCTCATAAATTGAACATATTACATATTTTTTGTTTGTATATGATTTATTATAGCGTAGTATAATAAAATATATATTAAAAAAATGTAATATATATTATATTAAATTAAAAAATATATAGTATATATATAGATATGTATATGTAATGATGACTGTACAATAATATTAGTACAAATGACTAAAATAAACTTACAGTAGAATAAAATATATAGTGTAAGCAAATATTAAGAATGAATATGTTATATTTTGATTTGTTATTATTGATTTATCAAGTATTTGGACAAATCTAAATTTTGAGATTCATAAGTTGGTTACAAAAAAACATGACAAAAATAAAAAAGTAAAAAATTTAAGTATATTAAATAATATAAATAACAAAATAAAACAAAAAAATGAAATATGTGCATGTTTGAAGTTACTCGAGAAACTCGACAAACTGAAAATCATGTTTGTCGAGTAACTCGATTACAAATCAGATACAAAAGCAATCTATTCAGTAGCTAAAGTAACTTGACAAAATGAAACTTTACTTTCCCAAGTTACTCGACAAACTAGTGGAATTAAAAATATTGCTTATTTTGTTTTTCTATTTTATTTAAAATATGTAATATATTGAAAATAATTTTAATCTTATGTTGTTTTGTTATTTTTTGACGAACTTGTGAATATAAATTGTGGCATTTTTATTTTAATTTGTTTTTTTATTTTATAAAAGTAAATATTATATATTATATTAATGTAAAATAATATATAAATTTTTTTTGTAATAACTATTTTATTATTAGATATTATATTAAGTTATAGAATATGAAATACTATTCATATTAAAAAACTCATTATTCATTGTATTACATAACTTGACAAATTCAAAATTGAGTTTCCCGAGTTATATAAGAATCTAATTATATGCATAGATTGAAATTTTTAAAACTTTTTGTATTTAAAGTATGTAAAATATTAATTATTTTGTTGGTTAAAAAAATATATGACAAAAGAAACAAAACAAAAGGATTAAGTGTATTATATAATTTAAATAAAAAAATAAAACAAAAAATTAAAAATGTGTATTTTTCAAGTTAATCGAGAAAGTCGAGAAATTAAAAATCACGGTTGTTGAGTTACTTGATGACAAATCGGAGACAAAATCATTCTGTTTAATAGTTGAAGGAACTCGACAAAATGAAACATGAGTTTCTCGAGTTACTCGACGAACTAATGAAATTCAAAATTTTGATTATTTTGTTTTTCTTTGTTATTTAAAATATGTAATAGATCTTAATTTTTTGTCTTCTTATTTTGTTGTATTAGGTGATGACCAAGTGGTGAATCTGATAATTGGAATTATTTGAGTATATTGATAAAATAAATATCTAAAAATGTTTATGTAGTCTATCATTTATTAAAACATTGTAAAATAGTATATATATGATATAAATTTAATATATATCATAATGAATTAATAGAATTTTATATAATTTTTGTAATTAGTATAAATAATTACTAAAACAAATTTTTACTTCACTTTGTTTTTATATTTCATAAAATTAAGTATCATATATCATATTAATGTAAAATAATATATAATATTTTTTTATAATAGCTGCTATATTATAACATATTATATTAAGTTATAGAATATGAAATATTAATCATATAAAAAAATTCATTATTCATTATATGACATAACTCGAGAAAATCAAAATCGAGTTTCATGAGTTACTCAACAAACAAATTATATACATAAAATAATTTTTTTTAAACTTTTTGTATTTAAATTATTTAATTCATTAACTATTTTATTTAATTTGTATGTTGTAATATTATTATTTAAGGAACTTGTCAGTATGAAATTTGAATTTGTTAACTTATTTAATAAATGAAATACATACATAATTGTATTTAATTGATTATTTATTAAAACATAGTAAAATTAAATATACATTTTAAAAATTTAATTTATATGATAATCAATTAATATAATATATTATATTTTCTTTTATTATGATGAATTAATCCAGTAACTTGACAAAGGTAAATTTGAGATTCACAAGTTGGATAAAAAAAACATGACAAAAAAAAAAAATCAAAAAAATTCAGTGTATTACAAAATTTAAATAAAAAAGAAAGAAAACAAAATTGAAAAATGTGCACTTTTGAACCTACTCGAGAAACTCGAAAAACCGAAAATCCTGTTTGTCGAGTTACTCGATTAGAAATGATATACAAAATCAATCTATTGAATAGATTAACCAACTCGACAAAATCAAACACGAGTTGGACAAGTTAGTCGACTAAATCATGGAAAATTAAATTTTTGATTATTTTGTTTTTCTTTTTTATTTGAAAGACGTAATATATTTAAATAATTTTTTATTCTTATGTTGGTTATTTGTCGACGAACTCATGAATGGGAAATTGGAATTGTCGAGTAACTTGATAAATAAAGCATATCAAAAATTGTATTTAGTGTATCATTTATTACAACATAGTAAAATAGAATATATATTATATAAATTTAATATATATCATAATAAATTAATACAATATATGAATAAGATTATTACATAATTTTAATAAAAAAATAAAACAAAAAAAATGAAAAATGTGTATTTTTGAACTTAGTCGAGAAACTCGAGAAATTGGAAATGACGTTCATCGAGTAACTCGATGAAAAATCGGATACAAAATCATTTTGTTTAATAGTTGAAGTAACTCGACAAAATGAAACATGAGTTTCTCGAGTTACTCGAGAAAGTAATGAAATTTTAAATCTTGATTAATTTGTTTTTGTTTTTTATTTAAAATATGTAATACATTAAAATTTTTGTTCTTCTTATTTTGTTGTATTATTTGTTGATAAACTTGTGAATATGAAATTTGGAATTGTGCATGAATTTAAATTTTTAAAAGTTTTTGTATTTAAATTATTTAAAATATTAATTATTTTGTTTAATTTATATGTTGTAATATTATTATTGAAGGAAGTTGTGAATATGAAATTTTGATTTGTTAACTTATTTCATAAATTAAGCACATATATAATTGTAGTTAATTGATTATTTGTTAGAACATAATAACATTAAATATACATTGTATAAATTTAATTTATATGATAATTAATTAATACAATATATTATATTTTTTTTATTATGATTAATTTATCTCGTAACTTGACAAATAGAAATTTTAAGATTCACGAGATGGTTACAAAATAAGTTGACAAAATAAAAAACATAAAAAATTTAAGTGTCCTACATAATTTAAATAAGAAAATGAAACAAGAAATTAAAAAATGTACACGGTTGAAGCTACTCGAGAAACTCGACAAACTGAAAATCGTGTTTGTCGAGTTACTCGATCACAAATATTATAAAAAATGAATATATTGAATAACTCAAGTAACTCGACAAAAATAAACTTGAATTTCTCGAGTTACTCGACAAATTAGTGAAAGTAAAAAGTTTGATTATTTTGTTGTTGTTTTTTACTTAAAATATGTAATATATTTAAATAATTTTTTATTGTTATTCTGTTGTGTTATTTTTTGATGAACTCGTGAATCTGAAATTTAGAATTGGTTGAGTAAATTGATAAATAAAATATATACAAAATTTTATGTATTATATTATTTATTTGAACATAGTAAAATAGAATACATATTAAATAAAATATATCATAATCAATGAATACGATTTTATATAACTTTTGTAATTAATAAAAATAATTATTATAACAAATTTTTATTTCACTTTTTTTTTTATTTTATAAAATAAAATATATAATTTTTTGTTATAATCGCTCTTATATTATAAGATATTATATTAAGTTATAGAATATAAAATATTATTCATATAAAAAAAGGCATTATTCATTATATCACATAACTCGAGAAAATCAAAATCGAGTTTGATGAGTTAGTTAATAAAGTAATTATATACATAAATTTAAATTTTATGAACTTTTTGTATTTAAATTATTTAATATATTAATTATTTTATTGAATTTGTATGTTGTAATATTATTATTTAAGGAACTTGTCAGTATGAAATTTGAATTTGTTAACTTATTTAATAAATGAAGTTCATACATAATTGTATTTAATTAATTATTTATTAAAACATAGCAAAATTAAATATACATTTTATAAATTTAATTTATATGATAATCAATTAATATAATATATTATATTTTCTTTTATTATGATGAATTAATCCAGTAACTTGACAAAGGTAAATTTGAGATTCACAAGTTGGGTAAAAAAAACATGACAAAATAAAAAAATCAAAAAAATTCAGTGTATTACATAATTTAAATAAAAAAGAAAGAAAACAAAATTGAAAAATGTGCACTTTTGAACCTACTCGAGAAACTCGACAAACCGAAAATCCTGTTTGTCGAGTTACTCGATTACAAATGATATACAAAATCAATCTATTGAATAGATTAACCAACTCGACAAAATCAAACACGAGTTGGACAAGTTAGTCGACTAAATCATGGAAAATTAAATTTTTGATTATTTTGTTTTTCTTTTTTATTTGAAAGACGTAATATATTTATATAATTTTTTATTCTTATGTTGGTTATTTGTCGACGAAGTCATGAATGGGAAATTGGAATTGTCGAGTAACTTGATAAATAAAGCATATCAAAAATTGTATTTATTGTATCATTTATTAGAACATAGTAAAATAGAATATATATTATATAAATTTAATATATATCATAATAAATTAATACAATATATGAATAAGATTATTACATAATTTTAATAAAAAAATAAAACAAAAAAAATGGAAAATGTGTATTTTTGAACTTAGTCGAGAAACTCGAGAAATTGGAAATGACGTTCATCGAGTAACTCGATGAAAAATCGGATACAAAATCATTTTGTTTAATATTTGAAGTAACTCGACAAAATGAAACATGAGTTTCTCGAGTTACTCGAGAAACTAATGAAATTTTAAATCTTGAATAATTTGTTTTTGTTTTTTATTTAAAATATGTAATACATTAAAATTTTTGTTCTTCTTATTTTGTTGTATTATTTGTTGATAAACTTGTGAATATGAAATTTGGAATTGTGCATGAATTTAAATTTTTAAAAGTTTTTGTATTTAAATTATTTAAAATATTAATTATTTTGTTTAATTTATATGTTGTAATATTATTATTGAAGGAAGTTGTGAATATGAAATTTTGATTTGTTAACTTATTTCATAAATTAAGCACATATATAATTGTAGTTAATTGATTATTTGTTAGAATATAATAACATTAAATATACATTGTATAAATTTAATATATATGATAATTAATTAATACAATATATTATATTTTTTTTTATTATGATTAATTTATCTCGTAACTTGACAAATAGAAATTTTAAGATTCACGAGATGGTTACAAAATAACTTGACAAAATAAAAAACATAAAAAATTTAAGTGTCCTACATAATTTAAATAAGAAAATGAAACAAGAAATTAAAAATGTACACGGTTGAAGCTACTCGAGAAACTCGACAAACTGAAAATCGTGTTTGTCGAGTTACTCGATCACAAATAGTATAAAAAATGAATATATTGAATAACTCAAGTAACTCGACAAAAATAAACTTGAATTTCTCGAGTTACTCGACAAATTAGTGAAAGTAAAAAGTTTGATTATTTTGTTGTTGTTTTTTACTTAAAATATGTAATATATTTAAATAATTTTTTATTGTTATTCTGTTGTGTTATTTTTTGATGAACTCGTGAATCTGAAATTTAGAATTGGTTGAGTAAATTGATAAATAAAATATATACAAAATTTTATGTATTATATTATTTATTTGAACATAGTAAAATAGAATATATGTTAAATAAAATATATCATAATCAATGAATACGATTTTATATAATTTTTGTAATTAATAAAAATAATTATTGTAACAAATATTTACTTTACTTTGTTTTTATATTTCATAAAATTAAGTATCATATATCATATTAATGTAAAATAATATATAATATTTTTTTATAATAGCTGTTATATTATAACATATTATATTAAGTTATAGAATATGAAATATTAATTATATAAAAAAAGGCATTATTCATTATATGACATAACTCGAGGAAATCAAAATCGAGTTTGATGAGTTAGTCAACAAACTAATTATATACATAAATTAAATTGTTTTGAACTTTTTGTATTTAAATTATTTAATACACTAACTATTTTATTTAATTTGTATGTTGTAATATTATAATTTAAGGAACTTGTCAGTATGAAATTTTAATTTCTTAACTTATTTAATAAATGAAATATATACATAATTGTATTTAATTGATTATTTATTAAAACATAGTAAAGTTAAACATACATTTTATAAATTGAATGTATATGATAATGAATTAATATAATATATTATATTTTCTTTTATTATGATGAATTAATCCAGTAAGTCGACAAAGGTAAATTTGAGATTCACAAGTTGGTTAAAAAAAACATGACAAAATAAAAAAATCAAAAAAATTCAGTGTATTACATAATTTAAATAAAAAAGAAAGAAAACAAAATTGAAAAATGTGCATGTTTGAACCTACTCGAGAAACTCGACAAACCGAAAATCCTGTTTGTCGAGTTACTCGATTAGAAATGATATACAAAATCAAGCTATTGAATAGATCAACAAACTCGACAAAATCAAACTTGAGTTGGACAAGTTACTTGACAAATCATGGAAAATGAAATTTTTGATTATTTTGTTTTTCTTTTTTATTTAAAAGACGTAATATATTTAAATAATTTTTTATTCTTATGTTGGTTATTTGTCGACGAACTCATGAATGGGAAATTGGAATTGTCGAGTAACTTGATAAATAAAGCATATCAAAAATTGTATTTAGTGTATCATTTATTACAACATAGTAAAATAGAATATATATTATATAAATTTAATATATATCAAAATAAATTAATACAATATATGAATAAGATTATTACATAATTTTAATAAAAAAATAAAACAAAAAAAATGAAAAATGTGTATTTTTGAACTTACTCGAGAAACTCGAGAAATTGGAAATGACGTTGATCGAGTAACTCGATGAAAAATCGGATACAAAATCATTTTGTTTAATAGTTGAAGTAACTCGACAAAATGAAACATGAGTTTCTCGAGTTACTCGAGAAACTAATGAAATTTTAAATCTTGATTAATTTGTTTTTGTTATTTATTTAAAATATATAATACAATAAAATTTTTGTTCTTCTTATTTTGTTGTATTATTTGTTGATAAACTTGTGAATATGAAATTTGGAATTGTGCATGAATTTAAATTTTTAAAAGTTTTTGTATTTAAATTATTTAAAATATTAATTATTTTGTTTAATTTATATGTTGTAATATTATTATTGAAGAAAGTTGTGAATATGAAATTTTGATTTGTTAACTTATTTCATAAATTAAGCACATATATAATTGTAGTTAATTGATTATTTGTTAGAACATAATAACATTAAATATACATTGTATAAATTTAATATATATAATAATTAATTAATACAATATATTATATTTTTTTTATTATCATTAATTTATCTCGTAACTTGACAAATAGAAATTTTAAGATTCACGAGATGGTTACAAAATAACCTGACAAAATAAAAAACATAAAAAATTTAAGTGTGCTACATAATTTAAATAAGAAAATGAAACAAGAAATTTAAAAATGTACAAGGTTGAAGCTACTCGAGAAACTCGACAAACTGAAAATCGAGTTTGTTGAGTTACTCGATCACAAATAGTATAAAAAATGAATATATTGAATAACTCAAGTAACTCGACAAAAATAAACTTCAATTTCTCGAGTTACTCGAGAAATTAGTGAAAGTAAAAAGTTTGATTATTTTGTTTTTGTTTTTTATTTAAAATATGTAATATATTTAAATACTTTTTTATTCTTATTTTGTTGTGTTATTTTTCGACAAACTCGTGAATCTTAAATTTAGAATTGTTTGAGTAAATTGATAAATAAAATATATGTAAAATTTTATGTAGTATATCATTTATTAGAACATAGTAAAATAGAATACATATTAAATAAAATATATCATTATGAATGAATACAATTTTATATAATTTTTGTAATTAATAAAAATAATTATTGTAACAAATTTTTACTTCACTTTGTTTTTTTATTTTATAAAATTAAATATCATATATTATATTAATGTAAAATAATATATAATTTTTTTTTATAATCGCTCTTATATTATAAGATATTATATTAAGTTATAGAATATAAAATATTATTCATATAAAAAAAGGCATTATTCATTATATCACATAACTCGAGAAAATCAAAATCGAGTTTGATGAGTTACTTAATAAAGTAATTATATACATAAATTTAAATTTTATGAACTTTTTGTATTTAAATTATTTAATATATTAACTATTTTATTGAATTTGTATGTTGTAATATTATTATTTAAGGAACTTGTCAGTATGAAATTTGAATTTGTTAACTTATTTAATAAATGAAGTACATACATAATTGTATTTAATTAATTATTTATTAAAACATAGCAAAATTAAATATACATTTTATAAATTTAATATATATGATAATCAATTAATATAATATATTATATTTTCTTTTATTATGATGAATTTATCTAGTAACTTGACAAAGGTAAATTTAACATTGATGAGTTGGTTAAAAAAGAACATGACAAAATAAAAAAATAAAAAAAATTCAGTGTATTACATAATTTAAAAAAAAAAGAAAAAAAACAAAATTGAAAAATGTGTATTTTTGTACCTACTCGAGAAACTCGACAAACTGAAAATCATGTTTGTAGAGTGACTTGATTACAAATAGTATAGAAAATCAATCTGTTTAACAGCTGAAGTAACTCGACAAAATGAAACTGGAGTTGGCCGAGTTACTCGACAAAACAGGGAAATGTAAACTTTTTATTATTTTGTTTTTCTTTTGAATGTAAAATACGTAATACATGTAAAAATTTGTTTATTCTTATGTTAGTTATTTCTGAAGGAACTCATCAATGGGAAATTGGAATTGTCGACTAACTTGATAAATAAAGCATATAAAAAATTTTATTTAGTATATCATTTATTAGAATATAGTAAAATAGAATATATATTATATAAATTTAATATATATTATAATGAATTAATACAATATATGAATTTTATTTTAATTTTAGCAATTACTATAACATTTATAAAAAAATTACTATATTAAATTTATAGCATAATAAAATGATATTCTGTATTAATATATTATTAATTAATTATTATATTATTATAATAATTTAATGATTATATTCAATTTAATATAATAAATGGATTTGAAATAAATTTATTTATAAATAATTATAAAATTTATTACATATTTATTTATAATTTATTATTGTAAATATAAATATAAATTTTGTTATGGATGATATTATCATTAGTGATTACAAATATAAATTGATTTTTATACTATAATTTGATATAATTATTCTGATAAATAAAATGAGATTATTTAATTGCTTGATAAAAAAATATATAATAAATTTTATAATTATGTATAAATAAATATGTAATAAATTTTATGTACATTTATAAAAAAAAAAAAAATTCATATGAATTTATTATAATAAATTGATTATAATGATTAAATTATTATAATAATGTAAAAATTGATTAATAATATATTACTACATCAATAATTTTATTACGTTATAAATTTTGTTATAAATAATATTATTATTACTAATTATAAATATAAAAGATATGTTATAGTATAATTTTATATAAAATTTATGATAAATAAAAATAAGTATTATAACATATTTTTATTACATTGTCATTTTTGAAATGATAAAATTAAATATGATATAATATAATAATATAAAATAATATAAAAATATTTTTTATAATAGCTTTATTATTATAATATATTATATTAAGTGATAGAATGGAAAAAATTGCTTATCTTCTTATGTTATCAAATAAATCCACAAGATAAAAATGGAGCTTATTGATTTGCTTGAATATATAGATAAGTAAAAATAGCTATTTACAAAAATAAGTAAAACAAGTAATAAAATTGTTTGTTATAAACGAAAATATAAAATATTAAATTTCACTATTTAATATATCGAGAAACTCGATAAATTCAAAATCGAGTTTCTCGAGTTACTCGATGAAATAATAAAATTTCCTGCTGTTAATTTTCGAGGAACTCATAAAGTTGAAATTTTGCTTTTTCTAGTTACTTGAAAAATTAAGCATGAACAGAAATTTTTTTAATGTATCATGTATTAAAACATAGTCAAATAAAGTATATATTATATAAATCTAATATATATCATAATGAATTAATAAAATATATTATATTTTATTTTGTTTTGCCAATTATTGATAGCATGACAGAATACAAAAAAACAATACATAATTTTAAAAAAAATATGAAAAAAATTTACAAAGAACAAAATTGCAAACTATATAAATGATTATTTACTCGAGCAACTTCACAAAATCAAATATGAGTTTGCCAAGTTACTCGATTAATAATATGACACATAGCTAGAAATTCAATATTCAGTTTCTCGAGTAACTTTATAAGATTAATACATGAGTAATATTAGATGAGTAAATTTTAATATTCTATCACAAAATTAAATATAATAATAACATTATTATAATAATGTAAAAATTGATTGATAATATTTGACTACAGAAGGAAATATATTATGCTATAAATTTATTATAATAATTTTATGAAATTTTTTTTTGTTGTAATTCTAACTTTGTCAATTTATGAGACAAAGTACGAAAAAACGAAAAAAAAATTAATGGGACATTTGTTATAAAAGGAAAAGGATGTGGAATAACACTACAAATAAAAAAAACAAAAAATAAATTCCTAAAAGCCGACAAAAATACAAAAAGTAAAAAATAAAAATGTTTCCAATATTTCCCACTATTCTGATTTACTCGATAAAGTGGGATAAACAAAATGTTTTTATTTTTCCCACATTCCCGAATTACTCAGCAAAGTGGAAAAAATTCTGAAAATAAAAATTTTTTGTATTTTTTGAATTTTATATTTTGTCATCAAATTGTCCATAAAAAAAATGAATAATAATAATTTTACATGAGCAAAATAGGGAAAATAAATATAAATTTTTTTTTATACTCTGTCATGAAAATGTCTGCCTAAAAAAACATAATATAATTTTTATAATCAATAATCACAATATTATACAATATAAAGTAATTTTATATCATATATAATTGAATATAAAATCTTATCATAAATGCTAGAGTCAAAAAAATATCTAGGCACTTAAATTATTAATCAAATACAAAAAATGAAAGTTGAAAATACCAAAATATTAAATTATCTAGATGCATAAAACAATAACGAAAATATAAAATTTAACAATTAATATAAATACAAAATTATAACAAGAAAGTGGGAAAAATTTTAAACAAAAAATTTATTTATTTTTTCATTTTTATATTTTGTCATCAAATTGTCTATAAAAAAAATTAATAATAATAATTTTGCGTGAGCACAGTGGGGAAAAAAATTTTTATTTTATTTTTATATTCGATGATGAAAATGTCGATCCACAAAAAAAAAATATTTTTATAATCAATAATCATAATTTCATATAACATAAAATAATTTTATATTATATATAATTTAATATAAAATCTTGTTATAAATGCTAGAGTAAAAAAAATATATAGATGGTTAAATTATCAATGATATGAACAAATAAAAACTTGAGAATACTGAATACTCGGCAAAGTGGAAAAACAGAAAAACAAAAAATAATAATTTGAAAAAAGGAAAATTTGTGAATACAAAATTAGACTAATTTTTAAAAGTTGCAAGATTTAATGTACATTTTAAATTTATCTACTCCATTTTAATTAACTTTTTGGACAAAAATCATCGTGAAAGACAAGTATAAGACATGCAAATTAATAGATTAATGATAAAAATTTGCTAAAAAAAATTACATTCATAAATACGAAAGTAACCAATAGTTGAAGAGTTTTATTGCAATAAAAATGTAGTATACTAAACAAATAATGTTATAGTAATATAATTATCCTTATAGTTTTTGGTGCTTATGCTTATTATTTTTTATTCATTTTTTAATTTTGATAAGAAAAATATCATATATATTTATTTAGGGCACAAATAAATTTTTTGTATTCTGTTTATTATTATTAATAAGTATATATATCTAATAATATAAAGTTAATAGTCAAAATAAAAATACATAAAAATACAAAATATATAGATTTGTTAAATATAATTTACATCATTGCAGTACATTACAAAAAGCTTGTATCTAGAAACGACAAAACTTTAGAAATATTACATAAAAAAACCTAATATTCATTCAAAGTATTGGAAAAAGTTGGCAATGCATACAATGATATTATTTGTTTTTAAATGTTGTCTTTCTCTTTCGAAAGTCGTGTATTTCTCTCTACTCTTGACGTAGGCAATTTCTCTGGGATGACTTCAGTCTCAGATGAGATTGGATGTTCTTCAATTTTTCTCTTCTTGGATTTAGACCCAGGTGAAGAAGGGAAATTAAGTTGTTTCACTGCACTTGGAAATGTTTGCCCTTGAAGAGGCATTGGTGTGTCAGCGGTATATGCTACATCTTTCCCTCTGTTACTCCTTGATCTTGTACTTGTAGAACTGGTCGACATCGAAGGAACTGATTCATTAAGGAAGATAATGTCATACTTGTATTCATTGTCGAGGACATTTTTCTTCATTCCTTTAACATAAAAAAATTGTGCTTCCTCCAATGTGATTCTAATTTTTTCCAAGACTTGTGATCCACTGTCCATTAGTTGTTGGCATGTGTACTGTAAGAATTTTTCTGCTGTATCTCCAATCATAGTCCCAGATAATGAGCCTGTGGAGTCTTCAAGTTCCAGATATACACGTGCCCTAAAATATAAAAAATGTTAAAAATGTTGCATGTGTAAATAATTATAAACAATAAATGATTTGTAAACAATATTATACCTTGGTACTGCAACTGCATGAGAAAATTTGCAGAAAACGCATTCGTATGTTTCATTCAAATCAGCACTTGATATTTTCTTGCAAGTATTGCATGACATGTACCAAAAGGATTGTTTAAAAACTCTCACGTATGCACGTGCGTGAACCCAGAAATATGCATATCCTGTTAGCTATTGTTGAAGATAAATTGTATAAATATTATGCAATAATGAAAAAAAATTTTCTATATAATATTTTAAATAAGATTAGGCTTACTCCAGATAACAAATTTGGAATATGTTGAATCTTTGTGATATTCTTTATGTCTGGACTGGAAAGATTCTTTGTTGCCGAGGATGGATATATCTTTGTCAAGATCATCTCATCTAACTTGTCCGAATTTGTTTCAACCCTTGCACAATGTTTAAAAATATTAGCAATTTATACACATGTATATATATATATTTCAAAAAAATATAATAAAAAAATAAATTTTTACCAAGAAGTAAGCTCAATCACTTGTTCTAAGTGGGCATTGAAGGAGAAAATGCTGTTGGCCTTGGTTGAAATTGAAAGGCCTGTGCATGAAATAAAGATATAGATATATTTATTGGAAGACCTAAGATTGCCTACAAATTTTGTAATATTCGATTCATGATTTATAAAATTATTGACAATATATTACCACTGAAAGATGTCACTTTTAAATGGTTTCCAATGATGATTTGTTTTGTGCTCAAGTTATCAGCAATGAAACGACACTCCTTCTCCACAAAATTATCCCACATTGTTAGCAACACAGTGTTGAAGCTAGTATAGAAACACAGAAAATATATGAGAAAGTGGTATATGAATTTCTTGAATAATATTATAATTATTGGAATATATATTTATAGATGAAAATAATATAGCTATATATATATAAACCTTGTGTCGATGAGAACTACATCTTGAATAGATGTTTGTGTTTCAAACCTAGTTTGCACCAGCCTTTTAGGTTTGACATCAATTGCAACTCCAATAATACCTAAAGGATAAAAATAAGAAATTAGGACAAATGAAATTTGTTATGAATACAATGGAATGCATAAAAAGAAACATGTTCGTTTTTTTGTGAAATAGGAACAAGTACTTATATTAGAATTTGAGTCCATATAAGGTTCCAATTTGTCGAAAGGAACAAAATTATATGTAGAAGATATTAAAACACTGTGGTCTTCATTCACTTCTTCGACTCTTGTTCGACCAGATATTGTCCATTGTATGTTGCCCATCGAAGCTTGATACTCAGGCTTTGTAAATTTAACATTTGCATTTGAGACAAGATATGTTTTGCCAAGTAATAGCTTGTCTTCATATGCCGAGATGTTCGCATCATAAATAGTTGCATGGACTCTATTTTTCTGTATAATACCATACATTTAAATTAGATATTTTGTATAAACATATATATAATTTTGGCTAGATATTATTTTTGAATATGAAATAAGACAATTTAAAGCTATAACATATTAAAGGCAAAAAAAAAATTTTTAAAATTTTATGTGGCTAAAATGAAATAACTCAAGGCACATAAATAATAGATTAAAGTAATATACCTCAGGATCCATAAATACCATATTCTGATATTTTGTTGGGCTTCGTTGAGCTATTCGTGGAAACGATTTTTCCACAACAATGATTTTTGACGTCCAGTTTGTATCGTTGGGAGCAATATTTGGTATTAATTTGTATTGTTTATCCATTGTTTGATCCTGTAGAAAATGTCAAATATAAATTAAAGACTATAAATAAGTTATCAAAGTGAAATAATATTTATACTAATAATGAATTGTAAGAGTATATATTGAAATATAGTATGAAGTTGTACTTCAAATCTGAAAGAGGAGTACGAGGATACAAATATTGAGAATTAAAGACTTGTTGATAAATGCTAATATAGAATGTTTGTTGTGTTTGGTTTGTAATCACAACTAATGTATATATATAGAGGTATATAGTATCTATTATGCCAATAGTAAGGATATGTTTACTCAATAGGGGTCTAAATCTTCTGTCCTGATTGATGCTTGCCTTGTGACGCCGTAATTAATAAATGATGTGGGCCCCAATAATGATGCCATAAAAACTCATTCATAGTTGTCCTCACTTCATCCTACTCAGCCCCAATTAGTTTAAATAAAGTGCTGATTATACTTATTATAGATTTGAAGATTCCAAAATATTAATATAAGCACTCAAAAATTTTATGTCAGTATTTCTACTATTATGTTAAATTATAGTAAAGCCAAATTGATCAAATTGAAATAAAGAAAATTTTATTATTATAATGTATATTATTTAAAATTATGTAATAGCAAAAATTTATTATTGAGTTAAAAAAGTTTATTAAGATTTTAATAAGTATAATTAGTTATTATACATTTAAGTATTTTTGTGTATCGAGCAAGAAAATATAGCCTATAAAATTAAGAATAAATAAATAAATAAATAATTGAGGGTTAAATTGTGAATATGAAATTTGCTTAGAGTTCAAACATATATGAGACTTGAGTAGATTCGAAGTTATTATTTTCTAAGCTGAAAGATTACACTATTAGAGGTTATGAGATGAATGGATGAAACTATAATAAAACAATAGGTAAGGAAATGTATAATAAAGTAGGCTTTATATTAGTAATTTATAGATAAACCACAATACACAAAAATCTTTTCGATAAGTGAAACAAAAAAAAATTATTTAGGATTTATGTAGAATGTAAAAAAATTAAAGTGTTCAATCACAATGTTTATACTGTAAATGTTTCTATTATTTTAATGAAGTTAAGTTAAAGTTAAAATTAGTCAAGAATTCTTAGATGCGTGAGAAATAGTGATGTTAGGACCATTTGTGACTATAAATAGGAAAATAGGAATCATATTTAAAATAGAAGAGCGAATTGGGATCAAATTGTTACAAACATGAAAGAAGAGGCAGTCCTTCTTTGAATTAATAGAAGATAAGATAGGGTCCAGCATTTATTACGTATTGCGTGTCTTCAAGGAGATACAGACCAGCCGTCTAGCATTAAATGATGCGTGGAAAGCAAAGCAAGAATTGGAGATGAGGATATGAAACCCGAATTGGGAATAACGAGGTGAAGCACAACTTGAAGATATTAATATATGTTAATGTATATACAATTTTCATACGTGTATGGTGAAAATGAATAGATTAAAGATCATGTTGACATGTGTACAATAAAAAGATATTTGTACATTTATGATCTGAATTATTACTTGTATTAGGTATGATTATATATAAGAGTAGACTAAGTAGTAATCTATAGTCTATTGTATTAATTTCTCTGAATTTAATGAAAGTAAGAAATAAATTATACTTAGATATTTTTTAGTTACAACTATTGATTTGTGTTCATTTAAATATAGAGGAAAAAAAGTCATATAGAATATAAAAAAAATTTTATATTGTTAATAGCTAATGACTTTATAACATATGTATGAAAACGCGTTCAATGGCAAAAGAAATATAAATTGATAACATTAAATATTTAAATATTTGTACTTTAAATATTTGTTTGTTAAATTTTGTATTCCATTTATTCATTTAACTAAATCAATACTACGTTCTTAGAAAATCGATTAAGTTTCATAAAATCATGAATAAGATAAATTTAGTTTTAAACTTTAAAAATTCAAATTCGATAAATATAATGTATTTTATATGAATTTTTTTTCATATAATTATGTTGGTTATCAAATACATTTTATAACTATATCTATTATACAAATAAATTTAATAGAGACTAATATAGCTTTTTAGAGTTTAATATATAAGCATCATTAGAAATTGTATTAATAGCAATTGAAAAAAAAAATTTATACTAATCATATTTCATAAATTCATTATTTGAATGAACGTGTTATATAATATTTAGTATATCTATAATATGAATATAAACATATTAAATATTAGCAAAATAAAAATACAATAATAAAAGATGTTTCACTTTGTTAAAAATAAACGGTCAAAATTTGGTGTAAATTTAGCATAAATATATTATTAAATTTTTATTAAATTATTCATAATGTAAAATTAAAATAAAATAATCATTGATAAATCTACACTATTTGTAGTATAATATTTGAAGACAAAAAAAAAACAGACAATAGTAAAATAAAATTCTAAAACTATCTAAATCAAATGATGAGTTTTATTATTTTGGATTATAAATCGATGCTGTTACAAACCATACATAACTATAGCATTATACATCTGAACAGACTGGCCATTCATTCACTACAGTATAAATAATTTAAATGCTCTGTATATATTTTCTTCAAAGTTTTATACAATATCCTTCACCAATTGTAATGTAAGAATACACTGGCTCTTTATTGACTGGAATACAATTCATGTGAAAGCTTTTTAGAAGTAATATTCAAACAACACATAGAATATACTTCATCAATATTCACTGCAATATCATTCATGTCACAGATTTATACAAGTGTTCTTCAAAGAACAAATAGAATACACTTCAAGAATACAATTTTAACTATTGTTTAGAAAGTAAAAATCCCCTAATTAAAAAAAAATATGCATAATAATAATTAAAACACTATGAATGCACAATTGCTAATATTTCTGTATAAACTACATTCTTTGTACAACAAAAATAATTTTTAAATTTATCATTTGGTATAATTAATGCTTTTATAGATTTACTTGTTTTTGCTCTAGATAATGCAACATAAAGTTGACCATGAGAAAATACAGGTTCAGGAAGATATAGTCCCACATAATCTAGTGTTTGACCTTGAGCTTTATTTATTGTCATTGCAAAACAAGCACGAATTGGAAATTGCGTTCTTTTAAAAGGAAATGTACTCTTATCACTTTCAAGTGGAATAAATGGAATTCTAGGTAAAAAAACTTTCTTCCCACGCCACTCTCCAACAGATATTTCAGCATGAATAACATTACGCTCAAATGCACGACAAATTAATCTAGTGCCATTACATAATCCTTCAGATGGATTAATATTTCTTAATAACATAACAGGACAATTTTGTTTCAATACAAGTTCATGAGGTGGAATACCATTTGGAGTTAGTGTATTAAGAAAATCTTCATGAATACTTTGTTCATTTTTTTCTAATGTTTCATCAAAGCTATAATATATAATATTTTCACTAGCAATTTGATTAAGTACAATATTATTTATTTCATCAACAGCATTATTTGTAGGAGTTAAAATAACTCGATTAATCATCTTATCTAATTCATTGGTATAATTTTGTAAGTTTGGATAAACACTTTCGATCAATTATTTTAGAGAAACTATTTTGTTATCAAAGGGTATAGCTATTTCATCTGGTAATGTAATCATATTACAGGTATGCCTAGGTTGAATTCCATTGCCTATATCGAGCAGTAATTTAGAAAAGTATGGGTCTAATTGAGCTCTCATATTTTGCACCAATTGTAATTGTATGAAATTTGGCCATAAGTATGAATACACTAAACTTGATCCAATGATAACTTCTTTATTTCCCTTTTGAACTACTGGTAATACTTGTCGAAAATCACCTCCTAAAACAACAACCTTCCCTCCAAATGGTAATATAGAATCATTAACATCTCTTAGCATTCTATCTACAACCTCTATTGCATAACGGTGAACCATTGGTGCTTCATCCCAAATAATCAAATTTGTCAATCTAAAGAAACTTGCTAAAGCAGATTGCTTACTAACAGAACATGTCATATTGTGATTTATTTCAAGTGGTATCTTAAACCTTGAATGTGCTGTTCGTCCACCAGGTAATAAAGCAGCTGCAACACCTGAGGAAGCAGTTGCTAAACCTATAAGATTTTTAGATCTAATTGTAGACAGCAAAGCTTTATATAAATAAGTTTTACCAGTTCCACCAGGTCCATCTATAAAATACAAACGACTTGTATTACTATATACATCTGAAAGAATTTTGTCATAGGAAATTTTTTGATATTCATTCAAGTTATTTGCATACATAGTATTGTCAGCATGAATAACATTATTTAATTCTTCATTAATAATCTTAGCTAATATGTCTTCTTGTTCCATATATATTTGAAAAGGTACAAGATGATAATCATTTATATTTTTATTATTTGCTTCTAATATAGAATTGATTTCATGTAGTGCTTTTATTTCTGCATTTGCAATAGACATACTATTAGATAAATAATCTTCACATAAAAATAGACGAAATTTTTTCCATAATATATCTGGATTATTAGGAGAACATAGAATGAGTATGGTAGCAAATAATCTACGAAGAGAAGAAGGCATTTGATAATTAATAGCTTCATCTAAACAAAACTGACAATAATTATTGTCTTGTAATAAACCAAGTGCCATAGCCGTTTCACGAAAAGAAGACAAATAAACACCATTAACTAATTTTAAATTTTGAAATGAAGTTGCTCCTTTAATATGATTTAATAAGATACGTAAATAATATCCTTCTCCTTCAGTTATAGTAGATGTAACTATTCTACCAATAACATTTCCTTTTTTCCTTCGACACCATATTTTCCCTTGGCCATCCCATACAAAAAATTTTGGAAAATCTTTATATAATAATGTTTTTGCAAGTTCATTTGAAACATTCATATGAAAAAATTCAGTTAACATTGTGCGTTGTCTAGATTCATTATTGATTACTGTTTCTAAATTTTCATAATCTCTATATGTTATCAAGTGGTTATTTTCAAGATGTAATTGTAATGAGATAACTGAGGGAGACATTTCATACAAAACAAATCCATATATTCTCCACATTGCTTCAGGTGGAGAAATCCAACGACCATTTTGATATATCTCAATTTCATCAATAGGATTTTCATTATTAGTATTACTAATTGAAATACTTACACGATCATAGCCTTTATAAATATATTTATAGAGGTATTTAACAGCTTTAACTGTTGAACATATTTCCACATTAATATGGCAATCAAACTTTGCACACAAATATGGATTGTAAGGTACAACTCATCTATTGTCTAATAAATGTCCTCGAATCATAAATGATCGTCTATCATTCAATCGTCTATAAGTTGGATAAGAATTATGGCCAATAGAAGTATTTGAAATATATTCCTTTGGATATTTATTCTTACAATGACCATTTCTATCCATACAAACATTATGGGGATTCAAATGACCACATGGACCATGCATCATATGTTTAACAACAATAGAATGAAGGTGAGGATATTTTACTTTGTCTGGAATTTCACATGATACAATAGAATCAACTCTATCAATATTATTAATTTTCGCATTGCTTTGTAAGATGAGCAAGAAATGAGCATGTGGAAGTCCTCGTTTTTGGAATTCTACAACATAAATATATGCAGCAACAGACCCAAATATTTGGTGCTTAAATAGATCAACTTTAAGTTCTTCTAATTTAGCTTTGAATATTCTAGCAGTCAAATCTGGTCTATTCTGTCCTATATCATTATGCCTTAACTCTTGTTTTATTTCTACCCAATTAGGGTTACATGTCAATGTTAAAAATAAATCAGGTTTACCAAATTTTTGTACTAACGCTATTGCGTCCATATATCTTTTTTTCATATCTCTAGGACCTCCAACAAAAGAAGAAGGTAAAATAATCCGACGACCAATTTGTGCACCTCTATTTTGACCATTTTCTACACTATCAACAACTCCTTGATATAATTCAGCACGAATTTCGCTTTGATTTTGACGAAAATAATCTAATCGACTTGTTTCAAGTTTAACATACATATCTACTACATATTGTTGTAGAAGTCTACCAGCATGAAGTAAAACATTGTTTTGTGTATCACGTACCTGTAATTTGAAGCAATAGTATTCACGGCAAGATACTTGTAAACCTTTCTTATTCTTCTTGTAAACTGCAGAATAGAAAAATGCAAACAAATTTAATGAAAAGAAATTCTAAATTGAATGAGTTTAAATGAAGAAACACATTAGTAATCTTTACCTTTTTTTTTCTTTCTCTATTATATCAGCTGCACAACTCATGTTTTCAGTAGAAAAGGAATTCTCATTTCTACTATAAATATCAACTGTATTATTTTTTGCCTTTACAATACCTTCATGCCAACCAGTCTCACCGAAGGAAAATAATAATGGGTACTGTAGGGGATCATAACATCCATAATAATAATGTATTCTATGTGAATTATTAGAGTGACAATAAATTGATATATCACGATATCTTATGTCTGCAGATGGGTCCTCATCAACCCAAACTGCAGCCACTTCAGATGTAGAAGGTGCATTATATACTCTTTGATCAAGACCAGCATCACATCTAATTTGAATTTTGCAAGTTTGAAGATTTTCAATATCACCTAAGGAACGAAAAAATCTAGAATATGGATTAATCTCTAATATATTTACTAATATATGTAGTAAAGATGATGAGAAATTGATACATGTATTTAATCTATTTTGTATTTCGTTGTCTGTATCATAAAAATATAACTGTAAATATGATGGATTACTATCAATGTTTAGAATTGGATTTATATAATGGTATACTTGTCCTTGAACTCTAAAAGTGTAAATACCTTTGTAGTTAGTAGATTTAGATAAATCTTTATCAAACTTCACTCCAAAAGAGGTAAAAGCAAAATGGTTATTATAATTTCGCACATTATTTTTAAAATCCAATGCTTCATCTGTACTTGAAGTATATAAATCATATAAAATAGAGGGAGAACAATTGATATGCAATTTAATTTTTCTATCAGCACAACAAAAACCTTTACTTTCTTTTTCAAATTTTTTTGCAAAACAGTGAATACAATTTGTTGGAGTACGTAATACATAAGTTTCTGTGGGTACATGTCTCATAGTAATATTTGAAATACAGGGAGTTAATTGGAATTCATGATTTTGATTTTCATGTTCTTCATAATAAATATTGCTTTCTATACCACCATCTTCTAAATTGTTAGAGTCAATGAAAGAAATTTCATGTCCATCTTCATTCAATTCTTGAGCTATAAAAAATATGACAAATGAAAAAAACATAAATAAATAAATGGGAAAAAAATGTGCATAACGGGAAAAACATAAAAACAAAAAAAACCTTAGCTCACCAGATAATTGCAAACTACCTATTGAATTGACATCGTTCAACTCAACATCTTCAAGTAACTGAATCCTTGTTTTTTGAATCTTCTTGTTAGATTTATATTGTGTATGCTCAGCATACATCTGTCTTCTTTTCTTCTTTTGTTGTTCTTTATTTGAGTCAACAAATTTTTCACCTGTCATCTAATATATTTTATCATATAATAAATATAAAAATTAGTCTCATTCAATGTAGAAAAAAAAAATATATACTATAAACATTATTAACACAAATATGAATAAGATTAGTACATACATGTAATAACCAACAGGGAAAAAAATTGTATTGGTTAAAATTGTAATATTCAACTATAACATGTAAATACATGATATAAAAAAAAATACTTATTAATAAAGATATAATGAAAAAATAAACCAAAGAACACAAAAAATAATTAATTTCAAATTTCTATCAGTGAATAATTACATACCTATAAATTGAAGTTAGGAACTTGCTATAAAACCACTGATGAAGAACTGATCAAATCAAAAAAATGAATATCAGATCTTCTACAATCTATACTCAAACTCAATAGGTGAAGAAAGGAGATGAGAATTATGATTTCAAATATAAGTAAGAAGCTACAATGATTTCGAGTAAGAAAAAGAGGAAATCAACAAAATTCTAAGGTTTGATGAGAGTAGAAATAAGAGAACAAGGCTAAGAACAAAGAAAATAGAAAAGAAGCAAAAACTGTCTATATATGTCTGGTACAAATAAAACAAAGGAAATATATAAAATAATACTGCCAAAACAATATCGTATATTTATAATAAGTGCATGGTTTAGATGTACATAAAATTATATATGTTATTAATAATAAGTACAAAGATAAGGACAAAGAAATGAAAAAAACTGAAAACCAAGTAAGTTATAATTTCTAAATGCGTACACGTGTTAATAATATGGTAACATTTTGAATAAATTAAGTTTAATAATTTTTCTTAATTATCTCGTAAGTTGGAAAGATTTACTAAAATAAAAAAATATGCATCCAATAGAAAATGAAGACCAGATATTATACACAAATTTTGAAGTCAAACATTGCGGCTAGTGTGAGAAACAAGATTATACAATATAATAATTGCAAAATGCAACAAAAACAAAAATTTATGTAGAAATACTGACAGCTAATTACTCGAGGAAATCGAGAAACGACATTTCATTTTGTCGAGTTCATCGAGAAAACAACTTACACGAACAACAGAAATTCATACTAAATTTGACAATCATTATTAACAATAATGAAAGCTGATCATTAAATTAGAAATGATATAATGACTACAAAATTAAATGCCTGACATTTATAAAAAAATACACATATATAATTTCTCATTTGTTGATGTTCTAATTTTTGTTTATGTTTTCATGAAAATCCAGTAAAAATAAAATCGAGTTAGTTGATAAATTTTGATGAAATATTAATTTTTTTTATTTTTGTTAGAGTTATTCAACAAAATCAAACTAAAATCTGTAACAAAATATAAAGGTCGGGGATGGGCAAAAAAAATAAAAGGTCATGCTTAAATTTGTTATGAAATGAAAATGATGTAAAGTAAAAGTACAAATTACAAACAATTAAATAAATAAATAAATTGCTAAAACCCCATAAAAATAAATAAAATACAAAAATTTTTGTTTTCCTATGTTTCCTAGATTATCGAGTTACTCAAGAATATAGAATAACTAAAAATGTTGATTTTTTCCACTTTGTTGAGTCATTCGGCAAAGTAGCAAAAATGGAAAAAAATAAAAATATGTTAAAAAAAGGAAAAATTTTGAACACAAAATTGGACTACTTTAACAAAGTTGTAAGACTTAATATACATTTTAATTTTATTTTGTTATTATTAGTTTGTTTGTTTATTATTTAAAATGCTAGACAAATTAAATATAACAAAAATTTAAATGTCAGAAATGACAAAAAAAAAAAAAAAATTCTTTGACAAATTTGTTATAAAAGGAAAAAGATGTGGACTAAAACTGCAAAATAAAAAAAAAATTTGAAATAAATTCTTAAAAGCCCACAAAAATTAAAAAAAAAAAGGAAAAAATCAAAATGTTTCCAATGTTTCCCACTTTTCCGAGTTACTCGGCAAAGTGGGATAACTAAAATGTATTTATTTTTCCCACATTGCCGAGTTACTCGACAAAGTGGAAAATATTATAAAAAAAAAAATTTTTTTTGTTTCTTTATATCTATATTTTGTTATCAAATTGTCCATAAATAAAAATTAATACTCATAAAAATATGTTAAAAAAAGAAAACATTGTCAACACAAAATTGGACTACTTTAAAAAAGTTGTAAAACTTAATATACATTTTAATTTTATTTTGTTATTATTAATTTGTTTGTTTATTATTTAAAATGCTAGACAAATTAAATATAAAAAAAATTTAAAGGTCAGAAATGACAAAAAAAAAAAAAATTAATTGACAAATTTGTTATAAAAGGAAAAAGATGTGGACTAAAACTGCAAATTAAAAAAAATATGAAATAAATTCTTAAAAATCCACAAAAAAAAAAAAAAAAACAGTAAAAAATCAAAATATTTCCAATGTTTCCCACTTTTCCGAGTTACTCGGCAAAGTGGAATAACTAAAATGTTTTTATTTTTCCCACATTGCCGAGTTACTCGACAAAGTGGGAAATATAAAAAAAAATATATTTTTTTGTTTTTTTATATTTATATTTTGTCATGAAATTGTCCATAAACAAAAATTAATACTCATAAAAATATGTTAAAAAAATAAAACATTGTGAACACAAAATTGGACTACTTTAAAAAAGTTGTAAGACTTAATATACATTTTAATTTTATTTTGTTATTATTAGTTTGTTTGTTTATTATTTAAAATGCTAGATAAATTAAATATAAAAAAAATTTAAAGGTCAGAAATGACAAAAAATAAAAAATTTCATTCACAAATTTGTTATAAAAGGAAAAAGATGTGGACCAAAACTGCAAATTAAAAAAAAATATGAAATAAATTCTTAAAAGCCCACAAAAATAAAAAAAAAAAGTAAAAAATCAAAATGTTTCCAATGTTTCCCACTTGTCCGAGTTACTCGGCAAAGTGGGATAAATAAAATGTTTTTATTTGTCCCACATTGTCGAGTTACTCGACAAAGTGGGAAACATTATAAAAAAAAAAAAATTTTTAATCTTTTATATTTATATTTTGTTATCAAATTATCCATAAACAAAAATTAATACTCATAATTTTACGTGAGCAAAATACGGAAAAAAAAATATAATATATTTTTTTATATTCTGTCAAGAAAAATGTCCACCTAAAAAAAATTAATATAATTTTTATAATCAATAATCATAATATCATACAATATAAAATCATTTTATATCATACATAATTAATTATAAAATCTTATCATAAATGCTAGAATCAAAACAATATATAAACGCCTAAATTATTAATCAAACAAAAAAATTCAAAGTTGAAAATACTAAATTATCAAATTACTTACATGCAAAAAACAATAACCAAAACATAAAATTTAACAATCGCCAATCTAGAATAACTAAATTTTTTTTAATATTTCCACTTTGCCGATTGATTCGACTAAGTGGGAAAAATGAAAAAAAAATAATAATAATTTAAAAAAAGGAAAATTTATCAAAAAAAAATTAGACTACTTTTTAAAAGTTGCAAGACTTAATGTATATTTTAATTTTATTTTCTTATTATTAGTTTTTTTGTTTTTAATTAAAAAACCTAACCAAATTAAATATAAATAAAAGTTTAAACGTCAGAGATGAGGGAAAAAAATTAATAATGAGAAATTTGTTATAAAAGGAAAAGAATGTGGACTAAAACTGCAAAAAAAAAAAAAAATTAATAAATAAATTCCTAAAAGTCCACAAAAATAAAAAAATGTTAAAAAGAGAATTGTTTCCAAGGTTTCCAACTATTCCGAGTTACTCGATAAAGTGGGATAAAGAAAATGTTTTAATTTTTCCTACCTTGCCGAGTTACTCGGCAAAGTGGAGAAAATTTTCAAAAAAAAATATTTTTTTATTTTTTGAATTTTATATTTTGTCATGAAATTGTCCAAAAAAAATAATTAATAATAATAATTTTGCATGAGCAAAATGGAGAAAAAAATATTTAAAAATTTTTTTTTATATTCTGTCATGAAAATGTCCACCTATAAAATAATAATATCATTTTTACAATCAATAATCACAATATCATACAATACAAAGTAATTTTATATGACATATAATTTAATATAAAATCTTATGATAAATGCTAGAGTCAAAAAAATATATAGACGCCTAAATTATCAATAAAATAAAAATATTCAAAATTGAAAATACTAAATTATCAAATTACCTACATGCAAAAAACAATAACCAAAACATAAAATTTAACAATTAATATAAATACAAAATTACAATGACAAAGTGGGAAAAATTTAAAACAATTAATTTATTTTTTTATTTATTTTTATATTTTGTCATCAAATTGTCTATAAAAAAAAATAACAATAATAATTTTGCATGAGCAAAGTCGGGAAAAAAATGTTTATTTTATTTTTATATTAAATCATGAAAATGTCCAACATAAAAAAAGTAATAATTTTTATAACCAATAATCATAATTTCATATAACATAAAATAATTATACATCATATATAATTTAATAGACAATCTAATCATAAATGCTAGAGTCAAAAAAATATATATATGCCTAAATTATCAATGACATAAACAAATAAAAAGTTGAAAATACTAAATTATTAAATTATCTACATAGAAAAAACAATAACCAAAACATAAAATTTAACAATTAATATAAATACAAAATGGAATATGTTTATGAAATCAAGAACAACAGAAACCACATCTAATAATAAAAAAATCTCCTAAGTCAAGTGATTGAACAATAATCACATGATAAAATACGAGACAATAAATATGTTCGAGTCACTCAACAAGTAAACTAAATAAATATTTTCCAGTCTCGACAACGAAGGAAAAAAACTACTAAAACAAAACAAGATACAAAGTCAACAAAAGTTGCGCATGTCTACAGAAAACAAATCAAATGATTTAAACAAATAATAAATAAAAAGGTAAAAAGCTTTGGAAAAATGACGGCTCCCATAAAATGAAGAAAAGTCAACAAAGGCAGCCTTCTTAACAAGTTAAACAAACTTATAGTACTAATAATGAGATTTAGACAAAATGAAGACTAAAACTACATCAAAACGACGTCGCGTTGGTTGAAGGGTGAATAGTAAACATACCATAGACACTTATATTATAGTATAGATATATATATATATATATTCAACTATATTTCTGATAAATGCGTTTTGTGCACTTATTTTGGCATTTAAACTAAGCATTTATCCCGTCATATAGTTGATTTTCTACTTAATCTAATTTATTATTACTTATATTTCAGTTTTGGATCTGTCTGTGAGCAATTGGAGAAGATTAGACGAAAAGAGTAATAGAGTGGAAGATATATTGAAAATATGAGGATCAAGTTATATTCAATTGAAGATTGAAGGACCAAATTTGAGGTTATAGAAAGTTTTGAGGACTAGAATGACCAAAATTCGAAACTAGAGGACCAAAAGGGGAAAATGCGAAGAATTTTGGGCGATCCCCCGGCTTATAGCTGGGTGAGCGCCCAGTGCCATGATTCAAATGCAGAGACCAATTCCACGTGCCTTGGCGATCGTCCAATGTTAATTTTGCAGCGAGATTTTTAGTTTCCTTTTTTAGTTCCAATTCGATTAGAAAACCGTTTGGCCCATGAATTTTGTAATATTTTGGAATCTTTTGGGGCACATCCAGGGAAGTATAAATATGAGTTATTAACTCATAATTGGGGTGGGATTTTTGGGGAGAGAAGAAGACGGCAAGAAACAAGAAAGAAAAATTACTTGGCGAAGAAGAGTTTTTAGAAGATTTCTTTTCCTTCAATCCATGCCGGGTTCTATCAATTCTTTTATTTTTAATTTAATTATGTTCTTCTAATTTTCTTGAGCCAAGATAGACGATGAAACCTTGTTTAAACAAAGTGGTTATTTTGTTATTCGTTTAATTTTGTTTTAGAACTTTAACTTTTATGGTTCGTTCTTGTTAGATTAATTAAATAAAATTTCTTTCATCTTAAATATCATGTATTCTTGATTCTTAGAAATTGATTTAATTAATTCGTGCTTAATGCTTAAACGTGTTCTATTAATTTTTTTTTTGATTTTTCGTTATCTTTTTATCGATTTTGGATACATAGAATACTTAGGAAACCTTTGATTCTTTGTTTTCTTTTAATTGAATTTGATACGGAAAACACTTAAGTAATTTATGATTGATGCAAAGGGGAGCCTATATTGGATTTTCTTCTTTTGGATATAATTGATAAATATCTTAAGATGACAATATATTGATTTCGAGTTGTCGTTTGTTTTTTAGAACTAATCAATAATTGGATAACTGTTAAGTTAAACAATGATTGATTCCGAAACTTTGGTGCTTTAAACAACTTGAATTTTCAACGCAACTTTTTAGCATAATTAATTAGTCTTTAAGTTAAATTATTTCAACCAAATTCCTTTCGACCCAACTAGCCTAGAATAATAGTTAATTCGGATTAAATTAGACTTTCTTCATTGTAGTCTCTGTGGGATCGACCTCGTTACTACTTTTCTATATTCCAATAGATTCGTACATTTGCGAGTTAATTAAAATTTGACATCAAGTTTTTGGCACCATTGCCCGAGACTGTGTCGGAAAGTTAAGTTAGTCTTAGTTAATTTTATTCTTGACTAGTTATAATTTATGATTTTATATATTTTTGAAAAAAAAAACCAAAAATATTTATAGTGCATGCTTGGTTGTAGATATCTAAAAATTAAGCTAGAACCCCTAAATAGTGAAATTGAAAGAACGTTTTACCAACGAAAACGAGCTACTACTTTAGAAAAAATTGAAGAAACCGAAGTAATAATCTCTATGGATGATGAAATTGATGAGAGTCCTTTTAGGGACTATTTTAGTCCGTTAGCTAATTTGAGCACCTCATGCATACAATACCCACAAGTAGCTGCTAAAAATTTTGAGCTAAAACCGAGTGTGCTTAATTGTCTTCCATCTTTCTATCGTTTAAATAGTGAATAACCTTATAATCATCTGACATATTTCTATGATGTATGTGAGACATTTAAATATGAGAATGTTTCTCCTGATAATGTTAACCTTCGTCTGTTTTCTTTTTCTCTAAAAGATAGATCTAGATCATGGTTTAATACATTACCTGCCAAGAATATTACATCTTGGAAACAAATAGTTGCTAAATTTTTGAATAAATATTTTCCTGTTCATAAGACTAATGCTATTCGCAGGAAAATTTCAGAGTTTGTACAGAAAGACGAAGAATAATTCTATGAAACTTGAGAGATATTTAATGGGCTCCTTATGAAATGTCTACATCACGGCTATGAAAAATGGTACTTATGCCAATATTTTTTGGAGGGATTACTATCACATATTCAAGAGTGCTTGATGGCCACAAGTGGTGGAGAGCTTATGTCTAGAAATGTAACAGAAATTTGGAGCTTCTTTCAAAAGCAGGCTGACAATTAACAACAGCGGAGTCGATCTTCTCGAACTGAACCAAAGAAAAGAGGAATCTATGAGATTCGAAGCAGTGAACCTAGCTCAGAAATCAAAGAACTCAAAGACATGATAGAAGATATTTTCCACAAGTTAACCTCGTTAACAACCAATAATTCCACTGAGCCAGATGTATGTTCCGATCAAGCGAATGCCCTCAACATGATGAGGAAACCATCTTACAATCCTTATTCCAACACATATAACCCAGGATGGAGAGACCATCCAAATTTTTCTTGGTCACAGGGTGTTCAACATGATAGTACGACAGGTCAAATCCCTCAACAAAATACCAGACAATTTAATCAAAACATTTCACAACCAAAATCATGGGAGGAGGCAATTCAAAAATTGACAAAAGCTACACAAGTTGTATTGGATCACCAGAATTACACCATTACCGAGTTTAAGAATGAAGTGTGAACTAGCCAAAACTCACATGCACAATCCATCTCCAATATGTAAAACATGATGGGACAACTGGCCTCACCAGTCCAACAGTTGGCAACAACTATTGAGAAAGAAAAATTTCCTAGTCAGCCATTTCCTAACCCTAAAGGAGTGCACAATATTAGGACTAATTCAAGCAACCCACTGGAGGAGGCTAAATCGATCATGACTTTGAGACGCGGCAAATTGTTTGACAACCAAGTGGAAATTTCAAAAAGAAATACATCTCAACCAATTGTTCCAGGTAATGCACCAACTGATGATTCAGTTTAGGAAGCTCCCAAAGAGAACAATGAGCCATCTTACATTCCAAAAGCCCCATTTTCTCATAGGCTAACAAAAGTGAAGCAAGATAGTGCGGTCCATGATACCATGGAAATCTTCAAGAAGGTAAGTATAAATATCCCTTTACTTGATGCTATTAAGCAAGTACCTGCTTATGCTAAGTTCTTGAAAGACTTATGTACGAAAAAGAGACAATTACATGTGTGCAAAAATGCATTTTTGACTGAACAAGTTAGCTCTATAATTCAAAGCAACACCCCTCCAAAATTTAAAGACTCAGGTTGTCCTACTATCTCATGCATCATAGGAAACCATAAGATTAAAAAAGCTTTGCTAGATTTATGAGCTAGTGTTAATCTTCTTCCTTACTCTGTGTATATGCAACTTGGATTAGGCGAGTTAAAACCAACATCTGTGATTTTACAACTTGCTGATAGATCTATGAAAGTCCCCCGTGGAATTGTAGATGATGTTTTGATACACGTTGACAAGTTTTATTTTCATGTTGATTTTATTGTACTTGATACTCAAGCGGTACGAAACTCTACAAAACATATTCCTGTAATTTTTGGTCGTCTTTTTCTAACAACATCTAATGCTATTATTAATTACAGGAATGGAGTTATGCAGCTATCTTTTGGCAACATGATAATAGAATTGAATGTTTTTAATGTCAACAAGCAACCATACGACAATGAGGATGTTGCTGATGTTGACATGATAGAAGCATTAGTTGATGATTCTTTTGTTTCTACTAATTGTGATGATGCTTTAAACATGTGCTTAACTCATTTTGGTTCATATTTTGATGTTGATAGTGCTATAAATAAGGCGAATGTTTTGCTTGAATCAGCACCTGTCATGGATACAACTAAGTAGAAATAGAAAATTGAACCACTTCCAACAAGTGAGAAGAAGAACATCCGATCAGTTCAACAACCACCAAAATTAGAGCTTAAAGCATTGCCTGACACTTTGCAGTATGCATTCTTGGGAGATGCCGACACTTTACTAGTAATTATCTCTTATTCCCTTGATGATACACAAAAAGGTAAGTTAATAAGTGTTTTGACTGAACATAAAGAGGCATTAGGATAGACCATTGCTGATATTATAGGTATAAATCCAGTAGATTGTATGCATCATATCTATCTTGAAAAGAATGCTAGGTCTACTAGAGAGATGCAACGTAGGTTAAATCTTAACATGAAAGATGTGGTAAGAACTTAAGTGCTTAAATTGTTAGATGCTAGAATTATTTATCCTATTTCTGATAGAACGTGGGTAAGTCCAATACATGTTGTCCCAAAAAAATCAGGTATCATAGTATTCACTAATACAAATAATGAATTGGTTCCGACTCGAATAACTACAAGTTGGCGTTTTTGTATTGATTACAGAAAATTGAATTTAGTCGCTAGAAAAGATCATTTTCCTCTTCCATTCATTGATCAAATGCTTGATAGGCTTGCAGGTCATGATTATTATTGTTTTCTTGATGGTTATTCTGGTTATAATCAAATTCCTATAGCTCCAGAAAATCAAGAGAAAATCACCTTAACTCGTCTTTTTGGAAATTTTGCATATAGAAGAATGCCATTTGGTTTGTGTAATCCACCTGCTATTTTTCAAAGATGTATGCTTAGTATATTTTCTGACATGGTTGAGAGGTTTCTTGAAGTGTTCATGGATGATCTGTATGTAGAGATTCGTTTGATGAATGTTTGCACCATCTAACTTTAGTTTTGCAGAGATGCGAAGAAAAGAACTTAGTTTTAAATTGGGAAAAATGTCACTTCATGGTGAAACAAGGTATTGTTCTTGGTCACATTATCTCTAGTAGTGGTATTGAAGTTGACAAGGCCAAAGTGGATCTTATCTCCAATCTTCCACCTCCAAAATCAGTGAAAGAAGTAAGATCTTTCCTTGGACATACTGGTTTTTATAGAAGATTCATTCAAGATTTTAGTAAAATCTCTCAACCCTTATGCAATTTACTTGTTAAAAATGCACCTTTTGTCTTTAATGATTCTTGTTTAAAAGCATTCGAAAAACTTAAGACATTGTTGACAACTGCACCTATCATTCAACCACTTGACTGGAATTTATCTTTTGAACTCATGTGTGATGCATCTGCTTATGCTATAGGAGCAGTTTTAGGACATAGATTAGATCGGTTATCTTCTGTTATTTACTATGCTAGTAGGACTCTTAACGATGCACAACTGAATTACTCTACTACGGAGAAAGAAATGCTTACAGTTGTATTTGATTTAGATAAATTTTGATCATATCTTGTAGGGTGTAAAGTAATTATTTTTTCTGACTATGTTGTCCTCAAATATCTTCTCACTAAGAAAGATGCTAAACCAAGGTTGATTCGGTAGATTTTTCTTTTACAAGAATTTGATATTGAGTTTAGAGATAAAAAGGGTTCTAACAATGTCATAGCTGACTACTTATCTTGTATTGTGCTTGACTTTATACAGAAAACACTCCCGTTAAACGAGTTGTTTCCAGATGAACAACTTATGAATATTAATGTTGTACCTTGGTTTGCTGACATAGTTAATTATCTTGTTACAGGCATACTTTCAAAACATTGGACTAAACAAGATAAAACGAAGTTCCTAGCTGAAGTGAAGAACTTCTTTTGGGATGATCCTTATTTGTTCCTTATTTGTTTAAATATTGTGTTGATCAAATTATAAGGAGATGTGTCCCAGAAAGTGAATTCCACAGTGTTATCTCTTTTTATCATGACCAAGCTTGTGGAGGCCATTTCAATTCTAAAAAGACCACTGTCAAAATTTTACAATGTAGTTTTTATTGGCCTACTCTTTTTTGTGACACTTATGTTTTTTGTTCTTAGGTGTCAACGCATGGGAAGCATTTCAAAAAGAAACATGATGCCGCTTAATTCTATTCTCGTAGTTGAGATCTTTGATGTCTGGGGGATTGATTTCATGGGACCTTTTCCTCCATCATTTGGCTATCTTTACATATTAGTTGGTGTCGATTATATTTCTAAGTGGGTCAAGGCAATTCCATGTAAGACCAATGATCACAAAAGTGTAGTGGCATTTTTGAAGAGCAATATTTTCTCTCTCTTTGGCACTCCACGGGCCATAATCAGTGATGGTGGATCTCACTTATGCAATAAATATTTTCAAACCATGTTAACAAAGTACGTCATCACACACAAGATTACAACTCCATATCACCCACAAACTATGAGTCAGGTGGAGGTTTCAAATCGAGAGATAAAGCAGATTTTGGAGAAGACAGTTCGACCTGATAGAAAAGATTGGTCTCTACGACTTAATGATACATTGTGGGCATATATAACAACTTTCAAAACACCCATTGGAATGTCTCCTTATAGATTGGTGTATGGGAAAGCTTGCCACTTACCAGTTGAGTTTGAGCATCAGGTTTATTAGACTATTAAAAAATTCAATTTTGATTTGCAGGAAGCTGGGTCAAAAAGAAAATTACAACTGACAAAACTCAAAGAGATTCGGAATGACGCTTATGAGAATGCAAAAATCTACAAGTAAAGAATGAAAGTCTTCCATGACAAGCACATAATAAGAAAATCATTCACCCCAGGTCAAAAAGTACTTTTATATAATTCTCGTTTGCATTTATTTCTAGATAAGTTACGTTCTAGATGGTCATGTCCTTTTATTGTTTATACAGTTTATCCCCATGGAGCTATTGAGGTTCCAAAATGGTGATATTTTTAAAGTTAATGGCCAAAGATTAAAACCATATTTGGAGTTTAACTCTCGAGATGGGGAGGAAGAAATTGATTTGAGTGATCCTACCCAGCCATTTAAAAAAAATCAAAAATAAAAAAAAAATTGTGTTTTCTCTTAATATTTTTCTTAGTAGGACTGCGTGGTATTACAACCGATCCAGTGTGAAAGAGGAGTTCAACGGGTGACAACTTCAACCAAACATTCGGCCAGCTAGATCCATCTTCTCCACATCTATCTCCGGAGAGTAACCGATCTTTTTTCTCATTTATTTGCTTTATTTTGTTATTACATTAGGGACAATGTAAGGTTTTTGTTGGAGATGGGTTAAAAAGTATGAGGATACTTAATTGCTTTCGAATTTGCTTATCACTCAAGTCTGTATAACTGTAATAATTTTGATTAAAAAAACTTTTAATAGTGTATTTTTCTAGATGCTGTTGAATATCCTACAGCCAATGATGATATCTGTTCAAAATTGAGTATATTTTTAGTAGAATATTAGACAACACTTGAACTCGTGCTTTTATCTAAAGACTTATCTATGTTACACCTGATTAAGGAAGCACATAGCCACTATTGACTTATCATTTATTGGAAACATGACTTGAGTGTATGAGTTGATATTATTGACTGAGTATCATTATGAAAAATTTCGTTCCTAAATCTTTAATCTAGTAACCAAACTGTTTTGAGAACAGTTTGGGAGTGTTAAAGTTACTACTTGTGTTCTAAGAATTTTGATTGTTTGAGTTTTCTAGGTCTCTTCTTTAGTTGAATATGTTATAGTCAAGGAATCTAAACTGAGCACTATTCACTGCTGATAAAATAAAATATCTGACTCAAACAATTAAACCTATTAGGGTATCTTAAAACCTGGTGCCCTATGGTCATCTAACTTGGGAGTCATCGGCCCAAAGCTCGCTACAAGGGTCATATATATATATATATATATATATATATATTACATCTTCACCTCTCTGTTAGCCTGTGGGACTCGAGCAATTAAGTCTGTTAGGGTATTTTAAAATTTGGTGCCCTATAGTCATCTGACTTGGGAGTCATTGGCCAAAAACTCACTACAATGGTTACATAGAAAGCTGGTGAAAGAGAAGTATTGCACAAGATGTAAGATTGTTTACATGAGTACAATAAATAAAAAGAGTTAGAAGTGCTCGATAAGGATTGCTAGGTTAGAACCTAAGAGATTGAAGATGAGAATTTAGAAATCACTCACCAACCTAGTTCTAAGCATACAAGGATCTAATTTTTACCACTTCATTTGAAAAAGTAATGTGTTGATCAATAGGAACCAAATTCATTAGAACACCTCGAGATTGGAGAGAAAAGCATTAGAAGTGTGATAATTTACGAGAGGTGTAAGGAATAAATGACTACAAAGGGTTCGAGATTGTAAAAATATCAACAACACAATATTGGTTGTGGTCTAATACATGTATAAGTTCAATTTTGGCTAATCACACATTCACTAAAGGTCGAGCATCGGATAAGTGAAAAAAATTTGTGTTCTTGTTTAATCTCTTTCTAAAAGTGTTACTTTATTTTCAAACTTGAGGCATACGGTAAGAAATTTAACATTGACTAATTTCCTGTTATTCTCTTAGCTTAGTTTAAATTTATATTTTAGTTTTGTTTTTGTTCGAGGACAAACAAAGGTTTAGTTTGGGGATGTTTGATAAGTGCGTTTTGTGCACTTATTTTGGCCTTTAAACTAAGTATTTATCCCGTCATATAGTTGATTTTCTACTTAATCTAGTTTATTATTGCTTCTATTTCAATTTTAGATCTGTCTGTGAGCAATTGGAGAAGATTGGACAAGAGCAATAAAGTGAAAGATATATTGAAAGTATGAGGATCAAGTTACATTCAATTGAAGATTGAATGACCAAATTTGAGGTTATAGAAAGTTTTGAGGACTAGAATGACAAAAATCTGAAACTGTAGGACCAAAAGGCAAAAATGCGAAGAATTTAAGTTGGGCGATCGCCTAGCGCCATGATTCAAATGCAGAGACCAATTCACGTGTCTGGGCGATCACCCAGGAAAGCACTGGGCGAAGCAAAATTAACACTAGGCGAAGCGATCGCCTAGTGTTAATTTTGCTGCGAGATTTTTAGTTTTCTTTTTGAGTTCCAATCCGATTAGAAAACCGTTTGGCCCACGAATTTTGTAATATTTTGGGATCTTTTTGGGCACAACCAGGGAAGTACAAATATGAGTTATGAACTCATATTTGGGGTGGGCTTTTTGGGGAGAGAAGAAGAGGGCAAGAAACAAGGAAGAAGAATTACTCGGCGAAGAAGAGTTTTTAGAAGATTTCTTTTCCTTCAATCCATGCCGGGTTCTATCAATTTTTTTATTTTTAATTTAATTATGTTCTTCTAATTTTCTTGAGCCAAGGTAGACAATGAAACCTTGTTTAAACAAAGTGATTATTTTATTATTCGTTTAATTCCGTTTTAGAGCTTTAACTTTCATGGTTCGTTCTTGTTAGATTAATTAAATAAAATTTCTTTCATCTTAAATATCATGTATTCTTGATTGTTAAAAATTGATTTAATTAATTCATGCTTGATGCTTAAACATGTTCTGTTAATTTCTTTTGATTTTTCGTTATTTTTTTATCGATTTTGGATATATAGAATACTTAGAAAACCTTTGATTCTTTGTTTTCTTTTAATTGAACTTGATACAGAAAACGCTTGAGTAATTTATGATTGAAGCCAATGGGAGCCTATATTGGATTTTCTTCTTTCGGATATAATTGATAAATATCTTAAGACGACAATAGATTGATTTCGAGTTGTTGTTTGTTTTTTAGAATTAATCAATAATTGGATAATTGCTAAGTTAAAATGGTGGATTCCGAAACCTTGGTACTTTAAACAACTTGAATTTTCAACACAACCTTTTAGCATAATTAATTAGTCTTTAAGTTAAATTATTTCAACCAAATTCCTTTCGACCCAACTAGCTTATAATAATAGTTAATTCGGATTAAATTAGACTTTTCTCATTGTAGTCTCTGTGGGATTGATCTCGTTACTACTTTTCTATATTCCAATAGATTCGTACACTTGCGAGCTAATTAAAATTTGACATCAATTTCTGATTTCATCCCAAACATTAGACAAATTTGTGAACCACTCTACCAAAGACTTCGCAAAGCCCCTCCAGCATGGTCAGACAAACATACTGAGGCAGTTATGCTTTTCAAACAAAGTGTCAAAACTCTTCATTGTCTCAATATTGTTAATCTAAATGCCTCTCTTATTGTTGAAACTGATGCCTATGATATCGGCTATGGAGGGATTCTAAAACAATCAGTTGATCACCAAAAAGAACAACTTGTCCGCTATCATTTGGGCATTTGGCTTGGCCTGCAAAAGAACTATTCAACCTTCAAAAAGGAGTTTCTTTCAATTGAGTTATGTATTTCAAATTTTCAAGATGATTTAATTAACAAAACTTTTCTTGTTAGGACAGATTGCAAAGCTTCAAAAGATGTTTTACAAAAAGATGTCAAAAATCTCATTTCAAAACAAAATTTTGCCAGATGGCAAGCAATTTTATCATATTTCGATTTTTCAATTGAATTTATCAAAGGCGGGAATAATTCATTGCCAGATTTCTTAACGAGAGAATTCTTGCAGGTAAGAGAGATCGAAGAAAACTATCAGCAAGGGAAGAACCCCTAAGGAATACCGCTTCGAATGTTCAAGTTCAAAATCTACTCAAATATTATCCACTCAAAGATCCAAAGGTGTTTCTCTTTCCTCCAACCCCTTCACGGTTCTTGGAACCCTTCCCTCACAAACAAAAGTTCATTCGAATTACAAAAATGCCCTCAAATCTGATTCCGTTCCTGGATCAGGTAAACTTCCAGAAATCAATACTAAAAAATTTCAATATTTTACCAAAGGCACCGCCTTTCAAGTTGTTGAACTCGAAAATGAATGGGCTAAATACCCTTCTCTCGAGGAATGCATTTCAAGGATCTTTCCTCATTTTCTCAAGGATGATGATCCATTCAATTTTCTAAATAAAAAATATCTAGTTCTCAATGAGTTCTACTTCCTTCCACAAACAATTCATCAATCACAAATGTGGATTGAAACAATTCTCAAAGTCACAAAATCAGCCATCATCTCTCATACCGCCAAAAACCAAATGCTCACTGGATCAATTTTTCAAAAATAAAGATTCTTCAAGTCTTTACTCGTTAGATTGGAATCAAGAACCATGGGAAACGGAAACTTTTTCTCTCAAGAATGGTCAAAAATCACCATTCTCCTATCATGATTACATCAAAGCTTGTTATAATGTTCTTTCTTTCAGGCCCTCAAGTCATTCATGGTTCATCCTTTTTGACCCAGATCGTCCAAAAATATTTCTAAAATGGTTCCAATCTTGGTGGATCTACTTCGGAGCCATCGAAGAAATCCTCCCAGCCAAACCCTTGAAAGGTTCAACCTTTTTCAAAACAAAGGCCTCAATCTTACCCCTTAAGAAGATTTCCTTTTCCAATTCTACAAAACATTCAAAGTTTCCTTGATGTTCTGTTGGGATTTTCAAAATTTTCCCAGCTCAGACAGTACATTTTCGTTCAAACGTATTGTTTACAGGTGCAAAGTCAAATGGTGGAAGAAATTTAATGAATGAAGTGCATGCTCAAAAGCCATTCAATCATGGGTCAACCAAAAAGTAAAAACCAAAGCATGAGCTAGCTCCTCTCAAAGTGACTTCCTTCCTGAGAAAACAAAAATCATGGCCCAATTGGCAAAATTCTCTGATCTGGAAGAATTTACAGTTTTGGCCCACAAAGCCACGTCAATGGCAAAAGCTGGGTCCAGTAAGGGTTATGTTGCTGCTTCGGAAGTAGGTTCAGGTCCATACTTTGTTCAAGAAAATGAAGATGGTTGTTACAGAATAGATTTCTTTGAAGAATAATCTTATCCCTTTATCATTACTTTGCTAAAAAGCAAAAAAAAAAAAAAAAAAAGACTGTGGATAGATTTTCAAAAAGAATCTCACATTCCTCAATCTCGGTTGGTCAAAAGTAGCATCTTCAATAGTGACATCAATCAACAACAGTTCAATGGCCGACAATCTGTTTTAAAGCAAACAGTGACAACATTCTGCAATAGTACAATGTAGACAGCTTTTCCAAAAGATGAACAATATCTCTCAATTATCGGTCTACTTTTTCAAAAGCGGAGATTCTCTTCCAAGTCCAAGACGTCTATATAAGAAGAAACTTTCTCTTTGTATAGGTAGAGTGTAATTTTCCAATTATCTTTTCATATTACAAAATCTGTAAGTATGAAATGTTTTCAATTTGTCAAGTCATGTATTTTCAATAATTCAAAATGTATGTTGAATATCTTTTATCTTGTTCAATAGAAACATTTTTCAAATATATTTCTCAAATCAACGATTGTGATTTCTTATGTGATATTTTATCTGATTTATTTTCTCCAAATTTACAAAATCATTTTCCATCATTCGCATCATGGCATCTCAAAAAAGTTATTTTAGACAATCAAATTGAATTTCTCCGATGTCAACATTTTCTTTCTCATTTTCCCGATTCAATTTTTCTAAACAAACCAGAGTATCTCTCTCAAATGTGCGATCCTTTACTTACCATGCAAGCTCGTCCTAAATTGGTATCAGAGCAAAGTTCAAGCCATAGTGAGCCAAATGAGACATATTCTTCTGTCAATTAAGTTCTCTACGTTGGAGAAACGTTGGAGTGCCATGGAGTCTCTGGAACGTTGGTCAGCCAAGAGTAGAGTCCCGTTTTGGTGTTCCCATTGAGATTGGGTATTACGTCAACCAACCTATCGTTCTTAATTTCCAGAAGTCAGGTATCAAACTTCGTTCATCATGTCTTGGTCTAGGTCTTGGTTCAATAGATCTCGTAGCATGCGTAGTTCAAGTGAAGATCCCTTCAATAATGAAAATGAAAATGAGGAAATAGACAACCGTCAAGAAAGCTTAAATGTTAGATAAATTCAAATTGCAGAAATTGAACAAAGACTTCAAAATTGGTCAATACCTAAGATAGATCAAAGAACTATATATCAAATAGGAACATTTGATTTCAAAACTGATTATGCTATCAAAACATGTGAACAATCAATATCAATTAAACAAAATTCTGATACTCTAAGATTATTCTCTAGGGAAACAATCTTGAGTCATAGACAAAAGTACAAATACTTGCATGTTGGTTTAGGTCAAGTTGTTGTTAAGCCTCTTTTTAGACTTGGATTAGACATTCCAATATATATTACTCTTAGAGATAAGAGATGGTCAAGATTCTCTAGTTCTCTACTTTCAATAATTGAATCTAATCTTGAAAGTGGTACAGTTTACTATAACTGCTTTCCAAACTTTTCAATGGATCTATCTGATGACTCAATCATGAAATCCTTATGTTTAGATATACAAACTAAAAATCTAGACATGGATATTAGATCAAAAGCAATCTGTATTATTTATCGTATCTATTACAAAGTTATGAGTACAAATATGAGTCCAAAAGCTCTTAGATTTTTCCCAAAGCATGAAACCATCTTAATTGAAATTGATCCTCTTCATTCAAATGTTGCTATTCTGAGAAGGTTATCTTGGGATCAAGGAACTCAAAATCCTCTCTGGACTTTCGAAAATGAACAACCTCCAATAAGAGAAGTTTCAAGAACAAAATTAAGAGAAATCACCGAGCTGCCAAATGGAAGTGTGCAAGTCCAATTTGCCCCTTCATCATCAGCATCTCGTTCTTCCTTTTCCACTTCTCGTCCAGAGCCCTACCAAACTTTCAAAGAAGCTGCAAAACAACCCTATGAAAAGTTTAAAGGTGTTGATTTCAGCCCTAATATTCAAAAAACTCATTATTCTGAAGAAGACGAAGATTCAACCCATCATGGTTCTGAATCTCCTACTCTCTTAGATATGAGATCTCAAAAAAATCAATTAAATATTATCTCTTCAACAATCGACAGAAAACGTGAATTCAAAAAAGATAAAGACCCAACTGTTAGGTCATTTAGAAAAACTTTAAAAAGATTTCATTCAAAAGAAGAACTAAAGAGTCTTTGGGAAGAATTTTATTATTATCTTGAGGATGTTAGTTTCTTTGAATGGGCCTATATCAAAACTTTTAAAAGAAAACCAACAATTAATACTGCTCATGGTAAATCAAAAATTTGAAAAACTTCCTCTGGAAATACTTTTCAATCTGTCCATCCTCCTTTTGAAGAAATTCTTGTCCCTAAAGGAGATGTCAAAATTATTGATTCTCCTCTTAAACAAATTTCTGATAAAGAAAAAAATGAAAACCCAACAATAAAGGATATTAAAAATATCCAACAATAAAACAATTATACAAATATCATTCTCCATTCTGTTGCTACTCAATTAAACCAATTAGATCAACTAGTCAAAATTGAGAAAATAAAACAAAATGAGCCTAAAGATAAAGGTAAAGAAAAGATGTTAAGTACTAAAACTCTCTTCAAACCTAATGCCAAGAAAGCCCAATTTGGCTCTAGTTCCTCTGATGTCTTTCAAGAAATTATCAAACAACTCCAAGACAAAGAATCCACTAGTAGAATCAATGTTATTGACTCTATTAATGAGATTCAAGAACAATTTGAAGAATTAAAAATAAACAAACTTAAACAAAAAAGTTAAGGAAAACCTAATCTTCCTTTCTTTTATCCAAGTCCAACCTTTTCTGACATGCTCAGTGAAGAACTTAAACCTCCTAAAAAATCTTTTACTGGTCTTGAAATCGTATCATGGAATATTGATGGTATGACCAAACAACGGATTCTTCAAGTTATTACGAAAATGTCAATGGTGTCTAGCTCTTACACCGCTAAAGGAAACTCTGACAAACTTACGGCCACAAACATAGCTTGTGGTTTCTCAGGTCAATTTAAGCATTGGTGGTTTAGCTACCTCACTCAAGAAGACCGTGATAAAATCTTTAATGCTATCAAAAAAAGATGGTGATAACCCTTCAGATCCAACTAAACAAGATGCTGTTTATACACTCTTGTTTACTTTAATCAAACATTTTGTAGGAGAACCTTCCACCTTCATGGAAAAATCCACCGAACTCCTTATGAATCTTACATGTCCAAAATTACAAGATTTCAGATGGTATAAAGATATTTTTCTTCAAATAGTTATGTTACGTGAAGACTGTAACTCACCGTTCTGAAAAGAAAGATTCATTGCAGGACTTCCTAAACATTTTGCTGAAAAGGTACGAGAAGCCATAAAAAATTAATATTCAATGATGCCATATGATGATCTCACATATGGTCAACTCATTGGATTTATCAATAAAGAATGATTATCCCTTTGCAATGACCTAAAACTCAAAGCAAAACTCAAGTCTGGTCGAATGGAAGGACGAAAAGAACTTAATTCTTTTTGTGAACAATATGGATATGAACGTATCCATTCTCCTTCTAGAAATCATAAAAAACCCCCAAAAACATTTCAAAAATAAAAGGTTTTACAAAAAGACTTTCACACCAAGAAAGTCTGCAATTGCAAAGATAATTGTATTTGTGAGACTAATTCTATCAATGTCTTAACCTCAGAAAAGAATTTAATCCAAGGTATTATCAACCAATTTCAAGACCCTGATCTTAAACAAAAATTCAGTCTTCTGATTGAACCAGAAGAAAAACAAGAGGTAAAAACCCCTCAAATGAATTATAATATCAATGATGTTTTCGATAGGTTTAAAAAACCTAATAAACTTTCTTCAAGTTAAGATTTACGTGGAGAAGTTAATCAAATGAAAGGAAAAATATCCCAACTTGAGAAACAACTGACTAATCTCAAGTTTGAAGTTTCAATCATCAAGGCTTACTCTCCTTCTCTTGGAAAAGGAATAGCTAAGCTTCAATCCTCCTCATCTAGTTCTTTTACCTCCTCTTATGAAGATGAAAGAACTAATCCAATTCCTTCTCAAATACAAACCCCTATTGATGAAGAAAACTCAATGAATGTCATTAGTCAAATTCGTTTACAAAAATGGTATACAAATGCAACAAAAATTATCAACAAGGAATTTAAAATCAAAACTAGAGTCCTTCTAGACTCAGGTGCCGATCAAAATTGTATTAGGGAAGGCCTCGTTCCCACTAAATATTTCAAAAAAACTACTGAAAATCTCTATGGTGCTAGTCGTAAGAGTCTGAATATCAATTACAAATTAACAAAAGCCCATATTTGTAACAGAAACAATTACTTCAAAAGTAGTTTCTACCTTATTAAAGATCTTGACCAAGAAATTATTCTTGGTACTCCGTTCCTTTTTCAATTATATCCAATTTCTGTAACAGAAAAAGGATTAAAATCTAGTTATCTCGATCAAGAAATATTCTTTGAATTTACAAATCCTCCTACAATTAGAGATGTCAATTTAATCAAAAAACACTCGATTACAAGAATTATTAATAATATTAATCTAAAAAAAACATATTAAATATTTGAAAGAAGACATCAAGTTTTCAAGAATCTTACAATAATTAGAAACCAAACAAGTTAAAGAGCAAATTGAGAAAATTGATAAAGCCATTAGAACAGAAGTTTGTTCAATCACACCTAATCTTTTTTGGAATAGGAAGAAATATATTGTTACCCTTCCTTATATTTCCAATTTCAATAAAAAACAAATACCCACTAAAGCAAGACCAATTCAAATGAACAAAGAACTTCTTGATGTTTGTACAAAAGAAATCAAAGATCTCCTTGAAAATGGTTTAATTAGGCTTAGCAAATCCTCTTGAAGTTGTGATGCCTTCTATATCAATAATCATGGAGAGATTAAAAGAAGAGCTCCTAGATTAGTTATCAATTATAAACCTCTTAATCAAGTCCTCCAATGGATTAGGTATCCAATGCCTCAGAAGAAAGATCTTCTGAATCGCCTACTCAACGATGTTATCTTTTCAAAATTTAATCTCAAATCAGGTTTTTGGCAAATCCAAATTGATGAAATAGATAAATATAAGACAGCATTCAATGTCTCCTTTGGCCAATATGAATGGAATGTCATGCCGGTCTTAAAAATACCCCTTCTGAATTTCAAAATATTATGAATGATATTTTCAATCCTTATCAAAACTTCTCAATAGTTTATATAGATGATGTCCTTATCTATTTAGATAGTAGAGAACAACATCTTAAGTATTTTCAATTTTTTCTTTCAATAGTTAGAAGAAATGGTCTTGCAGTGTCCGAAAAGAAAATTGTCCTATGTCAGACTAGGATTAAGTTCTTAGGACATGAGATTTCTAGAGGAACAATCACTCCAATCAAACGTAGTCTTGAGTTTGCCTCTAAATTCTCAGACCAAATCCTTGATAAAACAAGCCTTCAAAGGTTCTTAGGATGTGTCAACTATATTTCTGATTTCGTCTCAAACATTAGACAAATTTGTGAACCACTCTACCAAAGATGTCGCAAAACCCCTCCAGCATGGTCAGACAAACATAATGAGGCAGTCAAGCTTGTCAAACAGAGTGTCAAAACTCTTTATTGTCTCAATATTGTTAACCCAAATGCCTCTCTTATTGTCGAAATTGATGCCTTTGATATCGGCTATGGAGGGATTCTAAAACAATCAGTTGATCACTAAAAAGAACAACTTGTCCGCTATCATTCGGGCATTTGGCTTCACCCGCAAAAGAACTATTCAACCTTAAAAAATGAGTGTCTTTCAATTGTGTTATGTATTTCAAAATTTCAAGATGATTTAATTAAGAAAACTTTTCTTGTCAGGACAAATTGCAAAGTTTTAAAAGATGTTTTACAAAAGGATGTCAAAAATCTCGTTTCAAAACAAATTTTTGCCAGATGGCAAGCAATTTTATCATGTTTCAATTTTTCAATTGAATTTATCAAAGGTGAAAATAATTCATTGCCAGATTTCTTAACGAGAGAATTCTTGCAGGAAAGAGAAGTCAAAGAAAACCATCAGCAAGGGAAGAACCCCTGAGGAATACCTCCTTGAATGTTCAAGTTCAAAATCTACTCAAGCATTATCCTTTCAAAGATCCAAAAGTGTTTCTGTTTCCTCAAACCCCATCACGGTTCTTGGAACCCTTCTTTCACAAACAAAAGTTCCTTCAAATTAATAAAATGCCATCAAATCGGATATAATTCTTGGATCAAGTAAACTCCCAGAAATCAATACTCAAAAATTCAATATTTCACCAAAGGCACTGCCCTTCAGGTTGCTGAACTCGAAAATGAATGGGCTAAATACTCTTCTCTCGAGGAATGCATTTCAAGGATCTTTCCTCCTTTTCTTAAGGATGATGATCCGTTCAATTTTCTAAATCAAAAATATCAGGTTCTCAATGAGTTTTACTTCCTTCCACAAACAATTCATCAATCATGAATGTGGTATGAAACAATTCTCAAAGTCACAAAATCAGCCCTCATCTCTCATACCGCCAATAAACCAAATGCTCACTGGATCGATTTTTCAAAAATAAAGATTCTTCAAATTCTCACTCTTTCAGATTGGAATCAAGAACCATGGAAAACGAAAACTTTTTCTCTCATGAATGGTCAAAAGTCACCCTTATCATATCATGACTACATCAAATTCTGGTATAATGTTCTTTATTTCAGGCCCTCAAGTCATTCATGGTCCATCCTTTTTTACCCAAATTGTCCAAAAATATTTCCAAAATAGTTCCAATCTTTGTGGATCTACTTCGGAGCCACCGAAGAAATCCTCCCCAGTCAAACCATTGAAGGGTTCAACCTCTTTCAAAACAAAGGCCTCAATCTTACCCCTCAAGAAGATCTTTTTTTCCAATTCTGCAAAACATTCAAAGTTGCCTGGATCTTCTGTTGGGATTTTAAAAATTTTCCCAGCTCAGACAGTACATTTTTGTTCATACGTATTGTTTGCAGGTGCAAAGTCAAATGGCCGGAGAAATTTAATGAATCAAATGCATGCTCAAAAGCCGTTCAATTATGGATCAACCAACAGGTAAAAACCAAAGCATGAACCAGCTCCTCTCAAAGTGACTTCCTTGCAGAGAAAACAAAAATCATGGCCTAACTTGCAAAATGCTCTGATCGGAAAGAATTTGCAGTTTTTGCCCACAAAGCCGCGTCAATGTCAAAAGCCGAGTCTAGTAAGGGTTCTGTTGCTACTTCGGAAGTAGGTTCAGATCCAGACTTTGTTCAAGAAAATGAAGATGACTACTACAGAGCAAAATTCTTTGAAAAATAATCTTATCCCTTTATCATTACTTTGCTAAAAAGCAAAGAAAAACTGTGGATAGATTTTCAAGAAGAATCTGAAACTCCTCAATCTCGGTTGGTCAAAAGTAGCATCTTCAATAGTAACATCAATCAACAACAGTTCAATGGCCGACAATCTTTTTTAAAGAAAATAGTGACAACAATTCGCAATAGTACAATGGCAAACAGCTTTTCCAAAAGATGAACAATACCCCTCAATTATTGGTCTACTTTTTCAAAAGCGAAGATTCTCTTCCAAATCCAAGACGTCTATATAAGAAGAAACTTTCTCTTTGTATAGGTAGAGTATTATTTTCAAATTATCTTTTCATATTATGAAATCTGTAAGTATGAAATGTTTTCAATTTGTCAAGTCATGTATTTTCAATAATTCAAAATGTATGTTGAATATCTTGTATCTTGTTCAATAGAAACATTTTTCAAATATATTTCTCAAATCAACGATTGTGATTTCTTGTGTGATATTTTATCTGATTTATTTTCTCCAAATTTACAAAATCATTTTCCATCATTCGCATCATGGCATCTCAAAAGAGTTATTTTAGACATTCGAATTGAATTTCTCCGATGTCAACATTTCCTTTCTCATCTCCCCGATTCACATCTCCCCGATTCAATGTTTCCAAACAAACCAGAGTATCTCTCTGAAATGTGCGATCCTTTACTTACTCTGTGTGTGTGTGTGTGTGTGTGTGTGTGTATAACATTTTCTCATTTCACCTCTAACTTGGAAAACAAATTAAATTACTTTATTTTGACATTGAGCGATAAATTATGGGGGATTGATCTTGAATCTTGAAACTTGATGGTGTTTGAAAGGAAATCTAGCAATTTGGGAATGAATTGATTTGGGTTGCAACAATTAATGCGAAAATTCTGTGACTATTTTGAATTTGTATTGTTTTAATAAATTAAATTATTAAATATTGACAAAGTACTTTTAGAATAAATACATTCATAGTGTATTTTTAAAATAATTTTTAAAAGTGTAAGTACCGGATGTAATTTCCTCACATTAATAAAATAGAAAAATCTAAATGAACTTGGCCTAATGAAAATAAATAATCTATTTAAATTTACTAAAATCTAAGTCTATTAGGGCCCATTCTAATTTAAAAGCCTATCTTACTTTTAATGCCTGTTAAAATAAATTAATGGCATATTACACAAATACAATAAATTTTAGGGACCATTTAAAAAGTCATTATAAATAAGAGTTTATGTAAATACTCTTAAAACCTAATAACAATTGTATTCTTTATGATTTTCAATCCCAAAATCAGACACAACTACATTTACGGCAAGATCGTTTTCTTCAAATCACTTTCAAAATCTAGAATTACACAGTCGGAACATATACACAATTCAATTCAACCATGTTCTTCTTCAATTTTGTCAAAATTTCAGAAGTTTTAAGCAGATTCACGTTCAAATTTTCAGATTTTCAGCAATAATTTTATCTCATATTCCAATTTCATTATCCAAAGGCAAATTATCAACACAATCTACTTTGAAAAAGGTTGCTGCATTAAGGGCATGTTTGGTAGTGCTAAAATTATTTTTTAAGTGCTTATAATATAAGTTGTTGGTGAATGTGTGGTTAAAAAGTGGGTTGTAAGTTGTGGGTCCTATAAAATGTGTGGATAAAAAGTATGTTTGATCAATTTGACCAACTTAAATTATAATTTAAGCATGCCCAAACATGTGCTAAGTTATAGATTTCAATCTCTTCACAACATTGTTCATTCAATTTTTTTTATAGATTTGCGATTTTTTAGGTTTTTGTTTATGTTAATATATATGAAAGTTTAATTTTGGATTAATGGTATTGAGTAAGGTCTTGTGAATATCAATTAGAGAAAAGTATACAATGTGTTTATGAAAATATAAATTGATTATGAATTGGGTTTTGGATTACTGAGAAAGATCACAAACTTCTATATGGATTGCTTTTTATGAAAGTATGGTTGATTTAACTACTGAATTTCACATTTCTGTATGTTGGATTTCAAATTTTGTTTTGAACAATGGATGCTGCAAGTTTCATGTTTACAGATCAATTTACTTGTTTTCTTTCCTATGAACACATTATTTTACATTTTAGTCAGATTTTTAATTATTGCCTTTTTTGTGAGTTCTAAATTAATATTTGTAGTGCATTATTGAGTAACATGTATTATTGAAGATGCTCAAACATTAATGTATCATTTTATTTGTCTTAAATATGAATTAAGGTACTTGATAAGAAAGTGGCATGCTCTAACACTTTTTAAGTAAAATGTCACACACAATGAAATTTGAGATTTTTTTATAAAAAAAAATTTCTCAAGGAATGGGCTTATAAAAACTTTTTAATTGATATTTTGATATTACTCTCTATGCTTTTTGTGTTGGATATGAATTAAGTATGTGCATTTGAAAAGTGACATGATGTGCCACTTTTTAATAAAAAGGTCGCACAATGTCTAATATGGGTGTTTCAATTTGATAATAATGTATATATGTCTATTTTTTATTTCTTATTTTTATTTTGTAAATATGGATAAAATCAATGTCTTCATCCATTATGGGGCAAATAGGAACAAGGTAACTAATATATAAATTTTAAAATGATTGGAATTGTCGTCCCAATAGAATGCACATACAGTGAACTCGAGGGCACGATATTTCCAAAGATAAACATGAGTCCAACAACACAGGCAATAAAAATACAATATAAGGTGAAAAAAATATGCTTCTAGTGAAGATTTCAGACAATAATTCTCTCACATTCTATTTGGAACTTAAGAGAAGGGAAAAACATTGCAAGATTTCTTTTGTGCATAGATGTCACACTAGTTTCATTATGTCATCGAACTAAAAGTTTTGAAGACATACAAATTTTAGGAGCTGCTATTGTTGAAGAAAATGACATGATGCTATAGGTTTTTCAAACTCATAATTTGGTGACAACATTAGTTCAAAGCCTACCAACTTTTGAAAACTTATCTGTTGTGTTTCTTCATGCATACCGGGAGTTGAAGAAATGAGTAATGAAACAGAAAGTGAATTTATTTAATTTGTCAGTATGAATGAAATTGCAGAATAATAGGTTTTTAGGAACAAGACATTAGTTAAGAAAAGTATTTCGGTATTTGCGATACATAAAAAACTTTGAGTTCAAGGTAAGTAAGTCGGACAAGAAAGAATTTGTACTAAAATGCATAGATAATAATTGCAAAAGAACTTTTAGAGCTTCAAGACTTGGAGAAATGAAAATGTTCAAAATAAGATATATAAGAAATGACTACACATGCTCAAATAATATCATCTTGGCAGATCACTGTCAAGCAACAAGCTCAATAGTAAGAGATTGCATCAAATACAAGTATGTCTCTACAAAAACGACATACACTCCCATAGGCATAATAAATGACATGATTAATACATACGGTGTGTCAATGAGTTACGAGAAAGATTTGATATCTAAGGAGAAAGCTTTGAAATTGGTAAGAGAAGATCCGACAGGATCATATAAAAAGCTTCTAGAGTATTTGTACATGATAGAACAAACAAATAATGGATCAATTACAAGAATTAAGACTTATGGGAACAACAAATTCAAATACCTCTTTATGACATTATGAGCATCTATTCAGGGGTGGGGGTATTGCAGACCAATAAAAGTAATTGATGGTACATTATTTACATTATGTACACAAGATGCTAACAATAATATTTTCATATTAGCATTTGGAGTTGGCTATTCATAAACTAATGATTCATGGAAGTGGTTCTTAATTATGTTAAAAGAAGTTTATGGTGACCGAGAAGGATTGTGTATAATCTCATATGGACATAAAAATATAAAAAAATGCAATCCAAAAGGTGCATAAGAATGCAATGCACGATCTATGTTTTTACCACTTGTTACAAAATTTAAAGTCGGCGTTTGGCAAAAAAATGGAAAGAACATTACACAACCATTCAACAGAGCTGCTAGAGCCTACATAAAGAATGATTTTGAGTTCCAAATGAAACAACTCGACGAAATCCATAAAAGGCTTTGCTCACACCTCGTATGTTAAAAAATGTTTTTTTGAATGCTTAATAATATTAAATATAAGAAATGATTAATATTTAGATTGTCCTTTATGTAGGAAGAGATTGGTTATCACAAGTGGACAATTGCATACATGATAAATGACAAGTTGTCTACAATGACTTCAAATATAGTTGAATCAATAAATTCGATAACAAAAACAACAAAGATTGTCCTATATAACTTTTATTGGAATTTTTAAGATACTTGTTGCAATAATGGTTTGTGAAACACTTAAACAGTGGGCGGAAAAACTTTGTAATACTTGCAAACAAGAAAGAGAAAATATTGAGAGAGAAATCTGCTAATTGAGAGAAAATGAAGGTAAAAGGCTATGAATTACATAAGAGTCGGTGTTTATTAAATATTTAATTTTTTTGTCATTTGAATTAATATTTGATTAGAAGGTTGTACTTTTTTAGTCTTTTTATATGCTTAGATTTTATTCTAATGAAAACATGCTTATACTAAAAAGTGACTGTGTCACTTTTATGTTAAAAATTCACATGTCTTGGATTCCTAATGACATAAAATTTGATGAGGTTCATATGGTCATTGGGTCAACTTATAATTAGATATCAGTGGGAGTTAAAAAATACATGAAAGCATGATTTGTAATCTTTTAGAGCAATTTAGTGTAATCAAGTCTTACTTTTACATAATGAAGAAAATATATAAACAAGTGACATATTTTTTCACCTTTTATATAAAAGCCGGTGTTTATTAATATTTAGTTGTTACTTTTTTTTTCATTTCATTTAATATTTGATTGGAAAGTTCTACTCTTTTAGTCTTATTATATGCTAGAATTTTATTCTAATGAAAATATGCTTATACTAAAAAGTGACATACTGTGTCACTTTCTCATTTAAAAGTCACACGTCTTGGATTCTTAATGACATGAAATTTGATGAGGTTCATTTGGTCGTTGGGTGTACTTATAATTAAATATCAGTACGAGTTAAAAGACCTGAAAGCATGATTAAAGCCAGTGTTTATTAAAATAGTATTTTCTTGTATTATTTGCACATGTATCGATTTAAGTTCAATCTCACACTAAGTTAATGATGTTTATGCCTCATATTTGGTGAATTTTGAAAAAAATACGTGCACATGCAACCAATTCCAAGTGGACAAAATTCTACGTGCACACGCATTGGCGGTTATTGCAAAGATAAAGGACGTCTCATATTCATATTATTGAAAATATTAAACAACAAAGATATACATCCAAACATACAGAGGAACCGTTTACCCACTTGAGGATCGCAATGATTGAAATATACCGGATGATTTAAAGAAAGAATAATCTTGGCTTCTGATCCAAAAAGAAAATCCGGACAACTTATATAAAAAAAGAAAGCCATCAAAAGAAGAAAAATCCAAAGTAAAAAATGTGGAAGATGTTGGAAGTATGGCCATAATCGAAGATCTTGTCAAACTCCAGCACTTTTGAAGAAGAAGTCACGAAAGAAAAAAAAAAAGTTGCAAGATTTATGAGTTTTTAATTTTTGATTATTTTTTAATTTTTTTTGCAACTACATAATACATATCTGAAACAATTTACAAACTTCAATATGTTATTTTTACTTTGGAAATAAAAATATTACTAGTATGTCACTTTTGTATAGATACTGACATTAGAATGTCATGTAACATTCATCATTTAACGCTAAAATATATACATGATACTTCAACCTGGAACTTGGCACAAATGGTCCCTAACCTTTGCCTTCAATTCAGAAATGGTCCTTAACGTTTATTTTTTGGCACATAGTCACTAACCTATGTGTTTTAGTCCATAATTGATCCTTATTTGATTAAAAAGATAAATATGCCCTTGGTTTTAATTTAAAAAAATTACTTTTGGATTACAAATTTTGAAAAATGTACAAATAGGTCAAGTACATTTATTAAATAATATTTAATTTTGCATACTAAATATATTATTATAGTCGTGTCAATTAAATATTTTAATAAGAGAAAAATATAAAATTATTGTACTTTAAGTATATGTAATTACTATGTGTGAAAATTTTGAATAAAAATTAAATAACAAAATTAATTGTATGAGATTGAACCAATCTTATTATATTTTTATTTTTACATAAAAATATTATTAAAAATTAATTTACACATTTGTGTTGTTTATTTTTGAACGATATATTAAAATATGAAGAATATAGTTGGATCTCTTGTAGTTAATAAACGAATAGCTCAATTACTGATTATTTGATTTCAGAGGTACGTGTTCACCCTACAAAATTGAAGAATTAAATTTGAACATGTGTTCGTTAAAGTAATAAACATGTACATAATGCATTAAATAACAAACCTCATGGCATCTCTTGGTTTTCTTAGAACTCGTTTCCACATGGCATTTTTTATGAAGTTTCTTAGGCACTCCCTTAGTTCTCAAATATTTCAGATCCAAAATGTTTCTGCTTGCACTCATTTTCGCTTCAATGCAGTTAGAGCCCACTTAAACGGTCATGCTTTAAATCCATGCATGCGCCCCAAAGTACGAGTTTTTTTAATTTTAATTTACGTAATATATTTTACTAAAGCCAGTAATAAACTTAAATATAAACAGCGGAGTCAAAGGACGAATTATACTGCTCATACATATTTGAACAAAAAGATTTTCTTTATAATTAGTACTGGCGCCGCTATTTATTTACAATATAAAAAAGAACAAAAGAATATATGTCAATCCCGAAGAATTAACAAGACAATCGACAATGCAATGGCAGCCAGACCATTTTCAAACCAATATTGTACATACGTCTACACCATCTACTAAGTTACTATTTGCAAACTAAAGGTCAATCATTCAATTTCCATCTCCTTGTGGATGGAACGACCTGTGAAGGAGTCAAGCACCTCCCTCATTGTTACGATATAAACTAAAACATTTCTGCTTGCACTCATTTTCGCTTCAATGCAGTTAGAGCCCACTTAAACGGTCATGCTTTAAATCCATGCATGAGCCCCAAAGTACGAGTTTTTTTAATTTTAATTTACGTAATATATTTTACTAAAGCCAGTAATAAACTTAAATATAAACAGCGGAGTCAAAGGACGAATTATACTGCTCATACATATTTGAACAAAAAGATTTTCTTTATAATTAGTACTGGCGCCGCTATTTATTTACAATATAAAAAAGAACAAAAGAATATATGTCAATCTCGAAGAATTAACAAGACAATCGACAATGCAATGGCAGCCAGACCATTTTCAAACCAATATTGTACATACGTCTACACCATCTACTAAGTTACTATTTGCAAACTAAAGGTCAATCATTCAATTTCCATCTCCTTGTGGATGGAACGACCTGTGAAGGAGTCAAACACCTCCCTCATTGTTACGATATAAACTAAAACATCTCTGTAAGTCTAACTCATACTCTTCATCTAGTAGTGTATAAAACTAGATACAGTGTTCCCTAGTCCAAACAACACAATGGTCGAGCCATCGGATTAGAGCTCGGCACGTCTGTATATATGAATCTCTTTGGTGTGTCACATGGCCATCTACATTACAAAATACAATTCGTAAACAATAATGTTCAGTAAATATGATGATATAGATATGCCTAGTGAAATGTCAACCACATATAAGTCCAAATCCCACATTATAGTGTACCGTATAAGCTAAATAACAACACTGCCCATAATAAGCGCGCACTATCTACTAATGCATGTGTGTCCATCATGGTCTCAAACACGACTCAAGAGGCTACACCGATAGGAATATCACAATTAGGCTTGGCCTACCGTATACAGTACTCGACATGCCACTACACAGTCCCTAGGCCACCAAAGGACCTACGACACCACCTATATATCTCAGCTCTGAACCTCCAACACCCTTTCATCGGCCTCCCTTAATGACCGTCAGGGGACTCAAGCAAGTTTATATATTCAGAGCGAAGTCAAGTACGGTACAACTATAATGGGATTCACACTTATCACAACATCAATATGCTCAATATGTATGCCAATGCATATAACTCAGGTTAGGAAGTTCGACCGACTCCCATCAATACTTATAAGGGATCACCAAGTTTTACATTGATAACATATAATCGCAACACATATCATTGACAAATATCTTGCATATCATAGTATTTTACATTCTAAGTGAAATCATCATACTTACCTTGATTGTAGGTTATAGCGTTTAGATATGTTTTAAAAAATATATTTTTTTGTTAGTCAACTTTAATAAAATAACTTATTTCAACTTATATGCCTCACCAAGAGCCCAAGGGGGTTTAAGAACTAAAAAATAAGGCCAGGTAAAATGGGGCTTGAGGTCGGCCTTCCTTATCTAGGGATCGACCCAAAAAAAAGGAGTTTAAGGTGTCGATCCTCTAAGGGTCAGAATGAGGGGTCGGCCTCTTTTTAGAGGGGGGTCGACACCCCTTAGACCCACAAAGAACAGGGGTTGACCCACTAAACAACTATAAGGAGGTTGACCCCTTGGTCAAAAATATGACTAGGGGCGTCTTCTAGAGTGAAAAATGTGTACGGGGTGATATTTTACCATTTGGTAGTCATTTTCTACTATTTTATAAAAATAAAAATGCTTAAAAAGGACAAAAGGCCTTTTTCTAAAGGATGATCTAACTTCTAACTTTTTCAAAATAAACTAACATCTCTCCTATTTATAGAAGGAACTAGGGGCCTGATTGGAATAATAAATTTTCCGTAACTATATTTTTTATCTAGGGTAAATTATTAAATTCTTATTTTCTTTAGTTAAGAACAACGTTTAAAAATTAATCTTTCCAATAAAATTCCTAGAAGCTCCTAAAAATTACGGGAAAAATCTGGGATGTTACATTCTTTCGTCCTTAAAGAAATTTCGTCCATGAAATTTAACTTACCAAATAACTCGGGGTACTTAGCCGTCATATTATATTCACGTTCACAAGTAACTTCTTTAGACTTTTGATTCTTCCACAGTACTTTAACGAGAGGAATTTTCTTGTTACATAGTTGTTTGACGTTTCGGAGTAAGATTTGTATAGGTCGTTTCTTATATGTTAAATTAGCTTATAAATCAGATGGATTGCTATGTAACACATGTGTCTCATCCAAAACATACTTACGAAACGCAAATACGTGGAACACGTTGTGAATTTGATCCATAAAACCTGGTAAATCCAATCTATTGGCCACTTTCCAAATTCGTTCGTGAATTTTAATAGGGCCAATAAACCTAGGGGTAAGGTTTCTCTTTTTTCCAAAGCGTATAACTCTTTTCATGGGGGTATCTTTAAAAGTAATTTATCTCCAACAATAAATTACAATGGTCTTATTCTCTTAGCGACATATTTCTTTTGGCGATCTTGAGCTATCAGAAGATGTTGACGAATGTTATTAACAGCTTCAAGCATATTTTGAACTAATTCGGGCCGTAAAAGTCTATTTTCTCTAATTTCATCCCAATGAATAGGTGATCTACATTTTCGAACATAAAGAGCTTCAAAAGAGATCATATCAAAAGAGGCTTGATAACTATTGTTATAAGAGATTTTTATTAAGGGTACTTATTCCATTTCCCTTGGAAACTCGCAACATGTCCTCAAGTATTTGTATTGTCCTTTATGATCTTTCTCATTAGATGTCATTTACGCAAAGAATATGTCTCGTTAAAATGTTACTAGGAAAAACCAAGTGGGAAAAATCCTAGTCATGGAAGAAAAGTATATTATTCCTTTGAAAATACTATGAAAGTTGTCTCATTAAAAACCTTATCAGAAAAATCCGATGGAAAAAATATCGGTCAAAGAAAAGAGTACAACGATTATTTACTCTCCATTATTATAATATCACTTCAGATCTATACTTTGATCAATTAAGTTTTTGAAAAGTTGAACTATATGCTTCATACATATTAAATCTTCTAGAGATTTACATAGTATTATTAGTTATGCCAGATGAGTTGGTTATAACCATATTCATTATACGCATATCAAGTGTCATGCATTGACAAACAAACAAGATATCGACTTGTGATTGTTTTACACAAGTCTTTCTGAAATTCACGATGTTAAGAGTCGTGCATTACATGTTACGACTTCATTTTTCTCATTTTCTTTTCGCATAAGTATACATCTTTAGGTGTCGGGACTATAGGTCCAGAAACTTCAGGTTTCTCTAGTAAGTTCAATTTACTTATGTTGTATCATTTTATTTGGCCAATTAATTATTTGACAGATTTTCTTCAATATCATCGCTACATTTCATAATATGAAGCGCTACATTATGTAAAACATTTCCTTTTTTATTCAATTTCTTTCCCATAACAACATAAGTAATTGAGATCTCTTCATTTTCAATATTTCATGTACATGAACCTCTTCTGGGATTTTACAATTATTTATGTCTATATACCATCCAAGAGTATACGCCTCCTCAACAGGACAATCTTTACAATTGACTCCATTTTTTATTTGAGGATTTTTGTAATCAAATGTCACCACGTTTCAGGCATGTTATTAATTAACCAGATATAATGTTACTAGATTGTCCTTCAAGAATGTCAATATAAATTGGAGTATTTATAGCTAGATATGAGATTTAGTTTAATCTCTTTGGTCAGTAAATGCATCTGTCAATTGTATAACTTACAAATAAATTATGTGTCAAACTTCTGGTTTATATTGTATTGTGTGGGATTCTAGAAAACATAATATACTGCATTTTCATATTCTTTCCAGCTACTTAATTCTCCTCCCTAATGTTGAGAGAAATGTCTTATCAAAATGACAGTCGAAATATCATGTTATAAAATATCACTATTTAGGATTTAAGATATTTTATAAGGGTTCAAACTAAATATGTATTCTCAACATTTTTTAATGTCCATCTTAGTGCACTATGGCAGACCGATTGTACATATATTGTACTATAAAATTTATTAGATGGATAATATTAGGTTCTGATTATAAGCCAACTATAGCGGAGATAACTTTGATATTGGCATGATACATATAAGTGTTGCTACATATAAAATAGCATTCCTTGAAAAAATGGGAAATATTTTGTTCTCAATAAAAATGGTTTAGAAATTAATTGAAGGCGTTTAGAAAATAATAGTGCTAAACCATTATCATCATCTCAACTAGCATTTATTAAAAGTTTGAAATTTAGGCTTACTAGCATTAACAAGAAATACGTCTTGATTGTATAATATGAAAATTATGGTCATAATTTAAAATTTGAGCAAATTAATCTCGCAAACTTCAAGTATCGAATAATAACATCATACAATCATCTAGTAGATATATCTATTAGATACAAATAATATCTTGATGGTCAACATGGAGAGTGGCAGGGCCTCATATATCACCTTAAATCATTTTCAAAAAATTAAGGAAGTTCAGTATTGATTTTATCTAGTGAAGGTCTACTCGTTTATATACCATGATGATGAGCATCACGTGAGAATTCATTATATTTAAAAATCTTCTGATTTTCAATAGATATTATTAATAATAATTCGCATTATATTGATCCGAGATTATCTAACTGTTAATGCCAATCAATAAGATTTTGAGTTATTGAACTTCTGGTTCAATACAATATAGCAAGTCCGTCTTTTCTCTAAGACAAGCAATTCAACAACCAAATCTTTGACTTGATTGTTAATAAGTAAATTGATTTAATAAACTAGATCTAATCAAATAAACAAAATGATATGATACCTTAGAAACAAAGTTCCTTGCCTGACAAGAATGATGAATTGAACTATATTTCATAAAATTGCCGTATCAATCATATCTTTTTATACGATTAGGTGATATGATATTTTTCGAGATCTTATCACATTTAAAATAGTGAAAACATTGAAGTTGTACTTCTTTGAGAGTATCAATATTCTAATATTAAGTAACATTAATATCCTGAAATTATAAAGTTGTGCTTCTTCAAGAGCAACAACACAATATTTTTCTAAAATGTTGATATGTACAAATTTATGCTTCTTCAAAAGTAATCATACAATATTCGTTTAATTAAGACGTAGTTCTTTAGGAGTAACAACAAAATATTCTTCTAGAATATTAATATAATTGTAAAATTGTATTTGCTCAGAAAAAGCATGTATAAAGTTTATGATTCTTCAAGAGCTACAACATGATATTCTTTAGGAGTATCAACATAATATTTGTTCAAAAATATGTTCTTTAAGAACAATACAATATTCTAGAATATTTCTTTACATTGTGTTTCTTTAGGAACAACAATATTATTCTAAAATATATATTCATGACGTTATACTTTTTCGTGAGTATTAATACAATATTTTAATAAAATACTAATAACAAATAATTGTTCTTCTTCAGGACGAACTCAATATTTGTCTAAAATACTAACATGTATAACTTTTATGTTTCTACGGAGCAATAACATAATATTTCTATAAAATATTAGATCTTATAAATATATGCTATTCGAGAGCAATTAATATTTTACTAAAATATTAATTTAATGTTGTGCTATTTCAGGAGTAACAACATATTAATATTTAGAAATATTAAATTATGTAAGAATTTACTTATCAGAAGCAAAAATATATTAGATGTTTGATCTTATAAAATTATATTCTTCGGGAGCAAGTAATATTATAATAAAATATTGATATTTGCAAAGTTGTGTTTCTATCAAAACTATTATATAATATTCTTCTAGAATATTAATTCTTAGTAATAGGCAATTCTTCAAGAATAACAATACAATTTTCTTGAATAATATCGATATAAAAAAATTATGCTTCTTTATGACCAATAACTCAATATTTTATTTTAATATTAAATTTGTAATGTCACACTATTTAATTAGGGACAAGTAACATTCTTCCATAATATTAATATAATGTTGTGCTCTTCGGGAGCATTAACATATTTATCAAACTTAGACTTGTATAAAGTTAATCTTCTGGACTAACAAAAAAAAAATATTCTTTTTTGAATATTTATGTAGTTGTGTTATATTTCTTCAAGAACATCAACACAATTTTGCTTTTTCAAAAGTATTTAATTTCGGTTTCGGGCCAACTAAAGCTTCTTCTTCTTTTTACCCAACCGAAACCGACCTGAATCTGTCAAAAACTGACCTAAATCGACCTGAGTCAATTTGGCTGGGGTTGGGTCGGGTTGGCGATTTCGCTATTGATTTGCCCAGCCCTAATTTAATTTGTTAAAACAAAATATTTAACCAATAAAAACTTCACAAATCATGTAAATCCAATCTTATAAAATATAATCAAAAGATTTGTAAGAATAAACTTACTTGGAAAAGAAAAATAGTCATTTGTTGAAATTAGTATCAATTTAAAATTCGATATTGTTCACATAGCAATGTCTCACGAATGAATCGTTTGATCTTGATATTAACCGTTAATTTGAAGAACAATGAGTTTTGAACATGATGTCAAAATTTCACAATGATCGGACCACGAAATGTTGAGATATTAAAGTTTGATCACAATCGGCAGACTGTCCAAATTCTGCGAACTTCTTAACTTTTGTTCTCGAATTGTCTCTCTATTTTGGATGAGCTCCTTCATGTTGAAAACGTGTTATAAACTAGAGAGAATAATAGAAGAGAATAGAGAGAAACTGTAAATTTTATTATAATGAGGGACCCATATATATAGTGTTTAAAACACTTGGAGACTAGGTAAGAAATATCTAAATATGGTAATCAATATTATTTTCCATATTTTACAACAAATTCTTATTTTTTTCTTTAATTAAGAAAAACATTTAAAAATCAATCTTTCCAATAAAATTCGTAGAAGCTCCTAAAAATTACGTGGAAAATATAGGACGTTACACGAACACTTGATTGGGTTGAACATGTGATCATTAAAGTAATAAACATGTACATTATGCATTAATTAATAAACCTCATGGCATCCCTTAGTTTTCTTAGAACTCGTTTCCACAAGGCCTTTTTTACGAATCTTAGGCACTCCATTAGTTCTCGAATATTTTAGATCCAAAATGTTTCCGCTTGCACTCATTTCCGCTTCAATTCGGAGCCCACTTGAACACTTGGTTGGGTATGGAGATTACTTCCACAACTTAATCTCAATTACATTGTAGATCATTCATTTGTTTGAAATTCGATCCAATCCATAATCATCTTGGGTCGTTCTTCATCATCTACTACCAAGTCTAATACATTGGAAAATGCAAGACACATTTGCTCATATCTCAATTGCCCAGGAGTTATAATCCAACCATCGTAATTGATTGCGACCCTTGTATGGGGTCTACTCACATCTCCCATCGACCTCCTCAAGATTACGTCTTGGCAAGTGATGCGACATCATTAGAATCAATACTGAGAAAGCATGTTTGCAAACTATTCTCCTAAGCTCAAATAAATGACAAATGCAAACAATTTGACGTCTATGTCTTTGAAACAAAATCGTAAATATTTTTTTCTTCATACCTTCATTGAGTATGATATTCTCTCGTACCTTGTACTTCATTATCAAACAACCCTCTTGATTGGATATTACCTCACTATACACCTTTCCACTACACTCTTATTAAAATTCCGTAAATTTTGAGACTGAAAATGACATAAAATCTACTTGAAACTCCTTTTCCGCTTTACTCTTTAATGCACACTCATGTTGTTCAACAAATTGCTTTAACGAGGTTTTCACATGGACAAACCCGTCGAAGAATGCATTCATACTCTCACTCCGTTGAATGGTTGACATCCCTACCCAAAAACTACTTTTCAATAAACCTGGAACATGGAACTCAACGGCTTCTGTTTTTGTATGGTTATGCAATTTATACTTTTCATGCATCTTACTCCAACCTTGTTCAAAAATTTTAGGACTTTGTGAATCATAAACCAAACCATGTTCAACAGAAAGTATAGAAACCTTATGACTATGGTTGCCAAATTTTTCATGTAACTTGTTAAGTAAATGCCACAAATACCTTATATGCTTAGTATTTGAAAAAATGATTTGAATTGCATTTTACATTGCCCTATCTTGATAGATAATTATTCCATTGGGACCCTGATCATGTATACATTCAAGCCATGTCCTAAATACCTAAACAAATTGTCTCTATATCCTCATTAGAAACCAAAGCACATCCAAGCAGTGTTGATTGTCTGTGATGATTCACTCCAATAGAAGGAGTAAAATACATGTCATTCTTATTAGATAGGTATGTGGTATCAAGGGTGATTACATTGCTGAATTTCTTATATGCTTGTCTATATCTATTATCAGCCCAAAATAAATTCTTCAATCAAGATTCTTCATCCAAATTCATACTAAAGTAAAAATCAGGACAATGTGTTTGTATTTTGTAAAAGTAAGATTGTGTTGCAGCAGCATCTCATTTCTCAAGTCTTAATTGCCTAATTTTTTAATGTAGTTTTTTAAAATCTTTCTCGACACTTGTCATCTTTTATTATCCACCTTCTTCGACAATAGCTATCTTATAACTTTTGTGCAATGGAAATCTAGTTATATCATCTACTTCAAGCTTTTGTTTCACACGTGCACTAATTTGTCGATTGCATTGATACAACCTAGATTTTTAAGGACTTGTTTAATGATTATGCTCATGATAGACTGTGTTAATTCGTCATATTCCACAAATCTTTGAACATGATGTCAGCTTGGCTTTACACTTGTTTAAATGGTTGGTTGAGGCTTCAAAAAAGTACTTGTAGTACTAATTCTTCGGCCTTCTCGACCATGTAAATATCACATATCTTACAATCCCATCATCACCATTATTCGAATTTCTTTTTCTATCTAAAAAACTTAGAGGATCATCATATCTTTTGTAAAATTTAAATACTTTATTATCATCCTTAAACTCCATCCCAACTTTAGGCACAATCATGTCGCTATCTTCTCCTAATAGTTCATCATCCAATATTGTAACATTGTCACTTACTGTCTCATTATCATAATCTTCCAAACTTTCGTCATACACCTTTCAACATTCCTATTTAGTGTCTCATCATTAGAGGATTGAATCTACATTCCTGGATATTCCATCCCATAAATAACACTTGTAAAATAGGAATTAAAAAAAAAACAATTAAACTGAGAACATAATGAAGACTCAAACAAAGAACATAATTAACACATGTAAACTTTCATCATCCACCACTTCAGACCATTATCATCCACCACTTCAGACCATTGTTTGTGAACTTCTTCATTTCCTTTCTTTACAACTAGAAATTTGAAATAACCAAATCCAAAAAATAGCCTAAAAAGATTAAATTTTGTTTATACTAGAAAAAATAGCTACATTGTTTCTCAGGAAGAAATCAATGAACAATGAGACAAAAATAAGAGCTTGGTGAAATAAATGACGTTTGGATATCCAACGACCAGTTGTAGATCTAGCGACCACTGTATACAAAATAAAACCAGAACAAAATCAATTAACAAAAAGCGAAAACCCATTTCACTGAAGACCATAAAAGCAGCTAAAACTTAAATTACCTATGTGAATCATTATCGTCGAGGTCGCTAGAGATGTTGGATGATGAACGTTAGAGAAGAACATGTCATTGGTGGTTGGATGATTTGAAATCATTCTCTTTCTCTCTCCATGTTCTGCTTTTCACAAAAATAGTGTGGGATATTTCATTTTCTCAATTTTAATTTGTTTACTCTTTTGACGAAGTATTGATTTAATTTATCGCGAGAATATGACTTAATTTATTGCCACGTCATGATACTTGATGTACAACTACTTGATGAATATTGTTTCAATTTCTTCCAAATGGCTTCTTGATGTTCTCGGCACTTGGATTTATATGATGATGGCTTTGACCATTACTTCTTCAAAAAGTCCAAATTAGATTCAATTTGTACACAATTTATTGTTTTGTTTTTGTGACACACCATCAAATTATTAACGGATCCACCGCAATCAAAGTTTTTTTCAGAAAAAAAAAAAAAAAAGGTAGAAGAAGAAGATTGAGTTCAAGTTTAAGCCGGACGCAACTAATTTTTTAAAATCGAAATCCAAGATTTATCTATTTATTTATTTTATATAATAAAAAATAATTTTTGAAGTGGCATTTGTAGACATAAAAAAATAGAAAAATATAAATGGTCTTGGCATATTAAAAATAAATAGTCCATTTAAGTTTAGTAAAATCTAATTCTACTAGTGACATTATAGTTTAAAAGTCCATGATACTTTTAAAGCCAGTTAAATTAAATTAAATTAAATGAGTTAAAAAAAATGGGGTGGTTATAGATTTCTCTATAAATAGGATAAGAGGTCATAAGTACAGAAAAATATAGAAGTCTAGGAGAAAATTCAAAATCCAGAGGAAGAAGGAAATAAAGTCTCTCAAATCTAAGTCCGGGAATCCAAAGAAGATTAAAATCTTCTTCAAATCAAAGCAAGTTCAAATTAAGTTCTAAAAAAACAAAGAAGATCAAAAACTTCTTCAAACCAAAGCCAAGAAGAATTCAAGCCTTAAAGATTCAAGCCCATTAAGTTTTGAACGAGTCTCGAAGTCCAAAATTCAAGTCACGTGGCCCCTCGCCTTCAATACTCATATTGTTAATCAGATGATTCTACTACTACGCAGCCATGAAAAGATCAATTTACTTTGTAATTTACAAAATTATACTATATTTTTAATACACGAAATTTGTGTACATTATCCTAGATAAAATTTACATTTATGCCTACTATTTCATATACAAAACACTTGAGGACTACCATATGGATGCTGCCGCAGCCACAATCCTTCTCCTTGATGCGTGTTTTTCTTGATAATCTCTGGTTTTACTTAATTGATTATTGATGATAAATATGATTACACTTTGGTAAATGACTGCTGCTTTCCTGTGGACGCCTGTCTTAAGTAATCTGCCCGCCTCGTCGGTTTGTCCGCCTCATTGTCCTCATATGCCCACCTACAGTAGATAGAACAACAGTCACCCACATCCATTGGGAATATGAAACACCAGCAGTTGAAGAAGACGAAACGTCCCACATTAAATCCTAATTATGAAGAAGATGAAAAGGCACCCGCCATTAATGACCATTGTGGATACAGCTACGGGTCATTCCTATAAATAGGAGATCATCCCTCCAGGTAAAAACAGAACATATATACTCAATATTGTTATCCTACATATTTGAGTTTATACTATACTAATTCTCACGCCGGAGTGGAAACGGGGGACAAAGCCCCACCACCTTTTGCATGTCTCCACCACTGCTGTTGTCGCACTTGGAGGAGAAGAAGACATATAATTATCAATTGGCGCCGTCTGTGGGAAACCGTACAAGAAATCATGGCTCGAAACAGAAAAACTAAGAATGCAACGGCCTCGGCAGCCCCTATCAGGGATGCAGATACGAAGTCTAATGCCGCCACTAATCATCCACAGCAAGAGTTTACTTCTGCTGCTCAACTTACGGCGTTGCAAGCTCAAGTGGCGGCCTTAACAGCTTTGCTCCAGGGTCGTAACACTACGGTTTCTCAGTCACCACAAGGTCCCGGCCCTTCGCAAGCAGGGCCTTCACCACTGGATGTTCCATCCCAAGGTCCCAACCCTTCGCCTTTAGGACCCTCGCCACCAGAGGCTCCTCCCCAGGATCATAATTTTCCAGCAACGGAAGCACCGCCGTGAGCTCCTCCGTTGGCTCATAATTTTCCAGTGATGGAAACACCGTCGACCACAGCTCCACCGTTGGTTCCAAGTTCATTAGCTCCACTTTCTGCACCTCACCTCAATTCACTGGCATCTGGTCCAAATCCACTTTGGGGACAACCGTCGTGGGTACCAACACCTACTCTGGTTGAGACACCTGTGTTAACCCTAGAACAGCGACTGGAGGACATGATGAGTCGCAAAATAGCTGAGGCTATGTTGAAAAATGGCAGTAGACAACAATCTATGGTGTTGGAAGAAGGCCCTTTTTTCTCCAGAAGTGATGGCAGTTCCATTACCACGGGATTTCGAACAGCCGAAGATGGAGAAATATGACGGATCATTTGACCCTGTCGATCATCTCAGAGCTTTTGTCGATTTGATGAGGTTGAGGGCTACCCCTGACGCAATCATGTGCAGGGCCTTCCCGCCCATACTCAGGCATGAAGCCATGGATTGGGTAGCTACTCTCCCCTCCAAAGTCAATTTGCACGTTTGACGATTTTTCTAAGAAGTTTGCTGCATACTTTGCCAGTAACAAACGTTCTAAGAAAATCGCTATTGGCCTGATGCAATTGACTCAAAACATAGATAAGTTGTTGAAAGATTTTATAGCCCGGTTCAATAGGGCCACTTTGGGAATCAAGGATCTACAGATGTCTGATGTGGTCACTGCTATGATGAATGGAACTCGCAGTCATCCATTCAAAATGTCACTCTCTAAAAACCCACCTGATACAATGCACGAGCTACTAAAAAGAGGAGATAAATATGTGGATGCAGAAGAGGCCTTTTTCATTACTAAGGGCATGAAAGATCGAAAAGAACCTGAGTCTAACAAAAGAAAGAACCGAGACGAACCAAGGCCCCTAGAAGACAAAGGCAAGCAAAATATGGTCCATCCAGGTCCTAATCGGACTAGTACTGGAATTGAGGCGTATAGTACACTGCTGCACACCTCCAGGACTAACGTCCTGATGGAAATCTGAAATATGAAAGACCTCGTATGGCCCAAAAAGATGTGGGTGCCACCACATAGGAGAGATGAGACCAAGTATTGTAAATTCCATCGAGATCATAGACATGATATGGACGATTGCCAGCAGCTGAAGGAGAAAATAGAAAGACTTATAAAAAGAGGATACCTATCCAAATTCGTGAAAACAGATAAAGAAAAGGGAAAAGAGGATGAATATCAACAACAACCACCTCATCGCGCTGGTGTTATAAATGTCATAGTTGGTGATATTGCCGCGGGAGGTGACTCTAATTCAGCACGGAAGAACTAGGCCCGGGCTAGTAGATCTATTTCGGTAGATAAAAATGGAAGGTTTAGCCAGAATATCACTTTCAATGATGAGGATTTAAAAGATGTTACTTGCCCACATGATGATGCTTTAGTAATAGTAGCTGACATTGCAGATTTTGATGTGAAGAGGGTGTTGGTAGACAATGGTAGTGCAGCTGACGTTATGTCCTGGGGAGTTTTCCTAGGATTGAAGATATCACCTAGCAAGATCAAACATGTCACCACTCCACTCCATGGGTTTGGAGGAGCCACCGTTATACCAGAGGGAACAATTGAATTACCGGTAACTTTGGGTACTTACCCAACTAGTGTGGTGATAATGACTAGCTTCTTGTTGGTAAAAGTTCCTATGGCCTACAATGCGATTTATGGTCGTCCACTTTTGAATGCAGCTAGGGCTGTGGTTTCCACGTACCACCAGGTGATGAAGTTCCCTACTAGCTGTGGAGTAGGATGTGTGAGAGGTGACCAGCAAGCATCAAGGAGGTGTTATCTGGACAGTATACTTCTCAAAAATACGGTAATGATGCTTGATATCGAACAACCTAAAGGACGAATCGAACCGTTGGAACTTAATGAGGAAGTGGTGATAGCTGAAGGTCAGGTTTTGAAGAAATATTATCAGTAATTTATCACTTTTCTTTTTCTATAGAAGCAAGTATATGTAGTTGTATTAAATAAGTACTCCTACATTTGATTTCCAATTCAATAAAATGCCCACGCGGATGGATGATGAGGGTGCTACGGAAGAATCAGCCTCGCTGAGAAGTCCTAGTGCACCTACTAGACTCGACCTACGGCAACCATTTATTACTTAATATGGTCTCTATTAAGGTTTTATCGGGCAATACGAACTTTTCTTCAATTGCTACTACAATCACATTACGACGATGAGCCTTAATTAAAAAATTCAGGCGATGAGCCTTAATCAACATATCAAGGCAATGAGCCTATATCTCAGAGATCAAGGCGATGAGCCTGTATATCCAAAATTAAGGCGATGAGCCTTATTCAACATACCAAGGCGATGAGCCTATGTTTCAGAACAAGGCAATGAGCCTGTGTATCCAAAACCAAGGCGATGAACCTATGTTTCAAAACAAGGCGATGAGCCTGTGTATCCAAAATTAAGGCAATGAGCCTTATTCAACATACCAAGGCGATGAGCCTATGTTTCAGAACAAGGCAATGAGCCTGTGTATCCAAAACCAAGGCGATCAGCCTTTGTATCCAAAATTAAGGCGATGAGCCTGTGTATCCAAAATTAAGGCGATGAGCCTTATTCAAAAGACCAAGGCGATAAGCCTATGGCTCGAAAAGTAAAGTGATGAACTTTAATCAAAAGACCAAGGCGATAAGCCTATGGCTCGAAAAGAAAGGTGATAAGCCTATTTAGGTAGTGATCTTTAATCAAAAGTTCGCTCCAAAAAAAAAGGGGGGAGAGGGGGCAGGCAGCAGGGGGTTGGACGCCCGCCTCCAAATGGGACAGGGGCGCGCGCCTGCCTCCAACAGGGGGCTGGGGCGCCCGAAAACCCACCCTATCAGTCCCTAATTTCTCATTCATTCGATATTGGTTTCGAGATGCCAAATATACCCTTTAAACATGCAGATAAATCTTAATTTTTTTTTTTAGAAGCGTTACCCCCGAGCCCCCACGAGGGGTGCTGCCCCCTCGACCCCGACAGGTTGATCCCCGTTCCGGGGGCGTTGCCCCCGAAACGTCGAAGTGGCAAACAAATTTGTCTAAACAGATTGGGTCGGGTCTTATATATTTGGCCAAGTTAACACGAAGTCGCTTTCGTTGTTTTTAACACTTAGTTAATTTCTTGACATATTTAAACCAATTTTCAACAATCCCCCACATAAATGGAAATTTCTTGATACGCAAAACACACCTAGCCATTCGATTATTTTCAACGTGTTTTTCACTTTCTTATTTTGTTTGGGAGAGGGTATAAATAATATGTTATACATTGCAGCCAACAAATTATAACGTGAAAAACAATTTTATTAATGATGTATGTTTGATGACGAACATACAAAACTGAAATTCGCAGTAATCAACGGTATTTGAAAGAAAATAGACTGAACATTAAAATTTTCATGATTAAGCGGGACAACCGCCATAAAATTAAAATAAATAAAACTATTGTTTAATCATCACGAGAGCCAGCAGGTTGAGATCCAACCCCTCCATGGTTAGCTACTTTAACTTTCTGAGCAGCTAAGTCTGCAGGTCGACGTTTCCTCAGATACCTATCAAATTCATCTGGGTCTATCTCCGGATGACCATCAACCAGCCACTCCTTGGTCATTTTGATAGCGGCCTTCAAATATTCTACGCCATACATGTGTAAGCTACCCTTGTATTCGGCAAACAACTTGTACCGTGCTATGCCCTCATCATCCGCAATCTCCAACTTTTTACGAAGTTGGTCTACCTCTTTTTGAAGGAAAGAATTCTCATTATCTTTTTTCTTAGACGCAGTTGTTGCCTTGTCCAACAAAGACTGCATCTCTGCTACGAATTTTTTCTTATCGAGGTCTTTATCGGCTGCACACTTTTCAAATTTCTCCAAATCACGCAATACTTTCTCCTCCATAACAAGCATCTGTACAACAGAAGAAATCAAAATTAAATGGAGGATAAAAGTTAAGTGAGAAAACAATAGACTGTTATCAAAATATAACAGCTTACCCTGCGGTGGTTGGTGTACATAATACGACGCATGGCAGCTGCTTCTTTATTTTTTAAATTATCAATGAGCTTCTCATTCACACAGCCTAACATGATCTCAGCTTCAACAGTCGAATCAACAGGAGGAAATCCAAACTCCTTGAAAGCATGGGCATCATTACCCCTGGTAGTGCGCGACGCGGAGCGAGGGGCAACTGTTATCTCAGCAGTAGCTTTTCTTTTATCAGCCCGCCTTTTCTTTTTGTTTAAAGGAGATAAAGACGGGTCTTCAGCATTAGTGGCGAATCCTGCCACATCCATCACGCCTCCAAAGTCAAAATTATCCATATCTATGAGAAAAATAGAAATTGATGAAACAAATGCAGGCAAAAATGAAGAGTCCAAAAAGAATAAAGACATAAAAATAGCGTACCCTCAGGTGATCCAATGTGAACCCGCCTCAAGTTCTCATTAGATAACACCTCGCTCATTTGTGATCCCGGAGGCGTCAAGCGTAAAAACTTATTTAATCGTGTTTTCAATTCATGATCAAGATCGAGGGACTCGTTAAAGTGTTTGGAAAAAAGAGTCTCCAACAAGTTCTAAAGGGGAACTGTCCTACCTCAGGTCGAACAAAAAAGAAACGTCTCCTCCAACCGCTATTTGAACTGGGAAAGTGAGGTACTAACAATTTTACCTTAAGTTGAATATATGCGTAACAGTTACTCCCAAGCACAGGATACATGTCAAATACACTTCTAAAAAGCCTTAAACACGGCTCGATATTATTTGTAAGGCACAAATATAAAAAGTAAGTTGATATGCGCCAAGAATTAGGGGTCAATTGGCCAGGAGTGACATGAAATTCGTTGAGGAAAGAAACAAATAAAGGATGAAGAGGAAATCTTAAACCAGCTGTCATGCTATCACGGTAAACTACCACCTCCAAAGGGTCCGATCCTGGAATTCTTTCACTAGAATAGGGAACTCGGTATATATGGCCGGGAGGTAATTCATATTTTTTCAACATTTTCATAAAACTTTTTGAATTGTAAATACTAGCATCGTTTGGTATATCTAATTCTATCAAATTGCCACTTGGAGAATGTTCAGTTTGAATATTGAGTGGGCGGGACACTGTAGAAGAATCAGCATCAGAATCTACCAATCCATTGGAGAATGAAAAAATTACCTTAAACGACGAAAGAAAGAAAAACCTCTATGAATTAGACAGAAAAGAGTAGACCAGTCTGAAGAGAGTTCCAGCCAAACTGAGAGATATGGGAATACTACAAATAATATCCCCTCTACCTCTCTTATATATATAAAAAAAAAAAAAATCTTCTAAATGGGGCTAAGATCTAAGCCCATATCAATTTCAGATTAGGCCCAAAATATTTATTCTATATTTGGTCAGTTAATTACCATATATTTTTTATTGTACATAAATAATGAATTATTTATTACACGAATTATTTTTCAAAAGTTTTGGTCAAAGGTAGATGATTAAAAGGCAATATTTCTACTTCTCATTGACAATAGTCCATGAAAAGTAGAGGGGCTTATGATGATAAATATGATTACACTTTGGTAAATGACTGCTGCTTTCCTGTGGACGCCTGTCTTAAGTAATATGCCCGCCTCGTCGGTCTGCCCGTCTCATTGTCCTCATATGCCCGCCTACAGTAGATAGAACAACAGTCACCCACATCCATTGGGAATATGAAACACCAGCAATTGAAGAAGACGAAACGTCCCACATTAAATCCTAATTATGAAGAAGATGAACTGGCACCCGCCATTAATGACCATTGTGGATACAGCTATGGGTCATTCCTATAAATAAGAGATCATCCCTCCAGGTAAAAACAGAACATATATACTCAATATTGTTATCCTGCATAGTTGAGTTTATACTATATTAATTCTCACGTCGGAGTGGAAACGAGAGACAAAGCCCCACCACCTTTTGCAGGTCTCCACCACTGCTGTCGTCGCACTTGGAGGAGAAGAAGACATATAATTATCAATTATGGTAATTTAATCATTATTATATTTTTACATTATTTTCATTTATGTTTTATTTTTCCCAATTTTTTTTATGAAACTTGTTTAAAAGTTCGAGAAATCAAGTAGTTCCATACAATTTCTCAAATGGTTCATTGGAAAAGTATTTAAAATTGTTTGGTTAAAAAAGAAATCCTACAAAAAAAATTCAAGAAAAGAAGTTAATAATTTGAATTCGTAACAATATCTTTGTGAAGCTAATTTATACTCTGCAACCTTGTTATGAAGTAACGTGATGAAGCTTCCTGAGTTCATTCACATGCAAGTTTATGTCATTACAAGTAATAGAAAAGAAAAATCATATCCTATTACAAGTCTTTAAAATATGAAAATCTAGTTGTCTGCTATGTTGCCTTGTCTATGAAGATACTCTTTCGAGAACATTAAAAGAGAGGAATGATGAATCGGACAACACATCATTTATTTGACTGCCACGTGCCGACAGCCGGGGCAATTAACCCCCCCCCCCAACCCCCCACTCTCCCTCTCCCTCTCCCTCTCTTCCTTAAATCAATCACTCCATCCCCCTTTTTTGAATTGCGGCTTCCCCTCCCCTACAAGTGATAAAAAAGAAAAATCATATTCTATTACAAGTCTTTAAAATATGAAAATCTAGTTGTGTATGCTTTGTCGCCTTGCCTACGAGGATACTCTTTTGGGAACATCAAAAGAGAGGAATTATGAATCAGACAATACATCATTTGTCCGACCGCCATTTAATTAAACCCCCTCCCCACCTTTTCTGAATTGTGGCTGCTCCTCCTCCCCCCACCTCTTCCACTCCTTTTTAAATCACCCCAAAAACGACCCCCACACATTACCCCACCCATCTGTTTAAGCCACATGGCCACTTGCCTACGAGGATACTCTTTTGGGAACATCAAAAGAGAAGAATGATGAATCAGACAATACATCATTTGTCTGACTACCTTGAGCCGACAGTCGGGCAATTAAAACCCCCCTCCTTTTCTGAATTCCTCCTCCTCCTCCTCCTCCTCCTCATCCACTCCTTTTTAAATCACCCCAAAAAAGACCCCCATACATTACCCCATCCATCTTTTTAAACCACCCTCTTTTCAAACACAAAACACACGATCAATTTGTCCCATAATATTGCTCTGTTAGATTAATTGTTGTATTTTTTATTGTGTAGATTTATTGGTTTGATTACTTCAGAAGATTGTTGTTTGAGAGTGATGATAATGTATATTAATTTTTTGTTAGGGATGGCAAATGGGCGGAGCGGGTGGAACCATTCCCTCTCTCTCTCCCCTTCCCCCCCTTCCCCCCGTCGGGGATTACTTACCCCCATACCCGCCCCGTTACCTGCTTAAAGTAGGACAGGTTGGGGTTGGGGTTGGGGTTGGGGTCTGTTGTGCGATTTAAATCCCGCAAGTGGACGGATCGTTTACAAGTAATAAAGTGATAAATAAAGTGTCGAACCCACGAGGACTAGATACTAATTTAACTAATTAATTTCACAACTTAAATTTTAACAATGTAAAGAAACACAGATTCAATTTTTGTTCGTATGACTCTAAACTAATTTAACTATCTTAATTAAATTGAAATTAACAATAAGCAACTTTGAAAGATGAGAACGAATTAAAGTTTACCAACACTAGGATTCACAAATCCACCGACACGTTTTATAATCAATTATCTGTTAATCACTTTTTAGCTTTTAATTACCTTAGATTGAAAATCGGCATTCCTAAATTAATAGAAAGCCTCTCTCGATGGTCAATCAATTCTATATGTTATGCGAACCTAATTATCTCTAATTAAGCTTCGAACATAAACACATGCATTAAAATCTCAAGAACGCCTAAATGGATTTCATAAAGCATAATAGTAATCTCTATCTATTATTGGACCCTATGTTATTCAATACCACGTGCTAAATCTATATTGAATCTCTCGACTTCAATATAGATCACAATATATTCTAATGGTGATCAAGCATTAAAATAATATAGAAACTGAATAAAGAATAATCAACCCATGGGCAATTAATTACTAAAAAGGAAAAACTTCTAATTAATTAAAAACGCGAGGTTTCATCGTTCATCCTAGATAAAGTAAATTAGCCGGACAATATTTCGTCAATTATTGCAATAATTGAGTTTATCATGGTCCGGAGAAAGAAAAATAAAAAGTAAAATAAAACCCGTGATCTCGGCTCGATCTTCGATTCCGTGCCTTGATCTTCGTTCTTGCTTTGTATCTTGTTCTCCCAAAATTCGTCCCCCGCGAGATGTCTATTCCCCGCCTTTTATACTCTTCTCCCAACTCTCCAAAACGTGGTTGAGGAAGTTGGATCAATATAGGCTTGATAGTGTTTTAATTCTATCAGAAAACTGCCTAAATTCTGCCGCGTTTGGCCCATGCGATTGCATGGGGTAACACCGTGCGATCGCATGATATTCATGATAAACATTATGCAGAAATTTTAACATTCTTGCGATCGCACCAAAATCATGCCATGCAATCGCGTGGTTGATTTTGGTGCTGAATTTGAATTTTCCTCCTTGGTAATTGCATATCAAGCCCCTAAAGTCTCTTTTCTTAGCAATTAGGTCCCATTGTCTTCATTTTGCTCTCTTTTCATCCGAGTGATACTTGACTTTGATTATTTCCTAAATTGATAAGAAAACAACATGCAATTAAACTGAAAACAACTAAAAGAACTCATAATCGTCCCTTTTTGTGAACCTAGATAAGTACAAAATTGTACTTATCAGGGTCTGGGTCCGGGTCCGGGTCCGGGCGGGGCTGGGCAGCTTAATGCCCCGTTTACTGTCCGGTTGTTTTTTTTAACTCGTAAATGTTCTTTGAATTTTCATTTGATTAAGTTTAAGACTCGATGTCTAACATAAATAAATTAATTGTTCCACTAGACATAAAACTAATTAAATAAAATTATTTCATACGTAAATTGTCTTATTCAAAATATTTCATATATAAAACCTTGTAAGAAACCAATGCACACGTGAAGTACAAAACAAGAACACAAATCACTCTCTTTTGTTCAACAAACTCAAACAGAAAAAAAAAAGTATGAATGGCGTTCATATGACCTAAAAGCATTTGTAAAGCAAATGGAACGTTACAAAATTCACATTGTTTTCAAAATTCAAACAAGTTTCAAAAAGAACAATTCAACATAGTCATAGTTCATTCTTCTTCTAGAATATCTATGCCAGCCGCCTGAATACTTGATTCCTGTAAAAGAAGTTTTTTATTGCTACACAGTTAATGTATTTATTATTTAAGTTTATGAAAGGAAAAATCAATTTACCTCTTCTTCAATATATGTATCACATAAATTTGTACAACAACCAGAGTACAACGAATGTGAAGAATGTTCTAACAAAAAAATAAAACTAGTTAGCAATAAAAGAAAAAAAAACAAATATGAACATAAATAATTGTATTTCTCGTACCATGAATTTCACTCCATAACCAATCTTGAGCACACATCAAAGCCTCCAAAGTCTTTGGGTGAAGCCTATTTCTGTGTAGACTAAAAAATCTACTACATGTTCTGAATGCAGACTCAGACGCCTCTCTACATACTAGGATGGCTTAAATATCTCTTGCAACTTTTTGCAAAGTTGGATATTTTGTTGCATTTGCCCTCCACCACGCCAATATGTCAAAATCATTTAATCTATGCAATCCAGGCTCGTCCAAGAAAATATCAAGCTCTGATTTTGCATTATCAGTACTAGTGGTAATAGTAACATTTAAATCAAATTGTGCCAACTGATCTCTTTTGCTTGCATTAGTAGATATCTCGAATTGAGAAGATGAAGTTGAAGATTAAGCCATGCTCCTACTCGACCTATGTCTTGTTGGGTACTCATTTAGCATATTTTGAAAAAATCTTCGAACATTTTGAATCTCATGATATGAAGCTTTATTTTCATAAATCATAGGAAAATAATACTCAACCAATTTTAGTTTAAATCTCAGATCCAACACAGTAGCTACAACCAAAATTCCATGAATCTTACTCCAACATTTGTCAAACTTTTCAATCATACTTGAAACCATCAATTTGATTTCATCATAAGGAGATGTCATCCAATCATATATTGACAACTTCATCTCACAAATATTTGGAAAATAAAGATTAGTTGTTTGATACTTAGTCCCAGAAAATAATTCAGTTATTTCAAAACAAACCTCCAACCTGTCACATATCTCTTTTGTCAAATCACAATCTTAATCACTAGGCAAACATCTATATTGTGTCTCTCGTTGCTTTAGTCGAGGAAAAATATTTTTATACTCTAAAGCAGTTTGAAGCATTAAGTGTGTAGAGTTCCACCTAGTTTTGCAATGAAGTGCTAACTTTTTTAGACAAGAGATTTTTAACTGACGCGCGGACATCTCAAATTTTTCTACTCTTTTTGGTGTTGCTTACCAAAATACAACATTGTCACAAATTTTCTCAACACTCAAGTTAATGATCTCCAAACCATCCTAGTTTAATATGTGCGCACAACACTGCATATGAAAAAATTCACCATTTAGCATAAGTGAACAACCGGAAAGCTTATCTAAAAGAATATTGATCATGGCATCATTCGTAGTACAATTATCAACAGTCAATGTAGACAACTTACCATCAACATTCCAATCCAATAAACAGACCATCAATGCTATATTGAGTGACTCAGATGTGTGAGGGCACGGCATATATATGAACCTATAATTAAAAAACAAGTCAAATACAAAATAATTAAGCTTAAGCAATACATGAAAAGAATCTAAATTAAGTTCTCAAATATCAAAGTACCTCATAATTCGACTTTGAAGTCTCCAATAATTATCTACAAAATGTGCAGTGATAGCCATGAATCCCTTCTTTTCATTAGAAGTCCACATGTATGTGGTGATTGCAATTCTACTATTGTTCTTCTCCAACAATCTCATAACTATCAATCTCTCGTAATCATATATTTGCAATATATCATTCTTTACAGTATTACGAGAAACAACCTTAAATAATGGTTGAATTGCATTCACGAATCTTCTAAACCCAACATGTTCAACCATTAAAAGGGGATACTCATGCAAAATGATCATATGTCCAAGTTCTTTCCGAGCATGCGCTTAGTCAAAAGAGTAAGTACCCATTGAAACATTTCCACTAGCTTCAGTTTTTTTATTCAATATTGTTTGCCTGATGTCTTTTTGATTTCGGAGATGACATCTTTTCAAGTGTTCATGTAAATGTTTTGTCTTATTCTTGCTCTTACCCCCTAATTTTCTTTGACAATAGTTATACACAGCTTTGTATACCCTATCAATTTTTGTTTTTTAAAGTGGTCCCAAACCGCAGAAGTCAATTTTCTTTTCCTAGATTGTCCACTATCCGCATCTTCATCACACAAGTCTATTGGAGTTTGCTCTGTGTATATTTGATTAGGTGAGTCTTCATGGGTACGAGTAGTACTAACTCGTGCATTATCTTGTGTAGGTTGAGTACTTCCAATACTCGCTACTGATGTATAATTCTCTTGTTCAGACATCTAAAATAAAACACAATTGAGTAGTTCCAATTCTCAGTACTGGTGTATAATTCTCTTGTTTAGACATCTAAAATGAAACACAAGGAATTGCACATTTAATTATACAAAAAACCAAGAAAGAAAAACAGCAATGCAATATATCTGCCTGAGTTAAATGAAAAACAACAGTGTAATATAATTACCTGAGATATATTGCACTGTTGTTCATGCCCCTCTAATTTCTTGCTGCTATATATGTAGCTTTTGATGAAATTTATATAACCGGACATGCCAAGAAAATAAGAAACATAAGAAACAGAACCTCATGTATGATTGATGATTCCACTGGAAAAGGCCAACTAAAATCTCAATTAACTAATTTCAACTAAAATCTCAACTTAATCAATTAACTTTTATATGGTTAAAATACTCAATCATTACTATACCTTTAACTTTTTTTTTTCATTAATCATTTTCACCCTAATACTAACGATTTTAATAATGTTATAAATGAAATTAAAAAATATATATTTGCATTCCTCATTCTAAAATATTTTCACCCTTAACAATTTTTACCCTAAAATATTTTTTATAAATAAAAAAATAGGCATTCTTCATTTAAATAATGGATAATTGCATATTTGGCCCCAATCTTTCAAAAAAATTTGGAGATTTATCCCTAACCTTTAAAAATAGCACCAGACATCTCCAACGTTTGAAAAAATAGACATGGTAGGTCCTTTATAAAGAAATTGTCTTTTCCTTTAAATAAACAAAGAAACAAAAAAATGATTGAAAAATAACCAAATTTACCCCCCAAAAATAAAAAGTTTCAAAGTGGCCATCTTCTTCGAATTTAGAAGCATTGTTCTTCTCTTTCATCAAAGAAGAAGTGATATTCTTGGCCATACCATTCTCTGCAGTTCTGTTATCTCCATTTCCAGCAACATTTTTCACTCTAGAATCATATTTTTTTCAATGAATTTGCAGTCTGTTTTGCGGTCACAAGAGAATTTTGACCCCAATTGAGCAATAATTCACCTTCGACTCTTCAGTCTTGTCATTTAACTATATATTTTGAGTCTGATTCTTGAAAATTGAATACCATTTATTCAATTCAGAAGAAGACTTGGATGGTGAAGTACTATTGGCAATCTGTTTTGCAATAGGCTCATTGAGCAAAACTGTACTATTATTCTTCTTCGAAATGTTACCTTTTATCATTTATTTCTTGATTTTGGGTCTAGTTTTTGGCAACTAGGGGTTGTGTATTCAAACTTGGTGTTTTTAGATCTAGTTCCAGAATTGTGGACTTGTGTTGAGGAATTTGGGAAAAATAAAAGAAAAATGAGATCTATAAAAATCATCAGAGAAAATTGATGATTTTGAAGAGCTTGAACTTGCAGTAGAAGTGAAAATGTTAGTGAACCACGAGGAAGAAGAGTTTGAAGAGAGAGTAAAAGAAAGAAACATGATGAAGCTAATAAAAACAAATGCAAAGCCACATGCAGTGGTTCTTTTGGTTTTGTGGAGTGAGAAGTGGCTTTTGAAGTCTGATATCAAGGTTCTGCCATTTATTGGTGCATATTTTGTCACATCTGCCATATGGCTTTTGAAGTTTTGATGAAAGATGAACAATGCTTCTAATTTCGAAGAAGATAACCACTTTGTTATTTGGAGTAAATTTGGTTATTTTTCAATCATTTTTTCTTTTTATGTTTTTTTTTTATTTAAAGGGAAAGGCAATTTTGTCATAAAGAACCTACCATGCCTATTTTTTCAAACGTTGGGGATGTCTGGTACTTTTTTAAAGGTAAGGGTATATCTCCAATTGTTTTGTAAGATTGGAGGACCAAATATGAAATTATCCTTTTAAATAATTAAATGGTAGTTTTCCTGGGTCCACACTATACTTGTATCCATTTAGCAGCATTTATAATGGAAGTGGATTCTGGTATTTGGCACCATACACACAAACCAAAACATAGAGAGAGAAGGATACAGATGGAGATTATAAAAGAAACCTGATTTAAATACCTAGAAATACACTAAACAATTAGGAGATGAAGGTGGCGATAGGCGGTGACTAACGAATCAGTTGAAGCGTATGAGCAAGTGTCTTAGCGTCCAAGCAAACCGACAGCAGTGAAGAGCTAAAGCCATGAAGAGTTTGTCTAAAATGGGAATTAAACTTACTGCAGACTGCTAAATGGTAGGGTTTTAATTTAAATTCAAAATTTTGTATAATATGTTTAGAAAACAAAATGAACAATCTTCACACCCGGGTTCGAGTCCTTGTACTCCCATTTTTGTAAAATAATTTTTTAAATCTTAATAATTATTTTATATATATATATATATATATATATATATATATATATATATATATATATATATATATATATATATATATATATATATATATATAATATATATATTGTTTAGAACGGGGCGGAGTTGCTACGTTCGGGGCAGTTTTCTATGCCCCATACCCACCTCGAATACCCCGATTATTTGGAATGGGCCAATCTTTAACCGGACGGGGCATGGGTCGCAGGTGAATTTTCATCCCTAATTTTTTGCCCTAATTTATTCTCCATTATTTATTCAACCATAAATCTATGTTAACTAAATTCAAGCATAGTATTCTGTGATATTCCAAACATATTAAAGTTATACAAAACGATAATGCAGGTAATCTTAAACAATACATTAAAAAGCAAACTTGATCTAAGGGAACAGGTACTGATAGTTGAAAAACCCAGGGCAGCTTCGAAGTTTCTACTGTCAATGCTCATAAACCTATTATCCAGCATATCGTATGAGTACCGCAGGTCCGGCGCATCGTGCGGGTATTGTATACATGTCGTCCAACCTGACAATCAAGAAATTATTCAAAATGAAACGCATAACCCATTACTTATGGAGATAATCAAACAAATAACATGTGTAACTAATTTACCTATTTTGTAATGTCGGACAAGTTCTTTTGTTCTGCCCACTAGTGCCACGGGCGTGGCACTGTCTACTGGAATAGGAGAGTGATTTTTCATCCTCGAGATGAATTATAATGGTATGAGCATCTATATCCTCGTGCTGCTTTTATAACTCAAGTGACATAACTGCAAGCATCACACTTATCGCAGTATTATCATCATCGATGTGTTTATTGTAAGCCTGCACTGCCTCCGGCGTAGCTTTCTCAGTAAGAGCTTCCGGCATTGACTACTCAATGACATATCTAATTTTTTCATACTTGAAATCAATTCTCAGATTGCGGTGCCAGTCCAAAAAATTTGGCCCGGTAAATTTGTTGGCATCGAATATGCCTCTCAAACTCATGTGATTATTGATTATTCAATACTGAAATAACAAGATAGAATATTAATTAAATATAAAAATTTAATTAAATGATGGTCTTATATTAAACTAATTATATTCCCATTGTTTAAATTGAATTAATGACCCTCAAATATTAATTAATAAAACCGGTTAGATTTTTAGTGGGCTAGGATCTTTTTTGTTTTGTTAGAACCTTTAGTGACTTAACAAATTCTAATAAAACATCCAGGTAGATACTTCTATCAACCACATCTTTATGTGACTTCTAGATCATCAAGTAGACAACGTATTGTTGTACACATCATATGTGTTTACTTGATTGTGTCCCTAAAATTTTATTTCTTTGAGTAACTCAACAAAAAATAAAATTTTAGTTAAATTCAACATGTTGTTCAGAAACATCAAATTTTTCATAGTAATAAACATATTCATGAGCAAACAGCCTTAAGTGACTCAACAAACTAACATCGATAATTAACTTTGGTTTTTCACTATAATAATGGAAGATACGTTGTATTAACTATTTAATACGAATTTAATATATTGATAAAGAGGGGTTTGTCTCATCACATTTATGTATATTAACTAACATCTAACATACAATCAGTCATACATAATAATAACTGTATATGATTATAGACTTTATCTATCTAATCTTCCTGAGCCAAAAGGAAGATTAGTCGGTCAATTCCTAAGAGACGTTGCATTCGTTCATCGAATGTTATATATAATCATCTTCATTTCTTGCTGCAACATGTATGTTATACTAGTTGCTTATTTGTGGTCCAACTGCAATATGTATCATTTACTAGTTGGCACGCAGGCCCAGATAAATGAACACACATACCCATATTAAATAAAGAGCTTGAAAACTCAATTAAATGAATAGTATGCTCACATGCCCATTTAATTAAATAATAGGCTCACAGACCCAACCAGCAATCAACAGAAATAAATTAACTATACAACCAATCACATGGGTCGAGTCCATAATCATCTAATAAACATCCATTTTAATATCTAATATTAAATATATATTAATTTCTAAATTTGCAACACTGACAGTATAAGTCTAAACATTTTAGAACGAAGTAGACAAAATTAAATAATTAATTAATTAATTTTTCAATAATAAAATTAACCAATTAATCAATTAATTTTACGAATAAAGGGGATTTTCAAATCTTAAGTATCTCTCAATTTAAAGTAATACCCTAAATAGAAAATAAAATAAGCATATGGTCAAAATTGTAATTTTATAAAGTAAAAGTCAAAACTTAATCTGGTCAAAAATTCAAAATATAGTTTAAAAAGAATTTTAGTCAATAATGAATATTTGACCAGGATTACAATAAAGTTTAAAATTAAAAAATTACAATTTTTTTAAAAAATTTAAAATTATATTTGAGACCCTATTTTTTCTTTTAAAGTTTGAGGACTTAATGTACAATTTTTATAATTGCATAGTCAGTCCCTTAAAATTTTAAAACAGTGAGTCATTCCTTTGCAATTTCCAAAATTGCATGGAAGCCCCCATCTCCATCTTGAAACCAGATCGCAAAAGCCTTCTTAAAGTTTCTTTATGGCGGCGTTGGCACCCCCCAGAAGCAGATCACAGGAGCGGTGGTTGCGTCGATGTCTAACCCCAACGGCCACCACCTTTTAAAGTTGAAAAACAGTTTTCAACTTGGGCTGATATTGCTGCTATAGCAACGGTGCATCGGGTTTGCCACTGCAAAATCAGCAGCGGTGACCGATGGTTTCACGGCGGCAGTCCTCTACCAACCACATGTTGGAGTACGTGACATCCACGACTGCCATCTGCTGGTGGAGCCGCCACCTGTCACCTCTTTTTCTAATTTGTTCCAAACAAACCCAAAACAATTTTAGATTTCTTTCAAAAATTCAAAAAAATTATTTTACTGTCAAATCTCAAATCAAATTAATATCTCAATAACAATTGTTGTTCAATTATGTCATGAAGAAAGACTAGATGTGCCAGCTGCAGACGAGGGATCACATTGGAAGCCAGCTGAGGAAGATGATCTGCAGTGGAATGGAAAGAAAAAAAGAAGCAACCGAGGAAAACTAACTAACTTAGATTCAAATCGTGGAACGATGCCATTTTATAACTTAAGTTTTTTTTACGTTTTATAAATTGTAATAAGGAAACCGTTTTATCTCATTTGCTGCTATATGTAAGAGCTGGAAGAGAGAGAATGGCATTGATTGATTTTGTTCAACTTAATTCTCAATGAATATTCATCTATTCTATCTCTCCATCTCCGTTTTCTTCATGTCCTTCAATTTCTTTCTTTTTTCCATTTTACCCATTTTGTAATCGAGCTTAGTTGTCTTAAATTGAGCTCAAGTTTTATGCAAATTAATACAGTTGGTTGATTTTGAGTGAAATTCACCATTTCTGGAACTTCATTCATTACATTTGGTATCAGAGAATTAAGATCCTAAAACCAAATGGAAACCAGACTAAAATCTAATGAGGAAGGTTGGAAAAGGGTTGATAAGGAGATAAATGATCTGAGGGCTGCCTACACTACTGTTGTTGGTAAGGTAGATTAAACTAAAAAGCTTCTCAGAACACTGAGCACTAAACATGATAACTATATGCTAGAGATGATTGATAAATATGAATCTATAGTTGCTATGCTTGCTAAAATGAGTATGTCTAAAGATAAACAAGTAGAAGAAAGTATGTCTAAAGATAAACAAGTGGAAGGACTTCATTTGGGTTCAGCCGAGGGGAGTGTATTGGGTGGGAGATTTGGTGGTGAAACTAGACCCGAGAGAAATGGAAATGATGCCAGAATGAATCACAAGCTCCCTAAAATTGATTTTCCTCAATTTTGTGGTGAAAGCCCAAGAGAGTGGGTGAGGAAAGCCAATAAATACTTTCAATTACATCAAATACTAGAAGAATTGAAAGTGGGTATAGCTGAGATGTATTTGAAGGGAAAGGCAGATGTGTGGTTTCATGGATTTCAGTCTAGCCATCCAAATGCTGATTGGAGAATTCTGGCCATTGAAGTGTGCAGAAGGTTTGCTGAAATTACTAGTCAAGAGGTAGTGGAAACTTTTGTAAAATTAGACAATATGGAAGGATTGCTGAGTTTGTGGATAAGTTTGAGGAATTAAAAGCACAAGCTATGCAAGCTTTGCCAAACTTATCTGAGTCTTACTATATCAATGTGTTTACAAGTGGCTTGAAGGGAGAAATTAAATCCATGATTAAAATAATCAAACATTCTCCCCTAACCCAAGTCATTGAAATTGCCTTGTTGCAAGAAACCACCATATCAGTAAAAACGCCAAAACACACAAACCTTACATCCACCCTAAGCTACCTGAATCACTAAATACAGAAACCAAAATGCCAAGCTCTGTTTTTCCTTATAAAACACTTACCCCTGCTGATTTGCAAACAAAGAGAAATTTGGGACTTTGCTTTAAATGTGATGAGAATTATACAATTGGACATGTTTGTAAGAATAGAATGTTGAATTATTTATTAGTGGCTGAGGAGGAAGAATGAGAGGCAGGAGAGGATGTGTTAGCTGAAGAAGAAGATATGGGAGTCATGCAAATTTTTCGCAATGCATTGATGGGAACCTTTGTCTACAAAACCATCAGAATCCCAGTGAGAGTTAAGGGCAGAAGCATATCTATTTTGATAAATAGTGGAAGTACTCATAGCTTCATAGATGATAAGTTGATACAAACTCTTGGGTATCATACTGATGATAGTAGGCCTCTAACTATGATTATGGCCAATGGATAGAAGTTGGACAGTAAGTCTGAATCAACTTATAATCTGGTAGATGCAAGGAATAGAGTTTCAATATAAACTGAGATCCTTACAACTTGGGGGCAGTGACATGGTCCTAGCGGTCAATTGGTTGAGCCAATTTGGACCAGTAACCTTTGATTTCAAGGAGGGGACACATCAGTTTTATGAGTAAAGGAAAAAGAGTGACACTTTGTAGTGGAAATGTTGATAGTAGGATGGAACTAATTAATGGATCTCAATTGGAATCCTTACAATTCCAACAGCCTTATGGATTAGTGGGGCAGCTTAGTACCATTCTAGAGGATGAAGTGACAGAAACACCTGAAGAACTGAAGCCTATCTTGATTGAATATGATAATGTTTTCCAAGAGCCTAATGGCCTACCTCCAGAGAGATTGCATGACCACCACATTCTACTCAAAGAAGGAGCCCAGCCATTCTAGATTAGACTCTATAGATGCCCCTTCATCCAGAAATCTGATGTAGAAAAACTGATTGAAGAAATGTTGGCCACTGGAATTATTCAACCTAGCAACAGCCAATTTGCTTCCCCTATATTATTGGTGAAAAAGAAGGATGGCACTTGGAGGTTTTGTGTGGATTATAGACTGCTCAATAACCTGACTGTGAAGGACAAATACTTTATGCCTCTAATTGATGAATTATATAGGGCTAATTACTTCACAAAGATTGATCTTAGGGCTGGATACCATCAGATAAGGGTTAAGCCAAGTGATGTGTATAAAATAGCTTTTAAAACTCACCAAGAGTTGTATGAATTCAAGGTTATGCCCTTTGGGTTAACCAATGCACCAACCTCATTTCAAAGTTCGATGAATGAGGTCTTCAAAGAGCAATTGAGAAAATATGTCATAGTTTTTTTTTATGACATATTGGTGTATAACAAGGACATGACAAGCCCTAGTGAACATTTGAGAACTGTACTGCATCTGCTGAGATAGCATCCGCTTTATGCCAAGTTGAGCAAATGTACTTTTGGCCAGATCAAGATAAAGCATTGGGGCCATGTGATAAATCAACAAGGGGTGGCAGCAGATCCTAAGAAGGTATAGGCTATGCTAAGTTGGCCTCCTCCAATCAATATCAAGCAGTTAAGGGGATTTCTTGGCTTGACTGGCTATTATAGAAAGTTTGTAAAGGGTTATAGAGCTCTAGCTAGACATTTGACTGATTTGATGAAGAATGACAGCTTTCTTTGGTCTGAGGCAGCAGGGACAACCTTTAATAATCTGAAGGTGTCCATGAGTTCCACTCTTGTGCTTGCCTTGCCAGATTTACTCAGTCTTTTATCATAGAGACTGATGCAAGTTATGGAGGGTTGGGAGATGTATTAATGCAAAACAAAAGGCCCCTGGCTTACATCAGTAAGGCTTTTCGACAGAGAAGTCTAGGATGTCCATTTATGAAAAGGAGTTAGCTGCACTTGTGACTGTTGTGGTCAAGTGGAGGCACTACCTAGAGAGACACCATTTCATAATAAAAACAGACCACCAATCACTGAAGTTTTTACTAAAGCAGAGAGTCACTACACCATTACAGCAGAAGTGGCTTACTAAATTAATGGGACTAGATTATGAAATTCAATACAAAAAATGGAGTGAGAATATTGTTGCTGATGCTCTTTCCACGAGAGGAGAATGAGAATGCAGTGTTGTATCACTACTTGTTCCAACCTGGGTTCAAGAAGTGATGGATAGTTATATAGAGGATATTACTACTAAGGAGAAGATTCAAACCCTTACGATTGATCCCACAGCTGATTACTTGTATTAGTATCACAATGGTTTATTGAAATACAAGTCTAAACTCTACATTGGGAGTGGAAGTGACATCAGACACAGAATAATACAGAACATCCATTCTTCACATGAGGGATGTCATTTAGGGATTTAAGCAAGTATATTTAGGGCTAAACAGCAGTTCTTTTGGCCAGGCATGACACAACATATTAGGAAGGAGGTCCTACAGTGTGATGTGAGCTGGAGATGCAAGGTAGAACATGTTCCTTATCTAGGACTCCTCCAACCCCTTCCTGAACCTCAGCATTCTTGAAGCCATATATCTATAGATTTTATAGAGGGGTTGCCTAAATCTGAGGGCAAGGATGTGATTTTGGTGGTGGTTCATAGGTTCACTAAGTATGGGCACTTCATTTCCTTAGCTCATCCATTTTCAGCAGGGAAATTAGCTCAATTATTCTTAGACAACATGAGTGCATGGATGTCCTCAATCTATTGTTTCTGATAGGGATAAGGTCTTCACCAGCACATTTTAGCAGGAGTTGTTCAAGTTATTGGAGACTAAACTATACATAAGGACATCATATCATCTCCAGACTGATGGCCAAACCGAAAGACTCAACCAATGCTTGGAGATGTATCTCAGGTGCATGACACATACCAAACCCAAGGCAAGGGCAAAGTAGATCACCTTGGCAGAATGGTGGTACAATACCACTTACCACTAAGCCATTCAGCCATTCAGAGAACACCTTTTGAGGCTCTATATGGGACTCCTCCTCCACAATTAGCTATGGGACCCTACCAACAAACTAATATTGCTACTGTGAATGATTTGCAACAAGAGAGGCATAAAATGGATCAACAGCTGAAGGAGAAATTGGCACAAGCTAGGGCCAAAATGAAACATTATGCTCACCAGAATAAGACAGAAAGAAAGTTTCGGGTTGGAGATTGGGTTTTTTTAAAGCTTCCATATCAACAGCAATCTGTCATTAAAGGGGATAATCAGAAACTTAACCCTAAGTACTATGGACCTTACAGAGTAGAAGAAAGGATTGGAGAAGTTGCTTACAGACTATGCTTACCAGCATATTCTAAAATTCATTCAACCTTTCATGTTTCCTTGTTAAAAAAGAAGATTGGGGATAAGGCAGTGAAGGTTGCAGATTTACCTGTGGATACAAAATCAGAAATTTTGGATAAGCAGCCATTGAAAATTATCCAAGCTGGAATGTTCAACAAAAGAGGTAAAGCTGGGGTTAAATAGCTAACTCAGTGGGAAGGCCAATCTGAAGAAGAGATGACTTGGGAGGATTCAACCTATATAAAGAAGCACTACTCTACATTTAAACCTTGGGGACAAGATTTAGATAAGTAGGGGGGTTGTCATGAAGAAGGACTAGATGTGCCAGATGCAGACGAGGGATCACATTGGAAGCCAACTGAGGAAGATGATCTGCATTGGAATGGGAAGAAGAAAAGAAGCAACCGAGGGAAACTAACTAATTGAAATTCAAACCGTGGAACGACGCCGTTTTATTTACTTAAGTTGTTTTTATGTTTTATAAATTGTAATAAGGAAACACGTTTTATCTCATTTGCTGCTATATGTAAGAGCTAGAAGAGAGAGAATGGCATTGATTGATTTTGTTCAACTGAACTCTGAGTGAATATTTCTCCATTCTATCTCTCCATCTCCGTTTTCTTCATGTTCTTCAATTTCTTTCTTTTTTCCATTTTACCCATTCTATAACCGAGCTTAGTTATCTTAAATTGAGCTCAAGTTTTATGCAAATTAATATAGTTGGTTGATTTTGAGTGAAATTCGCCATTTCTGAACTTCATTCATTACAAATGCATCAAAGCAGTCTAACAAACTCTAACAAGTAACGAGGTAGGCTATAATACCACTGTAAGGAATTGACGTATACATGCACAGCAGAAATTAAATATGTAATTCCTATAAGCCGGATCAACCTTGTACTTAGATATAATTTGTGATAGAAGTTTACCTTGATGAACACTGTGAAATATGATTATATGATTAGCTGGAAATACAATCTGCAATACCACAGCTATCCAATTGTCCAACCTCCAATGGTAATCTATGCAGCAAGAACAGATCTGGACTTCCACGATCAAGAACATTTGAAAGTGGTACTTTGGGAGTAATTGTATTGGGTTCTGTCTCTTGCTTGTGCTAGCAAGTAATGAAGACATATTAACTTAATCTGTTGTAGCCCTTGTATTTATATGTGGTGCTAACCCTAGTTCTAGTTCTACTAGAATTGTGTGTTAGAGTCTTACTAGAACTTTGTTGGCCAACAACTAATGGACCCAATTAATTAATTTGGTCTAATAAGTAATTAAGTCTGACCTAACTAATTGGACCTTGAACATTAATTCTTACAATTTCAACAGAATTATTTTAAACAAGTTTTAAGATGGTGACATTGAAGACTTTGATGCACAAGGTATAGATGGCTCAATACAAAGATTTTCATTGATAGACATCAAGGGAAATAAATGTACTATTTTTCTCTTGCTCATGTTTTGTCCAATTTGATTACTCCAAATTTTTTATAATTACTTATTTTCCTTCATTTCGTATTTTTCACATTGGGATTTTAGCAAATAAGGTTTTCAACGGGGTAGTTATTGTATAAATAGTCGTTCAAGGATGAATGTTGTAAAACTATAAATAATCATGAATGACCATTTGGTTTATCTAGATATCTATGTGATTGTCTATTTGCTCTAGAAGAGTGTGTTATGTTCAGTATAAATATGGATCATTGTTATAATAAATTTACACACTTGCTCTCTCAATTCTTTTTTCATACTCTCTAGTTATATAACAAAAAGAAAAATGCATAGCATAAAACTTTTCTTTTCAGAACACTGGTGTATTTGAGATACATAGATGCAACTCCAATTTCTGAGCAGTTGAATAAACTAGCGATGAATGTCATTTGATGATGAGGTACATGTGCTTGATCTATTCCTTACCAGATAATTGGGAGACTCTCTTGTCGTCTCTTAATGGTTCTATTGTTGATGGTGTTCTCTCTCTAAAGACTGTGGGGAAAAAATATGTTGAGTATAATAAAGAAAATAGAAGAATGGAGCGAGGCTTGATAGTACAAGATTATGTACTAGTCAATAAGTAGCGAGAAAAAAGCATAAGCAAAAACACGAAGAGCCGTGACATTTAAAGGTGGACACTGGTTGATTTAGTCCGGATTTGTCAAGAATCTGTCAAAATTATTCGTAAATGGATATTTTACATATGGAACTGTTTGGTCCCATACATAATGATAGAACTGAACTGGACTCGTACCATCCAATTCTAAAAAAAAAAAAAATCATTAATGTTGTATTAGAACTTCAAGTTGAGTACGTAGACCTCATGTTTAAAGGTTCAATTGCTCCCAGAAATGGTAACACAACATGCATAGACATAATTCCCACGAAAAATATTTTAAATTTTCATAAATTTAAAAAAATTCCTTACAAACTTTAGCATATTAATGAAATTAACTCGTCAAAGATTTATTTGCCATCAAACCGATAGACATAAGCATATTGTTGAACTACATTAAATTTTGGTATTCTTATTTTTGTTCGAATTGCGGTTTTCTACCTAATTATTTGCTGAACTTTTTTGTTGTACCCATTTAATTATACAAAAACGAGAAAGAAGAGATTTGTAATTCGTGTTTTTAGATTATAAACATTTTTCTCAACATTATGCTAATTTATTTGTCATTTATCAAGGTGCAAAATATTTTTCTCTTCTTAGAAAAATGTAAACATGTAAGTTGATCATGTAACCAACCATGAGAGAGAGACATCTTCTCTAGGCTTTGCATTATTTTCTCATTCTAAAATTTCTGCCATAACACATTTAACTAGAGCGAGACAAAAACCTATCATAATCATCCTTAGCCTCATTAATTGTTATTTCTAGACAACTATTCGTTAAAACATATATTTTTTTAGCTGTAAGAAAAATATTATATCTCATACTAAGTTACTAACTTTTACTAATTCCAATTTTAGTTAGATTCTATAGGAATAAATTTGATTATTTGAGCGAAAAACCATTGTTTCAATTTATGAATTGTCCGTCAAATACTTCCACAATAAGGTGATCAAGTACTGATGGCTAGTAAATTTTATCCTACGAAGTCCAATATAGTAACAAACCTTTTCGTAAGGAGCTCGGCAAGGATATGAAGCAAAGAATACATTAATCTTAATAAATAAGAATAAAACATAGTATTTTAAAACATTTTGGTTTTCTTTCAATAATCAACCATTTGGATTTTATCTAATAATTAAAAAAAATTGTATTAGAAGGCATTTATGTGTGTGCATGACCATATAGATGCAGAGTGACATTCTCTTGTCTGCATGACATGCTATATCACATTACGACATTTATTTAGAAATTACATAGCAATAAAGCAATATAAATCACAATTATGGTTAGCCCTATAGTATGGCCAAAAAGGAAAAAGAAAAACCCATCCGACCAAATCCCCGCTAGTCGGGTTATCACTCAACTGGTTGTCCATTTATTTTCACGGAACTTGACTTCAACATTATTTTCATTATTTTCTATCATTTCATCAAGGAATAATAGCATTTTTAAAAAATCTAAGAAATATATTCTAATCTTTAAAAATAGAAATATACATTCGTATTGTTTGAATAAATAAGCATGGTATGTCTCTAATAACATAATTTGTCTATTTTCTCCATTATCTGCTTCAAGTACAATTCTCACATATTTTCTTACACAAAAATAAGCACTTGAAATCACATAGCTAAAAGCTTCAAACCAACTCGCCCACCTCCCTCACCTGTCCCAACATTTGGAATCATCATTTGCCATTTCTCTCTCCAAAGATCATCAGTTTTTTACTCTAAAACTTTTTAATTTCTTGGATTCTTGATCGTTGGCATGGAGTACCGCATTTTGGAAATTAATTCCATGTTGGTTAAAGATCTGAACAAAGTCAACCTCATAACCAAGATTGCCGTGTACGTGGTGGTTTCAATCTCCGGCAGACGACGAAAATGCCGGTGGAAAGATAGAGACAGCAACACCAACCCCACGTGGAATTTTCCTATGAAGTTCATGGTGGAGGAGGTGCCGCTTCAGCAGAACAACTGGACTCTTGATTTCAAACTCGTTTGTGAGCTGTTATGGAACTTGGAAGAGCCCGCCCAGAAAAACTAGCCAATGTGGTTGGAGAACTCAAGCACATATAAACCACACAAAAGAAGCCCATACTTCCGATGTGGGATTCAGATTCCCATAAATCCCACTAGAAATCATGACAAACCACCACGCTTCCGACTCGACGTCCATGTCGAGCAGGTGCCCATACACCCGAAATGGTAACTGAGATCTGAAGACATGGTGCCTGCTCTAATATAAATGTCATGGAACTTGGAAGAGCCAGCCCACAAAAGCTAGCCAATGTGGTTGGAGAACCCAAGTCCATATAAACCACACAAAGGAAGCCCATACTTACGATGTGGGATTCAAATTCCCACAAATCCCACTAGAAATCATGACATGAGCATACCTTAGGCGACAAAGATATTAGCTAAGTCCATGTGCCCATCAAAGAGCTTCTTGAATCTTCAGCCGCCATCGGTGCCGCCGGTAATTACAGAAAGCAACACCGATTTGTGAGATACCAAGTGAGAAAACCTAATAGCCAACCCGCTACCACTCGGGTCCACCAAAAAGCAACGGGGTATTTTCTGAAAGAGCCTAGTCAAAGCACATCTTTTTTAGGCCTTACTTATTCTTAATATCTTTTTTAGGCCTCTTTTGTGAAAAAAGTTGTTGTGCGATTATAATCCCGCAAGTGGATGGATCGTTTACAAGTAATATAATGATGAATGAAGTGTCGAACCCATGAGGACTAGATATTAATTTAACCAATTAATTTAACAATTTAAACTTTAACAATATAAACAAACACATATTTGAATTGTGGTTTTCTGATTCTAAAACTACTTTAATTTAATCTAAACTATCTAACAATTAAAGTAAATTTATGAAAATGAATTCAAGATTTACTAATACTAGAATTTGTGAATCCACCAACACTTTCCTTAATCAAATATCCGTTTAACCGTTTTAGCTTATAATTACCATAGATTGAAAATCGACGTTCCTAAAATAATCAAAAGATTCTCTCGATGGTCAATCAATTCTATATGTTATGCGAACTTCATTATCTCTAATTAAGCTTCGAACATAAACACATGCATTAAAATCTCAAGAACACCTAAATGGATTTCATAAAGCATAATAGTAATCTCTATCTATTATTGGACCCTATGTTATTCAATACCACATGCTTAATCTATATTGAATCTCTCGACTTCAATATAGATCACAATATATTCTAATGGTGATCAGGCATTAAAATAATAGAAAAACTGCATAAAGAATAATCAACCCAAGAAGTAATTAACTACTAAAACGAAAAAATTTCTAATTAATTAAAAATCATGAGGTTTCATCGTTCATCCTAGAAAAAGTAAATTAGCCGGACATGATTTCGTCAATTATGACAATAATTGACTTCATCATGATCCGACGAAAGAAAAAGAAGAAGAAATAAATACAACCCGTGATCTTGGCTGAAGAATCTTCAATCCTGTGCCTTGATCTTCAATTCTCCTCTTGTATCTTGTTTCCAAAATTCGACTCTCCAAAATTCCTCCAAATTATGAGAATATAACTCATATTTATACTACCCTCTAAGACGTGTGTTTAAGTTGTTGTTTTATCTTGGAGTTGTAGAGTTCTAATCCCATCAAAAAACTGCCAAAACTGGTGCCCGTTATGCCCTTCAAGTCTCTTTTCGTCTTTTTGTCAGATTGATACTTGAATTTGATTATTTCCTAAAATAATAAGAAAACAACATGCAATTAAACTGAAAACAACTAATAGTACTCATAATCGTCCCTTTTTGTGAGCCCAGATAAGTACAAAATTGTACTTATCAAATACCCCCAAACTTGAACTATTATTCGTCCTCAAATAATCTAGCTAAAAACAATCATGCACATACTAATAAAAACAATAAAAATAGTTATACTATAAATAGCTTGCCGTTCTTTTGTAACAACTTATAATTCATGACGAGTATCCAGGTATTACTATTGCAAATGTGATCCTATTTAAACTATATTTGATACGTGTGTGAAAGCAGTTAATCTGATTCACTTAATTTCTATGGTGATGGTAGCCCAACCATTTGGTCAAATTTTCCTTTCCCTCTCGTAAAGTACACTTTATCCCAAAATAATTTTTTCTTTCAATTCTCGAGATTTTGGTTCTAAGGTTATGGTTCACATTTTTTTTTTAGACTGGTTGATATGGCTAGTAATCGTGACAACCTAGGTTTATGAAGATTCTCCAATTTATGAGCACTTTTGACTAGAAATTTTCTATTAAGTAAGTCAAACTCATTAGTCATCTAATCCTCATGTTTACTTTGCAAAGGATTTCATCATTTTTTTTTAATTAAATCTTATGTGCAGAACTCAATTCTTTAAGCTTTCTAGATAACTCATGTAACGAGCTTTAGGTCGATGACTCCCAAGTCTTTTGAACTTTAGGGCATCGGATTTTGAGAAACCTCTACGGGCCTTTTCACTCAAGTCAAATAGGTTACGAAAAGAGTTATAAGATATTAATAGTATGCGAAACTCAGTCCATTAAGCTTTCTAAATGACCCATGTAACGAGCTTTTGGTCAATGACTTTATCACTCGAGTCAAAAAGGCTACGAAAAGAGTTACATAATAATAACATTGTTCTTTGCGTGCAATAAGTTTATGCTAAGGGATTAGATTCCTAGCATTCGGTCATTACTTAGTTTCTTCTAACTGGTCTAAAGTGCTCTACACGATTTTTCAACACACATGGAATCAATCATAACCTAGATAGCCACTATCACAGCTTAACTACCACACTTACTCACTCTATTGGTTACTTGGTTGAGATACAATGATTCTTAGATTCAAAAAGGGGTATCCTATTGTTTTCAACATAAGTGCACCAACATAGCTAAAAATCATCTTAACTGGCCGACATAACACGACATCAGACATGGTCAAATAGCCTCACATTTAAACAGAAGTAATAATATGTTTACAAGTCATGGATTACAAAAAAAATTTATTATTAGCCGGCAAAGCTATTCATATCACACAAACATGCAAACAATTAAATAAATTTTTTTAAAAAAAATAATTTAACAATCAATATAAAGTATTATCATCAGATCAAACATTTTTTTCACTACCCCCAAACTTGAAAGATACATTGTCCCCAATGTAAAAATAATTCAAAAGAGTATATAAAGATCAGAGACTACCCAGATGTGGATTAGATGGTACTGGAAGAAAAAGTATGGTATGATCAACTGGTGGAGAAATTTGTACAGGTTGGTCAGCAAATATTTGTTTCAATGTCATCCAGCCAGCCTGCAGGTTGTAACCATAAAAAATAATAATAAAAATAATAAGAAATTATTAAAAAAAAAATTTAATAAAAAAAACGAATTTTTTTTTTTAAATAAAACGATTTTTTTTAAAAAAAAAACTAAAACAAAAATGACGATGATTAAAGCCTCATTACCTAAGAATTGAAAGCCTATTTTAAAAATCTTAGAAAAATCCTAAAGCGTGCAAAATGTCAATGGAAATCCTAGATCTAAAAAAAAAAAATATTACGAGAATTTAAATAAAAGGGTAAAAAAATGGGTTGCCTCCCATTGAGCGCTTCTTTAAAGTCATTAGCTTGACTTTGTCGTGGTGATCGCTCAAGACACTTTGAATAAATCTTTGGAGGACCTGCTCTTCTTGCTTTGATCAACTTCTGAACAATTTTTGTTTACCTTCCAGAGCTTGATTTTTTCCTTATCATACTGATATGATTTTATTTTGCCACCCTGCTCGAATTTAACTAAGAAAATTTCAGCCTCATCATCAGCTTTGGTCACAGAAGACAGATGAAACTCCTCTTTCTGCACATATTCCTCTTCTCTAAGTGGTGCCTCCTGGTGTTGGGTAACAACTTTATCATTTAAGCTCCCCGTCTTCTGGTCAATGACATCAATCTCGAAGCGGGAATCTGAAGAGCTTGGAAATTTAATTGCTTTGAACACATTGAATGTAATGTGTTCATCATTCACTTTCAGTATAAGTTCTCCTTTTTGAACATCAATTACTGCCTGACCAGTAGCCAAGAAAGGTTGACCCAAAATGAGTGGTACATCTCTGTCTTCACACATATCCAGAATAATAAAATCAGCAGGGAATATGAACTTGCCCACTTTCACCAATATGTCTTCAACTATTCCCCTTGGGCGTTTGATTGTTCTGTCTGCAAGTTGTAGTGTTACTGTTGTTGGCTTTGCTTCTCCTAAACCAAGCTACTTAAAAATAGAGTAAGGCATTAAATTTACACTAGCACCCAAATCACATAAAGCTTTATCAAAAAATAAACTACCAAAAGTGCAAGTAATATTAAAACTCCCTGGATCTTTTAATTTTGGCGGTAGCTTGTTTTGCAATATGGCACTGCATTCTTCAGTTAGCGCTACTGTTTCATATTCCTCCAACTTTCGCTTATTTGCAAGAATGTCCTTCATGAATTTGGCATAGCTAGGCATTTGAGCTAAGGCATCAGCGAATGGTATGTTGATGTGAAGTTTTTTGAATACATCCAAGAACTTCTTGAATTGCTGGTCTAGCTTATGTTTTCGCAACCTTTGAGGAAATGGAATTGGAGAGACATAAGCCGGTGGTGGAATATAAGCTGGTGGAGAGTCCCGTTCTGGTGCAACTTCTACATCTAATTTGTTTTCTCTATCTTTGTTGGACACAATTTCCTTTTCTACACCTGGTCTAGTCACATGAATCTCTAGTAACTGAACTCTGCTCCTCGTGGTAATTGCATTTACTTGCTCTTTTGGATTAACCTCGGTATTGCTTGGCCATGTGCCTGGTTGTCGCTCGGTCAACATTTTAGCCAACTGTCCAATCTGATTTTCCATATTCTTTATAGCAACATCTTGTCTTTTCTGCATCTCCTTCAATTCAGATTCCATACGCATGACGGCTTCTTCTAACCCTCCTTCTCTTTCTTGAGGTCTTCCCTGATTTGGTGGATTTTGAATATTTTGAGTGTTGCCATATGAAAAGTTTGGATGATTTCTCCATCCAGGATTGTAAGTCTGTGAATAAGGATTATTCTGCTGCTGCTAAAAGTTTTGAGCATATGCAATTTGTTCAGGGGATGACATATCAACTTTGGTCAAAGGGCATTCTAATGATTGATGGTTTTCCCCACATGTTACACAGATTGGTGGTGACATCTGAACCATATTAGCTGAATGGAAATATTTCATTGCTTCCATCTGTTTTGCCAATGCATCGATTTTTGCCAATACAAGCGAATTCCTATCCACCTCATATAATCCTGCTGCTTTCTTCTGCAATCCTTTTTCTGGCCACATAATAAATTGTTCACTCATGGTTTCATATAGATCATAAAGGTCACCGGCGGATCTATTTTGGATAGAGCCACCTGCTGCAGAATCTACTGAAGAACGACTAGTTGGAGCTAGTCCAGAGTAGAAATAATGATTCTGAGCTGCTAAAGGGAAACCATGACTTGGACACTTTCGAAGCAGTTGCTTAAATCTTTCCCATGCCTCGTGAAAATTTTCCAACTTAGATTGTTGGAAATTGGAAATTTCATACTTCAGTCTGTTTACTCTGGCTGGAGGAAAATATTTCAATGTGAATTTCTAGATCAAATCTGTCCAAGTAGTAATGCTCCCAGGTGGTAGAGAATCTAGCCATTCTCTAGCTTTATTTTTCAATGTGTGTGGAAAGAGCCTCATCTTCAGTGCTTCTTCGTTAACACCGTGGTATTTGAAATTGCCACAGAATTCTTCGAAGCAAGAAATATGGTAATGAGGATTTTCATCTGTCATCCCATAAACGGCAGGTTGTTCGAGAATAAATTCATCACATCTGGCCTCAACTAGAAGTTGTCGTGTCTATAAGGTGGATAGACTATGCTGGACCGATTCTCAACAATCGGTGGCATCATATACTCACCCATAAGAATATCTCATTCACTAACTTCAACTGGTCGAGCTATTGGTGCTTGATTATTTCTGCCATCTGCAGGTAGTTGATCATGTACTTGGTGGTCTGCCATTGTGTCTTTTTTCTGTATTTTTTTTTTTTCATTTTTCACGTTGTTGTCGGTGAAAACTTCGTTCAATTTCTTGATCTAAATCAAATAGATCAAGATTTTTTGTACGGGGCATGCACACTTAACACCTGAAAAATTAGAAAATATATACAATTCAGCAGTAACACGAAAAACTAAAAATAAAAACTAATCTAAAAATAAAAATAAAAATAAAATAACTAACAATAAAAAATTGTTAAAACTAAACTATCAATTAATGTAGTAATTAAAAAACTAGTCCCCGGCAACGGTGCCAAAAACTTGTTATGCGATTATAATCCCGCAAGTGGACGGATCGTTTACAAGTAATATAATGATGAATGAAGTGTCGAACCCACGAGTACTAGATATTAATTTAACCAATTAATTTAACAATTTAAACTTTAACAATATAAACAAACACATATTTGAATTGTGGTTTTCTGATTCTAAAACTACTTTAATTTAATCTAAACTATCTAACAATTAAAGTAAATTTATGAGAATGAATTCAAGATTTACTAATACTAGAATTTGTGAATCCACCAACAATTTCCTTAATCAAATATCCGTTTAACCGTTTTAGCTTATAATTACCATAGATTGAAAATCGACGTTCCTAAAATAATCAAAAGCCTCTCTCGATGGTCAATCAATTTTATATGTTATGCGAACTTCATTATCTCTAATTAAGCTTCGAACATAAACACATACATTAAAATCTCAAGAACACCTAAATGGATTTCATAAAGCATAATAGTAATCTCTATCTATTATTGGACCCTATGTTATTCAATACCACGTGCTTAATCTATATTGAATCTCTCGACTTCAATATAGATCACAATATATTCTAATGGTGATCAGGCATTAAAATAATAGAAAAACTGCATAAAGAATAATCAACCCATGAAGTAATTAACTACTAAAACGGAAAAAATTTTAATTAATTAAAAATCATGAGGTTTCTTCGTTCATCCTATAAAAAGTAAATTAGTCGGACATGATTTCGTCAATTATGACAATAATTGACTTCATCATGATCCGGCGAAAGAAAAAGAAGAAGAAATAAATACAACCCGTGATCTTGGCTGAAGAATCTTCAATCCCGTGCCTTGATCTTCAATTCTCCTCTTGTCTGGCGAAAGAAAAAGAAGAAGAAATAAATACAACCCGTGATCTTGGCTGAAGAATCTTCAATCTCATGCCTTGATCTTCAATTCTCCTCTTGTATCTTGTTTCCAAAATTCGTCTCTCCAAAATTCCTCCAAATTATGAGAATATAACTCATATTTATACTACCCTCTAAGACGTGTGTTTAAGTTGTTGTTTTATCTTGGAGTTGTAGAGTTCTAATCCTATCAAAAAACTGCCAAAACTGGTGCCCGTTATGCCCTTCAAGTCTCTTTTCGTCTTTTTGTCAGGTTGATACTTGAATTTGATTATTTCCTAAAATAATAAGAAAACAACATGCAATTAAACTGAAAACAACTAATAGTACTCATAATCGTCCCTTTTTGTGAGCCCAGATAAGTACAAAATTGTACTTATCAAAAGTCTCTACTATCTCTACTATTATCACAATAACTAAAAATCCCTTAACACAAAATGACCCATGAACCCTTCAACAACAATCAAAACAAACGAATTTAAAAGATTGGTTCACGTTAGTTACAAATTTGTAAAACCCCTAAGTCCCTCTTCCTCCAAATTTCTCTAATGTAATAATTGGCTTTCTCCTTTCATTTTTGGTAGGCCAAGAGAAAGAATTACCAATGGTAGTCAAATATTTTGTTTGCAAATTCTTTATTGGTAAGATATTCTCTTCATTTTCATTCTTTGATCTGTACATGGTATTTGCAATTTCGATTCGTTTTTGTAAATTTGCTTTTGTCTGTTCGATTGAATGTTTTTGAGTTGAAATTGTGGAGTTGAGGATGGACCTGCAGTAGTTGTAGGTGGTGGATGTCTTAACAACTATAGTTGTTTTGAACGATAATAGTCGTTTAAAACGACCATTGGTTATTTTAAACAATGAAACACAATTTGAACTATTGCAGCCTAGTTGTAGTCGTTTGAAACACACTGTCTTTAATTTTTTGCAAAACAAAATTTTTATTTAGATTACATATGAAAATTTTTAAATGAATTGTAGGAATGGACTCAACAGTATGAATTATTGTATTTTATTTTGGTAAGTTTGTTAGGAATGATCAGGGCATGTGGAATTAGAAACAAGGTAATATTCATGTTGTGAATGGACTTCAAATTTCTACAGAGATTTCATATAAAGAGATGTATGGTAAACTACTAGACATATGCAATGTTGACTCTTCTTTACATGAATTGGAGTTAAGGTTTCTTCTACCTGGTAATGTATTGTTTGCGGAGCCAATCTAGATTACATTAGAAAAACATGTGCACTAGTATTTAGGTCTCATAAACAAGGTCAGCCTCATCGTATTTGTGTAACCTGTGTGAGCAAATGTCCATCATAGTTTTCACATGAAACAATTAATGATCAATCTGTAGTCAAAGCGGGTGAACTAGAGCGTCACATGGAAATGGAGAAGTTGTCATTCAACAATGCATAATCACAAAGGAATGACTATTGGGATGACTTGGAGATAGTTCCAGAAAACGATGTACGATTGCAAGCCAATGACGACAATGAAGTACATTAAAATGTAGATGATTATTGAGATTGGATGAATATAAATGCAGATTATCATAATTTAGATATTCTTACTGGAAATTCTTAGAATGCTGCCTGTTATACCTTTAGACCCGAAGTGGTTGAAGACAATCATATCACAAATAAGCAACTTCTTACTTTGAGGTACGATCGACGTAATATACATTTTATCGATACGATCAAGTTAGACGATGATCATCGAAACGTGGATTAGTTAAATAGAATGTATAATAGGGTACAAACCACGTAATTTATATTTCATCGAGACAATCGAGTTAGTTGATGGTCATCGAAGCGTGTATTAGTTAAACAGGTATAATGAGGTACGATCAATGTAATATATATTTCATCGATACGATCGAGTTAGTCGATGGTTATTAGAGTGTGGATGAGTTAAACAGAACATATAATAGGGTACGATCAACGTAATTTACATTTCATCAATACGATCGAGTTAGTCGATGGTCATCGGAGCTTAGATTAGTTAAACAGAACGTATAATATGGTACAATCGACTTAATTTACATTTCATCGACACGATCGAGTTAGTCGATGGTCATCGGAGTGTAGATTAGTTAAACAAAACGTATAATAATGTACGATCAACGTAATTTATATTTCATCGACACGATTGAGTTAGTTGATGGTCATTAGAGCTTATATTAGTTAAACAAAACGTTTAATGGGGTATGATCAACGTAATTTATATTTTATCAACACGATCGAGTTAGTCAATGGTCATCAGAGCGTAGATTAGTTAAACAGAATGGATAATGGGGTACGATCAATGTAATTTACATTTCATAAACACTATCGAGTTAGTTGATGGTCATCGGAGTGTGGATTAATTAAACATAACGTATAATGAGGTATGACCAATGTAATTTATAATTCATCGACACGATCGAGTTACCTTGTGATTCTCTACTGGGAGACGTTCAGAACTACTATATTCGTTCTGGACTAATCGACTACAGTAGTTTAAAAAGACGGTAGACGTTTCAAAACATGTTCAATTGTTTGGAGAATCTCTAACATAGAACATCTAGAGACGTTCAGAACTACTTTAGTCGTACTGAAATAAACGTCTGCAATTGTTTAAAACGAAAAATGTTGTTTTTTAAGTTTACAACATATTTTCACTCTGTAACCAAGAAGGGCCATGCAACTAAAGAACATAACATCTGCAGACCAAAGAAAATAAATAACTTAACTTATAGCAAATATTTGTTTTGTTTAACCACTATAGAAATATAAGTAGTCATTATAAACACAACCTATGCAGTCCACATAAATATAAATCTCAATTCACACAATAAAGAAATTATATTCACATTTGTTGTCCATAGAAAAAGAAAAAAAGAGGGCACTGCACTAATCTTCCACTTTGTTGTCACCCATTGGAATCTGGCGTGTGCATCTTAGACGGTTGTGTCCTGTTGCCACATGTTATATTTATGCCTCTTGGGAACTCTCCAGCATATTGTATCCTAGTTGTTCTCTTACGTCCAGCTTGTTGTCTTGATATATACAATGGCAATGGTGTGTTGTAATAAGTGAAGATTATACGTTTTGTTTAACTAATCCACGCTCCGATGACCATCGACTAACTCAATCGTATCAATGAAATATATAGTACATCGATCGTACCCATTATACGTTATGTGTAACTAATCCACGCTCTGATGACCATCGTTTAACTCAATCGTGTCGATGAAATGTATAGTAAGTCGATCGTACCCTATTATAGGTTCTGTTTAACTAATCCATGATGTGATTACCATCGTCTAACTCGATCGTGTCGACAAAATGTATACTACGTTGATTGTACCCTATTATACATTATGTTTAAGTAATCACGTCCACTGTCATTTTCTAATCGTACTAGGTCATTTTGGCAGAATTTTTTTGAAGGTTATAAGAACTTGTGGGATTTGGACTTTTGTTAGTTAATTAGTGTGCTTGCATTCAGTTTGTCAATGGGGTTTTGCTTATCTAAATTCATTATATCTTTGTTGTAACCGCATTTGGATGCTTTACGAATTAATACTGCTAATGGTGTTATTATTGCGACAGAGGTTGATAAAACAACTTTGCAAATGATTTCAGATAATAAATTGATTATTTAGTTTTCACTACGACTATAATTGTGAAACTTTGATAATAAATTGTTGTTGTTTTTTTTTTTTTTTATTCGAAGCACCAGCACAGTCCCAGTATGGTTTTTAGGCCTCTACCAGGATAGGCTGGTGGGGGTTTGGATGCCCCTACCACTGTATTTATATAAAAATGGTAGTACACAGGAGGGGGATATGAACCTGACCTCCAAGCATACAACGAATGAAAAAATTCCTCAAACTACAGCAAATAAAGAGATACTACTTCCGGTGCATAATTCTAAAAAGCAAAAGTAAAAGCAAATGAAAACCAAACTAACAAAAAAAAACTAAAGACCTCTAACTGATGGAAGGCCATATCTGTCAGTCTGAAGTAGTCCACGCGAACGACGAGGCAAGTCTGAAGATCCATACTCTTGATAATGTCGTTGGTCCCAGCCCTCAGAAGCTAAAGAGTCAGTGACCTGGTTTCCTTCTCAAAAAATATGGAAAATTGTGTCTCGATCGAATGAAAGAAGATGTCGGATGCGTCTGAGTATTGACTGAATGACCCACGGCCTCCCACCACGTAAAATGCAATGAACAGCGAGTATAGAGTCAGTCTCAATCCATAAGTCCACAAGACCCATCCGTCGGGCAAGCTGAATGCCCTGTAAAATGGCTCTCAACTCTGTCTCCAAAATAAGTATGTCTCCGTAGCCGGTAGAGAAGGCCCTGATACAACGCCCAGTGTGATCTCTGATAACACCCCCGCCACTCGCAAATCCATCCCTGACGCATCCATCAATATTGATCTTGGTAGATCCAGCCAATGGGGCACGCCAATAAACCAAAGTAGGGGGGCTGGGAGTAGGAGAAGTAAGAGTAAAACCAAAATGTGGGGCAAGATCAAGGTCCCCACGCCAATGCACAAATCGAAAGAGTCTTCCCATATGCAGTAAAGAAATAGTGTGATAGACCCGCCAGATGATACGATTGGGCTCCATGCCAATCCTACGATGCTTCGCATCATTCCTAGCTGTCCAAATGTACCAAAAGACCAGCAAAGGGATGATAGTGCGAATATGGCCACTCCTGACAAACTGGCCTGAGAATCTCCAAGTCTGAAATCTATGCTGTAGCATCTCTCCAACCCTGAGGGGAATGCCAAAAATAGCCGAGAAGTGCTGCCATACCTGGTGAGCCACAGGGCTATCAATAAAGACATGCTGGATGGTCTCAATCTCTGAACAGCACTGATACCTTGATGCCATGTGGGCCCGAATCCTCCTCTGAATAATCACATCCACTGGCACTAAACCCTGCCACAATCGCCAACAAAAGAAAGAGATAGTCTGCAGGATGATCGGGCTCCAAATCATGCGACAAAAGGCCTGAAGAGTACTCCCAGTGCGAACAAGCTGCCATGCCGACTTGGTAGAAAACCTACCATCTGGGGTGTCTTTCCACATAGGTCTATCAAGAACATCGGGACAAAGTGGTAGACTTCCAACCTGGATTGCAATATCATGTGGAAGGACCAACAAGAGTCTATCGATATCCCATCCAGTATCATCAAAAAACTCAACTACCTGGACAGAAGTATGCTCCCTATGAGGAAACATTTGAGCTAAAGTCATGTCACCCATCCAACAGTCGTGCCAAAAGAATATGCGCCCATGACCCAACTACCACGCGATGTGGGGCTCCGCTGTGAGTCCCACCCCCTTTAGCCTCCTCCAAACCGCAGAAGCAGAATGTGGTATGGGTGCTAGAAGGGGATGGGTGCCCCTGCAATACTTGCCCAGTAAAAACTGAGCCCAAAGCGACTGCTGTGATCTGAATAACCACCAGAGCTTCAAAGAGAAAGCATGGACCATGTCCTCTAATCTTCTGAAGCCCAAACCACCCTCATTAGTAGGAAGGCAAATATCCTTCCATCTCTTCCAATGCATACGGTGAGATTGATCCTTAGAGTCCCACAAGAATCTAGCAAATGTACTCTCTAACTTTTTCAACACTGTTTTGGGAGGCTGCATAATCTGAAGAAGATAGAGAGGCAAGGAAGAAAGGACAGACCTCAGTAAAGTAATCCTGCCACCAGAAGATAGCAGCCTAAAGGCCCATCCAGAGATCTTGCTCTTGACCTTTTGAAATAGATCATCATATAAGAAGGTCTTTCGGGCCCCCTTAAACAAGGGTATGCCCAAGTATGTGATAGGCTGCTGCTGACATTGAAAGCCAGTAATGTGCTCAAGTATCTGAATCCTAGAAGGAGGTGCCCTCTTAGGCACAATAAGACCACTCTTGTCTCTATTCACCAACTGGCCAGAGACCCTCTCATAGTGCTCCAAACAATGCAGTACTCTCTTTACTGACTGTCTTTGGCCATTAGCAAATATGATCATATCATCAGCAAAACAAAGATGTGAGACAAGAGTGTCACCTCTATGAATATATGCCATCGATGGATACTGCTGAAAAACTAGAGTGAGACCCCGAGAAAAGTAGTCTGCTGCAATGATAAACAACGAAGGAGATATTGGATCTCCCTGTCTCAGCCCACGAGAGGAAGGAAAGAAACCACAAGGCCTGCCATTCACCAAGACAGAAAAATGGCACTCAGAAATACAACGCCTGATCCTATCCCTCCACATCCAATCGAATCCAAATCTCTCCATCACAGTCATCAAGAAGTCCCAGTCTAACCTGTCATATGCCTTAGCCATATCTAGCTTAAGGATGACATTGCCCCCACGGGCCTGGGTATCCAATGTATGGAGCATCTCCTGTGCCAACAAGACATTATCACCAATCAGCCTCCCCTGAATAAAGCCACTCTGCTGTGGAGAGATGATACGAGGCAAAACAAAACTTAAGCGAGAGTTCAGGAGCTTGGTGACAATCTTGTTGAACACCGTCCAAAGACTAATCGGTCGATACTCTGTCCATCGACAGGCGTTGTCTTGCTTGGGAAGCAAGATTATAGAAGTAGCAGAGAATCCCCTAGGCAGATGCCCACCATCAAAGAAGTCCAAAACCGCACGAAAAACATCATCCTTGACAGTCTCCCAACACTGCTGAAAAAAATGAGAGGTAAACCCATCTGGACCCGCCACACTATCTGCATCAATACTGAACACTACATCTCTAATCTCAGCCAATGATGGAAGTCGGTTCAGCTCCTGATTATCCTCCTGAGTAACCAAAGAGGGGATAATATCTGGTAAAATTTGGTCAGTTGCCTGGGCGGAAGCAGAAAGGAGGTCCTGGAAAAAAGAAACACTGAACCCTGAATCTCCTCGTGTGCAGACAAAGTCTCTCCCGTCTGAGATCTAATAGAATGTATACGGGCCCGCATACGGCGCCCCTGCACCACTGAATGAAAATACCTCGTGTTGTGCTCTCCCTCGCACATCCAACGAGTCCCAGCCTTCTGTTTCCAGAAGCCTTCCTCAATAGACAAAGCATGGTTCAGTAGGGCCTGAACCTGATGTAAGTGTTCTCTATGTGCAGGTGATGGATCCAAATCATATTCCATCTCAGCATCATCCACCCTGCTCTCAGCATCTCTAATTCTCTGAAATATATCCCCAAACACATTTCTACTCCACCAACGAAGTCCCTGCTTCATCCTAAAGCACTTCTCCCAAAGAGCAGCCATCCCTGTAAACTGAGTCGGGTATGACCACTTTTGAGAGACAAAGGATAAAAAGTCATGATGACGGGACCAAACATTGAGGAACCGAAAAGGCCTAGGCCCACCCCCATCATCAGCCTCAACCCAACTCAATAACAAAGGCGAATGATCAGACGTAGACCGATTGAGATGCCTCACTGTAAACTGTCGAAAGAAGGATGCAGCCTCATGATTCATCAAAACCCTGTCAAGTCTCTTCCACACCCTCCTATTATGCCAAGTATAAGGACTACCAGAAAATCCAGCATCAGTCAATCCACACTCCATCATCATATCACAAAAATCAGTCTTCCCCCTATCACGAGTACTGACTCACAAAAATCAGTCTTCTCCCTATCACGAGTACTGACTCCCGTCCATTCACCATCATGAGCAATGACGTTGAAGTCACCACCCACAAGCCAAGGTCCATCCACAGTCTGGGAAACATGGTGAAGTCCCTCAAATAAATCCCTGCGTCCTACAACAGAACATGAAGCATACACCGGCGATAAAAATATAGGTCTAGCCAATCTCGGATCCTCGATCATTAGATGAAGAAACTGGAGATGATCAACAATCACAGACACAGTCGTCCCCACATTCCAAAAACACCAAATCTTACTCGACTGGTTCTGGACACCGATATCAAACCCAACAGAACGACGAACAAAGTCAAAGCTATCCTCAAACAGAAAAGGCTCCAAAAAAGCAAGGAAAAAAATACGATGTAACTGAACAAGCTTCCTAAGTCTCTTGCGAGTCTTAGAAGCACGCACCCCCCTAACATTCCATATGAGGACTGACATCACAAAGACTGAGAGAGGGAACCATGAGTACCTGACATACTCCGAGTGATCGGTCTAGAAGGCAGAGGAGCAATAACTCTATGTGGGACCCCACTCAAGACTGAAAAGAAACCATCGGCCCCCTGTCGCTCATCCAAACCAGTCAAATCACCATGTGAACTCCTACGAAAGTGACCCTGTTGGTGTGTACCCATCTGAACAGAACAAGATGTATCTGAGGGAACTGCTGATGAAATAGATGGAATAGAAGCCTCGACATTATCTCGGCAATCCAGGAGAGGGCTAGTATCAAGATTAGAATCAATTGTGTCATCCAAACATACCCCAGCATGTGGTGCAGCAAGCATATGGTCAAGCAAAGGGTCAAAGAATTCTGAATGAGCCAAAGTACTGGTGGGGCCCACAGAGATAGCTGGTCTATCATGCAATGATGAACCATAGACAGGATCAATAACTGATCGTGACTCAGCATAGTGTTCCACCGCGAGAGGGAGGCTGCCGGTAGGGCCCGCAATAGTCAATAGCCTATCATGCAATGAGTAATCGTAGGCAAAAGCTGATGTCTGCAAAAGATCAGTGGTAGGGCCCACATGTGATATGGCGGGGTCCACTGGCCGAGAAACATCCAGACTCTGACTAACTGAGAGAATCGGAGTAGGAAGTAGTGATGAAATGTATGATGGAGCCGTCGAGAAATAGCTGGGTCCAGCAGGCAAAGGAGCCTCCAAAGAGGGGCCCATATGAATACTATGCGAGAAATCAATAGTGGGTCCCACATGTCGCGAGTCTGGGCCCACAGTCTGCTGTGTCTGAGAAATGGTGGAAACAAGAGTAGTAGAACTAACAACTGTAGAACACTTCACTATATCAAGTGTGGGGTCTGCAAGAACACCAAAGCGAGAACCTCCGCTATGGCCTGCAAGAGAAATGGCGGGGCCTACAGAGGTAGAGATATCAACACCTCGTCTATGCTGTGCTCTCGATCGTACTGGGCCCACTGTTGAGGCTGATCAACAACTACTTCCTTACCCTTAGCTTTTCTAGACCTGTCAGTAATCTCAGTAACGGTGCTAGTAACAGGAGGAGCAGAAACAGTCTGAGTAAGTGGAGGAGGCAAACTAGTACTAGGAGGGGGCTGGCCCGATGGAGCAACTGGAGGATAAGGAGCAAAAGGTGGGCCACCTGCTCGACACTGACCAAGAGAGTGACCCATATGTCGACACTTAGAACAAAATAACGGTGGTTTCTCATACACCACAGTCTGCCAAAAACTCCGACCATCACCCCTATCAATCCAAATCCGCTCAGGTAACTTATGTTCTAAGTTAACCTTCACACAGACCCTAGCTTCACTAGGTCTCAACAAATCCGCAGTAGCCTCATCAATACGCAAAGGTATACCCACAATCTTAGCCAAAGCAAAAATCACACCCTTGGATCGCATATGCACAGGTAATAAAGGGAAGGACAACCAAACAGGAGCAATTGGGGTTTCACAATCAGGTCCAAAGTCACATGTCCATTTAAGGACTCGCATAGGACACCCATCAATATAATATAAAGAACGCAAAAACAATCTACTATAATCATTTTCATGCGTCAAGTGAATTAATATATGCTTGCTATCTATCAAGCCAAGCCTATAATCACCACAGAATCCAAATTTCAGAAAGCAATCACGCACCTTTGCCATAGTAGGCTTTCGATGTGAGAATTTGCCAACAAGTGTAAACTTGAATGGCTCAGAAAGCGCTGCCTCTTCCTCCACAGTCAAAATAAATGACGGCTCACCTCGATGTAGCCCAGGTGGCCTATGCGTAATAGAGTGAATAACTGAAGCCTGTGGAGCATCTAAAATAGCAGAAAAAGATTTCCTTTCATTCCGCTCTGCTTGTTTTTCTAGTACAAAAAAATACAAAAATGGTTCATTCGATCAAATTTAAAGGACAGAAACAACCTTTTTGTAAAAACAACTTTTTATTCATAATAAACTTTCAACACAATTATTTAAACATAAAATAACTTTCTACGAAACTATTCAAAACCATCCATCCATCCATCCTTACAACTTTCAAACAACTATTCGAACTACTCAACCTTCAAAATAACCTTCCAGACAATTAACAAAAAACCTTTCAAACAACTATTAAAACACATCTATTACAACTACTCAACCTTGCAGACAACCTTTCAAAGAAATTTTCAAACACCAACCATTAAAACAAGCGACAGAGACAATTTTCACAATCTCAACTGTTAATCCTCTTCTTCCGACTGCTCAATATCTTCCTCCATGTCATCGGCCTCCAAAAAGAGAGAATATACTTCATTGAAATACTCAGAATAGTGTAGAAACATGTCAAGTAAAGCTTCTACTTTTCACAGTGTAACAAAGTTTGATGGGTGTTCCTGAATTTTCCACCGGCGGCCATGCTTCGCAAGAAAGACATCAAATATACGCTCGTCTAACTACACCTTAACTGTGGCCAATGAAACATGAGGATTGAAGAAGAAAAAATCAAAATGATCCCTACCACCAATCGACACTCTTACCACATTGTCAAGTCGATTTCCATGAGAGAGATGAACGAATTGTGTGGCATTAAAATAATTCTGGTGCCTCTGTATAAGCGAATGCAGCTGAGAATCCCTGGGGTTGAATTGGTTGGAGAAGAGGTCCTTTGGATGCCATCATTATGATAGAAGAAGAGTAGAAGACAAGACTAATAAAAAGTGATAATAAAAAAAATTGCATAATATTCCAAATTTATAGCACATAACAGAAAAAATCAAGATTTATTAACACATTGGGAAGGAAAAAGCCTAAATCCCTCAGTCATCATTCAAATTATTATTTACCAACAGTCATTAACACAAAGGGAAGGTGAAAAGTCTTAATGCCTCAGTAACCATCGAATTATTATTATTTACTAAGTATCATTTATACGAAGGGGATGGAAAAAGCCCCAGTGCCTCAGTAACCATTTGAATTATTTACCTCTATATTTTTAAAATGCAAAAAAAAGGACAATAATTATTTAAAAACAAGCATAATCGTTCCAAAACGATAATAATCGTTATTAAATGACTATTGTCCTTCCATGACGACTTTCATCGTTTCACAAATCATTCTAAACATTTGGATTTTTCATAAACCACACCTTCAACAGACATCTAACATCAGAATTAAATGTATATGGCTACCATTACCCATGAAATTCTAACTTAGATCGAAGATAAACAGTAAAAAAACTCTACATAGCCTCTGGAAAATCAATAATAGATAAACAGTGTACCTCAGCCATACAAATTAGTATCACATCTTTCTTCGCGCCTAGAGGATTAATAGGAATGTTGTCGAATTTGAACACAAGTGCATTACAATTTACCCGCTTCTTTGGATGGGTCTAACGTCATGAGGAAAGAATGGCGGTTAACTAGATGGAAAGGAAGAGTGGATGTAAACTCATGTTCAAAGACGAAGGTACATTGGGAAAACGCAAATTACATAATTTCTAACTTTTTTTTTAAATACCATAAATCTTGACAAATGCCTTAAAAGTTTAGGATACAGATGATCTGGCCATTTGGGGTGATTTCCACACAAGCAACAGTGGCATAGGACCCACCACCACTGACTAGACGAAACCAAATATCTGTAACTATTGGGGTAATAAAAGTTTGCATATAAATTAGGGAAATTGAAAATTTGAATTCTTGTTTAGGCCATGAGAATACCTAAAAGGAAACAAAAACTCAATCTCTATAGGCATCCATTATATTTTAGCCATGGAGAACACTCAAGTGCAAACGTTGCATATAGATTGGATCAATGAAAATATCTATTAACAATAACTGATTAGTCTGTGAATAATTGAGAAACTGAATGTGAATAATTAATTTCAAGGTTCTAAAAAGCGTAAAGTGTGGCTAGGCGTAGAGGATGAGTTTCAAGCTTTTCGGACCTAGGCGAGACTTAGGCGAGAGCGAGACAAGGGCAAAGCGAGGGCGATGCGTGAGGCGTGGCTTGGCGTGGAGGCCAAGTTTCAAGCCTAGGCGGAGCCTAGACGAAACTTATGCGGGCTTTTTAGAACAGTGATTAATTTTAATGGGAAATTTTTTCCCCACAATCGACGATGAAAATTACGAATGCAAATTTGTAATTTTCAGATCTAGAGGTGGAAAGTTGTTCGCTGGACTAAATAAAGGGGGTGGTGGTTTAGGAAAGAAAATTAGATGAGAAAGTTGAGTTGTGGCGGTGCTCATGGAGAGGAGTGGTGGTGATAGCGGGATTTGTGTTTCTGCAAGCGAGATGGGTAGGATAGTTTAACGTTTTTACTTCTGTGATTTTAAGCGCTTATTTTTGGGTGAGAAAATGCATGAATTGCACTTAGGAATAGTTAACAAAGAAAATGAACTAATTCTATCACCAAGGACTTACCATATCTATCTCTTCAAACATTGAAAATGTTCGATGCTATTTTTAAAAGTAAAATATATCTCTTACATTTTTAAAATATTAAAAACCAAATATTTTATTATCCCTTTCATTAATGTTGATAGAATAGAGGGAATGATTTTTCTTCTCACCCAACACTATTTGTATGGATGGAATTAAGTTTTATTGTATTTTGGTGGATGAAAATCTATTGCTATAATATTTTGTTTAGTGTCACACTATTAAATAAATTGCACTACGTTCTCTACTATTTATTTCATATAAATCAGTGAAATATCTTCTTTTTTTTTATCTTTTTGTTATTTTCTGTTTGCAAAGTTACACATTAAATCAGCAAATTAACATTGTATTGGATAAAATTATCTATCATTCGATCTAATACAGTAGGCCAAAAGCACCCTAAAGTCGCAACAAGACAACCATGCCACCAAAACCTTAGCTAGCCTGGGTTCAAGTTCTTCCTACATTATTTGGACCTATAACTTGATGCAGCACGAATTCAGAGAAATATAAAAACAATTAGCACCCTTAAAAATATGTTAAGTTCAATAATACTCATGAACCTAAAAAGTCAATAACTCTCTGATTCACAATCAAATTCTGAATAATCGATGGGAAAGTGAGAGAACTCTCAAAATAATCTCATTTAATAATCAAAACATAATGAAGAACAACACTGTTGGCGGCGGTTCATATAAGACCTAATTAAGAGCATGTTTGGTAGAATTAAATTTTTTTTTTTTCCGAACTCATTTTTAACCACATGTTTAATAGGACGTACAAATTTTATCAACCACACATTTTATCAACTTTTTTCAAAATCTCTTAAAAAAACTACTTTTAAATTCTATCAAACTATTGAATTGCATCAGAATTGGTCATTAATACTGCTAAAAACGAAAGCCTAAAACATCAACTCTTTTTTGAGAGTTTAGCAGCTAATCTCCCACGAACTGTTGTCAAATTGGATTGACGTTTACGAGGTTTTCTTTTCTTGCGATTTCTTCTTGTTTGCTTTCCTTCTAAGCGCTGACGACGGATTTCAGGGTCGGCCCAACCTTTTCCCCATTCAGCAAAACTGGAATATGATTTACTGCTTCTCATGGACAGCAGCATATCTGCTTCTGGGTAAACATAGAATGGTTGTTCCAACTCCGACTTCAACAATTGCAGCCCTGAATCAGTTGGTTCTGGAAATTTTATCTGAACACGATTCTGCGTGAAAGTGCACAAGAGAAGAGCAATTAGTGCTATTTATTGTGAGAACATCTTGAAAAATTCCATGACTGCAGAATTTAAATACATATTATTCTATGTACGCCGTATAACTAAAATCACAGGGTACAGCAAAGAAAACGCACGAGACAAAATGGTGCATTAGGGGCTCAGATCTGGAACGAATTGAATTAAATATCTGGGTGCCATTAATTTTTTGAAAAGATTGACATTGTCACAGCACAGTTAATTCCCCGTGAAAGGTTCAAAAAGGAAAAAGTCATTTCAAGTAGAACTAGTGGCTTCCTAGTCGCCCTTGAGAACTTGAACTTCTAATTCAATTCCATAAGAACTTTGTTCAATCATGACACAAAATAGGAGATTGGAAAAATATGAATTGTATTTATTCATCATCTGCATTACAAGAGTTTATATAGCTGATTGAATCAGCACAAATAAGAAAACTACCAAAAGAATAAAAGATACATAACAAAACTAATCCCTAAAGATCATCAATTACAAATCCCTAAAAATCATTAATTACCATAATAAGAAGATACTCCTAATTATTCACAGCTATACACAGTTTCCTAATTTAGAAAATTTGTATTTTCCCACACTCCCCCTCGAGCTGGTGAGTGGATATCTTCCATTCCCAGCTTGCTAATTATTCCTTGAAAAGCTGCACTAGACAGTCCTTTGGTGAGTATGTCTGCTAGTTGCTTACTAGTTGTAATAAACGGTGTACAAATTAGACGACTGTCCAACTTTTCCTTTATAAAATGCCTGTCAACTTCAATGTGCTTTGTACGGTCATGCTGTCTGGATTATGTGCAATATTAATGGTAGATTTGTTGTCACAATAGAGCCTCATAGGTCCATTCCATTTAATCTTCAGATCTTCCAAGATTATCTTTAGCCATAATAGTTCGCATATCTTCGGTGCCATTGATCTAAATTTGGCTTCTGCACTAGATCTTGCAACGACGTTTTGTTTTTTACTTCTCCAAGTCACGAGATTTCCTCCAAGAAACATACAATAGCCCGTCGTTGACCTTCAATCAACCATAGACCCTGCATAATCAGCATCTGTGTAGGCTTTAACCTGTTCTTCAAGCTCTCCATTCCTTTCAAGTTATCTATAGTTACTATAATATCATCTACATAAACGAGCAATGCAGTCACTCCTCCTAAAGCTAAGTGTTTCACAAATAATGTATGATCACCTTGGCTTTGTTTGTATCCCATGCTAAGCATTACATTGGTAAATCTTCCAAACCAAGCTCTTGGAGATTGCTTTAATCTGTACAACGCTATCTTCAATTTGCACACCATATTCTCTTCTCCACTAGAGCTGAATCCAGGGAGAATCTCCATATAAATTTCTTCTTCAAGATCACCATGTAAGAAGGCATTCTTGACATCAAATTGGTATAGCTTCCATCCAAAATTAGCAGCTAATGACAACAAAACTCTCACCGTATTCATCTTAGCAACCGGAGCGAATGTCTCGAGATAGTCTATGCCATAGGTTTGAGTATACCCTTTGGCAACTAATCTTGCTTTATATCTTTCTAGAGATCCATCTGACTTGTATTTAACAGCAAAAAACTCATCTACACCCAACTGGTTCCTTTTCTTTAGGCAACTTCACCAAGTCCCATGTCTTGTTCTTTTCAAGAGCTTCCATCTCAACCTTCATAGCATTCTTCCAATTATCATTCCTTAATGCCTCTGATAAAGTCTTGGGGATAGACACTGTGTTTAGGCTAGTAAGAAAGGATCTGTGGTTATGAGATAAATTCATGTATGACATGAACAAGCGTAGAGAATGTTGGGTACAAGTTCTAGTTCTTTTTCGGATGGCTATAGGAATATCATAATCATTTTGTTCAATAACCCCAGTGGTCTTACTACTAGGAGAGATTGGATTAGCAATTACCTCAACAGGATGAGATGCATGTGATTGGACTTGCACGGATTGAGGGATTGGTGCCTTCTTCCTTGAATAAGTCAACAATGGACGAGCAGAGTCTTGAGTCTGCTTGTCATTCACCATTCCTTGTGACATGAATGTATGGAGTTCTGTTTCTAGTTGAATGTTTGACAAAGTGTTTGGATAAGTGTTTGGAACTTTGTTTGGCCTGATTTCAGTTGGAAACTCCAAGAGAAACAAGTCTTTATCCCTATCTTCTTTGAATAAGGTCTCGTTCTGAAGATAAAGATTGGCAATTTATTGATCTGTTTCGACAAATGTGACATCAGCTGACAAATAGACTTTTCTTGTTGGGGGGTGATAACACTTATAACCCTTTTGAGTAGATGAATACCCAATAAACACACATTTAAGAGCCCGAGGATCAAGTTTTCCCTTGTTTTGAGCATGTACATGAACAAAGGAAACATACCCGAATACTTTTGGAACAAGATTACTCGAGGTATTGAAATTAGGAAAGAATTTCTTAAGAATTTCTATAGGACTTTTGAAATCAAGAACCCTTGTTGGTAACCTATTGATAAGATTAACAACGGTTAAAACAGCTTTCCCCAATATTGTTTTGGAACATTTTTTTGAAATAGGAATGCCCTTGTCATAGCTAAGAGATGACCGTTCTTTCGTTCGGCTACTCCATTTTGCTGGAGTGTATTCACACACGAGAATACATGTATTATGCCCTATTTTTGGAAATAAGGGGACAAAAATTGATTAAAATAGTCTTTAGCATTGTCATATCGAAATCTTTTAATTTCAACACCAAATTGAGTTTTGACCATATTGTAAAAAGTTGGAAACACTAAGCTCACATCTGATTTATTTTTTAGGAGAAAGATTGAAGGCCCCCAGATATCACTATGAATAATAGTAAATGGAAGAGATGTTCTTTTATTGCTAATTGGAAAGGAAGCACATTTGTGTTTTGCTAGTTCACACACATCATAATGAAAACTTTCACATATAATCCTTTGAACAATAAAGGAAACATATGTTTAAAAATACTAAATGAAGGGTGACTAAGACGAAAATGTTGAAGCCAAATTTTGTCTTTATTGAATTTAAATGACTCAGAAAGTAATGATAAAGGCGAAGAACCCGCAACTCTAGCTTTTCCAATTGATTCTTCAAGATAATAAAGATCATCCCTCTCTCTAGCATGTCCAATCATCCTCTTCGTTCCCTATTCCTGGGACCCACAATAATGAGGGTAAAATATCGCACTGCAATTAGAATCTTTGGTGAGTTTCTAGATTGACACAAGATTAGTGTATAATTGTGGAACATGAAGAACATTCCTAAATGTAAGAGAGTTATTTATAAAAATATCTCTCTGACCAGCTTCTGAGGCATTAAGAACATGAGAAGTGGAAGATATACATGTGAACGCCAAAGAGCGTTATATGGCTTTCCTAATGCACCCAACATATTTTTAACTTCTCAATTTCTTCACAATTGAGCTCTGCAAACGACTTTTCTTAAAGGCAGGGATTGTCTTCATTGACTAGGTGCATTTTTGCCATATATACCCATTTCTGTCCACCTCGATCAAACCAATTCTCAGTTGAATTTTGAGGTCTGCCGTAAAGCTTCCAACACTTGTCCTTTGTTTGACGTGGCTTCTTGCAAAATGTGCACCAGAGTGTGTCTTTGTTCGATGATCTCATCAGATCTCCCTATCTATTGTGTTCACCAAAGTGCTGCTCCATGCTAGAATTCTTTAAGTTCGTGTTTATAGACACTAAAGCTGAACTCTCCACTTTAGGTGTGTCAACTATAACTCCTCTTCTTCCTTCTTCAGCAAGGACGATTGCAATAGACTCATTTAATAATGGCAGGTCTTCTGTTCCAAGTATTTGCACCCTTACTGCATCAAACTCAATATTTAATCCTGCAAGAAAATCATAAATTCGGTCTTTCTCAACAAACCTCTTAAGAACAGCCGCATCTTCACTACACTTCATCTCGATGCAGTGATAATGATCCATCTCCTGCCACAAACCCTTTAAAAGGTTTGAATATTCGGTGATTGATCGATCTCCCTACTTGGTGGCCGTGACCTTGGTTTTGATTACATAGATTTGTACAGCGTCACGGACCTTGGAGTAAGTTTGTCTAACGGCCTCCCATATATCCTTAGCAGTGTGTTCAAAAACATGCACGTGTCACTGATTTCTAGAACTATAGAGTTCCACAACCAGGACATCACTATTGAGTCATGTTCATCCCAAGCATCGAACCTTGAATCCCCTTTTTTAGGCCAAGTACCAAGTAGATGACTCAGTTTGCCTCTTCCCTTCAAAAACGTACAAACTAGTAGTGACCACTTCAGATAATTATTCCCATTCAATCTGTAGGGGCTGCTTGAATATTTTGCAATTCTCCAGTTGACAAAGGATTGTTGCTTTCGAGCACTGTAGTTTCCAAAGGATTGCTAGTTACCGAAGTGTCTGTCATAGTTCTTCAAATAGTCTCAAAGAGTAATCAACTGGGGTGTAATTGATGATGTAAAAAAAGGAGGATGAACAAGAAAAAGAGTGAATACAATTCCCGAAATAACGAGCCTAGAGCTCTTATACCATGACACAAAATAGGAGATTGGAAAAATATGAATTGCATTGATTTATTATCTGTATTACAAGAGTTTATATAGCTGAAGCAATCAGTACAAATAAGGAAACTACCAAAAGAATAAAAGATACATATCAAAACTAATCCCTAAAGATCCTCAATTACAAATCCTTAAAGATCATTGACCATAATATGAAAATACTTCTAATTACTCACAGCTATACACAGTTTCCTAATTAAGGAAAATTGTATTTTCCCACAAATCAAAATAGGAATTTGAATAACAATTACTAGAAAATACAACCTATTCGCAATCAGAAACTTATCTGAAAGTATGGCAAAGGAGAAACTCACTCGTCACCTCACCTGGGTTAACTTCTAGCACAATGCAAAACTGACTTTTTCTCAACAAACAAAAAAATAAAACTGAATTTTCAATTTCAACTATATACTGTTTGACTTTCATCAATCCTTTATTCTCACTCAATTATTTCCAGGTACATTTTCTGTTGTTTTCCTCGTATACATTTATGGAGATACCTGAGCTGATACCTTGGGCCCACCATTCAGTGAGGTTTTGTGCACGTAACAATATTAGTCTTAATTAAGTTTCAGGGGACAATGGAAAGGGAGCCAACAAGTTTTCAGCAAGAGATGCCGCCTCAAGGACATAACCTCTAGAGCTAAAAGGTATGATAGATGACGCATTATGAAAAAATATATCACAATGCATTGAAAACTAGCCATCAGAACCACAAGATATCCCCCATTTTCGGATTCTTCTCGAGATGGAAAAAAGTAACTTGTCTTTAACATGAAAGAAATGTGCAATTAAAACCAAGACTATTGTATTATGACAATGAGCGCAGATATCAAAGATCGTACCATTTCATCTCCCTCCCTGATAAGCCCTCTATCTTCTAGTATACGAGCAAGACCGCGCCACCATATAAAATCACTAGCAGCAAATGTGTGATCCTGCAAAACCCATTTATTGGAAACCTGGGGTTGAAGCAAGAAAAGTAACAAAAGAAGGCAAGAGGAGGTGAAAGGAAATATCAACAATGTAGTCAACTAAACAAAGTGTCTTATGATAAAAATAATGGCCGAGGGATATTATAAGACGTGATTTGCATGATGCATTCATTCTATTAGCTTAAAATAAACTGGCAAGAAGAAAATTTGTGACATGCTCACGACTTAAATGACGAGACATACAATTTATAAATCTTCAGATATTGAAAAGTTGTATATCATTTCAAACTTCCAAATGTTCTTTCATTGTTCTTGCTTCGCACATTTAGCATAAGTCAACTGCAACACAGGCAAACTCATTTACGGAAATTACTATCAGTTTCATCCTCGGGTTTTGGTGACTTCATATTCAAACTTTCACCAACCAAAGTTGATAGCCCTTTCCATTTTTCTTATTGCTCCCCTTCCGAACATTTGGTTGCATTATTGCATGCTTGGGACTTCTTTACTCCAACAGAGCTGCCAAAAACAGAATGACGGGTGTATTCTCTCCTCTTTTCTTCATAATAACCCATTTTAAGTTTGGTCTCTCCTCCTAAAGATGGGATCTGGCCTTAGTTATTTCCTATTCCAACAGCATGCTATTTCCAATGGACAGAGAGCTTGATGATTCAGACTTCTGGGTATATTGTTACTTAATATGGCATAAAACCATAAGTCATTTTACATGTTTAATCAACTATGCTCATAAAATTGTTCTATTAACAGCCAATTCCTAAATCCTAATTTGAACAGGGGACCATCATTGTTTACTATTCATTAACTGATTGAACCACATTACATGTGGATCGGAATTGAAAATTACTCCTTTTCAGGAAAAAAAAAATGGCATGGTTGACTTTTTATGGTCAGCCAAATGGTTTCCAGAGCAATATTTGACATGGATGATTTGAGCTTTAATTCCAATAACTTCCCGAGTCCTACTTTGTGTCAATTTCTACATAGATATAATCATATAAGTAGAAAATTGAAATGAATTTAAAATTGGAAAAAGAAACATCCAATCAATTCTTATTTCACATGACGTGAGCTTTTATAAGCCTTCACAATATATAGAACCAATAAGATTGGTTTGATCAGTAGGCATTGACAAGTCATAGATATACTGAACATGCAAAATACATAGAGACAGAGAGAAACTAAGCATGAGGAAATAGAAGTGTGGTAAACATGACTTCTAGGAACTTGTACAAAGAGAGAACCAAACTTCGAAAGTGGGGCAGTAATATATAGTACTTAGAATCTGCAAATATATAGTAATTTTCTATACTTGTAGTAGAGCATGGTCCAACTGAGAGATTTCCCCCAGCTAGTTAAAACACAGAAGTTTCAAATGCAAAAGGCCATGCGTCAAATAGCTAGTTAAACTTAGATAATAGAAGCAATCCACAAGCACTAATGCAATTCATATCTAATCACTTTTACTCTCTTCATTTGTCGCACATTTCCTCGTGTAAGTTGATAAGTGTATTTTATACACTTAAGCAAATAAAGAACTGCAAATCTACAACCATACATTTAAGCATGAAAATATGCCAATCTCGACTACATACACAAAGATCACATAGTGACTGGATGCGCATCTGCATATAAGTAAAAGTATTCTCAACAAGAACAAAAGTACCTGTTCCCTTATTCTACTAACAAATGTCCTAAGATTCGGCTTTTCTGTAAATCTCCTGTGTTTGAAGGCAGGAATGACATCATCATCATCATATGAGACGTCCATAGAACCCCTTTGTCCCTGTAATACAGCATGAAATTCATAAAATTATATAGTACTATGAAGACGTACTCAAAATCAGATAGAAGTCCACAAAAAACAGTTGTAAGCTATAATGTCGTAAATTGGGAATTCTCGGGACAGCTCAGCTCAAATTTTAACTTCAAAGAAAGTGAGAAAGGAAAAACATAAGCCATGTGCCAATGGGACCCACATAATGAGCGGCGATAGTCTGCAAGAGTATTGTCACCTCAGCTTTCAGATTCTGCATTTCTGGAGGCCCATTTACGCAGACATCACATCTGCACGTAAAACATGTAAGAGGTACCACTCAAAGATCCCAAAAGTAATATTAAATGCTATAATTGCACCCACAATAAAGCAGATGTTGATCAAGAAACATGTTCCAGACATCAGTCGATTCAGTTTAGCAAAGGATTCCTTTTGTATCAAGAAATGATATGTAAGCTTTTTAAAGCTGACAATGAATCAACACAGACCAAGGCAAGATATTTGTGCTTGTTTATCTAACACGAGCTTTGCATTGTGCTTGTGTTCTTGATGAACTCAAACAATATATCATACCTTTTTCTTTCCTTGTTTGCAAACAAAGAAGCAATTCATGAACATCATGCAGTCAAGAAAGTACAAATTTATTTTTTCTTAAGATTTAAAATTGTTTCAGAATTTGTTCACAAGTGCACGATAAACTATTCAGTCAAGAGAGAAATACAATAATTTGGAAAAAGGTGGTGGTGGTGGTGGTGGTGGTGGAAGTGGAATAAGGAAAGATTAATGTATTCTGTGCATTTCTAGTTGTAAATCTAAAGATATTTCTAATAGTAATATTCCCAATTTGTACAATTAGTGTTCTGAAACACGTACTGAGCGAACAATATTTTTTCATTCATGTTCCCCTTGTTTACTGAATAAGCAAAGACATTGCGTCCATACACAGCTCATTGTATAAATGAATGAACAACAAAGACCCCCAAGTGCTGAAGACTGAGCTCTTCATGTGATTACCAGTTTATTGCAGCCCACCATAGGGGTTCTACAGAGAATGGAGAATGAGGAACAGAGCTTTTCTTTAGATACTTTATAAGATTATCTGGTATAATTTGACCACCTTTGTCCCATGGCAGCCGTTTATTTTCTTCATGCACTACATATATATATATACATACATTATAAAACACATCTAATAAATCATAGCTTAACTAGATTGGGTATGAAATGGATGCGAAAAGCTTAATCCAAACCCAATCCATCTGATAAGCTACATAATAGATCCACTCAGATCCACTTAAACAAACTTGTCTACATAAGTGTACCACACTCTAATCAGACTCAAAAACAAGCTCAGTATATGCACAGGCATGCCTATATTTGCAAATGGCAAAAACGGCAAGGATGTTCAATCATGGAAATAAAAAAATTCATACATTCACAAAAGATCCAACTAACATTCAAACTTTTGCGGTCACCACAGGGTACCATTTTTATGCTTTTTTTAAGCAGAATAATGAAACTTTCTTTTAAAAATGGCAATATGTAGAGTGCTAGTAGACACAACAAGAACACGGAGTCAATAACATAAGAGCCAAATCTAGCCACAATTTCTTTTATTATTCTATCAATCTACACTGCAAAAAAGGACAACTGCTTGCAAGAAATGAAACATGACATACAAGAGACAATTCTCCTGGGCAAACTCCTCGCCGAAGTACTCGACAAGCGTTTTTGCTCTACAAGAAGAAGTGCGCATTCCATATCTGCAGGGATAAGAAAAACTGAAAATGATATTCAAAAGTGTGGAGAGGGAAAAAAAACATATTTGATACATGCACAATTGATGTTCACCTGAAGCAATCTGATAACATCTTATATGATTGCTTTGTTTGTTCTTCACTTCTCTGACTTGGCAAAAGTGTTGGCATTCTTGACATATTTGCATATAGGACTGCTCAACATAGAAACCGAATAGCATAATATATATTGAAATCTGTATATAGTCGAAGTCATTCCACTTCTGCAACACAAGTACAACTTCTTTCTGGACGATAAAGAGTGTAGAGATTCTGAATTACAATTTCTACATGTACTTTATCTTCCTAAACTATATAATATGTTTATAAAAAAATAATGGACAACTTGCAGATTTTAAGCTACCAATAAATTTCAAGTGAAATGAAAGCACACTAACCACAATCTGCTAATTTTCCATCCCGGCCAGCTCGACCAGCTTCTTGGTAGTATGCTTCCAAGCTCTGTAAACAAACTAAAGGGTTATAGAGAGAACCAGGTGTTAAACAAGCAGAAAAATTCATGATTGGTGTCTAGCAAGAAACCAATGGTGAATATAGGTATAGTATTGAAAATATAATAAAATTTGTTACATAAAGCAAAAGAAATGCTTGATAAACCATTATTACAGAATAAGCCGAGAGGATGAGTATAATAAATTATTCAAATTGCATCAAAATTCAAAAACATCTTTGAAGGATTATAAGATTATCCTTTGGAAATGCCTTAAAATGAATAAAGAAATCCAAATTACATGTTGTAACATCAAATTTAAGAATTAGACCTGTGGCCATCCATAATGAATGATCCTTCGGACATTCAATTTATCAATACCCATTCCAAAAGCAATAGTTGCAACAACCACCTGGAGGAAAGATAAAAAGTTTGCTTACTTCACAATTGAGCCAACAATTTACAAGTATCAAGTTCCTAAAGATAGAAGTAAACTACAGATTTCTCAGGACTAAGAACATATGTTAAAAGGTAAATAAGATCTTCATCAGTTAAAGTGCAGATGTCAACACATTGAATCTTCTCAGAACAGATTTTACGGTACTTCTAATATAATTACAGATAATACCAAGTTCTCAAAGACCAAAAGTTATTAGAGAGCGCCAGCTACTTTGTTCTCGTCATGTATAACAAAAACTTGAAATAAATTGCATTAGACTATAGAAATCCCAAAGGAGGAATGAAGACGAGAAGTGTGTCCTGGCAGTACTTCTTTACAATAATTATCTATGCTCAAGCTTTCACAGGATAATGAGAGCAATTCTATTTACTGAATAATGGGGAAGAAAGCGTAAAATAAGAGCAGAAACCTTAGTTGTCTGCAGGACGGGGTTTACTAAAGAAACTCGTTTGTCTCAAGACTTCCTAAAAGCAGTCAAAAGTGTAACCTAGATGAATTTCTCTACTACACCATTATAGAACTTTTGGATTTCCTAAGCATGCACTTGGTATCAGAAACTAGGTAAGCATATGTATGAACTAGGACAGAATTTTATGTTTTCCGCACGGAAATCTTCTAGTATTTTCAGAGCTTCAGACAATATCTTGGATAAGTACCAACTAGGTTAGCCATACCCACTATACCAAGGCACTAATAAATGAAGTTCCCATGACCACATCAATAATAAAACCCTCTCCCCTTGACCCGTGTGGATATTTGTCACCGGGGTAAAATCTAGACCTAAATTTCCACACTTGTGGTGGTCTGATTTCCATTCTAATTGGCCACAAAACACACACAAACGTATTTCAATTAGTTCATGAGAATGCTCGGTAAGCAACACAAGAAAGCGCTAGAATGTAAAGCAACACATTTACAGGCCAAAACCCTGCCCACAATTTTATTCTTGTCAATAAATACAAAGAACCATGCGTGCATTTACAACACAGACAAAAATGATAGTCTAGACAGCATATGTACAGAACACGCAAGTTGCAGTTGACACCCCAACTGCTAGGGACAAAGTTCCAGTCACATTCCACCTGAGACACAGTAGTAACTAAGCTTAAATCCAACCAAAGTCTGCCCTGTTCCAGCTATTATATTTGTCTATAGATCTTTCCGCAAAGAGGTCTCCACAAGCTACCACATTGTTGTTGGGAAAGTGCAATCAGAATCCCACGTCGGTTAGACATGAGGTAAGTAATGGGCTTATAAGTGATTGCGCTACTCCACCTAATGGGTTAAGCTTTTGGGATGAACCTCAATTCCTTACAAGTACTATCAGAGAGGGCTCCGTTGAACGTTGTGCAGGAGATTATTGGCATGCATTCTTGAGGGAACAATCTTTGGGACTGCAGGCAATTTGCCAAATTGACGCAAGTGATCAGAAATGATGGAGGAAAATGCTTTGGGATGTTGGATGCAACAGGCAAGACGTTGTAGCGAATAGGCCTATCCGGATGCTCATTTGTCACTTGCGAGTTTAGCAATGGAAATCACAGTGATGGGAATCTTGTGTGTTGCTTTGTTGTAGCAGTGGCCATGAAATCGAGGAACTAATGTCAGTGGGCATAAAGTGAAAGGTTGGTGTCGAAAGCGATATGTGCAGAGGTACTACAGGGTAGTGTGCGAGGAGCACAATGAAGAGAGCTTGCCTATCAGGAATGGTTTCTCACCCATATATGTGGTGGAGAATGCGCAAAAACGAGGCACAAGGTCTGCTACGAAGGCGTTAGTAGATTTGGTTCGTTCAATGAGTCACAGACGTAGAAAACTTCCCTAACCAGGTGGCCCAGCAGAATCCGTAAACTCTGTGTGTGGCCTATATTACCAAATGTCGTTGTATCCTACCTAAATTATTGTGTGTATGCTTATATTGAGCTTGTTGGCCATGTAGGTGGAAGGCTGGCCCAGGGGCCCTTGCGCTGCAGCATAGAACCTTTGAGTCATGTCAAGTACTATCAGAGTTAGACTCTAAACTTGGCTATGTGCAGCTGAATGAATGTGTAAGCCCCTGAATTGGATTGTAATGGTCAAAATAATCTATGGTTGGCTCTTAAAAATGCAGTTGTACCCATGTAAAACGGTACTTGACACAATGGTAAAGTGGGGTCTTGATGGAGCATGTGATTTTTCCCAGTTTGAGGAAAGGGGTCAATACTTTGTTCGAGGAAAGATTGTTGGACAAGTGCAAATAGAATCCCACATTGACTAGACGTAAGATAAGTAATGGACTTATAGAGAATTGAGTTATTCCACCTAATGAGTTAACTTTTTGGGATGAAACCTCAATTCCCCACAATTTTCACAAGCCAAAGTAACATAGATTAATGTCTTAGCCAATCTTAAGAATGTGCACACACTATCAGCCCAACCACCCTCCTACCTCGTGCCACTACCCAATGGCTACAGCACCGAGCTCAGTCCAATTTGTCAGCGTGTTATGCCACATCAAACTATAGCACCAATGAACGACCAAAGTCCTACGAACAGCCCACAAAGAAAACCAACATCTTGCCTACATATAATTTAGAATCAATAGTAACCTTTTTCGGGTTTTCCTGACGATAGACCTACTGAACCATGGTTAGGTACTCAGTACACAATCGTATTATCATCTGAAAGTAGGCACCAACCTCTAGTATATGTATTACCACACCTACAGTGCAATACTATATGAGAAAAATACACAGTAACATACGAGTGATCATGTGTATGATTTCCTATTCTTCTTCTCGTTATGATCTTATTCTTGAAATTCACGTCTTTTTTCACTATCTCAACTTATTCGTCTTTTTCTTTTTCGGTCCCTGAATCCCACTAAGTGTACCACATGAGCTCTAATATCAATATAGCCAATAACATGCGCACTTTTCAATGCTTGTTGGTCAGTCATCGTCCACCAAAACTAAGCAAATCACAGTTTTCTCTATCATGCCCACCAAAACTCCATGATATTGAAAAATAGAACTTATACAAATTAGGACTGGCCTATGTATATGGTGCTTGTAGTGGCTAACCACAGTCCCAAGGCCACCAAAGAACCTCTTTACATCGCCTGCATACGGATAATGGACCTCTAAACACCCTATCATTGACAATCTTTAATGACTATCAGAAGGTTCAATAGGTATATCTATCCGAACACCAAATAGTACGGTAGACACATAGGGCGATTCCATTACATCCAGCATTACCATCTCTCTTTATTCTTGTTATCTCTTCATTTACAAGTAATGAAGGACCAGTTCTTTCAGGTCTATGCAATGCACATACAGATGAATGCCATAGTATATCTCATGCACAATTTATAAGTTATAATGACATAAAATAGTATTCCAATAAAGATAAGCCATAGCCCATAACTAAAGACAAAGCCAACAACTAGGCCAACACAGACTGTGAGAAAAATCAGCCAGCCAAAAATCATTCTAGCCCATGACTTTACCTTGGCATAAGCAGCGTCCCCACACCATGCCAACATCACAACACCTTTAGTGTGCAATACAAGTATGAATAAATGTGCTAGTGTCGTCGATGCAACCCCTCAACGCCATACCATTTTTCCAACCTTAGATAAAGCCGATGCTAAAGTCCACACAACCCACTATAAAGAGCCAAAAAAATAGCCAGTCTACCACACTACAGATGGCAAGGACAACATGATGCCCATGATATTGTCGGAAACCAAACTTTAAAGTGATAACATCAAATTAGGTAATCAAACATGTGCAGGCTCAGTAGAATTAATGCAAGTCAACTTGAACCATCTTCCCACATTTATAGAATGTTACAACCAACTTAAAACACCTATCAAAAGTTGCAATATCTGATTCCAGATAAGTACTGCTACACATTTGTATCATTATAATTCCAATTTCCAAACAAAAAGCGCTTTATCATAATTAGCGTCTATATAATTAAGGTATGATCTTTTGGGCAATAATCAATTTGGCACATTGGCAGCAAAGTCAACAGCAAGATGTGAGAACGTTAGGAAGAGGTCATTCACATTAAAGACCTCTAGAGTGAATTTCTCATCTTATAGATAGAAACAAAGATGAGTGGCCAATCCATTAAAATAATCCTAATTTATTTGATTTATTACTTTCTTAAGTGATTTTTTCGTTGTGTCCTTTTGGTATCTACTTGTTTGCTTCTTTTCTGTTTTTATGCAATCAAGAAGTTTTCCAATTGACACCATCCTTGCACATGCTCCATCAAGTGAAGATTCCCATGAATGAAATACATGCTTTTACATTTGTATGCTATATGCACATTTACTTACAACCCGTGCTTACAAAAGCTAAATCGGGTATCATGTGTTTTGCTTCTATGAGAGAACGTGTAAGCGAGGCATAAATCTCGATAAAAACCTATAAAATAATTCAAAAAGTCATAAAATAATAAAATTATGCTTGCGACAAACCATAATCCGTTTAAAAATCTATAACAACAATATTCAACAATTTTTAAAGTCTAATTTGCAATTAGTCTCGATTCTGGGGATAATTTTTCCGAGAACCGCCTAAAGTTCCAACTAAAAAGATGAAATGATTTTTCATTATTCTCAATTGAAGTATATTTGGAGGCTCATTACTTCAACTAGTCAACATGTTCCCCGAATGGATCTCTTGTTGAGAAGGTTTTCCTAAAACGATAGGCATAGCGAGAAAAACTTACAACTAACCAGATATAAAGATGGTGACTAGGGTTGTTGTTTCCATTATGATTATATAATTTCAAGACCCAATTGATCTATTGTAAAATCGTTTATTGACAATGTAATGGTATACAAAATCAACAAATCTCAATGAATACAATAGGATTTTGGTTTCTACTTGCTTGCTTCTTTTTTGTTTTTATGCAATGAAGAATTTTTGCAGTTGACACAATCCTTGCACATGCTCTATATGTGGAGATTCCCACAAATGAAATACACACCTTTACATTTGTATGCTATGTGTACATTTACTTACAACCAGTGCTTACAAAAGCTAAATCGGGTATCAACGTGTTTTGCATCTATGAGGTAAGGCATAAGTCTTGAGGCACTTTGAGACCTAAATCTCAATATAAACCCTAAAATAATTCAAAAAGTTAAAAAATATAAAATTAAGCTTGAGACAAACCATAAACTATTTAAAAATCTATAATAAAAATATTCAACAACATTAAAAGTCTAATTTGCAATTAGAAACATAAAATGCATCAATGGAGTAGCAAAGAACAAATTAATAAGTAGAATCACTTAGCAAAACCAGTAAAACAAAACTAGAACTAACATTTTAAACCAATGACCAAATTTTTGCTTTGAATTTAAAAGAAAAGATAAGGTTAAGGAGAAAAACAATAACACGGACAAGAAAAATATAAAAGAAAGAGAAGAAAAGGACAGTTAAATGTCACTAATAGAGTGCCACCGAGAAGCTGCAATGTCACTTGGGGGTGGGGGTTGCACAGCAGTAGCAGGAGTGGAGGACTAAGGCACGTGCAGGCTCTTTAATGACTCCAAATCTTTCCTTTTTAGATTTTAGGGTAGGATTGTGTCAAAACAGCCCAAACCCTTTAAAGCTTGTGGGTTGTGATAAAAAGCGGCCCAAAGAGCTTAGGCAGGTAAAAAGATAATCCATAGAGGATCAGACTTAAAAGTGCATACCTAAGCCACCCTAAGGCTTATGTCCTAGGGAGTTCACCTGAATAAATCAAGGTGAAAGCCTTGAAAAGTGGCACTCTAAGCTTATGCTCCGAGGCCACTATGGTCTATGAACACCTCACTTGAAGGGCAACTCAAAGCATCACCTCGGGCACTTTTGGAAACAATATCTACAGCCATGGTAAATATATTTAAGGTGATTGCACACACCCAAATAACACATATAAGACCCATATGCCACAAAATGCAGTTTGCTGTGTCAAAATCCACTAGTTTATGGAATATGAACATCACATAGTTATTATAACTCTCATTAGTCATGATTGGTGAGATTGTTTTGTAGGAACAGTGGCATGACATATGGTAAAATAATGGCTAACAAGGCTAAATGGCCAATCTACACTCTGTGGACCGTTCAAAATACTCCCAATACTCAAGTCGGACAGTCACTATCTGGAAAACAACATAAGATATGAAGTTATGGACCTAAGGTTTTGCACAGATCATTGTTCATTGACTTGAATAGTATTATATCTAAAGTAGATACTTTTGTTGTTCCAATACAGACAAATGATTCAGTTTCCATGTACCCTTATATTTAGAGATGCAATGGAGATTTGGTCACACACCTATGCCTACACCCTAAGCCGAGTCCATGTAACTTGAATGGCAACTTAAGCCTATGAAACTGAAGCATATTTTATTAAGAGTAATTTTTCAATCATAATAAAATAATAATTATTGCAATCCGCTGAGATTTGTTTACCTGCAAGGCATCTTCATGAAAGTCCTTGTGCACCTGTCTGAGATAGGATTTTGGCAACTGTGACGAAAGGAAAGAAAATTAGTTAAAATTGAAGAGCAAGGAGATGGAAGTGTAATTGGACACACTTTCATTTTGACAGAATGATTGTACTAGCTAGATTCGAGGGGAAAAATAGTTCACTTTTATTCAATTTTCTTGTTAAGGTGAACCCAAAACAATTCTTCACTTTTAATTGTTTCTGATTCTTAAGACATCGTACATCTAATATACTCTGCAATGCATGACAGAAATATTAATGATATGAAGAATTTTGTATGACCAGAATGCAGCAAAATACATAGAACAGACTGGTACCTTGGCATTATAAGCAGCAGCCTTTACACCAGAACTAGAAAGGAACTTTGCTATGCTTAAAGTTTCTTTCCTGGTAGGAACATATATAATTGTTGTGCCTTCTCCCAGATGTCCTTGCTTGAGTGTGGATCTTTCTTTTGGCTTGTTCAGCAAGTTATGTGTTTCTGGTGACCCACAATTATCGAAGTGCCTTACAGGTGGTTGTCCATAAAATTCACCACAAGAAACTGCAGCAACTCTGTTAATCAATAAATTTTCCATTGATGTAGAAAGATGTAAGCAAAAACACATGTATCACATACTACAGGAATACACCGGAACTTATAGTGCTTGGATGGAGGAAGTTGTAAGAAGACAGTGCTTTGACATCTATTGATGCTCTAGAGAAGAGAGAGTGATCCGTGGAAGAAGGGGTTAAACATCTTTTTGGGCTTATGAAGAGGGACCAATCGAAACAAGTAATAAACATGGCCTTTGAGTTTGAATAGAAATATTGCCCCAAAACTTAGGTGATTTTGCAACCCCTCACCCCCAACCCAACCCGACAAAGAAACAAAATCGAGGAAAAGAAGTAAAAATGCTTCAGTGGAAGAACTATGAGGTGAGAGAGAGCTCGAGTATACCATCATCTACTTTATTTCCAAATTCCTTCCTTTTTTCTACATAAGCAAAATCCTGAACGCCTGAAAAGTTTACCCTTTGTTTCTCTTCTTTACCATTTAAGAGAGGAGAGATACAGTTTGCAGATGAAACATGATATCATATTCCTTCACAGTACCTATCAAAGCCTGAAAAGTTTACCCTTCGTTTCTCTTCTTTTTCATTTAAGAGAGGAGGATACAATTTGCAGATGAAACATGATATCATATTCCTCCACAGTACCTATCAAATCCTACCCTATATGTAATGCAGTTTGGCTAATATATAAAATGTCAAATACACTCAAATATCTTTCAATCAGTTTATTACCATCCAAATCATCGGCTTCATGGAACAGATCACACTCATCTTCAAGATATTGAACTGATAATTTTTTCTCATTCAGAGAGTTTAAGCTATTTTCGAACTGCAAACCTACTTCATCATCATTTTCTGAAAGTACATCATCATCGATATCATTCACTTCATTTTTGCAAGTTCCATCTACTTCAGTCATGCTACCATTTGAAGCACTACTAGAGTTTTCAGTAGAATGCTCCAGATCTTGTAGGGTTAAATTATATTTTTTGGCAGATCTCTTCCCAGTGGTATACATCTCAATTAATTCACGGAAATCCTTGTCATAGGAAGACAAAGATGATGTTCTACTATGCTTCACCTGAAAACGGTGTAAAAATACCAATTTCAGTAGAGGAATGAACATAAAATGCCTGCAATGAAGTTGTACTGAAAAAAAAAAAAAAAGAAGAAGAAAAGCAGCAGCAACAAGAATAATTATTATAAATCTTACAATAATAATAACGTTAATACGAATAATTATTATGAATATAATAATGATAATGATAACAACTAAGAAACACGGAACACGACAAGACACTGACACATAGGACAGGAAACATCGGGGACATGACGATTTAAATTCTTCAAAATTATACATTTATATATTATATTTTTATACTTCATTATTCTTAAAAAAAAATTTTAGCTTTGATTTGTGCAGGTGAAATCTTTGAATCATAGGAGTGGCTATGAGCTATTTGTTGTGATAAAGATAACTTTAGATCACACTATATATTACTGCTGTCACATTAAAAAATGCATATAGTAGATATAGAACAAATTCAACATCAAGTATGTATAATTTTGCTCACATTATTTTGACTTTTTTACTCAAATGTTTCAATGATTAAAAAATCCCTATTACTATATTCTGATATTTTCAAACTGGGGCTTCTCGGGTCCTTGATGTGTCGTGGATATGTTCCTCACAAGTTTGAAACTATAAAGAACATGAACAATTTTGGACACGCCACGGACACGTGCCCGACACTTGTCTGAGAAGTGTCCCTCGAGTGTCAATTTTTTAAATATATATAAAAAATAGGACACGCCACATGGCATGTCCAACACGTGTCTTGGAGCGTATGAGAAGTGTGTCCATGCTTCATAGAATAACAACAACAATAAATCATTTATTATCATAATCATATTGATTTATAAATCATATATTATCGTAACTATAGGAGAATAGAAAATAGATCAAGGCTTGCAGTCACATGCATATCAGCTGCACAAACAAATTGAAAAAGATAGTGGGAATCGTAAAGAAATGAATACTGACCGAGAAACAAAGGTTTGGCCGGAAAAATGAAGTGATAACAATCTTTGTCCCCTTCAACATGCACAATGATTTCAAAATGTCTTCTCGAACACGAACGGTTGCAGTAGCAGTCAATGCCATCAATGGTATGTCAAATTTTAAGAATTTCAAATTGTCCATTCCAAAGTTCTCTCTTAACACACATAATCGCCTAATATGCATGAGAAGATATTGATGAGAGAAGTTGCAAAGTGACTTGTGTATATGCAAAATAAGTTTTATTTTTGCGGGATGAAACTATTACAACAAGTATTCTATCATACGCGTATACATGTGCAATAAGCTGGAATCATTTAAATTGTCTTTTAACTTTTCTAAGCTTTAAGTGCAAAAACTGAATCCCAACCCATTATGCTGAAAATTGTTTCAATCACTAAACCTGATCACTCTATTCTTTTATACCAACTATTTCTGACTTTTCGTGACTGTTAGTGTACTACTGTACTTCATACAATAAAGAAACTGAAAACCAACAAATGTCCCTTTTCTGAAACAGACAACAATTTATGAAATTCCAGTTCCGTAGTAAATCATATGTAATTTTACCACATATAACAATTACCATGAAATGGAAAAGTGTTTTTTGTTGGCAAATGTCATCAGAAAACCATTGACTATATCAACAAAGAACAAGAAATGCATCAGCCTAGGCTAAAGTAAAAGCTCCATAAGATTTATCAAGATACATTGCACTAAGATTAATGACATATAACAATTAATAAGACAATTTCTGAAAATAAAATTCAAAATTTACATGTCATATTAAATTTGACAATCTGGTAAGTTCGTGATTAGTAAAAGAATAAACAAGAGCAAAAGAGAGTGAAAGTGACTAATGTTTCTTCAAATAGCCATCCACACCCCCACTCTGAACCTCTTGTTGTAGAACCCCGAAAATTTTGAGATATTAAAGGATCTAAGTGAAAATAAGTTTTAGAATCAATTAATTAACTGGGCTAAATAATTAATTAGTGAAAGAATGAATTTGAGTATATCAATATTAGGCTCGTTTGGTAGCTCGTATTTAATCATGTACTTTAGGCTCAAGAAAAAGTAATTTTGGATAAGCTAAACCCAAGTTAGAGCCAACCAAAGAATTTGTAGTTAACCAAAATTTTAAATGACTAATAACCTAGTTAATTAGTGACCAGCCAACTGAACTAGATATTGTCTTATTTTAAAAAAGCAATTAACTTAAATTAGTATACCTCATCACAAATCCTACTTGAATTCAACCTGCAGGTGACCTTTTTCAATTAGAAGTACTTTTTCCACTAATATTGGTATGCATACATATCACTTGAATTCTATTCTCACTGTGTTTGTTCCTACACCAAATTTCCGGTATTTATATGGAGGGCACTAAATCCTAAGCATGATGAAAATTGATGGTACACATGCATGTCTCTCTCTCTCTCTCTCTCTCTCTCTCTCTCTCTCCAATTTATCAAAGCCTCTATATATTAACGCATAGGAATTAGTTAATTTTCAGCAGTCTTGTATGCTCTCTTTGCAACTTTTGCATCTAGAACTCGTTCAATTTTCAGTACAATTCTCATTCATAAGAATTAAAGTGAGGTGTTACGTGCTATTAGTTATTTTCCACGTCTTTCTATGTATTGTATTTATTTATGAAATTTAATTACTTCACTTCAGTGCTCTTTCGGAAAAAATCATGAATCAGTTCAGTTAAACTTTCAGATTCAATTACACCTTCGAGTTTCAGTTATACATTTATCATTGTCATAGTGTGATAATTCTAAATTCAGTTTGGTAAGATGAATTTATGTGTAATTACGATATTTAGACTGATTGTGGAATAGCAAACATCTTATTGAGTATAATTAATTATACTCATTCCTCCTCATTAATAATTTTTCAGGTGATAATTAACGTGTTGGATGCATGACGAATTGGTGAAGTTGTTGTGCCAACGGTCCCCAAGTAAATTTAAATTTGCTTTTAGGATGTTTTAATTAATAACATGATCAGCGTCAAATTTCAGATATTAGTATTAGTCTTTTATTTCCCAAAATTATTTAATGTTCTGGGACTTATTTTTAAATATTCACGAATTATTCAGTTGTTTGACAATTGATGTGATTATTAAGGTCGTCATTTTTCCGCAATATTTTACTTCTCTATAAATCTTAGTAACTCCCAGAAATTGAGAATTTTTGGGGCGTTACACTTGTGGCTCACATGGGATGCATACACCATGTTGTTTATACCATTCACCTTTCATTCCCAAATGAACAAGCTTATTCTGAATCAACAGGATTAGCCAAGACTCATATGAAGGTATGAATGGCCCGATAAACCTACCTTTTAACACGTTTCTGTAGTCCAATAGGCAAACCTGATATATTATCGAAGCCACTCCTATTGTATTACCTTGTGGGGTCAAACTGGAATTGCATCCAGGGGTGTTGCCCTCAGCTTGAGGAGGGAAGCTGTCTAACAAGGATGGAGGCAACAGTGTCAACATATAACTTGCTCATGTGAATCCTCAACACAGCCTAAGTGACCAATACCCCAAATCAGAAATACCCAGGTTGTGACAAATGATTGTTCTTGTTCCCAAGATGGATCCATGTGTAAACTATTTCACCAGGTAACCCTACCCATGTGACTTTCAAAATGTTAATGAGGTTAAATTTTTAATTTGCTGATTTCTTGTTAATCCATGCAATGTCTAGTTGAATGTCAGATGAACTCTCATTAGAAACTATCTCCATCGATGACTAAAATTGACAGTGCAAAATAAATATTTTTAAGACACAAACATATAGAGATATCCATGAATTTACATAATGAGCATTTGCAAGTATTTAACTGTCTATTAAATAGGGAATCTTGAAATCAGATTCAATTTGATCAGAAGCACCTAGGCTTCATGTGGACAGAACATTTAGTATTCTTAGGTAATAAAACATTTTGAAACACAAAGTATAAAGAAAAATGAATACGAAAATTCCCAGCAACATGTTGAAACACAACTGTACGTCCTCATCGACCTCCTTTGCAGAAAACTCATTGAAACAGAGTGTGCAAACTAATTTACAGTTTCAACTATTATCATTCAGGAAGAATCACAGAAAAGACCAATATGTTTGAATTAATACGCAGAACTAGTAAGGGGATGGAAGTGAAGAACATAAACCTGTAGTCAGGTCGAAAATCATGACCCCACTTAGAAACACAGTGAACTTCATCAATTGCAAATAGTGCAATTCCCCGGCTTTCTGCAAGGCCCTGAAGTGGTTTTATAAGTCTGCAAGAGAATGCAAATGCTCATATCGGTCACAGATGGCAGACATATAAAGACAGGACATCAAAATGACAAAAAAACACTTCACCACCTTAAAATTGTCTCTGGGCAGACATAAATGATGTTGTAAATGCCACTCATTGCTTTTTGTTCAACACTTTTGTCAATTTGACCAGATCCAAGAAAGCAAGCTGATATCCCATGCTTTGCTAGCTTCAAGCACTGATCGTGCATCAAGCTAATTAATGGTGAAACAACAACAACCACCTTCCCAGTTAATAATGCTGGAATTTGGAAACACAGAGATTTTCCTACAAAAAAATCATTGTTTTGAGATGCAGAAAATATTCCTGAATCAAAGAATGGTAGCACAAATAGATGCAGAGTGTGGGAAGGGGTATAAGTAACATACCAGATCCTGTTGCTGAAAGAACAAGACAATCTTGGTGGGATAACCAAGCTCCCAGAGCTTCCTTCTGAAAATTCTTCAAGGATGAAAATCCAAAATGCTTGCATAATAGATTATTCACCTTCTGTTCCCAGTATGGCCCAATTTCTTCTTGGTCTTTGCAATAAGATGGTAGTATGGGTGTTTCTGTACTGATATTTACACTAGGATCCATGATTGAGGGATGGGAAACTTCTGGTTCTTCCACATGTCCAGGCAAGATATTTGTCTTAGAGGCAGATGCCTGAGATTCAATTGTAGCTTTGCTTCTTTTGGGCCTAGATGCCGACATCAGGTGTTCTGTTATGCTTTGTTGCCGCATCTTACCAAAAGATTCAGTGGAAGAGGTGGCTCTTTTGCCCTGAGCTTTGTTACTTACATTGAGACGTGCAGAACTACTCGATGCAACGCTGTTGGTTCTTCGAGAGCTATTCAAGATAAACTCAACTGCATCATCCAATGATGGGCCCACAGCTTTTACAGCTTCTGTAATATCAGAGAACTCAAACCCCATTCCAACCAATTCTGCAATAGCATGATCAGAAGCTACATTGTGCCCTTCCATGGTGCAGATACTATTGTCTTCAAAACAGCAGTAATGCAAAAAACCTAAAAAGAAAAGCAAATATAAAGAAATGAATATGGTCGCAATATCAAGTAATGTTTTTACAGGAAGTTCACTGGAGACTCATTCAGAACATTTGAAGTATAATTGGACCTTTTTCCAAAAAATTTATATGAAACAATAACTTCCCTTCAAACTGTGAATTCCATAACCAGAAACCAAGTGAAAAATGAGTGTTCTAAAGACAATAAAATGTGCTAAAAACATGCCTTGAACCAGATAACATTCAAGAATATGACCCAATATTTGAAAAAAATCTTGGAAAGAATCAGTGAAACTAATGAGTGCGCTATCTTTGGCAGCATAGAATTGGAATTTGTAAAAAAACCAATTCTAATATGAAGGGGAGTCATTTCAAATCCTAGTTCCGAGGCTCCAATCCCATCCATCTAATGATAATAAACAGGGGCAGATTTACATGGTTTCATGTGGGGTCAGCTGACCCCACAGAAATCTTTGATTCTAGTTTTTAAATATTTCATTTTTCTTTTTCATTTTTTCTCTATTTGCACGACATTTTTCCTTCCACTTTCTGTCTCCCAACTTCTCTCAAGTTTCGAATCTCATCCTTCTACCAATACCTATATTTGTTATTTCTACCAAATAATTACATTTTCCTACTCAGCTCATCTGCAACAACGCTGACAACCGACCATGTTTTTTCTCCACCTCAACACCAGACGCCTCAAGGCCATCAACCCACGGTTTGAACCACGCAATTGGATTGGTGGTTGAATGATAGTCTAATATTGATAACAATATATTTATACGACGATTCTAAACTATGAAAACATGCAGACAACATTTGTAGTAATGTATTGAATTATTTTTATTAATGTTATGTTGCTTGAAAACAAAATTTGTAAATTAATTTTTGACCCCACTATGAAGAATGTCAGCTCCACCACTGATAATAAAGTTACATACTTTAGCATGCAATCAGACTTCAACTTCAATTATAAAAGAAAATATTGTCAAACAATTATACTCAAAATCCAGTTTCGACTATTCCTAATTCATATTCGCAAGCACGATAACAATCAAAAACTTTGAAATACTACTTCAGAATGTAAGAAACTAACAAAAATTAACCATACGAAAGCGTCGAGAATTTACAGTTCATGTCAAAACAGCATAGTTAATCACCACAATGCATATCATAATTTTTCTGTTTCTTTTTTTCATTTTGGGATTTATCAATGTGTGTGCGCGCGCGCGCGAGTTGTGATTTCTTGATTACCTTCCACAATACTGAAATTCGGTGGGTAAAGAATGGAGGGAATGCCCTAGAAATTGAATTGCAGAAACAGGGAGTATAATATATATAAAAAAGAACCCGCCAAATGCTCCCAAGACCAAGTTCAATCGGAGAGTAGCAAAGAGAGATTATTTTTACGACGTCGTGTAAACTATTTGATTACCCCAGTGACTTACCATGTTTGTTTGCTTATAAATATTTACAATTCGATCAAACATTATTTTTATTCATATGACTCACAACTTTTATTTATATTTTATTTACACATTTTATAGAATTCGCTAATTATAATTTACAAATTATATACTAAACATATTCTTAATTTTACTAATTGTCATATTTGTGTAAACTTTCAATTTGGTTTAATACCCTATTAGCACTAAAGCTACTGGTAAACCGTTTACACGCAGTAAGATTCGACTATAGAATCGGAATTCTAATTTAATGGCAAATGAATATCACGAAGCAGTGCAATTGTGTGCTGCAAAATAATAGCAGATAAAGAATAAGATAGATTTGAGAATATTAAATTTGATGAATAAAGAAGATATGATGAAAAGATGAGCAATTCTTTTCTAATTTCTTTGAAGATAAACGTACAGTATTTTTTATCATAGTGGAAATGAAAATTATCTACGGTCGTGATTAATAATTTCATAATGGGTCACTTGCTCGATTACTAAACCTGATGTAATTTGACTGACATTCTTTAAGTCCCCCAAAATGTGTCATTTAATTTCTTAGATAAAATATATTTAAAATAGGTGGTTATATTCATACCATATTTTATTATAGATACGCCACATTTTAATTGTATAAAAAGTTTTTAACTTTTATTTATTATCATATTTATGTCCTTAACTTTTTTTTCATCAAATTCTTATATTCAACATTCTATTAATTAACACATCTTTTTCCTACTAATAATTTTCCTCTAAAAATTTTATTAGTGTGTTTTAAAATGAATGACAAATATTTAATCAAAATTTTGTATTTATTTTTTTTCGCTTATTTAAAAATACGATGGGAAATGAGTCTTTTTATTCTTTCTCAATGAAATTTTTGACCAGAAACCGTTATCAAAACAATATGTGCTAATTAAATGAAGGTCGATGATAGAAATGCGATACAAAAATTATTAGAGACATAAATATAATAATAAGTAAAGGTTATGAATTTTTTATACAATTTAAATATGGTAAACTTATCAAAAAATGTGATTTGAATTTATTTAGCCATTTAAAATCTTTCTAGAATGCCAAAATTACGCGAGGTTGCTGCTTATACTACGAGTTAGCGTTAGTTTAAATTATAGATGGATTTGGAAATTTTATCCAACAATCGGAATTTAAATGGTGTGTTTGATTGAAAATGGTAGAAAAGAAAAAAAATTACATATAAAAAAGAAAATAAGAACCGCCAAAATGGTGAGAAAATATTTTTCACTAAAATAATCAAATTCATGCTTCAAGTTATTGTAACCTATAATTTATTTTCCTTTTCCACCTTGTATCAAACATATTTTCTTCTGATATGATATTATTTTTTTCGAATGTGACATTTTTTTAAGAAAGTAGTACAATCAAACAGACATACTAATTGCGTTGTAATTGACGAAGAAATTGACATCATTTAGTTGACTTGGCACTTAACAGATTTTACGTCAAATTAATAATTTGGGAAATTGGCGCAAATGGTTCTTAACGTATCACGTTAGTGCGCAAATGGTCCCTAACCTTTCATTTTTTGGCGCAATGATCACTAACCTATCCATTTAGGTGCAGAAATGGTCTTTGTGGACGGATTTCATTAAAAATCCGTTAGACAACCTTTCATTTAGGTGCGTAAATGGTCCCTCTCATTATTTTTGTTTTTATTAGTGGGGTAAAATTGTCAAGTTACATTTTTATTTCAATTGGCGCAAATGATCTATAACTTTTACCTTTTTTTGGCGCAAATAGTCTCGAACCTATAATTATATTTTGGTGCACAATTGATCATAATTTGATGAAAAAGACAAAAATATCCTTACTTTTAATTAAAGAAATTTGCAATTGGATTCCTAACCTTTAAAAAAAGTGAAAATAAGTCCGATACTTTAATTTTTTTATTAAAAAAATTGAAAGAAAACTAACAAATTGACAATATACTAAATTATCTTGTATATTTTACGAACTATTATAAAATAACTAAAATTTAAGCTTATAATTATTAACAAATGTGCTAATTAAAATTATTTTATTATTATTAAGTAATCATATTATTTAAAATTCAAACTTTAATTTTAACGTTACAATATAAAAAGAAAATGAATTTGTCACAAATAAAAGTTTTAATTATGCTCAACCCAACTTGATTTTATACAGTCTCATATTTACTAAGTCAATCTAACCCGTTTTTAAGCCACAAGACTACTGGACAGTCTTATTTTAAATTTTAATTTAGTTTTGTATTTAAAAAAAAAAAGTTTCACCATCTTCACACTCTACCCACCCCCACCCCCACCCCGCCCCACCCCAAAAATCCGACCAGAAGGGAGGGGAGAAATTCCCTCCCTTCTGGTCGCGAAACATGGTTTCGCCGCAAATGGAGGGAGATGTCCCCGCTGGTTTCGCGACCAGCGGCAACCAAGGAGGGGAGAAATCCTCTCCTTTCTGGTCGGATTTTTGGGGTGGGAGTGGGGGTGAGGTGGAGTGGGGTGGGGTGTGAAGATGGTGAAAACTTTTTTTTTAAATACAAAACTAAATTAAAATTTAAAATAAGACTGGTCCAGTAGCCTTGTGGCTCAAAAGCGGGTTGGATTGACTCAGTAAATATGAGATTGTATAAAATTCGAGCTAGGTTGAGCATAATTAAAACTTTTATTTGTGACAAATTTATTTTCTTTTTATATTGTAACGTTAAAATTAAAGTTTGAATTTTAAATAATATGATTACTTAATAATAATAAAATAATTTTAATTAGCACATTCGTTAATAATTATAAGCTTAAATTTTAGTTATTTTATAATAGTTCGTAAAATATACAAAATAATTTAGTATATTGTCAATTTGTTAGTTTTTTTTTTTTATTTTTTAATAAAAAAATTAAAGTATCAGACTCATTTTCACTTTTTTTAAAGGTTAGGAATCTAATTACAAATCTCTTTAATTAAAAATAAGGATATTTTTGTCTTTTTCATCAAATTAGGATCAATTGTGCACCAAAATATAATTATAGGTTAGGGATTATTTGTGCCAAAAAAGGTAAAGGTTAGGGACCATTTGTGCCAATTGAAAGAAAAATGTAACTTGACAATTTTATCTCCACTAATAAAGACAAAAACAATGAGAATGACCATTTGCGCACCTAAATGAAAGGTTGTCTAACGGATTTTTAACGGAATCCGTCCACAATGACCATTTCCGCACCTAAATGGATAGGTTAGGGACCATTGCGCCAAAAATAAAAGGTTAGGGGCCATTTGCGAACTAACGTGATACGTTAGGGACCATTTGCACCAATTTCCCTAATAATTTTAGTAAATGGGTTTTGTGAAACTGTTAATGACTTTACTAAGAGTAACTACAGTAATTATTATATAGTTACCTTTGCTGCATTTACTAGAGTCGCTCTCACCTTTCGATTTTTTTGCTTCGCTCAAAATATATGGGTCGCCCTCGCTCATTGCAACTGCTTTAATTAAGTCAGTTGTTAATCACTTGACTGGGCATTATCTGTTATCGAGGCAAACTTCATATGGTGAGGAGAGAATCAATTTGATCAAACACATGTTATTGATACCATTTCTCAAAACTCGGATTGAAAAATGGGTTTTTGCATTGTCAGCGTTTTCATTTTATTATTTATTGGTCAAAGGGGTCGAATTTTTAATAAATCATCCATTGGACTTAGGATAACAGTTGCCCGATTAGGATAATGGAGAAAAGAAAATATTTTACTGACTTAAGTGAGAATTACTAAAATTAACTTGGAGCTTGTTTGATATAGAATTTTTTCAAAAATATGAGTTTTTTTGGAAATAAATAGAAACTAAACATGACTTTGATAACCCATCCTCCTACAGGAATTTGGTAGCACCATCCTAACATTTTCAAAAAGTGCAACGAGGTCCTCAACCTTCAAATTTTGGCAGCACCATCTTAAACCTTTTATTGTTGCTACCAAAATTGGGAATTTGCCGCAAATGGTCCTTAAATTTTGCTCTCAGTACAGAAATTGTTCCTAACGTTTATTTTTTGACACAAAAATTCTTAACATATGTATTTTGATGCATAATTGGTCCTTATTTAATGAAAAAAATAAATATGCCCTTAGTTTTAATTAGAGAAAAAATTACATTTGGATTCCTAACATTTACAAAATATGCAAATGGGTCCGGTATATTTATTAAATAATATTTATTTTTACATACTAAATATATCGTTATAGTCGTGCGAATTAAAATTTTCATAAGAGAACAATATAAAATTATTGTGCTTTAAATATATGTAATTGCTATGTGATATGAAAAACTTGAATATAAATTAAGTTAAATAAATAACAAAATGGTGTATATAATTTTATGACATTTAACCAATCTTATTATATTTTTATTTCACATAAAATACCAATAAAAATTAATTTACACATGATGTATTATTTATTTTTGAACGAAAATAAAATGATAAATTAAAATATGAAGAATACAATTGGATCTCTCTAATATTTGTAGTTAATAAACATATAGTTCAATTACATAAAAGTACTTGAACATAAAGTTTGTGACAAAACTATATTTTTTGTTATAATGATAAAATAAAAGTTTAAATTTTAAATTTAATCATAAAAATAATAAGTTTATTTGACATGTTTATTAATAATTATGAGTTTAAATTTTAGTTATTTTATAATAGTTCGTAAAATATATAAACTAATTTAGTATATTATCAATTTGGTCAATAAAATGTTAGTTAAAAAAAAGTTAGTTTCCTTTAATTTTTTAGAAAAAATAAAAGTATAGGACCCATTTGTACATTTTGTAAAGATTAGTAATCCAACTACAATTCCTCTTATTAAAATTAAGGATATATTAGTCTTTTTTATCGAACAAGAATCAATAACACACCAAAACACATAAACTAAAAACTTTTATGTCAAAAAATAAATATTACGGACCATTTCCACACTTCTAGCAAAAGTTAAAAACCATTTATACCAAAATCCCACCACTTTTTAAAAATGTCAGGAATCCTAACTACAATTTTCTCTTTTCCTTACTACTAGTCTTCTATGAGGGTTTATTGCATATATATGCCATAATATTTGATGAATTCATAGTTACACCTGTAAACTTTCAGTTCTTTCTAAACAAACTCTCATATTTCATCACTTCAACTCATTTATAACTTTTTGTTTATGTTTTGGAGGACATGCATCTATGGCTAAGCTTGAAAGTAAGTTAAATTTATTTTTATTTTATTTTCAAACGTGTTTAAATTGGTTAGATTTTTTTATTTATAAGTAAAAAAAAAATGTTATTAATCCTAAAAGTAAAATAGATATTAATTTCAAAATAACAAATAAATAACTCACGGAAGACGGATTAGTGCTTTAAAACCACGGATTGTATTATACATTTTGTATTGACTAGTTAAAAATACGTGTATTGCACGTGATTTTGTAATAATATTATGATTTTTTTATTTTAAATTTATCGATAAATATAACACTTAAATGAAACTCATTTTTAATCATAAGTTCATCAATGATTATGACCAACTAAGGAATTATATTCAAACTTCTTGGTAAAATATGTGATTCATTAAAAAATACATGGCCTACGTGAATATTAAGTTTGAAAGATTATTGATACTCTTTTAATTATATTTTAAAGCGCATATCTAATGGCATATCAGAAAAGGCAACTTTCTTTTATGAAAATTAGTATCAAATTCTAAAATACATGAAAATAATAGATATAAGTATAACACAATTTTTCATTGATTTTCTGTATTTATATCATTATAAAAAACACAAGAAAACAAAATATTTAGCCTTTTTAGGTAATTATTTCTCAGAAAAAATAATCTCAAAATTCTTTGACATAAGATAAAGAATAATTTTCTATTGTAATATGTATTCAGTTTTAATGCACCCATAAATTAAGGGGGGTTTTTTTTTGTTCTCTTCATGCATTCTTTCCCGTAATTCCGTCTGAAATATTATTAAATTTCAAGAAAATTCAAAACAACCAGATATTTGGACAATGATTTTAACTCATCACATAAAACCACTTATTATGCAAGATTTACCTCACCTTATACATAACACGACTCACTTTATCCAAGTTATGTCTTTCTCAGCCGCGTGCTTGAAAGAGTTAGAATAACATCAATTCTCTTTGTTCTAACTCGTTCTTCCATAATAAATATATGTTTAATTGCTTACAAAATGATATAAAACATCATTCAAGCTTAAATCTCTTTGTTATCAAGACTACCACAATAATTAACATTTTTACATCGAATAAATATTCTAAATCAAGAAAAAAAGATATAGAAATCAAAATTTAAAATCAATATTACCATTATATATATTCTTAAAATTAGTGAATCATTCATGAAAAATTAACACATCCATTATTACCACATTACTATCAAACTAATTATCAAAGATTAAAAATCGTCATTGCGATGAAAAAAATATTCTTGGCATAATAAAAAACAAATACGAATAACAAAGGAATAAAGTATGAATCAATAATAAGAAAGTCGAAATGCAAAGCCAAATTCATCTTGTTTTATTATGTTGATGAAGAAATTTGCTTAAATTCTTGTGCATAATAAGATTGACTATTTGATTGTTTACAATTAAAGATAATAATTTCAATATATTAAAATTTTTATTAGTATATTTTTATTTATTTTCATTAATTACAATATATATAATAGAATTTAAAGAGACAAATCACTTTCAATGATCAAAATGTAATATTTATATAATATTAAATAGTTTAAATTAAAGCCAAAATAAATTATATCAATTGAAAGATGATTTTATGAATTATAAGTTATTTGAGGGACAATATCGTCCATAAATGTTTCTCCCATATTTGGAACAGAGGAAGAAAGTATGAATCAATAATAAAAAAGTCGAAATGCAAAGTCAAATTCATCTTGTTTTGTTATGTTGATGAAGGAATTTGCTTAAATTCTCGTGCATAATAAGATTGACTCTTTGATTGTTTACAATTAAAGATAATAATTTCAATATATTAAAAATTTTATTAGTATATTTTTATTTATTTTCATTAATTACAATATATAATAGAATTTAAAGAGACAAATCACTTTTAATGATCAAAATACAATATTTATATAGTATTAAATAGTTTAAATTAAAGCCAAAATAAATTATATTGATTGAAATATGATTTTAGGAATTATAAGTTACTTGAGGGGCAATATCGTCCAAAAATGTTTCTCCCTTTAAGGGATTTTTAGAATTAGTATAGATAAATACAATAAATAAGTGCAATTTTTTGTTTTCACGTTGCATTAATTTATGAGCAAGCATACGGACTCGGGGTTACATATATAATGACTTGAAGGCATAAATGATTTATGTACAGAGATACAACTCATAATTTATTGTTGGAATAATAAATCTGCAAATCACCAACAACAATGAGATTATATTATTAATGAGAAACAAATAACAATAAACAATATTTGAAAGCAAAAAGAAAATCTTCAATCTTTAATCAACGGGATGACAGTGATGTGTGAAAGAGGCTCAGATTAGCCAATCTCCAACAATGGTAACACTACACGTCTTGGCCAAAGCACATTCCTAAATAACTCATTATATTCCACACGAAAGGAAATGTTATTCTCCACAAAGAAGAAGATGAGGAAAGGGCCAAGAAACAAAGGGATAGCAGCGCCCGCACAAAAGAACGCAGAAGAAGAAAGAAGAAAAAATGGCTGCCAAGAATTTCTCTCTCTGTGCATGTATTTTAATCTACCAAGGAAAATATATTCATGCAAGCTCTAAGCCAACAACTCTATGCACACAACACTAATTTCTTTCAAATAAAATAGGGCAGCCACCATATAAATAATTACAACCAATGAATTACCACATATAGATATTGCAGCCAAGGACCCACAAAAAAGCCCTAAAGGTAAGTGGGTTATCTAAGATTGGTTAACCGAGCAACTGGGTCGTGGCCAATTACTCAAAGTGAACTATAAAGTGCTTTGACCCATTTTTGTAATTGGGCTACCTAATTGTTGGAGATTGGGCAATAAAAAAAGTCTTCGATCATTGGACAAGCCTAGGAAGTATAATTAAACCGACCGGTCATCATAGCCCCTTTGTTTGTTTGGGACCAAAAATCCCAACAAACCTCCACCTTGGTTCCAAACAAAAAAATATTTGCAAGCCCCCCCCACCCTCCCACCACCACCACCACCACCACCACCACCACCACCAAAAAAAAGACACATACTCAGTAGATGACAAAAAAAAAATTGAATTCTAAACTAATTAGAACTCAACGTAACTTAGTGCCCATATCTGCAGGGTTATAATCTGAATGCACTTTATCAAGTTTAATCAAATTTAGAGATACCACATCTCTAATAAAATACAGTCTAACATCTATATGTTTAGTCTGTTCATGAAAAACAGGGTTCTTACACAAATGAATAACCGATTGACTATCAGAATATATAGTCACATTATCACTTAAAACACATAGTTTATTAAGTAGACCTTTAAACCACATAGCGTCTTTAAAGGCTTCAGTAGCAGCTATATACTCAAATTCAGTAGTGGAAAGAGCAACAATATGTTGGAGTTGAGATTTCCAACTAACACACGAATCACACAAAGTGAACACATAGGAAGAAGTAGATTTCATATTATCTCTATCTCCACCATAATCAGCATCAGTAAAACCCTTTAGTTTCACACCATTAGAAACAGTTTTATATATTAACCCTACATCATATGTACTTTTCAAATACATGAGCAACCATTTCAAAGCTTCCCAATGAGTGGGTCCTGGATTAGACATGTACCTGCTCAAAGTACTAACAGCAAAAGCCAAGTCTGACCTAGTACAAACCATCAAGTACATCACAGAACCAATTGCATTTGAATATGGAATTTTATTCATATATGCAACTTCTTCTTCATTTTTAGGTAATTGATCTTTAGACAAAACAAAATTATTACTAAGAAGCACATATACATGTTTACAATCAAGAATTCCAAACTTTTTCAAAACCTTAAGCACATTGGAGTTTGATGAACAATTAAGTAAGAATTATGTCTATCTCTATTTATTTCCATGCCAAGAATTCTTTTAGCATGCTCAAGGTCTTTCATATCAAATTCTTTACTTAGCTCAATTTTAATATTGTTTACCACTTTCATGTTAGAACCAATCAATAACATGTCATCCACTTAGAGTAACAAATACACACAATCACTTGTGCTGTGGTGCTGATAATACAAACAATGATCAAACTCACTCCTCTTGAAACCAATTGAAAGAACATATGAATCAAACTTCTTGTACCACTGTCTAGGAGACTGTTTTAGACCGTATTGAGATTTTTTAAGAAAACACATTGATCAGGTTTGTTTTTATCTTCAAAACCTTTTGGTTGATACATGAAAATATTTTCATCAAGGTCACCATGTAAAAAAGTAGTTTTTACATCAAGTTGTTCAAGTTCCCAATCATAATGAGCAATCAATGCAAGCATGATACGAATAGTGGTATACTTAACAACAGACGAAAAAATCTCATTATAATCAACTCATTATTTCTGTATATACCCCTTGGCTACCAACCTAGCCTTATATCTCACAGGTTCAGTCTCAGTGGTTCCCTCTTTTACCTTGTACACCCATTTACATCCCACAATGGATTTATCCTTAGGTTTAGGTACTAATTCCCAAGTTTGATTCTTAACTAGAGAGCTCATCTACTCTCTCATAGCACTCACCCACTCCTTAGACTTTTCACACCTCATAGCCTCCTCATAGGTATTGGGCTCCCTATCCACTAGTTCTTGATAACTAGCATAGGCTATGGTATAGTCAGACATCCTTTGGAGTTCCCTACGTGGTCTTCTCTCCCTATCTCTAGCTAATTGATAATCAGCTAAAGGGTTTTGGTCAACGTGATGATCTTCTATCACATCCTCGACCCTCTCATTCTCTACAACCTGCTGATCTTGTTGGTTATCACTCTCCACCTCACTAGGAGAGACGGGTAATGGGATTATCACTCTCTCCACCTCACTAAGAGAAAGGAGTTATGGGGTGCTCGCTCTCTCCACCTCAACTGGAGCTTCACCACTAATGGTTTCTTGCTGTTTTTCATTCTCTAGACAAGGCATCTCTGACTCATTGAATTTGACATCTCTACTTATGATAATCTTCACACCACTTTTGCTTTTATCCCATAACCTATATCCCTTAACTCCCTCAGGGTAGCTCAGAAAGACACACTTCCTAGCTCTAAGTTCAAGCTTTCTCTCACTCTGATGATAAAAAAGCAGTACAGCCAAAAGTTTTAAACATAGTATAATCAACACATTTACCATGCCATTTTTCATAAGGAGTATATCCATTTAAAACAACAGATGGAGTCAAATTAGTCAGATAGCATGCAGTCATAACAGCTTCACCCCAAAACGATTTAGGCACACCAGAACTCAACATCATACATCTAACCTTATCAAGTAAAGTACAATTCATCCTTTCAGCAAACCCATTCTATTGGAGAATGTAAGGCACAGTTTTATGTCTAGTAATGCCACACTCATTACACAAGTTATCAAAATCAGCATTATAGAATTCAAGACCATTATCATTACACAAATATTTAATCTCTTTGCCAGTCTGATTCTCTACCTGAACTTTCCAATTTTTAAATTTAATGAAAGTTTTACTTTTATCTTTCAACAGATAAACCCACACACGTCTAGAGAAATCATTGATAATAGACAAAAAATATTTGTTACCACCAAAAGTGGGATTGTTCCCGAGACCCCACAAATCTGTATAAATGTATTCTAAGTTCTAACACTCTAGATGTCTTGTGTGTGCTAGATGAAAACGTTATCATACGATATTTTCCAAGTACACAATGATCACAAAATGACATGTCAGACACCTTATCTTTACCAAACACACCCTTGTCCTTAAGGAAGTTAAGTCCCTTAACACTAACGTGAGCAAGTCTATTATGCCACTTCTGTGTGTGATCAATGTCAATGGAAGCAATAATGGAATTTAGACCACCTACTACTTCAGCATGTGCAATGTAAATGCTATTCTTTCTAACAGCCTTAAAGGCTCTAAGTGCACCCTTAGTCATTTTTAACATGCCATTACTAAGCACACCAACAAACTCTATTTCTTCCAACTCCCCTGCAGAAATTAAATTTCTACCCATGTGTGGAATGTATCTAACTCTCTTTAGTGTATGCACAAAGCCACTATCAAATCTAATAGTCACATCACCAATGCCTGTAATGTTATATGCAACACCACCCCATGCAATGACATTCCCATTATTACTTTCATGCAAATGATCAAACCAATGTTTATTTGATGTGATGTGAAAAGATGCACCGGAGTCAAGAATCCACTCATCCATATGGGAGTTCATAGACAGGTTAATCTCACCATGCTCGGAATTTAAAAGCATGTAAACCTCACCAGACTCCTCTCTGGGTACTACCACATTCGTCTCATTATTTTCTTTCTGATCTCTCTGTTTATTCTTTTCTTTATAGCAGTCACTAACGAAATAACCTAATTTGCCACAACCATAACACTTCTTCCCTTTTGCCTTACTCCGTGACTTAGAACGACTTCTACCCTTTCTATTGCTACCACTATTTTGCCCACCTCCACCTCCACCTCCCTCTCCTTAACTGTGGTCTACCCCTTACAAAATGGATCTCACCATTTGTTTTCTCATTTTTCTCGAAGTTCAACTCTCTCTCCTTACTTTTTAAAAAGTTTATGACAATGTCAGGTGTAAGGGTCTCCCTCCCATACTTAATTGTATTCTTGACTTTCTTATATGAATCAGAAATGACATTTAACAAAATTATAGCTTTGTTAATTTTAGGGACCGTTTCACCACAGTTTGTAATATCTTGCACAAGCTTATTAAAAATATCAAGATTGTCATTCAAATCCCTTGAGGGATCTATTTTGAAGCTAAATTTTTTTTTCAAGGAAATAAATTTTATTTGGAGTGGATTGGATTAAATAAAGCTCTTATAATTTTTTCCAAAGCATTTTTGTGGAATCAAGTTTTCTAAATTTTCGCAAAATAGGGTCTGATAAATGTAATATGATAGAAGTGTAAGCAAGTTCATCAAAATCTTTTTTCTGATCCTCAGTAACATTAGGACCATAAGAATTATCAAAAGCTTTTGAAATCTTTTGCTGAACTAAAATACTTTTCATTTTCTATTGCCAAATAGAAAAATCACATTTACTAGTAAAGACACTCAAATCAAAATGATGTGAAGACATCTTAACAAATAAGAATACACACCAACATGCACCTCAAGATAATCACGCAAAAAAACCTAAAGGCCTCAATATAAACTGTTTTAGATTCCCAGGGTTTATGAGATTCGCGATCTCAGATCAAGGAAATTGTCAAACGGGTAAAGTCTAGGTGACAGTTCTAAATAATAATGCATAAAAACTAAGTATCGCAAATAATCAGCACCAAAACAAAAGCTAACACAAGTCACAATAATGATCACATAAATTCCTAGTAACAGGCAATGGTTACTCCACACGGTAACCCCAAACCTAATGGCCACCCCCACACGATGACCTACTATTACAGGAATTTAAAAGGGATCTGCCAATTTATCAGAGCGGACCAATCTGACGGTCCGTAATATCGGAGAGATGCGAATTATTTATTTTATTCTCACTTTTGTAGCTTTTAACTTTCAGCAGATTTGGAGCAGAAAGATGACACCAAGCTCGAATTCAATCTGTCTAAAAAATACACTGCTGTCCAAATACTTAACCTGCAATCAATAAAATAAAAAAGTCAAATTGCACAATAAGCTATTTCAGCCCCAATAATTAATTTCTGAAAAAATAAATTTTTGGCTGAAAATAGTCTGCTGTGCTGCTGCCGTCGTCCACCGTTGCTGCTTCCAGTCCAAAGAGTTTTCAAAACAACCAACCACGTTCTGATACCAATTTGTTGGAATAATAAATCTGCAAATCACCAAGAATAATGAGATTATATTATTAATGAGAAACAAATAACAATAGACAATATTTGAAAGCAAAAAGAAACCTTCAATCTTCATTCAACGGGATGACAGTGGTGTGTGAAAGAGGCTCAGCTTGGCCAATCTCCAACAATAGTAACACCACACGTATTGGCCAAAGCACACTCCTAAATAACCCAATATATTCTACACGAAAAGAAATGTTATTCTCCACAAAGAAGAAGATGAGGAAATGGCCAAGAAACAAAGGGACATCAGCGCCCACACAAAGGGGCGTGGAAGAAGAAAGAACAAAAAATGGCTGCCAAGAATTTCTCTCTCTGTGCGTGTATTTTAATCCACTAAGGAAAACCTATACACGCAAGCTCTCAGCCAACAACTCTTTGCACATAGCACTTATTTCTTTCAAATAAAATAGGGCAGCCACCATATAAATAATTACAACCAAGGAATTACCACATATAGATATTACAGCAAATGACCCATAAAAGAGCCCTAAAGGTAAGTGGGTTATCTAAGATTAGTTAACCGAGCAACTGGATCGTTGCCCATTACTCAAAGTGAATTGTAAAGTGTTTTGATCCGTCTCTGTAATTGGGCTGCCTAATTATTGGAGATTGGGCAATAAAATAAGTTTTCGATCATTAGCCAAGCCTACGAAGTATAATTAAACCGACTCGTTTAATCATCATAACCCCTTTGTTTGTTTGGAACCAAAAATCCCAACATGTATAATATGAACTTTTGTCCATGAATAAAGTTGGATCACCTTGATGTTCATCAGGTGAATGACTTAAGTGTAGAAATTTAGACTTCTAATTATCGACACTGGCATATTTGAAATGCACAAAATAGAACCGTGTTTAATTGGTAGAGTTTAAAAGTAGTTTTTTAAGAGATTTTGAAAAAAGTTAGTGAAATGTGTAGTTGAAAATAAATTTAAAAAAAAACAAAATTTAAAAATTGGCCAAACATTCTCTAAATTTCGATGAATTGATATGATTAATGTTGAGGGATTGATTAAACTTTTGATAAAAAAATTTAAAACATGAAAATAGAAAGCTTGTTTGACAAAGTTTTTTATAAAAAAAAATTAGTATATTTTGATAAAAGTTGATAAAATGTGTGATTGAAAAGTTAATAAAAATTGTGAGTCCCACAAAATACGAGGTTAAAATTTATTGTAATTTTAATGTTGAGTGAGTGATAAAACTTTTGAAAAAAAAATTTAATACGTGCAAATAGAATGCTTGTTTGACAAAGTTTTATATATAAAAAAAAATTAGCAGATTTTAATAAAAATTGATTGTTGAAAAGTTATTAAAAATTGCGAGTCCCATAAAATACGATGTTAAAATTAATTATTAATTTTGGCATCAAATTTTTAGCAATTTTTTTAGATTTCTCAAACAATAGCATAGAAACAAAGGTTGAACAAAATTATTTGTATGGCAAGGACGTGAGAAAGTATATCGTAGTTGTTGGGTAGTATTGCAGATTTGTGACTAAACTGTTCCAAATTGAAAGTTGGTGACCCAATTGAAAATAGGGTCAAAGTTTGTGATCTCCAATGTTGTTAACCTGCTGACCAGGATGAACATTTTGGCATTTCGTTATTTTTGACAGACAATTTAGCTCATTTCAGTAGGCACATCAGCGGAACCCAAACGGAGTTACCTAATTGCTTTCAAATTAAGGTTGAGTGGTTTCACTGCTCCAAATTGAAGTTCAGTGACCTGATGGCAACTAGGGTGAAAGTTCAGTGACTTCCACCATAATTAACCATGTAAACAAACATTTTTGCTTTACGTTTACGAGTTTATGATAATTGAAAACATATATTCTTGAAATGTAATCTAAAATTCTCAAGTTAATTACACAAATGGTATATTAACTTTATCCCATTTCAAAACTATACATAAACCAAAATAGATGAACTCACAATATTTTTGCTCGTTCATACAAAAGTTAACATCTGTCAATTAAAACTAACTTGTCAGGCCACATGGCAAATAGTTGGCATTATTCAAATTTGGTTATTTATGCAAATGGTACGTGGATTTTTACTCCTTATTTCAAAATTATATATGAAGTGAACTTTGTTTCAAAATCACACATTAATTCACAAATAGTTTTACGTACATACAAAAGTTAACATTTGTCAATCAAAACTAACGGGTTAGTCCATGTGGCAAATGACGCACCTACGTGGCCATTACGTGACATACAATTTTCAGTAATACATCATGTAAATCGCATTTAATATTTCAGAAAATAATTCGTAAAAAGCAAAATAAAAATAAAAAATATCATCTCTCCCATAAACCTACCTCACCCCAACTTGCGCCACCACATCCATGCTCATCGTCGCCACCTCCCCACCATGACATTTATGCCATGCTTATTCTTAAAGTAGTTTATTTGTTTCTGAATAACTTCTTTCAAAAGGACTTATGCTTCACCCCCCCCACCCCACCAAGCCCACTCGCCCCGCCAATAGTGGGGGAGGGAGAGTTTCTACCCCATAGGTCATGAAAGTAGAGGAGAGAAATCCCCTCGATTTAGCAAAATAACCAAGCCCAAACTGCAGTGGAAATTCAGCTTGGTGGTTCGCAGGAAAATGAAAAATTATTTTCCCAATAAACTTATACCACCCCAACTTGCATCACTACATTCTTGCTCACCGTCACTACCTCCACCATCTCATTTATGCTATGCTTATTCTTGAAGTACAAACTGGTCCATTTGTTCATGAATAGGTGGTGTCAAAAGGACTTCTGCTTCACCCGTCCCCCCTCCCCACCAAGATCACCCGCCAATCACCAGTGAGGGAGGGAGAGTTTCTACCCCGTGGGTCGTGAAAGCATGGGAGAGAAATCTGCTCGATTTAGAGAAATAATTGAGGCCAAACTGTGGTGGAAATTTGGCTTGGTGGTTTCGCCAATTCGTGGTAATTTTTCCCACCGGAGTCGCGACTGAAATCTGTAGATTTGTTACATGAACTTTTCTTATTTTTCTATTTGCCACGTTTGCATTACATTTGCCACATAAACTAGCCATCTAGTTTTGACTGACGGACGTTAACTTTTGTATGAATAAAAAATAATATTTTGAAACATAAAATAGCACATAAATTGTTTCCGATTCTCACATTCTATTTATTTAAATAGTGGTTTCAAATATGCTTCCTATTAAATTAAAGTGCTCTTTTGCATATCAGCCCAATCAATAGAGTACATTTTTACAAGAGGTGCCTCACACTTTCCGTTTATCGCGCAAGATATTTCGTGGCTTTTACTACCGGAGGCAAACAAAGTGGCTTAACTGGAGAAAAAATGATAAATTAGTGATGAAATTGGAATATAAGTTAAGTGACCAACTTGAAATTCTTCTAAAAATTAAGTGGTCAAAGGGGTATTTTTAAGTCGGAAACGTAAGGGACGTATCCTTAACCTTTAAAAACAGCAGCAGGAGAAACTGGCGCAAATGGTTCCTCACTTTTGTATTTATTGTACAAATGGTCCTTAACTTTTTTTTGGTGGAATGATCCCTAACATATCTATTTAGGGTTAATTACACTAATGGTCCCATTCTTTCAGGTTTGTAACGATTTCATCTCCATTCTTTTTTTTTAGCAGATATCATCCCTATTCTTCTATTTATTCTCACAGAGGGTCCCAAAATCACTATTTTTCACTATTCTGACAATTCTATGACAATTTTACCCATTGACTTAAATAAATTAAAATAATAGGAAAAAAAATACAATGAAAACATTGCAATTAGGCCCTTAATTTTTTCAAAAGTACAAATAAATCTTAAACTATTTTATTTTATACAGATAGGTGTTCTTCTCCAACAAAAAAAAAATAATCTATATTTTCCTCTCACCCCCACCCCTTCATACTGCAAATTCTCCAAAAATTAACAATACAGAAAACCAATATTCTTTAACCACTCCCACCACCGTTCCTACTTCAGCACGCATCCCTCCTATGCCATCCACCCTATACACTTTCACCTCTGACCCAATTTTCTCTGCTTTCCTCTCCCTAGATTTCAATCCCGCTCAATTCTCCTCCACTGTTCTATCCTCCGGCTCCGCAGCCTCCCGTATCAAAAAGCTCCAGAAAGGCCTCCGCCTCCTCGACAACCAGCTCTGCCACGAGGTCCTTTCCCGACACCAGGACCTCCTCCACCAGCTCTCATCCCTCAAGGCATCTGAATCATCCCTCTCCTCTCTCCGTTCCTCACTATCTTCTCTCCAGTCCTCGCTCCGCCAAGCACGTTCTGAGCTCTCCGATCCCAACCGCGTCATCGCCGCTCAGACCCTCTAGCTCAATAATTTACACTCTACCTCTCTCCTTCTCCAGTCCACACTTCGTACCATTCGACTGGTTCAGAAGCTCCAGAATCTTGTTAATTCCCAACCCGACCCCGAAAAATGGGATCTTTCTAAGGCAGCGCAGTTGCATTTTGAAATCTTGGAATCTTGAAAACTAGAAATGGTTAAAGAATCTTAGTTTTCTGTATTGTTAATTTTTGGAGAATTTGCAGTATGGTGCGGGTGGGGTGGGGTGGGGTGAAATATAGATTTTTTTTTTATTTGAGAAGAACACCTATCTGTATAAAATAAAATAGTTTAGAATTTATTTGTACTTTTGAAAAAATTAAAGGCCTAATTGCAATGTTTTTATTGTATTTTTTTCATATTATTTTAATTTATTTAAGTCAAGGGGTAAAATTGTCATAGAATTGTTAGAATAGTGAAAAATAGTGATTTTGGGACCCTCTGTGAGAATAAATAGAAGAATGGGGATGATATGTGCTAAAAAAAAGAGTGGGGATGAAATCGTTACAAACCTGAAAGAATGAGGACCATTAGTGTAATTAACCCATCTATTTATGTGCACAGTTAGTCCTTATTAGATAAAAAAGACAAACATGCCCTTATTTTTATTTAGAAAAAATTTTAATTGAATTCCCAACCTTTGTAAAAACTACAAATTGGTCCGATACTTTTATTTTTTTTAAAAAAAATTAAAAGAAACTAACAAATTGATAATATATTAAATTATTTTGTATTTTTTACGAATTATTATAAAATAACTAAAATTTAAGCTCATAATTATTAACAACTTGTTAATTAAAATTATTTTATTATTATTAAGTAATCATTAATATTTAAACTTTAATTTTATCATTACAACATAAAAAAAATAATTTTGTCACAAACTTAATAATCAAATATTATTATGTTATTGAGCTATTCGTTTATTAATTACAAATATTAGAACTCAAATTGTATTCTTCATGTTTTAATTTATCGTTTTATTATCGTTCAAAAATAAAGAACACAAAATGTGTAAATTAATTTTTGTTAGTATTTTTATGTTAAAAAACATAATAAGATTGATTCAATATCATAAAATTATATACACTATTTTGTTATTTATTTAACTTAATTTTTATTCAAAATTTTCACATCACATATCAATTACATATACCTAAAGCACAATAATTTTATATTTTTTCTCTTATGAAAAATTTATTTGACACGACTTTAATATGCTAAATTAAATATTGTTTTAATAAATGTATCGGACGAATTTGCATATTTTGCAAATGTTAGAAATCCAATTGTAATTTTTTTAACTAAAATTAAAGATTTTTTTGTCTTTTTATCAAATAAGGACCAATTGCGCATCTAAATGGATAGGTTAGAGACCACTCCACCAAAATAAAAGGTTATGGACCATTTGCGCACTATTGATATACATTATGGACTATTTGCACCAATTTTCCTAGCAGCAGACATCTCAAACGTTTGAGAAAAATAAGTATGGTATGTCATTTATGACGAAATTGTGCTCTCCTTTAAATAAACAAGAAAAAAGAAAATGATGAATAAAAAAATAACAAAGTGTACACCCAAAATAAAAAATAACAAAGAGACTCTCTTCTTCTTTCACCCAATAATATAAAATCCACCATCCTAATAACACTTCCATCTCATACTATCTTACAGTATTTGGTGGAATACACCAACCAATTTCAAATATATCTTTATCTTTATCTTCATCTTTATTTGATGCTTTATTCAAATTTGTCATTTTCTCTTTCGTTACTTTTCGATTGAATTTCAACATTCATGGGGGTGGGGGAGAAGTGTGCCACTTATAAAAAAAATGTACTAAAAAATAAATGACCTAATTTTATGCCATAAATGACAAAAATCATGAAATGTCAATTTTCATCAAATTGTGGAATGAGAATTTGGGAAAGGAGTAATGGCAGAAGGGGTTAGATGGGAGATCTCTCCCCATTTTCTGCCATAAATGGCAGAAGATGGATGGGGGAGAAATCCCCAATGGCAGAAAATGAGTCACCTCTATTATTTTTTAAGCATATACATCTACAATTATGGAAATGATCTATTGCCCACCTATCATGCCCACTTATCTTATCTATGTTAAGGTGTCATTACATAATTAGTAAAAATGATGTTTGTAGGACCATAAACTACCAATTATACGATAACACCTTAACATGGACAAGATAAGTAGACATAATAGGTGAACATTAGATTGTTCCTTTCTACAATTATCAGAGTAATGTTGTAGTTTATTAGACACGTGCCTTTTATTTGCATTGGAATAAAACAAAGAGAAGTTTACAAAATACACCCTGCATTTTAGATAAATTTTCAGATTGCATACTATGCGTTACAAATTTACTCAATGGTAAGAAAAAACACCTATTGTGATAAACAATAGACAAAATATTAAATTTGTCATTATAAATATCTAAACAGACTAAAATATTATTAGTATAGTAATCCATAAAAGAGTGAAGTTAGAAATACGAGGTTATTCTATCAAAAATATATCTTATTATTATCGGCCATTTGAGAATATAATTGTTCAAGCTTACTCTACAGACCATGTGCATGAGTTTCTTCACTGATATGGTTCAACATATTATCATTCATCCATTGCGTAATGTAACCACACATTTCCCGATGAAACAAGTTTCACTCGTCGATGGTCTTATTAGCAGGTTTTTCATTAGAAAATACTGGTTAATAATAGTTGTTCACATAAATAATATCTTTCATATTTTTCTTTCCAAATATGATAATTTGAACCATTTAGAGTAACCATTCTACTTGTAGTAACCTTCGTCATTCAACACAAGAATCCCAAAGCAATAACAATCAAAACACCACTTTTGGGAAAAATTCAACCAATACCCAATAAATATCAAACACAATATATTAGGAACAAAGTAGTGGAATAAAATATTTTCCTTTTTCTGTGTAAACCAAATCAGAATTAATGAAATAGAGTAATAACCAAACTAAATGATGCGCAAAATAAACGACACAATATTTAACATAGTTCGGCAACATGTCTACGTCCACAACCCAATTCCAATTAATCTTCTACTATAATCAACAATAATGGGTACAATGTTCTTCCCTAGATACTACTAGAGTCACACCAAATTATCAAGAACTAAACCATTTTTGGCACACAAATAATTATCATATTCCAAAGATGAAACTTCTCAAAAGTAATACCAACAATATACCCAATCACAACTATCTCAAGAACAAGTTATTGGGAAATACTACTAAAAAACAACAAAGAAAGTATCTTATCAAATTCATCACTGTTCGGATAATAATTTTCCTCCAAAGAACCGATGATCTTGATCTTAACCGTTGGATTTGATCGTCAATGAGTTTTGAAATTTTTATCCAAATTTCATGACGATCAGACCACACAATGTTGAGATATCAACGTTTGATTACTGCTGCACAGACTGTCCAAATTATGCAAATTTACTATAGTATTATTCTCGAATTTTCTCTTCATTTTAGGAGAGTTGAGTTATCTCCTTCATACACTCACACATGGATTTTAATCCCAATGTCTTAATTTATAATGTTAATTAAAGCATCAAATAAAGTCCTAATGAGAATTTCCTTCTCCAATTTCACCAATGCAAGGAAACCCTATTCTATTCATATACCAATTTAATTATCACTATATTTTTTTAATTTAGACTAATTTGTTGGGTTTGGGACTTTGATCTACCTCAAAACATGGGGCGGATACCCAACATGGGTAGTTCCATTTAGTGCAAACTTACAAATTAATTAAAGAATGTTACAAACTTAGAAATTAATAAAATGAAATTAATTTGCACAAAAAATCAGTCCGTACAATAAATATTATTGTAATTAGAATGGATCCAAAATAATAATATCACAAAACAAACTTTAAATTGGGCGACTATCTTTTCTTTTACTTAGTGTATCAGTGTTGAATAACATTAATTAGGGATGTGCGTGAGTTAGGTCGGATCGAGTCGGTTTTGGGCCAACCCGAACCTAACTCAAAAAAATCGATTTAGCGAGAACTCAACTTAACCCAAACCAACCCAACCACGGGTTTAACCCGACCCGAACAAGCTTCATTCGGGTCGGATTGGCAGTTTGGTCCAATTTGCAATTTGAAGTTTTTTTTGCTGTTGTAGCAATATTCATTTTTCTAGAATCATAAAATTGTTGGGCTCAATTTTTTTTTTTTTATCAAAATCTATCATATATTAGAACCCTTATCAATTTCAAGTCACATATACCATAGGAATTGAGGAGAAAATTAGGTTTCTCTTATTGTCTATCACATATTCACAATTTAATTTAAACTTATTTTGATTAATTTCAGACTTATATTTCAACTTAATTTTATTATTTTCACTCTACTTCATCATTAGGAGATGTGCAAAAAATTATAGTTCAGATATGTTTTCTTTATCTTGGAAATTGTACATTTATTCTTTTGACGTAATTTTAATTGTTGACTCTGTTACATAAACACCAATAAATATTGGCATTATCAAATGAGTCAGATATTTAATATGTGGTAATACTATATATGTTTTAGCTTTTATCGTTGAAGTTTACTTATAAAAATATATAAAATTCAAGTCTTTAGTGTTAGATTTTATGCGCTTGTTTGATAAAATATTTTATAGACTTATAAATAGTAAATTTTACGAAATGTGTTAATAAAAAGTGAATAAAAATTGTGATCTTATGAAATGTGTAGATATAAATGATATTTAACCATCTTATAAATACTTATAAATACTAACAAATATGTTCCATGTGTCCCACGTTATAAGTTATTGAATTTGGGGGTGGGGGGTTGTTTAGGGAAAATGATCATTTTGTTTTATTTTTTTTATTATTTTGAATAATAAAATGTGAATAGAGTATTTTGTTTTTGTTAAATTGGTTAAATTTAGGTCACGAACTTAATTTTTTGTCAATTAACAAATCTCTAGACGAAATTTGATCAAACTCCAAAGATCATTTTGGTGAACATAATTAGAAGATTTGAGATTTGACGATACATTTTTTATTATTTTCAAGTGAAATTCTCTAAATGAAAATAAAAAATTTAGGATTTATTTGTACTTTTGAAAAGGTTAGGGGTCTCTAATTGTAATTTTTTCATTATATATATATATATATATATATATATATATATATATATATATATATTTGTTATTTTAATTTATTTAAACTATGAACAAAATTGTCAAAAAAAATCATTTGGGGACCATATATGTGAATTAATGAAAGGATGAAGGCAATATCTACGAATAAAATTGAATGAAGATGACATTGTTACAAAGTTAAAAGAATGAGGACTGTAAATGTAATTAAATTTTTTTTATTAATAATTCTATTTTTATAAGAAATAAAATTACAGTTTAACTAAGAAATTGATTATTTCTCTACCTATAAAAGAGCATGTTTTCCAGCAATTTATTCATGCCATTATGTAAGTAAACAACCCAATAATATAACATCAATCAATTACAGCAAACTCTACTGCCATTATTCTTTTTGTCAACTTTCGAATATAGCACTCTTATCGATTAATAATTAAAGAGGATTTTTATATGCCTTTACAAATTCTCTTTATGAGTCCTTTAAATATGAAAATTATGTAAAAATATAATTGAAAAATTTAACTTCCCGCCATGGCGAAATGACCATGCCACTTGGTAGTATCCTATTGGTCCATACATAAGCATGCGGATCGTAAACCCCTTCTTATTCTAACCGTTGATCACCATAGCAAAATCCGAACTGCACATTCAAGAACTCTTCTCATTGGCTGAAACCTAAGCGCCCAGATCGCCATCACCCACTTATCCACTCCCACCCCACGAGCGCAGTACAAATACCACCCCATTGGCCTTTCATTTTCACACAATACTCCAAATTTCAAAACGTAAAAGGCTCTCAAAAGATTTATTTCCCTCTAAAAAGCAGTGTGTTTGATTTCGTCGGAAAATACAGAAATGGAGTCTGCAAAAACGACAATCACGAAGGGTGCCGGAGGCCGAAAGGGTGGCGATAGGAAGAAGGCTATCCCCAAATCGGTGAAAGCCGGACTACAATTTCCGGTGGGTCGAATCGCCCGTTTCCTCAAGAAGGGTCGGTATGCCCAGCGGATGGGTATTGGAGCTCCGATTTACATGGCTGCTGTACTTGAATACCTCGCTGCTGAGGTAAATACACAAATAATTCTTCCCAAGATTTCAGGGTTTTTTCCCTTCTGTTTACTCTTTTAATTTAAATCTCGTTTTTGATGATATAGGTGTTGGAATTGGCTGGAAATGCTGCAAGGGACAACAAGAAGAGTCGGATTATTCCGAGGCATGTGCAGTTAGCAATTAGGAACGATGATGAATTGGGAAAATTGTTGCATGGTGTAACAATTGCAAGTGGTGGAGTTCTTCCCAATATTAACCCTGTTCTTTTGCCCAAGAAATCTTCTGCATCTAATGAATCCCAGGATAAGGTCCCCAAGTCTCCAAAAGCCTCCAAATCTCCAAAAAAAGCTTAGCTTTTTGCTTTTTTTTAGCTCTACAATCTAGGATTCTGTTGGGGGTTTTCTGTTTTTGATAATGTAAAAATTTAGATTTTAATGAAAAAATGCTATGGTGTTTTATTATCTTCTTTTGGTGCTTTCACATTCTTTCTAGTAAGAATGGGTTTATGAAAAATATTATTTTTAAACTTATTTAAATTTTAATAAAATGTTGAAGGTTTAATGTCTCAATAACTTGTGATTGTATTGTATTAGAATAAAAATTGGGTCCAATGCAAATAAATTATTTTTTGTATATAATATTTAATTTTATAATTATTGAATGTGTAAATAAAAAATAGATAAAAATTGTGTTCTATAATATGTATATATAAAAATAAGATTTGAATTTCTCTTTATGGTGAAGTATGGCTGCTTTTAAAAGTCAACAAAAGTTTCCTTGATGCACTTCCACCGTTATTTAAATAATTATCCGATAGTTTCACATTTTGAATTATATCACATTTTGAATGTATGTCTTAAATTATAAATTAGTTCCTGAACCCTATTCTTACGAACTCTTTCTGAACCCTAGTCTTATAATTAACCTCTTTTAATTTGATAAACATGTTATTTTAAAATATGTGAATAATAAGTAGAAATTATATTGAAATTTTTATTAAAATATATGATTAAAAGTATGTTTAATTAACTTAATTTATAATTTAAGCTTAGTTAAACATTGGTTGATCTAAGATATATGATACCATACTTTAAGATGGTTTAGTCAATTACTAAGAAATCAATAAAATTAGCTCACAATTTATTATATCAATTGCAAAATTTTAATATTTTTTAAGTAAGTAATTCATAGAGTAGTTGACAATGAATCAAATAGCACTTGAAAAAAAACTTCTAATGGCATAGAAGTGTTAATTCGGGTCATGCGGGTTGAGTTGACTTGTATCTGATGAAGTTTAGTGACGGCCTGTGTTAGAAAAATTTCGTGCCATGATAGGTTGCGAGCCGGGTTAATCCAATCCAATCCAACCAACCTAATCCAAAAAAATTGAACATGAGTTTGGCCCACCTGTCGGCCCATTCGAATTGAGCCCATGTGAGTTGCGGTTCGACTCGTATAAATAAAGAATTAATTTTTTTGAAATTACTACACAAATGTATTAACTTATTGTCCTTCAAATTTTGTTTTAATATTTATAGCAAAAAATGTGTTAAATTATTAAATAAAAAATAAATAACAATGAAAAATTCACATTTGTTATTTATAACAAAAACTGTTTATATAAAATTCAAATTTTTTTTTAATTATCAAACGGGCCAACGGTTAATCAAATGTTGAACCACCCGGGTCGGCGGTTCAGTGTCCTCGGCACGTGACTGGCCAGGGCCGGCCCGCAGTTATGGGTCAAGGAGGGTGGGCCGATGCGGGTTCGACCGGCCCGTCTGTCTTGACACATCTAAATGGTAGTTGTTTAGGGAATGGAAGTATTTTTTTGTTTGTGTTGTGTTATGATACCATGATACGATATAATACTTATGATGTGTTTTATTGCCAAAATTTTTTTATAGAAAAAATATTTTTTCAAAATATTTTTCAACTGATATGTTTAGTAGACATTATTTTCCATAGAAAAAGTATTTTCCTACCTATTTTTCAACTACACGTTTAATTGCAACATTTCTTTTTCCAGGTAAAACATTTTCTCATTTTCAAATAAATGATCATATTTTCATTTTTTTCAAGTAAAATTGTTTTCTTAAAGGGAAAGGGGGTTTTATTTTCCAGGTAAAATTTGTCTTCTAAATTAACTTTTTTCAATTAACAATTTTTTGACAATTTAAATTACTAGAATTCACTTTTTTTTTTCACTCAAATTTTTTCTTTGCAATCAAACACTCCTTTGGAGATAATAATTGAGTTACTTGAATTGCTATCTCTATATTGAATAGTATTTAAAGAATTACACGTGTACATCGACTAGGATTAGTGTACAAAATTCTGTTCTAGTTCAACTAGAATACAATCCCAACAGTTATCAATTTTATTTTTAATTTTTTATTGTCCATATTTAAAAGGGTTATGCATTTTCTGTGTTAGTTTTGTCTCTAGAAGGAATAATAATTGTATATTTGGTAGAGTTTAAAAATAATTTTTCTAAAAAATTTTGATTTTGATTTTTGTGAAACATGTAGTCGAAAAGAATTTTACAAAAATCATGTCAAAGACGATGTAAGTAAATAATAGGGAATTGTGCTTCACTGTATCAATTGATTGAAATACAATTATATAGTGTTCTATAATATTCATCCAAGTAGTTAATATCTATTTTTTGAAGAAGCTAAGGCATCAATGTTGATGAAACAGATAGCTGAGACGAGATGAGATGATAAGCTTATTTTAAGAGTTGCAATTCCTACAACCCAGGCCTTGGTGATGAGACATTTTTTCCGAGGGGCATCACATCCACACCCCAATCTGTCTATGAAAGAAGCTCGACTCGATCCTCAGAGGCATAGGCGAGTTGGTAAGATTTGATGTGATGTGGAGAAAAATCATCCGACAACGCATGTTCGATTCTCATTTTGGGCAGATTTTCACTGAAATATTGTGGAGGTTTGTTCCAGGGGTTGGCCTGTTGGCTCTCTCCCTTAGGTCCCTGCCACTTGTACACATTTCTCGATTTACAACTCGCCTGGTCAATAGACCTCTGACACAGGTGTGGAGATTTTGCATTCGAGACTTTCCCCTTATTAGAAGAAGCTCGACTCGAGGCTAAAGCAGCAAAACACGAGTTAAACCAAAGGATATTGAAATTCTTAGCGTTTGTTAATTTGGTGATTTATTTAAGCAGATTTTAATAAAAAGTTAATAAAATGTGTGGTTGATATAAAAAGTTTTTTTTTAAATCAAATTTTAGTGTCAGTGATGGCCAACAATATGAAAACTTGTTATTCTGATTAAAATCAACAACTGTTGGTGATTGATACAGAATTACTAAAAGTGATATCGTTGGTGATCACTGAGACACCTTCTTCAAAGATTATTGATGTCAATATTATTGGTGATGTTGTCGAGAATCACTGACAGTTTTAGTTACCGATGACTTCCCTGTCGGTGTCACCAATAAAATTTTATTTTTTCTATTTTTTGATAATTTTTATAAGTTTATGAAATATAAATTAAAATATCTTTACTTTTTTCTTTTAATGTAATTGACTGCTAAGTGTTATTTTGTTGCCAACGGAATTTTTGATTAGTATTAAATTTATTTATTGACGAAAATTTTGTTGGTAAATTAAATTCGATAAATTATTTATCTTTTTAATAGTACTTGTTATATCTAAAAGTATATGCATCTTACGTGGACACGTAGCATAAGACATAAAACACAATTGACATGAAATTAATGGTCAATTGGACGGTCCAACTAGATGCCTACGTGTCAGAGGTAGGAGCCTCACTTCAGCACTTTACCTTAGCATCGACGGCTAAGTGTAGTTGGTCGCTTCGTGTGGAAGAGAATAGACAAAGCAGTAACACAATGAATGAAGATTTGAAGAACATAACCTAAGTAGTTGAGGATTACATGCAAAACATAATATTCCACTTACATGTCATATCCATTCTTCAGAATCCATAAAAATGGTAATATTGAGGAATTGAGATTATTCTTGAATCAAATGATGAAAAATGTCAGAAAATGACCTAAATACTGCTGCCCACCTATCTATAGATACTCGCATTATCATTCATTTGAAGATACGTAAATTAAGCACAATTTATATATTATCATACATCTTGAGTTAATTGTGTGCCACTTTATCCTACACTTAAATTCTGATAACTGACTTGATTGTTAGAGTTCTGACGGCCGTGATACCACCCCATGGAATCGATCATTGGTAGTCTAACATGTCTTCCAAGTGTGCATGTTAGCAGTGCATATACATTGGCGTGACACATTTTTGTTGGCATTGAAGTCAAGCCAGATTTTGAAGTCGACAGATTAGCACTGTATGTGAGAATCATACAAAAAACCAGGAGAGAAAAATAGAAGAGTGGAAAAAAAGAGTGAAAATGGATGGAACAATGATGAACACCCACATAAGGTTCATGATGCAACTAATGCAGTGTCAACAGAAGGAAGTGCCCACCAGAAAAGAAATCAGAGGTCATCAAGAACAATAGCTAGACTTATTAGAACATTCGATAACTTTGCAGTTAATGTGCAACATTTTGTTGATGAAAATGCTGCAATGAAACAATTTTTTCATGCAGCAGCCAGCAGGGGTATGCAATCCCTCATCCCCAAGTTGATGAAATAGAAAGAGGAGATGGGGACACCGTGCCAAGGCATTCTGGGTCGTATGACTCTCTACATGGGATAGGACAAGGGAATGAGTCAATCCACCTAGCTGCATGGACAACTGCATACAATTTCCTCACCAAGCCACTGGCCCACCTATCGACCCACAACATATGTGCGGGATACAACATTTCCAATGTGAGTGAGAGCAAAGACCTGTTAGGTTTGTTAGGAGGAATTCATGACATGAGATAAAGGCCTAACAAATCTTTGAAAAGCTACCTCAACCGTTTCACGAAAGAAATGGATGATGCAGAGAGCACGTCACAAAAAACTACTTTTCAGGCTCTAAAGCCTAGATTGAACATGTCAACTCCCTTTTGGAGGGATGTCTTCAATTGATGACCCACTACATATGATGAGTTGGTGGACCTAATCAAAGAAGAAATCCATGACCAAAAAATGGTCCGATCAAAAGATACTCAGCAAAGACAGGGCCGTCCTATGGAAAAAAGAAAGACCCCAATGTTCAATCAAAAGGCATCATCACCCTCTCGTTCGAGGTATTATTATTGGGATACCAAGGTAAATGCTGTCAATCCAAAAATTTCATAGACTGCATGAGGCTCAAATTAGTAATCAGGAGATAGAATAATCTCATCTCCAGCAAAGTTTATTGATATCATTATATGCATGATCATGACAACAATAAGCGTATGGATGTGAAAGTTGCCGTAGATAACCTTATTGTCGAAAAGGACGAGTCAACCGATGCTTGGTAGCCTAGTCAACGAACATACAGTCCTTATGTTTTACAGGGACAACCCACATATCCGAGGCATTTAGCAACTGTGGAGAAATCCTGTTTTCTCAAAGAGAAGACTATCCAAGATTAAACCTTCAGAATAATAAAGGTGGCCAATGGACAATCCGAGAAATCCTAAAAATTTTCGGAGGCCCTTACATTGGGGGACAATTGATGAATGCCCAGTGAAACCATGTCAGAAAAGTGAGAGACCCACAAATGACTACTTATTTGGTCCAAGGTGAAGGGCCCAAAAAAGCAACGAAAGTAATGTCTGAGCCTATCCGCTTCACATATAAAGATGGGGAAGGATTATATTATCCTCATTATGATGCCTTTGTCATCAGGACTAAGATAGCGATAAACAAAATAAAGAAAATATTGGCCGACAAGAAAATCTCGGTCAATATCATCTTCAGCTCTACCTTTGATCAGATGGAAGTGGACCATCTGCTGACCCATACCTCATACCTGTTGTATGGGTTTGTAAATGAAGGCATTACACCAAAGGGTAAAATTACATCGTTTGTCATTATGAGATAAGCTCCAAGGTCAGTTCAAGTGTTCCTAAATTTTATTGTAGTCGATACAGTACTTGGACGACCAACATTGAAAGAGTTGAAAGTTGTTGTTATGCCCAGTCCCACGTGAGCAGGGTCAAAGTCAAACTTGCCTAGTAGGCTATCGCCTTCTATTCGAGGAGGTTGGATGAGGAGGTTAAGAAGAAGAGGCAATTTTTTTTATGCCAAGGGCGTTTGGGAATAAGAGGATGAAAAGAAAATTGTTTCTTCATACCGAGGAGGTTGAGAAGACGAGGCGGTCAAAGATCGACCTTAATTGCGTGTTGAAAAAGCATTCCCTGATACTCCATGAGTTAGACCTGAAAAGATTGATGGGACAGCCTGCCAATTCAACTTGTCACAATCATAGCCTCCTAGAGTGCGACTGGATGAGACCTTTCTCTTAAAGTTGCTGACGTGACACCCAAGATATGACACTAAGGCCCTTAGTATTGTGCTACGTGTCGCACATCAATGGATGGCCAACCAAGTGGAATTTACCTATAAATATGAAAACCATATCTACAAAAAAAGGATGTTGAAATTAAAACTTTCATACAGAAAGAAAACACAAGTCCTCTATGCTAATTAAATCTTAAGTGATTATAACTATTTGGAAAATTGTTAGTTAGGGGCCCTCAAGCCACCACCTCTACCACAACGTGTTCATCTCATACATTACCATCATTCTTACCCAGTTTCAAGTGTTCCAGGCATATCTACGTGGTTGATCCAAGTGTGTAGAAAATTTACACGTAAGAAGAGGAGGAGTGGAGTTCCTGTTGGTAGCCATTTTTAGAGGTCAACAGATTGGCACCGTCTATAGAAAACGACACAATTAAATTACGAGTGAAACGTGATTAAAAGCCTAAGCCTTCTTGAACAAAGGATCCTCACTGAACAAGAGACCCACTGACCTATCGAACAGAAGAATGAGTGGAAGCAACAAAGACGAGAACCCAAGGAGAGCCAAGCATGTCGTGAATGAAAATACCACGGCAGCAAGAGATGAAGAAGCCCCATAGAGAAGGTGTCCGAGGAGGGCTCCTACCAACCTCGAGAGAGAAACGAAAACCATGGCTGCTAGCATGAGGCAGTTGGCCCAGTGCCATGCCCATATGCAAGGTTACATCCAACAGATGAATATATAGGGAGAACCGACCCCATGGATCTGACTTGGACGTTCCCAATGAGGAACAAGAGGTAAACAACAGCCATCTGCTTAACCCCCAAGCAAGAGAAGAGGCCTCACAGGCTTCATAGTGTTTTCGAAAGACTAGGAGGGCATGGACCCAGAAATGGGCCCCAAGAGAGCCTTTCGAGGAGGGAGCAGACTTAGAGCTCGCTTAGAAATAGGAGGAAAAGAAGAGCAAAAGAGGTAGTGACCAGGGTGAATTAGACTTCCAGCCGCATCCACCCTATCAGCCTCAGTACTAGCATCTCCAGTACTATGGGAGTGACCAACAGGCTCAACGCCTCCCCTTGTACCCACTAGAAATAAACATTGAGAAAGAGGATCCAAGGCCGGCAAGGTTGTTTGAGATAGGTGACGACGATGAGAATTTACCATTTTCAACAAGAATCAGGAATGCGTCCATTATCCACGAATTTCACATGCCAAAGATTGCCCCATACACGGGCAATGGAGACCCTTTGGACCACGTAAACACCTACAAGACGAAGATGAGCATCTAGGAGCTTCTCCAGCCTTGAAGTGCAGAGCTTAACCTTACCCAATCTGGGAGAGCAAAGATGTGGTACAACAAGCTTGCCACTAGCGACATCTCCAGCTGGCTAGAATTGAAAAAGACATTTAGTCAGGAAGGCCAGGTTTAGCCCTGGTACAACGCCTCCATGACATGAGGCAAGGAGCAGGCGAACTGCTGTATAGCTACCCTAGCCGCTTCAATGAATGGATGCTCTTCTGTGAAAGAGTATCTGATGCCGATGCTCTTTATGCTTTAAAGAGAGGATTGAACATGAACCTCCCATTCTAGAGGGATGTCCGCAACAAGAACCCAACCACCTTCGACCAATTGGTGGAAATGATCACGAAGGAGATAACTAATGAGAACATGATCCTCTATAGGAATCGTGTTAGAGTAGCTCCCAGTCCGGTGCTAGGAGCTGGATACGGCTGAGACCAAAATAGGCTCTACCACCAGTAAACTTAGTATCAGATGGACTATCTATCTGACCCAAAATCAGGGATGAGCTACGTGGCCTCTGTACAAAGGGACCTACTGCCCATGCACTTAGATCTAGGAGCTTCAGGCTCTACCACTAGATTTTATAATTACAGAATAGTCCCTCTAACGTATTACGAGACAGAGACTAGCACACCACCGATGCTCCCTCTCTATCAGGAGGTGCCTACAAGTTACTACCAGGTCCACCGAAGTTATGACCATAGCATGGAGGAGTGTCGAGAGGTGGAAAACTTGGCAAATAGGAGAGAAGTGAACACTGGACCCAAGAGCAGGACATACCTCAGGCGTGGAGACAGACCCCGATGAGAGGTCGTTACTCCTGATGGGCCATGAGCAGTAAAAGTGGCGTAATTCCAAGAGGCCAGCGTGGTAGCCTCGGTTAGAAGGAGGCTCAGAACAACGCATGATCAAGGGCCTCGACAAGGCTCATATTTGAGAAATTAATACCATCTACGGGAGACCCTACTTAGGAGGCCAGACATAGAATGCTCAGAAGAGCTACGCGTAAGTGGCCGAAGGAAAGCTGATGATCAACTGGCTTATCAACAGTCATTCCTCGGGGTAGAAGAAGGTAGACTTTATCACTTTCACAGAAGAGAACATGAGAGATGTCTACTATCTCCACTGCGATTCCTTAGTAGTAAGGACAGTAGTGGCGATGAATGGATTGGGGATGATGCTCGTGGACAATGGGAGCTCCGTGAACGTCATCTTTTTGAGTACGTATGAGTAGATAAACATTGAAACCCCATTGTTCCTTCTTCGGAGCCTCTTTACAGCTTTATGGATGATAGCGTCACCCCAAAAAGAATAGTGCTCCTGGCCATTACAATGGAAGAAAAGCCCTAGGCAGCCCACACCTTCATAGAATTCTTGGTGGTGGATAGAAGGTCAGCTTACCATGGTATCCTAGGCCGGCTATCATTGAAGGAGCTTTGGGCCGTGATATCCATCCACTACATATGCTTGAAATTCTCTACTGAGGGAGGCATCGCCACGGTAAAAGGCATCCCCACCACATATGCTAGGAAATGCTATAGAAATACCTTGCGAAAGGCAGAAAAGAAGGAAGTCCACATGACGTTTCTAGATGTCAAGATGACAGAAGCCTCGAATTAAGCCACGATAGAGGAAGCCACCTCTCCTGAGGACATCGGCCCAAGGATGACGGGAGCTGACTCCTAGATCTCACCAGTGGATGAGCTAGAAAGCTTTCTAGTAGACCCTGCCGATCCAACCTGGAGGCTTTAAGTTGGAAATGACCTCCTTAATGAGCCCAATGAGGCATTTAAGAAGTTCCTCTGTAGCAACCTTGATGTTTTCGTGTGGAAACACGATGATATGGTAGGGATTGACCCAACAGTGAGTTGTTATAGACTCAATGTCGATCTTAAGTTTCCATTGCATCGATAGAAGAGGAGGTCCCTGAACCTAGAAAAGTATGAGGCCTTGAACGAAGAGGTAGGAAAGCTTTTGCAAAGCGAATTCATCCGAGAGGCCCGCTTGTTGACCTATGGTTAACTTTAAACCTTAATGTTTTGATTATAACAAACAAATTGGTTATGTTTACTAACAATCTATTTTCAAGTAATATTCAAAGTACTACAAATCGAACTCTCATGCAATGTCAAGATCAAGTCAAAGTCAATACAAGAGTTCAAGTATCTCAAGATCCAAAATTCAAGATACGAAGATCAAGATTGAAGAATAGATTTCTAGATAAATTTGTAAAGGTATTAACTCTTTAATCCTTAGCAATTAAATGAATGAAAGCTTAAAAATATTTTTTATCACTTGCATAAAAATAGTTTGATCAAAGCCAAAACTCAATTTTTCAAAAATGTGGAAATGGACAATCCGTTTGGTAAACCGGTTGATCCGGTCGACCGTTTGAACTGAACCGATCGACTGTTTGAACGTCTTTTTTCAAAAAGTGTCTGTTCTGATTTTTGTAGTTCAACAGCTAATTCTGACCAATCTGACCGGTCGACCGTTTGGTCATCCGTTTCAACAGAAAGATACGAAAATTCATCTCTATAAATACCACTTCATTTATTATCATTTAACAACACTTACAAGAGCATTTATAGAGAGAATCATATTGAAAAACTTCATTCAAAGCTTCATTGCATTTATATCTTCAATATCTCTTATTGAAAAGCTTTGTTTGATTAAATCAAACTTTTGATTCATCATCCTCAACAAAGTTTTCTTGTAACACTTGAGCTTTCCTCATCTATAGCTATTCATTAAAGTGTTAGTCTCTCTTAGAACTAAACTTGTATCTATCATTCATCTAGAGAGAAATACTCAAATCAATCTCTTTACATTTTTGGGTCATATTGAGGTCCCTTGAAAGTTCAATATTGTATAAGGATTGGTACTCCTTGTTTGTAAGTCACCGGATACATTGTAAGGGTTTGGATTGCACCATAAGTCAATCAAAATAGTGGAAAGGCCGTGCTCGTGTTGGAGAGCTTGGTAACGGGGGACGTAGATCATTGTTGGATCGAACCTCCATAAAAATATCGTTTGCACACTCTCTTCCCTTTTATTTACTTATATTGTGCTTATATTTTTGTGGATTAATTTTTATTTCTTAAATATCATTTTTGAGAATATTTTTTGAAAATTTTTGAGAAAACCAATTCACCCCACTCTTGGTTAGTTATTCTTGGGCTATCAATTGGTATCAGAGCAAGGTGCTCATTTTTTTTATTATACAATCTTGAGTAATGGCTGACCAAAATTTTCAAAACATTGATGTTCACTTTACAAATCGTCCTATCTTCTTTAATGGCACCCATTACAATTATTGGAAAACCAGAATGATGATTTACATTTAATCAATTGATTACAACATTTGTAAAATCATCGAGTTTGGTCTATATATGTCTACAAAAATTATCAAAGTTGATGATAAATCGGACCAAACTATTTCTAAGCTTAGAGAAGAATATGATGAAGAGGATAAAAAAAAATTATCTTTGAATGCTAGAGCCAAAAATTTACTTTATTGTACTTTAGAAAAAAATGAGTTTAATCGTATTAGCACATGTGATTTCTTTATGAAACAAGATGAACCTATTGTTGATATGATTACTCGCTTTATCGATATTATTAATGGCCTTAAGGGTTTTGATTGAAAGTTTATTAACGGTGAACTTGTGAGCAAAATGCTTAGGTCTTTATCGGAAGAATGGAACTCCTTAAGGATGTTGATAGATAATACAAAAGATGTCAACACTTATCTATTGGAGGAGCTATATGGAACATTGATGACATATGAGCTCAACAATACCGAAACAAAAGAGAAAACAAGGAGAAGCAAAGACGAGATGAATGAGCCTCCCAAGAAGCAAATTGCTTTGAAATCAACAAATGATGAAGGATCCTCCAACACAAACATGAGTGATGAAGAACTTGATGACTTAGTTCTTCTTGTCAAGAAATGGAGAGGATTTCGAAACAATAGGCGATTTCAAAAGAAGGATGATAAAGGTGAAGAGAAAAACAAAAAGATCATATGCTATGATTGTGACAAATCCGGTCATAAGAGGACCGAATGCCCGAACAAAAAGAAGTTCACCAAAAAGAAAGCTCTTCAAGCTACATGGGACGATAGTGATGAAGATGATCTTGAAGATGATGAAGTTCAAGAAGAAATCGCCAACATGTGTTTTGTGGTTATTGAGGATGATGTAAGTACAAATAACAATGACTCTTACATTGACTTATCTACCTCTTATGATGAAATTCTTGAAGAATTTGAGAAACTTATGTCAAAATACTCTATTCTTAACAGTAAACACTCATTATTGAGAAAGGTAGTCAAGAAGCTCTTTATTGCACAAAAGGACTTTGAAAAAGAGAAAGATGATCATAAGTCCTTAATTAAAGAAAATTTTTTATTGAAAGAAAAAGTGGTTGATTTAACAAGCATTGTTCACAAATTTACCCAAGGAAAGAAAAATTTTGAATTAATGCTTGGTGAGCAAAAATGTGTGTTTAACAAAGGGGGAATTGGATATAAACCTGTCTTGAAACAAAAATCCCTTCAAACCATTTTTGTAAAATCATCCAATTTTTCTCAACAAAACATCACATGTAGTTTTTGCAAGAAATATGGTCATGTTGCTTATAATTGTTTAACTAAAAAGAAACTATACTTTGAAAGGAAACACAAGTGGATAAAAGAATCTACAAACACTAACCATCAAGAATCCAAACTTATGTGGGTACCAAAAATCAAAAATTAAAATTATTTTTGTAGGTACCACAAAAGGTCAAGAGCAATTGGTTCTTGGATAGTGGTTGTTCAAAACACATGACGGGAGATCGATCATTACTATCAAATTTCAAAAGAAAAGATGGAGGGCATGTAACTTTTGGAGACAATGCCAAAGGAAAAATCATAGGCATTGAAAATATTGGTAATCGTTCTTCTCCCTCCATTGAAAATGTTTTATTAGTTGATAACCTTAAACATAACTTGCTTAGTATAAGTCAATTGTGTGATAAAGGTTATCTTATTAAATTTGATTCTTCCAAATACCTCATTGAGGATGCTATATCTAAAGAGGTATTGTTCATGGGGAGCCGAAGTAAGGATGTTTACATCATATCTATTGAATTTGAACTTGAGAAAGAAATAAAATGTTTTTTCAAGTATAAATGATGATTCTTGGTTATGGCATAGGAGATTAGGTCATGTTAACATGGACTTACTTTCAAAAATCTCTAAAAATAACTTTGTAAAAGGGTTGCCAAATATCAAGTTTGAAAAAGATAAAATTTGTGATGCTTGTCAATTTGGAAAATAAGTAAAGAGTTCTTTCAAACTTAAACAACACTCTTCTACTTCAGGACCTTTACAACTTCTCCACATGGACTTATTTGGACCCTCTAGAACCGCTAGTTTAAGTGAAAAACATTATACATTTGTTATTGTTGATGATTTTTCAAGATTTACTTGGGTCATTTTCTTGAATTTAAAAGATGAAACTTTAAATGCATTTAAACATTTTTGTAAAAGCGTCCAAAATGAAAAAGGATACACTATTTCCACAATTAGGAGTGATCATGGTGGAGAATTTGAAAATATAGCTTTTGATGAGTTTTGCAAATCAAATGGATATGAACATAATTTCTCGACTCCTAGAACTCCTCAACAAAATGGTGTAGTAGAAAGGAAGAATCGAACATTGCAAGAAATGGCTCGGACCATGTTGAATGAAAACAATTTAACAAAATACTTTTGGGCCGAAGCCGTAAACACTTCATGTTATATTTTAAATAGAGTTTTGGTGAGTTGAAAGAAAACCAAAACTCCATATGAGCTTTGGAAAAATAGAATTCCCAATATCGGATATTTTAAAGTTTTTGGTTGTAAGTGCTTTATTTTAAACACAAAAGAAAATTTGGGAAAATTTGATCCAAAATTCGATATTGGAATTTTTCTTGGATATTCATCTACTAGCAAAGCTTTTAGAGTTTTTAACAAAAGAACTTTAGTAGTTGAAGAATCTATGCATGTTGTTTTTGATGAAACTAACTCCATTGAACAAGAAAAAGTCATTGATGATGAAGATTTGGAAATTCCACTTGGGCAACTAAGTGTTCAAAATCAAGACAAAGGAAATCCAAATAACATTGAAATTCAACATGAGGAGGAAACGATTATGCAACAAAATGAAGAAGAATTTCATGAAGATCTCAACACTTCATCATTACCAAAACAATGGAGGTTTGTCCCTTCTCTCCCAAAAGATCTCATTATTGGTGATCCATCAAAAGGGGTAAGTACAAGAAATTCTTCTAGAAATTTTTATAACAATTGTGCATTTATTTCACAAATCGAGCCAAAGAATTTTAAAGAAGCCGAGTTTGATGAATTTTGGATTCTAGCTATGCAAGATGAACTAAATCAATTTGAAAGAAATCATGTTTGAGATTTATTTGCTAGACCAAATTCACAAACCGTAATTGGCACAAAATGGGTTTTTCGAAACAAACGAGATGAAAATGGTATAATTGTGCGTAACAAAGCTAGATTAATGGCTCAAGGTTACAATCAAGAAGAATGTATTGATTTCGAAGAAACTTTTGCCCCGGTTGCTAGATTAGAGTCAATTCGCATGCTTCTTGCTTTTGTTTGTCATAAGAATTTTACTCTCTTTCAAATGGATGTCAAAAGTGCATTATTGAATGGAGTCATTCAAGAAGAAGTTTTCATTGAGCAACCACCCGATTTTAAAAATCATAAGTATCCGAACAAAGTTTTCAAACTTAGAAAAGCCCTTTACGGTTTAAAACAAGCTCCTAGACCATGGTATGAGAGATTAAGTAAATTTTTCTTATCAAATGATTTTTTAATGGGTAAAGCGGATACAACATTATTTATAAAAACAAAAAAGAATGATATGATAGTTGTTCAAATTTATGTTGACGATATCATTTTTGGTGCTACTAACATTTTCCTATGTGAAGAATTTTGTAAGTGCATGAGTAGGGAATTTGAGATGAGCATGATGGGTGAACTCAAGTTCTTTCTTGGTCTTCAAATCAAACAAACTAATGATGGAATATCCATTAGTCAAACCAAGTATATCTTGGATATGCTCAAAAAGTTTGAAATGGAAGAATTGAAGCCTATGAACACTCCAATGAGCTCATCAATCAAACTAGATAAAGATGAGTAAGGTACTTTCGTTGATATAACAAAATATCGAGGTATGATCGGATCCCTTCTTTATTTAACCGCTAGTAGACCCGATATTATGTTTAGTGTATGCTTATGTGCTAGATATCAATCTAATCCTAAGAATTCCCATCTTAGTGCCGTAAAACGCATTTTCCGTTATCTTAGTAAAACTAGATCTTTGGGTCTTTGGTATCCCAAAGAAACTCATTTTGATTTACTTAGCTATTCGGATGCCGATTGGGCAGGTTGCACAATTGATCGTGAAAGTACTAGTGGAACGTGCCATTTTCTAGGCTTTGCTTTAGTTTCATGGTTTAGTAAGAAATAAAATTCCGTTGCCCTGTCAATCGTCGAAGCCGAGTATATCTCTACCGCTAGTTGTTGTGCTCAAATCCTATGGATGAAGCAAACTCTAAATGATTATCACATTTTCTTTTAAAAAGTTCCTATTATGTGTGATAACACTAGTGCCATCAACTTATCTAAAAATCCCGTTTGCATTCTCGTACCAAACACATCAAGATTAGACATCACTTTTTACGAGACCATGCACAAAAGAGAGATATCACTTTGGAGTTTGTAAACACCGAAAAACAATTGGCCGATATTCTTACAAAACCATTAGCACTTGAAAGATTTTCTTACATTCGACGAAATTTAGGTATAACTGATAAATGTGAAATATGTGGCTAACTCCATATGTTTTCTATAATTGATTGCATTTTATGTGATAAACATGCTTTAAAATCATTTGACAAAGGACCAAATCAATGATTTTGGTACAATTTGTGAAAAACTGTCCAACCGGACGACCGTTAATCAATATGGACGTCCGTTTGAAGTTAAACGGATGAACCAACTGATCATACGGTTCATCATCTGTCTAAGCAGAGACTTTTGCCAAAATTAAAAATTTTAAATGGTTGACCGTTTAAGTGAAACGGACGTCCGTCTGAATTAAACGGACGACCGCATTATCATCCGTTTAAGCAGAGAGTTTATTTTCAAAATTTCATATCAAACGGTCGACTGTTTGAGTTTTTCGGTCGTCCGTCTCAGCGGAAATCAGGGTTTTAAGTTGGAAATTTTTCAAATTTCTTCATTCCAACTTCGCGCGAACCCACATTTTTCACTCCCAATCTCTTTCCATTCATCAAATCTCTCTGAAATTCTTCAAATTTGTGATTAAAATCAAAAACCCATATCAATTCCACATTTCAAACCGCAAAATCCCCAACTTTTATCCATGGAATCATCCCATTCCATCCCAAACGGACGAACCTAACCCTAGCCTCCAAATCCGGTTTCCAACACCATGCCTCGGATGAAAATGGCTGCCAAACATCCTAGGAGGGAAAGGCACCCTTCTCCATCCTCCTCCTACGAAGAGGACCCTCAATCCAAACAAATAGATCGATGTCCCGTCCTCATGGGTAAGAACGTCGACCTTGCTTCTTTCACACACGATGCACCATCATTCAATATTGAAAATCTTTTTATGGGTATGGGTTGGGTTCCTCTTCTTACCCTAAATGATAATGTCTACCCTCCCATTGTCAAGGAATTTTACAAAAACATGGTTTTTTCTCCCAGGTCGGGTATTTCGTCCTTTCTTCGGAACAAACGAATTAAGATCACTCAAGAACTTATTCGTTCCATTCTTCATTTTGAGGATGGTGGTATGCGTTTCTATACCACCATAACAATTCCTCACACTATCGAGTATGATCCGGTCGAAGCGTGTTGTAACGTCACCGGCAAGCGTTTTGAGGCTGTCGTACGTCTTAACACAAATCAACTCACTCTTCCATGTCGCGTCCTCCATAACATCATCGTCCATATTATTGTTCCTAGAAAGGGTCATTTAGATGAGGTCAATCATTTTGATGTCTTCGTTCTCGACTCTATCCTCTGTGGGCGAAAGCTCGACTTTCCATACATCATGATCCAACATATGCACTGCGTTCTTAGCGGTACTAGAGCTAAGGCGCTTCCCTACAGAATGATTCTTACTAAAATATTTCAACACTTTGACATCTCCTTCCATGATTCGGTGACCATCCTTCCTAAAGCCACCGACACCATCAATATCCTTACGCTCAAACGGATGAAAATTGTCAAAGAAAACGGTCAATGGGTGGCAAAGTCAAAGAGTTTTGACGATGAGTCGGACCCTCCACTCTACCCTTCGAGGAGGAAGATATACACGATGACGAAGATGCTCCTCCTCCGTCCCCACCGTGACAAAGATCAACGGCCGTCGTCCTCCACCTCCGACTTCAACGAGGACCAATTTACTTTACTACATGGACGGATCGACTTGCTTTCCTCTTCGGTCAAGAGTCTACACCATACCGTGGGGACTCTCCAACATTCGGTTGACGGCATGACTTCATTGCTCCAAGCTCTTCATTCCCGTCTTGATGCCGTACTTCCCCCGCATCCGCCACCGGAGACCTAGCCTCTTTCTTTGTTTTTTGTTTTTTTTTTTTATGTTCTAGCTTTCCTTCATGTATCTTTGAACTATGCTTGTTTTTAGATTTCTATTTTATCAATGAATGGCATATTACAACTTTTGTCAATAATTTTGTTTTACCTTAATGTTTCGATTATATTTTTTTGTTTATGCCAAAAGGGGGAAAACATGTGATGTGAGATGAATTTGCAATAAATGTGATGTGATGAATAATTTGATGAATATGATGATACATAAATATATTGAAAATTTGATAATATTTTTGACAATCAACTTGGACATTTGATATGTGATCAAATTGGTAAAAAAAATGAAAAGAAAAAGGTATCACACTACAAATTTATCAAACCATGTTCACTTGAAAAAGAAAGGGAGAATATATTTGCTTTAATTTATCTTATCACATTCTACATTCTCACATTGTTTATCATAATAAAAAAGGGAGAAATTGTTGACCTATGGTTAACTTTAAACCTTAATGTTTTGATTATAACAAATAAATTGGTTATGTTTACTAACAATCTATTTTCAAGTAATATTCAAAGTGCTACAAATCGAACTCTCATGCAATGTCAAGATCAAGTCAAAGTCAATACAAGAGTTTAAGTATCTCAAGATCTGAAATTCAAGATACGAAGATCAAGATTGAAGAATAGATTTCTAGATAAAATTGTAAAGGTATTAACCCTTTAATCCTTAGCAATTAAATGAACGAAAGCTCAAAAATATTTTTTATCACTTGCATAAAAATAGTTTGATCAAAGCCAAAAATTAATTTTTCAAAATTATGGAAACGGACAATTCGTTTGGTAAATCGGTTGATCCAGTCGACCGTTTGAATTGAACCGGTCGACTGTTTGAACGTCTTTTTTCAAAAAGTGTCCGTTCTGATTTTTTGCAGTTCAACGGCTAGTTCTGACCAATCTGACCAGTCGACCGTTTGGTCATCCGTTTCAACAGAAAGAGATGAAAATTCGTCTTTATAAATACTACTTCATTTATTATCATTCAACAACACTTACAAGAGCATTTGACAGAGAGAATCATATTGAAAAACTTCATTCAAAGCTTCATTGCATTTATATCTTCAATATCTCTTATTGAAAAACTTTGTTTGATTAAATCAAACTTTTGATTCATCATCTTCAACAAAGTTTTCTTCTAACACTTGAAGGGAGGCAACAAGTTCGAATGGACTACAGAATGAGAAGCCGCGTTTCAAGCCCTTAAAGAACACCTCGGCAAGGCTCCCATGCTATCTAAGCCTAGGTTAGGAGAGGTTTTACTACTCTACCCAGGGCCGGTTCTGACATTTTCGGAGCTTGAGGTGAAGTTCAGAAATTAGGCCCCCCAATGGATCCCCAAATTGCATCATGCATTTAAAATCCACAAAGCTGTTACGGAACTAATTGCAACTTAAAACTTGAAAAAAATGACAAACAAAATATATTATACAAAAAAATTATATTATAATCAATTAACAAGGCCAAAAATGTTCTTAACTATCAGTGTATCACATAAGTTGACAAGGCCACAATTATATAAGCTGACAAGGCCACAATCACGTATAAGCCGGCAATGCTTCAACTATTTCTAACAAGTCAATAAATAAGCGAGGGATAGCCATTGCTTACTTGAAAGTAAGATTTGAGCGGCAATTATGAAATGACAAATGTGAAAAATCAACGTCTTCTTCTTGGAGGTTTTAAACCTAAAATTAAGTCAAAATTTAGGATGAAATCAAGTCAAGAATCAAGGCAATCCCAAGTTAAATGCAGTACAAATATAGGGTGAAAAATAGGCATGGGGCAAATGTAACACAGAAGATATAACACTCCTTTACATTGGATTGCAACTAATATTGTTCACCTTTTCAAGAGTCAGCAATGAAATCATCCGAATCAGAGTCAGAATCAGAGTCACTTGCATTGTAACCTGCAAAATTTAGTTCTACGTAGAGGTAATTTGTTACTATAGGAAATGGAAAAAAAAAGTAACATTCACGCAGGCACTCACACACCGTGCAGTGAGAGAGGGAAAAATGGAGGGGAGTTGTACCTGGGCGCTTATTGCTGACTTTCCAAACTGAAGATCCAACTCGTGAAGCTCTTGTGATCCAAATTCTTCCCTAAAATTCCATTCCAAGAATTAATACATAAAATCAGGTAATCGCGAAATGCTAACAGAACCAGAAAAAGAGCATCCAAGAATAGAAGCCAATAAAACATATTAAAGCAATCAATCTGTAAAATTCCACACTAACAACACGGGAACCAGTAATCATATACATAATACATGTTCTTCTTCACTTTAAATAACAATTAAAAAAAAAATAGACGACCAACCAAAATTAAAGCAGAAAAAAAGAACCTTTTGGGCATCTCTAGGGACACCATAGCCACTATAATACATCTGGCCTACAATATAAATAATTAAACTAAGCAATGACAACGAGGGATAAGCCCCTGTACAGTCCAAAAACACCGTCATCTTTAGCGATTTGAAAAACGATTCTGAACATAGAATCTTGGAGTTGGCGCGTTGATGGTAGGCAGTCTTCCAGATTCCAGTGATTGAAATATAACATAAGAATAGGGCTTTTTTTTGTTGGGCTTGGTTTGTATTTTTTTTCAAACTTTAGATTGATTTTGGCCTTTGGGCCAGAAAACTGCTGTGCATAATTTTTTTTTAATAAATAGGCTACCTTTAGTTTTGGGCTCGAGGCGGCCGTCTCCCTCGTCTCGGCCTAAAATCGGGTCTGACTCTACCTAGCAGTTTTATCTGAATCGGTAAGTTCAGTTTTGGTCCAAGAAAAGGAACACCAACAGCCTTTTTACTACGTAAGCAAGGCCCTGCTAGGAGTGGAGACGCGCTACCCCAAAATGGAGAAGTTAGCGTTATCACTCATCATCGTCTCCAAAAAATTGAGGCCTTACTTCCTGGCCCATCGCATCCACGTACTTTCCAACTTTTTCCTGAGGTAGGTCCTACAAAAGCCAGACACCTCAGAGAGGCTATTGAAATGGTTTGTCGAGCTAAGCCAGTTTGATATTGTCTTCAAACCAAGGAAAGCCATCAAGGGACAAGCACTCGCAGCTTTTGTGGCCGAGTTTGCCAACATCCCTGTAGTAGACTCTCTTACAACATCTCTTGAACCACCTATATGATGTCTCTTCATTTACGGGTCTTCTGGGACATGGGCTCATGGGCCAGGATTTTATTCACTAGCCCCGAGGCCACAAGCTGAATTGTGCAATCATGTTTTGCTTGAAAGCTTCGAACAATGTTGTAGATTATAAGACCATACTATCAAAAATCCATCTCGCCAAGAAAATACGGGTACAAAGACTCTCAGTCGGAAGCATTTCCAACTGGTCGTAAGCCCAGGTACCAAGGGTGAACAACACCAATGTTGATGCACTATCCAAGCTTGCGAGTAGCAATGACTCAAAACCCTTCAAGCTGGTTCTAATCGAACACCTTACCAAGCCATCCATAGAGGCTGTCACAGAGGTAATGTGGATTGAGGGGACCTCCACTTAGATAGAACCAATCCTCGCATTTTTAAAAGATCGGACCCTCCATGGCGATAGCAAGGAGGCCAGAAAGCTGAGGAGAAGGGTAGCCCACTTCTTACTATCAGACGTCGTCCTTTACAAAAGAGGATACTCCATGCCTTTTCTTAGATGTGTGGACATCGAGGAGGCGGATTAAATCCTCTGAGAGGTCCACGAGAAAATATACGGCGACCACGCTCTGGCCCAAAAGATCCTAAAACAAGGTTATTTCTGGCCTTCTTTAAAGAATGATTCTCTGCTCCATGCACGAAAGTGCGATAAATGCCAGCGCTTTGCCACAATCCCACGACAGCCTCACCAAGATCTAACTACAGTATTTAGTATCTAACCCATGGCCCTTCGCCAAATGGAGGATATATTTTATGTGCCCAATGCCTAGGGAAGAGCTAATGCATGCCATGCCATAGTCGCAATTGACTACTTCACAAAGTGGGTTGAAGCTGAACCAGTAATGAAGATTACCAAGGTTAAGAGTAACTCCAACAAGATTTTTAAACATATAATGCTCTTAGTTTAAAGAGCCAACACTTAAAAATATGCTTCAATGGACTCTTCAATTTAACATTTTAAAAACAATTTCAATTTTCAATACATGATATATTGACTTTAATTAAATAATATATATACAAATTAGGAAGGAAGCAAATGAAGAAAAAAAGAGGAGAAGAAAATATATTAAATACTTATTGGAAGAAGTAAAATGAAGAGTATAAATATAGAGGCAGTTGGAATATTTAAAAAACTCTTTAAATTTATAGATGCTCTTTAAAATGTTAAATATGCTCTTTAATTATAGCTAAGTTGTTGTAGATGCTCTAACACCTCTAAGTTTACATAGAAAAACATCATTTGCAAGTTCGCGATTTTCCACTCTTTGGTGTCAGAAAATGGGAGGCAATTTGACAACACGAAAATCAGGACCCTTTGCGAGGAGCTGGGGGATTGCCAAGCACTTTTCTAACCCCCATCACCAGCAGGCTAACGGTCAAGTGAAGGCCGTCAACAAGAAAATCAAGTATACTCTCAAACAGAAAATTGATGCATCCAAATGGGCCAGGGTCGAGGAGCTACCCCACGTACTCTGGGCAATCCAGACCACTACCTGGACACCAACAGGTAAAACACCATTTTCTATGGCTTACGGTTTGAGCCTATTTGAGGTGGGCGTCCCTTTGCCACATTGCTTGTTCTTCAATGAGAACAACAACAACGACCTCATTCAAGCTGTTTGGACCTCTTAGGAGAACTAAGAGATAACTCCCAATCAAAGCTAGCCTCGTACCAAAGGAAGATGGCTCGATACTTAAACAAGAAAGTAAAGAAGAGATCTTTTCGCTTGGATGACCTTGTTCTAAGGAGAGTCTTCCTATCCTCTAAACAGCCAGGGGTCGGATCCCTAGGCCCCAACTGGGAGGGTCTCTATTGTGTCACCAGAGAGGTGCGTCCTGGTACATACCAAATCGAGGACCTAGACGCTAAGCAGCAGCCTCATCCTTAGAACGCCGAGCATCTACCTCGGTACTATCAGTAAATGAGGTTGAAGAGCCTCTTTCATTATCTAGTTTTTTGTTGTTTAGGAGAAGAGCCTCTTCTAGTATTTGATAAAGAGTTTGTTAAGGAAATCCTCTCTCATTTTTTCTAAGCGAAGAGCATCTTTAATTCAATTCAGTATTAAGAAGTCTCTTTAAGGAAAGCCTCTTTTATAATTTGTTCTTGTTAACTTTTTTGAAAGAGCTTCTTGCTAAATTTGTCGTATTTGGTGAGATGAGAGCTTGCTTTGGAATAACTAATTAAAATAACTAGTCAAAAGAGTGCAACTATTTCATTAAGTACAAAAAAAATGAGGAGTTACAAGCAGGCCTTTGCCAATGAAGCGTTTACATTTACACATTGAAAAGGTACAAAAACTGCTAACCCTCATCTTCACCCTCAACATTGGTTGGAGGAAATCTGGCCTCTAACGAAGCAGTATAAAAATATGGATACTCGGACCGAAGGGCTGCAAGGACTTCTTGTTGTTCGACACTAGCAAAGTAGTCGAAAAAGTTGGTATAGGCCTCCGTGTTGTGAAAGTTGGCCACAAGATCCGCATCAACATTTTCCAACTTCCCTTCCAACTATTCTCACCGAGGAGTTTGGAAGCCTCTGGCTCAGCCTCCTCTCGCCTCTTATTAGAATATTCTAAGCTTTTTCTTAACTTCTCAGCCTCAGCTTTGCCAGCCTCAATCTCTTCTTGCAGCCGGGCCACCTCAAGTAGGTGAGAGGTGGAGTCTTCATTCAGCTGCCTCTTCTCTTCATTTGCAACCTCGTGGGCTTCAACAGTTACTTTTTGTGTAGTGTTGGCGTCATCTAGCTTCTTAGTCAATTGTAGGACGTTGGCCTCAGAATCTTTTAAGTCTACTTGGAGCTGCTCATATGCTATGCGCATACTCTCTACAACAGCTTGCAGGCATTCTAGAGCTTGCCTATGCTCCTCTGACTTCGAAGCGTCAGCCAAGAGTTTTTCCTGCTGCTGTCTCTGCTCCCTTAACTCGCCCAGGGCCGTCATCTTCATCCCAGCCGCCCTTATGGTTACGGCCAAGTTGGTCTCCGTTATATCCTCCAGCTTTCCATGGGCAGCGAAGTCCTCTCATTTGGGGCTGAAGTACTTCCTGAAGCCTGTGCTCTCCAAGACAGGATACAGTGGAACGCTGTGGATAGTGTCATCAAGAAGCCGTGCCCTCATGGCCTAGTAAGCTCATTCAACCTTTTCTTTAAATCCTAGGCTGTCCTGTCTAACGCCCTGACTGCTTGAGGCCTATGGGGAGGATTGTCCAAAACCACTACCCCATTAGGTGTGATAGAAAGTATCATCTGTAGTGGAGGTGGGTTGCAAAGGACTTCGTCCTCCATGATTTTGATCACCTTCTTCTTTGGCTAGACGGAAGGCCCCGTGGGAGTAGACGGGATGGTCCCGGTAGATGACCCACTCCCGGCTAGCTTTTTCAACATCGGCCTAGGACGCTCATAGGGACCAACTTTCCTCTATATTGTAAGAGGCACCTCATCCTTGGTGGCCTTCCCCTCACCAGCTCTCTCTACATTTTTCCCTGTCGCCTTGCGACTGATCTCCTTGATTGTCTTCTTCTGCCTCACATCTTCTGAGGAACCCGATGGTAGCAACCTCAGCTTAGTGCCAGACAGGCACGCCAAGGCTGGCCAGGGGCGTTTACCTTGCTTGATATCAATTGCAGAAGAAAAACACATCAGTAGAGCCGTTCATAAAGAAGACAAACGCTTCGATAATAACTTGGATCGCCCGTTTAGGGACTATTACCTTTTGAGGCCATCGGACCTAGTTCTATTAAGAAACGGTGCTTGTTCAAAAGGGACTCGTATCGCCTATTCACCAGGGTTACTTGATAAATCGACCAAATCATGTCAAGTTGGTCGTTGGACAACTCGCACCGAGAAAGAGCGTTTGTAAAAAAAATTTCAGTTAGCAAACTCGTAAACACCAACACACACATAACCAGTTTTCTCTCCCATTCACTAGCTATTCTGTAAACACTTCGGACATCTAGGGCTGGTTTAGGGTTGTCGTCCACCTTTTGCCAGTTCTAATTCACCCAAAACCATGATTTTTTCCATTACTTAATAGATGAGGGGCATTCGATCACCAGATGTTTATGGGCCACCCATGGACCGAAGTAGTACTAGCCTGGCTCATCTTCTTTGGCATTTTCTTTGGAAAATATACGATTTGAAATACATGGAGAAGAATCTCCAGGACGAATGAATGCATGAACCACAAGTACAGGTTCTCAGCCATTTGGCTCTACCTGTGTCGGAGCCAAGCAGTACACCCGAAGGATTCTTCGAAAAGGTACAGTGATAGCCTCATCCCAGCCATGAAAGAATGTAGATGTAAAGCGGTGCACCACTTCTTCGAGAAACATGCATGTTCATGGGGTCCCAGGATTAGGAGCTCAATGTCATCGGGAACCCTGTATGACTTTCTCAACAAATCCATGTTCGCCTCCACTATTATTGACTGAACATTCATGGCAACCCATCGGATGGAGACGACGTTAAAAGGATCTCCGTCCCCAATTTTCTGTGTGTGGTAGCTACATCCAGCTCTTCTTTCGTAGTGGTGTCTACGTCTCAGATAGGCAGCACATTGGCCATGGACGGTGACACAAGAGGGGATGCTTCATCCTTAACATGGCCAGAAGCTCCCCACTCGACGGGATTTTATGGACATTGTTAAAAATGCTTAAGAAAAGGAGTAAATAAATGCGTTTGGGAGAAGTTTTTACCTAAATCTAGGTGTTCGACCAAAGTGTAGACGGAGAAATGAACGCGAGAAGGTTCTTGCCGGAATATAATGAACACATAAGGTTTCTTGAACTTGCTCTCTCAATATCGCGCAAGGAAATGGAGAAAATGAACCTATATATATATATATATATATATATATATATATATATATATAAGCGAGGAACAATGAATTATAACCATTGGATCTAATCAAGACTCATTTACGCTGTTGGAACCTATAGGCCATCCTAGCCCTTGAATACCAAAGGGCACAAAACATTTATCTCACTGAAGGGACATGATGCAGTTGTGCGTAACACGCGCGCGTGGGAGTTGTTTTTTTGGCAAAATACAAGCCTCCAAAATTCAATGCCATCATTACCTACAGCCGTCTTATTAGCACGACTGAAGATATGTTCGACACTCCATCCAATAATTACGTGCCCCGTGGCCTCAACCATTAATTTTAGCCAGCAAGCTTCTGTAGAAAGCCTCTCCCACTTGGGAATTGCCTCTGCATCATGCATCTTTCCTTGGGGCTTCATCAATGCTGCCAGGCTTCCCGCTTGGGACTAGCCTCTACAGCATGCCTATTTCCTTTGGGCTTCACCAATGTTGTCAGGCTTCTTGCTTGGGACTAGCCTCTATAGCATGCCTCTTCCCTTGGGACTTCGCTAATGCTGTCAGGCTTTTCGCTTGGGACTAGCCTCTGCAGCATGCCTATTTCCTTGGGGCTTCGCCAATGCTACCAGGTTTCCCACTTGAGACTAGCCTTTGCATCATGCATTTTTCCTTGGGGCTTCGCCAATGCTGCCAGGCCTTCTACTTGGGACTAACCCTAGCCTTTGTAGCATGCCTATTCCCTTGGGGGTTCATCGCTTCTGCCAGACCTACGAATTGTGACTAACCTTTGTGACATGATTTTCACTTGGGACGTATAATATATGTCAAGCTTAGCACCTCACATAAATGACAGAGGCCTTGAGCTTGTGGGACAATTGTTAATTATACGTGGTGCTCCACAAATAGGAGAGAGAATACACAAATTAGTCGATGTTACATTCTTTTCTTCTCATACCTCTGCCACGAGTACCTCTGATATTGAGCTTTTTTGAAAAATTGGGACTTGTCGTTTGTAGACTCGTGCTGGCACATAGAGGCCCCGTCCTCAAACAAGCATACGACTTATGCCTCCTTACCAAGTCTAGCACCCACCATAAATAATAGAGGTCCTGAACTTGGGAGACAATTGTTACGCCTAGTCCCACATGGTGATCTACGTGAGCAAGGTCAAAGAAAAACTTGCCTAGTAGGCTATCGCCTTCTATCCGAAGAGGTTGGAGGATGAGGTTAAGAAGAAGAGGCAATTTTCCTTTATGTTGAGGGCATTTGGAAAGAGGAGAATGAAAAGAAGACTGTTCTTTTATACCAATGAGGTATAAGAAGACGAGGTTGAGAAGACGAGGTGGTCAAAGATCGACCCTGATTGCATGTTGAGAAAGCTTTCCTTGACACTCTACGAGTTAGACCTTAAAAGATTAATGGGATAGCTTGCCAATGTGGCTTGTCACAATCATAGACACCTAGCGTACGACTGGATGGGACATTTTCTTTAAAGCCACTGATGTGATACTAAGGCCCTCAGGATTGTGCCATGTGTCGCACATCAAAAGATGGTCGACCGAGTGGAATTCACATATAAATATGAAACCCATTTCCACAAGAAAATGATGTTGTAATTAAAAATCTCACACAGAAATAAAATACAAGTCCTCTATGCTAATTAAATCTTAAGTGATTATGACCACTTTGAAAAATCGTTAGTTAGAGGTCCTCAAGCCACAACCTCTACCACATCATGTTCTTCTCACATATTAGCATCACTCCTACCCAGTTCTAAGTGTTCCAGGAATATCTACGTAGTTGATTAAACCGTGTAGCAATCCAAGTGTGTAGAAAATTTACACGTAGGAAGAGAAGGCACGGGGTTCCTATTGGCAGCTATTTTTTGAGGTCAACAACTATGACTTCAATTTATCATCTTGCTATGAAATTTTCCACCAAAGTCGAGATGCAACAGTGAAAGAGGATCAAAAGAGATCTTGGGAATGTTATCTGAATTTTGTACAAAAGGCTATCCCTATAAAGTAGTAGTCACAGAAATAGGTGAAGCAATGGCAGAAGTTGTGATGAATGAGACACCTACACTTGTTTATGCTGAAATGGGAAACTAAGAAGAAGAGATAGTGGCTGATGATGACATAGACTCGAGGGTTACCAAGTCTGAGTCTCAAGCGTCTCTAGTAGAAAATCTAAAAAGTTTCATTGTCATCCGAGCTGGCACCAAAGTACTCCAAGTTGGAAATGACTCATGTAAATAAATGAGTTAGGAACAGGATAACTTCCTAAAAAGAAATTTGGATGTTTTTGCATGGAGTCACGAAGACATGAGAATTGACCCAAAAGTGTTGTGCCACTCCTTAAAGACTGATCATAAAGTCTATCTCCAAAAGAAAAAGAGAAGGTCTCTTAACCCCGAACAATATACGGCCATGAAAAAAGAAGTTGATAAGTTGATATCAAATGGCTTTATTCGTGAGGCATATTATCGCAGTTGGGTTTCCAACCCAGTCCTGATTCCTAAACCTAACAAGAAATGGTGGACATGTATTGAATTTTCGGTTTTGAATAGGGCATGCATAAAGGATAGCTTCCTCACGTATTGCATTGATCAACTTGTTGATGCTACGACTGAGCATGCCTTAATAATCTTTATGGATGCTATTCAAGTTACAATCAATTTTTTTTGTACGAGCTGGACAAGGAGTATACCTAATTAATTACCGACTGAGGCTTATACTGTTACAAAGTAATGCATCTTGGCTTAAAGAATGCCAAAGCCACATATCAACGATTGGTAAACGGAATGTTTGCTGATCAAATTGAGAAGATAATAAAAATATATATTACATCCTAAAATGTACACGCCCAACGTAGCAAGCTATGTAGGCCTAATAGTACATCTAGCTTGAGGACTAGGAAAAAGGGTCCACTAGGCTATCAAGCTAAATTCTCATGCGTGTCTGGTAGAAATCCCCTGCCAAAATATTACATCTGTAGGTGGTAAAATCAAAGAACATCGATAAAAGGACTATCTATATTTCTAGACCAAATGATGATAAAACGAGGAAAATGGCAGAAATGCCCCAGGTAGTTTAGGTATAAATATACTACATCCAAAAAAGAGTAATAAATATTCTTCACTTTAGCATTATTATTCAAATCATACCTATGAGCTACCTTATTATCCATATATATTCTTTCTAGTGCCTGAATTGATTGTCGGAGTGCATAAGGCCAGTGTTCCATCTTGTGGGATTGACCACTAACAGTCTAATGTATCTTCTAGTGTGCATGTTGACATTATGTGGATGTTAACGTGGTTTATTTATATTGGCTTCGGGCCCATCATGATTTTGACGTCATCAAATTGATGCTGTTTGTAAGAAACCATACAAAAACTATGAGAAAGACCACTTGAGAGAAAGTTAAAATGCCAAAAAACAAGGAGGAAAGAAAAAAATGACTAAGAGCGAATCAGATAGTGATAGAAACCCATATAGGGTTCGGGACATGAATCATGTTGTGTCCAAAGAAAAGGCTAGCTGGAAGAAAAATCGTTGGCCATAAAAAAAGGTATCAAAACTCACTTAAACAGTTGTAGACATATCTACTCACATGGAGTGTTTTGCCGATGAAAATGCTACCATGAGATAGTTCTTAATGGGGTAGGGAGTAAGGACACATGATTCTCCTATCGAATAATGGAGTAGACGGTAAAGATAGATTTACTGAAGAAAGTCAACAGGGCTTAAGGCCAACAACTCGAAATTGCACCGCGAGGTTGCCGACCCGCTTCATGTGGGAGAAGTATATTTCTCCCAATGTGAGTGGGAGCAGAGACCTTCTAGGTTTGCTAGTATTTTCAGTAGGTTGTGTTGCACCGGTGACACTAGAAGCAATGCCACACCTACCATGAAGGATTATTTCCAAGTAACACCTTGTGTCCTAGTTGAAGGAATGAGAGATATGTCACTTAGTCCTGAGGAGTTGGACGACAACGACGAGTACTCCAAGTGACGCCCCACGTCCTAGTGCCGTGCTTCCACATCACCATTTCTGGAGGAGTTAAGAAGTGATACAACAAATTGGCCCAGATAGCATTCACAGATGGCCCAATTTAAAGAATCAGTTCATCCACATGTTTACCACGGGAACTCCTGGCTCAGCTCTAGTGAATATGATCCATAACATGAGGCAAGAGCCAGTCGAGTTTCTCAAGAGTTACCTTATACATTTTGCATAAGAAATGTTGGAGGTAGATAACATTTCGCAAGACACCACCTTTTAAACTATGAGAAACGGGCTAAACAGGTCCACTATTTGTTGGAGAGACGTTCAAAATATAGGACCTTCATCATACAATGGTCTAGTAGACCTGATTAAAGAAGAAATTCATGATCAAGAAATAATCTGTCTATAACTGACCCACTAAAGGACACCAAGACCTCTTCAGCAAAGGTACAATTATTGAGACAAAGAGGTTAATACTATAAGTTCAAACAAGTATGTAGAGACTGGACATTACCTATAGTGAAGTATCGTCGATACCATAACACACGTAACCATGACATTGACCAGTGCCAAAATTTGAAAGCCACGATTGATAACATTGTTCTAAAAGGATCAGTCGGTCGAGGCTTGACAACCTGGACAAGAAGCACGTAGTCCCTATGCCACAAAAGGATGACCTGTATACTCAAGGCATCAGCAGATGTGATGAAATCTCGTTTCCCAAGGAGACGATAATCCAAGCGAGACCGTCGTAATAATTAAGATGGTCGAGGCCTGTTCAAAAAATTAAAACTATCTTCGAATATCCTTACATTGGAGAACAATCGATGAACACCGAGTAGATCTAAGCTTGGGAAGCAAGAAACCCACTAAGGACAAGCTACTTGGTGTAGGATAAAATGCCCAGAAGGCGAGGAGAAAAATATCGAAACCAATAGGTTTCGTTGATGAGGATGAGAAAAGAATACATTGCCCTCATTATGACACCCTCATCATAAGGTCAGAGATAGCAACGAACAAGATTAGAAGAATATTAGTAGACAATGAAAGCTCTATCAATATCATCTTCGATTTTGCTTTCGATTAGATAGATGTGGACATCCACTGACCCTAACACAAACCCATTGTGTAGGTTCACAGTTGAAGGCTAATCCTCAAGAGGTAAAATTAAATTGTTTGTCATTCTGGGAGAATCTCCAAGGCCAGCCCAAGTGTTCTTGGACTACCAAGGGATCGATAGTAGATTAGCCTATAATGCAGTACTTGGACAATTGACTCTAAAGGAGCTGAGGACCGTTTCCTTCATCCACCATCTTTTCATGAAGTTCTCCACCAAGGCTTGGGTAGTCACCATCAATGGGGATAAAAAAAAGATCCCAATAGTGCTATTTGAGTGTGTTTTTGACAACAAGAAAGACTGCTTCAGGAATCTTCGGACCGAACTAGGAAGGACCTTATAAATTAATTTCTGAAGTTCTCCCGAGAACCTATGATAAGTACAATTTTGTACTTATCCGGGCTCACAAATAGGATGATTATGAGTACTCTTAGTTATTTTCAGTTTAATTGCATGTTGTTTTCTTATTGTTTTAGGAAATAATCAAATTCAAGCATTAATCTGACGAAAAGACGAAAAAGAGCGCAAACAGAAGAAAAGATGACTAAATTGAACATACGAAGAGACCTGGAGGACTTAGCAAGCAAATACCAAAGACAAAACGCAGGAAGTCACAAGATACAACCATGCGATCGCATGGTTGTTACAAGCTGCGATCGCAAGACCTCCATAAATTAGGCAGAATGTGAATTGGCCATACCATGCGATCGCAAGGAATGTGCCTATGCGATCGCAAGGGTATATCGCGGACCCGTTTTGGCAGTTTCCTGATTGAATTGAAACTCTACGAAGTCCATATTGATTCAACTACCTAAATCACGTCTTGGAGTCTTTGGAGAGTATTATAAAAGCCAGATGGTAGCCATAACAAAGGGAGATGAATTTTGGGGAGGAATTTTGGAAACAAGATACAAGAAGAGAATCGAGGATCAAGGCTCGGGATTAAGGATTCTTCAGCCGGAGTCACGGGTTGTATTTATTTCTTCTTCTTCTTCTTCTTCTTCTTTTTCTTTCGCCGGATCATGGTGAAGTCAATTATTGTTATAATTGACGAAATCATGTCCGGCTAGTTTACTTTTTCTAGGATGAACGATGAAACCTCATGATTCTTAATTAATTATAAGTTTTTCCGTTTCAGTAGTTAATTACTTCTTGGGTTGATTATTCTTTATGCAGTTTTTCTATTATTTTAATGCCTGATCACCATTAGAATATATTGTGATTTATATTGAAGTCGAGAGATTCAATATAGATTAAGCACGTGGTATTGAATAACATAGGGTCCAATAATAGATAGAGATTACTATTATGCTTTATGAAATCCATTTAGGCGTTCTTGAGATTTTAATGCATGTGTTTATGTTCGAAGCTTAATTAGAGATAATGAAGTTCACATAACATATAGAATTGATTGACCATCGAGAGAGGCTTTTGATTAATTTAGGAACGCTGATTTTCAATCTATGGTAATTATAAGCTAAAACGGTTAAACGGATATTTGATTAAGAAAATTGTTGGTAGATTCGCAAATCCTAGTATTAGTAGATCTTGAATTCGTTCTTACCTTTTTAAAGTTAATTGTTTGATAATTTAGTTTTAATTAGAATAGTATAGAATCACAAAAACCAAATTGAATCTGTTTTTTTCATATTGTTAGAATTTAAGTTGTAAATTAATTAGTTAAATTAATATCTGGTCCTCGTGGGTTCGACACTCTTCACATCATTATATTACTTGTAAACGATCCGTCCACTTGCGGGATTTATATCGCACAACAAGTTTTTGGCGCCATTGCCGGGGACTAGTTTATTAATTGCTACATTAATTGATAGTTTAGTTTTAACAATTTTTTATTGTTATTTATTTTATTTCTATTTTTATTTTTTTAATTTTTAGATTAGTTTTATTTTTAGTTTTTCGTGATACTGCTGAATTGTATATATTTTCTAATTTTTCAGATGTTAAGTGTGCATGCCACATACAAAAGATCTTGATCTATTTGATTTAGATCCAGAAATTGAACGAAGCTTTCACCGACAACAACGTGACAAACGAGAAAAGAAAACACAGCAAGACACAATGGAGGATAACCGAATCCAGAATCCGTTGCAAGCAGATGGCCGAAACAATCAGGCACCAATAGCTCGACCTGTTGAAGTTAATGAGAGAGACATTCTTATGGGTGAATATTTGATGCCACCGATAGTTGAGAATCGGTCCAGCATAGTCTATCCGCCTTATGGACACGACAACTTCCAGTTGAGGCCAGATGTGATGAATTTATTCTCGAACAACCTGCCGTTTTATGGGTTGACAGATGAAAATCCTCATTACCACATATCTCGCTTCGATGAATTCTGTGGCAATTTCAAATACCAAGGCGTAAATGAAGAGGCACTGAAGATGAGGCTTTTTCCACACACACTGAAGGATAAAGCTCGAGAATGGCTAGATTCTCTACCGCCTGGGAGCATTACTACTTGGACAGATCTAATCTATAAATTCACATTAAAATATTTTCCTCCAGCCAGAGTGAACAGACTGAAGTATGAAATATCCAACTTCCAACAATCTGAGTTGGAAAATTTTCACGAGGCATGGGAAAGATTCAAGCAACTGCTCAGGAAGTGTCCAAGTCATGGTTTCCCTTTAGCAGCTCAGAATCATTATTTCTACTCTGGACTAGTTCCAACTAGTCGTTCTTCAGTAGATTCTGCAGCAGGTGGCTCTATCCAAAATAGATCCGCCGGTGACCTTTACGATCTATTTGAAACCATGAGTGAACAGTTTATTATGTGGCCAGAAAGAGGATTGCAGAGGAAAGCAACAAGGATACACGAAGTGGGCACCAATTCGCTTTTATTGGCAAAAATTGATGCATTGGCAAAGCAGATGGAATCAATAAAATATTCTCATTCAGCTAATATGGTTCATATGCCTTTACCAATCTGTGTAACATGTGGGGCAAACCATCAGTCTTCGGAGTGCCCATTGACAAAGGTTGATATGCCTTTTCCTGAGCAAGTTGCATATGCTCAGAATTTTCAGCATCAGCAGAATAACCCTTATTCACAGACATACAATCCAGGATGGAGAAATCATCCAAACTTCTCCTATGGCAACAACCAGAATATCCAGAATCCGCCAAATCAAGGGAGGCCACAAGAAAGAGAAGGAGGACTGGAAGAAGCTGTCACTGAATTGAAGGAGATGCAGAAAAGACAGGATGAGATGCAGAAAAGACAGGATGTTGCTATCAAGAATATGGAAAATCAGATTGGGCAGTTGGCTAAATTGTTGACTGAGAGACAACCAGGCACATGGCCAAGCAATACCGAAGTCAATCCAAAGGAGCAAGTAAATGCAATTACCACGAGGAGCGGTGTTCAGTTACCAGAGATTCATGTGACTAGGCCAGGTGTAGAAAAGGAAACTGTGTCCGACAAAGCGAGAGAAAATAAATTAGATGCAGAAGTTGCACCAGAACAGGACTCTCCACCAGCTTATATTCCACCACCGGCTTACGTCCCTCCAATTCCATTTCCTCAAAGGTTGCGAAAACATAAGCTAGACCAGCAATTCAAGAAGTTCCTAGATGTTTTCAAAAAGCTGCACATCAATATACCATTCGCCGATGCCTTAGCTCAAATGCCTAGCTATGCCAGATTCATGAGGGACATTCTTGCAAATAAAAGAAAGTTGGAGGAGCATGAAACAGTCGCGCTCACCGAAGAATGTAGTGCCATATTGCAAAACAAGCTGCCGCCGAAATTAAAAGATCCAGGGAGTTTTAATATTCCTTGCACTATTGGTAGTTTATATTCTGATAAAGCGTTATGTGATTTGGGTGCTAGTGTGAATTTAATGCCTTACTCTATTTTTCAGCAGCTCGGTTTAGGAGAAGCAAAGCCAACAACAGTAACACTTCAGCTTGCAGATAGAACAATCAAACGCCCAAGGGGAATAGTTGAAGATATATTGGTGAAAGTGGGCAAGTTCATATTCCCTGCTGATTTTATTATTCTGGATATGTGCGAAGACAGGGATGTACCACTCATTTTGGGTCGACCTTTCTTGGCTACTGGTCGGGCAGTAATTGATGTTCAAAAAGGAGAACTTACGCTGAAAGTGAATGATGAGCACATTACATTCAATGTGTTCAAAGCAATTAAATTCCCAAGCTCTTCAGATTCTTGTTTCGACATTGATGTCATTGACCAGAAAGCAGGGAGCATTGATGATAAAGTTGTGACCCAACACCAGGAGACACCACTTCGAGAAGAAGAATATGTGCAGAAAGAGGAGTTCCACCCGTCTTCTGTGACCAAAGCTGATGAAGAAGGTGAAATTTTCTTAGTTGAATTCGAGCAGGGCGGCAAAACAAAATCATATCAGTATGATAAGGAAAAAATCAACCTCTGGAAGGTAAACAAAAATTGTTCAGAAGTTGATCATAGCAAGAAGAACAGGTCCTCCAAAGATTTATTCAAAGTGTCTTGAGCAATCACCACGACAAAGTCAAGCTAATGACTTTAAAGAAGCGCTCAATGGGAGGCAACCCATTTTTCTACCCTTTTATTTAAATTTCGTATTATTTCAATTTTAGGATTTCAATTGACAATTTGCACGTTTTAGGTTTCTAGCATTTAAAGTAGGTTTTTAATTCTTAGGTTTTGAGGCTACAATCATCGTCATCTTGCATAAGGTTACAACCTGCCGACTGGCTGGATGACATTCAAGCAAAGATTTGCCGACCAACCTGTTCAGATTTCTCCTCCAGTTGATCTTATCACACATTTTCTCCCGGCACCATCCGATCCACATCTGGGTAGTCTCTGATCTTTATATACCCTTTTGAATTATTTTTACATTGGGGACAATGTATCTTTTAAGTTTGGGGGTAGTGAAAAAATGTTTGATCTGATGATAATACTTTGATCTGATGATAATACTTGATATTGATTGTTAAATTAAAAAAAAAAAAATTTTATTTGTTTGCATGTTTGTGTGATATGAATAGCTTTGCCGGCTAATAATGAATTTTTTTTAAATTTTGATGTAATCCATGACTTGTAAACATATTATTACTTTTGTCTAAATGTGAGGCTATTTGACCATGTCTGATGTCGTGTTATGTCGGCCAGTTAAGATGATTTTTAGCTATGTTGGTGCACTTATGTTGAAAACAATAGGATACCCCTTTTTTTGAATCTAAGAATCATTGTATCTCAACCAAGTAACCAATAGAGTGAGTAAGTGTGGTAGTTAAGCTGTGATAGTGGCTATCTAGGTTATGATTGATTCCATGTGTGTTGAAAAATCGTGTGGAGCACTTTAGACCAGTTAGAAGAAACTAAGTAATGACCGAATGTTAGGAATCTAATCCCCTAGCATGAACTTATTGCACGCAAAGAGTACAGCTATTATTTTTACATAACTCATTTCGTAGCCTTTTTGACTCGAGTGATAAAGTCACTGACCAAAAGCTCGTTACATGGGTCATTTAGAAAGCTTAATGAACTGAGTTTCGCATACTATTAATATCTTATAACTCTTTTCGTAGCCTATTTGACTTGAGTGAAAAGGCCCGTAGGGGTTTCTCAAAACCCGATGCCCTAAAGTTCAAAAGACTTGGGAGTCATCGACCTAAAGCTCGTTACATGAGTCATCTAGAAAGCTTAAAGAATTGAGTTTTGCACATAAGATTTAATTTTAAAAAAAAAAAAAATGATGAAAAATGAAAAAAAAAAAAAAAAAAAAATTTCTTTGCAAAGTAAACATGTGGATTAGATGACTAATGGGTTTGACTTACTTAGTAGAAACTTTCTAGTCGAGAGTGCTCATAAATTGGAGAATCTTCATAAACCTAGGTTGTCACGATTACTAGCCTTCTCAACCAGTCTCGAGTAAGAAAAGAATGTGAACCATAACCTTAGAACCAGAATCTCGGGAATTGAAAGAAAAAAAAAATATATTTTGGGAGAAAGTGTACCTTACGAGAGGGAAAGGAAAATTTGACCAAATGGTTGGGCTACCATCACCATAGAAATTAAGTGAATCAGATAAACTGCTTTCAAACACGTGTCAAATATGGTTTAAATAGGATCATGTTTGCAATAGTAATATCTGGATACTCGTCATGAATTATAAGTTGTTACAAAAGGACGGCAAGCTATTTATAGTATGATTATTTTTATTAGTATGTGCATGATTGTTTTTAGCTAGTTTATTCGAGGACGAATAATAGTTCAAGTTTGGGGGTATTTGATAAGTACAATTTTGTACTTATCCGGGCTCACAAATAGGATGATTATGAGTACTCTTAGTTATTTTCAGTTTAATTGCATGTTGTTTTCTTATTGTTTTAGGAAATAATCAAATTCAAGCATTAATCTGACGAAAAGACGAAAAAGAGCGCAAACAGAAGAAAAGATGACTAAATTGAACATACGAAGAGACCTGGAGGACTTAGCAAGCAAATACCAAAGACAAAACGCAGGAAGTCACAAGATACAACCATGCGATCGCATGGTTGTTACAAGCTGCGATCGCAAGACCTCCATAAATTAGGCAGAATGTGAATTGGCCATACCATGCGATCGCAAGGAATGTGCCTATGCGATCGCAAGGGTATATCGCGGACCCGTTTTGGCAGTTTCCTGATTGAATTGAAACTCTACGAAGTCCATATTGATTCAACTACCTAAATCACGTCTTGGAGTCTTTGGAGAGTATTATAAAAGCCAGATGGTAGCCATAACAAAGGGAGACGAATTTTGGGGAGGAATTTTGGAAACAAGATACAAGAAGAGAATCGAGGATCAAGGCTCGGGATTAAGGATTCTTCAGCCGGAGTCACGGGTTGTATTTATTTCTTCTTCTTCTTCTTCTTCTTCTTTTTCTTTCGCCGGATCATGGTGAAGTCAATTATTGTTATAATTGACGAAATCATGTCCGGCTAGTTTACTTTTTCTAGGATGAACGATGAAACCTCATGATTCTTAATTAATTATAAGTTTTTCCGTTTCAGTAGTTAATTACTTCTTGGGTTGATTATTCTTTATGCAGTTTTTCTATTATTTTAATGCCTGATCACCATTAGAATATATTGTGATTTATATTGAAGTCGAGAGATTCAATATAGATTAAGCACGTGGTATTGAATAACATAGGGTCCAATAATAGATAGAGATTACTATTATGCTTTATGAAATCCATTTAGGCGTTCTTGAGATTTTAATGCATGTGTTTATGTTCGAAGCTTAATTAGAGATAATGAAGTTCACATAACATATAGAATTGATTGACCATCGAGAGAGGCTTTTGATTAATTTAGGAACGCTGATTTTCAATCTATGGTAATTATAAGCTAAAACGGTTAAACGGATATTTGATTAAGAAAAGTGTTGGTAGATTCGCAAATCCTAGTATTAGTAGATCTTGAATTCGTTCTTACCTTTTTAAAGTTAATTGTTTGATAATTTAGTTTTAATTAGAATAGTATAGAATCACAAAAACCAAATTGAATCTGTTTTTTTCATATTGTTAGAATTTAAGTTGTAAATTAATTAGTTAAATTAATATCTGGTCCTCGTGGGTTCGACACTCTTCATATCATTATATTACTTGTAAACGATCCGTCCACTTGCGGGATTTATATCGCACAACAAGTTTTTGGCGCCGTTGCCGGGGACTAGTTTATTAATTGCTACATTAATTGATAGTTTAGTTTTAACAATTTTTTATTGTTATTTATTTTATTTCTATTTTTATTTTTTTAATTTTTAGATTAGTTTTATTTTTAGTTTTTCGTGATACTGCTGAATTGTATATATTTTCTAATTTTTCAGATGTTAAATGTGCATGCCACATACAAAAGAACTTGATCTATTTGATTTAGATCCAGAAATTGAACGAAGCTTTCACCGACAACAACGTGACAAACGAGAAAAGAAAACACAGCAAGACACAATGGAGGATAACCGAATCCAGAATCCGTTGCAAGCAGATGACCGAAACAATCAGGCACCAATAGCTCGACCTGTTGAAGTTAATGAGAGAGACATTCTTATGGATGAATATTTGATGCCACCGATAGTTGAGAATCAGTCCAGCATAGTCTATCCGCCTTATGGACACGACAACTTCCAGTTGAGGCCAGATGTGATGAATTTATTCTCGAACAACCTGCCGTTTTATGGGTTGACAGATGAAAATCCTCATTACCACATATCTCGCTTCGATGAATTCTGTGGCAATTTCAAATACCAAGGCGTAAATGAAGAGGCACTGAAGATGAGGCTTTTTCCACACACACTGAAGGATAAAGCTCGAGAATGGCTAGATTCTCTACCGCCTGGGAGCATTACTACTTGGACAGATCTAATCTATAAATTCACATTAAAATATTTTCCTCCAGCCAGAGTGAACAGACTGAAGTATGAAATATCCAACTTCCAACAATCTGAGTTGGAAAATTTTCACGAGGCATGGGAAAGATTCAAGCAACTGCTCAGGAAGTGTCCAAGTCATGGTTTCCCTTTAGCAGCTCAGAATCATTATTTCTACTCTGGACTAGCTCCAACTAGTCGTTCTTCAGTAGATTCTGCAGCAGGTGGCTCTATCCAAAATAGATCCGCCGGTGACCTTTACGATCTATTTGAAACCATGAGTGAACAGTTTATTATGTGGCCAGAAAGAGGATTGCAGAGGAAAGCAACAAGGATACACGAAGTGGGCACCAATTCGCTTTTATTGGCAAAAATTGATGCATTGGCAAAGCAGATGGAATCAATAAAATATTCTCATTCAGCTAATATGGTTCATATGCCTTTACCAATCTGTGTAACATGTGGGGCAAACCATCAGTCTTCGGAGTGCCCATTGACAAAGGTTGATATGCCTTTTCCTGAGCAAGTTGCATATGCTCAGAATTTTCAGCATCAGCAGAATAACCCTTATTCACAGACATACAATCCAGGATGGAGAAATCATCCAAACTTCTCCTATGGCAACAACCAGAATATCCAGAATCCGCCAAATCAAGGGAGGCCACAAGAAAGAGAAGGAGGACTGGAAGAAGCTGTCACTGAATTGAAGGAGATGCAGAAAAGACAGGATGAGATGCAGAAAAGACAGGATGTTGCTATCAAGAATATGGAAAATCAGATTGGGCAGTTGGCTAAATTGTTGACTGAGAGACAACCAGGCACATGGCCAAGCAATACCGAAGTCAATCCAAAGGAGCAAGTAAATGCAATTACCACGAGGAGCGGTGTTCAGTTACCAGAGATTCATGTGACTAGGCCAGGTGTAGAAAAGGAAACTGTGTCCGACAAAGCGAGAGAAAATAAATTAGATGCAGAAGTTGCACCAGAACAGGACTCTCCACCAGCTTATATTCCACCACCGGCTTACGTCCCTCCAATTCCATTTCCTCAAAGGTTGCGAAAACATAAGCTAGACCAGCAATTCAAGAAGTTCCTAGATGTTTTCAAAAAGCTGCACATCAATATACCATTCGCCGATGCCTTAGCTCAAATGCCTAGCTATGCCAGATTCATGAGGGACATTCTTGCAAATAAAAGAAAGTTGGAGGAGCATGAAACAGTCGCGCTCACCGAAGAATGTAGTGCCATATTGCAAAACAAGCTGCCGCCGAAATTAAAAGATCCAGGGAGTTTTAATATTCCTTGCACTATTGGTAGTTTATATTCTGATAAAGCGTTATGTGATTTGGGTGCTAGTGTGAATTTAATGCCTTACTCTATTTTTCAGCAGCTCGGTTTAGGAGAAGCAAAGCCAACAACAGTAACACTTCAGCTTGCAGATAGAACAATCAAACGCCCAAGGGGAATAGTTGAAGATATATTGGAGAAAGTGGGCAAGTTCATATTCCCTGCTGATTTTATTATTCTGGATATGTGCGAAGACAGGGATGTACCACTCATTTTGGGTCGACCTTTCTTGGCTACTGGTCGGGCAGTAATTGATGTTCAAAAAGGAGAACTTACGCTGAAAGTGAATGATGAGCACATTACATTCAATGTGTTCAAAGCAATTAAATTCCCAAGCTCTTCAGATTCTTGTTTCGACATTGATGTCATTGACCAGAAAGCAGGGAGCATTGATGATAAAGTTGTGACCCAACACCAGGAGACACCACTTCGAGAAGAAGAATATGTGCAGAAAGAGGAGTTCCACCCGTCTTCTGTGACCAAAGCTGATGAAGAAGGTGAAATTTTCTTAGTTGAATTCGAGCAGGGCGGCAAAACAAAATCATATCAGTATGATAAGGAAAAAATCAACCTCTGGAAGGTAAACAAAAATTGTTCAGAAGTTGATCATAGCAAGAAGAACAGGTCCTCCAAAGATTTATTCAAAGTGTCTTGAGCAATCACCACGACAAAGTCAAGCTAATGACTTTAAAGAAGCGCTCAATGGGAGGCAACCCATTTTTCTACCCTTTTATTTAAATTTCGTATTATTTCAATTTTAGGATTTCAATTGACAATTTGCACGTTTTAGGTTTCTAGCATTTAAAGTAGGTTTTTAATTCTTAGGTTTTGAGGCTACAATCATCGTCATCTTGCATAAGGTTACAACCTGCCGACTGGCTGGATGACATTCAAGCAAAGATTTGCCGACCAACCTGTTCAGATTTCTCCTCCAGTTGATCTTATCACACATTTTCTCCCGGCACCATCCGATCCACATCTGGGTAGTCTCTGATCTTTATATACCCTTTTGAATTATTTTTACATTGGGGACAATGTATCTTTTAAGTTTGGGGGTAGTGAAAAAATGTTTGATCTGATGATAATACTTTGATCTGATGATAATACTTGATATTGATTGTTAAATTAAAAAAAAAAAAATTTTTATTTGTTTGCATGTTTGTGTGATATGAATAGCTTTGCCGGCTAATAATGAATTTTTTTTAAATTTTGATGTAATCCATGACTTGTAAACATATTATTACTTTTGTCTAAATGTGAGGCTATTTGACCATGTCTGATGTCGTGTTATGTTGGCCAGTTAAGATGATTTTTAGCTATGTTGGTGTACTTATGTTGAAAACAATAGGATACCCCTTTTTTTGAATCTAAGAATCATTGTATCTCAACCAAGTAACCAATAGAGTGAGTAAGTGTGGTAGTTAAGCTGTGATAGTGGCTATCTAGGTTATGATTGATTCCATGTGTGTTGAAAAATCGTGTGGAGCACTTTAGACCAGTTAGAAGAAACTAAGTAATGACCGAATGTTAGGAATCTAATCCCCTAGCATGAACTTATTGCACGCAAAGAGTACAGCTATTATTTTTACATAACTCATTTCGTAGCCTTTTTGACTCGAGTGATAAAGTCACTGACCAAAAGCTCGTTACATGGGTCATTTAGAAAGCTTAATGAACTGAGTTTCGCATACTATTAATATCTTATAACTCTTTTCGTAGCCTATTTGACTTGAGTGAAAAGGCCCGTAGGGGTTTCTCAAAACCCGATGCCCTAAAGTTCAAAAGACTTGGGAGTCATCGACCTAAAGCTCGTTACATGAGTCATCTAGAAAGCTTAAAGAATTGAGTTTTGCACATAAGATTTAATTTAAAAAAAAAAAAAAAATGATGAAAAATGAAAAAAAAAAAAAAAAAAAAATTTCTTTGCAAAGTAAACATGTGGATTAGATGACTAATGGGTTTGACTTACTTAGTAGAAACTTTCTAGTCGAGAGTGCTCATAAATTGGAGAATCTTCATAAACCTAGGTTGTCACGATTACTAGCCTTCTCAACCAGTCTCGAGTAAGAAAAGAATGTGAACCATAACCTTAGAACCAGAATCTCGGGAATTGAAAGAAAAAAAAAATATATTTTGGGAGAAAGTGTACCTTACGAGAGGGAAAGGAAAATTTGACCAAATGGTTGGGCTACCATCACCATAGAAATTAAGTGAATCAGATAAACTGCTTTCAAACACGTGTCAAATATGGTTTAAATAGGATCATGTTTGCAATAGTAATATCTGGATACTCGTCATGAATTATAAGTTGTTACAAAAGGACGGCAAGCTATTTATAGTATGATTATTTTTATTAGTATGTGCATGATTGTTTTTAGCTAGTTTATTCGAGGACGAATAATAGTTCAAGTTTGGGGGTATTTGATAAGTACAATTTTGTACTTATCCGGGCTCACAAATAGGATGATTATGAGTACTCTTAGTTATTTTCAGTTTAATTGCATGTTGTTTTCTTATTGTTTTAGGAAATAATCAAATTCAAGCATTAATCTGACGAAAAGACGAAAAAGAGCGCAAACAGAAGAAAAGATGACTAAATTGAACATACGAAGAGACCTGGAGGACTTAGCAAGCAAATACCAAAGACAAAACGCAAGAAGTCACAAGATACAACCATGCGATCGCATGGTTGTTACAAGCTGCGATCGCAAGACCTCCATAAATTAGGCAGAATGTGAATTGGCCATACCATGCGATCGCAAGGAATATGCCTATGCGATCGCAAGGGTATATCGCGGACCCGTTTTGGCAGTTTCCTGATTGAATTGAAACTCTACGAAGTCCATATTGATTCAACTACCTAAATCACGTCTTGGAGTCTTTGGAGAGTATTATAAAAGCCAGATGGTAGCCATAACAAAGGGAGACGAATTTTGGGGAGGAATTTTGGAAACAAGATACAAGAAGAGAATCGAGGATCAAGGCTCGGGATTAAGGATTCTTCAGCCGGAGTCACGGGTTGTATTTATTTCTTCTTCTTCTTCTTCTTCTTCTTTTTCTTTCGCCGGATCATGGTGAAGTCAATTATTGTTATAATTGACGAAATCATGTCCGGCTAGTTTACTTTTTCTAGGATGAACGATGAAACCTCATGATTCTTAATTAATTATAAGTTTTTCCGTTTCAGTAGTTAATTACTTCTTGGGTTGATTATTCTTTATGCAGTTTTTCTATTATTTTAATGCCTGATCACCATTAGAATATATTGTGATTTATATTGAAGTCGAGAGATTCAATATAGATTAAGCACGTGGTATTGAATAACATAGGGTCCAATAATAGATAGAGATTACTATTATGCTTTATGAAATCCATTTAGGCGTTCTTGAGATTTTAATGCATGTGTTTATGTTCGAAGCTTAATTAGAGATAATGAAGTTCACATAACATATAGAATTGATTGACCATCGAGAGAGGCTTTTGATTAATTTAGGAACGCTGATTTTCAATCTATGGTAATTATAAGCTAAAACGGTTAAACGGATATTTGATTAAGAAAAGTGTTGGTAGATTCGCAAATCCTAGTATTAGTAGATCTTGAATTCGTTCTTACCTTTTTAAAGTTAATTGTTTGATAATTTAGTTTTAATTAGAATAGTATAGAATCACAAAAACCAAATTGAATCTGTTTTTTTCATATTGTTAGAATTTAAGTTGTAAATTAATTAGTTAAATTAATATCTGGTCCTCGTGGGTTCGACACTCTTCACATCATTATATTACTTGTAAACGATCCGTCCACTTGCGGGATTTATATCGCACAACAAGTTTTTGGCGCCGTTGCCGGGGACTAGTTTATTAATTGCTACATTAATTGATAGTTTAGTTTTAACAATTTTTTATTGTTATTTATTTTATTTCTATTTTTATTTTTTTAATTTTTAGATTAGTTTTATTTTTAGTTTTTCGTGATACTGCTGAATTGTATATATTTTCTAATTTTTCAGATGTTAAGTGTGCATGCCACATACAAAAGATCTTGATCTATTTGATTTAGATCCAGAAATTGAACGAAGCTTTCACCGACAACAACGTGACAAACGAGAAAAGAAAACACAGCAAGACACAATGGAGGATAACCGAATCCAGAATCCGTTGCAAGCAGATGGCCGAAACAATCAGGCACCAATAGCTCGACCTGTTGAAGTTAATGAGAGAGACATTCTTATGGGTGAATATTTGATGCCACCGATAGTTGAGAATCGGTCCAGCATAGTCTATCCGCCTTATGGACACGACAACTTCCAGTTGAGGCCAGATGTGATGAATTTATTCTCGAACAACCTGCCGTTTTATGGGTTGACAGATGAAAATCCTCATTACCACATATCTCGCTTCGATGAATTCTGTGGCAATTTCAAATACCAAGGCGTAAATGAAGAGGCACTGAAGATGAGGCTTTTTCCACACACACTGAAGGATAAAGCTCGAGAATGGCTAGATTCTCTACCGCCTGGGAGCATTACTACTTGGACAGATCTAATCTATAAATTCACATTAAAATATTTTCCTCCAGCCAGAGTGAACAGACTGAAGTATGAAATATCCAACTTCCAACAATCTGAGTTGGAAAATTTTCACGAGGCATGGGAAAGATTCAAGCAACTGCTCAGGAAGTGTCCAAGTCATGGTTTCCCTTTAGCAGCTCAGAATCATTATTTCTACTCTGGACTAGTTCCAACTAGTCGTTCTTCAGTAGATTCTGCAGCAGGTGGCTCTATCCAAAATAGATCCGCCGGTGACCTTTACGATCTATTTGAAACCATGAGTGAACAGTTTATTATGTGGCCAGAAAGAGGATTGCAGAGGAAAGCAACAAGGATACACGAAGTGGGCACCAATTCGCTTTTATTGGCAAAAATTGATGCATTGGCAAAGCAGATGGAATCAATAAAATATTCTCATTCAGCTAATATGGTTCATATGCCTTTACCAATCTGTGTAACATGTGGGGCAAACCATCAGTCTTCGGAGTGCCCATTGACAAAGGTTGATATGCCTTTTCCTGAGCAAGTTGCATATGCTCAGAATTTTCAGCATCAGCAGAATAACCCTTATTCACAGACATACAATCCAGGATGGAGAAATCATCCAAACTTCTCCTATGGCAACAACCAGAATATCCAGAATCCGCCAAATCAAGGGAGGCCACAAGAAAGAGAAGGAGGACTGGAAGAAGCTGTCACTGAATTGAAGGAGATGCAGAAAAGACAGGATGAGATGCAGAAAAGACAGGATGTTGCTATCAAGAATATGGAAAATCAGATTGGGCAGTTGGCTAAATTGTTGACTGAGAGACAACCAGGCACATGGCCAAGCAATACCGAAGTCAATCCAAAGGAGCAAGTAAATGCAATTACCACGAGGAGCGGTGTTCAGTTACCAGAGATTCATGTGACTAGGCCAGGTGTAGAAAAGGAAACTGTGTCCGACAAAGCGAGAGAAAATAAATTAGATGCAGAAGTTGCACCAGAACAGGACTCTCCACCAGCTTATATTCCACCACCGGCTTACGTCCCTCCAATTCCATTTCCTCAAAGGTTGCGAAAACATAAGCTAGACCAGCAATTCAAGAAGTTCCTAGATGTTTTCAAAAAGCTGCACATCAATATACCATTCGCCGATGCCTTAGCTCAAATGCCTAGCTATGCCAGATTCATGAGGGACATTCTTGCAAATAAAAGAAAGTTGGAGGAGCATGAAACAGTCGCGCTCACCGAAGAATGTAGTGCCATATTGCAAAACAAGCTGCCGCCGAAATTAAAAGATCCAGGGAGTTTTAATATTCCTTGCACTATTGGTAGTTTATATTCTGATAAAGCGTTATGTGATTTGGGTGCTAGTGTGAATTTAATGCCTTACTCTATTTTTCAGCAGCTCGGTTTAGGAGAAGCAAAGCCAACAACAGTAACACTTCAGCTTGCAGATAGAACAATCAAACGCCCAAGGGGAATAGTTGAAGATATATTGGAGAAAGTGGGCAAGTTCATATTCCCTGCTGATTTTATTATTCTGGATATGTGCGAAGACAGGGATGTACCACTCATTTTGGGTCGACCTTTCTTGGCTACTGGTCGGGCAGTAATTGATGTTCAAAAAGGAGAACTTACGCTGAAAGTGAATGATGAGCACATTACATTCAATGTGTTCAAAGCAATTAAATTCCCAAGCTCTTCAGATTCTTGTTTCGACATTGATGTCATTGACCAGAAAGCAGGGAGCATTGATGATAAAGTTGTGACCCAACACCAGGAGACATCACTTCGAGAAGAAGAATATGTGCAGAAAGAGGAGTTCCACCCGTCTTCTGTGACCAAAGCTGATGAAGAAGGTGAAATTTTCTTAGTTGAATTCGAGCAGGGCGGCAAAACAAAATCATATCAGTATGATAAGGAAAAAATCAACCTCTGGAAGGTAAACAAAAATTGTTCAGAAGTTGATCATAGCAAGAAGAACAGGTCCTCCAAAGATTTATTCAAAGTGTCTTGAGCAATCACCACGACAAAGTCAAGCTAATGACTTTAAAGAAGCGCTCAATGGGAGGCAACCCATTTTTCTACCCTTTTATTTAAATTTCGTATTATTTCAATTTTAGGATTTCAATTGACAATTTGCACGTTTTAGGTTTCTAGCATTTAAAGTAGGTTTTTAATTCTTAGGTTTTGAGGCTACAATCATCGTCATCTTGCATAAGGTTACAACCTGCCGACTGGCTGGATGACATTCAAGCAAAGATTTGCCGACCAACCTGTTCAGATTTCTCCTCCAGTTGATCTTATCACACATTTTCTCCCGGCACCATCCGATCCACATCTGGGTAGTCTCTGATCTTTATATACCCTTTTGAATTATTTTTACATTGGGGACAATGTATCTTTTAAGTTTGGGGGTAGTGAAAAAATGTTTGATCTGATGATAATACTTTGATCTGATGATAATACTTGATATTGATTGTTAAATTAAAAAAAAAAAAAAATTTATTTGTTTGCATGTTTGTGTGATATGAATAGCTTTGCCGGCTAATAATGAATTTTTTTTAAATTTTGATGTAATCCATGACTTGTAAACATATTATTACTTTTGTCTAAATGTGAGGCTATTTGACCATGTCTGATGTCGTGTTATGTCGGCCAGTTAAGATGATTTTTAGCTATGTTGGTGCACTTATGTTGAAAACAATAGGATACCCCTTTTTTTGAATCTAAGAATCATTGTATCTCAACCAAGTAACCAATAGAGTGAGTAAGTGTGGTAGTTAAGCTGTGATAGTGGCTATCTAGGTTATGATTGATTCCATGTGTGTTGAAAAATCGTGTGGAGCACTTTAGACCAGTTAGAAGAAACTAAGTAATGACCGAATGTTAGGAATCTAATCCCCTAGCATGAACTTATTGCACGCAAAGAGTACAGCTATTATTTTTACATAACTCATTTCGTAGCCTTTTTGACTCGAGTGATAAAGTCACTGACCAAAAGCTCGTTACATGGGTCATTTAGAAAGCTTAATGAACTGAGTTTCGCATACTATTAATATCTTATAACTCTTTTCGTAGCCTATTTGACTTGAGTGAAAAGGCCCGTAGGGGTTTCTCAAAACCCGATGCCCTAAAGTTCAAAAGACTTGGGAGTCATCGACCTAAAGCTCGTTACATGAGTCATCTAGAAAGCTTAAAGAATTGAGTTTTGCACATAAGATTTAATTTTAAAAAAAAAAAAAAATGATGAAAAATGAAAAAAAAAAAAAAAAAAAAAATTTCTTTGCAAAGTAAACATGTGGATTAGATGACTAATGGGTTTGACTTACTTAGTAGAAACTTTCTAGTCGAGAGTGCTCATAAATTGGAGAATCTTCATAAACCTAGGTTGTCACGATTACTAGCCTTCTCAACCAGTCTCGAGTAAGAAAAGAATGTGAACCATAACCTTAGAACCAGAATCTCGGGAATTGAAAGAAAAAAAAAATATATTTTGGGAGAAAGTGTACCTTACGAGAGGGAAAGGAAAATTTGACCAAATGGTTGGGCTACCATCACCATAGAAATTAAGTGAATCAGATAAACTGCTTTCAAACACGTGTCAAATATGGTTTAAATAGGATCATGTTTGCAATAGTAATATCTGGATACTCGTCATGAATTATAAGTTGTTACAAAAGGACGGCAAGCTATTTATAGTATGATTATTTTTATTAGTATGTGCATGATTGTTTTTAGCTAGTTTATTCGAGGACGAATAATAGTTCAAGTTTGGGGGTATTTGATAAGTACAATTTTGTACTTATCCGGGCTCACAAATAGGATGATTATGAGTACTCTTAGTTATTTTCAGTTTAATTGCATGTTGTTTTCTTATTGTTTTAGGAAATAATCAAATTCAAGCATTAATCTGACGAAAAGACGAAAAAGAGCGCAAACAGAAGAAAAGATGACTAAATTGAACATACGAAGAGACCTGGAGGACTTAGCAAGCAAATACCAAAGACAAAACGCAGGAAGTCACAAGATACAACCATGCGATCGCATGGTTGTTACAAGCTGCGATCGCAAGACCTCCATAAATTAGGCAGAATGTGAATTGGCCATACCATGCGATCGCAAGGAATGTGCCTATGCGATCGCAAGGGTATATCGCGGACCCGTTTTGGCAGTTTCCTGATTGAATTGAAACTCTACGAAGTCCATATTGATTCAACTACCTAAATCACGTCTTGGAGTCTTTGGAGAGTATTATAAAAGCCAGATGGTAGCCATAACAAAGGGAGACGAATTTTGGGGAGGAATTTTGGAAACAAGATACAAGAAGAGAATCGAGGATCAAGGCTCGGGATTAAGGATTCTTCAGCCGGAGTCACGGGTTGTATTTATTTCTTCTTCTTCTTCTTCTTCTTCTTTTTCTTTCGCCGGATCATGGTGAAGTCAATTATTGTTATAATTGACGAAATCATGTCCGGCTAGTTTACTTTTTCTAGGATGAACGATGAAACCTCATGATTCTTAATTAATTATAAGTTTTTCCGTTTCAGTAGTTAATTACTTCTTGGGTTGATTATTCTTTATGCAGTTTTTCTATTATTTTAATGCCTGATCACCATTAGAATATATTGTGATTTATATTGAAGTCGAGAGATTCAATATAGATTAAGCACGTGGTATTGAATAACATAGGGTCCAATAATAGATAGAGATTACTATTATGCTTTATGAAATCCATTTAGGCGTTCTTGAGATTTTAATGCATGTGTTTATGTTCGAAGCTTAATTAGAGATAATGAAGTTCACATAACATATAGAATTGATTGACCATCGAGAGAGGCTTTTGATTAATTTAGGAACGCTGATTTTCAATCTATGGTAATTATAAGCTAAAACGGTTAAACGGATATTTGATTAAGAAAAGTGTTGGTAGATTCGCAAATCCTAGTATTAGTAGATCTTGAATTCGTTCTTACCTTTTTAAAGTTAATTGTTTGATAATTTAGTTTTAATTAGAATAGTATAGAATCACAAAAACCAAATTGAATCTGTTTTTTTCATATTGTTAGAATTTAAGTTGTAAATTAATTAGTTAAATTAATATCTGGTCATCGTGGGTTCGACACTCTTCACATCATTATATTACTTGTAAACGATCCGTCCACTTGCGGGATTTATATCGCACAACAACCTACATAATTGAGGAATTGGATGGACGAGACCAACTTTATTCTTGGAATGCTGAACATATTTGGAAATACTATCAATAAATCAGTTTTCTAGCTCGTCAAACAGTTGTAATTACTTGAACGAATGCTTGTTCATTTTGTTCATGATAATCCTACCAACTAAATGAAGACTTTGCTTGTTTACTTTTTAAGTGCAACGGCAAAAGTTGATTTTAAGTTATTATGATTACTTAGTTCTTATGTCATATGGAGATAAAATTGAATTTCAATACGACATATCATCCTCAGTCTGATGGTCAATCTGAAAGGACTATTCAAAATTTGGAAGACATGCTGAGAGCTTGTGTTTTGAATCTGAGAGGTAGTTGGGAATCCTATTTACCTTTGGTAGAATTTGCCTACACTAACAATTTTCAGGCTACCATTAAAATGTCACTGTATGAAGCTTTCTATTGTAGAAGATGCAGATCACATGTCCATTGGGATGAAGTCGGAGAAAAGAGAGTTTTAGGACCAGAGGTTATTGAAAGGACAATTGAAGATATTGATAAAATTCACGCTATGATAAAGGCAGCGTAAGACAGACAAAAGAACTATGCAGACACCAGAAGGAAAGATTTATAATTTCAAATTGGAGATAAATTGTTTTTATAAGGGAATATTTAGGTTCGGCAAGAAAGACAAACTGAACCCACAATATATCGATCCCTTCGAAATCCTTGATAGGGTTGGTAAGTGGCTTATCGGTTGGCTTTACCACCTGAATTGGCAGTTCACAACGTGTTTTATGTATCTATGATCATATGGTCAATTATCAATCTCTAGAAGTACAAAAATATTTGTCGAGTTACCAATTGTTATACAAGATAGAAAAGTGCATCATTTGAGGAACAATGACATCGAGTTGTTCAATGTGCAATGGCATAATCATGGAGTAGAAGAAGCTACTTGGGAAAGAGAAGAGAAAGTTAAAGCAAAGTATCTGACACTCTTTACCCAACAATAAGGTAAATTTTAGAACAAAATTTATTTTAATGTGTAAGGGATGTAAAACCCATATTTTAAATGTGGTGTTTTAACTTTGCGAGCTTAGTCAATAGATAAGCTTTGCACAAGTAGAAAATGAAAGCCCAATACTAGTCCAATTTAAATTTATCATGTGCCTTAAAATAGTTTTGGTTGTATTTTTTTTCTTTATTATTATGAGTATAGGTTGCTTGGCATAATGGTTAAGGCATAATATTTCTCACAAGCAACTCGGGTTCTAGTTACCATGTCTACATTTTGGGAAAAGTTTTTATTTTGTTTAAAATAAGATAGAACGATTGAATTTAATGTTCTCTCGAAGTTTAGACCCATCAAGAGAAATTTAGTTTAGTTGTAATAAATATTTTTTGAGATTAAGTTTTACACTTTATTTTCAAAAGGTACCAATTTGCACGTATTGAAAATGAAAATTAAACAAGGGGTTTATAAGTTTCTAGTTGGAAGATTATGTTGCAATTTCATTGTTTTTAAGTAAGTTAAGTACATGTATCAAGAGTGCAAATTATGGGTTTAAAGACCCATTTCCTCCCTTTTATCATCTTTCATTATTATACACACAAAAATATATATACACCCATGCAAATTTAATGAGTGTAGGAGTAGAGTGGTTTAATGCATGATTTAAGTCTTAAAAACTCTTCTTTACCCTCACACTAAGAGTATCTCCAATACAACAATGTCTAACTGATGTGGCGATGAGGTAGATGGGAGAAAATTGATGTGACGGCATTTATAAGCATCGATAAAATATCATTCAACAATTTAGGAGCTCTTTTCCACTCTCGATCATTACCTTTTTTTTCAAGGCACCACAAGGAGAAAACCGCAACAAGTTAATGGCTTAGGGATGGGCTTTGACATTTGGCAAAACAAAACTGAAAATGAGAGCCCTGTCAATTCTTAGGATGTCTAGTAACTTTTTTTTTTTTTATTCGAAGCACCAGCACAGTCCCAGAATGGTTTTTAGGCCTCTACCAGGACAGGCTGGTGGGGTTTGGATGCCCATACCACTGTATTTATATAAAAATGGTAGTACACAGGAGGGGGATATGAACCTGACCTCCAAGCATACAACGAATGAAAAAAATTCCTCAAACTACAGCAAATAAAGAGATACTACTTCCGATGCATAATTCTGAAAAGCAAAAACAAAAGCAAATGAAAACCAAACTAACAAAAAACTAAAGACCTCTAACTGATGGAAGGCCATATCTGTCAGTCTGAAGTAGTCCACGCGAACGACGAGGCAAGTCTGAAGATCCATACTCCTGATAATGTCATTGGTCCTAGCCCTCAGAAGCTAAAGAGTCAGCGACCTGGTTTCCCTCTCGAAAAATATGGGAAATTGTGTCTCGATCGAATGAAAGAAGATGTCGGATGCGTCTGAGTATTAACTTCTTTCCTTTTGCTTTTTCTTTTACACATTGAGGATAATGTGTTGTTTAAGTTTGGGGGTATTGGGTATTTTATTTGCTTTTGCATGTTTTTCTTATGTTTGTGATATGAAAAACTTTCAAAAAATTACGGGTTTGCGTGTTACTTAATTGATTAGCCTTGCCGGCTACATGAGTTGATGTTGGGACTTGATCATTTTGATAAATTACTTATCCAGTTGAGATTCTAAGTTTATCTTTGAACATAATAGTCTGAACAATTGTTATTTAGGTTTGGAAATTGTTAAGAAATATGATGGATTTTTGAGTTGGTAAAACTAGGTTGCAAACTATGTCAAAATGTCTATCAACTTATGATTAGTATCACTTGATCTTATTGTAAGATAAGTTTGGGGTGGTTTATCCGGTATGGGAGATTATTAGGAATGTGTCGATTTCGTACATGTAAATAAACGCATGTTTGTTAGTGCTAAAATTATTTTTTAAGTGTTGAAACTATAAGTTGTTGGTGAACGTGTAGACAAAAAATGGGTTTGAAGTTGTGGATCCTATGAAATGTGTAGATAAAAAGTATGTTTGACTAATTTGACCAGTTGAAATTATAATTTAGCAACCCCAAACATGTGCTAAGTGTGTGGAGTGTCATTGGCTAACAAATGGAAGTTAGGTAATGAACTTGTGCTAGGAATCTAATCCCCACTTTATTTTCTTGAATTAGACATTGCACTTACTCTATCTTATACCTCAATTCGTTGCATTTTTTACCCGAGTGATTAAGCCCATAGAGGTAACACAAAACTTGGTGCCCTAGTTTTTAAAATTGTGAACCATCGACCTAAAGCTCACTACAAGAGTCATTTAGAAAGTTTAAGGAGGTGAGATTGTAGCTATATATAATAAAGAGAAAAGTGAGCCTTTTGTGTTTACACTTAAGGATTTAGATAACTAGTTGGTTTGACTTACCTAGTAGAAGCTAGTCGGTCAAAACACTCAACTTTGGGAGAATTGTCACATGACTTCATAGTCGATCTTACCGGTGAAATCTAACTTAACTCTAGCGAAAAAGTAATAAGTGATTTTTTAGCAACATTTGGCTTGACACCTTGGGAGTGAAAAGAAACATCTAGTTTGGGGGTGTGATTCTCATGAGAGAAATGAAATATTTGACCATTGTAGGTCGGGTTGGAACCAACTTATCGGGCCATCAAAAATGGACGATTGTGTCTTCATTTGTTTGTTTTAGGAAAATCCAAGTTTGGATGGCATTGGATGATAACTAAACAATTGGGCTGGAAAAGGATTAAAAGTATACAAAAATATGGAACTGGAGATCAAAATGTTGAGTCCCAAAAGTTGAAGAGCCAGGGTTGTAAATAATAAAGAGCTTGATTGAAACAAAAGTAGGAATGCATGGACCAAATCACACCATTTTGAAAGATAGAGGACCAAAATGCAAATTCTAGAAAATTGGCAAACATAAAATCTATTTGCGGCCATTACTTGCCAACCCTTTTCTAAGGGCAAGCACCTCCGTAGACACACTGGCATTGCACCTCCAAGTTTTCCTCATCCACGAACCGTACCGTACCATTTCAATATATAGAAAGGATTAATAACCCGCGAGTTTAAAATTCAATACAAATCATAGGTGCACCCCAATTTGTTAAACCAAGGAAAAATGATCTATAGCATCATATCATTGCACGTGGATGGATTTCGGGAAAATTCAAATTCCATAGAATTTTCATAATACGTAGAAAATTGAAAATGATCATTTAATCAATAGCAGTGTCGAAACACCATTTACACGTAGAAACTTCAAAATTTTCGAATTAACAAATGTGATTTACACTTGCACCTCCAACTACCTTAATTTGAAGGTTTTTAAAGTGTGAACTAAGACGGTGATTATTGTTTCCCGACGGCGACTGGCTAACTTTAAAACTTTGCTACTTCTTGTGCTTGAAAAATTTCTCCGTTTCCATAAAGTGTGTGCATCCGTGTATAATGCGAAATAAAGTATTGAGGAAAGTTGGAAAAATATTTTCTATAGCCCTTCTATAGGATAGAGAAAATGGAAGTGCATGGGCATAATTTGGTCGATTTTTGTGGTGCTTATGAGAGATAGACTTTTGGATTTCCAATGGAGAGTTATGGATTGGATTTATGGTCACTTTAAGGATCATTAGCATCTCCAATGCTATCTTCTATTTTAAATGTCTAGTTGATGTGGCGCTGAGGTGGAAAGGAGAAAACTTTACGTGGTATCATTTATTGTAGAAGACTGTCCAACAGACCATCCAGTTTTAGACATCATGTTAGACAGCTTCTACTTATTTTATTATTAAATTGTGTCTATATCTCTCATCTGTTTTCTCTTTCTCTTTCCTCCTTCATTATCTCTCTCATCATTTCTTCTCTCTCTTGAGCATCTCCAATGCTAGACACCTTCTAAAAAATATACATGGCAAAAGAGAAAAAGAAATGAGGAGATGGGGTGTGGAAAAAGGAAAAAGAATGAAAAATAGATGAGAGAGGTATATACAATTTAATAAAAAATAGTTGGAAAGTGTATAATAGGATGTCTAAAACTAGACGGCATTCTACAATAAATACTGTTACATCAGTTTTATCCCCTCCAGTTCATCGCCACATCAGCTGGACATTCAAAATAGAAGGTAGCATTAGAGATGCTGACACCTTCTAAAAAAATCCATGTGGCGAGAGAGAGAAAATAAATGAGGAGAGAGAGTGTGGAAAGAGGAAATAGATGGAAAAATAGATAAGAGAGATAAATTCAATTTAATGAAAAAAATATGTGGAATGTGTCTAACAGGATATCTAAAACTAGACGGTCTGTTGGACGGCCTTCTACAAGGTGGCCTTAAACAAAAATCACAAAAATTAAAATTTGTAATAACTAACTAAACTATATAAAGCTAAAAATTTAAGAGAAGAGAGAAAGAACATTGGGTTGCCTTCCAATAAGTACTTATTTAAAGTCAGAAGCTTGACTTTGAGGTATGGTCATTTCAGGTTGGTGAGAAGAACGGATGACTTTTCTTTCAAAAAGTCACATTCTATATATGGTTTCAATCGTTGTCCATTGGCTTTGAAGTTTCTTTTTTTTTCCCCTCACGAGACACTTGGACAGCTCCATGTGGAAGATTTGAGTAATTTTGAAAGGTCCTGATGACCTAGTTAGGAGTTTACTGGGAGACAATAGAAGCTGAGAGTTGTAGAAAAGAACTTGTTGCCCAACTTTGAATTTTCTCTTCACAATGTGCTTGTCATGCAATTTTTTTGTTCTCTCCTTGTATATACGGGCATTTTCATATGAGTCGAGACATAATTCATCAAGTTCATTGAGTTGTAGCAATCTTTTCTCACCGACCAATTTCAAATCGAAATTCAATTCCCTTGTAGCCCAATGCTCAAGTTCAACCGAGAGATGGAATGCTTATCCATAAACAAGCCAATACGGAGACATACCAATAAGAGTCTTGAATGAGGTATGATAATCCCAAAATCCATTATCTAATTTGTTGAACCAATCCTTCATTGAAGCATTCACCGTAAACTCAAGAACTTTTGTAACTCTCGATTCGAAATCTCCACTTGTCCACTTGTTTGAGGGTGGCAATGAGTAGCTACCCAGAAATTCACTCCATATTTGGCCAAAAGAAAGTCAAAGAGTCGATTAAAAAAGTGTTTACCTCCATCACTAATAATAGTTCAGAGAGTACAATAGCGGGTGAAAATGTTCTTCTTTAGAAAATTGACAACTAGCCGAGTATCATTAGTAGGCAATGCTACCGCTTCTATCCATTTCGACACATAATTCACCTCCACCAATATGTATTAATTTGAAAATGAAGATGGAAAATGTCCCATGAAGTCTATTCCCAAACATAAAAAAGCTCAACTTCCAGAATAGAATTCAATGGAATTTTATTTTGACTTGAGATATATCAATTCTTTTGTCATCGGTCACACTTGGAGACTAGTGTATGGGCATCCTTAAATAAATTTGATCAAAAATTTTGATTACATAACTTTTGATGTGATCTTCTAGGCACCAAAATGACTCCCACATGGTGATGAGTGACAATGACCTAGAATTTTCTCCATTTCTTCCTCCAACACACATTATCTAATGATTTGATCCAGCCTTCTTTTGAACAAGAATGACTTTTCCCAAAAATAATGTTTCACATTGGCAAAGAGCTTTTTTTCTTTGTTGTTAAGATAAATTCAGTGGAATAAGACCACTTGCAAGACCATTTAAAAAGTTTGCATATCATGGTGTCTCGGAGACTTGGAGAAGATGTAAAACTTGCAAAAGTTGATCATCCAGAAAACTTCATTTATCTCTTCATTCGCCATCTTTTTTTTCTTCGAGTCTAGATAAGTGGTTGGTCAAATGATTTTAGAGTCTCATCTTGTCACGAATTTTCAAGTCGAAGTCTTGTAGAAAGAGAACCATCTATTCAACCTTGGTTTAGCATCTTTCTTTGCAAGAAAATATTGAGAGCCGAATGGTTGGTGAAAACAATTACCTTTGACCCAATAAGATATAGCCATAATTTATTAAAGGCAAACACAACTGTAAATATTTCTTTTGGGTAGTAGCATAATTAAATTGAGCATCAGTCAAAGTCTGACTAGCATAGTAGATTGCATGTAACACGTTATCTCTCATTTGCCCCAACACTGCTCCAACGGCATAGTCACTTGCATCGTACATAAGCTTAAATGACAAATTCCAATCTGGTGCTACTATAATTGGAGCCGCGACAAGCTTCTCCTTGAGAGTGTTGAAAGTCCAAAGACACTCTTGAGAAAAATCAAATAGCATATTCTTTTCAAGCAAAGAATAAGTGGTTTGGTAATTTTAGAGATATTCTTTATAGAATCTGGCGTGCCCCAATAAACTCCTTATGAATTTCATAGAGAAATGAGGTAATTTTTTAATTACTTGAATTTTGGCCTTGTTGACCTCAATCACTTTTTGTGAAATTCGGTGACCAAATACAATGCCTTCTTAAACTATGAAATGAAATTTTTTTTCCAATTGAGCACCAAATGGTTTCTTCACACATTTTCAAGTCCATGCCCAATTTTTTCAATCATTAATCAAAAGAAGTCCCAAAAATAAAAAAAATCATCCACAAAAATCTCAATAAAATTTTCAACCATGTCGGATAAGATTTCCATCGTGCAACGTTGAAAGGTGGCGAGTGCATTGTAAAGATCGAAGTACGACATCTTTCTATATGCAAATTCCCCGAATGGGCATGTGAAAGTGGTATTTTATTAATCTTCTGAACTATTAGAATTTGAATATAAACTGAATATCCATCCAAGAAGCAAAAATGAGAGTGTCTTGCCAATTGCTCAAGCATTTGGTCAATAAAGGAGAGAAAAAAATGATCTTTCCGAGTAACATTGTTCAACTTTGGGTAGGAATAAGTTCATTATTTTCATTCTCAATCACCGTGTCACCCTCTTCTTTGGGACCACTTGAACCAGACTCACCCATGCACTATTCGAGATAGGATATATGATTTCTGTATCTAACCACTTCAACACCTGTGTTCTAACTAATTCTTTCATGTTCAAGGTCAACCAACGTTGATGCTCGGCCTATTGTTTGAAATCATCCTCTATGAGGATTTTGTACGTGCAAGTGGAAGGACTAATTCTCCGAACATCTACAATAGTCCATCCAATATCCGTTTTATACTCTCTCAACACCCGGAGTAACTTTCTCTCATCTAACTCAGATAATGCATTAGAAATGATGCTCAGAAGAGTAGAAGATTCTCCTAAATAGGTATAGCTCAAGTGAGATGGAAGAGGCTTTAGCTCAAGATTAGGGGCTTGTTGAATAAATGGCAATGGTGACGAAGAACTCTTTCACAAATTTTCAAAATATAGCTTTCTCTTGTAAGAATATGGCATTGTAGCCTCCAAATAGCGTGTCATTTGCTCAATATCAGGGTAATCTTCTTCGGTATTCAAAAAATTTACAATACAAGTTTTAAGAGGATCCTTATAAAACTCATGTGTGAATCATTCGGCTACAATTTGATCAATTGTCATGAATCAAATCCAGAAGGGTACTTGATAGCCTTCAAAACATTGATTGTGTCTTGTTCATCTTGGACTCCCAATACCAACTGTCATTCTTTCAAATCAATCAAAGCTCTACGAGTTGCTAGAAAAGGCCTTCGCAAAATAATTATGATATCATGGTCTTTCTCCATATCAAGAATAATGAAATTGGTCGGAAAGATGAATGTATCCACTTTGACAAGAACATCCTCAATGACACCACAATGATATTTGATAGATCTATCATCCAATTGTAGATACACTGTGGTTGCGTTACCAATTTCCTGAAAATAGATAATGGTATTAAATTAATACTAGCTCCAAGATAACACAAAGTTTTACTAAAATATAATTCACCACTAGTGCAAAGAATAGTAAAAGTCTCTAGATCTTTAATTTTTGGAGTCAATTTATTTTGCAAGATGGTACTACACTCTTTCGTCAACATTACCATATCATGCTCATCAAGCTTCATTTTGTTTCAAAAAAATATCCTTCATAAACTTGGCATAGCTTGGCATTTGAGCCAAAGTATCGACGAATGGTATGTTGATATGTAGCTTTTTAAGACCTCAAAGAATTTAGCAAATTGAGCATCAAGTTTGTGCTTTTGAAGCATTTGAAGAAAGAGAATATGAGGCACATAGGCCTTGATTGAAGTTGGAACTTTAGATGGTGTTTGTTATGGGTTGTTTTCTTTAGCTAATTCATCAATTTCTTCGGGCTTGTCAATAGGCTCATATTCCTTAGAAGGTGGTTTACTGGTTTGTGCCATTGGGCGCTTTACCGTGATCTTGGGTAATTGCACTCTACTTCTTGTTGTGATAGCTTGCACTTTTTTCTCTCGAGTTTGTTTCGATGTTGCTTGGCAAAGCTCCTTATTGTCTTTTCCCCATAATTCTTGCGCATTGACTCACTTGGGTCTCAAGATGTTTTATTGAAGTCGCTTGGTTTTGGATAGTTATCTCGGTTTTGTTCATAAATTGCACAAACATTTCTTCCAATGATGGCTTCTTCTCTTAATGGGATGGAGTTTGAAGAAAACATGATGGCTTCCATTGGTTTTGATTGGTGGCCCAAGAGAAGTTTGGATGATTTTTCCAACCTGGATTGTATGTGTTTGAGTTGGGATTCTCTTCTTTTCGATTGAAATTTTGAACATAACTTACTTGCTCACTTGATTTGAGTACTTGACATTCCTCGACATTGTGTTCTGTCCCACACACATCACACCTAGGCAAATGAGCATAAACGGCCTCAACCGTTTGTTGTGAGAACACGTCATCACATTTTTTGAATAGAATATTTATCTTTTTCGATAAACCCGAATAAGCATCAATGTCATGAATTTCTGCAGCTTTCTTTGGTGTCATCCAGTCGATTGGGCAATTAGAGTTTTGATTTAACATCCCCTCGAATAGATCAATTGCCTTATTGGGTGATTTGTAGTTTTAGCTTTGTTTGAAGCCGAATCAATCGCCATACGACTAGAGGAATTCAACCCAAGATAGAAATATTGGACTTGCATGGGCTTTTTGGGCAAAATCATTCCATGTTGTAATACTCTGGTGGGATTAGCATCTAACCACTCACGGGCCCCATCTCGAAGGGTGTGTGGAAATAATCTTATATGAAAAGCCTCCATCAAGATGCCCGGGTAGACAAAATTACTACACATTCCCAAAAACCATGAGACCGAATATATGGATTTTCTTCGGCCATTCCATAAAATTGAAGATACCATTTGAAAAGATTAATCACATCCGGCTTGATTTGGAAGTTCTGTTGCCCAAATGGAGGATAGGGTCATTAATTGCTCCATTGGCATATCATCTTCATCCACAAGTATTTGCTTGATTATTGTCCCCCTATGTTGCCTTGTTATTGTTGTACTTCCGTCCTTCCTTTGATTCTTCTTCTATTTGTTTGTTCGGGTTCAAGATGAGATAGAAGAAGGTCCAAAACTTGTTGTTATTGCATAAACTAAACAACAATTCTTGCAATAAAATAGAAAGAGTAGTGAAAAGACAATTTAATTAAACATATTCAAAAACTTAATGCAAGTAAAATAACAATCCCCGGTAACGGCACCAAAAACTTGTTCGCTTAATTATATAACGTAAGTATATGGTGTCGCGTTTAAGTAATAAAGTGATGAGGGGTTTTTGTATCCTAAGAGGATTATCCTATTTGCTCAGGTGAATAAAACTATTCTATTGAATTGTTGTAAACACATAAAAAAATTGGTTTGGTTGACTTAATTAACTACTCAAATGAAAAGCAATAGAAACAAAATGAAAGCAAGTGAAAGTGAAGTTTTGGAAAGCTCAAGTTGAGAATGTGTTGGGGTTCATGATTTACTTAAGCATCACCTAATTAATTTTGCAATAAGCATTTAAACATATTACCCATTTTCAATGATTGATTTGACTATCCTATCATAGCCAATTACCTCTCTCAAGCGTCGAATTAGTCCTAATCAATTTGTTCAACTTACTATATCTCTATGTTGATTAGAACCCAATTAATTGCATTAATTGTTGTAATAATAGATCCAATGAGCACCTATAGTTAGGAGTATATATGTATCTCCAACAAGAACCTAGGGTAGTTGCTACTAGGTCTAAGATGTATAATAATCTCTCAATAATTATACAAATCAAAATACTAATATTTGGTGATCAAGAAAATGAAAGTCAATAAATACATAACAAGCACAATCATGAAAATAAATATCATAGAATTAAAATGCAACCATTAAAATTAATTAAATTATTGTTCCTATACATCAATCATCCAAACAATTAGAGTTTTAGCTCATAATGAAAGAGTAAAAAATCAGGGTTCAAGAAATACATCACAAAGTTGAAAAAAATAATGAAGAAATGCAAGACATAAATCTTGAAACCTGCCCCTTGATTGGGTCTTCTTGAAGGATAGAGATGCTTAGTCTTGATTCCTTTAAGTTCAATCCCCTCTTCCATCTTCTCTTCTTCCTTTTATGAGAAGAGTAAATGCTCTATTTTCTTCACACACACACACAACAGAAAACTAATGACCTAGATTTAGTCATTAAATAGTTTTTAACTTCCATTGACATTCATGCAGTGGAAACGACTAAATACCCTTGCTAAAGAAATCTGAATTTTTAAAATTACGCTCGACTAGGCTGCAGTTTGCAAACTATGGCAAACAACCCTTAGAAGAGGACTGGAAAATAACCAATTGTAGTTTGGTCTCCATCTTTCAAAGTTGTTCGATTTGGTCTCTACCATTATAATTTTCTTTCAATCAAGTCCTTTATTATTTGGAACCCATTTCCTTAAACTTTTGGGACTTGACTTTTGATCTATAGTTCCATGTTTTTGTACACCTTTAGTCCCTTTTCAGCCCAATTATTTTGTGCTCCTCCAATTGCCATCCAAGCTTGGTTTTTTCTACATCAAATAAATCAAGACACAATTAAGTAGAAAATACAATTAAGAGCACTCTCAATTATCCACTTTTGATGGCCCGGATAAGTGCAAAATTGTACTTATCATTAGCCTCATGAGTTACCTACTCACTGGACCTTGAATCATGCCAATCTGATGTCTGTAGAATTAATTATTGCATTTTTCGTAAGCTGCTTCAATTTTACTTAGAAATGGAAACAATTCGGGTATGTGAAATATTTTAGTGCCTCGTATATCATCAACACGAGATGATTTTTAAAATATGTTATACTTAAGGGAGTCGTCTACCAACAGTTAAGTTTCACAAAATTTGAAAGCCGTTTACTATGTCTAATAAGTTCTTAAACTTAATGCCTAGAAGAAAACTGCTTCAGGTGTAAGGGTTTTTCCCTATTGCCAATTACAATGCATGGCACCGATTGTGCCTTGCAATAGAATTTTTTTTAATGGGTCTCAGACACGAGACTCCATTTGTGGAAGTGGTATGGCTTGGCCACTTGAGATATACGTGCTTTCATTTATTTTAGGAAATGATTAAATGATATCGTGTATTGTTTTTTTTTACTTTTTTGAAATTAAGTTTTTCGGACATGTCATTAAACTTAAGGATTTACTTTTAAAAAGTACAAAACTTTTGCAATTTCCGTAAAATGTCAGGTAAATAATTAATCTTTTTCCTAACTAATTTCTGTAATATGGGCTATGATATGAACGTTTAAGTGATGTCTTGGCCTCTACGGATTGGGGTGTTACAAGATAACTCCCTGGTGGTCTCATACAAGAAGAATGGGAGCTGATGGTCCGACCTTGGTCTTTCCTTTTAGGTTGGCAGCAGCAGCAGTTTGGCTCAGTCGAGCTGGCGCCGAGCTGGATGACAATTGCTGACGGGCCGGTTGGGAGCCATCCTGATGCCGTTGCTGCTTGACAACCAGTGTATTTAAGCTCGAAAAGTTGGGCCTCGACTCATTGTGTGTTGTTGTGCTCCTCATCAGACCAAATTGTACAAAGAATTTGTTTTTGTCAATAAGGCTCGAGAATGATCTTTCATTGTCTGGAATGTCAGATGTCTTTTTTCGATGCTTCAGACATGCTTGACCTTTTGTTGCTTCCTACATAAGGATAAACCAATAGTTAGAAGCAGTATAAAATATTTGGATTACAATTAAGAGTCTGCTAAAGTAAAATTAAACTCATGGGACAAAACTCTTAGTCACTTCGGACAAAGAAATAAAGATGCCTTCCAAAGCTTGACTGAGGACCGCAGTCTACCTAGCAGGAAAGTTTCATTGGTATACGAAGATAGAAAATACCAACCGATGATGGTTGTCCTGGTGCCTTCCTAGAGTTGTAACGGATTTACAAATTTAGGAGAACGTTACCCTCATTCCCAGCCATATCCCATAGCCAAAAGGGCCCAAGGAGACACGCCCAACCATTAGGAAGAAGCTGGATGGAGAAAATCCCATAGCTGCTTAGGGCTTCGCATACAAAGGGGTTCAGAGTAAACCTTAAACCCGAACCTAATTGTAGCAAGTTGAACGTCGTGCTATTTGGAGGGGGATTGTCTGCACTATTATTTGACTTGGGCACAATAAGTTCAATGGTGTTAAGAATGCACAAGGTTTCACTCAATTGAACCAAGTTTTCCTCGGTGATAACCGAAGTCACATCTGACGCAACCCATTGTGATGTCCATTCTGTTTCTCCCGCTATGTCAACCTCGACCTCACCTTCGACTCTCTCATTTCCATGTTCAAACCTATTATCTTCCATAGAAGCAGTTTCATCTCTCTACTCCGGTCAACTAGCTAACCTAGTGCCATCCCCAATGATGGTTTGGAATTGATGTGTACATGCACAGCAGAAATTAATTGTTCAATTCCTAAAGGCCGGATCAACCTTGCACTTAGAGAGAATTCGTGATAGGAGTTTACCTTGATGAACACCGTGGAATCTGATTCTCTGATTAGTTGGAGGTGCGATCTTCAATACCACAGCTGTCTAGATGTCCAGCCTCCAATGGTGATCCACACAGCAATAATAGATCTGATGAAAGTGAAACTTTTTGGGAGAAGTTGATTGGGTTGTCTTTTATAAGTGCTAGCAAGTAATGGAAAACAACTCTAATGAATAATCTGCTGTGACCTTGTATATATAGGTAGGGCTAACCCTAGCCCTAGTTCTAGTCCAACTAAAACCCATCAACAAACAGACCCAATTAATTAATCTAATTAATTAAATTGGTCCAATAAGTAATTAAGTCTGACCCAATTATTTGGACCTTGGATATTAATTCTTACAATCTCTCACTTGGACAAGGTCCAATTCCAGATGCTCAATTCTCACTTTATGTGTATGACCCATTAGGTTCCCTTTCACGATGGCAAACGCAGTGATATTCTCATCGATTCACCGAGATCGATCAATTCACGTCGCCGCCCAAGATTGACATTTAGCAATGTGTCAAGGCAATCCATGTGAAGGAAAATGTCATGTGGTATGACAGAACCAATATATGTGTGGTTACTGTGGAAATATAATCCCTTCATCAATATAACCCAATTGGTTAAGAGATATGGATCATCGTCAATCTCATTTCAACCAATTATATTATTCACCTCAACTCTTTGTTGATCTAATCTAGTTATGATTGAAACATTTTCAACTCATAACTCTACCCCGACCGAGAAAATTTATATCAACTTAAGTGGGCAAAATGCAGGTTATAATCTCTTACTTTCCAGGAGTGACGAATCCTCATATTGGACATTCACAACCTTCATACGATTCTCACTATACCCGTACGACGTCTTCCTAGTGACTCAAATCATCGAGCCCCATCAAACGCTCGCCAAAGTATAGTGGTTCTCATATAAGATTCTATGATGTCCTCAAGTCAAAGGACCAAATCCACAACTGCGCATTAGAGATTTACCACTGACGCTTGGATAGTTATCCATGTGGAATCTCTAAGCGGATCATCCAATGTCATGTTCTCATAACAATGCATTCATGTGTTCATTCATATGTCACTCTACATCTTAGCTCGTGAGATCAGCAACTTTCTTTAAAAGAAATGTAACACATGCTAATCTATCTGCAATAATGATATACGTATCTCATTATTACTATGACTAGGGATATTTTAAAAATAAGTTACTTATAACTTGTATCTCACAATCACAACACTTTGTGATTAACAAGTTATTATGAACTTTTCTTCGAACTCTATCATTTTAAATAATGAAACTTAAATAATAATAATAGATCTGTCATTATAATGTAGACAAAATATTTAATTAATAAAATTATTCATACACTTCGATGTCTAACAAGGAGTATATATAATAAAATGTCCCATACAAACTAGATCCAATCACTCATATATCTAATACCAATAGAGTTAGCATGACCATCATGCTTGTGTTGGGACAACGGCTTTGTCAAAGGATCTGCTACATTGTCGTCAGTCAGGACTCGTTCTATCTATATGTCATTTCTTAGGATTATCTCTCTAATGAGATGGTATCGCCTCAATATATGCTTGGATCGTTGATGAGACATGGGTTCCTTCGTTTGTGTGACGGCTCTATTGTTATCGCAATACAGAGATATTGGATCAACAATGCTAAGAACTACTCCAAGTTCTGAAATGAAATTCTTGATCCAAACTGCTTCCTTTGCTGCTTTTGAAGCAGCTATATATTCGGCATCTGTAGTTGAATCAGCAGTCGTTTCTTGTTTAGAACTTTTCCAACTGACTGCACCACCATTTAGAGTAAATACATATTGAGATTGAGATTTGCTATCGTCTTTATCAGACTGAAAGCTGACATCGGCATAACCTTGAACTCTAAGTTCATTACCTCCATATACCAAGAACATATCTTTAGTCCTTCTTAAGTACTTAAGGATGTTCTTGACTGCGATCTAATGTTTCTCGCCATGGTTAGCTTGGAACCTGCTTGTGACACTCAAAGCATATGAAACATCCGGTCGAGTACATAGCATGGCATACATGATAGATCCTATTGCTGATGCATAAAGAATTCTATCCATGCGATCTCTTTCAATTTGTGTCTTTGGACACATCTCTCTTGAGAGATAGATCCCATGCCCAATGGGACAGAGTCCTCTTTTGGACTCTTCCATGCTAAATCTTCTCAAGACTTTATCTATGTACGTAGATTGAGATAGGTCGAGCATTCTTTTAGATCTATCTCTATATATCTTTATTCTGAGAATATACGCTGCCTCTCCCATATCTTTCATGGAGAAATTTTTGGATAACCACAATTTTACTGATTTTAGCATTGGGATATCGTTTTCTAATAATAGTATATCATCAACATACAAAATTAGAAATACGACTTTACTCCCACTAACCTTTTTATACACACATGGTTCATCTTCATTTTTGATAAAATCAAACATTTTGATTGTCTCATCAAAACGAAGATTCCAGCTCCGAGAGGCTTGCTTTAATCCATATATGGATTTTTGTAATTTGCATACTTTGTTTGGCTCTATAGATTCAAAACCTTCGGGTTGTGTCATGTACACATCTTCACTAAGATTTCCGTTAAGGAATGCGGTTTTGATATCCATCTGCTAGATCTCATAGTCATAGTATGCTACTATCGCAAGCAGAATCCGAATTGATTTGGACACGGCTACTGGTAAGAAAGTTTTATCAAAGTCAATTCCTTGTCTTTGCTTGTAACTTTTCGCAACCAATCTTGCCTTGTAAGTGTGAACATTACCATCCATGTCGACCTTTTTCTTGTAAACCCATTTACAGCCTATTGGTTTTACCCCTTCAGGCGGGTCAATCAAGGTCCAAATCTTGTTTTCATACATGGAGTTCATTTCGGATTCCATGGCTTCCTGCCATCTCTTTGAGTCAACATTTGACTTCGATTCTGTGTAAGTAGTGGGTTCATCTTCCTCGATTAGCAATGCATAATTGGTAATTAAGAGATCGTATCTCCTAGGAGGATGAATGACCCTACTCGACTTACGGATAGCTGCTGTGTCCTCAGGGACTAATGATTCCCCACTTCCAATATGTGCCTCATCAAATGCAGGCTCAACTATTGGCTCATCTAATTGGTCTATATTTGTGGTTTCTTGAACCTCTTCAAGATCTACTTTGCTCCCATTGGCCTCTCTTAGAATGAATTCTTTCTCTAAGAATACGGCATGTTTCGATATGATGACTTTCATCTCGATGGGATTGTAGAAATAATATCCAGTAGTTTCTTTTGGATACCCCACAAATAAGCATTTATCAGATTTAGCTCATAGCTTGTCTGATTCTACGCGCTTCACATAAGCGTCGCAGTCCCAAACTTTCATGTATGAAAGATCAGGTCTTTTTCCTTTCCATAACTCGTATGGAGTTTTGTTGACCGATTTAGATGGGACACGATTTAGTGTGTGACATGCAGTGTTAAGAGCATATCCCCAAAACGATTTTGGAAGAATTGCGCGACTCATCATTGATCGCACCATATCTAGTAAGGTGCGGTTTCTCCTTTCTGATACACCATTTAGTTGTGGTGTATACGGTGGAGTCCACTGCGAGAGAATCCCATTCTCTTTTAGATGGTCTAAAAACTCACCCTTCAAATATTCTCCACCTCGATCAGATCTAAGTGTTAGAATATTTTTTTCGGTTTGCCTTTCTACTTCTTGCTTGAATTCCTTGAACTTTTCAAAGGCTTCATGCTTGAATTTCATCAAATAGATGAAACCATATCTAGAATGGTCATCTGTAAACGTGATGAAATAAGAAAAGCCACATCTAGCATCTGTAGACATTGGTCCACATACATCAGTATGTACTAGTCCCAAAATGTCTGCAGCCCTGACTCCTTTTCCAGTAAATGGGGTCTTGAACATTTTGCCCATTAGACATGACTCACATCTATCAAATGATTCATAATCATTTGAATCTAAGTATCTATCTTTATGTAACTTGGTGATGCGTTTTTCATTTATATGACCTAGTCTGCAATGCCAAAGGTATGAGTTGTTAACCTTATTGCTTTTATGTCTTTTGTTGTCTATACTCATTATAGGACATTCCAAGTCTAGAATATAGATGCCATTAAAAAAATTCCCACATCCATAAAACACATCATCAAGATATAAAGAACAACGTTTATCCTTAATCTTAATGAAAAACCCATCCATGTCCAAACATAAAATAGAAATGATGTTCTTAATAATAGCATGAATGTAATACCAGTCTCTTAATTCTAAAACAAGGCCCGAAGGCAACGGTAAAAAGTATGTCCCTACAGCCAAGGCAGCAACTCTTGCTCCATTCCCAACGCGTAGGTCTACTTTTCCATTTTGCAGTAATCTACTATTCTTTAACCCCCTGCATATTTGTCCAAACATGAGATCCACATCCGGTATCTAATACCCAAGAAGCTGAAGGAGTAGATAAATTAATTTCAATGAAAAGGATACCTGAAGTAGGAGCCTCAGTAGACTTCTTTCCCTTCAGGGTGGCGAGGTATGCCTTGCAGTTCCTCTTCCAATGTCCTTTGTTTCCACAGTGAAAACATGGATCATCAGACTTGGATTTTGTCTTGTTTGCTTTGACTGGGTTTTCTGCAGATTAGGCCTTCTTGGATCCTTTCTGAAAGGTCCTTTTTGATTTCCTCTTAGTGCCCTTAGAGGTATCAATAGCCAAAATTTGCCCATTCTCTTTGTTTATATTGGGTTCTACAGTCTTTAGCATGTTCAGCAACTCAGGCAGGGTACATTGAATCTTATTCATGTTGAAGTTCATAATGAACTACGAAAAGCTATTAGGCAGGGACTATAGAACCAAGTCAATACTCAGCTCGTGGTCCGTGGCATAACCCAATTGGTTTATTTTTTCAATATAACCAATCATATTCAGTACATGAGCACTAACTGAAGATCCTTCTGCCATCATACATCTGTATAACGTTTTAGATGTCTCATACCGTTCAGTGCGTGACTGTTCATCATACAACTCCTTGAGATGAATTATAATGGTATAAGCATCCATACCCTCGTGCTGCTTTTGTAACTCAGGTGACATAGCTGCAAGCATCACACATGTTGCAGTATTTTTGTCATCGCTGTATTTATTATAAGCCTGCAATTCTTCCGGTGTAGCCTCCTCAGTAGGAGCTTCCGGCATAGGTTGCTCAACAACATATCCAATTTTTTCATGCTTGAGAACAATTCTTAAATTGCGGTGCCAATCCAGAAAATTTGGCCCGATAAGTTTGTTTGCATCCAATATGCCTCTCAAACTCATGTGGTTACTCATGATTCAATACTGAAATAACAAGACAGAAAATTAATTAAATATAGAAAATTAATTTAATTATGGACTTAAATTAAATTAATTATACTCCCACTGTTTAAATTAAATTAATGACTCTCAAACATTAATCAATAGAACCGGTTAGATTCCCAGTGGGCTAGGATCCCTTTTGTTTTATTAGAACCTTGAGCGACTCAACAAACCATAATAAAACATCCAGGTAGATACTCTATCAATCACATCTTTATGTGATTCCTAGATCATCAAATATACAACTTATTATCGTACACATCTTATGTGTTTTACTTGATTGTGCCCCTAAAATTTTATTTCCTTGAGCGACTCAACAAAAAATAAAATTCTAGTTAAATTCGACCTATTGTTCAGAAACATCGAATGTTTCATAGTGATAAACATATCTATGAGCGAGCAGCTTTGAGCGACTCAACAAACTGACATCGATAATAGACTCTGATTTTTCACTATAACAATGGAAAACACGTTGTATTAACCATTTAATACGAATTTAATATTTTGATAAAGAGGAGTTTGTCTCATCACATTTATGTATATTAACCAACATCCAACATGCAATCAAGCATACATAATTATAAGTGTGGATGATTATGGACTTTATCTATCTAATCTTCTTGAGCCAAAAAGAAGATTAGTTGGTCAATTCCTAAGGGACGTTGCATTCGTTCATCGAATGCTAAATGCAATAATCTCCATCTTCTGCTGCAACCTGTATCCTATACTAGTTGGCACGCAGGCCCTGATCAATGGACACGCATGCCCATAATAAATAAATAGCTCAAAAATCTAATTAAATAAATAATAGGCTCGCAGACCCATTTAATTAAATAATAAGCTCGCAGGCCCAACCAATAATCAATTGGAATAATTAACCATACAACCAATCACATGGGTCGAGTACATAATCATCCACTAAACATTCATATTAATTAAAAATATATTAATTTATAAATTTGTAGCTTTGACAGTATAAGTCTAAACATTTTAGACATTTTAGAACGAACTAGACGGAATTAAATAATTAATCTAATTAAATAATTAATTTTTCTAACAATAAAAAATATTCAATTAATTCAATTAATCAATTAATTTTATTCATAATGGAAAATTTTCAAAATTTATTTTATTTCTCAATTTAAAGTCGTATCTAAATTGAAGACAACATTTGTATATGGTCAAAATTACAATTTTATAAAATAATAAGTAAAAATTTAATCTGGTCAGAAATTCAAAATATAGTTTAAAAATGATTTTAATTTAATTTTGAATATTTGACCAACATTAAATAAATTAATAATTACAAATTTTCCAAAAAATTAAAATTGCATTTGAGACCCTATTTTTTCTTTTAAAGTTTGAGGACTTAATATGTAATTTCTGAAATTACAGAATCAGTCCCCTTTTAATTTTAAAAACAGTGAGTGCTTCCTTTCCAATTTCTGAAATTGCAAGAAGCCCCCAACTAAATCTTTTTGAAATTAGGGAGCTTCCCATACAATTTCCAAAATTGCATGGGAAGCCCTCTTCCCCAAACTTCAAAATGCAGAAACCCTTTAGGATTTCTGCAAAGCGGCGCCACCAACGGATCAGCTGGCGGTGGTCGCGCCGGTGTCCAACACCGGCGTCCACTGCCGGTTTGTGTTGAACAGTAGCATTGCTGCTGCTCGATAAAATGGCCTGCGCCGCTGCTACTTCTAGCACCGGCGCGCGGTGTTCCTTTCTCCAGTGATCCGTCGCTGGTCACAGGTTGACCTTTCAACCTTTTAATTAATTAATTATTATTATTAATTTTTTAAAGCTTTGCCAACGCCGCCCGTCAAAGAGAGAAAAAGGGAAAGAGGCGCAACCGCGAACAGCAGCAACAATTGCTTTGTTCCATGAGCAGCAGCGGCTGCCGCGAACAGCAGCAACCATTGCTCTGTTCTACGACCAGCAGCAACCGCTACAACAGCCGGCGTCAGACTAGCCGCTGATTGCTTCTTCCATCGGAGGCGGCGCTTTAGTCACTTATCTCGTTCCAATGGAATCCAAATCAAATTCAGATTTTAATTTTAAAATAAATTCACAATTTTATTTTAACTGTCAAATCTCAAATCAAATTAATATCACAATAACAATTATTGTACTATTCATCAAGACAGTTTAACGAATTTTAACAAGTTACAAGGTAGGCTCTGACACCACTGTTAGGAATTGATGTGTACATGAATAGCAGAAATTAATTGTTCAATTCCTAAAGGCCGTATCAACCTTGTATTTAGAGAGAATTCGTGATAGGAGTTTACATTGATGAACACCATGGAATTTGATTCTCTGATTAGTTGGAGGTGCGATCTTCAATACCACAGTTGTCCAGATGTCCAGCCTCCAATGGTGATCCACACAGCAAGAACAGATCTGAACTTCCACGATCAAGAACAGATGAAAGCGGAACTTTTTAGAAGAAGTTGATTGGGTTGTCTTTTACAAGTGCTAGCAAGTAATGGAAAACAACTATAATGATTAATCTGCTGTGGCCTTGTATATATAGGTAGGGCTAACCCTAACCCTAGTTCTAGTCCAATTAGAACCCATCAACAAACGGACCCAATTAATTAATCTAATTAATTAATTTGGTCCAATAAGTAATTAAGTCTGACCCAACTATTTGGACCTTGGATATTAATTCTTACAGTGACTATATCTACTAATGTTGTCACTCTCCAAAATAGCTCCATTGGAGTAGATGACTCTCATATGCTAGAAAAATTAATGGAGTGACATCAAAAGAGGGTGCCACCACTACCCTAACTTCTTCATAATCATCGTTTCTGGTGCACTTTTCAATCTGACGTATAGTTTATTGGGGATACATTTTTATCTTGTGTGTTTTTGGAAGGATAGAAGAGGAAAATAAGCACAACTTATAAATGATTGGAGAAGGGTTGAACCTATGTTGCTACACACTAAAGAAATTTCCCTATCAAATTGCACTGGAAGTTTTATCTCTTTCAATTTACACTTGCTGAAAAATCTTTGATTATATTGAAAGTAAAGTAAAGAAACACAATTGAAAGTTGTTGCCCTTTTATAGATGTCATGCCCTAAGATTTATCCGTTGGATCAGTTTATATCAAACACCAACCGTTGATTTGAAAATTCATTTGGGCCTTAGAATCCGTAAGGGCGTCAAATTTGATTTCAAATGGGTGATCCAGATTTTCCATGTGCGAGTCAGGATTCGTGGTGTATTGTTCCACGCCCTAATGATACAGCTGTAATAATTATTTCCCAAGATGTCAAACATCACATACATTAACCTATACAATTATAGGGCTTTGATCTACCCCCAATGGTGGAGAGTTCTTATAACCCCCTATTGGACAAGTGTCCAGTGGGAATTGGACAAACAATTGACTTTTAGTCTCTACCATTTTTGCTTGTCCAATCCCCACTGAACACTTTCTAGTGGGGATTATAAGAACTCCCCATGGTGGGGAGTAGATCAAATCCCTACAATTATAATAGCTGCAAACAGCATTGTGCCAAGGAAGTTAGTCTTTTAGCTTTCAACAATCCGTCCATGACACATGTTAAGGAAGTTTGTCTTTATAAATTTGTTAAGTCATACACTTCATATGAATATGAGGCTCAGACTTTGAGGACTAACAATAAATCTAAACACTTTCAGCATTCGCTAAACACAGTGCCTCGAAATAAAGAAAAAATGTTTGATTAAAAGAAGCCTAAAAGGCCAAGAATAGTTCAACTTTAACTCCACTCGATATGATGCCACGAAACAAAGAGAAGCCAAACTTAAAATCCTCTAACTTCAGTTTTTGCTTGACATGATGTCTCGAAACAAAGAAAAGTTTTTGACAGAAGAAGGCTTCAGATGTTAGCTTCTGTTCAATACCAAATTCCAACATGGAATTTTAAATATTTTCAAACTTCCTTTTCCATAAAGCATAATGCCATGGAACCAGGAAAATACAAATTTTGTAAATTTATATATTTGCGTATCTTATAGCTTTGGAATAGAAAGATATGATAAGCAGTAGAAATCATAAACCAACGACATTTAGAAATCCTCCACCTCATATGAATATGATGCTCATACTTCTTTTGGTTGGGTTGGGTTGGGTTGGGGTGGAAGACTAATGTTATATCTAAAAATATATGCATCCTACGTGGATGTAAGGCCAAAAGTACAATCGGCATGAAATTGAAGGCATATTGGACGACCCACCTAGATGAATGTATGTATGAGATAGGAGCCTCATTTGACTTAACACCTTAGCTTCGGCCACTGATGTATAGTTGGTATCCTTGTCTGAAAGAGAATAGACGAAGCAGTAACACTTAGTGAATAGGAATTTGAAGAATAGAGCCTAAACAGCCTCGAACTTGGATGAGGCTCCATAGTGCGAATTATGACAACCCATTCTAATATTAGTGCGTTGTATCTTTGCGTGCTAAACATAATATTCCTACTTACATGTCATATCCATTTTCTAGAATTATAAAAATAGTAAAATTAAGGAATTTTGAAAAATGAAATGTGAGATCATTCTTGGATCATATGATGAAAATTGCCTGAAAAATAACCTGAATATCCCTGCTCACTTATCTATTAATTCTCTCCCTATCATTTATTTGAAGGTACACAAATTACACACAATTCACATGTTATACCTACATATTGAGCTAATTTTGTGTCCACTTTATCCTATACTTAAATTTCGATCACCGACTTGATCGTCCGAGTGCTTGCGACTATAGCACCACCTTGTGGTAGTCTAATATGTCCTACAAATGTGTAGGTTACCAGTACGTGAACAGTGATGTAGCTCATTCTTGTTGGTATTGAAGTCAAGCCAGATTTTGAGGTCAACATTACTAAATAAAAGCAGTTCATAATCTTTAATTTTTAGAGTAAATTATACTCACAGTTCCTATTCTTTTAGCTTTGTAACATTATTATTCTCATTCAATTTTATTAACAGATATAGTACAAATGATCCCCTTTCATTAATTCGTACAAATGATCCCCAAATTGTCTTTTTGACAATTTTGCCCATAACATAAATAAATTTAAGGGTAAATAGCACAAAACGTCCATACCTATTGAAGTTATTGTGGAAAACGTCTATACCTTCTAAATTTTGGCACTTTCACTCTTACCTACTGGATTTCCTGCGCAAAACGTCCTTCAGTCCAAAAATCAGCCATTAACATAGGGGTAAATTAGTCCAACCACTTTTTTCACATATATATTACTTCTTTAAAAATTGGAAGGCTTCCCATGCAATTTTTAAAATTGCACGGTGAGCCCCCGTCCCCAAATCTGCCAAAACGATTCCTGCGACCCTGCCACCAGCGTTGTCACTGCCACACCAATTGCTTTAATCAAAATCTTTGGTAGTAAAGCATTGCCTTTGCTGCAATTCACCCCACCCCTACCCACGCCAAACCCGCCCGTCAGCAACGGGGTGGATTTCTGACCCAAACCCGGTGCTTTGCTGGTAAAGCATTGCCTTTGCTGCAAGAAACTGATTATTATGGTGAAATAAGCCGATCCAAATTCTTCAGTAGATGAATTGTTTCTTGAAATTCCCAACATCAAAGTTTGTTTTATCAAAACAATCCACAACCCAAAGAAGCAATCCAATCAAAATCACTAAACTCTTCTTACCTTCTGATCCAATCTCAGCCAACAAATTTGTCGATCCCTTTTCTCATTCACTCCAAGGAAATGAAAGTTTCTCAAAAGTCAAATCAAAGTCAAAACAAATGAAACCCAAACAGTAATAACACTGAGAACACCTGCAAAAGGGGGCAATTTTGAGAGAGATTTTTCTTTACCAGTTTTAGGTTTTGAACCTGTAAGTACCCATTAAATTTATATACTTGCTATGTAGTTGCCATCTTATTTCGATCCCATTTGTTGTTATGTACTTGCCATCTTATTTCGATCTTGAATTGGGAGATTTTGGGGTTAGAAGGTCAATTGTATGAGATGATCTTGCACTATGGTTTTAGAAGTGAGTAGCTAATGGGCATTTTAACTGTTTGTAATAAATTATTTGTTCTTTGGCATGTCTTTCTAAGAAAACTTGGACGGAAATAATTCTGAGGGTTTATTCCTATGTCAATGCAGTTAGAACGTTAAAATTGAGCACGATCCTAATGATGTTTAATGTAGATTAAAGCAATTGGTGTGGCAGTGACGGCGTTGGTGGCGGGGTCGCAGGAATCGTTTTGGCAGATTTGGGGACGGGGGCCTGCCGTGCAATTTTGGAAATTTCATGGGAAGTCCCCCAATTTTAAAAGAAGTAATATATATGTGAAAAAAGTAGTTGGACTAATTTACCCCTATGTTAATGGCTGATTTTTGGACTGAAGGACGTTTTGCGCAGGAAATCTAGTAGGTAAGGGTGAAAGTGCCAAAATTTAGAAGGTAGGGACGTTTTCCACAATAACTTCAATAGGTAGGGACGTTTTGTGCTATTTACCCTAAATTTAAATAACAGAAAAAAGAAAACATAATGAAAAAATTGCAAATAGTATCCCCAACTTTTTCAAAATTGCAAAATAGTCTCTTTACATTATATTATTAAAAAAAATTAAAAAAATATCATCTTCATCTTCTTTGGTCGGAGTTTAGGTCTGAAACCAGGGTCCTTTGAGTACAGAAGGTTTTAAGTGTGGACAATTTTAGGTATATCTCATTTGTTCTACTGTGTATTTTGGTAAGCTTATTTACACACGTTCAAGGAAAAAAAGGAAAAATAATTGGGACAATTCAGGGCCGGTCATTGTTTGGGCACTTATGGGCTCTAAATTCATATGCTCAAAACTTAATTCAATTAAAGTCATATTTTAGAGCTAAAAGACCAATATACCCTTAATTGTAAAAAAATGCTAACTGTGATACTGTTTTGTGGTGATACTGTTTTGTGGTGATTTTATACTACTAATGAAACATTTTAAGAACAATATTATTCTCTTATTTATTCTCTACTGATTAATTCGTCTACTTACCATTAAACACTTACTATATTTATACTTATGTATCCAATGGGAATCTATGTCCTAATTGAATCTCAAACATGTTCTAATTCAAGAGAAGAATTAGAAACATTGTTTATAGTTTTAGATGAGAACCCTTTGCATGACTTTCCATTAATTTGAAAATGACTGGCAGTTCTTCTTTCTTCATTTTAGCATTGCTCTAAAGTATGTGTTTGCTTTTAAGGGACTCAGATATCTTGGAAGAGCTTTAATTTGCAGCAAAAGGACGCACATTTATCTGTGATACTGTTTTAGAGGATTTGTGATACTGTTTTGAAAAAAAATTAAAGATTGTCATTTTAAGCTAAAGAGACGACTTCAAACAGGTGAAATCCATCATAGGCAGTGACAAAACGACTGGTCTTGACCGTCTCGTCGAGACCATTCCGAAAACATATTATAATAAAAATTCTGAGCACGTGTGCAAATTCTATGATCATTTCTATTCTAATACTATTTTTTGTGATACTGTTTTGCATAATACAGTATCAAACAACACACATGACTATGATATCATGCTTTTATCTTTGATACTGTTTAATTAGTCATATGTTTTGTTTGATACTGTATTATGCAAAACAATATCATATATTAAAATATGGATTAAAACAGTATCAATTTATATTAATGCACATTACTTAAACAAAACATTATCATGGATTAAAACTAAGACATTCAAACAGTATCACATGTTCAAACCTTGCCATAATTAAACAATATCAAAGATCACATAGATTCAAACAGTATCACAGGATTAAAGCAGTATCATGGATTAAAACGGAATCAAAATATATTAATTACCTAAACAAAACAGTATCATAGATTAAAACTATGACATTCAAACAATATCACAGGTTCAAACCTTGCCATAATTAAACAGTATCAAAGATCACATATATTCAAACAGTACATGTTTCAAATGATAGTGAAATATTATGACAAAGTTTCAATCTATTAAACCTTGCCATAATTAAACAGTATCATAGATTAAAACTAAGACATTAAAACATTATCATGGATTAAAACTAAGACATTCAAACATTAGATGATGGAACATTCAAGCTCCTATTTACAACAATTCTATGTCCATTTATATTGTGATACTGTTTTGTATAATACAGTATCAAATAACATACCATGACTAAACATTAGATAATGGAACATTCAAGCTCCTATTTACAGCAATCAGATGGTGGAGCATTCAAGCTCCTATTTATATAAGATAGTGGAGTATTCAAGTTCATATTTACAGCATTCTATGCCCATTTCTGTTGTGATACTGTTTTGTATAATACATTATCAAACAACTTTCACAACTAATTAACAACACGAAGAAATAATCTAATGACCAACTTAATACAATATCAAGTTGCTATTCTATAATATAGTATCAACAACAGATGTTACCTCATTGTTTACATAACTGGAAAATGCTCATTGTTTACATAACTGCTAAAATACTCAACCCAGGTTAATCATATTGGTCAGCCTCTCTTGCAGCACGGATAGATCAATGCTAGCTGTTAGATCACTAACCTGAAAAAATAATCAAATACAAGAATTAAGATTAAAACAAAGAAATTAATAACAATATTCCTACGTTAATTTGTTACCTCAATCTGGATTCTATGAAGTAACTTGTCATTTACTTTTGTAGTTTCACAGCTAACAACATTCAGTCCCCAACTGGAAATTGATCCAAAATCTTCACCAAAAAACTGCCTAAAAAGTGACACTGCGCCGTAGAAGCACTCGTCGGAGGTGGAAGCGGTTGTCGCCGGAAGTCACCGGAGGTGGAGACGGTTGTCGCCGGAGGTGGAGGAGGTTTGTGGAGTTGGAAGATTGTGTCAATGAAAAATATGGTTAAAAGGGATGATTTTGGAATTTATATAAAATATTAATGTGAAGTATGACTTAATCACAATTTAAAAAAAAGTTTTGACCTAATTTGAAACAAGTCATGTGGAGATGACTTATTGACAATTTTTCCAAAATAATTTTGAATAGCATGCAACATCAGTCAACAAGTTATTTGAATCATGCCAAAGCTTAAGCATGGAACTAGATGGTATCAAATACACTTGTGTCTTTTGATGGTCAAATTTCTCTTTAGTTCACGTAATGTTAAAAGTGTATATGATGTTTAGAAAGAATGAAAACAAAGTAATGAAAAGAATGAGAGAGATTTTGTTTTCCATTGTATATCGTTTTATTTCTGTTGAGAAGCTTCAAGTTAGGAAGAAAATGGGTGAGTCATAAGAGGGGGTTTATATCACTATTCTAAAAAGTCCGTCTAAACTTCATCTAGACTCCGCTTAGGAGTGAAGAGCGGCCTCCACACCTAGCTACGCTTCACACTTTGCCCTCACCTTACCATCTTAAAGTTTGACTTCTACGCTTAGCCACGTTTTATGCTTTTTAGAACATTGATTTATATACATATATATACACACACATATATGTGTGTTGCTAATTATCCTATCATCCACGTAGATCTAGTTTCTTGAGTAGGGAAGTGGGGATGTGTGTTGCTAGTTATCCTATCATCCGTGTAGATCTAGTTTCTTGAGTAGGGAGGTGGGGTGGGGTGGGGTGGGGTGGGGTGGGGTGAAATGATGTTTTTTTTTAATTATTTTAAATAATAGAATGTGAAGAGACTATTTTTTCATTGTTAAATTGGTCAGATTTAAGTCATGAATTTGACTATTTGTTAACTAACGAAATTTTGGACGAAATCCATCCAGACTCCAAAAGTCCTTTCGGCGTACGTAGTACTGAGAGACATAGATGTCAAATTAGAAGGTTTGGGACTTGATGACTTAGTTTTTTATTATTGTAAGTAAAAATCTGTAAAAAATAAATAAAAAATTTAGGATTTATTTGCACTTTTGAAAAAATTAGGGACCCCAACTACAATTTTTCATTATGTTTTCTATTTTTTTTTTCTATTTTAATTTATTTAAGCTAGCGGTAAATTATTGATTTGTGGATTATCTGTACGAATTAATGAAAGCATGAGGAAGATATGTGCAAAAAAAAAAATTGAATATGAATTATATTGTTACAAAGTTAAAAGAATGTGGAATGTGAGTATAATTTACCCATTTTTTAAATGTTATTAATTATCGGCATAATTTTTTCATTAGTAATATTAATTTTTTTTTACATTATTTAACAACGTGAATTCTATCGAGGACGAAAATTTTCACTATAATTTTAATCGTTATTTTGTTACGTATTGACTTTTTCGATAGTAATATTTAATTTTTTCTATTACTTTATTTAACGACATAATTTCAGTGTTTAAATTAAGCTTTGTTTGATTTTGCTTAAAATTTTACTAAAAAATTGAAGTCAAAATCAACAATTAATTTTAGCCACACAGTTTATAGAACCACAACATTTATCAAAATTTTTAAAAAAATCTAATTTTTTGCAAAATCTAATGGACGCTAACTTTATAGAAGAATAAATTTTTTTAATTAACACTAACACAAAGATATGACTCAAAGATTTCACATGTAAATTATTTGAAATGAGAATTTCTAAAATTTACTTAAATACAACTGTGCAACTTGCCTAAAGGTTGAGTCGACCCTATAGGTCGAACTTCAAATGCTGTTAAGGCAATGGTGAACAAAATCCTGTTTTGTTGTAATTTGTGGACAATTTAAAACAAATGCCTACGAGGGAGTTCTTTTGAAGAATAAGAAAATGTTATGGGACGTTTCTATTGTTAGGGATGGCAAAAGGTTCGGGTCGTCCGTGGGCCCGGCCCATGAGTGGCTCGGGCTCATCCAAAGATAGGTCCGGACCAGGGTAAAGACGCGAAGCTCGACCCATGGACTGGTCTGTGAAGTTGATCCCCCATCTATTTTTTTTCCAAATGGCTATATTTTTTTCCCTCACAAACTTTCCATGGTCTTCACAAATATCCAATTCTCTCAACCTACATTCCTACAACAATCCGAAAAAATTATATTGTTAATATAAGCTTTTTTATTGTGCAATTTATTGTTGAATTTCCACGTTTCTAATCTTCTACATTTTTACATTTTTTGTTATCTACATTCTACATTTCTATTATCTACAATTATACATGAATCAATACAATTTTCAAAGAAGTGCTGAGTCTGTCGAAAACCAAATTTCTTTTTAATTTTTAAAAAAAATAAGGAAAATTTTTAGGCCTGTCACTGTTAATGCCATGGTGGGCTAAAAAGTCATATGACATAATCTTAATTCAACTAAAATCATACTTTATTACTAAAAGACCAATATGCCTCCCAATTGTAAAAAATGCCATTTAAACACGTAAAAACCCAAAATATCATCCAACTACCTATTTAGAAACCCACAAAGTCATAATTTATTACTTTTAGCAATTTTCATCTTCTTCTTGTGTTTGATTCTTCTCACCGTAACTTGTAACCGCATACAAACAATTCGAAGGCTGTTATTTCAATGACGAACATATTTTTATTTATTTTTTTTTTTGCATAAAGAAACCATTTTCAGTAAAAAATAACCATGAAAATGTTGAGATATTGTTCCAATTGAAACATATGTAATTCTGTTAATGAATAGAGTTTGGATAAACTGATTTAACTAGTTTTTGATAATGTAGTTGCTGTGAGTTAGGGTTTTATGTTAGAACATGTAAAATGCTTCATACTGTTTCAATATATGATACTATTTCTAATGATAGTGAAATTTGCTGATTTTTTTTCTTGTTTTTAATGATAGTGAAATATTAAGATACATTTAATATATTGATATATTAAGCTACTAGTAACTATGCTACTGTTTTATTTAGATAATGTACAGTTGTATACTTATACCATGTTTTTATCTTTGATACCGTTTTATTATGAAAATGTTTCAACCTATGATACTGTATTAAAACAGTATCATTACTTCAACCATTTTATGAGTTTAGTTTTATGATACTGTTTTATCTATGATATTATTTTATTTAGATAATGTGAATTCGTATACTTATATCATGCTTTTATCTGTGATACTATTTTATTATGATAATGTTTCAACCTATGATACTGTTTCAATCTATTAAAACAATATCATTATTTCAACCATTAAAATATCTTGACACTGTTTTATTTGAATTAATGTGAATTGGTATACTAATATCATGCTTTTATCTTTGCTACTGTTTTATTATGATAATGTTTCAACCTATGATATTGTTTCAATCTCTTTGTTTTATCTATGATACCGTTTTATTTAGATAAATGTGAATTGATATATTTATATCATGTTTTTATTTTCGATACTATTTTATTATGATAATGTTTCAACATATGATACTGTTATTTTATTGGATTGTAGTTTATGTATGTGATACTATTTTATTAATATATTTTCATATATGATACTAATATATTAAGATACATTTATATGTGATACTGTTTTAGTATGTATGATACTGTTTTAATAAGAAAAATTAAAGATTGTCATTTAAGCTAAAGAGACGATTTCAAACGGCTAAAATCCATCGTACGCAGTGGCAAAGTGACTAGTATTGACTGACTCGTCGAGATGATTCTGAAAATATATTATAATAAAATAAAATTCTGAGCATGTATGGGAATTCTATACCCATTTCTGTTATGATATTGTTTTGTCTATGATACTGTTTTATCTGTGATACTTTTTTAGTATGACAAACTAAAGATTGCCGTTTTAAGTCAAAGGAGATGACTTCAAACGACTAAAATTTATCATTAGCAGTGGCGAAGTGACTGGTCTTGACCAGCTCGTCGAGACGATTCTGAAAATATATTATAATAAAAATTCTGAACACGTATGCGAATTCTATGTAATTTCTGTTATGATACTTTTTGTGATACTGTTTTATTATAATATAGCATCAAACAATACACATGACTAAAAAAACAAAGAAATAATCTAAGGGCTACCATCATTCATCCTTACAGAAATTCAAGCTATTATTAACAGCAACAAATCATGGCCATAACCAATATACTTCCTAAACATTCGCTTATACGCTCATCCCATATTTTGTTGTCCGCACATTTTGTTTAAATAGCAAAACCAGTAGCACTTTTTTAAGAGAGACAGAGCCTCTTCAAGAGAAAGAAAACTAACTACACTATCCGACGAGGATAAATGACTACCAGCATTCAAATAATTAACAGTTGAAATAGCTAGTAGTGGATGAACATTTCTAAAATCTTTCCTAAATTCACAACCTGCTCACAGGTAGACCTATTCTCGTGGTACCACTGCTCCACCTCCGCTTCTGCCAGAATTAAAGTTACCACTGCTCTACCTCCGCCGAATTGAAGTTACCACTGCTCCACCTCCGCCTCCGCCTCTGCCAGAATTAAAGTTATCCATTCTTTTGGTATCATTGCTCCACCTCCATTCTCGTGGTACCACTACACACAGTCGCCGGAATTGAAGTTATAATTTTCGACTACAAGCTCTGCAGAGCAGGTTTGTGGGGATAGAAAAAAGCACCAATGAAAAATATAGATCAGATGAATATTTTGGAATTAATTTAAAATATTGCTTAAAATATGACTTAATCACAATTTTAAATAATATTTTGACCTAATTTGAAACAAGTCATGTGCAAGTGGCTTATAGGCAATTTCTCCAAAAAAAATAAATAGAAGTTCACATGGATCCGCAGACCTGCCCGTGAATCGATCAGTGTGGCCCACGGACCACGGTTCGGTTTTAACTCGTTTTCCATGAACGGGCCCAGCCAAGGCTCGACTCAGTCCATTGCTAGCCTAGTTTGGTCCATTGCCATCCCTATTTGTTGTGACTACAAATGAGCAACTCGGCTATAACTTCACTGGTCATAATTTTGCAAACGCTTTTTGTAAGAATGCATGAATTACTTAATTAATTATTTGGAAAACTTAGATAGGAAAATTTAGAGCATGTTTGAAAGATTTTATTTTAAACTATTTTTTTAAAATTCATTTTCAATCACATATCTCACAAATTTTTTTCAAAATTTACTAAAAAACTATTTTTAAACTCTACTAAACAAACACTTAATTATTTGTCTCCAACCTATTATCGCTGTAATGAGTTTGTTCAACACATTTTTTGACTGAGTTGTCCTTGACCTTTCAATTTTATAGCACATTTAGTCTTCAATGGATATTTTTCGCCCACTCTGCCGTTAAAAACAATTGTTCATACACTTATTTTCGTTGAAATTAATTAGAAGTAAAAGAAAATAACAAAGAAAAGAGTAAAAGACAAAAGGGAAACAACAAAAGGAATATATATATATATATATATATGTTTTTTTTTCGAGAAGGGGGAAGAGGGGGGGGGGGGGGGGGGGGGGGGGGGTTGAGATAAGGCTTACAGAGGTAGTGCAAACTGCAAAGCAGTGTGGACTGTTAGGTGCGTGGAACGGTGGAAGGGGGTTGGCGGGGTCCTTTTCTGTAGCAATATTATTATTATTATTATTAATTTTAAATTATTGATTGTAAATGATGCTAGGATTAAAATTGATTGTAAAGAAATAAATTGCGCATGTAGAGAAGAATTTGGAGTTGAGTCATGCTATTTGCACACTAAGTGTCTATATTAGTGCACAGAAGATGATGTGGCAAATAATGCAATAACCCATTTGCCCATAATTTATTATCACAAATTCACTTTTACCTCAGCACCTGTAATGCAATCTGTAACTATGATGTGGCAAATAATGCAATAACCCATTTGCCCATAATTTATTATCATAAATTCACTTTTACCTCAGCATTTGTAATGCAATTTGTAACTATTTTCTGTACAAACAGTATTACTCTTTGGAGTTTTACTATTTTAATTTTAAGAAGTTGAAGACTTCAAGTGTCTTTGAGTTCTCAGTGTTCGGAAAAAAGAGTGGAGATATAACATTCACAGTGGGCACTAATTATGGTGCTCACTGTCCACGTGTCATCTTCATATTAGTTACTTTTTAAAAAACTCAAAAATTGTCAGCATTTATTTAAAAAGTAACCAATGTGGCGATGACATGTGAACAACGTGCACCATAATTAATGTCAACTATAAATACTATATCATTAAAAAAGAAAGGGGGGAAAATGAGAGAAGAAGAGACGTCTTGAATGTTGTCTTGAGCTGGAATTTGTTTTCATTATAAATATTAATTAATAGACGAAAACTTACAACTTTCGCTGACTTGTTTTCGTTTTTTTTTTGCTCATATCTTTTGACAAGGCATTTACAGTTGAGATCCTGCTTGGAAGGTAGGGTGCCGCAAATTCCTTTTTTCCCAGTTCAAATCCAAGTGTAATTATATTAAAGTTTTGAGCAGCAGTGTAAGATCATATCGCAAATATAACAAGCCTTAAGATTAATAACTAAACTTAAAAGATACTTCATCACTTACAAGAGACCAATGTTCCATACAAATTAAACCACAAAATTTGCAACAACAAAGGCTCCACTCGAACAATCCCGTCCACATCATCCATATCGTCGAGTGCTATGGCTTCCCTTGTTTTCCTCACATTTTTTCCAGAGACTATGCCACAAATATCCATCCCCAACAATTTGTCATTCGTTGATTTGTCAACTGGGCTCTTATTTCACGACTTAAGATTCAATTTTTTCTTGTGTCCCAATTTATAGAGGATGGTAAGGCACATAGCCGAGTATTCCAGTCAAATTGGTAACCACATCATTGCACTTGATTAGAAGATTAAGCATCTGTTGTGCAATGTCATTGTTTGTTGTTGGGATGATGGGTATATGTGGAGCGGGTGGGGCATTAAACGATGCAGATACTTGCTCAGAAAATGGCATATTACTCCTCAAATTTTGAAACTGATTAGAAGTCAAAGGATCGGCGGAATGAGAAATAACCTTAGCAAAATTCTTACTACTAAGACCGACTGAATGAGTAGAAGCAGCCTCGGAAAAAGTAGCAATGTCATTGGTGTTCTCATTCCTGCTCAACAATTGCGTTTCGTCCCCACCTAATACAAACTTGACACGCGTGCTTCTACCACCACCACCACCACCTTCATCACCGGAGGACTTCTTGAGACAAGACTTGAGCTGGGCTGTCAGCTGCTGATGCGGTGGCAAAGTGAGTTTTGCGGCCAGCCTTTGCTCAGCTGAATAATCTTTAGGTTGTTGGGAGGCCCCAGCTGATGAGTCGTCCTTTTGAACCTTGGCTGGTTCTGATTCTTGACCGTCGACTTCCATTTCCCGGAGATAGCATCTCACATTTGTATTCCCAAATAAATTGCTACTTCCTGAAGCAAACTTTAAGGCAGCTTGAGCATGAACCTTGGACTGGTAGACAAGACGACATGTAGACGACTTCCAGAAAACGCGAGTACCGGAATGATCCAACGGACCAAAACGAGCAAACTTCGCTTTCAGTTCTGCCATGGAAGGAAGTGCTCCTCCAGGTGGAAACTTCATAACAAGCATCGCACGATCGGCAGCTCTTGTTGGCTGCTGCTCTATCCTCTTGCTTGATTCCAATTTAAGTGCTTTTTTGGGTGTTGGTGGTACAATTTTCGCACCCATTTCTTTTACGTCCCCTCGTGGAATGTCCATGGTCTTCCGGGCAGCCTTCTTTTCTGTGGCCAATGATTTCACATCATCAAATCTCTTCTTTTTCTTTGCAGCAATTTCTTCAAGACGATCAGATGGACCACGTTTCTTCCCAACCTTGCCTGGATCATCATGCCTTACTGGAGGAGGCTTAACAGGCTTCACAGTTGAAACCTCTTTGATATTCTCTGCAGAACTGGCTGGAGCTCTGGCAGCAGGAAATTTACTTTCGTGTGCTTCATTTGACTCGTTTTCAGCTGGAGCTGACAGGGCCAAGCTTTTCTGATAGACGAGAGATCGGAATTTTGAGAAAACCTGCCTGATAATAGCTGGACTCCTCCTTTCTACACCATGGAAGGGGTTGAGAGCAAGAGCTTGCAAATCTTTCAGTAGCACTGCAAGTTCAAACTCTGCATTTCCTATCCCAGCAGCCTGCCATGTTTCCATTGAAGGAAGTTGAGACTTTTCATCCAGAGAAACTTGAGCAGATGTTCCTGAAACTCTATCAAGCTCTGCTCCGATGTGGTCGATGGCTCCAGGTTGCACATGGCTAGTGCTTGCCATAATGCCCATTTCTTTCTTTCTCTTCTTCTTCTTCCTCTCTGCCAGGACTGGATTCTCAGTGCTTATTTCCCCAGCAGCACGTTTGTGAACCTTTGCTTTCTTAGCTCCATTGTCCAAACGCTTCTTGGGACCTACACCACAAGGCTCGGCTCAGTAAATAGAGAAGATGTGTACTGCAAAAGATAAAGAGAAAAAAATGCGCACCACTGCAAATGTCCTGAAGTTTCTTTTTGTGAAAATCTGCAACAGAAACCTGATGACTCTTAGGTAGTTCAAGCTCAGGAGTCTGACGCACTTGCTCAGACATGCCAGAATAATCAATTTTCCCAGAAACGTGCAATCCATCTTCCAAAAGAGGCTGACTAGAGGATCCTGATTGCGTTAAGCTTGCTTTTTTAGCCTTAAACTCATTTGGTGAGTCTCGGCGTTTAAATAGATACCTTTCTTTCTCAATTTGGTCCTTTATTTTAATAGATTTTGCGGAGCTTTTCTCCTTACCAAGAGCTTCTGCAATGACAAGTCGGCCACTCAAAGGATCTGCAAGATGACACAAAATTACGAGAATGATAAGGAAAATAAACAAAAAGATACAAGTTTATATATAGACAGTTTACTGGTAAAGCTGGCATGCTCATCTCTACTCAAGAAAGACACAAGTCTGCAGACCAAAAACACAAGATTCAAGTAACAATCTTAATTATGCTATAGAGGTGACTAAAATTAAATGCAGCTGGATCTCAATGATTGCCAAAACAAAAAAGCAAAAAATTAAGATGACAACTAAAGCAAACAAGCTGAGAACAAGTGTCAGCAACCAAAAACAGGTGCAAGAGCCAGGCTAGGAGTTGACTAAAATTAAATGCAGCTGGATCTCAATGATTGCCAAAACAAAAAAGCATAAAATTAAGATGACAACTAAAGCAAACAAGCTGAGAACAAGTGTCAGCAACCAAAAACAGGTGCAAGAGCCAGGCTAGGAGTTGACTAAGCATATTTTCAAGAAAAACCAAAACGATATGGCATACCATACGTGCAGATAAATACTTAAATACTCGAAGGAGATAAATTTCCATCAAAAGCCCCCTGACAACATTTAAGGCGAGACCAACTAAAAAACAAAATTAATAGTTCCTTGAGTACACCAACACAATTTCTCATCCTACTTCTAGATGATGCATGAGAAAGAATAAAAGTCAAAACAGTAAGACAAAACTCATCCAACAACTATGAACAAATGTTGTTTCTACCCATTACTTTTACAAATAATCATATTAGCCTAGTGTATCCTCCGCCAACTCTCACCCTCACTCAAAAAAAAAAAGAAAAAGAAAAAAAAAAGAATGAGACTTGCACACACAAGGTCAGCAGATCAAGAGCACAAAAGATTCAAGAGCAATCTTAATAGTGTTATATCAAAGACTCCTCAAAATTAAATGCAGCTGGATCTCAATGATGGTTTGAACATCATAAATATTAAGGTAAAAACTAAAGCAAAACAGGGTGTGAACAAGTGGCAGCAACTAAAAACAGGTGCAAGAAAGCCAGAGTTGAAAGAGCACATTTTCAAGAAAAACCAAACGATATCAAGTGAAATTTCTGTAGCATGCCACACGTGCAGGTAATAGTTAAATACTCGATGGAGATAAATATTTCCATCAAATGCTAACAGTCTAAAACCCTCACAACACTTAAGGTGAGACCAACTGATGGACAAAGTTAATAGTTCCTTGAGTACACCAAACATGAAGAGATAAGTCGAAAATAGGAAGATGAAACTTATCCACAACCATGAAGAAATGTTGTTTCAACCCATTTAGAAGTAGTTACATTTACAAATAAACGTATTAGTCTAGCGTATCCACCCCAAAAAAAAAAAAAATGCACGCAAGGTCAGTGGGCCAAAGGCATGAAAGATTCAAGAACATTATGCCATATCGAAGACTCCACAAAATTAAATGCAGCTGTATCTCAATGATTATCTGAACAATAACGTAATATTAAGATAACTAAAGCAAAACAAGCTGTGAACAAGTGACAGCAAGCAATAACTGGTGCAAGAGTCAGGGGAAGAGTTGACGGAGCACACATTCAACAACGACTAAAACCGTACCCAATGAAAATTCTATTGTAGGCCACACGTGCAAGTAAATATTTAAATACACAAAGAGACAGATGTTCCCATCAAAAGGTGGTCCCCTCACAACATTTAAGGTGAGACCAACTAAAGGACAAAATGAATAGCTCCTTGAGTCCACCAACAATCTTCCATCCTGTTTCTTTTAGATGATACACGAGAACAGATGAGTCAAAAGAAGATGACGAAACTCATCCGACAACTATGCCTAAGTGTAATTTCAACAACTTTTATGTAAATACCTTTACAACATTCATGTTAGCCTAGTGTGTTGCCCCCACCCCCGGGGTTCATTCAGAAGTCAGTTTTAGCTTCAACGTGATCAGAGGACTTTCTTGAAAGCAATCATTAGCTTGATTTTGTAGGAAGTGAAAAGACAACTTTTAGTTATCATTAACTATATAAAAAATATAGATAAAATAAGATTATGAACAAATAGAGTAGAAGCATTATTTTCTAGTCAACAATAATGATTTTTAAAGCCCTAAATACCTTGATAGTTTTCAACTAAAATGGATTTCCCAGGACAAATTTATAAGAGAAATAATAGTATTAATTAGACAAGTCCAGAAGAAAGGACTTACAATACTTTACCCATGTGTCTATGATTACACTCCACAATTTCTTTTATTCTAAGAAATTCGTTTTTGAGATATCAAGTAATTTATTTTCATGGTATTAATTACTTTTCAGGTTAGTATGATGAAATTCGATTCCTAACAAGTGATTATATTGAAAAGGACGGTGTTGAGAAGGTAGAGCAGCCATAGAAATATTATGGCAAAATATTAATACCGAATACATCATTTGGTGTAAATAAGAAATTGAATTGTCCTACAATATTCAAGTAAGATGCACCTTTTCAACTTTTTAGCGTTTTTCTCCAAAAATTATATTTTCCCAATGTAGTTTGTTCTTAGAACTGCTTATCATACAAGATTCACCAGATCAAAGCTAAAATATTATTGCCTTCATACCATGAAAATTAATTATATATCTTCAAAAGAGCATATGGCCAAAAAGTATTAGAGGATTTTAACTCTTTGTTTCCTCATTCTTCATCACAAAAAATTTCCAAGTAGTAAGCAAACAAATCAATGGATGATTATTATAAGTCTTCATCATCTGCATATCATGTTGAGTAAAGTTTTATTATCCCATTTTAGATGTCAAAAATGCTCTTACTAACTTAAAAGGCGCACAAAATTCCTAATATTCTTGAAATCTAGCATAAAATAATTTTTTGACCGCAGAAGCCGTGACAAGTCTTTTTCTCCCAGATCAAGAAGAAAGGAGACATGAGTTGACTCTTCCTTACTCGGTTAAAAAAAAAAATAAAAATCTGTTAAACCATTACAGTAAAAGGACTTCAGAGTCAAAGACTACACCAAATGGGATTGGGCCAAACTGAATTAATCTTTCTGCCCGATTAATCCCATTAGGCTTATCCAGTTCCCCGGTTTTTAAACAAATCTCATTCGCAGAAGAAATGAACTTCTAAAGAAATAAAAAAAAAGGCACATTATCAAATTCAAGATATAATTAGCATCTGCTCACTTTAATTTCTTTAAGAACTCAAATAAGTATTCTATAAATCCCTTGCATCACCAAATTGAACACCACGAGGCCAAACTCACTTGCTTTGGTCATCAGCTTAGCAAGATTAACCGTACAATAATCTATTTGCCACGTGCAATGAATCAGTAAATTTAACTCTTGATTACATGTTAATTTCACCAAGTTCGCCAAGTTGAACTGGTTTCTGTGTGTAACCATTTAGAAAGACAATAAGCAAAATGATCTTCACTCCTCGTCTCTGAGGCACTCAAGAGCTCCAGCCACCCGCGCTTTAGCGAAAGAAACAAAAAAGTGAAGAACATGACAGCACGAATAAAACCTGTCCAAACAGAATAAGCTTAAATTGGTTGCCTCCAGCAACATATCAAGGAACCATAAAGACTGGTATGACTTCGCTTAGAATGGTTGCCTTCAGCATTGTTTTCTTTCTTACCAATTTATTTCATCTCTCAACCATGTCATATTTTATTTGTCTTGAAAAGTTTTCAGATGATGCACCCAGTTTCAGTTATATTTTTTGCCCTTGTGAGTTGTATTATCTTCTAATATATCTTGTCTATGTAATTGAACCACAAAATTTTCCTTTAGGGTGTGTTTGATTGCATTTCATTTTCCATGAAAAGTCTATTTTCCACCTATTTTCCAACTAACTGCGTTTGATAGCCACATTTTTTCATGAAAAAAGCATTTTCCCACCTATTTTCCAACTATGCATTTGATTAATTTGTATTTTTTCAGGTAAAATGTTCTCATTTATCTTAAAAAGGCAACATTTTTCTTAAAAACTATGAAAATGTTTTCTTAGGGGGGATGGGGTTTTATTTTCTAGGAAAAATTTGCCATCATTTTTGTTGAAACAATTTCTTGACAATTTTCTTTCCACCCAAATTTTCTGCTTGCAGTTAAACGCATTCTTACTGTTAATTTGTTATTTGCCTAGTTACAGAATCACTTGTTAATTTTCAACTTTTTCTGACAAGGGCACTTAGAAGTCAAAACAAAAGCTTTGAGACTCCTTATGAACGTCTTGCATGTCGCGCGCTTTCGAAAACATTGCTTATATATATATATATGCAAATGCTTCTATTAAGTGTCCGGCACAAGTTTCACAGTGCATAAAGAGTCCATTGAGCAAAGCATAAAGAAATAAGCCCAATTATTGTGTATGTTATATGTTCTTTTGAAGATAATCCAATATCTCAGATTTATGGAGATCACTAAACTATTTCATGACTAGAGAGTAGTATCAGTTGAGTTGATGAACCTGGTAGAACAAGTGAAACTGCCAAACCAAGAGTAAAGCAGTACTAGATTGCTGCAAGTGGACTATAATGAGCACCTATACTTGCCAGTATTTGATCCCTTACACCAATTGTGTTACGCCTTGAGGCGCACCTCAGGTGAGGCCTTCATTGAGCATCTCGAAGCTTAAACATTGAATGCCATTTGTCAATTCTTACTCGTCCATTTATCAAGGCGCACGCCTCAAGGCATAAGCCTAGTGCGGTTGAGGTGTGCACTTGTTTTTCTTGCCTTTCTGGGCTTTTAATTACTAATCTCAACTTTTTAGGCTGGTTTCTATGGCCTAACACTTCAAGGGCTTTTTGGAGTATTTTAAACCCAATTCAACCCTAAAAACTAGGAAAAATGAACTGGAGAACTGAGAAGGGAACAAGCCAAGCAGGCACGCCCTACACTCCCATAACTGAAGAACGATAAACCATTCTTTCAAGTGAAGGTACAAATTTTCAGAAGCAGATGACGAGTCTAGGATATGACGCTTAATATTGAACTTTTCTTTCTTCTAGATTTATTTTTGCTGTTTCGCATTCCTTTCTTTCAAAGTCAAAGCAAACAAATTCTTGAATAACTAGAGTTGTCTAGTTCGTTTGACTTTTAATTCTAGTACTAATAATGGTCTTATTATGTGACCATTACATTGTAATTTTATTTTTTGCTCCTTTTCATCAATTTTAAGTTAAGTTTTAGTTTTGTCAAAACAAGCAAATATGAATATTTAGATGGTTTATTACAATTATAATTTTGTATTTATGCAAATTTTTGAAATATTTTATTGGTTAATTTAAGCTTACGCCTTCGGTGCATCGAGTTAGGCCTCACTTTACGGAGGTAAAACACCTTGACACCCGATTTATCCTTTTTAAACACTGCTTCCACCAAATTCACCTAAAAAAAATTAAGTCTACATGTAAGAATTTTGTTATGGATGGATTGTACAATTGTACTATTTCATTACTCAAATATATATGAAAGAAAACTTCATTTATTGATAGAAGAAGCCAAGACGGTGGACCCCAAAGAGGAAAAGCACCTCTCATGGTAGACACAGGCATTAAATAGCAGCTACATCACGTTAGAAAAGTGGGTATAAAATAACATACTGAATAGGTCCTCTGAATTTCTACCTGTAACTTCAAGCAGCATCGAATGGAAGGCATAACCAATAGAATGAAATTTAAAAAAAAAAAAAAAAAGGAAATTAAGTTTTACAGAAAAAAATACAATAAGGCAAGAGTGAGAAGACAAATCATTAATACAACATCCAATCATCAGCTTTAGCCAAGTGTATTCACGTGTATAGGTAATACTACAGGCACAAATATTTAAGTTAGAAAATACATTTAGCTCCATTCTCATCTCTATATTTACACCACCCTTGTTCTCCTCCCCACTAGTGGGTGGGGAGGTTATTTTCCCCATTTGGACACTTGTCCAAATGGGATGAGGACAAGTGTCCAAATGGGGAAAATAACCTGGGGAGGAGAACAGCCTTGATATTTACACTATCTATTGACATGAAGCTTGTTGCCACGGATCAACTTCTATTTTAACATCATAAGCTCCATAAGAAAACATATACAACAAGAAAATCTTTGTGCGGCTTCTAATAAACTATTTTATCACACACATACAGGTGAATGGAGACTAATCCTATTCACCATTTAAATATCAATCACTGTTGAAGTCAAATAGCATGCCAGCAGCTCTCATGGTATCATAGTCTTGCCGTATTATAGACAGAACTCGTCAAAAAATGTTACTACAACATTTTCAATCAAAGACATGTATCAGTTGGGAAATACAAAAGGCATATTTTAATTGTCCGGATCATGATAATAAAAAGTAAGCGAAATGAGGGGAAAATTTTCTGCTGCATGGCACCCCAAATATCAGTCCCAGATAACCTAAGCAATTCCTTAAACAAAGTTAAAGGGAACTACTTAAAAACGAGTTCATGTTCACTTAATTAAGATGCACTGGCAGGAAGATTAGCAGAGTGAAAAATACAAGTAAGCCATCAAATCCTCAAAAAAGGAATAATAAACAATACCTTTAGATGAATTGATAACAGGTGGCTTTGTGGGACGAGTAGGGCGCACAAACTCAGTACCAAAGGCTTGTGCATACGTCTCATCATACTCCTCAAACAGGGCCTTCCTGTATGCAAAAACTGTGGCCTTGTTCTTGATAAAATCTAGCATCCAATACTCATCTGCCAAGGGCTTCAAGGCTAGCTGTTGTACGAAAGTGAGCATCTCCCTGGGACGAAAACTGTCGCGTGCCTTTTCAATCTGACTTGTGGAATAAACCGCACCCTGCTCATAGCCAGCTACATCTACAACAGAGTAGCCTTCAACACTGGTGGGCCAAAGATTGAATTCGTTACGGCACCTACAGACCAGACCCAAACCCCTTCTTCGAGACACCTCATCCACAGCTTCCTCCACTGCCTTTAAAAATGACCGTGAAAGAGTTTGCCGAGATTTTTCTGCGAAGTTCTTCTCAAATGGTATTAGTTCGGCTGGTTCAAACCACCCATAGCTACCATCACCGAAAAACGCCACTAACACATGGCCCTCATGTTTGGTTCTTCGAACAGAAGGAGTAGCAAATGATTCATTGTATATAAATCCAGGCCACCACGGGTGGGATTTTACTTTGCCCCACACCATGTCACCAACTTCATACCCATTGCCAACGGCTTCACCTTTTCCTTTCGCCACAAACTCGTCAAATCCTGAGAGCAGCGAATCATAATCCGCTACCGCACCACTAGGTCTCTTTTTCTCCAGCTTAACGTCCGGCGAATCAGTCGGAATAGAAGAACTAGCCTGATTATCCGAAGCTCTATACGCGTCACCATATTTATTTTCTTCACTTTTCAACTCGGAAACCCCAGATTCATTCAAAACATCCTCACTCGCCTCAGCAACCATGGCTTCCTCTGATTTAACAACATTTTCACCAGAAACCCTAGCTTCTTCCGAAGGCCCCGCTGCATTCAAGCCCACATCTCCACCGGCTCCAGCACCACTGGTGAAACCGACCTTGGGTTCTTCTTCAACGGCGTCGTCGTCTTTTCCGTCCGACAAACCGTTTTTGTTGCTGCTAATCGTGGATCTCATCTCAGTCGATTTCAAGCCGAAAACCTAAAATTCGAAGTTCGATAAAGAAAAATAATTTCGATTTAGAGGGGAAATAAGACAGAAATTGATGAAAATTTTAGGGAATTTTCAGAAAATTCGAAACGAAAGGGAGAAAGAGAGAAGTGAGTGGCCAGGGGGTGGAGGGGGTGAGGGGAGTGGGGGTGGTAGGGAGATGGGGTAAGGTACTTAGGTTGAAATAGACATTGAAAGGCTTAACAAAGCAAATAGAGTGGAAGTATGGCAAGGCATGGACAGTACACATACCCCGAGCAAGGTAAATTCGTCAATAAATTCAAGGGTCAGGTACTAGACAATTGCAAAGTCAGGATACAAGGATTCATTTTAACCAATTTTCAGGAAACTGGACAGGCCATCGACTCGAAAAAGGCAACGGGTCAAGGGTCAAAAAGTCGAACTGGGTCGAACCGTTTTCAATTAAAAAATTAAAAATTAATCAAAAACACTCACAAAATTTCTAAAAATAAGTTATTTGTAAATAAATCAACATTTGTAGATAAAATTACTCACAAAATGTGGCTTTAAATAGAGTTTTTATTAATTTTAATTAAAAAATTAAAAAAATAAAAAAAAAATCCGGTTTTAGCCGAAAACCAGACCGGTTCAACCGGCAAAAAACCCGGTTTCCGGTCCGGTTTTTTAATACCCGGTTAAAATGGAAAATCGGACCGGTTTTCCGACCGGTTCCCGGTTTTTCCGGTTGAACCGGCCGGTCCGGTCCGGTCCGATTTTTTAAACACTGATTTTAACATATATATTTGAGGAAAATTGGCGTAAATGGTCCCTAATCTTTGACCTTAGTGCGAAAATGGTCCTAACCTTTGTTTTTTGGCACAAAAATCCCTAACCTATGTGTTTTGGTGCAGAATTAGTGCTTATTTGATAAAAAAATAAAAGTACTCTTAGTCTTATTTAAAAAAATTGCAATTGAATTTCCAAACTTTGTAAAATGTACAAATACATCCTATACATTTATTAAATTTATCACTATAGTAGTATCAATTAAATTTTTTATAAAAGAAAAATGTAAAATTATTGCGGTTTAGGTATATGTAATTGATATTTGATATAAAAAATTTGAATAAAAATTAAGTTAATAAATAACAAAATAACATATATAATTTTATGACATCGAACAATCTTATTATAATTTTTTAACATAAAAATACTAAGAAAAATTAATTTACACATTATGTGTTCTTTATTTTTGAACGATAAATTAAAATATGAAGAATACAATTCGAACTCTAATATTTGTAGTTAATAAATGAATACTTCAATTAAATAAAAATATATGAATATCAAGTTTGTGACAAAGTTATTTTTCTTTTTATATTGTAATGATAAAATTAAAGTTTAAATTTTAGATAATATGATTACTAAATAATAATAAAATAATTTTAATTAACACATTTGTTAATAATTATGAGCTTAAATTTTAGTTATTTTATAATAGTTCGTAAAATATACAAAATAATTTAATATATTATCAATTGTTAGTTTCTTTTACTTTTTATAAAAAATAAAAGTATTGGACCCAATTACACTTTTTGCAAATGTTAGGTAACCAATTGAATTTTTTCTAATTAAAAATGGCTTTTTTTGCACAAATGGTCCCTATCTTTTGTACTTATTGTGGGTTGAGGACTTATCGTTTTATTTTTAGCAGTTTAACCCTTATTTCAAACGTTTTTTGCGACAATGGTCATTTCTATCCATTTTCGTCAGATTTAACCGTTAGCTCTTGCTTTTTGCACAAATGGTACCTGCGTGCATTCTACACTCTTCATTTCATAAGGGCATTTTGACATTCGACTGTTCATAAATAAAATTTTGTAGCAGAGGTCCTAAACTTAAGAGAAAAAAAAAAAGAAAATAATTTAAAAAAAATACTCTCCCACCCCACCCCACCCCACCCCACTCCCTCCCCCAACTCCGTGTGTATGTGTGTGTAATTATACCAAAACTACATAGAGTCGATGAATTCTGCAAAATGATTGATGCTCAGTTTTCGATTACAATTGCCACTTCTTACTTTTGAAACAACTTAAAGGAGATATTTGACGTACACTTTTGGGCGTTGAAGAATAGCAGCGCCTTGTGGAATGCCGCAGTATAGTTATCCAGCGGTGACGGCCGGTGTTTGTGCTTCGGCACCATCTTGGCTATGTGATCGGAAGCGCAATCACAAAAAATGCAATAAGAATTCTTCAAAGAATCAATTTCAACGCCGTCTGGCTACACACAACACAACCTAAATCTACGTATTTCTTCTTTTTATTCTTCGGCAGCCCTTAATAACCAACTCTGCTGTGTTTTATCTAGATTGTGATGATACCGTTGGTATGAAATCGAAGCCCTATCCCAATCCATGTTCGGACTCCTCTCATCTAGATTGTGTTGATACCGTTGGATTGATATTGAAATACCGTTGGTACGTAATGTTGATCCCAATTTTTCAAATTAAGCTTGAAAAGCTTGCTTGAGACCATATAAAACCTTGGGAAGTTTGCACATTAGCATCTTTCCATCAGCTTGCTCAAAGCCAAGTAGTTGTGACATACAAATATATATCCACGAGCTTGCTCAAATATATATATATATATATACTAGTTTTGGCCACGTGCGTTGCACGTATGTGAAAAATGTAGTAAAAAGTTTTAGGTTGAAACGATAGGAACCTTTTATACAATTATTCCTAAAATAAAATAAAAAATAAAAATGGGTCAATGTCCATGTGTAAACAAAAAAAAAAAAAAATTCAACCTACAATGTTGTCGAGTTACTCGACAATAAAAAAAAAATTCAAATTCAATGTCAAGTAACTCGACAACATTATGAAAAAAAAAAATTCAAATTTACTTATAAGATAAAATAAAAAAGATTAATGAAATGCAAAAGGTGTAAAATAAGAACAAATAAAGAAAAATAAACTAAAAAAAATTGTCAAAAAGATTAGAAAAAGACAAAAAAAAATAAAATAAAATAAAATTTTGGTTACTGTGAACAGTACAAACTGTTCACGAATTTTATTTTTTTTTTGTTCATTGCCGAGCCGAGTTGCTCGGCAATGACAAATTATTGTTAAATGTTTTTATTTTTAAACTCACATATGTATTACAAAAAAAAAAAAAAAAAAAAAATTTTTTTGGTTACTGTAAACACGAAATATTTTTTTTTTTTTAAAACCCACACATATGTATTACAAAAAACAAAAAAAAAAAAAATTTTTTTTGGTTCATTGCTGAGTTGCTCGGCAATGACAAATTACTGTTAAATTTTTATTTTTATTTTTTTAAGACTCACACATATGTATTACCAAAAAAAAAATTTGGTTATTGTGAAGAGTACTGGTCACGAATTTTTTTTTATTTTAAACCCACACATATGTAATAAAAAAAAAATTTCTTTGGTTTATTGCCGAGTTGCTCGACAATGACAAATTACTGTTATTTTTTTTTTAACTAACACATGTATTACAACATGTATTACAAAAAAAAAAAAAAAAGAAATTGGTTACTGTGACGAAATATTTTTTTTTTAAAACCACACCTATTATAAAAAAAAAAAAAATTAATTTGGTTACTGTTCATTGCCGAGTTGCTCGGCAATGAAAACTTTTATTGCCGAACAACTCGACAATGAACACATATGTATTACCAAAAAAAAAAAATTGGATTTATATATTTTTTAAAACCCACACATATGTAATACAAAAAACAAAAAAAGAAAAAAAAAATTATTTGGTTCATTGTATGAATAGGTGTAAAATAAAAAATAAATTAAAGAAAAAAAATTGTAAAAAAATAAATAAATAAAAAAATAAAATTTAATGAACAGTTCATTGCCGAGATATTTACTGTTCACTATATTTTTTTTTTTTAAAATATGGGTTTTTTCATTTCCTTTGTCTTTTTCTAATTTTTTTCACTTAACAAGATTTTTTTTCTTATCGAAACTTTAGAAAAAAATGTTAGCTAGGTTGGCATTTTAATTATATTAAAAACTAAATTTGAATGTTTCCAGAAGTAGCACTGATGTTCTCTTGAGTGTTGAAGAAACCCATTTCTTGAAGTTGTGATAGTTGAGTTGCATACAGCTTTTCAGGGACACTGCAGAAACAAGCAAAAGAGCAAAACTGCTACTATCAGAAGTTCCGAAACCTTATGCCCTTATCTACCAATTACTATATATATTCCATATGAGAAATCCATATCCCAATAAGCAAACCATAAATTTTTTTTCCAATAGAGAGAAGGAAAATGAAGGGAGTTTTATACAGCAACAAAAGAAATGGCAAATATAAATATGGATCAAATTCACAAATGACAAGAGGCAGCTTACTTCTAGTTTCAATTCTAATTATCTCAGGTATGCATGAATAAAACTTTTTTCATCATTTTGAGAGTTGTTCTTGTTGCTAACGTCTTCCATATCATTGTAAGGTAAAAATCGTTTGCATGTTTTAGCTTCAATTTTTAACTTGTTATGTTCACAATCCTCATTCTGATTGTCAGCTAGATAGCTGTTTGCAAACAAAAGCAAAGAAAATGTATATATACATATTACGTAGAGCAACTCGGCAACCAAAGCTGGTTGCCGAGTTGCTCAGCAACCATTTATGGTTGCCGAGAATTAGTTACTTTTTTTTTCCGTTTTTTCTCTTGTTAAAAACAACAATAATATAAACTATAATTGATGTAGATAAATTGTAGTCAAATGAAGTATTCCCTACGTGAATGAGCACTCATTTTGTATACTGGTGTTGGCAAATGAATCTCACTGGAAAAACTTTGTATTGCAGATTGATGCCACTCTAATTTGCAATTTTCTTGTAATAATCTTCATTAACCATTCTCTAAATCATGTGGCACAGCCTAAGACATTGACATGAATTATTAAGCAATGTAAGTAAAACTAATTAACTCAAAGGATGATTGCCAAATTTCCCAAAACTATGATATTGTGTGCTTTTGTCATAGTCTTGTCCTATTATTGATGGGAAGTTTTGATGTTTTTCTAATCAGGTTAATACTAAAACACAAGTACGTACTCGTGGGGGATTCAGGAGAAGATTTGTGAAGTTGTACAACAGTTGAATGCTGATTTATTAGTGATGGTGTTCTGTGCTTTTGGCCCCAATCAGTTGAATGCAACTCTAAAAATGGCCAATACTGGTCTTTGGTTTGTCGAGTAACTCGACAAACCAAAGCCAAAGCACCAATTTAAAAAATAAAATAAAATACAAAGGTAAAAAATTGCGTCTATTTCATTGTCAAAACGGTGTTGTGTTAGACGAAAAAAGCTACAATAAAAAAATTAAGGCTCTTATAGTATTGTATATCTTTACAATAATTTAAGAGCCTTAATTTTTTTACTGTAACTTTTTTCGTCCAACACGACACCGTTTTGACAATGAAGCCAGTCGCAATTTTTTACTTTGTCCAACATTTCACCCAAAAAAATCTATCTCTCTCTCTCAACCAAAGCTGAGATCAACCCCGCAATTGGAATTGCAGAAAACACCACTCTATCAATTAAAACTCAGACTTTTTAAAAAATACAGTAAGAAGAATGAATCAATAACAAAAAATCAAAACTTTTTCCATGCTTCAATCATTTATACATATGTACAAGCAAAATTACATACATATGCATGCATAAACACAGAAGCTGAGAATAGAACTCATGGGAGAAATTGGAAAAACGATTCAAATTTGCAACAATGCGTCTCTCTCTCTATATATGTGTGTGTGTATGTGTATGATTTATACTAATAATCTCTTACAATATGTTTGGTTTATTAATAAAATTTATCTGTCCAATAATGTCTACAAAACATTTTATAATACATTCTTTTTTCCTGTCCTTTCATGCAGTATCAATGAGTATCTCGGCAACCAAAAATGGTTGCCGAGTAACTCGGCAACCAGCTTGGTCTTGGTTGCCGAGCAATTTGGCAACCATCATTGGTTGTTAACATGGTTGTAAATTGCTGGGATTTGGTAATGTACATAGTATATAAAAATTAGTCCAAAAAATTGAAAGAAAGTTGGGATGTTTATTGTTAAAAAATGCCATTCAAGAATTTCAGGTAATGTATAAATCCAATGTTTTTATTTTTTTTTACACCTTTTCATTCAATTTTTTTATTAATCTTTTTTATTTTATCTTAAGCAAATTGAATGTTTTTATTTTTTATAATGTTGCCACATTAAAAAAAAAAAAAACTTGAACAGTAAAATTCTCGGCAATGATCTTTATTTTACTGTTCACCAATTTTTTTAAGCCCATTTTCTTTGACACAATAAAATATAAAAAATAAAAAATAAAAAGTGATTGCCGAGATGACTCGGCAATCAACAAATGATTGCCGAGCCAAATAATAACTAATTAGCTAATTTTCAGAACCCAATTCTTATCACAAAAATCAATCCGGATACATAAACAAACGTCAAGAGTAAATTAGTGGCCAAATAAGTAAATATGGTGGCCCAACAGCAACCTCCAAATGCTGGCATATGAAAGACACTACATCCTCACAAGTCACACCCCTCCTCCTGACTCGTTCACTTTCCCTGAACTTTCTCTCTCTCGTCTCTCTTCAGTATATATATTCACAGTATATACATTGACTACAAGAACCATCTCGGCAATCAATGGCTCGGCAGCAATCAACAATTGATTGCCGAGATTGATGAACAATATTTTACCTTTTTTATTTGAAGGAATAATTGTACAAAAGGTCCCTATTGTTTTAAAATCGTTGGAATATGACAACAACTTTAAAAAAAAAAATTTTAATTTATTTTTCTTATTTTTTTTCCTTTTACACTTAATTTTCATTCAATTTTTTACTAATCTTGTTTTTTTTTTTTAATTTTACATTTTACAAATTATTCTAAATAAATGCTAAAAAATGTCATTCAAGAATTTCAAAATCCACTTTGTGAAATCTTGGTGGCAAATTGAATGATATTATTTTTTTTTACACCTTTTCATTCAATTTTTTTTTTAATTTTTTTTATTTTATCTTAAGCAAATAAGTAAATTGAATGTTTTTATTTTTTATAATGTTGCCACATTAAAAAAAAAAACGTCAACAGTAAAATTCTCGGCAATGAATTGTTCATTGCCGAGCAACTCGACAATGATCTTTATTTTACTGTTCACCATTTTTTTTAAGCCCATTTTCTTTGACACAAGAAAAAAAAAAAGGTGAACAGTTCTTGGCAAGCAATCAATTTGATGAACATCATTTTACTGTTTTCTCTTTTTTTTAAGAAATAATTGTACAAAAGGTCCCTATTGTTTTAAAATCGTTGGGATATGCCTACAACCTAAAAAAAAAATCTTTAATTTTTTTTCTTATTTTTTTTTTCTTTTACACTTAATTTTCATTCAATTTTTTACTAATCTTGTTTTTTTATTTTACATTTTACAAATTATTCTAAATAAATGCTAAAAAATACCATTCAAGAATTTCGCGTGTGAAATCTTGGTGGCAAATTGAATGTTTTTATTTTTTTTACACCTTTTCATTCAATTTTTTTATTATTCTTTTTTATTTTATCTTAAGAAAATTTAATGTTTTTATTTTTTATAATGTTGCCACATTAAAAAAAAAAAAACGTGAACAGTAAAATTCTCGACAATGAACTTTATTTTACCTTTTACCAATTTTTTTTTTAAACTCATTTTCTTTGACACAATAAAATTAAAAAAAAAAGTGAACAGTGCACGGCAATGAAATTCATTGCCGAGCAACTCGGCAATCAAATTCATTGCTTAGTGAAGCATCTCGGCAACCAATTTTTTTTTTCTTGTTTTCTTTTTGTCAAATAAACATTTTAATTTGAAATTTTTTTTATACATATTAAATTACCCATTTTAATTTTTATTTTATTTTAAAAATCACTACATTTTTTTCATACTTGCATTCCAGGTAGCCATAAATATTAAGTAAACACAGGAACCAAAAAACATTTCCAACCAGATCATATTAATTCTCCACAATCATCATCTTATTCATTTATTTAACATATCAATTTTACAAATTCTGTAACATATTTTAAGTGTATATTTATGTTCAGAATTTCGTTATACAACAAAACCACGCCTAATCCTTTCACTTATGTAATTGGTTACCGGGCATCTCGGCAACCCAATTTTTTTTTTTTTTTTTTGTCAAATAAACATTTTAATTTCAAATATTTTTTTATACATGTTATATTAACCATTTTCATTTTTTTTATTTTAAAAATGATTGTATGAATAATTCTAAAACTTTGTTTCATTTCTTAAGAAAGCACCGCACTCATCTTGCATTGCCTACTTTCTGGTTGGGTAGATATTGATGCTCTATCTGAGCTAGGTCCATATGCATTCTTTGTACAAGTTATGTAAATCTTTTGTTTAAAATCTCCGCCTTAGCTCTAGTGACCATAAGATGGAAAGAGGCCGAGATTGAGCATTAACAAGTAGTTCAAGTGTACATGTTCAGAAACTAAGTTAAAATTTATGTTTGGAGATAATATGTATGACTTTGTTGAATAGTTAATTTTTGAATATATGTGGCTCACATGATAAATTATTGAATTTGATAATATATTTTATGGATGTATCTATATAAATAATTAATTAGATAATTATTGGAGAAGTTAATTTTCATTAAGAACTCTATTTTGATGGAAAATAGAATTAGAGTCTAATTATAAAATTGGTCATCTCTTTACCTATAAAAGGACATGTTATTCCATTAATTTATTCATGCCATTATGTAAGTGGCAAAGAGAGAGAAATTCAATTTATATACAATTAAACTACATATATTAAAGAATGTTTGGAGATTGAAGATATGCAATGAAATTACTCGACTAAGATTCAAGAGATTTTAAGATACAAAATTAAAGGTTGTTTGCTATGGATGAAGGTAAGTTCTTGGTTACTCCGTACTTGTATGTGAAAATTATGAAGTTTAAGTTATTGCAATTTATTTTCATGTAGTTGGTCATGTAAACTGAACAATAATTAACATGTGATATTAGAACTTATGGTTATAAATTCATGATTTATCATTAAATTATATACATTAAATTTCTTGGATCAAGTCCTAACCCTTGATATTGGTCTGCGTGGGGGTGTTGAAGCAAATTTTTGTGTTGGATAAAGTTTACAGTTGATTGATGACATATCCGGTTCTTCTATGATGCAAATATGGCCCAAAAATAAAGGGGCCCAAAATTCTGGATTTTTTAATAGTTAAACCAAGCCAAACCAAGAAAAAAAAAACTTAAATTGTTTAGTTGGGCCAACTAATGGTCCGACCCAAATCATGCCTCTAACATTTGATTCCCATCTCAAATTCACAATTTTCATTCAGCCTTTGTAACTCTTATGTCTCTTCGCTCATTTCACAATTCGCAAATTAACTCTAAGTTATGAAATCTTAAAGCCAATTACTACAAAAGAAAGAATGTCCATTGTTTTTTTCTCAAGACTAAGTATTTAGCTAATCTTGAGATACTTTTAATATATATTTTAAACTAAGAGTTCCAAGTTTTGAATTTTATTTTATTTTTGTTCTAAAAATCAGAGTGGGTTCTTCTGCTTATTATTGTAGTATCTGTATTCAGTGTTTTGAATATCATTCTTGCTATGTAATTTGAAATGTTTGGAATTTAATTTTTGCTCATATTTTTACAATTTTTTATAGGTGTATTTTTCTTCTTCTATAAATAATAAGTGGTTCTTCAAAATTTGATAGGCTTCAATTGTGCAAGCAACCCACCACCTTGCAATCTCAAGTTTTGCTAAACTTGTAGTCGTACAAAATGGATTTGAGTAAACCAACATTAAACATCATGTTCTGTAAAGAAGAAAAGAAACAAAGTTAGTATTGTTCCAAATTCAAATGACTCAAAGAGTCCTTTAATCTGTTTAAAGGAATCACTTTTGTACCTGTATCAGCTGAATTGCATTGAGTTAGAATTTTACTCAATTTAAGCAAACATTTTTCAATTACATCTCTAATGAAGTGAAACTTTACATCTATATACTTTGTCCTATCATGAAAAATAGAATTTTTACTCAAATATCTAACACTTTGATTATCTCTACAAAGTTGTACATTGTTTTCAAAAAAATCAAGTTCTCCCAACAGGCATTTCAACCACTAACCTTCCTTAACTGCCTCTGTGACAGCAATGTATTGAGCTTCAATAAAGGAGAGAACAACAATTTTTTGTAATTGAGATTTTCAGCTAATACAGGTTCATTTATGACAAACGTATAAGTTGTAGTTGATTTCCTATTATCAGATTTCCAACAAAATCTGAATCAAAATAACCTTTAAGGTTAAAATGCCTTATTTATTTTGAACACTAATCCACTTTTATAAGTTCCTTTTAAGTATCTAATCAATCCTTTTAAGGCATCATAGTGCAATTCACCAAGATTTTCCATATATTTGTTCAAAACACTAACATCAAAGGCAATATCAAGTCTATTATAGACCATCATATACATAACATAGCCAACAACATTAGCATATAGAACATGCACCATTCTTTTTAATTCTTATTCTTTTTTAGGTGACTGATTTGAAGGCAACTTATAATAATTTACAAGAGGTAAACTAACAGATTTTGCAACATAAGATTATTGACACAAAAACAATTTACCTTCAGACATTTTTCTTTTTATTTCCATCCCTAATATTTTTCTAGTAGGACCAGGTTCTTTCATTTTAAATTCAGACTTTAACTTTTCTTTGATTAGCTGAATTTTCTTAACATTGTGGCTAGTAAGAAGCATATTATCAACATATAACAAAGGGTAAAACAATTCTGAATTTTCATCTTCATTATAGTAAAAACAGGGATCATATTCACTTTTCTTGAAATTTAAAGTCTGAATATGAGAGTCAAATCTCTTATACCATTGCATAGAGCTTGTTTCAACCCATAAAAAGATTTAGTCAACAAATACATAGTTTTTGTTTCTTTTATTTTCAAAACCTTTTGGTTGAATCGTGTATATTGTTTCATTTAAGTTTCCACACAAAAAAGCAATTTTCACATCTAATTGTTCCAATTCAAGATCAAACTGAGCTATTAAAGCAAGTAAGATTATAATAAGAGTGTATTTAACAACAGGAGAGAATATTTCATTGTAATATATTCCTTTCCTTTGAAACATTTTGCTACTAGTCTAGCTTTGTACCTAATATCCCCAGATTTTAGCTCACTCTCTTTAATTTTATAAATCCATTTACAATCAATGAATTTATGTCCTACTGGTTTTTCCACCAAGGTCCAGGTTTGATTCTTTCTCAAAGAATCTATTTCTTCTTGCATTAGTGCAAGCAACTTGTTAGAATTACTACTATCCATTGCTTCTTAATAAGTATTAGGTCCTGAATTAAACAAGTCACACTCAAAATAAGCAGAGACAAAGTTAATATTCTGATATCTAAGATGTGGTCTTATTTATCTTCTTGTCTTATCTCTAGCCAACTGATAATTGTTTAGATTTTCCACAACACCAGGATCTTGATTCTGATTTGTTTCATAGCCATTTATAACAATTTGTTGATCAGCTATCTCTTCTTGTTGAGGTTGCCCCACCTCAATTTGAGGATCATTGCTATTTACGGATATCTTTGTTTCATGACTTAATTTTTCTTCAGTTTTATCACTTAGACAAGGAAAAACATCTTCATTAAAGACCACAGATGTGTTCATGATTATCTTATATTCTCTAGATTCCTTTACTTATAGCCTATAACCCTTTATCCCTTTACCATAACCTAAGAAAATATATTTAATTGATCTAGGTCCAATTTATTCTCAATTTGATGTGCATAAGCAGCACATCCAAAGATTCTTAGGTGTGTGTAAGAATGAATGAATTCAGACAGACTTGTTGTGGAACTTTAAAGCACTTGAAGGACACAAATTTATCAGGTAGGAAGCAGTCTTTACAGCTTGCCCCCAAAATATTTTGGGCATGCCTGAGCTTAATAACATGCATCTAATTCTTTTAAGAATGGTCATATTCATCTTTTCAGGTATACCATTTTGTTGTGAGGTGTAAGTGATTGTTCTATGCCTAATGATGCCTTCATTTTTACAATATTGATCAAAATCAATATAACAAAACTCAAGTTCATTATCAGTTCTTAAGATTTTTACTTTCTTACTAGTTTGATTTTCTGTAATGATTTTACATTCCTTAAAGATAAAAAATGTGTTGAATTTTATATTAACAAGATGAGCCTTTTTTGAAAAATCATCAATTATAAGTTAGAAATACTTATAACAAGACACGTACTCATAGGAAGGCCCCACAAGTCACTGTGTATGTAATCTAATATACTCAAAAAATTTATGAATCCCAGATTTAAAAGGCAATCTACTCTGTTTTCCTAATATACAATGCTCACAAAATCAATTTTTGTATATTATCAGTTCCAAAAACACCTAATATTTTTAGCAGTTGGAGACTTTTCTCACTAAGATGACCAAGTTTTTTGTGCCATAGTCGATTTTAGACTTGAGAATGTAAGGAAAGACTTTTAGGACATATATTCCATTTTGTTGACAAGCATGTGCAACCGGAATATCTCTTTTATTGATTTTTTTAGTACCATTACTAATTTGAGTGCAAAAACCTTCTTTATCTAAAATTCCTAAAGAAATTAGATTTCTTCTTAAATCAGGAAGTTAGGACTGTTGTAAAGAAGTGATTTCTTCAAAGCCTTCAGGTCATGATTCATCAATAGCTTTAGCACACTATTGTTGAAGCATTTATGCCTTAATCTTTTGGCACTAGAGGTTGAAGTCCCCATTGCCATTCCATATTTCCAAATCAATTTTTAAAGTAGTCATGTGTAACTTTTTTGAAAGAACCAAAGATTATTTTCAAGGTTTTAAAAGAAAAAAGGAACACAAAGAATTTTTTTTTTCTCCTTTTAACATAATAATTTGTGAATAAAATACATATTGTCACAAATATCACATACACCAACAAAAAACCAGATTAGTTGTGTTATCAAAAATTTCAGAGAAATTGTTTACACCCTAGTAAACATAATATTCACATAAATCAGTCCTTTTTTATTCACATGCAAAGATATGTGTGTATATTTGAACAACAACCAAAAAATTTATACACAACAGTTTGTATTTATGCAGTATATCCCTAAAAAATTAATAGAACACTAGTAATACAAAAAAAAAAATATCCCTTCTTAACTAGCCCTACTTCTCTTAAATTATAAGATTCTCTGTAGAAATCCTAGACAAAGGTAAATACATGAGAGTTTTCAAATGATTATCAAGATATACTTATTATGGTTGATTTCAGGGTGAGAAAATGTTATCAAACGAATGATGCATGTGAAGTTTAAACAAGAATACCAAAATGTTTCAAGAAATTCCCGGCTTTGAAAGATTTCTTGACGAATCTTTTAAAATATGACAGATCTAGGGTTCCAAAAGAACTGACTTCAGGAATATGAATTGCCTAGCCAATATTAGATTTAACTAAAGCTCTGATACCAGTGTAGGGCCAAGATTAGCACTACTAGCACCAATGCGATTAAAAAAACCAGAAATTAAAGAACACAACAAAAAGATTTTTCAACCTAAGCCCCAAAGGTTCGGTGACCATTTCTAACACCTAATCCCTCGTTGAGCATCCATTTAAGGATTAAGCTCAAATCTACTAGTACAACCCCAAATCAGAGAATTAAGTATGGATTACAAGGTTTGATCTCGCACAGAGATCCAAGAACAAAAGAAACTCTCAGATTTACAAATATAATAACTTTCACACTCAAAAAAAGATAATGTTCACCAACTTGCACATAAACCTTCTCCTCTCAATATTTTCACTCAAAAATTGAAGAAGAAAGAAGAAGTAGAAGAAGTGTATGAAAGATCAAGAATCAGAGACTTTTAGGTTCTGCACACTTTTACTAGAGATCAATCGTCTGCCAAATGAAGAGCCAACCTGGCCTTTTAATGGAACTCTCTAAAACTTCCATCCAATTGTTGACAGAGGACCACATGTCATCATCTTAGCATAGGACGTGTTCAAGAATCCAAAGTCGTATTTTATAGGAAACACACTTCTCAGTAGCCACTTGATAAGAAGGCCACATTTAGATAAATTTGGGCCTACCCAGATTTCTCCTTGGGCTTAAATTGTGCAAGAAAACCACCGCCTTACAAATAATTTGCTATCCCTTACTCTAGCTAAGATAATTGAAATTTTTAATTTTTCAGTAGAATAAGTTCACAACTCATAATTCTTGTTTTATCACCATTAATCTAAGTAATATCTTAGATTTATCTCAATATTACAGTTAATAAATTCAAATCCAAGAATACATTTTTCTTTTTCAAATAAACAAAATACAAGAAGAATCATAAACCTTCTCACTGGAATCAATACCCAATACATCATTAAAAAATAAAGAAAAGAACCAGAATAGAAATTTTAGGATCCAAATGGATTTAAATGAGGACATGTGGTTGTACACAACCACCGGAGTTGTGCCTTGGAAGCACAATCAGCCTTTGAGGCAATATCCCCCACATGTGCCTTCGTTTTCTACCAATTGTTTTCATAGACTTCTTAGGACCTACAAAATTTTACACTAAACTTTCTAATTGTTCTTACTTTTTGTCTCCTGAAATGATGAATATGCGCTTATTTATAACCCTGGACATCTAAATAGGCTATCACAAGACTATAACTCACAAAGACTATAAAAAATTATCGTATGCACAACGAAAATTAAATTATGCAATTCCTATAAGCTGGATCAACCTTGTACTTATATATAATTTATGATAGAAATGTACATTGATGAACACCATAGAATCTAGTAATCTAGAAGTACAATTTTTAATACTACAAATGTCTAATTGTCCAACTTCTAATGGTAATCTATATAGCAATAACATATATGAGCTTCCAGAGTCAAGAACAAATGAAAGTAGAACTTTTGGGAGTAACTGATATGAATTGTGTCTCTTGCTTGTGCTAGAAAGTTATGAAGACATATTGTGATTCTGTAATCAAAGTCATAGTATATATATAGGCTATGCTAACCCTAATTCTAGTCTTACTAGAACTGTGCTAGCTGTTGTCGATTTTATCCCGCAAGTAGACTGATCATTAACAAGTAATATAATGTTAAGTAGAGTGTCGAATCTACGAGAATTTTTAATTAATTACTACTTTAATTTCAAATAACTTTAACAACAAAAACATAATTAAATGTTGATTTTTACTTAACTAAAATTAAACTAAAGATTGCTAGAAAAAAATACTACGAAAGCAAAAAAGATTTTTTGAGAAAAATTCACGTGAGAAATAGTTATGCATCCCGATTTCACTAGTTAACCCTACTCATACTCAATTCATATTTTAGTATAGATATTGTGTTATCAGTCAACAAATCCAATTTAAAGTATTAATATTCGTCTCTCTCAAGATCTAGTTAACCTACCGCTCAATATCAAAATTTCCCCCCTCAATTGATAATTCAATACAATAGATGTTTAATTCCTTAGGACAACCACATAAACAAAGTTACAATTTCTGAATTTGACAACTTATTCATGAAAAGTAATATTGAGAGTTCTACATGCAATTTCTCAATTAACATGCAACTAACGTTATGAATTTAACTCTCATTAATAAATCATGAAAATAAATCAATACACTAATTCAACACAATTTATATGAAAATAAATCTAAAATATAGAATTAAACATGAGTTGAAGTCAGTAGTTACATCGTCTATCCTAACAAGTAACCTAGTCGGACATGGTGAAAAATAAAGCACAAATCAAATTCATGTTCCAATACATGAAGATAAAAGATAATTAAAACCCTTGAAAGTCTTGAATGATCTTGTCTTGTCTCCATGTTGAATCTTCTTCCCAAGTTTGAATTTTCTCCTTAAAATATCTCTAAAATTGTGTATAATTCTCTTGTGAAAAATTTCCATTTTTCTTCTCCAATAATATTTATGGAGCCAAGAATAACACTAAATTGGTGTATCAACTCGCGTCAAAAAATAAGATCAAAAGAAGCCCGAACAAATAGGGAAAGAAAAATAATATGATGGGGCCGAAAACCTTGGAAAGCTTATGGAAGGAGAAATTGGGCATCTGCTTATAATTTTGCTGACTCGCCATCACAATGTACTTTGCCCATGTGATTCTATGGTCAAATTCATCCTCATTTCACATCTTAGTCCTTATTTATTTACACGGTAAGCTCCTAATCTTTACGTCATTGTTAATTTAGCTCTATAACTTAAACTTTTATTTCAACTCTACCCTTATATATTTGCATCACATGTCCTTAAACATTTGAACATTTGCAAGTTGGTCCCCATATTTTATTTTTGTTTCAATTTAGTCCCTTTTGTAAATTTTTCTCCAAATACCACTAAACTCGAGTTTTGACCTACAATAAAACAATCAACACATAATTAAGTCAAATTACACTCAAAAGTACTCACAATAGTTCACTTTTGACGGCCTAAATAAGTATAAAATCACACTTATCACACCCTCAAACTTGAACTCTTTTGTCCTCGAACAAGACTAATTAATCACAAACACACAAATGCCAAACAAAACGAAACCAAATATAACTAAAATAACAAACTCTCCACATGTTAAATAGTTTGCCACTTTCCTTCAGTTTTTGATACTGCTCATAAATCGTGAAAAGTTTTCAAACAATGCTAATGCAAACTTTTTAACTTATTCCATGCTCAATATGTATGTGTGTACGTATAGTCAATTTTAATCATTATAATGCGCTAAGTTGGTGATAACCCGACCCTCAATGGTCAAATTTTTATTACTCTCTCATGAGATGCACTCCTCCAAACTTGATATTATTTTTCTAATTCGGGGTATTAATTCTAAGGTTTCTCTCAATTCACTTATTACTTTCCCGCTCAAGTTTGGTTGACTTTAGTCAATGATAACAACTACCTAGATTTGTAATGATTCTCTTTTTATTGCGTGTTTTAACCGACAAGTTTTCACTAGGCAAGTCAAACCTACTAGTTATCTAAATTCCCAAATTGTAAACATAAATGATCAACCTTGCCAGTTTTGCATATTTGTTCTATGGACTTGCTTCTTTTTTCATATTCTTATATATAAAACTCCACTCCCTTAAGCTTTCTAGATAACCTTTGTAGCGAGCTTTAGGCCGATGACTCCCAAGTTTAACATACCTTAGGATATTAGGTTATGAGAATCCTTACGGGTTTTATCACTCGAGTAAAAAAGGCTACTAATAGAGGTATAAGATAACACCAGTGCAATATCCTTTTTGAGCACGATATAATATGCGGAGATTAAATTCATAGCATTCAGTCATCACCTAGCTTCTACTTGTTAACCAAAAATACTCCACAACAATATTCAACATGCACGAAATCAACACATTCCTACCTAGATACTTCACAACTCAACGACATCCAAACTATTCGTTCACTTGGTTTGGTGATTGAATTGTATTTATGGCATTGGTTTAATCATTCTAGTTCTAATTGGTAACATATTGCATTCTACAAGTACAACCACACAACTAATGATCATCATAACTATTGTACTTATTAAGGATCTAACATAGGTAAGTATTTTATTTTAACATAAAACACAAGTAACATTCATGTCAACAAGTCATAAATTAATACAGTTTCAAATAATCACATTCTTACTTACAAGACTATCCAACAAACATACAAAGCATTCAATAAGATTTTTAAATTTTTTTTTTATTTTTAATTGGATTTTTCAAATATCATATATTAAACTATAAACAAAATTCACAATCAAAATCATAAAGACAAATTCAACCCGAAGTTTGCCCACTCCAAACGTAAAGTCTACATTGCCCTGGATGTAGCATAAAAATAAAAAGATAAGAGGGTTAAGAGACTCACTAGGGATAAGTTAGATGATGGAGACAAATTGGAACTGAAGGTCCAAATGCATATAGAGCCATCATTTGCATTTTTTTTGTTGCAACCATTGTACCTACACACGTTGATAGGTAAACCAATCATAAGATCAAGATAGTAGGACGTCGATGATATGCTAAAATATTAAATAAATAGGAAACATGTCTAAGTAACTAATGCAAACCTAAAAATGAAAAATAAAAATAACTACATGCAATGCAAAATAAAGTCAAAGATAGAATAATGGGTTTTCTCACATTCAAAGCTTATTTATAGTCATTAGCTTAACTTTTTGTCTAGTTTCTCAAGTGTAAGAAGAAGGGGTCTCGAGATCATTGAATGTGTCACTTTCCAATAATCGCTTAATTTTCATCTCCATGTTCTGTGGCTTGTCCTTCCTCTTCTATTTAACATATGCAACATGTACATCAAATATGACTTCTTCAACTTCAACAACATGTTCATCCATGACATCTTCTTGTATTTGAATAACCTGTTTGCCATTTTCTTTCACATGTACTGTTGGCTTCATCTCACAAAACCTTTTAAAGAAGGTTTTCTTGAATTTCTTCCTATACTTGATATCATGTCAAGTAAAGAAGTGGTGGTGGTGCATCATCTTTTTCCCAAAATATGAAATACCTCTCTTTCATCCTGAACCTTCAATGTCAATATACCTCGTGAAACATCAACGAGAGCATTTGAAGTAGCTAAGAAGAGTCAGCCCAATATAATAGAAATCTCTGCATCCTCAGGCATATCAAGATCAACGAAGTCAATGGAACATAAGAACTTCTCCACTCTCATCACCATATCTTCTACCATTCCAAACGAATTTTTAATAGATTGGCCGGCCAACTGAAGAGTGAACTTTATAGGTTTAGCATCACTAAGTCCCAATAACCTAAAAATAGAAAGAGCCATTAGACTGATACTTGCACCAATATCAAACAATGCCATGTCGATGATGAGACTGTCGATGGTAATTGGAATTGTGATGTTGCCTGAATCATTCTTTTTGTCTGGTAGTTGATTTTCCACTAAGGCACTGACTTACTTTGTAAGCTTTACAATCTCTTCTTTTGCCAACATTTTTTTTGTTTGCAAGTAGTTGTCTCACATAGTTGGAGTTGGGCATTTGATTCAGGGCTTCCACAAACACGTTAAAATGCAGCTTCCTCATATGATCAAAAAATTGTACAAACTGTGAATCCTATTTTTCTGTAAATTTAACCTATGTGGGAAATGGACGGGAGGTACATATTTCTTAATTGGCTCTGGAGCTGTTGTTTTTCCATGGTTTGCCACCTGTTCGTGATTAGTTTGTACCTCTGAAGTTACATCTTCATCTTGCTCTTCAAAAACTTGTTTTTCCTTGGCTGGCCTTTTGGCATGTATTTCAGGCAGCTGTACCCCACTTCTAATTGTTATTGCTTATATGTCAGTGTTGTTGGGCCATGTGCCTAGTTTTTTTTTAGTGAAGAGCTTAGCCAACTATCCAATTTGGTTTTCTACATTTTTTATAGCCACATCTGTTGTTGGCCCAATTTTTTTATGGATGCTTTGACATCCTAGAGTTCGGTACCAGTCCATTATGCTAATTGAGAAAAAACCTCTTTCTATCATCATTTCCTATCCTAACTTCTCTGATTTTGTAGATTTTGAACATTTTGATTGTTACCATAGGAGAATTTTGGATAATTTCTCTATCCTGAATTATATGTATGTGAGAATGGATTATTCTGCTGGTGTTGAAAATTCTGCACAAATGCTGCTTGCTCGGTCAGTAAAGGATTAGTGGTGATTAAGGACAGTATGATAATTGATGATTTGCCCTATAATTTACACACATTGAAATCGGTTCTTGGATCATGTTAATGAACTGATAGTGCTTTATGTTTCCATCTATTGTGATAATGAATGGATTATAGCAAGTAGTAAAGTATTTACGTCTACCTCATGCAATTCGGCTGTCTTTTTCTATGAATCCCTATCTGGCTACATTACAAATTGCTCACTCATGGTCTCATATAAGTCATAAAGGTCCCCAGTCGACCTATTTCGAATAGAACCACCTACGGCAGTGTCCACCGCAGAACGGCTATTGAGAGTTAATCCTGAGTAGAAATATTAATTTTGTTCCACTAATGGGAAATCGTGACTGTGACACTTTCTAAGCAGCTCCATGAACCTTTCTCATGCTTCTTGGAAGTTTTCTAAATCTGCTTGTTGGAAGGTTGAGATTTTATGCTTGAGTTGGTTCACCCTAGTAGGAGGAAAGTATTTTAATGTAAACTTTTGAACCAGATCTATCCAAGTGGTGATGGTTCCAAAAGGTAATGAATCCAGCCATTGCCGGACTTTATCTTTCAATGTATGAAGAAAAAGTCTTGTCCTGAGTGCTTCTTCACTGACACCCTGATATTTGAAGTTTTCACAGTATTCTAAAAAATGATAGAGATGGTAGTATGGATTTTTATCCGCTCGTCCATAGAATGGTAGGTTGTTGGAGAACAAATTGATTACATCTTGCCTTAACTGGAAATTTTCATACACATATGAGGGATATACTATACTAGACTGATTTTTCACAATAGGAAGCATGATGTACGCTCCCATACGCATATCCCTTTCATTAGCTGCTACTAATTGCACAACAGGGGCGAGAATATTGCCCAAAGCTGCTTTCGCTAATGGTGGATCTTGAACTTGGTTGTTGTTATGAGCCATTGTATTTTGTTGATGTAGCATCTATTCCTTTTGTTCACGTTGTTGTTGGTTAAAGGTCCTTTCAATTTCTGGATTAAAAGCAACTAGATCAAAACTCGTCGAACAGCGCATACACAAGGGTGAACCTGGAAAAAAAAAAAGACCCAGTGACAAAAAAGAAAGAAAAATGTTAAAGCTAAAATTAATTAAAGTAATAATCAATAGAACTTATCCTGGGGATGGCGCCAAAAACTTGTAGTCGATTTTATCCGGCAAGTGGACGGATCGTTAACATGTAATATAATAATAAGTATAGTGTCGAACCTACGATGATTGGTAATTAATTACTATAATTTCAAGCAACTTTAACAAATAAAAATACAATAATTCTAGGAAGAAATACTACGAAAGTATAAAAGATTTTTGAGAAAAATTCACGTGAGAAAATAGTTAGGACTCCGAATTTCACTAGTTAACCCTACTCATGCTCAATTCATATTTTAGTGTAAATATTGTGTTACCGATCAATAAATCCAGTTTAAATTATTAACATTCGTCTCTCTCGAGATCTAGTAAACCTACCACTCAATATCAAAATTTCCTCGATAATTCAATATTAATGATGTCTAATCCCTTAGGACAGCTGCATAAACAAATTTGTAATTTTCTCAATTTAACAAGTTAATCATGAAAAGCAATATTGAGGATTTTGTATCCAATTTCTCAATTAACATGAAACTAATGTTATGAATTTAACTCTCTTTAATAAATCAACACGCCAATTCAACACAATTTATATGACAATAAATCCAAAATATAGAATTAAAATGAGTTGAAGTCAATAGCTACATCGTTTATCTTAACAAATAACCTAGTTAGACATGGTGAAAAATAAAGCATCAATCAAATAATAATTCATGTTCTGTAAATGAAAAGAAAAGATAAGCACAACCCTTAATTTTGAAAATCTTCAATGATCTTGTGTTGTATCCATATTGAATCTTCTTCCCAAGCTTGAATTTTCTCCTTAAAATATCTCTAAAATTGTATAAAGAATTGTGTATAATTCTTTTGTGAAAATTTCTTATTTTTCTTCTCCAATAATATGTATTTATAGAGCCAAGAATAATCTTAAATTTGTGTCCAAAAAGGAGTTCAAAAAATCCCAAACAAATAAGGAAAGAAAAATATTCTGCTGGGCCAAAAACATTGATTGCATGGGCCAATGGTTCGTGATCGCATTGAAAACATTGATCACATGGGCCAATGGTTTGTGATCACATTGAAGGAGAAATTGGGCAACTGCTTATAATTTTGATGGCCCGTCATCCAAATTCATCCCCACTTTGCATCTTAGTCCTTATTTATTTTCACAGTAATATTTACGTCATTGTCAATTTAGCCCTCTAACTTAAACTTTTATTTCAATTCTACCATTATGTATTTACATCCCATGTCCTTAAATATTTGGACATTTTCAAGTTGGTCCCCATATTTTAATTTTATTTCAATTTATTTTTTTATTTTTGCCAATTTTTCTCCAAAAACACCACCAAACTCAGGTTTTGAAATACAATAAAACAATCAACACATAATTAAGTAAAGTTACACTCAAACACACCCACATTGGTCTACTTCTGACGACATAGGTAACTTATCACTAGCCCTCAACTAATGAAACCAATTAATTAATCTAATTAATTAATTTGTCGCATAAGTAATTAAGTCCGATCCGTTAATTTAAACCTTGGACTTTATTCTTACAATCTCCCACTTGGACAAGGTCCAGCTCAAGATACTCAATTCTTTTCTTTTGTGTATGACTCATTAGGTTTTTGTTCACAATGGCAAACACAGTGATATTCTCATCGATTCACCTAGATCGATCAATTCAAGTCATCATCCAAGATTGACATCTAGTAATGTACAAGGTAATCCATGTGAAGAAAAATGTTATGACCAGTTAGTTAAGAGATATGGATCAGCATCAATCTCGTTTCAATCAATTATGTCATTCACCTCAACTTTTTGTTGATCTAATATAGTTATGATTGAAATATTTTTTAACTCATAACTCCACCTCGACCGAAGAACTTTATATCAACTTAAGTAGACAAAATGCAAGTTATAATCTCCTACTTCCAAGAGTGACGAATCCTCATATTGGACATTTACAACTTTCATATTATTCTTACTATAACCGTACGACGTCTTTATGATGACTCGTAAGCTTAGAGCCTCATCAAACGCTCACCAAAGTACAACGATCCTCAAATCAAAGGACCAAATCTACTATCGCGCATTAGAGATTTATCATTGATGCTTGGACAGTTATCTATGTAGAATCTCTAGGCGGCATCCAATGCCTTGTTCTTATAACAATGCATTCATGTGTTCATTCATATGTCATTCTACATTTTAGCTCGTAAGATCAGCTACTTTCTTCAAAAAAAATATACGACGAATGCTAGTCTATATGTAATAATGATATTTGTATCTCATTATTACTATGACTAGGGATAATTTAAAAACAAATTATTTAAAGCTTGTATTTTACAATCACAACACCTTGTGATTAACAAGTTGTTGACGTCGGAACCTGCAACGTCCACGTGTCAACAGATCTTCAGTCACTCCTCTGCCAACTTGTATGTTACCTGCACACTAAGACAATCGTTAGGCACCAAGATCACCAGAAAAAAAGGGTCCGACGATCGTTGGCACTCCAACGATCAAGTCAACTGCCGGTATATGGGAGATACACGGGGGCAGAAATAATGGGGTGTGGGAGAGACAAGCAGGCAGAGACTTGAGCAGAGTTTAGGGTGGGATTCTTAAGCATAAAAAGTGCGTACCTTGGAACAACCGGAGACGTTGTATTTATAGCGCAAGAGTTCCAATTAATTTAGGAGACAAATCAATTTGATACTCAATCGGATCCTCATTCCTTATGTGATAAAGATCCTTCCTTGCCCGTGCAATCTTTGAAATTATATTCCCTATTTGAGTTTATCACGTTGCATAATTTTAGGAGATTACAATTTGGTTTCCTTGTGAGGATTCGTGCACTAAATCAACGCAATCTTTCCTTAGTTATTTCTTTGGTCATCCCGGCATATTGAGTTGCTTGCTGGTTACGAATGATACGAAGCTTGACGAGACCCTATAGATCGCACGTGAGTGCCGAGGCCTTCCACAAGTCCTGCGAATTCCTGGCTGCCGAAGGCCAAGGCGTACGATGGGCCTTCTGGCGTTTTATCAGAACATCCGAGGCCCTGGCAGGGCCTAGATGAGGTTCTTGATGGATCTTGAATTGGGCCCTTGCTGGGCTTGGATGGAGCCCTTGTTGACGTGGCAGCCATATCATAATCGTGTGGTAACAATAGTCCCCCAAGTCCAAGCCTATTATTTATAATGGGCGTGAGACTTTGAGAATAAACAATGTTGATGTGCTTTGTAGGAACAGAATGCTGATGCGCTTCACGAGAAATATGGTTTCAAAGTGGTTCGACGGTAAGTAATTTACCCTACCCAGTATAGTTCTCCAAGTCCGAAGCCGAACATTCATGATGGGTGAGGGCTTAAAGGGGCCAGACCATTGGCGACGTGACCCCTGCTGGTTTGGTTCTATCAATCAGGACTGTCTTTCCCTGGTCAAGCAATCATGAGTGAGAGGGTGTTGCAATTAATGCGGTTGCGTGTGGCAGAAAACGGGGGCGCGTGTGGGACGCGTGCGTCCTCAGTTTATTAAACGCTTGGGTTTTACTTTCCCGCCTGTAATGCAATTAAAAACATGTGTCGATTGTCTGCATGCTTAGATGGGACATTTGGGATCTGGACGGTGGATATGAGAGTGCACCACTATAAAACCAGGCATCCTTCCAGACATTACGACTTCTTCTTACCTTCGTACTCACTGTGATTATTTTGCCGATAAGCGAGAAGCTCCTAGTGGGTGTGTCGTTTGAGCCGTACATTCGAGGTAAGCGCGCTGAAAGTAGTAGAAATTTGTTTTTGTTGTTTATTTTCATAGTTACTATACGATTCTATAACCCGGGGATAGCGAAATGTCGTTCGAAAACGAAGATTCACAGAACCCTTCTGACGCCTCCATAAACCCTAGTATTATTGGGAGCGTTTCCTCGTCGACCGCCACATCATCTTCATCTTCTGAAGTTGTATGAGGGGTAAATCCAGAGCCTCATGTCGTAAGCCCATCGACTCCGTCGATGAGTGGAAGAGAGGTTTGTCCGTCTGTGTCGGTAGAGGAAACGACGGTGAGGGAGAGGCCCGACGCTGGAGTGCCTAAAATGAGGGGATCTCTTGACAAGAGGGATGCCCCGGCTGTGAGGGCTCTCGACAAAGAGCTAAAGCAGTCGGCAATCGAAGCGTCCATGGCCTAGTCGAGGATCACTGAAACAGAGTTGGAGGACATACGGTTGTCCTATGACATTCCTGCGACCGTGACGCTCAGAGCCCCAGGCCCAGAAGAGCATGCCGACCATCTCCCCGAAGGGTATGTGGTGATCTACGAACCTGCGATGCAGCAAGGCATTCGCCTACCATTTCATCCCTTCTTTCGCCAGGTGTTAAGGGATTGGAACCTGGCTCCTTGTCAAATAACGTCGAATGGCTGGGGACAGATGGTTGCCTCCTATATTTTGTGGAGCATTGTCGAGGCAGGAGGAGACTTGTCTCCCAGGGAGTTCGAGTCCATATATCGACCCTGCCGGTCTGCTGACTGGTATAACATATCTCTCCGGCCGGGTCAGAAGTAGAGGACGGCCACTGATAGTCCCAACAAGGTGCACAACTGGAAAGAGAGGTTTATCTTCGTTGGCAGAGACTGAGAATTTATGCCAGAGGACCCTCTTCCTCACATGTCTATCCCTCGACAGTTCGGAGAACTTGGTATAAACCGCCGCATTCGTATGGAATTTTGTTTACAGTTCCTAACTTGATGTATTTGCTTGCTTTTGCAGATTGGGAGAAACCATTGATCCTGAAGAGAAACCAGGGGGAGCTGAGGTCGAAGTGGAAGAAGGTTCGATCTCTCAGTAGTGACTTTCGGAGCCTTAGGAACCTGTTGAAAGACGATAACCTACTGGCCAGCTGCAGACTAATGTGTAAGTCTTGCTTGCCATGATATGCTGGTGCTATAGCGGAGAATTATTTGGGCGCGTCGCTTATTTATGTCTGCGCTTAACATCTTTCAGGTTCAAAAGCGTACCTACATTCCACCTTACCCGTCCCGCTAGCAGAAAGGGTTCTTCTGTTCAGGTACCGGTGACGGAGGCACCTGGGCCATCGTAAAACATCCCAGCAGCTGTACCGCCAGAGCCCGCCCCCAGTCGGGACGTTCTTCCTCCGTCCCCGTCTTCGACGGCCATTCTATCTCCCAGCCCTGCCCCATCCAAGGACAAAGAGAAGGGCATTGCCGAAGATACGGGTGATGTGGGTTCGTGAAAGAGGAAGGCTCCTGCGTCCACATGGGGGTTCATGGAGGATGCATGCAATTCAGGTCGAACCGAGGGTGCAAAGAAACCCGGCCCCTCGTCCAGCCAGGGGAGCCCCATTCGCATAGCTCAACGCCAGGAGAAATTGGAAACTTCTGTCCTGGAAATGCTCTTGGTCCACTCTGTGATGATGGCGACGAGCGTGTATAAGTATTGGACCTAGAAATGGGAGAAGGCTGTCGAGGGGGCCACTATTCAGGAGCGGCTGAAGATGGCAGAGATGAACCTTATACAGGGCCTGGTACTGAGCAAGGAATTGTTCAGTACTTGGAATGTTATGATGGCCAATGCCACAAGAAAGGGGCCAAGTTCGCCAAGTTGGCCGAGGAGCTGAAGGCTGTGCGGCTCGAGAAGGCGCAGTTGGAGTCTGAGAAGAGGGGGCTTCAATTCAAGCTTGATGCCGTGGTGGCGAGGGAGGCGGACGTGAAGGAGAAATATGAGATTGAATTGAAGGCCTCAAAGGAGTATCTGAAGGACACCCGGGAACAAAAGCGGGCTATCGAGGCCTCTCAGAAGCGAGTCGAAGAGGTCTAGAGGAATGCCAAGGAGGCTCAGAAGCGTGTCGAAGAGGCTCAGAAGCAGACCGAGGACCGGGCCCTTACCGCCGAGAAAGCCCTAGCCACCGTGACCAGCAGGTTGGAGACCATTGTTGCAGAGGAAGGGAAGTTGCTGGCAGACGCGATGCTGGAACTTGAGAGGGTCCAAGCTGAATGTGTGGTTGCCGAGGCCAGGGCAGTGGAGGCCTATCAGGATACATTCGTGAAAATGCTAGAGTATCAGGACCTCGCCCACTATCTAATGACCGCTGGAGGCGAGCAGTTGGTGGAGTGCATCACGGAGGTCCATCTGGAGTGGGAACTTTCTTTCCTTCGGCAGGACCCCTCCGAGGCTCAAGCTCCTGAAGCCGGACCTAGTGCAGTGGATGAGTAAATACCCCCTCCAACTGAGGAAGGCCCGCAATGTGCCGACCTTTAAAGAGGCGGCGGGGCACACACACTTCTGTAATTGTTATCCGTTTTTGCCTACGTTAATGAAACACAATTGATTGATGTATTGTACTTGAATTTATGCTATCCAGACGTTTTAATTTAATGTGCGCGTGGGGAGAACGCTTCAAATCTAAGAATTGTCCCCTTGGCATTAATGGTGTAGACACCTGATGGAATCTGGAGAGTTGGCGTCTTCAACGCCTTGGAGAGGTAGAACATCAGCGTGGTGTTCCAAATCTCCCTGTTATGACTGTATTCATTGCACCGTACCCATTTCTAACATAGCCCTTATAAATAGGATGCAAGTGTACTAAGGCTCTTCCACTGTGAGCCTTTTGTATCTAACCTGTCAGAGCCGTGTGATCGGGACGAATATAACAAACGCGTGATGGTAGTACGACTGGAGAGCTGGCATCCAAGATGCCTGTTAATATGAGAATCAACATTCAGAGGACCAAAAGCCTGGCCAATCAATGTTTAAGGGACCAAACGTACGGGGTGGGAATTTAGGTTTAGCAGCCTTAGCCCGACCCTGCCCTGAACGGTTGATGGGGCTGGGGGGAGGGGTCTCCTACTGCCAAAAAGGCATCAACGGCCTTTTTTGAGCAGTATGGCTTAATTAGCCATCAAATCAACTCAGGTTGGTTTGGGAGACTTCCAATCATGGTGAAGTCAGGTTCTCCAACCTGGGCGATGCTAGCGTAGACCAGGGGATAGGTTTAGTAGATCTAGTTACCCCACTCATATGCCAATCCAATGAGGCGGCGGGGTGTTAGAACATATTTCAGTTGTATCTGTTTCTGTACTGTATTCAGGATTCAATAAAATAGTGCCGAGTTACCTTCTTATTTGCGCATGTGTCATTATCTTGTTTGTGATATCCATGTTTTATACGTTTGTTCGGGCTTTGTTGACGCCCAGTGTCGCTTACGAAATCGCTGGCACAATTCTAAGGCCACCAAACACGCCCTAGGTGGCACGGAGTGGTTCGTAAGCCATAATCGATATCTCCTCGCTATGTAAGAATTCTGGTGAGGTCAGGGCGAACGTTAACAAAATTGCCTTATCGCGGGCAGGCGTTGACGGTATTGCTGTCACGCCTTGGCGTTCGCACAATCACGTACTGCGCGTCTCCACGCGCTCGACGTATCTCCCTAGGGTTTATTGAATGTGCTTTTAATCTTCCGCCACGTGCCGGCCCACCCGACTGTTGGTATCCCATTGGGTTTTATATATTGTGATAGGGCTCTCCTAAATCTCCATCTTCCCTGTTATTCTGCCGTCATAGCTGGACTTCTGATTATTGCCGGTCATGTCGGGCTTTCATTTTTCTAAAGTTCCAAAGTTTAAGATAAGGCGTGAGGGGATCGTAGAGGATGTCTCCCTTCCCCACTTGGCGTCACCCACAATATCTGGCTCCGGGCCCACAGTGTTGTAGGAGCCAGAGACAGTGGTGGGTAACCCTCATATTCTCCCAGCGCCAGAGGTGAGAGCGGACATTCCGTCCCCGTCGAATCCTGCTAGACCCGTGTCTCCTCCTGGGAACGTTAGGCCATCGGCAAAAAGGAAACCAAAGGTCGAGAGTGGAGAATAAGCGTCCTGGACGTCCGTCTCTCTCCCTCCTAGTAGGTGTGAGTATATCAACATTGGGGCCCACCAAGACAAGCTGGATCCATCAGTCGTAGAAGAGTTACCTTCAGCGGTTGCCCTTGCGGCTACCTCAGTCCACAAACATTAGACTTCTTCCTTTGAGAAGGAGGTAGATACCGCGGAGGTGACGGAGTTGATGAAGCTGGTCAAAATGTACACCTCCCGCAGTCACGTTTTGAATTGTGAGTTGTACAAAATACTGGAGATGAAGGTTGACGAGATACATTCTGTCCTTGGCGAGGACGAAGATGCCGAAGCGATGAGGGCCGAAATCAAACGTCTTCGGGCACGACTCACGTTTTCTGAAGACGCGCGGACTCGTGCCACGTATGACGTTATGAAGGCCCAGACAATTCAGAAGGCGTGTCTCGTTGCCCAGAAGAAGGTCGAGTCACAACTGAAGTCTTTCTAAAGTATGATACAAGCGAAAGATAGAGAACTGACCGAAGTTTTGAGCGAGGTGGCGAAGGCTAAGGGTTTGTTAGCCAAACTAGTGGTCCCCGGTTATACCGAGACGTAGGATTACGTATATAGGCGAGACCTCCTTATTATATACCGTTGTAAAATTCGTTGATGTAATTAATTCATGAAATACTAGTGGAAACTTTTATGATTGGTCCAAATATTTGCGCGTTTGATATCCTACCTAGCGAGTTTAGTAGAGTTGGTCACGAACCACAATTCCTTGCCATCAAATTGACCGCAATTGTTTAAATACGCGTTGAATGTTTATCCAGCGAGTTGATGTAGTTGGCTGCGAACCACACTCCCTCGCTGTCGAGTCGATCGTACTTGCATAATTGCGCATAAAATGTTTACCCAACGAGTTGATAGAGTTGGCCGCGAACCACACTCCCTCACTGCTGAGTTGATCGTACTTGCATAATTATGCGTAAAATGTTTACCCAGCGAATTGATAGAGTTGGCCGCAAACCACACTCCCTCGCTGTCGAGTTGATTGTACTTGTCTAATTACGCGTAAAATATTTATCCAGCGAGTTGATAGAGTTGGCCGCCAACTACACTCCCTCGCTGCCGAGTTGATTGCACTTGCTTAATTACGCATAAAATGTTTACCCAGGGAGTTGATAGAGTTGGTCGCGAACTATACTCCCTCGCTTTCGGATTAGTACTTTTTGTATGAGGAACACTTCATATTCATAAACGACGAATATTATTAAATGGTGCCGAATTTCATGGCGTCCGACAAGAAAAATTGCAAGAAGATCCAAACAATGCAAGAAAAACGACACTATTGGTGGTATGGCCTCAAGTGGGCGATGTTCCAAGGGTGCCTTGTCTCTCGTCCCTCGGAATGTTCTAGTCTGTAAGTTCTGGGACGGATTTCTTCGATGACTTTATAAGGTCCTTCCCAAGTGGGCCCTAGGGTTCCGGCTCCCAATTCCTTATTAGCTTGAAATATCTTTTTCAGGACAAAATCGTTGACACGAAAGCTTCTGCCTTTGACCTTGGAGTTGTAATATCAGACCATCTTCCGTTGGTAGACCGCGAGGTGGAGTTACGACTCCGTATGTTTCTCATCTTGCAGGTCAAGACCCGTTCTTTGTAAATCCTCGTTAGCCACTTCGTTGAAGTACAGGTGTCTGGGTGAGGGTATCCCTATCTCGACGAGAATCATTGTCTCTGCCCCGTACGCTATGGAGAACAGGGTTTCACCTGTGGCCGTGCGAGGGGTGGTCTGATAGGACCACAGGGTCTCGGGTAGTTCCTCAGCCCATCCTCCTTTTGCGAACTCTAGTTTCCGCTTAAGGGTATGCTTAATGATTTTATTCACTGCTTCCACTTGGCCGTTGGATTGTGGGTAATAAAGGGTGGAGAAGTCCCTTCGGATACCAAGATTCTCACAGTTCGCGTTAAATTTCAACCCTGGGAATTGTGTATTGTTGTCGGAAACGAGAGAGTGGAGAATGCCGAAGCAGCAGACAATATTTTCCATACAAATTTCCAAGCGTTTTCCTTTGTGATATTGGCCAAAGGCTCAGCTTCACACCACTTGGTGAAGTAATCCACTGCTACAATTGCGAACTTGACCCCACCTCTCCCTGTCAGGAGGAGTCAGGAGGAGACCGATGAAGTCGATTCCCCACTTGGCGAAGGGCCAAGGACTAGTCACTGGGGTAAGGTTTTGAGCAGGGAGCTTCAGTATTGCTGCGAACTTCTGACATCTGTCGCACTTCCTCGCGTAATTGTGGGAGTCTTTCTTCATGGTCGGCCAATAGTACCCCTGTTTCAAGGTTTTTTGTGCCAAGGCCATTCCTCCCGAGTGATTACCGCATATCCCTTCATGTATTTCCTTCATCACGTATACTGCTTCCTCCTACGTTAGGCAGCGTATGAGGGGGTGGCTGAAACCCCTTTTATATAGGATTCCGTCTTGTAGCACAAACTTTACGGCCCTTCTGCGGAGTTTCTGTGCTTCTAGTTTGTCATCGGGCAACATCTGGTTGGTTAGTTATTCGGTGATTTCTTTCATTCATTTCGGAGAATCGGAGATAGTTAGAACGGCGGGTGCGAGAGCTTCTTCGATTGAAGGTCGGTTGAGCTTCTCAACTGGGATGGCCTTCATTAAGTCGGAGTCCCTACTGCTTACTAGTTTTGAGAGGGCGTCTGCATAGCCATTTTCCATTCGTAGGATCTGAAGAAGTTCGTACTCTTCAAAGTGGGACAACTGGTCCTTGGCTTTTGTCAGGTATGACACCATGGATTGTTCGCGTGCCGCGAAGGCCCCATTAACCTGACTCACAACAAGCTGCGAATCGCTATGAATTCGAAGCTTCCTCGCCTTCATCTCTCATGCCAACCTCAAGCCTGCTAGAAGAGCCTCGTATTTCGCTGCGTTGTTGGAGGCTTTAAATTCTAGGCGAAGCGCACAATTGAGATTATGGCCGTTTGGGCTGACTAGGAGGATCCCGGCTCCAGCTCCAGCCTCCCCCAAGGATCCATCAACATATAACTTCCATGTTGGTACCTCCAAGGGTCGGGCCTCGAGCGAACCATCGGGGATATGAGCGAATTCAGCCACAAAGTCTGCTAAGGCCTGTCTCTTTATCGAAGGCTATGGCCTGTAACTGATATCGAATTGTCTAAGTTCCACCGACCATTTATTGAACCGTCTTGACGTGTCTGGTTTCTGGAGTACCTGCCGTAGAGGAAGGTTTGTCAAAACATCTATGCTGTGGGACTAGAAGTATGGTCGAAGCTTTCGGGAGGTGATGATCAATGATAGGACAAGCTTTTCCATGTCTGGATACCTTGTCTCCGCGTCCTGTAGGGCTTTGCTTATGTAATAGACAGGAAATTGTGTCGGACCCTCTTCTTGGATTAGCACCGAGCTAACTGCCTTTTCTAATACGGCGAGGTAAACGAGTAATGTTTCTCCATTCTTGGGTTTGGATAGCAGGAGAGATTTTTCTAGGAGGACCTTAAGGTCTTGGAAGGCCTTTTCGCACTTCTCGGTCCACTCAAATCGCTTCTCCCCTTTTATGGTCTGCAAGAAAGGTTGGCAGCGATCGGTCACCTTGGATATGAATCAATTCAGAGCCGCTAACCTCCCCGTTAGACTTTGGACTTCCTTGGGGGAGGATGGTGACTGCATCTCAATGAGCGCCTTAATCTTTTCGGGATTAGCCTTTATCCCTCTCTAATTGACCATGTAGCTGAGGAACTTTCTGGACGCAACTCCAAACGCATACTTCAAGGGGTTAAGCTTCATGCGGTATTTACGAAGGACTTCGAACATTCCCTTTAGGTGATCTATGTGGTCCTCCGCGTTTATGCTCTTCACTAGCATATCGTCAACATATACTTCCATCGTATTCCCAATCTGTCTGACGAACATGCGGTTCACCAACTGTTGGTATGTGGCTCCTGCGTTCTTCAAGCCGAATGGCATCATCTTATAGCAGTACAGCCATCGGTCCGTAATAAACGAAGTGTGATCCTTGTCTCTTACGAACATCGGGATCTGGTTGTAGCCCGAGTATACATCTATAAAGCTTAGTAACTTGTGGCTGGCGGTCGCATCGACGAGCTGGTCGATGCGCGGTAATGAAAAGCTATCTTTAGGGCATGCTTGGTTCAGATCTGAAAAGTCGATGCATACCCTCTACTTCTTAGTACTCTTCCGAACCAGCATCGGGATAGATACCCATTTGGGGTAAATTACTTCTCTGATGAACCCGCTGGCCAGTAGCTTGTCAACTTCCTCATTCAATGACTTGTACCTCTTGGCACTCAAAGGCCTCCTTTTTTGAATCCTAGGGCATACTTTCGGGTCTACTTTCAAAACGTGGCACGCAACCGATGAGTCAATCCCGACCATGTCGCTGTGTTTCCATGCGAAGACGTCTGCGTTCTCCTGAAGAAACTGCTTCAGCTCCTCCTTCATTCTTTTCTCGAGCTTCTCTCCCACCTGTAATACCTGGGTTGGTTCCGAGGGGTTCACCAGAAATGTTTCCAGCTCCTCGGCCGGGGAAGTGAGGGAATCCGTAGCTATGATTCGGAGATCTAGACTTTCGTCCAGTATTAACTCCTCATCCAATCCTTCGTCGTCAATGTCCATCGATTCTGAGTGTATGGTCATTACCATTGGGGTGACGTCCTCACGTCTGGCAGCCTGTCGTTCATGTCTTGGGGACAGTGGCTGTCCAGTGAATCAGGTTGAGAAGGGCTCCTCCAGGTGCGACTGCGCTCGGGTCCATGTTGGAGGGATTGACTCTCCAACAGTTCAAGCGCAGCCTTCATCTGGGCGTCATCCAACTCCAGGTCCTGGTTCTCCTGTTCCACCGTCCGTTTCTGTTGGTGTCTTCTCTTTCTACGACGTGTGACGTTCTGTAGATCCTGAACGCTCTCCTGTCGCAGGTTAGTGTGGTAGGACTCCACCTCCTCTTCTGTGGAATGTTCGGATGTCATGCTCTTTCGGGTAGAAAACGCGTTTTTACCACAAGCTTTTGGTCGTGTTATGTTTTTTGATTCCCACAGACAGTGCTAATCTGTTGACGTTGGAACCTGCAACGTCCACGTGTCAACAGATCTCCAGTCATTCTTCTGACATCTTGTATGTTACCTGCACACTAGGACAATCGTTAGGCACCAAGATCTCTGGAGAAAAAGGGTCCAGCGATCGTTGGTACTCCAATGATCAAGTCAACTGCCGGTATATGAGAGATACACGGGGGCGAAAATAATTGGGTATGGGAGAGACAAGCAGGTAGAGATTTGAGCAGAGTTTAGGGTGGGATTCTTAAGTATAAAAAGTGCGTACCTTGGAACAACCGGAGATGTTGTATTTATAGCGCAAGAGTTCCAATTGATTTAGGAAACAAATCAATTTGATACTCAATCGGATCATCTTTCCTTATGTGATAAAGATCCTTCCTTGCCCGTGCAATCTCTGAGATTATCTTCCCTCTTTGAGTTTATCACGTTGCATGATTTTAGGAGATTACGATTTGGTTTCCTTGTGAGGATTCGTGCGCTAAATCAACGCAATCTTTCCTTGATTACTTCTCTGGTCATCCCGACATATTGAGTTGTTTGCTGGTTAAGCCTGACGAGGCCCTATGGATCGCACGTGAGTGTCGAGGCCTTCTACAAGTCCCGTGGATTCCTGGCTGCCGAAGGCCAAGGTGTACGATGGGCCTTCTGGCATTTTATCAGAACATTCGAGGCCCTGGCAGGGCCTAGATGGGGTTCTTGATGGATCTTGAACTGGGCCCTTGCTGGGCTTGGATGGGGCCTTTGCTGACGTGGCAGCCATATCATAATCGTGTGGTAACACAAGTTATCATAAACTTTTCTTCACACTCTATTATTATAAATAATAAAATTTAAAAACAATAACAGATATGCTATTAAAATGTTGACAAACATTTAATTAAGAAAATTGTTCAATGTTCATACACATAAATGTCTAATAAAGAGTATATCACATAATGTCCCAAACAAACTAGATCCAATAACTCATGTATCTAATACAAATAGATTTAGCATGACTATCATGCTTGTGCTGGGATAACGACTTTGTTAGAAGAACTACTATATTATTGTCAGTTGGGATCCGTTTTATCTTTATGTCATTTCTTAGGATTATTTTCCTGATGAGATACCGCCTCAATATATACTTAGATCATTGATGAGACTTGAGTTCATTTGTGTAATGGCTCCATTGTTATCACAATAAAGAGGTGTTGAATCAACAATGCTAAGAACTACTCCAAGTTTTGTAATAAACTTTTTGATCCAGACCGCTTCCTTTACTGCTTTTGAAGCAGCGATATACCCGACTTCTGTAGTTGAATCATCGATCATATCTTGTTTGAAACTTTTCCAACTAACTGCACTACCATTTAGAATGTATTCGAATTAGGATTTGCTATCGTCTTTATCAGACTGAAAACTGGCATCAACATTCCTTGAACTCTAAGTTTATTTTTCTTGTACACCAAGAACATGTTTTTAGTCCTTCTTAAGTACTTAAGAATGTTTTTGATCGAGATCCAATATTTGCCGCCAGGGTTCGCCTGAAACGTGCTTGTGACACTAAAAGCATAAGAAACATTTAGTCGAGTACATATAATGGCATACATGATAAATCGTATTGTTGATGCATAATCAATCCTATCTATGCGACCTTTCTCAATCTGTACTTTCAGAACATCTCTTTTGAGAGATAAGTCTCATGCCCGATAGGACAGAGTCCTCTCTTGGACTCTTCCATATTAAATTTTTTCAAGATTTTGTCTATGTACATGACTGAGATAGACTAAGCATTATTTTAGATCTATTTCTATAGATCTTTATTTTGAGAATGTATGATACCTCTTCCATATCCTTCATAGAGAAATTTTTGGGTAACCACAAGTTTACTGATTTTAGCACGAAGACATCGTTTTCTAATATTATTATGTCATCCACATATAGAAATAGAAACATAACTGTACTCCCACTAATTTCTTATACACACATGGTTTGTCTTCATTCTTGATAAAATCAAACCTTTTAACTGTCTCATCAAAGCGGAGATTCTAACACCAAGAGGCTCTCTTTAATCCATATATTGATCTTTGTAGTTTGGAGACCTTGTTTGACACTATAGACTCAAAACCTTCAGTTGTGTCATGTACGCATCATCGCTAAGATTCTTGTTAAGGAATGCAGTTTTCACATCTATTTTCCAAATCTCGTACTCATGGTACGTTTCTATCACAAGCAGAATCCAAGTTGATTTAGACATGGCTACTTGTGAAAAAGTTTGGTCAAAGTCAATTCATTGTCCTTTCTTGTAACCTTTCACAACCAATCTTACCTTGTAAGCATGAACATTACCATCTATGTCGACCTTTTTTTTGTAAACCCATTTACAGCCTATGAGTTTTACCTCTTCAGGAGGGTCAACCAAAGTCCAAACCTTGTTTTTGTACATAGAGCTCATCTTAGATTCTGTGGCTTCCTTCCATCTCTTTGAGTCAATACTTGACTTCAATTATACGTAAGTAGTGTGTTTGTCTTCCTTGATTAGCAATGCATAATTAGTAATTAGGAGATCGTATCTACGAGGAGGACGAATGACCCTGCTCGACTTATGCAGATCTGACGTGTCCTCAGAGACTAGCCGTTTCCATTGCTAATATGTGCCTCATCAGATGAAGGTTCAGCCATTGGCTCATCTAATTGGTCAATTTCGTTTGTGGTTTCTTGAATCTCTTCAAGTTCTACTTTGTTCTCACTGTCCTCTCTTAGAATGAATTCTTTATCTAAGAATACAATATGTTTAGATATAATGATATTCATCTCGATAGAATTGTAGAAATAGTATCGAGTAGTTTCCTTTGGATTTCCTATGAATAAACATTTATCAAATTTAGCTCATAGTTTGTCTGATTCAACGCACATCACATAAGCGTCACAGATCCAAACATCTATGTATGAAATATCGGGTCTTTTTTATCGACCGATTTAGATGTGATATAATTTATTATGTGTGACATAAAGTGTTAAGTTCATATTTCCAAAATGATTTTGGAAGAACTGTGCAGCTCATCATTGATCGCATCATATCAAGTAAGGTACAGTTTCTCCTTTCAAATACATATTTTTTTGTGGTGTATACATTGGTGTATACTACGAGAAAATTCCATTCTCTTTTAGATAGTCTAAAATGTCACCCTTCAAATATTCTCCACCTCAATTAGATTTGAGTGTTAGAAAGTTTTTTCCAATTTGCCTTTACACTTCATACTTGAATTCTTTGAACTTTTCACGGGGTTCATGCCTGAATTTCATCAAGTAGATAAAACCATATTTAGAATGGTTATCTGTAAATGTGATGAAGTAAGAAAAGCTACATCTAGCATTTGTAGATATTGATTCACATACATCAGTATGTACAAATTTCAAAATGTCTGCAGCTCTAACTCCTTTTCCAGAGAAATAGGTTTTGGTAATCTTTCTTATCAGGCATGACTTACATTTATCATAAACATTTGAATCCAAGTATCAATCTTTATGTAACTTGGTGATGCGTTTCTCATTTATATGACTGAGTAAGCAATGTCAAAGATATGAGTTGTTAATTCTATCGATTTTATGCATTTTGCTGTCTATACTCATTATAGGACGTTCCAAGACTAGAATATAGACACAATTAAATAAATTATCACATCCACAAAACACATCATCAAGATAAAAAGAAGAACTTTATCCATAATCTGAATGAAACCCCATCCATGTGCTTACATGAAATAGAAATGATGTTCTTATTAATGGTAGTCTATTAATTCAAAAACAAAGCCCAAAGGCAAAGGTAAAAAGAATGTCTCTATCGCTAAGGCAGCAACTCTTGCTCCAATCTTAACGTGTACGTCTATTTCTTCATTTTGCATTAATCTACTGTTCTTTAGCCCCTATATATTTGTGCAAATATAAGATCCATATCCAATATCTAATACCTAAGAAGTTGAAGGAGTAGACATGTGTATTTAAATGGAAAAATACCTAAAGTGGAAGCCTCAGTAGACTTCTTTTCCTTGAAAGTGGCGAGGTATGTTTTGTAGTTCCTCTTCCAATGTTCTTTGTTTCCACATTGAAAACACGTATAATTAGAGTTGAATTTTGTCCTTGTCTGATTTGACTATTTTTTAATAGATTTGACCTTATTGGATCCTTTATAAAAGGTCCTTTCAGATTTTTTTAGTGCCCATAGAGGTGTGAATGACCAAGATTTGCACATTCCATTTGTTTATATTGGGTTTAACAGTTTTTCAGCATATTCAGTAGCTAAGGTAAGGCACATTGAATCTTATTCAGGTGAAGTTTATAATGAACTGCGAAAAGCTATGAGGTACGAACTGTAGAATTAAGTCAACACTCAGCCTGTGGTTCATAGTAAAATTCAAATGGTTTAATTTTTGGGTAAGTTACACTAACAAACCCATCCTTACAAGTTTGTAACAATTTCATCCATATTTAATTTTATTCGCACATATTATCTCCAACCTTTCATTAATTCTCACATATGGTCCCCAAATAGTCCATTTTGATGATTTTTTTCCTATATTTTAAATAAATTAAAATAGAAAATAAAATAAAAAAATTGCAGTTAAGGTCCTTAATTTTTCAAAAGTGAAAATAAATCATAAATATTTTATTTTTGAGTAATGCTATTCATAGTAGGGATGACAATGGATTGGGTCGACCCTGTCCCGCCTCGTGACCCGCGAATTTGCAGGTCGGGGTGGGTCACGAGGCGGGACAGGGCAATCTTTTTGACCCGCCAACTCTCCACAAATTTTTTAGTTTTTTTTTGTAAAACTAAAAAAAATAATTAAAAAAAGAAATAATTTTTTAAAAAATATTTGTAGCAAAAAAAAATTCAAGATTGGAATTGTGGTGTAGTTGTTGAAATTTGTAGTTTATAACTTTAACCTGGGTTCAATTCTTCTTTTGTCCATTTCTAGCAAAATTTTAATTTGTATTCTATTTTATAATTTTACAAAAAAAAAATTATGGGGCGGGGAAGAAAATTCTACCCCGAACTCACCCCTATTACCCGAATAAGCGGGACAGGGCAGCCTGGGGTGGGGTAGGGCCGGGCGGGGCAGATTTTTTTGCCATCCTTAATTCATAGTCGCTGACTACCGCAGTGAGTCTACGTAGTCTCAAATCTTCTATTCAGCACATATATCTCTCAGTATATGTGCGCTGAAATGAACTCTAAAGTCTAGATAGAATTCGTCCTAAGGTTCGTTAGTTAACAAAAAGTCAAACTTATAATCTAAATTTGACCAATTTAACAAGGGTAAAATAATATCTTCACATTCTATTATTTAAAATAATAAAAAAAAGAAACAAATAAAGGTTATATTCTTTTCCACCCATCCTTCCCCCTCTAACCAAATCTATGCAAAATCGAGAGGGAGAAATCCCCATCGGTTTGGGCACAAATGGGGTGAGGAAGTGGGAGTAGGGATAAGGTAGGGGTAGCGGTAGGGGTGGTGAAGAAGAATATGTTTATTTTATTTTATTTTGAAATAATTAAGTATCAAGAGACAATTTTTCACTTTTGAAAAGTTAGGGACTCTGATAATTAATAAAAAGCTGGGGATATGTGCAAATAAAATTGAATATGGATGGAATTGTTACAAACTTGAAAGGATGGGAACTGTGAGTGTAATTTATCCTTAATTTTTCAACGTAATCAATCATCTTCAGAGCATGAGCAATGACTGGAGATTCTTTACTATCATATCTCTGAATAACTTTTTGTATTTCAATATTGTTTGATTCGTGACTGTTGATCATACAACTCTTTGAGATTATATATGGTATATGCATCCATACACTCGTGCTGTTTTTATAACTTATGTGACATAGCTGCAAGTATCACACATGTTGCAATATTATCGTTATAATTGTATTTATTGTAAGCATGCACTTCCTTTCGCGTAGCTTCCTCAGTAGGAGCCTTTGGTATTGACTATCTAATGCCATATCCAATTTTTTTTTTTTTATTATTTGAGAACAATTCTCAGATTTTGATGCTAGTCCAAAAAATTTGGCCAGAGAAGCTTGTTGGCATCTAGTGTGCCTCTCAAACTCATGGCTAGTCATGATTCAATAACTAAAATAACAAGATAAAAGAAAAATTAAATGCAAAGAAAAAAAAAATTTAACGTGGACTTTATATTAAATTAATTATACTCTCACTCTTTAAATAGAATTAATGATCACCAAACATTAATAAATAGAATTGGTTAGATTCTCAGTGGGTTATGATCTATTTTATTTTATTAGAACATTGAGCGACTCAACAAGTCATAATAAAATATCTAGATAGATACCCATATCAATTGCATCTCTATGTGACTCCTAAATTATCAAATAGACAACTTATTTTCGCACACATCTTATGTGTTTACTTGATTGTGCCCCTAAAGAAAATATATTTTCGCACACATCTTATGTGTTTACTTGATTGTGCCCCTAAAATTTTATTTTCTTGAGCGACTCAACAAAAATAAAATTCTAGTGAAATTTGACACTTTGTTAATAAACATCGAATGTTTCATAGTGATACATATCCATGATCGAGCAGCCTTGAGCAACTCAATAAATTGACATTGATAATGAGCTCTGATGTTTCTTTATAACAATAGAAGACATATTGTATTAACCATTTAATATAAATTTAAGCCGATGGGAAGTCCCCAGTCCTGTCTCGGCGAGCATTGGCAAGAGGCGGGACTTAACCAAATAGGGTTCGTGAGAAATCCATTTTATTGGGAAAGGGGCAGATCTGGGAGAATCCTTTGTTCCATAGCTTTGGGGCGCTAGAGCATATATAGGCCCAAGGGGAAAAGTCCTTGGTACGTCGCCTGCTTGACTTCTTTTCCGCGTCTGTACTCCCTTCTTGCCTATCCTGGGCCCCTTCGTGAGTCCTCCTGGTTTGGAAGTGGGAGATCGGGTTAGGTCAGTCCTGAACCAGAATGAGATCTTTTGGTGGGCAAGGTAAGAAAGCACAGGTGCGACTGGCATGGGCTTATACCCCAGTGTAGTCTCCGCCAGCCAATAGCTTCGGTCCCCTACTTTTGGGATCCCCTCCTTGGGGCTTGGCTAACAACATCTGATATGTTCTACGCTCGGAGGTGCGGTAAGAAAAGCACAAGAGCACAAAAATGTCTAGCATCAAATTCAGAGAGGTGAAAAGGCAACTCACCGGATAAGATTAGCCAAGAGGATAGATACTAGCGGGCACCACATCTGGTGGAGATCTTGGCCGGTTAAGTTAGCCTAACATCTACCCTCCTAACCTCCTCGGGGAAGTCTTCTTGGAGCCTCCAGAAAAATTTGAACGATCCACAGCAGGTGACGAAAGTCTCTTATCTCTTTTCTTCCTAATCCGGCATGGTTACGGAAGGATCAAATGGTTTATTAAATCCAAGCAGAATACTTGACTTTACGGATTGCTTGACGAACGTCAGGGACGGAGACATCGTAAATTGGTCCGCGGGCATCGCGATAAGTCTTCTGTCCTACTACAGGTGCCGCGACAACCTTTACCAAGTCCGAACGATTGTCGACCACCAGATCCGCTGGTCTGCAATATTCACCCCGGCCCACAAGCACAAATCGCTGGTACAGAAAAACCTTCTGTATAAGGTTCGTATATTTTTAATTTAGATGTGTTTGTCTTATCACATTTATGTATATTAACTAACATTAATTCAACATTCAATCGATACATAATAATAAATGTGGATGATCATGAACTTTATCTATCTAGTCTCTCCGAACCAAAATGGAGACTAGTTGATCCATTGTGTCCCAACAGCAACCTGTAATATATACTAGTTGGCATGCAAGCCAGATAAATGAACACGTAAATCCATATTAAATAAAAAAACTCAAAAGTCTAATTAAATAAATAATAGGCTTACATGTCTATTTAATTAAATAAATAATAGGCTTATAAACCCAACTAACAATCAACAAGAATAAATTAACCATATAACCAATCAAATGAGTCAAGTCCATAATTATCCACTAAATATCTATTTTAGTATATAATATTAAAAATATATATATTCTAAATTTGCAGTGTTGACAGTGTAAGTCTAAATCTTTTAGACATTTTAGAACGGACTAGACAGAATTAAATAATTAATTTAATTATTTAATTTTCAATATAAATTTAAGAAATTAATCCAATTAATTTTATTGATAAGAAGATTTTACATATTTTATTTTATCTCTTAATTTAAAGTCATACCATAAATTGAGGATGAAATTAGTATATGGTCAAATTTATAATTTTATAAAGTAAAAGGTCAAAATTTAATCCACTAAAAAATTCAAAATGTGGTTTAAAAAGGATTTTAGACAATTTTTAATGTTTTGACCAGCATTAAAATATTAATAATTAAAAATTTTCCAAAAATTTTAAAATTCCATTTAAGACCCTTTTTTAAAAATTTTGAAGATTTACTGTACAATTTCTGAAATTACACACACATCCCATTGATTTTAATATAGTAATTTTTGAAATTGCACAAAAGGCTCTTTTTTTAATTTTAATAAAACGATGGACCTTATGCAATTTTAGAAATGCATAAGAGACCCATTTTAAATTTTTTTTTTTTTAAATTAAAAGAGCTTCTTATGCAATTTCCAACTTCCCCAATTTGGCCAACTCGTAGAAACCCTTTTAGGGTTGCATCATAGCGGTGTCGGTTGTGTTGGCACCGCCAGCACATCAGTGGGCGGTGGAAGAGCCGGTATCTAACACTGGTGGGTGTTGCCTTTTAGTGTCGAACAACAACTTTTACTACTCTTCGCCTTGGATCAACGCCACCGCTACTTGTAGCTGCGATCAGTGGTGTTTGCCACCTGTCGAGAGTGGTGGATTCTGGAGCACCGCCGTCGGTCGCCAACTAGTTTTCCAGTCAATTTGACTAGTTTTGAACAAATCTAAATCTAATTCAGATTTTTCTTTTCCAAAATTCACAATTTTTTTAATTTATTGCCAATAAAAATTATTGTTCGATTCATTAAATCAGACTAACGAACTCTAACAAGAAACAATATAGGCTCTGATATTGCTGTAAGGAATTAACATATACATGCACAACAGAAATTCAATATGTAATTCCTATATTATGGATCAGCTTGTACTTATAAGATACAATTTGTGATAGAAATATACCTTGATGAACACCGTAGAGTCTAATAATCTGATTAGTTGGAGTTACAAACTCCAATGCTACAATTGTCCAATGGTCCATCATTTAATAGTAATCCACACAGCAAAACAGATCTAGACTTTCACAATCAAGAACAGATGAAAACGGGACTTTTAAGAGTAATTGATATAGAATTTGTCACTTGCTTGTTATAGCAAATTATGAAGACGGTTTGTTCTATAATCAAATGCCTAGTATATGTAGATAAAACTAACCCTAGTTCTAGCCCACAAATAATGGACACAAATTAATTAATTTAGCCCATAAATAATCAAGTCCGACTCTATAATTTGGATATTGAACATTATTCTTACAAAGACTTCAACATGTTCAATTGAAATGTGGCTCACATGCACCCAAGCACTTGAAGCACGCAGACACACACTATTATACAAATTAAACAAGAATATTCGAATCACTTTTCGATGAGCAATTTTCACAGTCGACTTATCTTTCAATTTACATTGTTAATTCAACACATGCCAAGATAAACAACCCACATTCAGAAATAGAATCCAAGAACAATTACCAAGTTACAGTGTGTGTGCGAGGACAATCCAAACCTGTTAACCATAGTCTATGCTATTTATTCATAGTGAACCCAACTTCACGAACACTTCCAAGTTGTGTTTCAAACCAATCGACATCTAAATTGTCTCTAAATAAATGAAAAACAATGCATGCCGAGCCAGAGTGATTATTTAAAAAAAAAAAAATATTTTCCCGACTTTTACTCATTTTCTTTCGAACACAAGACAAAGTCTTTTAAGTACACGGAAGTGACTTCCACACATCAATAGATACATCCTTTTTCTCATTGATTTTTGTTCATTAATGTCATTATCTATGTCTCTCGCACCACAATACATTTATATGTTAACAAGCGGGTCTACAAAGCTTGGTGAAGTTACTTCAAAGAATCCAAGTTAGATCAAATAGACAGACACAAATAATCAAGTTCTGATGTCCACAATGTACGATTATTTGATTATTCGAGGCTCTATTTTTAATTAGAGTAAGTTCATACTAAACATATGTTAAACTATCAAGGCTCAGATGAGATTAAAATCTTTCGAACCTTGCTTACACAATTTTTATTTTTATCTAAACAAAGTGTAAATACAAAAAAAAAAAAAAAAATAATGACACAGAAAAACAAATTAAAAAATAAAATCATAAGACATGCATCCAATCAATGCAAAATGCAGATTCTTATGTTTTTTTTGATGATTTGCATATTCATCACAATTCAAGTTATTCAAGATGTATGATTTTTGGCCAGACAGATGAACATGCTTCAATTAGGCTTATCACCCCTCTTAAACTCATCAAGAATGTCTCTAGAACAGTGAACAGTGGATTACCAAGTACAATAAGTAAGAGTAATGATCTCCTACTCACAGTGGGTAGGAGATTATTTACCTACTAAGAGTGGACATATTTGTGTTTCCACACAATTGTATGTTGTGTGGACTGATGTGGAACTCCCATATCAGCCCACATCATCAGTGGGCAAATAATCTCCTACCCACCGTGGATAGGAGATCATTACTCCATTAAGTAAAGGCTACCCACCGTGGGTAGGAGATCATTTTGTTGAAAGTTAAGTAATTTGTGTAATAAAACTAATCAGTATATAATTAACAAAAAATAAATAATAGAGTTAGAAATGGCTGGCCTTAGAGAGTTGCGAAAGTCGCTGTCCTAAAGTCGTGTGGCCTTCCCTTCGTGCGGGTATTGTCAGCACTACACGGCTCCAAGATAAAACCCTTTTAGCTCACAGCCGATTCTCCTTCTATGGGCACGACCAAATGGAGATAAGAACGAGCCTTTTAACTAGTTGCCAAAACAAGAAAATAAGTATAGTGTAGAAAATAGTTGCCAAAACTTGTTGTCTTGTGTTGTGTCTAAAAACATGAAAACTACACCCCTTTTATAGTAGAAAAATCAACCCCCACTTTGATGAAAATTTATAATATTCAAATTGGTTTTAATCATGAAATTAAGGAGTTTTGAATTTGTTTAAAAACTGAAAATTAAAATTAAAACTGAAATTAAATCAATTAATTTGGATGTTTAAATCTTTAGGCTACAACAGTCCCCCACAAGACTTAAACATTCAAACAAATCAATATATATATATATATATATATATATATATATATATATATATATATATATATATATATATATATATAATGGCAACATTATACTGTGCAATAGGTGTAGGTGTCTTCAGGACTTGAACCTCACTTAGTGATGACAATTTCCATTTGAGGGAGCCATAATGGACTAAGCCTTGAATTAGGTCCCTTGTCCAAACTTTAATTGCCCCACACACAGTATTGAATTAGGCTCAGTTCATAGCGAGTAGCGATGTTATTGGCCATGCCCTCTTATCTTGATTCTAGTAAGAGTCTCTAGGGAATAGCCCAATCCCATAGCCACGGCCTCATGGCAACTCTTACATAGGTGAGTCCTCCAGGGGCACGTGTGACCCGCACCTCGCTAGAGTATTCCCGTCACGGTACTCATTCAGGGTTAAACCCTTCCTAACATCACATAATATAGCACTATCACCATAGGGATGAGCACAAATAATATAGTGCTATCTTAAGTCACGCAATACAAGTTGTTTCTACCCATTGAACCTTCTTCATGGGATCTCCAATCACAAAGGTTGGGTTACTCCTGTAGGTGACTTCCTTGTGGCTTAAGCCCATTCCCCTCGATGATTCATCAACACCTTTTTTGTGTAAACCCTTTGTTAAGTTGTCTGCCAAATTCTTCTCAGATCTTACAAAATTTAGAGAAATCACACCTCTCTATAATAAAGCCTTAACTGACTTATGCCTTGCTTGTATATGTCTATTTACCTTCTTATTCGAATGAGATTAATTTACAAGTTCTATTACAGATTTACAGTCACAATGTATAGAGATAGCTGGAATTGGTTTACTTATTAAAGGTATGTCTAGCAATAGATCTCTTAACCATTCAACATTGGTACAAGTAGTATCTAATGCTATTAATTCCGATTCTAGAGTACTTCTTGATATAATAGTTTGTCTTTTTGAACCCCAACATATAGTCGCACCACCTAACATAAATACATATCCAGTAGTAGACTTGATATCTACATTGTCAGTTATCCAATTTGCATCACTATATCCTTCAACCACATTTGGAAAATTTTTATAATATATAGAATAATCTAATGTACCTCGAAGATATTTAAGAAATCTTTCTAGTGCATACCAATGTTCCTTATTTGGATTGTTCGTATATCTACTAAGTCTCCCAACAGCAAATGATATATCTGGTCTAGTCCTATTTGATATATACAACGAAGACCCAATTAATTGAGAATACTTCAACTGTGAAACTGGTTCACCTAAATTCTTTTTCAAGTGCACATTTGAATCATATGGAGTAGATACTTGCTTAATATCATAATACCCAAACTTTTTTAACATCTTTTCGATAGCACTTGATTGATTCAATAGAATTCCTTCAGATGTTTTCCTTAATTCCATTCCTAAAATTATATAAGCTTCTTCCAAATCTTTCATCTCAAAATTTTTAAACAAATATTTCTTCACATCATTAACAACACCTATATTTGTCCCAAATATTAATATGTCATCTACATACAAACAAAGTATCACGTGCTCATTATTATATTCCTTGCAATACACACACTTGTCATGTTCATTGACCTTAAATCCATATCCTAGTATAACTTTGTTGAACTTTTCATGCCATTGTTTAGGAGCTTGTTTTAACCCATATAATGATTTCATCAATTTACATACCTTATGTTCTTGTCCTTTAACTTTATAACCCTCTGGTTGATCCATATATATTTCTTCATTTAAGTCACCATTCAAAAATGCAGTCTTAACATCCATTTGATGAATAATCAACTTATGAACACTAGCTAATGCTAACATAATCCTAATAGTAGTTATTCTAGCAACATGAGAATATGTATCAAAATAATCAACTCATTCACTTTGAGTGAATTCCTTTGCTACTAACCTAGCTTTATATTTATCAATATTACCATCAGGTTTCAACTTCTTCTTGAATACCCACTTACATCCTATAGCCTTACTTTCTTGAGGTAAATCACATAAAACCCAAGTATTATTTTGTATAATTGATTCATATTTATCATTGAGAGCTTCTTTCCAATAAAATGCATATATAGATGACATAGCATCTTTATATGTTTTAGGTTCACCTTCAACTAAATATGTGAAGAATTCTTCTCCAAAACTTTTTTCCGTTCTATTTCTTTTACTTCTCCTAAGATCAGGTTCAGCTTCTAAAGATGAACTAGATGGAGTATTATTTAAAATCACATTCCTAGATGTAGATGGTTCACTTGGAATCCTAATCTTAAAAGGAAAAATATCTTCAAAATATGTAGCATCCCTAGCTTCTATAATAGTATTGTTCGAAATACTATTAATTTCAGAGTTTACAATTAAAAAATGATTCGTAGAACTATTTTGAGCATATCCTATAAAGATAGCATCTACAGATTTCGGTCCTATTTTCTTCCTTTTAGGATCAGGTATAATAACTTTAGCTAAGCACCCCCACACTTTCATGAAACCTAACCTAGGAAACCTTTTTTTCCATAACTCATATGGAGTTTTAACATTATCTTTAACAGTCACTCGATTCAATATATAACTAGAAGCTAGAATAGCTTCACCCCATAAATTCTCAGGTGCTCCAGAAATTCTCAGGTGCTCCAGAACTTATCAACATAGCATTAACCAAACATAGCATTAACCATGTCCATTAAAGTTCTATTCTTTCTTTCAGCAACCCCATTAGATTGTGGTGAATAAGGATGTGTAACTTCATGTATTATACCATTATCTTCACAAAAAACATTAAAATCATACGCAGTATACTCTCCTCCTCTATCAGATCTTAAGACTTTTATCTTACTCTCTAATTGATTTTCAACCTCAGCTTTATAGATTTTGAACTTATCAAAGACTTCATCCTTATTCTAATTAGATAAACATAACAATACTTAGAATGATCATCTATAAAAGTTACAAAGTACTTATTCCCAGCTCTAGTTGAAGACCTATTAGAATCACAAACATCACTATGAATCAACTCTAAGAGATTTGTATTTCTTTGAACCGTTTTATAAGGTTTCTTAGTTTGTTTAGCTTGTACACAAACTTCACACTTTCTATTATCAACTTGAGCTTTTGGAATCAAATTTAGATCCATTAATCTTTTGATCTTCTTATGACTAACGTGTCCCAATCTTTTATGCCACAAACAATTAGATTCAACATTAAAAACAATAGAAGAGTTTTGATAATTTTCCTCAACAACATTCAACTTAAACAATCCATCACTAATATAGCCTTTTCCAATGAATACATCATTCTTGGTTATTACAATTTTATTCGACTCCATTACAACCTTAAAACCTCTTTGAATAAGATAAGATCCACTAACTAAATTTCTTCTAACTTCAGAAACATGCCGAACTTGATCTAAAACCAAAGTCTTTCAAGAAGTCATTTTAAGCTCAATTCTTCCAATTCCCAATACACGAGCAATCGTATCATTTCCCAAAGTTACACTTCCTCCACTTGAAGTCTGATAAGATTTAAACAAACTTTTATCAAAACAAACATAGATATTTGCTCCAGAATCTAACCACTAATCATTACTTTTATAAGTAAAATTGACTAAAGGGATTAATAATTCACACCTAATAGAAGGTTCACCGTCTTCCAACATATTCACTTGATCTTTTTGAGATTTAAACATAGGCTTGTATTCTTTAGTTTTCCTGAAGTAACAGTCTTGCATCACGTGATTCGTCCTTCTGTACACAAAACATGGTTTTGATTCTCATTTCCCTTTGCCTTTGCCATCTCTAGTGTAATTATTCTTTGGCTGGAAATTTTTCTTATTACGGTGAAAGTTCTTCTTGAACCTAATATTTTGAGACTTGAACTGTTTTGAAGTATTAGTAGAATTTTTAAAATTTTCAACCAAATTTGCCTTAGCCTTCATCCCATCACCTTGGCTTAAAACCTTTCTATGTTGTTCTTCTACTCTCAAAGAATTAAAAACTTGGTTTAATGTCATAATCTCTTGCTTATGTATAAGACCTTTAGCAAAGTCCGACCAAGAGGGTGAAAGTTTATCTATAAGGCATGACACCTTATAATCTTCACTAAAATTTGACCCATTCTCTTCCACAAGTCGTAACAAATTTTGAAATTCATGAATTTGTTCATTAATAGATTTTCCATCAACCATAAAATATTTATTAAAGGTTGATGCATTAAACCTATTTACGCCAGCATCATCAATTCCATATTCATCCTCTAAAGTTTTCCAAAGCTCTTTAGAACCAGTGATATTTTGATAAATATCATAAAGCCTATCAGAAAGAGCACTAAGAATTCGATTATGACAATGGAATTCTATTTGATCGGAGTTAAACCATGATGTGGACACTCCACCTTCATTGGTTTCTTCTATGGCAGAAATTAATCCAAGAACAGTCAACCAATATTTCATTTGTTTTTGCCATCTCTTCAAGTTTTTTCCATCAAAATTTTCAGGCTTAGCACTAATTGTATCTTCACGAGATGCCATTTTTTACACTAGGAATTACTAAGGCAAAGAAGAGAAAACTGTATAGATATAAGTTTGTCAATATAACAATTAACTTATTTAAAGTAATGTGTATAACAACAATAATAAATATCACAATCAAGCCAATGAAATATTTAGTTAAATCAAAATTAAAGTTTCAAATAAAACCATAACATCCACTAGGAAATTAAAGAACGATTCTAAAAGGCAAATAAAATATTTATTAATTTCTAGTGATAAAATATTAGTAGCAATTAAATTGAAAGTGAAATTTAAAAATTCAATTAAGTGCAAACCTAATTGAGTTACTAGTGAATTAAAGCGCACTAAATTGAAAATAATAAAAAACTTAAACACATGTTAATTTTTATTTTCTTAATCTAATAAAAGAGTAATGTAAACAAAATTAATAATTTGAACAATACAAAAATGTTCAAGTCTACAAAACTATTTAGTTATACAATTATCTTTTATATACTAAACAATAAAAATTAACTTAATAACAAGATATCTTCTTTTCAAACAAAAGCACAAAGTTATTAAAATAAAATATATGCTTAATTTAAAATATTGACGGAAGTGCAATATTGTCAATGAAAAGAAAGTTTATATAAGTTTTCACAATAAAATTTATGCAGTAAAGCAATTAAAATTTTCCAACATTCTAAAAATTGATAACTTATCTAACATGAATTTTACTACACAAATCACCACACACGACTTTAGATTGTTGAAAGTTAAGTAATTTGTTTAATAAAACTAATTAGTATATCATTAACAAAAAATAAATAATAGAGTTAAAAATGGCTGGCCTTAGAGAGTCGCGAAAGTCGCTGTCCTAAAGTCGTGTGGCATTCCCTTCGTGCGGGTATTGTCAGCACTACACGGCTCCAAGATAAAACCCTTTTAGCTCACAGCCGATTCTCCTTCTATGGGCACGACTAAATAGAGATAAGAACGAGCCTTTTAACTAGTTGCCAAAACAAGAAAATAAGTATAGTGTAGAGAGTATTTTTTTCTAATCATGTTGTCTTGTGTTGTGTCTAAAAACATAAAAACTACACCCCTTTTATCGTAGAAAAATCAACCCCCACTTTGATGAAAATTTATGCCATTCAAATTGGTTTTAATCATGAAATTAAGGAGTTTTGAATTTGTTTAAAAACTGAAAATAAATCAATTAATTTGGATGTTTAAATCTTTAGGTTACAACACATTTGCCTACTACAAGTGGACATATTTGTGTTTCCACACAATTGTGTGTTGTGTGGACTGATGTGGAACTCCCACATTATCAGTGGGCAAATAATCTCCTACCCACCGTGGATAAGAGATCATTACTCCATTAAGTAAAGGCTTTGTGGAAAGTGTGTACAGCACTACTAGTCAATTCAGATTTTTTAGTTCACACGAGCTTGATTTTTAGTTGGTGACGAAATTTAAGCATCTTTTCAGTCTATTTGAACTTTTTGTCAAGTAGGTTCTTTGTTTGATTTTTAGTCACGTTCAAATAGTCAAAGTAGTGTGACCTAATATGACCTTTCATACCACAAGAAACAAATAGATGGAAAACCAGAATTACCTCTCAATTGTCCTCCATGATGCTTTCGAATCTTGTTGGTGGGAGCAGATTCAGATATTCTTCTATTTGTCAAAAGGGTGTTCCGACGTGATTCATGACGAGGACAGAATCTATAGCAGCTGTAGTCTTTTCTAACAATAGCTTTGATAATATGTTGATTTTTGCAGAGTTGTTCGAACGGACCCTTTTTATAAATACTAGTTAGAAACACATGTATTGCACGTGATTTTGCAATAATTTTGTTAATTTTTATTATTTTTCAATTGTTAATAGTTAAAATGTTAATGTAGCAATTGCAGTAAAGGTAAAACAACACGGCTGTTGATAACATGCTATATTGTACTGTTTGATACTATATAATGAATAATGTCGATATTTTATTAAATGCATAGAAGTAAAATTGCAATTAGAAATAAGTTTTATATTGGTGGTTTGAGCTTTGATGATTGACAAAATGTTGATATCAAATCTTATGGAATTGATGATGTATTAACATGGATTTCCAGGGCTGCATTTTATAAAGAATAAAATTAATAATTAATAATTGTATTTTGAGAGAATGTAATAATTGATTATATAATATTGTACATTTGTTGGAGTAGTAGCTCATTGTAAACAATATTCAATGTAATTAACTTCCAATCTTCTTTCATTTATCATTTCATGTATCATAGTTAACTGAGAAATCTACTTTATCTATCTAAGCAGTGAATCTATTGATTTGTTTGCAGTAAAACAAACTTGTTGATGAACTTTAAAGATAGACAAAAGATTCTATCAATTACCATTCAGAATAGTAAATAGAACATAAAAATAATCATCTTTAATAGCCAAATAACTTGAATTTGGATTGAAAACATTGGATATTGCCAATAATGAATCATTGGATTGAAAGTTGAACCATACAATCTAATTTCTAAATACTTTTGTCTTGATTTTCAATTACTTCTTGTCATTACGCCAATCATCTTCATTTTGTGTATTTGATACTTCAAATAGTTCATATTTTTAGATTTTTTGTGCAATTATATACTTTCTTGCTCGGTCTTGTTCAGTTTTTTTTTTTTTTTTTTTTTTTTTTGGTGAAAAGTGTATTATTTAACTTGACACATCACAAGATTTTTGTAGTATTTGCACTTCTCTTTTATTTCACACTATAATTAATAAATATAAGAAGTTAGTTTAAATATTAACCAACATAATTAAAGAAAAAATAGAGAAAAACTTGTACATTTTTTCATATCCTCTGCATATTCTGACACATTACAACCAATTAAATAATTTGAAGCATCAAATAGTGTAACATGTGCTTCATCAATTCCATATGAGACAACCATCTTTAAAATAGGCTTTCTAATGAATATTATTTTTTTATTCTCACATTTTTCACAAAGAGTCGTATTTTATTCTGTTCTTGAATATACCCTTCCATTGCATGCTTTATAATTCTCATACCATGGTTGTTTTTTGTTGATGAATTTGAAAATTGTTGTTTTGAATGTACAAAATAATTCAATTATATTTCCATCAATTATGACTTTTAAATCAACCACTTATGCTTCCATAATTCTCTTTGTTGGAGGCAATAGATGAAGTACATGTTTTCTACACACAAATGTCTTGAATCTAAAGAATTAGGACCATAGTTTTACATTGTTAAAAATGAGAAAATATACGTACTAGTACATAAATATAATCATGTTCTTAAATTAAATTCTAATTCTAAAATGTAAATTAGAAATTAAAAATATAATAAAATACGTGTACCTCAATTGTAGATCATCAGCAAAAGTGGTAGCTGAGTTTATTTCTATGGTAAATTCGCCTACATTATAGGGGGAAAAGTAATTATCTAGTTGTAAAATTAATATATTATAGTCTATTTAATTTATAATACCTTAGTAAAAACTACCTTTCACATTTGATAATATTAATACTGGTTTTTTAAAGTATTTTTCCTTCATTGTTAGCCAAATCACCCCATAAAGCAACATTAACTATGTTACATCTATTTAACAAATGATATGAAATGTTATACAATAATAATACATTGCTATAAATCATTTATAAAATCACACTTGTAAAATTTATATATATATATACCTGTCATTGATAAGTGTTATTTCTCTTTTATTCGTGTTGCGGGCTGCATTTTTCCCGATTTTGATGTTTAAAGGTTGCCTTAAATTTATAACAATACATATAATATCTGAAAAAATTTGAATGCATTATTAAAAGGAAAAATTTAGTCATAATATACCAATGTATTACACAAAAAGAATTAGCACCCATCATCATAGTGACATTCTTTGAATCTTGACCAGCTCTTCCAAAATAAAAAAAAAAAACTATATAGCCACTTTTTGATCGGAATACAATCATTGGATTCATAAACATCGATTAATGACGACACGACAATGATATTTTAATATCGGCATGCTCATTGAGGTAGCTACTGATTTAATTAATCTATTTTAAATAAAGTATGTTTTGTCTTTTTCTACAGTCTTCTTCAGTCGAAAAATAGTGTCGTAATACAATAAGGCATATGTATTTTAGTTTCGTGTAAAAAAATTATTATTGAAGTATATATAATGATATAATTTAAAATTTAAAATTAATACAAACTATTAATTTAAATTTATATGTCAAGACAACAGATAAATGATAACTATGTTAATAATAATACTAACCTCTTCGGCCATCAAAATGAGCTTTATAATATTTATATTGGTCCACTACGATTTTCATATGTTTCAACAATTCCTTTCCTCTTCACTTGCACTTTTATAGTCGATTCCTATTGATATAACTCAGGATCTTTTATAAAAATACGAAAATTTCTTGTACCGACGTGATACATACAAAGAAGATAAATGCAAATAAATAGAAACTTTCTTTATCTCAATCCCTTGCAAAAAAAAAAAAAAAAAAAAAAAGAGGTTTCATAAGTTAAAAAATAGATGCAAGACATAATAGCAAGTTAGGGAAAGACTCTATCTTCTTGCTGTTGGATGCTATAGAAGTGGGGACTATTCAAGAAGCAGGTAGCTTGTTGAGCGATGTTTGGAGGTTTGATTTTGTATTTTTCATTTATTTTTCAAGACTTTAAATTTATGTTATCTCTTCTATTTATGAAATAGGAAACATATATCAGCTTCAATTTTATGTTTGAAAATTTTCTATGGTTGATTTTCCTAGTATTGCTTGTAAGCTATAGACTTACACTATAAGTGTAACTTTCTGCATTCTAATTAGTGGATGACATAATATTTCATTTAGATTTCAAAATTTCAAATTCATCTTAGTTATAAAATATTGACAAAAATTGAAGTTCACATATACAAACTCATTTCACCAATTTTCCCTAAAATCGATAAAAAGCCTTGGAAGTTATTTTAGCAGTATTATGCACAATTTCATAGAAAACATGACATCTATTAATTACTCCACTGAACCTGACCCCAAAAAGTAAAATTCAATTTGCCCAGATTCATATTATTTACACGCCAAAATAAATAAAAAAACTCTAATAATTCAGCAAATTTTAAATCATAAAGTAAGCATTAGGACATTAAGAAGAAAAAGAAAATTCAAAACCAAATGTATGAAGGTTGACGCAATTTTTTTTCCTTCTAGAAATAGAGATACCAGCTGCCACACATACATACATCGAGGGGAAGAAAGAATCTGAATCAAGGTTATCGAAACGACGTCAGATCTTTGCTGGCGGTGGAGTTCTTGATACTTCCAGATATGACGGATGTGATTTGAATCTCTTGTCAAACTCAGATATTGTGTTATATAGTTTAATATTGGTGAGAGGGAAAATATTTTTGAATTTTTGAATATGAGAGGGTAAATTATTATAAAATAAATGTACATTAATGATATTGTATTATATAGTTTAACAATTGTGGGAGGGAAAAGGATTTTAGATCTTTTAATATGGGATGGTTTGTGTTATATAGTTTAATAATAGTGGACAAACATGTGGTGTTAAAGGTTAACGAAGGCTTAGGGAAAAAAATGGGATGCACGGGTATGCATTACATTGGTTATTATATTTTAAAAAAATTGTCTGCCATAATTTTTCATGAGAGAGATGTAAGAAATGCATGTTATGGTTTTCATGTTTGTTTAGAAAAATTTAATTAACTTTTTGTAGGTTTTTTTTACCAATGTTAGGATGTCCAAAAGATTGAATCTATGACTACCTAATTGCTTCAAAGATCGCCGACATGGACATTTTCTAGAGTCCAAGATCTTGGGAGTGGGAAGGCTAATAGAATTCCTACCTGTTAAATGGACCAGATGCAGACCTCTCGAAGGACTGCTTGCTGTTTCGATTTCACTAGTTGAAGAATGTCTTTCCTTTTCAATTCATTCAACTAATCTCGTTTGGTCGGGCAAGTAATCGACAACTTGGGAAGGATTGGTGTGTTATAATATAATATTTTACAAACTAAAATAAAATTAAGGGTGAATATGAAATTTTAAATTTTTAATAAGGATATAATTGTCCAAAAATATTTCTCCTTTTAAGCTCTTTTTAGATGTAGTATAGATATAGGGCTTGTTCGGTTCCCATTTTTCTCAAAAAACCCCATTTTTTTGCATTTTTTTTTTTTTACTTTTCAAACTTTTTACACTACAAAAATGTTTGAAAAGTCAAAAAAGTCGACAAAAAAATCTATTTTTGAAAAAAAAAAAAAAAAAAAAAAAAACCTACACCGAACAAGCCCATAGATTACATATTTGGATTTTTTTCTTCTCCACACTTAACATAACTCAAATCATGCCAAGCATTACTGCTTCTTCCATAACTCAACACTTCATTCAACCAGGCAACACCGATTGTGAGTTGACTAACATCATCATTTGAATGATTCAACTCAACTTGCTTATTGACAAGTAGTACATTTTTCTCTTCAACAAGTTTAATTCTATTTTTCTAGTGCTGTTCACAATTCTGTTTCAACACATGAGTGAACAAGTCACAAAACAGATTGCACTAAACTGTTGAAGATATAAATATTGATTCTCCAATTTTGTCAATGTTTTTTTCATAACATGCAAAGGAATAGAATACTTGTAGCAGCTTAAACAAAGCAGAAATTTAATTATACCAATAGTTAATCAAAATAGCTTCAAATTAATTGATTTTGAATTCTATTTTTCTCGATGCTCTCCTACTCGTCCGAACATGCGTATGAACAATTTCTGTTGCATTGACTTAAAAAAACAACAACTTAATAGTTTCAACAGTCAATTTCATAGTATATTTTGAATTGAATTCTTGAATAGCTCACACTTGTAAATTGTGTTTCTCAAAAACTAAAAGTAAATATAAACCAACAAACTATGTAACGTGGTAAAACCCCTAAGAAAAAACTCCATAGGTAAACAATCCACTACAAAAACAAGATACAATTGTCTCAAGATTTGGAATTATAAATACTACCGACCATGTTGCAATAAACTATAAAACCATATATAAACAGCGGAAGTAAAAGACAACTAACAACTTCATTGTTTTAGTTTTTTGACAGCCAATTTAGTGCAATCAAACCTAATGATCTTGGTCTTACACAACTCTTTGAAAGTACACGGACTTTTTTTAACAAATCGGAATAAGAACATCGTTCTTATTTTCATCTTGAAATGTCGTCTTTAAGTGGATTTTAATTCAGCAAGTTTTATCAAGGTTTGTTCGAACGTGCATTCAGGGTTATAAAATTGGCTGAAATGCCATCTATAAGGTCTTGGATATATTTAGTACATGTTTGGTAGTCTTGAAATTATTTTTTAAGTTCTTATAAGTTGTAGGTAATATACAACGTGTGGATAATACGTTGATACTAAGTTGTGGATCCTAAGAAATGTGGATAAAATGTATGTATGACTAGTTTCACCAACTTAAATTTAGTTTAAGCTTGACCAAACATGCACTTAATTAAAGAGCCGATCAATGAATAGAATGTTTATCATAAATATGACTCAACCAAATATGGAAGATCATGTTTTTAAAAGATAAGAAATAATTCTAGAAGATCTTGGAAATGTTTGAGAAGTAAATAAGGAAAGTCTAATTAATTTAGATTCTATATACTCTCTAGGACATTATAATATGACAACTACAATATTCTTTGATTCTTTCTTTTAATTTTATCACATTTAGATTTCAAATACAATGGACTAAATTATGGAAAATTCAAAAATCACAGATTATGGATTTTCAGTCTATTCAATTTCGTTCACACATACTTTCAAACATACATTAGAACTTCACTGAGTTAGAACTTTCAACACTTCATTTATCCAAATATGATTTAGGCTTGGTTTGGTATTGCTGTGTTTTTAAGAGAATCAGTTTCTGCTGCTGTACTGCAGAAAGAGTCTGCTGTGGGAAGAATCAGATAAATGTTTGATAAACTCTTGTTTCAAAATTGCTATATGTTTCAAAATCAACATTTGAGCGTTTGGTAAACAAAAGTAATTTATTGCTGTAACGGTATTAAATTACTAAAAAGGACATTGATTATAATAATATTATTTTGTATTATTATTATTATTATCATGAGTGGTAAAATTTCATTTTTTTTCTAGTCAAATATCTTTTAACAAGACAATACATTCATTATTATTCTTTTAAACTAAAAATAATAAAACCTAATAAATTTCAAATTTTTTAAAAATTACAAATATCTTTTAACAAGACAATACATTCATTATTATTCTTTTAAACTAAAAATAATAAAACCTAATAAATTTCAAATTTTATAAAAATTACAAAATAAAAGTGTAGTCATATATAGTGTAAAAAATAATTAAATTTATAATATTTTTTTTATGATCCAACTTGCATCAATTCAGTTTCCCAAATGGGTATTAAAAAAATTAGTTTAATTAATTAGGGGTAAAAGGGGTATTTTAATAATATATAAATAGAAAAGTTAAAAGCAGAATCTAAAAAGCTGTCATTTTGCTTTCTTAAAATCTGCTGTCATGTGAGTCAGATTATTTTATAATCATTTTTTAAAATTTTGCCAAACACATAAATCAACTTGTGATTGTTTGAGAATAAGAAGTTGGGCTTCAAAATCAATCCCAAACGAGGTCTCAATCAACTCTATACAATGCACGAAAGCTTGACCATAAATTTTCATAAAATTAAGAAAGCCAATCAAGTAATAATTAACATTAGCTAAATGAAAAACATGGCGCCACACATATTTTTCCAACAAGATCTTTTGTCTCTACCAAAGGTTTCATGTAAAGATCATGCCAAATGTCCTAATAGAGTGAATGAGTACATATCTCGTCCCCATCTCCATGTTCCATTGATATGTCGTAGGGATGGCGGGGTGGGGTGGGGTGGGGCGGGGCGGGGCGGGGCGGCCCTTCCCGTCCCTGCCCCGTCGGGGAATTTTTTCCCCCATACCCGCCTCGTTCCCTGTTTAAATCGGGTCAAGGTGGGGTGGGGTGGGGTGGGGTGGGATCGGGGCGACTTACTGCCCCGTTTGCTGCCCCGTTTATTATTTTTTTTAATTTTTAATTTTTTGTAATCGTGATTTTTATTGAGGAAAGCGTATGAAATTATGAATTATGAAATGATGAATTAAAGTTAATTCTAAGCAAGGTTCTAAAATGCGTAATGCGTGACGACGCGGCGAGGTGAAGCATCAAGAATTGTAGGCCTAAGCGCGCCTATGCGAAACCTAGGCGTCAAAATGCGTTTTCGAATTTTAATTTTTTTTAATGCTCAAATTTTATATTTTAATAACATAGTCTAGAATATACTAATTTAGATTACAAAATTACATGCCTAGTTTTCAAAAAACACAAAAAATACATGAGTTTTCAAAATTAGATGCACGCTGTAACAATGAAGAAAATTATATTTATATTAAGGCACATATCACATTCAACGTGATTCAAAATCAAAATTGCAGGTCTAATTTTAATATCATAGTCTACAATTAGATTACAAAATAAAAGCCCAACATAATAGTTTTCAAAAGTTAGTAAATTTTAACTACCACAAACATAAACACAAATTACTCAATAATTTTCTACAATTTTATTACATACCAACATAGCTTAAATTTTGTCTAACTCTTTATTGAATTCTAAGTCAGGCTCTTCTTCTTCATTTAACTCATCTTCCGTGCCATCTGATACAAAATTATTTTCGTCGGGTTCTCTTATTTTATCTTGAGCATTTCTAGTATCTCTTGTAGATTTAAAAAATGTTTATTTTGGCTCAATTTGAAAATAAATTTAAAAAGAAGCTTACTTGCTCTAATGCGTATTATGCGTGATTATTCGCGCTTATTTTCGTTTAATCATGTTTATTCTCGCATATTCTCATTTATTCGCGTCTAGGCGGTCAACAAAAAGAGTTGACCGCATTTTAACGCGCATACCCTCAATGCGATGCGTTTTGCAAACGCATTGAGTTTAGGCGCGCCTAGGCGAGGCCTAGGCGGGCCTTTTAGAACACTGATTCTAAGTGGTATGATTAGAATTTAAAAAACAAATTATGGATAATATGTTAACCAAACAAAATAAAAAAATGCAAATCAATAGGTAGTTAGGTATTGTGGATCAATGTACACACTCCGGTTCAACTCTTTCAACACCCATTTCATCAAAATATTTTTTAAAATTAAAAAAATAAAAAATAAATGTATTTCGAGGGCGGGTTCGGGACGGGGCTACTCCACCCCGACCCCGACCCCGCCCCCGCCCCCGCCCCCGCCCCCGCCCCGGGCAATTCTCCTTGCCTCGAATACTCGATTGTCCGAGGCGAGGGACAGGGCGCAGAGTAAATTGCCATCCCTAATATGTCGCCCGATTAACTTTTTGCACATCACTATAATTTTGAAGAGTTAAAATTTTAATAGAAGATAGTTATTTTATGGTTTCCTTAAAAGTTTAATTGTGTCTCACTAAAATTTTGATAGTACATTATTGTAATGTGTTAAAATTTAATTGGGAGACATAGAGATAGAGACAATATATGTGAAGTCTAATAAAGTGAGTGGGTGTTTTATACACCAAGCACATGTATACAAATATCTTGCTCACATGGCTTCCCATCTATAAAAATACCTTGCTCACGTGGCTTCCAATCATTTATCCATATATCCCTTGGGAAATTGGCAGAATTGGTTCATAATCTTTGTTTTTTGACACAGCAGTCTTCAACCCATGTATTTTGATACGTAATTGGTCCTTATTTAATAAAAAAATTAAAATACCATTACTTTTAATTAAAAAATTGCAATTGAATTTTTGACCTTTTCAAAATGTGCAAACATGTCCGATACATGTATTAAATAATAATTAATTTAGTATATTAAATATATTACTATAGTTGTGTTAATTAAATTTTTCATAAGAGAAAAATATAAAACTATTGCGTTTTAGGTATATGTAATTGGTATGTGATGTGAAAAACTTGAATAAAATTTAAGTTAAATAAATAATAAAATGACGTATATAATTTTATGACATTGAACCAATCTTATTACGTTTTTTTAAACATAAATATACTAACAAAAATTAATTTGCACATTGTGTGTTCTTTATTTTTAAACGATAATAAAAAATAAATTAAATTATGAAGAATACAATTTGAGCTCTAATATTTGTAGTTGATAAACGAATAGCTCAATTAAATAAAAATATTTGAGCTTTAAGTTTGTGACAAAGTTATTTTTCTTTTATATTGTAATGATAAAATTAAAATTAAAATTTTAAATAATTTTAATTAACTCGTTTGTTAATAATCACGAGCTTACATTTTAGTTATTTTATAATAGTTCGTAAAATATACAAAATAATTTAGTATATTATCAATTTTTTATTTTCTTTTAATTTTTTATAAAAAAATAAAAGTATCTGTCCCATTTGTACTTTTTGCAAAGGTTAGGATTTCAATTAAATATTTATCTAATTAAAAATAAGAGCATATTTGTCCTTTTCATCAAATAAGGGCCAATTGCGCACCAAAACGTATAGGTTAGGGATTTCTGTGCCAAAAAATAAAGGTTATGGACCATTTCTGCACTGAGGGCAAAAGTTAACGACCATTTGAACCAATTTTCCTATATGCGATGGTCAATGGTTAAAGATAATGGATAAAACTTGTCTTATCTTGTTTGGACGGAATTAATGTTCGAATACACTTTTATGTGGATAATAATTTAAGCTAAAAATAAAGTTACGTTTTGAGGAAAGATGAGGACAAATTTTTTTATCTGAATAAGGATTCACTTATTTTTTTAAAAGATGACGTACCCCTTTATAATATAGAAAAACTTTATTTTTGAACATCCATATCCTAGAATAATCGCTACCGCCACTCCAACCATTTTTTTCTTTTAGTTTTTTATATTTACTTTTTTTTGTTTAATTAAAAATAAAGGTAGAATTGTCTTTTTTATGAAAAAAGTCACAGTAATTTTCTCATTCTTATACCTAGCTGAACCACCCACGGCCAGTCGTCGCTTGCCGTCATTCCACCTATTTTTTTCTCTTTTAATTTGTTATTTAATTTTTTTGTTTAATTAAAAATAAGGGTAGAGTTGTCTTTTTTACAAAAAGTTGACTTTTTAAAAGTGATATTTTCTATTCCTATACCGAACTCAAATAAATAGGATAATGATAAATCTGTTATTTGGATAACTATTACTCAAATAATTTTTATCGAGATAAATAATTTTATCTACAAATCAAACGAGCCCTTAAAGTTGTGACCACATCGTAGACTTTTAAGAGAGTTAATATTTTTAATAATCACTGAACTTTTAGTTGCGTTTTTAATCACTTACTGAACTTTCAAATGATGATGCGTGTTCATTGAACTTTAGAAAGTTATGCACCGTTAATCACTCTCTACAATTCTGTCATTATCAATGGACGGAAGCACATACATGGCTGACAGAATGCTTACATGGCACATATTTGAGGTTAAATTCTGGAGTTAAATTTTTCAATAATCACTGCACTTTAATTGTGTCTTCGATCACTCATTAAACTTTCAAATGTTGATGTGTGCTCACTAAACCTTAGAAGTTACGCTTCATTAATCAATACTCATGATTCAATAATTGTCAATGAATAGAAACACACAGTGGCTAACGAAATGTCCTTGTGGCACACATTTGAGGTTAATTCCGTCAACCAATTGAAGTTGCCCCTCCATGTCATCAAATCGTTTTTTTTTAAAATACGATTTATATATGAGAAACGTATATTCTTTCACCAAATTAAAATATCTCAAAGTCAATTCCCTAACCCTAACCTATTTTGTCACGAGACAAAAGAAAAGGCAATCAGTTGCTAAAATAGATCTAATATGGCCAAAATACATATTTTTCGACGCAAAATACATGTTCTAACACACAACACGCAACATGAAATTCATCATTAATAAATAAAAAAAACTATACCTTTCACGCTTAAGTTTCGCTTTCTTAGAGAAGAACTTCATACAGGCAAAATTTTGCGTACATAATATGACAAAAAAATGCTAATAGACTTTGGTCTTATCTCCATGTGTGACATTGTTGATTTATAGAGTGGTGGTCCTCGATTAGGCTGGTTTTGGGGGGAGGGGGTAGTGTTGTCATTTTGTTGCAGGTGATAAGGGGTTAGAGTTAGGAATTAAATTTGGGGGGAATTGAATTTAGAAAAATAGACTTTGAGTAATTTTAATTTGAATAGAATATATGTTTCTCGTGTATAATCACATTTTGAAAAAGAGCCTTCATGACATGAAGGAGTAGCTTCAATTGGTTGGTGGAATTTAACCCCAAATGTGTGCTATGTTGGTATTTTGTCAATCACGTGTGCGCTTCCGTTTATTGGCAATTACAAAATCGCGTAACTTTCTAAACTTCAATGACTATGTATAAACATTTGAAAGTTTAGTGAGTAATTGAATATATGAATAAAATTTCTGTAATTATAGAAACATTTAACTTCAAAATTTACCTCAAATGTGTGCCACGTGTGCACTTCTATCTATTGACAGTTACGAAATCATGAGAAGTGATTAACAGAACATGACTTTCCAAAGTTGATTGAGCACGCATCAACATCTAAAAGTTCAATGAGTGATTAAAGACATAACTAAAAGTTCAATGATTATTGAAACATTTATCTCACTTTTAAGATGATTTTGCATATTTCCGACACTACATATACATGTACTAGTTTTTTGAAATTATGTCTATCTCATTTATCAATGTCTATACCTTAAATATGACATCTTCCATTAATTAATTATTAATGTAGTACATATTTTACCTATGAACCATTTGCACTAAAAATGACTAGGTCAAAATAATAATTTTTGTAAATATACCTTTATTAAGTTAAACCTTCTTAAAAAATATTACTAGATTTTGAATAGTTGGACATATGAGATTTAATACTGGATCATAGGTATGAAATCAATTTTTCTTTGTGTATTGATCAGAGAGAAGGATACAGTATAGGGGGTCTATTTTTCTATGTAATACTTCAGTCTTTTCAACTTGTTGTTCAAAGGCATGCAAAGAATTTGAACTATAACTTCAGTCTATTTATTTTAACTTGTGAAAAAATTATCCATGGTCAATGGTGTTTTCACAAAAAAAATTTGAAGATGGTTCTTTGTAATTTTATAAAAGTTGAAGTTTGATGATAGAAATAATGATAGCTGTTATATGTTATCTGCCAATAGTGGCATATCTTGGCACGCCTACCTACCGACTCGCCTGTCGCGTTGGTATCATAAGCTTATCTCTGACAGATAGACAACAATGACCCAACTGTCATTAGGCAAGCCAGACAGGCGACCCATAAAATGACAGTTATCATTGATAATTGGAAAGATGAAACACCAGTAATTGAGAAGAAAAAATATCACTCATTAACTCTTAATAATAAGGGAGATGAAGGGACAACAGCCATCAAATGAAGAAGATGAATGGACATTCGTCATCAATAACTGCAAGACATCCCTATAAATAGAGACCAACCACCCAAGTATAAACAAAACACACAATTCTTATACATTCTATATTGCTATTCTGTACATCTGTTTTAATCATATACTGATTATCATACCGGAATGGACACGGGAGAAAGAAGCCCCACCACTATTTTGCAGGTCTCCACCATTATCGCCACCATGCTAGGAAGATGAGAAAATATTTATTATCAATTGGCGCCATCTGTGAGAAACTGTACAAGAAGTCATGGCTCGAACTAGAAGAGCTAAGAATATAACCGCTCTACTAGTCCCAATCAGGAATGTAGACATCGAGTCTAACGCAACCACTAATCACCCACAATAAGAATTTGCCTCTGTCGCTCAACTTGCGGTACTGCAAGCTCATATGGCGACCTTAACGGCCCTACTCCAGTATCAGAACGCTGTAGTTTCTCGGTCACCACAGGGTCCTAGCCATCTACCAGTAAGGCCTTCACCGCCAGGAGCTCCTCTCCAGGCTCCTAACATTTCAGCAATAGGAACACTACCAACGTCATCTCCAACACTGGCTCTAGTTTCTTTGGCTCCACCTTTTGCACCCCACTTCAATTCATTGTCATCTGGTCCAAATCCACATTGGGAGCAATCGTCATGGATGTCCACGTCTATGCTGGTTGAGACACCAGTGTTAAGCTTAGAACATCGATTAGAAGACATGATGGGTCGCAAAATAGCTGAGGCTATGTCTAAGAAAAGTAGTAGGCAACAATCTATGATGGCAGTCCCATTGCCACGAGACTTCAAATAGCCAAAGATGGAGAAGTACGATAGATCCTCTGATCTTGTCGATCACCTCAGGGCTTTCATCGACTTGATGAGGTTGCAAGCCGCGATTATGTGCAAGGCTTTTCCACCAACACTTAGGCGGGAGGCCAAGGATTGGGTTGTCACTCTTCTCCCAAAATTGATCCGTACATTTGACAATTTTTTCAAGAGTTTTGCTGCATACTTTGCCAGCAGAAAATGTACTAAGAAAACAGCCATCGGCCTGATACAATTGACCCAGGAAATGGACGAACTGCTGAAAGATTTCAATAGAGCCACACTGAAAATTAAATATTTACAGATGTCTGTTGTAGTTACTGCCATGATGAGTGGAACTAGAAGTCGCCCTTTCAAAATGTCACTCTACAAAAACCTGCCGGATACGATATATGTGTTACTCAAGAGAGGGGATAAGTATATAGATGTTGAAGAAGCATATCTCATTACCAAAAGTATGAAAGATCGAAATGAACCTGAGTCTAACAAAAAGAAGACTCGGGACGAGCTAGAACTTCGAAATGATAAAGGCAAGCAGAAAATAAACCATCTACGTTGGATAAATGATGAATGTACCAAGGAAGGATCTAGCAAGCTGGGAAGTCCTAGTGCACATATTGGACCCAACTTGGGACAAAAATATTCTCAACTACTGCAACGGTTAGACGAGGAGACAAAGCCTTAGCTCAAAAAAATTTACCAAGGCGAGCTCACCCAAGAAGAGACGACCTCGCCCAAGCCGAGGTCAGCCAACCAGGCGAGCTAGCCGAGCCAAGGTTTTAAAAAAACTTGCCAATGAGAGTTCACCCAAGATGAGGCGACCTCGCCCAAGCCAAGGCAAGCCAACCAGGCAAGCTAGCCGAGCCAAGGTTTAAAAAACAATTAGGCGAGGCAAACTCAACCAAGACTAGGCGAGCTCGCCCAATCCGACTGAAATACAAGGCCAGCTGCTACTGTCTAAAAAACAAGGCCAGTTGCTACTGCTAAAAATCAAGGCGATGAGCCTCTGTCTGAAAAACAAGGTGATGAGCCTCTATCTTAAAAACAAGTTGATGAGTCTCTGTTTAAAAATCAAGGTAATGAACCTATGTCTGTTGATAAATATTTTCTCATCCTCCTAGCACGTCGGCAACAGTGGTGGAGACCTGTAAAATAGTGGCTGGGCTTCTTTCCCCTGTATCCACTCCAGTGTGATAATCAGTATATGATTAAAATAGATGTGCATAATAACAATATGGAGTGTATAAGAGTTGTGTGTTCTGTTTTTACCTGGGGGTTATCATCTATTTATAGGGATGGCCCACAGTTATTGATGACGGGTGTCCGTTCATCTCCTTCATTATTAGGAGTTAATTAGGGATATTTCATCTTCTCAATTACTAGTGTTTCATCTTCCCAATTGTTGATAATAACTGTCATTTTATGGGTCGTCTGTCTGGCTTGTCTAATGGTAGTTAGGTCATTGTTGTCTATCTGTCAGAGATGGGCTTATGATACCAACGAGACGGGCGTGCTAGGACGTGCCACAATTGGCAGACAACATATAGTATCTATCATTAGTTATATCATCATAAGCCCCTCTACTTTTTATAGATTGTCGTCAATGAGAAGTAGAAATAATCTACCACACATGTTTTTCTCTAAAATTTTCAGATAGACGCTATCTCCTTGATTTTTAAATAGAGGCTTATCGCCTTGTTTTTCAAATAGAGGCTCATTGCCTTGATTATAAAACAAAGACTCATCACCTTGTTTTTCAGACAGAAGCTCATCACCTTGATTTTTAAACAGAGGCCCATCAAATTATTTTTCAGACAGAAGCTTATCGCCTTGTTTTTCAGACAGAAGCTCATCGCTTTGTTTTTTATACTGAGGCTCACTGCCTTGATTTTTAGCGGTAGCAGCTGGCCTTATTTTTCAAACAGTAGCAACTGTCCTTGTGCTTCAGACAATAGCAGTTGTCATTATTTCTGGCCTCGCCTTAATTTTTAAACATAGACTCATCGCCTTTTTTTTGGAAGCTTTGAGCGAGCTCACCTCGTCTTGGTTGAGCTTGCATCGCCTAATTTTTTTTTAAAAAATCTTGGCTCGCCTCGTCTTGGGTGAGCTCACCTTGGCAATTTTTTTTTTATTATTTTAGCTAAGGCTTTGTTCCCTCGTCTGACTGTTGCAGTAGTTGAAGATATTTTTGTCGTGGGTTTGGTCCAATAGGTGCACCAGGACATCCTAGCTTGCCGGATCCTTCCTTGGTATATTCATCGTTTATCCACCGTAGATGGTTTATTTTCTGCTTGCCTTTATCATTTCGAAGTTCGGGCTCATCCTGAGTCTTCCTTTTGTTAGACTCAAGTTCATTTCGATCTTTCATACTTTTGGTAATGAGATATGCTTCTTTAGCGTCCACATACTCATCCCATCTCTTCAGTAACTCATGCATCGTATCCAGCGAATTTTTGGAGAGTGACATCTTAAAAGGGCAACTTCGAGTTCCACTCATCATGGCAGTGACTACAGCAGACATCTGCAGATCTTTAATTCCCAGTGTGGCTCTATTTAACTGGACAATGAAATCTTTCAGCAGTTCGTCCTTTTTTGGGTCAATTGCATCATGCCAATGGTAGTTTTCTTAGTACATTTGCTGCTGGAAAAGTATACAGTAAAACTCTTGGAATAATCATCAAATGTACAGATCAATTTTGGGAGAAGAGTGGCGACCCAATCCCTGGCCTTCTGCCTAAGTGTTGACGAGAAAGCCTTGCACATAATTGCATCAGGGGTGGCTTACAACCTCATCAAGTCGACACAAGCCCTGAAGTGATCGACAGGATCAGTGGATCCGTCGTACTTCTCCATCTTTGGCTATTTGAAGTCTCGTGACAAGGGGACTGCAATCAGTTCTAAGAAAAAAAGATCTTCTTCCAATACTATAGATTGTTGCCTACTATTTTTCTTAGACATAGCCTCGGCTATTTTGTGACCTTTCATGTCTTCTAATCGATGTTCCAGACTTAACACTGGTATCTCAACCAGCATACGCGTGGGCATCCATGACGGTTGCCTCCAATGTGGATTTGGGCCAGATGACAGTGAATGGAACTGGGGTGCGGAAGTGGAGCCAAAGAAACTGGAGCCAGCTTTGGAGCTGCTATTGGCAATGTTCCCATTGCTAGAAAGTTATGAGCCTGGGAGGAGGCCCTGGCGGTGAGGGCCCTACTGGTGTGGTTAAACGAGCCACCATTTTGTGGAAGAGTATTTTTTAAAGAGACTTAGTCAGGCCATATGAAATTATTTGAGACAAAACTTACTCTAAATAACTTTTTGAGGCCTCATTTATGTTAAAATGTCTAAACTATCATTTTTTATAGGGTAATTATATTCAAACTACAATGTCTATTATCTACTCCACGTTTTAATTGTAATGTATGTTCCCCAACCTTTGACATTTTGACATTTATATCTTCAACTTTTTTTCATCACATTTTATCATGAATTTTCAATTAATTTCACATCTTGTCTATGAGGATAATTTTTGTCCAAATATTCTGCTAATGTGCATTGAAATGAGGGAAAATTATTTTATCAAATATTTATATTTGTTATTTATTTTGCTTATTTAAAAATACGAGAGACAAAAAAATATTTTTATGCCCTCCTAATTAAGTTTTTGGACAGAAACTATCATCAAAAACAAAGATTAGATGTGCAAATTAATAGGTTGATAATAAGAATGTGATAAAAAATAGTAGATGACATAAATACAAAAATGAATAATAGTTAGGGACCTTCATTACAATTAAAATATAGTGTAGTTCACAAAAATTGTAGTGTGAATATAATTACGTTTTTTTTATATATTGTGAAAATATCTTAAATATCCTTAATGCGAAATGACATTAATATGTCTTTTTCAAGAAGTTGACATTATTTTCAAAATCCATCTTGTCCATTAACAGCTAGAGTCTTTCAAACAGATCATTTTTTAAAAACGACTAAAGTCTTCCAAACAGACCGCATTTTTTTTTGAAAAACAACCAAAGTCTTTCAAGCAGTCTGCAGTCTTTTGTTTTTTTTAAACAACTATAGTCATATTTGGAATGACCATAGTATTTCAAATTGACAGTAGTCGTTGTTCTAAAAACGACTATAGTCTTATAAACAGAATGATGTCGTTTTTTGTAAGTAGCATGGGTCTTTCAAATAGACTACAGTCGTTTTTCAGAAAATGACCAAAGTTTTTCAAACTAACTACAGTCATTTTTGTGCATATTTGTATAATTGATTTAAACAAGTCACTTCAGGTATAATGAATAAGATATTTTTATTAAACTTAATCAACTTGTATAAGTTAAATCATAATAGAGCACGACGAACCTAATACATTTCAACAAAGTTCATCTTCGAGTACATTTTAACAGATAAGTTGAATGTTGAAAAAATAGATACTAACATTAGCTGCAAGTTTAATTGGCATGTCATGTTCCGTTATACATGATGAACTTATTGAAATAAATTATTATAAGTCCTAAATGCAAAAATCGACCACGATTTATTTAAATAGTTTATAATGGAGCATGAGGAATTATATATAACAAGGTTCATCTTCGAGTACGTTTTAATAGATAAGTCGAATGTTGATGAAATAGATACCAACATTAGTTGTAAATTTAATTGGCATTTAGTGTTTTGTTATATATGATAAACTTATTGAAATTAATTATAAGTCATAGATGCAAAAATCGATCACGTCTATTAAAACAGTGTATAATGGAGCATAAAGAATTATATATAACAAGGTTTGTCTTCGAGTACGATTTATCAGATAAGTTGAATGTTGAAAAAATAGATACAAACATTAGTTGTAAGTTTAATTGACATCTCATATTCAATTATGTACGATGAATTTATTGAAATCAGTCATAAGTTGAAGATGAAAAATTTGATCATGGTTTATTTTAAAGACTTTAGTCATTTTCCAAAAACTACTGCAGCCTATTTGAAAGACTCTGGTCATTTTTTCAAAAAACGACAGTAGTCTGTTTGAAAGACCATGGTTGTTCCAAAAATGACGACAGTCTATTTGAAAGACTCTGGTCATTTTTCTAAAAAAACAATAGTAGTCTGATTGAAAGACAATGGTTGTTCCAAAAATGACTATAGTCTATTTGAAAGACTATAGTCATTTAAAAAAAAATTTGTAGTGTGTTGGAAAGACTCTAGTCTTATAGTAAAAAGTAAAAACAAACGAAATAAATTGAGTATCGACTGACTGTCCACCAAAACTCACAACAATCAAATTATATAAACAAATTTCTACCTAATACGTATGAAGTATTTACACTAAGCAACATAAAAATACATAGCAAAAAGCAGTATTCTAAAAAACATAAAGCGTGGTTAGATGTAGATGTCGAGTTTCAAGTTTTTCGGGTCCAGTCGAATGTTTAATTGCGCGTATATGGCCTAACCGAGGTGTGGAGGCCATGCTTCACGTCTAAGCGCGCTTTTTACAACACTGGCAAAAAGTTGTATGGGTTATAATCAAGTGCAAATAAATCGGCAACCATCTTTTTCCTCGACTTAGTCATATGGAGGTTGTTAACTTGTTCTACTAGCCCGTCAATGCTCAAGAATTCTATATATTTTATTACATAAACACCACAAGCATCCTTGAAAGACAATAAAATTAAGGTCAACACTAATGCTACAACTAAATAAGAGCATCTCCAATGGGTTCTATGCATTGCAGTCTACGTAGTATATAAATAGAAAGACTTTCAATATATGTGGTATTGATGTCTAATTAATAGACAGTTAAGTCCAAAAGTGATCTTCAATGAGTTCTTGTTACAGCTCAATATTTGTCGCATATGTGGATTTTATCAACCATAAAATAAAGAATAATGCTATTCATAGTCGTTCACTACTGATACTGAGTCTAGTGACATTACTCAATTGGAATAATTATTTATTCCAATTGAATAATGTATTTATAGTCAATAACTATGAATAATTACTTCAATTGAGTAATGCCACATATGCTCACTATCGGTAGTGAGCGACTATGAATATCATTACTCTAAAATAAAATAAAGAATAAGAGAGAGAAAATCTAAAACTATGACGCGCTTTGTTTTTCCTAAAATAAATAAAAAAAAATAGAAAATTTGGCGAGTCACTTCGTTCAACAGAACTTCTGAATCTAGACAGACTTCTAGATAATGTCTATTTTTTTCCCTACTACGTCAGCTTAACAGAGTCCCTGTCAGCTTGCATTAGAGAGAAATTTTTTAGATATTGCATATCTTATCTATGTAGCAAAAATATTTTAGCAATCCACAATTGCATTGGAGATGCTCTAAATATGAACAAGTGCATATTTATTTGTAATAAGAAACTTATGAAATACATTGTTTAGTGGTTTTGTTCGGCCTTTCTATTGCAAGTGCATCTGACTCCAAAGCAATGTTGGTTTCCTTAGAATCGGGACAATGATACTAACGAACTGTATGTCATCTTTAAGTCAACTGTCCGTAATCCAACTCCTATCAAAATCGTACACAAACATTGTTGATTTGCGAAAGTCCACTTTAATTGCGAACCAAGTGAACGACTACATACCAAAAAAATAAACGTGGATACTCCTCCTATTTCCTAGCCACTAATGGCAACTTGCCAATGACATATTGGATTAGATCTTTTGGCATCTTGAACTTATGGCCTTTATAAAGTAAATCGAGCATCACAAATGTCGCTCTATCATAAAACTGCACATTGAGTATAGCTCGCGAACCATCAAATGACTTGGGATATTTTGATGCCCAAACATGCAATAAATGCAATGCCAAATCAATATGCTGTAAAATGAATACGTAGTTATAGACAAAGTAATTATAATTATTGAATAAGATAATTAGTAAACTAAAAGTCTTTACTTCATCTACAAGCCAACTCACAGGTGTTACAACTTCTTGAAACCATTTTTACTCGTCTTTTATATTGATATTACCCAACTGAAATGAGACATTGTAAAAAATAGGACACGAGTAAGTACCAAGTGCAATGAATTGGTACAGATGTTTACCCATCGCCTAAGTTGGAGTACCATTTGAGGAATTGTTCCTCCTTCACCACATGAACCTCTCGGAAGAGATCAACCTTCGTGTAATCAACATGTTTTCTCCACTTTGCTCTAGTCATGTATGCGGAACACACCAACTGTGGAGGTATTTTTAGTCACTTATCTTGCAACTGAATATCATTTTGTAGATATCTTTGTAATCCTCTATATAGTCTCTCTCACGATGTGAGCATGGTCATGTCTACTCCATTATGTTGTCTACATTCCTATTTATCTCTTCATATTGACTCGTTAGCCTATCACGCACAGTAGTTGTTTCAATATATCATCAAGACTGCAATAAGGTCTATTCATGCTTCGAGATCTCTAGTTTTGCAAAAAGAGAATACTGGTGCCTATGAGTAGTCACAATACTTTGTACCTAAGAGAAAAATGAGAACATATAATTAGCACAAATTCTTTGTAAGGAAGATTACGAAGTAACATTAAAAATATACATACATACATTATCACGAACATTGGGAGATATTATATTCATCTGTCTCTGTGGTGGATCAAGATAATCATCTCGTTCTTCATCACCAACACCCCATATCCTCCGTCCTCACAAAGATATGCATCACGGATTTGAACTTCTTTTCTAAGCTCATGAACGAACAAATTCACATATTGTTGCTTAGTCTCATCAGAAATAGCTGTCAACGAGCAACGAACTTTGAGCTAACAAATCAACAAATAAAATTATTTTATTAATAGTTGAAGTAACGTGTGAATGTAATTGCAAATATCAAAGATATACTCACTCATGGATCGTTCAAAACTTTAGCAATATCATCAGAATTAAGTGTAAAACTTGAATTCTAACAACACCATTTGATTATTCAAGAATTAGCCACTAGCCACTATGTGTCTACTGCATGTAAGAAAATCTAAATAAAAAGAAGGCGGAATCAACGAAATCTTGATTTGCTTTTTTCGTTCATTCGGAAACACTTGTTTCAAAATTGACCAATTGAGATATCTGAAAAAATATTTTTTTTATTATTTGGAGAAAATTGTGGAAAACCGAACAATTATACAATATTTGCCTTATGCCGGATGAAAGGAAACTTTCACGTCTGATATTGAAGGGATTATCAGGAATCTGTTGTCGAACAACCTTGTATGATACTTGTTTGCTATACTAGGAATAGATTCGAACGCTCATACCTAAAAAAAAGATCTATAAGTTATTTACAAATGTTGTAAATTAAATAAAAACATCAATCTAAATCATAAACCCCCACGAAGAATATTTGTGCTTTGGATCCTTGCACTCTAAAAAAAAGGGATGTAATGTGAACTAAAAACTTTTTCTTACCAATAGATATTTATTGAATAGTTCTAAATCATCTACTATATCCAAGGTTCAAAGATCAATAGATGTATTATTCTCTTTGGATCTTAGCATCGTCTCATAAATATGTTGGTAAAATTGGTGTATTATTTATATTCTGACATTTTAATCACGTGCATAGAAATGAGCAAAATGAAGACTTACAGAAATATCGAGAAATAAAGAATTAGATTTGGTCGAGACAAGAGTTTGACTCGTTTTCCTTAAGATGAAATTTTTCCGTAGAGGTACTTACGGTTTTTAGGCATGTGTCTCCCAAGATACAACGACCATTTCTCATAATAGTAGCACTCCAAATTACGAGAACAACAAACTGAACAATGTTTTGTTCTCTCTTTAAATGAAAACTGGATTTGAACTTTATGTAAAAATTATTTCTGTAATGAAATGATTTATGCAAAATGTGTAGAGACATTTTGTTGAAAGTTGAAGTGATGATTTCCAATAATAAGTGGCCTATTTATAATATCTGAAAAGTTGTGTATCAAAAGACACAACTTAATAAAAAAGCACGTCCAAAAGACATGTCTTGTTGAAAAATCACATGTCCATGTCTTGTTGAAAAAGCACATGTCCAAAAGACATGTCTCTAAGTTGAAAAGATGCGACTGTTAAGAAATGACATATCTAAAAAGACACGATCTTTCATTCAAACGGATTCTAGAATATTCTGCAATATTATAATCCCATTTTTCAAAAATATTCGTGTATTTAATCGATTCATTTTGGACTTTAATTTCTCATTTACCTGAAATTGATTCGAGCAACTAAATATACTATGTTAATTTATTCGTGTAGTAGAACATGTTTGGCTTTACAATTCCCGTACTCAACTAACGGGCTCCGCTTACATAATTGGTCAAAATTGGTCGAAACCAACATTACTAAACAAAATTTCAACAATACTCCACATGAATGAAAATTAATGCAAATGACTATGCAAACATTAAAAGAGAGTACAAGTGGAAAGCTATTGCATAAGGATAGGTGACTTCTGGCTTTGAACCTTCCTTAGTAGAATACTATCGGATTTACTTGGTAATCAGTGAACGCGTTATCTTGACCTGTTTAGTCGTTGGTTTAAACTAAGACAATAGTACATACACAATAACCTCCATAACACCTTCAGTTCTTATGGTTGTGTTCATTTTGGCCCTGAACAACTCTTGGATTTTATAAGTGCTTTAGAGAGTTTAACCCTTAAAATATTCTCATAGAAGCGGCCCCACTTCACACTTACATAGGTGATCTCCTATTAAGAGCATTATGTCATACTTTATTTGGTTTATCCAAGCTATAAGAATCATTAAAATTTATTACTTAACCTCATACACTCTGCAGATAGCACTTTTTCTTACAATAGAAATGGGTAGGAGATAACTCCCAAATGCTTAACTGAATCTTCATAACTTAGTTGTTCCATTGAACCGAGATCTTGGGATCTCCAATCCACAAGGTTCGGGTACCATTATAAAGACTCATGTGTAGTATACTTATAATCCAATTTCACTCGATACGTAGTATACTTGATCTCTTGGCAAACTTTTAGTAAGTGGATCCACGATATTCTCTTTTAACTTTATATAATCAATGGAGAATACACAATTTGAGATCAACTACTTTATGGTATTATGTCTTCGACGTATATGCCGAGACTTACCATTATACATACTATTTGTGCTCTTTCGATGGTCAACTGACTATCACAATGCATACTACATAGCAAGCACTGGCTTAGGCCAACAAAGAATATCCTATAATAAATTATGAAGATGTTCTGCTTTATTTCTAGCTTTATTTAAACCTATGAACTCAGATTTCATCATGAATCAAGTTATACATGTTGCTTTGAGGACTTTTAAGAAATTTTGAATAAATCATACTTCTTTCTTGCTTCATTTAAAGCTCAAAATTTCAGATTCTATCACGATCTTCCAATACTCAAGTTATTTGGATGATTTCCAAGAAACTAATGTACTCTCAATAGTAAAACATATTTACTAGTGGATTTTGTTTCCCTTGCATTGGATATCCAATTTAAAACATCGTACGATTTTCAAGTTTAACAAAGGATTCATCACAGTGCAATTCAACATTTTAATGTTATTTCAATATTTCAATACTATAAGTTGAAGATAGCAACACTATCTCCCACAAATCTTGGAATAAATTTGAACTTAAATTGAAGATGTAATGCAAACAACAATCTCACCCCCACAATTTTGAGTAGAATTGTGCTTAGTAACATAAATTCATCAATATCATGAAGCACAGGCAATACATTCATAGTAAACAACCCATTCGCAAAATACCCATTGCTCACGTACATCCCATTAGACAATTATTCTTCTTCAATTAGGGAATCTTTACGCTAGAACTTTGTTACATTCAGCGTAATGAGATACAATAGTAATTTATGTTGCTATCTCCTTAAGTTCACTCTGATAAAATTTTTGGATTTAGAAATATCGACAAGGTATACATCGAAAGTAAATTATGATGTCATTGATAATCAATTTTGTATCACATAACATGCACGATTTTTCAAAATAAAATGATGTATGTAATATGTGAACAAAATGCAGTATTCAGAATACAATTTTAATCTATGCACATATTTTAATAATAACACATGATTACATAATTCCAAAATTATGATCAATTTAAAAAACTAAGATTACTGCATTTAATACTCAAAAACCAAATCTAAAAAATATTGTACTACTAATTCATGTAGTAAAATAGAATATAAAATGCATAGTAAAATAGAATATAAAATGCATAAAAAATATTTCGTTTTAAGATTGTTGGTAAAATTGGTCCATTATATATATTCTGATAATTTAATCACATGCATACAAACGAGCAAAATGAAGACTTACAGAAATATGGAGAAATAAAGAATTAGATTTGGTCGAGGTACGAGTTTAACTCTTTCTCCTTAAGACGAAATTATCCCGCACAGATGCTTACAGTTTCTAGTCTTGCGTTTTTCAAGATACAACGACCACTTCTCGTAATAGTAGCACTCCAAATTACGAGAACAATGAACTGAACAATGGTGCGCCGTTAGCTTACGTACTGTCCATTGGAACAACCACTTCTCGTAATAGTTGCCCAATTTGTACCAGCATTCCACTTAAATTCACCTTAATGGGAGGTCAAGGGTTCGAATCGCTGGGGACGCGAAAGAAATCCAGTTTGGAGCCCAACCTCCAGTGGACTGTACGTAAGCTAACGACGCACGGAATAGCCCCTAGGCGAAAGGCCTGTATGGGAAAGTCCGTGGTCGTTAAATGGAATGCTGGTACCAATTGTGCTGAACTTTTTGTAGAAATTATTTCTATAATTAAATGATTTATGCAAAACATGTAAAGACATTTTGTTGAAAGTTGAAGTGATTGATTTCCAATCATAAGGATCATATTTATAATATCTGAAAAGTTGTGTATCAAAAGACACAACTTCATAAAAATGCACGTCTAAAAGACACTTCTTGTTGAAAAATCACATGTCCAAAAGACATGTCTTAAAGTTGAAAAGATGTGACTGTTAAGAAATGATAGTCTAAAAAGACACGATTTTCATCCAAATGGATTCTAGAATATTCCGCAATATTCTAAACCCATTTTTCAACAATATGTGTATTTAATCGATTCACTTTGGACCTTAATTTCTCATTAACCCGAAATTGATTTGAGCAACTAAATATACTATGTTAATCTATTCGCGTAGTAGAACATGTTTGGCCTTACAATTTCCATATAACTAATGGGCTCCACTTAAATAATTGGTCAAAATTGTTCAAAACCAATATTACTAAATAAATTATCAACAAAATAAACACTAAACCCAACTTGTATTTATCGTCCATATCTTGTATCTCTTTTTTAAAAGCATAATTTAAATCCTCAGGCGCAACCTTATTAGATTGTGGAAAGTATTTACGAACCAATCACTTGTTTCCAATGATCTGGCTTTTGTACTCCTCTTCATCGACATAGTTTAATCATGTAACGAGCGTAAACTCGTAAAGGAAGAAACGAACATCTTTTTCATTCTCTAAACAAAACTATAATTCATCATCATCAACAGTTTTAAACCTCCGTAGCAATAAGTTGTGAATCAGTTGGGCTAAAATCTTCACGTTTCTAATGTCGTACAATTTTTCGAAGCACGATTTCAAGAACATCTCTTTATGCACATCATCTAGAGCATTATAGACTTTTTCGACATTAGACATAGTATAACATGTTCAAACCTTCACATCAAATCTATCATCAATGTCAAATATGTACTCCAACCTGCAAACGACACAACTTAATAAAGTAAGTGACAATGTGTAATTAATTAAAATAAAAGAGAGCATAAAATGTTAGATTATACATACACAAATAACAATGGTGAAAAAAACAAGTACATGGAAACAATGTCCCTTAGAACAGTGCTTAAATTATTGTTTCTTATAAATGTGGGTTCTAATGCAAACAAGGACTTAGTAGCAAATCTAAGGCCTAATATTTATTTCCCTTCATCTTTAGCCAACACTCTCCTCAACCATTAGCATGCAAATTTCCAGAAAAAAAATGTAACAAACGAGTTAAGTGGTCAAAGGCCTCTATTATAAATGGAGTTGGGAATTCGACCATTTACCATTACCATTTTATGGGGTGACAATTATAGATTGTACAAGTGTGATACTTATATGAACTAATAAAAAGATAAATAACTTATAAAGCTAATAAATTTAAGTGAATTCAAGGACAATAATTTCTAATAAAAGCAACAATCACAATCAAACACAAACAAAATTCATAGTCTAGATTTATCAAAAGAAATAAGACAAATTTCACAAAGAGTGTTGTATTAATCAATTGCTTGTGCTTACTACAAGAAAAAGAGGATTTTATAGGACAAAATTGTATCTCAACTGTGATTTCTTCAAATTTTTACTCAAATGTCAACACCTATCATTCTAATACACTGCTTTTCTTTGCGATGAGATTTGACTATAGTAGAAGATTTTAATGGATCAAGAGGTTGAGAAGAATATGTTGAAGATTGAGAGAGACAGAATTTTGTTTGAGGGAGTTTGATTTTGAAGAATATGAAAAATGGAAAAGTTGAGAGAGAGATATGAGTTTTGGTTTGAGAGAGATGAAGATGTAGTGACATACATACTATATATTTTTTTTGCTCATGGTGGAGAAAACCTTCCTACGATCGGTGATAAAAGAAATTTCATATGTTAGTTAAAAAAAAAAAAAAAAAAAAAAAGTGCTGGTATTTTGTGTACAATATTTCCCTTGCATTATCTTCAATAACCGTAGAGAAATAAATTCAAACAAAAGCAATGAAAAGCAAAACTTAGAACTTTTGGTAATAATGGAACATGCACACTGTTGTTATATTAGTACTAAACTACATCAATTATGTACATATATAGTGTTGGTAAATACTGGTCTTAAAGGTAATAATTTCAATTATCCTTATAACCCAACAACTATTAAAGTTTCTTCTAACTTTGCAACAATTCTACTTGGGCACAAATATGCACACATAGAAAAATTAATGGCAGACAAACTCAACAATTTTATGCTAAAATTAAACTACTCTATTTGAAAGTTTCAAAACACAATGCAAAGCATCGAATTGATTATTTCAAGATTAAGAAAACATAACAAAAAATAGACAAAGACATTTATAGAATAAGAAACCAACAAATCCACGTAGAAGAATCTAATAAGAAATATCAACAATTAGTTCAATACATTGATGCCCTTTCTCTAGTTTCATCACAACAAATTTTAAAGAGGGATTAGACAATGAAAAAATGCCAAAAGATTGAAAAAGCCTTTGACAAATCATTCTAGATGATGCAAGATAAATAAAAAAAAATCATTCTAGATAATGTGAGATAACTAGGAACAACATTTCAAAATAGCTCTTTAACATTTCATCAACTGTACATTCTCAAATTTAATCAAGATTTTCTGAAAAATAATTGAAAAATGTCTCAACACCTTTGGTATGAAGTCCTATAACTAAATTGAGTGTAATGGGTCAATCTTAAGAAAATTGTTGGAAAATTAGTAATATTATGTCATGTTTGGATATAATTTTGTGTAGGGCCCGTTTCTTCAATATGGAAGATAAAAGTAGATTCGTGTTCTTCTCCGCGTGAACATCGAAAAAATATACATACTAAACAAAATTGATGCTCGGGTGAATGAGAAATTGAAGCTCAAAGTAGAGATGGAAAAATAGTGGTAGGGAAAAATAAGTGGGTTATCCCACATTGAAAAAATGATGAAATGTTGACTAGTATTTAAATGTCCACAATTTACAAATGTGTAATATTGTGTGGCACAAAGACTTCTCTCTTGCGTGCGCCCGCAGAGGGGTACAAATCACGGATCGATTTACACATCGAATCATAGAACTCATGTGCAAGTGCGACATGTGTACACGAATGTCGAACTGAAATTGGCCCCTTAGGGGGGCCTACGTTTTGTCATTTAATTTCTGATGATATATTTCCAGACCTTCCAACTTATCCATTGATTTCATGTGATTTCATGTGCTATTAATTCTGTAACACCTGAAACCTACATGTTTATGGTAGGATTGAAGGCTCACCTGAAAGCTTATATAAACAGGTTCGAATTTCTACAATCAACACACAAATTTAATTCTTCTTCATCCTTCAGTCCAAAATTATTATTTACTCTACAGTCATTCCTTTTCTCTATTTTCTGCACTTGGTAGTTTTATTGGGACCAACAGTCAGTTTGCCTGAGCATAAGTTTTGTGCTAAACTTACTGCTTATTCTATTGTTGAATCCTGGGAGACAGAAACTCAGTCATCTCAAGCACCTACGGTGAGGGAGCGAATCTGTTTTAAAGATAATGTGAATACACATGCCTCTATTTGCTTCATCTTGTTTTCTATTAATTATTTCTTATTCTGCAGTTGCTTTTTATTCTATAATCCTGTTCTGTTTCTAATAAAATAGTAACTATATTTTATTATTTCTGTTTATTTGGCTAACAATCTTAAAACAGATTCAAACAGAAAAAAATTCGAACAGGTTGTTTTCTGCGTGCAGTTTATTTAAAAATTTTAATTTTTTTATTTCGTGTTTCAGAAATGGCATCTGATATTACATCTAGAGTTGTGGCTATTGAAAACCAACATGTTGCTACAATGCTAAGTCCAGCTATGAACCAGACTATGGTTCAAGTGCCAAGTTTTGTTGTGACACAAACTGTGGCTCCAACTAGTCATGTGACTGTTCCGGTTAATCATGGAGAAAAATTAGAGAAATTCAATGGATTGAATTTCAAAATGTGGTAGCAGAAAATGCTATTTTATCTGACCACCTTGAATCTTGCAAAATTCTTGACTGAAGATGCTCTGAAACTCAAACAGGGTGAGGGAGACATACAAGCCGTCAGTTCTGTTGAAGCTTGGAAACATTCTGATTTCCTATGCCAGAATTATGTCACGAATGGTTTGGTAGATTCACTAAATAACGTGTATAGTACAATGAAAACGGCGAATGATTTATGGGAGTCTCTAGACCGAAAATATAAACCGAAGATGCAAAGGCTAAGAAATTTATTATCGGCGCTTCTTGTATTACAAAATGGTGGACTCAAAAATTGTAATCAGTCAAGTACAAGAATTTCAAGTGATATTGTATGAGATTTATGATGAGGGGATGGTTTTAAGTGAAACTTTCCAAGTGGAAGCAATGATTGAAAAGCTGCTTCTGGCTTGTAAAGATTTCAAGAATTTTCTGAAGCACAAGCAAAAGGAAATGAACATTGAAGAACTGATTGTTAGACTTCGAATTGAAGAAGACAACAAAGGTTTTGAAAAGAAAGGGGTTCAATCCTCCAATGGTCAAAGCAAATATTGTGGAGCATGGTCAAAGTTTTAAGACAAACAAGAGCAGGTTTGGGCTGTCTGAGAAAAGGACGAAACTGGGTCCAAAAAAGAGAATTTCTAAAAAGAAATTTCCAGTAAAATTCTACAATTGTGAGAAAGTAAGTCATAAATCTTCGAAAGATTGCTAAGAAGAAACAATAAGAAATAAACAAATGTGGTTGATGACATCGCACATAATGTGTCTGAAATGAACTCGCTGTAGTAATTTCTGAAGTGAATTTGGTAGGATCAAACCCAAGGGAATGGTGGATTGACACCGGTGCTACCAGGCATGTTTGCTTTGATAAAAGTTGTTTAGTTCATTTGAAGTAACTGAGAATGGAAAGAAGATGTTTATGAAAAATTTAGCTACATCTGAAATCAAAGGCCAAGACAAAGTAGTTTTGAATATGACGTCTGGGAAAAATCTAACTCTAAACAATGTGCTTTTTGTGCCATAAATCTGCAAGAACCTGGTGTCCGAGTCGTTGCTGAACAAACATGGTTTCTGTATGGTGTTTGAGTTAGATAAAGTCATTTTGTCTAAGAGTGAAATATTTATTAAAAAATGTTATGAGTCTAATGGGCTTTTTAAGCTTAATGTAATGACGATTAAGTCGAAAATTAATAAAATAAATAATTCTTCTACTTCGTTGCTTGAGTCTTCCAATTTGTGGCATGGTAGACTAGGACGTGTTAATTATGATACTTTGTGTAAATTAATTAACTTGAATTATGTACCTACATTCCATATTGATTCTAAACACAAGTGTGAAACATGTGTTGAGGCAAAATTGACAAGGTTGTCATTTCAATCAATTAAAAGAAATAGGGAACCACTTGATTTAATTCACAATGACGTGTGTGATTTAAAATATGTTCAAACGATAGGTGGCAACAAGTATTTCATTACTTTTGTTGATGATAGTACAAAACACTGTTATGTGTATCTACTTAAAAGTAAAGATGAAGTTATAGAGAAATTTGTTCTTTATAAAAATGAGATTGAAAATCAACTTAACAAGAAGATTAAGGTGTTAAGAAGTGACCGGGGTGGTGAATACGAATCACCATTTGCCGAATTATGTGCACAAATAGAATTACACATGAAACAATAGCACCTTATTCACCCCAGGAAAATGGTATTGCTGAACGAAAAAATTATACCTTAAAAGAAATAATGAATACAATGTTTGTAAGTTCTGGTTTGCCTCAAAACATGTGGAGGGAAGCTGTATTGTTAGCTAATTATTTTTTAAATAATGTACCCCGAAAGAAAAAGAAATGAGCCCCTATGAGTTATGAAAAAGAAGGAGTTTTCCTACAAATACTTACGAGTGTGGGGGTGTCTAGCAAAAGTAGTGCTTATCGATTTCTTGTGCATGAATTTAAAATCTTAGACATACACAAAAATACGAAAATGAAATTGAGAAATGCTTCATTTTTTTGAACATGCATTTCTATACAGATCCAAAGAGGAAGCAAACTCCTCTAAACGGATATATGAAACAACAGACCAAGAATAAGAAGAAGAAGAAGATGTTGAATTAAGACATAGCAAAAGAGTTAGAATTGAAAAATATTTTGGTCCAGATTTTCTAACTTATATGCTAGAAAGTGAACCTCAAAGCTTTAAAGAAGCTGTGAACTCTTCAGAAGGACCTTTATGGAAAGAGGCTATTGAAAGTGAGATAGATTCTATTATGTAAAACTATACATAAGAGCTAGTGGATCTTCCTTCGGAATGCAAACCACTAGGATACAAATAGATTTTCAATAAGAAAATGAAAGCAGATAGAACAATCGAAAAGTATAAGGCCAAGCTTGTTATAAAAAGTTACAGACAACGAGAAGACCTTGATTACTGTGATACATATTCTCCAGTAATGAGAATAACACCCATTAGGTTGATACTTACAATTGCAGCTTTGCAGAATCTCGAAGTACATCAAATGGATGTGAAAACTACAATAGAAATTTAGCAGAAGAAATCTACATGGAACAATATGAAGGTTGTTATGTTCCAAGACAAGAGAATAAAGTCTGTAAATTGGTGAAGTCATTGTATGGCTTGAAACAAGTAAGGATGTCAATGGGGTGGGTTGGGTCAGGGGCGGCCCTCTCCATCCCCACCCCGTTCGGGAAATTTTCACCCATATACCCGCGTCGTTCCCCGCTTAAAGCGGGGCGGGGTGGGTTATTGTCCTATTTAATTTTTTTTTTTTTTTGTAATCGTGATTTTCATTTAGGGCAGTATATCAAATTATGAATTATGAAATAGAGAATTAAAATTAATTCTAAATGGTATGGTTGGAATTTAAAAAATAAATTGTGTATAATATGTTTACTAAACAAAATGAAAAATTGCAAATCAATAGGTCTTAGTGTAGTGGTTAGGAATTGTGAATCAATGTTCACACCCCGGATTCGATTCCTTCAATACCCATTTTATCAAAATATTTTTTAAAATTTTAAAAATTAAAAAAATTAAAAAAAAAATAAAATTTCGGGACGGGTCCACCTCGGGGCAATTCTCTTCACCTCGTACCCGTCGTGAATACCCGATTGTCTGAGGCGGGAGGCGGAGAAAATTGCCATCCCTAGAAACAAGCACCAAAATAATGGTATGAAAAGTTTGATCATGTCATAATGGAATATGGACTTAAAATCAACGAGTGCGACAAATGCGTTTATATCAAAGACACTGAAAATAACTGTCATTTTATGTCTTTACGTTAATGACATGCTTATTGTTGGAAGCAACGATAAGATAATTGAATCTACTAAAGACATGTTAAATTCAAAATTTGACATAAAGGATATGGGCTTAGCGGATGTGATACTTGGAATTAAAATTTAAAGAACATCAAATAGAATTGTCCTAAATCAGTTATACTATGTGGACAAAATTCGTGAAAAAATTAATAAGGATGATTCTTGCATGGCTATAACACCGATAGATACCAGTCAACATCTATCGAAGAACAGAAATGAGAGTATTTCTCAGGTAGAATACTCTAGAATTATCGGAAGTTCGATGTACTTGATGAGTTGTACAAGACTAGACATAGTCTACACAGTTAGCAAACTGAGTAGATACATGAATAATCCAGGAGCTGGCCACTGGAAAGGAATAATAAAAATACTAAGGTATTTGAGATATACTCATAATTATGGGCTGCACTATACCAGATATCCGGTAGTTATTGAATGATACAGTGACGCTAACTGGATATCTGATATAAAAGACTCAAAATCTACAAGTAGATTTGTGATCACGCTGGGAGGTGTAGCTATATTATGGAAATCCTCTAAACAGACAGTTATAGCCAGATCCACTATGAAATCCGAGTTTATAGCCTTGGACAAGTGTGGTGAAGAAGTTGAATGGTTACACCAATTCTTAGAGGATATTCCGATATGGCCAAAGCATGTGCCAGTAATTTGCATACATTGTGATAGTCAATCTGCAATTGGAATGACATATAGCAACATGTATAATGGCAAGTCCAGACACATACGTCGTAGACATAATACCATTAGACAACTACTCTCAACTGGAGTTATTTCTGTTGACTATGTGAAGTCAAATGATAACCTTGCGAATCCACTAACCAAAGGGTTAAATAGAGAGTTGGTTAGAAAGTTATCGAGATGAATGGGACTTAAGCTTTTGAAAGAATTAGTTGATACAACGGAAACCCAACCTCGTTGACTGGAGATCCCAAGATCTAGGTTCAAATGAAAAACCTAATTGTAAAAGACTTAATCAGATCAATGTGGGAGTTCTCTTTTGTCCATTCCTACGATGTAACAGTAATGCCCATGGGTAACAGGATAAGCAACAGGCTTTTAATGATTCTTATGCATCGAAAATTCGGGCAGATTAATGCGAGTTACTTCTTACTTAAGAAATCACCTATGTGAGAGAGAAGTTGGGCTGCTTCTAAGAAAATTGTGTAAGGCTCAATTCTATATATATATATATATATATAATTCTTACAGAACCAGGCGTATATTCATGGCAACAAACGAACATAATAATGAGAACTGAATTGTGTTAGGAAGAATCATGTGTGATGTATATCATCGTTTACATTAAGAGTAGAACATTTCAAAGGCATCATGTCTACTGGTCAGCAAGTAAAGTAAATATACTTTAACAAAGAAATGTTCAAAGGGTAATACCTACCTGTTCTATGCAGGTTTCAACCGTTGAATTTTATCACCAAGTTTTCTGTGTCTCTATCAATTTTTATTCATTTGGGAGATTGTTGGAAAATTAGTAATATTATATAACACCTGGATTTTTTTTGGCATCTAATTTCAAGTAAATAAAATTTTTACCTTCGGTACCACCACGAACCTCCTAATATGTTTTAAAAAAAATATTATCATTTATTTATTTATTTTTGGTCACGTTAAATGTTGTCCACGTCCGCTTTAAATTTTATTTGTCAAATATAGAATATTATTCTATTCGAGCCTCGTTATTTTTCTTAGATCGAATAAATTTTCTTGAGTTAAATTCTCGATATTTTTATGCCAACCATCTAATATATATAAAAAAAAACACTAAGCGCAAACGATTCTCGATAATTTTATGCCAACCATCTAATTTAAATAAAAACTAATTGCAAACGTTAAAAAAATTCTTTATTTTTGTCTACCCATTTTTAAACCCAATAGAAACCGGTCTCCTTTAGTCCAACAATCGTTTTCCTTTCTGCCCAAAGATCCACCCATATCTACACTAATGACCCGCCACCTTGCTGAGGAAAAACCGCCCCAAATACCCCACTTAAAATCCATTACTTCACTTATAAAAGTCAACTGCCTCCTACTTTGCTGAAGAGAAACCGCCAACTTCCCCACTTCCAACCCCATTTCACCACTCCAAATCAATTTAGCCAAACTGACCCATGTTCCCTAATGAAAACTGCCCCAAACTGCCATTTATTAGTCCCATTTTCCCTACATAATTTGGCCCCCTTAAGTCCCAGTTGATCTCTATAATTCAGCAGCAAGAAGTCTAGAAATCTCCCTCATTGCACTCCAGTTTCGGCTCCCAATTTCAGCCATAAGTTCCAGCTTTTATTTCCTTTAACACTCGACTTTTCTCACCCCAATTTCGTCCATACAACAGCCCAAAAACTAGCCCCTAAGTTAAGCAAAAACTCCATTTTTCCCTCATCATTTTCGGCCCCAGCATTTCCAGTTTGTACTCTATTTTCAACAAGTTTTCTTCCTCTTTCCTGTCCAGAAAAACCCAACCCCAGCAATAGATTTTGTATTCTTAATTTTGATCCATAAAATCTATATCTTTCCTCTCATTATAAGCCCCAAAGTTCCTCTCATTTCAGTCAAAAGAAAACTAGTCCAGCAGCCCCTGTATTCCTAAGTTTTCGGCCAGCAGTAGTGCTCCATTTCAAATTTTTACAGTGAAGATCACATACTTTTTCTCTTAGATTTCTATCTCTAAAGTTCTCTCTCTCTCTCTCTCTCTCTCTCTCTCTCTATATATATATATATATAAGTTTTCGAGACAATTTTTCTTCATCAAAGCTTCAACCGAAAACTCGTTTTCGAGGTAGTTTTACTTATTATTTTTACTGCAATTTTAATTGTCGTTTTGGAAAAATTTGATGTTATATAAATGCCATACAAACTTATTTATGAAGGAACTTATGATAGTGATTGAATGTAATCACTTTAACATATTTGTGATTGAAGATAATCACGTATGACGTATGTGGTGTCGACTACCAATGTTTATGTTTTTATAGACGTTTCAAAAATCATGGCATGTCGAATTCATGTTTAAGTATAATTTTTTTTCCACATGTTATAAGTATTGCTACTGAGTGTTTCTTATGAAATACTCACCCCTAAAATGAATAAATTTTTAGATTGTACTGATTGGCGTTGATGTGATGGCGATAGGACGAGTTTGTCATGAAAATTCTTATTTAGTTTAGTTTTAACGTCGAGATGATCGAGTCAATGATGATGTAATTACTATGTTTTAAGTATTTTATTCAGTATTTAATTATGTAATATGCACAGAAATAAGATATTGGTTTAATTGCCGTTCAAAGTTTTAAATTAGAAATTTGCCTAGTTTCTTTTTCAGAATTTTCAGCTTTATGTCTCATTTTTTAAAACTCATAACTTTTGCTACAGTTGGAGTTTTTGAGCGAAATCAGTGTCTATAGAAATCCCTATATGTGTTCTAATAACATAAATTGGAATCACTCAAAAATTCCATCTTATGAATTTATTATATACGTTTGAACGGGCTGGCTGAAGGCACCTGAGACATTTTTCAAGCAATTTCGGATATCATTTTTACATACCAAACGACGTAGTTAAGGTTTAAAATTTTAATATGTTGTATTTTGTAGTCCCAAGTATCTACAGTTAAAATTTCTTAATTTTTGGAATTTATTTGAATAGTCAAATAAATGGTGGCGACACCTATCGTGGTATATGAAAAACTATGAAATTTTTGAAATAAAATCCTCTTCCCTCGCACAATTATTATTTTTCGAAAAATTTTAAGTTTTAAAATCCTTCAAGGTCATATGAAATATTATATAAGTTTAAAGATTTATTTCAGCGACCCTCCAGATTGAGAAAATCCAGAGCATTACAGCTTGATATCAGAGTGCAGTTTTACTTTTCTGTAGACTCGCAAATTTTTTTTTCTATTATATTTTTAAATTTATTTTATTTTATTTGTTATACTTCATTTTGGTCTTTAATTTGATATGTGAAGTTGAAATTTAAGAGGTTGAGAATTTTAGAAATTAAGTATCGCTACTCGCCATCGCCCCGCTACGCCAGTTCTGAGTTAAAATATGGGGTTAATTAAAATTTTCTTTTTATGTAGTTAAGTATGATAAATAGGACTCATATTTATTCAAAATTTTAATTGTCTCATTTTATGATGAAATGTTAAGTCAAGATTAAATTTTATGTTAGTCTTTTTTTTTTCTTAAATTAAAAGATGATAGAAATCCACTTAATCGAACCCTTCATAATTTGTATCTCAGACATGGTTTCTCCGAGTGATGATTCACTATAACGTGCCGAGGCGACTAAGAATGATTATATTCTTTTGCTTCGGATCCCAAATGGTCAATTGGCCATCATATCGGAAACTATAGGGTAGCTCGTATAAGGGCGATGAACTATGGTTTGATAACCACCAAATGCCAAGTCTATTGCTCATGTGATTGACTCATTGATTGGCTCGGGACAACTTGTTCCCGAGGAGATTTCAAGAGATTTGGACGAGATCTACCACCCAGAGGTAGAATATGATGTGTATTGTGAAGCGCTCATTGTACACTGGAAGGAGTACATTTTATATGGTGCAGGTACCCATCCTATCCCTGAGCCGGTACCAGTAGTTGAGCCCATCCCCGAGCCTGTTCCAGTAGTTGAGCCAGATTCGGAGCCAGTGTTAGTGTTTAAGGTCGATCCAGTTATCCAGGTTGAGGATGACTTGGAGAAGGATTGAGATAGAGTTTGAGGCTGAGTCTTGAGTTACCTCGGACGACGAGGCTCCACGGCCCAAGAGGCCTAGGGTACACGGAGGATGGATCAACGACGACGATGCTTATAGACTTTTTAGTAGTTAGATGTTTTCCTTTCAGTATTTTAGTTTTCCCATGTACATTTACTTTACCATTGTTTAGCGCTAGATGCTTTTACTTATTGTACCTCTTAAAGGATGATTTAAATATATAAAAGATGCTACTTAAATTCTCTTTTATTGATAGTTTTTCAGATATTCATGACTATGTGTATGGTGGTTATTTCGATGAATTACAAACTTTTTCGTTTTGTTTATTCTAAAGGAAATGGCACCAATTATGCAAGCAAGAGCTATTAGAGACCTAAAACTAGCGGTTGAAGAAATGAGGAGAGCATTGGCAGTTCAGACGGCACTTCTAGTGCCGCAGCTGCCAATAGCACCACAGGCACTGCAAGTGTCCCAAGTGCATCAGGCCCCACTAGCACATCATGCGGCCCCTGCTGTGCAGTGATTGAGCAATTTCGTAGATACCGACCTCCTACTTTCGATGGTGGGAATGATCTTCTTGGAGCCGAGGAATGGTTGCAGACGATTGAGAAATTTTTTTGGCACATCGCTTGTCTCAAAAATTAGAAAGTCCTTTGCACGGAGTTCATGCTAATTGGCAGAGCAGGTCACTGGTGGGATTCAGCATCCCGCACCTATACTGATGATGAATAGAATAATCTCTCATGGGCCTTGTTCAAAGTTGAGCTAACGGAAAAATATTTTCTGCAGACTCTACGAGATTACAAAGAATCAGAGTTTCTATATTTGGTTCAAGGAGAGATGGAAATTACCGAATACGAGTGAAAATTTGAGTAACTATTGCGCTATGCCCCATATTTGGTTAGTACTGAATTAATGAAGGCAATGCATTATGAAAGAGGGTTGCGATCAGAGGTCAGACAGATTGTTAGTTCTCATGCACTTCTTACTTTTAGGGCTGTGGTCAAGATGGCTCAGATAGTGACCTTATCGGGTTTAAAGGTTAATGTTCAGGGACAACATAATGACTCAGGAAAGAAATTGGCAGGATCAGAACAGGAACCAAAATTCAGGCCAGTTCAAGAGACAGAATCAAGGTCCCATCAGTGCCAATAAAGTAACATTATTTCTCAGTGCCCTAAGTGTAAGAAGAATCACAGTGGTGATTGCCACTTTGACAAGAACGTCTTCTATAAGTATGGAGAGCCAGGACACTACGTGTCGCAATGTCAGGCAGAGCCAACGAAGGTTAATGATCAAGTGAACAATGGAAAAGCTAGAGTGTTTGCCATGAATCACGAAGAGGCCACCCAGAATCTAGATGTTATTACGGGTATGTTATCTATTTCTAGTGTACCTGTTTACGTTCTTATTGATTCTAGTATGATGCATTGGTTTATATTTGAAGCATGCCTAGCTAAAGTTAATATTCTATGTCAGAAAAGTGATAGTATACTAGAGTTAGTATGTCATCAAGGGGAGCGATAGAGACAGATAAATTAGCTAGGGTAGTTTAGATAGATTTTGGTGGGTTAGTTTTGTCAGCAAACCTACATACTGTAAGTATGAGAGATTCTGACATTATCGTGGAGATGGATTGGTTGGGTAGTAATTGTGCTACCGTTGTATGTTTTGAGAATGGAGTAATCTTTCAAAGATTGGGAAATAAGAAGTTCAAGTTTTATGGGTCGAAGATTAAAGCACTTCCCTGTCTCATCTCAACTTTATAGGCAGAAACGTTGCTTAAGAAGATAGATTGCCAAGTTTTTATTGTCAATCTCACTAGTACCCCAATCTGAGGAAGTATAGTTGGATAACGTACCAGTAGTTCAGGAGTACGTCGATGTGTTTCCAGACGATCTAGTAGGTGTACCGCCTAATAGACAAGTAGAATTCACGATAGATCTTATACATGGTGCTGCACCCATATAAAAGGCTTCATATCGTATGACACTAAAAGAATTGCAAGAGATTAAAATGCAATTGGAAGAACTTTTGAATAAAGGATTTATCCAACCAAGTGTTTCTCCATAGGGAGCTCCTGTACTGTTTGTGAAGAAAAAAGATGGATCGATAAGAATGTGCATCAACTACCATGAGTTGAATAAATTGACAATCAAGAACAAGTATCCACTTCCAATAATTGAGGATTTGTTTGATCAATTGAAAGGAGCTTCTGTGTTTTCAAAGATCGACTTGAGGTCGGGCTATCATCAACTAAAAATCAGGTCATCGGATATACCAAAGTTATCTTTCCGAACTCGCTATGGACATTATGAATTCACAGTACTGTCCTTTAGACTGACGAATGCTCCAGCGGTATTTATGGATTTAATAAATCGAGTTTTCCATCAATATTTAGATCGGTTCGTCATTGTATTCATCGATGACATCCTGATTTATTCCAAGAATCCTGAGTAACATCAAGAGCACCTAAGAATCGTATTGGAAAACTTTGCATAGAGAAAAGTTGTATGCCAAATTTTTGAAGTGCGAATTTTTGTTGGACCGAATAGGGTTCCCTGGACATGTTGTGACGGCCAAGAGAATTGAAGTTGATCCATCAAAGGTTGAAGCTGTGTCAAATTGGCAGCACCATCAAACATTGGAGAAATCAGAAGTTTTCTAGGTTTAGCCGATTATTATGGACGTTTCATAGAAGGATTTTCCAAAATAGCAGGCCCTATGATGCAATTGACTCGAAAGGGAGTTAAGTACATTTGGTCCGAGAAGTGTGAACAGAGTTTTCAAGAGTTAAAGAACAAGCTAGTATCTACACCAGTACTAGCTTTACCCGAAAGTTCAGAAGGCTGTGTAATTTACATTGATGCGTTAAAACTCAGTTTGAGTTGTGTGTTGATGCAAAATGGAAAGGTGATAGCTTATGCTTTAAGACATTTGAAGCAGTATGAACAAAATTACCTGACATACGATCTTGCACTCGCTGCAGTAATTCACGCCTTAAAAATTTGACGCCATTACCTTTATGGAAGCAGGTGTGAAATTTACATTGACTATAAGAGTCTCAAGTACTTTTTCACCCAAAATGAGTTGAATATGAGGCAACGACGATGGTTGGAATTAGTAAAGGATTACAACTGCTCTATCCTTTACCATTCGGGTAAGGCAAATGTAGTCGCAGATGCTTTAAGTAGAAAGAATATGGGCCAATTGTCTGCATTGCAATCGACACATGATAAATTGATCAAGGACTTTGAGAGTATGAAAATTGAAATATTGACTCCACTGGTACAAACATCGGCAGTGATAGCAAGTTTGATCGTAAAGGCGGCACTCAGAGTTAGAATTGTGACAGCTCAAAATGATGATCATTTCCTGGAAAAGATTAGGGTTGAAGTGAATAACTAAAAGGATGAAAGAATTTGGCATAGAAGAGGACAGAGCTTTGATGTTCAAATGTCGAATTTGTGTGCCTAAGGATGAAAGGCTGAGAAATGAGATTTTATCTGAAGCTCATTTTGTTCCTTACGCAGTACATTTAGGAGGAACTAAAATGTATAACGATTTACGTAATACATTTTGGTGGAGAAACATGAAAAGAGTTTTAGCTCGTTTCGTGTCAAAATGTTTGGTGTGTCAGCAAGTGAAGGCGAAGTATCAAAGGCCATTAGGGCCATTAAATCCAATGGATATACCGGAGTGGAAATGGGAAAAAATTTCAATGGATTTTGTTGTCGGTTTCCTAAATCGGCGAGAGGTCATGATGCCATCTAGGTTGTAGTAGACCATCTGATAAAATCTGCGCATTTTCTTCCCATTCGAATAAATTTCAGTGTGGAACAATTAGCACATTTGTATGTCAAAGAAATCGTTAGACTTCACAAGATACCAACATCTATTGTATCAGATAGAGATTCGAGATTTACCTCAAATTTTTGGAAAAGCCTTCAAGGAGCTTTGGGTACTAAATTGAAATTTAGCACGGCTTATCACCCTCAGATCGATGGACAATCAGAACGCACTATTCAAATCTTTGAGGATATGTTGAGAGCATGCATCTTGGATTTGGGTGGTAAATGGGAATGTTACATACCATTGGTGGAATTCGCTTACAATAATAGCTTCCAAACTACTATTGGCACGGCACTATATGAGGCACTGTATGGTCGTCGATGTCGTTCACCAATTTGTTGGGACGAAGTCAACGAAAAAAGAATTTTAGGACCAGAGTTGGTTGAGACGACAGTAGAGATAATAGACAAGATCAGGTCCAGAATTAAGACAGCTCAAGATCGTCAAAAAGAGTTATGCCGATCAAAGAAGAAATGATTTAGAATTTGGGGTCGGCAAAAAAGTTTTTCTAAAGGTAGCTCCTATGAAAGGGATACTACGTTTCGGTAAGAAAGGAAAATTAAGACCGCGTTTCATCGGCCCATTTGAAATCCTTGAAAAGATTAGAAATGTGGCGTATCGTTTGACATTGCCACCCGATCTCTCGGCGGTGCACGACGTTTTTCACATTTCACTGTTAAGAAATATGTACATGATCCTACACGTGGTAAAATACGAGTCTTTGGATTTAAGGAATGATATGACTTACGAAAAAGCGCATGCGGTGATCATAGAAAGAAAGGTCCATGTTTTGAGAAATCAAGAGATCCCATTAGTTAAAGTTCAGTGGGGTAGACATGAGGAAGATGAGATCACTTGGGAAAGAGAAGAAGATATTTTAGATAAGTACCTATACCTTGTAAACCATGTAAGTTAAATTTCGAGAACGAAATTATTTTATGTGGGGAGGGTTGTAACACCGAATTTTTTTTTTTTCAGCTTCTAATTTCAAGTAAATAAAATTTTTACCTTCGGCGCCACCACAAACCTCCTAATAAGTTTTAAAAAAATATTATCATTTATTTATTTATTTTTGGTCACGTTAAATGTAGCCCACGTCCGCTTTAAATTTTATTTGTCAAATATGGAATATTATTCTATTCGAGCCTTGTTATTTTTCTTAGATCGAATAAATTTTCTTGAATTAAATTCTCGATAATTTTATGCCAACCATCTAATATAAAAAAAACTAATCGCAAACGATTCTCAATTTTATGCCAACCATCTAATTTAAAAAAAAAAAACTAATCGCAAACGTTAAAAAAAAATTCTTTATTTTTGTCGAACCATTTTTAAACCCAATAGAAACCGGTCTCCTCTAGCCCAACAATCGATTTCTTTTCAGCCCAAAGATCCATCCATATCTACACTAATGACCCGCCACCTTGCTGAGGAAAAACCGCCCCAAATATCCCACTTAAAATCCATTACTTCACTTCCAAAAGTAAGACAAACTACCTCCCACTTTGCTGAAGAGAAACTGCCAACTTCCCCACTTCCAACCCCATTTCACCATTCCAAATCAATTCAGCCAAACTGACCCGTGTTCCCTAATGAAAACCGTCCCAAATTGCCATTTATTATTCCATTTTTCCTACAGAATTCGGCCCCCTTAAATCCCAGTTGATCTCCATAATTCAGCAGCAAGAAGTCCATAAATCTCCCTCGTTGCACTCCATTTTCGGCCCCACCATTTCCAGTTTGTACTCTATTTTCAACAAGTGTTCCTCTTTCCTGTCCAGAAAAATCGATTCCCAGCAATAGATTTTGTAGCCTTGGTTTTGATCCATAAAATCTATATCTTTCCTCTCATTATAAGACCCAAAGTTCCTCTCATTTCAGTCAAAAGAAAACTAGTCCAGTAGCCCCGTATTCTTCAGTTTTCGGCCAGCAGTAGTGCTCTTTTTCAAATTTTTACAGTGAAGATCACATATACGGGTTTTTTTTGGGAAGTTGCCGAGACAATTTTTCTTCATCACTTTAACATATTTGTGATTGAAGGTAATCATGTATGACGTTATGTGGTGCCGGCTACCAATGTTTATGTTCTTATGTACGTTTCAAAAATAATGGCATGTCGAATTCATGTTTAAGTACAATTTTTTTCCCACATATTATAAGTATTACTATTGAGTGTTTCTTATGAATACTCACTCCCAAAGCGAATAAATTTTCAGTGTAAACTGATTGGCGTTGATGTGATGGCGGTAGGCGCTAGCGAGTTTGTCATGTAAATTCTTATTTGGTTTAAGTTTTGACATCGAGATGATCGAGTCAATGATGATGTAATTACTATGTTTTAGTATTTTATTCAGTATTTAATTATGTAATATGTACGGAAACAAGATATTGGTTTAATTTCCTTTCAAAGTTTTAAATTAGAAATTTGCCTAATTTCTTTTTTAGAATTTTCAGCTTTATGTCTCATTTTTTAAAAATCATAACTTTTGCTACAATTGGAGTTTTTGAGTGACATTGGTGTCTGTAGAAAGCCCTATATGTGATCTAATAACAAAAATTGGAATCACTCAAAAATTCCATCGTATGAATTTATTATGTACGTTTGAACGGACTGCCTTAAGGCACCTAAGACAGTTTTCAAGCAACTCCGGCTATCATTTTACTTAACAAACGACATAGTTAAGGTTTGAAATTTTAGTATGTTGTATTTTGTAGTCCCAAGTATCTACCGTTAAATTTCATAATTTTTGGAATTTGTTTGAATAGTCAAATAAATAGTGGTGACACCTATCGTGGTATAGAAAAAATTATGAAAATTTTGAATTAAAATCATCTTCCCTTGCACAATTATTATTTTTTCGCAAACTTTTAAGTTTTAAAACCCTTCAAGGTCATGTGAAATATTATTTAGAGTCGTCATATACGTTTAAAGATTTATTTCAATGACCCTCCGAATTGAGAAAATCTGAGGCGTTACATATTATGTCATATTTGGGCATAATTTTGTGTGTGACCCGTTTCTTCAATATGGAAGATAAAATTAGATTCGTGTTCTCCTCCGCGTGAACATTGAAATCATATATTTACTTGGCAAAATTGATGCTTGAGTGAATGAGAAATTGAAGCTCAAAGTGGAGTTGGAAAAGTAGTGGTAGAGAAAAATAAGTGGGTTATCCCACATTGAAAAAACGATTAAAGGTTGACTAGTATTTAAATGTCCACAATTTATAAATGTGTAAAATTGTGTGGCATAATGGCTTTCTCTTGTGCATGCCCACATGGAGGGTGCAAATCACGGATCGATTTACACATCGGACCATATAATTCATGTTGAAGCGCGACCTGTGTACATGAATGTCGAACCAAAATTGGTCCCTTAGGGAGGACTTCATTTTGTCATTTTTTTCCAAATTTAATTTCTGATTTATTTTCAGACCTTCCAACTTCTCCATTGATTTCATGTGCTGTTAATGCTTTGTTAATTCATGTGTTAATTTTGTAACACCTAAAACCTACCTGTTTATGGTTGGATTGAATGATCACCTGGGAGCCTATATAAACATGTTAGAATTTCCACAATTAACATACGAATTTGATTATGCTTCATCCTTCAATCTAGAAAATCCTGGTTTGCTCTACAATCATTCTTTTTCTCTATTTTCTGCACTTGGTGATTTTATTGAGACCAACAGTCAATTTGCCCAAGCATAAGTTTTGTGCTAAACTTAATGTTTATTATATCGTTGTATCCTGGGAGACAGAAGCTCAGTTACTTCAAGCACCTATGGTGAGGGAGCAAATCTGTTTTAAGAACACTGTGAATACACTGGCCTCAATTTGCTTCATCTTGTTTTCTGTTAATTGTTTCTTATTCTGCAATTGCTTTTTATATTGTAATCCTGTTCTGTTTCTAATTAAATAGTAACTATATTTTATTATTTTTGTTTATTTGGCTAACAAAAATAAAATGAAGATTTTTCAAAATCAACAATACTTAACATCAGCAAATCCAACTCGAGAGAAAGAAGTTCGAACAAAAGCGAAAAATTGAAGTTTTGGAGAATTCTTACATTGAAAAATGTGAATTTCTAGAACCTTCTTCTTAGTTGTGAATCGGACTGAAGAAGAAAGCAATTTTTTTTAAAGTTCTAGTTGTGAGTTTGGCAACAATAATTTTTTTGACAGAGAAATTGCAAAGTTTTGAGAATTTTTGCGTTTGAAAGGGTTTAAAGTGAAACGGGTATTTTGGTTAAGTAAAAAAAATATCATTTATTAGAATTTTTTTTTTAAAAATTTCAACAGTCAACGGCCAACGTTATAAAAAGGGTGGGCATCCCAGCCATTTCAATAAATTCCCACATTTTGCAAATGCATATTAAGGAAAAATTCCAACCAGTTAAATATAAAAAAATATTAACTAACATATAAGGAGTTTGGACTAATCCTGTTAACAATGTTGACATTTTAAGATATAACCATAAGTCTTATTAGGTACTAAAGTTCAAGAAGCTAAACTTAGTGTTCTCAAATGAACCTACCATCTTGCGCGACATCTTAAGAGAAAAGTCCACACCAATTAAATATAAATACATTAATCAATATAAAAAGGCTTGAATTACTTATCTAAGCAATGTTGGCATATTAAGATGAAACTCCAAGTCTCGATATGGTATCAGAGTCTATAAAACTCAAACGAGTAATTAGATTTTAAGAGTTGCGTGCTTAAACGAGTTGCCATATTGCAGTAGCATGTTAAAGGAAAATATTACATCGGGAAAACATAAAAAATATTAACCAACATATAACAACGTGGGCTACTCCTCTTAACAATACTAAATTTTAAAGATGGAACTCCAAGTCTCATTATGAAATTATAGTCCAATAGACTCAAATGAGCCATTTGATCCGCTTAAAGTTCAAAGGAATAGTTAGATTATAAGACTAGTGTTCTCAAAACAACCTACCAACATGTTATGAGATAAAATTCCGCATCAAAGACTTGGACTACTTTACAAGCTTGACCTTTTAAGTTGTAATCGAAAATCTCAATATGTATTAGAACGGAACAAGTTCAAATAAACTATTCGATCCTCTTAAAGCTCAGTCAAATTTTAAAATTGGTGTTCTCAAACGTGTTAAGAGGTAAAATATCAAATCAATTAAACACAAATATATTAAGTAACATTTTAGGGTTGACCTTTTAAGATGAAAGTCAAACCTAATATTAAGAACTTAAAATGTTATAAATGCAAAAAGTTAGATCAAATTGTTATTTTTTGAAAGTTGAGATCATATATATCTGGTTGTTCTGTTTTAAGTTGAGATCAAATAGTCTATTTCAAAATTGTTGAAGATCTAAATTGTAAATTTTCCACCATATAAAATTACTTCATTTCCTCCAAATATTTTCATTAGCATCAGAATCTGCGACCGTAAATCTGACTAGTGCAAGCATATCTTCTGCACTCACCTTCTTGATTCAGTAAGTAAAAAGTGACCAATTACGATAACTCTTTTTACTTGCATTATTATTAAGACTGTTTCTGCAACAATCTACGTTGATCTGAGGTTGTGAAATTTTGATCCGACCGCCGCAGAAGCGCTAATGTCGGCGGCGATGGCGAGGGCAGTCTCAGGCCTCGCGTACCCAGAGCGATTCTACGCGGCGGCGACCTACGTCGGATTCGGTGGATCCCCAAATTCTGCTGCCAAAGGCGTCAGCTCCAAGTTCTCGAACGACGTCGCTCTCCTCCTCTACGCACTCTACCAGCAAGTGGGCTTCCCTTCTTTATTTTTTATATTTTCTCATTTTTCAATAATGCATTATTTGTAATTTCATGAAATTGGCTTGATCCACTCTTGTATTACTCGTATTCTAGGAATCTGATCGATTTATTTGAAAACTGAGTCTTTGATTTTTACATTTAATGCGGGATTTCAGCTTGTGTGGTTTATCATCAATTGAAAAATCTGGCTTGATCGACATTTGTGTCACTCAAACTAGGGGTCAGTATCATTGAAGTTTTGTCCATTTCTGATATCTATCAATATGAATATGCCCACTATTGCAGCATGCGGGTCTTTTCTATTATAGACTGTTATATTTCCATTGAAAAAAAATATCACGATTTTTGTGTCCTGATTGGCTGATTTGTTAAATTATTGTCAAATTGGGTGTTATTGAATTTCTGTAGATTTGTTCTTTTTTTTGTTTTGTTTTGTTTTGATTTTGCTGTTTGAAGAATTTGTGCTTTCTGGAATTTTAAGATTTTTAGAAATGGAGAATATTGATTCCTATTGTTTATCTCTGGTTTCTTAGGAAATGTGCATTCTTCAGATTTGAAATGGTAAATTTGTAAATGTCAAATTTACAAATATGTTCATCCTTTCCTCCTATAAACTGTACCCAAACTGAGGGTTAAGATTTGTGCATGAACTTGGCTATTTTAAAATAAAAATGAATAATGGTACGGTGCTTTCAGGTAACAGTAGGGCCTTGTAATCTTACTACCAATCGATCATCATTCAACTTTTGATGTAAAAGGATTATAGACGGAGTTAAACATTTGGTTAATATATCCAATTCTTGATTGAAAGGAATTCCTAGAGACCCTATGATCAAAGTAAAGATGCCCAATAACATAGTATTGTCAGATTCATAAAGATAGGAATAAAACTTTATTCTCAAAATGAACAATATTAATAAAAGGATTTTTAAGTAAATGTGGTTATCAAATTATTATTAGATGAATTATGCTATTATTTGTGGTTGCAGGCAACTGTAGGGCCTTGTAACATTCCTAAGCCTAGAGGCTGGAGTCCCATTGAACAAAGCAAATGGACCAGGTTTGTAGTACTTAAATTCTATAATTTGCTTGTCTGCTTTGTTGGTTTTCCAAAAAGGAATAAGGACCCAAATGAGAGCACTATCAACACTCATTAGTTTGATTTTGATTTCATTGTTCAATACACCATTTACATAATTTCTTGATTTCTAATATGACAATAGGTGCTTTTTAGTTTGCATGTCAAAGTTACAAAATTTGTAGTTTGGACTTTGGAATAGTGAACATTGAATATGCACTAAAGAAAGCATTTGTGATAATGGGAATCAAATGACAGTTAAAAATTAAAATTTAGAAAAATAAAAAAGATAGTACGTTAGTATAATGTAGAACCATCACAGATGCCCTTCTAAAATGTTGGGCAATCGTAGTCTCGTAAAGAAACTGCAGGAAAGAGTGAGAAAGTAGTCAGTTTCATGTGGCTTCTTGTGACATCAGGAATCAGCTTCTACCATTTGTGTGTTTTCTGTAACAATTAATTGACTTAAGAGCGGCGTTCTGGCATAAGTTTGGTGACGTGTTGTTCACATTTGTACTAGTAGGAGATGTTAACAGTAAATTTGGCATTGATATTAACTTAAAGAGACGAGCACTTGAAAAATGATATCTGAAGATAATTGTGAAACTGATTATATGAACTGTAATTTTATCTAAATGAAAATGCAAACCAGATTTTAGTGAAGGTCAGGGGTGAAGCAGCTTCAAAAAATTGACAACATATTTTCTACATTCCAATTGTCATTTGAATTAGTTAGAGTTGATTGTATGTTGGATTAAAGAGACCTTGCGTACATATTTTGGACAGCTCATGTAATTGATTGGTTATGATGAAAATCATTGCAGTAGCATGTATAGAAAATTAGGCTGCGGAAAGAATGAAATTAATTAGTAGGCAAACGACATATTGAGGGGACAAAATTTTCAGTTGCCTGAAGCGAAAAAAAATGTCGTCTTTTGATCCCACCTACTAGGCTGTGTGCATTGTATGTTTTGGCCAATGTTTTACTTTATATGCCCCCTCATTGTCAAAAAGAAAACCATCTTCCCTTCACTGTTCTTCCTTGAGAGGAACTTTATGACTGGTCATCTGAAAATATCTTAGTTTTAGTCAAATTTTTGCACTATATTTCCCTATGTATTTTGTAATTTGTTATGAGGCAAACCTTTTAGATTGGATTAAACTGCAGGTTAGATAACATATCTTGTAAGCTAACTAAATGAGTAAATGTTCTCTACACGTGAAAATTCCTGTTCACCGCTTGACCTTTCTTCATCAGGCTCACCTATACATTCGTTGTATAAAAAATTACTTCTATAATCGTTGGGTTTCTGATACTCTCCGAATCAGAATGATATATATCTAGATCCTTCTATCTTCAATGAAAAACTGTGAGGATGTTATTGATTGACAACTGGAGGTTGATTTGATCATTGACGATTATACTTAAATTATTACCCTTGAAGCAAGCAACTTGAGATTTCCCGGTGTATCCACACCATGATTGTTATGGATATGTAAGCTAATACGAAAATTTTGTTCTTAGAACTTCTAGATGTTCGAGATGGGATTCGATTGACATTCCATCACAAATGGAAATTTTGATCTTTCTTGATTGTGTCATCTAGATCATTGTACCTTAGGATACACCGACATGTTGCCGGCACCACCAAGTCATGTGTCGGAACTGCTAGGTGGTGTGTCCATCTTTTTTTTCTATTTTTTAAGCGCGAGACATGTCGTCGATTCATCTCTGACACAGAATGGTATTATCTTCGATACGCTAGAGGATTTAAAAGTATCCAAAAAGAAAAAACAGATAAGCTAACTCTATTTTTGCACATCAGTGGGTGTTGTGCCGATGTTGAGATATCAACGGGGTGTGGTGGATGTTGTGTCCACATTAACATTGGAATGGCACTGCTAAGGTTATAAGATGTAAAAAAAATTTAATATTATTTTAATAAACATGTCGTGTCGATATTTTTTTTTTAATGGTGAAGATTCGTTTGGTGCCCTATCTTTTGAGATTGTTGCGTTTGATGCGAGTTGTAACCAGATAGATACCTATGTTGTGTTCTTCAACATTGAAGAAACTTGTTTTTCTGTAGTTGTTACTTATTCACTTTTGTTATAAGCCATTTAGTTGAAATGAGCATTTGCTAGAATTCGTGGTCATAATTTTGTGTTGATTCATCATTGGGTAATAGCAATTTAGCATACGTACTAGACCTAGATGTTATTGAACATGTTAAGTTGGCTTATTAGTAGAGAGCTTCTGCACGTGTTCAGAAATGTTTGACATTTGTCAGCTTAGTTGATTTTCCCATTTACCCAAATTGTTTGTATTATGAATCTAGTAATGACCCTTAATGGATGATGGATGTTGGCACGACAATTTTGATCTTTGTGTAGATGGGTTTGAGCAGAACTACTTTTTATGATTTTTGGTTTAGGATAAAAAGTTTGTAAAAGAGTTAATGACAAATAACTTAAATTAAACCAAAAGGATTTAATGGCCTTAAAACTGGTAATGAGTTTTTGTTATGGTTGTGACTTGTGATGGAGGTTGGGCTTTCATACCAAAAAGAGGAAAATGATTGAAGACGACAACATATGGGAAAATGATTCTTTTGGGTAGTTTGTCAATTTGGGTTGAGAGGAACAAATGTATTATTTAGGCTTAGTGTCTCTGAAACGGACAAGGACACATACACTCCGACACGTAATTTTCAAAAAAGTATCGACATGATACATCGTCAACGCGTTGATTAAAATAAATATTTTTTATTTTTTTTTTATTTGTAGTTTGTTATAAATAGTATAATCAAATAGAATGAATGAGTTTTTAAATAACTTTTGAAAATTTAGATGTTATTCAAATTGTAAAGTGGTGGATCAATTTTTTTTAATATTGGAAAACCATGCAATTGTACATAATACTAGATTGTCTATTCAACTTTCAAGGTAGTTGGCCCATTTTTATTTAGAAACACAACAATTGAATATAAGTAAAACGTGTGGTCATTTTCCCTACCCAATTGATGGAGTAAAAAGTGGTGGGTCATATTTCTTATTGATAAACACATGACGTTGTTTTTTGGGCTCTTCTTGTCGGTGTTGGGGCTTTTAAAATAAAAATCTTGTTTATTTAAGATTTTGGCTCCATTTACCGCCACTAGAACATGAAAGCAACTATAGCACCGCCGTTCTAATATCAACGCCTCCGACCGCATGCTGTCGATATCTCAACGCCGGCATAACACCCATTGACCTACAAAAATTGAGTTCAAGTCTACGTTGCTAGTTTTTTTTTTTTTAATTATTATTATTTTTTTTATTTTTAAACCATCCGGCGTGAGACAATACCATACCGTGTCGGGGACGAGTCAGGGACATGTCCGGCACTTAAAATACAGAAAAATGATGGACGCTGCCATATGGCGGCGTGTCGGTGTTTGACATACATCGGATACCGATTCGTCATTGTCGACAGTGTGTCGGTGCATCCTAGCTACCATGTTGTGTAATGAAGAACAACTTGTTCTGTGCTCTCTACTTTTTATAATCAATTCTTTTGGGGCGATAATTCAATATCAAGTTATCCTCTAAATGCGCTCCATAAAACTCACATCAAATGATGACCTACCAATGGCGCATCGAATTACTGACCTATGTTGGAAAGCAAAATGAACAGAAAAAATCGTGCTTACATTTGATGCTTAAAAACCTAAAAATACTTGTCGAAATCTATCTTGATTTGCATCAGTTGAAGTATTATGGTTAGGGTAGATTCTCTGGAATGCTCTATATAATTCTAAATTCTTATAGGGGTAGATACATTAGGAATGCAGAATGCAAAGTATGTTTTGGACTTCTGTGATCTGTTTACCTTTCCAGTAAACTTTGATCTACAATTTCATTGAGAAATAACATCGATTTGAGACTCCCTTCCTCTAGCACAGCAGTACATAACCTTCATTCCTTTTGCTGCTGCTTCTTGCAAACATAATTCTCAGTTATGGTTTGAGTGAAATTGATTTCATTAGATATTCCTCACAGAGTATTTACTTCTAAAAATTGGTGTTGAGAATGTGGCTATATGATTACATTTATTTGAAGGTGCTATTCAAAATGTCTGAAATTTTATGTTGTTTTCTTTTCTTGAAGCTGGAATGGACTTGAAAACATGGCTTCCACAGAGGCAATGCGTCTCTTTGTTAAAATATTGGAGGTTTGTGCAAAGTTAGTTAGAGCAGATCTCATTATAATGTCACTTAATTAAAATATTAACACATTAGGTTTGCCATTTTTCTGAGCAGGAAGAAGATCCGGGATGGTATTCAAGAACCTCAAACTCTGTTGTGGAGCCTGTTGTAGATGTTGAAATGAATGTGAGTATTCCACCACACCACCTCTTTGTTCTTTTTCTATATTCCTTCTTTTCTCAAGAAAATATTGTAGCCCTTTCTCGGTTATGTTGCTGCTTTTTTGTTACCGTAAAAATTCCATATAAGCATTAAGTTGCCGTCACTAATTTCTTGCTTGCAAAGATAATTCTCGATGATATAGATTTAGACATCTCACACGTGTGGCTGAAAAAATTGGCCAGATGAATTTTCGTTTTAAAAGTTTTAGTTTTTCTTGTGGTGAATACACACTTCTTACTAATTAATTTTAGAACTTCAAGCTTTGGTTATATTGTCTTGTCTACATGGACAATGTTAGATAAGATCAACTTTTGGAAAAGGGACGCCTCACATGATAAAAGATGGAAATTACCTAGTTACAGGCATTCTTTGTACATGATTATTATGCACATCGAAAAGCACATTTCTCTGAGCCTATTTTCTAGGTCTGTTCAGTCAATAGTCCATTGGAGTGTTCTAAATTTGATTATATCTATAAAAGCTAATTAACTTGGATTTCTATCTCACATCTCTTTGATGCTTAACCTCACATCACCATGCAAGTGTGACGAGCTTTAAGGCAACTTTATACTTCTTCTTCCGATTTGAGTAGACATTTTTTTTGACTCATTGTTGAGAATAATAATTAATTTGTTGTTATTGTTTTGTCCGAATATACTGTTTCCTCCAATTACTGTTGATTTTTACAAATTTAGTTATGACACCAAAAGAATAATAGAATTCTATAATAGTCTACCAACTTCAATATTACCTCTTATTTAAAGTAGAAAAGCCAATCATCCCGAATAGCACCTAGACTTTTGTTCAGGTTGACCAATTAAGTCAATTATGGTATACCGAAATGCAATAGAGTAACTTGCTTTTGATTTCCTCCAATATAAGGGTTTGTTAGAATGAGATGGATGTGTGCTATAGATTCTATGTGATAAGAAGATAACATAAGGTTAAAAGGAAACTTCTACACAATGATTATTAGACCTGTTATGATATAAAGAAATAATGATGTTAAAAGAGTTGCTGCTAGAATGGATAAGATAATAATGCTAGCATATTACAACAAGTGGAGGTGGTACCTATTTAGGATTAATTGAGTGTCAACTTAGGTGGGTATGCGTCTTGTGATTTGAAAGAAGGTCCTGGTCACAAGAGTGATAGGATTCCAATAGAATATGTTAGAAGATGGAGAGTACACCCAAATTAACATGGAGTAGTGCACTTGATAAGGATATAATTGTATTGGATCTTCAAGTAGATGTAAAGATGGACCAACCAGAGTGGCCTTTCTCTTAGATACGCTATTTGAAGATAGTGAAATGGATACATGTAGCCAATTCCTATTTTATTAGAAAAAGACTTAGTTTGTTGTAATCCTACATTGTTGTATGCGTTGTTGAACTATTACCCTATCTCATGGATTGTTACATTGGTTTTAATTTTTAGTAGTTAGCAATAAACCATCTAGTGTATCTGTTTTTCCCTCTTCTCCTTTCGAGGAAATTTTGACTTATGAAAAGGACTAAGGAAAAGATTCAAAATTTTAGTGCGTGTTTTTCTGTTGCCTTAACAAAAACAAACGTCTTAATTCAGTTTAGAATAATTGTCGTATTCGAACAGATTTCACCATTTCTTTTTTTTGGATGAAACTGTCACCTAGCAATGTAAGAAAGATTTTTGACAAACAAAAATTTGTAAACGAAGTGTTTAATAAAGAATATGCCTGGTAGATATTTTTGTAGATTATAAGCAGTGAGTTCTAAGAAATGTGTATATAAAAAGTGGTTAAAATTTGTGGGTCCTAAGATAAAAATGATGTTTGACCGGCTTATAAGTGCTTATAAGCACACACAAACATACTCTAGTATACTTTTTCAGTGGAAAAAGAAGTTTTATATTTTTACCGGGTACCCCTCTAATTTTGATGCAAGTTTGGGGCCCATTACTTATGGCATGGGTTTGAATCTGTTTTACCAGCAATGAGAATGACAATATTATGAAGGTATGAAGTTGATATTTTTATATATTGGAACGCATGTGCCCGACTTAGTTTTGAATTGATTGTATGAACTATTTGTTGACTTCCCTAACTGCTGCCAGGTATTGCAGTTGTAGGTTTATGACACCATATTCTGGTGAAAATATGTGCTTTTGAAACCTTTGTTGATTCATTGGCATTTGGCAATCATGATGGAGATCTGGATTTTTACTTATTTAGGCCGACTAGTTTAAGCCATCCGAGTTATGGTGGAAAAGCTGAATTTCTTCATGTTAGTGCTTATATGCCTTAGAAGTTTATATGCTAAATATTTTAAATCTCTTGGAGGACATGTTTTCTGCTAAACACCTCTCTTTTATAATTTTTTGTTGTTTCCAATAAAGCTCATTCACTAGGTTTGGTGTGAACTTGTGCTTATTTTTCTATCAATGTTATGTGAAATCCTCGTGTTAGCCGTTTATCTCAGAGTTTATGCTGCTGAGTTCTGATTAATGTTTTACTATATTTACAGGCTCATTTGATTGATGTCAACTAATGTTCCATACTGCTTTCAATCACATCATCTTCACTACTATTTTTTTATTTTCTTGTTTTTCTTTTAATCAGAAAAAAAATTCTTTTTCTTGGGACTTATAAATCAGTGACTTAACCTGCTTCAAATCTTTCTAGCTATGTAAGAAAAAGAGGAAGAATCAAACGATAAGTTTATGAAGTGAATGAGTTGAACAGTAGATATCTTTCTTGTCCCGTGTCTGTATTATTTCTGGTATCAACTCTTAAACTTTGTTCTTTTACTGAGTTTTCATTTATCTGTTGGTTCAGCATCATCCAAAAGTTGAGACTGTTACAGAGAATGAAAATACTTTTCCTGAGACTAAGACTATTCCTGCTGAAAACGGCTACCATTCAGAAACTCAGGATAAAGATGTTGTATCTGAAGGTCTTGGTTTAGTTAGTGTATATGACCAATGGATTGCACCCCCAGTAACCGGCACTCGTCCAAAAGGCCGATATGAGGTATTGGTACTTCATTTTTTTCTTATTTTTCTCAACATATATTGGTTTTTGTATTCTTTATTCAGTTTGTGAACGGAGACTGATTATATCCACAGCATGGAGCTGCAGTTATAGATGATAAGATGTATGTATTTGGTGGAAACCACAATGGACGCTACTTAAACGATCTCCAGGTATTGGAATTATGATACTAATACTTGGATGTCATATGCGCATGCCTTAGCATTGTAGTCTATAGAATGCCACAGGTCAGACAGTTTAGGCTTCCATTTGTCTGTTATATTGAACATATCAAGAACTCATTCAGTATTTTGCAGCAGCAATTTGAGCTGTAACTTTAAATGGAATAGAAAATTTGAGGATCCTTTGTACTCCCTTTGTCACGTAATTGGAATTCCAGTTACATTAGCTACACCTACTTGAGGGGGAGAACTTTGCATTCTTTAAATCCACCTATCTTTGCTTTGAGCTTGCTGAAAACATCAGTTTTGTGATATTTTTAATTTGAGGAACATTATAGGTTCTGGACTTGAGAAGTTGGATGTGGTCTAAGGTTGAAGTTCAAGCAGGAACTGAGGGTGCAATAACTCCATGTGCTGGCCATTCCTTGGTTAGTTTGAAAATTATTTATTAGGTTATCCAATGAATAGCACAGTTATAGCCATAATGCTTATACTTTATAATTACACTATCAACCATCTCATGGAAATTCTAGACTGTATGCTTTACTACTATCATGTTATTGCAACATATTTTTCCTTGTAGATACCATGGGACGGGAATAAGCTTCTTTCAATAGCTGGACATACAAAGGATCCTTCTGAAACTTTACAAGGTTGAAGTTGTGCCTTGTTTGGTTTCGCAACATTGTATTTAGTTTCAATTTTTTTAGGATTGTAATGCTGAAGTGCAAAGGAATCACTGTGTTATTAGGGATGCTATCATTCTTCAAAGGTGGATTTTGAACTCAAATATGTCCATGGTTCTTATGTGGTGCATTTATAACGTAACATATAGAGAATCTTAGTTTTGAAGTATTTAATTTTGTTAGTTAGATGTGAAAAGCAGTTTGCACAAGTTTTGAAATTTGCTAGATGCTATTGCTCTCACTCTTGAAAGCATAAAGTTATTTTTGATCTGAAGTTTCTTTCCATATATATATATATACATATATATTTTTTTTTCACAGAATGATTACTTAATGGATTTTACTTAATTACTTTCCAGACAAGTCTGATCTGAGTTTAGTTTTTCTTCTCAGTACCTAACTAATTTATCATAACAGTGAAGGTGTTTGATCTGCAAACTCGTACCTGGTCAACCTTGAAGACTTATGGAAAGCCACCGGTAACTATTTGTTATCCCACGATAATCTTTAGAATTCATTGTAATGTTATCAAAGTCCAACTTCATTGTCTATATATCTGTTGTGGAAGTAAACATTTTCTTTATCTCATTTTAATAACCAACAGCTACTTCCATCGCAAACTATCCAAGCGAATCTGATTAAAAATCTGAAAATCTAGTGTTCTTTGTTATTTGGATGTTAGATTCTAGTCCACATCTTTTACAACTGCTCTCTGGTCAATTTACCAGAGATGTTACTAGTCAATCATGTTTATGCATTTTATCTTTTGAAAACAATTTTAAATAGAGATGTTTTGACGTGCTTTTTCTTGATGAGAAAATTCTACTCGGATTTTATTACTGTCGAAAATTTCTGATGTTTGTTTGTGCTTTTTAGGTTTCTCGTGGAGGGCAGTCAGTGACCCCTGTGGGCTCAACCCTAGTCATATTTGGTGGACAAGATGCAAAGAGATCTCTTTTGAATGATTTGCATATTTTGGACTTAGAAACCATGACATGGGATGAAATGGACACACTGTAAGTTCTTTTTTGTTTTTCATGGGAATTCCAGAATCAGGGTCTAATTGGGTTGCAGCTTTAATTTTGAAGCCATGGAGCTACTTTTTTTCTGGGGGGTTTTGTATTTCTGCTCTTACCAATCAAATGAGTTTAAGGTTGAGTTTGTGAACAGCACGCTGTTTTTGGTGCTCATTTACTGGTTTTCATCCTTACCATCAATGCATGTTACCTTGGAAAACCAATATGGCACAACAAATCAACATTTTGACTATTCCTCTCATTTGATCAAGAAGAATTTAGCTTGTGTCACATTCTTTCACGTGATAAGTTCATCTCTGTAATTTTGCAGGGGAGTGCCTCCTTCTCCAAGGTCTGATCATGCTGCTGCAGTACATGCAGATCGTTACCTTCTTATCTTTGGTGGGGGTTCACATGCAACCTGCTTCAATGATCTTCACGTTCTTGATCTGCAAACTGTGAGATCAAAATTTTATTCTATTAGTTGCTTGCTTTTTAAGTTTTAACTTCTCATTACTTAAAAGTATATAAATTTCAATTTGCGTGTCTATCATGTTTTGATTCCATAGATGGAATGGTCTAGACCTACTCAACAGGGTGAGATACCAAGTCCTCGTGCTGGTCATGCCGGTGTCACAGTTGGAGAGAGTTGGTTCCTTGTTGGTGGTGGTGACAATAAGAGCGGTATGGATTTGATACCTTGTTTAGTTATTAACTTTGAGAATGATTTTTGGCCGTCTTTTTATGTTGAGACTTCTGTTTATGCCCTTTACATGAGCCTTTGTGTGTACTAAGAGAGTCGTGAGCTGAAAACACTAACTAAGAATTAACTCACTGTGTGCATATTGATAACATCCTTGTTGGTTTCAATTTCTAAATGGCACTTTATTCTCCTGTATTAATTGTGGTGGTTATGATATAACCTCAATGCAAATGAACAAAATCTTGAAATATAGTTTTGTTTTGACAACTGTGCTTCTCTTGAGAACTATGCCTTTGATGAACTATGGGACAACAGATCTGCACAAAGTCTAGTCTTGTTTGTAGCTTCTATATGTTAATTGTAGCTTAAAAAAAGAAGATCCAATCCCTGATCATATCCAACTGTGAGGTAACGATGAAGAGTTTTTAGGACACAGTAGGTGGTTCTTAGAGAGATTAATCGAACAGTATGACTGTCATGAAGTGGTTTTTCTTGAGTTCCAACTCGTGTTTTGTTGCTTATCACAATGAGGTTTTATCAATGCATGATTTGTGTGAATTTTTTTTATTTTTGAAAGACAACTGTTCCGGACTGCAATGCCAAAATATTTTGGTCTGAAAAAGGGAAAAAACTTAAGTTAGGTATAGGAAGAAAGGAGAAGAGTATTGTGCTAGAACCTCACCTCCAATTACTTCTGAACATTTCCTAGTGTGTTCCATTTTGAACTCTGATTTCCCCCCATATAATTACTGCTGGATTCTCCAAGTGTTAGAGGGTGGGCCTTGGGCAACAATGAGATTGCTTCATTCCTGGTTCTGAGTTGCAGAAGCAACCTTCTTGCTTGCAGGGGGTGAGGCTGCGTCTGTTCCTAGACTCCGCAGAGTCAGGAACCTTGGGCACTAGGTATTCCCTTTTAGTATATTCTCCACAAGTCATTCCCACAGGCATGTCCACTTCTTTCTTTTATTTGCCCTCGTTTTCATTTTTCTTAATTTTTTTTTCCAGTTTTCTACTTGATTTATTCTTGTATTTAGACATATATTCATTTGTACAAGGTTGCATTAGCTTTTCTTCCAAAAGTGTTGGTTCTCAGATGTCCATTAATGCTCAAACTTGTTATCTAAGAGTTCATTTACTTCAAGAATTTATATCTGTAACTTCTGTTCCATATTGGCTGTTGTCTGAGTGATTATCAGTTATTGAGTGTTAATTCATTGATACACCTACTTTTTGCAATATTTGAGAAAATACATGCGTTATCTGTATCCATCATTGCTCCTAAATCACGTGTGCTACTTGCCAGATCTTCCTTGTTTCTTATTTTCTTTTTAACTATTTTGTAGGTGTCTCTGAAAATGTTGTCCTTAACATGTCCACACTGGTCTGGTCAGTTGTAACTACAGTTCAAGGACGCGTTCCTCTTGCTAGTGAGGTATTTGACATTCTAGTAAAATTAATCGGGGACACTAATTACTGCTCAATCTTATATGCACATGATATGCTAATGGTCTAATTGTGTGTCATAGTCAGATGTGGTTATATGATTAGATTGTTGATAAATGCTCCATCATGGTGTCGCAAGAGGGATTATATGTAAGAAGAATAGAAGTCTTATCCTAAGTGATCCCGCAGAGATTCTCAACCTGACTACCATTGATAGAGGGATGAACTTGGTATAGGTTGATAATAATAAAAATATGATAAAATCTGTAACGTTTAAGGATGTCTTAATCTCCAACAAGTCAGTCTTGGAAGATATACTACTATATAGTATGTTGTTTGATAGCACAGTTGTAACATTGTTGCAGACTTGCTGATTCAGCTGCAGTTAAATGTTTGATTGGGTAATCTTGTATAATGCAATTGTAGTAAAAGCTGATTTTGTTGATTCTGAATAATTGGGGCCACATAGGTATATACACAGTAGTTAGTATATTCTAGGAAACTGTATATTTTGTCTAGGCATAATCATCTTAGGATGAGTGCCAACTTCTACCAAATCTCTCTAGGCAATTCTAAGGGCTAATTACACCCTACATATTTTCATACCCACTACAATTAAGGGCAGAATACTTAGAAGGAAAGATTAAAATTGATTCAAAACATAGGGAATAAAATTTTCCAAGATTATATAATTAATATGGCAGAAACTTGACACTCCTCTGAAGTTGGCTTGAAAATGCCTGCGTAGAATGGACTAAATTATAGTGATGATATCTGCACCTTGATTTCTTGAAGCAATATTAGGAATACAAATCTCTCCCCACTTTGCAGCTTTTTAATGAACTGTTGGTCAATTTCCATGTGTTTTGTTCGATGTGGTGGATAGGATTTTGTGCTGTGTTTATTGCATATCTATTGTCACATTATAGCTTCACAGGACCTTCTAACTTTGTTCCTAAGTCTGACAAAATGATCTCTAACTAGAGAACTTCACACATCTCTTGTGAAATGGATCTAAAGTTGGTTTTAACACTTGATTTGGCCACCCTGGAGTGTTTCTTTCTCCTCCATATCACAAGATTTCTTCCAAAAAATGTGCAATACCCACCAGCAAACACCTTCAATGAGTGATAGCCCCAGCCCAGTTTGTATCAGGATATGCTTCCACTTCATATTTTCCGCCTTATCTATTACATAAAATGCTGTTTCTTGGTTCTGATTTCAAATGCTTAAGGATTCTGTAGGCAGCTTCCAAGCGTTTTTCCTTTGGTGCATGCATAAATTGATTGATTACAATAAATGTATAGGTCTAGTATGGGGGTGATAAATTAAGCTTCCAACAAGTCCCTGATACATTTCGTGGTTAGTTATTGGATCTCTAGAAAAATCTCCCAACTTGTGATTAGCTTCAATAGGTATATATTTTTCATCAAAATCGACGGTTAGGGAGACTTTTTTCACCTCCATACACCCAAAAACAAATACATACGTTTGTCTTCACTCCCAATTTTTTTTTTTTTTTTTTCAATTTTCTCATTTTTCTCCATTCCAATTCCCTTCTTCTCACCATTCTTCTCAAACTTGTTCTTCCCGTTAATCTTCATTTACTTTATAGCGGTCGATTTCCACCGATCAGCGGTATACTAGTTCTATCACTAGCCAAAAATATTGCTGTAACTTGTCAATTTCTTCTTGGTCATTATTGCAATGATGTCATCTCTTGGAACAAGGGTTCGGTAATCAGGGATTCATGTATGACTAGAGTGTAAGACTCGTTTGGGAACAAAGAGTCAGATTTTACAGCTCTATTTAAGGGCAAAGCAAAGACTCAATCAGTTGAAGTAACACATACTGAGCTACATATCTTCATTTGAATTCTCCCTTTAAATATAGGTATGTGACATCTATAATATAACTTTCTTGTTGGAGGATGAAATTTTTGTACCTCATTTGTTTTGGTGAGTAGCCAAGTAACCTACACTTTAAGAGTTCTAGGATCAAGTTTTGATCTGTTAAGGAAATGCATCCAAATGCTTTAAAACCTACTCTAGAGAGTAGCTGATTAATTAGATAAGTTGTTCAAATAGCTTGCCCATTAAGTTTTTGGCAACACTTCTAGCAACTTTTAGTAAATGTATAATTGTCCTCTTTGCTATCTCATTTTGTTGAGGAGTGTGAGTACATGAAGAATGTTATAAAATCCCCCCTTTTTGGAAATAAAAAATCAACTCATTGTTGAAATTTTCTTTTCCATTATCTGAACTAAGAATATGGATTTTGACCCAATTGATTGCTTATATTTTATGGAGGATGGGCACGTTGATTTTTAGCAGATACACCCATGTGACCTTATTGCAATCATCCACAAATGCGAGAAATCAGCTAGCGCCAGAAGCATTAGGGATTCTAGATTTTTCCCACACATCATTATGAATAAGACCAAAAGGAACCACAAATCTTTTATTTTTTGATAGAAATGGAGCCAGATGATGCTTAGCCATATCACAAATTTTACAATGAAAGGATATTTTATTGAAATCAAATGAAAGAAATATCTTTGCATAAGAATTAATGGTGACCTGTCTGATTTTTGCCAAAGTAAGATAACTTTCTCTTTCAAGGACGATAAACAAGCCATGGTTCCAAGATTGCCGCACCCACTCTTATTCTCATGTTAGATAGGAGATGCACGAAGCGGAACTCCTTGAACAAAACAAGTAGTTCCTGTCGGAATGTAAAGCCTATAATTTCCTTAGCATGCACAGATATTTTACTCATTTTGTCCTGTATAACACAATGAGAGGGAAAAGAAGTTAATGAGCAATCTAGATCTTTGATAAGTTTTTTTCATAGGCATAAGATTACATGTTGAATTAGGAACATGCAAGGTATATTTAAAGAGACTTGAATATTTCAAGGGAACCAATCCTTGATTAGCAACATGACAATCATTCCCATCTGTTGTGCCTACACAAGTGTATTACGTGAGAAGAAATGAGAAGATCCAGTTATATGGTTAGAAGCTCCTGAATCACTGATCTAGTGGTTAGAATAACAATCTTAAAAACCACTTGAATCTTTAAAAATATCACGCAATGTAATATTGGAACAAGAGGCAATAGGCTTGCCATTTGATTGAGCGAAGCCCTTTACACAAACCTAACCCAAACCAGTAAGAGATATGTGAAGACATAGAACAATGGCGATGAAAGGTCTAGACTCTAGATCAAATGGCTATCACACCCAGAAAATCCTTAAAGGCTCTAATACCATGTACTGAAAGCTAATTTTATCGATGTTGAATAATTGAGGTTACATATATTCACATATGTTGTCTCTTCCTGGAAACTATATATTCTACTTGGCATAATTCTAGGTTCAAAGAAAGCTTCTATCAAATCTGACTGGGCGTAATTTTAAAGTCAATGACAACCTATATATTTGCAGACTGGCAAAATGCTTAGAAGTGAAGATACAAAATTAGTATACAGAATAAAATTTTATAAGTTTAGGAAATTAATATAGCAGAATTTCAAGAGCTATAGTTCCTCAGTATATTATATTAGAAAAGCAAATTACAGTAATGCCCCCACGTGTATCAAAGAAGTAGTGTAAGAAATCTGCAGAAGCCTCACTTGTCATGTGTTTCTGTTGACCATATAGTGTAAAAAATTTTACATTTCTAATTTTACTACCTATTCTTATTGACCTTGAACTCGAATTTTGTATTTTTTACAATATCTCTAATTTTACTCAAATTCTTTGGTTTTCTTTGTGTTGGAACTTTGTTATCATTCATTACCACATAATTTACATGTAAGAAAATGAGCATGGTTGTCAACATCCTTCATCGTCTGAGAATGTGTACCTCATTTTAAGGTTTTTCTTTTTCTTTTTTCTTTAGCCTCCATATCTGGTAGTGTAGAGATAAAATATTTGAATTTTTTAGACCAAATATTGAAAAACACAGGAACTAATGATTATTAACTCAAGTCCAATTACGATCCCATTAATTAAGTTGGTTTTATTCATTTGAATTTGTCATTATAAGATTCTTAGTATGAGTCTATGAACTTGTATTGGAGTTTCTGCTTAATTGTTGTTCTCCTCGAACAAAATAAAGACATACAAAATTTAGCTGATAATTTATAGATTTCGGGATAAATACCATTTTTATCATATTGTTAAGTATTGCTCTCCAAGAAATTTTAGTGCATTGAAATACCAAAAATAAATTAAGTTCAATAAGACAATTGAAGGATTAAATTAAAACAAAAGATACAAGTGTAATTCTAATAAATATGTTATAAAAAAAATTGATAATATTATTAAACATAAAACAAATGATTGTGTCATTTTCTTTTGTCCATAAGGATATTTTGAGTAATAACTATATGTTTGCCGACCCAAGCCATATAATGGTCAAAGAATCTGTTGTGTAAATAATGTAGGGGAAGTTTAGTAACTTTTGTAAATTCCGACCCAAGCCAATATTTTTCTCAGCTAAACCAGGGCGTGTTACGTCAGTTTGCTCTAAAAAATACAGATACGCTCTGTGCATTTTGGAATACATTTGTGCATGCTATTTGATTGCTTTTAGCTTTTGATGACAAGCAGATACATGACCTTTTGCCATAGTTAAACAAATCTTGAGAAAAGACTTGCTTAAATAATTAGGCTGTTAGCTGCTGAAAAGTGTTTCTGCTACTTGGTTGAGCTTCAGTCAATTGCACTTACATTTGCAAGAACTTTGAAGCTCAAAATACTTTTCCATCTAACACAAAATAATCAGTTGATCATTGACTTCTTTCCTTTTGGTCAAAATAGTAATTTTCTTACTGTGAACCAAGATGAAATCAGAGAAATTTGATTTGGCCCGAAATATGAAATTAAAACTTTTTTTAATAGATAAAGTATACACGCCGTTTCCACTTTTCATTGGATGTCTAAAATTTTACCATAATATTTCATGGAATTTATTAAGGCTATTTTGTTTATGAATGTCATAGAAAAATTGTAGATATTGATGTTTGAATCTATAATGCTGACAATAATGCATTTAATACTAGATATCAGTATTGTTGCATATCAAATCGGTATGGCTTTTGGTTTAGCTTCTAATTTGAGGAAACATTGCTATTGTTGCCAACTCAAAAAATTTGTTAAAAGCAAGTTTCTAAAAGGCGTGGCAAGGTCAAACCTCAAAATTTGTTTCTAAAAGGCGTGGCAAGTTTCTAAAATTTGTTTCTAAAAGGCGTGGCAAGTTTCTAAAATTTGTTTAATTATTCTAAGACCGTTAATAATTATTTTAATAAGACCATTATTTTAATTATTTCATCATTAATTATTATTCCTTTTATTTAATTAGTTTATTTAACCTTAAAAAATAAATAAATTAATAAAAATAAAAAGGCACGCGCCTATGCCCTCCTTTTGCCACCTAGGCCCACATTAGGCGGCCAAAAAAATAGTGTTAACAGCCTTTTCCACGCTTTTCCCATATGCAAGGCTTTTATCTCAAGGCTCGCGCCTTTAGAACATTAGTTAAAATTTTTGACAGACATGAAAAAAAATTATTTTGTTGAGCTAATATATATTTGAGAGGGAGTCCCATTGATGACAGCCCAAGAAAAAACTTGCTACTTTTGATAAATTTGTATTGGATGACTCTCGGTAAGAGAACCTTTTTTTGTCTTGGTAGTGCCTTTCTATCTGTAAAAAGTGTCAAGTGCACATATAGGAGGATGGTGTTGGTTTTTAATTACTACTTAAAATGGCATTAACAATCACTGGTTGGTTAAAATATTATTTTTTCCTGCATATATGGAGGATGGTTCTGTTTTTTATGATTACTTCAAATACCAGTCAACGATAACCAGTAAATGAGACCTTCCTTGCCATGTTTATAATAGGGCTCAAGTTTGGTCCTGAGTTCCTTCAATGGAGAAGATATCCTGGTTTCTTTTGGAGGATATAATGGGCGATACAATAACGAGGTATGAGCTGCTCTTTACTTTAACTTTCACTTCTCTGTAATGGTTTTTTTGGGTTAATGCTTCAGTGTTTCTTTGCTTGCTTCCATTAGGTCAATGTACTTAAACCAAGTCTTAAATCAACTTTTAAATCAAAGATGACAGAGTCACAAGTGCCTGATAGTGTTTCAGCTGTTCAAAATGCTACAAATGCTACCAGAGACATGGAGTCTGAGTTTGAGATAGGCCAAGATGGAAAAATTAGGGAAATTGTTATGGACAATGTTGATTCAGAGCCAATGGTACGTAATGTTGAATAATTGCTTCCTGGGATTTATTTCTATGATACACTTGTACCATTTATTATTAATTGTCTTGATAATTAGGTTTAACTGCATACACTCTGTTTTCTTATTTCTTGTTATCATTATATCTTCTTAGATAGGGCAATACCACTTTTCGTGCTAATTATTTAACTAGCAATGGTAATGATATTTAGAGTGTTACCACATTCATTGAATTCTCTTGTATAGTTGCAGAAACTGTCGAGTACTTTATCCACAAAAATTGGCCAGTCCTTGCGCTAAACTGGTCAAATTTTTTACTTTTCCTTTTTTTTATTTGGAATGACATTGCACGCACTTTCATAATTTTTATTACATAAATGAAAGACATTATTAAACTACATAAATAGTACAATCCTTTGTTTTTTCCAATATCAAATAAGTTAAATTAACATGATATGTGGTGTCAAAAGATTGGCAATCTAATTTTGTACTGTAGCTAATGTAGCAAAAGATAGGGATAGAGTATTATAAGTCACAAACCTCCTTTCCTTGAAACAAAAACCCTTCCTTGAAGAACTTTTGACATGCATTCTACCTATAACCCAGATCAACAAGGTTGAAGAAACCAATGAGCGTCTCTTAGCAGCCCTCAAGGGAGAAAAGGAAGAACTAGAATCCTCTCTCAGTAAAGAGAGAATGCAAACCCTCCAGCTAAAGCAAGAGTTGACGGAAGCTGAGACTCACAACACAGACCTATACAAGGTAACCTCTTTTTCTATTTCATCAATTCATTTTTCTTGTCGTGCGTGGACATAATTTAAGGTAACAAGTGCTAAAATGTGCTTCTTCTCTCTGCATGAACAAGAATTGAGTCATTTAAATTGTAACAGAATGTACATTGAGTTTCACCCCATTAAGTAGTGGCTTCTTCTAATTTAATCTTTTCATTGATTTCATAGATACATTGGATCAGATATGGTTCTATCTGATATAATAATTCATGTAATTTCTCTTGGAATTGTTCTTGTACAAATTTCTGGCAAAAGTGGGAGTTAGCAAGTGCGACAGAGCATCACACCAGTAAATTTGCTGGCCAGAAAGTCTTCATAATCTATAAAAATATTTGAGTTTTACGTGCGTGTATTATGCCAATGTTTTAAGTCACATCTTGATTGTCTTTCCTAAATGCATATACTTCTTTAAACCATTGTGATTTATGTTTGATAAATTTTTTTCCTGGAAAGAAGAGCCAATTATAACTGTGAAGTGTAGCTGCCGTTACTGATGGGTTCAGATTTGAAATTTATAGAATAGTCCGGTCTTACCACCATATGAGATGAAAATATTTTGTAACTTTTGAATCTGATTTCTGATGGCAGCATGCTTTCACAAAGAAATTATTCAAATACCAACCGTTTCTTGCTTGCATTTCTTGGGAGAGCTTCAAAGAGGAAAACAATTACAGAATATTGGAAAAATGAGACCTTTTCCAATTCAGCATATGAGCTTTTTTTCTCTTTCAATTTTGCCCTTCCATCTATCCATTTATCACTTTTAATGTTCTACTTCTATGTATAAAATCTCGGAAAAGGTGTCAGAACTCTCTGTTTTGATGTATAGCTTCCCAAGATGGGATGTGAGTTGAAAAGGGTGATCCTATAATCCCTCTAAAGAGAGTTGTCTGCTACAAAATATTCAATTCACACTCTGGAAAAGTTGAGTTTGTGGGTTTATTGAGAATTTGCAACCTGGGAGTGGGTGTGGCACCATGTTGAAGTGAGTACTGGGATTCATGTTTTTCCTTGAGCAATGTGTTATGTGATGGAAATTAACTGTAGATAACGTGGTTATAAGCTAGGATGTCACCTGGACAGAGTTCTGTACTTTCCTCTGGGTTTCTTTTCTCCATTTGCATACCAAGATAATTTTGGTTTGGCAGTGTGTGAGTATTCATTCATTCCTCATCAGTTCAATTTAATTCTAGAAATCATTCATAATTTTGCAGGAACTCCAATCTGTACGAGGCCAACTTGCTGCTGAACAGTCCAGATGTTTCAAACTTGAGGTAGCTGTCATTAAAATCTTTTGCTGATTCTCATGAATATATCATTTCTTGGTAAACTTTGGCTGTTGTAAAGGAGAGAGGATTTTGTGAGGAGTGCATGTTTCAGTTACCTTGCCAAAATGGGTAATATGCAAAAGTGTAATTTATCTAGTTGTGATTCTTGATTAGTGCACGTGCCACCTCCATAAGAATCCTTCAGATCCCCAGTCAGTTTAAATATGTGTAACAAAATAATCTCCCTTTTTTGCATCTCTTCACCGCTCTATCTAACATATGACACCACTAAGTAGTATCTCTTCATTTTCTTTTTCATTTTTACGTGGAGATCTAATAACTAAGTTACTTTCAAAATGGTTCACATAGCTTCATAAATGAGGGGTAGCATATGTCATTTTAGTATGTATAAATGTTCAATCTGTTAGGTTACATTACAAGGGTCCTTCACAAACACTTTTTAGTGCAAATCTGCTGTTGGGTTGAGATGGCAAAGTTTTAGGGTAGAATATAAAAAACTTCAATTTTTTCCTCTCTTGAATAGATTACTACAGAACATCTTTGTTGGTCAGAGACCTGCGGTTTGTGTGCATATATGAAAGGGTATAACCTGGTTCAGTTTTCTACTTTTGCTCTGCTGCTAACTCTTGCTTCTTGAACTTACAGGTTGATTTTGCCGAGATGCGGCAGAAGCTGCAAACAATGGAGACCCTACAAAAGGAACTTGAACTCCTCCAGCGACAAAAGACCGCTTCTGAACAAGCTGCCCTAAGTGCAAAACAGAGGCAGAGCTCAGGCGGAATGTGGGGGTGGCTAGCCGGAACTCCTAATCAACATGTTGATGATGATGCCTGATATATCTAAGCATGACATTTGATCGTTTCTAGGTTTTGAGAGTCACCAATTCAGTTATTCGTATATTATTTTTGGTTTATAATTGGTTTCTTTTTAATATTGCAATAAGAACACACACAGTTTCTTAGCCAGAAGACATACATACCTCTTCGAAATTGAGTTGGTGCAGGTACAGGAGGCCGTTAGTAAAAGCAATTCTTTATTAGTTGTTTACGAAGAAAAAGATTGTACGAGTGGAAGTATAGATATTAACCATTTTGGAGAAATACGAATTTGTAACTGATTGTACTATGATTTCTTCTATGGATAACACAGCAAAAATGGGACAATAGTTTGATGTCTATATATATTTTCATTGCTAATCCCTTAACCCACCCCAGCCCACTTCTTTGTAAGGCTTGGGGAGAAAAAAGTGAAACAGGACACATTTGTGTGTTGACTGTTGAATGTCACTAATTAGCTAGACTAAAAGAAAAGAATCAGCAATTTTATAGAAGTCTGATTTCAATTGTGGCCAAGCAGATTCAGGAGCCTGTGCATTTAAAGTGAACAATCTTCCCTTGCAGGCACAACATACGGTGACATTGTGTCGTTGAAACATTGGGCTCTCAACTCTGAATTCCAGCACATAGTAGTTAACTTTTCTTAGTGAATCCTCTCTCAAACTTGATTCTGTTAATGTTCCTTTTACATCTGAGAGTTTGGTGGATCCTGTGATTGTCTTAACCACTGCTTCTCCGACCTCTTTTGGTCCTCCAAATGCCTCGATCCTGTCGACAAAAAATGAGCACAATATTTGTTAGAGGGTTGTTCATGTTTGTTCGTTTAGTGATTAGAGGGTATTTCGTGTCTGATCGTTTATTTTTAGTCATGGTGAAATTTCTTGGAAAGTCAGGGTTGGACAACTTAAATCATTTTTTCAATTAGTGTGGTTTTGAATTTTCTAACCTTTGAAAGTGAGGTTTTGGATTTTCGACCTATTTATATATGTGAATATGAGTTCTAACCAGATGAAAACTGTCTGTATGGATATTACACATGACTTAAAGTTGAAGGACAAAATTGTCAAATTGCTTAACGTTTATGTTTTAGTCACATGAAAGTTGTGTGTAATTTTAACGTTAATATTGACAATTTTCTTTACATAAAGATCGAAATTCACAAAATTAAAAGGTTGAGACCTAGAATTTCACTTTTGAAGGTTAATCAGTCTTAATATCTTTGAATTTTTTTATTTTTTAAAAGTTAACTAGTGAAAGTCAAAAAACAACCACCTACAAAATTTTCGTATAAAAGGCTATCTACCTCAAATGTCTGATCCTCCTCTACCTCCCCTTTCGTTTGTCCAATTGAATAACTAAATTTCAATTTTATTTTCAAAATTCTTTATTATGTTCTATTGTCTTTTAAATTGACGAAAATTACTTCACTAGGAAACATATCGCAATAAATCTTTCACGTAACTGTGTGTGGCATGCCAACTACTCATAAAAGTGTGTAAAAAAAAAAACACGTCTATTAACATTTTCATCTAAAGACATTGATCTTCATTTCACCATTTTTGTTCATTGGACACAATGTAACAATTACTTGGAATATTAGTTGCGATATGACTGTTATCTAAGCAATTTCCATTAGTTTGGAGAACGATGGGTGACGGAATAGTTAAATTTAAAATTAAATTAAAGTTCAGTGATCCAATTGAGGTTTCTCCGAAAATTTAGCGTCTGCGAATGAAATGTACCAAAAAATTGAGATATAGAAGAGAACCGTAGTACTTACGAGAAGTCAATAGGAACTGGTGAGACAATCACACTAACATTTAACTCCCCATTTGATCCTGGCGGACCAAATGCAACCACCGGCTCATTTACATTCCTCCGCCGCTTATCACCACCGTTCAGTGGTGGTGGATCAAGTGATCTTTCAAGCTTCCCGGCTGCTCGATATAATAGCGTTTGATCTCCCAACCAACTTTCTGGGTATATAAATTCTGTTTCAATGAATCACTATTAGCTTGTCGACGAAAAATGAAGAAAAAACATGTGGTTTTCATTGGATTTTGAGTTAATAATTGAAACAACTTTTAGACGAGGTGATTGAAGATTAATACTAACCAAATCCTTCATTTGTGTCAATATATCGACTATATCCTCCAACTGGATAAAGAGCATCAAGCTTGAGATTTCGAGCAGTCTCCGGGGAAAAGCCAAGAAGAAAACTTGTAATTCCGGCGAAATTGGCACCAAAAGCAACAAGAGAAGCAGTGCCAACTCCGGTAAGAAGCCGGCGCCTAAAAACTGTCTGAAGCGACCTAAATTGTGCTAACTCCTCGAATCTCTGTTTTCCATCTTCAGATGAATTGGATTTCCATTTGCATTTATGGAAATAATGTTGCATGGCCATATTCATTATTCGCCATAGATTTGCAGAGTATTTGTGTGTTTGGGGGCATTGCCAAATTAGGTGTGTGTGTGCACAAAGGTACATTAATGTTAGCGATAGGGCTATCCAGTTCTGGTGGTTCAAAGCTGTTGATTATTGAATACAATTACTGAATTATCCCAAATGCCCGGGATGTCAAAGAAAAATAATATATATATTTTAAACCTCTCAATCAAGTATATATTACTATTCTAAAAAACTCGCATATGCGGCATCTAGACTTTGCCTAGGCTTGAAGCTCGGTCTCAACGCCTAGCTACGCCTACACCTCACCCTCGCATCACTCTCAATCAAGTATATATTACTATTCTAAAAAACTCGTATAGGCGACTTCTAGACTTTGTCTAGGCTTGAAGCTCGACCTCAACGCCTAGCTACGCCTACGCCTCACCCTCGCATCACTCTTGTATCGCCATCGCCTTGGTCTTGCCTAGGTCCTAAAAGTTTGAGCTCAGTCTCCACGCTTATTTACGTTTTACGCTTTTTAGAACACTGGTATATACTATTGCGTTAAATTAAACAACGACCAATCTGAACTATTAAAAGAAATAACTAAAAAAATTGAAGAATTAAAAGAGAGAAATAGAAGAATTACATAATTAATTTGAGCAATTAATGATAAATAAAATACGGAATTCACAACCACAAAAACATTTTTTTTTAAAAAAAATTCTAGACTCTCTCTCCACATATGCAATAACATGATGAAAGACATTATCTAATTACTCAAAACTCAAAATGCTGAAAATAGAATTTATGAATGGCATATAGATGATTGTACTTAATAATGAAAAAGTATAAATATAGATTTTACTAGTCAGTTAAAAGATTAGTGGGACAATTATTTAAGAGAAGAAGAAATGTAGTAGATCCTAAGTGCAGTAAAATATGAACAAAATGGAATGCAAGTCAATATTTTAGTTTATGCTATTACATAACATTTTATTTTATAGGAGATCCTATAAAGTTTCATTAAAAATCTCCAGAAATTCTTATCAACTTTCCAAAACTACATGATTTTCGTTAGTATAAAGATATATTCCTAAGTCTTACAGATTATAATGACTATAATGAGAAAGAAATATTTATTTCAGGACTTCCTATACTCTTTGCCAAAAGTTATGGGACTTTTTGTAATTTTTTTTTGTTATTTTTAGCTTTCTTTTATTTTTATTTATTTAAAGAGGAGGAAAAATTCGTTATTATATGTCATTAAGGACGTGAGTTGCAATTAATTGAAAGGTCGAGGATGTATGATACTATAAAAATTAATTGAGGATATATTAGTAATTTATTGGAAAGATTGAGGACGAAAATTACAAATTTTCCATTAATAAAGCCTTGGTATATTCAAATTATCAACTAGAGGAATGCAGGGTGAGATTACTTGTTACGCTCTTAAGACGGATGGTGAGATTACTTGTTACGCTCTTAAGACGGATGGCTTAAGAAAATTACCATTGATCCAATTAATTTACAATAAAGTTTTAATTTAAATTATCTCCCTAATTCTTATTTCATTTAATAATGTACTACAGTTTATTATGATAACTATTATCATTACTTTTAATTAAAACATGAGATAATTGCATATTTGGTCCCCAACCTTTTAAAATCGTTAGAAATATGCTCATAACCTAAAAAAATAGCATCACACATTCCCAACGTTTGAAGATATAGGTATCGTAAGTCACTCTAGACAGTATCCATCCATATTTCTCCGCTAAACCTCATAATTGGACTACACGTGCTTTCTCTCTCCGAATTAGGCAATTGTGATTGTATGGGTAAAGGAATTATGGACTACACCCAAAAAGGAAGATTCCCAATCCATGAATTATGGCTAATATCCAAAACCAGAAGGTTTAAGCAATTGCTCATGGACTTGCTCATGGACTCAGGCATGCTTCCAGTAAGGCCATTCTTTGACACATTTAGAAACTTCAATGACTGAAGCTTCCCTACAGCATTCGGAATTTGGCATCTAAAGTTATTTTCAGAAAGATCCAAGGTCACAAGGCTCTCATTTCTCCAATCCATTCAGGCAGCTCCTCAGTAAATCTATTTTTATGCAAAACCAGGTCATTACACAAGGTAAGCTTCTACATTATTCTTGGAAGCCCTCCAGAAAGAAAATTTTCGTTCAAATCAACCGACCTTAACAATAAACAATCCCCAATTCCATCAGGAACATCACCGGTGAATTGATTATTCCTCAAACTTATGCCCCTCAAATTGCTCAAGCCATCGTTGCCGTTCGAAATCTCACCCTCCAACAAATTATCAGATAAATCAAGCGACCTAAGCCCCTCCAAAGACCAAAGCCCCCGAAGGTAACAATCCTAAAAACTGATTGCCTGAAAAGTTCATCAAAGCAAGGGTTGAGCACAAACCTAAACTCTCAAGAATTTGCCTTGAAAACTTGTTTTTAGCCAAAGAAATTGATCTTAAAGATCCACATTGCCTAAAGAAATCACCATTGACTAGCCCGAAGAAGCTATTTTCACTTAAGTCCATGACTCTTATATTAGAAAGCTGGGAAAGGCTGAGGCTTATGGATATTGTTTCTTACGAGCGAAAGCTTTCGGAGAAACTGCAGTTGAAGGAGGCCTCTGCCTAATTTTCCTGAAAGCTCAAAGCCATCAAGAATCAGAGACTCTATTGGATCTAGAACCTTCTGCCGGTGATTTATACATACATATACAACCTTCCGCCGGTGAATTATACATACAACCTTTCACCGGAGGATGACAAGAATCAAGAAATTTTGGACATGGCGGACTCGGTGAGGGCTGTGGAAAAGTTGTTGAATTACAATTTCACGGACAAGAAGCTTCTGGAGTGACAGTTTCACCCATCAATTCTAGTCGCGTTTTTTGGAAAAATGAAGCGCGTGTAGTCCAATTATGAGGTTTAACGGAGAAAATGAATGGAAACTGTCAAGAAGGACCTACGATGCCCATTTTTTCAAACGTTGGAGATGTGTGGTGCTATTTTTTTAGGTTATGGACATATCTCCAATGATTTTGAAAGGTTGAGGACCAAAAATACAATTATCCCTTAAAACATCATTACTTCTCTTATTTAATTGATTGATGCATTATCTTTAGTAAGGGTGGGCATTCAAACTGTCAAATCGCTCAAACCGACCGAACAGAACCGAATCGGGTCGGTTTGGTTCGATTTTTCACACCCTGGCAGTTTGGTTTGATTTTGTTTTGTTTGGTTTCGGTTTGTAGCAAATAAACTAAACCAAACCGCTGAAAAACCAAACCGAGAAAAACACACAAGAAATTCAACCCAAGTGGCCCAACCCAACAACCCAGCCCAATCCATTTCACGTTTCAGTATGTCCACAATTCATTTCCACATATCCAATTCTCCAAATAACAGTGGACCTTAAATCACAGTCGAAATCGCCTCTTTTTCTCCATTCCACCATCTCCTTCTCATCGTCATCGAAGTCGCCGTTTCCTTTTCCATTTCACCATCTCCTTCTCATCGACCGCATAGTGTTTATTATCCATTTCATCATTTCTACTATCTTCATCAATTTCAGTTCATCCTTCACAGTATTAAAGCGAAGCGAAGCGACTGCGAACTGCGAACTGCGAACTGCGAACTGCGAACTGCTGCATCATCAATGTCAGTTCGTTAATCTCTCTCTGAAGGTGAAGGTGAAGGCGACGCTGGTTATTGTTTCTTGTCTAAGCTCCAAGCCCCAATTCGAAGACCTAGGGTTCCTCATTTTGATTTGCCTTCATATTCGAAAAACAGGTTGTAAATAATAGGTTATTTTATAAATGGGAGATATATTTATTTTTTTTGTAAATTTTTGTTAATAACAGGTTGCATGTTCAAAAAAAAAAAAAAAAAAATTGAAATGGGAGTTATTTTATTAATTTGTTTTTTTGAGTATACAAATACAAGCCCAAAACATTAAAGCCCAAACCGCCCAAATCAAACCGAACTGAACCAAGATTGGTCGGTTCGGTTTAGATCGATTTTATCCAATGCGGTAGTTTGGTTCAGTTTTAGATAATAGCCAAATCGAATTGCTCGGTTCGGTTTCTGGGCCCAAAACCGAACCAAACCAATCCATGCCCACCCTTAATCTTTAGCCTCAAACTGCATCAAATATTTTTACTTCTTAATGAAATATAGAATGACAATGCAAAATTTGAACCACTGACTTATTTATTCTTTCCGAATTTTTTTTCTAACTAGTCAATTTTTTCTGCCAAAATAAAATCTCTTCCATCTAAACTTTAATTAAATATGGCAATTCAATCATGCAAAATGATTGTAGTGCCTTTTTATTAAATGTCTGTACACAATCTAAAGTGTATTAATGGACTCAATTTTACATAGTTCATCGAGAATGTTTAGATTGTTTAAAATTCATACAAAAAGAAAAAGAGTATCCATTTGGATTAGAAATTCTCGTCAACTTCGTCTAGTTTTTCAAGAATGCTTAAATAATTTAAAATTCGTGCAAAAAAAGTGAAAAACATTTGATATACTTTTGAAGAGAAGGATATATTTGTCAAAATTTTGAAAATACAAATATTATTTACAAACCCAAAATTAGTAAACAAAAATTGTTCACACTCTAAAAGTGCCACGTGGGATAGATTTTTTTAATTCTTCTTAACTAATGAGGGGAAGATTTGTTACCTTCGAAAATCTACTAACACTTAGCAACGTGATAAATTAAAGATGGACAAAGGAGGTCCTTGAAATGATGCCGAACCTAAAGAAATTGGTCATTTCGTACGAGCATGATGTGTGAACTGAGTGGTCATCCTATTGTTTTGACAATTTTGTCCATCTGCATCAACTTGAAGTTTTGAAATGCATCTTTTATGCCAAGTGTCATATAAAATATCAAGATCCTCTACCGGTCAACTATGCTTTCCCACAAAAACTCAAAAGGTTAACTTTGAGTGGCTGCAGAATATCATGGAAAAATATGACTGTTGTTGGTTCATTGTCCAATCTTGAAGTGCTAAAACTCAAATTCCATGCCTTTGAATGCCTTGTGTGGGAATTAAATGATGGGGAGTTTTGTCGATTAAAATTGCTGCTCATACACATGACTGATGTGGAGCACTGGAAAGTTGATAAAACACATTTACCAAGCCTCCAGCACCTATGTCTTAGGTACTACTACAACTTGGTGGAGATTCCTTCTGGAATTGGAAAAATTCCAACTCTAGAAGAAATTGAGTTGTGTGAATGTAAAACATCTATTGTGACTTCAGCACAAGTCATACAAGAAGAAAAAGAGAGCTTAGGAAACAATGGATTTAAGGTACGTCCATTTCCTCTAGGGCTAAGCCTTCACACATTCTCTTCAATGTTTAAAAAATCTTTTAGACAAATTTAAATTAAGTGAAATAGGAATTCTTTTCAAAATAAGGAGAATATAAGGATAGACTCTAGTTAAAAAAGAATTACATGACCAAGGAGAATATACACTTTTGAAATTTGGGCCGTAAAATATTTTGGGTTGAATATCATTATACCAATTAGCCATACATTTTTCTTGACATTAATTATTCATGCATGTCTATGCTAATATTGTCGATGTTTGGAGCTTCGCTAATAGGTTGTTCTAAAAGACAAGGATACAGATTATTTCTAGCTAACAAAGGTGAAAAGAAGACTAAGTTGTGATGTTACTTCAATTGTTTTATTGAAGTTTTATTGTTGTTGTTGTACCTTATTGATTTATTGACACATTTGGATGTCAAAAATAAGATGAACATTGGACATGTATTTAATTGTAATAGTTTGACTACGATCAGCATCCGTTACTTCTTTCATGTGGATCACACTAGATTTATTTATTATTGAAAATAATGAGTACTTTTATTTTATCTTTTGGAATTAGATGCTCTAAGTCAAAAGTACATTATTCTAGACCGTGGTTTAAATGTTATGATAAGTTATACTATTATTTGTTATGATAACTCTCCTTCTTATATAAGGAAACGTATGACTCACATAGATTTATTTGATATGATGTGATTTTATGATTATTCCACTAGGTGGTATTGGACATCACTATTGTAAGGAATTGATGTATACATGCACAGCTGAAATTAAATCTACAATTTCTATAAGTCGGATCAATCTTGTGCTTAGATAAAATTAATGATAGAAGTTTACCTTGATGAACACTGTGAAATTTGATTATCTAATTAGCTGGAGGTGCGATCTTCAATATTATAGTTGTCCAATTGTTCAGTCTCCAATGGTAATCCATACAGCAAGAATAGATCTGGACTTCCACGATCAAGAACAGATGAAAGTGGAACTTCTGGGAGTAATTGCATTGGGTTGTCTTTTGCTTGTGCTAGCAAGTAATAAAGACTAACTTCTTTTAATATGTTGTGGCCTTTATATTTATAGGCGGGGCTAACTCTAGCCCTAGTTCTAGTCCAATTAGAAGCTATAAACAAAAGGGCCCAATTAATTAATCTAATTAATTAATTTGGATTAATTAATTGGGCCAATAAGTAATTAAGTCTGACCCAACTAATTGAAACTTGGACATTAATTATTAGAATCTTCCTCTTGGACAAGGTCCAAATCTAGATGCTCAATTCTTGCCTTATGTGTGTGACCCATTAGGTTCCTATTCACGATGACAAACGTAGTAATATTCTCATCGATTTACCTAGATTGATCAATTCACGTCGCTATACAAGATTAACATCTAGCAATGTGTCAAGGCAAGATATTGGATCAACAATGCTAGGAACTTCTCCAAGTTCAGTAATGAATTATTTATCCAGACCTCTTCATTTGTTGCTTCTGAAGCAACTATATATTCGACTTTTGTAGTTGAATCAGTGGTCGTTTCTTATTTAGAACCTTTCCAATTGACCGCACCACCATTTTGAGTAAATACATATCCAGAGTAGGATATTCTATCGTATTTATCAGACTGAAAGCTGACATCGGCATATCTTTGAACTTTGAGTTCATTTTCTCCATACATCAAGAACATGTCTTTAGTCCTTCTTAAATACCTAAGGATGTTCTTGACCATGGTCCAATGTTTCTCGCTAGGGTTCGCTTGGAACCTACATGTGACACTCAAAGCATATGAAACATCCGGTCAAGTACATAACATGGCATACATAATAGATTCTATTGCTGATACATAAGGAATTCTATCCATGCAATCTCTCACAATCTTAGTTTTTGGACACTCTTTTGAGAGATACATTCCATGCCCAATAGGACAGAGTTTCTTCTTAGACTCTTCTATACTAAATCTTCTCAAGATTTTGTCTATGTACATAGATTGGAATATGCCAATCATTCTTTTACATCTATCTCTATAGATCTTTATACTGAGAATGTATGTTGTCTGTCCAATGTCCTCCATGGAGAAATTTATAGATAACCACAATTTTACTAATTTTAATATCGGGACATCGTTTTCTAATAATAGTATGTCATCTACATACAAAATTGGAAACACGGCTTTGCTCCTAATAACTTTTTTATACACACATGGTTCATCTTCATTCTTGATAAAATCAAACATTTTGATTATCTCATTAAAACGAAGATTCCAGCTCCGAGAGACATGCTTTAGTCCATATATGGATTTCAGTAGTTTTCATACGTTGTTTGGCTATGTGGATTCAAAACATTTGAGTTGTGTCATGTACATGTCGTCACTAAGATTTCCATTAAGGAATACGGTTTTGACATCTATTTTTCATATCTCATAGTCATGGTATGCTGCTATCGTAAGGAGGATCCGAATTGATTTAATCATGGCTATTAGTGGGAAGGTTTTGTCAAAGTCAATTTCTTGTTTTTGCTTGTAACCCTTCATAACCAATCTTGCCTTGTAAGTATGAACATTACCATCCATGTCAACCTTTTTCTTGTAAACCAATTTACAGTTTATAAGTTTTACTCCTTCAGAAGAGTCAACAAGGTCCAAACCTTGTTTTTCGTACATGGAGTACATCTCGGATTCTATGACTTCTTACCATCTCTTTGAGTCAACACTTGACTTCAATCCTGTATAAGTAGTAGGTTCATCTTCCTCAATTAGCAATACGTTACTAGTAATCAGGAAATCGTATCTCTAAGGATAACAAATAACCCTGCTCGACTTATGTGGAGCTGGCGTATCCTTGGGAACTGGTGGTTCCCCTTTCCTAATATGTGTCTCATTAGATGCAAGCTCACACATTGGATCATCTAATTGGTCAATTTTATTTGTGCTTTTTTGAACCTATTCAAGATCTACGTTGCTCCTACCGTCTTCTTTAACAAAACAACATGTTTTGATAAGATGACATTCATCTTGATAGGATTGTAGAAATATTATCCTACAGTTTCTTTGGGATACTCCACAAATGAACATTTATCAAATTTAGCTCATAGCTTGTCCAATTCAACGCACTTCACATAAGCGTCGTAGCCACAAACCTTCATGTATGAAAGATTAGGTCTTTTTCCATTTCCATAACTTGTATGGAGTTTTATTAACCGATTTAGATGGGACACGGTTTAGTATGTGACATGTAGTGTTAAGTGTATGTTTCCAAAATGATTTTGGAAGAACTCCGCAGCTCACCATTGATTGCACTATATCAAATAAGGTGCAGTTTCTCCTTTCAGATACACCATTTTGTTGTGGTATATACGGTGGAGTCCACTGCGAGAGAATCTCATTTTCTTTTAGATAGTGTAAAAACTCACCCCTTAAATATTCGTCACCTCAATCGGATCTAAGTGTCAAAATATTTTTCTCAGTTTGTATTTCTACTTCTTGCTTGAATTTTTTGAACTTTACAAGGCTTTCACTTTTGAATTCCATCAAGCACATGAAACCATATCTAGAATGGTCATTTATAAATACAATGAAGTAAGAAAAGCCACCTCTAGCATCTGTAGACATTGTCCATATACATCAGTATGTACAAGATCCAAAATGTCTGAACTCTAACTTATTTTCCAGAAAAGGGGTCTAGGTCATTTTGCCCAACGAGCATGATCCACAATTTTCAAATGATTCATAATCATTTGAATCCAAGTATCCATCTTTATGTAACTTGGTAATGCATTTTTCATTTATATAACCCAGTCTGCAATGCCAAAGATATGAGTTTTTTTTTTCTCTTTTATGCCTTGTAGTTCTTCTTTTAATGCCATTTGTTTCCACATTGCAAACATAAATCACCAGACTTGGATTTGTCTTTGTTTGCTTTAACTATTTTTCAGTATATTTGGTCCTTCTTAGATTCTTTCTAAAAGGTCCTTTTAGATTTTCTCTCAGTGCCCTTAGAGGTGCCAATGGCCAAAATTTACCCATTTCATTGGGCTCAACAGTTTTCAGCATGTTTAGCAACTCGAGTAGGGTACACTGAATCTTACTCTTGTGGAAGTTCATAATGAACCGCGAAAAGCTATTAGGCAGGGACTGCAGAACTAAGTCAACACTCAGCTCGTGGTCCATGGTGAAACTCAGTTGGTTTAATTTTTCAATATAACCAATCATCTTCAATACTTGAGCACTGACTAAGGATCTTTTTACCATCATACCTCTAAATAACATTTTGGATGTCTCATACCGTTCAGTCTGTGATTGTACATCATTCACTCCTTGCAATGATATTGCTGTAGACATCCATACCCTCGTGCTGATTTTCTAACTCATGTGACATACTGCAAGTATCACATGTTGCATATTTACTATCATCACTGTGTTTTTTGTAAGCATGCACGTTCTTCGACATAGCCTCCTCTGTAGGAGCTTTCGACATTGGCTGCTCAATGATATATTCAATTTTTCCCTTTTCATGCTTGAGAACAATTCTCATATTGCAGTGCCGTCCAAAAAATTTGATCCGGTATGTTTGTTGGCATCCAATACGCCTCTCAAACTCATATGGTTACAAATGATTCAATAATTAAATAACAAGTTAGAACAATTAAATAAATGCAGAAAATTAATTTAATATGTAATTATATTAAATTAATTATACCCCCACTGTTTAAATTGAATTAATGACCCTCAAATATTAATCAATAAAACTAGTTAGATTTCCAGTGGGCTAGGATCCCTTTTAAAAGGATCCCTTTTATTTTAATAGAACCTTGAGAAACTCAACTAGTCCTAATAAAACATCCAGGTAAATACTGATATCAATCACATCTCTACGTGACTCCTAGATCATCAAGTAGACAACTTATTGTCGCACACATCTTATGTGTTTACTTGATTGTGCTCCTAAAATTTTATTTCCTTGAGCGACTCAATGAAAAATAAAATTCTAGTTAAATTTGATCCATTGTTCAGAAATATCAAATGTTTTATAGTGATAAACATATATATGAGCGAGGAGCTTTGAGCGACTCAACAAACTGATATCGATAATAGACTGTGGGTTTTCACTATAATAATAGAAGGCACGTTGTATTAACTATTTAATACGAATTTAATATTTTGAAAAAGAGGAATTTGTCTCATTACATTTATGTATATTAACTAACATCCAACATGCAATTACTGTGAATGATTATGGAATTTATCTATCTAATCTTACTAAACTAAAAAGAAGATTAATCGGTCAATTCCTAAGGAACGTAGCATTCGTTCATCGAATGCTAAATGTAATCATCTCCATCTCTTGTTGCAACCTGTATCTTATACTAGTTGCTTCTTTGTGGTCCAACTGCAACATGTATCATATACTAGTTGACACGCATGCCCAAATAAATGAACACACATATCCATATTAAATAAGGAGTTCGAAAACTCAATTAAATAAATAATAGGCTCGCAAGTCCAACCAACAATCAACAAGAATAATTAATCATATAACCAATCACATGGGTTGAGTCCATAATTATCCACAAAACATCTATTTTAATATCTAATATTAAAAATATATTAATTTCTAACTTTGCAGCTTTGATAGTATAAGTCTAAACCTTTTAGACATTTCAGAATGGACTAGATGGAATTAAATAATTAATCTAATTAATTAATTAATTATTTTCAACAATAAAATTAAGTAATTAATCAATTAATTTTATTCATAAAGGGAATTTTAAAATTTTATTTTATCTCCTAATTTAAAGTCATACTCTAAATTGACGATAAATTTTGTATAGGGTCAAATTGCAATTTTATAAAGTAAAGTCACAATTTAATCCGGTCAAAAATTCAAAATATAGTTTAAAAACGATTTTAATCAATTTTTGAATATTTGACCAACATTAAAAATTTAATAATTACAATTTTTCAAAAAACTCAAAATTGCATTTGGGACCCTGTTTTCCTTTTTAAAACTTGAGGACTTACTGTGCAATTTCTAAAATTGCACAAACAGTCCATTGACTTTAAAATCAGCAGCTTTCTTGTGTAATTTCTAAAATTGCACACAAGGTCCCTCTCTTATTTTAAAAAATGTGGGCCTTCTCATACAATTTCTTAAGTTGCATGAGAGACCCATTTAACTCCATTTGAAATTTGGAGGGCTTTCCATCTCCAAAAAGGAAACAACGTGCTGAAACCCTTCCCAATTAGGTGGCCGTTAGATAGTTGGGTGGCCGCACCGATGTCTAAAATCGGCGGCTACTGCCTTTTCAACCTTTGCGTCGCTATTTTGCCACTGCGAAAATTAGTGGCATTGACCGGTGTTTGTCGTGGCCCTGTGAGGTTGCCGCTGCGAGTCAACTGTTGTTCTCGCTACGGTGAAGGCAGCGGGCCCCCACCTCAGGTTGCCATCTCCAGCAGCGGCGACTTCTAAAGTGCCACTACCGGTCGCCGTCTTTTCTTTTTTTTTTTTTCAAAAATAAAATCTAAATCAAATTAAGATTTTTTAAAATTCACAATTTTATTTACTGTTAAAACTCAAATCAAATTTATATTTCAATAACAATTATTGTTCAATTCATCAAAGTAGTCTAACGAACTCTAACAAGTAGCAAGGTAGGATCTGATACCACTGTAAGGAATTGACATATACATGCACAATGGAAATTAAACGTAATTCAATAAGCTGGATCATCCTTGTACTTAGATAGAATCTATGATAGAATTTTACCTTGATGAACACCGTGAAATTTGATTATCTGATTAGCAGGATGTGCGATCTTCAATACAATAGCTGTCTAATTGTCTAGCCTCCAATGGTAAACTACACAGTAAGAACAGATCTGGACTTCCACGATCAAGAACAGATGAAAATGAAACTTTTGAGAGTAATTGTATTAGGTTGTATTTTGCTTGTGCTAGCAAGTAATAAAGACAAACTTCTTTTAATCTGTTGTGGCCTTTATTATTATAGGTGGGCTAACCCTAGTCCTAGTTCTAGTCCAACTAGAAGCCATCAACAAAAAAACCCAATTAATTAATTAATGGAAAAATTGTCAATAAGTCATCTCCACATGACTTGTTTCAAATTAGGTCAAAACTTTTTTTTAAATTGTGATTAAGTCATACTTCACATCAATATTTTATATTAATTCCAAAACCACCCATTTTAACCATATTTTTCATTGACACAATCTTCCAACTCCACAAACCTCCTCCACCTCCGGCGACCTCCGGCCACCATCGGCCACCACCTCTAGCGACCACCGCCTCGACCTCCGGCGATAACCGCTTCCACCTCCGGCAACCTCCGGCGAGTGCTTCTACGGCGCAGTGTCACTTTTTAGGCAATTTTTTGGTGAAGATTTTGGATCAATTTCCAGTTGAGAATATTGTTATTAATTTCTATGTTTTAATCTTAATTCTTGTATTTGATTAATTTTTCAGGCTAATGATTTAACAGCTAGCATTGATATATCCGTGCTGCAAGAGACTGACCAATATGATTAACCTGGGTTGATTTTAGCAGTTATGTAAACAATGAGCATTTTCTAAGTTATATAAACAATGAGATAACATCTATTGTTGATATTGTATTATAGAATAGCAACTTGATATTGTATTAAGTTGGTCATTAGATTATTTTCTTTGTGTTGTTAATTAGTTGTGAAAGTTGTTTGATATTGTATTATACAAAACAGTATCACAACAGAAATGGGCATAGAATGCTGTAAATATGAGTTTGAATGCTGTAAATATGAACTTGAATACTCCACTATCTTATGCAAATAGGAGCTTGAATGCTCCACCATCTAATTGCTGTAAATAGGAGCTTGAATGTTCCATCATCTAATGTTTAGTCATGGTATGTTATTTGATACTGTATTATATAAAACAGTATCACAATATAAATGGACATAGAATTGTTGTAAATAGAAGCTTGAATGTTCCATCATCTAATGTTTCAATGTCTTAGTTTTAATCTATGATACTGTTTAATTATGGCAAAGTTTAATAAATTGAAACTTTGTCATAATATTTCACTATCATTTGAAACATGTTTTAATCCTGTGATACTGTTTAAATATATGTGATCTTTGATACTGTTTAATTATGGCAAGGTTTGATACTGCTTAAATCTATGTGATCTTTGATATTGTTTAATTATGGCATTGTTCGAATAAGTGATACTGTTTGAATGTCTTAGTTTTAATATATGATAATGTTTTGTTTAGGTAATGTGCATTAATATAAATTGATATTATTTCAATCTATGTTTTAATCTATGATACTGTTTTGTATAATACAGTATCAAACAAAACATATGACTAATTAAACAGTATCAAAGATTAAAGCATGATATCATAGTCATGTGTGTTTTTTGATACTGTATTATGCAAAACAGTATCACAAAAAACAGTATCACAATAGAAATGATCATAGAATTTGCACACGTGCTCAGAATTTTTATTATAATATGTTTTCGGAATGGTCTCGACGAGACGGTCAAGACCAGTAGCATTGCTACTGCCTATGATGAATTTTACCCGTTTGAAGTCGTCTCTTTAGCTTAAAATGGCAATCTTTAATTTTTTTTTTCAAAACAATATCACAAATTCTTTAAAACAGTATCAGGGATAAATGTGCATCTTTTTGCTGCAAATTAAAGCTCTTCCAAGGTATCTGAGTCCCTTAAAAGCAAACACATACTTCAGAGCAATGCTCAATCATTCTCAAGTTAAATGGGAAGTCATGCAAAGGGTTCTCATCTAAAACTATACACAATGTTTCTAATTTTTCCCTTGAATTTGAATATGTTTGAGATTCAATTAGGATATAGATTCTCATTGGATAGATAAGTATAAATTTATAAGGTGTTTAATGGTAGGTAGAAGAATTAATCAGTAGAGAATAAACAAGAGAATACTATTGTTCTTAAAATGTTTCATTAGTAGTACAAAATCATAAGTTTAACAGTATCACAACAAAACAGTATCACCGCAAAACAGTATCACCACTCAAAATCTGTGTTTTTTACAATTAAGAGTATGTTGGTCTTTTAGCTCTAAAATATGACTTTAATTGAATTAATTTTTGAGCATATGACTTTAGAGTCCATAAGTGCCCAAACAGTGACCGACCCTGAATTTACCCTTAATTAATTTTGTTCAATAAGTAATTAAGTCTGACCCAACTAATTGGGCTTTGGACTTTAACTCTTACACGTATTGCATGCTAAAATCTTTCCGCAATTTGCTAGCTATGTAATGTTGCCCTGGAATTGCATTTCACGAGCTATTAGACTTCCTGACAAGGGTAGCAATGCGCATATGTTAGGAGACGCTTAAGGCTTTTAATTTTCTTACTTTGAAAGCATATAGATATCAAGTACAAAGTAGAAGAGTTGAGAGCCCAAACATATTTATAAGTGCACCACTATATATACTTATGGGACTTCGTGTTCACTGTTATGATTTGCACTGTTGCAAATGACATTAAAATCACTTCAAGAGTTTGACTGAGATAAGATGGGCTACTATAGTTGAGTATATTTTGAATTATAATACATGAAATATATATAATGTCTCACAGGTTTGACTGAGATAAGCTGGACTACTATAGTTGAGTATATTTAATGTCTTAGGTACTAACTCAAAAGCTTTAGAGTTATGTGGTCAAAGAATTTGAAATAAAGGATTTAAGAGTTCTAAAATACTTCTTGGGCATTGAAGTATCTTTGTCCAAGCGAGGGCTTATTCTGAGTGAACTTGGGTTTGGTCAAACAAAACCCATGGTGCTTTTATGTGATAAACGTCAATTATTGAGATTGCCAATAACCCAATACTTCAATGATAACTATATTATGGTATTACAAAGGTTCTCTAGATCAAAAGTGTGGATCAACTAGCTAATATAATGACACATGCTACTAGTGGACTATTTTATACATCATTATCAAAGTTGGGCATGTGTCATATCTATGCACCAATTTTAGGGAGAGAGTTATAATGTTTACATGATTTTTATATTCCCGATTTAGTTAGGAATTAATATGGTAAAGGACTTGTATAAATATAGTTGATTGTAAGGAATAAAATTCATTGAGCCCATTTATCAATTCTCACTGAGATTAAGCGGTGTACAATGTATGGGTACATTACTTGTTTCACCACCAATGGCATCTTAATCCAAAGTGGTTGTGCAAGTTATATGAGTAACTCTTTTTTGGGCCAACATTTTGCTACTAGTTGTGATATGGGGGAGAGAAACTTCACAAGCATTGCAACAAAACCAATGGGAAATAATAATTTTTTCAGTAATGTGGTAATATTTTCAGCTGAAATCTGAAATAATGATTTCAGATGAAGCCAAGAAATTTTTTAGAGTTCATAGTTGCAATAAGGCCACTAGTTTTGAGGGTACTGGGATTTATATCAAGGTGCCAACTAGTTTAACACACACACATTGTGAACAACGTGTTTGCTGCTTCTGATATTGAAAATGTGCAATTGGATCAAGAATATGGGGCTCTTAAAATGGTTGATCAAGTTGTGGTGTTGATAGTAATAATGTGACGCATTGTTGTAGTCTTATTGTTGTTGTGGAAGCTATTGCAAAGAGATTGAGGTTGCCTTGTAAAGATGAATTTCATAGAGCTAATAGTTCAAACGCTAACTATAATGGTGACCCTTTCTGTGATGTGGGCGACATTCATCTCCAACTGGTATTATTGTTCAAGTTGTCAAGCTTACTTTGAGCGCAGTAAGAAAAAGATTGGCTGCTACGAGCCTAAGATACTAGGGAAAATTAAGATTGGTGATATTATTAAAGTGAAACTGTTGGAAAAATATGATATTTTTCATCTTTTTATATTGGCTCACTCAATTATTATTATTGATATTTAATGTTAAAAGAGCAAGTCAAAGTTTTTGTTTTTGACTGGTTTGGATAACGCCAGTTCTGATTGACTGCGTTGATAAGCAGATTATTTTTTCAGATCTTTAAAGCTGCGATTTTATTCTGTTTCTATACACAAAATATTCTGATCACATGAATATTATTAACAGCTTATTTTGTAGGCTAAAGAATCTTTTCTTATTCTCTTATATTTGTTTAGGAAGGAAATATTTAGTTTCCTAAATTCATTCATTCTACAAATCTAAGAATATCTTTCTATATATTCTTTCCTATTAATTGTCTTACCATTTTTGTTGCAGATTTTTTTGGTTAAAAATAATTTCTAATTTGATTTTTTACTTTAACTATAAATAAGAGCACAAATTAATAAGGAATCAAGATCTTTGAAATATAATTTTTGTTCTTATTTTCTCGAAGCAAAAAACCACCGAAATCCATGGAAGAGAAAACAAGACATCAAGCTTCATTGATTCAACGTCAAAACAAAAAGATTTTCTTCAAACTCATTGAAGAATCAAAAACAAATTGGTACTCAACGAACAATTCCATATCTTGTTCAAGCTACTTAGCGTGAAGTTAAGAACGGAGGTTCTTAATCCAAGTGGTGGTTGCGGTCAAGTACAATTGGAAAGTGGTGATAAAGTCAAGATTGGTGGATTTGATTCCAATTCATCAACAAGTCAGAAGAAGAAATATCAAAGAGAGTTAATCTATTTTCTTTTGATTGTTATTTTGTTAATTTTGTGAAATTACAAAAACTTATACTATTATATTTTTGAATAAGATTATTAGTGGATTATTTTTACCCATGGCATGGGGGCCCGTGAATGTTTCCCTTTGGGGTTTACCACGTTATATCTTGTGTTAGTATTTAATTCTTTAAATTTTCGCACTTAACAAGATTAGGTAAACGAACACTGCTATGTGAGTCAAAACTGCTATCATTGTCTTTCGCCAGTTCTGACTACGATCTGTCAACTGCTTGTTTAATTAAGATTAAAATTATTTTTAATTTAATTAATCTAGATTTTAGAACTTTCAATTGGTATCAGAGTGGGTATATTTTATAAGTGTGATCCAAAGAAACCTAGATATGGACGGAGCTGTATTTAGACCACCGGTTTTAGATGGTACTAATTATGCCTATTAGCAAATTAGGATTCAAGTTTATATCCAATCCCTTGATGAAAAAACTTGGCTCTCTATTGTCCATGGCTATAAAACTCTCACCATTATTGAAAATGGTGTAGAAAGAGAGAAAAAGACAGACAAGTAGACTATAATTGATTTTAATTAGACTAATTGGAATTCTAAAGCTTTAAATGTCATATTCTTCTTCGTAGACTCTAATCAATTTTCTTTGATCTCTACTTATCAGATTGCTAAAGAAGATTAGGACATCTTACGGATTGCTCACGAAGGAACCTCTATTTTCAAGTCATCCAAGCTCCAAATTCTTATTCTAGAATTTGAACAACTAACTATGAGAGACGATGAAAAATTCAAGGACTTCTATGCAAAACTCAGTGACATCACCAGTACTGCTTATACGTTGGAAAAGAAATATTCGGAGAGCAAAATTGTAAAAAAATTCTCAGATCCTTGCCTGATCGTTTTCACTCCAAAGTAACTGCAATTGAAGAAAGTAAGAAGGTTGAAGAATTGGTGGGATGATTGATGACATATGAATTACATCTACAAAGTAGAAAGAAAGAAAATGGATATGGTATTGCCTTCAAAAATAAAAATGATGAAGAAGAGGTTGATGGTGAGGAGAATGAAACAAATGAAAATATGGCCATACTCACCAAACAATTCAAAATTTTTTTAAAATGAAATCAAAAAGAAAATAATTTGAATACCTCACTCCAACAAAAGAAGAGATTTTCGAACAATACAAAACAAAACCCCACTACATCTATGAATAGATCTGACAATCGAATTCAATGCCATGAGTGTGAGGGCTTTGGACACATTGCTTCTGAATGTTCAAATACTCTAAAGAAATCTCGTACCAAGAAAGCTATAAATATTACTTGGAGTGAAGAAGATGAAAATGAGTTAGACTCAGACGAGGACGACAGAACTACTAATGATCAGGTAACGTCTCTTACTGTAAACTTTCTTTTTGGTATTGACTCTGTGCAACAAATGACTGTAGGTTCTGATTCCATGACTACATCATCTGAAGAACCAAACCGTGTGTGTTCTGACTGCATCAGTGTGAACAAACAATTAAAAGACGAACAGGAGAATAAGTTTTCTATTCATGTAATGATGGAATTTCTGAAGATGATAAGACAGCAGCTGATTCTAAAAATGACACTCTAACCAATCTCTTATTAGAGAAGGACGATCAAATTGTGAACCTTCTTAATGAATTAGAAAAATCAAAAGAAATGGTCAAACAACTAACAATTGAAGCCTCTCACTTGAGTGAAACCTTAAGTTATGGAAGAACTCCAAACGTCAAATAAGGTTTGGAATATGTTGGAAAATGTAGAGGAAAAGTTGGAAATTAGATCAACTTCATCAAAGAAACAAAGTCCGCTGTATTTTCAGACAAAATTGCTCCCATCGCCTTCAGGACTACATCTAACTTGCCTATGCAGGTTCTGACCAATGCCAAGACTCAAAAACAGTCACGACCCAGCTATATAACCAATGTATCAATTCTCAATACAGAGAGGTAAATCAAATTACTTTGTAAAATGTTGCATCTGTGGTAATCTAGGACACGACTCCTTTTATTGTTTATATTATAAAAACTTGGTTAATAAACAAATGAGACACCCTAGCAACACTAAAGTAAGACAAATTTGGATTAAAAAGAGTGATTTAAATGGTTATATGGTTGATGTTGCTTATATAACTTTTATTCCTAACTCTTGATATTTTGATAGTGGTTGTTTTAGACATATGACTGGAAATTGATCTTATCTAACTAACTACAAAAGTCATGAAGGTGGTCTGGTCACTTTTGGAGATGGAGTACACAGTAAAATTGAAGGTGTGCGCACTATTCTAATTGATGTATTCTCCCAATTAAAAGAAGTTCTTTTTGTTGTAGGTTTGAAAGCCAACTTGATTAGTATAGGCCAACTCTGTGACGATAAATACTTTGTTATGTTCTAAAAAAAAAACTCTTATAAAGTCTTGAAATATGATGGTAGTTGCATTCTACATGGAACTAGGTCTAGTGATAAATGTTATCTTCTTGACACCAAAATTACCTGTCATATTTCAAAGACTGACTCTACCGAGTTGTGGCACAAACGGTTGGGACATTTAAAATATAGTGATCTGTTGAGACCTATAAAATTGAATGCAATACGAGGCGTTCCTAAGCTTACTAAAAAATCTGAAGGATTGTGTGGTTCGTGCCTAAAAGGTAAGCAAACCAAAAGTACTCACAAGCAAGGTAAGCTTCTTACTATATCTCATGTATTAAAATTACTTCACATGGATTTGATGGAACCTATTCAAACTAAAAGTATTGGTGGCAAGAAATATATTTTTGTATGCGTGGATGATTTTTCTAGATATACTTGGGTAGATTTCTGAAGAGAAAAATCTGATGTTTTTGAGATGTTTAAATTTTTGCACCTAAAACTAACAACAGAAAAATATTTTGAGGGAATAAAAATATTGATGATTAGAAGTGATCATGGGAAAGAGTTTTAAAATGTTAATTTATCTACATTCTGTGATCAAAATGGCATTTTTCATGAATTCTCTACTCCTAAAACCCCTGAACAAAATAGTGATGTGGAAAGGAAAAATAGGTCTCTATAAGAGATGGCTAGAGTAATGCTAAATAGTAAGAAGCTTCTTGTTAAATTACGGGCTGAAGCTATTAATATTGCTTATTATATTTTGAATCATGTGTCTTTAAGAATATGAACCACTCAAACTCCTTATGAAATCTGGAAAGGAATAAACCAAATCTCAAATATTCTCATACCTTTGGTAGCAAATACTATGTTTTAAATGATCAGTAATATTTGGGTAAATTCGATTCAAAAAGTGATGAGAGAGTATTTATTGGTTATTCTGAGAACAGCCGAGCTTACAAAATTTATAACATACGTACTCAGACTATCATTAAATCAATCAATGTAAAAATTGATGACACTGATGATTTTTCATCTTATTCATAGGAGCCTAATATTCAGTCTTTGAAAGAACAAGTTGTTGGACGTCAACCTACTCAAGACAATCCTGTGCCTGCCCCAGACAGTGATAAATAGACAAAACAGCCAGCACCAAGTTTTGGTGTCTCTGTTCCTGCTCCTGGAAGTTCTGACGTACCAAATACAAACAACAAATAGAACATGAGAATGCAACCTTCTTCTTAGATATAGAAAGCACACCCATTGGACAATGTTCTCTCATATTCTAGAGACCATATGATGACTAGGAAGAGGCTTGCTAATGAACTTAGAAATGTTTGCTACACTTTACAAATTGAACCCAAAAATATAAATGAAGCAATTATTGATGAAAATTAGGTTCTAGCCATGCATGAAGAGCTAGCTCAATTTAACAAAAATGAAGTGTGGAAACTTGTACCTTGGCCAAAGGAAACAAATGTGATTAGGACAAAGTGGATATTTAAAAATAAATCAGATGAACATGGGAACATAGTCAGAAACAAGGCACACTTAGTTACACAGGGATACACTCAACTAGAAAGAGTGGATTTTGACGAAACATTTGCACCTGTGGTTCGACTTGAATCCATTAGACTTTTAACATCTGTGTCTGTGGCATGTCAAATGAGGTTCAAGTTGTACCAAATAGACGTAAAAAGTATTTTTCTGAATGAAATTCTTAATGAAGAAGTCTATGTTGAGGAAGAAATCTATGTTGAACAGCTTAAGGGATTTATTGATCTTAAATCTCCCAACCATGTGTTCAGACTCAAAAAGGCCCTATACGGACTAAAGCAAGCTCCACATGCTTGGTATGAACGATTGACAATGTTCTTGTTGGAACATGGATACAAGAGATGAGGAGTTGACAAAACATTATTCATCAAACATTTCAAAATTGGATTAATAGTTGCACAAATATACATCGATGATATTGTGTTTGGTTCTTCACAAGAAACAAAATACAAGGAGTTTGTTATACTTATGCAAAATGAATTTGAAATGAGTATGGTTGGTAAACTAAATTTCTTTTTAGGTTTACAGATCAAACAGGTTGGATCAGGAATTTTTATCTCACAGGCCAATTATGCTAAAAATTTGGTGAAGAAGTTTAGTCTTGAACAAACCAAGTTAGTCAGAACTCCCATGGCTACGTCCTTGAAAATCTCCAGAGATGACCAGGGAAAGGAGGTTGACTCTAGCTTGTACAAGAGCATGATAGACAGTTTGCTGTACCTGACTGCGAACCGTCCTGACATATCATTCAGTGTTGGAGTTTGTGCATGTTATCAAGCCAAACCAAAAGAATCACATCTTGCGCCAGTGAAGCAAATTATTCGTTATATTAACTGCACTTCTGATTTTGGTTTATGGTATACTAATGATACTAACTCTCATCTTGTAGAATACACTGATGCTAACTGGGCTGGAAATATGGATGATAGGAAAAATACGAGTGGATGGTGTTTCTACAATGGTAACAATCTCATTGCATGGTTAAGTAAGAAACAAAACTCTATTTCCTTATCTACTGCAAAAGTTGAGTATATTGCTATGGGTAGTTGTTGCACTCAGCTACTCTAGATGAAACAAATGCTAAGTGATTATGGTATTGATCAGGATTCTGTCACTATATTTTGTGATAACACTAGTACTATCAATATTTTTAAAAATCCTGTTCAGCACTATAGGACCAAACATATTGACATTATATATCATTTTATTAGAAATTTGGTTGAAGAAAAGGTAATTACTTTGAAAAACATTTAGACTGAGTATCAGTTGGCTATTTTGTTCACCAAGGGCTTAGATTCTGCTAGATTTGAGACTCTACGAAAGACTGTGGGCATTTTCTTGATGCATTAGTTTTCTTTAACAAAAATAAAACGAAAAGAAAATATTTTCACTTAGTAGAAGTAGTGTTTTTCTTTCTTTGTTTGATTTTATCATGTGCGTTTGTTTGCATTTGCTTATTTTTTTATTTTATTTAAAAAAAAGGCGGGAGGGGTATTCTTGCAAATAACATATGATATAAATGTATGATTGGTCTATGAATTTCATATTTAATTGGATCAACCAATTACTCATTATACTTATGGTAAACTATGCTCAGATAAGTACACTTTGAGGACATATTGACTTGTTTGATTGTGCCTTACTACTAAATAGATTGTTTTCTTTAAAGTAGTTTCGTACTTTGTTGTGACTTATGGTCAGTATCTATGTCTCTCGGCACTATAGTATGTTGTTATGTTAAACATATAATTTCATGGAAGAGAGGGCTACTACCATAGATGTGTGCAGCCGTCCTTCATAATGAACATAAATCATGTAGAAAAAGGCTACCTCTATGGCTGTGAGAAAGTCAACTAACTCCATGATCTTAAAAATTCAGTACTTTAACAAAACTTAAAATATATATCAATAAAGTCAACACTCTGAGTACTCAAAAAGAAAATTTCTATGGTACTCCTGTCTGGCACACAAATATTTTTTCTATTTAAAGAGATATGTTCATATGATAGCTGGTTTGAAATACATCTCAGTACTTATCTTCTTGACAAGGTTCAATTTAGCTTAGTGGGACATGTTATGATTGACTAGTCTAGGATGTCCTATCACACACTCACGTTATAAATCTGACCAATTAATTGAATCTAATTATACGCATATATTGGATTGGAAGATTCTGGTTGATTTTGATATTTTTGGACTGATTGTATAATTTGTGAACTATGAAATTTGTCCATAAATAAAAGATTCAATTTTATCTCATAAAATATTTTCATTATTTTTGTGTGATTGTCTTGTGTGGGCCGTTTCATAGGTTTTTCAATCAACAGTCTAATTTTGGTAGTACAATCAGTTTTAACTGAGAAAAATCGGGATGAATCTTTTACAGAATCCAATCTTATTCTGTACTGAATATTAAATTGATCTTCCTAATTAAAAATTCCGCTTTCCATAAATTAGCATTTTAGACGGTTTAATTCAAATTTGACATATCTGGTTAATGAAGGTTTTTATGTCCATAACTGCCAATGATCAATTTTTGGTAACCGCTTTGAACATGTCCTAAATTAACCGTTCTCTCTTTGTGCAAATTTGAAAAATTCCTCCTTTTAAACAGTATTCTAGGGTTTTCTCTTCACTCTTCTCATGTGTGTTCAAGTAAAAACTCAGTCCCTACCTCTAATATTTGATTTCAAAGTTTTGTTGAGTTTTTATTTCAAATTCACACAATGGTGAAAACCAAAATGCCAAAATCAAAGAAAAATCCAAGAGGCTCATCCAAGAACACTGTTACTCTGCCGGTTGCTATTGAAAATGCGATGGGGCCTCAAATGTATCTGGTAAGGACTCTCCGGCGAAGTACACGAAGAATGGAACCCTCTAATTCAGACACGGACACTTTTCCAGCAGCTGTTGCATCTCAAGCTAACCAATCGATGGACATTGTTGCATATCAACCGCTGGTCAGCTATTCTAAATCACAGCCCCATCAAACATCTAAGGACCCCATTACTTTTCTGAGCAAGAAAGTTACCCTAAGTGCTCAAGAACCAGATGAAGAAGGAGATGAAGATGACGAATCTGGAACGGATAACAGTGGGTCTGACAATGCTGGAATTGAAAAGAACGTTCATGAGAATGAAAGGACTGGTGATGAAGAGTTTGAACATCCTCTCTCAATCGTAGAAGGTTCCAGTATGCCCTCTTCTCACAAATCAGATTTTGATTTCGATGTTACTCTTCATGAATCTTCAGAATCTACTCCCACATCTCTTCCAACAAAAAGAGCCACGAGGGCTGAAAAGGAAAAAGGTAAAATTGGTGTTGCTGCTGGAGAGCCCACACCTACTGGTCAGAACAGGCCATCCACTACCTTATAGAGTGCTTACAGAGTACTTTATACTCCAGTTCAGACCCGCAATTGTTCATACTTGAAGCTCTTACTAGAGGAAGACACTCTATTAATCCGTTGAACTACTGCTTCCTATCTGAGACTGCTGTAAGTATGTTTCTTTCATTTACCTCTTTTCGCAAATTCATCGTTGAATGCAAGGTATCTATTCCTGAGTTTGTTGCGTTTGATCTAGATAAGATTATTGGGTTTCATAAACTGTAAATTTTTTTGAGTTTTTCTGAACCGTTTAATGAGACTCTTGTCAAGGAGTTTATGGTAAATGTTTCCAAGAATTTGGGTAAGGCTGGAAATGAATTTAGGTGGCAAGTTATGTTAGGGGAAGACATGTTAATTTCAGTCCTAACTCTCTAAGAGAATGGCTTGCGATGGATAATGTGGCTATCTCTAGTGATGAGGAGTTAACTAAGGATAGCATTGCTCAAGAGGTGATTGGTTTTGCTTGGCCAGAGGCGGTTGAACTGACTGCATCCAGAATTTTGCCAAAATAAAAAGTTCTTTATCGTATCTTAATCAACAACATTGACCCTTTGACTCATCGATCTGATATCTCGGGTAATAGGGCAGTTATCCTATATAAGTTGGGATTATATTTGCGTGTTGATTGGGTCAAAATAATTTTTGATAGAATTGTGTATGAAAGGCCACGGAGGGTTAAGCAGTTCAGACTACTACATCCAGCGCTTATTCATCATTTTCTTGCTCATCAAGGAGTGCCCCCTATGGATTTTGACAGATTCTCAGATGCTATACTTATCCTAGGTGTTCATGAATTTTCGAACTTAAGTGGAACACCAAATCCCACTCCCAGGGTTCCAAAGCATGTTATGTATTTGTTGGACCAGTCTGAAAGCATGTTATGTATTTGTTGGACCAGTCTGGATGCTTGGATGCACTGGAAACTCAAACGGGACTTGTTAGAACACATGTAGACCAACTTTTCACCTTAACCAAATGTTTTTCTGATGAAATTATTTTCTTGCATAGGGTGTTGGGTAAACTGGAATATCTGGACGATGAGCACATAAAGTCTGTATACTGAATAGTTACTCCGGAATTGTCTACACATCCTGGAGGTCTGATGGAGATTTTAGCTTCTGATCCAGTATTTGAGCCATCTACTGCCCAGCTACTGCACCTATGCCAGATGCTCCTCCACCCGTTGCTCCATCAGATATCCCTATTCGCAAGAGAGATGCAAAAGCATATGTATCCGGTGCAAAGAAGTCGAGGCCTTCGCAGAACTGACTATTTCTAGTTCTGACTTCTAACTTTCTAACTATTTAGTTTTGACTAATTCTGGATGACTGTATTAACTCTTACATTTTGCTTCCCTTCACTTCAAACACTGCTTTATTTTTGTTTTCTCTTTTCTCCTTGTTATTTCCTTTGGTGTTCCTCTTACAAAAGAGGGAGGGGGTAGTAGAGTATTTTTAATTTTGTGGTTGTTTATACCTTGATGATGGTACATTGTTGGTTAAACTTTGCTAGTAGTATTTTTAGGTTGATGATTACACTTTGAAGATATCTTGCTAAGGGGAAGCAATATTAAAGTTGTGGCTAATGTGTGTGGTATTTGCATTCTTTGTTAACTTCTTTGTAGGAGTTTTTTGGTTTACACACTAAGGGGGAGCAATAACCCTTATATGTTGATGCTCATGGTTTCTTTAATTATTCACATGCCATAACACACTTCACTCTTATATTAAAAATCTGATAGTTATGTGTTAGTAATTAAGCAACACCAAAGGGGGAGATTGTTGGAAAAATATGTGTTATATTTTTCATCTTTTTATATTGGCTCACTTAATTAATATTACTGATTTTTAATATTAAAAGAGCAGGTAAAAGTTTTTGTTTTTGACTAGTCTGGATAACGCCAGTTCTAACTAACTGCGTTGATAAGCAGATTATTTTTCCAGATCTTTAAAGGTGCGATTTTATTCTGTTTCTATACATGAAATATTCTGATCACATGAATATTATTAACAACTTATTTTGTAGGCTAAAGAATCTTTTCTTATTCTCTTATATTTGTTTAGGAAGGAAATTAAATTCATTTCTTCTACAAATCTAAGAATATCTTTCTATATATTATTTCCTACTAATTGTCTTACCATTCTTGTTGCAGATTTTTTTGGTAAGAAATAATTTCTAATTTGATTTCAACTTTAACTATAAGTAAGAGCAAAAATCAATAAGGAAACAAGAGCTTTGAAATATAATTTTTGTTCTTGTTTTCTCCAAGCAAAAACTGTCAAAATACATAAAAAGAAAACAAGACATTAAGCTTCATTGATTCAACTTCAAAGCAAAAAGGTTTTCTTTAAACTCATTGAAAAATCAAAAACAAATTGGTGCTCAATGAACAATTCCATATCTTGTTCAAGCTACTTGGTGTGAAGTTAAGAACGGGAGTTCTTAATTCAAGTAGTGGTTGCGGTTAAGTACAATAGGAAAGTGGTGATAAAGTCAAGAACGGTGGATTTGATTCCACTTCATCTACAAGTCAGAAGAAGAAGTATCAAAGGAAGTTGATCTGTTTTCTTTTGATTGTTATTTTGTTAATTTTACGAAATTATAAAAATTGATACTATTGTATTTTTGAATAAGATTATTAGTGAATTATTTTTACCCATAGCATTGGGGCCCGTGGATGTTTCCATTCGGAGTTTACCAGTTATATCTTGTGCTCATATTTAATTCTTTAAATTTCTGCACTTAATAAGATTAGGTAAATGAACACTACTATGCGAGCCAAAACTGCTATCATTGTCTCTCGCCAGTTCTAACTACGATCTGTCAACTACTTGTTTAATCAAGATTAAAATTATTTTTAATTTAATTAATCTAAGTTTTAAAACTTTCAGAAACATTTGGTACCATATATGGTGATTCTTTTTCTGGTGAGTACCACTTTACAGATTCGTGGATGAATCTTTGCTTGCCTGGAGAGGATGAAGTAGCTTACACAATGACCACAGAAGGATTCTGACCTTCATTCGGCAATTCATGTCAAATTCAACGTGTTTACCTGTTCATATTGTCGTTATGCTCTATTTGGTTGTCAGCTTTTAGACGGACACAAGAGATGAGAAATGTTTTTTTTTTCTACATTATTCCAAATATTTTTTCAATTGTTTGTTTATCTCCCGACATTGTGTTATCGAGCTTGGTTGTTGTGGAATTGTTATCGTGTGTTTAAACAATGGATGTTAATAGTACTAAGATGATTAGTGTGAATGGTTCTAATTATCAAGTTTTGAGAGGAATTAAGAATGGAACCCCTTCCTTGCAAGAAAGAATATTATCTACCAATATTTGCCAGTGTTAATTGAGACAAAATTTATATTTAGTAAAAATGGCGTTTGTTTTTCTTGATGTTGTTTTTTTCCTTAGTGGTATAAAATAACACGTCACACTTTCGACCCAATATTTTTGACCCGTTTAAGGCTTGGCGGCTAGATTTTAGGGTTATTATTATTAAGCAGCAAACAACACCCCACAAAAACACATGAATTTTCAGCGTTGTTCTTCAGTGAACAATAAACTTTTAGCAGTAGAAACCAAAATGAAATATACCATATTTTGAGTGTCCATTATTATTCTTCAGTAAATAATCAATAGAAACATCCCCCCGTTTTCTTTAGTGAAAACCGGCCTTCCTAGTTTTCATTTACTAATTATTGATGTTACCATTGTGGAGATGGACTCTATTAATAAGAACCTGTGTTATTTTTCTTGCATTATAATATTTATCCAATGAATATTTTTTCAACAAGTGGTATCATAGCCTCGGTGGGATTCCGTATTGCAAGAAAATTAATTTGGGTTGTCAGATTAACAAAGAAGACAAATCTATCTGAATATGTCTATCCATTTTTTGGCCAAACCAGGCGTCACCTGAGTGAACCGATGCCATATCTTGGATCTTGATGTTGATGCAAACTCAATCGACCGGTGCGTGGAGACATAGAGGTATCGCGTGTGAGGAGTCTACATATTCCTTTTAGCAGCACGTGGGGGCGTATAAAGAAGTTTTTTGACAAGTGGCTGGTGGCATTGTGATCCTCTTACTGTTTCTGACATTCTGTGGTGGTCAGTTCTATTTTTGGTGGTCCAGACAGTTTGTACAGCGGTTCGGTAGTGGACGTATTTGGAATTTTTTCAACCGTTGTGGTTTTTCAAGCTTGTATGGTCACTGTTGCTATTGTAATCTTTTAAATCTATCTTGCATCTCTCTAAATTAATACAGACCGCCAGCTTTGTCCGCTCTAATAAATAGGTTGATCTCTTTTACATTCCTATACTAGTAGACCATCGTATAGGGTGGCCATTAGATTTGAGGTTACTGTGTGGGGTAACCATTGGATGTTGCTAGAATTTAGGATATATTTGCCTATTAACCGTGATATCATCGTGATTGGTTTTTTTATTATTAGTTGATCCATATTTTGTTGCGTTTATTATTCTGTTAGAACTATCACTTAGACTTTACTTGTTTCTACCATTCCCTTGTTCTGAGATCGTGAGTCTCACAAAACCCTATGAATATAGAATTGTGTATATTGTGGCCTTATGACTTATTCTGTGTGATTATTTATTGTCAACTATTGTGTTGTGCGTCTTATTTGTTAAGATGGTCATGCATCATTTTGACTTGGGCGTCTTTAATGGAAATGGTGATTTTTTCATTTGGCAACAAATAATGAAAGGTATTTTAGTACAACAAAAAGTTTCAAAGCCATTGATAATTCGTTTTATGCTACCATAAGTGAGGAACAGAAAAAACAATTCGATAAACTTGCATACACTTCTATTATCTTGCATTTATCTGATTCTGTTTTGCTTAAATTTGGTAAACATGGTTCCACTGAAAGACTTTGGAAAAAGTTGGTAGAAATTTATTTCTCACAATTCACTCATAATAAACTTTTCTTATTTGAAAGTTTCTTTAGTTGCAAAATTAATTCCTCAAAAGATTTGGATGACGATCTTGATATTTTTAATAAATTTGTTCAAGATATTACAAATTGTGGTGAAAAGGTTTTAGAAGAATATAAATCTATAATTCTTTGGATGCTATTCCTGATATGTATAAAGAGGTCAAGAATACAATCAAATATGGGAGGGAGACCTTTACACCCGATAATGTAGAGATGGCAATGGGACGGATCCAGAGCAGGTCAACCTTGTCCCGTGAGACATTAGGGGCGCCCCACCCCGCCCCTAGACCTGCCAAGGGTGCCCCCAATGCCCTACCAATGCCCTGAATATATTTAAAAAAAATTTGCTGTACATACCATCGTAAATGAGATCAAAACTTCTAAAGAAATTTTAGTAGAACAAAAAATAATTCTGGATTACATTGCACTCAACTAACAGAATAGCATTCTTCTAATAACTAATAACTATGAATAATATTGATGTTGATGAAGCAATAGGCCCATAAACATAAATATTGAGAAGTCAGTACTCAGTAATTACAAAAACTAAAGAATAAATTCTAATTTCGTCACTAGCTAACAAGAGCTCAATTAAAGACAATTTGTAACAACAATAGCATTTAATCTGGAAAATTGGTAAAGGAATGAATCATCTCATCAGGCTTTGCACATCTAAAATTGTGGTAGTTGAACAGATCCGTCTCTTTGAGGCAATGGAACAGGCGGGGAACTTCTCTTGTAGAGCCCCCTCGAACTCCTGGACATGATATTTTAAGTATCGTTCAATTGTGGTGATGCCAATACCCCGGATGGTGAATGTTTGGTATGAGGCACCGACTGTCGAGCAGAAAGAAGCCAGGAAGTAGGAAATGAAGAGTGAAGAACGACAGCTGGGAATTGGAAAATAAAAGGTTTAGCATTATGGTTAGGATATAAAAAAGTAAGAATTTGTTCCAATATTTTTAGTAAATAAAAGGAAATATTTGCAAGTTATGATTGTGGTGTAATGATTAAGACTTTAAATGTTACTTCCTCCAACCCGGGTTCAAGACACGGAGCAACGTACACTTTCAATTTAATTTTTATTTATGATTTTTTAATTTAAAAAAAAATAGTGGGGCTTGACCCGCCCCGGACCTGCGACGGGGTAGAAAAATCTGCTCTATACCTGCCCCAATTACACGATAATCTGGGACGGGACGGGGTAGGACGGAGCGCGGGGCTGGGCATGGGTCATGGGTCAAATTGCTATTCCTATGATATTGTCATTGATTCTTTAAAGAGTAAGGAGTGTGAGATGAAACCTGAAAGAAACGAGAGAAAAAATGGAAAGATTCACCTAATGAGGGATATGTCTCAAAATGGAAACGGACAAAACAATAGTGGCAAGAAGAAGGATAGAGGTGGTTACAAGGGAAGGCAAAAGGAAAGAAATGTTACGAATGTGGGAAAATAAGACATTTTATAAGTGATTGTTATAAAGAGAAATACAAACATAGATGTCAGAGAGAGACAAATGTAGTGACCTCTAGTGATGAATCTGGTCAGGTTTATATGCTTTTAAAATCTAAACCAACTGAAATTAACCTGTCTATGAACTCTCATATACATGAGTGGATTCTTGACTCTGGTGTATCTTTTCATGTCACATCTAATAAACTTTAGTTTGATTATTTTCATGAGTTTGATCATGGGCATGTAGTTGCATGATGTGAAGTTGCTTACAAATTCACTAGTGTTGTTAATGTAACTATTAAATTTGATAGTAGCTTTGTGCATACAATAAGAAAATTCGGATATGTTCTACATATGGATAGAAATCTGCTTTCTATTGGGGAGTTAGAAAGTATAGGTTTCTCTAGTAGGCTTAGTGATGGCATGATTAGAATATGTAAGGGTGCACTTAGAGCTTTTAAAACTACTAGGAGAAATGGCATATGCATTACTCATGCTGAAGTGATGAGTGGTCTAAATTCTACTATATCTTCCATTGACACTAGTCACACACAAAAGTGGCACAATATGTTAGTTTACGTTAGTGTTAAGGGACTTAAGTTCTTTAACAACAATAGTGTGTTTGGTAAAGATCAGGTGTCTGACATCCCATTTTGTGATCATTGAGTGCTTGACAATCATCGTAAGATGTCATTTTCATTTAGCACACATAAGACATCTAGAGTGTTAAAATATATTCATACTGAAAAAATTAGGATGTGCATTATACTCACCGACAGAATGGGGTTGTTGAAAAAATGAATCGTACTTTACTTGATAAAGCTAGTTGCATAATATTAAGTTTTGGTATGCCTAAATTTTTTTGGGGTGAAGTTGTTATGACTGGTTGATATCTGACTAATATTACTCATTCTATTGTTTTAACTGGTGATACACAGTATAAAAAATGGTATTGTAAATGTGCTTATTATTCTATACTTAGGATCTTTGGCTGTGCTATTTTCTCTCATTAGAGTGGGAGAAAAATAGATCTCAATGCGAGGAAATGTGTTTTATTACGATACCCAGATGATGTTAAGGGCCGTATAGGCTGTGGGATATGAGCCAAAATGGTATGAAAATCATCATTAGTCGGGACATCATTTTTAATGAGTCAGAGATGCCTTGCATAGATAGTGAAAAATAGTAAGAAACCGTTAGGAAATAGTCCCTAATTGAGATAGAAAAAGTGAGTACCCACATCCCCATCACCCCGAGTGAAGTGGAGAGTGACACACATCAAAATAGGCAGAACATAGAAAGTAACAAGGATACGATAGAGGAAAACCCAATTGACCAAAATCCTTTGATTGATTATCAATTGGCCAGAGATAGAGAAATGAGACTACGTAGGAAACTCCAAAGACTATCCGACTTCACCATAGACTATGCTAGTTATTATGAACTAGTTGATAATGAGCTAAATATCTATGTAGTGGATATAAAGAGTGAGAAGTCTATAGAATGGTTTAGTGTCATGAGAGAAGAGATGAGTTATCTTGGTAAGAATCAAACTTGGGGTTTAGTTCCTAAATCTAAGGATAAATCTGTAGTGGGATGCAATTGGGTTTATAAGGTGAAAGAGGGAACTACTGAGAGTGAGCCTATGAGATATGATGCTAGGTTAGTAGCCAAGGGACAGTGGTATAAAATATTTGATTCATAAGTTCTTTATATTGGTTTCAAGAAAAATGAGTTTGATAATTGCTTGTATTACATGCATCACAATCCAAATAATGATTGTGTGTTTTTGTTACTTTATGTGAACAAGATAAATGTTGATTTAAGTGAAAAATTTGACATAAAATACCTAGGACATGCTAGAAGGATCCTTGGTATAGAAATTAATACAGATAGGTCAAACTCCTTATGTACTTAAAATTTTGAAGAAGTTTAGCATGGTTAATTGCAAATCCACTTCTGTACCTCTTTGTAACCAATTTATCTTGTCTAAAAAACAATCACCTGCTAATGATAAGAAAAAGGAGTGTGTGAGTAAAATATCATACTCTAATGTTATTGGCTCCGTTATGTACCTGATAATTTGAACTAGGCCAGTCTTAGCATTTACTGTTAGTATTTTAAGCAGGTGGATGTTTGATCCTGGTCCCAAATATTGGGAAGCTTTAAATTTGTTGCTCATGTATTTAAAGGTTTATAACCTTGCAAATATTGGCACTAAGATGTTCACAATGGTAAAGTTTAGAAGTTGGCTTATACTTCTAAACATCGGTAAACGTATGTAAAGTCCAATTTGTTTGGAATCCTTCTTAGCAAGTACTAAGCTATTTTTATTTTTTTGGGGGTTTGCAAGTATATTTAGATCAAGGTAGAGGTTTGCTGGGTTTTTGTAATCTCAAATAAACTTGGGGCAATGATGATTAATCCGACTCATTATATCTTCATAGGTTTTGAGCCAAGTATTAAAGACAATTGTTAGTTCACTCTACAATGTGTCAGCCCAAACTGTATTGAAGGACTTTATGGGCCACTTGGAGGTTTTAATGTACATTTGGATCGTTGCTGTTAGACTTAATATTGGCAGAAATAATAAATAATGTAATTTATTTATTAATTGAATAGAAAACACAATAGGAATGCAAAATATTGAAACAATAATTTTGAAGAGAACAAATTTAAGCAAACCGAGGCCTGCGTATTCACAGTGTTCTTAAAACAGATTCGCCCCTTCACTGTAAGTGCTTAAGAAATATTAGAAGCCTGTCTTCCAGGATACAACGATAGAAGCAGCATCAAGTTTAGCACAAGAACTTTCTGCTCTAACGAACTGAATTCGAGACTGAATAAAATCACCAAGTACTGGAAGTTTATGAAAATAATCGGGTTGAACAGAACACTGGAATTTTTTCTAGATTGGAAAAAGGTAGAGAAAAAAAATTGTGTGTTTTATTGTAAAAATTCGGACCTGTTTATATAGCTCTTAGATGACCTTTCATTTCTCATTACACATGTCAGTTTTAGGTGTTGTAGAATTAACACCTGAATTGACCCAGCATTAACAGCTTTCTGGAGTTGATTAGAGTAGTTGAAAGGTTCAGAAAATAAATTGGAAAAACATAATGACAAAACATGGACCCCATAAGTGACCAATTTTGGTTTCTACATTCATGTACGCAAGTCGCGCTTGCACATGAGTTCTATGGTCCAATGTGTAAATCGGTTTGTGATTTGCACTCCCCATGTGGGCGCACGCAAGAGAGAGCCTCTATGCCACACAATATTACACATTTGTAAATCTTGGCCATTTAAACACTAGTCAACATTTCATCATTTTTCCAATATGGGATTTTTCTCTTCAACTATTTTTCCATCTCTACTTTAAGCTTAAAGTTCTCATTCACCTGAGCATCAATTTTTTCAAGTAAATATATGATTTTGATATTCATGCGGAGGAGAACACGAATCTATTTTTATCTTCTACAATAAAAAAATGGGTCCCACACAAAATTAATCTCAAACATGGCATAATATTACTAATTTTCCAACAATCTTCCACATAAATAAAAATTAACAGAGACACGATAGATTTGGTGATAAAATTCAACAGTCGAAACCTATATGGGAAGGTAGGTATTACCCTTTGAACATTCCTTTGTAAAAGTGCATTTACTTTACTAGCTAACAAGTAGACGCGCGATGTCTTTGAACTGTTATGCCCTTTGTGTAAACGATGATATACATCACACAGGATTCTTCATAACACAATCCAGTTCTCATTGTTATGTTCGTTTGTGTCCATGAACATACACCTTGTTCTGTAAGAGTTTATGAGAATTGAGCCCTACACAATTCCCTTAGAAGTGGCCCCACTTCTCTTTCACATAGGTGATTTCTTAATTAAGAGTTTGACTCATAAGAATCATTAAAAGCATGTTGCTTATACTGTTATCCACGGGCATCACTGTTACATTTTAAGAATGGACATGAGAGAACCTCCACATTGATTTGATTAAGTCTTTACAATTAAGTTGTTCCTTTTAACCTAGATCTTGGGATCTCTAGTCAACTAGGTTGGATTTCTATTGTATCAACTAATTCTTTCAAAGAAAGTCTCATTCCTCACAATAACTTTCCAACCAACTCACTAGTTAACCATTTGGTTAGCAGATCTGCAAGGTTATCCTTTGACTTTATATAGTCAATAGAAATAACTCCAGTTGAGAGTAGTTGTATGATGGTATTATGTCTACGACTATGTGTCTAGACTTTCCGTTATACATGTTGCTATGTGCCTTTCCAATCGCAGATTGACTATCACAATGTATGCAAATCGTTGGCACATGCTTTAGCCATCTCATAATATCATCTAAGAATTGGCGTAGCCATTCATGGTCTTCACCACAATTGTCTAGGGCTATAAACTCATATTCCATAGTGGATCTGGCTATAACCATCTGTTTGGAGGATTTCCATGAAATAGCTGTACGTTCTATTGTGAACACAAATCCACTTGTAGATTTTTCTTAGCAAATTCCATCCCAAAAATTCTTTCTTCTTCCAACCTTTTGATCTTCCCATTCATTCATGTAGGTCCTTCTTCCACTAATTTATTAACATGGAACCTCTTATTACTTGCGCAAATGGAATGCTATCCCAGGCCTCTACTATTTCTGATCATCCTCTTTCCTATCGAATTAAACCACATGCTCCACTACTTGTGCGGGCCCTCGTCAATTCCTTTGAGTTTCATTCTTACGAACGTATCCCTTATGATACACCAGATCTGACTCGATTATTGATAGAGTCAATAGATCTTCCATTTCTTAAAACCTTTCTTCTGATTGAGTCTTTTATATCAGATATCCAGTTAGCATCACTATATCCTTAATATCTGGTATAATGCAGCCCATAATTATGAGTATATTTTAAGTGCATTAGTACTCTTATTGTTCATTTTCATTGATCAGTTACTGGATTACTCGTGTATCTACTCAGTTTACTAATTGTATATGTTGTGTTTGATCTTGTAAAACTCATTAAGTACATTAGATTTCTGAAATTCTAGAGTACTCTACCTGAGAGATAATCTTGCATCTGTTTTTTGATAGATGCTGACTTGTATTTATCAGTATTCTAGCTATGCCAGAATTATCTTTGTTGAATTTTCCAAAATATTTGTCCAAATAATGTGACTGGCTTAGAACAATCCATCAGATGTTCTTGAAATTATTATTCCAAGTATGACATCAGCTATCCCATATCTTTCATGTCAAATCTTGAATACAACATGTTTTTAGTGGATTTAATCATCTTAGCATCATTACCAACAATGAGTATATCATCAACGTAAAGACATAAAATGACAACCATTTTCTGTGTATTTTACATAAATACATTTGTCACATTCGTTGATTTTAAATCCACATTCCATCATCACATTATCAAAATTTTCATGCCATTGTTTTGGTGATTGTTTCAAGTCATACATTGACTTCACCATTTACAGACTTTATTTTCTTGCCCTGGCGCAAAAAAAACCTTCAGGTTGTTCTATGTAGATTTCTTAATCTAATCTCCATTTATAAAAGCAGTTTTTACATCCATTTGATGTATTTCAAGATTTTGCAAAGCTGCAATCGCAGTTATCATCCTAGTGGAGGTTATTTTCCTTACAGAAGAATATATATCAAAGTAATCAATCGTTATCGTTGTTTGTAACCTTTAATCATAAGTCTATCCTTATACTTACTGATTGTTCAATCTACTTTTATTTTTTCTTGAAAATCCATTTGTATTCTAGTGGTTTGCATCCCGGATGAAGATGACTAGCTCCTATGCATGGTTTTGCAGAATAGAATGTATCTCACTTATAATTGTCTATTTTTATTGAGGTCTTTTTGAAGAGTTCACAGTTTTTTAAAGGTTTGAGTTCAATTTCTAGTATATAAGTCAACATCTAGACCAAAAGATTTTTCTGTTCTAGCTCTTTTGCTTCATCTTAGTTTATCTTCTTGTTCTTGATCTATTGTTTCATGTGTCTGTTTAGAGGAGTTTGCCTCTTCTTTGGATTTGTACGGATATACGTTGTCAAAAAATAAAGTATTTTTCAATTCTATTATCATGTTTTTGTTTATGTCTGAGATTTTAGATTCATACACATGAACCTAATAAGCACTATTATTATGCACATAGCCAATAAAAATGCAATTAACAGTTTTTTGACCTATTTTCACCTTCTTTGGTGTAAGTACGACCACTTTGGATAGACCCCACATTCGTAAGTATTTGTTGGAATACTTCTTTCTTTTCCATAACTCATAGGGGCTCATTTCCTATTTCTTTCGGGGTACCTTATTTAAATGATAATTAGCTGACAATAGAACTTCTCTCCACATGTTCTGAGGCAAACCAGAACTTAACAATATTGGATTCATCATTTTTTTAAGGTACGGTTTTTTTGGTCAGCAATACCATTTTGATGGGGGTAAATAAGTTGCTCTTGTTTCATGTGTAATTTCGTGTTGTGCACATAATTCAGCAAATGGTGGTTCGTACTCACCACCTCAATCACTTCTTAACACTTTAATCTTCTTGTTATGTTGAATCTCAATCTCATTTTTATAAAGAACAAATTTCTCTATAGCTTCGTCCTTACATTTAAGTAGATACACATAACAATATTTTATGCTATCATCAACAAAAGTAATGAAGTACTTGTTGCAACCTCTCGTTCGTACATATTTTAAATCACATGTGTCAGTGTGAATTAAATCAAGTGGTTCTGTATTTCTTTCAATAGATTGAAATGACGACCTTGTCAATTTTGCCTCAACACACGTTTCACACTTTTGTTTAGAATCAATATGGAACGCAAGTATGGAATTCAGGTTGATTTATCTACGCAAAGTATCATAATTAACATGTCCTAGTCTACCATAGCACAAATTGAAAGACTCGAGCAAGTAAGTAGAAGAAATATTCATTTTATTAATTTTCCACTTAACCGTCATTACATTGAGCTTAAAAATTCCATCAAAAACACAACATTTTCCAACAAACATTTCACTCTTAGATAAAATGACTTTATCTGACTTAAACACCATACGAAAACCATGCTTGTTCAGTAGGGACTCAAACACCAAGTTTTTGTAAATTTTCGGTACAAAAAGCACATTATTAAAAGTCAACTTTTTCCCAGACATGATCTTCAAAATCCTTTGCCTTGGCCTTGATTTCAGATGTAGCTAAATTTCTCATAAACAGCTTCCCTCTATTCTCAGTTGCTTTAGAAGAACTGAACAACTTTTTATCCGAGTAAACATGTGCATGTCTGGTAGCACTGATGTCAATCCACCATTTTATTGGGATTGATACTACCAAATTTATTTTAGAAATGACTGCCACTAGGTTCATTTCAGACACATCATGTGTGATGTGTCAACCAAATTTGCTTCTTTCTTGTTGCTATTTTGTTACAATTGTAGCATTTTTCTGGAAATTTCTTCCTGAAAACTCCTTCTTTTGGACCCAGATTAGTCCATTTCCTAGATAGTCCAAATATACTCTTATTTTTCTTATAACTTTGACCATGCTCTACAACATTTGCTTTGGCCATTGGATGATTGAACTCCTTCTTTTCAGAGCCTTTGTTGTCTTCTTCAATTTGAAGTCTGACAGTTAATTCTTCAATGTTCAATTCCTTTCATTTGTACTTCAGGTAATTCTTGAAATCTTTTTAGGCTGGAGGTAGCTTCATTGCTGCCACTTGGAAAGTTTTACTTAAGACCATCCACTCAAAATGAATCTCATGGAAGATTACTTGAAGTTATTGTACTTGACTAATCACCATTTTTGAGTCTACCATTTTATAATCCAAGAAGCGGCCAATAATGAATTTCTTAGCCCTTGTATCCTCAGTTTTATATTTTCGGTCTAGAGACTCCCATAATTCCTTACTATTTTTATTGTACTATACACGTTGTACAATGAATCTGCTAAATCATTCATGACATAATTCTGGCACATGAAATCAGAATGTTTTCAAGCTTCAACCGTGCTGACAGCTTGTATATCTCTCTCACCATGCTTGAGTTACATAGTATCTTCAGTCAAGAATCTCGCAAGATTCAAGGTAGTCAGATAAAATAGCATTTTCTACTGCCACTTTTTGAAATTCAATCCATTGAATTTCTTTGATTTTTCTCCATGATTAACTAGAATAGTCACATGACCAGTTAGAGCCACAGTTTGGGTCACAACAAAACTTGGCACTTGTGCCCTAGTCTTGGTCATAGAAGGACTTGGCACAGTAGCCACAACTCCAGATGTATGATTAATTGCAATTTTTGAAACACCAAATATAAAATTAATATTTTTCAAATAAACTACAGGTAGAAAACAACATGTTCAAATTTTTGTTTCATTTCGGATCTGTTTTAAGATTGTTAGACTTAATATTTCCAGAAATAATAAATAATATAATTTATTTATCAATTGAATAGAAAACACAACAGAATTACAGTAAAACAAATGCAGAATATTGAAACAATAATTTTGAATAGAACATATTTAAGCAAATCGAGTCCTATGCATTCACAATGTCCTTAAAACAGATTCGCACCCTCACTGTAAGTGCTTAAGGTATAGTGGACGTCTGTCTCCCAGGATACAACGGTAGAACCAGCAACAAGTTTAGCACAAGAACTTTCTGCTCTAACGAACTGAATAAAATCACCAAGTACTCAAAGTTTATGAAAAAAATCGGGTTGAACAGAACACTAGAATTTTTTCTGGACTGAAACAGAGAGAGCAGAAAATCATATGTTTTATTATGGAAATTCAAACCAGTATATATAGCTCTTAGATAACCTATCAATTCTCATTAAACAGGCCAGTTTTAGGTGTTACATAATTAACACCTAAATTAACCCATCATTAACAGCTTTCTGGAGTTAATTAGATAAGTTGAAAGGTTCAGAAAATAAATTGGAAATAAATAATGACAAAACGTGGACCCCCCACTCTTTCTTTTCTTTAGTTATAACTGGCCTTCTTAGTTGTCCTTCATTTATTGGTGTTACCATTGTGGAGTTGGACAGTATTAATCTAAGCCCTATGTGTAACGCCCCGGATTTTCTCATCCCGGATGGTCACTAAAATAATCTCCAAAATATATTTGACAACTCCAAAAAAATTTCCCATGCCCTTGAATGATTTTAAAAATAAGATTTTGTAGAAAAATAATAAGTGTGCAAGGGAAGAGGAATTTACTTCACAATTTCATAGTTTTTTCTATACCACGATAGGTGTCGTCACAATTTATTTGACTAATCAAACGAATTCCAAAAATTATGAAAATTTAATTGTAGATACTTGGGACTACAGAATACAATATATTAAAATTTCAAACCTTAACTATGTCGTTTGATAGGTGAAAAAGATAGCCGAAGTTTCTTGAAAATTGTAAGGCAGCTCGTTCAAACGTACATAATAAATTCATACGATGGAATTTTCGAGTGATTCCAATTTCTATTATTAGAACACATATAGAGCTTTACATAACCACTGATTCCACTCAAAAAATCTAACTGTAGCAAAAGTTATGATTTTTCAAAAAGAGGACAGTAAGCTAAAAATTCTGAAAAATGAAACTAGGTAAGTTCCTAAAACTTTGAACGAAAATTAAAACAATATCCGGTTTCCGTACATTTTACATAATTAATTACTAAATAAAATACTTTAAATATAATAATTACATAATAATTGACTCGATCATTTTGACGTCAAAATATAAACTAAATAAGACTTTTCATGACAAGCTCGTTAGCCTACCGCCATTGCATCAACGCCAATCAGTTCAATCTGAAAATCTATTCATTTTGGGGGTGAGTATTTCATAAGAAACACTCAGTAGCAATACTAATGACATGTGGAAAATTTTACTTAAACATGAATTCGACATGCCATGATTTTGAAATGTACATCATAACTTAAACATTGGTAGCCGACACCACATAGCATCATCATCATACGTGATTTTTTTCAATCACAAACATGTTAAAGTGATTATTTTCAATCACTATCATAAGTTCCTTCATAAATAAGTTTGCATGACATTCAAATAACATCATAATTTTTTCGAAACTTCATTTCAAAATCGCAGTAAAAATATTAAGTAAAACTAACTCGAAAATGAGTTTTCGGTTGAAGTTTTTGATGGACCAAAATTCGTTTCTGCAACTTCAAAAATCAAGACCCGTACACTATATATATATATAAGGAACTTTAGTGTATTAAGAGCAAGGTTAAGTCCTTTTTCTGCTGGCCAAAAACTGGAACGAAGTGGTGAAGATTGTTGGAAATGCTCACTGCTGGACCGAAAATGATGAAAGAGAAAGGGAGTTTTTGCTTAACTTAGGGACTGGTTTCTAGACTGCTTTATGGATGAAATTGAGGTGAGAAAAGTGAAGTGTTAAAGGAAATAAAAGTTAGAACTTATGGCTAAATCTGGGGACCGAAACTTGAGTGCAAAGGAGGCCGAAAATTGGGATATATGTAGGCTGAAATCTCTATGTAAAAATGGTAGCAAAATTGGACCTTTTCTTCTAATTTTTTTTGCTCAAGGAAATGGCCTAATTTTGGGACATTATTGGGGGAAAAAATTGGTTAACCAATGAGGGTAAGTGGGGGGAAGAAAGTGGGAAGTTGTGGAGCAGTTAGATGATCATGGAGGCTACTGGTTTTGGCTGAAAACTAGGAGAAATATCCACACTGCAGGGACGTTTTTCTTTTCTGATTTGGAAGGGGGGGAACCGTGACCTTAGGGTAGGTTAATGAGGTGGGGAAATGTAGTTACTTGGGGAGAGTGGAGGAAGAATGGAATGAACATGGCCGCAAAAAGAAAGGCTGCTGGACCGTTTTTTTTTCTATAATGGGAGGCAGTTATATTACTTCTGTAGGGGCCGTTTGTTTGATGGAGATGGCATAATTTAAAGGGTTGTTTGGCTAAGTATTTTTTTGGTGTCGAAAAGTGAATTGACTTTGGCTAAGAAAGTGAAAGTAAATGACTGGGATTTTTTTTAGATAGAACCGGAGAATAAGTTTTAAAATTTAGGCTATCAATTATTTCATTCAACTTGAAATTAAAACTTACCAAATAAAATAGAATAAGGTTTGTTTGAAAATTAATTCCATAGACTTCACTAAAAATTTGAAGTGAACAAGCGCAAAAAAAAAAAAAATTTTAATGTGACCAAAATTTTAAAATGAATCATAAGGTACGAACGACGTCGAAAGTAAGAAATTTCATTTACTTGAAATTAAAATACGAAAAATTTCAGTCATTACACTGTGTTCTTTTTCTTGCATTATAATATCGATTCAGTGATCTATTTTCCCAACAATTATGAAGATACAATGTATAACTCCAACTACACTCGTGGACATAATGTTTAGTTTTTTTTTCCTCCACGAATACAATATGACAATCAAGTGCATAAGTTTAATTTTTACTACAAAGACAACGAGAGAGAATCTCAAGTACAAATACTTTCGACATTATTTTACAAATATGATAAGATTAAATTTAACAATATATAGCAAGGGTGATTAGAAAGAACTCAGAGAGAGCGAATGAGGAGTGGCGATCACAAGTAGAGGAAGCCTTTTATAGACAGTAGTTCCAGGGTGTTCACTCATGTCCAAATCTTTTTCCGTTGCTCCAATTGGCAACGCGAAGTTGAAATGAAGCATCAATTTTGCTAATGCAAGCTCATCAACAGCCATGGCAAATGGAATACCAGGGCAGCCTCTCCGACCAGAACCAAATGGAATGTACTCGAAGTTAAGACCTTTAAAGTCTATTCCGCTGTTTAAAAACCTTTGTGGGTTAAAATCTTCAGGATTTTCCCACGACATCGGGTCTCTTGCTATTGCCCAAGCATTGATGATCACACGAGTTCCAACTCCGATGTCATAGCCCATTACTTTAGTGTCTTCCATTGCTTCTCGAGGGAACAGTAAAGGAATAGGAGGATGTAGTCTTAGGCTCTCTTTGATTACTGCCTTTAAATACGGCATTTTCTCTAAATCATCTTCAGTTATCTCTATTTTATTTTCAGCTACTTGTCTTACCTCGTTCTGCAGTTTCTTCATGGTTTTTGGATGTCTTAAAAGCTCTGTCAATGTCCACTCTAAAGCAGTAGATGTTGTATCCGTCCCTGCACCAAACATATCCTGTACAAAGAATGGCTACTGTGTTAAAAATGGGCAACACCAAATATGTTGTATTCAGTTCAGTTGCTAATTTACTTGGAAAATCTTACGTTTTACAATACTCACTTCTTGTTGAAGCCATTCTAAGTTTTGTGGGAAAGTTATAAATAATGACAGAAAGGAAGAGAGGAGAGTTTCTTACAAAATGACAGATTTGATGATATCAGTTCCAATATCGAAACTCGACTTGTTTTCTCTCTGAATTTTGAGCAATATGTCCACAAGATCTGCTTCATTGCTGCTGCCATTCGGATTTGTCTCTCCTTTCTTTCGATTTCTGTGCTCTTCAATTACACCTTCCCAAAAGTCATCGAACAATTTAGCCAATTTCTCTACCCTTGCATCAAAACCATTGATGCGATTAATCCACTTAAGTCCTGGAATGTAATCCCCTGGATTAAAAGTACCTGATAACTCCATAAATTCCTTGTACATTAATTCCAATTTCCTGATTACTTCTCCATCACTATATTTCCACCCCAGGGACACCCTACATACGATGCTATTAGCAAGAGAGACCAATATATCACTCAAGTTTATCAATGATGGAGATGAAGATCTAATTTTATTGATCATTAGGGACGTTTCTTCTTCTCTTATAAAACAAAAAGATTGAACCCGCTTGTTACTCAAAAGCTGAAGCACACATATACTTCTCACCTGTCTCCAGTGCTCACCATAAGGAGCAAAAGCTATGTCCTTAGAGCCATAAACAACTTCATCAGGGACTCTAGATTTCGGCCTGCTTGAAAAAATCAGGTCCTGATTTTTCATGATCTCCCGAGCTGCATCAGCGGATGAGACAATAACCGCTGGAACATTGCCAAGATGAAGCATCATGAGTGAACCATAGCGTTTGGATAGTGCTTGCAGCGAGCGATGGGGGTATAAGCCGACTTGGTGAAGATTTCCAATCACGGGAAGCTTTGGTGGAGATGGAGGTAGCCTTTTCCGGGCTGTTGAACCAGTATTAAAGTACCATTTGAAAAGGAAAATGATGAACAAAATGAAGGAAACAAAAGGAACCACTAATGTGCAAAAGAAATCATTTTCTATTAGAGGAAATTAACAAGGTAGTTTTCTTGCGATGTTCGACTATTTATGATGGCTCAATTTTCTGTGAACGCTATGCAGCCCATGTTTGACTAAGTTTAAATTATAATTTATCCACACATTCTATAGGATCTACAACTTATAAGCACTACTTAAAAAATAATTTCGGAAGCGTCGTTCATCTTTATGAGGTGAAGATGTGTCTGTTACTGTGGTCCGAGACATTTTTGGTTACATGCGAGGAATCGAAGCCAAATGCGAACTGTGGCTTCCCAACAAAAGCAGTAGAAGAACCCCAACAAGAATTACGAAAGCTCACAAAATCATATAACGTAAGGACACTATTTTTAAGAACCTTCAAGATTGTGCTGCTGCAAAGACGATAATTCTGGTGGAATTAGAAAGCCAAGTTACATGTAGAAATTTGACTTGGGGTTGGGGGGGGGGGGGGGGGGGGGGGGGGGGGGGGGGTTTCTTGTGTGGGATTTTTCATTTTTTCTTTTATATTTATTATTATTAATCTTTTCATTTTATTACTCAAAGTCACATGTTTGAAATTGTTTCCAAATCGCATATTTGAAAATGTTTTAAAAATATGCTAAAAAAATTGAAGTCAAAGTCAAAAATTAATTTTAACCACACATTTCATGAGATCCACAACTCATATGGTGCATGTTTGGTAAAACTTAAATTTTAATCTAAGTTCGTCAAACATATTTTTTATCTATATATTTTGTAAGATTCACAACTTACTATCACTTATTATTCATACATTTAATAAAAACCATATCTAATAAACAATTAAAAAAAATAAAAATTAAACATTGTCAATCGTGCACTTCTCCCAAACATAAACAAACAATTCTATAAATGGAAAATTGAAAATTTTGAGAGATGAAAACAGGACCAACTGAAATTATAGTTTTGGAGTTGTCATATTCATCTTTTTAAAGTCGTCCAAATTAAATTTATTGTGCAGGCAGAGTTAAAAAAAAGTGTGTTATTGGCTTGAATGAGTTCCCTACAACTTGGGCAAATGGGCAATAGGGAATTGACATCTATGTCCCATTCTATATTTGGCAATCGAATTAAAAACGTTAGGTCCACGAACTTATAGGTTGGTTAGTAAATGATTACTGAACATTTTTCTGCGAAATTTTAGTCATCTAACTTTATAATGTTGTTTTCGTTGGTTACTTCATTCACGCCCGTTTGTCCAACTAACAAATTTGATAAAATGGCTAGCAAAAATCTAATGAGACAAAATTATGTTTTCTAACTTGGTGTTTGAAATATGTGGCGATTGAGGCATTTGGTCGAGGAATTTTTCTTGTTTGATACTTGTACTGTAAACAATTTCTGGAGTACGAAGAAATAATAGACTACAATTGTCTGACAAATACTTCACAAATAGAAATTTGAGCACGACCTGGAGGGTGCTCTGGAGAATAAATTGTAACCAATATCTAATTATGTTAAAAGTTAAATTTTGAATCAACGAGTGAAGATCGATACTCGGTATTCAATTGCAAATCATCGAGATCTTGATTTCAATCGATTTTCGGCATTCAGTTGAATCAACGAAAGTAGAATGGTCGATTCTCGGTATTCCCTAGGAATCAATGAGCTTTGATCTTTGTTTGTCGAGTTTTATCACTTATGTTTGCGCTAGTTGGTATTAGAGCTCAACTACATCCTGAGGTTGGTGAAATCAAATCTGATGATAGAATTTGTGTTACATGACGAAACCCTTTTCGTTCCGTTTAGTCCAAAAGTGGAAGAATATTTGGATTCAGATGTTAATAATTACAATGGTTCTCCAATTTTTTATGTATAGATAGAAGACTTTTTTACATTTGGGCGATAACATTATTATGGTCTCTTAATTTTCAATGAAGGGGTGGATACCAAAATATTAAACAACTAAGCTTCCTTAATTGCTTCAATAGCAACTATATATTTAGATTCAGTAGTAGATTCAACAATAATGCGTTGGAATTGTGATTTCCAACTAATGCATGAGTTACACAAAATAAACACATAAGAGGATATCTCCAGCATGATCTGCATTTGAGAAACCTTTTAATATCACTCCTCTTCTATACTAAACTTATACATGAGTCTTACCTCACCATTTTCTTTCAAATACTTTAAACAACCATTTTAAAGCTTCCCAATAATTTGTAAGAAGATTAGACATAAACCTGCTAAGTGTACTAACTGCAAAAGCTAAGTAAGCTCTAATACATAACATATCATATTGCATTCGTACTTGCAAGTTAGGTGGAGACACGTCCTTATCCCAGAAATTACGGCGGGTGGAGGGTGAAAATATTTTAAGTTTGCAAGTGCCTAATAACAATCATTTGATCAGGTCATGTGCTTGTCAAATTGTATTGAGTATACAGTCAACCGACCGAAGGTTTCCCACTCACCAGGTCAATCGACGACCCGGTTAGATCGTGAAGATCGACAGATCAACCCTAACTCCTAGAGCCTTGTTTTTGCACAGCTAGTAAATGACATTTGATGGTCGATGCCTGGTCCAAGTCATCAACAAGTTGATCGACCTGCTCGTGTTATGGCAAAGATGTAGCCCTATTAGAATCCTATTTGATCATGATAGATCTCATTTCCTCATATAGCATCAGTTACCACCACACATTCATTTGCATTTTTTCCATTTTCTCCATTATTGATTCATTCTGGTCGAATTAGGTATTTTCTTTACCACAAGATTTTGTAAGTCAATGATACGGGCTATATTTTGGTCCTAAAGAAATATACGGTACATTGTAACTTAATTTCTAAGAGAAATGATTTTTCCAAATCAATCATAGAATAAAACAAAAAACAAAAGGAGCAGGTGTGAAATTTGGGAAATGCTATATGTACATCACACCTTACAGAATCACTTTACCGATGCTGATGTGGCGACATTTATTTAAGCCAAAATATCACGATGAAGTGATATTAAAATATCACGATATTTTGAATCAAAATGAAAATTGACAACAGCCCATTTCATTTCCACATGAGTGTTCTAACCCCACAGTGGGGAGTTATTACAACTCCCACTGGACACGTGTCCAGTGGGGGGTTGGCCAGTGAAAAAGTGCTTGACAAAACCACCCCCCCCCCCCCCCCAATTGGACACGTGTCCGGTGGGAGTTGTAACAATTCCATTCATTTCCATCCTCATTTCTGTCCGCTAAAACCTAACAAAAGAACAACAGTGAAAAAATCCAAAAATTGAAATCACCACCGGCGACCTTCTTCACCACTCACATTCCATCCTCGCCGGCGAAATCTACTACAATGACTGGCACAGGTAAAGTTTGGGTCCCCTCTTTGTTAAAATAGGTGGATATTAAAATCAATTAGTTCCCGCTTGTTGCTCAAAATCTTTTTTTTATGCTCAACATCCATCTTCTACGATCAAATTGGTTCCCGTTTTTGTTAATCGACTTTGTCGTGGTTTTTAATTTGAAAACGGTTGTAGATGAAAATCATATAGCTTAATTGTTTTTTTATATGTTTTGCCCAACTTTCCTGATGGTTTCTATTTAATTAGTTTTGATTTTTCAAATTTCATTTTTTTTTTTTTTTTCAGAAAATCAATTTTCATCTTTCGATAATGAGACAGTGAATAGGAATGTAAAAGTGGTGGATGGCTAAAGTTTGAAAGGTTTGATAATGAGACAATAAGAGATAATGGTTCAAGATTGAATGATGAAATATTACACAAGATTACTCATCCTTCATTCAAGAAGCACAATATCCTGCGTTGACCGTTTCTTACTCACAATTGTTGCAGGCAGCTGCTATCAACCTTGGAATAATTGATGAATGCAATAGTGAACCAAGAAATAGGTTAACATTTAATGGAACCAAGTCTTCTCTAATTGTAATTTGGAATCTGTTGTTTACTGGTTGCACATTTTGAGGATGCATTTTATGATTTTATCACTTTGGTTACATTTTGAGGGTGCAATTTATCACTTTGGTTACATTTGCTAATCTATGTTTGCTGGTTGCTGAGAGTATAATTTGTAAATCTAGCTATTCATTAACTGAGAGTAGGTGATTTAGTTGATGAAAATTATGATGGCTAATTGCAGATTGTTGATATCATCACAGCTCATCCAAAACATGATATAATTATTAGATTGCTGCTTCAACAAAAATGCTTTAGATTATTGCTATGCTTGGAGATTTCAAAAACGGGTACCTTGATTCAAAGAAAATTAATGAAAACACATCAAAAGGATATGAAACACTAAATCAATCTCAAATTTCGGCATTTCATTGCAAAGTCAAAGAACTATAACCGTATTTGTATAAACAAACAGGCGTCATTGGAAATTACAACTCAATATTTTCAATGTTCAAATACAGCTCAACACTTCAATCAATAGACTTGAATGATCTAATTGTGTTATTTTTGGCCTTTTCCTTTCCACGTCTCTTCTGCATTTCTTTTCCACACACCAATTAGCAACAATATCAAATTTTGCTTCAGCAAAAGGAATCCCTTCACTTCAGAGCTTCAGCCAGTCCCTACAAAATTGCATAAGAAATTCTATTATCTTGACAGAAAATCAATAGAACACCATGAAGAGATATTGACTTGTGTACATACATAAATTCACAATAAAAAGAACAATTGCTAAAAAAGACAATCTGTCCACATTTCCACTGCACCAACGATTTGCAGGCTAGTCACCAAGTGACATTTTCTTTGGAAAAGAGATTAACTTATCCTATTGACATTTTCTTTAGACAAATATCACAGGCACCAAAAACTCAATATCAATTGTCCACATTTCCAAACATTTTTGTTGACGCACCAATCCAATAATTAGAAAGGGACGAAGAAAGCAAACCTGTAATTAGGAAAATGGAGCTCGAATTTTTATTGAAAAAAATCAAGAAACTTACTTGGGTAAATCGTATACGTGGTGGATTTCGTCATAGATGAGAATGAGTCGTCGGTGGAGATTTAGAGTTTTCTTTCTCTCACCTTTCAAGGTATGCATTTCAACGAAGACAATAAAGTGCGGCAACAAATTTTCCCTCCCGGTGAGGAATATACTTCCGGCGGCGACCAACAGACTAAGCCCTAATCGGATCTAATTTTGCAAATTGAAAAGAAATTAGATTTTCTCTCTCCATGGGTAGCGTCCAGCTTGCAAAATGTAGGAAAATAAGTGAAGGGTACAATAGTCATTAAACAATAACACCACATCAGCATCGGTAAGTGATTCTGTAAGGCATGATGTACATATAGCATTTCCCGTGAAATTTTTTTTAAGTGTTAATATTATAAGTTGTGGGTGAATATGTGGATAAAAATTAATTTGTAAGTTATGGATCTTATAAAATATGTAGATAAAAAATATGTTTGATTAATTTGATCAGCTCAAATTACAAGTTAAGCACTACCAAACATAGATTTAAATAGTAGGGCATACTATCAATATCTTGATTAATTCATCTTTGAACCAAAAAAAAATATATATATGATTTCTTTGTCACATTTCCAACAAGCAACAAAGGATAGCACCAATCTCCTGTGGGTTTCATGTCCAAAAAGAAATATCATACATGATCAGTGAACCTTCTAGCCGATATTCCTTCTGTTTAGCTGCCCTTGGCAAGAAGAAAAGGAAAGCTAGAATACATTCATCATTTTCCTTTCCAAATGGTATTGTAATCCTTCTTCAACATCCCGGAAAAGATTGCCGCCATCTCCACCAAAGCTTCCCGTAATTGGAAATCTTCACCAGCTTGGCAGCTTGGCCTATTCCCCCATCGCTCGCTGCAAGCATTATCCAAACGCTATGGTTCACTCAAGATAATTCATCTGGGCCGAGTGACAGCAGTTATTGTCTCGTCTGCTGATGCAGCTCGGGAGATCATGAAAAATCAGGACGTAATTTTCGCAAACAGGCCGAAATTAAGCATTATTGACAAAATTATTTACGTGCTCCTTTTACGGTGAGTACTGGAGGCAGGTGAGAAGTATATGCATGCTTCAGCTTTTGAGTAATAAGAGGGTTCAATCTTTTCGTCGTATAAGAGAAGAAGATATGTCCCGTATGGTCTTGAAAATTAGACATTTGTGTTCTTCTGCATCTTATATAAACTTGAGTGATATATTGGTGACCCTTACTAATGATATTATATGTAGAGTAGCTTTGGGGAGGAAATATAGTGATGCAGAAGAAAGCACAAAATTTGAGTCAATGTTGAAGGAATTGGCAGAGTTACTAGGTACTTTTAATCCTGGGGATTACATTCCATGGCTTAACTGGATTAAGCGCATTAATGGTTTTGAAGCAAGAGTAGAGAAATTGGCTAGATGGTTTGACGATTTTTTTTGAAGGCGTAGTTGAACAGCACAGAAATCGAAAGAAAAGAGAGACAAATTCGAATGACAGCAGCAATGAAACAGATCTTGTGGACATATTGCTCGAAATTCAGAGAAAGCAATTCTAGTTCTCCTATTGAAACTGATACCATTAAAGCTGTCATTTTTGTAAGAAACTGTTTTTTTTTTTTTTTTATCCTGTAATGTCTGAATTAGAGGTGAATAACATTCACTTTGTTGGACATTTTGCGAATTATTTTAAAAATTTGCTAACACTTGAACACAATTTTGTAAAAATGTAGTCATTTCCTTGTAGAATGCAGCATCTAAAGAACTTGAAATACTGTTAAACTTCATCCTGATCACCTAAATTAATCAAGGCATTTAAAAGGGATAAAGTGTACATTTTTTTTCATTTTTTGCGCAGATTTTCTTTCACTTGCCACAGCACTTGGAATAGCTTCAACAGAGAGTGAAAAAGGTTCACTGATATGTTGATAGACCATTAAAGCGTATTTGGATGTGACATACCTCGTTTGTTATGGGATATTTTGCGGCTGGGACCGATACAACATACACTGCTTTGGAGTGGGCAATGGCAGAGCTTTTAAAGTACCCAAAAACCATGGAGAAATTGCAGAATGAGGTGAGACAAATAGTCAGAAACAAACTACAGATAACGGAGGATTTAGAGAAAATGCTCTATTTAAAGACAGTGATGAAAGAGAGCCTAAGACTACATCCTCCGCTTCCATTATTACTCCCTCGAGAATGTACCCAAGATAGTGCAATATTGGGGTATGACATTGCAGTTGGAACAATTCCTGGGCAATCGCAAGAGACCCACTGTTGTGGAAAAATCTAGAAGATTTTTGTCCAGAAAGGTTTTTAAACACAGAAATGGACTTTAGAGGGCTTAATTTTGAATACATTCCATTTGGTGCTGGTCGGAGAGGCTGCCCTGGTATTACATTTGCCATAGCTGTTAACGAGCTTGCAATAGCAAAATTAATGCTTAATTTTAACTTGGCCTTGCCACTTGAAGCAGCAGAAAGAGATTGCAAGATAACTGAAGCTCCTGGCAACACTGTTGCAAAAAAGTTTCCTCTAGTTATGACCGTCCATCCATGATGTTGCTAGTGCCTGATGAGAATGTCATTAATTATATACTCCCTAGAAGTTCTCGATTGTCAGCAATAACAATTTAAAACTATTTTTATCATATTTGTTTTAAAATGTCAAGTGTACTCCCACTCAGGAAGAAATTAATCTTATGCACTTGATTGTCATATTGTCTTCATTTAAAGGAAAAAATATCAAAATAAAGCCAATATATTGAACACAGTTGGAATGAAGTGTGTCCACTCGTATTGTCATAATGACACCTCGTCTGAAATTGAATCCTACCGGACTGCAAGTTCTATGTCGACCTTGTCCTTCATTTTCACCACCTCTTCTAAAATCAAATCATCTTCTTGTATTACCTCTGTATACCCTTATATTTCTTCTCCAGCATGCGATGACCAAATGCAGGCATCACATTTTGGATCACATAAATTATTTCCCAAAAGCTACTAATAACCCCATGATTTCTAGATATTCTGATACAATCTGATTAGATATATCAATATGGGATTCAATTTTATCTTCTGCTTCATATGCCAAATCTCTTATTCTTCCCTTAATAGATATAATTGTCTCATCATCTGTTGCTCTGTTGGATGAAGAACCCGACATTGATCTTCAGAATGCAGAATCCTTTCTGTGTTTGAGTAAATGAAGTTACAGAAGCATAAGCCATCTCCGATCTCTCCCCAAACTGTTATTTCTCTTACTCAACATTATGTTAATCGGACGTACTAGAACATAGACCGAAAAATATGGTTCCATACTTAGCCTACATCCACGAACAAAGACGAGAAGAATTTCACTATTCAACGCAAAGAGAATATTACATACTCAATCCCAGAACTCCAAACAATCGCAAATTTTATCTTGGAATCTGATCAAAAGATAGCTCTTTACACTGGAAAATAAGAAACACAACTAACTAGTTAGTCGAAAATACAAAGTCAGGTATACTGATCTTCTCCTCTGATCCCTTGTCAGCTAGAAACATCACTATCCTCGTCTTCAAGCCCTTCCCATCCGCTATGTTCAGCTGTTGCTAGCATTACCAGAAACGTGTATAATTCATAAATATTATTGCTAAGAAAAATGTATTGCAGATTGGATATATAGCAGAACATTAGTAAGACAAATATCATCACATCTGAATGTAATTCGAAGAATTATCAAATATATCAACAATTTATAACATAAATATAATTTATAATGAGACAAAGAACTAATATATACGAGACCATAAACTAATTAGACTTGAAGTTCCATCTGAAAATGTTAACTTTTTTAAGAGAAATAGTCTAAGTCTTTATATGTTGTATATTTATATAACATTTATTCGATACGGTATATCCATATATATCCTTAATATGCCCCCACAAGATAATGACTCTTTTGAGAACACCAATCTTCAAATATGTGTGCTCGTTTGAGTTTAATGGGTTGTGATAGCATATTAAGACTTAGATTCCATTTTAAAAGGTAAACTTTGTTAAGAAGAGTAGCCCAACCTCTTATATGTTGTATATTTATTTCATAATTATCCTTAACATAGACTTCAATTCACAATCTTGTAATCTTGAGACCTCGTTAAAATTATGTGAGTTAAGCCCCATGGGTCTTATCATTTCTACTATTTTCTATAATTTTGTCTATCCAAATAGATTGATAGAAGAAACTCTGAATTATTTAACTTTTCGATTATTAACCAGAAACGTACAACAAATAAGTTAATAGAAAAAGAATTGTATTTCACTTATTTTAATTAACATAGAGACTTTCTTTTATAAGATTTTCTCAAATTATCAAATTCTGGTAAAATAGAATATTTATGATTTGGATACTTGTTGCAAAAATCATATTAATTAGAGCCAAAAGATATTCTTTTCCCACGAAAATGGTTTTTCTTTTCCCACGCAACTTTATAGTTTATAGCATATTTGGAACGGTGCACTAGACATTATTAAGAGAGAAAAAGAAGCTCAAAATCTCATCCATTCTACTGTCTAGTCACATATCACTACCGCGTACCAAACATGCACAAAGTATTGGAATTACAACCACTGTATACTTTTACCATTGTTTACCTTAGTTCAAAAAGATAAAAATGTGATGTTGTTCCATATATTGGGAAGTTTTATCAACAGTATAAGTAGAATTAGTGTGCAGAACTTTAGCAGTCGAACAATACGGAAGCATAATCAACAGGAAACAAAAGGTTTATCCTCTTCTTGGAACAATCTATAATGCTATTTAAACAGAAATGAAGTACATCACTTACAAAATTCTTCCTCTGAAAGAACCAAGGGTGTCTGCAGTGTACAGCAAAGGAAAATTAACTTAATTAGTAAAGTGGATTTAATAGTAAGCTTATAACGTTCAACAGTTCAGGGGCATTTTAGAGGAGTTAGTAAACAATAGAAGCGTTAGAATATTTAAACTCTCTTATTTTCATTGACGGCATATTTCATAGGAAAGATTGAATAGCACTAGTCGATATTAAAGAACAAGTTAACAATACTATTGAATGATTATGGGGCTATTTTGATCAGATGAGCAGGTGATTTGGTTTGTTTTCAGTTACTTCGGTGGTCATATACACAAAATATATGCAACAATGAGATAATTTTGCATGATTTATATGAAAACAAGTTATTAGGTTAGAATAGGAAAGGGTAATTTCCACATTGCAGAATACTACGACTCTAGGACAAAAAATTATCTTCCAATTACTACGTCTCGAAAGGAACAATAGTTCTTAGTGGCAAATATTAGTTATATCATGATTTGTTCAAGAGCAACAGACATAACATATAGTACTATGCCAAAGAGAACTTTTACCTGAATGAGGATCCGGCACCGAAGAAATTCAGAGGCATCAAAATACATCTGAAGGCTGTCGTTTCCCTCTCTTTGTTGCTCCTCTTTTACAAATTTCGCTGAAATCAGAGCAGATAGGCTGGATCCATACACCTCGATTACCTGAACTGAAGAGTTGGAATTTCTACAAGTTCACAAGGGATCTCCGCCAGTTGAGAGCAATGACTAAAAGTTAACCACTGAAGGCTTGGGAAGTGTGTTTCGTCTACTTTCAAATGCTCCAGATCAGTATCTATAAGGAACAGGAATTTTAATTGACAAAATTCCCCTTCATTTAGTTCCCACTCCAGGCCTTTGAATGCATTGTCCTTTAATTTGAGAACTTCAAGATTTGGAAGAACCAACAACCGTTGTATGTTTCCAAGGTAATATGCAACCACTCAAAGTTAACTTTTTAAGTGATGGCGGGAAAGGAAGGTTCAAGGCAAGCAGAGGATCCGAAGATGGTAGATCATACTTGGGAATGAAAACGCATTTCAAAATTTCAAGATTTTCTAGATGGACGAAATTGTCAAGACAGTAGCATGACCACTGAGTGGACTCGTACTATTTCTTCAGGTTCGGCATCATTATAATGAACTCCTTGGTACATCTGAAACTTAACACTTCGGTAAGTGTTTGTAAGTTCTCCAAAACAACAATACTTTTTCCATCTCGATCACCAGAAGGACAAGGCAAGAAACTTCTCTTGAACGAGAGATGCCTTATTTCCGGTGGCATCTTCCATATTTCCGGTGGCAAGTACAATATATTTGAACTCAATCTGCAATTACCTTGATAAACAATTAGGGTTTGAAGATGGCACAGTTTGGATATTGATGCAGGGAGTTTGACCTTTCCCATGTCGCTCAACGCAATATACCTCAAATTAATTAATAGCTCCAATATTTCAACCAGGAACTCATAGAAACTTATTGTGATTGCATCCAATACCCTCAAAAGGGGAAATAAAAGGTACTAGCTAATAATGAGCTACTCGTGTGCTCACCACAGAATAGAGTGCGTAGTCTGGTTTGTTAATGTGTGGACAAGTCAATACAGCTTCCCCAAATATCTGAATGAATACTTACACGAGGTTCAACATATGGAGGTGGTCTAACACCTGAATCCATGACTTGAAGAAATTTCTCCTCCTGAGCTTTCCTCGTGCAGAGATCCCTCATGAGGTCATGGATGCTTCAGGTTTTGATTTCACCATTACAACTATGCTCACGAACCAGAATCGGATTTCTATCAATAAGAATTTCTAAATACTCCTTTGCCACCTCTTCCAAACTTTTAAGACTAACTGGCTTTAGAAATCCCGCCGCAACCCATAACTTGGTGAGTTTGGATATTTGGACCTCATAATCTTCAGGGAAAATTCCCATATAAAGAAAACATGCTCTCAGACGATGAGGCAAGTGGTTATAACTCAAAGATAGTATCTCTTTAAACTCGTCATCAGTTGTTTTTACTGTAGAATTTACATCTTGTGCAACATGCTTCCAGTAATTTTTTGTCCTCTTGGCTTTGTAGATGAGGCCACCAATCACTACAAGTGCAAGTGGAAGTCCTTTGCAATTCTCTGCAATCTCTTTTCCAATTTCCTCAAGTTCAGGAGGACAACACTCTCCCCCAAATACCTTCTCACGCAGCATATTCCAACTTTGTTCGGGACTTAGAGAACTCATATGGTGAATAGGGCTAAAAGAGTTGGCATAGCAGCCACGTCTGATAGTTGAAAAGTCAAAATGATCCGGCTTCCATTACTGTCATCTGGAAACAATCTGTTGACTTCGTCCCATGCCTTGGTATTCCACACATCATCCATTACAATCAGATATCTTTTGCCCTTTAAACTTTGATATAGCTGTTGTTCTAATCCTTCCTTTATTTCTCGATGTGATTCATGACTGAGGCATCTTATGGAATCTAATCCTTCATTTATTTCTCGTGTTGTTAAGTATACTACAGTTAGGGTCATGCTTGCATTAGTTGCATATTTTTAACCGGAACTTGAACAACTTGATGTTAAGACTGCGTTGTTGCATGGTGAACTTGGTGAAAAAATTTATATGAATTAACCCGAAGGTTTTAAAGATAAACAAAACCCTAATTATGTGTGTTTTCTTTAGAGGTCACTATATGGTACAAATATTTTGATTCTTATGTGCTAACCATTGACTTCCAAAGAAGCAAATTTGATCATTGCTTATTCAACATCACAATACTAGTAATAAATGTGTGTTTTTACTATTATATGTTGACAACATGCTTTTGATTGGCTCTGATATGAAATTAATAGATGTGATAAAAACAGTTTTGAGTAGTGAATTTGACATGAAAGACCTAGGAAATGCTAAAAGAATCTTAGGCATGGAGATAGAAAGAGATAGGTCAAATCCTTATCTATTTTTACATCAAGCCCCATACGTGTTCAAAATTTTGAAAAAATATGGTATGAATGAATGTAAGCCTGTTAGATTGCCTTTAGCAAATCAATTTGTTTTGACTAAACATTAATCACTTGCTAATGATGAAGAAGTAGAATTTATGAGTAAAAATTCTTATTCAAATGCAATTGGCTCCGTTATGTATTTGATGCATGGTGTGTACTAGTCCTGATTTTGCCTTTACCATTGGTACACGTAGCAGGTTTATGTCTAATCCAGGGCCAAATCATTGAGAGGCTTTAAAATGGTTGCTTAAGTATTTGAAAGAAACTATTAACATAGGACTCATGTTCAAGTTTAGTACAGAAGGTGTGAAATTAAAAGGATACACAAATGCTGATTATGCTGGAGATAGGGACAATAGGACATCTACATCCTCTTATGTGTTTACTTTGTGTAACTTATGCATTAGTTGAAAATCACAACTCCAACACATTGTTGCTCTATCTACTACTCAATATATGGCTGCCACAAAAGCAATTAAGAAAGCCTTGTGGTTTAAAGGTTTACTTAATAAATTGTGTATTTTAAGTGATGATGTGACTACGATGCTTTCTGGACTTTTGGTCTACGAATCTGAGCCTATTTCATCTCTCCATATTGAAGCAATGAGGTAATTTTAGTTCAACATTATTGTTTCACTGTTTTATGTGAAGAATCGTCCAGAGCAAGAAGCTAACCTTTTCAAGGAGAGATCTGATCTGTTGCTCGTCAAGGAGGAGCAGACATTGATCAGGATGCAGCATCCGTTCTAGTGTTTGAGTAAGTGAAACTAGAGCAGCATAAGCCATCTCCAATACCTTTAGAGGCACACAAACTCAAGACTGAAGCTTATTATTGTAAGCAATCAGGACTTGAATTGCATCTTTAGCAGGTATTGTTTATTGAAGTAAAGCTAAGAGTTTGCAGTTTCTTTATTAAATAATCGAAAGCCATTAATAGACTTTACAGGTAAGATTACTACTTTAGAATTATTAAATCATAAACACAAACAATGATTAATAGAAAGAAAAAGAACCTGATAAAATAAATAAATTTTCAAGAGATTGCCCCACTCCAAAGATTGCAATATACTTGCAGCCAATATTTCTTCATTATCATCTTTTCTTTGTCATCAAACTATAAAATTAGAATCACCAAAAGTTGAGTAGGAACTACACTTAGTTAAATAATACAAAAAATTAATCAAAAATAGATAATAACTACAAATTTGTCCTCAAATTTAATTAAACAAACAAATAAGAGCAAATTACACAGACCTCCCCAACGTTTGTTTTCCATAACCGATCCCCCCTATAACTCAATATAAATAATATTTCCCTTTTGTCCTTGCTTTCTTTATTCATCTATCCCAAATTATAGTCCACTTTTCTTGTTGAGATTATAGTTAATTAATATGTCTCTATTTAATTTATCTTGTTATCAACAAATATTTATTATCATTATATTATAATAATGTAGAGGTATATTAGAAAAAATTTAAGTAAAATTGATTATTCAAACTATAATAATTAAATTTTCTTAATTTATGTAAAAATAAAAGTAAATCTATCTTTCTGAGATGTAAGGAGTGGTGATGTTTTTATACTTTATTTATTAACATTTTATAATATTTATTTTTTATACCAAGAACAACTACATTAGATTAATGTTAGAAAATTAAATACTACTATCATAATATTAAAAATGCAACAAAGTTGGCATTGAATAAGGTTGAAAGTGTAGATATATTTCTTAATCTTTTTTGTTAAAAATTTGGATCAAATTTATTCATTTTTTAAAAGGTAGGGGTGTCTGGTGTAATTTGCTCAAAATTCAATCGTCTTCTCCACGTCCCCCCTCCCAAGAGCCAAGCCCTCATAACAACAAGGAAAAGAACCGAAATATACCTGCAAGAGAAAAAATGCAGAGAAATCTTGAGGAGTTCCATGCCCTGAATCTTTAAAAACCAGAGCCCTCATCTCTCTTTTCAAATCATTCAAATGCTTAATTAATTACACAGAAATTCACAAAGAGAGAAATTTGCAAGTGGAAATAAAATCGATGAACATTATATATATTAATAAATCAGTAAAATTATGGGGTTTTCAGAATCAACATTAGTATAATTTTACCTTTTTTACCTTCTCTCAATGTGTGTCTGCAATGTCCTCAGCACAACAATACTGACGGGGGCATGAAGATGATGATTGGAATTTTAGTAATACTTTGGAGTGATTGTATGCTTCTAGTATACTTTTTGTTGATTCCCACGATTTTTGTGTGGCCTTATGGTGGGAGGACTGTGTATATCAATAGCTCGTTTACTCGGTCTTGAAAAATGATTTTCATATGATTGTATTTAAACATTAAATATGAATTACTTGCAATTTGTTTCTCTAGTTTTTCTAGTGATGTCTTCCTCTAAAACTCAATTTCTAATTTGAATATTGGTGAAAATTCATCCGCCATCAATTTTGCTTGTGGTAGTCTATGCACCACGTCTCATATATTTTACAAAAGAAATGAAGTACATAATAATAACAATAATCTTAAGATATCTTTGTATAATATGTACTCGTGCTCGAATTGAAGTTGCTAATTTTTTTCTGTTTTTAGTTTTAGTCATCTTTCTGTATACTATTTTGTTGGATAATTGACATTGAGTGGCTAAAATTTTCACCATGATTATTTGTAGACATCCTTAAATGCACCAATGCATTTTTCAAATTAGTTTTTAGATACTATGGCAAATTGAAAGGTCAGATGGTTGTGTTTGTGTGAAGGTGGACTAGGTGCTATTCGAATTTGGTTGCGTCCTTTATTATTTGTTATTTTTTAATATTGTAGTGTGTTAATTTTCAATGATTGCAATGCATAACTACATAAGAAGACACGCTAGACGTGATCATTATTTCAAAGATACTAAGATTGATTAAAATGACAATAATGATAAAGAGATGGAAAGTGACGAGGTTCAAAGAGAACATCGCAATAGCAACGATAAAGGAGCACGAGAAATGAAGAATTTGATAAACGAAATTGTTACAAGTCTGATGAATGGACGATAATTTAAATATTTTAATTTTTTTAATATTATCAGGAAATGGAGAAATTGAGAAACTAAATTACTGCAAGTCCGACTATGAAAAATAATTTAAATTTATTTGATTTTTTATTATATGAAAATAGAGAAATTGAGAAACTAAATTTCTACAAGTCATTAATGATAATTTAAATTTATTTGATGTTTTTTCTATTATATGAAAATGGAGAAATTGATAAATCAAATTGATGCATAAAAAATAAGATAAATTTATTTTATTTTTACACTATATGACTATGTTTTTTATTTTGTAATTTTCTTAAAGTTTGAGATTTATTAGATGTTTATTAATTTTATTTTAAAATAATGATGGTGAATGCATTATCATGTTAAAAATATTTGACAATATTAAATATTGATATAAAAGAAAAAAAAATGAATTTTACTACTCGTGAAAATAATAATACAAAAATATTATTATAATCAATGTCCATTTTAGTAATTTTATATCGTCGCAGCAATAAATCACTTTAGTTTATCAAACCCTCAAATATTAATTTTGAAACATACAACAATTTTGAAACAATAGTTTACTAAATATTTATCTGATTTTTTTCACAGCTCATGATTCTCTCTACAGCACAGCAAAAACTAATTCTCTTAAAAGCGGAGTAATGCCAAATCAAGCATAGTTCTTAATCACACAAGTGATAAAAGTACAAGGACTAGTTAGTAACAAAACATAGAGAGAGAGAGAGTGTGTGTGTGTGTGTGAGAGAGAGAGAGAGAGAGAGTGTGTGTGTGTGTGAGAAAGAGAGAGAGAGAGAGAGAGAGTGTGTGTGTGTGAGAGAGAGAGAGTGTGTGTGTGTGTGTGAGAGAGAGAGAGAGAGAGATTTTCGGGTTACGTATTTCCAGTTAGTTTTTTTTTTTTTTTTTTAAATCTTGTTTCCTTGGGCTTTTGGATTCAATGACCACACGCTGTGAAGTTGGATATTTAGAGAATACTAAAGAAGGCACAATGGTTTATAGGTTTATATGTTGCTAAATCTATAGAGAATTCTAGTCTTAAAATTATCTCAGAAGCGGTCCCATTTTGTACTTGCATAGGTGATATCTTATTGAGAGCATTCTGCTATATTTTACTTAATTTATCTAAATTATAGGAATCATTAAAAATACAACTTAACCTTGCACACTTTGCAGAAAAGAACTTTTGTTATCATAGGAATGGGTAGGAGTTTTACTCCTAAGTGCTTAACTGAATGTTCAAAACTTAGTTGTCTATTGAACCAAGATCTTGGGATCTCTAGTCAACAATGTTGGGTTACTATTACAAATATTCATGCGTAGTAGGCTTTTAAGCTCATTCCCTTCGATAATCGGTATACTTGATCTCTTGGTAAGCTTTTTGTAAGCGGATCTGCAAGATTTTCCTTTGATTTCATATAATTGATGGAGATAACACCAATTGAGATCAATTGCTTAATGGTATTATGTATACGACGTATGTGTCTAGACTTACCATTATACATATTATTTTGTGCCATTTCAATAGCCTACTAACTATCACAATGAATACAGATAGCACGTATTGGCTTAGGCCAACACGGAATATCCTCTAAAAAATTATGAAGTCATTCTGTTTCTTCTCCAACTTTATCTAAAGATATAAACTCATATTACATTGTAAATCAAGCTATTCATGTTTGTTTTGAGGACTTCCAAGATATAGTTGCTCCACCAATAGTAAAAACATAACCACTAGCGGACTTAGAATCCTTCGTGCCTGATATCTTATTTGTATCACAATATCCTTCCAAAACTGCTGGATATATTGTATAATGTAATCCAAAGTTCAAAGTATATCTTAGATATCTAATAACTCTACTTAATGCCTTCCAATGGTCACTACTTGGATTACTAGTGAATCTACTCAGTTTGTTCATAGCACATGTAATATCTAGACGTGTACAGTTCATAATATATATTAGACTGCTTATGATCTGTAAATATTCTAACTGAGACATAGGTCACCTCTATTTTTGACTAAGTGTAAACTTAAATCAATTGGATTTTTTACAGGACTTTTATCATATGCATTAAATCTTTTGAGTATAGTCTCAATATAATATTATGGGATATAACAAGTCCATCAGATATCTTAGATATTTTAATCTCTAATATAATATCTTCTATACCCATTTCTTTCATGTCGAAATATTTTGTCAATATTTTCTTAGTATTCATGATAATATCATAATTGTTGCCCATATTAACATGTCATCAACATATAGACATACAATTACATAGGCATCAGGTGTGTTTTTTTATATAAACACATTTGTCACAATCGTTAATTTTAAATCTATTTGATAACATCGTTTTATCAAATTTTTGATGCCATTATTTTGGCGCTTGTTTCAATCCATACAAGGACTTAACGTGTTTATACACATTTTTCTCTTGTTCAAGAGCAACAAACCCTTCAGGTTATTCCATGTATATTTCTTCTTCTAACTCACCATTTAAAAATTTTGTTTTAACGTCTATTTGATAGATCTCAAGATTATGTAATGCAGTGATTGCAATTAGGACTCTAATCATTGTGATCCTCGTTACTAGTGAGTATGTATCGAACAAGTCAAAGTCTTCCTTTTATCTATATCCTTTTGTTACTAGCCTGGCCCTATATTTATCTATAGATCTATCAGGTTTTAACTTCTTCTTGATAATTCACTTACAACCTAGAGGTTTATTTCCACGTGGGAGATCAACCAACTCCCAAGTGTGATTTTACATAATAGACTCTATTTCACTATTGATAGATTCTTTCAAAAAAAGAGCTTCTGGAGTAGACAATGCCTCAATAAATGTCTTAGGATCATTTTCTACCATATAGATAAGAAAATCTGGACCAAAAGATGTAGATTTTCTGTCCCTTTTACTGTACCTAGATTCTTCATCATTTGCAGTATCATAAGTTCGTTTGTTTGAACTTATTTGTTTCTTATCTTTACATGGAAAGAAATCTTCAAAAAAATGCAGCATTCCTAGACTCCATGATTGTGCCTTCATGTATATCAAGAATATTTGACTTATGTACAAGGAACCGATATGCACTACTGTTATTTGCATACTCAATAGATATGCAATCAATAGTCTTAGGCCCAATTCTAACTTGTTTAGGCTTAGAAACTTTTTATGATAGCCAAACACCCAGACACTTTTAAGTATTTATAGGTAGGCTTATGACATTTCCACAATTCATATGGAGTTTCATCCATTTTCTTGTGTGGTATTTTGTTAAGAAGAACATTTGTCGAGATGATAGCTTCCCCCCTTAAGTTTTGGGGTAGTCCAGAACTTATCAACATAGCATTCATTATCTCCGTAAGAGTTCAATTTTTGCGTTCAACAATACCATTTGATTGAGGTGAATAAGGAGCCGTAGTTTGATGAATAATGCCAAATTCTGAACAAAATTCTTCAAATGGTACTACGTATTCTCCTCCTCTGTCACTAAGAATAATTTTTATTCATTTGCTAAGATGATTTTCCACTTCATTCTTATAATGTTTAAAAACATCTAATGTCTCATCTTTGCTTTTTAGCAAATAAACATAACAGTATTTGGTGTAATCATCGATGAAAGTAATAAAATATTTTTTAGCACATCTAGTTTGCACAAACTTTAAATCACAGATATCGCTGTGAATTAACTTTAAATGTGTTGTATTTCTTTCAACACTTGAAAATGGTGTTTTGGTTAACTTAGCATCTGCACAAGTTTCACACTTATGATTAGGATCAAATAGTTGATTAGGCAATAAATTTAAATTCATTATTTTACGAACAGAATTAAAATTTGCATGTCCTAATCTATGATGCCATAAACAAGATGACTCAAACATATAACCAGAAGTAGATGTATTATTATTGCTTGATTTCGGTACAATAGTAAGGACATTCATCTTAAACATCCCGTCACAAAGGTAACATTTTCCTACCTACATATCATTCTTAGTGAGTACAAATTTTTCAGATACAAAGACTAACTTAAAAGCCATTTTGCTAAGTAAGGAGCCAGTTACAAGATTTTTGCGAATTTCTGGCACATGTAACACATTGTTGAGGACGAGCTCTTTGCCGGAAGTCATTTTCAAAGTCACTTTACATTGTCCTTCAACTTTTGAACTTGCAAAATTTCTCATGAACAATTGTTATCCATTGACCGCTTGTAGTTAAAGAACATTGTCTTGTCAGCACAAATATGGCAAGTAGCACCAGTATCTACCCACCATTCTCTAGGATTTCCAACACTATTGCATTAAGATACAACAGCAAACAAGTTCATTTCTTCCATTCCTTCAGATAATGTGTTTAATTCTGTCACATTAACTTGTGCATTTTGATTCTTAGGCTTGCCGCGATACTCATTTTTACAATATTTTGGTTTACCACACTTACAGCAATTTCCTTGAATAACACTCATCTTGTTGTCTTTGTTTGGATCATCACTAGAATATTTCCTTTTCTTATTTGTCTTAGAGCCAGCTTGCACCACATTGGCTTTGCTTGTATTGATTGTCCTCCAAATTTTCTGTCGGACTTTCTATTATCTTCTTCAATCCTCAACCAGACAATTAATTCCTCCAAGTTCATCTCTTTGCGTTTGTGCTTGATATAGTTCTTGAAATCTCTCTATAAATGAGGGAGTTTCTCAATAATTGCAGCAACTTGGAATGATTCACTAAATGTCATGTTTTCAGCATGGATGTCATGAAGAAGAACTTGTAATTCTTGAACCTTATTGATGACGGTTTTGGAATCCACCATCTTGTAGTCAAGAAACTTGCCAACAATGAAATTCTTTGTGCCAACGTCCTCTATTTTGTATTTCTTCTCCAATGATTCTCATAACTCTTTTGCAGTTTTCATAGCACTATAGACACCGTATAGTGTATTGTCTAGTTTTTACACAAGAATTCAGAGTGTTTCCATGCATCCAAATCGATAATAGACTCCCTATTGTTTGTTCCTTCTTGCACTGCCAGAGGATCCTCACTAAGAAACCTTGCCAAATTCGAAGTGGTCAAGTAGAATAGCATTTTTTGTTGCCATCTTTTGAAGTCCACACCACTGAATTTTTCCGGCTTCTCTCCATGTAGAACCGAAGTGATTTGAACCGGAATAGCCATAGGTGGTACCACATTGGTTGCACCATTAGTAGGGAGAACAACGTTACTCCCATTTGTATCTACTTCTATAAGCAGAAGACAAACTTTCAATATACTAAAAATAAAATCTGACTTTGGCTATAATAACTATTGTTGAAGTAATAGATAAATGTGGAGAATTAACAATAATCAAAATTATTAACCGTAGCCAAAAATTTTTATTATTAACATGCAGATTGTTAAAAATAAATTAAGAATGCAGATTATTAAGACTACTAATTAAGAATGCAGATTATTAAAAATAAATTAAGAATGCAGATTGTTAAGACTACTAATTAAGAATGCAGATTATTAACATACAAATTGTTGAAAATAAATTAAGATTGCTAATTAGTACCTTAATTTTAGATTAATCCAATAATTAGAATAAATTAATATACATATTGCAGACAATAATAAACAAAGAAACAAAGATTAAAAGTTCTGCAGGCAATCTGATACTTATATGATTTGTACGCATAAAATAACTGTTTGATCCAATTTATGCACCAAGATTAAAAGTTCATTAATCTTATTTATGTTGCAGATTCTGAATGTTTTTAATGTAAACAATGTAAACAAATGTAAACAGATTCTAAATCATGTAGCATGCAACGTAAATTTTAATTTTAAAATTTTCAGAATACAATGCACGTATGCAAATTCGTCTTAAATTGTTGAAAATAATAATAGTACACATTATATTCTATAAGAAGAAAAACAAATTCTGAAAATGCAAAATCTATATGTAAGAAATGGTGGGTCGATGCTAGAGTTCTATTATATGCTTTTAAGACGAATTTTTCCCGTTGCGATGCTCACAACTTGATGACAATCGTCCCCCAAAGTACAACGATCCCTTCTTGCGATGGTAGCACTTTAAATCACAAGAAACAGCGAACCAGAAGTGTTTTCGTACTTTCTTTTTTATGCAAGGAAGGAACAATTATTTTTTATTTGAATGCAGAATGTTTGGAAATTCGAAATTGACGTTTTGCAAACCGGATGAACCAATTTATAACATGTCAAAAGCTTCAATTGAATGGACACAACTGTTGGATCATGTCAGTTTAATCCCAACAGTTATAATTTAAACAAACAAGTTCGAAAAGACATGTCTTTAATTCAAACAGACACTTTTGGATATATTAGTTAATTAATTAATTTTGGAAAGATTAAATAAATAAAAATACATTTATTTTATTTATCCAAAAAGAATATAATGGACCAAGTCCAATCTAACGACACACGTCCCACGACCCGTGCCTGAATCGAGTCGGGCGGACAGGCGGGCGGCGGCGCGCGCGGGTGGGCCTTTGGACCGAATCCAATAGGATATAGGTCTCCCACTTTCAAAGACTATTGGTACCCTTGGAGTCCAAACCCAATTGTCAAACTATGATATATTAATGGGAAAATTGCCTATAAGTAACCTATAGGTGACCTGTTCCAAATTAGGTCAAAATATTTTTCAAAATTGTGATTAAGTCATACTCTTCAACAATATTACAAAATAATCCTAAAATTACCCCTGTGATCCATATTTTCCATCGGCTTCTTCCACCTCCGGCGAGTGCTTCTTCTACGCTCCACAAATCTCCTCCACCTCCGGTGAGTGCTTCTTCTACGGCACGGTGGCAATCTTCGGCTTCTTTGATTAGAAGATTCTCCTTTTAGGAATTGTTTCTAATTGTTAGAAAACCTAGGTATTTTAGAGCATAATTTGAGATTTGATTGGATATAGAGTTCTTTAAACGTTTTCAAGGATTATTGTGGTTGTAATACTTGACTGCTGGAATTTGAAAGTTGTTAAGTAGTATTTTATAACTATAAATCCTTCTCAGTGTCTAATTCTAAATTTCCTTAGTTTTCATGTTTGCCACTTGCAGTGATTGACTTTCATATCTCTAATATGTTTAATTCTATATTTTCTATATGGCAATACTACTTGGTATTTAGAAGGATAAATGAAAGGGCAATGGTTGAAGACTTAGGAATATTACGTTGTGTATTTATGTGTGGCCAAATAGCAACAAATCATGATACTGTTTTATTGTGTGGCCATGATATGGAGGTGGAAGAAGTCAATAAATTTCTGTAAAGTGGCCATGATGTGTTGATGTAAAAAGCAGCTTGAATTTCTGTAGAGATGAAAAAGTTTGATGTGGGAGAAATCATGATACTGTTTATTTTATGTGAGCCATTAGATACTATTAGTCATGTGTGTTGTTTGATATTGTATTATAATAAAAGAGTATAACAGAAAACAATATCATAACAGAAACGGACATATAATTCGCATACGTGCTCAAAATTTCTATTATAATATGTTTTCAGAATCGTCTCAACCAACCGGTCAAGACCAATCCTTTTACCACTGCTAATGATAGATTTTAGTCATTTGAAGTCGTCTATTTAGTTTAAAACGATAATCTTTAGTTTGTCATAATAAAACAGTATCACAGATAAATATATCTTAATATATCAGTATCATATATGAAAATATCTTAATAAAACAGTATCACATACACAAACTACAACTCAATAAAATAACAGTATCATAGATTAAATATCAGTATCATATGTTGAAATATTATCATAATAAAACAGTATCAAAGATAAAAATATGATATAAGTATACTATATCATTTTATTTAAATAAAACAATATCATAAATGTTTTATTGGTTGAAATAATTATATTGTTCTTAAAATGCTCTATTAGTAATACAAGACAATTGATAATGTTTGCATTCAATAACATTATCATAGATTAAAACAGTATCATAGATGTTTTACTAGTTGAAGTAATTATATTGTTCTTAAAATACTTCATTAGTAGTATAAGACTATTGATACTGTTTGCATTCAATAACATTATCATAGATTAAAACAGTATCATAGGTTGAAACATTATCATAATAAAACAGTATCAAAGATAAAAGTATGGTGTAAGTGTATCATATCATATTATCTATATAAAACAGTATCATAGACAAAACAATATCATATATAAAACCAACTGCTTGTTTGGTGTAGATTTTAATAGGTTTATAGTTTTCCATTTTTGACTTTTGGGAAAAAATGACCAAAATGACCAATTGTTTTCCAAAGGAGCCGCAATAGTTGACTAGAAAATTGGGTCATTTTGGTCATTTCCTCCCAAAAGTCAAAAAATAGAAAAATATAAACCCATTAAAATCTACACCAAACAAGTACTTAAGTATAAGATGATACTATTTACATTCAATAATAGTATCATAGGTTGAAACAATATCATAGAAAATAGTATCATATATAAAGCTAAATACAAAATGTTTTAAAATGATCCATTAGTAGTGTTTGCATTCAATAAAATAGTATCATATAAAACTAAATACAAGATCATTGATACTGTTTGCATTCAAAAACAGTATCATAAGTTGAAACATTGCCATAATAAAATAGGTGCAAATATAAAAGTACGGTATAAATATACTAATGCACATTATCTAAATAAAACAGTATTATAATAAAACAGTATCATACAAAACAGTATCATAATAAAACAATATCGTTGAATTAGCGTTTTTTTGAAAATTTTAGGGGTATGTTGGTCTTTTAGTGCTAAAATGTGACTTTAATTGAATTAAGATTTGGTTATATGACTTTAGAGCCCATAAGTACAACAATAGTGTTCACTAAAATATGTACCGCAAATCCACGGGTCGCGTTCAAGTAATAAAGTAATGAGAGAGTATCGAATCCACGAGGATAGATAATTTTTGTTAAAATCCAATTCAATCTAGCCCTATTTTAAACACACAATTAAACATGTTGTTTTGATGAATAAATTAAGAATTAAAAGTTGATGAAAATAAACTAACAAGAAAATTACTAAAAGAGAATTTTTGGAAATAAAATTAAATAGAGAAATACACTAGAAATTCGACTTCACCAATTATTCCACTTTAAAGTTTCATTTTCCATTATCAATTCCAAAACGAGGTTAATATGGCAATCAATGCTCCTAAAATATCTAGCAATCTCTCCCGAGTAAAGCTAAACCTATTTTTATACAAGACTCTCAAACATTCCTACCGAGAAAACGCATATGTAAAAATGCCTTAAAACTTAAGAACATTCATTAGTGATTGCACAAAGTATGAAAGTATATTCCTACATTCCATAAACTTTATGTTGTTCATTAAATGTGCTAAACATAATTCCAACCTCCCGGTATCGAACTAAGTCACAAAAATATTTAAATGTTGATCAACCATCTTAATACACAAATAAGGCCAATAATAAACAACCATAAAAGCCAAGAATCGAGAATCAATAACAAGAAAAAGCACTTTAAAGCTTCATAAATAGATTCATCTCATTCCTAGTAAAATAAAATTAGCCCATAGTATTTACAAAGACAAAATGGAAAATAGATACAAAATACATCGCCGGATTTAATAAAGTCAAGAGAAATGGAAGATTTAACTTGAGCCCATGGTTGTCTTTACCCACTATGAATCTCTATTCATCTTCCTCTATTTTACAAAATAATCACAATGATGTACAAAAATCACAGAAAACCCATTTCCATGGAGTTTTCAAAGAACCTTGATGTTTTTTTTCTTCTTAGAGAGTTTGAATGTGTGTATAGTATGAGAGAATCCCCCAAAAATGTAAGAAAAAGGGCTCCTTTAACCCTAGAAGACGTGAAAAGAAAATTACAAAAATACCTCTCAAGAATAAGTTCAAAAACGCGGAAGTCGGAAAAATTAGGCCATGCGATCGCATGGCTTTGTTCCATGCGATCGCATGGCATAGCCTCAAAGCTTTCTGCTGAAAAAAATGGCATCTCGCGATCGCGCGGTAGATCGCATGGGCCAAATTACAATGTGATTGCATTTGACTTCTGATTAACTACAATTCAAATCTCTGAACTTTGTAGAATGGTGACTTAAGTCCTTGAATTTGTTAATTTCTTTAGGATAAGTCCTCCATAAATTACAACTCAGGTCCTCCATATTTTGGATTCTTTATACTTTGGTCCCCAAGATTCACAATTTGCACAAATTTAGTCTTTTTTGCCCATTTTTCGCGTGGATCTCTTCCAATCACAATCCAAGCTCAGGTTTTTACCTAAACAATCAAAAGAACATAAATAAGTAGTAAACTATTTTAGAAGAACTCACAATTATCAATTTTTAGGAGCTAAAATAAGTGCAAAATCTGCATTTATCAAACAGTGACTAGCTCTAAATTTATCCTATATAAATTAGTCACAATTCTTTTTATCTTCCAATTTGAGATACAAAATTTTCCCTTCTTTTCAGAATCCAAATTTCAAAGTGTCAACTTTTGCCAATAATTTCTCATTCACTCGGAAATGGTTTTGCAAGACCACATTTACCATAATCATCTACTTGTTGAGTAAAACATGTTTTAATTATAATTCACTTAAATAGAGATGGTCCGAACCCACTCTAATATTTTGTCAAAATTGATTAAAATCAACTTTTTTAGTCAACCATTTCCAACTAGAGGTGTTAAGAAGGGCCGGCCGGCCGAACCCGCATCAACCCACCCATCTCAACCCGAAACCGCGGACCGACCCGTGAACCGGACGGGCCGTTCACGGGCCGACGAGGCCGAACCGCGGGCCGATCCGTAAACCGGGTGAGCTATTTACTGCCCAGGCAGTTCAGCCTTTAACCACTAGCTTATTTTGAATTTTTTTTTATAAATGACAGAGAGCCGTTTAATGTGAAAAACATGACATATACGTGTTGTTTTAATCTTTAAATATATAAAAATAAATAAAAATTGAATTGAAAAATTAACAAATGTGAATTTATCGTTGTTATTTATTTTTTATTTAGTAATTTAACACATTTTTTGATATATGTGTAAATATTTTTTTATATAATTACAATAGGTAAATAAATTTTTTTAGTAATTTAAAAAATAAAATTAATTTTTTTTTCATACGAGCCGAACTAGGTTGAACTGCAACCCACGTGGGCTCGACCCAAATCGACCGATGTGTGGACCAAGCTCGTGTTCAATTTTTGTGGACTGGGTTGACCTTGCCCGCAACCCGTCGTGGAGCGGGCTTTTTCTAATAAGGGCCGTCACCGGACTTCATCCGAGGCAGGCCGACCCAACCCAACCCAACCAACCCGCCTAACTCAGATTGACACCTCTATTTCCAACAAATTACGTCTTATCTAGCTGACATTGAGCCCTACAGAAGTAGGTGTCACACGGACCAGCCCCACCGAGAAGTCGTGGATGGTACCCTTTTTTTTATGTCCTTTTAAAGAAAAATGAAAAACAAAAGAAAGTATGAAAAAGTACCCCCACAGGTAGAGGTGGCAAAATTGGCCCGGCCCGTGGGCCGGTCCATGTAGCCCGCCTTCTTGGGTTGGGTTGGCCCTAGCCCAAATAAAACTGGGCCAAGATGACCCGGCCCAATTTTGATTTTTATTTTTTATTTTTTGGGCTCCTTAACACTAATTAACTCATTTTGTGAATAGCCCCAATGCATAATTCAAATAATATCAAGGAATTTTTTCATAAATAAACCACTTTTTAAAAATAATTCTAATTTTATCAACTTAACAAATTTATTCTAAAAATACTACATTCTTAAAATTATATTAATTAATAAAATAATAAATTAAAATCAAATCTATACCACAAAATATATATTTCACGTGAATTCACTTAAATTTGCATTTGAGTCCTTAATTATTTGCACAATAAATCCTTCATCTTTATAAAAGTTTCACTTTAGTCCCTATACTTTCTCTTTCATTTCAATTTCATCCTCTTTTATTTGCAACCTAAGTCCTTCAACTTTTAAATTTTTGCAACTTGATCTTTATATTTATACTTTTATATCAATTTAGTCCATTATAGTATCACTATTTGATACATATGTTACAAATGATAGTGTATAAAAAATTTATTTAAAAAAAAAGAAAAAAAAAATTAAGATAAATTAGGCCAATGTGCTGAACTGGACTAGCATATTTCTGGCCCATACAAAACTGGACTGGGCGTGTAGCCCTGGTCAGATCTACCCACAGGGGTCGACCCGCCTCTCCAGACAAAGCAGCCCCATATCACAGTACAAACCCATTTTACACCTCTTAAGTTGAAGGGTAAAGGCACACACCATGAGATTGATTGATGTTGGATTCGGGTTCCAATATAATATAAACATTCTGAGATATCCAACACGAATCTCAGTTACATTAGCCACTGTGAAGTTTTTTCTGAGACGATGAAGATGCCGAAAGAGAAGTCACCCCTTTAAACTTAGCTGAATGAGTTAGAAGGCAGTAAACAATCAATACACACAATGTTGGAGGATTGAATAATGTTCGATGTAGGAAGGGACATAAAGGCTAAAAAAGTTCTACCGGTCGAACCAGCCAGTTAGTTTGGTTTTGACAACATTGGGTAGTACAAATAAATTCACATTGCTGGAGGATTGAAGAATGTGGGATAAGGGACATAAAAGGCTGAAAAATCTTCTTCAACTCTATCAATAAACTTTGGCGAGATGCTTTTAAGTAGGAAGGGAAGAGGATGATTGGTTCAATTCTGGTAAGAGAAATGATAGCATCATTTTGCATTTCTAATGGGGATTTTGGCGCAAATGGTCCCTAACCTTTGGTCTAATTGTGGAATTGGTCCCTAACGTTTAATTTTTGGCAAACAAGTCCCTAACCTATGTGTTTTGGTGCGAAATTGGTCCTTATGTGATGAAAAAGACAAATATACCATTATTTTAATTAGAAAAAATTGTATATTGATTCTTAATCATTACAAAATGTACAAATAAGTCCAATACTTTTATTTTTTTTTATAAGAAAATTCAAGAAAACTAATGATTTTTTTTTTAATTAACACTTTAATAATAAATATGTTAAATAAAATTATTATTTTATTATTAAGTAATTATATTATTTAAAATTTAAACTTTTATTTTATTGTTGTATAAAAAAAATAACTTTGTCACAAACTTGATATTCAAATACTTTTATTTAATTGAGTTATATGTTTATTAACTACAAATACTAGAAATACGATTATATTCTTCATATTTTAATTTATCGTTTTATTTTCGTTTAAAAATAAAACACATAATGTGTAAATTAATTTTTATTAGTATTTTTATGTTAAATAAAAATGTAATAAGATTAGTTCAATGTCATAAAATTATATACGTTATTTTGTTATTTATTTAACTTAATTTTTAAAGTAAAGAGGGAGAAAAAATTTTATAAGTGAAGGAGAAAAATTTCTCTTTTCTCCCAATGATTTCTCCCTCTTTAAATAATATAATTATTTAATAATAAAAATAATAATTTTATTTGACATGTTTATTACTAAAGTGTTAATTACAAAAAAAAAAAAAATTCACCAATTTTCTTTAATTTTTTTATAAAAATAAAAGTATTGAACCTATTTGCACATTACAAATACAATTTATTCTAATTAAAATCAAGGGCATATTTGTCATAAGGACCAATTTTGCACCAAAATACATAGGTTAGGGACTTGTTTGTCAAAAAATAAACGTTAGGGACCAATTCCACACTAAGAGCAAAGGTTAAGGACCATTTGCGCCAAAATCCCTTTCTAATGCCTAACAGAGTATAACTAACCAGCAATTTGTTTCAATAGTTCAAAGATTGATCAGCCAACTACCACATAAGCTGGAAAGATAAGTGGCTGTGAAAGAGGATTATAGTAGAACAGAATTGACCAGGTGGTAGAGGAAGTTTAATAGAAAGGTATGAATGTATCGGCTTAATTCTAATATATGTCAAGAGTTCAGATTTCCCACGATAAAAGTTCAATCAAGCTGCAATGCACTCTCTCGAATAACCACTTAGTGGAGATTCATGTAATAAGAACTGGGAGAAAAAGAAGCCAGTTAAAACGATCAAATATAATAATTAATACATTCGATGCACAAATGCTTCTACAAAACCCCATCCATCTTCAATATCCGGTCCCATCCAAAATCCAGAAATTAACATATGAGCACTAGAACTTGCAACAAAATGGCACATAACAGGTTCACAAAATCGTCTTGTTGGAGCCAAGATGTCCCGATGACAACTCCTATTCAAAGTAAGTATGTCTCCACTGCCATGGTTGGACAAAATAAGCTTCCCTGCAGTAAAAAATAACTCTTTCAATCATAAACACATACTAGAAACAGGATTACTCGAACGTATCAAAGATACAAGATTAAACATCATTTAGAGTTAGTCTACTTTGTAGTCTCTAAAACAAATATATGATATGTGGAGTGAGTTCATGATTTTAGGACAATAGTAATCCTAATGCAAAAAGTATTCCCACTTTGTTAGTTATTAGGATTTTATTACTAATCTTATGAGTTTGATAGGATTTCTAGTTCTATTAGGGGTAGTTATTAGTTTTCTCTTTCTTTTAGGAGATTTATTTCTTTTCTTAGTCTACTAGGATTTGGAGATTACGAATGCCTATTTAACAAGAGGGCTAGGCTTATTTGTAGACAACTGAAATTCATTATATTCAAGTAATTCTAGTTAATATTCTTGAGCATTTTAGCTTGTATCTTGTTTTTACAAGATTCAATTTCTGCTGTCGCACCAAAACTGGTGTCAGATCAAGGTTTGCCCTTGGCCGATGACTATCTATGATGGTAGTGGTACGCATCCTCACGAAAATGATAGGAGGATTGCAAAATTACCAACCTCAGTCTAGAATCTGCAACGAAGGATGGATTGGTTCGAAGATGCAGCTGACAAATTTGCAGACTTTAACTGCTATGAATGTTGGTTGCTTCAACGAGCCCAGAACACGACAACATGTGGCTAGAGATTTGCCTCGAGTCCCAGCTAGGTTCGAATACTCACAACGTGATGACTTACTACTACCTGATGATTTTCATCACACAATGATGGTTTACTCCAACTTGACAATATATGTCCATCAAACCATCACATATGGCACAACTTGTCACAATACAACGTTCTACGTAGGGGCAACAATCTTTTTTGGCACAATAGCATGTTCCAGTGCAACTCAATACAGAACGACATCCCTCTTTAAAAATACAACGCTAATGACCACAATTGTCACATGGAGCAAGAACAGGTTATCAAGGATTTTGCGAAGGTCTACAAGGGAAACATAAAAGATTTTTGGGTAATTAGCACAAAACGTCCCTACCTATTGAAGTAATTGTGCAAAACGTCCCTACCTTCTAAATTTTGGCAATTTTACCCTTACCTACTAGATTTCTTGTGCAAAAGGTCCTTAAGTCCAAAAATCAGCCATTAACATAGGGGTAAATTAGTCCAACCACTTTTTTCACATATATATTACTTCTTTTAAAATTGGAGGACTTCCCATGTAATTTCCAAAATTGCACGTTAGCCCCCGTCCCCAAATCAGCCAAAACGGGGCCTGCCGTGCCATTAACAAGAAATTTCTTGCATGGAGCTCCTAATTAGGAGACTTTTTTTAAAAACAATTAAAATTAAAACCCTAAAATAAATCTCACTCTTTATTACATTTTGATATCCTTTGTTCACACACACATCCCCTATATAAACCCCAAACTCTAGTCTCAATCAATTCTTCCATGGCAAAAAAAATATGATGGATAGAAAGAGACTCCAACAATTCATCCCGGTCAGTATACTTTTCAAGAATGTTGCACCAGTTCAATCATCTTCCATGATGCATTCTTGGAAACCCTGGGATCATGTCGACTCGAACCCTATTGAAAAACCGGTTTGTAATGAGGGTACCATGAAGAATGTGGACAATAAACTGCGTAACTCGAATTCTGGCAGTCATATTCTTGATGCCGATGCTTATCCATTCATTAGTTTTGGCATATTTGGGGACGAGGGCCTGCCTTGCAATTTTGGAAATTGCATGGGAAGCCCTCCAATTTTAAAAGAAGTAATATATATGTGAAAAAAGTGGTTGGACTAATTTACCCTTATGTTAATGGCTGATTTTTGGACTTAAGGACCTTTTGCGCAAGAAATCCAGTAGATAAGGGTAAAATTGTCAAAATTTAGAAAGTAGTGACGTTTTGCACAATTACTTCAATAGGTAGGGACGTTTTGTGCTAATTACCCAAGATTTTTAGAACACCTACACCATCAACAACAAAGTATGCAACGTGATCATAGACCATGGGAGTAGCGAGATTATGGCATCCAAAGTATTAGTGAAAGCTTTAAATTTGAAGACCAAAAAATACCCTCCCTGCTATCAAGTTGCACTAGTTAAAAGGAAGCGAGAAATTCACATTATGGAGTTATGCAAAATTCCGCTTTCTATTGAAAAGTACTACAAAGATGAGATCATGTGTAATGTGGTAGATATAGATGCCACTTGCATAGGTAGAGATAATAGAGATATGTTTTGGTGGTATGATAAGATTGTTTTGGTGTCACTTAAGAAGCAATTTGAGAATATTAGTTCAAACAAAGTGGAAGAGATTTTTGAGGCAAACTGTTGTCATGATTTCTAGTGGGATTTATGGGAATCTAAATCTCTTCTCGGAAGTATGGGCTTCCTTTGTGTGGTTTATATGGGATTGAGTTCTCCAAACACATTGGCTAACTTTTATGAATTGGCTCTTCCAAGTTCCATAACGTTGATATCAGAGCAAACACCATGTCTTCAGGTCTTGTTACCACTTAGGGTATATGGGCACATACTCGACGTGGACGCCGAGTCGGAAGCGTGGTGATTTGTCATGATTTCTAGTGGGATTTATGGAAATCTGAATCCCACATCGGAAGTATGGGCTTCCTTTGTGTAGTTTATATATACTTGGGTTCTCCAACCACATTGACTAGCTTTTGTGGACTGGCTCTTCCAAATTCCATGACAATTGTGAGCATGAAAAAGAGCTTGAAAGGGATACTAAAGAAGAGCAAGATGCTATCGATAATGATATTGCAATAGAGATGGGAAAGCACGTACAAGTTAAAAACCATAAACATTTTTATCCCAAAGACAGAAAAGTTGAAAATAAGTATGAATTTGAGGTTGGAAAACATTCTAGTGAAGTTGTAATTGTGGAACTCAAGCCTGAATTAAGAGCCCAATCACGGAGTCAAAGGCAAGGTTTGTCAAATTGAGAATAAAAGTTTCGTTGACCTCTCTGCAATCCCAGTGCTAAAGAATTGCACAAGTACGAGGGAAATAGTGATGGAATGGATCTGAGCCCTCGTACAATTCTTTTGTATTGAAGAAGGCATCGGACGTAATAGACAAGGATGATAAGTATGAAGAATTGAAAGTAACACTAGTGGCCTCTACCGAGAGCGAACTCAAGGATGAGAAATTGAATAATGCATCGTTTCTGAAGGAATATCACGTACGAAGTGTCCGTGATGAAAATAAAATGAGCAAAGTAAGAGCAAAGTTGACATCAAACAATACATCTATGGAAGATAACGATGTTTATTAAGTACGTCAAGAGATGTATATTTCTTCAATATTCGATCGAGTAAAAATTCTTAACTATTTTCCTCCTGTTTGATTACTTTTCTCATCTTCTGCAAAACTCGATTTCAAGTGGGGAGAATGATGTCGGACAATAGTAATCCTAATACAAGAAGTATTCCCACTTTGTTAGTTAAGATTTTATTATTAATTTTATTAGTTTGATATGATTTCTAGTTCTAATCTAAGATGCACCGATACGTTTCCGGTGCCGGCGTGTCAAATACCAACACGACATGGACACACTATAGACACGTGGCATATTTTCCAGGTTTTCAGCCACCTAATACGTCGGAGATATGTCTCCAAGACGCTCTATTTCGTCTTCCGACATGCTGAATTAGAGAGAAAAATGCTAAAACCAAAATAACTAACCTTATTTCTCAATCTTTGAAAGAAAATTAAGATGGGTTTCGAGAATAAACTTGTATTTTATCATATCTTCTATTCCGGCACGATTTTTAGATGATGGAGTTGTAGATATGAGATTTCAGTCGGCAGCCATGGTTTCAAATGAGGAGAAGCTGCAACATGGTCACTGAAACCATTTTGGTGAAACCCCACTTCTTTTTTCTTTTTGTTTTCTAATGGGCCAAAAGGTTTATGAAAAAGTTTTTTATCTTTCCCAAAAAGTTAACCAATTCTTTATCTTTCCCAATAAGCCACCTTTCTAAATAATTAAAATCAATAAATTTTTACCTTTAAAAATAAGCTAAAGAGTAATGACCAACAAACCCATTTTCTCCCAATTCTTTATCTTTCCCAATAAGCAACCTTTCTAAATAATTAAAATCAATTATTAGATTTTGATGCAACAAATATACAAAATTTTATTTGCTTTAAAAAAATTAATTAAATAATTAACATGTCGTGTCGAAACTTATTTCAAAAATCACATGTCGAACACTCATGTCCGTGTCGGTGCATCTTAGGTTCTATTAGGGGTAATTATTATTTTTCTCTTTTTTTTAGGAGATTTATTTCTTTTCTTAGTCCACTAAGATTAGGAGATTGCCAATACCTATATAGATGACTAGGCTTATTTGTAGACACAACTGAAACTCATTGTATTCAAGTTATTCTAGATAATATTCTTGAGCATTTTAGTTTTTCTCTTGTTTTTACAAAATTCAACTTCCACTGCCGCACCAGTGAACTTCCAAAACTGATACATGGATGGAGACTGAGGGTTGAATTGATATTTAGTTAGTATCTCTGACCTCGATCCTTATTTCTTTCTTCATATTGTAAAAGGGAGCAAAGCCCTTGACTTATTCTTATAAAAACTACTCACTATCCAAATGAAAGACGATCGATTATCTATCCAAGATAGAGGGTCCCACATGCGCGAACAACCGGAGATCTCACACGTTCCAAATATGAGACTTATAGAACTAGATGACTCACCCCTACAATAAAATAAATTAATGATCGAGTGTATTGAAAGATTCAACGGAGTGTATGACCAAAGAAGGGAGCGGTCCTCAGCTTCGTGGTATAGCAGTATGAATATACCTCCTAACTCTTTAGACTGGGAGCCACCAAGAGACAAAGGGGGTCAATTGACCCGGCATAGATTTTGCAAAATTGTCCAAGCTCAAATACAAAAATATAAATTAGTTCAAATAATTCAAGTCCAAATCTCAACCTAAATTATTTAATTCAAATTTTAGCCCAAATTGACTCAAAATCTAAGTTTTAATTCAGTTGGTGACCCAACTCCCGAACACATGATATTATTAGCATCTATTTAGTTCTCAATCACGGTGAAATATCAAGTGGACGGAGCATTAATCAACAAACTATCTTTAAGCGTTCCGGTGATACACATTGAGACTCTCACTATACTTCTTTGCTTAACTTGATTCACATATTTAATATTTTCAACTACAATTGATGTCACTTAAATGATTGGTATTGATGTTCTATATTCTGAAAAGAGAGGTGAAGCACTTAATTTGTTGAGCTTAATACTAATATTTGACTTTGTCTTTAGACTACATCTTACGAAAAAAATCTTAAAAATTTCAGATAAATTGTCCAAAACATTACAAAGAGAAAATTAAGATATTGCCAATGCCATGAAATTAGTGAAAATTTGTAAAGAACGATTTCAAGCAATGAGGGATAATGGATGAGAATCGTTTTTGGAAAATGTTTGTTCTTTTTTTGAAAAGCACAATATTAATGTTCCTAACATGAATGATATGTACATACCTCCAGGTCGTTCATGGCGTAACACTTCAAAAAGACAAATTTACATCACTTGCGTGTAGATTTTTTTATGCCATTATTCATATGCAACTTCAAAAGTCGAATGATCATTTTTTCTAAGTAAATGGTGACTTATCTCTTTGTGTAGCATGTTTGTGTCTAGATGATTCATTTTCTACTTTTAACAAAGACAAATTAATAAGACTTGGTGAGTATTATCCTGAAGATAATTGTGACGAAAAAAATAAAGTTTATCCATTATTTTATAGAATTGTGGCATTACCTTTAATTCTTCCAGTTGTTAATACTACGGTAGAGAGAGAGAGAGAGTATTTTTTACAATGAATCTTGTGAAGACTCGACTGCTCAATTGAATTGGAGATTAATGGTTGAGTGACAGTTTGATTGTATATGACGAGAAGGATATATTTCATGAAATTGATAATGATGTAATTATACAATATTTTCAAAGTATGAAAATGTGTAGAAATGTAGTAATGTATCTAAATTTTTTTATCAGTGATATTTTATTTCATTTTTTGTTTTTTTGGCTACTTAATTTTTGCCCATTGAAAGAAAATTTCCTAGATCCGCCCCTAGACCCTGCCACCATTTTTGATCTCTTGCAATCTTACTGAGGAAACTTGCACTTTTCATGCACACTAGTGAAGTGAAAAGGATGTTTGTGAATCGGAATGAAAATGTTTCCACTCTGAAACATATAAGCACTTACGAACTAAAAAATAAAATCCTGATAATAATACCTATTGATTTTCTATTCTACAAGATATATAAAAACTGAGTCAGGAGGTGAAGCAGAGAAGAACAATCGCTTCAGTTGACAAGACTTGGAGCTAGCTTACAGAAGCAACTCATATACTTACGTAATATTTAGATGCCCGTCCGAAAACAGGCAAATCTTAGTGAAAAAGATAATATAACTTATTAAAGTATAGAATTTGAGAGACAAAGATTTGAAACAAGTTTTTTTATTGTATTTTTTGATAGTGCAAATCTGCCCTATTTATAATACAAAGAGGTAAGTAGAGAAAAGGAAAGAAATAAACATAGAATATAATTTCCTAATTATAGACGGGTTTCCTAATCTACAATCAATCAAATATACCAAATAATCTTTTTCATAATTACAAGATCTCCAACACTCCCCCTCAAGTTGGATCATAGATGTTAATCATGTCCAACTTGCTAATGAAACCATCAAAACTCTGTCGTGGTAGTCCTTTGGTGAAGATATCTGCCGTTTGCTCTGTTGTAGGAATATATGTAATACAAATGACCCCATCTTCCACCTTTTCTTTAATAAAATGTCTGTCCACCTCAACATGTTTGGTTCGGTCATGTTGTACTGGATTAAGAGAAATGCTAATAGCTGCCTTGTTGTCACAATAAAGTTTGAGCGGATACTCTAATGTGACATGTAGTTCTTCCAAAAGTTTCTTTAGCCATAAACCTTCGCAAATTCCTTGAGCTACTGCTCGAAATTCAGCCTCAGCACTGCTTCGAGCTACTACATTTTGTTTTTTACTTCTCCAAGTTACCAAATTCCCCATTACAAAGGTACAGTATCCAGTAGTCGATCTCCTATCTTCTGATGAACCTGCCCAATCTGCATCTGTGAATATTTCGACTCCTTTATTTTCACATTTTTTAAAGAGTAATCCCCTGCCTGGGGATCCTTTGAGATATCTGAGGATTTTTTGTACAGCTTCCATATGAGTTTCGTTTGGTGAATGCATGTGTTGGCTTACCACACTAACTGCAAATGCAATATCAGGTCTTGTGTGTGATAGGTAGATCAACTTCCCCACTAGTCGTTGATATCTATCCTTTTCGACGGGTTTTCCAACATCCTCCAACCTTTTTCCTGTTTCAATAGGAGTGTCACTTGGTTTGCATCCTAGCATACCAGTCTCAGTTAAGAGGTCTAAGCAAGGTTCTAAAATGCGTAATGCGTGACGAGGCGGCAAGGTGAAGCATCAAGAATTGTAGGCCTAAGCGCGCCTATGCGAAGCCTAGGCGCCAAAATGCGTTTTCGAATTTTAATTTTTTTTTAATGCTCATATTATAAAATTTAATAATATAGCCTACAATTTAATGATTTAGATTACAAAATTACAAACTTAGTACAATGAAGATAAATTAGATTAATGTTAAGACAAATATCATGGTTCAAAATATCACATTCAACGTGGTTCAAAATAAAAAATGCATGCCTAATTTTAATAACATAGCATACAATTAGATTACAAAATATAAGGCCCATCATTACAGTTTTCAAAAGTTAGTAAATTACAACTACCACAAATATAAACACAAAATACTTAATAATTTTCTACAATTAGATTACATACGAACATAGCCTAATTTTTATCTAACTCTTTATCGGATTCTAAGTCAAGCTCTTCTTCTTCACCAACTCGTCTTCTGTGCCATCCGATACAAAATCATTTTCGTTGAGCTCCCTTATTTCATCTTGAACATTTGTAGTACCTCTTGTAGGTTGCAAAATATCAATCTCCACTTCCTCCTCATCATCATTTTGAAGAGGAGAAAAAATGAAAACCAAGAGGACAAAGGAACGAGACGGAGAAGAACTGGAGAACTGAAGAAGAATCAGAATGTGCACAGGGACTTTTTGAATGATTTGGTAAATGGTGAATAGTGATTAATTATACTTACACGTGAATGACTTGGTAGATTTGGGCCAACAAATGATTTGGGCTTGGTAGATTTGGGCTAAGGGTAAGGAATGTTTGTTGTTAGGTTATTTTTTTAATAAGATTTATAACATAATTTATTTTGGCCCAATTTAGAAATTATTTGTTGGTTGGACTATCTAATTCCCGTTATGCGCGTTTATGCTCGCCTATTCCCGCCTAGTCCCGCCTATGCACGCGTATTCCCGCCTATTCCCGCTTAGGCGGTCAACAAAAAGAGTTGACCGCATTTTTACGAGCATACCCTTAATGCGACGCATTTTGCAAAAGCATTGAGCCTAGGCGCGCCTAGGCGGCGAATAGGCGGGCCTTTTAGAACACTGGGTCTAAGATATACTTTCTTTGGGAGACACTAATGCCTTTTTTTGATCTTGCTACTTCCATCCCTAAGAAATATCGCATTTGTCCCAGGTCTATGACTTCAAATTCATTGGCTAACGTTTTCTTTAATCTCTCCATCTCAACTACATTATCCCCTGTTAGGATAATATCATCCACATATACGATAAGGATTGTTTTCCTCCCATCTATAGTCTGGTGATAAAACATAGTATGATCAGACTGTCCCTGTTTGTATCCTTGACTTCTTATTACTTTTGCAAATCGGTCAAACCAAGCTCGTGGAGATTGTTTGAGACCATAAATTGACTTTCTGAGTTTGCACACTTGATTTTCTTCCTCCCCCTTACAGAAGCCCGGTGGTAATGTCATATAGACTTCTTCCTCCAGGTTTCCATTCAGAAATGCATTCTTTATATCAAGTTGTTGAAGAGACCAGTCAAAATTTACTGCCAATGATAGGAGTACTCGAACGGTATTTAGTTTTGCTACTGGTGCAAACGTCTCCGTGTAGTCAATTCCAAATGTTTGAGTAAACCCCTTTGCTACAAGTCGTGCTTTATATCGATCCACTGTTCCATCAGCTTTATACTTCACTGTGAAGACCCATTTGCATCCAACTGGTTTCTTTCCACTGGGTAAATTTACCACCTCCCAAGTTTCATTCTTTTTTAATGCTCGCATTTCCTCCATCACTGCCTCTTTCCATTTCGGAGCCTCCAATGCTTCCTGAATGTTCTTTGGAATTTCTGTGCTGTCAAGGTTAGAGATAAAAGCACGGAATCCACTAGATAGGGTATTATATGACACAAATTTTGAGATCGGATGGAGAGTACATGACCGGGGTTGTTTTCTTAGAGCAATAGGTAAATTTATAGTGGGAGACTCAGAATTACCTGACTTGGAAGGAGACTCAAGGAAATTAGGAGCTATCATCGAGTCCGATTCATTTGGAGTCTCGGGTGTGAGGTCTTCCCCATTCCCTAATTTTGGCCTTCGTGAATAAACAATCATTTCTTTGCTATTTTGTTTTTCAACCTCTCTTCCAGAGTTAGAATGTTCGTTTGGGTCAGATTTAGAATTTGAAATGGGTTGAGGTAGGGAGAGGTCGAAGTCCAAAAAATGATCTTCCTCCCTATTCTCCCCCTGAAGAGAAGTTTTTTGGAAATAAGGGGTGTTTTCAAAGAATGTGACATCAAGGCTAACAAATACCTTTTTTTGTGATAGGTCATAGCACTTGTAGCCTTTTTTTGTCGGGGAATATCCGATGAAAACACATTTAAGTGCTCTAGGATCTAGTTTGTTCCGGGCATGGGCATGGACATGAACAAACGCGGTGCATCCAAATACTTTAGGAGATAAATTAGATATGTGGCGAGAGGTAGGAAAGAACTTATGAAGTTTTTCGAGAGGTGTTTTGAAAGAGAGAACCCGACTAGGCATTCTATTGATAAGATATGTGGATGTTAGAATGGCATCACCCCAGAAATTTTTTGGCATATTTGTTGTGAACATCAAGGCACGGGCTACTTCTAAAAGATGTCTATTTTTTCGTTCAGCAACCCCGTTTTGTTGGGGCGTGTCAACGCATGAGCTTTGGTGAACTATCCCATGTAGTTTAAGGTAATTCCCCAATGTAGAGTTGAAGTATTCAGTGCCATTGTCGGTTCGCAAAATTTGAATTTGTGTTTGAAATTGAGTTTGAATCATTTGGTGGAATTCTATGAATATTTGACTAACGTCACTTTTTTCTTTTAGCAGGTAAACCCAGCAAACTCGAGTGTGGTCATCAATGAAAGTGATAAACCATTTTGTATGAGTGCGATTTGGATTTCGAGAAGGACCCCACAAGTCACTGTGAATTAGAGCGAATGGTTTGGAGGGTTGATATTTGGATGTCGTGAATGATGTGCGTCTATGTTTTGCAAGTTCACAAAATTCACATTGAAAGTCAAAAACAATTTTATTCGAAAAAATAGAAGGAAACAAACGTCTCATATATCGAAAATTGGGATGACCCATTCGAAAATGCCATAACAACAAATTACTATCTCTAGAAACAAAAGCAGAATCACAAACAGCTAATTGATGTCGTTTATTCACGTTAGCCGCATCAAGGTAGTAAAGTCCATCACACTCCTTAGCACTGCCAATCATCTTCCCCGATGATAGGTCCTGCAAAATACAATGAGTGGGAAAAAAAATAGCTGAGCAATTTGAAGTTTTCGTCAATTTACTAATAGATAATAAATTGCATGATAAATTCGGAACATGAAGGACAGACTCTAGAGTTATAAAATCGGATATTTTAATCCTCCCTTTTCCTGCAACTGCTGATAGTGTACCATCTGCAATTTTTACTTTAAAATTACCAGCACAAGGAGAATATGATGAGAAAAGAGAGTGCGCATCAGTCATGTGATCTGAAGCACCTGAGTCGAAAATCCAAGGTGTTTGGGAGACAGTACTTAAAGCGACAAAATTACCTTTGTGAGCTAATGAACTGGATGGAACATAGGTTGAGGACTGACCAGATGATTGGAGACTAGAGAATATGTTGTAAAGTTGGTTTAGCTGCTCGGGATTAAATGCTCCTCCCGAAGAATTTTTTGCAACATCTCGATTTCTTTCTAGTTGATGATCAAGGGTAGCTTGGTATCCTCGGGTTTTATTATTCTGCCTCGGTTTCCAATCTGCTGGTTTTCCATGTATATCCCAACATGTATCCTGAGTATGACCGGGTTTACGGCAGTGGTCACAATAGGGACGCCTTCTTGTATTTGGGCCTGATCCAGTTTGAGACCCGTGAGAGTCATGACTGGGCCCACGAGTATTAAAAACACCAGGCCCACGATTATTAAAAGCAACTCCAGGCCCACGAGAATTAAAATCAGGCCCATGAGAATTAACAACCGGCCCACGAGAATCAGGTTTATGGGATAATAAGGCCAAGGTCTCAGGCCCAATAGGCCCAATGGATGGGTCTCCTTTCATCATCACCACGCGACGCATCTCCTCTCTTCTGACTTCGGAGAAAACTTCTCGTGTTGAAGGCAAAGGTCGCCGGCCAAGGATCCTCCCCCTCACGTCGTCGAGCTCACGGTTTAGTCCGGCCAAGAACTCAAAGACCCTCTCTGTTTCAAGCCGTTTCTTGAATTTGGCACTGTCAGCCGAGCATTCCCAAGTTTCTTCACAGCTCAAATCCAATTCTTGCCAAAGATTGCACATCTCCATGTAATAATCGGTGACTTCCCTTTCTCCTTGTTTTAATTGCCACAATTTTGTCTTGATTTCGAAGATTTGGGAGGAATTTTCAGAATCTGAATAAGTTTCTTTAACAGCATCCCAAACGTCTTTTGCAGTTGGTAAGAACAAATAGGTTTTCCCTATGGTGGGTTTCATGGAATTGACGAGCCAAGCTATCACTAAGGAATTTTCTGATTTCCATTTTTGCAAAGAGGTGGCGTCAGTGGCTTCGGGTTTCTTCATCTCGCCGGTAAGAAATCCCAGCTTTCCTTTGCCGTCAATTACCAATTTGATGGATTGAGCCCATTCTCGATAATTTCTTCCATTTAATTTTTCCACGATGAGTTGAAAGGACGAGTTTTCTGCTCCGTTCGAACTCATAGTGGAGATGACCTCGGTTTCACTGTAGAGGTTATTTGTTGTTTCCGACTCTTTGTTGGACGATTCTGTCATGGTTGGCCAGGATTGGACGAACCTCGCTCTAATACCATATAGAATTTGAGAGACAAAGATTTGAAACAAGTTTTTTTATTGTATTTTTTGATAGTGCAAATCTGCCCTATTTATAATACAAAGAGGTAAGTAGAGAAAAGGAAAGAAATAAACATAGAATATAATTTCCTAATTATAGACGGGTTTCCTAATCTACAATCAATCAAATATACCAAATAATCTTTTTCATAATTACAAGATCTCCAACATAAAGTATATAATAGTGTTCCTTTATTCTCTTTAGTGTGTAATATCCTCAGCTCGTAGAAAACAACAGAAAGAATATTAAAACTTCTTTGTCATAAAGGCTTCATCTACTATCCAAATCTGCAAGTTCTGGACATTTAAGCCCTCGAGAGTTGAAAAACGACGATATGCTTATAGTAAGTTATAATACACAATGAATTCAAATAATAATAATAATATTAATTAGAATACACAACCAAAACTGATGTTGCGCATTAATAGGACCTAAGAAATGTATCATCAAGCAAAAGATGGAAGAAAGAACCTGTTCTTCTGGCTGCTGGACATACAAACTTTCCACTAGCCAATTTCCTGATGTTTGTTCCCTACAGCAATCACATACAACAGTGAATATAAACGATGACTAACTTAATAGATAAACACGTCGTGTTAATTCTCTCTCTCACTCTTGTGCAAGTGCATATTCCAACACGCATTTTCATAAAACTAATCAGCTATCTGACCAAGAAATATGCAGATGAAATTTGCAGAGTAAACTATCAAACCCGTGACAACAATGTGCCTACCCAATTAAGTGGTTTTTGACAGTTTGAAGTAACCATGCATGAAATAATTGAATGAGGTATTGCTAGTAATTACTTTTGTCCCCAATTTTCGATTTTATGATGACTATGAGAAATAATATGTAACTCAAGTTGATCTAGCATAAATAAATGAATAGATAACACAAGATTTGACATTTTCAAATTAGCAAAGACCAGGAGATTACAAGAGGAAAAGTAACCAAGAAATTATTAATAACACACCACTTACAAAATCATTATTTCTCAAATTAAAGTTCTGGCCATAAATTACGATGAATGACAAATTAAAGTTCTCTGATGCTACGACCAGGACCAATCATCAAGGACTTCACAATCATAATCAGTATTTTTCCATTAATTTTCGCTTTCTACTCTTAAAATGAGTAATAAATTGACATATCAGAATATGGACCGGTAGAATGAAAAGCATGAGAATTTTTTTTCTTCTTGAGAGAGAGAACATTTGAAAAATTGAAGGGAATAATTAACTTTAACATTTATTCCAAACCAAATATATGTTTGAGTTTGCCCGTAGACAATCCGCACCAAAATATTGATAGAATGGACTATGTTGGCAGACTCAAGGTACATGTGTAAACTAGGATGCTTAAAGGCATTTTTTTAAAAATAAAATTGTGTGTGTAAATAGTCAGAGTAATGCATTTTTAGAATTTTCTTCTCAAGAAAAAAAAAATTAGAGCGTAAGAGAGAAAAGAGAAAGAGAGAAGATGGGAGGAAGAATGCATGAAAAACTAATAATGTTGTGACTAAAGAAATGTATGAGAGTCATGCTCATTCCTAGAGGCTCAGCTATGTAACCACATCATGTAGTACATGTTGAAAATAAGATTTAAATAATATATATAAGACTCTCTCTAACAACTTAAGTTTTGATATCAAGTGGTTCAACATGGTAGGTCCGAGATTCAGGTCTCGCTGTCACCCATTTGTTAAAAAATTGTGCATTTGAAAGGCTTCAATAGGAAAAATGAATAAAGTCTACACGTGAGGAGGCATGTTAAAAATAAGATTTAAATGATATAGTAGTAGCGCTCTTTAATATTTAAAACTTTCAAATCAAGTGATTCAACAATACGCTGGCACATGAAGTTCTGGAATAACATATTTAGAAGATTTATCACAATAAATTGCAACTAAGAATGTTTTAAGTAATTATATCAATTTAAGAAGACACGAATGGGGAAAATCATTTTCAGCAACATACCCAATAATCCCCACTAAGATGAAAGAAGTTGAATGCACAAAAAAAGCCGAGTTATAGGATACACATACTGATCAGCCTTTCTACTTAAGTTCTGAAAGTTATTTTGGAAAAGAAAATAGTACCTAAACCTTGTGCACTCACCCCATAAATATTTAATTTAACATTGCAAAATTAAATCTTGTATCTTACAAAAATAATAAATAAATGCAGAATTAGTAGTTAATATTTGGTAAAAAAATTTGTAGATTATAATTGGTCCTACAGAATATATGGATAAAAGGTGGAAAAAGATTGTAGGTTCTACGAAAAGTATAGATAAAAATGATATTTGACCAGCTTATAAGCTATGATATTTGACCAGCTTATATTATAAGCAATAACTTATAAGCACTTATAAGCAATGACGAACATACACTCAATAGCATACACTGACCTAAAATTTCCTCAACCTCAACAATAGGTATAACCATTTGAATCACACGCTAAATGGAACGGGTAACATTACCAATGACAACAAGAGGTAGCAACTTCAATGCATGCCCCCGCCCGGCCTTTAACAGTGATGGATAACATTCCTTAACATTTGAAAATTTTGTCTATTTTAAAATTTCTGCTTGATATATCCATCCCTTTTTTGTCAAAAAACATTTTAAGGTTGAACTCAATTAAGCTAAAAATCTGATTTAAAAAAAAAAATTTTTACGCGTACCCAATTGCAGACAATGGAAAATATTCAACATAACCAAACCTCAAATTGCCGTTTTATTTAATAAAATAGTTCTTACTCTCAATAAATCCGTTGAAAACCAACGAATAAAAGAAAATAAAAAGACGCAAAAAAATACTACAGAACAACACCCAAGAGAAAATACTGAACAAAAAAATACTAACAACATATGTAAAGCTTCAATGTGGAAAATCTGAAAAGGGATTCATTGCTTTTAGTTTCTTTTGTGGGTGAAAGCTTATTTTCTAGGTATATTCTTGATTTTTCCTTTGAGAAACCAAAAGGGTATATATAGTTCGACAGTAGCATTTAACAAAAGAACAAAGATAAGAGGGTTTTGTTTACAGTACTTACCTGAAACGGGGTTTTGGGGTAGAAAAGGTTTGTTGAAAAGCTGAAGGAGATTAAGCACGCCATGAGTGGAGTATTGTCCTGAAACGGCGGCGCTGGAACGCTTGTGAATGAGTGCCGGGGTAGCTGAGGATTGGAGGGCTGATAGCAGGTAGAGGAGGAAGAGGTGGCCGGGGGTTGCAGCCGAGTTTTGGTACGGTGAACTGGTGTTCTCTCTTTTTTCTTCTTCTTCTTCTACATATATTTATTTATTTGTGTTAATTAACAACGGGCGAATTTTTGAAATGACTTCGTCAAACGCTCGGACTCGGAATCGCAGAAGAACCTAACTTATACCAAATAAGTTTTAAATGTCTCTTTTAAATAGAATAAATTAAAATACCCTTACTTTATAATATCAATTAATAGACCATCGGTTAACCGATGGTAAATAGATGGTATGTTAACCGACTATTAACAGACCCCAAGTTTGTTAACAGAAACCATGAGTCTGTTAACAGGCTCCAAAGCCTGTTAAAGGCCAAAACTGGAGACCAATTTTGGCCTTAACAGGCCTTAGGGCCTGTTAACAGACCCATGGTCTGTTAACAGGTGTGTTAACAGACTATAAGTCTATTAACGCAGATTTATATTATTGTTATCACCTGATTTTGGTAAGACTTCTACGTCATCAAAGGTCTAGTAAAAGTCCCATCTATGTTTAATTCAGGCCTCATAAGCCCAGCGAAGGATTTCTAGATTCATAAAGGTCCCATAGACCTAACGAATGCCTCGAAGGCCCAGCAAATGCCTCGTAAATTTTCAGAAGGCCTCGGAGGCCCATCGAACATCTTAGCATTCCTGAATCAGAGTATTACGAGGCCCATGAAGGGCCTCGATACTCATGGCCGACCCAGAGAGCCTCGCCGGGCTTCGTATTTATTATAGTCCGCATATAATCCGATATTTTGGGACAACTAAGAAGATATCTCAAGGAAGATTATGTTTGATTGTCACAAGGAAACCATATCTCAATCCAATAAAATCAGCAACACAATCTTAGAAATTGAAAGAGATTAGGATGCAATCTTGGAAGATCACGGCGAGATTGGAATATACTTTATATGAGAATCCCAACATAATTCTAATTGATTGCTTCCCTAAATCAATTAGGATTCTCTCCATATAAATATCATATTCCAGTTATTCTTTAGTACGCATTCTTTAGTACGCAATTTTCATGACGCACTCTTTTACGCTTAAGAATCCCACCATAAACTCTGCTCAAATCTCTGTCTGATTGTCTCTCCCACACCCCGTAATTTCCGCCCCCCTGTATCATCCATATACTGGCTGTTGACTTGATTGTCGGAGTGCCAACGATCGCCGGACCCTTTTTCTCCTGAGATCTTGGTGCCTAACGATTGTCCTAGTGTGCAGGTAACATACGAGTTGGCAGAGGAGTAACTGGAGATCTGTTGACACGTGGACGTTGCAGGTTCCGACGTCAACAGATTGGCGCCGTCTGTGGGAAACGAAAAACATTACACGACCAATAACTTGTGGTAAAAACGTGTTTTTCTACCCGAAAGAGCATGGCAATAGAAAACTCAGTGGAAGAGGAAGTAAAGTCCCATCATACTGACTTGCAGCAGAAAAGCGTTCAAGACTTTCAGAATGTAACCCACTGTAAGAGTAAAAGACAACGACAGAGATGCCCGAAGTTGGACATCGCCCGGATGAAGGCGGCGCTTGAATTGTTGGAGAATCAATCTTTTCAACATGGACCCAAGCGTAGCCGTGCCCGGCAAAGCACTTCGAGGTCCGGCTCTATTGAAAGCCGTCGGTCTCAAGATGATTCGCCAATCCTCAATGGACAAAATCCCAGAACCAGAAGAAACTTCGTGCCTCGTGAGTGGAAAAGCCGGTCGCCTCTGCCAGCGTATTCGACATGTTGGAGTCTGGGTCGTCTGTGGCTCGAGCTCTATCGTTGAGTAGCCGGCGTAGCGAGCCCAGCGATGACCACTAAGAGAAGAGAAGGGACTCCAAGACTGCAGATGAAAGACCAGAACGGTTGTGCGACCTTGATGACGATGATGATCTCCCATTCTCCAAATAGTTGAAGGCTAGAGAACTCTCCGTAGGGTTCAAAATGCCTCTTATGGAGAAATATGACTGGAGATGTGATCTCACGGATTCCATTGGAGGTTCGCTTTCTAAAGGCCTTCGTCCTCATTTAATGATTCTTCTTAAAATCCTACGTCTGATATAAATAATAGGCTTAGACTTGGGGGACTATTGTTACCACCCGATTTTGGTAAGACTTCTACGTCAGCAAAGGTCCAGTAAAAGTCCCATCTAGGTTTAATTCAGGCCTCGCTAAAGCCTCATAGGCCCAGCGAGGGCCTTCTATATTCATAAAGATCTCATAGACCCGACGAAAGCCTCGAGGGCCCAGCAAAGGCCTCGTAAATTTTCAGAAGGCCTCGGAGGCCCATCGAACATCTAAGCATTCCTGAATCAGAGTATTGCGAGGCCCATAAAGGGCCACAATACTCATGGCTGACCCAGAGAGCCTCGCCGGGCTTCATATTTATTATAGTCCGCATATAATCCGATATTTTAGGACAGCTAAGAAGATATCTCAGGGAAGATTATGTTTGATTGTCACAAAGAAACCATATCCCAATCCAATAAAATCAACAACACAATCTTAGAAATTGAGAGAGATTAGGATGCAATCTTGGAAGATCACGGTGAGATTAGAACATACCTTATCTGATAAGGAAAGAGAATCTCAACATAATTCTAATTGATTGCTTCCCTAAATCAATTAGGATTCTCTCCCTATAAATATCATATTCCAGTTATTCTTTAGTACGCAATTTTCATGACGCACTCTTTTACAATTAAGAATCCCACCCTAAATTTGGCTCAAATCTCTGCCTGCTTGTCTCTCCCACACCCCGTTATTTCCGCCCCCCGTGTATCATCCGTATACCGGCTGTTGACTTGATCGTCGGAGTGCCAACGATCGCCGGACCCTTTTTCTCTGGAGATCTTGGTGCCTAACGATTGTCCTAGTGTGCAGGTAACATACGAGTTGGCAAAGGAGTGATTGGAGATCTGTTGACACGTGGACGTTACAGGTCCCGACGTCAACAACTATTATGACTGATTTTTTCAATTAATCCATCCAAATCAACTCAGATTCGCAGGAATTTAAAGTAAAAATCATGAGTCATGCTCAGGTTTATACATTTTTTCATGATTTATACTACAAAATCCACAATTTCTACTGTGAATTAAAAGAAAAAGATGAAGAATGATGAATTTGTACTTTGAAATGAAATTTTTTACATAAATGAAATAGGTTGGATTCTAACCTTGGAATCTTCTCTTTTTACAGACAAATGAATTTGAAATCGTTTGAAATGGTTATAAACGAGGAAGAATGCAGGGTTATATTTGGTAATTTACACACCAAAATTGGTCAACGGTCATTTTGAAAAATTGGCCGGGTCACCCGGCCATTCAGCACCATTCCCACATTAACAACAAGGGTAAAAGCGCTTTTTGCATAAAAAGTTTACTTTTAATGGTGTTATGGACGAATTCCGTCACTGGGAGACCATTGTGCTTCAGAAATTATAGATTGGGGACCTGACCCAGCCATTCAGCACCATTCCCACATTAACAACAAGGGTAAAAGCGCTTTTTGCATAAAAAGTTTACTTTTAACGGTGTTATGGACGAATTCCGTCACTGGGAGACCATTGTACTTTAGAAATTATAGATTGGGGACCTAAATGCCAAAAACATAGATTAAAGACCCATTTGAATAACAAAAAGTTATATATTTTAAATTTATATACGAGTAAATTTACTTGTACACTTACATTAAGTAAATTTCTGTTTTGTCTATGAGTATGTTTGGATAATTTATTTTTTCTCCTACTTTCAAATTAAAAATGTTATCTTTTTTTAAAATAATTCTTACTATAAAAAAGAGCTAATTGGTTAGAGATGGACGGCAGAGACACATCATTCTTCCATGTGATGAATGATGAAAATTGAGATTTTGGGCTTGGTGATGTCGGACTATTTTTCAAAACTTTTCACTTCTTATCAGACGAAAATGAGGCGATACAGTGAAAAACTCTGGAAAGGGAATCAACCTATCACCCTAACACTCTGCAACATTAAGTTGGTTTTTCTCATAATCAAGATTTGTATTCTATCTTAAAATATCAACATTGTTAATAAGAGTGCCTCGAACCCTTATATATTGGTTATAATTTCGATATTTAATCGATATGAGACTTGTTCCTTAACATTAAGAAAACGTTGTGTAGTACGAGAGCTTTTAAGACACCATTCCATGTTGTATTCTACCAACACAACTCAAATATTATTGGTCATTAGGTAACAAATTTTTGGCTGGACATCTTAAATTGCGCCGGATCTTTAAACGATATAAATGTCAAATTTTAATACCGAATAATAAAAGTCCAAGAAGCATGAATGAATATCACCCTAATAGCTTAGGCATCATTCTACACAAAATTATGGTAAATAGTATTGGAGGTCTTAAACTTTAACCTTGTGACGATGGGATCTTGAACCTTCAATTTATAGCACCCCAAGTCCCTAACCTTTGATATGCATGCGAGCATGGTTCTTCTGTTAGTTTGACTATTAAATGGTGAAAATTTTCTTAAAATGACCAATTTACCATTTTTTGAATTAAAATAAGAAAATAGAAAAAGAAACAATAGGAAAAAGAAAATAAAGAAAAAAATTGAAATCAACTCCCGCTCTCACTTCTTTTCACCAAACAACCCACAACCAACAAAATTGCAACTAATCGCCCATCCCACTGCTTCTTCTTTTCCAAAATCGCCATCGCCAACCACCACCAACAACACCACCATTGACGTCGCACAAATAAGAAAAAAAATGAAAATGAAAAAATCTGTAAATAAAAAAAACACCAAACAAAGTGCGTAGATACTAATATTACCAAGTAAAATATGCTAGACGTGAAAACTACCAAACACAATGAGTAAACTAGACAAATTGGTATGCTTGAACTTTGCCCATTATCTTATTAACAAGCAATGAGTGAATTGGTTATATGATAAATCCACCGGTTCTAGGGTTTTTTTAATTTCTAGAAAAAAAATTCAAAAAATGGTTTTGGATTGGTGGAGTTTTGGTCGGAAATGGAGATAATGTTCTAATTTGTATGGGGAAAAGAAGAAGAATCAGAGGTCATACCAGATTGTGAATTTTTTTTCAAGCATAGAGTTTTTCCAGTTGATTTCGCATGCAAATTTGCTTAGAAGTTTCTCGACCAAATAATTTTTACAATTTTGCCCAATTTTTTTGGATAGATAACAGGGAAAGATTTTTTGTTTATGTATCTTTCAATTTTTGAAGTAACATAGAATCTTTTCTTTTCAATTTTGGGAAATTTTGCCTCTTTTTTTTGTGTAAATGGACAATTTTTCAAAAGTTTTTTGTTGCTTGAAACTAGAGGTGGCAAAATTGGCCTGGCCCGCGGGCCGGTCCATGTAGCCCGCCTTCTTAGGTTGGGTTGGCCCTAGCCCAAATAAAACTGGGCCAAGATGGCCTGGCCCATCTAGCCCGTGGGCTAGATGGGCCCAATTTTGATTTCGATTTTTTTTTTTAATTTTATTTTTAATTTTTTGGACTCCTTAACACTAATTAACTCATTTTGTGAATAGCCGCAATACATAATTCAAATAATATCAAGGGATTTTTTCATAAATAAACCACTTTTTAAAAATAATTCTAATTTTATCAACTTAACAAATTTATTCTAAAAATACTACATTATTAAAATTATATTAATTAATAAAATAATAAATTAAAATCAAATCTATACCATAAAATATATATTTTCACGTGAATTCACTTAAATTTGTATTTGAGTCCTTGATTATTTGCACAATAAGTCCTTCATCTTTATAAAAGTTTCACTTTAGTCCCTATACTTTCTCTTTCATTTCAATTTCGTCCTCTTTTATTTGCAACCTAAGTCCTTCAACTTTTAAATTTTTGCAACTTGATCCCCATATTTATACTTTTATATCAATTTAGTCCTTTATAGTATCTCTATTTGATACATATATTACAATGATATTGTGTATAAAAAATTTATTTTAAAAAAAAAAAAAAAAAATTAAGATAAGTTGGCCAATAGGCTGGACTGGGCTAGCTATTTCTGGCCCATACAAAACTGGGCTGGGCCAGCCCAGTCCAGTTTCATGTGTGGCCCTGTTATGGTGGGTTGGGCTGGCCCAACCCAGCCCATTTGCCAACTCTACTTGAAACGATCCTCACAACTGGGTTGGTCGAGACAATTTTTTTTTTTTTTTTTTTTTTTTTTCTTGTTTGAGCGGTGTCAATGGTGGTGAATAGTGGTGTTGTGGGTGCCAGTGGTTTTTCGGTGGGAGGTTGGTGGTTGGCGACGGCGATTTTGAATAAGAATAAGTGGTGCGATGGGAGGTTAGTTGTAATTTTAATTTTGTTCGGGTAGGAGTTGGTTGGTGAACTCCTATTTTCTTCTTTTAATTCGAAACAAGGTAGATTTGTCATTATAAGAAAATTTTGACTAGTTAACAGTCAAAATAACGATTTTTATAACATAAAGACCATGCTCGTATACTTTTTAAAGGTTGGAGACCCAGGGTGCTACATATTGAAGGTTCGGAACTTCATTGTCAAAAGGTTCAAAGGTTCGGTACCCTAATACTATTTACCCCACAATTTTATTTCTAATTCTATAGTGAATCGGATGAAAGTGTTCCTCCCAAATATTATTTTCCTTTGTCAAAGCACTTGTGTACTAAGGCCTTTAATCACATATTTCAGCTTTCGAACTTATGCATTCTTTCATAAGGTGAACTGACGGTAAACTTGGGTATATGGCTGTGAAGCTCGACATTAGCAAAGCATACAACACACTAGAATGAGATTTTGTACTAACTAGGATTGATTGAATGGGCTTTTCGGAACACTAGCTTCAACAAGTTAAAAAATACATATCAAGAGCAACATTTTCATTATTTAATTAATGGGGTTCCACATAGCGCAATTATCATGTCCCGAGGATTTAGATAGGGTTGCTCGTGATTTGAGTTCTATGACTTGGGCGACAATTTGGTTATTACAAATGGATGGTGGAGGGTTGGTGAGGTATCCACTATCGGTGCTAGTTCTGATAATCAACCTACTATTAATATTTTATCGAATCAATTTATGTTTTTTTCATCTGAATTATCTAAGGTGGAGCTTGTGTCACTGTCGTCACAGTTGTCACCGTGATTGTATTTATAGAGGTGGTGTTTGGCTACGGGTGGGTGTGGGGTAGGGATAGGTTGGTGGGTTGAGCTTGGCCAGGAAAAATGAAATGTTTACTTTTTCTATATTCATTTTTTTTTTGTTAATATGTATTTAATTGTTTTAGGTGGAATTTATTTGCACTTTTAAATTTATGGGACTTCTTTTGCAATTTTTCTTATTTTTTGTTTTTTATTTATTAAACATGATGAAAAATCCGTCATTTAATGGCCAAAATGGAAAGAAGAATGAGTTTTGATATATACTTGAAAGTTTGGGAATGGATTATGCTAAAATAAAAGTTGAGAGTAGATTTAATGTTGAGGATAAAAAGTGTAAATTTTCCTTTAAAGTATTAACATTAGTCTCTCTCAAGATTTAGTCAGCTTAGCTCTCAGTATCAAATTTTCTTCCTTAGATTGATAATTCAATATGAAATATGTTTAAATGCTTAAACAAAGTTGTAATTTCTCAATTTAACAACTTATTCATGAAAAATAATATTATGGATTCTATATGCAAATTCTCAATTAACATGTAACTAATGTTATGAATTTAACTCTCGTTAATAAATCATGAAAAATATACGTCAATTCAACACAAATTATATAAAAATATCTAAAATAATGAATTAAACATGAGATGAAGTCAATAACTACATCATTAATACTAACAAATAACCTAGCCAAACATGGTGAAAAATAAAGTACAAATCAAATTATAATTCATGTTCCGATAGATGAAGAGAAAAGATAAGTACAAACTTTACTTTTAAAAGTATTAAATGATCTTGTGTTGCCTCTGTCTTGAATCATTTTTTCATAATTGAACTTTCTCTTTAAAATATCTCTAAAATTGTGAAAAGAATTGTGTATATATTCTTGTAAATCTTCCTTTTCTTCTGCAATAATGTGTATTTATAGAAACAAGAATAACCTTAAAATCGTACATCAATCTGCATCCAAAAAAAAAAAAAAAACAAAAGAACTCAAACAGACAAGGAAAGAAAACAGGAATTTTACATAAATAGACTATTAATTACATAAAAACATATATGTACTATAAATTTCAAATATACTTAGTCCGTTTTTTTTTTATTATTTAATAATGTTATTTTGTAATTACATTATATACCTTAATTAATAAAGAGTAATTGTAATACAAGATTGCAGAATCTTTAATTATGAGATAACTATTTTAATTATTCAAATATAAATTTAATATATCATTTTTGAAAAAAAAAAAATTTCTCTCTCTTCACAAAAAAAAAAAAAAAAAAAAAAATCTTGACCATTAACCACTTATAAGTAACAATGCAATAAGTTTACATAACATGACAAGATCCAAAAATTTCAACAAAATCATATTTGTAACAGTTCATATAAAGCTCATGATAATAACATTTGTCACAGAATGTCAAAACGTAATCAATTTATGATATATAACACTTATATCACTTCATCTTACATACCATTTGTCACATAATTTCAAAACGCAATCACTTAATTTAACATGGCAAGACCTAACAAAAAATCTCAACAAGATCACATTTGTAAAGGTTCATGTCACAAATAAAAAGCTAATGATAATAACAGTTGTATCACGTTATGATACATAACATTTGTGACAAGATGTCCAAAGTCCTACACAATCAGTTGACAATCATAAATCACACGAGCACATTTGTTACAATTTGTGATATATACAGTGCTATCAATTGAAACACATAAATCCACAATTGTTACACATCATGATACATATTGTACTATCAATTGTAATACATAAATCTATAATTGTCTGATTTCGTTGTACCAGATCTTTGATTTTTTGGAATTCTTTTGGGGTTGAATATTTAATGTGCCGAAAAATACAACAATGGAGAAAATTCTGACGAAGACGACAATGGAGGAAATTCTAAATATTTATTTTTCAATTTCTAAACTTCAACTTCCTGATGAAGACAACAATAGAGAAAATTCAGTTGTATTGAAGACACCAACTCTAATGAGGCTCTATTTAAAAAAGGAAAAAAACTACAATTTATAGATTTATCTTAAATTTTGAAATCTAAATTATGGGAACGTTGATAAAACTAATTTTCGTATTTATTAATTTAATATATTATAAAATATAAAATAATATACAGTATTTTTAAGATTAAATAACAATGTTTAAAATATTATAATTTCCTCTAAAAGATATTTAATCCAATAGGTGTAATTAGAGCTCAGAATGTTGAATCAGAATTTTGGGCTTGAAGATATTTGATCCAATTAGGTCAATGGCCCAATTGCACGCATCACTTTTCCAAAGCGGACACAATTGAGCCAGTTAATTGGCCCAAAAACGCTGCTTGCAGCTCCGACCAAGGCTACTAGCGTGTTGGGCCCTTAGTGCTGGCCCAATACTCAATCTGCTGCCCTAAGGGTTGTTTCGAGTATTGGGCCACCAAGTGGCACTGACCCGAAAGCAACCCAAGGGTTGCACAACCAGGTCATGGTGGTGGCGCTGAGATTCTCGACACCACCTTATGATATGCGATGTGGCGGTGAGAGTTCTCGACACCACCTCACAATCTCCAACACCAGGATTGCCATGATGTGGCGGCGAATCTCGCGCCGCCGACAAATTGCCGTCAACCCTGCAATCTTGATCCAATTTGGTGGGCATCACTCGATGTCGTGAGTTGCCGCACCATGTCCAATAACCACCAAGCAAAAGAAAACATGGTAGCATCCAATATTCACCGTCGAACCCCTTTTAACTTTTTACAGCCCCCCTCGTTTAATTTCCCACCACCACCACCACTACCATTTTCTTTCTTCCTTTCCCCACCTATTTATACACCACTCAACTTAACAATTTTTCCTCGTCAAAATACATATTTTTTCCTCTTTATTGGAATACATATTTCTTTTGAAATTTAGCCAACACAATCGCTTTATTTACTTTTACCCAAATTTGGCCAACATCAAACGTTTCTAATCACTTTTGTTCTCTAAATTTATTTTACCAAATTTGTCTCCCACTTATTGTTTTTCATATTCTTCAAAGGTTAGTAATAAATTATTAATTTATTTTTTATTTTCGTTTATTTGTACATATTTATTATTTGTAATTTGCAAGTTAGTTCTAATATTGTTAACAATTTTTTGTGTTTTTTTTTTAATTTGCACATATAATTGATGTGGCACCAGTGGCCACGATAGAAGAACTTGTCCTACGTTGCAAAATAGGTACGTTAATGTTATATATTTTCTTATTGTTTTATTAGTTTTTAGTCCATTTGTTTTATAATGGATAATAATTTGATTGTCAATTTAGACAACACAAATCAACCACAATACTCGTCGGATCCGTCAGACCAACAATATCATGCGCCGGACCCACAGTACGCATATCATGCACGAGAGTATGATGCACGCTTTAACCCTCGTCACTAATTTATTATTTCTAATATAATATTAATTTCTTCTTTGTGTGTGTAAATTATTAATTAGAGAAAAGTTATTATGCACGCTTTATTTATTTTTATTTTTTAAGTAAAATTTAATTTGTTACTCAAATATAAAATAATTAATTAGTCTTACTCTAATCTTAATAATAAAATTAACGTTAATTATATTATTTATTATATGATATAAATAATATTTAACTCAATAAATATTATTATATATTATATTTTTTTAAAATAAATACAATGAATATAATAATAATAAATTATTTTTAATTTAATAAATTTAATTATATTAATAATATGGATGTAAATTTGGTGATAAATAAATAGGTGAGGGATTAAGCATATGTTTGGCATAACTTAAATTATAATTTCAGCTGGTCAAATTAGTCAAACATAATTTTCATCCACATATTTCATGGGACCCACTACTTACAACCACTTTTTATCTACACATTTACCAACTGCTTATAATATAAGCACTTAAATTATAATTTCAGCACCTCCAAACATATGCTAAAGAAAGTGGGAGATTGGAGAAAAGTGGTAGGGTTTAAAATAAATTGGGGGTGGGGGCTTTTTTGCTAAGTGGGTGAGGGAGGGTGGGCTATTAATTCATAAAAGCTGAGGGGGCAGGGGCTAGGGCTGGGGTGGGGCTGGGGGTGAGGTGGGGTGGGCCTTTTTCTCCAGACTCGGAAATGATTTGGACCCCGAAATGGGGTCGGGGTCCGGATCTTTGCTCTTCAATCAAAATTCACATACCTCTCAAGTGTGCTTTCAACCCAAGATTGTGCAGAAGTAGTTGATACTTCACATCCTCAAATTTTCTGTTATGGTATTAACTCCCAAACTTAATGAATTGCAATCAGCTCCACACTTCAAATTAACGATACAAACAGTCAACCAAGGGAAAATTGAACAGTAGAGGCAAATAACATCAATATAAATGTAATTTTCAATAATTATAGATGCTATTACACGAGTCATTAATTACTAAATACTATTTCATTGCAGAAATTACAAATTAAAAGGAGCAACATAATATAAAATTGAAGAGAATGACAGAGATGATACTGAGAAGAAAATCAATAAAATAGCAGAACTAGAGGCAAAGGGGGTGAAGAGCAAATTGAGAGAAATAGAAAGAAGAGTAGAAGAATTCAGATTCAGAGAGAAACGAGGGAGAAGAAGGGATAAGAGGGTAGGTTTTGCAACCAATTTCTACAATATTCTTCACATTTTTTCTCTACCCATGTGCTAGCTATTTATAGAGGCATGTAGAATATTATAGAATGGCTAGGTGCGGGTGAGTGAGGTGTGCAATGGCAGTGAGAAAATGATCTAACCATGACACTTTCTTCAACATTCTTGAAAGAAGTTTATACTACATACAACATGCGGGTAACAAAACTAAAAAATTATTTTCTAATTTTCGTGACGATGGTATTAATGTGCAGGAGGAATAAAGACTGAAAAAAAAAATTACCCTATGCTCACTCTTACCCTTGGGGAGCAGCCAAGGGATTTAAAGAAAATTAATCCTTGGTCATTCCACCAAGGCATCAATTACCAAATTAGGATCATTTTATAATTAATTGCACTCATAGTTCTTAAACCTCAATTTGTAATTAAGTCTCTGTATTTTCAAGGAATTATTAAAGGGACTCCATCGGACTTATATTAATCAAATTAAAATAATTAAATACAATTTATTTGACCCTGACTATCCGATCTAATTATTAGTCCCTGCTCATTCCACTAAAAGCACAAAACCACATGCTTGAATAATACAGAATCATAGAAGTTATAAAATCTATACTTACATCATGTGATTCACCGAGCTAATCTCCTACCCCCTGTCCCAGATCCAATAATTAGAACTGGGTTAAAATGATCATTTTACCATTATAATTATTTTTACTCATTAAGCTCATTTTCTTCAATGATTTTCTGAGATCTCATCACAGACATAATTTGATTAGCGCCAAATATTGATATTAGATTTAAACTTTTCAATAGAAAACACAAATGATATACTTACTCTAATTAAGAGCAATATTTTCCTATAAATATCGCGGATAAATGAATTCTACTTGGCTTACTTTCAAGTTCTTAACATATCAAGATATTTGAGCACAATTTGATATCACTTATTGGTATATCTAAAAACTCTTAAGCTCATGAATAGAATCACTTATCATGTTAAACTATATATATGTCAGTCATGTAGAATTTAATTCTCCATACGATCATGCAATATAATTTAATTCAAACACATGGTCTAGGACAATACACTCCAAGTGCACTAGCGTTACTATTCAGAAAATACTCTTCTACAATTAGAAAAACCACTTATTCCAATCGGTAGAATAATCAACACTGTGATTTTGTCCAAACAAGATGCCAACCAATGTTCATCGATCATGGTCATAATTAATTATTGATCACAATAATAAGTTGTGTCGCACTGTGCAAGTGCCCAACTATTATTATCTCAAAATGATTAATGAAACTTAAATATTTTTCAAATAATTGATATTAATATTATATAATATATCATATTTATTTATGCTACAAGAATATATTGTAACAATCAAATATAGATCTAGCATTTAGGGTACCATTTCCATAAGATTTATCCTCAACCTCCACGGTGAAATGTTGTTTAGGGGAATGCGATTATGTATTCCTATCTGCATTTACAAAAATATGTATATTTTTTTGTATGTGCATTATTAAATATGAAAAATGACAAGTATGTGGAATGGGACAAGTAAAACAAACCTCCCTTTGCATTGAGCAACACCAGTGGCAACCTGCAAATCGAAACCAAAATATTCACACAGATGTGATAATTCTAAAAATGCTTCAAGTCGAATAAAAGAGAGTTAAGAAGAATATAAAAAATCCAAAATTAAGTAAATAAATAAAGTTCTCATTTCAATAAGTGCGTGACCTCGTGAACAAGTATTCATGAAATCATGAATAGTATAAATCACTAGCGAGCGCTTGTTTAACACACTATAACAAGGCACCTTTCAAATTGTTACATTTGAAAATCAGAGAAAATTATTGTTCCAAAAAATTAAAAGTCTTCAAAATAGCTCGAAAACCAGGCAAAAGCCAAGGGATCGACTTTAAGTATTGTTGACCTCAAAAATTACACTATCCACGTGTCAATAGATATTCAATCAATCATCTATCAATCTGTATCTTACATGCACATTTGTACAATCGTTAAGCACGAAGATCACATGGAAAAAAGAGGTCGGTGACCGTTGGTACTCCGACGATCAAGTCATCTGCTAATATAAAAGTGTATGAGAGAATATAAGTGTGGAAGAGACAAGCAAGTTGAAATTTGACTATAGTTTAGGATGGAGAATCATGCCTACCTTTAAATGACAGGAGATCTCGTATTTATAAGAGATAAGTTCTAATTGATTTAAGGAAATAAATAATTAGTTATTTGATGGAATCCTCCTTCTTTATGGGATAAAGTTTATTATAATATTATTGCAATCTCCCAGATTCTGGTCTTAATCTGTATTAATTTCTGAGATTACGTTTGCCGAATTTTAGGATTTTGACATGTAGTTTTCTTGTAGAACTCTATATGTCAATCAAACTCGGTCTTTTGGAATTAGCCCTTTGGTTGCCCAAAATATCAGAAAGCTCAGGGGATTCCGTAGGGGGTGAGAGCTTTTGACGAAGGCCATAAGTTTTTCAGGACGGCAAAGTCCTTTGCGGGCTTCGCTTGGCAAGACACTGGAAGGCAATGGTCTATTATTGTGATTTGGGGTTTCGCCTACTACGTCTGATCGATAGAGGTGTCAAGACGGGCGGGCCGACCGAACCGGCATCGGCCCACCCGCCTCGACCCGGAACCGCGGGCCGGCCCGTGAACCGAGCGGACTGTTCACGGGCCGAGAAGGCCAACCCGCGGGCCATTCACGGGCTGAAGAGGCCAACCCGCGGGCCGGCACGTGAACCGCTTTGATTTTTTTTTTTAAAAAAAAATGGGCAGAAAATTCAAACTTTCATATTTGAAATGACATTTAAAAAAAAAATAAAAAAACAAATGACAAATAGCTGTTTAAAGTGAAAGATGTGACAGATGCATTCACGTTTTAGTCTTTAAATATATAAATAAAAAATAGAAATTGAATTAAAAAATTAACAAATGTGAATTTATCATTGTTATTTATTTTTTATTTAGTAATTTAACACATTTTTTGTTATATATGTAAACATTTTTTTTTTGAATTACAATAAGTAACTAAATTTTTTTAGTAATTTCAAAAAAAATTAATTTTTTATTCATACGGGCCGAACCGGATTGAACCGCGGCCCATATGGGCTCGACCCGTATGGGCCAATGGGTGGGCCGGGCTTTTAAAAAAATTTCGTGGGTTGGGTCAACCCGGCCTGCAACCCGCAGTGGCGCGGGCTTTTTCGAACACGGGCCGTTACCGGGCCTCATCGAAGGCGGGTCGACCCGGCCCGCCTGACTCGGATTGACACCTCTACTGATCGAGACGAGGGCTAGGATGGCTTTTGATGGGCCTCTCTAGCTGACGTGGAGAATTTTCAAATTTAGATGGTAACAATAGTCCTCCAAGTCTGAATCTAATATTTATGTTAGGCGTACGACTAAAGAAGATTTTTTTCTTTTTTTTGAAGGCGAACACAATGAAGAATTTGGTCCTTCATAAGGCATTCACAGGTGCGTATATAGTCCAGCCCAAGTCTTGTTTATTTATAGTTGACAAGGGCTTTCACTTGGGGCACTTCCAGGAATTGCGTAAGTAGAGTCCACGTGGTACTGTCTAAGCTTAGGAGTCAGTTCTTGAAAGTAGAGGGGTAATCACTAAAGGATGATGCCGCTGTCGTTTCGTAAGTTGAAATGACAGCGCCTTAATTACTGCAATTTGTCAATAACAGGTTTTTGGGGCGCGGCATTTGCCTCCACTCACTGATTTGAAAAATTTTAGCCCTCGCCTCACATGTTTGCTTGCCATGTGTCCTCTTGTTTAACAATTCAGATTTGGGAGTTGGGAATTAGTGGTTTAGATGCGGGGGCTAGTGCCTATAAAAACCCTAACAAGTCCCTTGATTTCTCTTTTACCTTTGCTAAAAATATTTTAAGCTTTCAGAGTCTTCTCCGTCGTACTTATAAGTGTTCTTCTTCCAGCTCCGGTACAGGCAGTCAACTCCAGCGCTTGTATTTATGTAAAGAAGAGCTTTTGTTTCCTCCCTCATCTCTTTCTCTAAATTTTCTTGTTCTTTCGTTCTCCATTGTTGTCGGCGCTATACAACTCTCTGGTCAAATTGTCAAAAGAGAAAGTCCGATCATACATTTAATCAAACAAGATGAGAAAAATGTCGTACGATGATGATGATTTGCAGAACCAATCTAGCCCCCTTACTGATTCCAAAAGCATGGGCGATATTCTACCTTCGCCTGATTGCGATGATTAGGTTCACCAGGGCCAACTGTCGCGTTCTACCTGTTGTCCTCCACCTGTAACGTTCTAGATTTTCTCAACTCGGAAGATCACTAAAATAATCTTTAAATAATATTTTACGACTCCAAATAATATTTCTCGTGCCCTTGAAGGGTTTAAAAATATAACTATTGCAGAAAATAACAAGCGCGCTAGAGAAAAAAAATTTCCTAATTTTTAAGGTTTTTGCCTATACCGTTATACCGTGATAGGTGTTAACACAATTTATTTGACTATCCAAATGAATCCACAAATTACAAAATTTGAACTGTAGATACTTTGGATCTTGGACTAGGCCATGTTAAAACTTCATACTTTAGCTACTTTGTTTAGTGGTTAAAAACATTAGCAAAATTTGTTTGAAAAACTGTCCCGAGTGCCTTAAGATAGTCTGCTAAAACATTCATAATAAATTCATATAATGGAATTTTTGAGTAATTCCAATTGCTATCATTAGAACAGATATAAGGCTTCCCATAACCACTCATTTTACTCAAAAATTCCAAACGTACAAAGTGTTATAATTTTTCAAAGTAGGAGCAGAAAGCTGAAATTTTAGAATTGTAATTTTCTATCTTAAAAATTTGAATGACAATTAAACTGCCATCTTATTTCCATGTACGTTACATGATAAAATACTGAAAAATTAACATCTAAAATATAATATTTACATCATGATTGACTCAATCATCTCGACGCTAAAACTTAATTTAAATAAAGTACTTCCAGTTCACGTTCACTAGCCTACGTTATCGCGTCAACGTCAACCATTTCAATTTAAAAATTTGTTTATTTGGGGGGTGAGTATTTCATAAAAAACACTCAATAGAAACATATATTAACATGTAAGAAAAAATATGGAATTAAATTGCAACATGCCAAAAGATTTAAATCATACATAAAAACACATTCGGTAACCGGGACCACATGATACTTAAAAATGATTAACTTCAATCACTAACATACATATATGATTACTTTTAATCACAATCATAAAATTCCAACTTTTACATTTATCATGGCAGTTAATTTACATAATATTTTCTCAAATTAAAATCATGAACTTTAATGGTAGGACAAGAAACTACCTTGTAAATTTGTAACTTTTGGTTGAGTTGAAATGTGAACAATGGATTCACCTTTCCACAATATAATAACTATGTGTCCTTGCCTTTTTCATTTACAAAGTCCGTGTGGTGTAGTGTGATTTGAGTGACTAAAATAGAAGGGAAAAAGGAGAGAAAATATGATCTTGCTGGTTTAAATGAGGGCTGAAACAAGAGAAAAACTTGCACAAAAAGGGATGCTCATTTGACATTGTTGAAGCCGGGTCATTGGACAAAAAAATATGGGAAAATGATGAAGCAAAAATAAGGTATTGAATGCCTACTGCCAGAGGCTGAAATGTATACGAAAATATATGAAGAATTTGATGTAAAATTCGAGTATGAAAGGCAAGTGCTTGGGCCAAAAATTAAAGAAAAGAAGATGGATGTTGGACTATATTTATGAGGGCTGAAAAGATGAGAAATAAGAGGACTTATGGTTGGCTTAAAGTGAGGGGAATTGGATGTTTTGGCTGGCCAAAAATGAACTGCAAAGAGGGGTAAATTACTTGACGAAAAAGGTGAAGAAAACAGGATTATGCTGATGGAAATTGGGGTCCGAAAATGGTGAATGAAGGAAGGAAGTTGCGAGAGTGGAAAAAGGAATTTAAAAGCTATTGCTAAGGGCCAAAACTGGGAGAGAAAATGGTTGTTTCTTTGCTGTAAAAATATTTTGATTAAGAACCAGTTGCTAGTCGAATTTGATGAAGAAGAAAAAGAATTGCTGGAATATTTTTCTTGTGACTAAGATGAGATAATTTGAAGGCTTTTGGCTAGTCGAAAATGGGTCTTGAGCAAAAAAGGAGAGAAAATGGTTGTGTTATGAAGTGGAAGAGAGAGCTGAAAGTGGGGCAGTTTTGTGCTTAATATTGGCTGGTTTTAGAGAACGTGGGGGATGGTTTCCATCTGGTTTTAGAAGGGATTTGCAGCCTTTTTGGGAGGAACATCTGGCACATTTTTTAGTAGCTTGAGGGGTTCCTTGGGACATTTTTGATAAAGATATGGTAGGTAGTTTAGCTGAAAATAAATGGTAGAAGATGTGAGAGAAATGGGTAAGTATTGGGCTGAAGTGATTGGAGATCATGGGTGTTTATTTCTTGGGTTTAAGGGGTTGTTTGGGAGTTAAGTTATGGCTGAGATTAGAGGCTATTTGGATAGTTATTTGGCAGATCATAAGGGACCGTTTGGTTGTGATTTTCTAGTAGTTAGTTGGACCATATTTTGGACTAAAAACAAAACAATAAATGAGCTAAAAAAGAGTAGCAAATAAGGTAAACAAGTTGATCGAAAAATTGGACTAAGACAAAATTTAAATTTTGGTTTCAAATTTATTCGATTGGTCCAAAATTAAACCAAACAATTTAATCAAGAAACATTTATTTGGTTCAAGAAAATTTAATGGGTCTTGGTGAGTGATTCAATAGAATTTCTTAATAGTCAAATAAATTATATAAGACAAATACGTGCAAAAATTAACGTGACTAAAATATTTTAAAACGTAATAGGAATCAAATAAAAAAAATTATGGTTGCTACACCACCAGTGGGGCCTATGTCCCTGAAGTGATCCGGATTAGAGCCCTACCTAAAGCGAAGGCCAAAATGAAAAGAAACAAAGGTCTTCCTCAAATGAGAGGCTCGCTGGATTGCAGGGACTCCAGTGGCTCGGCACTTGGATGGCGAACTTACAGCTTCCGCCAGCGCAACTTCAATAGTACAAAGCAACATCAGAGAGATAGAGCTATAAGTGCTAAGGCTGGTGTATTATATTCCTGCTTCAGTCCTCTTTCGGGCTCCTCATTCTCATGAGAAGGCGGATGATCCGCCAGAGGGGTTCATTGCCAACCATCATTGCAGCAGGGGCTTCGCCTGCCTTTCCACCGATTTTTCTGCGAAGTTCTCCGAGACTTCAATCACACGCCTTGCCAAATCACGCCCAACGGATGGGGTCAAATGGTGGTAGCATTTCTTCTATGGTGGATGACCGAAGCAGGTAGAGATCTACTGGCGAAGATGTTTGAGACCATTTACCGACCATGCCGATCTGGGAGTTGATATAATATGTCCCCTCGACCTGGGCAAGGATGGGAGATGGCAACAGATAGCCCAAACAAGGTCTCCAACTGGAATTGGGCCTTCTTTTTTGCTAGAGAGGATTGGGAATTTAGACTAGAGGACCTCCTTCTCGATGTTTGTGTTCGTTGCTGCTTTAAGGAACTTGGTATGTATAGTTGCTTATTTATGTCATACTTATGGTGGAGCCCAGATCTGCTATTCCAATTTTGTATTTTATTTGCTGTCTCACCAATAGAAAATATATAAGTAATCAAATAAGTACAAGTTAATTTTAACAGCAAGTGTGAACACATTAAATAATTGTATTTATTTGATTACTTGTACATTTTCTATTAGTGGGACAGCAAATGGGACACAAAATTGGGACAGCAGATCTGGGCTCTTTATGGTGTGCCTGACTTAATATTTTTTTCTTGGTATTGCGATTTGTGGAAAGCATCCTATTCTGAGGAGGGAGCAAAGGGAGCTTCAAGCGAAGTGGTAAAAAATACGAAGTCTTCCAAGCGAGTTTCGGAGTTTGGGCAACCTTTTTCAAGATAACAATTAACTTATTCATTACGGATTGATGGGTAAACTTTCTAGTACCCCTTGGGTTCGGTAATTTTTACTTCGTCAAAATTTCGTATGCCTTACCTGCCTATTCTCTCTTTGTGTAGCGAAATATTCTTTCAGAAGTATTTCATTCTTTGCCATGGACGAGGACAATGATTATTTGGGTGGTACGGCCGCGAATTCATCATCGCCTGAGGTGCATCCTCCTCCGCCTCATGTCCCTACCAATCCTTCTGATGTTCATCGATCCTATAGTCAGGCCCTTCTCCTTCATCATCTCAAGACAACCATCCTAAAGACAAGGAGAAGGAAATTGCTGTTGAGGAGCCCCAGTCTCGAGGAAAGAAGAAGGGACCGCCCACGACAACAATTGAGGGCTTGATGAGAGATGCTAGAAAGGTCAGGCATGCCGAAGAGGCCCGGCAACCTGAGTCCGCAGTTTCTCGAAGGCCTAAGACTGACGAACCTTCCTCCAAGGGGCAACCGAGGGGTCTAGGGTGCCGATTATATCAACATTGGCTCCCGTCGGGAGAAATGGCCTCACTACCGGAGCTTGTCATCATGGTTGCTATGAACTCTACCCGTTCCTTCGTGTTATAATAAAGGAGTACACTTTTATTTGGATAAGAAGAAAATACATATAAAATAAAAATTTCTATTTTAACTACCCTATATATCGTCTCTTCTTGCTTTCATATCAATCTTCTTCCGGATTTTCTTCATCTTCCCATGCGTTAGTCTTTATTAAATGAGTAACCTCATCATCCAACGTCAAAGCTGAATCGAAACCAAAATGTAAGATTACATCTCTAAGATAGACTTTCCAATGATATATAAGAGTATTGCAAAAATCTTAGATCCCCGGTGGGACTTGAACTGTCATCTCTTCTAATATCATCTTACTGATGTGCTCTTCGTGAGTGCTAATATATATAGAAGGTGTCTTGTAACTTATCTCGTAACTTGAGTTCATTGCCTTAATCATATTCTTATGTACACTTCAGATATGATCTTCTAGACTAAAAGAAATATCTATCCTAAAGTCTAAATAGGCCCGAATCAATGTCTCCTATGCACTGAAGGGATTTCTTCGTCTAACTAGATGTTTCTTCCTAGCAATCTATCATCCACGTTTATTCTAGCCTAATACATAACTTTCGAAAATGAACATAGTTCTAATTCATTTCATTCTTGAGCATAAAACAGTTGACCATTTATGAAATGAAACATAGATGCCCAAAAAACATAAATTTTGAAAATTATAATTGTAGAAACATAACATACACGGGTTAAGTAATGCAGTCAATTGGTGGATGCATAGTACTGAAGAGGATTCAAGCCTCTTCCATTTCATAATTTATTTGCAAAAAAAAAAAAACTTAGGTAGGAAACATCATTTACATATATTTTGTCAAAATCATGTCCTATACATGATATAAAGTATGCTAATCTTCAATGAAGAAAAATAATTACCATTTGCACATAGCTATGGATCCACAATTAGGCATGTAATAAATCTCAAATTTTAATCCCCAAAACATTTTTCAAGTCTACAGAAAGACTCAACTGGGTTCTGAAATCAAGTTGTAAAGGCTAAAGTCCTAAGGCTCTAAAAGTTACTTGAAAACATACATTCATTGCATAGTTAAACACTTTGCGCAAATACATTATCATGATCCAGCCCAAAGAAATATTTTTTTCAAAGTAATTGAAATCTAAAATTCTTATCATAGAATAAAATTTTTATCGATTTGTCATATGATAGGAAAAGTTTGGACAAACTGGACGGTAACAAAGCTTAAAAGGGATGGAGACGGAGGCTGACAGCCTGCAAGACCACGCAGCAGTGCACCATGGCACACCCGCGAGGCGCTACCTTGCCCGGGGGCAACCCGCGTCTAACCTGTGCCATCGTTTTCGTTTTCAAATTTCTTCGATTTTACACATTGCCTCAATCCATGATTTATTTTTATAATTCATATATATTTTGCTCTTTCTTTCAACAACAACCTCAAACATCATAAAAATAGGGACAAATCATAAAAATAGGGACAAATGATGGAATTTTGCTACGGACTTTGCTGCCAAAACAGCTTCTCAAAATGCACAAGTTGACACCAACAATTATCTGACCCACCACACGAACTCTCAAAAGTACGAAATTTATGCCGCGACTCATTACTATTTCATGCCCAACATATTAAATATCTCAGCCTAACTTGGTCATTAGTTTGTCAAAATTTATTTTATTCACCAGGAAAATTTGCTATCCAGTACTCTTGACATAGCTCATGGGAAAAATCATATCTAACTCTAAGAACCTTCGATTGATGTGATTCTAAGTTCTACCTGATGAGCTATCAAACTCAACTAGCATTGTCCAAAACATGGAGACTCTATTCCGTGGCACCAAATTGAAAAATGAGCAGAAAAGTGAAAACTATTTTCCAGCTACTACTGACTCTTAACATAACTAACATGAAAAACACATCAAATCATATCCAGTACATAAATTAAACATTAAATACTTGAAGATAACATGATTGATAATAACACAGTCTTACTTCATAACTCAAAACCAAAACATGTCATAGAACCATAGAACCAAATTAGGAACTCGACCTTAGCCATCATCCAATCGAAACACTGCATTTTCTTAGTCATTTAATCTATAGGGAAAACATAGAGAAGAATTGTCGAAAATATATAGCACCACAAGTGTTTATGCTCAGATTTGAAGCTAAACACCACTAGAAACTACAAGAAAAGTTCAACCCAATAACACCTCTATTGACCCAAATAGGTTTAGCTCACTAATAACTAATTTATCTCACAAAGAGAGAAACCAAAACAACCAACAATGGCAGCCACATTGAAGAAGAAAGAAACCAGCCGTTCTCTCTAGGTTTTCTCTCACGAGGCACGTTCAAATTATGTTTGCTGGAATGAATAAACGTGAATTGGGCAGTGCACTTTAATCAACCAATTATTAGGCCAGCCCAATAAGAATAAGAACCACTAAATACACTATAAATGGGCTTAAGTAATAGAGTGAATCATTGAGCAACTATAAGATAAGTCGCTCCAAAATGGCCTGCTAAGTTTTGGATTGAGATTTAATTGGATTCGCTGAGTGGTGTCGTTTTTCCTTAATTTCAATCCTCAGCTAATGCCTATGAAATTAATCTTTAATCATCATTGACCGTTTGAGGTTGTTTGGCAACAAATACCCAACAAACCTCCACCTTGGTGCCAAAGAACCCTTAAACAAAGAAGTAACACTTCCTTGTCTTTCTTCTTTAGCACATTCTCCTACAAAAAGAAAAATATCACTCATTAGTGACAACTCTAAAATGAGAACCAATAAAATTTGAAATTATTTACCTCCACCACCGATGTTTAGAAGATCCAAGTAACTTCTAAACTTCACCAAGGGAAACAACTTAGTGCCCATATTTGAGGAATTATATTGTGTAGACACTTTCTCAAGCTTTATTACTTCTTGTGACATAATATCTCTTATGAAATGTAGTCTAATATCAATATGTTTGGTATTTTCATAAAAAACGAGATTTTTACACAAATGTATAGAAGATTGACTATCTGAATATACTACTACATCATCATTCAAAACACAAAGTTCACTTAGCAATCTGCTAAGCCACAAAGCTTCTTTAATTGCTTCATTGGTAGCAATATATTCAGATTCCGTAGTGGATAAAGCAACTATGTATTGTAATTGTGACTTCCAACTAATGCAAAAATTAGACAAAGTAAACACATAAAAAGAAGTAGACTTCATATTATCCTTATCCCCCGCATAGTCCGCATCTACAAAACCCTTTAATTTCACTCATTTCTTACTACAACCAAACATTAGACCTACATTACTCGTCCCTCTCAAATATCTAAGGAGCCACTTCAATGCCTCCCAATGACTAGGAGCCAGATTAGACATAAACCTACTAAGGGCATTTATAGAAAAAGATAAATCCGGTCTAGTACACATCATTAAATACATAATAGAACCTATCACATTAGAATAAGGAATCCTACAAAATGTATTCAATTTCTTCCTCATTATAGGAACTTGATCTTTAGTTAACACAATGTGATTAGCTAATGGCAATATAACCGGTTTACATTCATGCATGCCAAATCTTTTTAACACTTTCAAAATGTAAGGAGTTTGATGCAAAAACAACATAGAATTTGATACATCTCTTTCAATTTCCATACCTAGGATCCTTTTAGCTTTTCCTAGATCTTTCATGTCAAATTCACCATTCAAAGTTGTTTTTATCTTGCATATCCATTTAGAAGATGAACCAATTAAGAGCATATCATCAACAAATAACAATAAAAACACATAGTTATTACTAGCTTCATTATATTGATGATACAAGTAATGATCAAACTTACTTCATTGAAACCCTATAGATAGTACAAAAGAGTCAAATCTTTTATACCACTGTCTATGTGATTGTTTCAAACAATATAAAGATCTTTTAAGGAAACACACATAATCTGGTTTTGTTTATCTTTAAAACCTTTAGGTTGATTCATAAAGATTTGTTCATCAATTCACCATACAAAAAAATAGTTTTAACATCAAGTTGTTCAAGTTCCTAATCAAAGTATGCAACTAATGCAAGCATGACCCTAATAGTAGTGTACTTAACAACTGTTGAAAAAATCTCATTATAATTAACTCCTTCTTTCTGTGTGTAACCCTTAGCAACTAATCTAGCCTTAAATCTTAAAGGTTCAGCTGCACTAGTACCCACTTTAACATTAAAAATCCACTTACAGTCAACTCTTGACTTATTTTTAGGTCTTGGTACTAAACTCCCAAGTTTGATTCTTTGTTAAGGAACTCATTTCTTCTCACATTACTTTTAACCACTCTTCATATTGTTCACTCCTCATCGCATCCTCAAAAGTATTTGGCTCTCCATCAACTCTTCATAGCTAGCATAAGCAAAGGCTATAACTCGAACTCATATCCAAACCTTCTAAGTTCTCTTGCATGCCTTCTCTTTCTATCTCTAGCTAATTGATAATCAACTAAAGGATCTTCTTCAACAGGATGCTCTTCTATCACTACTTCTTTATCCTCCTTCTCAGGTTGTTGAATTTAAGTCTCCACCTTGTTAGAGGTGATAGGGACATGTATACTAATTTTTCTAACTCCACCTCAAGCTCAAACCTTCAGAACCAGCCCCTAAGCATGGCATTTAAGCCTCATTAAATATGACATCTGGACTCAAAATGATCTTAACCCCTTTTGGCTTCTATTTAACAACCTATGCCCTTTAACTCCCTCAGGGTAACCTAGAAAAACAAATTTCCTAGTTCTAGGTTCTAGTTTTCCCTCACTCTGATGAGAAAAAGTAGCACAACCAAAAGTTTTAAGCACATAATAATCAGCAAGCTTACCATACCATTTTTCATGAGGAGTATCACCATTTAAAACCATACATGGAGTCAAATTAACCAAATAACAAGCAATCATAACAGTTTCATCCCAAAAATATTTCAGCACACTAGAACTCACCATCATGAATCTTACTTTATCAAGTAAAGTTCTGTTCATCCTTTCTGTTACCCCATTTTGTTGGAGAGTATAAGAAATTGTCTTATTCCTAGTTATACCACTTTCTTTTCACATGTGATCAAATTCAGTGTTACAAAACTCTAATCTATTATCGGTTCTCAAGAACTTAATCTTTTTACCAGTTAGATTTTCAACTTGTCTTTTCTAATTATTAAAGTTATGAAAAGTATCAGAATTATCTTTTAAAATATAAACACACACTTTTCTCGAATAATTATCGATGATAGATAAGAAATATTTATTCCCACCCGAGGTAGGATTGCTAAAAGAACCCCACAAGTCCGAATGCACATACTCAATGATTTTTTTAGTTTTGTGAATACCCATAGAGAAAGACAACATATGATGCTTACCAAGCACACAATGATCACAAAAAGACAAATCGGACACACAATCTTTACCAAAAATATTTTTATCATTAAGGAGCTTAAGCTCATTAATACTCACATGTGCAAGCTTGTTGTGCCATTTATGTATGTGATCAACCTTGGTAGAAGAAATTGAGGAGTCTAAACCTCTTATCACTTTTTTAGTGTGATTAGCAAGTCATTCCTTCTTGTTCCTTTACAAGTAACGAGATCACCATTCGTCAATTTTAGCATTCTATTTTCAATTTTACTAGTAAAACCAATTTTTTCCAGTTGCCCTACTGAAATTAAATTCCTACTCAATTCAGAAATAAATCTAACATCATTTAAAGTATACATAAAACATGTGTCAAACTTTAAAGTAACACCACCAATCCCAGCAACAGTATAAGTAGAATTGTCACAAAAAACAACATGTCCATCATCAGATTCATGCAAAATTTCAAACCAATATTTATGAGATGTCACATGAAAAGATGCATCAGAGTCAAGTATCTACTCATGCAAACGAGTTTTGGCAGTTAGATCCAATTCAGCAGTATCAACAACAGAATTAATAAACATATACTTCACCCTGATCAGAATTAGAAGAAGACATAACATTCACTTTATCTCTCATCTTACCGGTTTGTTTGTTCTTCACTTTGTGGCAATCTTTTATAAAATACCTAGTGTAACCACAACCATAATATTTTTTATCTTTCACTCTAAATTTATATCTAGACCAACTCTTACTCTTCTTTTTACCCTCATTATTACTTGACTCGCCAATGCTTTGATATTATTGACTACCAATTTGCCTAAATTGTGTTCTACCCCCTTATCATGTGAATTTCACCACTTTTTTATCATATTTTTCAGCTTTCATCTCCATCTCCTTACTTCTAAGAGAATCAAGGACAATCTCGGGTGTTAAGGTGTCCCTACCATACTTAATTATATTTTTTTACTTCTTTATAAATCTCGAGAATAGAATTAAGCAATATGATGACCTTATACTCTTCGGACAAACTTCACTACAATTAACAATATCTTGTACAATTTTGTTAGATACATCCACATTGTCATCCAGATCTTTTGAATGATCCATTTTAAAACTGAAAAATCTCTCAAGCAAGAAAAGTTTATTATGGGTGTGTTTGATTTTGATTAAAATCAGATTTTTTTGAAAAGTTGATAAAAGTTGATGAAATTTGTGGTTAAAAAGTTGTGGTCTATAAAATGTGCAGTTAAAATTAATTGTTGACTTTGACTTCAGATTTTTAGCAAAATTTTAATTAAAAACAAAGGGGGCCTATGATAGATTTAAGCAAATAAAGGTCCTCTAACTTTTTTCAAAGTTCTTTTGTAGTGTTAATTTTTAATAACTTTTCTCAAAACAACATTTGACAAGTGTAATTTTATGGCAGGGTAAGCAAGCTCGTCTGATTCTTCTTTTTATTCTTTAGTCAAATCTATTGAAAAATTATCATCTATAGCTTTTGAAACTTTTTATTGTATCAAAATCTCAATCATCTTTTATTGTCAAATTGAGAAATCTCCCTTTCTATTAAAAATTGCCACTTCAAAATTGTGAGTTGTCATTTTTCAGACTCAAATCAACAAAAAATACAAAAATACACAATTTTCACAATACTACTAAAATAGTCCAAATTTTGCAACAATAGAGATAATCCAACAACAACAAAAATTTCTCAATAAAACAATTTTCACACAATAAGTTACACAAAACCTATATTAACCAAACAAATAAACAGTAAGCAATTTTTGCAAATAATATCTTAGGTCTAGCAGCAGGCAATGGTAACCCCCACACGGTAACTCCAATCCTAATGATCACCACACACGATGATCTCTATTGCAGAAAATTAAATGGCTACCCCACAAGATAGCCTTGACTGAGAAAATTAAACAGTTAGAATACAATACCAGATCGAACAAATCTGATGTTCGTATTTCAGGAGAGGCAAAATTTTTAAAACTAAGGCATGTAGTCGCCACAGCAACAGCAATAGCAACAGCCACAAAAACAGCAACTGAAAACCATCAAACGCACCATAAGGGCAAAAACATCCAAATTTTTGCACACTACACCGGTGACAAAACCAGCCACCAAAAGGTCCCAAAAATAACAAGGAGTAAACTGTCTTTTTGGCCAGAATCCAGCAGAGATCCCACACGCCCACACATGCGCCGCCACTATAGTGCTTCACGCGCCACACGCGCTGGTTGGCTAGAATCGTCTTGACGTCAGGAGTTGGAGTATGGTCTCCGTTCATGAAAAGGATGCCTAGTTTTGTCGAAAAATGGGTCGGAAGTCATAGTTTTTGGAGTATATCCGATTTTCTTGCACTTTTGATGATTTTTTCTAACCCAATGATACTAAATCCAAGCTCTGATACCAATTTGTCGAAAATATAAATTACTACAAGTGTTTAGGCTCAGATTTGAAGCTAAACACCACTAGAAACTATAAGAAAAATTCAACCCAATAACACCTCTATTGACCTAAATAGGTTTGACTCACTAAGAACTAATTTATCTCAAAAAGAAAGAAGCCAAAACAACCAACAATGGAAGCCACAGTGAAGAAGAAAGAAAGCAGTCATTCTCTCTAGGTTTTCTCTCACAAGGCACATTCAAATTATGGTTTGATGGAATGAATAAACGTGAATAGGGCATCACACTTTAATCGACCAATTATTGAGCCACAAGCCCAATAAGAACAAGAACCACTAAAACACTATAAATGGGCCTAAGTAATAGAGTGGAACATTGAGCAACTATAAGATAAGTCGCTCTAAATGGCCCGCTAAGTTTTGGATCAAGTTTTAGTTGGATTTGCTAAGTGGTATCATTTTTCCTTAATGTCAATCCTCAGCTAATGCCTATGAAATTAATCTTTAATCATCAATGCCCATTTGAGGTTGTTTGGCAACAAATACCCAACAAGAATGAGTACGAAGTCTCAATATAAACATCTAATTAGTGCACCCGATTATTCATGACATATGTACAAATAACTAGATTCTTACCGCAGAATCATAACACATAGATTGATTATCGACAAAATTCGTGATTCTAAAAAATCTCTTTGCTCGTAGAATCGGTTATGGCCATATCATTTCGTTTAACTTTGCTTATTAAAACAATCAATCATATATATAATCATTCATCAAACAAGGAAAAAAAACATGGCACATGTTCTTACTTCGAAAACTTTATACGGTAATTGAAAACTTTCGCCTTGAACAAAAGAATCTGATTTTCTTTTGCTCCAACACAAATTTCAGTACTACCTTGAAAATAAGTAAAAACACAAAAAAAAAATGTAGATAGAGAGAAGGGATAGAGCGGCGGGAGAAATGAATAGTTCTCTTGTGGCTTGAAGTTGGTTCGGCTGGTGTCTAACATCGAGGTCGTAGTTGGAGTAGTTGTCCTATGGTTGGCAATTGGGGGCTCATTGACTAAAATGACAGTAATGGACATATTCACCTTGTCTTCCTTTTTTTTTTGACAAACAATTCATAGTTAGTTGATTTGTCATACAGTTTTCAAACAACATACAGGATTCACAAGCACGAATGGTCATAACAATATCCTAAAATTCAAGTCTATAGCCATAGAATCATATCTCAGTGTCGTGCCCACAAGTGTTGTCTAGGGAAATAATTAGAGAGGTTATATTGAAACCACTTTTTTTTTGTCACACTTATGTTCTCACCTTTTATTTTTCGTATTCTTATCTTCAATCTTCCATTAATTAGCGAATTTGGTTCCTAGTGATTATTCGGTCCAAATAATTTGTTTGCATACTTTGAAATACAGGATAAATATATTTTATCGCACTTTTGTATTTGTTGTTGAGGAGTAAATAAGTCTTTTTACATCCTCCTAACGGACTTTTTAGACAAAAAATGTCAATGACCAGATGTGCTAATTAATGAAAAGTTGATGATAAATATGCAACAACAAAAAGTTAGAGACATAAATGCGATATTGAACAAAAGTTGATGACCTTTTATGCAATTAAAAAATAATGTATTACCAAAAAAATTAAGGTTTGAATATTATTACTCAAATAATTAAGGGTAAATCACACTCTAATTCGCATCTTCTCCATTTTGTAGCGATTTTGTCATCATTTAATTTTATTCGCACTTATCATCAACTTTTCAGTAATTTACACCTATTGTCCTATTTGACAATTTTGTCCATAACTTAAATAAACTAAAATAACAAAAAATAAAAATAAAATGAACAAATTGCAGTTGGGGTCTCTAACGTTTTTAAAAGTGAAAAATTCAACATTTACCCAAAAACAAATACAGAAAAGTAAAAAATAAAAACAGAATAAACTATAAAGGAGATATGTTTCTATCCGCACCACCACAAGCCCACCCTCTGCACCGCAAACTCAAAATCACTAAAAGTCGATCACCAACATAATCTCCACCATAATAAGTTCCTACTATTGGAGTCCCCTACCACTTGATTATATCATCTTGATACAAAATATCAATGGGGAATAATATAATCTGCATTAAGAATCAAAACATCATATTAAACATCAATGCTACAAATATTATATTAAACATCAATTAACTAATAACAAGTTGTAACATCTTTAACAGTCAGTGTTACATAATAACAAATTGTGTAACATGATATGTATTCTTGTATAACAATTCAATCAAAAACATTGAAATATCAAAAATAGAGTGTTCAATCAAAACATCATATTAACATCAGTGTTACAAAACAATGTATCAACAATATGTGTTACATACAATTAACCAATAACAAGTTGTAACATCTTTTGTCATTAGTTTTACAGAATAACAAATTGTGTAACATAATCTATATTTTTGGGTAACAATTCAATCAATAACATTTAATATAAAAAATAGAGGATTTTAATGTGTTTGGAAATAACAAATTTTCGTCTAATTTAGAAGTAGTTTTTCTTTCTCGTGCGAATTTCAAGGATAGTATAGAAACTGTTGTGTATAAATTATATTTTGTTTTAATTTTAAACTATTATTTTATTTATTAATATAATAATATAAAAACTTTTATAAACTAGAGAAAATAATATACGAGAATAGAGAGAAACTATGTATTTCATTATAATAAAGGACCCATATATATAGGGTTTCAAATACATGTAAACTAAGTAAGAAATCTCTAAATATGGTCATCAATATTATTTTTCAACTTTTATAACACTCCCCCTTTGATGACCATTAGTACAATAACTGGCTCGCTAAAAATTTTGTTTGATAAAAATCCAATGGGACCAAATATCAAATGAAAAGAAAAAAAGAGTACAATTAATTATAAAACTTTTTGGAGTATTAAGAAAATGCTGCATCATTAAAACATTGCCAGGAAAACTCAGTTGGACAAAACTTGAGCGAGGGAAAAAGAGTACGACTACTCCTCCTGATTTCAATTAATGAAAAAAACTTGTATAGAGCTATCCATATCTTGTGTGTCAATGTCTTCAATACCGCCATCTTTTTAAAACTTGTATAAAACAATTCTAGTGACATGTGACCTATGTTATAACCTCCAAGCAATATCATCTTCATACACTATCCCTAGTTGACTATAGTCAACATAATGGTCTGATGCAATTATATTAAAAACAGATCTTGTTGTTGTTCCCCTTCAAGAGTCTCATATACAATTTATAACACACGGGAGTATAACCATAGCTATAATATTTATACCACTTCCAATTAGATGTCATTTACATAAAAAAATATGCCTCGTTAAAACCTTACTAGGAAAAACTCCGTGGGAAAAAATTTTAATGAAGGAAAAAGAGAACATAATTCTTTTAATACGCAATGAAAGTTGTCTCATTAAAACCCTTGCCAAGAAAACCTAATGGAACAAAATATTGGTCAAGGAAAAGAGCACAACGCGTATTTACTCTCCCTCATTATAATATCACTTGAAATATGTACTTTGATTGATTAAGTTCTTGAAAAGTTGAACTATATGCTTCATGCATATTAAATCCTCCAGGGATTTATATACATAGTTTTATTAGACATGCGATGAGTTGGTTATAACAATATTCATTATATGCATATATGTCATGCATTGACAGGCTAATAAGATATCGACTTATGATTGCTTTACATAAGCCTTTGTGAAGTTCATAATTTTAAAAGTCGTGCATTACATGTTACAACTTCATTTTCTCATTTCTTTTTCGCATAAGTATACACCTTTAGATGCTCAGACTATAGGTCCAAAAACTTTAGGTTTCTCTAGTCAGTTCAATTTATTTGGATTGCATCTTTTTATTTGACCAATTAATTCTTTAACAGATTTCTTTCAATAACCTCGCCACATTTCATAATATGAAGCGTTTCATCATGTACAAAAGTGTTGTCAACAATATTTCTTTTTTGAATCCATTTCTTTCTCATAACAACATAACTTAACGAGATATTTTCGTTTTATTATTTCAACTAGCTAAACCTCTTCTGGAGTTTTATAATTAGTTATGTATATATATACTCTCCAAAAGTATACGCCTCCTCAATATGACCATCTTTATAATTGGCTCCATTTTTAATTTGAGAATTATTTTTTTTGGAATCAAATGTCACCACGCTTCAGACGTGTCATTAATTTACCAGATATAATGTTAATAGATTGTCATTCAATGACGTTAATGTAAATTGGAGCATTTAGAACTAGTATATGAGATTTGATTTAATCTCTTTGGTTAGTCAATTGTATAATTTACAAATGAATTATTTGTCGAACCTCTGGTTCGTAATGCCTTGTGCAAGGATGTAGAAAATATAATATGCTGCATTTTTATGTATTCTTTACAACTACTTAATTTATCCCCCTAATGTTGAAAAAACTGTCTTTTCAAAATAATAGTCGAAAAATCGTGTTATAAAATATCACCCATTAGGATTTAAGATATTTTATAATGTTTCAAACTAAACATGTATTCTAAACATTTTTTAATACCCATCTCAGTGCACTATAGTAGACCAATTATATATATATATATATATATATATATATATATATATATATTGCACTATAAAAAATTATTAGATGGGTAATATTATGCTCTGACCATAAGTCAACTGTAGAAGGGATAACTTTGATGTTAGCATGATGCGTATAAGTGTTTATAAATATAAAATAGCATTCCCTATATAAAAATGGAAAGCACTTTGTTCTTAATAGTAATGGTTTAGAATTTAATTGAAGACGTTAACAAAAAATATTTCTAAACCATTTAACATCATTTCAACTAACATTTATTAAAAGTTCGAGATTTAGACTTACTAGCATTGACAAAACAAATCACCGTCTTGGTTGTATTATTTGAAAATTATGCTCATAATTTAAAATTTGAACAAGTCATCTCGCAAATTTCAAGTTGCGAATAATAACATCATATAATCATCTAGTAAATGTATCTATTAGATACAAATAATATATAGATGGTCAACATGGAGGGTGATGGGGCCCCATAAATCACCTTAAATAATTTTCAAAAATACAGAAAATTATGTCCCGATTTTAGCTAGTGAAGGTTTACTAATTTATATATCATGAGAACAAGCATCACGTGAGAATTCATTATATTAAAAAATCTTCTGGTTTTCAATAAATATTCTCATTAATAATTCGCATCATATTGATCCAAGATGGTCTAACCGATAAAGTCAATCAATAAAAATTTTATGACATTGAACTTCTGGTTCAACGTAGTACTTGTTTAATTGTATCAATATTTGTGTAGTACAAATTAAAAAAAAAATGAATAACATAATATTTATTTTATCATTCTTGTCTTTTTTTTTCAGGAATTCACGAGATGTATGTATGTACAATATTTGTATCAAAAATATGTTTTTCAAGAGTATTGGTATATAGAAGAAAAAATGTTTCTTCGAGAATATTAACCTAATATTCTTCTAGAATATTGATTTATTTAAATTTGTGTCTTCTAATAGAAAATATCACAATGTTCTATTAGAACATTAATTTATGCAGTAAAATTGCGATTCTCAAAAGAAACAAAACAATATTCTTCTAGAATATTGATTTGTACAAATTTAATGCTTCTTCAAGAACAATCATTTAATATTCGTTTAATTAAATTGTGCTTCTCCAGGAGCAACTCACACAATATTTTTTCTAAAATATTCTACATTTTGTGTTTATTCTGGAAAAACAATATCATTTTCTTTTACAATATTGATATTCATAAATTCATACTTCTTCATGAGTATTATAAAATATTTGTATAAATATTAATATACAAATAATTGTTCTTCTCTAAGATGAACTAAATATTTTTCTAAAATATTGACATATATAAAATATTAAAAAGTTTATTGGGAGCAATAACTTTATATTAATTTTACACAATTACGTTCTTCGAGGGCAAGTAATTTTCTACTGGAATACTAATATAATATTGTGTTACTTCAGGAACAACAACAAATTGTTATTTAGGAATATTAGCTTATGTAAAAATTTACTCATCAGGAGCAAAAACATAATAAATGATTAGATCTTATACAATTATGTTATTTGAGAGCAAATAATATTCTAATAGAATATTGATATTTACAAAGTTGTGTTTCTTTCAAAATATTATACAATATTCTTCTAGAATATTGAATTTTAGTAATAGGACAATTCTTCAAGAATAACGATATAATTTTCTTTTATAATATCGATATAAGAAAATTATACTTCTTCGGGAACAATAACTCAAAATTCTTCTGAAATATTAAATTAATAATATCACGCTATTTAGGGACAAATAACATTATTCTAGAATATTAATATAATATTGTGCTCTTCTGGAGCCTTTATCAAACTTAGACTTGTATAAAGTTAATCTTCAGGACTCACATAATATTCTTCTAGAATATTGATTTGTATAAAATTTTGATTTATTCAGGATTAACAAAAAAAATATTCTTTTGAATATTTATTTAGTTGTGTTATGTTTCTTCAAGAACATCAACACATTTTTACTTATTTAAAAATATTTAATTTGTTAAAACAAAAGATTTAGCCGATAAAAAATTCATAAATCATGTAAATCCAATCTTACAAAATATAATTAAAAGATTTGTAAGAATAAACTTACTTAGAATAGGAAAATAGTCATTTGTTGAAAGTAGTACCAATACAAAATTTTCTATTATTCACGTAGCAATTTCTCACAAATGAACCGTCAGATCTTAATTATAGTCATTGGATTTCAAGAACAATGAGTTTTAAAATTACTGTCCAAATTTCACAATGATCGGAACACGAAATGTTGAGATATCAATATTTGATCACAGTTACGCAGGTTGCCCAGATTCTGCAAATTTTCTAAACTAACTCTCGAATTTTCTCTCTATTTTGGGTGAGCTTCTTCGTGTTGATAACGTGTTATAAACTAAAGAAAATAATAAACGAGAATAAAGAAACTATGTATTTCATTTTAATAAAAGACCCATATATATAAAGTTTCAAATACATATAAACTAATTAAGAAATCTTTAAATATGGTCATCAATATTGTTTTTCATATTTTACAACAAAAACAATATTTTTAAAATAAAAAAGTTAAATTTGTAAAAGTATAAATATTATTATAATAGTAAATAGCAGGTCTAATTATCACTTTATCCAATAATTAGTGCCCAAACTGAAAGATGGCACATGCATTTTTGGGAGCATGTCTTTACCAAAGCTTGAGGTTTCCTTATACACTTACTAATTATTTTAAAGTAAATACTCTATTATTGATCATAAATTGAAAAATAAGTACATTACTTATTTTGATAACAAAAGTTACTTTTTGAATAAGAAAATATTAACATGCAAAGATATTTCAAAACAAAAGTTGATAAAAGCAACTTTTTTATGGTAAGAATAAGTTAATTATCCAAACATATTTAAAAACTAAAAGTTAACCAAAAATAATAATTTAACTTTTACTTATAAATAAGCATAGGCAAAACATGCTTACAATATGTTTAGCAATACTTTAAGTTATAATTTACGCTAGTTAATTTGATCAAACATATTTTTTGTCTACCATTTTATACAACCAACAGCTTATTATTCACTTATTATTTACACGTTCATCAAGACTCATCACTTATAAACACTTAAAAAATAATTTTAAGACTACCAAATATGCACTTACTCTCAGAAATAATAAGCTCTTTTAAAAAATCACAAGAATGTAAATGCTTTTTACATTAAAATTTAAATTTTTCCCCTTTAATTGTTTAATAAGAAAGATTTCAATTGTTTATAGATATTTCTCAGAATCCAGCCCAGGCATTACCACACCACACTGAACATTTCATGGAAGAGGTTCCCTCAGCAGAAAATGCAACAAAATGTTTTGAAATCTCCAACCACCCACTTACGTAACCGTACTCAAGTTAACTGTGGGGGCCAGCTGTTGTTGCGGTGAAAACAATAACAAAAGCTTTCTTTGCTGCAATGGCAGACTCCAATACCATTCATGCACCGTACTTAACTAGCTCTGAAATGAGCGGCGCCAGAATGAAGAGACCTGTCGACACACAAGCATAAGGAATGAAACAGAGTCGGGATCAAGACATTATTGCATTTCATTTGAACCCTCTTTAGATCTGTGCTTTCGCTTCTTACTCCTGTATCAACAAAACACACTATGCATGAGAGAGAGAGAGAGAGAGAGAGAGTTCATCCAAGAATAAAAGTCATAGAAGTAAGGTTCATGGAAAGTACTTCTCATGGGAACTCGGATCCAAACATGATTTGAGTTTCCTATCGATATGCTTTACATCTTTGGAAGTTGGTGTCTCCAGCTTATTTATCTGTACAAGTATCTCGATAACTTCAGCAATTAGTGGACTAACCACAACTGGTTACATAGTTATATTATGTCGTAGGAAAAAGTTATACCATAGTATCAATGGCATTCAAGGAAAGGTTGAACTCTGAAATGGGATGAGCGGGATGCTGCCTCGACAGCAGGCTTTTCAGGTATCTAGATGATTTTTATTTACATTTATTTCTGACAAGAAATAAAATTTGACATGTAAATAATTAATTAGGTGATTGCAGGAATTCAAACCTCTCAAAGTCAATAAATTTATGCACACCACACGACCTCCGCAAAGCTGTCAATGCCAGCTGCAGAAACAACAGATAGAAACAAAACTATTAATTAAAAACATTCACACATCAGGATGATAACCCAACCAAAAAAAAGTAGTGTACAGAGAAAAAGCAGAAGGCGAAGCAAGAATGTGTATTATACAAGGCACCCATAAAATTGCAACACACAATGCAATGAACAAACAAATATTATACAGGTAAATGTCCAACCTAGGTCTCAAATGAAATAATTGATTTTGACTTGGATTAGATTTTTAGGCAAAGATAGACTTTTAACAATGTCAATTTTGCCCGTTTCCTCCACAGGGAAAAAGTGGGAAAAAATTATTATAATTTTCACCATTCACAGTTTCCCAACAGCTAGACCAACAGTTCTCCAACCCGGCCAGATAAGAACAAGAATCTAAAAAAATGTTACCATCATTATCCAACACACAGATTACTTTCCTCTACATTGTTCCCCACTCCATCCAACCCCAAATAAAGAAGGAAAAAAAGGGTGTCAAACTGTTATTCAACACGGGCGCACACAAGTGAGCAGAAAAAAAAGTAGGAGAAAAGCTGCCAGCCACAAGCCCTGTATCCCAAAATGGAGTGAGAGACCATTGGTATATTTATGGTTTGGTGTTGGAAACAAAGGGAGATGTCTTTGAAGCAGCAGTTCTATCTAACTTGAATCTTAGGCACAGCTTGCCATGTATGGGTTAACCAGCTTTACCTGGGTAAAAGGACAACTTGTATGTTGCACATCAACTGCATAATTTGCGAACTGCTAGTGGAGTAACTTGTTTGTGGTAGTTTGTAATTAATGGAATTGAACATGAGAAACTGTCTCTAGACTAGTTCATTCAACATGACACAAGCAATTCCTTGTTCATTGGTGACTGTTCGTGAGTCATAAACACAGTGGTAATATATGAAAGCACGGAAAAGACATGTTTTAACTTCTAAAAAAAATAATAAGAATAAAAAAAATGCAGAGAATACAACCATATATAAAGAGTACATAGTCTCCTACTAGACTAGGAGATTTGGCAGTCAGTAATCTAAACTTCCTAACTCCCTTGTGCTTATAATTATCTCACACTCCCAATGGAACTAATCTTCCTAAAACCCTTGCCCCGTGTCTAAATCCTTTGTTCTTATCTCAACAATTCTAAACTTTCCCTCAAGCAGGCTCAAAAATATCAATCATTCCCAACTTGCTTATCAACTGCTTGACACTGACCTATGCAACCACTTAATGGGAATATCAGCTGGTTGCTTTGTTGTTGGGATGAATTACAAATCAGTCCACTTTCCAGCTTGTACTTAATAAATGTCTATCCACTTATATAGGTTTGGTGACAGGATTATGAGAAATAATGATGGCTGCCATGTTATACAATATAGCCTCATTGGAGTATCTAAATTCACCTTTTACTCTTCAAGGAGTTTCTTTACACATAATAGTCCGCACGTAACTTGAGCAACTACCAAAAATTCTGGCTCAGCATTACTTGTAGCAACAACTGACTACATCTTGCCTCTCCATGTCACTAGGTTTTCTCCTACAAATGTACATAAACCTGAAATTGGCCTTTTCTTAGTGATACAACCAGCCCAATCATCTTCAGTACAACTGACTGCTGATTGTCTCTCCATGCCACATGGATACATTTGTCCATTCTGGAACTTCAAGAGCATCCTGCACAGATTTAGGAATGTCTTAGCTAGATAGGTTAGTGGTGAAAACTCTAAAAGAGGGTCAGGGGTCACCAATCCGGTGAGATATAATTAGAAATTGGGTGTTGTTGATTAAGTAGTCTAAGATCTGATTTTGAGAACTGACTGCCTTCTAGAGTAGAGACCTCAGGTTTTTGTGTTTGAACTTCTATCAGTTGCTTCATGAGATAGTCAATGCCTCGATGGTATCCTACGAGATTTTGAAGTATCAATAAATGTATCGTTTGTAACAGGAACAATAACACTTCAAAAAGACAGAACAAATACTAAGAGTACTAGGTGAGACACCCAGAACAAAAATAATGGAGCGTGCAAATGAATTTTCTCCCAAAACTGATCTTGTATGGACTTCTCCCCCAAAGAGAAGTGAGAAGTCTGGGGAAAGAATGATTTGTTCTCAAATAATGTAATATCATATCACGAAAAACCTTTTAGGCATCGGATCGGACACATCCTGTGCGTGTGAATATCGAAAAAACACACTTAACAAGCTCAGCGATCTAATTAACTCATTATGAAAGTGATCATGAACAATAGCAAAGCAGCAAGACTTTCGAAGGATGAGATGTCAAGATCTTGGTTAGAGGATAGAATTAGGAAAAGGTATACGGGGGAGTCTTGAAATTAAGGACCAGATAAACATATGATTTATGAAGTAGGAATTGGTTAGAATAGCTTCTCCTCAAAACAGTTTTCCAGAACTTCAGTTGTAAACGTTAGAGACCAAGCCACTTCGAGTAACTATCTATTTTCTCTCTCATCAATATAAACAGAAGACTGGTGAAACCATCCTTTTTGGTAAAAGAATCCCCAAGGGTGGAAGAAAAATGTTCTCTACTATTACCAGTTCTAAGGATACCTGAAGACCACGTCTAGTGTTTTTTTCCCCCCAAACACTTGTTATTCTTCAAACTTGTAGGCTTCTGATGGGACACAGATCAGAATTGAAGTTTGAAGATACAGCAATGGCAGGATCCGAGCTTCCACAAGAGGATTAGAGATAGGCGTGTACTTTCTGTTTGTAATAGTGGAACGGAAGAGATGAATGCTGAAATTGTATATATGGAACTCAAATGTAAACTACCGTAAATTACAGAGAATTCGAGAACTCTGCTTTCTCCATTGTTCCCGCTGAATTTCTACCAATAAACTCTCCCCTCTAACTTTCCCAATTTGTGGTATTTATACCCCCTTCCCTTACAATTCATAATCGTGACTACCCTTGCTACATACAAAAAGAAATGGTTTATTACATTGTATCTTCTACTAAAAATAAAACGACAACACTTAAAAACAATCTTGAAGTCGAAGTCTCCGATTCAGCTTTGGCTCGGTCTCTTGTTGGTCTCTTGTTGCGCCTGGCGTACACCTGCTTGATCTCTGGTCTCGCACTCCTATCGATATTTCCCCCCAAAACAGTCACCTTGTCCGCAAGGTGGAATGATGGAAATTGTTGATCACTCGACTTATCTCATCAGGTGGCTTCGGTTGGGGATGATCGTTCTCCATTGCAATACTTCCGAAATCCAACATTATCCCGTCACCTTTTTTCTTGAACGCCTTCATTATTGATTTTAATGAAATCGGAGTTTTGCTTAGTGCAGCCTCGCCCTTCAAGGTTACTGTTCCCCCAGCTACTCTGAATTTCATAATCAGGCAACCCCAATCTATTTTGCTTAGCTCCTAACTTTTCTAACCACTGCATTTTCAAAATTACATCTGAGCTTTCCAAATCTAGTGGCAAAAAATTCTCAATTACTCCGTAATTCTGTAATTGTAACAAAACTCCACGGCACATTCCCTCTCCCTTAACAGTCATCCTGGTCCCCATAAGCACTCCATTCCAGTCCGGGGTAGCCCCAGTTGTCGGACAACCTCAGCCGAGATAAAATTATGAGTCGCCCCCGAATCAATTAACACAATTACGTCACGTTGTGCAATCCATCCCCTTAACTTCATGGTCCGGGACATGGTCAATCCAACCACGGAATTGATGGACAGCTCTATTGAGTCTTCCATACCCTCAACCATTTCCTCCAGTTGGTCGACTACCTCCACGTCTTCCTTCGAGCTTAAATCCGCATCACTCACAATTAAAATTTGCAGCTCCTTGTTCTTACACCGATGTACGATATTATATTTTTTATCACAATGGAAGCAAATTCCCTTCTCTCTTTTCGTCTGGAGCTCGGTATCAGTTAATCGTTTGAATGGGTGGTGAAATCTGGGTGGAGCTGATGAAAGTGCGGTGGCTGAATGGGTCTGTCTGGGCAACGCAATTGTGGTCTGGACTGGATGTTAAGGAATTGCAGCGTTTATCACCTTACTTCTGTTCACCAAATCAGGCCCAACTTGCTGTTGTTTGACCAGCCCATTTCTATCTTCTACACGTTGGGCCACATCCATAATCTGGTCCAAGCCCACTGGTTGCAACAATCAGATTTCGGCCCGTATTTCCGGTTTTAGCCCATTAACAAAATTCCCCTCCAACACCTCTTCTGCCAAATTCGGTAATGGAGTTGCTAGCTCCTCAAATCGCCGGCGGTATTCCTTCACAGGCCAAAATTTTTTCGTAAATTGATCCTTCCTGCGATGAGCGGAACCACTCCAACAGTGAAGTTTTCATCTCCCCCCACCATCTAATGGGCCGGCGATGTTCTTCCCACTGGAACCAAGCTAATGCCTCACCATCAAAGCATAAGGCGGCAGCTTCCAATCGCTCTGTCTCCGTCAACAAATTTACATTGAAGTACCTTTACGCGCGATAAATCCAGCCATCGGGATTGTCACTTGTGAACACCGGCATCTCCAAGCGTCTCTAACGAGGCTCCCAACGAGGCGGTTCAGACGTCGGTTCATGGCAGTGATCCCTTCCAGCTTCCATATTTCGAAATTGAGTAGGTGTGTTACTCGATTCTGGTTGAATTCCCTTGCCTCTTTCTTTGTACTCCACCTGGTTTGCCGCCTCCAATTATCCAACAATTATTCCATTTTATCAATTACTGAAAGCTTGCCTAAAACCTGCCCGATTCCATTTTGCCATGTATTCCACCGTACATTTCTTCGATTCGTGCTTCTACGGCTCCCATACGTTCTTCCATGTGTTTCTTTGATGTGGCTATGTGGTGGTGGAAGGTGCTCTGATACCAATTTGATAGGACATAGATTAGAATTGAAGTTTGAAGATACAGCAATGGCAAGATCCGAGCTTCCACAAGAGGATTAGAGATAGGCATGTACTTTCTGTTTGTAATAGTGGAACGGAAGAGATGAATGCTAAAATTGTATATATGGAACTCAAATGTAAACTTTACAGAGAATTCGAGAACTCTTTTCTCCATTGTTCCTGCTGAATTTCTACCAATAAACTCTCCCCTCTAACTTTCCCAATTTGTGGTATTTAAACTCCCTTCCCTTACAATTCGTAATCGTGACTACCCTTGCTACATACAAAAAGAAATGGTTTATTACATTGTATCTTCTACTAAAAATAAAACAACACTTAAAAACAATCTTGAAGTCGAAGTCTCCGATTCAGCTTTGGCCCGGTCTCTTGTTGGTCGCTTGTTGCGCTTGGCGTACACCTGCTTGATCTCTGGTCTCGCACTCCTATCAATACTTCTCCCTAAAATAGCCATCTTGTCCACAAGATAGAATGATGGAAATTGCTGATCACTCGACTTATCTCATCAGGTGGCTTCGATTGGGGACGATCGTTCTCCACTGCAATACTTCTGAATTCCAACAATATCCCGTCACCTTTTTCCTTGAACGCCTTTATTATTGATTTTAACGAAATCGGAGTTTTGCTTAGTGCAGCCTCGCCCCTCAAGGTTACTGTCCCCCAGCTACTCTGAATTTCATAATCAGGTAACCCCAATCTATTTTGCGTGGCTCCTAACTTTTCTAACCACTGCATTTCCAAAATTACATCTGAACTTCCCAAATCTAGTGGCAAAAAATCCTCTATTACTCCGTAATTCTGTAATTGTAACAAAACTCCACAGCAACTTTTCAAATATTCTCCAATTCTTACAAAATCCCTATTTTCTTATCGCAACAAACACGTGCAACTTTTCACAATATACAAATTATGACATATCTTACAATCACATTGTCTTATTTTTTTGACTGAAAAAATGGAAGACTATTAATATACAAATTATGACATATCTTACAATCACATTGTCTTATTTTTTTGACTGAAAAAATGGAAGACTATTAAATCTTCCCGGATTTTACTTTTCAAAGTATTGTCCCTTGAACTATTCTAATTCTGCCATGTTTAAATATTAGATAAGAGAAATATTTTATCTTTAGAAACCTTTGAAATGCAAGCCTTAACAAAAATGTGGCACCTTGTGGGTTCTTAGTTTATTGTGAAAGCTGGTCAAGGACAATACAAAATAGCATAGTTTGCCAAGTCAAAGTAGGTAAAGACTATAGCAAAGTTGCTTGTTATGTAACATTACTAACATAATTTTTCCTTAAGCATATGTTTATGTGCAAAAAGTTGTAAATATTATGTGTGGGCATTTTGAGCTTTGTCAAGAACCTGAACATGTAGAATGCAGCTCAAGTACACTCAATAGGTTGGCAGCCTAAATACTGAATCTTGGTTTCTATTTGCCAACGCCCAGGTGGTGCAGTCAATAAGGGAAGCCAAAAAACAATATTTATTTAGGAGTTGCACATGGGATAAGATGCTAAAAATTGCATATTGTGCAAGTAATAAATAAATACTATCCTGAACAGTAATTGTTTATATTCTAACCCAATAATTATTCTACAGCATTGAAAATAAAATGAATAGTGAGGAAAGGTTAAATTTTTCGTTTTTAATATTGCAAACACAAGCCAAAAATAAAGTTTGTTTCTACGAACTTCAGAAGACAAATAAAGCAAGCACAAGTAAGCAAACGAAGAACAGAACTTAAAATAAAATCAAAGGACCATCACAAACAGAGATTAATGTGGATTGTTATTCAATGGCTCAAAAGGTTAGAGTTATGCCAGGTACATCCTGGTGAAAGACACACTCTCAAAGTACATTAACAATCACAGTAATAGAAGACAGAGAGATATGTGGGAGTCAAAAGAAATGAGAAGGGATAAGCATGAGCAACTAGACTGCAAGCATCCAACTCGTTGATATTGCATATCACTATGCAACTTGTACCGAATCAAAAATCTATTTATTGAGGTCCATTATTTTTTAGTTGAGCATTTGCATTTTTATATATTTATTATACCAATCTCTTCAGGTCCATTAGAAATTATAGGTAGTTCAAAATTTTCAACAACCTCTGAATCACGAGCTTAAGTCATAACTGATGGACCCACTTAATCTCTGTAGGTACATACCTTACCAACGATGGCCATTAATCAATACAGAGTATATGGACGAGCAGTATTCAGTGGGTAAGTTATCCCTCATAAATACTTGAATAGCAAACTATCGGCCCACCATGTACTTGAACAAACACAGTTCAGTTTTCAAAGAGAGAGAGAAGTCCCATTATTTCCAATCACAATTTTTCATAATTAATTTGAGCAGATAATCTCAAAAATGATTAATCACAAAAAGAGTTTGCATCCAGCTAAAGGATATTGTATTAAAAGTATAAGTAAGACAGAAAAAGATTGCTTAAAAACTTCAAATTGTTAATTAATTAGATAATAGACAAAAAAATCTGAAGACCAAACTTCCATAAAAGTTAACAGAATTGACTTTATTGTCTCCATAATTTTACAGGGAAATCAGGAAAAAGTTCAAATGATAAAGGTTTTAAGCAAATAAATCAGACGAGGACTTCAAGTTGACTGATAATTACCTGCCCAGGTGGGAACAGAAGAGGTGCTTCTGTACGCATCATCTTATCTACTTCCACCTTTGCAGATTCACGCAAATCCTACAGCAAAAGTTAGCACTTAAGCACAAGTATAGAAAACACAAGAGATACATTTGCATGCAAAACAAGTACAAGAATAACAATAACAAACTCCACAAAATTCTAGTGGCTAAGAGACTGATAGGATCCCCTGCTGATGATTGGATTGCAGCTACTCAAGTGCAGAAATTAGAGTACAGGAGTAGTGAATTTAGAGTTTAATATGCAAATAATAGAGATAATATTTGTATTGTTCTCTGTATTTAGTGTAGTGAATTTTAAAAATATATTACAATGCAATAAAGGACATCCCAGCAATTCGAGAAGCTGGTCACTCTCCTCACGTTTCACTCAACTATTTTCGGAGTACTTTTATCCCCTTTTGTATGCATTTTAAGAGAGGGGATGAGGAATGCACTTTAGCAAGTGAAGGATAAGGAAAAGAAAGGGAAGAAATTAACAGCGATGAGGGGGATAATAGGGAAATCAACCATATTGATAATTTTATGGAAGATGCATTTTCTAGTTCTAGTAGTTGATATTCAATTATGTTATGTGATTACTAATTTGACGATTAATTATTTGCTATTTTATTGATATATTTTACGTTTTTTTATGTTATACCTTGTTTTGAGCAGACGAAGGAACATCTAGGTTAGACACCTCAATTGAACAAAGATTGTATACTTCGCTTAAACCTGAAACCATCTTCCGCAAATAGGCGAAGGCAAAGAATTTATGAATGGATCGTTTAAGTATTAAAGTCTAACTTTGATGTATAAGCACCTTCGCCATTTTGGGAACTTGTGTTCGGCGAAGGATATGAACCCAAAACCTCGCACTGCTTACGGATTCTAAATGAAGAGAATATCCCTAGGACCATTGTGTGAATCTCCACATGGCCGAATCAGTTGCAACTAAAACACATGTGAGAATAACAACCAAATCTAGATAAAACGATAGCCGAGCCAATGACCTTCCGCTACGTGTCGTAGAATCTTCTAAAATTAAGAGCCTTCTAATTAGAGATCAACACGTGGCCGAAAAAGAGAAAAGACAAAAGAACCCTAAACCTTGCAACACCTATAAATAACTTGAATTAAATCAAAAAAGAAGAAACAATTAAAAACCTTAACCAAACTCTTGCTCTTTTAATTCTTAATTTTCAGACGACAATTCATAGAGGATTAAGTCATTTATTCCAACAAGGAGATTGTCGAGGATTTGTTGGCTACGATTTTAGTGGTTAACAGTTTACAAATTGTATTTTTAGTTTGTTAAATTTCCATATTGTGGATTTTCAAAATGGTTTATGATTCAGCACAAGCCTATTTTTTATAAATTATTATATTGAGGCTTAAGCCTCACCTCCCAGAAGTAAAAAGTAAAATGCCTTAGTACCTAAATGAGCATTTCTAAATATTGATCACACTAATCACAATTGCAGGAAACCGAATTGTAAGATATAAGTGTAACAGTGGAATTTGAGATTTTCCAATGACAATAAAGCAGTGTAAAAAAATAATAATTTGTGTTTAAACAAAAGGAATCAAAATGGGCAAGGTGAACAGGCACCTTAATCATCTCAGATTGCTCATCTCTTTCTCCATAGAACTCCTATAGAGCCAACAACAATGATCATGACATAAGATGAAAGATATTAAACCACAAACTACTAACGGGAACCACCTAACAATCAAATTAAACATAACAATACAGTATAATTCATGTTCTTCTATGCATATATGTTATTGCTTCAACAATAAGTTGGAAAAAACCTCCACATCATTAACAAAGCCTTCAAGCGCGCGATATGGTGCATAAACAATAAGATCAAATCCTAGACTCTGCAAAGACAGGGAAATCTATCAAAATATTAGAGGAAAAACAATAAAAGGAAACAGTATACGCATGTGATATTCATGCCTGAAGAACCAGCATTTCATTATCAAGGATCATCTGATGATCCTGCTCAATCCCTTTACCAAGCTCCTCTGCTGATACGTGATTCTCTTCTGCCTTACAAGCAGCATATATGCAGGTTAACCTACAAAGACAGTAAGCTATATAAGTTCAATTGTACCTGCTGACGGATAAATAAAATTCTGTTCTTCCTTATCTAGCGTCTAGAGTGAAAAGAACGCAAGCTATGACATAAGAATGAAGCAAATAGTCCAATTATCTATCATTAAGAGGACAAGATGTTGTAAACAACAAGGTATAGTGTGATCTTTTGTTGTGGTTTTTGCTATAGGTCAACCTTCAAAACGAAAAAAAAAAAACTTCTAAAATTAATCCAAACTAATGTTGCAATTGAGATGCAATCATACATGATGTTCTTTGGGTGATGTTCCATCACGGACCATTGCAGATAAAACCTTTTAAAATAAAGAAGAGCCGTTGCCTGAAAACAAGAAGCAAATAAAAAAGAAAAGTTTGAATCACAATCTTGTCCCTATAATTTATTGATCAACATCATCATGTTCAAGAAACATAACCTTATACCTGAATTTTGCGTGGGAACTTAAACGCATCACATACATCTTGTATTTTGAACTCGTAGAAAGCCCGGAGAAGTTTCTCTTCCTCGGTCTTCAGTGGTTTTGGACGAGAATGCTTCTCAGCTGACACACCGGCAAAAATAGAAAGGTAGGAAAAAAATAAAGAATGGTTTTATCTTTAGTCAACCAGGAAGATTCAACTGGAGTTTGCATCTAGTTCTACGATAGAGATGTGATTCTAAGATGAAGAGTTTACCATTATCATTGTGAGGTTCAGCATAAGAGAATGAACCATCAATGTCGACTTCCATTCGAGTTGCTCCATACTTACACACATGCTACCGTCTTAGCATCATTGGAATATAATATTGATACAGAAAAATATTCTAGGAATATTAAACTCGTAAAAATTAAGATGGTGATGAACCTTAGAAATAATGATAAAGAACAAATCAAATAACTAGCAGTACTAGGTCATGTGTCTAAGTCTTCAAAAATCCGACTTAACTTCTATATCTTCATCTCTAAAAAGCTAACTATTTTTCTAATACTAACTTTGTTTCTTTTTCTTCAGTGGACAAGACTTCTAGAAAAAAAAATCGAAATCAGTGGAAATCTGGCATCATCTTATATATACACATTACACGATGAAAAACTTTTATCTTCTGAGATTTGGTAAGAAAGAGAACCGCTACACTTAAGAGCACAAAACCATGCATGCTTAGATCTTCTGAAGTTCACCAATGCATTTGCCAAGGCAACTTCAATGAGGCACAAGCATTCAACCATCTCCAATCAAAGAACAATGTTCAAAAACAACAACAAGATTTACTATTCTAAGCATTTCTCTGTAGAGGAAATTTCTCAAGTGACAGGAGGGAGAAAATGAAAAATGGTCAAAAATTCCAGCACAAGGTTCTGACAATGAAGGAGAATAAAGGTAGAAAACTGTATTTTAGAATTATTCAATATAACCATCTAAAAGAGTTCGGCCAGTTTTCATTTTCTTTCTATAAAATTATCCTTCTTAAGAAATTTCCTCTTAAACATTAGTATATCAAAGCATAGAAGGACTCAATTACCTAGAATTAAAAAGCTTTCCAAGCTGGAAAACAATAAAATAGAGACTTTTCAGGTATGACAAGAAGTAAACAACTAGCAAGGCTATTGCACTTCAAGTTTGTATATGAGGTTTATTTAGCCCTTATCATTAAATAATCCATTTTTAGTTCCCATTTCTCTCATCAAAGATTAGTGATATATCTTTGTAATCATTTTTTATTTATTTTATCGATCAATTGTTTTCTCTCTTGTATATATCACATGGGTTAATGGTGCCCAAAAGATCTTCCTATACATCCCATTCAACCAATTCTGCATAGTTAGGATTCAGAATAAACATCATTTTAAGAGGCACCCGCACTGAGCTGCATATCTGTGCGTGCGCGCACACAGATATATATTATCAAGAATGATCTCCTACCAATGATATGGCATGTTTATCCAATGTATATTTCTTTCATTTATTTATTATGTCAGATTCACCATTATCTTTCAACAATCTATGTCATGTCACCGATGCTTGGTATAATCTAACAAGCAGTGCTTAGGAGATCATTCATAACATAAATAAATACCTTCTCCAGTGCTTGCTTTGCTCTTTGATTAGCAACCTTGTATTTTTCTTTCTGCATAGAATCAGAAAAAGAAAGTGAGGTTTGTTATTAGTTGTAGATATTTTCCCAAATGAAAAATGACGTGAAGAAAATAATTAACAGAAAACCCAAAAAATTATTAATTTCTTCAAATTTCTTAAATAATAACAGAATGCCCAGAAATTAATAATTTCTTCAACTTTCCCAAATGAAAAATGGAGTAAAGAAATAATAACTGAATGACCAGAAATTAATAATTTCTTAAACTTTCACCAAATGAAAAATGGAGTAAAGAAATATTAACTGAATGCGAAATTTATAATTTCCTCAACTTCCCTAAACGAAAAATGGAATAAAAAAAAGCTAATAACATAGAATGCCCAAAATTAAAAATTTATTCAACTTTCCCAAATGAAAAATGGAATAAAAAAATTTAATAACAGAATGCTCAGATATTAATAATTTCTTCAACTTCCCGAAATGAAAAATGAAGTAAAAAAGATAAATAACAGAAGCCCGGAAATTAATAATTTCTTCAACGGCAGGAAAATGGGAAAGAAATTGAAAAAAAAGAAAAAAGAAAAAAAGAACTGTTGAATGGAAGAGTGAAAAGGTTCAATACGAGATCTTGCGGAGTGAATATCCATTTTGCTCTGTGAGTGGACGTCGTAAAATCAGCCATTGCGCTCCCCTCTCCCTCTCTCCAACGGGAAGCTAAAAAGAGTTTAACGCTTGGTATTGCTGTGGTTGGTTTGGTGCTGGTGTGCTTTTAAAAGAATAAGACATTTGTTCTATACTCATTTAAATTTATTGAACCAGTGTAAAGTCTAACAATATTCATCAAGGCATTTTTTATATACTCATTAAATAAGTGTAAAATCCTATTTTATACTCATCTAAGTGTATGACAAGTATTTCGATGATATTATAATAATATCTACCGTAGAGATTAGAACAAAATCGAAAATATCATATATGTATGAAAAATTCTTGTTACATAATTATTTTATATTTTAAAATCAGTATTTAAGAATTTAGTAACGAAAGTAATTTATTGTTATGGTTGTATAAAATTACTAAAATTGACATTAATTATAACAATATTATTATTATGAATAGTATTATAAAATTTATTTTTACTTTTATAACAATATGTAATATTACCAAATATTTTTTTTATGACAATGCATTTATTATAATTATTTTAAAATAAAAATAATATATATATATATATATATATATATATATTAAATCTTAAATTTTTAGAACATTAAAAAGTAAACGCATACTAATATTGTAAAATTAATTAAATTTAAATTTAAATTATTTGTGTAGATGTATTATAATTAGAATACTAATAAACCTCTGATATAAAAAGAATTACCTTAATTAATTAAGGTCAAAATTAGTATTTTAATAATAGATAAATAGAAAATCTAAAAGCATAATCTGAAAAAATATCATTTTGCTGCTTCTCAAAATCTACTGCTAGAAGATATAGATTCTATTAGAATCACTTTTTAAAAATTTATCAAACGCCTAAAACAACTTCTAATTGTTTGACAATAAGAAGTTGGGCTCCAAAATTAATCCAAAACGGGCCCTAAGTGAATAAAGAATCCGATTTGTAAATGATGTGTTTGGCAATTTTAGAAGAATAAAAAATACTTTCGGGTTAAAAAGTTATTTTCTCTATTATGGTGATGAATTGATACGTTGAACAGATTTTAGAGATGATCGGTGGAGAAAGATGATCGATTGAGAAGATTAGCAGATTTTAGAAATGATCGGATATGATTGAATCAGGGAGATAGATTGAAGCAATCAGCAAATTTTGGAAGATATGATTTTATGACGGAGAAATTGAAGACGTAGTGACATATAGACATTTAAGTACTTTTTTTTTCCTGTAACGGAGAAAACTTCACGGTCGTGATAATTTACTTTTTTAAAAAGGAAGATTGTATTTTTCCTATTTTAAGGTAAAATGGAATTCTCACTAAAATTCATCCACTTAAGAGTATGTTTATGTGTGTTTATAAGCACTTATAAGTCGGTCAAACATAATTTTTATTCACACATTTCGTTTGACCCACAACTTTTATCTATTTTTTATCCACACATTTCGTATGACTTACTACTTATAATTTACAAAAATCTTTACCAAACATATTATAATTCACATGATTGCACCAAGTGGTGGTTAACGAGGTTAGTCTATGAACTAATCCATTCAACACGGAGTCACAAATGCTTCTCCCTTGATTGGGTGTGAAGCAATGTGTCACCACCAATCTCTAACAAAGGAGCTATTATATCTAATAAGATTAGAATAAATAGAGGGATATGGGATATATTTTTCAACCCATTCAACACAAGAACATCCTCTCATTCAAGTACATGAATATGAAACCCATTGTCATGGCCCTTCCATCAACACTAATACCACAGCCACCTCCAACATAAATCCTTTCCAAAGTTGTTTAGCAATTGCTACCACCACCAAACCTTCATGGTCCTTATCACCACTCCAAGTCCCCCAAGATTTGAATTAACATGAAGAATTGCTTCTAAATTTAATCACAAGATTTGAATGAACCTGAAGAATTGCATCTAAATTTAATTTAAATCGTCCCACGAGGGTGCTTGCCACTGTGTTATTCCGTTGTTGTTCCAACACTGGCACATCTCCTAAATTTATTGTATTATCTCTATCCTCATACACTAGATAAAACATTGTTGAGATAATAACCCATTCATCATCACACACCACTCTTCCAGACTCGAGCCCATTCATGTTAGCCCACATCATCCACAACTCTGCAACAAATGTTGTAAAATCAATTTTTGTCACTGGGTGAAAAATATTCGTTAGATAATCACACATTCTAGTTGACAGGCCCATCTTACCCAAAGCTCCACATTCCACATTTCTGTCAAATTGATTGCGTATTAAAATAATACATGGATGCCCGTTTCTTCGCCACCACATCATCGACAGTGCACATCTACTGCCAATCCCCAATTTGCTAGATTAAGCTTAGCTGGGGGTTGCATTGTAGTGTAGACATCAAATAAAAATGCCCCTCTTGGGCGGATATAGGCGATTTTCATACCACCCGCCACCAGTTAGGCTGTGAATTTGTACTTCAGCCCACATCATTATTTTGTTTATGGAGAAGTAGCTATAACAACTATGTACTGTAAAAATTATGTTGGGTTCGTAATGCCATATGAGTGCTTGTCATCCTAATTTGTTCGGCCCAGTGAATTAGACTACATAACTTCTTGATCCAGTAAAAAAAACAACATTGCAACTTATCCTCATCCCAAGCACCAGTAGACTACTAAGACACTTACATTTTCCACATAACATGGGTTTAAAAGAGCTTGCGGCCTTGTGATCCATAGGTCATCAAATGTTCATATTAGTTCTCCATTCCCTATACGCTATCGAGTTCTTTTTAAGATTAATTCTCTACCTCCATGAAAATACTCTTCCATGGGTAAGAGACACAATTTTATCTTGCACACCCAGAAAAATCCACATCCCATAATATTTTCCTTGAAAATTTTGGCGTGTAAGCAAATGTAGATGTTTAATTAAGCAAGCATCAAATGTGGACATTTAAGTAGGCATTTTATGCTTGCTTTGCCAATGAGAGATTGGTTGAACAACCCAAGATCTCTAAACCCCATTCCGCGAAGTCCTTAGCAATCACACATTCTACCAATTAGAATAAAAATTTGGATAATTTCAAGGTCGGTCACTGTTTTGACACTTATGGGCTCTAAAGTCATATGGTCAAAACTTAATTCAATTATAGTTACATTTTAGAACTAAAAGACCATCATACCCTTACAATTGCAAAAAAAAAAATGATAATTTAATGATACTATTTTGTTGTGATAATGTTTTATTGTAATATTGTTTTGTATGATACTGTTTTATTTAAATAATGTACATTGGTATATTTATACCATGCTTTTATTTTGTATACCGTTTTATTATGACAATGTTAAAACATGTGATCTTGTACTATTAATGAAGCATTTTAAGAACATTATCATTACTTCAATCATTAAAATATTTTGTACTTAGTTTTATATATGATACTCTTTTGTCTATGATATTGTTTTTTATAGATAATGTGATATAGTACACATGTACCATGCTTTTATTTTTGACTCTATTTTATTATGATAATATTTTAACATATGATACTGTTTAATCTATAATAATGTTATTGAATACAAACAGTATCAATAGTTTTATACTACTAATGGAGTATTTTAAGAACAATATAATTATTTCAACTAGTAAAATATATATGATAGTGTTTTAATATATGATAATGTTATTGAATGTAAACAATATCAATGGTCTTGTACTACTAATTGAGCATTTTAAGAACAATATAATTACTTCAACCAGTAAAATAGATCTATAATACTGTTTTATTTAGATAAAGTGATATGATTTACTTATACCATATTTTTATTTTTGATACTATTTTATTAAAATAACGTTTCAACCTATGATACCGTTATTTAATTTATGATACTGTTATTTTATTAGGTTGTAGTTTGTGTATGTGATACTGTTTTATTAAGATATTTGTATATATGATACTAATATATTAAGATACATTTATCTGTGATACTGTTTTAATATATATGATACTGTTTTGACAAAAAAATTAAAAATTGTCATTTTAATCTAAAGAGACGACTTCAAACAACTAAAATTCATCGTACACAATGGCGAAACTACTGGTCTTGACTGGCTTGTAGAGACCAATCTGAAAACATATGATACCCATGTAAAAATGTTGTTTTGAATTGAAAAATTAAAATAATGTATTTTTAAAAAAAATATAAAGAAAGACAACTTGTAAAATATTGATTTTAAAGAAAATAAAGAAGTTACCCGCGTAAAAATGTTGCTTTTAATTGAAAAATTAGATATTGATTTAAAATGAAATTAATATTTTTTTAAAAAAATTAAAAAATGATATAAATTGTAAAATATTTATTTTAATTAAAATAAAAAAGTAACATAAGATAACATGTATGTTACCGTGTAAAAATCTTGTTATTAAATGAAAATTTGTGAAATATTAATTTAAAATAAAAATAATGTATTTTTAAAAAATTATAAAAGGAGAAATTATAAAATATTGATTTTAATTAAAATGAGGAAATAACATATGTTACCCAAAAATGTTGTTTTCAAATGAAAAATTGAAATATTAATTTTAAATTAAAATAATATAAATTTAGATTATGAAAATTTGAAATATTAATGTTAAATGAAAATAATTTATTTTTTATTATATTATAAAAATGAATTAATTTATAAAATATTGATTTTAATGAAAATGAAGTATTTTTTTGAAAAATTCAAAAAGGTGATATTTTTCAATTTTTTTACAAAATGTATGGCTCTTGTCAAGTTTTCTCTTATTGTGTCTCCATCATCTTTTTAACAATATAAACCTCTTAATTAGAGTGGATTATCCTTACAAACAATATTTATCTAGAAAGCATGTTAAAAAGACATATTTATCCTCTAACGTTAATAAACAAAAGAAAAGAGAAGAAACAAATTAAAAAAGTAGAAAACAAATATACAACAATTAGTCTTCTTCTCCTACCCCTTCGTCGGAATTCTTCCCATAATTAGTTTGTCTTTTCAAATTAGTATACCAGAGGTGATAATGACTCTCATGAATGGCTTCAAAAGAAAGTTTCCTACCAGTAGCAACAAAGCCCACATATTTGGTGGTGGAATTAAAAAAAGTGGAGACAGAGTTTCGATTTTCAAAATGACAATTGTTTTCAGAGCTCTTAGAATGAAGTAGGTTGACCAATATTGGCATGAGTCAGAGCAGGGAACTATGGAAGTGGGACGACAAAACTCGAAGAGGTTTTTACAGATGTCTTCCGAGAAAGCAATTTCAGCAGATGGGTTTGAGGGTTAGAGTTAGAAAACGATAAATGTTTGTAAGGGATTTGGGTGTGGTTATGGGATGGGGATTGTTTATGGAGACTGGTTTTCACATCGCTGAAATACGAGAATGAGGATTGGATTTGTGATTGATAATCGGGTCAAGAAGTGGTGGTGGAATGGTAGGTGATGGATGAATAAGAGAATAAACGGTATGGATGTAGGTGATGGTGGGAAAAAAAGGTCTGAACTCATAGAGGTGGAAAATGATAAGTTTGGTGGTCGCCGCCATTGACATCTTAGAAAAGGTGGTGAATTGGAGATTTTAACAGAACACTTATTTTGTTGGAAAAACTAGTGGAAATGTGGGTTCATGGAGAGTAGATTTAGGAGTGGTGATGGTGGTGGATGACAACAACTAATGAGACATGGATTGAGGTTGGGGGTTAGAAAAGATGCCTAGTTGTTGGTATGCATTGTGCCATGTTGCCAAAGTGACAAGAGTCACGACGTGTGTGCTTTGTGGCATCTCGCATTTGAAAGATGACGTAGACATAGTAAAGTGGTCTATAATGTGCCAAGTGTGAACCATATGTGCACCTTCTATGCTATGTGCGTGACGTAGATAGGCACATTGTTTTTCCTTAGTTCTTAGTGTTCTCAAACACCTAAATTTTCATCCAAAGTTTAATATTTTGTTGCATTGACATACTTGTTAGAGACTTGTGTTGAAATTTTTTCGAGTTTCAATGAATATTTTCTAACTGACATCTTACTTTAAAATTCAAGCAGCATGAGCTCATAATACATTAAATTGGACTTGTGTTTGGTGGAAGCATCTTTGTCGAAAACTTGAATTTCTTAATCCACTTCATCTAATTGATGGTCGACAAAGAAATACACATTATTCTGATTATAATACAAACTTAAGTTATGAGAGATCTATTATAAGTGACAAATGAAATAGATTGAGAAGATCACATTTTCTTCACATTTTCTCCTTTTTATCTCTTTCTTTTCAATTTTGTCCTTTTATGCTCAACCATTATTTGAAGTACATTAGTTGTTGAAATAAATCAGAGATTTTGAATTGAAGGGTCGGGTGATCAAGTAACATTTTGGAACTTTGTCGTTTGAAGTGATATTTGAAAGTTTGACGTTAAGTTACGAAGATCATCTACGTAGGAAATCGCCTTTTATGCTTTAAATATCTATAAACCAGGAATAATTTGGATCCAAGAAAACAACCTACCAATAGTTGTGTATTATAAGTCGTGTCAAGATATTGAATAATAATATAGAAGTTAAACATTCCAAATTACACCAATATTGTTCTAGAAGAGCTTGTGTTTTTAACCTATTTAATCAGTTGCAAAGGTTTGACCATAACAAAGTGAGAAATATATAGAATTAATTAAGATGAAATTTCCTCTAGATGACACTTTTAGAGTGAAAAACTATATTATTTCAATTACTTTTGAGTTTCTTAATAATGTCCACGTTTTGAATTTTTGGCAAATATATCATTATCTCTTCAAAAGTGTTTCCATTTTTTTTTGGCATGAATTTCGAACCATTTAGGCATTATCATCAAATTATGCAAAGTTGATGAATATATTTAAGCCCTCTCTTTTTCTTTTAGTACGAATTTTGAAACATTTAGGCATTCTCGTCAAACTAGGCAAAGTTGACAAAAATTTCTAGTCTATTTAAATATATTCTCTCTTTCTTTCTTTTATGAATTTCAAAGCATTTAGGCATTCTCGTCAAATTAAACAAAGCTGATATAGTTTCTATTTAAACACTCTAGTCTTCATTGACAACTTTGGCTAAAATTGAATATGGAACGTTTTGATAAAAAGGCACTATAGTCATTTTGCATTACTAAATAAACATGTTAAATACTCATTTTAGTGGGAGAAAGTTTCATGTTGGTCTAAAAAAAACTTGACTAGATACAAAAGTTTCCCAATAAATAAATACAATACGATGCAATATTTAGAGAAATTTAAACCAATAACCTTGCAACATCATAACATTGGTGTTTATCATATGAGTTAGGTTAATGTTGACTTTTAGTATACTTTTTAAATGCCGAGTATCACAATGTTTTCCATTATAATTGTACAAAATCGTTTAGGAAAATGATAATATTTACTTGACACAAATCTCGCAAAGAGAAGGAAAACAAAGAAACATAGCTTGCTTTTTGACAAATACAAATGTAAAGTTAGAAAAAATAGATGAAATAATAAAAATAAGAAGGAAATAGAGAAAGCGTACACATTTTGTTTTCTTGATTGTCAATAAAAAAATTACTTATTTGTCATTTTTTAACCTTAGGGGCCCGTTTGGTATATGGTTAATGGATAAAGATAAAAAATAAAATTTTATCTTATCCTGTTTAGTAAGAATTGATATTCGAATACACTTTTATCTTGATAACAATGTAAGTAAAAAATTAGGATAAATTTTATCCTCGAAAGGATGAGGACAAAAAAATTTATTCAGATAAAAATTCACTCAATTTTTTTAAAAGACGAATGTACCCTTTATAATATAGAACAAATATATTTTTGGACATTCATATCTTAGAATAATCGTTGCCACTGCTTGCCGTCCGCTGCCGCCACTGTCACTGCCAGTCGTCACTGTCCCCCCCCCCCACCACCCCCGCCTTCTGCTAGTCCACAAATTTTTTCTCTTTAATTTTTTATATACTTTTTTCATTTAATTAAGAATAATGGTAGAATTGTCTTTTTTACAAAAAAATTAACTTTTTTAATAGTGATTTTTTCATTTTTACACTTAGTTGAACCAAATAAAATAATGATAAATCTCTTATCCGAATAACTATTATCCAAGTAATTTTTATCCACAAGCCAAATGGGTCCTAGAAAGCCAAAAACATGAAATAGAAAAAAAGCATGCAAACACAAAATTCAAGAGAGGATGCATGTGCACACAATTACATAATCTGTTTGTTGTAATTTCACTAGGGATGGTAAAAAAAACTCATCCCCGCCTTGCCCCGCCCCGATTACTAAACGGGGTGGGGACAGAGATCATGGTCCCTGCTCCAAATTTTCTGAATCCACCCCTAATGTTTTTATTTTATTTTATTTTATGTTTTAAAATTTAAATTGTATGTAAAAAATAAAAAATAATATAAAAAATTAATTAATTAATTAAACTGGGCGATAAATAGAATTTTTTTTTATACTGCCCCGCCCCGCCTTCCGAAAATCCCCGACAGAGCGGAGATGGAAATGACTGCCCCAATCTCGCCTCGTTGCCAACCCTAAACTTTACCTTACAAGATAGAAATTTATTTTGATTATAATACAAACTTGAGTTACGAGTGATCAATTATAAATGACAAAAAAAGGGATTGTAAATATCACACTTTTCTACTCTTTTTTCCTTCTCATCTTGTGCTTTCTTTTCAAATGACATTTTATGCTCAATATTTATTTGCAGTACCTTAGTTGTTGGTGAGATGAATTAGACATTGTGAAATGAAAGGTTGGATAATCAATTCTCATTTTGAAACTTCACATATGAAGTGATATTTGAAAGTTTGTCATTCATCATTCAGTTATGAATTATTAATATAATAAATCATTTTTTATAGGTTTAATTACATTAATGGTTCATATTCTTTCAGGTTGTAACGATTTTATCCTCATTCAATTTTTTTAGCAGATATTATTCTCATCCTTTTATTTATTTGTACAGATGGTCCCCAAATTACTATTTTTCACTATTTTGACAATTCTTTGACAATTTTGTTCCTTGACTTAAATAAATTAAAATGATAGAAAAAAATACAATGAAAAATATTACAATTAGGCCTTTAACATTTTCAAAAGTACAAATAAATCATAAACTATCTTATTTTATACAGATATGTGTTCTTCCCAACAAAAAATGAATCATCTTTTCCCACCCCACCCCACCCCACCCCACCATTATTTTTTAAGCTACACAAGTCCACATGTACAAATTCTTGACAATCAATCTTTTACTATATTCCACTCTATATATTTTGATAGTAGCTAATCATTTTCTATAATTTCCATTTTCTAACAAAGGGTTCCTAAAGACAGCTGAGGCGTCTTTGTATTTTCTCATGTGAAGTTCACATACAATACATACTGTCTTTCAATACAACTGGTGTAAATGAATAGTAGTTGTATAGACAAATTTTGTGCTAGTGGAAGATTTTATTTCCTTCATTTGCAGATTAGTCACTAATTGCGACGAATGCTGCTGTATAACTCTATGTTTATCTTCATCATTGTAACAAGCTGGGGAACATAGTGAATCTGCCCCCTTATATATGGACCGTGTTTTAGCTTATTTGTTCTTTCTTTTTCTTTTATTATTACTATTCATTGTTTCCAATCATATCTGCACGTATTGGTATTTAAAGTCTCATGAAACTGAGTTTTTAAGGTAGCCAAAATTTGAAAAGTTGTTTCAAGCTCAGTGTAGTTATATGGGTTTAAACCAGTTGCCAAGAGAAGGAAGCTTGGATGGTCTCCCAAACCAAATCTAGGGTTTTAAGTATCTTGATGCACAAAAATAGGATCTTTAACATTCTGTGGAGGAATTTGGAAAAGATAATTCCTTTTTTTGTTGGGAGAAGAACACATATTTGTTTAAAATAAAATAGTTTAGAATTTTTTTGTACTTTTAAAAAAGTTAAGGGTTCAATTACAATATTTTCATTGTATTTTTTTCTATTATTTTAATTTATTTGAGTCAATGGGCAAAATTGTCAAAGAATTGTCAAAATAGTGAAAAATAATGATTTGTGGACCATCTATGCGAATAAATAGAAAGATGAGTATGATATCTGCTAAAAAAATTAAATGAGGATGAAATCGTTACAAACCAAAATAAATGGGGACCATTGGTATAATTAACCATTTTTTATATTCTGGTTACCGTTTTTATCTGAGAAAACAACCTAACAATAATAGTACATTATGTGTCCCCATCAAAATAGTAAATAATAATATAGTACTTGAACTTGCTAAAATACACCAATATTATGCTAGAAGTGCTAGTGTTATTACTTTATTTGATTGGTTGGAAAGGTTTGACTACAAACAAAGTGAGAAATATATAGAAGTAATAAAAAGGAAACACTTTTAGAGTGAGAAAATGATTTATAATTACTTCTAAGTTTTTTAGTAGTGCCTATTTTTTGAATTTTTTTTGACAAATATACCATTTTCTCTAAGTGCTTCTAAATTTTATATTTTCCTCTTTTTTTTTTTCCAAGAATTTCAAACAATTCAGACACTATCATCAAATTAGACAAAGTTGATGAAAATTTTAGTCCATTTAAACAATTTATCTGTTTTAAAACATATATACATTCTTGTCAAACTAGATAAAGTTGACAATAATTTCTATTCTATTTAAACATCTCTTTCTTTTTTTTGCACGAATTTCGAAATATACATTCTCGTTAATTAAATGCAATGTGATGCGTATAGAGAAATTTAAACCAACTACATTGTAACATCAAACAATTGGGTTTTATGATATGAGTTAGTTTAAAGTCAACTACTAGTAAATTTTTAAAATGCCGAGAATGTTTTTCATTATAATTGTACCAATATCTTATGAAAAGACGATAATCTTTACGTGACAAATCATGCAATTGAAAACAATGAAAAGAAGATAATCTTTACGTGACAAATCATGCAATTGAAAACAAAGACACATAACTTGTTGACAAAATATAAATATAAAGCTAGAAAAAATAGATGAAAAAAATACAAATAGAACTAGAAATAGAAAAAGCATACACGTTTTACAATTCTCTTGATATCAGTAAAGATATTATTTATTTGTCATTTAAACAAAAAAAAAAAAAAATGAAAAGAAGGGTGTACTTGTTTGTTGTATTTTTACCCGATGAGATATGCTTTTATTTTGATTATAATACAAGTTTTAGTTACAAGTGATGAATTGTAAGTGAAATTAAAGCTAACATTTTTTCCTTCTTGTATTGTACTTTCTTTCCAAATACCTTAGTTGTTGGTGAAATAAATTCGAGATTGTGAATTGAAGAGTTGGATAATCAAGTATCATTTTGAAACTCTATTGTTTGAAGTGATATTTTAAAGTTTGACGTTAATTTACCACAATTACTAACCTTACAAATCAACTTTCATATTTTAAATATCTAAATCAGGAATAATATAAATATAAGAAAATAACCTAACAATAATGGTATATTAGAACTCTTGTTAAGATATTGAATAATAAAATAGAGCTTAAATGATGTTGGGAGATGCAACTACTTTATTCAAAAACTATAGTTTATAGGAGAGGTGAAATCTACACTGTCACCCATAATCAGGCATGGGAATCCACCCAAGCCTACTCCATTTGAGCCTCACTCCAAAGGACACTTCATGAAGGTGCCGTTGGGCCTATCCAAATAGTGACCATAGGTTCATCTCCATTTCAAGCATGTTCATGCATTATACACTCACTATCATCAACTTAAATACGGGACCTCCAACTTTGATACCAATTGATATAAGAAAATGTAACCACTTTTTTCCAAAAGTTATAGCTCATGAGGAGATGCAATCCATACTATATCACCCAAAATTAGGCTCGAGAATCTGCTTCAAGTCCACTCCATTTGGACCTCACTTCGAAGGATACCCTACGAATGCAGTATTGCGCCACACTCGAATAACGACCATGGACCTATCCCCATTTCAAGCATGCTCTATTAAACTTTCCAAATTACACCAATATAATACTAAGAGAGCTTTCATTTGATTGATTGGAACACTTTGACCATAAACAAAGTGATAAAAAGAATTAATTAAACACAAAAAGTGTATATCCAGAGATATTTGAATTAAAAATCTCTTAATACCAAAATATAATCGTTTATTAAGTGAGTTGGGTTAATATCGACTACTACTAAATTTTCAAATTGCTCAGTATTACATTATTTTTGCATTATTATCGTATTAATATCCTTTAAGAAAACAATAATTTTTTCATGACAAATCTAGTGAAGAACAAGAAAATAGATATATGTACCTTGCTTAAGAAAATGGCAATTTTCGGTGACTAATTGAGTGAATAACAAGAAAATAGAAATACGTAACTCGCTAAAAAAAGGGAAATTACCGCAAATGGTCCCTAACATTTTTTCTAAGTGCAAAAATGGTCCATAACTTTTATTTTTTTGCACATCAGTCTCTAATTTATGTCTTTGGTGCGCAATTGATCATTATTTGATGAAAATGATAAAAATACCCTTAGTTTTAATTAAAGAAAGTTGCAATTGAATTTTTAATATTTGTAAAATGTGCAAATAGATCTGATACATTTATTAAATAATATTTAATTTAGCATATTAAATATATCATTATAATCGTGCCAATTAAATTTTTTATATAAAAAAAATGTAAAATTATTGCACTGTAGGTAGATGTAATTGCTATGAAAATAGATATATGTATCTTGCGTAAGAAAATGGCAATTTTCGGTGACAAATTGAGTGAATAACAAGAAAATAGAAATATGTAACTTGCTAAAAAAAGGGAAATTAGTGCAAATGATTCCTAACATTTTCTCTTAGTACGGAAATGGTTCATAATCTTTGTTTTTTTGGCACAGTAGTCCCAAATCTATGCATTTTGGTGCACTTTATTTGATGAAAATAACAAAAATGCCCTTATTTTCAATTAAAGAAAGTTGCAATTAAATTTCTAACATTTGTAAAATGTGCAAATAGATCCGATACATTTATTAAATAATATTTAATTTAGTATATTAAATATATCACTATAATCGTGCTAATTAAATTTTTCATAAAAGAAAAATGTAAAATTATTGCACTGTAGGTATATGCAATTGCTATGTGGTGCATAGTAATCTATGTACTTTATATAATATTCACTTTAGTCTCTATGTTTTAATTAAGTCCTTCAAAAATTACATCTTAGGTCTTTAATCTTTTACATCTTTACAATTTGGTCCTCAAATTTTTAATTATCTTTCAATTAAGTCTTTCAAAAATTGCTTCTTAGGCCCTTCAACTTTTTACATCTTTACACTTTGGTCTCCAAATTTTAATTATCTTTCAATTAAATCTTCTAAAAAATTGCATATTAAGTCCTTCAACTTTATACCTTTTCAAACTTTGGTCCTTCCAAATCCTTGATTTTAGTGGCCAAAATGAGTACAATTTTAGTAGTCAAAATAAGTGTATTTTCAATTAAATTATTGACTTTACACTCAAATTTTTACCTAAGCGAACAAAATTTTAGTGGTCAGACCTTATAATAATAATTTGTTCGTTTAGGTAATATTCTGAGTGTAAAGTCAAGGATTTAATTGAAAGTGCGCTTATTTTGACCACTAAAATTACACTTATTTTGACCACTAAAATCAAGGATTTGGGGGACCAAAGTTTGAAAATGTATAAAGTTGAAGAACCTAAGATGCAATTTTTTAGAGGACTTAACTGAAATATAATTAAAAATTTGGAGACCAAAGTGTAAAGATTTAAAAAGTTGAAGGACCTAAGATGTAATTTTTGAAGGATTTAACTGAAAGATAATTAAAAATTTGGAGATCAAATTGTAAAGATTCAAAAGATTAAGGACTTAAGATGCAATTTTTGAATGACTTCATTAAAACATAAAAAATAAAGTGAATATTATATAAAGTACATGGACTACTATGTAATAAATAAATACCACATCATCATGCCACATTACTATTTTAAATTAGAAATTTAATGGAGTGACCATTAGTGAAAAGATTTCTAACTTTAGTGACCATTACTGAAATTTTTGAATTTCAGTGACCATTTTATAATTTGAAAGTAACTTCAGTGACCGTTGGTGAAATTAACCCAAAATAAGGACATATTTGTCTTTTTCTTCAAATAAGGACTAATTGCACACTAAAACACATAAGTTAGGGACTTATGTGTGAAAAAAATAAAGATTAGGGACCATTCTGCACTCACAGCTAATGTTAGGGACCATTTGTGCCAATTTCCCCCCAAAAAAAATGAAGTAACAAATTAGACAAATTAGATGAAATAAATGAAATAGAAAAAGTACGGTACATTGTATTATTGTATTATTGATCATTAATAAAGAAAATTACTTATTTCTCACCTTTTAACCTTAGAAGACAAAATAAAGAAAGCAAAAAAAAATAAAAATAAAAAAAGTACTAAACAACGAATGGAGAAAGAAAATCACTTATTTGTACCTTATTAGAAGCAACCCAAAAAAGGAAAAAAAAAATTACACAAAAAAGAGAAAAAAATTACTTAATTGACACTTTTTTAACCTTAGAAGACAAGAAAATGGAAAGAGGAAAAAAGTGCTTAAACACAAAAACAAGCAAGAAAATTACTTATTTGTCACTTTTTAATGTTATAGAAGTAAAAAAAAGAGTAAAAGCAAGAGAAATGAGAAATAAACTTATTTGTCACTTGTTAACGTTATAAGACAAAAAAAAGAAAGAGAAGCAAATGGTATATAATCACAAAAAATGAGAAATAAAATAATTTATTTGTCAATTTTTAACCTTTATTAGAGAAGCCAAAGAGAAAAAAAGCACTTAAAACACAAAAATAAGCACAGAGAGGGAGGGCTTACACAATTACGTAATCTGTTTGATGTAAATTCACCTTACCATTTGTTGTTTTGCACATGAAAGAAAACTCCCTTTTCCATTAATTGATTCTCTCCTCTCCATTTCACCACATTATACTCACATAACTTCAAAGATCCCTACACCCATTCTCTCTCTCCAATCTCCTATTTTAGTATTCTATTTCTCTCCCTCTCTCTCTCTCTTTGAATTCGATTTTGGTTCCAAATTTACCCATACATAAAGATTTGAGTAAAGATTCCATTTTTAGGGTTTTTCATTGTCAAAATCCATTGGAAAGCCCCAATTTCACTTCAGATCAGAGCTCAATATTCCCATCTTTATTAAATACTTTGTGGGTTTTCAACAAATTCTCAATTTATCAAAAAGCAGCTGATTTTGACATTTCTGCAGGGAATTTCGCTTTTAAATTGCAATGCTCGTGCTGAAGATTGTGGATTGAGTGGTATGTCTACTGTGATTTTGGGTTCCGTCCTTTTTAACAGTGTAATTTATTTTTGGGTTTTGCATGCGTGAAATACAAGAGGGGTCCTCTGCTGCTTCGTGGAGGATTCCAAACGTCACAGTTTTCTCATCTATATAACTTTAACAACAGTTTCTGTAATGCATGCGTAGAAATTTGGTTATAATTTAAATACGTACAATTTGTTTTATTGAGGCGAAAAAAAAGTAACAGTTTTTTTGGGTGGTTTGGGAGGATTGGTTTGCACAAAATGCACAGGGCACTTGTGCTGTAATTTCCCGAGTTTTTATGACTTTTCTTAAAATTTCATCTTATATTAAAATTTAATTGTTCTGGAAATTTTATTTGGCATAGTGGTTTGGTTGGAACTGGATGGAAATTTATGGGTAAGACATATTTCTCACGATAACGGTACAATGTGACGGAGATACGGGGTTTGCATGTAGCTTAGAGACGTGCTCGGAATGTTTTCAATTGGAGATGCATGTTTGGTGGAGACATCTTGGTGGACAACTTGAGTTTCGTAGTCCACTTATTTAATTGATGGTTAGTGACAAGGAGATATAATTTACTTTGATTATAATATAGGCTTCGGTTACGAGTGCCAAAGGAAACGGATTGAAAGGATTACACTTTCTTCACTTTTCCTCCTTTTCATCTTGTACTTTCTTTTCCAATGACATTTTTGCTCAACCTTCATTTGGAGTATTCTAGTTGTTGATGAAATGAATTTGAGATTGTGAATGAAAGGGTTGGGTGACCAAGTATCTTTTTGGAACTTCATCATTTGAAGTGTTATTTGAAAGTTAGATGTTGAGTGATGATGATCATCAACTTGGGAAATCAAACAGTTTGGAAACAAGAAAACAACCTAACAATTATAGTATATTATAATATAAGCCCATCAAGATATTGATTAACAATATAGAGCTTAAATGTTTCAAATTACACTAATATTATGCTAGGAGGGCTTAGCGTGTCTATGTTATTTGATTGGTGGGAAAGGCTTGTCAAACAAAGTGTGAAATATAATTAATTAAACACTACCAAACTGTGCATATAGAAAAATTTATACTGGTAACATCGTAATATCAAAACGTCCTGTTTATCAACTGAGCTAGGTTAATGTCAACTACTAATGAACTTTCAAAATGCCGTGAACTTAGAGTAACACATGGTATGAAAGATTTATGTTACCAATCCTTTTGAAAATATGACAATTTTTCGGTGACAAATCTAGCAAAGAAAAAGAAAATAAGTATACGCTACTTGTCGTTGTAAGATAAAAATAAAAAACTAGAAAAAGGTAGATGAAATAAATGAAAATAGGAAAGGAAATAGAAGAAGTGTACAAAACAGAGTTTTCTCGATCACAATAAAAAACATTACATATTCGTCACTATTTAACGTTAGATGCCAGAAAAAAAGCGCTTAAACCCAAAATGAGAAGAGAAGGTGTACACAATTACGCAATCTATGGGAAGAGGTGTACACAGTTACGTAATGTGTTTGTTGTAATTCCACCTTTCCATTTGTTGTTTTGCACGTAAAGAAACTCCTTTTCCATTAAATGGTTCTCTCCTCTCCATTTAACCAAATTATACTCACAGAGCTTCAGAGATCCACTCATTCTCTCACTCCGGCCTCCAATTTTAGTATTCTCTCTCGCTCTCTCTGAATTCAGTTAAAATCATTCTAGTTTCAAATTTACCCCTGCGTAAAGATTTAGTAGAGAATACAGTTTTAGGGTTTTTCATTGTCAAAATCCATTGGAAAGCCCCAACTCCACTTTAGATCAGAGCTCAATATTCCCCCTATTTATTAAAAACTTTGTGGGTTTTCAACAAACTTTTAATCTATTAAAAGTATCTGATTTTGGTATATCTGCAGGAAATCCGCTGCAAAATTGCAATGCTCTTGCTGAAGATTGTGGATTGAGTTGTATGTCTCCTATGGTTTTGGTTCTGTCCTTTTTGACATTATGATTTATTTGGGTTTTGCATGTGTGAATTTCAACGTCACAGTTTTCTCGTCTTTATAACTTTAAGAACAGTTATTGTAATGGATCCCTGGAAATTTAGTTACAATAGCTTCTTTTGTATTTGGAGGATTGAAAATATAATTAAAAATAGAATTACAACTGACAGGAGACATGTTTGGCCCTGGCGGTTCAGATTCTCAGCCGAATAATAGTGGGACAGTTTTTGTACCAACGCGGTTTGTGTGGCCGTATGGGGGAAGGAGAGTGCTGCTGAGTGGCTCTTTCACCAGGTGATCGACTTGTTACTATGATTAATTTGATTAGAAATTACTTTAATTGATTTCACCACTTTACATTTAGTTTATTCAGTGAAGAATGTGATGATACTGGGTTTGCCATGTTTTTGGGATTGTGCAGATGGCTAGATCACATACCCATGTCGCCAATGGAGGGTTCCCCAACTATTTTTCAGGTTATCTACAACTTGACTCCAGGATATCACCAGGTAATTTGCCAATTGATTGCTATTTATTTTTTTTGTTAAGAAGTTCTATGCTATCTGCTAATTGCAATCTCTGAAATGATCTATAGTGCAGAGGAGGACACTCTTAATGGTTGTTCTCAAATTGTAGATATTATAAATACCAAAGAGCACCCTAGGCTTTGCTTAAAAGTGGCTTAAAAGCCACATTTTCTGGGAAGTATGTAGAGACGTAGTTCCCAGAAAAGGTGGCTTTTTAACTACTTTTAAGCACAGCCTAACAAGCTCAACGTAAATTGACTGCAAAAGTATATTCAGTAGAAATGAGGTTGTTTTCTTGAGGTGGCTTGGTCAAAAGAGGTGTTTGTAGTAGCACTATGGGTATAAGGGGAATGACAAAATCCTGAAAGAACTAATTGATACGAAAATTGGAACTTGCATCCTTTATATACTGGAGTAGACATGTAAATTTATTTGTAATAATTATATGAGATAAAGAGTACTGAAGTAAATGATTTAGATTGTCGCACATGTTCACACATAATTATAGGCTTTCTAACCAGTTTGATAGAAATATCAACATGAAATTTGCTTAATTTGGACTAAGAAGATGAAATTACATTTTTATGTTCAAATACGGTTCTGTGTTTGCCATCTGGATCCGGGAAGCATTGGCACCTCCAGAGGCTGAGCTTCTATCAAGTTAGAACTTCTTGAACTCTTGACACATTCATGGGATGTGTCAAAACACATTAACTGTGAAAAGAAAGAGCATCATTTTTTTAATTATTTGGAATTTCTCACCTGCCGAGACATGATCTTTTTTTGGTCAAGTCTCTTGTTGAACTCATTTGCGACTATCATTTTTTAATTAATTGGAATTTTACACATGCCAACACACACTATTTTTTTGGTCTAAATAATAATCTTGACATGTTGATAAAAGAAAATCATTTAATTATATTTTTTCACATTATTTACTTGATTCTTTTTGTCCACTTGCATCTATTCACATTTTAAACATGATTAGAATTTAATTCATTTTATGGAAGTTCGGAGCTTCTTAGATCCAGTTAATCAGAGAGGTTAATGTACGACACGTGCATAAGAAATTAATTAAGTCTAAATATTTGATATATATAGCTTTTCTCAAAAGATTATTCTTCATAGTTTTCTGTATTGCCATTTAATCAATCTTTAAGCTCATTTACGCTTGAGCTCTTCTATAAGTATATTTTAATGTTAAAATGTGTCGAAAATATTGACTAGTACTCTTATATAAAATAATACCAATATTTAGTTCGCTTGTTGATGGGGGTCTGACTTCTGATCAAAGTTGTGGATCTTATCTGGTTTAATTTTAATCATGATTTACTACGACTTCTGAAATACAACCTCTTAAATTTTCGAGCAAGCTATTTTTTGTTCATCCTATAATGGCTCTACCTTGGTTGGTAAACCAGCAAATAGGATATATGCTGAGCCTGATGTTGTTATTTTTGGGAAAAACACTATCCTCTTTTGTTGGGTATGCAAAAGTGTATTAAGGATTATCAGATGGGCTTTGATGCATTTTAATGCTGTTTGTGGGCTATTAATCTTATTGAAACGTATGTAATAAGTTGGATAAAAAAACACTTGCAGTTTTCAAGATCTTAAGAACCATTGTTTAGCCTTTATTATGTGTTGATTTGGCTTTTGAACCTTACAAAATGGGATCAATGTGTTACTGTAGACACGGTTTTAGAAGGCATAAACGGGTACCCAAAATTAGTTTCTACAAGAAACTCAGAGCTTGGGAAGTAGAACATTGAGTGTTTGATGAGACATCTAATGACTTGCACAAAGGGAGGAACATATGTTTCAAGAGGGACTCAATTTTTTTTCATGTCTGTTACTCTGTTGTGTACTTTCTCATATCAAGGCTTTCCTTTAGTTTTCAACGAGGGGTGCATTAGCTGGGCCTTTTTCTTATTTCGAGATATGGAGAGGAATGCCCGAGTCCCCGAGGGACCTTTTGTTTTTTCTGGCATCTTTGTGGGCCAAGTCTTCTAATTTTCTTCCTTTTCATTTCATTGCCTTACTGCTCTCAATATGCAATGTGATTGGATAGCTTTTCTTAACAGCAATGGATTACATTATTTTTGTTTGAGATGGAGGATATCTTCTCCTCTAGACCTTGAGCTTGCAGCTTTTTAGCTTCAAAAACGTGCCCTTTTCTCATCAAAATTGATGTTTAGACTTGTTTTCTGATTGCTTCATTCATATGCAGTACAAGTTTTTTGTTGATGGTGAGTGGCGGCATGATGAGCACCAACCCTTTGTAAGCGGAAATTATGGAGTGGTGAACACTATCTTCTTAGCCAGGGAACCTGATATCGTTCCTGCATTTTTCAATCCAGATACTCCTGGTAGATCTAATATGGAAGTGGATAATGATCCCTTTCTTTCGGTTAGATACTCAACCTTTTATGCTTAAAATAATGTTCGGTAACTAGCTAAGTTTAAAGTTGTTACCTCTATCTACACATGTATAATCCATGATTTTTTCATTTGGTTGCTTTTTTAGAGTGCTTTCTTTTATCCCCATTCTCTTCTCTTTTGTGGTTCACATCCTCTCTCGGGGGCATCTGGTGTTTGCCTGTAATTGGAAAGTACTAAAGCTCTCTAGAAATGTGATTACTAGTAAAATTTCTTGAAGAAGAGTGCCTTATGTTATGTGCAAGAGCATCTGAATCGTAGCTTTGTTACTCTGGTTAAGGATATTATTACTGCTTATTGTACAGAAAGGGTGACATGGTCATATGATACCTTGCAGGAAGCAATTCCAAGGATATCACAGGCTGAAGTGGACTTATCTCGTAACCGTATATCTGTTTTCTTGTCCACTCATACTGCATATGAGTTGCTCCCTGAGTCTGGCAAGGTGGGCTTGCTGTGACTGTCTTTAATGCTTCATTAGGACATTTGGTTTGATATCCACTAAGTATCTAACTTTTTTGACTTTATGATAATACTTCTTCTGACAGGTAATTGCCCTGGATATAAATTTACCAGTGAAACAAGCATTCCATATTCTTTATGAACAGGTAAATCTGCATGCTTAAATGTGGTGTTGCACGATTTTTTAGGCTCATTCTTTATTTGGAAGTTCTGCCTTCTCTATTTGTATGTCAAGTCTGGTATATAAATTTTGTTCAAGTGAGGTTAAAATTGTCTTCTTGGGCTGTTGTAAGACTACATGCATGTTTGTGTTGCATGCAATTATGCAGGTTTCAGTGTAATATCAGTGCAGCTGTGTTTCTTGCAATAGTTCTCTTTTAGATGTCAGTGTAATTCCCTTTCTAGTTTCTACCCAAAGCTTTTGCGCTGCATTATGATTTAGCAATATCAGTTTCAACTCTATGCCTTTCAGGGAGTATATGTTTTTAGTATAAGCGGATGTTCTAATTTGATTTTTTGATTAAAAAATGTTGAATACTTACCATAGATATCCTAATAGATCAGAACATGTTGAATTATTATCATAAAGCCTGGGACCTTCTCTTCCCGTCCCTTCTTAATGTTTTCTTAATCTTTTGTAGTCCTCACCTTGCATTTAATGTTCTACCACTATTACTTCTGATTTACAGTCTGGATTTGATCTCATTTTATCAAAGCTATCTCCAGGGAATCTCTGTTGCTCCTCTGTGGGACTTCTGCAAGGGTCAGTTCGTTGGAGTTCTTAGTGCATTAGACTTCATCTTGATACTTAGAGAGGTATTATTTTCTCTGATTGTCATTGCAATGTGAAGCATGGGTCTACTTTCTTGCCTAGGAGCTCTATTTTGCTGAACATTTTTTAAGGCAGTTTTATGTATCTAATTTGTTTTTTGATAATTTTTTTTGGATTCCCACTTCTGACTAATAAAAGTCTACCTTGAAGCAGCCTTATACTTGTTCCGATAATTAGATAGTTCTCAATTTCATCTTTTTATGCCTATAATTTGGATTTGCTACAGAAGATAAATTATGATTTATACATAGCCATGGATTGCTGAAGAACGTTTGTCCACATCATTCACTTTTAAATCCAAGTCTTGATATTTTGGGTATTATATCTAAATTCAAATGAGTTTAATGCTCTTTATAATAACATGGTTGATTCAAGATTGTGTAAGATATAAAATGTGTACACTATTGCTAATGTTTGCTGACAAGTGTATCACGGACGTAAAATAACAGTGTAAGATGTACAATTGTGAAATACTAATCCTGCGGTTGTGTTGAATGAAAACTGGAGGAAAGTAGGAGTGTAGGTAAAGGAAGTGCATTACCGTGATTGCTAAGGAAAAGAAAATGTAGGGGAAAAAGGTTGAGGGGTATCTGATCCTGCCTGTTCCGGTTATGATGGTGAACGTAAATGAAATAATGTATTTCTTTTCCTTTCCAATCAATTCTCTCTATTTTCCCTTTCTTTCCTTGGTAGTCTTAGGTATATTGATAAATATATGTTTTCCCTGGTGAAGTGTATTGATCCCTTGCTTTACCAACCCCTCCTGATCCTCCTTCCATTCTCCTTGCCCTTTCCAGAACGACACTGGCTCTCATCTATCAGCTATTGCTAATGTTCTCTAAATTCTAATGGATGTTAAATGGGGCTTGGTATTTCCAACATCTGTTTTGACCTCAGTTATCACACTTTATCTCTATCATAGTTTCATTTATTTTAAAAGATGAAAAGGCAAGTTCTAGAGATGCCATACCATTCAATTCTTGAAGCAATGCGTAACTGTAGCAATTCATGTGGATGGGCAAAAAATTAGAATGGATTTTCTTACTTTTCCTTTTTTGTCCTTGGTGAGAATCTGAAAGGGGAATGAAGAACAGTTTTGTCTTCTCTTCTGTTTTTCTTAGGATCCTCATTTCCTTTTTTCTGGGGGAACTTACGCATTGTTTTACTGAATCTTGTCTATTGACTTGAGTAACTTAAAAGCATTCATTCTGTTTCTGAACACCAGCTTGGGAATCATGGATCTAACTTGACAGAGGAAGAACTTGAGACACATACTATATCAGCCTGGAAACAGGGAAAAGTATATCTCAACAGACAGATTGACGGAAATTTGAGTTCATATTCAAGGCAGCTTGTCCATGTAAGAAAATTTTATAATGATCGTACAGACGTCGTGATACATTTAGTTTGGTCTATTGTTTCACTTTATTTTATTGTTCTTAGCAATTTAGTTTCACTATTTTAATGGGAGTTTAAATTGAAACACTATCTCTCAAAGATAGAGGAAATATAGAAGTAGGAGCATATAAGTTCAAATTATTCACTGTCATGCATAAGCAAATAAACTTCAAGCTTGCAGGAACTTCCTGCAGTTTGTTTGGGGAATTCAAATTATTCACTGTCATGCATAAGCAAATAAACTTCAAGCTTGCAGGAACTTCCTGCAGTTTGTTTGGGGAAAACGTGTTATCTCTTGACTAGAAGTAGAGTTATTTTTGAAGGAGAAGATGACATAATCAAGGTATTTGTCCACCATCGTTGGTTGGGTGACTACACTTTTTTTGTCAAGCTATGTCTAGAATCACTGCCTTATTCCCAAGTTTAAAACCGTAGAGATTTGGTTGTACATCTTATTGTGGAGCTAATTTTTCCACATTTAATGATTGCTATGAGATGGTGAACAAAGTGATCTTACATAATCCAATGGAGCCTTTCATTTAAGAGAAGGCAAACTATGAAGTAGACAGGGTAGAATGGTGTCTTCTTGTTGTTCAATCTAATGATTTTCCTATACCATGAAAATGGCATGTTCATTAGGCACACAATTGGATACTTTTTTTTTCTTTTGTTTTCCACTTGCCTAAAAAATCTGTGTAGCATCCTCCTATACCTAGAAAACTGCATGCTCATTGGCTAAAATGGGGATGTCCATCTTCAACTGTGCATATCATTTAAATTATAATTTCTTTCTTGTGAAGGGCTCTTACAATTATTTCTTTGTTTTTTTTCTCCTGGAGTTACATTTTGTGCCTCAAAAGAGAACACATGAGAAGAAAATAAAGTTCAAACTATTTTTTTTATTTGAGATGTATACCTGGAAATATTGTGTTCTAATATTATATTTGTTTCAATATGTACTTTTACAATGTGTAGGCTGGGCCTCAAGATTATCTGAAAGATGTTGCTTCGAAACTTCTGCAAAACAAAGTCTCAACGGTTCCTGTTATTCACTCCTCATCACAAGATGGTTCACATCCTCAGCTACTTCACCTGGCTTCCTTATCTGGGATTCTAAAATGTAAGCTATTTGTAGTCTGTGGATTGAAGTGCATCAATTTGGCTTTGTAACTAATATACACGCCAAATCTCCAGGTGTATGTCGGCATTTTAGACATTCTTCTAGCTCGTTGCCCATTCTTCAACAACCGATTTGTTCTATTCCTTTGGGTACTTGGGTTCCAAAAATTGGGGAACCAAATGGAAAGCCAATTGCAATGCTAAGACCCAATGCCTCTATAAGTGCTGCTCTTTCTCTGTTAGTTCAAGGTTAATGTTCCTCTTGACTTACCATCATATACTTTTGTTTGATTGAGAGTAAATTATTGGGTTTCATTGGCAGTTGAACTGCATTGTTTCTAATTAATAAGCAGGGCCACATTTTGCTTTTTTTCAATGAGGGTGCACAATGACATTCTGGTATTTGTGACTTGCACATACGTTCTTATTGATAAATGACAAAGAAGTCGCCCCAACTTTTTCCCTGGTAATTAGCAGCTGTAGCATCATTGAATATGCGGTGTTTACATCTATATATAGGGGCATACCCCTCTGTCGATGTATCTGTGGAGCATATTTCACACAGTTGAAACGAAATAAAAATAGATAACAATCTTCACTAGCAAGAACAAGGTATGAATGGTTAAAACCAAAGCCTAAACCCAGTTCTTATGGCTTTGCATGATCCTTATTTCTTATTTTTCCTTGCTCATTATATTGATGAAGACGTCGGCCAATAATTTCTTTGGAGATAAAACCCCTATTCTTTCTTCTAATCATGTCTTACCATGTGATGAAGAGTGGCAGAGTGTTAAAGTGGCTTTTCCCATGCTTCAAAGTTACCCCTCCGAAAGTTGATAGTGCCCATTTGAGTTCTTGCTCCCATCCATGCTTTCCCCTTATTAACATTAAGAGGATAGAGAATCTGCTGCCAGACCTCGTATGTAAATCGCACAGAAAAAGTAAACGTGATGTACATTGTACGGCTTCCCAACACAATAAATTGTTTCTGCTGCTGTAGCTGACTGCCTATTTTTGCATCCTGCCATATGTGACCTTCCTTCATAAACACATTAACCATACAACAAGTGCAAACCTAGGACTTCCATTTTAGTGCTCTCAAGCACTTCTGGCTGAGAATTTTCCATCAAGTGATGGCAGCCATAACACTTTATCCTCAACATTGCTAGGAATCACATCTTGAGGTACTCCATCAACTTGTGCATAAATCTCACTTGTAAGCCTTCTGTGTTGAGGTCAAGATAAGTTGTCGTTCATTATAATGGACTGCACTGTGGGTTTTTTTTTGACCTGCTTCCTCATTATATCATTGAAATCTACAAGCTAAGAGGCACCTAGTGATGCCAAATATCAAACAATAGAAAGGTCCAACTCCATTTTCAATTGTTAATGCCCATTCCTTCTCTCTAAGATTGAGTATCTTTTCCAAATCAATGAACTATCCTACACCTCTGCTGCACATAAGTTTTCCCTAGCTATTCAGTTTATTAGTCATTTTTTAGTTTCGGCTATTATTTATTTTCTCTCATAGCTGATATTTCTTTTTCTATTGCATTTATTTAATTCTCTTTTGTTGCAATCCGATGTGTTAACTTGATCTGCTTGTATGGAATCTTGCCACTGAATGATATTGATAAATCTGATTGATGATTTTCGATTTATAAACTTCCTCCCTTTCACGTTGATCTTCTCTGTCTAACTTGGGTCGAATTTTCTAGGAACATATTGCTTTTATATTACTGTCATTTTTACTTTACATAAATCTTTCATTTGGTCACTGCCCTTTCTCTTTTTCCATGGCACCAAACTTCACCTGCCTCCCACCTACACCAGTCTCCTTCCCCAAACCATGAACATCATCAACCACCAATAGAGCTGAAACCAAATTACTACCACCTTCCGACCATGCCTGCCAACCAATGGTGACTACCTCCCCTTCCCCTACCCTACCGTCCAACCATCATGACCGACACCTCTACTGGAAAAAAACCTACTAAAATCCAAAATCACTAGCCTCATGGTCCCTGCTATGATCATCACCGTCAATACATCCACAACACTAAAAATACTTCAATATCTAAGAAAATAGCAATCCATTATTGCCAAAGTGAAGGAGCACCACCATGACGCACTGCCACCATTGCCAAAACCAAGTCCTAACCCATAATTTTTCTCTATCACTGACCACAGACGGTTGGCTCAGATAACTCCCAGCATGCTGCCTCCCTGCGGTCCTATTGATGAAAGCTGAAAACAGAGGTTATGTAATTAAAGTGGCTTTGGCGGAGAATTTCGGCAAGGGGTTAATGATGGTAACTTGATCAAGCTTCTAGAAGTTGCTGAAGCTCTGGCTAGAGGAGCTGGAGACCATGACAATACCTAGGTGTTGGCTATGGTACTGGAGATGCTGGTGGGGCAGTGGAAGAGGCTGAGGACGATGAGGACTCTAAGCGTCAGGTCCTCTGAGGTGGCATAGTCCGCTGACTGCTCATTGTGGAAGTCTATGAAGTGGGTGGTGGTGACTGTAATTTTCTGGCTTTCTGGCTTTGGGTTGAATGGTGGGAAGGTGGTTGTGGCAGCAGTGGTTGTCTTGGTTTGCAGGTGGTGGATTTAGGAAGGAAGAGATGATAGTGGCGGTGTGAGTTTGAGATGTAGAGAGAGAAAGAAAGGGAACTTTTGCTTTTCTACTTTTATTTTAAAGAGTTAGGAAACAATCTATGAAAATATATGTTCATTTTGGATAAGTAGCTATTACTGCAGAACTTCCAGTAATAGAAAGACATCAATTCAACATGAAACTGAAGCAGTACTTGTTTTTTATATTTTGTTAGAAAAAGAAAGCACACGGAACCTTATTTATCCGGTGTTCATCTTTCTCTGCTTTATGATTTATGTTTCAGCTTAAATTTTGCTTGCTAGTATTAATTAAGTGCAATCATTTTTCACCCATAAAATTTGCTTTCTTGGCAAAACCCTTAAGACATTAGATCTTAAACCATTTATTGATACTGCTGAAGTTTGTTTTTTAAACCTTTTATTGATACTGCTGAAGTTTGTTTTTTAAACCTTTTATTGATACTGCTGAAGTTTGTTTTTTAAACCTTTTGAATTCTTTTGAGTATTTATCTCCTGACAACAACCCTTTGGTTCTGCAGCCGAGGTTAGTTCCATACCTATAGTAGATGACAATGATTCCTTGCTGGATGTATATTGTCGAAGGTTGGTCTTTTTCTAGCCGCACACAGATATTCTATTGTTTGATTACTCTTTATTTGTGTTCGATTATACCTTCATGAAAGGTTCATATATGAATATATGTTCGTTATTTCATTGCAGCGATATCACTGCTTTGGCGAAAGACAGAGCATATGCACAGATTCCTCTTGATAACTTGAATATTCATCAGGTAATTGCTATTAAAAGCTTGTTCTGTTGTATTATATGCATTTAAGTTGCAAAAGCCTGGGTAGCTCTAGAACTTGTGAATGAATGTATGAACTAGAGAATATTTCTTTAGATATCCAGTTATGAATTTTATGGTATGCTCCCCTCTTTCTTTCAAAGTAAATGAGACATTGGAAATAGTAAAACGGAACTATGGGAGTATATGACATTGAAAACTTCACCTTCTCCTTGTAGATAAAACTAGTATAATTGATGCATAGCTAAATGGAATAACAAGTTATGAACCTAAAATTACTAAGAAGGATGGTGGGAGCACAATGATTGAACTTATGGGTGGGGTAAATTGAGCCAACAAGTAGCAGCAGAAGTGAAGAGGTAAAAACATGTAAGAGATTAGGTAAGTAAAGGTGTAGGGTACCTTACTCCTGGCTTATTTTTTTCCATTCCAAATTGGAGGGTTGAAGGAGGTATGGACTCGATTGAATTCAAATAAGCTTTATCCCTTTCTTATATAGCATGGCTACCTGTATCCTCTTCTCTTCCACCCCTTCCTCTATCAATGGTCATCTTCAAATTAGACCACAAATTCTAAATCCTTTTTAGTTATCTAAGCCCACTTGATTTTAGATTGACTTTTTTTTTCCCCTCTGTGGGTAGCTATTAATTTTAGTTATATAACTTTTTTGTGCATCCTATGAAGCACAGACACTCCAACAGTCCTACCCTACTAAGGTTGCATGTCCATGTCCAACACATGTCAGCGTCATGTTGGACATCGACCCTCTTTAGACATGTCTGACACGCCATGTGTCGTGTCCTATTTTTTATATATTTTTAAATTTCCGACACTTGAGGATGCTTTAGGGACACTTCTCCAACATGTGGCATGTTAAATATTGTTTATATTCTTACTAGTTCTAACACACAAGGAACATGTCATGGACACATTAAGGACACGAAAATCCCCACTTTGTAAATTGGAATATAAAACTAAAGTAAGTTTTAATTATTTTAACATTTGCGTAGAAAAATCAAAATAATATGAGAAAAATTTGCGAAATTCATGTCTAATTTGTTTTACGTCTATTATATGCATTTGTCTTTCTCTGGCAATAGCAATATATAGTTTAACTCGAAGTTATTTTATTATAACAAATAGCTAGTTATTTGATTTAAAAGGTTTCACCAACAAAATCAAAACTAAAAAGTACTGATTTTATTAAAAATAAAAAGTATAAAATAAAGATATAATATACAAATATACAATTCTAAATCTGTGTCCTACTTTCTTGAAAATTCACTTGTCACTATGGCTATGTCTGCGTCGTCTTGTTCCTGTGCTTCTTAGGGTGCATCTAAAAACCTTTGAGATAGTATACTTTAAGCTCTAAATTGACCTCATCTGGGATTCGTGTGCAAAGGAAAAAGGGTCTAATAGGAAATATCAAATACAATAATTATCTCTTGTTTAGTCATGTAGGAAGCATTTGGTTTAGCATCCTTATCAACATTTGAATCTGATTATCTTGGAATCAGAATGAAATATCATATCATGTTTGGGTTAACCCGAAAAAATATGTTTTTTGATTCAAATCGGAATCATCTACATTTTATTGTTATTCCCTTGGATCTAAAAATTGCTGAGATGCCAAAAATATTAAAAATTGATCAAAAGGATTAAAAGTGAATTCAGATTCTTCATATGTATGAAGTCAAACTTCACAGGTTTAAAGTTTTCTTGAAGAGCTATAAACGTGTGAAGCCCAACTTCATATGGTCATGTTCAGCTCTTTGCCTAAGTCGCTCCTGCCTAGTTAGCAATTCTACCAATATACCAAGCTAAAACTCTACCAAAACACCCAACACAAACCTCAACTGAGATTGTGTGGCTGTAGTTTGGTTGGACAATTCTACCAAAATACGCTTCACGATGCCAGTTGTGACTGTTCCATCTGTAGTTGAGTTTTTCTTCATTTGGATTATTCATAATTGCCCAACAAATTTGTGTAAAATGAACTCCAATCAGTCCTTACATATTGAGGCTATAGTTCATGTAGAGTTTAAAGATGAAGTTCAAATTCAATCTTGGATTTGTTAAAAAATCTGAAGTTCACTCTTCAAGTTCGTCTTTGAACCAGTGTGCGTGTGCATTGCATGTGTGCCAACATTGGTGATAGGGAAGATGATGGTTGGCAGTTGCGTAGTGAATTTGTGCTAAATAAAGCTCTACCAATCCAAACATATTGAGGCTCAAGTTCAATTATTTGAAAAATGAGCCTTGGTTTTGTATACATTTTGGTTTATCTTTGACACTGAACGAGATGTTTGAAGTCCAGCCTGTACAAATTCGAGGAGGGGAAAGGTGGTTGGCTAGTCAGGTTTCCTCTATGGTCTCTACACCAGTGGTTGGAAGCCAACATATGCACTCACTTGTGGTGGGGGTCACACACAACATTGTGAATTTTTGAGCTATTGTGGGTTGAATGAATGGTCTATTCTGGATTCTAGCGAATTCGGAATGGCATTCCAATTCCAGCACGGGAAAATAAGGAATAGTAGTAACAGGCCATTCCTATTAACGTTCCAGTGGTTTACACCCCCCCCACAAACCAAGCACCTCCATACTTCAACTAAAGGAAGTGAACCCCTTCTCCCTCTTTTCAACACGCTGGTGCTTTTCTGAATTGTGAAAATATTCTGTAGCTACATTACTTTTGTACATTTCTCATATGATAGAAAACCACTATTTTTTTGGTTATTGCACTCACTTCTGCTTGTCATTGATCTAATGGTGTATCATAAATAATTAGGGTATTTTCGCTGAAAATGACTATTTTATTGTTACTACTTTTGATATTCAGCTATTCTACATGCTACTTTTTTTATATGTTATTGCCATCACATCTGCTAGTTAATGGTTGAATAGTGTACACTTTATAAATAGTCAACGCAAAGAGATGGTTCTCCAATCTATGGATAAACAAATGGATTGTTCAAAAAGATGATAAACTCAATCTAATTTTCCTCTTGAGACTCTGCTTGAAACTCAGCGCAAACTAAATATAGTACTCTTTAAGCCCGTTCTTTATTACTTGGTATAATCTCCCTACATGGTTCTCTTTTTCCTATTATTAAGTTGGGGCACTTGTACTTTTAATCAGTATACCCGTGCTAAAAAATGAAACACATATTTTCTCTTCTGCAGGCCTTACAACTGGGTCAAGATGCAAGTTCCCCATATGGCTTCTTTAATGGACAGAGATGTCAGATGTGTTTAAGGTCTGATCCTTTGCACAAAGTGATGGAGAGGCTGGCAACTCCTGGTAATTTATCATATCTTGTTCTTTGTTATTACTTTTTGTTTTTAGTTCTTTGCTTTTGTGATTATTGTCCGTGTATGACCATTTGGTGAACACCTGGGTCACCAGGAATTTCACTTCAAATTATCTTTATATTGATTCTTTCTAAGCTAGTTATGTTGATCTTCCTTTAGTTTGCCATAGTTCTGGTGCACCTGTTCCAGTAGTGGAGAACTGAGATTTTTCTTGGGTTGGGTTGTTTTATTTTTTTATATAAATTTTATTGGGTGGGGGTGGCTGTCGTAATTCATTAAGAACTTCAAGAAGGAAGAAATCAATCTAGCTTTTCCATTTGATAATCACATAGTATAACTAACACCAAATAAGCCTTTGAAATAGTATCATCGGATAGTAGTGGTGCTCTAATTGAATGCATTACTGGATGAGTTAAAAGTATTTTTTATTTTCTATTTTTGGTGAGGCGCAACAGGAATGTCGTGTTTCCACAAAAATGGGTAGAGCCTTATACCTCCTATGACTATGTACATTCAAACTTAAGGAACTGGAATATATGTAAAGAGCATAGCCAAATGTATTTATTAGGCCTTCTCACTTTTTGCTAAGCTTCATTTCGCTCTTCTTTCCCTTTTATCTGGCCTATCCCGCATTACAGCTGTTTTGCTTGTTTCTAATGATCCTTTCTGGTTGGATTTTTTAAATCTTCACTGGATTTTGCCCTTCTGTACTAACAAATATTTGTGCTCAACTTTTTTATTTTGGAGATAATTCTGTTTCTCTTTCACTCGTCTGGAAATATAAATGTATATTTGTTGACTGAAGCGTTTACCACATATTTTCCAGGGGTTAGACGAGTTGTAATAGTGGAGGCTGGAAGTAAGCGCGTAGAAGGTATCATTTCATTAAGCGACGTGTTTAGCTTCTTGCTCTGTTAGCTGAAAGAGCCAAGCACTTGAAGGGGTTGCATTTCTTATGTTCTACCTACTTGGGTTTCTCTGCCATGCCCCCCAAGTTTTGGAATCCTTGAGAGTTACTATATCCGAGTCGAGGGGACTCGCGTCTTAGATCTGAGATCATCAGTCAAAAGAGGAAAAATGTCTGTAAATTAGGATGTTTTACTTTCTTTTTTCTTTTTATAATTTATCATATCATGAATCGTTGCTATCATGTTCGACTCTTTCTACCGGGATAAGGCCTCAGGACATGTTTGTAGCACATTATAATACTTGTGCCGATGTTCATAGAAGTTGTTGACAATTTTACTTTAGCTAGTGCACTGCATTCGTATTTTGTTCATAAATTGCTCCTGAATTTGAGAAAGCATGATATAGGATATATATAGCAATTCAAAATTTTCTTTTCCAACTTGTGTCTCCCTTTTTTTTTTTTTTTTTTTTTTTGAAGGGGCCAAAATGAAATTGCTTCACACCAAAAAATTTATTATATATGGCCATTTAGTAATGTAAAATGACTAGAGCATCCTTTTATTAAAATGTTTTCTAGGAAATATAAGTAAAGGTAACTAGGAAGAGTAGAGTGTTCAAATAGATTAGAATGACTAGAGCATCCTTTTATTAAAATGTTTCCTAGGAAAGATAAAGTAAAGGTAACTAGGAAGACTAGAGTGTTCAAATAGATTAGAAATTTTTGTAAACTTTGTTTAGTTTGACGTAAATGTCTAGATAATTTAAAATTCGTGAATGTTTAGTCTAACATGAATGTCTAGATAAATAAAAATTTGTGCAAAAAAGAAAAGAGAGGGACTATAAATTTTTGTCAACTTTGTTTAATTTAACTAGAAAGTCTAGATGGTTCAAGATTTATGTAACAAGAAAGAGTATTTTTCAATGGACCTGGGATTTTTGTCAACTTTGTCTAGCTTGGTTAGAGTATAGATGATTTGAAATTCATAGAAAGGGTAGTTGGTTACACTTTTAAATAGAGGAGGTATTTTTGTAAAAAATAAAAATCACATTATTTACAAAGTCAAAAATAATGAACAAAATTTAGGTCAAACATAAAAATAATGAAATTTTTTTAGGTCTTTGAAGTTTTCTCTAACTCCTATTCTTTCTAGAATTGATACTTTGGCCTTCTTGTCTAGTTGTATGTGTAATCCCTAAAATTTCATCACTTGTGCATTTAAGTATATGACATTTTTGGGAGCTATCAAAGGGACTCAATCCTACCTATATAATCCAAGCTCCAACAATTAACCATAATCAACCTGACGCAAGATTGTACAAAATAATTATTATTCTTCCCTCACTCATCTAAATGCACGAGATTGCACTATCAAAATGTATAAAATTAGAGAAGCAAATTTATTTCAATTCTTTGCAATTAAATCTTGACTTGCCAATTGCCATCTTAACATCTCAATGGACTTGGGATTTTTGTCAACTTTGTGTAGCTTGATTAGATAAGAGCATAGATAATTTGAAATTCATAGAAAGAGTACTTGGTAACACTTTTAAATAGAGGAGGGTATTTTTGTAAAAAATAAAAAACACATTATTTACAAAGTCAAAATAATGAACAAAATTGAGGTCAAACTCAAAAATAATGAATTTTTTTTAGGTCTCGTACAAAATTTAGGTCTTCGAAGTTTTCTCCAACTCCTATATTCTTTCTCGGGCTGATACTTTGGCCTTTTTGTATGTGTAATCCCTAAAATTTCATCACTAGTGCATGTAAGTATATGACGTTTTTGGGAGCTATCAAAGAGACTTAATCCGACCTATTGATTCGAGCTCTAATAATTAACTACAGTCAAGCTGACGCAAGATTGTACAAAATAATAATAATTATTCACTCACTCATCTAAATGCGCAAGATTGCACTATCAAATTGTATAAAAATTATAGAAGTAATTTTATTTCAATTCCCTGCAATTAGAACCTCTTGACTTGCCAATTGCCATATTAATGTTTTACTCCCGTTGGACATCAAATAATTAAATTTGCGCTAAAATAAATGTTACACCCTTCTAATTATTTTCTCACTTAATCTCACATTTTCTCCAATAGTTTTTTGTACTGAGATTAAATTTAAACTATTCGGTTGAAAATACTTAAGAAGATTCGTTTATCCATAGAATTGGGTGACATATTCTGAACACAAATACATGCCCACTACTTTGCTCCCTCTAAGTTCTCAATGTACCAAAGTATATATTTGATCGACGTCATTGTTACATCAAGGACTCTCGAGTCTACAAATAGTAACCACTATTCCATTCCGAATTTAGGTAATCTATAAAGTAGTCAAGATGGGGGATAAGCTTCTTCGTTGAGAAGGAAAAAACTCGGATCACTAGCTAAGGCCCCTAAGTGGTCGCTTAGTGATAAATGAAATAGGGTGCAGAGAGAGCTAGGGAAATTCTGAGCCATTGCCTTCACAGATCCAAACACTCTTACAAGGTACACAATAAGAATAAGACCAATAGAGATGTAGAATTTTATTTTTCGCATGGTTATGCTGTGGAATTAAACTTTTCAGATTCATCTTGTTCAATACAATTTCATGTGTACAAGTGTCATTACTTGCAAGATCCACTCGCCAGAGTCAAGACAAACTGCATATCTCAATTAGTAGACTATCTTACTCTACGACCTTATTAGAACAAAATGCCAATATTTGATCACATGACTAGTACGAATCAATTCTTGATCAAAATAAAAGTAGTGTATTTCTACGCTTCTCTTCGTAAGCACCAAACTTGTATTATCACTTAATCACATGCTCAAATAACATAAATTCAATATTTATTTAAACAATATGAATAAATAAACAATATTTATTAATGAAAATCACAAAATCAATCATTAAAGTATTGTGCTAATACTTTTAGGCAAATATATATCCCTACAATTATCCCACTTGTTCTAAAATGTGTGTGACATGTCATGCATTTCCATGCCTTCTATGTAGCCTTCGAAACTCTTAGCTGGTAAGCTTTTGGTAAACAAGTAAACGAAGTTCTCTGCATAAGCAATCTTGCATACAGTTACATTTCCATGATGGACAATCTCTCTTAAGAGATATGATATTACTTCTTTACGTGTTTTCCTATTTGATGGCTTCTTGGTCCTTTGCACCGCGCTCTGCTATTATCATAATATAACATCAAGGGTTGTATTGACGCATGTGCCACATTTAAATATGTAAAGAATTTATTGAGCTAGATATCTTCCTTGCCTGCTTCACTAGCTGCCATGTACTCAAACTCCATGGTGGAATCAACAATACATGATTGCTTGATACTCCCTAAATCATGGCTCCGCCACTGAATGTAAACACTGAATTTGACAAAGGCTTACTAGAGTCCTTGTCTGACTAAAATTTCAGTCAGTATAACCCATAGGATTCAACTCTAATGCTGAGTACACAAGCATATTGATGAGAACCACACACCAGCTAGTGATGAGACTATAGAGGCTAAGATGGGGTGGATAGAAAACTTAGAAATATAAAAATGAAAATACCTTCCTTCAAAGGTAGGAATAACTCAGAAGCCTATTTAGAGTAAGAAAAGAGGTTGAAATTAATATTTGATTTACATAGCTATTTGGAAGAGATGGAAGCGAAATTAGCAATAATTAAGTTAACTCACTATGCTATAAAGTGGTGGGATCAATTGGTGACAAATAGGAAGAGAAATCATGAGAGGCCTGTAGAAACTTGGGGTGATTTAAAAGCTCTCACGAGGAGGAGATTTGTACTAAAAGCTCTCATGAGGAGGAGATTTGTACATAGTCATTACTATAGGGACTTTTATCAAACATTGCATAGTCTTACTCAAGGTTCAAAGAGTGTGGAGGATTTAAGGATATATAGGTGACTATGATTAGGGCTAATGTTGAGGAGGATTGGGAGGCCACATTGACCAGATTTTTGAATAGATTAAATATGAATATAGCCAATGTAATTGAATTACAATACTATGTGAAGTTGGAGGACATGCTGCACATGACTATGAAGGTGGATATGTAATTGAAAAGAAAAGGGACAGCAAGGTATTATTCAGGATCTAACCCTCATTGGAAACCGAAGTAGGATAATAATGATAGGAGTGATAGGGTTGTTTCAAAGGGGAAGACCGAACCACCTAAGGAAAAAGAGGAAGTAACTAGTAACAATAAACCCAAGTCAGATTTCCAACCTTATTGGAATAGGGATATCAAATGTTTTAAATGTTTGGGTTCCGGGAACATCGCATCACAATGTCCAAACAGAATAGCAATGATTTTGCATGATAATGGAGAAATAAAGACTGAAGATGAGTGTGATAGTGATGAGATTCCTAAGTTGGATGATGGTGGTGTAGAGTACCCTATAGAAGATGCTCTAGTTGCGAGGCATGTTCGTAATGTACAAATTAAGGTAGATGATATGGAGAAGCAGATAGAGAATATCTTCCATACTAGATGCTATGTTGATAACAAAGTGTGTAGTATGATCATAGATGTGGAGAGTTGTACCAATGTAGCTAGTACCACTATTGTTGAAAAATTGGGCTTGTCTTTACTAAAGTACCTAAGACCTTATAAGTAATGACTACAGACTTTCTTCTACAGGCCTTTTGTACAGGGGCTATTCCATGCACCATTAACTCACGTACTGTCTACTAGAGGTTTCATCACAAACTGGATTTCTTTTGTGTCCCCAACGATTTGAACCATTGACCTTTCTTTTAAGGAAAACTTAAGTGGAATGCTGGTACCAATTGAGCAACTTGCCCAATTGGTACCAACATTCTACTTAAGTTCTCCTTAAAGGAGAGGTCAAGGGTTCGAAGCGCTGAGGATGCGAAAGAAATCTAGTTATGAAACCCCTAGTGGACAGTACGTAAGTTAATGGCGCATAGAATAGTCCCTGGATGAAAGGCCTGTAGAGAAAAGTCCTTGGTCGTTACATTATAAATTACAGTAGTTGAATGAATGTGGGCAGGTCAAGGTTAACAAGCAAGTCCTAGTGAGCTTTACTATTGGGAAGTATAGTGATGAGGTGATGTGTGATGTAGTTCCTATGCATGCTTGCCATCTTTTGTTGAGGAGGCCATAGCAGTGTGATAGGAAGTTGATTAGGAACATAAACAACTTTGTCAAAGATGGATAGCTGGTTACTTTTTTTTTCCTTTAACACCAAAATAAATTTATGAGGATGAGATGAAATTAAAAGATAAGGCAGAGAAGAAAGAAAAAGTGAGGTAGAAGTACAAGAAAAGAAAAAGAGGGAGAAAAATCGAGAGTGAAGCTGAAAATAAAGTAGAAACATGAGAAGAAAATGATAGAGAACCTACAGAAAGAAAATGAAAGAAAAAAGTGAGTTTCTTTTCAAAAGAAAGTGAGATTAAGAGGGCTCTAATGGAAAATCAAAAAATGATTTTGCTAATATACAAAGAATCCTACCTTGTACTTGGCGAAATTAACCAATCCATCCATAGTTTGGTTATTTCTCTACTGCAGGATTTTGATGACATGTTTCCTGAAGAGATGCCTAGTAAGTTAACACCTATTAGATGTATTGAACATCAAATTGACTTTGTATTTGGAGCTGTTATTCCAAATCGACCAGCCTATAAAAGTAATCCAGAGGAGACGAATGAGCTTCAAAGGCAGGTTGAGGAGTTGATGGGCAAATAGTACGTAAGGGAATCATGAGTCCATGTGCGGTGCCCATGCTACTTGTACCTAAGAAGGATGGGACATGGATAATGTGCATTGATTGCATATTCTTAAACAATATAACTGTAAAGTATCACCATCCCATACCTAAAATAGATGATATGCTTGATGAGTTGCATGTATCATGTATCTTTAGTAAAATAGATCTTAAAAGTGGATATCACCAAATAAGAATGAAAGAAGGAGATGAACAGAAAATTACTTTTAAGATTTAAGTATGGATTGTATGAGTGGTTGGTAATGCCTTTTGGTCTAACTAGTGCCCCGATCACATTTATGAGATTAATGAACCATGATTTACGTGCATTCATAGGCAAATTTGTGGTAGTTTACTTTGATGTTATCATAGTGTATAGTAAGAACTAAGATGAGTATATTGATCAATTGCGTTGCGTGCTTGATGTTTTAAGGAATGAAAAACTATTTGCTAATATTAAAAAGTATACCTTTTGTATGGAAAAAGTTGTTTTTCTTGGCTATGTTGTTAGTGCAAACAGTATTGAGGTAGATGAGAAAAGATTAAATCCATTAAGGAGTGGCCAACGCCTAAAAGTGTTTATGAGGTGAGAAGCTTCCATTGTTTAGCTAAGAAGATTAAGGACGCCATACAAGATCTTGTCCAAGCTACGTGGGCCAAAATCAACATCCAAAGTACAACAAGCAAGATACCAATCTTCAAAATAAGTATGACAAAGGAATAACCAATTTAGTATATTTGATTCAAGTTAAGGACCATATTAAAGACATATTAGAGGTTAGTGAAAGATTGGAGGGCCATAATGAGCATAATTCAAAGTTTGGAGATCAACTGGCGTATGATGAAAATTAACACTGGACAATCGCCTAGGGTAAAATGTGGAGAGATCGCCCCACTCCTTTTTTACCAACCCGAGGCCAAATACTATGCCTGGGCTATCGCCCGGATTTGTATTGGGCGATTACCCAAGCCAAAATCTGGCAATTCGGGGTTTTTTTTCTTTTTCATTTAGAACTCTATTTTGTAAAGTTTTTAGTTATTTTTCAAATTAGACTAGGTTTTCATTGATTTTTGCCTATATAAACACTTTTCATTGTAAATCGAAGATACTTGAAGATATGCTTTACAGCTACTCGGAGTTCTTGTCACGGGTTAGACTGGTATTGACTCACTATCATAACAACATAACAAATATCTAGTTTTGTAGCATGGCATAGGGTTCGTCGAAGTTCTAATCCTTATATGTTTTAATCACTTCATCAAATATTTTATTCTAAGACCTGGATGCTTGCTTAAGTCCATAAATAGACATTTGCAACTTCCAGACTTTCTTTTTATGACCCATTTGCATGAAACGTCTGGTTGATGCATTCTTCAAGATGGTCACTCAAAAATGTCGTCTTGACATCCATTTTCCATATGAGCTGCAATGGATAGAAAAATTCGAATAGACTTAAGCATTGCTACATGTGAGAAAGTTTCTTAATAATCGACACCTTCTTTCTAGGTAAAATCCTTAGCCATGAGCCTAGCTTTGAAGGTTTCAACCTTCCCATCTATTCATCTATTTCTCTTGTAGGCCTACTTACACCTTATGAGTTTGACTCATTCAAATGCATCTACAAGCTCCTAGACATTATTGGTATACATTGATTCCATTTGAGTCCATAACTTTCTTCCACAAATTTGCGTCTGTATCTTCTATTGCTTTTTTGAACATCTTCTTGCTCTATGGAGATTTTTCGATAGGCTTTTCCAACTAGCAGATACCTTGCAGGTTTCTTGATAACCTTTTGACTTCGCCTAAGATATGGTGGTTCTTTGACTATGCTTTTCCCTGGATGTATAACTTATATGTCCTCACTCACTACCATGTTTGCAGTTGGAGTGAATTGATGGTTCTCAATCTCGATAGGCGACTCCGAATCTGTAGGATTGGGCACATCTCTGCTTTGGGCACGATTTTGCTCATCACTCCCACGATGATCGAGTACCATATTCCTTCCACGTTTCAGCGGGTTGTGATCATTGAGCTCAGGATTTGGGGACATTTTTCTTCATCTCTTCCAGTACTACTTTGGTCTTTGAATCATGTTCTTCTATATACTCGTCCTTTAAGAAAGTTTGCATTCGTACTAACAATACCTTCTAGTCTTGAGGACTATAGAACTAATATCCTTTTGTACTTTTGAGATATCTTATAAGCATGCATATTTCTGATCTTAATTCCAACTTCTCAGTCTTTCCTTTCAGTACGTGAACTGGATATCCCCAAATGTGGAGGTGGCACAAACTAGGCTTGCACTAGTTCCAAAACTCTAGAGGAGTCTTAAGGACATACCTAGATGGTACTAAGTTTAGAATATATACAACTGTCTCAAGTGCAGACTAAGGCCCCGTTTGGGATTGATTTTAGAGCCCAACCTCTAATTCTTAAACAATCAGAAGTTGATTTAGGCGTTTGACAAATTTTTTAAAAGTGATTATAAAATAATCTGACACACCTAGCAGCAGATTTTGAGAAGCAGCAAAAGGGCAGCTTTTCAGATTCTGCTTTTAACTTTTACATTTATATATTATGGAAATACCCATTATACCCCTAATTAATTAAATTAATTCATTTAATACCCATTAGAGAAACCGAATTGAAGCGAGTTGGATGCATAAAAAATAATATAAATGTAATTAATTTTTACTCTATGACTATACTTTTATTTTGTAATTTTTATAAAATTTAAAATTTATTAGGTATTTATTATTTTTATTTTAAAATAATAATAATGAATGTATTGTCTTGTTAAAAAATATATGACTAGGAAAAAAATAAATTTTACCACTCGTGATAATAATAATAATACAAAATAACATTATTATATTCAATGTCTTCTTTAGTAATTTAATACCGTTACAGCAATAAATCACTTTTATTTACCAAACGTTCAAATGCTGATTTTGAAACATACAACAATTTTGAAATAAGAGTTTACCAAACACTTATCTGATTCTTCCCACAGCTGATTCTTTCTACAGCACAGCAGAAACTGATTCTCTTAAAAGTACAGCAATACCAAACCAGGCCTAAACGAGGTAGGAAGTGTTGAGAACCTCATCATGGATCTAACTATGTCCAATAGAGTTCCATTCTTGAATCTTGTACTTCAAACTCCCAAGTTTTCATTAGTTGGAGATAACTTTTGTCATTTTAGAGTAGCATTGTAATTCGAATTAATAGTAAGGTTTAAAATGTAACGATTGTTATCTAAATATATGACACAAATAGGAGCTTTATTCAAACCAATGTAAATTGCCAAAGACTCAAAGTTTACAAAATAACCATGTCCTAATAAACGAGAAACATAAAATAAAATTTTGCTTAATCTAGAGGATATAACCATCCTATAAATTTAAATGCCTACCACTATATGATGATCGAGTACAAAATCTCTATTTGGACAATCCTCTTGTTGGAATCCAATTTCAATAAATAAATTATTAAGCTCTTTTATATGAAGTGTGTTGCATTACATGAACAAGGTATCTAATTGTTTTTATTTCTGTTGCCTTTCTTTCCCGTGCCTTGTAACTATTTTTATTTTTTTGTAATATTTATTGTTACATTTGTTACATTTTTTTATTTTCTTATAAAAATGTGTGTTGCATTTGTTATTTTTGGAGTTTAAAATATTAAAAAAGAATTGTAGAATTTTAATAGAAAAGGCCATCTAACCCAATTTGATCTTCAAGTCAGTTAAAATCCAAGTCCAAAAATCTGATGGTGCAACAATGCTGCTGCCGGTGTACCTGGGTGGTGCGCACGCTGCCTTCCAGGGTGATGCTATGCACTTCCGAGTGCACCGTTAGTGCCAACATGGATGCTGCTGACATTGGCTTCCAGCCGCTGTCCCTTCAGTCCCCTTGCTTCGTTGTCATTATTGATCCAATTTCTTCAATCCCGAAGTCAATTGCAACCAACATCCCCAATTTTCAACAATAAATTAAATATTACTTTGTATTCCCATAACCACATATTAGGGTATACAACTGAAACTAATTGTACACTTTTAAGGTTTACAATTCAATCTAACAACCACAATATTTATTGGCTACAACCGATATGGCCTCTTATATATATATATATATATATATATATATATATATATTCAGATAAATAATTTTAATCATTCATAAATTACATAAAACAATTCTAGGCATATTTCAACTACAAAAAATGCAATTAAAAAATTTTCAGAACCATTATAATGCGAAAATAAATGAATTAGTTTGCTCTCTTATGAATTGTGGAAAATTAGCCTGCGGAAATCACATATATTTTTTATTTTATTTTTATGAAACGTCTACAAATCCTGGATCTAACTATATATTCGCATTATAATCAATCTAAATTAACCTTATAGGGATTTAACAGATATATCCTAGTTGCATGATTAATTCTGACTTCGAATTTCTGTTATGGTTGGAGCACAAATAATGGAAATGGCGCTCAAACTAGAACGTAATAAATCAGTTTTGAGCTGGAATTTAACATAATAACTCAAATTCAACACCAATTTGATTAATTTCAAACGAAAATAGAAATGGGGTAAGAGATGATATATATGAAAATGAAGAAATAAAAGGAAAAGATGAATTGAGGGAGAAGAAACAGAAATTACAGAACAACCATCCAGAATCTGCCTTCTCTCCTCTTTGCTAAATATATAATTCAGTATAAAACATAATTCCTAATACAATTTATATAAAAAGCAACTTATAAAAGGCGTATATTCATTGCAGCATTCTTCAGTGAGCAAAATGACGTCGCCTCTATTAATGAATACGGCACCGTATTCATTAATCAATACGGTTTCGTTCACTTGATTTTAATTGTCTGTTAAATCCGTTGACACTGTTCTTCTTCTACATTTCCCTCATTTCCACCTGCTAATGTGCATGATCATGACAAATCCCGCACTTAAATAAACCTTGTCTCCAAGGTTTAATATCCTGATATTCCTTCAAAATTTCTTCAGAATCTACTCAGGTAGCATCTTAAGGTAGTTGTCTCTTCCATTTAATCAGCCAATGTATACCAGCATCGTTACCCTACTAAAAAATTTTGGTCTATAAAATTTCTTCTGGCTGATCTCATCCTCAGCTACTTCAGAAGGTAGTTTGGCAACTACCACTACTTTATCTCCTATTTTCTTTTCTAGTAATGACACATAAAAAGTAGGATGAATTTTAGTTCCCACTGGAAGAATGAGTATGTAGGCCACTACACCAATTCTCTTCTCTATCTGATATGGACCATAATATCTTGGGCTTAATTTTTTATTAACCCTCCTTGCGACTATCTGCTGCTGGTAGTGATTGCAACGGAGCGGATTCGGATATCCGTCCCACAATAATTGTAGGAGATCCAAATCTGTGGATTGATCTGCCATTTCTCGGGGCAAATCGGACGGATCAGATCAAAGCAGTGATCCGCATTGTGATCTGTTTCAATTTTTTTTTGTAATAATTTTTTTTAGTTAAGTCTAGCTACCTTTAAATTGTAATGTAAGTCCAAAATCTTTTATCTATTTATTATTTAATCCTATTTATTTTTCAAATGGGACGGATCAGATCAGAGCACACATGATCCAATCTACCCCGATCTGCATCGCTGATTCACGGATCAAAATTTTTTTGTTTCATTTGGATCGGGTATCCATCGGGTTCGGGATGGATCGGATATTTTTGCCATCTCTAACTGCTAGTATGGATGTAATTTCAATTATACCCAATCTCCTTCTTGGAATTCTCTCTCTGTTGTTTTCTTGTCAGCATAAGTTTTCGTCCTAGCTCTAGCTTAAGCTGGATTTTCCTTCAGTTGCTAATTCATTTTATATTTTTCCTTTAACAAGTCTTCCACTGCAGCAACATTGGTTTATTGATAGGGTCCCAATGCCAACTGAGGAGGGACAATTCCATACAAAGCCTCAAATGATGTCTTCTTAATAACAGTATGGTGAGTAGAATTGTACCACCATTCGCTAGTGACGTCCATTTACCCCAAGCTTGAGGTCTGGAGTGGGTCATGCATCTCAAATACATCTATAGACACTGATTTAACCTCTCTGTTTGTCCATCAGTCTGTGGGTGATATGAAGTGCTGAAATGAAGTTGGGTTCCTAGGAGTTCAAACAATTCTTGCCAAAAAACACTTGTAAATATCTTGTTCCTATCTGCCACCACACTCTGAGGCATCCCATACAATTTGTATATATTATCCAAGAATAGTTGGGCTACTTTCTTGGCTCTGAAAGGGTGAGTTAAATTTAGAAAATGCCCAAATTTAGTGAATCTGTCCACAACCACTAAAATCGCATCTTTCTCCTCAGACTTAGGCAGCCCTTCAATGAAATCTATGGAGATATGACTCCAAGCATGCTGGGGTTTAGGTAAAGGTTGTAGCAAACCTGGATATTGCACATGTTCATCCTTACACTTTTGATGCACCTCACATTGCATCACCTCTCTTTTTATCTCTTGAGTCATTCCTGGCCAATAGAAGTGTTATTTGGCTCTGAATATACTTGCTTGTACCCCTTGAATGCCCACCTTCTTGTGAAGCATGCATTTTGTTAATCAATTTCTATCTGATGTCACCTCCATTTCCCACACATAATTTGTTCTTATACTTTAGTAGCCCATTCTTATATTGATAATCCCTTCCTGCATCTGGATCCAACACGGTTGCATGTATTTAATCTTTTGGCCATTCATCACTGTCATAGCTATTTATAATTTCTTGAATCCAAGCTGGTCTGACTTGTGATATGGTATGTATCTCTCATTCATTCTATGTTCTTCTAGATAAGGCATCTGCTACCAGATTTTCAACTTATTTTTATACTGAATTTCATAGTCCAATCCTAAAAAGCTTGGTTTACCATTTCTGTTGCAATGGTGTGGTAATTCTCTGATCAAGTAAGTATTTAAGGGATTGGTGATCAGTCTTCACAATGAAGTGATGTCCTTCCAAATAATGTCTTTACTTGGTTATGGCAGTAACCAATGCTAGTAACTCTTTCTCATATATGGACATTCCCAACTTGGTAGCCCTAATTGCCTTGCTGATATATGCCAGTGGCCTCCTGTCCTGCATCAAAATTGCTCCAATTCTACCATAACAAGCATCTATTTCAACTACAAATGATCTCTCAAAGTTAGGTAAGGCTAAGACTGGAGTTGAACTCATAGCCACTTTCAGGTTTTTAAAAGCAGATTCCGTTGCTTCATTCCAATTGGACATGTCTTTTTTCAACAATTCAGTAAGAGGCCTTGCCAATATACCATAACCTTTAACAAATTTCCTATACTATCCTGTTAAACCCAGAAAACCCCTCAAGGTTAATTGGTGAACCCCAATTCTGCATCACTTCAATTTTCTTAGGATCTGCTGATACCCCTGTTCTAGATATTATATGGCCCAGGTATTCAATTTGTGTCTGTCCAAATGAGCATTTACTAGGTTTAGCATACAACTGGTGTTTCTTTAGCAGGAGAATAGGAGATCCAAATAGGCTGTTGATGGTTTGCACAATTCCACGTTCCATCATTTCCTTTACCATCTCCTCTACTTCAGTCTTTTGTATGAATGGGCATCTGTAAGGTCTTATTCTAAAAGGTTGGGCTCCTTCTTTAAGTGGAATATGGTGGTCATGTGATCTAGGGGGTGGCAACCCTGTAGGGTTTGAAAACACATCATCAAACTTAATTACTACTGCTTGAATTAGACTAGGTGTAACACTGGTATCTTTGTCTTCAACAATTGCCCAAAATTGTGCCATCAACTCATATTCCTGCCGAATCAGCCACTAATTCATTTGCTTCCCTTCAATCCACTCCAGTTTGCCACCTTGTTCTTTAATAGTCAATTCCACTACTCACCACCATTCTTGAAGCTGATAGAACCCTGGTCAAAATCAAAAGTAACTGGACTAAATTGGCTAAGCCAATCTACTCCCAATACCATATCACTGTCCCCAAGTTTTAATAATCTCAGTCTGAGTAGGAATTCTAAATCATGCATATGCCATACTAAGGGCTTGCATAGGGCCTTACTCTCTAGTTTCTCCTCATTTGCCACAGATACCAGCTTGACATTAGAAGAATCAACTTCACATTTTAATGGTTGTACCAATTTCTCATCCATAAAACTGTGGATACTTCCACTATCAATGAGTATGGACACCCTTTTTCCTTTGAGCTTGCCAGGTATCCTAATAGTCATGTGTCTCATGTTACCCACTAAGGCATTCACAGAAATCTGCATCACCTCTTATTCCTCCACATTCTCTATGTTATCTTCTAACTTTACTTCTTCTTCTATAGGGCCTTATATCATTTCATCTTCCACAACCATGAAATTTATCATCCTATTTTTACATACATGGTCAAATGTGTATTTCTCATCACACCTGAAACATAGCCCCAAATTTCTTTTGGATTGGATATTAGTGCGTGTGATAGTTTTATAAGTGGATGATGGATTTTTTGTGGTTAATGAGGGTGAGTTATACGGCTGACTAGGATTTTCAATAGGTTTGATGTAAGAATTTTTAGTGGGAATGAAGGGTTTTGAATTCTATGTGGTTCTATTTAAGGCAGTAATGGTTGACTCTTGTAAGAGAGCAATTTCAAAGGCTTGGGTTATAGAAGTTGGCTTGATCATTTTCACTATGGACTTGATCTTTCCTTTCTGTCCACTAGTAAAGATGCTGATGTAGTATGTTTCAAGTAGGTTAGGTAAGGCTATCATGGCTTGGGACTTACAGTTATTCAAACCTTTCTAAGTACTTTACCACACCTTCATATTGTCTAATTTTACTGAAAGTCTCTACTACTTTTTGTTCTGTGTTTTCTGCAAATCTCCAGCAGATTTCAATAGCCATCATATTCCAATCAGCTCCATGGTGACTAGCAAAAAACCCATTGAACCAAATATCTGCCCTTCCTTTAAGATACATTTCAACAACCTCCATTTTCATCTCTCCAAGTATTTTGTGGATTTGGAAGTATTTGTTGGCTTTCTTCACCCACTATCTTGGATTCTCTCATCCGAATTGGGGAAAATCTATTTTGGGTAATTTGGTATTCATCCTTATATCATACCCTCCCATGTTCATTCTTCTTTCACCACCACCTTTCCTCTCTCCAATACTTTCTCCTTCATAGCTGGTCCCAATATTGATCTCCTTCACTTGTTTATCTCTAGAGATACTTAATTTAGCTAGCATAGCTACAGTTGAATCGTATTTCTTATTCATATCATGCATATAACTCTCAACCTTCTATTGCTTACCACATAAAGTTTTGAGTAGTTTCTTTGATGAATCAACTTTACCAAAAAAACGTTTGTAAGCAACTCCCAAATCGTCCATATCTTTATCTAATCTCTTCTAGTGGTCATTGCTTGTTTTTTGTCTAGTTTCCATCTTCACAATCGTTGCTCTGATACCAATTGTTATGGTTGGAGCTCAAATAATGGAAATGGAGCTCAAACCAGAACTTAATAAATCAGTTTTGAGCTGGAATTTTACACAATAACTCAAATTCAACACCAATTTGATTAATTTCAAATGAAAATAGAAATGGGGGTAAGAGATGATATATATGAAAAGTGAAGAAACAAAAGGAAAAAATGAATTGAGAGAGAAAAAACAGAAATTGCAGAACAATAATCCAGAATCCCTCCTCTCTCATCTCTGCTTAATTATATAATTTAGTTATAAAACGTAATTCCTAATACAATTTATATAAAAAGAAACTTATAAAAAGCGTAAATTCATTGCAGCATTCTTTAGTGAGCAAAACGACATCGCCTTTATTAATGAATATGGCACCGTATTGCTTTCTCAAAACGTCATCGTTCACTTGATTTTAATTGTCTATTAAATCCGTTGGCATTGTTCTTCTTCTACATTTCTCTCCTTTCCACCTGTGCGTGGTCATGACAATTTCTAACTGGACTTGTACAACTTCCAATTCTCATTTCTTCTTTCTTCGTGCTTCAAACCCTAAGTCTTCTTTGATATTCTCTTAAGTATTGACTACATCAGTGAGGGTTTGATTTGGTGAAATTAATTCTTATCGGACCTTTCCAAAAATCTCCGCACGTTAACCTTGTTGGTGGATTTCTATGTAAATGACTCCAAAGCAATCAAACCGAATGAAATGCATGAAAAGTAAGTCGAGGCAGTAAGTTGAGGCAAGTGTTGAATACTTTGTCCTTAAGTCAAATTTGCCCCGTAATGGTGCCTACGGTCTTTGACAATTGACTCTCAAGATACAACGACTTCGCTTTAGTTTGTAGCACTTCAAAACTTAAGCACAGCGAACCAAAATTGGTTTTGTACTCCAACGGATGAAAGTGAAATGAAAACCAGAATTTTGTGCAACTAAATGCAATAAAATTGGTTCAAAATGATGAAATATATGAATGGATTGTTTTTCATATATGTTCTCTGTCAAAAAGGACGTCTAGAGGTCCTAAATATAGCAGATGATCGGTTAAAAATGAAATGGTGTGGAGCCAATTCGTGCAACACTTCAAAATGACATGTCTATTCGTGAAAACCTATGCGATCGCATGATTTTACCATGCTGCGATCGCAAGGTATAAATTTGAAAACAGAACTTGATCCAGTTTAACCATGCGATCGTAAGGCTTTGTCTCCTGCGATCGCATGGAAGGACCCAAAAATATTCTGATCAAAATTTAGGCAGGTTGCGATCGCAAGGTATTATACCTATAAGATCGCATGGTCAAAACTTGACCCAAAAATTGTTCTTTTCTGTAATTTTTCATTCATTCGATATTGGTTTCGAGATGTAAAAAATACCCTTCAATACATGCAGGTTGATCTCTGTTTCGATACCCCGAAGCGGCGAAGTTGCAAACTAATTTGCTTAAACGGATTGGGTCGGGTCTTGTATATTTTGGCCAAGTTGACACGAAGTCACTTTAGTTGTTTTTAACACTTAGTTAATTTTTTGACATATTTAAACCAATTTTCAACAATCTCCCACATGAATGGAAATTCCTTGATACGCAAAACACGATGCAAATGAAATGCATACTCTAACAAATGGAGTACATGTGACAAGTCATAGTATCAAGATAAGTATCTTGTGGCTTTGAACCTTCTTTAGTTGAATACAATCGGATTTACTAAGCTAGTTGGTGAACACGATATTTTTGAACCATCTAGCCGTTCGTGTAAACCCAAACAATTGTACCAACACCATAACTCATCTAACCAATTCGGTTCTTATGGTTGTGTCCATTTTGGCCTTGGACAACTCTTGGTTTCATAAGTGCTCTAAGAGAATTAAGCATCGAATTCTCGTAGAAGCGGCCCCACTTCACACTTATATAGGTGATCTATTACTTTCTACTTCAAGGTTTTGAATCATTAAAAGTATATATGTATACTCATCTTTATACATATTTGACATAGCACTTTAAAAGTTAGAAATGGGAATAAGTGCTTTATTCCGAATCTTTTATAACTTAGTTGTCCCATTGAACCAAGATTTTGGGATCTCCAATCTACAAGGTTGGGTTTCCGTTATAGTAATTCTATTCAATAGGCTTTAGGCCCATTATCCTCGAAAGATGGTATACTTGATCTCTTGCAAGTCCTTTCGTCAAATGATCAGCCAAGTTCTCTTTTGACTTCACATAGTTAATAGATATTATACTATTTAATATTAACTGTTTAATGGTATTATGTCTCTGACGGATATATTGAGACTTACCATTATACATACTGTTTTGTGCCCTTGCTATTGCCGACTGATTATCGCAATGTATGTTAATTGCAGAAACCAACATGGAATTTCCTCAAAGAAATTACGAAGCCATTCTGCTTATTCTCCAGTTTTGTCTAAAGCAATAAACTCAGATTCTATTGTGGATTGAGCTATACATGTTTGCTTAGAAGACTTCCAGGACACAGCTCCACCTCCAATGGTAAATACATAACCACTTGTGGATTTTGAATCCTTAGTGTCAGATATCCAATTTGCATTGGCATATACTTCTAACACCACGGGATATCTTGAGTAGTGTAATCTATATTCAACCGTGTGTCTTAAGTATCTAAGAACTCGGTTTAATGCATTCCAATGTTCAACATTTGGATTACTAGTGAATCTACTCAACTTGTTGACTATGTATGCTATATCTGATCTTATGCAGTTGGTAATATACATCAAACTGCCTATGACCCGTGAATATTCCAATTGAGATACAGGCTCACCAGTATTCTTGGCTAAGTGTATACCTAGGTCAACTGGTGACTTAACTGGTTTATCGTCATACGCCTTAAACTTCTTAAGTATAGTCTCAACATAATGTGATTGAGATAATGACAAACCATCGGATGTCTTAGAAATTTTAATCCCTAATATCACATCCGCCACTCCCATGTCCTTCATGTCAAAATATTTCGTTAACATTTTCTTAGCCGAAGAAATAACTTTTGAGTTATTTTCCATAATTAGCATATCGTCAACATATAGGCATACGATCACATATTCGTCGAGTGTGTTTTTAATGTAGACACACTTGCTACATTCATTGATTTTGAAGCCATTTGACAACATAGTTTTATCAAACTTTTCATGCCATCGCTTCGGTGCTTATTTTAATCCATATAAAGATTTTACAAGTTTACACACCTTCTTTTCATTTCCCGGTGCAACAAACCTTTTAGGTTATTCCATATAGATTTCTTTTTCTAATTCACCGTTTAAAAATGCAGTTTTAACATCTATTTGATGTATTTCAAGATTATGCAATGCCGCGATTGCAATCAAGATACGTATAGACGTGATTCTTGTCACAGGTGAATAAGTATCAAAGAAATCGAATCATTCCTTTTGTCTATACCCTTTGGCTACTAATCTAGCCTTGTATTTATCTATTGATCCATCAGATTTCAATTTCTTTTTGAATATCCATTTGCAGCCTAAAGCTTTTTTTCCCTGAGGAAGTTCAACCAATTCCCAAGTATGGTTACTCATGATAGATTCAATTTCGTTACGTACAGCTTCTTTCCAAAAAGGAGCTTCGGGAGTGGACATTGCTTCAACAAATGTCCTTGGATCATTTTCAAATAAATTGGTTACGAATTCTGGAACGAATGTGTTATGAATTCGTTGCCTTTTACTACGTCTCGGTTCTTCATTTATTTGAAAATTGTCGTCATTTCCATGTAAATTATCATAAGTTCATTTAACTGAACTTATTTCGTTTTCTTTATAAGGAAACTTGTCTTCAAAGAAGCCGCATTTCTTGATTCAATAATCGTACCTTCATGTACATCAAGTACTTCAGATTTATGAACCGAGAATCGATATGCACTACTATTGATTGCATATCCAATAAAGACACAATCAATTGTCTTTGGTACAATCCTAACTTGTTTAGGTTTGGGTATTTGTATTTTTGCTAAGCACCCCCACACTTTGAGATATTTGTACGAAGGTTTCCGGCCTTTCCATAGCTCATAAGGTGATTCAACCTTATTCTTGTGTGGTATCTTATTTAGGATATGATTTGCCGAAAGTATGGCTCCCCCCACAAGTTTTGAGGTAATCTCGAACTTATTAACATTGCATTCATCATTTCCTTTAGAGTTTGATTCTTATTTTCGGCAATCCCATTTGATTGAGGTGAATATGGTGCAGTAGTTTAATGAATGATTCCAAATTCTGCACAAAATTCTTCAAATGGTGCAACGTATTCTCCACCTCTATCACTACGAATCATTTTTATTCGTTTTTCAAGTTGATTTTCAATTTCGATTTTGTAGTGTTTGAACACTTTCAAAGCTTTATCTTTGCTTTTCAACAAGTATACATAACAGTACCTTGTACAATCATCTATGAACGTGATGAAATACTTTTTACCATCTCTTGTTTGTACAAACTTTAAATCACACACATCTGGGTGAATTAGTTCTAAAGGTGTTGTGGTTCGTTCAACCGAATGAAAAGGTGCTTTGGCCGCTTTTGCCTCTACACATGTTTCACATTTTCCATTATTAAAATACATATTCGGAAGTAAACTTAAATTCATCAACTTACGTATTGAATTAAAGTTTGCATGTCCTAATCTATGGTGCCATAGATTAGATGACTCAAGAATATAAACGGAAGATGACGTTTTATTCATATTTTTCAGTACAACATTTAGGACATTCATTTTGAATAGTCTATCTTTTACACATACATGTTATTCTTGGTAAGTACAAACTTATCCGAAACAAAGACTAACTTAAAGCCATTTTTGCTTAACAAAGAACTTGACACAAGGTTCTTGCGAATATCTGGTACGTGAAGAACATTGTTGAGGCTAAGTTCCTTTCCTAATGATATCTTCAATATCACTTTTCCTTGTCCTTCCACTTTGGATGTTGAAGAGTTCCCCATAAATAGTTTTTCACCCTTGGTTGGAATGTAGGATGTGAACATATCTTTATCACCACATATGGAACGGGTTGCACCCGTATCAATCCACCATTCCAAGGGATTTCCAACATTGTTGCATTCTGAAACAACTGTCGATAAGTTCATATCAGATATGCCATTTGATATAACATCAGATTCGGCTATGTTCGCTTGGGCTTGCTTCTTTGGTTTGCGACAATCAACAGAGCGATGTCCAGCCTTTCCACAGTTATAGCAATTGTCCTTGAACTTCTTTGCATTCTTCTTTGTAGGTTCAACGTAATGCTTTCTCTTCTTTCCTTTGTTGTTGTTGGATTCCACAACATTAGCCCTTGATTGTGGTAGGCTATTTCCAACACGCCTGTCCGAACTTCGATTGTCTTCTTCAATCCTTAGTCGGACCACAAGCTCATCAATATTCATCTCCTTGTGTTTATGCTTGAAGATAGTTCTTGAAGTCCCTCCACATGAGTGTAAGTTTCTCAATGATTGCAGCCACTTGAAATGATTCATTTAGAGACATATTCTCCGCGTGAATGTCATGAAGTATAATCTGCAACTCTTGCACTTGATTGATAACCGTCTTTGAATCTACCATCTTGTAGTCCAAAAACCTTCCCACGATGAACTTCTTTGTTCCCGCATTTCCTTTCCAAAGAATCCTATAAGTCCTTTGCCGATTGCTTGGAACAATACACATTGTACAAAGTGTTGTCCAAGCCATTCAGAATGTAATTCTTACACAAGAAATCTGAATGTTTCCAAGCATCCAAAGCAATCAACGATGCCCGATTGTTTTCTCCTTCTTGTATGGCGGGAGGATCCTCATTCAAGAATTTCGCCAAATTGAGGGTCGTGAGATAGAAGAGCATTTTCTGATGCCATCTCTTGAACTCAACCCCTATGAACTTCTCTAGTTTTTTCCCATGTGGAACAGAGTTTAAATGTACGGTAGTAGTAGAAGCCACAACCGGATAAATCACACCAGTAGGAATGCTTCATTCAGAAGTTCCCATATTCGAATTATCATTCGAATTGGTATCAATAATACCAATTGAATTCATTTCTGTTTACGTAAAACAGAAGATCAACCAAACCAATAATGTCACTTACCACAAAAATACTGCAGAAATAAATTTGACTTAAGATTGTTGGCGGATTTCTGTGTAAATGACTCCAAAGCAATCAAACCGAATGAAATGGATGAAAAGTAAGTCGAGGCAAGTGTTGAACACTTTTTCCTTAAGTCAAATTTATCCCGCAATGGTGCCTACGGTCTTTGGCAATTGACTCCCAAGATACAACGACTTTGCTTGAGTTTGTAGCACTTCAAAACTCAAGCATAGCGAACCAAAATTGGTTTTGTACTCCAACGGATGAAAGTGAAACGAAAACTAGAATTTTGTGCAACTAAATGCAATAAAATTGGTTTAAAATGATGAAATATATGAATGAATTGTTTTGTATATATGTTCTCTGTCAATAAAGACGTCCAGAGGTCCTAAATATAGTAGATGATCGGTTGAAAACGAAATGGTGTGGAGCCAATTCGTGCAACACTTCAAAAAGACAAGTCTGTTTGCGCAAACCTATACGATCGCATGGTTTTACCATGCTGCGATCGCAAGGTACAAATTTGAAAACAGAACTTGATCCAGTTTAACCATGCGATCGCAAGACTTTGTCTCCTGCTATTGCATGGAAGGACCTAAAAATATTCTGCTCAAAATTTAGGCAGGTTGCGATCGCAAGGTATTATACCTATGCGATCGCATGGTCAAAACTTGACCCAAAAAGTTGTCATTTTCTGTAATTTCTTATTCATTCGATATTGGTTTCAAGATGCCAAAAGTACCCTTCAATACATGCAGGTCGATCCCTGTTTCGACGGTCTGAAGCGGCGAAGTGGCAAACTAATTTGCCTAAACAGATTGGGTCGGGTCTTGTATATTTTGGCCAAGTTGACACGAAGTCCCTTTAGTTGTTTTTAACACTTAGTTAATTTCTCGACATATTTAAACCAATTTCCAACAAACCTTTCTTTGTTGTGAGATTGTATCTATGAGGGTGTGTTTTGTAGGAGTTTTTGGTGAGGGTAATCGAGAGGAGTAGGGACCGAAATAGAGAGAGTTTTAGAGAGGAAAAATAAGGGAATTTGTGGACTAAACTTATGTAAAGAAAGATGAGTATGGATGGCTGGGAAGTGGAGGGAAATAAGAGAGTGAGGGGGGGGGGTCGATTTTTAAAGAGAAAATGGGAGAAGAATCTTGGATATTTGGGGTTGGATTGTGGAAGTAGAAAGATATATGGTGATCAAAATTTGGGAGAGGAAAAGGAAGGTTGCTGAAATTTTCTTGTGGTCGATTTTTGGTATGGGAAAGAGGGAAAACAATTTTTAAGTTAGGTTGAAAAAGGAGGTATGAGAGAGAGAGAGAGAGGGCATACATGGACCGAATTTTAGAGAAGGATGAATAGTAAGGTTTCTGGGATTTTTGGAGAACGATTTTGTGGGAAAAAAAACGAGGGGTGACCAAAAACAGGGAGAAGAAAACAAGGTTGATGGATTTCTTTCTGGGGCCAAAATCTGGAGGGGAGAATGTGGAGAAATAAGCTGTCATTTGGGCTGAAAATGAGAGGGAAATGGGGGGTTGGTTATGGATAATAGGGCAGTTTTTGGGTGGATAATTGGGTCATTTTGGAGTGCATGGGAGACGGTTTTACTGTTGGAAACATGGGGAAGTTATGGCTGAAATGGGGCGGTTAGGCAGCAGTTTAGGCCGGTTTTTCTATGCTGTTTGGGGTGGGTTTTTGGATAGAAATTGGGCCATTTTTAGGTGATTTTATGGGCTATGTTGGGCTAGAAGGTGCAGGGTTTTGCGGTAAAAATTTGGAGTTTTTCCACAAATAATCACAATAAATAAAATATTTCTTAAAATACTATTATACTTTTTTATTATAAAAATAGTATTTTTAATTTTTATAACATTTTTTATTACATTTGTTATTTAGGTTACAATAAATGTGTTACATTTGTTATTAACAAACATAACAAATTGTTACAAAAATAAAAAATAATATTTTTAGAATAAAAAAAGTTAGATAATATTTTTTAAATTATTTTATATTTTGTGGTGTATGGTGAAGTTATCACTAAAAATTTTGGACTAAAGAGTCAAGATTTGGGCTAAAAAAGAGGTCAGGCGATTGGCTAAAAACAAAATTGGGTTTTGATTTACTATAGCGGACCAAAATAAATTAAATTAAATTACGTGAGACGATTTTTTCTATAACAAGTTGAATTAAGAAATTTAATAAACTCCAAAATATAACAAGGCTCGTAAAAAAAAAAAATTTAAAATTCTGATACGTAAAAAATAATGGCAAGTGCGCCCAAGTATCTTTGTGGCAAAAAGTAATTAGATTTTTGATTTTTAGGAAGTGTTGTAGCGACACGGTTGAGTGAAAATCTTTCGTTTCAAATGATTAAAATTTTCCAATCGCTACACAATTTAACATACTAAGAGGAGAACAAGTTCACTAAAGAGAAGAAAGAAGTTACCTTCATCAGCCATGCTCCACTTTAGCAGTCCATATTTTCATTTACAGCTAACAATAGTTCACTGTTTCAACTTATGAATGTGGTTTTGCATAAAAAACTATTACTTGCTTTAAGTAGTAGCAGTTTTTGAATATTAATGTTTCAAAGGAGTTAAAAAGTTTGATAAAATCAATAGCATATAGAGAATACCAAATGACTAAAAAGGGAACAAGTTCAGTTATTATTAAACAAAAAATTATGAAGATGAGAAGTAAAAGAAATAGAAGAAACAAGAAATGTCACCTAAGAGTCTTTGATATCTAACTTAAGATAAAGATTCATCGAACTTTTGACGAAATGATATGCCACATTACTTCATTTTGTTGGCTCAAACAAGCCGCAAATTACATATTTAAAAAGTGACAAATTTGGGGTCCAAGAGTCCTGCTACTCAAGGGTTAAGCTTTGTAACATCAATATTTTGAGAAGTCATCCAATCTTAAAATATCTTAATTATTATTGAAAAAATATATCTCAATTACAAAGTCTTCCCTAGTAATTGACCAAATTACTTTTTAATTAGGGTATAATCTACAAAAAGTAAAGTTAAAGTTAATGTTCTTGTTTCTTTACTAATTAGTAATTACACTAGGTCAACTGTGATAATATAACATTTCAATTTGTTGGTCAATATGATTGGAATTTTTTTTTGAAATAAATTTTAAATTTTAATTTCTTTCTACCTGTTTTTTTTTTAATAAAATTTTCTCTTTCATATCCGAGACTAGATGATGAATATTTAGAATTCACTCTTTTTCAAAATCAGTTATTTAACCATCTTGTATAAAAAATTATTTTATGGCTTAAAAATGTAATTTACATGTGTCGCAGTTGATAAGTAAATATTTTCGAGTTCAAAAAAGAATTGTTAGTGCTATACTGATTTTATAGTTCAGTATCAAATTGCTCTATATGATATTAGACTAATTATCTAATTAATATTTACCAATAGATTATTTATAATTTTCAGCCCAATTGTTTGGTTCAATGAATGGTCATTGAGCATCAATAATGAAATTTCAAATACGACATTTGACAATTATAAAAAAGAATTATTAAAATAAAAAATAAAAAATTCAATAAACTTCCATGCTAATATAAATTGAAAATCAAGAGTTTACTACAAAACTTGTGACACAAATTGAGAAGAGAGACGAGAGGAAGAGATGCGTAAGAGAATAGTTGGATTGAAATTTTAAACGGTAGGGATAAAATTCCTAAAAAATTTGGTATTAATTTTTATAAGCTCGAAATCCATGAAAATCTGTTGAAATCTTTTAATTAATGAAATCTTTAGAAATCCACTAGTAATTTGGGACACCTAAATTCAAGAGAATCTATTAAAATCTGAGTTGGGGACACCAAAATTTACATGGATTTTTAAAATCTATTCAAATCTAAGTTGATGACACTTTCCTAAATTATATAAAAAAAAATAATGTTAATTTGTTAAATTAAGAGGTAACAACCCCTTGGGATCTCTACCTACACATAGAAGTGTCAAGATGGACGAGTCGGCTGAACTCGCATCGGCCCACCTGCCTCGACCCGTAACCACGGGCTAGCCTGTGAACCGAATGGACAGGCGATTCACGGGCCGAGGATGTTGGACTGACGGCCCGGAAGGTTCGGTGTTTGACGGGCCAACGGTTTGCTAATTAAAGAAAAAGGAAAACAAAAATGGTAGACAATCACAGCCGTTCAAACTTTAAGTTTGATATTAAAAATAAAAAAAATATGGCAACGGCTCTCTGCTATGCGAAATGACAGCAGCGGTTGTCAGTCTTAAAGCAGCCCTGCTGGGCTGCTTTTACAAAAAAGGCAGCTTACATGCCTGTAAATGCAGGCATGCAGCTATCTTTTTTTTTTTTAAAGATAATTAATAAATAAATAAATAAAAAATAATTTTTTTAGTAATTTAAAAAAAAATTAATTTTTTATTTATATGGACCGAACTGGGTCGAACTGCGGCCCACATGGATTCGACCTAGATGGGCCGACGGGTGGGATGGGTTCATGTTTAATTTTTGTGGACAGTGTTGACCCGGCCTGCAACCCGCCGTGACGCGGACTTTTTTTAATGCGGACTGTTACCGGAGTTCATTGGAGGCGACTTGGGGGATTGACACATTTTGGCTCTATAACTAATCTTCAACTTAATAGATTTTTCAGGTATCATCATCAACATTTCTGCCAAACCATTTAACATACAATTTACTGCTAATTTATATGCCATATTTATACCTCAAAGAAGATAGATAACAAGTCTCAAAAGGCTATACAAAAAGGAAAGTCGTATGCATTAGAACAATGCTGATTGCAAATATTTTTTAGAGAGATGTATAGTTTTGTTTCACTCATTGATAATGCTTTAGGAGTGGAAAGGTTGAAGTTAGATTCATCTTTGCATCTTTCACTTTGGAATGATCACATTTTTGTTTTTCAAGTTGAGGTTGTTGAAATATGTCATTAGTTGTATAGATTCATTCCTATTTTAGGAAAATTTCACTTAACTATAGGTTGCAAGGTTTTAATTAAGGGATCATAGATTGATTCTAGAGTTTATGTCATGAATATCCTATATATACCTTGTAATTATAGAGATGTATTATCAATGAAAAACACAATTCATAAATATTAACAGAGGTTGTGTATTAAATCTAACTTTTTTATTTTGAAGATAATTCTGTTGCTCTTTCACTCGTCCGGAAATATAAATGTATATTTGTTGACTGAAGAGTTTCCCACATATTTTCCATGGGTTAGACGAGTTGTAATAGTGGAGGTTGGAAGTAAGCACGTAGAAGGTATTATTTCACTAAGTGACGTGTTTAGCTTCTTGCTCGGTTAGCTGAAAGAGCCAAGCACTCATTTCTTATGTTCTACCTACTTGGGTTTCTCTGCCATGCCCCCCAAGTTTTGAAATTCTTGAGAGTTTCTATATCCCAGTCGATGGGGCTCGGGTCTTACTTCAGAGATCACCAGTCAAAAAGAGGAAAAATGTCTGTAAATTAGGATGTTTTACTTTCTTTTTTCTTTTTATAATTTATCATATCATGAATCGTTGCCATCATGTTCGACTCTTTCTAACGAGACGAGGCCTCAGGACATGTTTGTAGCACATTATAATACTTGTGCCGATGTTCATAGAAGATGTAGACAATTTTACTTTAGCTATTGTACTGCATTCGTATTTTGTTTATAAATTGCTCCTGAATTTGAGAAAGCGTGATACCTATATATATGGCCATTCATTTTTTTTTTCCAACTGGTCTATTTTTTGTTTTTTTTTTTTGGGGGCCCAAAATGAAATTGCTTCCCACCAAAGTTTTTATTATATATGGCCATTTATTAATGTAAAATGACTAGAGCATCCTTGTATTAAAACGTCATATAGGAAATACAAGTGAAGGTGACTAGGAAGATTAGAGTGTTTAAATAGATTAAAAATTCTCGTTAACTTTGTCTAGTTTAACCTAAATGTCTAGATAATTCAAAATGCGTGAATGTCTAGTTTGACTTGAATGTTTATTTTGACGTGAATGTCTAGATAATTCAAAATTCGTGCAAAAAAAGAAAAGAGAGAGACTAGAAATTTTTGTCAACTTTTTATAATTTGAAAAGAGTTTAGATGGTTCAAAATTTGTGTAAAGAGAAAAGAGTATTTCTCAATGGACTTGGGATTCTGGTCAACATTGTCTAGCTTGATTAGAGCATAAATGATTTGAAATTCATAGGAAGAGTACGTGTTAACACTTTTAAATAGAGGAAGGTATTTTTGTAAAAAATAAAAATCACATTATTTACAAAGTAAAAAATAATGAACAAAATTTAGGCCAAACTCAAAAACAATAAAAGAAATTTAGGTCTCAGGCCACGAGCCCGAACATGCTCGTTGCTCGTGGGCCACACGGGGTGTAAGTGAATTTTTTGATTTTTAGTTTAAAAATCTAAAATGAAATAAGTTATGATAAAATTGACGAGACACGGACCATTCAAGAAATAAGTTATTTTTTTCCACGTGCTAGTCATACGGGCCCGCCCATTATTTCCAGCTCGGCCCTTGTTTTTTTTTCTCGGCTCGGCTCAGGCCGAACTTTTATGGGCCGGGCCCACCGGCCCACTAACGGTCCGACCCTTTTGCCATCCGTAATTAGGTCTTTGAAGTTTTCTCCATCGCCTAGGTCTTTCAAGGATTGATACTTTGGCATTTTTGTATATGTAATCCCTAAAATTTCATCTATATTGCATTTAAGTATATTACTTTTTTAGGAGTTATCAAAGGGACTCAGTCCGACCTTTATAATTCGAACTCCAATAATTAACCATAGTCAAGTTGACGCAAGACTATTTATTATAATTATTATTCTTTGCTCACTCAACTAAATGCGCGAGAATGCACAATCAAAATGTATAAAATTAGAGAAGCAATTTTATTTCAATTCCCTGCAATTAAATCCTCTTGACTTGCAAATTGCCATCTTAATGTCTTACTCCTGTTGGACATTGAATAATTAAATCTGGGCTAAAATAAATATTACACCCTTCTAATTATTTTCTCACTTAATCTCACATTTTTTCCCAACAGTTTATTTATGATCAAATCATAGAATTAATTTAGTTTTTGCTAAATACTAAGACTAGATTTAAACTGTTAAGTTGAAAATACTTAAGCATATTCGTTTATCCATAGAATTGAGTGATATTTTTCAAACACAAATAAGTGCTCAATATTTTGCTCTCTCTAAGTTATTAGCGTACTAAGGTATTTGACCATATCAATGATCATAGTCATTGTCCATCAAAGACTATCAAGTCATTGAATAGTAACCACTATTCAATTATAGGTAATCTATAAAGCAGTCAAGATGGGGGGATAAGCTTCATCGTCGAGAAGAAAACAACTCGGATCACTAGCTAAGGCCCCTAAGTGGTCGATTAGTTATAAATGAGATAGGGGTGCAGAGATAGCTAGGGAAAATCCGAACAATTGCCTTTGTGGATCCAAATGCTCTCACAAGGTGCATAATAAGGATAAGACCAGTAGAGATGTGTAATTTTATTTTTTGCATGATTATGCTATAGAATTAAACTTCGTAAATTCATCTTGTCCAATACAATTTCGAGTGTACTAGTGTCACTACTTGCGAGATCCACTCGCTAGAGTCAAGACAAATTGCATACCCAAAATAGTAGAGTATCTGACTCTACGACCTTATTAGAACAAAATGCCAATCTTTGATAACCGGTCTAGGACAAATCAATTCTCTATCAAAATAAAATTAGTGTATCGCTACGCTTTTCTTCGTAAGCACCAAACTTGTATTATCACTTAATCACATGCTCAAATAACATGAATTCAATATTTATTTAAACAATATAAATAAATAAGCAATATTTATTAATGAAAATCACAAAATCTCAATCATTAAAATATTGTGCTAATACTTTTGGGCACATAAATATCCCAACAATTCTCCCACTTGTTCTAAAGTGTACGTGGCATGTCATGCGTCTCTATGCCTTTTATGTAACCATCGAAACTCTTAGCTGGTAAGCTCTTGGTAAACGATCGACAAGGTTCTCTATAGAAGCATAAGATTGCTTGATACTCCCCTAAATCATGGCTCCGCCACTAAGTGTAAACACTGACCCAGACAAAGGCTTTCTAGAGTCCTTGTCTGACTAAAAATCCGAGTCAGTATAATCCGAGTACACAAGCATATGATTCTTTGTTCTTCGAAGATACTTGAAGATATGCTTTACAGCTACTCAGTGTTCTTGTCAAGGGTTAGACTGGTATTGACTCACTATCATAACATCATAACAAATATCTAGTTTTGTAGAATGGCATAGGGTTCGTCGAAGTTCTAATACTCTTATGTTTTAATCACTTCATCAGATATTTTATTCTAAGACCTGGATGCTTGCTTAAGGCCATAAATAGACATTTGCAATTTGCATACTTTCGTTTTATGACCCATTTGCATGAATTAGTATGGTTGCATCATATAGATGCATTCTTCAAGATGGCCATTCAAGAATGTCGTCTTGACATCTATTTTCCATATGTTATAATCCATATGAGCTGCAATGGATAGAAAGATTCGAATAGACTTAAGCATTGCTACATGTGAGAAAGTTTCTTCATAGTTGATACATTCTTCTGGGTAAAACCCTTAGCCATGAGCCTAGCTTTGAAGGTCTCAACCTTTCCATCTATTCATCTCTTTCTCTTGTAGACCCACTTACACCCTATGAGTTTGACCTATTCAGATGTATCTACAAGCTCCTAGATATTATTGGGATATATATATTCCATTTCTGAGTCCATAACTTTCTTCCACGAATATGTGTCTGTATCTTGTATTGCTTTTCCAAATAAAGTTGGGCCATCTTCTTGCTCGATGGAGATATTTCGATAGGCTTTTCCAACTAGAAGATACCTTGTAGGTTTCTCGATAACGTTTTGACTGTCTTAGAAATGGTAGTTCTTTGACCATGATTTTCCTTGGATGTGTAACTTATATGTCCTTACTCACTACCATGTCTGCAGTTGGAGTGAATTGTTGGTTCTCAATCTCGATAGGCGATTCCAAATCTATAGGATTGGGTGCGTCTTTGCTCTGTGAGCAGTTCTGCTCATCGCTCCCACGATGATCGAGTACCATATTCATTCCACGTTTCAGCTAGATGTGATCATTGAGCTCAGGATCTAGGGACATTTCCCTTCATCTCTTCCAGTACAACTTCGCTCTTTGAATCATGTTTTCTATACACTTGTCCGCTAAGAAGGTTGCATTCGTACTAACAACACCTTCTAGTCTTGAGGAATATAGAACTAATATCCTCTTGTACCTCTAAGATATCTTATGAACATACATATTTCTAACCTTAATTCCAACTGCTCGGTCTTCTCTTTCAGTATGTGAACTAGATATCCCCAAACGTGGAGGCGGCGCAAACTAGGCTTGTACTCGTTCCAAAACTTAAGAGGAGTCTTAAGGACATACCTAGATGGTTCTAGGTTTAGATTATATACAACTGTCTCGAGTGCAGACTAAACGAGGTAGGAATTGTTTAGAACCTCATCATCGATCTAACTATGTCCAACAATGTCCCATTCTTGAATCTTCGTGCTTCAAACTCCCAAGTTTTCATTAGTTGGAGATCACTTTTGTCGTATTACAGTAGTATTGTAAATCAAATTAATAGTAAGGTTTAAAATGTAACGATTGTTATCTAAACATCTAACACAAATATGAGCTTTATTGAAACTAATATGAACTGCCAAAGACACAAAGTTTACAAAATAACCATGTCCTAATAAACGAGAAACATAAAATCAAATTCCGCTTCATCTAGAAGATATAATAACCATCATATAAATTTAAATGCCTACTACTATAGGATGACAGAGTATTATAATTATCTTATAAATTTAAATCGAATTTCCACCGCCTTTCTTCCTCCTGCCTTATAACTATAACCAAGGAATATAAACCTTCGTTTATTAGCCTTTAGCTGATTACTGAATTGCACTAACGACGAAGGAGACAGTGAGCTTATTGTAAAATTGGGCTCGTTCCCACTCAATATTTTGAATTTAATGGGTTTTGTTTGTAAATAATTATTAATGGGCAAACTTGACAAGATCCCTACTTTATGTAAAAAAATTGAAAAATACTTCTATTTTTAATTTTTCAAAAAATACCTCATTCCATTAAAATCAATATTTTATAATTTAATAAAAAATACATTATTTTCTTTTAAAATCTATATTTTAGTTTTTCATTATCTAAAATTATATTAATTTTTTTTAAAAATTAAAATTTTCGTTTTTCATTACCTAAAATTATATTATTTTTATCTAAAAATATTATATTTGTATACTATTTCAAATATAATAATAATTATAATTATATTTTACAATTTATTTTCTTTGATAATTTTTTAAAAATATATTATTTTCATTGAAATCAATATTTTAATTTTTTCATTTGAAAAACAATATTTTTACAAGAGTTACATGTGTTGCTTCATCATTTTCATTGAAATCAATACTTTATAATTTACTCATTTTATTATTTTTTCAAAAATATATTATTTTAATTTAAAATTAATATTTCAATTTTTCATTGAAAAACAACATTTTTACATAGGTAACATATATGTTACTTCCTCATTTTTCATTAAAATCAATATTTTACAATTTTTTTAAAATATTTTTCTTAAAAATATATTATTTTCATTTAAAATCAAAATTTCAATTTTTTCATTTGAAAACAGATTTAAACACGTGTAACATATGTGTTACCATATGTGTTACTTCATCATTTTCATTAAAATCAACACTTTACAATCTATATCCTTTTATAACTTTTTTAAAAAATATATTAGCTTCATTCAAATTTTTTTTATTTATTTAAAAACAAAGTTTTTACACGGTAACATATGTGTTACTATATGTTATTTCCTTGTCTTTATTAAAATCAATAATTTGTAATTTATCTTCTTTTTATAGTTTTTAAGAAAATACATTATTTTCATTTAAAATTCATATTTCAATTTTTTATTTGAAAACAATATTTTTACACGACTTCATCATTTTTATTAAAATCACTAATTTTTATACTGGTAACATATGTATTACCATTACCAATCGTCTTCTACCATTACTATCACTCGTCTTATACTAGCACCAGCACCAACACCACCACAACCACAACCACAATTGTGTTAAAATCTGTTACCACTATCTACAACTATAATCACATCAACCACAAATGTTGTGACACATGTGTTACTATATTTTAAATTAGGATAACACAAGTTTTACAACCACCAACACTGCTACCGCTTCACCACCACTAATTTAATTTAAGGTAATACATGTGTTACTATAATTAAAATTAGAGTAACATTTGTGTTACAACCACCACAATTATCTCCCACAACTGCATAGCTCTAGCACTACCATTTACACGGGTAACATGTGTTACTATATGTTATTTCTTAGTCTTCATTAAAATCAATAATTTGTAATTTATCTTCTTTTTATTCTTTTTATAGTTTTTAAGAAAATACATTACTTTCATTTAAAATTCATATTTCAAGTTTTTTTTAAAACAACATTTTTATACGAGTAACGTATATGTTACTTCATCATTTTTATTAAAATCAATAATTTTTATACGAATAATTTTTATACGTTAACATATGTGTTACTATTACCAATTGTCTTTTATCACTACTATCACTCATCTACTACCACCACAATCGTGTTCAAATCTGCTACCACTATCCACAACAATAATCACATCCACCACAAAATGTGGTAACACATGTTACCATATTTTAAATTAGGATAACATAAGTGTTATCACCACCAACACTGCTACTGATTCACTACCACTAATTTTAATTTAGATAACACGTGTTACTATAATTAAAATTAAAGTAACACTTGTGTTACAACCATCACAATTTTCTCCAACAACTGCATAGCTCTAGCATCACCATTTATACGGGTAACATATGTGTTACTATATGTTATTTCCTAGTTTTCATTAAAAACAATAATTTATAATTTATCTTCTTTTTATAGTTTTTAAGAAAATATATTATTTTCATTTAAAATTCATATTTAAATTTTTTTTGAAAACAATAAATTTAAATTCATCATTTTCATTAAAATCAATAATTTTTATACTGGTAACATATGTGTTACTATTACCAATCGTCTTCTATCACTACTATCACTCTTCTTATACCAGCACCACTACCGCCACAATCGTGTTCAAATCTGTTACCACTATTCACAACTATAATCACATCCACCACAAATGTGGTAACACAATATTTTAAATTAAGATAACACAAGTGTTACCACTACCAACAATGCTACCGCTTCACCACCACTAATTTAAATTAAGGTAACACGTGTGTCACTATAATTAAAATTAGAGTAACACTTGTGTTATAACCACCACAATTTTCTCCCACTGCTGCGTAGCTCTAGCACCACCATTTAAACGGGTAACTTATGTGTTACTATATGTTATTTCTTCGTCTTCATTAAAATCAATAATTTATAATTTATTTTCTTTTTATATTTTTTAAGAAAATACATTATTTTCATTTAAAATTTATATTTCAATTTTTTTTTGAAAACAACATTTTTACACTAGTAACATATATGTTACTTCATTATTTTCATTAAAATCAATAATTTTTATACTAGCAACATATGTTTTACTATTACCAATTGCTTTTTACCACTACTAACACTCGTCTTATACCAACACCAGCACCACCACCACCACTACAATCGGATTCAAAACCACTACTACTATCCACAACTATAATCACATCCACCACAAATGTGGTAATACGTGTGTTACTATATTTTAAATTAGGTTAACACAAGTGTCATCATCACCAACACTGCTACCACTTCACCACCACTAATTTAAATTAAGGTAATACATATGTTACTATAATTAAAATTAAAGTAACACTTGTATTAAAACCACCACAATTTTCTCCCACTACTGTGTAGTTTTAGCACCACCATTTACACGGGTAACATATGTGTTACTATATGTTATTTCCTCGTCTTTTTTAAAATCAATAATTTATAATTTATCTTTTTTTTATAGTTTTTAAGAAAATACATTATTTTCATTTAAAATTCATATTTCAATTTTTTTTGGAAACAACATTTTTACACGAGTAACATATATGTTATTTCATCATTTTCATTAAAATCAATAATTTTTACACTGGTAACATATGTGATACTATTACCAATCGCCTTCTACCACTACTATCACTCGTGTTATACCACCACCACCACCACCACCACCACAATCGTGTTCAAATCCGATACCACCATCCTCAACTTTAATTACATTCACCGCAATATATGGTAACACATGTGTTACCATATTTCAAACTAAGATACACAAGTGCTACCACCACCCACTAATTTAAATTAAGGTAACATATGTGTTACTATAATTAAAATTAGAGTAACAACAATTTTCTCCCATTGTAGCGTAGCTCTAGTACCACCATTTATACGGTTAAAATATGTGTTACTATATGGTATTTTCTCGTCTTTATTAAAATTAATAATTAATAATTTATCTTCTTTTTATAATTTTTAAGAAAATAAACTATTTTCATTTAAAATTCATATTTCAAAATTTTTTGAAAACAAAATTTTTACACTAGTAACATATATGTTACTTCATCATTTTTATTAAAATCAATAATTTTTATACTGGTAACATATGTGTTACTATTACAAATAGTCTTCTACCACTACTACCACTGGTCTTATACGAGCACCACCACTACTACAATCGTGTTCAAATCTGCAACTAGGGATGGAAATGGGGCGGGTTGGCCATGCCCCGCCCTGCAAAAATTTTGTCCTTTCTCGCCCCACCTTGTGACCTACAAATTCACGGGGCGTGGCGTGGCGTGACGTGGCGGGGCGCGGGACGGAGTAGCCTTTTGACCCGCCACCGTCCAAGTTATTTTTTTTTTGTTAAATTGAAAAAATAATAAAAAAAAATATAAATTTTTTAAATATTTGTACTAAACAAAACAAAAAAATTATAAGCTTTGAATTGTGGTGTAGTGGTTAAGGTTGGTAGTTTATAAGTTTCAACACGGGTTCGATTTTTCTTTAGTTTATTTTTAATGAAAATTATAATTTCTACTATATTTTATTATTTTTTAGAAATTTTTTTTTGAGGAGGCGGGGAGCAGTGGTGGGTCTACCCTAGACCGACCTCGGGGCAGAAAATTCTTTCCCAAACCCACCCCTATTACTAGCGGGTAGCGGGTCCGAGGCGGTGAGTTTTTTTTGCCATCCCTACCCTCTACCACTATCCACAACTATAATCACATGTGGCAATTTCTGACTACGACAAATCTAGTTTTCAGATATTCAATTATATCTAAAATTTTTCCATGGAGAAGGCGACGGCGAAGAAGATGGTGATTATTGGTAGCGGAAGCATCGAAATTGGTGGTTGTGGAAGTCACCGGAGATGGTGGAAGGTGGAGTTAGTTAGGGTATTGAGTATTTTGTTTTTGTTTTTTTTCAACAACATGAATTCAAATTTCATAGTAGTGTGCAGGTTACAATCAATTACTCCCACAATTATATTTGATTCATACATATGTTTGCACAAGGTTACAAGATCGTGATATATACTTAAACCAGGAAACAGCCACAACCAACCGCAAAAAAAACTATGGAGTCCATAGCTCTTCTGCAATACAAAAATATAACTACAAAAGTTCAAGAAATACAACTGAGTAACATATGTGTTACTATATGTTATTTCCTCGTCTTTATTAAAATCAATATTTTATATTTATCTCATTTTTATAGTTTTTTAAAAAATACATTATTTTTTATTTAAAATCAATATTTCAATTTTTCATTTAAAAACATCATTTTTAACAGTGGGTAACATGTCTTACTCTATGTTATTTCATCGTCTTCATTAAAATCAATATTTTATATTTATCTCATTTTTATAGTTTTTTTTAAGAAAATACATTATTTTTATTTGAAATCAATATTTCAATATTTCATTAGAAAACAAAATTTTAACACTGAGTAACATATGTGTTACTATATTTATTTCCTCGTCTTCATTAAAATCAATATTTTATATTTATATCATTTTTATTGTTTTTAAGAAAATACATTATTTTTTATTTAAAAACACATATAATAACATACGTGTTACTTTGTCGGGCACGTGTGTTACCACTATAACACGTGTTACAACCCCGACTAAAGGTACACGTGTTACCACCATAACCCATGTTATTAAAAACGAAGAATCATGATTCATGATTTTTTAATACAAAGTAACATATGTGTTAGTCAATATAACATACACCGAAAAGTACATAAGAACACATATAATAAGTAACACACATGTTACTAAAGAAGAATAATCGCCATCCATTCATTTTTAATACACAGTTGAATTGATTAAGATATACATGCTGACAATGAAAAGAGAAAAGAAATTGATTACGAAGTAATTGAATAGATGAAAAGTAGGAAGTTATAAAGAAAACAAAGCTTTCATACTGGGGTTGATCGAGAATTCCACAGGCTAGTATATTCTATGAAGTGTGAGGGAAATCAATTAGAGAGGAAGGTTAGTAACTTGCAATACAGGAAGAAGATAGTCCTTCATAAATTATTATTACACGGCATAATTTCTGGTGTTAGAATTCTAAAGCTCAACCTTTAGTGTGGGATGCAGTCATTTTTCTAGTTCTGCATGTAAAGTGTAAACACACTTTTTATCCTGTAGATCATTCTGGTGTATTAGGGGCTTGCACGACCTTTGATTTATTGTCACTATAATTTTATTTTCAATAATAAGCAGACATGAAGGCTAACATATAAATTCTTTAACCTAAAGCAAAAATTATAAGAAGCCATATCCCACTACCACCACCACCACCACCACCACCACCACCACCACCACCACAACAACAACAATCGGTTCAGAACCTCCACTATTATTCACACCCATAATCACATCCTAATTTAAATCAGGATAACACCTGTGTCACTCATAGAGTAACACATGTTTTAGCTTGTTATCCACTACCACCACCACTACCAATTCTACAAAGTTTCAAATATAAAAATTGCAATATATAAAATCGAACAAAAAATTTCACCATCACTATCACAATAATATCTGTTCATATACAATTCGATCTGTTATATTACCTAAGTAATTCTTCACCCGCACTATAAGAGTAGGTCGGATGTCATTCATATCTAGGTCTTATTCTAGGTCGGACCTTATCCCAAGCGGGTCTTACTTCAAGTCGGACCTCATCCCAGGCGGGTCTTACTTCAGGTCAGACCTCATTCCCAAGTAGGTCTTATTCCAGGCCGGACCTCATTCTCATCCAAGTCTTACTCCAGGTCGGAGATAATTCCCATCCAGGTCTTACAGTTAAGCTCACGTCACCAGTATGGCACGTCTTCTCACGTGTTAGACATCAGATCAGCTGCCAATCATGGAGATGTCACTTTATATTGAAATTCCATAAAGGAGATGTCTTGTAAGCATTAAATGAATGTAATCATCACACATTTTCCTATAAATAGGAGACATAAATGTCCAATAGGTTAGACATTTAATGGCTGATAATAAACAACATACTTGAAAAGAGCTTACAAACACGTCTTCTGTTACAATTCGTATCTAGTTCAGTTTGGCCACGTTTGACCTAAATTCTTAACATTAAGTTGGCTTGGGAAGTGCAACGTCATTTTCCAATGTCAACAGTTTGGCGTTAGAAGGAGGGGTCTACCTAAAAAGGCTCTCCATATTCTAGAAGCTCACCAAAAAAGATTAGCCTTTGATCTCCATAAAGTGAATCTCCCCCCTCACACCTAAACACTTCATCTCTAAAACACATTCCACATGAGTCATAGCTATGACTCAAGAACTCACAACCACGGAAGAAAAGGAAGTCAAGATATTGATCTCCTACTAGGCTTCCACCGAATACATCCTAGAAAAACCTCAGCTCTAGCATGTACCTCCATAAGGAAAGTAGTCCTACAAACATTGGAGTATCTAACTCACGTTATCGAATGGCTTGAAAAGAATCAAACCATCTCTAAATGCATCTCAAACTCACAAATAGTCGCCAGCCCTGAACCGACCTGAAGATCGCTTGGCTAAACAATACCTAGTCGAGCTAGAGGCTAAGCAAAAAAAAAATTTGAGGACACAAAATAGCCTCGTTGATGCCGTAGCTCGACTCACTACCAGTGAAGGAAAAGAAGAACTAGAGAGCATCCCGATCAAAAGAATTAGCAGTCCAACAATCACCCAACTTAAGCCCATGCTCACCACATAGAAGTGAACCCCAAAAAGATGGACAAAATCGTCCAATTTTTTAAAGGATGGTAGGGTGTTCCCATATAGTGCGGAGGCCAGGAAATCATTGACAACATCCTATTCAAAAGAAGTTTTTCACTTCTACTACTCAAATATTTAAGGAAAGACGAAGCACAAATACGCCTTCAACAAAGTTCATGAAGGAATATGTGACAATCACGCTGGGGGGGGCAATCACTAGAACATAAAACTTTGAGGTCTCTTCCAGAAGAGTTGACCTCAGTCCTCAGCCCATGACCTTTTTTCAAAATATAAGATTGATCTAATCGATCCAAAGCACACGAGAAAAGATGGGACCAAATTTGCCATAGTCAATGCTGACTACTTTACCAAATAAGAGGAAGCAGAACCATTGGCCAAGGTTGAGGTCGTTCGGTAAAGAACTAAAAATCATCAAACACACTTTGAAGACGCAATTGATGAACTCAAGGGTGCCTAGGCAGAAGAACTTCCGAATATGTTTTGGACTTATCACACAACTTGCCGCTTTAGCATGAGTGAGACGTCTTTCTCATTAGCCTTCAGAGTAGAGCCCAAAATTGGGAAGGTCCTTAAAAAATTACCACAGTCTTGAAGAATGAGGCTTACTAGCTCCAGAACATGGAGGTTCATGTTCCCGTACTCTTGGAACAGTTACGAAGTTAGTAAATCTAACCAATGTTCGAACTGAAGATGTGACCAAGGTCATAAACCTCTGGACACAAAGGTCCCACACAGCTCGGACCTACGTCAATCAGCGTAAGTGTTGCACTGCTGACATCAGCTCAAAAAGGAAACATTCGAACTGAAGATGTGACCAAGGTCATGAACCTTTGGACACAATGGTCCCACACAGCTCGGATTCATGTCAATCAGCGTAAGTGCTGTTCTGCCGACATCAGCTCAAGAAGCCAACGTCCGAACTGAGGATGTGACCAAGGTCACGAACCTCTGGACACAAAGGTCCTACAAGCTCGGGCCCATGCCAATCATTATAAATGATGCGTTGCTGACATTAGCTCAAAAAACCAACGTCCGAACTAAGGATATGACCAAGGTCACGAACCTTTGGACACGAAGGTCCAACACAGCTCAGACCCAAGCCGAACAGCATAAATACTGCGCTATCGACATCAGCTCAAGAAGCCAATGTCTAAACTGAGGATGTGCAAGGTCACGAACCTCTGGACACAAAGGTCCCACAAAGCTCGAACCCACGTTAATCAGTGTAAGTATTGCGTTGCTGACTTCAGTTCAAAAAGCCAACGTCTGAACTGAGGATATGACCAAGGTCATGAACTTGGTCACGAACCTTTGGACACAAAGGTTCTACACAGCTCAGACCCACGTCAATCAGCGTAAGTGCTGTGCTGCTGACATCAGCTCAAGAAGCCAACGTCCGAACTGAGGATATGACCAAGGTCATGAACTTCTGGACACAAAGGTCCCACACAGCTCAGACCTACATCAATAAGTGTAAGTACTGCACTGCTGATATCAGCTCAAAAAGCCAACGTCCGAACTAAAGATGTGACTAAGGTCACGAACCTTTGGACACAAAGGTCCCACACAGCTCGGACCCAAGTCGAATAGCGTAATACTGCATTGCTGACATCAGCTCAAGAAGCCAATGTCTGAACTAAGGATGTGACTAAAGTCACGAACCTTTGGACACAAATGTCCCACACAGATTGGAACCCAAGACGAATAGCATAATGCTGTGTTGCCGACATCAACTCAAAAAGTTAACGTCTGAACTGAAGATGTGACCAATGTCACAAACCTTTAGACACAAAGGTCCCATAGAGCTTGGGCCCACGTCAATCATCGTAAGTACTGCACTGCTAACAATAGCTCAAGAAACCAACGTCCTAACTGAGGATGTGACCAAGGCCATGAATCTTTGTACACAAAGGTCTCACACAGCTCAGACTCCACTTCGAACACATATGTGCTGTGGTCCGACGTAAGTCTAAGAAGGTCAACTTAAGAATGAAAACTCAGAAATGGCCTTCGCTAAAAGTATAGAGCTCAGCCTTGAAGCCAAAAAAAATTATGAAACAAGTCTTATGTGCACACCTTCAGTAAACAGCTCGATTATTAAACAAGCTAGGAGCTTTAAGAAAGTAAGATCATCAAAAGTTGGGTCAGATGTTAAAGATCAAACCGCCAAAGTTTGAGTACGAAGGAAAGTTTTGAAATGCCAAAAGATTACATGATCATCTAAAGCTAAGAGAGGCCAAGCTCAGTCCTGGCCTTCGGGTTGATCTTCTTCTCCAGAAGAATAAGGATTGAACTTGGAATTTTTTTCGAGCTTGTCTAGCTCGTCCTTCAAGAACTGGACATCTCAGTCTGGATGCTAATTAGCTCCTCCATGGTGAAGAAGCAAACCTTTTACTGGTTGGCCAAGTCTGTATCTGAGGACCTGAACTCAGCCACAACTTCTTCTTTGTCCACCGACCTCTTTAGGGCAGCTCAGAGGTCTGCTTGGCTCATTTTCAATGAAGTCTCCATCTCGAATTTCCTCCTCTTTTGTTCTTCCACTTTGCATGTTAAAGCCTGGAGCTCGGACTCATTCACAGCAAGCTTTTCCTCTTTTCTCTCCAGTTCCTCTAGGGCTTCAGAATGGAGCCTCATTTCCTCATCCAGAATAGATCAGAGCAATAGTACGAACTAAAGGCCACCCTTGACCGAAGTCAAGAGCAGGAAGTCCTACCCGATCTCTATGTAGAGGGGGTTCCCTCAGGGAGGTCCTACCCATTCAGGTCTACCGAATCACATGAATGAGATCCTACCTACAACCTCTATAGAGAAGGGGTTCACTCGTCAAGGAGGTCCTACCGAATCACACGAAGGAGGTCCTACCCAATCTCTATATAGAGGGGTTCTCCCAGGTCAGACCTCATCTCCTTCAGGTCCTATCGAATCATACGAATGAGGTCCTACCTACAGATGGTCCTACCCAACCTTTATGGAGAGAGAGTTCACTCATCAGGGATGTCCTACCCATTCAGGTCTTACTGAATCACATGAAGAAGGTCCTACCTATAACCTCTATGGAGAGGAGGTTCCTTCGTCAATGAGGTCCTATCTACAACAGGTCTTACCCAACCTCTATGGAGAGAGGGTTCACTCAATATATTAGGTCATACCTCGATATCTCAGGTCTTACCTAACCTCCACGAGAGAGGTCCAACTTAACCTCCACGAAGAGAGACACTATCGTCCAGGAGATCCTACCTCAATATATCAGGTCCTACCTCGATATCTTAGGTCCTACCTAACCTCCATGAGAGAGGTCCAATCTAACCTTTACGAAGAATAGTGTCGAAGAGATCCTACCTCAATATATCAGGTGCTACCTCGATATCTCAGGTTTTACTTAACCTCCACGAGGAAGGTCCTACCTAACATCCACGAGGAGTGGCTTGAGGATGTGTTTTAATATAGCATCATCATTGCACTGTCATGTCATTATTGCAGCTTTTATTGTACTGCATCTTCACTTCCATTCTCTATAAATAGAGAGAAATAGGGCTCATTTGGGACTCTTACCTTCACACTTTTTTCATTTCAATTGATGTGCCACTTATCAACCAAAGATACAGACTGTCAGTAGTATCACATCAACTATGTGTACTCACACAAAATAGATCAAAACGAACTCGCCCATCCTTTTGGGCACAGGGATACGAGAACTAATTCGAGTAATCGGCCACTCATGAATGAAGTCAAGAGCAGGCCTTGAGGGGCAATTGTTGACATCCAATTTGATATGTTACATCAGCTAAATAATTCTTCACTGGCACTACAAGAGTAGGTCGGATGTCATTCCCATCTAGGTCTTACTCTAGGTAGAACCTCATCAATGTGGGTTTTACTCCAGGTCGGACCTCATCCCAAGCGAGTCTTACTCCAAGTTGGACCTCATCCCAGGCAGGTCTTACTTCAGGTCGAACCTCATTCCCAAGCGGGTCTTACTCCAGGTCAGACCTCATTCCCATCCAAGTCTTACTCCAGGTCGGAGATCATTCCCATCCAGGTCTTACGGTTAAGCTCACGTCACCAGTATGGCATTTCACATTAAGTTACTAAGATTTTAATAGTCTGAAATGGAAAGTGGAATTTTTTTACAACAAAGAAAAATGAGAGAGAGAGAGAGAGAGAGAGAGAGAGAGAGAACCGTTAATCATCACCGTATGAGTTATGTTGAGTATTGTGGTCTGATGAACCTCCAAAGGGTTAGAAGAATTAGATAAGAAATCTCATAATTATACTTCCATGACTTTCTGGACGCAGCTCTAGCCGACAAACAAGACATGAATTATGTTGAACCAACCAAGGAACAATGCAGTCAGAATTCATGTTACATATGATTACAGTGCATATGCCTTTCTTTTGTATCCCCTCAAAGTTCTCTTGACAAAAATTGGGGAAAATTCCTCTAGGTAGAGAATTAGAAACAGAGAGGGAAAAACATGATACGCGGTCAGAGGTCGCTATGACACGCGATCGCCATCCCACAGATCTACATGATCCCTATGGTGTTGATCAGATCTGTGTGACAAAGGTAACAAATCATCATAATAGTGGGTGGAGCCATTGCGAGATCATTGCGATGGTGGTTGGCGGTTAGCAACGACGGCAGAACAAGTCACGGAGGTGGTGGTTTATGGTGTTAGGATTTGAAAGATTTGAAACTAAATATTAAAATGTGGCGGCAGTCGATGGAGAAATGTGGAAAAGAAAGATGACGATGATTGGTGGCGGAGACATCGACGAGGTGGCGGTGGAAAACGGCGACAAATCCGTTGGAGATGGTAGAAGGTGGGCTGTTGAGAGAATTAGGATTATTTGCATAAAATGGGGTATTTTTCATCAATGTATTTTGAAAGTAGGGTAAATTTTAAAAAAATTGAAAAGGAAGTATATTGTAATTTTTTTTTTAAAAGCAGGTAATTGAGCTAATTTTCTCATTATTAATTGTGCACATTAATCTAATTAATAGACAGCCTAATTATTTGGATTTCTCAACCCTAGTAGAAACCAATTTAAATTGGACTTCATTGGAGAGAACCCGAAGTCCATGAATGTATGACATTTATTGTTACATGAGCAATACAATTTCTAAAGCGGAAATTAGGCACCTCACGCCATTTCCAAAAAAAAAAAAAATTTGAAAAATACGTTTTTTTTTAAATTTTGAAAAATAGACTTTCTTATATTAGAATATAAGGGTAAAAAAGGAAAATTAACCACTACAGTACTCAAACCCTCTCATTTTCTCTCTACGATTATGGCGAAAATCCATCAAATTTCTTCGCTAATCCATATTTTCTGTATGTTTCTTCTTTATTTTAACACTTTAAGTTTAAACATGGTTGGAGAAGGCAAAAAAATCGTTGCAAAATCTTCGGGGATGAAGAGAAAATGTATTTCAGTCGAAGGATCTTCAAAGAAGATGAAAAATATTGCACAACCAAAGGTTAAGTTCAATTTATTCTTTATTTTTATATTTTTTCGATTTGCTTTAATTTTTACATTTTAAGAGATTTTTTGCTTTGTGAAATTGAATTTCTGTTTTCTATTATTATTCAATTGATGATGTTGTCTTTAAGAAAATCAATAACAATGGTTGCTGTGTGAAATTTTTACATTTTGAGAGATTTTTTTGTTCTGTGAAATTGCATTTTTGTTTTCAATTATTAACTGGTTGATGATGGTGCATTTAGGAATCTAATAACACATTGTAACCATTGACAAATCAATGATATACCAAAATGAGATTAGAGTGTAATTTGATTATATTCAAGTTTACCAACCTATTTTTTGAATATATTCTGTATGAAAATATGTCCATTCTGGCTTGATATACTAGTTCATATTTCAAATGCAATAAGTTTAAACATGCAAACTAACAAATTGATGGTATGATCAATGTTTTTTGATATGTTTGTCACTTTTCACTTAAAAAGTGAAAGAGCATTCCCTTTTTATCTAATATATAAATGCATTAAGTTTGAAAATATAAACTAACAAATAGATTGTATGATCACTATTTTTTTTAGATTTATGTCACTTTTAAAGAGATCTACGTCATTTTTAAGAGATGTTTGTCACTTTTTGGAGATATTTGTCACTTTTTACTTATATAGATACAACAAGTTTGAATGTGCAAACTAACAAATAGATGTTATTATCACTGTTTGTTGAGATATATGTCACTTTAAAAGATATGAATGTCACATTTTTAGATCTACATTATTTTGAAAAGATATTTGTCACTTTTTACTTAAAAGTGACAAAGCATGTCACTTTTATTTAATATATAAATACAATAAGTATGAATATCCAAACTACCAAATAAATTGTATGATCACTGTTTGTTGATATGTATGTCACTTTTAAAGAGATTTACGTCACTTTTAAAAGATGTTTGTCACTTTTTGGAGATATTTGTTACTTTTTACTTATATAGATACAATAAGTTTGAATGTGCAAATAACAAATAGATGTTATGATCACTATTTTTTTGATATATATATATGTCACTTTAAAAGAGATGAATGACACATTTTTCATATCTATATCATTTTGAAGAGATGTATGCAACTTTTTGGAGATGTTTGTCACTTTTTGGAGATATTTATCACTTTTTATTGAAAAAGTGACAGAGCATATCACTTTTATTTAATATATAAATACAATAACTATGAACATCCAAACTAACAAATAGATTGTATCATAACTGTTTTTTGAGATGTATGTCACTTTTAAAGAGATCTACGTCACTTTTAAGAGATGTTTGTCATTTTTTGGAGATGTTTGTCACTTTTTACTTATATAGATACAATAAGTTTGAATGTGCCAACTAACAAATAGATGTTATGATCACTGTTTTTTAATATAAATGTCACTTTAAAAGATATGAATGTCACATTTTTTAGATCTATATCATTTTGAAGAGATGTATGCCACTTTTTGGAAGTGTTTGTCACTTTTTGGAGATATTTGTCACTTTTTACTTAAAATATGACAGAGGATGTCACTTTTTACTTAATATATAAATACAATAAGTATGAACATCCAAACTAACAAATAGATTGTATGATCACTGTTTTTAAGATGTATGTCACTTTTAAAATGATCTACATCACTTTTAAGAGATGTTTCTCACTTTCTAGAGATGTTTATCACTTTTTACTTATATAGATACAATAAGTTTGAATGTGCAAACTAAAAAATAGATGTTATGATCAATGTTTTTTGAGATATATGTCACTTTAAAATAGATGAATGTCACATTTTTAGATCTATACCATTTTGAAGAGATGTATGCTACTTTTTAGAGATGTTTGTTTCTTTTTGAAGATATTTGTCACTTTTTACTTAAAATAAAAAGTGACAGAGCATGTCACTTTTTACTTAATATATAAATACAATAAGTATGAACATCCAAACTAACAAATAGATTGTATGATCACTGTTTTTTGAGATGTATGTCACTTTTAAAAAGATCTACGTCACTTTTAAGAAATGTTTGTCACTTTTTGAAGATGTTTGTCACATTTTTCTTATATAGATACAATAAGTTTGAATGTGCAAACTAACAAATAGATGTTATGATCGCTTTTTTTGAGATATATGTCACTTTAAAATAGATGAATGTCACATTTTTAGATTTATATTATTTTGAAGAGATGTATGCCACTTTTTGAAGATGTTTGTCACTTTTTGGAGATGTTTGTCACTTTTTACTTAAAATGTCATAGATCATGTCACTTTTACTTAAAAAGTGACATTGTATGTCACTTTTATTTAATAAATATTCATTCTATAAAATTATTAATTAACCAACCATCTTTGTTATATTTTTATGTAGGACTGAGAGCTATTGATTCCTCAGAACTATTGGTTTCATGGCAAAGTCACACTCTACTCACCGCATATAGTGATCAAAACCTTGAATGACAAGCTTACTGAAACCCAAAAGCAAATGTTTAGGGAAACATGCTTTAGACCATATCCTGATTTAAAAAAAAAAAACGGTGATTCAGGCTTAGTGGATTCACCAATTGTTATTAAAGAAGGTGAAGCAACAAAATATAAATGAATTATGGTTCAACATCAGTGTCGAACTGATCAGATTTTCTGTTGAAGAATTTTGTCTAATGTCTGAATTTTGGTGCGTGGGTAATGGTGATTTTATCAAGTACCGAATGCGTAATAGTACCATTAAGGACAAATATTTCAAAAAGTATGATAGCATTTCAATAGAGTGTGTTAAAAATGTGTTTAAAGAGTTGTCATCTCATACTGTTGACAAGAATATGGTGGATATTGGTATTATTTATCTTATTTCGTCATTCTTATTTGCCACATCATACCATAAATGTGTTGATGATTCAATTTTTGGACTTGTTGAATTGGGTGAAATGGAATATTTTCCATGGGGGAAGGAGTTATATAGTTTGATTTTGATGTCTCTTAAGGGTGCATTCACCAAGAGGATCATGAAGTTAGATCCTTCAAATTTTTTTTTTGGGAGTATAGGCTTAATGATTTTCTTCTTGCTTTCCAAGTTTGGATATACAAAATAATTCCTGCAATAGTTGCAAAAAAGTTTTGTGTGAAGTACAAGCCATCACTTCCTCGAATCTTGTGTTGGAGTTCTAATGTGCATTTGACATCGTTACAATTGCACAAACGTATTTTTGACTTGATTAAAGTAAGCTCTGTTTATTATTTATGCGATTTTTCTTTATATTTTTCATCACTATTTGTTATTTTTTTTGTTATTTTAAATTTATAAATATGTATTTTTGCAGATAAAAGTTAATGATGTTAGTTAGAATAACTAACGCGGAGAAGGATGTGGCATACACTGAGGGGTTGTTTGGGAATCAAATCTCAAGGGCAAAACACTAATAAAGATGACGACTTTGAGCATCATGTTATTCATCAGTCGAAGCTGATGATTACAGCCCAAGAACCATTAGTTTGCGATGACAGTTCTTCAAAGTTGAAGAAAAAGAAGACAGTTGAGTTTTATGAGCATTTATTTACCTTTTTATGCTTTCTATATCTTTTTAGTTTATTGTTTCTTATGATTATGCGTTTTTCTCTGCTTTTTGTATTTTCAGAAACATTCTCAATCGAATGAAGAAATATTGAGACGTTTAGTAGAGATTGAAGTGAAACTTCAATCGAATGAAGAAATTTTGATACGCTTGGCGGAAATTGAGGCGAAAGTTGAATCAAATGACATTATTTTGAAACGCTTGACAGATATAGAGTCCAAAATACAATCAAATGAAGAAATTCAGAATCGACTAGCAGAGCTTGAAATCAAAGTTCAACCTAATCTTCAAATTGAGAAAAAAATAAAAGAACTTGAAGACAAAGTAAAATTGAATGAAGAAATTCTAGAACGGATGGCAAATGTTGAAAGCAAAGTAAATGACTTGCAAATGTTGAAGGTATTTCACTTTTTTCAGAAATAAATGTCACTTTTTAAGAGATGTTGTCACAGATTTATGTCACTTTTTTAGTTCTATGTCATTTTTTGGAGATATTTGTCACCTTTATTTTATTTTTGGGAAAATGTTGAGAGAAATGGAAGAGGGGGATGGCAAAGGTGATGTAGTTGATTTGAAAGCCCAACAACTCTATATGTAACTTTTAATAAAAAAGTGACATAGTGTGTTACTTTCTAATAACAGTTTGTCACTTTTTGCTACAAGTGTGTCACTTTTTGCTATGTGACTAAGAAAGTGACACAATATATCATTTTTCACTATAAGTATGTCACTTTTTACTAAGAAAGTAACACATTATGTTACTTTTTATTATAAGTATGTCAATTTTTCAAAAATGTATGTCATTTTTTAAGAGATTTATGTCACTTTTTATATAGATATGTATGAGGTTTTTTATTTATTCTTATGTCTAGAATGGTGCGGAAAATGTTGCTAATGATACAATGTACATGAAAAGAATGTAACATACTGTCCTAGTTTTTCATTGGGTATTAAGTTTGATTTGACTGGAAAAAGTATTGAGAGATCAGCTGAAACTAATGTGGAAAATGTATTATTTAATTTCAAATGTATTGTATTTTTAATTTGAGATTTACTTTTTTGTTGTTGTGCACTATATAATGTGACTTATTTATTTTTGATTCAGTCCATTGATGAAGATATAATAAATTTTAATGAAGAGGACTTGAAGATTGTTGATGATGTTGCTGCTCATAGTTTAGCCAAAAAAAATGCAATAGGATGTATTTTTTTCACATTTTATTTTGTATTTTTACTTTGTTACATCTGTTTTTTGCACTGCAAAAATTAATCTTTTGTACATTTTTATTCAAAATGTTTGTGCATCATCGTCTAAAACCTGTGAGATTGATGTAAATGATGATGATGTTGAATTGAAAGATGAGGATTGGCAAAAAATTGATGAGATGCGGCAGCCGTTTTAGCTAAACATAAACTTGAAGAGACAATTATTTGTTTGATTATTTTTCATGTGAATGACTTATTTTTGTATTTCTGCACAATATAACTTGACACTTTTTAATATTTTTGTGACATTTTAGACGGATGATGAATCTACTCCCGATGCACCCTTGAAGAGGCAAAAGAAACCTGCCCCACTTCTTCAGTCTCCATGGGTTAATTAATATGATTCTACGGTGGGTACTTCTACTGTGAAGCCTGTGGTGAAGGGTACATTTGTATTCAAAGTTGGGTTGTGCCTCCTATATGCACCAGATGTGGAAGCATTCGAGAGTTGGTACAAGGAATGGTTGGTGACGAAAAACAAGTAAGTATATGATATAATGTCACTTTTTAATAAGAAAGTGACACGTTATTTTTTGTTATAAGTATGTCACTCCATAATGCACAACAAATATCAATTTAAATCCTACAATTAAATCAACCACAGAGAAGATTTTTTATCCAATCTGTTTGTGTAACTTGTATACATTGTTCTGTCACTTTTTAGGCATGTCACTTTTCTATCCGAAGCCACAATTCGTATTCAAGGCAAAAAAATGATACATTAATGCTTGATCATGATCAATAATTCATGTCACTCCATAATGCACAACAAATATCAAGAAAAATTTTGCAATTAAACCAATCACAGTGAAGGTTTTGATCCAAATGTGTTTGTTTAACTTTTATTTATTGTTCCGTCACTTTTTAAGCAAAAAGTGACAGAGCGTGTCACTTTTCTATCCAAAGTCTCAATTCATATTTAAGACAAGAAATGATACATTAATGCTTGATCAAGATAAATAATTTATGTCACTCTGTAATGCACAACAAATATCAAGTTAAATTTTGCAATTAAACCAATCACAGAGAAGATTTTGATCCAAATGTGTTTGTTTAACTTATATATATTGTTTTGTCACTTTTTAAACTAAAAGTGATATAACATGTCAATTTTTAAGCAAAAAGTATCAGAGCATGTCACTTTTTGGCAAAAAGTGATAGAGCGTGTCACTTTTCTATCCGAAGCTTCAATTCATATTCAAGACAAAAAAATGATACATTAATACTTGATCATGATCAATAATTTATGTCACTCCATAATGCATAACAAATATTAAGTTAAATCTTGCAATTAAACCAATCACAGAGAAGATTTTGATCCAAATGTATTTGTTTAACTTGTATATCTTGTTATGTTACTTTTTAAGCTAAAAGTGATATATCATGTCACTTTTAGGCAAAAAGTGATAGAGCTTTTCTATCTGAAACCTCAATTCATATTCAAGACAAAAAAGTGATACATTAATACTTGATCATGATCAATAATTCATGTCACTCCATAATGCACAAAAAATATCAAGTTAAATATTGCAATTAAACCAATCACAGAGAAGATTTTGATCCAAATGTATTTGTTTAACTTGTATTTATTGTTTTGCTTCTTTTTAAGCAAAAAGTGATAGATCGTGTCACTTTTCTATCCGAAGTCTCATTTCATATTCAAGATTAAAAAAAAAATGTTTGTCTAACTTGCATACATACTTTGTTACATACTCTGTCACATTTTAAGCAAAAAGTGACATAGCATGTCACTTTTTAGGAAGCATGTCAGTTTTCTATCCGAAGTCACAATTCGTATTCAAGACAAAAAAAAATGATACATTAATACTTGATCATGATCAATAATTCATGTCACTCTATAATGCACAACAAATATCAAGTTAAATCTTGCAATTAAACCAATCACAGAGAAGATTTTGATCCAAATGTGTTTGTTTAACTTGTATATATTGTTCTATCATTTTTAAGCAAAAAGTGACATTGTGTTACTTTTTACTTTAATTATGTCACTTTGTATAAGTATGTCATTTTTACTAAAATAGTGTCACTACATGTTACAAATTTTGTACCAGTGTAATTGTATGTGACTTTTCTTTTTTCTAATACAGAGTTAATCATTTCAATGATGAAAATATTACGATTAGCCCTTGCGTCTACTTCAGCGTTATGTCAATCTCTTCTAAAATGTGGTGATATGAATTAGTGACAACAAATGAGGCTTTGGATAACACAGTAAAATTTTGTTTGTTAGTTGTTTGGTTTAAGATTTATGTATATAATTTATTAATACATTGCTGATTCTTTTTATACACTTGTTTTGTAGCATATGTATGTGTGTTTTTATTATCTGCAGAAGATGTTAAGGTATGGGCATGGTATAAAAATCAATGCTATAACTATGGACTTTGCCTTTGACAGCCAAGTTAGGAGGTTGTAAGATGATTTTTTAAAGGATCCACTAGTCCTTGTCAAGCAAACTTTTCTACTCTCATATCCAATTGGATTGTACATGCCTTGCAGCACAAGTTGGCGTGAAAGTTGACCATGTTCTTATGCCTTTGAGGATGTATAATTTAGCTCATTGGATTCAATGTCATTTTGACATCAAGGAGATGTGTTTGAATATATATAATTCTTACACAAAGATGGTCAAGAAGCCTGTTGTACTTGAAGCTGTTCAACCATTTTCAGTTATGAATCATATCTTCTGTACAACACTGGGTTCTTTGAGGGCAAAAATATTCCAGAACAAGAGGCACTAAAACCACTTGTTGTAAAGATGGTTCCAAAACTACCACAACAAAAGAACGAGTTAGTTTGCTTTTTAATAATTTGACTTTTTATATGTCGAATAGATAGAAATGTATGGTTTGCCTTCAATTCTTGGTTAATGTGCCCTCTTTTTTTTTTTTTTTTTTTTTTTTTTTTTTTTTTTTTGCAGTGGTGATTGTAGAATTTATGTGATTAAATATGTTGAGTATTTCATCAATGAAATGTTGAAGGAGATGCCAAAGACATTCAACACTGCACATGTTCGAAAATACTTGGCCACTCAATTGTACGTGTATGCCAAGAAGAAGTAAGTGTAGAATTACGACACTGATAATGATTGGGTGCCAAAGGATGTTTGACAAGACTAGAGAAGGCTTTAATTTTTTTGTAAACAATATTTTTGTACTAAGACTACATGTTATATTTAAATGTAATGTATATGGTGAATGTAGTTTTATGTATATGAGATTAACAATGTAGGTTTCGAAAGATTCTTTGCAAAAAAATATAAGTACAAATTATACATGTGACATGCTATTCATGTCAAAAGGGATAAAATATGATTATATTGGATGATTTTTTTCAAGCTGTTGAATATAGATGGTAGAGTACATCTAATTGATATATTACTTTAAGTATGGAAATCATGTATACACTTTGGCAACCAAATTAGGAGTTTTAATAACGAACAAGCAACATAGTGTGTCACTATACATTATAAAAGTGTGTCACTTTTAGTTCTAAAAGTGACAGTGTGTGTCACTTTTTGTTCTAAAATTGTGGAAGTCATGTATACACTTTGACAGCTAAGTTAAGAATTTTAATATCGAACAAGCAACATAGTGTGTCGTTTTTTCGTTATAAAAGTGACATAGTGTGTCAATTTTTGTTATAAAAGAGAAAATGTTTGTCACTTTTTGTTATAAAAGTGACAGTGTGTCACTTTTTATTCTAAAATTATGGAAATCTGTATACATTTTGACACACCAAGTTAGGAGTTTTAATAACGAACAAGTGACATAGTGTGTCACTTTTTGTATGAATAAGTGACATAGTATGTCACTTTTTGTTCTAAAAGTGAAATTGTGTGCCATGTTTTTGTTCTAAAAGTGACAATTTCAGTATTCATCAAATTCTTTTAATAGTTGAAATATCATGTATACAATTTAGTATTAAATGATAAGTTTTATATTCCATTATAATGTCAGGACCTATACAAAAGTAAATGGCAACAATGTTAACATTATTTTGAATAGAAAATCCAATATGTATGAATAAGTGACATAGTGTGTCACTTTCTGTTATAAAAAAATTTGGACCCTCGAGCAGGCCTCTGTCCGCTTGAGTAGACATAATTTATTCTCTGTCCGCTCGAGTGTTCACTATTAGAAAAAAAATTTGAATAGAAAAACCAATATGTTTGTGTCACTTTTTGTTAGAAAAGTGGCAGAGTGTGTCACTTTTTGTTCTAAAAGTTACAATTTCAGTATTCATCAAATTACTTTAATAGTTGAAGTATCATATATACAATTTAGTGTTAAATAATAAGTTTTACATTCCATTATAATGTCAGGACTATATCAGGACTATTTTGAATAGAAAATCCAATATGTATGAATAAGTGACATAGTGTGTCACTTTCTATTCTAAAAGTGACAATATCAATATTCATCAAATTCTTTTAATGGTCGAAGTATCATGTATACTATTTAGTGTTAAATGATAAGTTTTACATTCCATTATAATGTTAGGACCTATACAAAAGCAAAGCACAAGAATGTCAACACTATTTTGAGGAGTGGACTGATATTTGTCTTCAATCATTGACTCACAGCCTCTAAAGATATAACATGTCCGATTAATGATCACTGTCCCGAGTTTATTTGAGATCACAAAAATTCCAAAAAACCTCCAACTTGATCCAAATATACTTGCAAACTCCAAAAAATCAAAATAACTTAGTAGTTGTTAAAAAAGATTCCAAACAAATTGGAACTTTACATACTTTTACTAATGTTTAGAAGTGTAAGCCAACTTCTAAACTTTACCGTTGCGAACACCTTAGTGCCAATATATGTAAGGTTATAGACTTTCAAATACCTGAGCAACAACTTTAAAGCTTCCCAATATCTGGGACCGGGATCAAACATGTACCTACTTAAAATACTAACAGTAAATGCCAAGATTGGCCTAGTGCAAACTATCAGGTACATAACGAAGTCAATAATATTAGAGTATGAGTTTTTACTCACAAACTCATTTTTCTTATCATTAGCAAATGATTGTTCTTTAAACAAGATAAATTGGTTACCAAGAGGCACATAAGTGGATTGCAATTAACCATGCCAAATTTCTTCAAAATATTAAGCATATAAGGAGTTTGATACATAAATAAGCATGAATTTGACCTATCTCTATCAATTTTCATACCAAAGATCCTTCTAGCATGTCTTAGGTATTTAGAGCTAAAAATTGTGAAATTAGGAACTCCACCTTTCTAAAATCAATTTTTAAAATATACTAATTTTAAATAATATATTTATATATACTTATTTTTTCCAAAATTACTTGTTATTAAATAGCTAAATATTATATATTAATTAATTAAATAATATATCTAATATGGATGTTCCCAAAAATCAGGGACCAAATCTTAACAACTAAAATTGCGTGAGGAAATCTCACCATTTACCAAATATTGATCCAGTTTCCAATGCACTGCAATAAAATTTCTTTCATCCATTTACATCTCACAAATTCTCTCTCCTTCTTCAGCCAAGAAAACTTCAAGAACCTTCATCCATTTTCATTAGCTTCAACCGAAGAATCTGAGCAAAATTACTCGTCCCTGCTTGATTGCCATCGGAGTGTTTGATATAGAGGTATATGCACTTCATTTTTTGATTTTGATTTCTCTAGGTTTACATATTAATCGATGTTAATGCAAATATTTTGGAACAAAATCACTTGTTTCGGTATAAGGAGCAAATATTGCATCTAAAGTTTTCATTTTATCCATTATTCATAATTTCAAATCAATAGGTATGGCATCCAAACGTCTTAACAACCGAAAGTAGCATTTCTGAAGAAATGTTTTAGTATGTCTTCACAATTCATTATAGTTGTTACAAGTTTTTTTAGGATATGCATGTTTAAGAAATTCATTAGAAATGTAAATTAGTGAAAACTCACACATGAACAAACTATATCAGGAGTAGTAGTTGAAAATATATACAATTTGAATAATATTCAAGTACTTGCATTATGGATGGTCATTACATTATTAATTGATGGTGGTACAACATTGTGGTACCAAAAGTTGAGTAGTTCATATTGGTTCATAATGATGATACTGCATAAATTCAATTCAATGTGTATATTGTTAACAAAAATATGATGCCCACATGTTCATTTATTATGTAACATATAGGTTTTTTCCAATATGTTATTATATATTACTAACCATTCGTGGTGCAGATAACTTATAGTCTTTAATGTTACAGATAATTTTAAATCTGAGGATATGAATGAAGATGTAGAAACCAATTTCAAAGATGTAGGAGCATTACTCGACTCTGCAACTTTGGCAGGAAAACTATCAAAATTAGTGACTGGAAAACTATCAAATTGTAGAATGCCAAAATTATTGCAACTTTGGATTGTAGATGAAGATGAATTTTCTGAATTATTGAATTTCAAAATCCTAATAAATCACTGGCATTTAATTTGTCACATGAAACTGATTTGTAACAGTAACAGCTGGAGATTTCAGGGACGGATAATGATCCAGTAAATTTCCATCATTTAAAGATAATTTTAGTATTTTTAATTTTTTTCCCAATATCTAGTATAATTCTAATAGAGGTAAAAAAAAAAAAAGAGAGGCATATATGTAATTTACCACATAAAAATTTGGGACTGAAGGGCCGGGATTTGGGCTGAAAAAGAGGTCGGGTGTTTGGGCTAAAAAAAAATCGGGGTTTGATTTAAAATAGACCAATTAAATTAAATTATGTGAGACTATTTTTCCTATGAGAAGTTGAATTAAGAAATTTAATAAATTCCAAAATATAACAAGGCTCGTAAGAAAAATTCTTTGTTGCAAAAAATAATTAGATTTGTGATTTTAAGGAAATGTCAGTGACATGGTGAGCTAATTAATTTTATTTTCAAAGTTTAGTGAAGATCTTTCATCTCAAACGATAAAATTTCCGGTCTCTACACAATGTAACATATTAAGAGGGCAACAAATTCACTAAAGAGAAGAAAGAAGTTGCGTTCATCGGCCATCCTCCACTTTAGCAATCCATATTTTCATTTACACCTAACAATAGTTCACTGTTTAAACTTACGAATGTGGTTTTGCATAAAAACTATTACTTCCTTTAAGTAGTTGCAGTTTTTCATTATTGATGTTTCAGTACACTGAACCTATGATAAGCAGTTAAAAAGTTTGATAAAATCAACAGCATATAGAGAATACCAAATGACTAGAAAGGGCCCAAGTTTAGTTCTTACTAAACAGAAAATTAAGAAGAAGAGAAGCAAAAGAAATAGAAGAAACAAGAAATGTCACCTAGAATCTTTGACATCTAACTTAAGATAAAGAAGCATCGAAATTTTGACGAAACCAGCAGCCACTCTACTTCATTTTATTCGCTCAAACAAGCTGGATATTAAAAATTTAAAGAGTGACAAATTTGGGGTCCAAGAGACCTGCTACTCAAGGGTTCAGCTTTGTAACATCCATGTTTTGAGAAGTCATTCAATCTTAAAATATTTTAATTATTCTTGAAAAAATATATCTCAATAATGAACCCTTCCATATACAAAATTACTTTTAATTAGGGTATCTGGAAAGAGTAAAATTAAAATTAATGTTCTTGTCTCTTTACTAATTACACCAGGTCGACTGTGATAATGTAATATCTCAATTTGTTAGTCAAAATAATTACTAACCATGCAAAGATTATTCTGTCCATCCCTAAAACAAAATTATCAAAAATGATGTTAATTTGTTAAATTAAGAGGTAACAACCACCAGGGATCTCCACCTACACCAACAGCTATTTTCTCAGATATCACCTGCATCAACATTTCTGCCAAACCATTTAACAGGTATTTTAACATACAATTTACTTGCAGCTAGCCATATTTATACCTCAAAGAAGATTACCTTCAAGTCTCAAAAGGCCATACAAAAGGGAAAGTCGTATGTTCAAGTGGAAACGTTGAAGTAGGATTCATCTTTGCATCTTTCACTTTGGAATGATCACTTTTTTGTTTTTCAAGTTGACGTTGTGTATTAAATGTAATGACAAAAGACCAAAGGAGGGACAATATTATTAGGTCATAAAGTTGTGCAATGTCATCCTGAATTCTATGTAAAATATGTAGTTGTTTCCTATTTTTTCTCATCATTAAAACATAAATTACCCTAAATGTATTATCCAAACTAACTAAATCAGTGATCACTTAAATTGATCAAACCACGTCGATCACTCAAGCATCAACCGAATGGTCTCGTTCATGCCAGGTGGAGAAAGATTTATGATACAAAAAGAAAGTGTAGCAGCAACGAGTACAACACAAAGGAAGTCACTAACAACGTCTTTGTTGGATGCGCAGGCATACCTGAAGAAGCCGAGCTCGTCAGGAAACTCCTTGGGCAGTGCCGACTAGAAGATAAACGATGAATCCGATCCAGATAATATTTGGTCCATTTTGACCAAATATTACTAAAAACTGTGAATCAATAGCCATATGCCTGTACAAGAAAGTGGGGAAGAAACTTGAAATGCAAAATCAGGATTTTTGTGCTGGCCGGTGCTGTTTCAGCCAATAATGGAGCCATAGATAGAGAAATTAGAGGAGAAAAAAGGGGAAAGTGCATTAGAGAAGAAAGGCTTTCGCAAGAAATTTGGGGGGAGAGATGAAATTTGGGGAAAAGTCTGTATATTTTTAATGTGGAGAGAGAGATGTGGGTGAAGGTTGTGTGTGTGTCAGGTCTAAAGATAGTAAAACCTTTACATTAAAACGACGTCGTTTTCATCACTCAATAATAATAAAATTAAAATAAGTAATGATGACGTCATCAAAACGACGATGTTTTTGAAGACCACTTGAATAGTAAGCAATTTTAACCCTCTTTATATTTACTTAGTATTAGTATAAGTATAACTTTCTAAAACCCTACAATTTTAAGCCAAACGGAACATTCATCTATATTAGCTTTGAATGGAGGAAGGCTAAAATAAATAATTCCACAAACATCCTCTTACGCGTGTGGAAGAAACTGAAAATACCATCTCCATCCTCTTGAATACTGGAGGATGAAATGAGTCTTTAGAATGCTCAACCGGTACTATAATTTTGAAATTTGTCATCGTAGTTATCCAAAAAAATTTGAAATTTTCCTACAAGTGGTATCAGGGCCATATGCTTCTAATAATTTTTTATTAAATATGTCATGGTATATTTGATAGTGGAAATCAAACAACGAATGATAATAAATCTTATTATAATGGAAAATGATAATAATCATATTTCCACCTTAGTAAGAAGTGGTGTCTGAGTATTGAAAACAAATCTTGTTTTAAAGTAACTTACTAAAACCCTGCAAATTTAAACAAAATGATCGATTCTTCTCCTTTCGTAAGAGGATAGAGGTGGATTTATTTGTTTGAACCTTCATCCATTAAAAGCGAATGAACCCTAGAGGTAAATCATTATTATGGAGAAATATAACAGAAACCGTATAGGAATCCTTTGGAATTTTGTAACAAAAGTACTGGTTAACAAGAATGACTCATTTTGAGTTTTTAGAAGAGCTTGTATGGTCATCCGAGATAGTGTATCTCCATGGGGAGTACTAGTTCTATTTGCCAAGAAAAATGATGGTAGTATGATGATCTGCATATGTAACACCCCGGATTTTCTCAACCCGGAGGGTCACTTAAAATTTTTTAAATAATATTTGATGACTCCAAATAAAGTTTTCTGTGCCCTTGAATGTATTTAAAAATTTAACTATTGCGAAAAGTTACAATTGCGCGAGAGAAAATGAATTAATCTTCTAAATTCATAAGGTTTTACCAAAATTGCATTAGGTTTTGTTACAAATTATTTAACCATCTAAACATATTCCAAGAATTATGATATTTGAACTTTAAGTATTTGGGACCTTAGAATACAACATATTAAAATTTTAGACTTTAACCATGTCGTTTGATATGTGAAAAACGAGACCAAAGTTGCTTGAAAAATTGTTCATGGTGCAATAATGCAGCTCGGTAAAACTAACTCAATAAATTCATGCGACAAGACTTTTGAGGGATTCCAAATTCTATTATTATATCACTTATATACCTATTAATTGCCACTGATTTGATTCAAGAATTTAAAGTACACAATAATTATGATATTTCAAAGTTGGGGGCACAAAGCTGAATTTCCTGAGATATAACTAGACAACCTTATCTTCAAATTCTACAAAAGCATTTTGGGGTGAGGATTTAATCATTTTGGGGTGAGTATTTCATAAGAAATACTTAGTAGTAAATTATATTATCATGTGAGAAAATATATAAAATTAATATGAGACATGTCAATTGTTTAAACATACATATGAACAATATTTTCAGTAATTGGTATCACATGAACTTAAAAGTGATTACATATCATTATCTCAATTTAAAATTATGCAACTTAAAATTTGGAAGCATAAGAAACTACCTCGTAAAATCGAGGCCTTGTTGACTTGATTTGTGGATGGAAAAATGACTGTTTCTTTTCTTCAATTTAAATCCGTGCCCTTGCCCTTTTGAATAAAAAATATGTATGTTTTATGTGTGGTTCATGTAATAGAAGTGAAGAAGGAGAAAGAAAATTTGATATTGCTGGCCTAAAAAGATGGGCTACAAGGGGAGCAGGTTTGATGCAAAAGGGCTGCTGATTTTTACACTCTTGAGCCGCGTTTTTGGACCAAAAAAGAGGGCAAACAAGAGGAGGAAAAGGGGATTTGTTGCAGGAACTCGGAGGTCGAGAAAGAAGAGTGAAAAGTGCAATAAAAGAAACTAACTTCTTACCGTTTGGAGGGCCGACTGCTGAGGGAAAAATATGGCAGATTGCTGGAGGATTTTTGGTGCTCGAGATGGAGGGGAATAACAGGAATTTGAGGACTAAAATCTGAAGTATTTTAGCGATTGAAAGGGAAGGAGAAATCAGATGCTTAAGGTGTAAGGAATTGAGGTATACATGCACAGCGGAAATTAAAAGTGCAATTCCTATAAGCTCGGATCAACCTTGTACTTAGAAAGAATTCGTGATAGAAGTTTACCTTGATAAACACCGTGAAATCTGATTATCTGATTGGCTGGAGGTGCGATATTCAATACCACAGCTGTCCAATTGTCCAGCCTCCAATGGTGATCCACACAGCAAGAACATATTTGGACTTCCACGATCAAGAACAGATGAAAGCGGAACATTTTGGGAGAAAATTGATTGGTTGTCTTTTGCTTGTGCTAGCAAGTAATTAAAGATCAACACTTGTGATTAATCTGTTGTGGCCTTGTATATATAAGTAGGGCTAACCCTAGCTCTAGTTCTAGTCTAACTAGAACTCATCAATAAACGGGTCAATTAATTAATCTAATTAATTAATTTGGTCCAATAAGTAATTAAGTCCGACCCAACTATTTAGACCTTGGACATTAATTCTTACAATCTCCCACTTGGACAAGGTCCAAATCCAGATGCTCAATTCTCACTTTATATGTGTGACCCATTAGGTTCCCTTTCACGATGGCAAACGCAGTGATATTCTCATCGATTCACAAAGATCGATCAATTCACGTCGCCGTCCAAGATTGACATCTAGCAATGTGTCAAGGCAATCCATGTGAAGGAAAATATCATGTGGTATGACAGAACCAATATATGTGCGGTTACCGTGGAAATATAATCCCTTCATCAATATTACCCAATTGGTTAAGAGATATGGATCAGCGTCAATCTCATTTCAATCAATTATGTTATTCACCTCAACTCTTCATTGATCTAATCTAGTTATGATTGAAACATTTTCAACTCATAACTCCACCCCGGCCAAGGAAATTTATATCAACTTAAGTGGGCAAAAATTAGGTTATAATCTCCTACTTTCCAGGAGTGACGAATCCTCATATTAGACATTCACAACCTTCATACGATTCTCATTGTACCCGTACGACGTCTTCCTGGTGACTCAAATCTTCGAGCCCCATCAAACGCTCGCCAAAGTTCAGTGGTCCTCATATAAGATTCTATGATGTCATCAAGTCAAAGGACCAAATCCACAACTGCGCATTAGAGATTTACCATTGACGCTTGGATAGTTATCCATGTGGAATCTCTAGGCGGATCATCCAATGTCATGTTCTCATAACAATGCATTCATGTGTTCATTCAGATGTCCCTCTACATCTTAGCTCGTGAGATCAGCTACTTTTTTTAAAAAGAAATGCAACACATACTAGTCTATCCGCAATAATGATATCCGTATCTCATTATTACTATGACTAGGGATATTTCAAGAATAATTTATTTATAACTTGTATCTCACAATCACAACACCTTGTGATTAACAAGTTACTGTGAACTTTTCTTCGGACTCTATTATTTTAAATAATAAAATTTAAAAAATAACAGATCTGCCATTAAAATATAGACAAGCATTTAATTAATCAATTTGTTCATATACTTCAATGTCTAACAAAAAGTATATCACAAATGTCCCATACAAACTAGATCCAATCACTAAGGTATCTTAATATCATCAAATTTAGCATGACCATCATGCTTGTGCTGGGACAACAACTTTGTCAAAGGATCTGCTACATTATCGTATGTTAGGACCCGTTCTATCTTTATATAATTTCTTAAGATTATCTCCCTAATGAGATGATACTGCCTCAATATATATCTGGATCATTGATGAGACCTGGGTTCCTACGCTTGTGCGATGGCTCCATTGTTATCACAATACAAGTTATTGGATCAACAATGCTAGGAACTATTCCAAGTTCAGTAATGAACTTCTTGATCCAGACTGTTTTCTTTGCTGCTTCTGAAGCAGCTATATATTCGGCTTCTGTAGTTGAATTAGTAGTCGTTTCTTGTTTGGAACTTTTCCAACTGACTGCACCACCATTTTGAGTAAATACATATCTAGAACATGTCTTTAGTTCTATACACCAAGAATATGTCTTTATCAGATTGAAAGCTGACATCGACATAACCTTGAACTCTAAGTTCATTTCCTCCATATACCAAGAACATGTCTTTAGTCCTTCCTAAGAACTTAAGGATGTTCTTGACTGCGATCCAATGTTTCTCGCCAGGGTTCGCTTGGAACCTGCTTGTGACACTCAAATCATATGAAACATCCAATCGAGTACATAGTATTACATGCATGATAGATCCTATTGCTAATGCATAAGGAATTCTATCCATGCGATCTCTTTCAATTTGTGTCTTTGGACACATCTCTTTTGAGAGATAGATCCCATGCCCGATGGGACAAAGTCCTCTATTGGACTCTTCTATGCTAAATCTTCTTAAGATTTTATCTATGTACATATCTTGAGATAGGCCAAGCATTCTCTTAGATCTATCTCTATAGATCTTTATACCGAGAATGTACGTTGCCTCTCCCATATCCTTCATGGAGAAATTTTTGGATAACCACAATTTTACTGATTTTAGCATTAGGATATCGTTTCCTAATAATAGTATGTTATCCACATACAAAATTAGAAATACGATTTTACTCCTACTAACCTTTTTATACACACATGGTTCATCTTCATTTTTGATAAAATCAAACATTTTGATTGTCTCATCAAAACGAAGATTCCAGCTCTGAAAGTCTTGCTTTAATCTATATATGGATTTCTGTAGTTTGCATACCTTGTTTGGCTCTGTGGATTCAAAACCTTCAGGTTGTGTCATGTACACATCCTCGCTAAGATTCCCGTTAAGGAATGAAATCTTGACATCCATTTGTCAGATATCATAGTTATGGTATGCTACTATCGCAAGCGGAATCCGAATTAACTTAAACAAAGCTACTGGTGAGAAGGTTTCGTCAAAGTCAATCTCTTGTCTTTACTTGTAACCCTTCGCAACCAATCTTGCCTTGTAAGTATGAACATTACCATCCATGTCGACCCTTTTTAACGTAAACCAATTTACAGCCTATAGGTTTTACTCCTTCAGGCGGGTCAAGCAAGGTTCAAACCTTGTTTTCGTACATGGAGTTCATCTCAGATTCCATGGCTTTCTGCCATCTCTTTGAGTCAACACTTGACTTCGATTCTGCGTAAGTAGTAGGTTCATCTTCCTCGATTAGTAATACATTACTAGTAATCAGGAGATCGTATCTCAGAGGAAAATGAATGACTCTGCTCGACTTACGCAGAGCTGGTGTGTCCTTGGGAACTGGTAGTTCTCACTTTCTCAATCTGTGCTTCATCAGATGCAAGCTCAGCCATTGGAACATTTAATTGATCAATTTTATTTGTGGTTTCTTGAACCTTTTCAAAATCTAGATTGCTCCCACTGTCTTCTCTAAGAATACTGCAAGTCTCGATATGATGACCTTCATCTCGATGGAATTGTAGAAATAGTATCCAACATTTTCTTTTGGATACCTTACAAATAAATAATTATCAGATTTAGCTCCTAACTTATCTGGTTCAACGCGCTTCACATAAGCGTCGCATCCCTAAACCTTCATGTATGAAAGATTAGGTATTTTTCCCTTTCCATAACTCGTATGGAGTTTTATTGACCAATTTAGATATGACACGGTTTAGTGTATAACATGCAGTGTTAATCGCATACCTCCAAAACGATTTTGGAATAACTACGCGACTCACCATTGATCGCACCATATTAAGTAAGGTGCAATTTTTCCTTTCAGATACACTATTTTGTCATGGTGTATACTGTGGAGTCCACTGCGAGAGAATCTCATTCTCTTTTAGATAGTCTAAAAACTCACCCTTCAAATATTCTCCACCTCGATCAAATCTAAGTGTTAGAATATTTTTCTCGATTTGCCTTTCTACTTCTTGCTTGAATTCCTTGAACTTTTCAAGGGCTTCACTCTTGAATTCCATCAAGCATATAAAACCATATCTAGAATGGTCATATGTAAATATGATGAAGTAAGAAAAGCCACCTTTAGCATCTTTAGACATTTGTCCGTATACATCAGTATGTACAAGACCCAAAATGTCTGCAACTGTGTCTCCCTTTCCAGAAAAGAGGGTCTAGGTCATTTTGCCCAACGGGCATGATTCACACTTATCAAATGATTCATAATCATTTGAATTCAAGTATTCATCTTTATGTAACTTGGTTATGCGTTTTTCATTTATATGACCGAGTATGCAATGCCAATAATATGAGTTTTTAGTTTTATCTCTTTTATGCCTTGTGGTTTCTCTTCTAATGCCATTTGTTTCCACATTGAAAACACGGATAATTAGATTTGGATTTGTCTTTGCTTAACTGTTTTCCAACAGATTTAGCCTTCTTAGATCCTTTCTAAAAGGTCTATTTAGATTTCCTCTTAGTGCTCTTAGAGGTGTCAATGGCCAAAATTTATCCATTTTCTTGGGCTTATCAGTTTTTCAGCACGTTTAGCAGCTTAAGTAGGGTACACTGAATCTTATTCATGTTGAAGTTCATAATGAACTGCGAAAAATTATTAGGTGGGGACTGCATAACTAAGTTAACACTTAGCTCGTTGTCCATGGTAAAACTTAATTGATTTAATTTTTCAATATAATCAATCATCTTCAATACATGAGCACTAACTGAAGATCTTTTTACCATCAAACCTCTTTATAACCTTTTGGATATCTCATACTATTCAGTCCGTGACTGTACATCATTCAACTCCTTGAAATGATATATTTTGGTATAGGCATCCATACCCTCGTGCTGCTTTTCTAACTCAAGTGACATACTGCAAGCATCATATGTTGCAGTGTTACTATTATCACTATGTTCTTGTAAGCCTGTACGTTCCCTGGCGTAGCCTCCTCAATAGGAGCTTCCAGCATTGGCTGCTTATTGACATATCCAATTTTTATTTTTTATGCTTGAGAACAATTCTCAGATTGCGGTGCCAGTCCAAAAAATTTGGTCCGATATGTTTGTTGGCATCCAATATACCTCTCAAACTAATATGGTTACTCATGATTCAACAATTAAATAATAAGATAGAACAATTAATTAAATGCATAAAATTAATTTAACATGGACTTATATTAAATTAATTATACTCCCACTGTTTAAATTGAATTAATAACCCTCAAACATTAATCAATAGAACCAATGAGATTCCCAGTGGGCTAGGATCCCTTTTGTTTTATTAGAATCTTGAGTGACTCAACAAATCCTAATAAAGCATCCAAGTAGATACTTCTATCAATCACATCTCTATGTAACTCCTAGATCATCAAATAGACAATTTATTGTCGCACACATCTTATGTGTTTACTTGATTGTGCCCCTAAAATTTTATTTTCTTGAGTGACTCAACAAAAAATAAAATTTTAGTTAAATTCAACCCATTGTTCAGAAACATCAAATGATTTATAGTGTTAAACATATCCATGAGCGAGCAGCCTTGAGTGACTCCACAAACTGACGTCGATAATGGCCTCTGGTTTTTCACTATAACAATAGAAGGCACATTGTATTAACCATTTAATACAAATTTAATATTTTGATAAAAAGGGAGTTGTCTCATCACATTTATGTATATATATTAATTAACATCTAACATGCAATCAATCATACATAATAACTACTGTGGATGATTATGGACTTTATCTATCTAATCTTCCTGAGCCAAAAGGAAGATTAGTCGATTAATTCCTAAGGGACGTTGCATTCATTCATCGAATGCTAAATGCAATTATCTCCATCTCCTGCTGCAACATATATCCTATACTAGTTGCTTCCTTGTGGCCAATCTGTAAATATCCTATACTAGTTGGCACGCAGGCCCATAATAAATAAATAGCTTGTAAACTCAATTAATTAAATAATAGGCTCGCATGCCCAACCAACAAATAATAGGAATAATTAACCATACAACCAATCACATGGGTTGAGTCCATAATCATCCACTAAACATGCATTTTAATATCTAATATTAAAATTATATTAATTTCTAAATTTGCAGCTTTGACAATATAAGTCTAAACCCTTTAGACATTTTGGAACAGACTAGACGGAATTAAATAATTAATCTAATTAATTAATTTTTCAACAATAAAATTAATCAATTAATCTAATTAATCAATTAATTTTATTCATAAAGGGAATTTTTCAAAATTTATTTTATCTCCCAATTTAAAGTCATACTCTAATTGAAGATAAAATTTGTATAGGGTCAAAATTACAATTTTATAAAGTAATAAGTTAAAGTTTAATCTGATCAGAAATTCAAAACATAATTTAAAAACGATTTTATTTAATTTTGAATATTTGACCAACATTAAAATAATTAATAATTACAATTTTGCCAAAAAATTAAAATTGTATTTGAGACCCTATTTTCCTTTAAAGTTTGAGGACTTAATGTGCAATTTCTAAAATTGCAAAGTCATTCCCATAAAATTTTAAAACAGTAGGTCTTTAAATACAATTTCTAAAACTGCACATAAGACCCGCTTTTATTTTAAAATAGTTGGCCTTCTCGTGCAATTTCTGAAATTGCACAGAATGTCCCTTTTCAATTTTAAAACACTTGTCCTTCCTATGCAATTTCTGAAATTGCATAGGAGGCCCATTTAAAATATTTTGAAATAAGGGGCTTCTCATGCAATTTCCAAAATTGCAATGAGGCCCCCGTCCCCAATCTGAAAACGCAGAAAGTTTTAAAAACCCTTTAGGGTTTCAGCCGATTTCTTCAAGCGGCGGCGGCGACTGCTTGCTATCTCCTGGGGTTGGCCACATTGCTAGATGTTTGGGTGGTGGTCGCACGGTGTCCAACACCGGTGACCACCACCTGGAGCCGGAGAACAGCAGCGCGAACAGCTGCTGTTCGTAGTGGCCGCACGCCACTGCTACCTCTAGTAGTGGTGCGGGGTGTTTTCCTCCGCGTCTGAGTTCACTGTCTTCAAAAGGCAGTGGACTCGCCGCTGGTGGCTTCTTCCACCGGCGGCTGCGCTGTCGTCTCCAACCCACACCCTTTTGTTTTTTTTATTAATCCGTTCCGATTAAATCCAAAACACTTTCAGATCGTAATTTTAAAATTCACAATTTTATTTTACTGTCAAAACTCAAATCAAATTAATATGCCAATAACGATTATTGTTCAATTCATTAAAGCACTTTAACGAACTCTAACAAGTAACAATGTAGGCTCTGATACCACTATAAGAAATTGAGGTATACATGCACAGCAGAAATTAAAAGTGCAATTCCTATAAGTCCGGATCAACCTTGTACTTAGAAAGAATTCGTGATAGAAGTTTACCTTGATGAACACCGTGAAATCTGATTATCTGATTGGAGGTGCGATATTCAATACCACAGCTGTCCAATTGTCCAGCTTCCAATGGTGATCCACACAGCAAGAACAGATCTGGACTTCCACGATCAAGAACAGATGAAAGCAGAACATTTTGGGAGAAATTTGATTGGTTGTCTTTTGCTTATGTTAGCAAGTAATTAAAGATCAATACTTGTGATTAATTTGTTGTGGCCTTGTATATATAGGTAGGGCTAACCATAGCCCTAGTTCTAGTCTAACTAGAACCCATCAACAAACGGGCCCAATTAATTAATCTAATTAATTAATTTGGTCCAATAAGTAATTAAGTCCGACCCAACTATTTGGACCTTGGACATTAATTCTTAGATAAGGCAGAAATAGAGAGCTGTTGCGGCTGGAAGTTCTGATGATCTTTTTGTGCTAAAATAAACTGATAGAGAAGGGACATAAGAGGTCGATTTTGATCAGTGTTAGGGGGGCAGTTGTTGTGGTTTCCTGCAGATTAAATGGGGTAAATTAGCTGAAAATAAAATGGGTAAAAAAGGTGGTTAAAGTGTGAGGGGAAGTGCGTAGATAGTGGGGCTGAAAGAGGGAGCTGATGTACCTTTTTCTTCAGCAACATGGGGGGCAGGTTGAGCCGTCTTTTGAAGACTAAATGACAGGGATTTTAGCTGAAAATAAATGGGTAAAAAGGTGGTGAAATGTGAGGGAGAACGGGTAGATAATGGGCTGAAAGGAGGGGAGATCATGGGTGGTCAAATCTGGAGTTTTACGGGCTGTTTGGTAGTTAAAACATGGTTGGGATTAGGGGCTGTTTGAGTGGTTATCTGATAAGGAATAAAGAACTGTTTGGGGGTTATTTTGTAGTGGTTAGGTGGACCATGCTTTGGGCTAAATATGAGAGAATAATTGAGAAGAAAAAGGGTTGATACTAAACTAAAAAAATTGACCGAAAAGCGGGCCGAGAAAATGGTTTTTAATTTAAATTATTGGTCTACAATTAACTCAAAATTAATTCGAGAAAAAATATTCAGTTTATGAAAATTTAATAAGTCTATAAAATATATTTCATCTTTATCATATAAAAAATAAGATAAGCATGTGCAACAAAAATAACGCGACTAAAATATTTATAATGTACTAGGAAGTTCGTAGCGACGCCGAAAGTTAAAATTTTATTTTCTTGAAATTTTAAAAAAACAATAAATTTTTTGGTCACTACATCATATATCACCCAAAACTGATAAAGCTTACGACTATCCACTTCCTAGAATAGAAGACTGGTTTGACTAGCTAGTTAAAGGGAGCGAAGGAGTTTTCCAAGATCGGTATACGATCTGCATATCACCAGTTGAAGATAAAGTCAAGTGATGCATTAATGTCAACTTTCAGGACTAGGTGTTGTGCGATTTATATCCCGCAAGTGGACGGATCGTTGACAAGTAATATAGTGATAAAATAAAGTGTCGAACCCACGAGGACTAGATACTAAAATACTGATTAATTTCACAACTCAAATTTTAATAACGGAAATAAACACAGATTCAATTTTTTGATTCTTAAGATTCTAAACTAAATTAACTATTTTAATTAAATTGAAATTCACAATAAGCAACTTTGAAAAACGAGAACGAATTAAAGTTTAACAATACTAGGATTCACAAATCCACCGACACGTTTTACTCAATTATCTTGTTAATCACTTTTTAGCTTTTAATTACCTTGGACTGAAAATCGGCGTTCCTAAATTAATCGAAAGCCTCTCTCGATGGTCAATCAAATATATATGTTATGCGAACTTCATTATCTCTAATTAAGCTTTGAGCATAAACACATGCATTAAAAATCTCAAGATCGCCTAAATAGATTTCATAAGGCATAATAGTAATCTCTATTTATTATTGGACCCTATGTTATTCAATACCACGTGCTAAATCTATATTGAATCTCTCGACTTCAATACAGATCACAATATATTCTAATGGTGCGCAAGCATTAAAATAATAACGAAACTGAATAAAGAATAATCAATCCACGGCAATTAGTTACTAAAAAGGAAAAAACTGCTTAATTAATCAAAACGTGAGGTTTCATCGTTCATCCTAGATAAAGTAAATTAGCCGGACATGATTTCTTCAATTAACGAAAGAATTGAATTCATCATAGTCTGGAGACAAGAAAACAAAAAGTAAAATAAAACCCGTGATCTCGGCTTGATGATCTTCAATTTTGCGCCTTGATCTTCGTTTTTGCCTTGTATCTTGTTCCTCTAAAATTTGTCTCCTGCGAAAAGTCTATCTTCTGCCTTTTATACTACTCTCTCCAGATCTCAAAACGTGTGTTTGGTTGTTGAAGTTATCTGGACTGGTAGAATTCTAATCGAAGCAGGTTTCTGCAAAATTTCTGCCCGATTAGCCTATGCGATCGCATGGCCTTGATAGCTGCGATCGCATGGTTAAGCTAATTTACATTCTGTTATTTTTTTCAGTGCCTTGCGATCGCACCAAGTTCCTTCCTTGCGATCGCATGGTAGTTTCTTGTGCTAAATTTGAATTTCCCGCCTTGGTATTTGCACATGAAGCCTCTGAAGTTTCATTTCTTTAGCAATTAAGTCCATTTGTCTTCATTTTGCTCTCTTTTCATCCCATTTATACTTGACTTTGATTATTTCCTAAATTGATAAGAAAACACATGCAATTAAACTGTAACAACCAAAAGACTTATAATTGTCCATTTTTGTGAGCCCAGATAAGTACAAAATTGTACTTATCACTAGGTATGGTTATTATGAGTTCATTTCGGTGGAATTGGTGAACAAGGTATTTTATAAAATTCTAGTTCAATTTGTTATAAGTCTTCATTGACGATGTTTTGATCTATTCTCAAGACATTGAGAATGAAGATGAACCTTGGGAGGAAGCATGATCAATAGAAATTTAGGCCTTGCAAGTTGAGATTATAAGCAAAACTGATAGTTTATTTTGTGATTTTTTGTTGTGAGAATTTAAGGCCTGGAGAGCTTTTATTATGTTTAGTTGATGAGTGCAATCATGGTTTGTGGGACATAAACAACCATATTGCATTGAATTTATGACTTTATTTCAACTTCTCGTTCTCTTAGTTGAAAACTCGTACCCAATTTATGAGTATACTCTTATATGTCGTCAATTTGGTTATAGATAAACGAAGAGTTTCAAACTTTGGTATATTTAATATCGTTGGTGGTGTTCCAAAAAACTAGCCACATGGGGCCAAAGGCCCCCACACCAGAGGTGTCAACTAGACTGTGTCGGTTTTACTGGATCATTTGCTCTTGAGGTGTCAATAGAGTCGAGTCAGATCCACAACTGGGTTTTGAGGAAGTTTGTAAATTTTTAGGCGTGTTAGGTCTAAAATTATATGGGGCTTGCATGACCGATTGGCATAGACCGGGCCTGGCCTATGTAACATACTTGAAAGTGATCAAAGCCATCTATAAATTCGGGATTGCTTTTTCTTAAATTGGTAGGTGTTTACACCAACCCCAAACTAACATGTGGCCTAAGAAAAAAACAATGCAAAAAGAATACTTAATTGAAAACTGCAAAATTTTAGGGAGTGAAAACAACAGCTTGTTTGGATGTAGACAGTGAGATAGACCACAAAATGGTGTGTTCGTATATACATGGTTAAGTTCCAGGATTTTCTACAAAGCAGACTTAACAAAAAGAGAACGCAGTTTAGAATGTTTTCTACAATATTGACATAAGACTTGATGGTTTTACCACAGTTGTCAACATATTGCAATCCTCTTTTGCTCTGGCTTGGGACCAGCAATAGTACATTAGCCTGCTCAGGTACTTCATGCTTTGGAATTGTGCTTAGGCAACAGAGGCAACTCATGTTTTTGTTGGAGCTCTGGTTTTGGTAGTGTTGGAAGTTCAATTTTTGGTGGGAGCTCTAGTTTTGGTATTGTTGGCATCTCGAGTTTTGGCACTGTATGTAGGCACCTCAAGTTTTGCAATTGTGGGTAACTCTGGATTAGGAAATTCATGATCTTGTGGAAACTCCAATGTTGGCACCTCGTGTTTGGGCACCACATGCAACTCGTGCTTAGGTAATTCAGGTACTGGTGGGAGTTTTTGCTTTGGCAATGTTGGCATCTCATATTTTGGCAATGTTGGCATCTCATATTTTGGCACTGTAGGCAACTCATGCTTGGGAAATTCAGGTATTTGTGAGAGTTTTGGCTTTGGCAATGTTGACACTTCAAGTTTCAGCAATGTAGGCAACTCAATCTTGGGAAATTTAGGTATTGGTGGGAGTTCTGGCTTTGGCAATGTTGGCACCTCATGTTTTGGCACTGTAGGCAACTCATGCTTATGTAATTCAGGTATTGGTGGGAGTTCTGGCTCTGGCAATGTTGGCATCTCGTGCTTAGGCAATTCGGGTTTTGGAGGGAGTTCTGGCAATGTAGGAACCTCGGGTTTTTGCAGCGTGGGAACCTCGGGGGAGGTCTCCAGGAGACGCCGTGCTTGTGCTTGAATTCTGTTTCTACCTATCGGTAGCAACAATATCAACAATTACAAGAAAATAAGGGTGTGCTTATTAAAAGACATTGTCCTAATAGATGGCAAAATGACTCAACTACAATTTGTAGCAAATTGCTTCACTCTTAATCTGATTTATGCATGAATTTTTATGTGCTCAAGTTTATATAGACATTGAATATGAAGAAACTCCAGAAATGTTGGCTTCGTCTGTAGGATCAAGTGTGTGTTAGTTCAACTCTCTCTTTGGGTTTCTTTCCAATTTTCCATCTGTTAATTCATATCTTAGCCAACTACTTTGCCATGTGTAAATTGTAATCCATTAAATGAAGACAGATAAGTGTTGTCTTCAATTAGATTCACTAGGATTCGAAGTACATGTATATCGAATTTTTTTTCCGATAAATAGAAGAGAACTGTCATCGCAATGCAAAGAGTGATATTCTGGGCCTAAGGATGATTTTGACAGTTTCAAAGATGTTGGAGTTGGATTAGTAATACTACTTTTTTTTTATTGTCAATGGCAAAATTCTAAGTCTTCGAAGTGGTGAGATTTTGTTGAATTATGTTGTTTAAAGGGTCAAATGTGTACTTTTTTGTTTTTTTTTGGGAATTTATGTTTATATTTCTTACTTTTTGAAAATTTGGGTTATTGAAATTTTGTCAAATTGTCCTACTAGGGTTTTGATGTTTTATTATAGGACAATATAGTTTTCATTGATTTATCAATTGTTATTGATAAAAATCAAAACGTCTCTCAATTTACTCAAATTCTCGACATCTTGATTTGAGGAACAAGTAATCCACTAAATTGCAGATAAAAAATGTAGTTACATTTTTTATGATTTGTACTTGCCAATCCAGATGATATCCTTAAGCCTTAATATACAAATGAATTGTCACAAGGTAATATGTTGGAGAAGAAGAAATTTTTACTCAAATTTCTTTTTTAAGTGCGACCTTCGCGAATTGACTGGATTCATTTACATAATTAAGTGAATACACCACTTTTCACACAAAATAAATTCAACTAAAGATTTCCAACTAGATTTTGTTGGAAGTTTTGATTAATCAAATACAGACATAAAACGTAAGTGTATGTAGCATTTTGGAAATGATCTTTAAGGTCCAAAGTAAAATATAGTCTAATCTTGATCGACAACTTGCATTAACATAATCAAATTTAGACGAAGAGTCTCAATTTTTTAAGCATAGACAGACTTTTGAATAAAAGTCACTTCCACTGTCTCCCTGACGTGAGGGGCAAAATCACTCTTAGATATCTTAGTCTATATAGCAAGTTTTATACGCGTGTTGACTCACTAGCTAACCTACATGTCAAATTCTTTTATTTAGATAACATACATATTGAAACTACTCGTTAATCTTAGATTCTATATAGAATTTTGAACCTTGATACTTGATTAGAATGAATTTGGTAAATTGTAATTGTAGATTATCCAACTTTCACCAAAATTTCACTTGAATATTTATTTGTCACAATTGAGTCAAGAATTTCCATAGCCAATTTTGGTAGTATAGTCATTTGTCCTATATCCTTAAAATTGAAAGAAAATTGTCGATACAAAAAATTTTACCTTAAAATTTAATCAGAATTTTTAAATTAAAACACAATTATTGTATTTTCTTGCCAAAACTAATAGTATAAAATGGAAAAAAAATTATCAGATCGGCTTGAAAATTGATTAAGAAGTCTATTACTATAATTTAGGTAAAGATAATATAACCCCTTTAAGTTTTATGCAATTTTTTTTTTTTTTTTTTTTTTTTTTTTTTGTATTTTAATATTCATATTTTTAGTAGTGAATCTTTCTTGGTTTTTACAAGTATTTTTTTTTTTCCTTCCAATTATTGCTTTTATTCTAAGATTGGGTGAAGACCTTCATTTTAGATTAAGATTAGTAGTTGATGGTTTGAAAAAAAAACAAGATATTGACTATTGTTCACTAAAATTCCGCAAGTATACGGCTTCATAGACAACTAACATAGTAATAAATAGAGTATCATCCCATCCCATGAGGATTGCATATCTAGTTTTAAAATTAGCTAAGTATAACTTTAACCGAATAGACGCAAATTTAATTGTTGGATTGTTTTTAACTATGATGTACTAAAAAGTGTAAATAAAGAAATTTAAAAATTGCAGATATTTTTAGAGGAAATTCAACTAGATGAAGACACTATACGACTCTGATTCTATCATTGTATTCCACTTCAATTGTCAACTTACCGTAATTAACCAATACATGCTTGAATCAACAATCAATAATCCTATTAAAATTAACCCATTTTCAAATACAAATTAAAACACAATATATTTTTGAAGATTACGAGCATGCAAAAACATATTCAATTTTAGTTATCAATCAATAACAGAAGACACAAAGCGCAAGGGTGTATCTCTAACCCATCACTACAAAAAATGAGGTCAATAGCGGCGACATATGTCGTCGCAGAATACTCAGAAGTCGTCTCTTTAACTTTTTAGAGACGACAAAGTCGTCGCTAAATATCGCCGCAACAAGTTAGTGTCTCTAGAGATATAGCGACGACATTATGTCGTCTCTATATAAATTTGTATCTATAGTAACGACTATATCGTCGCAACAGTGTCGTGACCATATCTCGAAAACAGATATAAAGGGATGACAACGTCGTCGCAAAAGTCGTCGCTATTATACAAAATAATAGAGACTATTATCTCATCGCCATACGTCCTTCTCATACAGCGACGACAGAGTCGTCGCTATTACTAATTGTTTTAATTTACTACAGCGACGATAGTGTCGCCGCTATAAACGTTTTGAATTTTTAATTTTTTTTTTTATTTCTAAATAATATAAATAATATATAAAAAATTCTAAACATCTACGGACCCTCCAAACTGTCGTCCTCGTCCCCGTTCTCCTCCTCTTCCTCCTCCGCAGGCACAACTGGTATTTTACTTTTCAGAAATTCAATTTCACGCTGCATTTGGCGTAGCTGATCATCGTACATGATAAACTGAAGATCGTTATTCTGGGGGTCTGTAGAGGACTGATGGGAAGTTCCTTGTGGGGAAAACGATGCAGCAGTCGAATCTAGTGAGGGAGAGGTGCCCTTCGGAACCCGGCCAACCCCACGGACGTGACCTCGTCGTTCTATGAGAACCTCCTTTGCAATAGCACGCTCGTCTAACGACGCGCTATTGGAGGCGACTTGTGTATGTTGAATCTCTCTCAACTTAACAAGTTTATCCTGTTCAGTGAAAAAATAATAATAAATAATAATATCATGCATGTCAGATAAAATTATATTAACATAATTTAAAAATTCTCACATAGTCACCAGCCGCTTGCGGGTTCACCCAATTGCCATCCCGAAAGGTGTGAAACGTCCGGAATGAATCAATAATCCCCGGCCACTTCTGGGTCTCGGGGTCCCGCTACGGCAATTTAAATGTGAAATGTAGTTAGTATACATTTTTACGTAATGTAGTGAAAATAGGTATAATGATATTGAAAATTTATATGTTGTACCTGATCGTAACGCGTGGCAGAGAAGCTCTTCGACCCCTGCAAACTCGGGTATTTAGCCTTACCCCGATTGGCTATATTTTTGGAGGACTGTTCCTGAAGGTATAACATATAATTGATTAGCAAAAAATGCATTAGTTAAAAAAGTATATAAAATATCGTAAACAATATATAAACAATATGTACCACGAAAGTAGGACTGGTGAAGAAGTCAATGCACTTTTGCCAGTCCTCGGCGGACATCTCGCCGTATGGTCGGCTCGGTCCATGCGCTTTTAAGTGATTATGCGCCTTGAGTTTGTAATCGCGATAACGATCGGCCGCCAGACGATCTACTGCGGCACATACTGCCCGGTACTCGTCGAGCAACCGATCGCCCTGCAGATCGAAGTAGCTCTGCAAGAGTGAAAAAAAAATACGTTAATGTAGAAGTCGTGAAACAAGTATTTATTAAGTGTACTAATAATAAAACTAATTTAAGTTCATACCTCGATAATACTACGTAACCGTGCCCGCTGTTCCTTTGGAACCTCTGTCCATGAAGGGTAGCATGGGGGCACGGTGAATCTCACTTGATTCCCAACCAAGTGTGTGAAGTACTTCGCGTTATTCTTGATCGACTGCATTGTGCGTTCGACAATGATCGGCTGCATTGTGCGTTCGACAATGTCGAACGCAATAGGAAGTGACATCTTTCCGTTAGCCTGCCAAACCATCTCAAGGTTGATGCCTCGAGAGATACCCTGTCGCTTTGGCGGGGGTGCTGAAAATGAAAAAATTGTAAATTGTATTGATCATACGATTTTCAACGATGTGTATAAAATAATAAATAATTACAATTTGAACGAAAAGTCTTACCAGACTCGCAGGCCGAAGGGAGCCGGTGAGATGGCTGCTGTGGAAAATCTCCTGCACCATCACCTCCGTGCGACATCACGTCAACCATACTAACACATGACATAATTGCGAACATCACGTCAGCCATACTTACTTTGAATGTATGTGAAAATTTTAATGTATTATATTTTATTTCAATTTGGTCCCTAAACTTATTTTATTGCAAATAAGTTCCTAAACATTGAATTTATAAGAAAATTTGAATTTATTATATTTTATTTCAAATTGGTCCCTAAACTTATTTTATTGCAAATAAGTCCCTGAACTTTGAATTTATGGGAAAATTTGAATTTATTATATTTAATTTCAAATTGGTCTCTAAACTTATTTTATTGCAAATAAGTCCTTAAACTTTGAATTTATGGGAAAATTTGAATTTATTATATTTAATTTCAAATTCGTCCCTAAACTTATTTTATTGCAAATAAGTCCCTAAACTTTGAATTTATGAGAAAAATTTGAATTTATTATATAGTCCCTAAACTTATTATATTGCAAATAAGTCCCTAAACTTTAAATTTATGGAAAAAATTTGAAGTTATTATATTTTATTTCAAATTGGTCCCTAAACTTATTTTATTGCAAATAAGTCCATAAACTTTGAATTTATGAGAAAAATTTGAAGTTATTATATTTAATTTCAAATTGGTCCCTAAACTTATTTTATTGCAAATAAGTCCCTAAACTTTGAATTTATAGGAAAATTTGAATTTATTATATTTAATTTCAAATTCGTCCTAAAACTTATTTTATTGCAAATAAGTCCCTAAACTTTGAATTTATGGAAAAAATTTGAATTTGTTATATTTAATTTCAAATTCGTCCCTAAACTTATTATATTGCAAATAAGTCCCTAAACTTTGAATTTATGGAAAAAATTTGAAGTTATTATATTTTATTTCAAATTGGTCTCTAAACTTATTTTATTGCAAATAAGTCCATAAACTTTGAATTTATGGGAAAAATTTGAAGTTATTATATTTTATTTCAAATTGGTCCCTAAACTTATTTTATTGCAAATAAGTCCACAAACTTTGAATTTATGAAAAAAATTTGAATTTATTATATTTAATTTCAAATTCGTCCCTAAACTTATTATATTGCAAATAAGTCCCTAAACTTTGAATTTATGGGAAAAATTTGAAGTTATTATATTTTATTTCAAATTGGTCTCTAAACTTATTTTATTGCAAATAAGTCCATAAACTTTGAATTTATGGGAAAAATTTGAAGTTATTATATTTTATTTCAAATTGGTCCCTAAACTTATTTTATTGCAAATAAGTCCACAAACTTTGAATTTATGAAAAAAATTTGAATTTATTATATTTAATTTCAAATTCGTCCCTAAACTTATTATATTGCAAATAAGTCCCTAAACTTTGAATTTATGGGAAAAATTTGAAGTTATTATATTTTATTTCTTATTGGTCCCTAAACTTATTTTATTGCAAATAAGTCCATAAACTTTGAATTTATGAGAAAAATTTGAAGTTATTATATTTAATTTCAAATTGGTCCCTAAACTTATTTTACTGCAAATAAGTCCCTGAACTTTGAATTTATGGAAAAATTTGAATTTATTATATTTAATTTCAAATTGGTCCCTAAACTTATTTTATTGCAAATAAGTCCCTAAACTTTGAATTTATGGAAAATTATGAAAATATTATATTTAATTTCAAATTCGTCCTAAAACTTATTTTATTGCAAATAAGTCCCTAAACTTTGAATTTATGGAAAAAATTTGAATTTGTTATATTTAATTTCAAATTCGTCCCTAAACTTATTATATTGCAAATAAGTCCCTAAACTTTGAATTTATGGAAAAAATTTGAAGTTATTATATTTTATTTCAAATTGGTCTCTAAACTTATTTTATTGCAAATAAGTCCATAAACTTTGAATTTATGGGAAAAATTTGAAGTTATTATATTTTATTTCAAATTGGTCCCTAAACTTATTTTATTGCAAATAAGTCCACAAACTTTGAATTTATGAAAAAAATTTGAATTTATTATATTTAATTTCAAATTCGTCCCTAAACTTATTATATTGCAAATAAGTCCCTAAACTTTGAATTTATGGGAAAAATTTGAAGTTATTATATTTTATTTCTTATTGGTCCCTAAACTTATTTTATTGCAAATAAGTCCATAAACTTTGAATTTATGAGAAAAATTTGAAGTTATTATATTTAATTTCAAATTGGTCCCTAAACTTATTTTACTGCAAATAAGTCCCTGAACTTTGAATTTATGGAAAAATTTGAATTTATTATATTTAATTTCAAATTGGTCCCTAAACTTATTTTATTGCAAATAAGTCCCTAAACTTTGAATTTATGGAAAATTATGAAAATATTATATTTAATTTCAAATTAGTCCCTAAACTTATTTTATTGAAAATAAGTCACTGAACTTTGAATTTAACAATTTAACGATTTAACGATCCCTAACATTTATTTTAGTAATGAATTAGCCCCTACAATTAGTTTATTACACACGAGTCCCTAAATTTTGAGTTTTTTTGTAAAATTGATCCCTAACTTTTATTATAATGATAAATTGGCCCCTAAACTTAGTTTATTTCAAACGAATCCCTAAATTTTTAGCTTTTGTGAAATTGATCCCTAACAATTATGTTACTGATGAATTGGTCCCTAAACTTAGTTTATTACAAATGAGTCCATAGCGACGAAAACTTTAGTCCAACAATCAGTCCAAATCAATACAAAAATCAGTTCCAAAATTTAACTTTAGTCCAAAAATTTACAACATTCCATAATCACTACAAAAATCAGTTCCAAAATTGACAACATTACAAAATTCAACTTTATACCCTAAACTTATTTTATTATAAATTAGTCCATAAACTTTTGTTTTTTACAATTCAATCCCTAAGATGCTCCTAAATCCAACTCCACTAAACAAATCCAACTCGAACTCCTTGTCCTCAACTCAATACTTCATTCATATGAAATCAACAAAATCAAAAAATAAAAAAATCCAAACAAATTGTAACTAAAAAAACTGATTACCTTTCTAACAATAAGAAAATGAACAATGATGGTTATAAAGTACTAATTGTAAGCAAGATAAACTTAATTGCAATTTTTGCAGAAAATGAACAATGATGGTTATATGTGTGAAGACTTAATTTTTGTGGCCTCAATTTAAAAGTCTTCTTCAAGAAATGATTAAGATTTTAGTCAATTCCTAGTCTTCGTGTACAGATTAATACTAGCTAAGTAGCAATTAAACTTTGCAATCTAAAATATAATATTTCTTTCAAGGATTAATGTCTCAAAACAACTATTATTCTAGTATGTGGAATTTATTAAGATTGCTCAAGATTATAGTTTATGGATTACCAGAAAATATTTGACGATGCGGGAAAATATCCTTCACAACGGCAGAGAGCGGAGAAGACGACGGCAGACGTTGGACGACAGACGACGGCGGCGACAGTCAGGCGAAGGCACTGGAAGAAGAAGAAGAAGAAGAAGCACAGGCAAAATAGAAAAGAAGAAGGTTCTGCATGAATTAAAAAGTCTGACTCTATAGCGAAGACATATGTCGTCGCTATTAATCACTAAAGCGACGACATTTTTTTTCAGTTTTTAAGAACACGCGCCCAATTTTCAGGACAATAGCGACGACATATGTCGTCGCTATTGACGATACAATACAGAATATTAAATGTTGATATCTCATTTGAAGGGTGTTTTTTAAGTGAAATAATAATTATTAATTTTTAATATTTAATATTATCAATACTTTTTAATATTTAATATTATCAATAATTTTTAATATTTAATATTATTGATATTTAATATTATCAATAATAATTTTTAGTATTTAATATTTAATTTTTAATTTTTAATATTTAATATTTATTGATATTTAATATTATCAATAATAATTTTTAGTATTTAATATTTAATATTTAATATTTAATATTTAATATATAATATTTATTTGGGTCATTCAACTTTAAACATTTTTCATTTGGGTCCTCTTAATTTTTTTCTTTTATTTCAATTTCATTCAATTTTATTTGCAACATAAGTCCTTCAAGTTGTACGATGTTAGATATAATGGGAAAATTGTAGCATGTTTTTCTACAATTGTAGAACTTTTTTGTCCTACATTATGTCCACAAATGTTGAAACTCCATCCAAACTCGCGTTTTGACCAATAGCAATGATAGTATGAATGACAAACATTCAAGTCGAAAACAGTAACAACAATTTGAACATGCGTTTTTATAAATTAATTTCATAAAATTTAGTGACGCACAATAACATTTCAATCTGATTCAATATCATGATACGATTGATCCTCATCATCGTCACTAACGTCTTCATTGATTTCACTCGATGTTTCGCCATCCTCGTATTTTGCATTTGTATCGTCTTCAACATCATCGTCGTTTATAAACGAAGTTTCTCTTGCAGTATCTGACGAAGCTCTCCTGATAACCGATGCTTCGATCTCATCACCCGGTGCAAGGATACATACTCTATGTTGCCAAGATCAACGACTAGAGATAAACCGGAAGAGTAGTTATTGTGGAGCAGGTCAATCTCTGTGATGTTAGCTCCCACTGTGTCCCACGTGCTCTTGTGATGGACAATTTGTACTACTCGCCAGTTTGGACCACGAGATGGATCTTCAATGTAGAACACTTATTGTACTTGGCTAGCAAGTATGAACTGATCATCCTTGAACGCCTCTGCAATGATGTCAATACTTGTAACGTTATTCTCAGTTACCATCCGTCTTCCATCACACCTAAACCACTTGCATCGGAACAGATAAATTGAAAGTTTCGGTCCATATTGTAGCTCTAGTATACCTTGCAGCTGCCCGTAGTAAATCTCACCCCAGTCCCTGGGACGGACACACCACTATTCTGAGTTTTTCTTCGAATATCACGATCATATGTCACGAACCGAACTCCTTTGACAACACAAGCCGTGTATGGCATAACCTGGTGGTAACATCCACTGGCCAACGCAAATAACTCGTGAGAAACTTGATGGTTGTGGCTTTGGCGCATTGCATATAGCTGCATGACGAGAATTATTCTCAGTTATTGAAAGCAATTATGTTGAAAACTTGCAATTTTATTCAGTCGATGTTCGTTTACCTTTCTGTAGAATTAACCATGAAAGTCTCTTCTGTGCACTAGTTTGATGTTTGGACAGTCATTGTTCAGTAGTTCCTGCCTATGTTCTCTGAACAAAGTATTGAAGATCAAAGTTCATTAGTTCGTTTCAAATGATAAAGTTAATTCGAGATAAAGGAATAATAATCAGGAATTAACGTCGTCTTACTGCAAGAATGGCTCAACTTCATAACAGTTGTTTAGGACGTAAAAAATTGCTTGATTTCGAACTTGAGTAGGAAACGTCATTGGTGACTGCTTTCCAACTAGGTGACACTGCGACTGAAAAATAGAAAGTTGTGTCTGTGGAACTGTAGAATCCTCGTTTCTGTCTGGTCGGTCGAACCTTGTCCCTATGTCTTCGATGTACCTCGAACAAAAAATCAATACTTCGTCCACAACATACCCTTCAGCTATTGATCCCTCGGGCCGAGCTCGATTTCTGACGTAGCCCTTCAATTTCTTGAGGTATCGCTCGAATGGATACATTCATCTCATGTGCACCGGACCTCCAAAGATTTCCTCTTCTGGTAAATGCATTACGAGGTGAATCATGATGTCGAAGAAGGCTGGCGGAAATATCCGTTCCAACTTACAGAGAATGAGTACAAGGTGATTGTGGGATGCTATCATGTCGCTAACCTTTAGTGTTCTTGCACAAAGCTTTCTGAAGAACGTGCACAGTTCAATAATTACCGTAGAAATTGTTTTAATTAAGAACGCCCGACATCCGACTGGTAATAACCATTGCATGGTAATATGGCAATCATGTGACTTCAACTCGATAATATGGCTGTCATTTGGAGCAATATTCTTCCGAAGATTAGAAGCGAAGCCATCTGGAAACTCAACCGATCGGATAAATTTACAAAATTTCTTACGATTTGAAGACGACATGGTGTAACATACGGTAAGCTTCATCCACCTATTCCCGTTCTGATACAAGTTCAACTTCCTTTTGATCCCTAATTGCATCAGATCGCGCCTCGCATTGATTGTGTCTTTTGATTTGAATGGATCGTCCATAATTGTGCTGAGCAAGCTATCACAAACATTCTTCTCTACGTGCATGACATCGATGTTATGTTTGAGCTCTGTACAAGTCCAATACGGCAACTCATAGAAAATGCTCTTTTTCTCCAATTGAGCTCGTCATCACTTCTCTGAATTGTAGCACCACCGTAATTTGGGTGCTTTCCTGGACTTCTATATCTGACACGACTTAACTGTGCTAAAATGTCTGTAGGCGTTAACTGACGCGGAGGTGGTTGCCTATCTGTCCTTCCATCGAAGTCTAAATTGTTCCGAAAATGATGCCTAGATGGCAGAAACCGACGATGACCCACATAAGCTGTCTTACCTATCACACGGACTGAAGGAGTATCCTCGTTGCACGTCAGACATGCCTTGTACCCCTAACCACTCCAACCCGACAAACTACTTCTCACTGGAAAATTGTTAACAGTCCACAACAAAGCTGTACGCAGTCTGAATACCGACTTGCTGTTGGTTCCACCGTCTTTGGTATCAATCCCATCGGCCCACAACTCCTTCAACTCGTCCACTAATGGTCGTAAAAATACATCAATGTCCTTACCCGGTGCTTTAGGACCAGGTATCAACAGAGTAAGCATGAGGTATTCGGGCTTTATGCATAACCATGGTGGCAAGTTGTAAACTGTTACAACTACTGGCCACAAGCTGTACGACAGACACATGTCACCGAATGGATTGAATCCGTTTGTGGCCAAACCTAACCTGACATTCCTGATCTCACTTGCGAACAGTAGATGTTTCATGTCAAAATCCCACCATGCCTTTCCATCAACGGGATGCTGCATTTCATCATCGTCCCTAGACCTTCCTATACTGTGCCACCTCATAAGTTTTACAGTATCCTTCGTCGTGAACATACGTTTTAGTCTGGGGGCCAAGGAAAAATATCGCAACACCTTATGCGGAACATTCTTCCCGTTCACTTTCCCAGAAGTGTGCACCCAACCACTTTCCTGACAAATCGGGCAAGTTTGTCTATCAGCATGTTCATCCCAAAACAGTACACAGTCGTTCTTGCAGGCATGAATGGATTTGTAACCCAAATCAAGCTTCGTCATCAATTTCTTAGCTTCGTAGTGAGAGTCAACCAGGTTCATGTTTGGGAATACTAACTTCAGCAATTTCAAAAGATCATCGACAGACTTGTTTGTCCATTTTTTCATAACTTTAATATGCATCAACTTGACTAAAAAATTTAGGGATGAAAATGATGAAACTCCCGTGTACAGTTCTGAATGGAGAGCTTGAAACAGTTCGTCATAGTAACCATCGGTGCTTGTACCTTCATGCTCATCACCAACTACGTCGTCTATTACATCCATCATCTCATCTTCCACACCATCTCGCTCATTCTATCTATACACATTCGCAGTACGAACATCGATCTCGCCATGATATATCCAGGTGACATAACTCTCCGCAAAACCATTACGAAATATGTGAGCCTCGACAATTTTCAATGGATGTGTAAGACCATTTAAACATTTTTTGTACAGACATTTAATCCTTCCTCTGTCGTTAACGTATGGCCTCGCCATATTTATAAATACTTGCAAACCGTTCTGAAAATCTGCAGATTTTGTGCGATTTCTAATTGTTGTCCAACTTTTATCAATATCCATACTTGAAAAGTACTATATTCTTACAAATACAGTATTGATAATAAATGGAGATGAAGAAATGAACTATAAAGAAGATGATTATGAAGGAAAACAATAGAAATGCAAATGACCGGGGAGATGCGGAGATGGAGAAGAAATTTGTTTGGATGTAGTCTGCAATACAGAAATGCGGAGATGGGAAGAAGATAAAGAAGAGTCTATAGCGGCGACAATGTCGTCGCTAAAGGATCATTCGCATTTTACGAGAAAATTAATAAGTCACGTGCCTGCAAAAATGATCTATATAAGTATAGCGACGACTTATGTCGTCGCTATATATAACAATTGGGCGCCAATTTTCCCGCTTAAATTGATGTAGGTATATAGCGACGACATACGTCGTCACTATAGACCTCATCACACTTTACGAGAAAATTCATGATTCACGTGACTTACAGCATCATCCGCAACTCAATTGCGATGACATATGTCGTCGCTATTTATGCATCAAAATGCCGCCATTTGTTCTTGTCGTTTTCGAATTTTAGTGGCGACGACATAGAAAGACGTCGTTATAGGGTCTACGTAACAGCGACGACATATAATCTATGGCCACGACAAATGTCGTCGCAAAAAGTTTTGCGTATATTGTGACAACATTTCTTAGTCGTCTCTATTGTGTAGAATCAATAGCAACGACTTTGTGTCGTCGCAATAGGTGTCGCCGCTATAGACCCTCTTTGTTGTAGTGCATATTAGACTCTATGAGATTTGATAAAACCTGAGAAAAAACTTGTGTTTAATCTCTCAAAAATATTACAAGTCACAAACCATTCAAATATTGATCAATACTCGAAACCATTAAGAAATTAGCAAATATTCAATGAAACATAAATTTAAAGTAAAAAACATGAAAATATTGAATTAAAGCTTCATACATGGTTTACATCATTATCCTAGTGTAAAGAAATCTAGCCTAGAGTCTTCGAATTAAAAAAAAAAACACGTATATGAATAAGAATACAACTAGAAACACCTCATTGATGTCTACATGGACTAAAAATTCTCATCAACTTTGTCCAGTTTAATGAGAAAGTCTAGATGGTTTGGAATTTTACAAAAAGGAAAGAGAGATATTGTCTAAATGGACTAGGCATTGTCATTAACTTTGTCTAGTAATATGTGGTTTAGTATATATAAAAAATACATATATTATAGCCTAATCCAATATTTGGGACCGGGATTAAACATGTACCTACTTAAAATTGAGATTGCTCCCGAGAGGGAGCCCACAAATCAGTACGAATATATTCTAACACTCTAGATGTCTTATTGTACTAGATAAAAATAATATCCTACAATATTTTTCAAGCACACATGATTACAAAATGGGATGTCAGACACCTGATCCTTACCAACCACACCCTTGTCATTAAGGCACTTAAGTCCCTTAACACTAACATGACCTAACCTATTGTGCCACTTTTATGTGTCATCAATGTCAATGGAAAAGATAGTGAAATTTAGACCACTCATTACTTCAACATGTATAATGTATATGCCATTTCTCCTTGTATCTTTAAAAGCTCTAAGTGCACCCTTACACATTCTAATCATGCCATCACCAAGCCTACTAGTGAAACCTATAATTTCTAACTCCCTTACCGAAAGCAGATTTCTACCTATATGCAAAACATAACTGACTTTTCTTAATGTATGCACAAAGACAATGTCAAAATTAATAGTTAAATTACCAACACCAGTAATTTTATAAGCAATTCCACCCCATGCAACTATATGTCCATGGTCAGACTCATGCAAATGATCAAACCAAAATTTATTAGATGTGACATGAAAAGACGCACCAGAGTCCATAATCCACTCATGTATATGAGAGTTCATAGACAGGTTGATTTTAGTTGGTTTAGATTTAAAAAGTATGTAAACTCACCATATTCATCACTAGAGGTCACTACATTTGTGTCTATCTATTTTCTTCTGTTTGTTCTTCTCTTTATAACAATCACTAATGAAATGTTCTATTTTCGCATACCCGTAACATTTTTTTCCCTTTTGCCTCCCTTATGATTTAGAACGACTTTTACCATTTCTATTGCCATCACTATTTTTCCCACCACCACTTCTACCTCCACTCCCCTATCCAGACTAAGGTCTACCCCTCACAAAATGATTCTCACCATATTTTCTCTTATATATTTCAAACTTCAACTCTCTCTCCTTACTTTTTAGAGAGTCTATGACAATTTCACGTGTAAGGGTCTCTCTCTCACACTTGATTGCATTCTTGACTTCCTTATATGAATCAAGAATGGCATTTAACAACATTATAGCTTTGTTAATTTCAGAGACTTTTTTAACACAATTTGTAATATCTTGCACAAGTTTGTTAAAAACATCAAGATTTTGATCAAAATCCTTTGATGGACCAATTTTAAAAATAATTTTTTTTCGAAGTAGATTGAGTTAAATAGAGTTCTTATAATTTTATTTTTAGTAGAGTTGAGTTAAATAGAGCTCTTATAATTTTTTCCAAAGTTTTACGGTGGAATGAAATTTTTCAACTTTTCGTAAAATAGGGTATGATAAATGCAATATGATAGAATTATAGGCAACTTCATTACAATCCTTTTTCTAATCCTCAGTAATAGTAGGACCAAAGGAACTATAGATAGCTTTTGAAACTTTTTGCAGAACCAAAATACATTTCATTTTGTTTCCAATTAGAAAAGTCATGACCTTTACCATTAAAAATACCCAAGTAAAAATGATGAATAGACGTCTTAACAAATAAGAGTACACAACAACAAACACCTCCTAGATAATCACGTATAGGCTTCAATATACAATGTTTAAGATTCTCAGGATTTTGTGAGAATTGAGATCTCTAATCAAAGGAATTGTCAAACACGTAAAGTTCATGTGACAATTCTAAATAATAAAAATAACGTAATATAAATAAGTATCACAAATAATTAGTACCAAAACAAAAACTAATAAAACATAATTTACAATAATGGGTACGTAAATTCCTAAAGTCTACTAGAAAAAGGCAATGTTTAGCCCACACAGTAACCCCAAAATCTAATGGCAACCTCACACGATAGTCTACTAGTACAAGAATGTAAAAGAGACCAGCCAATTTACCAGAGCAGAATAATCTGAAGGGCCGTATTAAATCAGAGAGATGCGACATAAATTAAAAAAGAAATTTTAGCAGCAACAGAGACGACACAAGCTGGAAAAACCACGAAGGTTTGACAAACGTCGAATTCGTCTACTACCGAAACACTGTCAAAACTGTTTGTACCACCAAAAATAGAATCAAACACCACAGAATGTTAGAAATAGGACAAAGATCACAACATCGCCATCCACTCGCCGAAATAACTTTGCATGTGTCCTCACGCACTGGGTGAAGGCATTTGCAGCCTCTTCACACGTACCTTCACGCGCTTGACCGTCAACTCCTCCTTGACGTTAGGAGTAGTTGACGTCAGGAGTCGGAATATGGCCTCTGTTCACAAAGATGACGTTTATCCAAAAATTGACAGACAGATTTAGGCAAGATTCGTGTTTTGTCTTCTTCGTTAATCTACCAAACAAAATTAATTAAATTGCTCTACAGAATGCCACCGAGGATCTGATACCAATTGTTGGAAAAATAGTTTCACTGGATCGTTATTTATATTGCAAGAACCGACAGAGCTCTGTCCAAACTCCACAATGGTAACACCAATTAATAAGGACAAATGAAGAGGACCAATTTCACCAAAGAAATAATGTAGGTGGCTGAAAACTTTGCTAAGAAATTAAGGGTTCAGAGAAGGAGGCTGCTTCTTGGCCCATTTTGTTTGGCAGACTTATCACAATCACCAAAACCACATCCCACATAAATAAGCAGCAAAGCCAAGAAGATATATATATATATATATATATATATATATAACAAATACACAAATTATACTCTAAACCTAGCCGTCACACTTTAAAATGAGTCAAACACACTGGGCACTGAGCAACGACCTAACGATACATTAAAACCCTCAAGTGGCCCATTGGTAACCGATTACACATTTCTTTCGAGTGATTATCTTAAATCACAAATCATACTAGGTGATTACCTTCAATCACTAACATATTGTTTCCAACATAGACGTGCCAAATTCATGCTAGATCAATTCATAGTGTTTGTTTAGGCATAGCAAAGTCGAACCAAATAACATGTCAAATACGTCAACATATAATCTTCTCATTAAAAAGTCATAGATACATGTAAGTAAAATACGGTATAAAAAGTACCTCAAAATCAAGTTCTTTGTAGAGTTGATGAGGTGGAATTAATTCTTATCGCGCCTTTCCAAAAATCTCTGCATGTTCACCTTTCTTCGTTGTGAAATTGTATCTACGAGGGTGTGTTTTAAAGGAGTTTTTGGTGAAGGTAATTGATAAGAGCAGGGACCGAAATAGAGAGAGGTTTAGAGGGGAAAAAATAAGAGAATTCATGAACTAAACTTATGTAAAGAAAGAGGAGTATGGAGGGTCGGGAAGAGGAGGAAAATAAGAGAGTGAGGGGGGTCGATTTTAAGAGAGAAAATGGGGGAAGAATCTTGGATATTTGGGGTTGGATTGTGAGAAGGAGAAAGATATATGGTGGTCGAAATTTAGGAGAGGAAAAGGAAGGTTGCTGAAATTTTCTGGTGGCCGATTTTTGGTGTGGGAAAAGAGGAAAAAGAAGTTTTAAGTTAGGCTGAAAAAGAGAGGGGAGGGTGGGGGGGATACAGAGACCGAATTTTAGGGAGGGATAACGAGTAAGGTTTATGGGATTTTTGGAGACTAATTTTGTAGGAAAAGAGGGAAGGGGTGACCGAAATTGGGGAGAAGAAAACAAGGTTGATGTATTTTTTTCTGGGGAGAAGAAAACAATTAATTTTATTTTCAAAGTTCAGTGAACATCTTTCATCTCAAATGATAAAATTTTCCGATCTCTACACAATTTAACATCTAAGAGGGGAACAACTTCACTAAAGAGAAGAATGAAGTTACCTTCATCGGCCATGCTCCACTTTAGCAGTCCATATTTTCATTTACACCCAACAATAGTTCACTATTTCAACTTACGAATGTGGTTTTGCATAAAAACTATTACTTGCTTTAAGTAGTTGCAGTTTTTCAATAATATTTATGTTTCAGTACACTGAACATATAGCTAAAAAGGGCCCAAGTTTAGTTCTTACTAGACAGAAAATTATGAAGAGGAGAAGCAAAAGAAATAGAAGAAACAAGAAATTTCACCTAGAGTCTTTGACATCTAACTTAAGATAAAGAAGCATCGAAATTTTGACGAAACCAGCAGCCACTCTACTTCATATTATTGGCTTAAACAAGCTGGATATTACAAATTTAAAGAGTGACAAATTTGGGGTCCAAGAGTCCTGCTACTCAAGGGTTCAGCTTTGTAACACCCATGTTTTGAGAAGTCATCCATTCATAAAATATTTTAATTATTCTTGAAAAAATATATCTCAATAACGAACCCTTCCCAGTAAAAAATTGCTTTTAATTAGGGTATCTTGAAAGAGTAAAATTAAAGTTAATGTTCTTGCTTCTTTACTAATTACACTAGGTCAACCGTGATAATATAATATTTCAATTTGTTAGTCAAAATAGTTGGCTAATTGCTTTATTTTTAGTAAAATGTGGAAGTATAAAATCAATAATTACTAACCATGCACATATATTATTCTGTCCATCCCTAAAACAAAATTATCAAAAATGATGTTAATTTGTTAAATTAAGAGGTAACAACCCCCTGGATCTCCAACCAACAGCTATTTTCTCAGATATCACCTGCATCAACATTTCTGCCAAACCATTTAACAGGTATTTTAACATACAATTTACTTACAGCTAGCTATATTTATACCTCAAAGAAGATTACCTTCAAGTCTCAAAAGGCCATACAAAAGGGAAAGTCGTATGTTCGAGTGGAAACGTTGAAGTAGGATTCATCTTTGCATCTTTCACTTTGGAATGATCACTTTTTTGTTTTTCAAGTTGATGTTGTGTATTAAATCTAATGACACAAGACCAAAGGAGGGACACTATTTTTTTTTTCTTTGATTTGAAATGTAAAAATTTTATAGATCAAAAAATGAAACTATACATGTACGCTGGGCATACCCAGGAATACAGAGGGTCAATCAAAAGTAAAATCAATAGTACCACAACCGGTAGTATGATCAAACAATCACTAGAGAAAAACAAAAGAGAAACATATACACTGGGCATTCCCAGGCATAACAAAAGTGAAATCGAAATAAAGGAAAACTATCACACCAACAAAACATTAGCCTGTTAGAGCTAAAGACTCATAATAGACCAAAACATTAGGATACAAGGAAAAGAAAACCATGTATACTTGTGTTTTGATCGATATAATGATACTAGAAGTGATGCCTTTAAGGTTTTCAAAGATCCATCTATTCCTTGCCATCCAAATGTGATAAAATGTAGTCGCAAAAGCTATCCTCTTTGCTTTGCTTCTCCAACTTGTTCCCTGGTCTCTTTTTTAATCCATTTGAGATAGCTAGAAATTGTAGACATGGAACGCCGAATCCCCAACCATAATCTGATGTTCATCCAAATAACGGAGGTGAAACGGCATTGGAAAAATAAGTGGGAGGTTGATCCATCAAACTGCTGGCAGAAAACACATCGTTTGTCCGTTTGAAGAAAATGAAGTCTATCCATCGTTAGAAGCTTTCCTTTTGCTGTTAAACATAAAATAAAGGAGTGTTTCAGCTGAATGCAAGGTCTCCAAATGTCTGCTGCCCAAACTATATTTATCCCTTTTGGATGGAAGTATTCATAAGCCAAGGAAGAAAAAGACTTTGGCTGAGAATTCCACTACTGCAGCCGTGAGACAGCAGATTGGTCACTGTCTTCAGCCCGAATGAGCTGATCCCTAATTCCAATGATGCGTTTCAACAAAGGGGAGTTGGCCTTTTTAGATTCCTTGCTCCAAATTGAGTTATGTTGAAGGTAAACCTAATTTACCCATTGTACCCAAAGTGTACCCTTTTTAGAGTGTATATTCCATAGGGACTTCGCAAGTAGCCCGGTATTCCAGCTTTGTATTTGGCGAAATCCCAATCCGCCTTCTTGTTTCGGTAAGCAAATATCTTTCCATGCAACCAATGGTTTCTTGTGTCCCCAAAGAAAATTTCTACATAAATGTGTGATTGTTGAAATGACTGCAGCAGGTATTGGGAAAATTGATAACCAAAAGCACTCAACCCCTTGTAAAACCGCCCTAATCAATTCACATCGGCCCGCATATGATAACGAAGTACTCTTCCACAAATGAATATAGGAAGCCAGTTTATCAATAAGCGGAGAGTAATGCATTACCTTAAGTTTCTCAGCTACCAGCGGGATTCCCAGGTAGCAAAATGGCATTGAACCCATAGGAAATAAAGTGAGCTACTGAATCTGACGAAGGTCTGGTTCCCTCACTCCAGCCGAACACAAAGTGGACTTTGTAACATTTGCTCTAAGTCCAGATTTATTGCCAAAGTCATGTAAGCAATCCATAAGTATAGATATCGACATTGGGTCTTCTCTAGTGAAGAGCATTAAGTCATCCACAAACGCCAAGTGAGTAATTTTAAGCAACCCACATTTTGGATGGTAATTGAATTCATTGTTATCTGTACATTTTTCCAAGGATATTGATAGATATTCCATACAAAGAACAAATAGGAAAGGAGATAGGGGATCACCTTGCCTTAGTCCCTTTTTTCCTTTGAAAAATCCAACCATCTCACCATTTATCGCAATGGAATATGATGTAGTTGAAATACATTGCATTATCCATTGTACAAAAGTCAGAGGAAACAGTAGCCCCTGCAAAACCTCTTTCAAAAAATTCCAATCCAATGAATCATAGGCCTTTCTAAGATCAATTTTGAGCAAACATCTAGGGGAAACCTTCTTTCTGTTATATTGTCTTAATAACTCTTGAGCCAAATAGATGTTCTCAGCCAGGCTACGACCCATAACAAACGCTGATTGATCTTTATTAACAATAGAATCCAGTAGAGGAGCTAGGCCGCCAGATAGCAACTTCGAGATAATATTATAGATCACATTGCAATAAGAAATTGGTCTATAGTCTCCCACCAATGGTGCATGGTTTGATTTAGGAACCAAAGAGATTACAGAATGGTTGATTTGTTTAAACAAAGTTGAAGAAGAAAAGAATTCCTGAACTGCTGCACAAACATCGGAACCAACTGTTTTCCAAGCCTTTTTGAAGAAGCACGAAGAGTACCCATTCGGACCGGGAGATTTATCCTCCGCAATATCCCAAAGAGCTTTTTAATTTTAGAGACCTGAAAAGGTTTAACCAAGTCTTCTGCCTGCTGTTCAAAAACCGTCGGACCACTAGCCAAAATAATAGGGTCCGGCTGTTCTCTCCTACTTTCCGTTCCCAGCAAGTTCGTATAATAATTGAAGAATTCATCATTAACTTTTTGATGAGAAACGGTCATGTTCCCATCCTCCTTACACACTGCTGCAATGTGGTTACATTTAGTGTTTCTCTTGACCATTGCATGGAAGAATTTAGTACACTTATCGTTGTTCATTATGTACTTGCATTTAGCTTGCTAAAAAAGAAGCTTATCTCTGACTCTGATAAGAACACCGCTGTTTTCCTTAATTGAGAAACCTGCAGTTGCAGCCCCTGGTCATTTGGCTAGTCATGAAGCTTTAATTGAGCCGACATCAACTCATTTCTAGCATTTTCAGCACGGACAGAAAGATGACAGAATTCTCTTTTGTTGACCAATTTCAATGGCCCTTTTAGTCTCTTAAGTTTAGAGCAAAGGATGAATTGTTTCGTTCCCCATCCATTATGAGTCCAATTTTCCTGAACAACATCATTAAAGGACTCATGATTCACCCACATATTAAAGAATTTGAAGTTTTTCTTCCGTAAGTGTAAAGGATCAAAGAGCGAAACAATGCACGGAGAGTGATCTGAGAAGCAATTAGGAGGCGGGAAAGCTGCCTCCGAGAAGAAATCTGCAGTCAGGCATCTGTTGTTAATCATTGCTTTGTCCAATTTTGTCTAAACCGATAAGTTATTCCAAGTGAAAAAACAACCTGAGGACTTCAAGTCAGAGAACCCAGCTGAGAGGCAACAATTAGCAAAATCTCTGATTTCATACGGTGTAATTTCAGCCCCATTAATGCGTTTCCCATCCATTAGAACATTATTGAAATCCCCAATAACCAGCTAAGGCAATGAACACGTAAAGCTAATATCCTCAATCGAATTCCACAAAGGTCTCCTATTAACAACCGAGTGAAGGCCATAAACAAAACTCACTTGAAAGGTAATAGAAGATACCTTACAAGTAGCAGTCCCATGAATGGCCTGAGGCAAAATTCCAGCAGTAACGAAATCAACCTTAGCCGAGTTGCATAAAACAAGAATACGACCTGCATCATGCAAATGAAAATTGTTTACTTGTTGCCAACCAATGAATTTATTCTTCATAACCCTCGAGAGTTTGTCCACATTCAATTTTGTTTCCAAGATACCTATTAAGTCAATTCTATGGAGTTTCATGAGGTCTTGGACCCCATGTTGTTTTAGGGGCTTATGAAAACCCCTAATATTCCAAGCCGTACAGTTCATGGTGATAAAGGAAGGGAGTGACCCATCGAATTACTGAGAGAGGAAGTGTTAGAACCCACCTTAGCCGGAATATCTTTAAGTCTCTCTTTCATTGCTACAGCTCGATCAATTCCAGCTGAGGAAGACGCCCCCGCATTACCACTGGACTGCCTTAAAAGCTTCTCTTGGACCTTCCCTCTTTGTTTGGCCAAACATTTCTTGCTTTTGTCTACCAAAATGAAAGGTGGTTCTCCTTCATCTAGAGTCTCGAGCTGCCCCTGCTTAGTACTCTGTTGAATTGTCCCAGACATGGTCTCATTTTTGTCTTTGTTGGACAAGACATTGTTGGATAGATCAATGACGATGGTCCCATGCTCAGTCGGTTGACCATAAGAGATTACAGCCACTGAGGGAGGCCCTTCTTTGTTAACTTCATTTGGCTGCTGTACCTTCAGGCTGGTTTGAAAAGATTTCTCAATCATGGTACAATCTTTAAGTGAATGCCCAAATAATCTACAAGTCAGGCAGAACTTGGGTTCATGCTCAAATAACACACTTTGCTCTCTAATCTTCCCTGATGATAAGCGAATGGTAACTGACTAAACGAGCTCCTGCGAAGCATCCACTTTAACTAAGATCCTAGCATACGATAGTTTGCCTCTTGTATAAGTAAGATTATCTATAGAGAGCGGCTTCCCTATCTTAGATGCAATCATCTAAAGAGCCTTCGGATTCCAATAATTTAGCAGGAGACCCGGTAGCATAACCCAAACCGGCATTTTGCAAATTTCCTCATCATCAAACTCAAAACAATCCGGCATGACCTTTAGGAGTAAAGGCCTTCCAAACACAAAGTATGGACCCCCATTCAATACCCTCTGCTGTGAAGTATCATCATCAAACTTAAAAATCAACCATCCACTCGCGTGCGTGTGGTATTCATATTTGACAATCCAAGAATCACAAAGTTTGAGCAATGCTTTCTTCCCAGGAAAGCGACTTGCGAAGTAGCCTACAAGGCTGTAACCCCAAACCATTTCTAAGTCATCCTCAACACTATGTCAAACACAATTTCATCGGGCAAATTGTCAAACACTTCAAGTGTAAGACATTGGCTGGGTTTTCTGTTATCTTTAAAAAGGTTGACTCAAGGGGCTTTCAAGCCGTTACCACTTGATTTCTGTTCATCTTTATTCTCTTCTTTCACCGGCTGTAATTTCTCCGACGACCTATCTGAAACCATATCATATTCACCCAATGTTCTCGAGCAAGAAAGCAATTTTGGGGAGAGTTGAGTATCCTCTTCTCTAATCTCTTTCAACCCTGCTGATGATTCATCAAAAGGGAGCAACGAAGGTCCCTTACAGTTTGCTGAAGTGGCTCCTACTCTCCTACCTGAACCAGAGCATTCCTCATCCAAGCCGCGAAGGAACTTTACAAAATCCGCTTTTTTACGGACAGCAGATTCCTTCTACTTTTTACCCATATCCGATCGAACACTGTAGCCGCGCACAGAGAAATGAAGAACACAGCAGAAAATGAATTAACATTCAATAAAACCCAAGGGAAAGATCAGCACACTAACATATTTAATGTTTCCAATACATTAATGGAAAGAAATCAACATTAATGTCCATTGAATGGAGCAGAATTTGAATTTCAAATAAAGAGTAAACAATGAAGTGGGCGGCCAGGGAGACTTTCTCTCTCTAGCTGAGAGTTTCTCTCTCTAACACACTTAAAGGAAAAATCCACTCCACAAAAGGAAGGACACTATTATTAGGTCATAAAGTTGTGCAATGTCATACTGTAAAACCTGAATTCCATGTAAAACATATAGCTGTTTCCTAATTTTTCTCATCATTAAAACAAAAATGACCCTAAATGTAGTATCTGAACTAACTAAATCAGTGATCACTTAAACTGATCAACCCACGTCGATCACTCGAGCTTCACCAGAATGGTCTCATTCATGCCAGGTGGAGAAAGATTTATGATACAAAAAGAAAGTGTGACAGTGACGAGTACAACACCGCATATATCAATAACAATGTCTTTGAATGGAGGAAGGCTAAAATAAATAATTCCACAAACATCTTCTTACGCGCTTGTGGAAGAAACAGAACATACCACTCCATCCTCTTGAATACTGGAGGATGAAATGACTCCTTAGAATGCTCAACTGGCAGTATAATTTTGAAATTTGTTGTCGTATTTATGCAATTAAAATTGAAAAATTTCCAACTAGTGGTACTAGTGCCATATGCTTCTAATAAATTTTTATTAAATATGTTACAGTATTGAAAGTTTTAAAACCTAGATTAATTAAATTAATAGTAATTTTAATCTTAATTTAACAAACAGTGGACAGATCGTAGTCAGAATTGGCGAGTGACAATGATAATAGTTTTGACTTGTTCAGTAGTGTTGGTTAACCTAATCTTGTTAAGTGTGGAATTTAAAAAATTAAATACGAACACAAGATGTAACGTGGTAAATCTCGAAGGGAAGCATCCACGTGCTCCTATGCCATGGGTAAAAACAATCCACTAATAATCTTGTTTAAAAATACAATAGTATTGGTTTTTGTAATTTCGCAAAATTAACAAAATAACAATCAAAATAAAATAGATCAACTCCCTTTGATACTTCTTCTTCTGACTTGTTGATGAAGTTGAATCAAACCCACCGGTCTTGACTTTATCGCCACTTTCCTATTGTACTTGACCACAACCACCACTTGGATTAAGAATCATTGTTCTTAACTTCACGCCAAGTGAAGTTAACTTTAAAAAAAAAAAAAAGAACCCATGTTCTTAACTTCATGCCAAGTTGATTAAACAATATATGGAATTGTTCCTTGAGCACCAATTTATTTTTTGATTCTTCAATGAGTTTGAATAAAACCTTTTTGCTTTGAAAATTGAATCATTAAAGCATCGAGTCTGTTTTTCCACCAATGAATCCGGCGGTTGGAGCTTGGAGAAACAAGAGCAAAAATGATTTTTCAAAGCGTTAATTCCTTATTGATTTGTATTCTTACTTAAAGTTAAAGTAGAAATCAAATTAGGAATTATTTCTTACCTAAAAATATGCAACAAGAATAATAAGACAATTAGTAGGAAAGAATATATAGAAAGATATTCTTAGATTTGTAGAAGGAAAGAATTTAGGAAACTCAAGACTATCTTTAAATATTTACTTCCTAAATAAATCTAATATAATAAGAAATGATCATTTAACCTACAAAAGAAGCTATTAATAATATTCATATTATCAGAATATATCATGTATAGAAACAGAATAAAAATGCAGCTTTTATTGATTTGAAAAAATAATCTGCTTATCAACACAGTTAGTCAAAACTGGCGTTTTCCAGACCAGTCATAAGGAAAACGTTAACCTGTTCTTTTAACAGTAAAAATCAATTAAATTAATTAAGAGAGCCAATATAAAAAGATAAAAAATATGACACATATTTTTACAACAATCTCTCCATTTGACGTTGCTTAATTACAAACACATGACTATCAAATTTTTAATGTAAGTGTGATGTGTGTTATGGCATGTAAATAATTAAATGAACCATGAACATCAACATATAAGGGTTATTGCTCCCCCTTAGTGTGTAAACCAAAAACTCCGACAAAGAAGTTAACAATATATGGAAATTCCACACACATTAGACACAAACCTTAATATTGGTCCCCCTAAGCAAGATACAAAGTTTAAACATCAAACCACCATATACTACTCTAGCAAAGGAATATATCAGACAACAAATACAGTTAGCACAGGCGATGGTGTAGATGTCGAGCAAGTAGTATTCATTTTTCCTCTTCGTAATCTTGGCTATTGTATGGGCTAATGGCTTCAGCAACCCAGTTGTTCTTCCTCCATGACCTCCATCCCATCTCTTCAAAAATTTCGTCCCTATGATTTATGCTAAACGTTGAAATACAGGTTCTCTTGAAGAATCTGGTTGTTTTCTTCATAATTTCCATCTCTTTTGTTGTTTGTTCAAGCATTTTCTCCACACTTTGGAGCTTGATTGATTGTCTACAAGTCAAGATAGCCATTTGCAACGTATCTCAGCTATGTGGAGATTGGAAACGCTCTCGATATAACCTACAAATGCCATGTTAGGAATCAATGGATTAATTGTTCCCCAATATAATGGCATCATGCCAGAGGGGAATTCCAGTAAACTAAGAAAGGGCTCTGGAATTATAGTTTTGACTTTTTTCTTGCCATCAAAACCAGTCGCAAGAACCACAACATCAGCATCCAATCTGGTTCCACCGTCGAATTCAACTCTTCCTTCCCAAAACCACCATTTTGAAGCTCGTTTGAAGCGAATATTTCCCTTATGAGCCTCGGAGAAAAAAAATTTCAAGCAAGATAGCCATTTGACCTGACGCGTAATCTTCCTCAAAAGGGTGATCGGGTTTCAATCCATACTTCTCCAATGGATGCTTCCATGTCAAATAGGTCTCAATAATCTTGGATGCTGCCTGTCTCATAGGAGACATCAAGTGGCAAAGAAGGGACCTGAGGAATGCTGATTTGGTCTTTCATGTAAGACCTGGGATGCCCTAGTTGAATAGAACATGTAAAATTGCAAAACCCATACAGAGTAATGTGGAACAGTCCAATGTAAGGTTCGGACGACCATCGTGCAAGGCTTGCCTTGTGGACCTACAACACACAAATGTACCACCATAATTAATTAGTAGCTGGACTCGAACACAAAAATGACCAATTATAAAATACGAACAAGTTAAATAAGCAATTCTTACTTGGTTTCTGCCAAACCATTTAACAGGTATTTTAACATACAATTTACTTGCAGCTAGCCATATTTATACCTCAAAGAAGATTACAAAGAAGTCTCAAAAGGCCATACAAAAGGGAAAGTCGTACGTGTAGAACAATGCTGAGTGGAAACGTTGAAAAAAGATTCATCTTTGCATCTTTCACTTTGGAATGATCACTTTTTTGTTTTTCAAGTTGAGGTTGTGTATTAAATCTAATGACACAAGACCAAAGGAGGGACACTATTATTAGGTCATAAAGTTGGGCAATGTCATACTGTAAAGCCTGAATTCTATGTAAAACATATAGTTGTTTCCTAATTTTTCTCATCATTAAAACAAAAATTACCCTAAATGTAGTATCCAAAATAACCAAATCATTGATCACTTAAACTGATCAAAACACGTCGATCACTCAAGCTTCACCCAAATGGTCTCGTTCATTCCAGGTGGAGAAAGATTTTTGATGCAAAAATAAAGTGTGACAGAGACGAGTACAACACCAAGGAAGTCAGTAACAATGTCTTTTTTGGATGCCCCGGCATACCTGAAGAAGTCGAGCTCGTCAGGAAACTCCTTGGGCAGTGCGGACTAGAAGTAAAACGATGGATTCGATTCAGATGCTATTTCGCCAGATGAAAGGGTATGGGAGCTTTTCTAAGGCTAGCTGTTGGGTAATGTTGTTAGTTGGACGTGTGATGACAAACAGAATTAAGGTTAAGGACAATGATGAAAATGGGCCTCGAGCCCAATTGCTGTGATCCAAGCCATTGCCTGATAACATCAGCTCAAGCCCATGAAACCCATATCTGGAACCGGCCCAAAATCTGTAACTGATCTTCGAGAAGGCTACTGGTGACCGTTGGATCAGAAGGATGATCAATGGCTGCTGATTTGTGTATATATATCCATCTACAGACTCTGACTGTTCATACCCTTCTAGACTCTTCGGCTGTAAGTTTGGTGTGAGAGAGAGAGAGAAAAATCTGAGTGATCTTTTTGGTCTTCTACACTCTGTAAACCTCTGGTTTTCAGAGGATTTCTTCTTCTTCCTTTTGCTTTGTGTTCATCTCTGAGTGAGTGTTGTTTAGTGAGGGAGAATCGCTGAAGAGGTCTGGTTTTTCGTGGTCTTCGTGATTACTGTAGCAACTCAGACGAGTTGCAGTTTTGGGTCTGGTTCTTGGGGCTATTTCTTGGGTCTTTGGGTTTGATACAAAAGGGTACAATGTTTTCTGAGCCCTAATGTTTTTCTTGAGGAGTTTGAAGCTGTAAAATAGGGTTGTTAATTCTGTTGAGTATTGTTCTGTATTCTAATAGTGGTATCAGAGCCATTTGTTGGCGTTCTTGGAGGTTTAACCCATTTTTCTTTTGGTCGATACTCTTTCTTGGTAAAGTTTTTGTGTATCTTGTTACTGAATCTGGGGTTCATGGCCTGGATCTAAGGCTTCTTGATATAACTCTGGAAAATAAACTCTCTGATCTCTGGTCCCTGTGGATAGACTCATCTGTTTCCGTTTAATGATCTGGATTTCTTGAAGAAATATCTTCAAAATATTATATTCTCTGATTCTTTTGTATATGGTGATCAAGCCTCCGATCACCACAGCGGTTTGCCTCTAATAACTCCTTGCTGTTTATATTCTGCTGTGTGTCTTTCAAATCCCTAAAAGTTCCTTTAAAGAATATTGAAATTTTCTTTGGGTATTTGATTTTCTTTGAAACAAAACCTCTGTCCTACAGTTTGTGCCTTGACCTGGGAACTAGATTCTCACGGAATCCTGGTGAAACTAAGCAGAGTGGTCACTTTTACTTACTATTTTGTATATAAGTACGTAAAAAATTTTAATCAAGATTGTGTGCTTGCTGTGTGTGCCCCTGTTTCTTGATTCACTCTGTATTGCATTACTTTGTGTTCTTGTTGTCATGACTACTACTAGTTTTGAACTTGGAGTGTTTAATGGGAAGGGGGACTTTCCGATTTGGCAACAAAAAATGAGGGGGGTTTTAGTTCAGCAGAAAGTGGCTAAAGCCATTGAGGGAGTGTACCCTGAGTCTATGACTAATGATCAGCAAGTTGAAGCTGATGAGTTAGCATATACTTCCATAATCTTGCATTTGTCTGACCAAGTCCTTAGAAAGGTAGGGAAACTAGACTCCACTAAGCTTCTTTGGGAAAAGTTAGAAGAGTTGTACCTAGTTAAGTCCTTACCAAATAAGCTTTTTCTGTTAGAGAAGTTCTTTAGTTTTAAGATAGATTCCTCAAAGGACTTAGATGATAATCTTGATGTCTTTAATAAGTTAGTTCAAGATATCATTAATACTGGTGAGAAAGTGTCTGAAGAGTATAAAGCAGTTATACTCTTAAATGCCATTCCTGAAGCATATAGGGATGTCAAAAATGCCATTAAGTATGGTAGGGATACTCTCACTCCAGATATTGTAATAAATTCCTTGAGAAGTAAAGACATGGAACTAAAAACAGAAAAGGCTGATAGCAGTAATTCAGAGTCTCTTTATGTTAGAGGAAGGTCTCAGACTAGGCAGAATGGGAATCATGAAGGTCAGTTAAATCAGGGTAGTGGGAGTGGCAATTACAAGAAGAAGAATAGAGGAAAGTCTAGGTCTAAGTCTAAGTCTAGAAATAAGAAGTGTTATGGTTGTGGTAAAACAGGACATTTCATCAAAGATTGCTATAAAAGAAAAAATGATTTAAAAGAAAAAATAGCTGATGAAGGAAATGTTGTTGAACCAATTGAACCTAACACTGTTGATGTGTATGTTGTCACTAAGCCTAGCAGTGATCATATATTGCTGCAAACATTGCTGACAATCATGTTCAAATCCAAGAATGGATCTTGGATTCAGGTTGCACTTTTCACATGACTTCTAGGAAAGATTGGCTTCAGAATTTTAGGGATATAACTTCTGGAGAAGTCTTAATGGGAAACAATATGGCCTGTAAGATCAAGGGGATTGGTAGTGTGACTTTAAAATTTGAAAATGGTTTCATTTGTACTTTAGATAGGGTAAGGTATGTCCCTGATCTTAATAGAAATCTGATTTTTGTTGGTAGTTTGGATGAATTAGGGATGAGTGGTAAGTTTGGAGATGGCATGCTAAAAGTGATCAAGGGATCCTTAGTCATCTTCAAAGGTCTTAGAAGAAATGGGATTTATATTACTAGAGCTGAAGCTATGTCTCAGTTCAGTAATACTGCCTTAAGCACTGATGGTGATTCCACTTTAAAGTGGTATACCAGGTTGGCTCATGTGAGTGAAAAAGGTCTTCACATATTACAAAAACAAGGAGTTTTTGGTAAAGATGTGATCTCCAAAGTCCCATTTTGTGAGCACTGCACTCTCGGTAAGCATCACAGACTGCACTTTAGTACAGGTAGTCACAAAACCACCTCTATCCTTGAATACATTCACTCAGATTTATGGGGCCCTTCATCTGTTTCCACTCAAGGAGGAAATAAGTATTTTCTTTCTTTGATTGATGATTTCTCTAAGAAAGTCTGGATTTTTCTGTTAAAACAAAAATCTGATACTTTTGAGAAGTTTAAAACCTGGAAGACTCTTATAGAGAATCAGACAGGAAAGAAAATTAAAGTCCTTAGAACTGATAATGGCCTTGAGTTCTGTAATTCTGATTTCAGTCATTTGTGTGATGAAAGTGGCATATTAAGGCATAAGACTGTCCCCTATACCCCTCAGCAAAATGGTGTTGCTGAAAGAATGAATAGGACTCTCTTAGATAAAGTTAGGTGTATGATGGTTAGTTCAGGTATCCCTAAGGTCTTATGGGGAGAAGCTGTTATGACAGCTTCTTATATTGTAAATAGGACCCCTTCCAGTGCTCTTGATGGTAAAACACCAGAACAGCAATGGTCTGGGAAGTCTCCTGACTATAGTCACTTAAGAACTTTTGGTTGTGCAGCATACTCTCATCAGTCTATAGGAAAACTTGAGGCTAGGGCTCAAAAGTGTGTTTTTCTAGGGTATCCTGATGGGGTTAAAGGGTATAGGTTATGGGCCAAAGGCATTGGTGGTTTTAAAATAATCACCAGTAGAGATGTGACTTTTAATGAGTCTGAAATGCCTTGTCTTGTTGACAAAAATTTGAAAGAAAGTGAGTTAGATCACAGCACTAAGCTTCAGGTGGAGCTTTCCACTCCTACTGAAGGGGTAGATCAAATTCAGGTGGAGCCTGAATCTGAAATAGAGACTGATCACAATGTGCAGGATGGGGTTGATGTAGAATTTCCTGAAAATGATGATATGGCCCAAGAAACTCATCAACCTGATCTTCAAGATTACCAATTAGCTAGAGATAGGACTAGAAGAGACACTAGGGCACCTCTTAGGTTTGGGGATAATGTTTCTCTTGCTGCTATGTCTTATCATGATCTCATGTTCAAAGAACCCAATACTTACAGTGAAGCTGTAAGTGGTCAAAATGTTGATAATTGGTATTGTGCTATGAAAGAAGAAATGGAGTCCCTTAAAAAGAATAATACTTGGATTCTTGTTCCCAAACCTAAAAACAAGTCCCTTGTTGATTGCAAATGGATTTTTAAAGTAAAGGAAGGAGTTTCTGATAAAGAACCTTTAAGATTCAAAGCCAGACTTGTGGCAAAAGGTTTTTCTCAGAAACATGGCATAGATTATAATGAAATATTCTCCCCTGTTGTGAAATACACTACTATCAGAATTCTACTTGCTTTGGTTGCTCACCATGACTGGGAAATTGAACAAATGGATGTTAAAACTGCTTTCTTGCATGGTGATTTAGATGAAATCATTCATATGTCTCAACCTGAAGGTTTTGTAGATAAGTCTAAACCTGATTATGTGTGTTTACTTAAGAAATCTTTATATGGCCTTAAACAGTCACCTAGACAGTGGTACAAAAGGTTTGATAACTATGTGTTAACTGTTAATTTTCAGAGAAGTGCCTATGATCATTGTCTGTATTTTAAAAAGGATAAAGATGGTTATGTGACTGTTTACTTACTTCTTTATGTTGATGATATTTTGCTGATTGGTTCCAATATACATAACATAAATGAAATAAAGAGATTTCTTTGCTCTGAATTTGATATGAAAGATTTAGGGCATGCTAAGAGAATATTAGGAATGGATATTGAAAGGAAAAGGTCAAGTCATATTTTGAAATTAACTCAATCTGCTTACATTGAAAAAGTGTTATCTAAGTTTTCAATGCATGATTCAAAATCTGTATCTTTACCTTTATCTAGTCATTTTAAGTTGAGTAAAGATCAATGTCCAATAGATGAATCTGATGTGAAGTATATGGAAAAGGTTCCTTATGCTAATGCTGTAGGATCTGTTATGTACACCATGGTATGTACTAGACCAGACGTGGCTCATGCTATTAGTACCCTTAGCAGATTCATGGCCAATCCTAGTCCTGAACATTGGGAAGCTCTTAAGTGGTTGCTTAGATACTTAAAAGGTACGTCCAATCTTGGTTTAGTTTATGGTGCATGTAATGAGGGAGTTATTTTAAAAGGCTTTGTTGATGCTGATTTTGCTGGTAATAAAGACAATAGGAAATCCACAACTGCTTATGTTTTTACACTATGTGGCACTTGTATAAGTTGGAAGTCACAACTTCAACCTATTGTTGCTTTATCTACCACTGAATCTGAGTATATTGTTGCTACTGAAGCAATAAAAGAAGGATTATGGTTAAAAGGGTTGTTGTCTGAAATCAATATGTTATCCAAATCTGTAATTGTATATTCAGATAGTCAGAGTGCTATACACTTATGCAAGAATCCAGTGTTTCATGAACGCACTAAACATATTGATGTTAAATTACATTTCATTAGAGATATATTTTCAAAAGAATTGTTGTTTCTTGAAAAGATACCAACTCAGTTTAATCCTTCAGATATGGGTACTAAGGTATTGCCTTTAAATAAATTCAATTCTTGCTTAAAAATGTTGAACATTGATGCTGCTTAAAAGTTCTTTCGTTTACTTCCATTTGCAGGTAACCTTGTTGCTTAATCTGTTTGGCATCAAGGTGGAGATTCTGTTGGGTCATGTTGTTAGTTGGACGTGTGATGACAAACAGAATTAAGGTTAAGGGCAATGATGAAAATGGGCCTCGAGCCCAATTGCTGTGATCCAAGCCATTGCCTGATAACATCAGCTCAAGCCCATGAAACCCATATTTGGAACCGGCCCAAAATCTGTAACTGATCTTCGAGAAGGCTACTGGTGACCGTTGGATCAGAAGGATGATCAATGGCTGCTGATTTGTGTATATATATCCATCTGCAGACTCTGACTGTTCATACCCTTCTAGACTTTTCGGCTGTAAGTTTGGTGTGAGAGAGAGAGAAAAATCTGAGTGATCTTTTTGGTCTTCTACACTCTGTAAACCTCTGGTTTTCAGAGGATTTCTTCTTCTTCCTTTTGCTTTGTGTTCATCTCTGAGTGAGTGTTGTTTAGTGAGGGAGAATCGCTGAAGAGGTCTGGTTTTTCGTGGTCTTCGTGATTACTGTAGCAACTCAGACGAGTTGCAGTTTTGGGTCTGGTTCTTGGGGCTATTTCTTGGGTCTTTGGGTTTGATACAAAAGGGTACAATGTTTTCTGAGCCCTAATGTTTTTCTTGAGGAGTTTGAAGCTGTAAAATAGGGTTGTTAATTCTGTTGAGTATTGTTCTGTATTCTAATACTAACCAATCATTGCCATTTTCCATTTTGACCAAATATTACTAAAAACTGTGAATCAATAGCCATATATGCCTGTACAAGAAAGTGGGGAAGAAACTTGAAATGCAATATTAGGATTTTTGGGCTGGCCGGTGCTGTTTCGGCAGAAAATGGAACCATAGATAGAGAAATTAGAGGAGAATAAAGGGGATAGTGCGTTAGAGAAGAAAGGGTTTCGCAGGAAATTTGGGGAAAAGTCTGTATATTTTGAATGTGGAGAGCGAAAGACAGGAGTGAAGGTTGTGTGCGTGTGAGGTTTAAAGCTGATAGAACCTTTAAATTAAAACGAAGTCGTTTTCATCACTCAACGATAAAATTAAAATAAGTTATGATGACGTCATCAAAACGACGTTGTTTTCAAAGACCACTGGAATAGTGACCAATTTTAAACCTCATTATGGTATGAAAACAATGAATGATAATAAATATGTTATAGTATATTTGATAGTGGAAATTAAACAACGAATGATAATGAATCTTATTATAATGGAAAATGATAATAATCACATCTCCACCTTACCTTCTCGTAAGAAGTGGCGTCTGAGTATTGACAACAAATCTTCTTTTAAAGTAACTTTCTAAAACCCTGCAATTTTAAACAAAATGATTGATTCTTCTCTCCTTTCGTAAGAGGATAGAAGTGGAATTATTTATTTGAGACTTCTTCCATGAAAAGCGAATGAACCCTAGAGGTAAATTATTATTATGTAGAAATATCAGAAACTGTTTGGGAATCCTTTGGAATTTTATAACCAAAGTATCGGTTAACGAGAATGACTCATTTTGAGTTTTTAGAAGAGCTTGTATGGTCATCCAAGCCAATGTACCTCCACAGGGAGCAGTAGTTCTATTTGTCAAGAAAAATGATGGTAGTATGATGATGTGCATATGTAACAGCCCGGATTTTTTTAACTCGGACGATCACTTAAAAATATTTAAATAACATTTGATGACTCCAAATAAAGTTTTTCGTGCCATTGAATGGTTTTAAAAATTTAACTATTGCGGAAAGTAACAAACGCGCAAGGAAAAATGAATTAATCTTCTAAATTTTTAAGGTTTTACCAAATGCCATTACGTGTGGCCACAAATTATTTAACCATCTAAACATACTCCACAAATTATAATATTTGAACTTTAAATACTTGGGACTTTAGAATAAAACATATTAAAATTTTAGACTTTAACCATGTTGTTTGATATATGAAAAACGTGACCAAAGTTGCTTCAAAAACTGTTCTAGTGCACTAATGCAGCCCTATAAAAATAACATAATAAATTCATACGACAAGATTTTTGAGGGATTCCAATTTGTGTTATTATACAACTTATATACCTATCAAATGCCACTGACTTGACTCAAGAATTTAAAATACACAATAAGTTATGATATTTCAAAGTTGGGGATACAAAGCCGAATTTCTTGGACAACCTCATCTTCAAATTCCTAAATAGCAATTTAATAACAAATTCGGTTTTCCTCAACTTTACAATTAAAACAGGTTCAAAAATGTATTAAACTTTAAATCATAAATAGCTCAATTATATCGAAGCCAAAACATAATTAATATCAAACAATGCCCTATTTCTTCACAGTTAATACTCTACACCGTTGCACCAACGCCAATCACATCTATATAAGGTTTTAACTATTTTGGGGTGAGTATTTCATAAGAAATACTTAGTAGTAAATTATATTATTATATGAGAAAATATACGAAATTAATATGCGACATGCCAATTGTTTAAACATACATACAAACAACATTTTCGATAACTAGCACAACATGAACTTAAAAGTGATTTCATTACCTTCAATCGCTAACATACATATGTGAGATTCCATCACAATCGTGAAGTTCTAACTTTAACATTAAGCATGACAATCATGTTAGGGAAGAAGAGAATATGGACCACAATGAACAAATTAGAAAAGCAAGGAACAAAGGAGTAAAATGAAAAGGCGTGAAATTGGAAAATCAGCACTTTACTCACAAAACGTGTGGCCAGATTGTTGGTGAATGGAAGCTTCTCTTGTTGCTCATGCTGTTGTAACTGAATCTATTTTGCATGCATCACACCATGATATTTATACATCCATCTGTATTTGTATAGCATTTTAACCACATAATTGTATATAAATACTGCACCATCCTTAACTGAAATTTGTAAGTTTTGAGAATACAATTCAGATACATCTTCTTCCTTATTGAAGTTTTCTCTCAATATCTCCAGCTTCCTTTTCATTCGTTTACTATCTTGGTATCAGAGCCTCCCAATGGCGAATATCATCCCTAGCAACCAGTCTCATAGCTCAAACTCTAACTCCATAATTCAATTTCCAGCTCTTGCGAACAACCTTGCTCCCTTTGGTATAAACTTAACACAGGCAGCATATGTGAAATTAGATAGAGATAACTTCATTCTGTGGAAGAATGTTATAATGCCTATTGTAACGGGTCATGGCCTGGAAGGATATCTACTGGGCACCAAGTTATATCCTTCACAATTTATCAATTCGCAAGCCACAACTGGGAACCACAGTGGAGATGTGTCCTAATCCAGAGCACTCTAGGTGGATTTATGTAGATCAACTCCTAATGGGATTGATGTATTCCTCCATGACATCAGAAATTGTGATACGTGTCATGGGTTGTAACAGCTCAAGTGAAATTTGGAAGGTTATAAATGAGATTTATCAAATTCTCAACAGGTCTAGAGTGACCTTTCTTACATCTGAACTGCAGAGAATCAAAAAAGGATCCATGTCTATGGATCGATATCTCAGATGAAGCCCGGTTACGGCCCGCATTAGAAAAAGCCCACACTATGGTGGGTTGCGGGCCTGGTCAACCCAGCCTACAAAATTTGAACACGAGCCTGACCCACTCGTCGGCCCATCCGGGTCGAGCTCATGTGGGTCGCGGTTTAACCCGTATGAATAAAAAATTATTTTTTTTTGAAATTACTAAAAAAAATTAGTTACCTATTGTAATTATAAAAAAAATGTTTACATATATAGCAACAAATGTGTTAAATTACTAAATAAAAATAAATAACAATGATAAATTCACATTTGTTATTTTTTAATTTAATTTCTATTTTTTTTATATATTTAAAGACTTAAACATCACGCATCTGTCACATCTTTCACTTTAAACGGCTCTCTACCATTTATAGAAAAAAAATCAAAATAGGCCAGCAGTTAAAGGTCGAACTGTCCGGGTAGTGAATAGCCCGTCAGTTCACGGGTCGCCCTGCGATTCGATTTCCTTAGCCCATGAACGGCCCGCAGTTCGGCCTCCTCGGCCCATGAATGGCCCGCCCGGTTCACTGGTCGGTCCACGTTTCTGGGTCGAGATGGGTAGATTGATACTGGTTTGGCCGGCCCGCCCGTCTTGACAGCTCTACTCCTGGCTTTTACCTCTTAAGGACTGTTGGAACCAACCACAAAACCTTGAACCACGAACATGAAACCAACCCAATCCCATCATAACAACCAATGAATACCATAGACGAACAATGTTGAAACTAAAAAATAAAAGGCAATAACAACCAGTGAGAAGAAAATTTCTTGCTTTCATTTTACTTCTTGTTATTGTTGTTGAAAAAATCTTATTACTCAATTTTGGTGCTGAAATCGGAGGGAGAAACTCTCCTGATTTGCTCACAAGTGGGGTGGGGTGGGGGTGGGGGTGGGGGTGGGGGTGGGGGTGGCGAATGATAAGAAGATGATGTTTTCTTTTCTTCTTTTTAACTATTTTAAATAATAGATTGTAAAGAGACAATTTTGCACTATTAAAACGTTGTGGACCCCAACTGCAATTGTCCATTATGTTTTCCATTTTTTGAAATTTTAATTTATTTAAGCTAGGGGTAAAATCGTAAAAAAACCATGTGGGACTATCTATGCGATTTAATGAAAGGATGAGGACGACAGCTACGAAGATATTGTTACAAATCTAAAAGAAAGAGGACATTGAGTATAATTTACCCCAAACTTTAATTTCTTTTGCATCCATATATAAGTTTGAAACATGTCAAATGGATGTTAAAACCGTTTTCCTAAATGGAGAGTTAAATGAGGAAATATATATGGAGCAGCTTTAATGATTTATCTAACAGAGAGAAGAACGAAAAGTTTGTAAGTTAATTAAGTCTTTGTATGGACTTAAACAAGCGCCAAAGCAATGGCATGAAAAATTCGATAAAGTTATTGTGGCTAATGGATTTAGAATCCATGAATCGAACAAATGTGTGTATAGTGAATTTGATGGACAAAAGGATGTCATCATTTGTCTATATTTGGATGATATGTTGAATTTTGGTACGGACTTAGAACTTAATAATAATACTAATTCATTGTCATCATCCAACTTTGATATGAAAGATATGGGACACGCGGATGTGATTTTAAGATTTAAAATCATAATAAGGGATACCAAGAACATACTACATCAATTTCACTACATCGAAAAAGTGTTGAAAAGTTTGATCATTATCATTGCAAGTCAGTATCTTTACCATTATGATTTTATTCTAACACAGGTAGAGATTATCTCAATTTGAATATTCACGGGTTATTGGATGTCTCATGCATGCAATGGCATCTAGAAGACTAGATATAGCTTTTGCCGTTGGAAAGTAAAGTAGATATACAACTAATCCAAGTCAATTACGTTGGCAAGCGGTCTATAGAGTCTTGAAATATTTAAAAAGGACTATGGATTATGGCATACTATATTCCCGTTATCCTCTAGTCTTAGAAGGATTTATGAATTCTAGTTGTATTGCTGATATAAGATCATGCATCAACTAGTGGATGGATTGTTACACTTGGTGGAGGCGCCATATCATAGGGATCAAAGAAACAAACATGCATAGCGAATTCTACCATGGCCGCAGAATTCAACACTTGCTTCGTGTAGTAAAGAAGCAGAATGGCTAAGGAATTTATTGAGAGAAATTCCTATCTAGCCTAAACCTATACCACCAGTTTCTATCCATTGTGATACTGAAGCAACTTTGTCTAGAGTCTATAGCCAAATATACAATGGCAAGTCTAGAAACATTGGATTAAGACATAGTACGGTAAGACAATTAATTTTGGATGGTATAATCAACACAGACTCTATCAAGTCAAGTCAAAATTTGGCTCATCCTTTGACAAAAGGCTTTGCAATGGATTTAGTATGGAAAATGTCAAACGAAATGAGATTGTGGCCAACAAATAATATTCAATGATGGAAACTCGACCTAACAATTGAAACATCGAGTTCTTAGCTTTCATGAGTAAAGTACATCATATGAGTGATTGTAAAAACTAATTTTTAATCCCAAGGTAAATGTGTTTGGTAAAAGTATCAATAAGGAGAGGTTGAGCTAACTTACTTTTAATGGGCTCATATAGATGCCTGTAGAATATATGTTAGATACTTTGGTATACTTGATAAGCCTATCTATACGAATATCAGGGATGGTGCCATATCCAAAGTGGTTAGGCAAACTACTTAAGATATTAGTGAATAAAACCAAGATATGGGACACACGGCCTATTCACGTATAGGTTCTTATGAACACACAAGAATAGTTAAACTTGTGTGTAAGGTATTTCCGGTTAACCATATACGGTCGTTGGTTCAAATCTTGTCTACCTTGCCACCTTAGTTGAGATTTGAAACATTTTCACTAAGGTGAAAATTTAAGTCCAAAAGACACCTTCATCTATGCATAAAGTTTAGAAAACTTATACAAGGGTTTTTTAAAAACATTATTCATTTTGAAAATTGTGGAGGATTGTTGGTGAGATTTTCACAAATGAAGATCTCGTTGATATTGTACAATACATTTGTGAAAGGGTGTATGAATGTAAAGACACTTATGAGTAGTTGTAACCTTTGTGAAAGGGCGTATGAATGTAAAGACACTTATGAGTAATTGCAACCTTTGAGAAAGTGTGCATGAGTTGCCTCAGTTGCCTAAGCAAGAGTTGCCAACAGTCCATAAACATGAGCTGCCAACAATTCCAAATCCTGAAGTACCTGAGCAACCTGAACTGTCCAAGCCCACATTACCAGACGTGCCAAAATCACCATCAATCATTTATATCAACTAAGTGATCCATAATTGATTTCATAGAATTAAATTGAAGGATTGGTTTAGAATTCCTCAAATAATCTTTCGGGATGATTTGTTCATGTGATAATTAAATTTGTCGTGTTGTATTTGTCATCAGTTGTTGTCTGGTTATTGTTGTTAATATTGAGTTGGGGATAGCCTATGTTCGAGTGCCATTAATTACATTTATGCTTTTGTTTCGTATATATTTCATACATTCAAGTTAACTCGATTTCATTCATGAACTATGATCAACTATTTTTTTTTTTCCATTGGACAACATTTTCTTCCAAGCCATTCTCTTTCTTGATTAAAGCTATTGTTGCATGTTTAAGGAAACTCAGACTATGTTTTTTGCACTTATTCTTAAGCCCAAACAAATGAGAGTCGGGTTAGGTCGACAACCAATGTATACCATGTATGAAGCTTTAATTCTATTTTTCATGTTTTTTTACTTTAAATTTATGTTCCATTGAATATTTGCTAATTTCTTAATGTTTTCGAATATTGATCAGTAATTGAATGGTTTGTGACTTGTAATATTTTTGAGAGATTAAACATAAGTTTTTCTCAGGTTTTATCAAATCTCGTAGAGTCTAATAGGGGTTAGAGATACACCCTTGAGCTTTGTGTTGTCTGTTATTGAATGATCATTGAAATTGAATATGTTTTTACATACTCGTAATCTTCAAAGAGATATTGTGTGTTAATATTCGAAAATAGGTTTAATTTTAATATGATTATTGGTTATTGATTCAAGCATGCATTGGTTAATTACGGTAAGTTGACAGTTGAAGTGGAATACAATGATAGAGTCGGAGCCGTATAGTGTCTTCATCTAGTTGAATTTCCTCTAAAAAAATCTACAATTTTTAAATTGCTTTCTTTACACTTCTTAGTATACCTTAGTTAAAAACGATCCAACAATTAAATTTGCGTTGTTTGGTTAAAGTTATACTTAGTTAATTTTAAAACTAGATAAGCAATCCTCATTGAATGGGACGATACTCAACTAAACCGTTAAGAAATTGTAATATAAAGTTTTTGTGACACCCCCTGTGCCGTTGCAAATGTATTTGCAACGCCTATATTTGTGACAGACCATTTGCCGTCACAAAACCGTTGCAAATACTTTTTGCTACGGTTTGGGTACCTTATTGTAACGGTTAGTAGCCATTATAATGACCAAAAATTCTTGTAGTGATTGCTATATTACTTGTCTATGATGTCATATACTTGCGAACCATCAACTACTAATCTTAATCTAGAATGAAGGTCATCACCCAATCTTAGAATAAAAAAAAAACTTGTAAAAACCAAGAAAGATTCACTACTAAAAGTATGAATATTAAAATACAAAAAAAAAAAAAAATGCATAAAACTTCAAGGGGCTATAATATCTTTACATAAATTATAGTAATAGACTTCTTAATCAATTTTCAAGCCAATTTGATATATTTTTTTACCATTTAATACTATTAGTTTTGGCAAGAAAATACAATAATTGTGTTTTAATTAAAAAAATATGATTTAATTTTAAGGTAAAATTTGTTGTATCGACTATTTTCTTTCGATTTTAAGGATATAGGACAAATGACTATACTACCAAAATTGGCTATGGAAATTCTTGACTCAATTGTGACAAATAGATATTCAAGTGAAATTTTGGTGAAAGTTGGATAATCTACAAATAAGTTTACCAAATTCATTCTAATCAATTATCACGGTACAAAATTCTATATAGAATCTAAGATTAACGAGTAGTTCCAATATGTTAGTTGTCTAAGTATAAGAATATGACACATAGGTTAGCTAGTGAGTCAACACACGTATAAAACTTGCTATATAGACTAAGATATCTAAGAGTGAATTTTCCCATCACGTCATGGAGACTGTGGAAGTGACTTTTATTCAAAAGTCTGTCTATGCTTAAAAAAGTGAAACTGATTGTCTAACTTTGATTATGTTGATGTAAGTTGTCGATCAAGATTAGACTATATTTTTACTTTGGACCTTAAGATCATTTGCAAAATGCTACATACACTTACTTTTTATGTCTGCATTTGATTAAACAAAACTTCCATCAAAATCTAGTTGGAAAGATAGATAGTTGGAAATCTTTAGTTGGATTTATTTTGTCTGAAAAGTGGTGTATTCCTCTTTAGTTGGAAATCTTTAGTCGGATTTATTTTGTCTGAAATTTTAGTAAAAATTTCTTCCTCTCCAACATATTACCTTGTGACAGTTCATTTGTATATTAAGGCTTAAGGATATCCTCTGGATCGGCAAGTACAATCATAAAAACTCTTACAACCTTTTTTTTTATTTGCAATTTTGTGAATAACTCGTTCCTCAAATCAAGATGTCTAGAATTTGAGAAAATTGAGAGACGGTTTGATTTTTATCAATAACAATTAAGTGATCAATGAAAACTATATTGTCTTATAAAACATCGAAACCCTTGTAGGACAGTTTGACAAAATTTCAATAACCCAAAATTTCAAAAGGTAACAAATATAAACATAAATTCCCAAAAAAGCAAAATAGTACACATTTGACCCTTTAAACAATATAATTCAACCAAAATCCCACCACTTCGAAGACTTATAATTTTGCCGTTGACAATAAAAGAAGTAGTATTACTAATCCAACTCCAACATATTTGAAACTGTCAAAATCAACCTTAGCCCCAGAATATCACTCTTTACATTGCGACGACAGTTCTCTTTTAATTATCGAAAAAAATAAATCGATATTTGTACTTAGAATTCTCGTGAATCTAATTGAAAACAACCCTTATCTGTCTTCATTTAATGGATTACAATTTACACGTGGCAAAGTAGTTAGCGAAGATATGAATTAGCAGATGGAAAATTGGAAAGAAAACCAAAGAGAGAGTTCAACTAACACACACTTAATCCTACCGACGAAGCCAACATTTTTGGAGTTTCTTCAAATTCAATGTCTATATAAACTTGAGCACATAAAAATTCATGCATAAATCAGATTAAGAGTGAAGCAATTTGCTACAAATTGTTGTTGAGTCATTTTAATTAGTTACTTTTCCATCTATTAGGAAAATGGCTTTTAATAAGCACACCCTTATTTTCGTGTTATTGTTGATATTGTTGCTACCGATAAGTAGAAACAGAATTCAAGCACAAGCACGACGTCTCTTGGAGACCTCCCTCGAGGTTCCTACACTGCCAGAACTCCCTCCAAAACCCGAATTGCCTAAGCATGAGGTGCCAACATTTCCAGAACCAGAACTCCCACCAATACTTGAATTACATAAGCATGAGTTGCCTACAGTGCCAAAACATGAGGTGCCAACATTGCCAAAGCCAAAACTCCCACCAATACCTGAATTTCCCAAGCATGAGTTGCCTACAGTGCTAAAACATGAGGTGTCAACATTGCCAAAGCCAGAACTCACAAATAACTGAATTTCCCACGCATGAGTTGCCTACAGTGCCAAAATATGAGATGCCAACATTGCCAAAGACAAAACTTCCACCAATACCTGAATTACCTAAGTACGAGTTGCCTACAGTGCCCAAACATGAGGTGCCAATTTTGCCAAAGTCGAATTTTCCACAAGAACCTGAATTTCCTGATCCAGAGTTACCCACAATTGCAAAACTTGAGGTGCCTACAATGCCAAAACTCGAGGTTCCAACAATACCAAAACCAGAGCTCCCACCAAAAATTGAAATTCCAACACTACCAAAAGCAGAGCTCCAACAAAAACATGAGTTGCCTCTGTTGCCTAAGCAAGAGTTGGCAACAGCCCATAAACCAGAGCTGCCAACAATTCCAAAGCCTGAAGTACCTTAGCAGCCTGAACCGTCCAAGCCCACATTACCAAAAGTGCCAAAAGACCCCATGAATCATTTATAGCAACTAAGTGATCCATAATTGGATTTCATATAATTAAATTGAGGGATTCGTTTAGGTTTCCTCAATTCATCTTTCAGGATGATTTGTTCGTAAGATAATTATACTTGTCGTGTTGTGTTTGTCATCAGTTGTTGTCTTGTTATTGTTGTTAATATTGTGTTGGGGAGAGCCTATGTTTGAGTGCCATTAATTATATTTATGATATTGTTTCATACATTTTCAAGTTAACTCGATTTTGTTCATGAACTATGATCAACTATTTAATTTTTTTTCATTGGAATTTTTTTTTCTTCCAATCCATTCTCTTTCTTGCTTAAAGCTATTGTTGCGTGTTTAAGGAAACTCCGACTATGTTTTTTGCACTTAGTCTAAAGCCCAAACAAATGAGAGTCGAGTTAGGTCAACAACCAATGTATAACTATCTCATGAAAATGGGTAAAAAACTCCACTTATGTTTACTATCGCCGGTCCCAAGCCCGAGCAAAAGAGGATTGCGATATGTTGACAACTGTAGTAAAACCATCAAGTCTTACGACAATATTGTTGCATAGTTAAGTCTTTTCGTTAAGTCTTCTTTTTAGAATATTTGGAACTTAACCATGTGTATACGAACACACCATTTTGTGGTCTGTCTCACTGTCTACATCCAAACAAGCTGTTGTTCGCAGTTTCACTGCCTCAAAATTTGCAGTTTTCATATAAGTAAATCTTTTTGCAGTACTTTTTCTTAGGCCACGTGTTAGTCTGGGCTTGGTGTAAACTCCTACCAATTTAATGAAAAGGTATCCAGAATTTATAGATGGCTTTGATCACTTTCAAGTATGTTATTGACATTCATAGCCTCACACAGGCCTGGCCCGGTCTGTGCCAATCGGTCATGCAAGCCCCATATAATTTTAGACCTAACACGCCTAAAAATTTACAAACTTCGTCAAAACCCAGTTGTGGCAATCTGACTCGACTCTGTTGACATCTCAAGAGCAGAAGATCCAGCAAAACCGACACAATCTAGTTAACACCTCTAGTGTGGGGGCCTTTGGCCCCATGTGGCTAGTTTTTTGGAACACTACCAACAATATTAAATATACCAAAGTTAGAAACTCTTCATTTATCTATAACCAAATTGACGACATCGAAGAGTGTACTCACGAGAAGTTGAAATAAAGTCATAAATTTAATGCAATATGGTTTTTTATGTCCCACAAACCATGATTGCACTCATCAACTAAACACAATAAAGGCTCTCCAGGCCTTGCATTCTCACAACAAAAAAATCACTTAATAAACTATCAGTTTTGCTTATAATCTCATGTTGCAAGGCCTAAATTTCTATTGATCATGCTTCTTCCCAAGGTTCATCTTCATTCTCATTGTATAGAGAATAGATCAAAACATCGTCAACGAAGACTTATATATAACGAATTGAACTAGAAATTGATAAAATACCTTGTTCACCAAATCCATGAATACTGATGGAGCGTTAATTACACCATAATAACCTAGTCATGAAAGTTGACATTAATACATCACTTGACTTTATCTTCAACTAGTGATATGCAGACCGCATACCGATCTTGGAAAACACCTTCGCTCCCTTTAACTAGTCAAACAAGTCTTCTATTCTAGGAAGTGGATACTCGTAAGCTTTTTCAGTTTTGTGTAATCTATGCTGTAGTGACCGAAAAATTTATTGTTTTTTTTTTAATTTAAAGAAAATGAAATTTTAACTTTCGGCGTTGCTACGAACTTCCTAGTACAATTTAAATATTTTGGTCGCGTTATTTTTGTTCCACATGCTTACCTTATTTTTTATGTGATAAACATGAAATTTATTTTATAGACTAATTAAATTTTCATAACCCTGATGAAAATCGGCCTCTTATGTCCCTTCTCCATCAGTTTATTTGAGCATAAAAATATAACTTCCACCAACAGGTCTCTATTTCCGCCTTAAGTATCTGATTTCTCCTTCCCTTTCAATCGCTAAAATACTCTAGAATTTTTTTTTTAGTCAACACACCATCACATCTCTAGTGTGATTGTCAGGCCTCCACCAGGAAATGATGGAGGGTTCGGATACCCCAACCTCATATAAATAACTCATAAAAAATACATAGGAGGGGGCATAAAACCTGACCTCTAATCAGAAGAGCTAAAGCAAACAAATAAATGAATAAATAATAAACCAATGAATAAGGAGGTACTACTTCCCAAACAATAAGTCCTGAAAAATCTATAGACCCCTAACTATAGGAAGCCCATATCTATCAATCTAAACTAAGCTACGGTAGCGCCATGGTAAGTTCTGAGTGCTGTACTCAAAATAGCAACGACGATCTCAACACTCTAAATCAAGTAAGTCATCTACCTGGTTGCCCTCGCGATAAATATGAGGCTAAAATACTCCAGATTTAGTCCTCAAATCCCTGTTCATGCGACAAGTCCCCTTTTCCTCCTCTTGTTTGCCCTCTTTTTCGGTCCAAAAACACAGCCTCAAGAGTGTACAAATCAGCAGCCCTTTTTTTCATCAAACCTGCACCCTTTTTAGCCCATCTTTTCGGCCAGAAATATCAGATTATCTTTCTCATTCTTCACTTCTATTACTTGAACCATGCATAAAACATACAGTTTTGTTAATCAAAAGGGCAAGGGCACATATTTAAATTGAGGAAAAGAAACAGTCATTTTTCCATCCACAATTCAAGTCAACAAGGCCTCGATTTTACAAAGTAGTTACTTATGCTTCCAAATTTTAAGTTGCATAATTTTAAAATGAGATAATGATATGTAAATTGATTGCCATGCTTAATGTTAAGTTAGAACTTTATGATTGTGATTGAAGCTAATCCTAATGTATGTTAGTGATTGAAGGTAATGAAATCACTTGTAAGTTCATGTGGTGCCAGTTATCGAAAATGTTGTTCGTATGTATGTTTAAACAATTGGCATGTCGCATATTAATTTCGTATATTTTCTCACATGATAATATAATTTACTACTAAGTATTTCTTATGAATTACTCATCCCAAAATGATTAAATCCTCATATTAATGTGATTGGCGTTGGTGCAACATCGTAGACTAGTAACCTTGAAGAAAGCGGCGTAGTTTTGATATTAATTATGTTTTGGCTTCGATATAATTGAGCTATTTATGATTTAAAGTTTAATACATTTTTGAACTTGTTTTAATTGTAAAGTTGTGGAAAACCGAATTTGTTATTAAATTGCTATTTTTGAATTCGAAGATGAGGTTGTCTAGTTAAATTGCTTTCCATGTCGCTCTGACACTTCTTAAAAATAACAAAATTTTTATTTTTTGCCACAAAGATACTTGCACGCACTTGCCATTTTTTCTGACGTATCGGAATATTACGTTTTCTTACAAGCCTTGTTATATTTTGGGATTTATTAAATTTCTTAATTCAACTTGTCATAGGAAAAATCGTCTCACATAATTTAATTTATTTGGTCCGCTATTTTAAATCCAAACCCAATTTTGTTTTTAGCCCAAATACCCGACCTCTTTTTCAGCACAAATCTCAGCCCTTTAGTCACAAATTTTAGCTCCAAAACCAGGCACCTTTTAGAGAAAATTAGGAATCCTACCTACATTTTTTATTGATTTTCAATTTTACTTGATTTTTTTAAATTTTTTACTTTTACTAAATATAACATTTATTTACTGTATGTAATAAATTAACAAGTAATAAATAATTTTAAAATTCAAATTTATAATAACTAATGTGTTATTTTTGAGAGACCAAATCTTATCAAACTTAATTAATGGGATTAATTATTCAATTACCCAAAATAACCTGATGTGTCCTCAAATTCTTGGGTTCTTCTTCTCCGTCAGAGTAAGCAATTCCTCACTCCATGAACCCTCATTCTCTGAACCCTCCTTCGTCATGCAGTGAATATGCATATCAACCCAAGGAATTATTGATTCTCGGAGGGATTAGCATTCTCATGATCTTTATTAAGGTATCGTATTCCATTTCTTCTCTTCCATTGTGGCAACACAGTCTTCCGTCTTTTCATGTAACATTTCGTACGATTTTCTATACAGAAATATAAATATGTCACCATCCCATAGCAATAACAAATGAAGAAGGAAAAGTACCTTTAGGTGTTGTAGTGAAGCTCAAAAAAGGAATCACCTAAACAGCAAAGCAAGAAACAAGCCACAGAAGAAAAAGTTCGCAGTAAAAGTGAAGGAAGGCAAAAAGGTGAATAATATATTTCTTCAATTGCATGTGTGAATTTTCTAAGATATCAGTTATTTTCAATTTTTTATTGAGGATGTTTGATTTTTTCATTATATGTACGGGATTGTTAATGATTGGGTTCAATGGTATTCTTTTTCTTGAACGTGATCACAAAAATGTCTTCTTTTGTAATTATTTGAATTTGATTACTTTTTTGGTATTTCCTGAGTCATCCCCTTTCTAGTTGTTGTGTGATTTTGAATGGGTATTGCAGAATACCATTTTTATTCAAAATAATGAAATTTTTTTATGAGTTTCTTCCAATACATGCTCTATATAAGAGTATTTGTGTTATACATATATTTTATTGGCAAAATTTAATAAAAAAAAATGATAAATTGCATGCAATTTGTAATATTGTTGTGAATATCGTGAACAAATATCAGTCTCTACATGATTTGGTAGGAATCTATAAACTTTTTTTTTGTTTTTTTATGTACTATAAATTGTTACTGATTGTACTAAACAACATGATTTATTTGTGTTGTTTCATAAATTGAATTTATGAATAAATTGATGTTACCACATGATCACGATGTTAACACCGCATGTCATTGTTATCATTATCTTAAAAAATAAACAATATATAAGTTGTGTTAGTTTTTTATACATATTTATATGTTGTTCAACTTCATTCAAATCCTAACTTTTTAAAACATAATTTGAACTCATATCATTTTCTATTTGTTCCCCATATCATGTAAAAACTTTAATTTTCAATTTTTATAGATTTTATTTATTACTATTTCGAGTTACCACACACGACATCGATACACTAACTTGTTACTACATATAGTTATCACTCTGATACTGTTCAAACATTGTTGCAAACATGCAGAACGTGATATTTTTGTAATGTTAATTGATGAATGCATTTGATAGAGTTGATGTCGATTTACTTACTTTTCAATACAGAATATCGTTACTTTACTGGAATTAGATACCCGTTATTGTTACTCCTCTCGACTAAGTATCATCTCTCCAATTGTCACGTTGGTTGACATTCTGAATTTTCTTTTTTTTTTATGTAATAGGAGTGAGAATAAACCCGTCCAATGGTGCCTTGGTAAAGTGAATGTTTTCTCTATTGCGAATGTTTTTAGCATTTTGCGGGGGTGAAAATTATACCCCCATTACCGCAGTAATAAGCTATATATCATTATACCTTGGCCAAAATGATAGCTTATTATGTAGGCAAGGAACAAAATATTTGTATTACAATGCACGAAGTTTGGAAATTCAAAAATTATGTTTTGCAAACCGAAGTGACCAATTTATAACATGCCAAAAGCTTCAATTGAATGGACACTACTGTTGGGTTATGTCAGTTTAATCCCAACAGTTATAATTTGAACAAACAAGTCTTAAAAAGACATGTCTTTAATTCAAACAGACACCTTTGGATAATAATTAATTAATTAATTCTGGAAGGATTAAATAAAATGAATAACCTTTATTTTATTTGTCCAAAAATAATATAATAGACCAAACCCAATCTAATGACCACGACCCACGGCCCAGCCCGTGCCCAAGCCCTGCTGGGCTGGGCTGGGCTGGGCTGGGCTGGGGGCGGTGTGCGCCTGTATAGGCCTTTGGATCGAACTCAATAAAATCTAGGTCTCTCCCCCTCCCTTTTCAAAGACTATTGGTACCACTTGGGGTCCAAACCCAATTGTGAAACTAAGTTATATAAATTAGTCACAATGCTTCTTGGCATCTAGTGTGGGACACAAGTTTGCCACTTCTTTTACAATCCAAATTTCAAGGTTTCAACCTTTGGCAATAATTTATCATTCACCGTAAATGATTTTATAAGACCAAATATACCATAATCATCTACTCGTGAAGTAGAATGTGTTCTAATTATAATCCACTTAAATAGATGTCCGGACCCACTATAATATTTGGTCAAAATTGATTAAAATCAATTATTTAGTCAACCATTTCCAACAATCCCCCACACGAATAGAAATTATCAGAATAAATGCAAATGATAATGCAGACACTGAAAAAGATTACAAGCGAAAAGCTATTGTATCAAGAGAGGTAGCTTCTGGTATTGAACCTGCCTTAGAGGGATACGATCGAATTTACTTGGCTAGTCGGTTACGTCTTGAACTGTTCAGTCGTTGGTGTAAACTAAAACAATAATACCCACAAAATATCTTTCCTAACACTTCTTTGGTTTTCATGTTTGTGTTCATTTTGGCCTTGAACAACTATTAGGTTTCATAAGCGTTTTAGAGAATTACAATCTCAAAAACTCTCATAAAAGCGGCCCCACTTCGCACTTACATAGGTGATCTCCTATTAAAAGCATTCTGTCATATTCCACTTGGTTTATCCAAGATATAGGAATCATTAAAAGTATAACTTAACCTTACATACTCTACAGAAAAGCACTTTTGTTATCATATGAATGGGTATGAGTTTTACTCCTAAGTGCTTAACTGATCTTCATAAATTAGTTGTTCCATTGAACCAAGATCTTGGGATCTCCAGTCAATAAGGTTGGGTTACCATTAAAAAGATTCATGCGTAGTAAGCTTTTAAACCCATTCCCTTCGATAATTGGTATACTTGATTTGTTGGTAAGCCTTTTGTAGGTGAATCCGCAAGATTTTCCTTTGATTTCACACAATCGATGGAGATAACACCACTTGAGATCAATTGCTTAATAGTATTATGTCTATGCCATATGTGTCTAGACTTACCATTATGCATACTGTTTTGTGCCCTTCCAATAGCCGACTAGCTATCATAATGAATACTAATATCAAGTAACATGGAATATCCTCTAAAAAGTTACGAATCCATTCTGCTTCTTCTCCAGCTTTATCTAAAGCTATAAACTCAAATTCGATTGTGGATCAAGCTATACATGTTTGTTTTGAAGACTTCCAAGACACAGGTGCACTACCAAAGGTGAAAACATAACAACTAGTGGACTTGGAATCCTTCATGTCTGATATCCAATTAGCATCACAGTATCCTTCCAATACAGCTGGATATCTTGTATAACAAAATCCAAAGTTTAAATTATATCTTAAATATCTAAGAACTCTATTTAATGCCTTCTAATGGTCACTACTTGGATTACTAGTGAATCTACTCAGTTTGTTCATAGCACATGCAATATCTGGACGTGTACAGTTTATAATAAACATTAGACTGCATATGATCTGTGAATATTTTAACTAAGACATAGGTTCACCACTATTTTTGATTAAGTATAAACTTAAGTGGGTTTTTACATGACATTCATCATATGCATTAAACGTTTTGAGTATAGTCTCAATATAATGAGACTGGTATATAACAAGTCTGTCAGATATCTTAGATAGTTTAATCCCTAACATAATATATGCTACACCTCTATCTTTCATGTCGAAATGTTTTGTCAACATTTTCTTAGTATTTATGATAATATCATGATTGTTGCCCATTATTAACATGTCATCAACATATAGACAGAAAATTATATAGGCATTAGCAATTAGCCATTAGGTGTGTTTTTGCTATAAACACATTTGTCACACTCGTTAATTTTAAATCCAATTAATAACATCATTTTTTAAAATTTCTGATGCCATTGTTTTGACGCTTGTTTCAATCCATACAAGGATTTAACGCGTTTAAACACATTTTTCTCTTGTCCAAGAGCAACAAACCCTTCAGGTTGTTCCATGTATATTTTTTTTTCTAACTCACCATTTAAAAATGTTGTTTTAACATCCATTTTATGGATCTCAAGATTAGTAATGCAATAATTGCAATTAGGACCCTAATCGATGTGATCCTCGTCACTGGTGTATATGTGTCAAAGAAGTCAAGACCTTCTTTTTGTCTATATTATTTTGCTACCAACCTGGCATTATATTTATCTATAGATCTATCAAGTTTTAACTTCTTCTTGAAAATCCACTAGCAACCTAGAGTTTTATTTCCAGGTGGGAGATCAACCAACTCCCAAGTGTAATTTTGCATAATAGACTCTATTTCACTATTAATAGCATCTTTCCAAAAACGAGCTTTGGAATAGACATTGCCTCGGTAAATGTCTTAGGATCACTTTCTACCATATAGGTAAGAAAATATGAACCAAAGATGTAGATGTTCTGGCGCTTTTACTTTTACTGTACATTGGTTCTTCATCACTTTGATTATCATCATTTGCAATATCACAAGTTCATTTGTTTGAACTTATTTTTGATAACCCAACAATAACTAACCAAGAGGGGGGTGAATTGGTTTTATCAAACTTTTTCGAAAAATATTCTAAACAAAATGATATTTAAGAAATAACAATTAATCCACAAAAATATAAGCAAAATGTAAGTAAATAAAAAGGAAGAGAGAGTGCAAACGATATTTTTATGGAGGTTCGATCTAACCAATGATCTACATCTCCCGTTACCAAGCTCTCCAACACGAGCACGGCTTTTCCACTATTTTGATTGACTTATGGTACAATCCAAACCCTTACAAAGTATCTAGTGACTTACAAACAAGGAATACCGATCTTATACAATATTGAGTTTTCAAGGGACCTCAATATGACCCAAAAATGTAAAGAGATTGATTTGAATATTTCTCTCTAGATAAATACAAGTTTAGTTCAAAGAGTAACTAACACTTTAATGAATAGCAATAGATGAGGAAAGCTCAAGTGTTAGAAGAAAACTTTGTTGAGTATGATGAACCAAAAGTTTGATTTAATCAAACAAAGTTTTTCAATAAGAGATATTAAATATATAAATGTAATGAAGCTTTGAATGAAGTTTTTCAATATGATTCTCTCTATAAATGCTCTTGTAAGTGTTGTTGAATAATAATAAATGAAGTGGTATTTATAAAGATAAAATTTTGTCACTTTCTGTTGAAACGGATGACCAAACGGTCGACCGGTCAGATTGGTCAGAACTAGCCATTGAACTGCAAAAAATTAGAACGGACACTTTTTGGAAAATGACATTCAAACGGTCGACCGGTTCAACCGGTTTATCAAACGGATTGTCCGTTTCCACAGTTTTGAAAACTTGATTTTTGGCTTTGATCAAAATATTTTTATTCAAGTGATAAATAATATTTTGAGCTTTCGTTCATTTAATCGTTAAGGATTAAAGAGTTAATACCTTTACAATTTTATCTAGAAATCTATTCTTCAATCTTGATCTTCGTATCTTGAATTTTGGATCTTGAGATACTTGAACTCTTGTATTGATTTTGACTTGATCTTGACATTGCATGAGAGTTTGATTTGTAACTCTTTGAATATTGCTTAAAAATAGATTATTAGAAAAACACACTATTTTGTTTGTTATAATCAAAACATTAATGTTTAAAGTTAACCATATGTCAACAATTTCCCCCTTTTTGATTATGACAAACAATGTGAGAATATATAATAATGAGATAAAATAAAGCATATATATTCCCCCTTTCTTTTTCAAGTGAACATGGTTTGATGAATTTGTATTACATGATACTATTTTCATTTGATTTGTCAAATTTTATCATATATCAAATGTCCAAGTTGATTGTCAAATAATATTTCAAGTTCATCTCACAATATAACTCTTTCATCACAATATACATATATTTCAAGTTCATCTCACATCACAGGCCATTCATTAAGGTAAAGACAATCAAAGTTCAAGATGGCACAAAAATAAATATAATAACAATGATTGTTTTCAAAAACAAATGACAAAAAAAATATATATAAACTAGATCTTCGGTGGAGGAGGCAGAGGAAATCCGGTGCCGAGATGGAAGTGAAGAGCATGAAGCAAAGACGTTATGCCGTCTACCGAGGTTTGTTGTCCACCAACCGTAGTTTGAATGCTAGCGGCCGTATTTTGTAGGTCACTTACGGCATGTTGTAGGCCATCGACGGTAGATGCAAGTGAGTCGATCCGGCCACTAAGAAGATTAAAATGGTCCTCGTTGAAGCCGGAGGTGGAGGACGACGGCCGATGTGATCGTGGTCGAGGTGGGGACGGAAGAAGAGCATCTTCGTCATCGTGTATATCTTTACCCTCGAAACGTAACGTGTAGGGTCCCGACTCATCGTCAAACCCCTTTGACTTCGCCATCCATTAACTGTTTTCTTTGACAATTTTCATCCGTTTGAGCGTAACGATATTGATGGTGTCGGTGGCTTTAGGAAGGAGGGTCACCGAATCATGGAAAAAGATGTCAAAGTGTTGAAAATTTTTAGTAAGAATCATTCCGTAGGGAAGCGCCTTAGCTCTAGTGTCGCTAAGAACGCAGTGCATATGTTGGATCATAATGTACGAAAAGTCGAGCTTACGCCCACAGAGGATAGAGTCGAGAACGAAGACATCAAAATGATTGATCTCATCCAAATGAACCTTTCGAGGAACAATAATATGGTCGATGATGTTATGGAGGACACGACATGGAAGAGTGAGTTGATTCGTGCTAAGACATACGGCAGCCTCAAAATGCTTGCCGGTGACGTGACAACAAGCTTCGACCGGATCATAATCGGTGGTGTAAGGAATTGTTTTGGTGGTATAGAGACGCATATCACCATCCTCAAGATGAAGAATAGAACGAATAAGGTCTTGAGTGATCTTAATTCGTTTGTTTCTAAGAAATGATGAAATACCCATCCCCAGAGAGAAAACCATATTTGTGTAAAATTCTTTAACAATGGGGGGATAAACTTTATCATTTAGAGTAAGAAGAGGAACCCAACCCATACCCATATAAAGATTTTCAATGTTGAATGATGGTGCATCGTGTGTGAAAGAGGCAAGGTCGACGTTCTCACCCATGAGGACGGGACACCGATCTATTCGTTTGGTTTGAGTGTCCTCTTTGGAGGAGGATGGAGAAGGTTGCCTTTTCCTCCTAGGACGTTTGGTAGCCATTTTCATCTGAGGCATTGTGTGGAAAACCGGATTTAGAGACTAGGGTTTGAGTTCGACCGTTTGGAGTGGATTTGGATGATTTCGTGGATAGAAATTAGGGATTTTGCGGTTTTGAGTGTGGATTTGATATGGGTTTTTGATTTTAAGCGCAAATTTGAAGAATTTCAGAGAGATTTGATGAATGGGAAGAGATTGGGAGAGAAAAACGTGGGTTCGCGCGAAGTTGGAATGAAGAAATTTGAAAAATTTCCAACTTAAAATCCTGATTATCGTTGAGACGGACGACCGAAAAACGTCAGACGGTCGACCGTTTTAACTGAATTTTTGAAATTGAACTCTCTGTTCAAACGGATGACTAGACGGATGATGTGCAATCGTCCGTGTAAAATCATACGGACGTCCGGTTGGAAAATTTTGCAAAATTTCACCAAAAACATTAATTTGGTCTTTTGTCAAATTATTTTAAAACATGTTTGTCACATAAAAAGCAAACAATTATAGAAAACATAAAGAGTTAGCCACATATTTCATATTCATCAATTATACCTAGATTTCGTCGAATGTATGAAAATCTTTCAAGAACTAATGGTTTTGTGAGAATATCGGCCAATTGTTTTTCGGTGTTTACAAACTCCAAATTTATATCTCCATTTTGTGCATGGTATCATAGAAAGTGATGTCTAATCTCAATGTGTTTGGTACGAGAATGCAAAATGGGATTTTTAGATAAGTTGATGGCACTAGTGTTATCACACATAATAGGAACTTTTCCAAAGGAAATGTGATAATCATTTAGAGTTTGTTTCATCCATAGGATTTGAGCACAACAACTAGCGGCGGAGATATACTCGGCTTCGGCGGTTGACAAGACAACGGAATTTTGTTTCTTACTAAACCATAAAACTAAAGCAAAGCCTAGAAAATGGTACATTCCACTAGTACTTTTACGATCAATTGTGCAACCGGCTCAATCGGTATCCGAATAGCTAAGTAAATCAAAATGAGTTTCTTTAGGATACCAAAGATCTAAAGATCTAGTTCCACTAAGATAACGGAAAATGCGTTTTACGGCACTAAGATGGGAATTCTTAGGATTAGATTGATATCTAGCACATAAGCATACACTAAACATAATATCGGGTCTACTAGCGGTTAAATAAAGAAAGGATTCGATCATACCTCGATATTTTGTTATATCAATGGAAGTACCATGCTCATCTTTATCTAGTTTGATTGATGAGCTCATTGGAGTGTTCATAGGCTTCAATTCTTCCATTTCAAATTTTTTGAGCATATCTAAGATATACTTGGTTTGACTAATGAATATTCGATCATTAGTTTGTTTGATTTGAAAACCAAGAAAGAACTTGAGTTCACCCATCATGCTCATCTAAAATTCCCTACTCATGCACTTAGAAAATTCTTCACATAGGGAAATGTTAGTATCACCAAAAATGATATCATCAACATAAATTTGAACAACTATCATATCATTCTTTTTGGTTTTTATAAATAATGTTGTATCCGCTTTACACATTAAAAAACCATTTGATAAGAGAAATTTACTTAATCTCTCATACCATGCTCTAGGAGCTTGTTTTAAACCGTAAAGGGCTTTTCTAAGTTTGAAAACTTTGTTCGGATACTTATGATTTTTAAAACTGGGTGGTTGCTCAACAAAAACTTCTTCTCGAATAACTCCATTCAAGAATGCACTTTTGACATCTATTTGAAAGAGAGTAAAATTCTTATGACAAGCAAAAGCAAGAAGCATGCGAATTGACTCTAATTTAGCAACCGGGGCAAAAGTTTCTTCGAATTCAATGCCTTCTTATTGATTGTAACCCTGAGCCACTAATCTAGCTTTGTTACGTAGAATTATACTATTTTCATCTCGTTTGTTTCGAAAAACCCATTTTGTGCCAATTACGGTTTGTGAATTTGTTCTAACAACTAAATCCCAAACATGATTTCTTTCAAATTGATTTAGTTCATTTTGCATAGTTAGAATCCAAAATTCATCAAACTCGGCTTCTTTAAAATTCTTTGGCCTGATTTGTGAAAGAAATGCACAATTGTTATGAAAATTTCTAGAAGAATTTCTTGTACTTACATATTTTGATGGATCACCAATGATGAGATCTTTTGGGTGAGAGGGGACAAACCTCCATTCTTTTGGTAATGATGAAATGTTGAGATCTTTATGAGGTTCTTCTTCATTTTGTTGCATAATCGTTTCCTGCTCATGTTGAATTTCAATGTTATTTGAATTTCATTTGTCTTGATTTTGAACAATTAGTTGTTCAAACGGGATTTCCAAATCTTCATCATCAATGACTTTTTCTTGTTCAATGGAGTTAGTTTCATCAAAAACAACATGCATAGATTTTTCAACTACTAAAGTTCTTTTGTTAAAAACTCTAAAAGTTTTGCTAGTAGATGAATATCCAAGAAAAATTCCAATATCGGATTTTGGATCAAATTTTTCCAAATTTTCTTTTTTGTTTAAAATAAAGCACTTGCAACCAAAAACTTTAAAATATCCGATATTGGGAATTCTATTTTTCCAAAGCTCATATGGAGTTTTGGTTTTCTTTCGACTCACCAAAACTCTATTTAAAATATAACATGAAGTGTTTACGGCTTCGGCCCAAAAGTATTTTGGTAAATTGTTTTCATTCAACATGGTCCGAGCCATTTCTTGCAATGTTCAATTCTTTCTTTCTACTACACCATTTTGCTGAGAAGTTCTAGGAGCCGAGAAATTATGTTCATATCCATTTGATTTGCAAAACTCATCAAAAGCTATATTTTCAAATTCTCCACCATGATCACTCCTAATTGTGGTAATGGTGTATCCTTTTTCATTTTGGACTCTTTTGCAAAAATGTTTAAATGCATTTAAAGCTTCATCTTTTAAATTCAAGAAAATGACCCAAGTAAATCTTAAAAAATCATCAACAATAACAAATGCATAATGTTTTCCACTTAAACTAGCAGTTCTAGAGGGTCCAAATAAGTCCATGTGGAGAAGTTGTAAAGGTCTTGAAGTAGAAGAGTGTTGTTTAAGTTTGAAAGAACTCTTTAATTGTTTTCCAAATTGACAAGCATCACAAATTTATCTTTTTCAAACTTTATATTGGCAACCCTTTTACAAAGTTATTTTTGGAGATTTTTGAAAGTAAGTCCATGCTAACATGACCTAATCTCCTATGCCATAACCAAGAATCATCATTTATACTTGAAAGACATTTTATTTCTTTTTCAAGTTCAAATTCAATAGTTATGATGCAAACATCTTTACTTCGGCTCCCCATGAACAATACCTCTTTAGATATAGCATTCTCAATGAGACAATTGGAAGAATCAAATTTAATGAGATAACCTTTATCACACAATTGACTTATACTAAGCAAGTTATGTTTAAAGTTATCAACTAATAAAACATTTTCAATGTAGGGAGAAAAATGATTACCAATATTTCCAATGCCTATGATTTTTCCTTTGTCATTGTCTCCAAAAGTTATATGACCTCCATCTTTTCTTTTGAAATTTGATAGTAATGATCGATCTCCTGTCATGTGTTTTGAACAACCACTATCCAAGAACCAATTGCTCTTGACCTTTCGTGGTACCTTATCCTCAATGGCCATGAAGCACATGTTGGCGATTTCTTCTTGAACTTCATCTTCTTCAAGATCACATCACTATCGTCTCATGTAGCTTGAAGAGCTTTCTTTTTGGTGAACTTCTTTTTGTTCGGGCATTTGGTCCTCTTATGACCGGGTTTGTCACAATCATAGTATATGATTTTTTTGTTTTTCTCTTCACCTTTATCATCCTTCTTTTGAAATCGCCCATTGTTTCGAAATCCTCTCCATTTTTTGACAAGAAGAACTATGTCATCAAGTTCTTCATCACTCATGTTTGTGTTGGATGATCCTTCATCGTTTGTTGATTTCAATGCAATTTGCTTCTTAGGAGGCTCCTTCATCTATTCTTTGCTTCTCCTTGTTTTCTCCTTTGTTTCGGCATTGTTGAGCTCATATGTCATCAATGTTCCATATAGCTCCTCCAATGGATAAGTGTTGACATCTTTTATATTCTCTATCAACATCCTCAAGGAGTTCCAATCTTTCGATAGAGACCTAAGCATTTTGCTCACAAGTTCACTGTTAGTAAACTTTCGATCAAAGCCCTTAAGGCCATTAATAATATCGGTAAAGCGAGTAATCATATCAACAATAAGTTCATCTTGTTTCATAAAGAAATTTTTGAAATCTTTTGTCAATAGAATTATTTTAGTCTCTTTAACCTTGTTGGTACCTAAGTGAGTTATCTCTAATGCATGCCAAATATTATATGCAGAATCACATGTGATAATACAATTAAACTCATTTTTATCCAAAGCACAATAAAATAAATTTTTGGCTCTAGCATTCAAAGATAATTTTCTTTTATCCTCTTCATCGTGTTCTTCTCTAGGCTTAGAAATAGTTTGGTCCGGTTTATCATCAACTTTAATAATTTTTGTAGGCACATATGGACCAAACTCGATGACTTCCCAAATGTTATAATCAATTGATTGAATGTAAATCATCATTCTAGTTTTTCAATAATTGTAATGGGTGCCATTAAAGAAGGGATGACGATTTGTAGACTGACGCTCAATGTTTTGAAAATTTTGGTTAGCTATTACTCAAGATTGTATAATAAAAAAAGATGAGCACCTTGTTCTGATACCAATTGATAACCCAAGAATAACTAACCAATAGGGGGGTGAATTGGTTTTATCAAACTTTTTCGAAAAATATTCTAAACAAAATAATATTTAAGAAATAACAATTAATTCACAAAAATATAAGCACAATGTAAGTAAATAAAAGGGAAGAGAGAGTGCAAACGATATTTTTATGCAGGTTCGATGCAACCAATGATCTACGTCTCCCGTTACCAAGCTCTCCAACACGAGCACGGCCTTTCCACTATTTTGATTGACTTATGGTGCAATCCAAACCCTTACAATGTATCTGGTAACTTACAAACAAGGAGCACCGATCCTTATACAATATTGAACTTTCGAGGGAACTCAATATGACCTAAAAATGTAAAGAGATTGTTTGAGTATTTCTCTAGATAAATGATAAATACAAGTTTAGTTCTAAGAGAGACTAACACTTTAATGAATAGCAATAGATGAGGAAAGCTCAAGTGTTAGAAGAAAACTTTGTTGAGTATGATGAATCAAAAGTTTGATTTAATTAAACAAAGTTTTTCAATAAGAGATATTGAAGATATAAATGTAATGAAGCTTTGAATGAAATTTTTCAATATGATTCTCTCTATAAATGCTCTTATAAGTGTTGTTGAATGATAATAAATGAAGTGGTATTTATAGAGATGAATTTTTGTCACTTTCTGTTGAAACGGATGACCAAATGGTTGACCGGTCAACACTAGCCGTTGAACTGCAAAAAATCAGAACGGACACTTTTTGAAAAATGACATTCAAATGGTCGACCGTTTCAACCGGTTTATCAAACGGATTGTCCGTTTCCACAGTTTTGAAAACTTGATTTTTGCCTTTGATCAAAATATTTTTATGCAAGTGATAAAGAATATTTTTGAGCTTTCGTTCATTTAATTGCTAAGGATTAAAGAGTTAATACCTTTACAATTTTATCTAGAAATCTATTCTTTAATCTTGATATTCGTATCTTGAATTTCGGATCTTGAGATAATTGGACTCTTGTATTGATTTTGACTTGATCTTGACATTGCATGAGAGTTCGATTTGCAGCGCTTTGAATATTGCTTGAAAATAGATTGTTAGAAAAACACACTATTTTGTTTGTTATAATCAAAACATTAAGGTTTAAAGTTAACCATAGGTCAACAATTTTTACATGGAAAAACATCTTCAAAAAATGCAGTATTCCTAGACTCAATGATTGTGCCTTCATGTATATCAGGAATATTTGACTTATGTACAAGGAACAGATATGCACTGCTGTTATTTTCATATCTAATAAATATGCAATCAATAGGTTTAGGCCCAATTCTAACTTGTTTAGGCTTATGAACTTCTATTTTAGCAAAATACCCCCACACTTTTAAGTATTTATAGGTAGGCTTATGACCTTTCCACAATTCGTGTAGAGTTTCATCCATTTCCTTTTGTGGTAACTTGTTAAGAATGACATTTGCCGAGAAGATAGCTTCCTCCATAAGTTTTGGAGAAGTCCATAACTTATCAACACTATGGTTGAAAATGAGACATATCTGAAGATTAAAAGGCTCAGAACCAATAATGGTGGTGAATATGAAGACGCCAGATTCAAGAAGTTTTGCTATGAGCACGGGATCAGAATGGAGAGAACCGTGCCAGGTTTGCCTCAACACAATAGTGTAGCTGAGCGCATGAACCAAACGTTGACAGAAAGAGCCAGAAGCATTCGTATACAGTTACGTCTTCTAAAGTAGTTTTGGACTAAAGTAGTCAACACAGCAGCTTACTTGATCAACCGAGGCCCATCGGTTCTATTAGAGCACAGAATACCATATGAGCTATGGAGTGGAAAAGAGGTAAAACTATCACATCTAAAAGTGTTTGGTTGTGTAGCATATGTGCAAATCAGTGATCAAGGCAGGAATAAGCTTGATCCTAAATCTAAGAAGTGCACCTTCATCGGCTATGGCGATGATGAGTTTGGCTACCGTATTTGGGATGATGAAAACAAGAAGGTGATCCGTAGCACATATGTGATTTTCAATGAAAGAGTGATGTACAAGGACAAGCATAAAACTGACGCCAGACACTCAGAGCAGAGGGGACCAGTATATGCAAATGCAGATGATATCCTAGATAGTCCCGTGACGGAGCTGATTGCAGTAACTCCTCAGCTAGAGGAACTCGTTGGACAAAGCAGTGTGCAGCAGTCTGACTCACCGCAGCCTCCTACTCCAGCTCCTATATTGAGAAGGTCTTCCTGGACTCATGTGCCTAACAAGAGATACATGAATTATTTGTTGTTGACTGATGGAGGGGAGCCTGAATGCTATGATGAAGCTTGTCAGACTGGTGATGCTAGCAAGTGGGAGCTTGCCATGAAGAACGAGGTAGAGTCTCTAATCTTCAACCAGATATGGGAACTAGCTGAGTTACTCGTAGGGAAGAAGGCACTTCACAACAAATGGGTGTACCAGGTGAAAGATGAGCATGACGGTTCTAAGAGATACATAGTCCAACTAGTTGTCAAAGGATTCCAACATAATGAAAGAGTTGACTACACCAATATTTTTTCTCCCGTTGTGAAGCTCAATACTATCAGATCAGTGTTGAGTATTGTTGCCATTGAAGATCTTTATCTTGAACAGTTAGACGTGAAGACCACATTTCTTCACGGAGACTTGGATGAGGAAATATACATGCACCAACCAGAAGATTTATCTGAAAGAGGGAATGACAACATGGTGTGCAGACTTAAGAAGAGTTTGTATGGCCTGAAACAAGCCCCAAGACAGTGATACCGAAAGTTTAATGGCTTTATGCACAAGGAAGGTTTTCAGAAGTGTAACGCCGACCATTGTTGCTAATTCAAAAGATATAGGTCCAGTTATATCATTTTACTACTTTATGTCGATGATATGTTAGTAGCAGGTTCAGATGTGGATGACATAAGAAGGTTAAAGCAACAATTGTCAAAGGAGTTTGACATGAAGGACTTGGGTTCAGCAAAGAAGATTCTTGGAATGCAAATCACAAGAGATAAGCATAGTGGGATTTTGCAGTTATCTCAGTCAGAGTACATAAACCGTGTTTTGCAGAGATTCAACATGGGCGATGCCAAGCCAGTCAGCACACCCTTGGCAAGTCACTTTCGCTTATCCAAGGATTAGTCTCCTCAGACGAAGGAAGAGAGAGATTTCATGGCTCAAGTTCCTTACGCCTCAGCCATTAGGAGTTTGATGTACGCAATGGTCTGTACGAGACCAATATTGGCCATGCAGTGGGATGTTAGCAGGTTTATGTCAAATCTAGGGAAAGCTCATTAGGAAGCAGTAAAGTGGATTTTGAGGTATCTACAAGGCACCATAGAGAAGTGTTTGTACTTTGGTAAGGGTGAGTTAAAAGTAAAAGGCTACGTAGACGCAGACTTTGGAGGTGAAGTCAATCACCGAAGCAGCACCACCGGTTATATATTCACTATTGGAAATACAGCTATTAGTTGGATGTCGCAGTTACAGAAGATTGTCACTCTATCCACTACAGATGTTGAGTATGTAGCAGTGACTGAAGCCAGTAAAGAAATGATATGGCTTCAAGGTTTGTTAACTGAGTTAGGGTTCAAACATGAGAAGAATGTTCTGCACAGTGATAGTCAGAGTGCGATACACTTGGCGAAGAATTCAGCATTTCATTCCAGAACCAAGCATATTGGACTGCGTTATCATTTCATCAGATCTTTATTGGAAGATGAGGTGTTAATACTAGAGAAGATCCGAGGAAGCAAGAATCCAGCGGATATGTTGACAAAGATGGTGGCTATCGATAAACTGAAGTTGTGTTCAACTTTAGTTGGCCTGCAAGAGTAACAAGATCGGAAAGATCTGCTGCAATCGAGGTGTGAAGATAGATTAAAATCAGTCTTTAAGTGGGAGATTGTCAAGGAATAAGCACCAATCACTCTTGGTTTAAAATAAGGAGTGCCTAATTTAGGCAATTGTCAAGGAATGAGCACCAATCATTCTTTGGCTTAAAATAAGGGGTTCCAAATTTGGGCAATTGTCAATGGAGGTGTATAACCATTGCCCAAATTCTTGCCTAAATTCCACTAACCCAATTTTATTTTAAGCCTATATAAACCCCTTAGCTCTCATTTGTAAAGCATCCCAATAATTAGAGAATAAGCGAGAGTTTGAGAGAAAAGGTTGTGAGTTGTAAGTGTTGTAAACACTTTGTTTATTTTCTCCCTTTAGTAAAACGATCTACAGCAGGTCCAGAGATGTAGGCACAATTGGCTGAACTCTGTTATCAACTTTGTGTGTGTGTGTTTTTTTTTTTTTTTTTTTTTTTACTGTTATTTCGCATTCTCACTAATCTGGTTATAGGGAAATTTGCGTAATTTCTCCAACACCTGTAGAATCGGGTCCTTCATATGGAAATAACTTAAACAAATATAATTTTTTCAGATTAAAGCATAATGTTTTACCAAAATCAAAGCGTAAAGTTTTACCAGATTAATACAATTCACTAAGGCTCTGCTTGGGAGTTTTTTTTTCCACCGGTTTTGATTGGTTTTGAATGGCACCGTTTATGAGGGGTTGGACAACCCGTGATTGTTAGTTTTTTAGAGCATTGGTTTTGAGAGGTTTAAAAACCACCCAAAAACCCTGTAGTGTAATTTTAGGTATACTTCTCAACCCCTTAAATCGGCGGTTTTTGGCCGTTCTTTAAAATTTGTTCCAACTTTACCTTCCTTAAAACAATTTAAATTTGCAATGAAAAAAAAGACATTTCAACTCCCCCACCAACAAACTAGACACAAACTCTTCTACTTCTTGGGAGGCCCGGCTGCTGCTGTGAAAGGTAATCTCCCGGCTGCTGCTGCATGTATTATTCTTGTGTATCTGTGAAATATCTGTGTGTATTTTATCTGTGTGTATGTGAAAGTTTTATCTGCCGTTCCGTCTACTTCATCCCATCTTTCAAGCGAAGGAGTTCCCTTTTTCCGGCCAAGGCAGGGCCTAAAATCTTATTTGACCATGTCAAAAGCCCATAGTTCAGAGCTGATGCTACAATTCCCATAGTTTGAGAAGTTGGTTCATGATTACAAGGAATTTTATTAACTTGATTCAATAATATAAATTTATTAATACAATTTTGATTATGAGAAAAAAATAAGATAGAAAAAAAAACGTGGAGAGAAAAATTTCACAATACCATATTATTACATAGATCTTCTTTGTTATCTATATATGGGTATATTGTAATTTGATTGTTTTAAAACACTTTTAGAACTGCTGGATAATAAACTCCCAAGTATGGGTTGGACTGTTTCTAAAACCGCTACTAAAAACCACTCAAAACTAGACCGCTCATAAACGCTCAAAATCGGTACTTTAAAAAACGCTGATAACCGCTACTCCAAAACTCCCAAGCAGAGCCTAAAGGTTTGCTGCATTAGTGTCTGCCATTTGATCTCTTTTTCTTTAATGTTCCTAGTAGTATTAGTGAAGTCAAATACAATGCAACAAATCTTTAGTTTTTTTATAAACAATTTTTACATTTTGGAAGTGGAAACATCCCTAAAACTTGGCAATGCTTCGTATGAAGAAGAAACATCCCGAAAATTAAGTACTGTTTGATCATATTTTGTTTAACTCACCAAATTCACCCCTCAAAATCTCTCAAAAGATTATATCGAATTCAAGGAACAAGCAAATCTTATCTAAGTCTGTCAAGAAACCTCTATTTCTTACAGCATCTGCCTATGGACCGATAGGCAAAAATCATCAAAATGAGATAATTAAATTTGTAAGAGATGAATGCTTTGAACTCACCAAGAATCTGAATCTATGTTGATCCTTCCGGAAGAAAAATTAAACTTCCACTAGCTTTACCCTTCTCAAAGAAGAGGTCAAAGACTCATTGTTCCATAAAAGAAAATGGTGGCAATCAAGAAGATTTTTATAACGGAATACGCCAGATACAGAAATCCAAGTGTGTAATAAAAAATGTGATTTCTTGTGTAGGACAATGGTCTTGTGCCTATTGTAGAACCTGAAATTCTCAGATTGGGATCACCCAATTGAGAGGACACTTGAAGTGGCAGAGCGCCTGGGGCAGAAGTCTTCTACTTGGCAGAGAACAATGTTGTATTTGAAGGCGTTCTACTTAAACCTAGCATGGTAACTCCAGGGGCTGAACACAAAGAGAATGCTTCTCCAGAGACCATTGCCAAATATACACTCACCATGCTCAAATGGAGAGTGCCTCCAACAATTCGAGGAATCATGATATTCAAACATGGACCCCCTGTTAATTAAATTAATACTATGAATTTTAAACCTATACATCCGAAAGCTCAAACTGTCCTAAGGCACCAAGTGTGTAACCTCAGAAGTTTGGTGGGGGCAAGACTGTAGACTGGTATATTGGGGTTTAAATTAAATAAAGGGATTTTCAAGGTCCGTGGCTAGAGGTCCTCAAATAAAAAGCGTTCATAGAAATGAAAAATACTTGGTGCAGCCAAATTTACCCATATGGTGATCTTTTTAACAAGTTGATAGTGTTGAACCGTCCTGCTTTCATTTTTATTAAAGAAACAGTTATATGAAAAAAGAATACGAGCTAACTGAATACTTGCGTCAGGAATGCTCTTTAGCCTAACAATCATTCAATAAATGTTGGTGCTGTCATTCTTTGAGTGTTTCCAGTTTTACTTATACTTCCATGTGAACACTTTTTTTTCTTATTTCAATGTCCCTTCAAAAAAAATTTATTTCCAGATAGAAAACAAGGAAAGGGAGCTGAAATTATAAAGCTAGAATTTCACTGAAGAAGAAGATAATTGTAAACATTATTCACTGAACTTCATACATATAGTAGTCTGTAATGCAGTATATATATACACCTATATGAGGAGTAATCTATACTAATGCAGAAGGATGAATAATTAACCAACTGTAATATATGCAAAACAGATTCAGTTACAACAATATGACTAACACCAGAAGCTTCCATTCAACAACATTCTGGCCACACGTTCATGAATCAAGTGCTGAGTTTTCTTTTTTTTTTTATTTTTTATTTTACATCCTTGTCACTTGCGTTTCTGATTTGATCATTGTAGTCCATAATTTCTTCTTCTCTAACACCCCCCTTCAAGCTGGAGCTAACTTCAATTACTCCAAGCTTGCTGCGTAGATATAAGTGTCTAGAGTTCATCAAAGGTTTGGTTAATATATCTGCGATTTGATCTGCTGTTGGAACATAAATTATTACCAGTTGTTTAGATAATACCTTGTCTCTGACAAAATGCATATCAAGTTCTATGTGCTAGGTTCGTGCATGATAGACTGGATTAGAGGCCAATGCACTAGCCCTTAAGTTGTCACACCAGATTCTTGGAATTTCAGTCTGAGTTATGTTTAGTTCTTGAAGTAGAGATTGAATCCAAGTAATTTCTGCAGCGGTGTGAACTAGAGTTCTGTATTCTGCCTCAATGCTTGATCTTGCCACTACCTGTTGTTTCTTTGAAGACCAGAAACCAGTTTGTCACCTAGATACACACAATAACCCAAAGTGGATTTCCTGTCATCTAGACATGATGCCCAATCAGCATCTCCATAGGCAACGATGTTCAAATCTTGTGCTTCATGAATAATCAATCCCATATCAAGAGTTCCCTTTATATATCTGAAAAAATCTTTTTAGCAAGCTCTAGTAAACATCTGTAGGATTTTGAAGATACTGACTAACTCTGTTCACAGCAAAAGTGATGTCTGGTCTTGTATAGGTCAGATATTGCAGTGCTCGTACTGCACTCCTAAATTGGGTTGGATTTCTTAAATTTACCTCTTTTGTTTTACCTATCAATCTTCCAGCTGCCATATGAGTGATACTAGGCTTCAGATTTTCAAAACCAAACCTCTTTAATATATCCATTGCATATTTCTTCTGTGATAGATGAAGTCCAATTTCATTTGTGTAGAATTCAATTCCCAATAACTTCTTTAGGCTGCCCATATCCTTTAAGGCAAATGATGCTTTTAACTTCTTAATCAGCTTCTGTATTGTTGTTCTGCAGCTCCCAGTCAGTATAATGTCATCAACCTATACCAGCAAGTAGATTACATGATTCTATGTAGTCTGATAGAACACTAAACTATCAGCCCTGGATTGTTTAAGGTCCCACTCCAGTAATGTTTCCTTCAGTGTTTCATGCCAAGCTCTAGGAGCTTGTTTAAGTCCATATATAGCTTTGCTGAGTTTTCACACAAACGATGGTTCAGATTGATCTATAAAGCCCTGAGGCTACTCCATATGGACTGTTTCCTCTAGCTTTCTATTGAGAAAAGTATTGTTGATATCTACTTGCCTTATCTCCTATCCTTTAAAGATTGCTGCTGTAAGAATAACCTTCATTGTTGGTGCCTTAGCTACTGGACTAAATGTTTTATAGTAGTCAATACCTGAAGTTTGTGAGAAGCCCTTTGCCACCAGCCTGGCTTTATGTCTCTGAATTTCTCCATTTGTATCAAATTCAGTTTATATACCCATTTGCATCCAATTACTTTCATTGTAGGTTCAGGAGGGACTAACACCCATATATGATTTATCACCAAGGCATCATATTCTTCCTTCAATGCTTTGCACCATTTTTCATTCTTTAGCGCTTCATCCAAGTTGACTAGTTTCACATCATCTAAAGATTGTGAAGTAACAACAATAGTATAGGCTCTTGGTTTTACTATCCCAGCTTTTGATCTGGTTACCATAGGATGTCCAGTCTTATATGCAATCTTCTCAATTTCTGGCATATCCATCCAGATTCTAATACCAGCTTGAGATTCTGAAGACTCAGGCTGTATATCTCTCTATTCTAGTTGTTGTGATACTTCATTATTCATTCCTTCATCATTTTCTACCACTCCTTCATTTTCAGCTAAAAGTTTATGTGCAGATTCGTCTATAGGATACATTATATCAGTTGAATCTGGGAGTGCATTGTGAGAGTTGTGTTCAAAAGGAAGATGATGTAAGGTCATAGGAATGATTTTGGTTTGATGTGATTTGTTGAGAAAACCTTCCTTAAAGGGAAAAGAGTTTTCAGCAAAGACAACATGTCTAGAGATGTAGACTCTGCCATTAGAGTTTAAGCACTTGTATCTTTTGTGAGACATACTAGGTCCTAGATAAACACTTTTTTGGGTATGAAAATCAAACTTTTGTTTCTAATATGGTCTCAAACACGGATAGCAAGCACATCCAAATACCTTAAGGAGTTTGTAATCTGTAATGTGTTTAAATAGAATTTCATAGGGTGATTTATGTTGAAGTAATAAGCTAGGCATTCTATTTAAAAGGTATGTTGCAGTTAGAAAGGCTTCCCGCCAATAGTATAGAGGCATATGTGCTTGAGCTAAAGGGGTTAAACCAGTTTCAGTTACGTGTCTATGTTTCCTTTCAGCGCATCCATTTTGGGCTGAAGTGTGAGGGTAGGAATGTCTGAGTTCAATGCCTGATTCTGTGGCTAGTTTGTTTAGGTTTCTGTACTCTCCTCCCATATCAGATCGTAGGGCTTTAATTTTTCTCTCAAGTTGGTTTTCAACTAACCTTTTAAACTATGTAAAGTAGTGAGGACTTCATATTTATGTTTCAAAGGGTAGATCTAGGTATATCTAGTACAATCATCCACAAACAACACATAGTACTTAAACCCTAAGGTAGAAATGATAAGAGATGGTCTCCAAACATCAGTGTGTATTAGATCAAGAGGCATTTGAGCATGAGAATATGACAATTTAAAAGGTAATGCATGAGATTTGCCAAACTGATATGCTTCACAGAATGAAAAGGTTTTATTATTGATAACTCTGAGATTATTACAAGACTTTAGGACTTGTTGTAACATAGAGGTAGGAGGATGTCCTAGCCTTCTGTGCCAAGTTTCAGTTTGTGCTTCTATGAAGTTATCATTGGTAGACTTGGTGGATTGATTCAAACTGGTGTTGAGAAGATTATAAGTGATGTTGGACTGATGATGATTAACTGAGCTTGTGTTTGGAGGTCTTAAGTTAGGTAGATTTAGTTAATATAATCCATCTTCAAGTTTCTCCTGCACTAGAGCCTTCCTTGTTGATAGATCCTTCACAACATAGCCATTAGGAAAGAATTCAACAAAAACATTGTTATCAGCAGTTAATTTAGAGATACTTATAAGGTTCTTCTTGATTCTAGGCACATGTAGCAACGTTTTTAGCACCAAAGATTTATCAGATTCAACGTCAAATACTTTAGAGCCAACATGAGATATTTGTAATGAAGTACCATTACCTACTGCCATTTTCTGCTTACTTCCATATTCTTTAGCTTCATCAACATTGTTTTTATCAGTAGTGACATGGTGGCTAGCTCCATAGTCAGCATACCATGCTTGATCTTTTACTGAATTTGGGCTTGTAATGTAAACAGATGGATTAGCGTTGTGATTCTGATCATTAGCCCATATACTTTTCATCAAATCTGTTATAGCACTATGCAGCAGTATGGTTGTTTAGACCACAGATTTTACAAGGTTGTCTTACTTCATTTGTCCTTCCATATCTCCATCTGCCTCTGAAATTTGAGTTTCTTCCACATCTATTTCCTCTTCCATTATAGTGACTTACATTCTGCGAGTTTCCTTGAGTTAGGTGGATCGAACCAAAGCTGTTTCTGACTTGACTGAGGTACGTCAATCTACTTTCAAAGGTCATGTGTGTAGAGGATAACTCATGCCATGAAACCTTATCTCTGCTATTTACTTGCACTACAATGGATGTATATTCTTCATCAAGTCTTGCTAAGACTTGAGTAACAAGATCAGCATGATTAATCTTCTTTTTAGCAATCTCCAGATTATTAGCAAGTTGCTTGATAGTGTTGAGATATTGGTCCATAGACATGGATCATTTTCTGATTCTCTGCAGTTTAGAAGTAAAAAAGGTCACTCTAGACCGGTTGAGAATTACATAATTCTCATTTATAGCTTTTCAAATCTCACTTGAGCTGTTGCAACCCATGACACGCATCACAATATCTGATGTCGTGGAGGAATACATCCATCCCATTAGGAGTTGATCCACAGAAATCCATCTAGAGTACTATGGATTAGGAGTCATCTCCACTGTTGTTCTAGTTTCAGTTGCAGTTTGCGAGTTGATAAAATTGTGGAAGACATGCCTTAGTGCCCAGCAGATATCCTTCCAGACCATGACCCCTTACAACTGACATTATAACATTATTCCACATAAGGAAGTTATCTCTGTCTAGCTTTACTGATGATGCCTGTGTTAAGTTCATGCCAATGGGAGCAAGGTTGTTCACCAGTGCTGGAACTTGAATTGTGGAGTTAAAGTTTAAGCTATGAGATTGGTTGCTAAGGCAAGTATTCACCATTGAAAGTCTCTGATACCAAGATAGAAAACAAGGAAATGGAGCTGAAATTATAAAGCTAGAATTTCACTGAAGAAGAAGATAATTGTAAACCTTATTCACTAAACTCCATACATATAGTAGTCTGTAATGTAGTCTATATACACACCTATATGAGGATTAATCTATATGAATGCAGACGGATGAATAATTAACCAACTGTAATATATGCAAAACAGATTGAGTTACAACAATATAACTAACACCATAAGCTTCCATTCAACGACATTCTGGCCACATATTTCATGAGTCAAGTGCTGAGTTTTCTTTTTTTATTTTACATCCTTGTCACTTGCTTTTCTGATTTGATCATTGTAGTTCACTATTTCTTCTTCACTAACATTTTCTATTCTAGTTCTTGTAAAGAAGACAATCTAAAGTAGAGGCAACATTGAACCTCAATGCAATGAACCAAATTCCCAATCCAATCTGTCTTAAACTAGATGGTATAATAACAAGATTTTTAGTTTATTTTTCCCTATATAAACATCTTAAACTATCCAATTCGCGATACCAAATATATCTTAAAGGCCAAAGCCAAGTTATGAAATATGGGATAGGTCATGCACTGTGCTGCTTGTTTTCATTTACAAATGCAGAATATTCATACCTTATTATCATGTTGTTGTAGCAGTAAAATGGATACATTCGTGGTGAGTTAAGACTATTGTATACCACTTTCCGGCGGTAGATTCCACCGTAGGTTATGATTCAAATTCAATGGCAATTCAAATACGTAGCAGATGAAGAAGAAGGTGGATTTGAGAATTTGATTTGAGAAGAAGGAATTTAAATAACAAATGAGATATAATGGGGACAAACCAATTTTGAGAATGATGTAGCAGATGAAGAAGAAGGTTGTTAGCGATTTTATATGTTTAATATTTTGCAAGTATATCGATTGTACAAGTAATATAATGGATTATGAGTCCATATATCGTACCCACTGAAATTTAGATAGTTTGATTTCAATTATAGTAACCATAATCGAATCTGTTAATTTTGGAAATTTGGTGTTCAAAAACTAATTAAAATATAAACTAAGAAAAATCAAATAATTATAATTCGAATAAGTAAGAGATTAAATTAAAATAGAATTACTTTAGAACTGGGAAAAAAAAACGTACTAGGATCCCAAATCTACTTATACTAATTTCTTTTAACCTGAACTGTTGAATTTGATAACATGATTTAATTATGAAGATCAATATTCCTAATTCGTTTAACAATCTCTCTCGACTAGAATTAAATCTATCCATATATGTGACCAGACTATATTTCTATGATGGATGCGAACATACACGAATGAAGTAGAATTTGTGAATATTTAGAAATCACGTAAAGCATAGCGGTATATCTCTACCCCCTATCGGACTCTACAAAAATTGATACTATGTTTAACCTATTTTCAATATCTCGATGGTAAAATAAGTCACAAGATTCATACAATCATTGCGCACATAAATGTAGATGAAAAGAAATCAATATCAATTATTCAGAATTAAAAACGTGCTTAAATATCAAAAACTAGGTTTAAAGAATTAAAGAATCATGATACAAGTTTCATCATGATCTTAACACTAAAATTTTTTAGCCTAACATACTAAGAAGAAGAAAATAAAAAGAAAAATAAAACATAGAAGCCATCACCCGGATATGAAAAAAACTTGAAAGAAGAAATCTTGAACTTGATCTTCGTTTAATTTTGAAAAAGATGAATCTTGATCTTCGTTTTTTATTTGTCTTTAGTTTTTCTTCCCAAATTGGCTCTAAATCTGCTGCAAATTGGCTCCCTTGTTATGAGTTAATAACTCATATTTATAGTTCCATAATTTTGTCCCAAAAGATCCCAAAAAATCGTTAAAATAGTGTCCCAAAAGGTTTCCTAATTAAATTAGAACTCAAAAGGCAATAAATTTCATTTCTTCCATGATCGCTTGGTGCAAATCTGAGAGATCTCCCAAGTAAACCAAAAAGCATTCTGCTGCCGAAAAAAGGTGGTGGGCAATCGCCAAGCTGTAGCCTTTTTTTCTCTGCGTGGATGTTTTTCAAACGGCCAGAAAACTCCAAATTGAAATTTGTAAAATGCGTTGGACTCATAATTCAATTATCTTTCCAATGGTATATTATTTTCCTTGTAAAGATTTTAATACCAAATATTGTGCTCGAATTTTCCCACATGCTTCGGTAGGTAATTTCTTAATTTGATTCTTTGGCTTTCACGTGTTTGATCATTTGCTTCAACTCTTCGTTGTCACTCCAACACACCTTAAACTTATTGATTTTATCTTCTTCCTCATCTTCCAATGTTTGACTCTTGATATTCACTTCAAAAACTGAACTTCTTCTCATTTACTTGTCGATTTCACCAAATTGTTGTTCTTTCCGTCCATTCTTCTCCAATTGCTTATAAATGGGTCCAAAACTGAAATAAAAATAATAACAGACTAAATTAAGCACGAAATTTGTAAAATAATATGATAAAAGCTTAGTTTAAAATCCCGAATAAGTACATAAAATGTACTTATCAAACACCCACAAACTAAATATTTGTTCGTCCTCGAACAAAAATAAAATTAAACTACAAATTTATACTAAGCAAAGAAAATTATGAGAAATTGAGTTAATATTAAATTTCTTACCAAATGCCTCATGTTCGAAAGATATTAAACAACAACACAAAAAATTTCAATTATCCGATGCTCGACCTTTAGCAAGTGTGTGATTAGCAAAAAATTGAACCTACACCTATATTAGATCGCGACCAATATTGTGTTGATGATATTTTTATAATTCTGAACCCTTTATAGTCATTTATTTCTTACACATCTCATAAATTATCACACTTTCACTATTTTTCTCTCCAATCCCGAGGTGTTCTAGCGAATTTGGTTCATATTGATCAATACAATGATTTTTCAAATAAAGTTGTAAAAATTAGAAACTTGTATTCCTAGAACTATGATGGTGAGTGATTTCTAAATTCTCATCTCCAGTATCTAAAGATCTAACCTAGCAATTCTTACCGAGCACTTTTAACTCTTTTTATTTATTTAATTAATATAAACGGTCTTAAATCTTGTGTGCAATACTTCCCTCCCGTAAGCTTTCTATATGACCCATGTAGTGAGATTTGGACCGATGACTCCCAAGTCAGATGACCATAGGGCACCATATTTTTAAATACCATAACAGACTTAATTGCTCGAGTCTCACAGGCTATAAGAAAAGTGAAGATGTAAATTTTTATTTTTATTTTTTTATAGTGACCCATGTAGCAAGCTTTGGGCCGATGACTTTCAAGTCAGATGACCATAGGGCACCAGGTATTAAAATATCCTAACAGGATTAATTACTCGAGTCAGATATTTTATTTTATTTTTATCAGCAGTGAGTAGTACTCGGTTTAGATTCCTTGATTACAACCTATTCGACCAAAGATGAGATTCAGAAAACCAAAACCATGAAAATTCTACAAACACATGTACTAACTTTAACACATCTAAACTGTTCTCAAACAATTTGGTTACTAGTCTAAGGATTTGGGAACGAGATTTTCACAATAATTCTAAGTCAATAATATCAACCCATAAACTCAAGTCATGTTTCTAATAAGTGATAAGTCAATAGTGACTATGTGCTCCAAATCTAGTCTAACATGGATAAGTATTCAAGTAAAACACAGTTTAATTGTTGTTCAATATTCTAACTAAAAATGTACTTAATTTCAAACAAATACTACCATCATTGGCGGTAAGATATTCAACAACAACTAGACAAATAAACTTGATTTTTTTTTAAATATTTTAGTTATACGGACCCGAATATTAAGCAAATGAAAGATAATCAATTAAGTATTCTGTTACTTAACCCACCCTCAAACTAAAACATTACATTATCTCCAATGTAATAGCAAAAACAAGCAAATAAATGAGGGAAGACATCTGTTACTCCCCGAAGGTAGATGTCGAGAAGATGGATCTGGCTGGTTGAAGGTCCGACTGAAGTGGACTCAGATGTTGTGTTGTGACTCTTGGTCGAAGATGATGTCATAAATATTTTCCACACAGCTCGCAAAGTGGGACATCCTCCAGTTGACATGGTGAGTATTTATAAGTGTAATAAACAATGAATGAAATAGAAACTAATGCATTATTTAATCTACCTAAGACTACTGCATATAAAACAAGTAAATAAAAGGATTAGAAAGTGGGTTGTCTCCCATCATGCGCTTATATATTGTCATTAGCTTGACTTATTATCTGGTTGCTTTACGGCACTTTAAATAGTGCTTTGGAGGACTTGTTTTACTTGTATCTATTGACTTTGCACTATTTTTCGTTTATCCTCAAACAATTGAATTTGCGCTCCTCATAAAAATATGATTTTAGTTTAGCACCTTGCTCGAACACAACTACGAAAACTTCAACTTCCTCGTCGACCTTGATCACAAAATTAATTTTAGAAGAAATAGGAGAGTCAGAGAATTGCTTGATAAGTGCAACACAATTAAATGTCACTTTTTTATTTTGCCTATTTAGGATCTCCTTCTCTTTCTCCACATAATCATCTTCTTTAATTGGTGTTTCTTCGAGTTGGATGATATGTCTATTATCTAAAATCTCAGACAGTTTCTCTCCCAAGATCAAGTCATCCTCATCAGTGGACGGTAACTTTTCCTATAATTGCATCTGGCATCTTTACATGGATTTCTGGTAATTGAACCCCACTTCTGATAATAATAGCTTTACCATGTTCCTTAGGATTCACCTCTATATTTCCTGGCAATGTATCTGGTATTCTGCCTAATATAGCAACTGCTATCTGACCCACTTGTGTCTCCAAACTCTTTATTAAAGTACCTTGATTTTGAAGAGTGGTTTCTATCTCGTTTATGTACTATTCAGTTTTCTCCATGAATTTACCTATCACGTCTTCTAGTGAGATTATTTTTTCTAGCCACTAAAACTGAGGACCTTGTGGTCTGATATTATTCTGATTATCCCTCCAAAAAATTTGGATGGTTACGCCCTCCAAGAAGTATGTTGCCCTCATCAATATCAGAAGTTGCATCATATCTCACTATATTAGCCTGCATTGCGATGAAGACTCCAACAAGCATGTTGTCCTCATCAATTTCCGTAGTTACATTATATCTCGCTATATTGGCCTGGTGCATTGGGATGAAATCTCCAACAAGCATGTTGTTCTCATCAATCTCAGAAGTTACATCGTATTTCACTATATTAGCCTGATGCATTTTGATGAAATCTCCAACAAGCATGTTGTACTCATCAATTTCATAAGTTAAATTATATCTCGCTATATTGGCCTGAGTGCATTGCGATGAAATCTCCAACAAGCATATTGTCCTCATCAATCTCAAAAGTTGCATCGTATCTCGCTATATTAGTCTGGTACATTACTATGAAATCTCCAACAAGCATGTTGTTCTCATCAATTTCAAAAGTTACATTATATCTCGCTATATTGGCCTGGTGCATTGTGATGAAATCTCCAACAAGCATATTGTCCTCATCAATATTAGATTGGCTCTAGATTATTTGTTGAGTCATAAAGTCTCCAACTAGCATATTGTCTTCATTAATCTGCTGGTCTTCCATCTTGTGGTGTGGTCTGAAAAGAGACAAATCGAACATTGAAATAAACAAAAAAATAATAATAATAAAAATTTAAATAAATAAAGTTCAAATTAGTGTTAAAATAACTGAAAAAGAACTAAAACTAAAGCCCCGGCAATAACGACAAAAACTTGTCAGCGATTTTATGTGTTTAATATTTCGAAAGTATACATATCGTACAAGTAATATAATGGATTATGAGTCCAAGTATGATTTAGATAGTATAATTTCAAGTGTAGTAACCTTAACCGAATCTGTTAACTTTAAAATTTTTGGTGTTTAAAAACTAATTAAAATATAAACTAAGAACAATTAAATAATTATAATTCAAATACGTAAGAGATTAAATTAGAAAAGAATTACTTTAGAATTGGAAAAGAAAAACGTACTAGGATGCCGAATCCACTTATACCAATTCCCTTTAACATAAACCGTTGAATTTGATAACATGATTTAATTATGAAGATCAATATTCTTAATTTGTTTAACAATCTCTATCGGGTAGAATTAAACATATCCGTATATGTGTCCAGACTATATTTCTACGACGGATACGAACATACACGAAAGCATTAGAATTTGTAAATACTTAGAGATCACGTAAAATACAGTAGTATATCTCCTCTATCGGACTCTATGACATTGATACTATGTTTAACCTATTTTCAATCTCTCGATAGTAAAATAAGCCACAAGAATCATACAATCATTGCGCACATAATTGTAGATGAAAATAAATCAATATCAATTATTCAAAATTAAAAACGTTCTTAAATATGAAAAACTAGGTTCAAAGAATTAAAGGATCATGATATAAGTTTCATCATAATCCTAGCACTAAAAGAATTCAGCCTAACATACTAAGAAGAAGAAAACAAAAAGAAAATCAAAACATAGAAGCCATCAGCTGAATATGAAGAAAACTTGAAAGAAGAAATCTTGAACTTGATCTTTGTTTAAATCTTAAAAAGATGAATCTTGATCTTTGTTTCTTGGTTTGCCTCTTGTTTTTCTACCCAAATTCAGCTTCCAAATCATCTCTAAATCAACTGTAAATCGGCTCCAAATCAGCTCGCTTGTTATGAGTTAATAACTCATATTTATAGTTCCATAATTTTGTCCTAAAAGATCCCAAAAAATCATTAAAATCGTGTTCCAAAAGGTTTCCTAATTAAATTAGAACTCAAAAAGGCAACAAAATTTCATTTCTGCCAAAAATATAATGGGCGATCACCTAGTGCACAGGCTAACCAAAAAAGCATTCTGCTGCCGAAAATAGGTGATGGGCGAGAGCCTAGCTTTAGCCTTTTTTCTCTGTTCAGATTTTTTCAAACAGCCATAACTTATTGTAGAAAACTCCAAATTGAAATCCGTAAAAAGTGTTGCACTCATAATTCAATTATATTTCCAATGGTATATCATTTTCCTTGTTTAGATTTTAAAACCAAACGTTGTGTTCAAATTTTCCCACATGCTTCGGTAGGTAATTTCTTAATTCTGTTCTTTGGCTTTCAGGTGTTTGATCATTTGCTTCAACTCTTCATTATCACTCCATCACACCTTAAACTTATTGATTTTATCTTCTTCCTCATCCTCCAATAATTGGCTCTTGATATTCACTTCAAAAATTCAACTTCTTCTCATTTACTCGTCAATTTCACCAAATTGTTGTTATTTCTATCCATTCTTCTCCAATTGATTATAAACGGGTCCAAAACTGAAATAAAAAGAATAATACACTAAATTAAGTAGAAAATTCATAAAATAACAGGACAAAAGCTTAGTTTAAAGGCCCGAATAAGTACATAATGCACTTATCAAAAGTAAATTTGATAATTTGATTTGAGGAGATTGAATTTGAAGAGCATAAGAGATATGATGGAGAAAAATCAAATTTGAGAATGAAGATGAAGACAGACGTATATGTGTTTTTTTTTGGGCCAATGGAGGAAAAATTATCTACGGTCGCGATTAACAAACTGCCTGTTTTGCTTATAATCCCAAGTCACGAGGCCTAATTTTCTATTTGTCATGCATCCTCCTAAGGTTTATCTTCTTTCTTATTGCTCTGTCTTTCTCGAGCCTCAATAAAAGTGTCAGCACCATGAAACACAGAGTTTGGATCGTCGTAAAAAAAAAGAATTTATTAAAGATGTATGATAGTCCTAATAATGCCTAGCTAATGTTGCAAATAAGGAAATTTGAGATGTAGGTGGATGGGTTACTATCACGAGAGGAATTTTTTCGGTCCCGTACGAAATTGCTCAAAGAAGGATACTAAACAATCAAACAAATAATATTTAAACTTACTATAAAAAATAGTTTGCCGTAATTGCCTCAGGTTATTGAAACAATCAAACAATTCATAAAAAAAAAAAAACCTCGAAATCATGCTACCAAAATCAATTTTTACTTATTCGATGCTTGATTGATATATGTGTGTGCGCATAGTCAATCCAATCAACATAAGCTTTTAGGTTGGTAAAATTTCGTCCTCCAATGGCCAAATATTTCTTTTCTCTCTCGTAAGAATACACACTCCCATATTGATATTCAATCTCTCACCCTGGGTGTTAGCTCTAAAGTTGCCCTCAAAATACTTATTCTTTTACCGCTTAAAATTTGGTTAGGTCTAGTCAATATAGTTGCTATCTAGATCTATGATCATTCTCTTTTTATTGACTGCTTTGACCATCAAGCTTCTAATAGGTAATTCAAACCTACTAGTTATCTAAATCTCCAAGTTATGCGCACAAAGGCTCAATCATAATGTTTCTTTTTTTAATTTTTTTTATATGTAAAACCTCACTCCCTTAAGCTTTCTAGATGACCTTTGTAGCGAGCTTTAGGCCAATGGCTCCCAAGTCTGATAGACTTTAGGGCACCGAGTTTTGAGAACTTCTACGAGCTTTATCACTCGAGTCAACTAGGCTACGAAGAGAGGTATAAGATAATGCAAGTGCAATGCCTTTCTTTTTTTGCGCAAGACAAATACGCGGGGATGAGATTACTAGCATCCGGTCAATACCTAGATTCCACTTGGTAGCCAAATACACTCCACACAAATATTACTCATGCACGGAATCAACACATAGCTAAATACCTTCCGCGTTGGATTAACCACCTCCAAACTATCCTTTCAACTGGTTAGGTAATTGAGTTGTTAATTGGTGGTCTTGGTTTTCACAACTTATGTTCACTATTCTTTCATTGTATTCTATTTAATATACCAACCAAACGTAGTGATATTCATGACTATTGTACTCACACTTAATCATTTATCACATGAATAACTATAGTATATAAAAACATCTTAAGTAGCATCACCTAGTCGTAATTCATGAATTGATAAAAGTTTCAAATAGATGTAATCATTAGCTGGCAAGGCTATCTAACATACAAGCACACAAATAAAAAGATTTTTTTTACTCACATAATATTATCAACAGCACACACAAACATAACAACAATAATAAAGTCAAAATCACCCCAAAGCTAAAGGTACACATTGTCCTCAATGTGACAAATGAAAGCAAAATAAATAAATAAGGAAAGAATGTACTCGATTACGAAGGTGTGGAGAAACCATATGAATGGTTTTCGATCAATAAGAATCAGGAGATAAGTCTTTACGACACCTTTACTTTTGTGCAATCCTAATAGAGAAGAAGAAAATGTAAGAAGTTTACTATGAATTGTTACCGTTATACGATAAAACTAACAATTTAGGATGAGTGTGAAATGGAAGGATGAAATTTTTTTGTTTGTTGGGAAAGAAAATGAAGTGTAAATAAAAAAATAAAAAATAAAAAAAATTATTTATTATTTATTTTTTATTTTTGAAAACAGCAAGTTACTGTTTGCTACGGGTCAACTGCGGATAGCAAATGCAGTTGACCATAATTTTTTTTTTCTAAACAGCAAGTTGATGTTTGCCGCAGGTCAATTGCGGATTGCAAACTATGGTTGACCGCGGTCAACCATAAATTTTTTTTATTTATTTTTGCAAACCTAAATAACGATGCTTAGCCTAAGTTTAGAAAATTTAAATCTTCTTAATTACTAAAAAATAGGGAAACGTGCTCTAATCGTTAATGCAGTCCTAAAATTCTACATGCAACATAATAAACATATAAGAGATAAAAAAAGGTTACCTCTTATTAAGCACTCGATTTATAGTCTAGAGCTCGACTATTTGCAAGTATCATTTATAGATGCTTGAATTGGACTTTGAAAGTCTTGCATTGATTGCAATTACTAGTTTTGCACGATTTATCCTTTGCTCTCCATATTCTAAATCGGCCCTTTTCATCATTAATTGTTGCAACTAGTCCACATGTATCCGGTTTGTCATTTTTTTGGCCAATTTTCACCACTTCATCAACTTTAAAACACTCTTCGAGGTCGACTGGTTGCTTTGGTATGGTGTACATACTGAATACTGCTCGTTCGTCATCCTGTACCCTCAAGATTAACTCACCTTTTTCAACATCAATAAGGGCTCGAATTCTCGCTAAGAATGGTCGGCCCGATATGATTGATATCCCGGTCATCTTCTATATCAAGGACAATGAAGTCAACTGGAAAGAAAAACTTATCTACCTTGATGAGCACATCATCAACCACACCCCGTGGGCGCTTGATTGATCTATCAACAAGTTGTAGAAACACAGTTGTTGCTTTTACCTCTCCCAAACATAATCTCTAGTAGACAGAAAGGGGCATCAGATTTATAATTGCAGCTAAATCACATAAAGCATTAAAATTATAGAATTTTCCAATTGTGCAAGGTAATTTAAAACTCCTTGGATCTTTTAACGCTTCGGTGAAAGGAATGTTGATGTGCAGTTTCTTGAAAACTTCAAGAAATTTTCCAAACTGCTTGTCGAGCTTGTGCTTCTACAACATTTGAGGAAATGGAATTGGTGGCACATAAGCTTTGACGGGAATTAGCACCCTTACTTTTGATGATTCAGCAGATTCCTTTGAAACTTCTTCTTTTGATTTCGCATGTTGTTGTCCAGATTTTTCTTCTTCAACTACCAAATGTTTGTCATGTTTCTCTAGTCTTTTCACGTGAATTTCTAGTAGTTATACCCCACTCCTAGTAGTGATTGCATTTATCTGTTCTTTTGGATTTGTCACTATATTACTAGGCATAGTGCTTGGTTTCCTATCTGAAAATTACAGGGCTAACTGGCCAATCTGAGTCTTTGTTTTTCTGATAGACGCCTGTTGATTTTGAAAGTTTGTGTCCAACCGCTCTAATACATTATCAATTTTCTATATATACTGTTGAAACATCTTTCCCAAACTTGTTCATCTTTCTTGCTAAGCAATATAGGCATTGCCACTTTGTTGATTCTCAGACCACCTAAAATTTGAGTGTTGCTTCTAACCTAGATTGTATGTTGATGAATATGGATTATACTATTGATGTGTATTATTCTGCACAAAATTGACCTATTCTGGAGAGGCCAATAATATACAATCTGGTGTTGAGTGGTTAGCCCCACACTTTTTTCACATGATGGTTGCTTGTATTGCATTCACTCCTTGCATTTGTGTTCTGACCAAGAGTTTCACCTGTTTTGTCAATGTAGCAAGTTATGCATTAGTAGCCGATTGACCGTCAATCTCATGTATACCTACTACTCTTTATAGATTGGTACGATCAGATAAAAACATGGTATGTGTGTTTGCAATCAGCTCATATAGATTCCATGCGTCGTTGACATTTTTATTCACAATGGACCCGTTTGCAGAAGAGTCCACAGTCGATTTGGACTGAGGAGATAGTCCAGAGTAAAAATATTGAGCTTGTTGGCCCTTTTTAATGCCATGGTTTGGACATTTTCTGAGCAAATCCTTGAACCTATCTCAAGTTTCATGATACTTTTCCCCATCCATTTGCTGAAAGGTTGACATTTCCAGCTTCATCTTGGCTACTTTAGCTGGCAAAAAAACTTGTTACATAATTTTCTAGCTAAGTCATCCCAAGTGGTAATACTAGCATGTGGTACTGAGTTCAGCCATTCTAGAGCCTCATCCCTCAATGTATAGGAAAATAATCGAAGTTTGATGGCATCTTCATTCACTTCTTAAAACTGAAAGTTACGACTTATCCGTAGGAATTTGGAGAGATGTGTATTCGGGTTTTCATTTGCTTTTTCATAAAAATGTAGGTTATTGCTGAAGAGATTAATCAGATCAGCCCTTAATTGAAAGTTGCTCTGACCAAAAGCTGGATAGACTATGCTTGAACGATTAGGAGTTGCTGCCAGAGTTAAGAACTGAGCTATTGGCGTGTTTCCATCGTCATCATCTTTTTCTTCTTAATGTTGTTGAATTTGTTGAGCTGCCAATCGGGTTGCTTCTACAGCGGGTGCTCTTGCATTCTCTTGTTTAGCTTCTTTTCTTAATTGTGCATCTGCCAGTTTAATTTGTTGCCAATCTTTATGTTTTTAGTTGTGTTCTTTGCGTCTTCGTTTGAAAGTGTGTTCAATCTCATGATCGAAAGTATGAAGATTGCCACCTTGTGTATAGAGCATGTATCAAACACCTTTTATGTAGTAAGAAAATAAAGAAGAAAAATAAAAAGTATAACAATAAAAAATAAAAATAATAAAATAATAAATAAATACAATTAAAAATAATAATAAAATAAAAATCAAACTAAAACTAACGATTAATCTAAACTAATATTAAATAAGAATAGTCTTGGGAAACGGCGCCAAAAACTTGTTGTGAAAATAATGTAATTGCAAGTGAACAATATCGCACACAAGTAATAAAGTGGACATATTGAGTCCGGATTATCGCTCCCACGAAGACTAACCTATTTATATACTAGTTCAATTAATCATAATCTGTTTAAAATACTTTGGAATTGTTTATTTTAACTACTAACGTGTTACTATCAATTTAAAAAAACAATATAATAACGTATGTGAAAGCAAATATCAAGAATTTATCAAGAATGATTGTTAAAGGATTTGGATTCATGAGTTCACCATAGATGTCATCTCTAACTTCTCCTCTCAAGATTTATTTCTAAAGTTGTATTCGGTTGAATTCACGAATTTAACCTAATTTACCTCTCTCGAATTCAAATTAGTCCTATCTAATTAAGTCAACTCATAAAATCAGAATGGTCCTTAATTAGATGCATTAAATCGCCTAAGAATTCAATTCAAGACCGTGACAATAATAAAAGCGTATTTCTACCTTTTATCTAAATATCCGATTTTACTACGTGATCTAAATTAATAATTTACCTCTCGGTTCATTACAATCCACAATTCAATGACAAATAATGGCCAATTATTTCAAGCATTAAGATAAGAAGTAAAATCGAAACATAATTAATTTATAAAAAAATTTGAGAGTCCAAAATTAAAGAATCTAAACTAGGTTACATCGTTATCTAAACTTTAAATTTAGCTACTAATAATTCTAGAGAGAAAAGATGAAGAGATTTGAATACATAACCGGATTTTGAATAAAAGATGAGAATAAGTTGAATATCTTGCACCAAGAATTATTCGTCTTCATGTTCCAATATTCAAGATTTTGGTTATTCTTCGTGATCTTCGTCGTTGTTTCTCCTCTTTGCTCTCTATTTTCTCCCTTTTGATTCTTAAATATGGTATATTGAATAATGAATATAGTCTTCAATATTTCTCCTTTTATATCTCCCAAAACCCTAATATAGTTTAGGGATCTTGTCCCCCAAGAATTACTAAATTAGAGTATGACTAAAATAAGAAAACTAAGATTCTGCGTAAGTCTCCGATTATATACACTATAAGTTCTTCAACTTTTAGATATTTGCAAGTTGGTCCCCATTTCTAAGTATTCGCGCATTTTCAATCATTTTTTGCTCATTTTGCTTAGTTTTTCTTATATTCCATTTGAACTCGAGTTTTAACCTAAAACAATCAAATCAACACATAATTAAGAAAATATTCACATTAAGAATACGTACAATTGTCTACTTTTGATAGTTCTAATAAGTGTAAATCGACACTTATCAGATACCACAACACTCCTTACTTCTATTTAAAGGCCTCCAGTTAAAGAACTAATGATATTATGTGGTTGAAGGATCTAAGTGTGCAATGGAGGGAGAGCAATGAGGAGATTGTGGCAGCTCGTGAAGAATATTTTGGCAACATTTTTTCAAGTAATGATGTAGCGGCAACAAAATTTTTGTCTTTAAATTTCATGGAAATAAAATTTTAACTTACGACATTCCTACGAACTTACTAGTACGATTTAAAATATTTTAGTCATGTTACGAAATGTTATTTATCACGGAGGCTAATTAAATTTTCTCAATTGAATAATTTTTCTTGAATTAATTTCGAGTCAACTTTAGACCATCCGGTTAAATTAAAAACTAACAAAAATTTAAACATTTTCTCGGCCCATCTTCAATCATTTTGTTCATCCTAGTTGCGACCTATTTTTCTGTCCATTTTTTACTTAGAATTAACTCCATTATCAAGCTACTCTACTGTAAGAAATACTTCTCCAGACAGCCTCTTATTCTCTGCTAGAAAAACACCACAAACTACCCTTAAATCACTTGAAAAATTGCCCATTTCCCTTCACATTTTCCAGCCAACTTCTCTCCCATTTTTATCATCATTTACCCACCTTCCAATCCACTTAAAATTCAGCAGAATTGCCCTTAATCTTTCCTTAAATCTGAAAACCACCCACCCGTCTATGCTTTTCCTCACTCTTCAACCACCCAAGAAGCTGATATGTCCTCTCCATTTTCCACCAAAAATTGGCCAGCAGTCCCATCCTTTCTTTCCGGAAAGTCATTTTTCCAACAGAAATTCTCCTTCATTTTCTCCATTTTTCTCTTTCACTTTAGATTACAAGAAGTCTCTCCCAACTTCTCATTTTTAGTCATCAAAATTAAAGTCCAGCAGCCCCTCTTCTCTTTTAATTTTAGCCCCAGCAATAGCCCTCCATACTCGAATTTTATACCAGATTTTTCTCTTCTTTCCTTAGACATTTCAGCCCAGCAGTAGGAAAATTTTGTTTTGATAGAGTACGACCTTGGCTGTTCTGAATAGGACGACCAAAAAAAAAAAGAAGTCAAAATTATAGCTACATGTACATGTGTTTAATAAATGCAACCCTTCTTATACACTTCAAATCCTATGTATACTAAAAAATGAGTAAAGTCAAAATATCACTTTTCTCTGTGAATCATTTTTTGAACAATGAAATCCATAACATAAAGGTGGTTTCGCAAGAAGCACGAACATGTAGAGAAGCAGTAGGCACATTAGCACAAGAAAAGAAAGTACTCGCGAGCGTCGTTGTAGGAACGAGCATGATCTCTTGAGGTGGCTTGGCTTTCCAACCCTTATTTTGCTTTATCTCTTGTTTTTCCTCTTTTTCCATCCAGAAACCCAACCTCAACAGGGTAAAATGAGTAACCTTTTACGTCATTTTTTCTCCCATTTTGGCCCTCATATTCGGCCAGCAAGAACAGATTTTTGTTCTCCTTCTTTCCTTTTATTTTTAGTCATTCAAACCACACTACCACACAAGGATTTTGTAAATAAAAAAGGCAAAGACATAAAGTTATTATTTTGAGGAAATTTGCATCCATTTTTCACATTTCAACTCAACAAAAAGCTTTGTTTTTGCAAGGTAGTTTCTTATACTACGTAAATCAAGTTCATTTATTTTATTTTTGGAGAAAATGATATGTAAATTTTAAGCTATGATTAATGATTAGTGATGGAACATAATGATAGTGATAGAACGTAATCACTTAAGTATGTTGTGATTGAATGTAATCACTTATAATTTCATGTGATGTCGATTACCAAAATTATGTAGTTACTACGTATGTTAAATGAATGGCATGTCGCATATTAATTTCGTATAAATTTTTCTTATGTCAGTATAATTTTCTACTGAGTGTTTCTTTTGAAATACATTCTCCAAAATAATGAAATCTCCAGATTGATATGGTTGGTGTTGGTGCGACAACGTAGAGTAGCGACTGTGAAAAAAAATAGCATAGTTTTATATTGTTTATGTTTGATGTCGATATAATCAAGCCATTTATGTTGTAAAGTTAAGTTCAATGATGATTGTGTTTTTAGTATTGTGAAATTAAGGAAAACTGAATTTATAATCAAGTTGCCGTTTTGGAAATTCGATGATGGAATTGTTGAGTCGTGCCCCTGACTTTGAAATATCGTGAATTTTTGTGTAGTTTGAAGTTGTGAGTCAAATCTGTGGCGTTTGATAGAATTATAAGTTATCTATTATCAGAATTTGGAATCACCCAAAAGACAAGTCGTATGAATTTATTATGACTATTTTACCAGGCAGCATCAATTGTACCCGAGACAGTTTTTCAAGCAACTTTGGCCACATTTTTCTTATATCCAAAAATATAGCTAAGGTCTGAATTTTTGCATAAGGTTTCAAGTACTTATAGTTAAAATATCATAAGTTTTGGAGCATATTTAGATGGTCAAATAATTTGTGGTAACACCTAATATAGTTTGGTAAAATCTTAAGATTTGGAAGTTTACTTTATTTTAACTTGCGTGCTTGTTATTTTTCCACAATAGATAAATTTTAAAATCATTCAAGAGCATGGGAAGTTTTTTCCGAACTCGTCAAATGTTATTTTATGATTTTTAAGTGACCTTCTTGGTTGATAAATTATAGGGAGTTACAAATGAGCTGATTGTGGAGGAGATGGAGTGGTTGATAAGAAGTATTGACAACTCCATATCAGATGAGAATCTAGGATGGGTTACTGATCGGATGGGTTAATGGTGTTTACTTAGGAAGAAGTGGTGACATCGCTTCTGGACATAGGGCCAACCAAGGCCCCAAGTTCCGATGGTTTTAACGAACTATTCTTTCTCCGAGCTTGTTTAAGGACATAAAATCTCTTTTGAAGTATGCACACCATTTTCTCATTTTCCTATACTTCATACCCTTCTAGTTGCTTCATGTAAATTTCTTCCTTCAAATCACTATGTAGAAAGGCTGTCTTTACATCCAGCTGCTCTAGGTGCAAGTGTTCTTCTGCCACTAATCCAAGTACTATTCTAATTGTAGTTAATTTCATCACATGATAGAAAATTTTAGTGTAGTCAATGCCTTCTTTATGTTGAAATCCCTTTACAACCAGCCTTACTTTATATCACTTGCTGCCAGCATGTTCTTTTTTTATCTAGTGAACTCATTTGTTTTTCAAAGCCTTCTTTCTTTTTGGTAACTATCTCAGTTGCCATGTCTGATTGATCAATAATGAGTCAATCTCATCCCTCATGAATGACTCCCAATTGATTGATTCATCAGCTTGCACGGCTTCACTATAACTTTCTGGTTTACCTCTATCAGTTAGTAAAATATAATGAAACGCTTAAGAGTATCTCTGTGGAGGTCTAATTGTTCTGTTAGATCTCATTAGCTCAAACACATGGGTGCTCTGATTTCCTTCTGAGACTATATTTTCTCGATCTTCGACATCAGTTTTCTACAACTCAATCATTGGAAGGTTTTACAATTGAATCACCTCAGACTTATTAACTTTAGGATTCGTATTCTTAGGGTCTACTATCAATATGCCCTACCTCTACCAGTTAGTAAAATATAATTCAACGCTTAAGAGTATCTCTGTGGAGGTCTAATTGTTCTGTTAGATCTCATTAGCTCAGTTACATGAGTGCTCTAATTTCCTTTTGAGGCTATATTTTCTCGATCATCGACATCAGTTTTCTATGTCTCAATCATTGGAAGGTTTTGCAACGGAATCACCTCAGACTTATTAACTTCAGGATTCGTACTCTTAGGGTCTGCTGTCAATATGTCCTTATACATAGCTGTTTCATTGAAGATTACGTCTTTACTCTTGATAATCTTGAGACTTTTCTCATCCTATAAACGATAACCAAACTCTAAATCACCATAGCCATTAAAAAAACATTTTTTAGACTTGGCATCAAGTTTACTTCTAGAAGAAGAATCAATGTGAATATAAAAAATAGAACCAAACACTTTTAAGAAGGAAATGTCTACCTCTTTTCCACTCCAAACTTCTTCTAGTATTTTGGAGTCCAATGGAGTTGAATGACATATGTTCATCAAATATGCCGCAGTGCTGACATCTTTTGCCTAGAGCATCTTTGGTAGCCATACGTGTAATCTCATATTTCTTGCACACTCATTTAGAGTCATGTTCATCCTCTCAGCTACACCATTATGTTGAGGTTTACATAGAATAGTCGTCCTCATCTTGATCTCATTTTCAGTATAGTACATCTATAAATTTGCACCTATGTATTCACCTCCAATGTCTGAATGCAAATTTGTTTCATTCTCAACAATCGCTCTCCACCTCTTGAAAGCATCAAAGACATTATATTTCTTTTTCAAGAAATAAACCCATACTTTCCTACTTGAGTCATAAATGAATGTCACATAATAATTTTAACCTCCAAGAGAAGTAACAGTTGAAGGTCCCCATACATCTGTATGAATCAACTCCAATTTTGTAGCTTTTGGCTCCCTTCTAATTTTAGAGAAGCTAACTCTTTTCTGCTCGCTAAAAATACAGCCTTCACATAGACTGTGTTCAACTAATTTTAACCCCGATAGCTTCTCTTTAGACTGAAGTACATTCATTCCCTTCTCGATCATGTGTCCGAGCCTATAGTGCTACATATCAGAATTAGCAGTGGATTCACCAACAATAACTGTGTCTCCAGGATTGGTAGTCATGTAAAAAATTTCTCTTTTAGTTCCTCGTGCAACAACCATGGCTCCTTTTGTTACTTTCCAATGGCCACCACGAAAATTTACATTGTGTCTTTCATCATCGAACTGTCTAACAGAGATCAGGTTTCACATTAATTTTGGTATGTGCCTCACTTTGTTAATTTTCCACAAAGACCAGTTTGGCATCTTCAACCTAACATTACCAATATAAATGATGTCCAAATGTTTTCCATTAGTTAGATATACATTTCCGTAATTTCCAGTAACATAGTTCTCCATGTTCTCACTGTGTGCAGTTGTGTGAAAGGAAGCTCCATAATCCATCACCCAAGAATCGATAGAATTGTCAACAGACAAGAGTAAAGCATCTTCTATCTCTTTAGTCACAACATTATTGTTATTTTCCTCATTATTCTTAGGTGCTCTACAATTTCTCTTCAGGTGACCAAACTTACCACAATTCCAACATTCAGCACCCCGTCTATTTCTAGACTTGCTCCTGCCATTTCTCAACTTTCATCTATTGTTACCCTTGTTGGAATTCTTCTCATAACCTAGCTTTACCCCTATTTTCGACACTCAGGACAAATGATATTGAGACTTTTCCATCATCTTTCCTATAAACCTCTTCAGCAAGAATTGTATCTCGAACATCATTAAGTTTCAATTTTGCATTCCTCATGGAATTGCTGACAGCCTCTCTTAGAGACTCCCAACTATTTGGTATTAAAGACCAAGAGGATTAGGGCACGAACCTCATCCTCAAACATAATCTCCAAAGAGACCAATTGATTGATGATTGTGTTGAATTTATTAAGATGATCTACCATCGAAGCACCTTTTACCATCTTCAAATTGAATAGCTTCTTCATCAGATGAACTTTATTGCACGCTGAGGACTTCTCAAAAATATTGTCATAATTTTATATTAGTTTTCTCATTTGCAACGTTATGAGCAATGTTTTTTGACAGTGTTAACCAGATTACTCCCAACACTTGTCTGTCAAGAAGGTTCAGTCATCATTCATAGTTTTTGGTTTATCATCCAATCTTTTTACTGTAAAGATAATAATCTATATGCATCTTCCCAAATGAAAAATCTACAACATCAAACTTGGTTATATCGAGTGTTGATCCTCGGTCATCGCCAGCCACCACTCTCAATCAAAACCACGCTATAATACCAACTGTTAGGGTTAGATCAATAAAGAAAGGGCGAAAAATAAAGAAGACAATGATTTATACATGTTCGCTTCAATGTGAGACTACGTCTATGGATAGTAAAATGAACTGCGCCCCACCCTGTTTAGGATTGGCCCGTCCTGAACAATCAGGCATTTGATACAGGAATGGGGCAGATAAAGCTGCCTTGGGGTGGGAACGGGGTGGAGCATCTCTACCACAAACCTGCCCCAATTGTTTTTTTCAAAATTCTGAAAATTTAAAAAACATTTTTACTAAAATGGTATTAAAGAGAGTCGAACCCAGGGTGTTAGATGGGAAGATTAATTTACAAATCCTAACCACTATACCACAACCCCTTGATTTGCATTTTTTTCATTTTTTAGTAAACATATTATAAAATATGCATTCTTACTAAGTAAAAAAATTGAATGAAAAATCATAGTTAAAAAAAAAAAACATTAACGGGGCATGAAGTTGTCCCACCCCGCTTTAAGTAAGAACTGGGCGGGTATGGAGTTAGAAATTTCCCAACGGGGGCGGGGGTTGGGACGGGTATAGTTGCCCCGGCCCCAATCCCATCCCGCTCCGTTGCCATTCCTAACTACGTCGTGTCTTCAGTCTCTGCAGTATTTTCACTGGAATGAATGATGATTATTGTTTACAAGATATATGTCTTATATATAACAACTCAATGAAAGTTTTCTAGTAATAATAAAATTATAATGCAACCCAATGAAAGTTCGCTAGTAATAACGAAATTCTAAGGCAACCCAATTAATGAAGGTTCTCTAGTTATAATAAAATTATAGGGCAACCTAATTACAAAGGAAAAATCTCGAAAACACTCTTACTTAAGAAAATACAATTACCATGGACCTTTCAGGTTGCATTTCTCCCGAGCCCCCGAGAAGGGGGCCACCTACTCTCTTACCACAAAAGTCGATCCGCGCTCAGTTTTGCGTAACCTAACAATTTGTACCTTCTATGTACGGGGGGTTTCTTTTGGCTAATCAAATTTTCAGTAAATAGGGACATATCGTTTGAATGTAATTTGCAACTAGGGATTTTGTATAATTTTTTCCAGAGCAAATGGTCAGGATAGTGAGGTGATCAAAACTATTCTAACGGTTATGAGAGGGTTTCAGGGAAAAACTATTTCTTTGTTTCCAAATGTTCAACCACTAGTATTACAAGTGTTGGGTTTGAGTACTTCTACTCCACATGATGTCTACCTCAAATAACTGACTGTGGTAGGGAAGAATAAGAGACAAACTTTTGCTTTAATAATAAAGAAACAGATTTCGAAATGTGCTTGTCACTAGAAAAGTGGATTGTTTTCAACTAGTGGTCGAAACGTTCTAATTTAATCTATTTTGCAAGCAATCGCATCTTATATGATGAGCATTTTCAAGCTCCTTATATGCTGAGCTGAGTTCAATTGTATTGTTTTTTTAGTGGGGATCGAGTTGAGGAAAAGAAGAAAATGATTTGGGTGTATTTGCAAAAAGTGTTCTTGCGAAAAGGTTTGGGCGGTATGGGGTTCAGAGAACATGGTACGTTTAACGAATCCCTCTTTTCTAAGCAAGGATGGCAACTAATTAAATAACCACACTCGATAGTAGGTCAGATTCTCTGGGGAAATATTTTAGAGATACAGATTTTATGGCTGCGCAGGATAAAATATTATAGAGATACGGATTTTATGGATGCGCAGGATGAAATATTATAGAGATACGGACTTTATGGATGTCCAGGATGAAATATTATAGAGATACGGATTTTATGGTTGCGCAGGATAAAATATAGCTTAGAGCATCTCTATTGCACTCAATGGATTATGGTTGACGTGACAATTAAATAGACAGACTTATAGAATAATGTGGAATGAATAGACAATGAAGTCCAAAAATTCTCTCCAATGAGTTTCTTCTACAATTCAATAATGTTGATTATGTGGCATTTATTTTTTTAAATTAAAAAATAATAAAACTAAACCACTTAACATAATTTAAATCCCAACTCCTTTTAGGCTTGGTTTGGTATTGCTGTGCTTTTAAGAGAATCAGCTTCTGCTGTGCTGCAGAAAGAATCAGCTGTAGGAAGAATCAGATAAGTGTTTGGTAAACTCTTGTTTCAAAATTGCTGTATGTTTCAAAATCAGCATTTGAGCGTTTGGTAAACAAAAGTGATTTATTGCTGTAACGATATTAAATTACTAAAGAGGACATTGAATATAATAATGTTATTTTATATTATTATTATTATCACGAGTGATAAAATTCATTTTTTTCCTAGTCATATATTTTTTAACAAGACAATACATTCATTATTGTTATTTTAAAATAAAAATAATAAATACCTAATAAATTTTAAATTTTATAAAAATTACAAAATAAAAGTATAGTCATATAGGGCAAAAATTAATTACATTTATATTATTTTTTATGCATCCAACTCGCTTTAATTCGGTTTCTCTAATGGGTATTAAAGGAATTAATTTAATTAATTAGAGGTACAATAGGTATTTCAATAATATATAAATGTAAAAGCTAAAAGCAGAATCTGAAAAGTTGTCCTTTTGCTGCTTCTCAAAATCTGCTGCCAGGTGAGTCAGATGATTTTATAATCACTTTTAAAAAGTTTGCCAAATGCCTAAATCAACTTCTGATTGTTTGAGAATCAGAAGTTTGGCTCCAAAATCAATCCCAAACGGGGCCTTAAGAATTACATTAAGTCAAAACTTAAAATAATTGTTGACTCATCCAATCTCAGAGAACATCTACATATAGAAAGAGTAACTCACATCTTATATTTTTCCTGGTGCCACATCAGCCAAACATAGTGCTCCACATAGTGCATTAGAGAAGTGTTTTTAGTTGACATTGTCTATTTGATGATGTGGTACATATTTTTTTCCAATCCATTGAATGCATTGGAGATGCTCTTATTTCTTGCGGAAGATCATTTTTTCGGGTAGAGACTTGATCTCTGAAGGGATTCGATGGTGAGTGGGAAATGGCAGAAATGATACAGATTTTTTTGACCATAACCGACCTCTTTTAAAACAATATCAAGTCCAGTGCAGAGGTGGAAAAGGTGTATGATTTTATTAGTATCACCAGAGCATGGGATGAGTGTAAAGTGCAAGGCTGCTTATTGACACTGGATGATGAGATTATTCGATCCATTCCACTGAGTCAAATAAATCGATAAGACACACACATAGGCATTATGAGGCCATTGGAGATTTATCTGTAAGGAGTGGATACATATTGCTACTCTAGGAAATAAATGTTGAAAACTTCACCTTGAAGAGAAGAATGAAACACAAATAAAATAATAAAAACACGGGACTTGAATCGTATAGAACGTTGTCCTAAAAACGATATTTGAACCCTATCTTTAAAGAATGAGATGCTAAGGTTCTTCACTCAAATAGTTTTAGCTGATTTCTAGCCTCAAACCAGATTGCACTAGCACTAATGAAATCTGAAAAAAAAAAAAAAAAAAAAAAAAAAAAGGAACTAAGAATGGTAAGAAATCTGAGATTTTTTTCGTAATGAATTTGATGTTTAAACACTTTGTTGTTGTTTGGGGATGATCTCTTGTGTTTATTGTTTTATTTCTCATCAAATTCAACTTGGTTTTATAGTGTAAAGACACCAAAAACCGAGGAACACAACACTTGGGTTGAGGAGGCACCTTTTGGTGCCTCAAACTGCTGTTATCTGTTTGCCGCGGTCCAACCGCGGCATGCATTCCGCGGTTGGACAGTGGCCAATGCAAACAGGGGTTGACCGCGGCCAAAATAAATAAATAAATAAATATATATATATATATATATCTTCAGTAAAAACCCACAAGATGTTTTTCAGAAAAAATCGCAATATATTTTAAACAATATTTCTAACAATCTTCCACTTGTTTAAAATATATTAAACTCAAATTTTGTTTAGAACAGTATTCATGCCTAAAATAAAGTTTCTTTCAATTTGAACTTTATCTTAGTGTAAACCTTGCAAAGTAGTATCATAATCATTGGTAGCCTTAGCTTTGAACTCGTTATTTCTTGTGATAATACCGACAATGTCACACCCATGAATACTCTCATTCAATTTGTTCGCACAAGTTTGCTTAGCGTGTTAAAGGCCATGCACTAACCATTTTCATGAACTTTTCAGAAAGTAACTCCAAACTTTCCTTGAAGTGGCACCACTTCAAAGTTCGTATAGGTAAAATTCTTATAGTGTCTTTGTTACGATGAAGACACTTGTACTACGTACGGAATTTCATTAAGAGTTTTTAACTCAACTATCCAACTATAACACCGGCACTTACATCATTAGGATAGGGATTAATTTATTTAAGTGTTGCTAATCATTCATTTATCGAATAACTTGCTGTCACCCTTTGAACTTGTGAATTACTCATTTCGTAATTTAGGAGTTTCAACCCCATCCTACTCGATGTTGATCTTACTAACTCTTTAGTAGGTGGCTTTGTAAATTGATCAGCTAAATTCTCGCTTGATCTTACAAATGTAAGAGAAATTATTCCACTTTTAATTAATTTCCTTACATAATCATGTTTAAGACTCATATGTCTAGACTTTCTATTATAAACTTCAATATATGCCTAGCTAATCTGGCTTGACTATCACATATTATTGAGATAGAAGATTCATTCTTCGTATCCAATGGAACTTCATAAAGAAGATCCCAAAGCCACTCAGCTTCTTTTCCTGTTTCTGCTAATGCAACAAACTCAGATTCCATAGTTGAGTATGTTATACAAGTTTGTTTCTAAGATCTCCAAGAAACGGTACCTGCTCCAAGAGTAAACACCCAACCTGAAGTGGACTTACTTTCACCCGCATCTGATATCCAACTAGCGTCGGTATATCCATCTAAAATAGCCGGGAACTTAGAATATTGAAGTCCAAGGTTCTCTTTAAATAACCAAGAACCCTACCAATAGCTTTCTAATGTTCAGCATTTGGGTTATTTGTAAACCTACTTAGTTTACTTATTGCAAATGCAATGTTCGGTCTTGTACATTGTACTGCGTACATTAGACTACCAATTGCACTTGTATATTCAAGTTGTGCAATATCCCTTCTTCCATCATTTTTCACAAGTTTGATACTAGGATCAAATGGGGTATGTGCCTCTTTTATGTTCAAATGTTTGAACTTGTTTATCACGTTCTCAATATAATGTGATTGTGTTAATTTATAACCTCCACTATCTTTAATCACTTTGATACCTAAAATGGTATCTACTTGACCAAGATCTTTCATTTTGAATGTGAAAAATAGAAACCTCTTTGTTTCTATAACACCAATCATGTGATTACTTATAGTCAACATGTCGTCTACATACAAACAAACAAAAACAACATATCTATCACAAGTTTTTGTATACAAACATTTATCTACCATATTGTGCACAAAACCAAAAGATATGATAGCATTATCAAATTTCTCATGCCATTTCTTAGACGCTTGTTTTAAACCATATAAAGATTTAATTAATTTACATATTTTATGTTCATTACCAGGTAGTATAAAACCTTCCGGCTGTTCCATATAAACCTTTTCATCTAAATCTCAATTTCAAATGCAGTTTTTACATCCATTTGATGAATACATAAATCATGAATGGAAGCTAAAGAAAATAAAATCCTAATAGTTGTTTATTCTAGCTACAGGTGCATACATATCAAAATTGACTATTCCTTCCTTTTGTCGATAACTTTTTGCAACTAATCTTGCTTTAAAGGTTTGGATTGAACCATCAATATTATATTTCCTTCGAAATACCCATTTACAACCAATAGGTTTTGAACCTTTTGGTAAATCGACATTTTCCCAAGTATTGTTTGAAATTATAGAATAAATCTCATCATTTATAACATCTTTCCAAAAAATACTATCTCTAGAAGCTATAGTTTCTTTATAGGTTTTAGGATCATTTTCGACGTGAAGAACAAATGATTCTTACTACATCTTTCTCGTTTGCTTCTACTAAGCATAGCGTGATTCATTGAGAATCTATCTTATTTGGTCATAATACCTTTTCTTTACGGAATCTTTTACTTCTTCGAGGTTCACTAGACTCAATAACATTTTTAAAAGATGTTTTTAATGGTTCTCTAGAAGATGGAATCTCCTTTTGAGGTTCTGTTGGAGTTTGAGAAACTTCATCCATACTCAATAAATTTTCAAAGAATTCCACGTCTCGGGATTCTACAATAATATTGGATTCTAGGTTAAAGTAACATATATGCTTTGCTATTTGAAGCATATCCCACAAAGGCAAACTTGATGCCTCTAGGACCCAAATTGGTCCTTTTAGGATCGGTGTTCTCGTAGTAAGCAAGACAACCCACACTTTAAAATATCCAATATTTGGTTTTCTCCATTTCCACAATTTATAAGGGGAAACCTTCAATTTCTTAGCAGGAATTCTATTGCAAATATGACAAGCAGCAAACAAAGTTTCACCCCACATATTATAAGACAATTTAGCATGTAATAACATAGCATTAATCATTTCAACCAAAGTCCTATTCTTTCTTTCTGCCAAGCCATTTTGTTTAGGAGTTCTAGGAGCACTACATTGGTATATTATGCCATGTTCTTCACAAAAGATATTAAATTCTTTAGAAAAGTATTCTTCACATCTATCACTTCTAAGAATTTTTATCTTTTTTCCTAGTGGATTTTTTACTTCGGTTTTGAATATTTTAAACATGTTAAAGGCCTCATCTTTATGTATCATTAAGTTAACATAACAAAACCTAGAAAAATCATCTATAAAAGTTATAAAATATTTATTACCTCATCTAGTTAACATGCCATTAAATTCACAAATATCTGAATGAATTAATCCAAGTAGACTAGAAGATCTATCAACACTATTAAAAGGTTTCTTAATCATTTTTGATTTAACACATGATTCACATTTATCATACTTGTCTAATTCACAAGAAATCATGCCACTTTTTATCATTCTATTTAAAATAGAATAACCTATATGACCTAATTTATCATTCCATAATTTAGAAGAAACAAGCAAGTAAGCGGAATTTATAGTTTCATTGATATTATTGTCAATACTACAAAGTTTGACCATTCCCTCATTAGAATAGCATTTTCCAACAAAATTTCCATTTCAGGATAATACAAGTTTTTCCAACTCAAATACAGATTTGACACCTGGGTTTTTCAAGAGATCCCCACTAACAAGATTCTTATTTATATCCGGAACATGTAATACATTTGACAATGTTATCTTCTTTCCGGATGTGAAATATTAATCAATATTTCTTTTGCCAACAACACTTGAACGACTTTCATTCCCCATTTGAATTTGTTGTCAATCGCCGATCTCTTGATAGGTTTTGAAAAGAGACCTATCATAGCAAACATGGACGGTAGCACGTGTCATACCACCATCTTGGAACTTTTCCTTTGACATCATTGATTTCACTTACAGTAGCAACAATGTCTTCGGTGTCAATAGAATTCAATTTGCAATCGGTTTTGCTTTGTTTTCGATGCCGGCAATCTTTTGAAAAATGACCGGATTTTACACACACAAATAAATACTTCTTAGGCTTCTTTTTGAACTTGTTATTGTCCTTGCTATAAGATTTCCTCTTGAATGACTTGTTGGATTTGTTGGTGTTCTCCACGGCATTGGCTTTTGAAGTGCCAATGTGAGAATTTTCATTCCCATCTCGTGCCCTTGACTCTTCCTCAATTCGGATATATTTTTGAACTTTCTCCAATGAAAAGTCTTCAGAATTATGGAGAATCTTCTTTCTATATCCTCTCCAAGTCATTGGTAATTTAGCAATAATAGCCTCAACTTGGAAGGATTCGAGAAGTTCCATTTTCACCCATTTCATCTTGTTGACAATTACTTGCAACTCATGCACTTATTTCAAAATTGGTATGTTATCAAGAAATTTGAAGTCAAAATATTTAGAAATTAAAAATTTCTTGGTACCTTCCTCCTCAGCATTGTATTTATTTTCAAGTGCTTCCCAAATTTCTCTTGCCGAAGTTGTGTTTATATAGAGATCATAAACGATCAGAAATAGCATTTAAAATGTGGCCTCTACATATCAACTCATCTTCTTGTAGCTTCTTCTGTTTTTCCTTTATTGCATTTGAATCTGTGTCTGCAGGTTCTAGAAATGCCTTGGTTCAAGAACATAGAAGATTTTTAAAGTAGTGAGAAAAAACTTCAACTTGTCTTGCCAACGAGTGAAGTTTGTTCCATTGAACCGGTCGAGCCTCACCAAATCTTGATTCATCAATTTGATTGTAGCCATGGTGGTTTTATTCTCGGATGCCATGAGTATCGTTTTTAGATTGTTGAAAAATTTACTTTGAAGAGAAGAATGAAACACAAATAAAATAATAAAAACACGGGACTTGAATAGCGTAGAACGTTGTCCTAAAAATGATATTTGAACCCTCTCTTTAAAGAATGCGATGCTAAGGGTCTTCACTCAAATAGTTTTAGAGGATTTCAAGACTCAAACTGGATTGCACTAGTACTAATGAAATCTGGAAAAAAGGAACTAAGAATGGTAAGAAATCTGAGATTTTTTCGAAATGAATTTGATGTTTAAACACTTTGTTGTTGTTTGGGGATAATCTCTTGTGCTTATTGTGTTATTTCTCATCAAATTCAACTTGGTTTTATAGTGTAAAGACACCAAAAATCGAGGGACACAACACTTGGGTCGAAGAGCACCTTTTGGTGCCTCAAACTACTGTTATCTGTTTGCCACGGTCCAACTGCGGCATGCATTCCGCAGCTGGACCACGGCCAATGCAAAATGGACAAACCGCGGGTTGACTGCGACCAAAATTTGTTTTTTTTTTAACATCTCCAGCAAAAATCCACAAGATATTTTTTTAAAAAATTGCAATATATTTTAAACAATATTTCTAACAATAAATACTTCTGAGCAGCCAAATGGGAATTCACAACCGGCTTGGTGGGGGTGGTCTAGAAGTTGCCAATACTAAGATCCTCATTTTCATTGGGAGCTTATACCATAATTCTATCCCAACAAAGGTCAATTGATGGGCGCAATTTTGGTATATATTTTACCCACTTATCTTTTTTTGTTAGTAATTATTCATTGATAAAAATATTAATTAATGACTAATTTGGATTAGGAACGATTGTGAAAGATTATGAAGATTTTGGGACCAAGGTGGAAGTTTTTGGAAGTATGGGATCAAGTTTAAAGCTTTGAAGCAAAAAGGACTAAATCTGTATAGAAACTTAAAGTGAGGATCAAATCACAAAACTGCTTAAACTTTGGAGACCAAAGGTGCAAAATTTGGAAATTAAAGAAATTTGTGGCAGAAGATCACTATTTGCTGGCAAGTAAACCGCGGCCCGTCCTCCCTTTTTGTATTAATTTTAGTGTAGGTCGGGGCCTTTTTCGTCTTTTCACGTGCACAAGTTTTAATAAAAAGTTGGGACTATATGAATATCAAATCTAAGTCGAATTAAGAAAGGAAGACGGCTGGAAACAAGAGGAGAAATCATGTGGCGAACCAAACATTTAGAAGATTTATTCTTCTTCAATCCATGTCGAGTTTTATCAAATCTTTTATTTTTAATTTAATTATGTTCTTCTAACTTTTTTGAACCAAGGTAGACGATGAAACATTGTTTAAATGAAGTGATCATCTTGTTATCATTTTAATTTTGTTTTCGGACTTTTAACTTTCATTGTTTGTTCTTGTTGGAATAATTAAAGGAACATTCTTTCATCTTAAATATCATATATTCTTTATAGTTATAAATTAATTTGATTAATTCGTGCTTGTGCTTTAACGTGTTCTATTAATTTCTTTTGATTTTCCATTATATTGTTAATGATTTTGGATATATAAAATACTTAGGATGCGAAACTTTTGATTATTTGTTTTCTTTTAATTGAATTTGATACGGGAACGCTTAAATAATCTAAGATCGAAGCAAAGGGGGAACATATATTGGATTTTATTCTTTTTGGATTTAATTAATAAATATTTTAAAATGACAATAGATTGATTTCGAGTTTTCGTTCGTTTTTGGAAATTAATTGATAATTAGATAATTGTTAAGTTAAACAACGGTGGATTTCGAAACTTTGATACTTTAAACCACTTGAACCTTGAACTTAACTTTCTAGCAATAGTTAAATTCTTTCAACCAACTTTTTTTGACCCAACCACTCTAGAATAACGGTTAATTTGAATTAAATTAGACTTTATTCATTGCAGTCTATGTGGGGATCGAGCTCGTTGCTATATTTCTATATTCTAGAAGATTCATGCATTTGCGGGTTATTTAAAATTTGACAACAAATTTTTGGCAATCTGCCAAAGCAGGGGATGGTTGTATTATAGACCATGCTGAGGTAAGCAAACAGAGGCTTGTAACACTCTGGATTTTCTCTACCCATTGAATTAGTAAAAATTAGTACAAATATTTACAAACCACAAGTTTAAACTCCCACTTGGACCTTTTAAAAGATTTGAATTTATTTCAATGGAAAACATCAACGATAGTAAGAAATTTTTAAAACTAAAACTTAGAATTCGTAGTAGCACAAGCTGTCGCCATAAATTATTTGAAAAATCTAATAAAATTGAAATTTCATAATTTTATCAACTCATTTGCTAAGTGAAATAAGAGGACATAGTTACTTAAAAACTATGACCCAGGTAAAAATGGTGCAGTCCGGGAAAATGTCCATAACTTTCTCACCCTACGTGCTTTTAAGGTGATTCCAATTTCTCCAATTAGAAAAATCACAAACCTTTCTAACTCCAATAATCTTACTCAAACATTCGTAGTACAATCAAAGTTATGGAATTTTTAATAAAGGGTTAGAATTTGAAAAAAAATTCAAAACAACAACCGTTGAAACTAAAATTGAAATTGAACGAGTGAAAACTCTAACAACCTACGACCAATGAACTCGGACTTTCACAATTTTAACATGAAAACATGGATAATTAAACTTACATATAACATGTTTATCATCTCAACGCCTAACGACATAATTTACATAAAATTTCAGTCACTACCATTGCCGTCATGCCGCAGCCAAGCTCTTTAATCGAGAAAACAAAATAATTTGGGATGTGATAATTTCAAAGAAACACTCAGTAGTATGTACACATCTCATTGAAAAAAAAATATACCCACAATCACACATGTCAAAAGCCGAAAATTGTTGGGAACTTCAAAAATCAGTAGCCGATCCGATAGTTTCTAGTGATTACCTTCAACCACAATTAATTCTAGTTAATAACTTTCAATCACCAAAGTTCAATTCCCAAAGTATAATTAAACATTCATCTAGGCATGTCATTCATCACAAGAAACTAACATATTAGCGCATGCTAGCATATAAAATTCTCAAAATGTAAACCACGTGTGGATGGAGAAGGATACTACCTCCCAAGTTTTTCCAAATTTTCTAAAGTGAAGCCAATGAGTGTGATTCTACTGCGCAATTTAGAAAACCGCGCACAATTTTCTTTTACCTTCCTTGAAATTTTTTGTATGAAAAATGTATGTATTATATGAATTTTGTGTATGGGAAAAATAGATAAAGAAGGAAGCCGATAGAGGAGAAATGGATGGAGAAGTTGGGCAGTCTTCGGAGCTGGTTATAAGTTAATGAGGGAGGTTTTTGGGAGGCTAATCATTGGCCATTTTGATGTTAGTTGAGGGACGGTTTTGGGGGCTGATCATGGACAATTTTTGGTGCCTCAAGAGTTAATGTGCATGGCATGTTGGTGCATTTAAAAAGCTGTTATGGCTGCCCGACTAGTATTCATTGACTCATGGCTCGATTTAGAATTAAATAGGTTAAGGGTGAAAACTTAAACATATGTGATGATTTCCATAAGACGAGTTACAACACAAATTTAGTTAACTAAAAATAAACTCGCCATTTGAAAATAATCTAACTGGTCACTTCGGAAATTAAAAGTCAAGTGGGGGCAATATTCATTGTGACAAAACCATTGAATTCGAGATTTTAACAACAGAGTGATTAAAAGGCATTGCATTGAACATATGCAAACGAATTGCTGCTAATCAAAAGATAGAGATATCTAACTTGAATAAAGGCTTCTTTGGATTCATTGGACATTGTTTTAGTTGATTAATAGGTTTATAGTACTGATTTGGATAAGATGACTAATTATTAAACTGGTATACCACTTTCTCGTAGTGAAATCCGACCGTAGGATCTATAAGAATGGATCGTTGAGATTTGAACCTCTTTGTTCTTGATTGAGTCTTGATGGACGAGGATGAAGATCTAAGTTGCAGTGATTATGATTTTATGATTGAGGTAGTGAGTAAAGCAAAAAGAAGATGGTTTGAGGGAGAGTTTCGTTTGAGAGAAAGATTGAAGACGTAGTGACACACGGATGTATATATTCTTTTTTTTTCTTCCAGTAGCGGAGAAAAATCCATAGAGTCATGATTAATCTGTTATTAATGGTATGCAAAAAAAGAAAATGGTGGTGCTTTTGTTAGGTTTTAGAAGAAATGAATTAAGCTCTTGTTTAATAATACATTATGTGACAAGTAGTATTTGACTAGATGATGAAGGTCGTGAAAGAAGAATGTTTAGCAACATAAAATGTTAAGTAATACATTCTCTGACAAATAAGATTCTAGCTTTTTTTCTACTTAAATATTGTTCGGTATAGTACAATTGACATTTCGAAGACTCGTGAAAGTGTACTAGATATAGTGTTGCCTGGAAAGCAGATATTGCATTACAAATTATGTGCATCTTACAGCTGTGAGAAGATACATGGAAGAATAATGGCCTATTGTTGTGAGAAATTATATATTGCAAGTCTACAATTCGCAAACAAGTAATAAAGTGGACCTGTTGAGTCTGGATTATCGTTCTCACGAAGACTATCCTATTTAGATACTAATTCAATTAATCTTAATCCTAATCGTTGAATTAACTTGATTTGAATATTTAAAATATAATTATTAATTTTAGAACAAAAGGATGAACGTAAAAGTCAAGATTTTTTTCAAGTATAATTATTAAGGGATTTGGATTCACGATTTCACCATAGTTGTCATCTCTAATTTCTTCTCTCAAGATTTATTCATAATGTTGTATTTGATCGAATTCACGAATTTAACCTAATTTACCTCTTTCGATATCAAATTAGTCTCATCTAATTAAGTCAACTTATGAAGTCAAAATGGTCCTTAATTAGATGCTTTAAATCTCTTAAGAATTTAATTCAAAACTGCAACAATAATAAAAATGTATATCTACATTTTATCCAATTGCCGAATTTTACTACGTTGTCTAAATTAAAAAATTACCTCTTGATTTGTTACAGTCCACAAATCAATGAAATAATAGTCAATTATTACAAGCATTAAGAAAAGAAGTTAATCAATATACGTAATTAATTTATAAGCAAAACTTGAGAATTGAAATTAAAGAATCTAAACTATGTTACATCGTTCATCCAAAAAAAAGATTTAGCTACTCATAATTCGGTATAAAGGCAAGATAAAAAGTACCGCATCTTGAATAAAAGATGAGAAGAAGTTCAATATCTTGCACAAAGAATTCTTTTTATTCACATTCCAATATTCAATCTCGTCGTTGTTCTTCCTCTTTCTTTTTTTTTTATATCTTTCTCAATGATTCAACAACCTCTGACTTGTTTTAATTCTATATATAGTTTCCATCCTTTTCGGATTGTTTTAATTCTAAAAAAACACAAACGCCCCTTGTTTCCATAAAGAGAATATAGAAAAAATACACCCGTGGGCCGCGGTATACAAACAACGGCCCACCTGCGGCCAATGGTTGGCCGCTGTTTGTCGCGGCTAGACCGCGGTTCACATCAACCACTAATTGCACTGGAGGTCCTTCAACTTTGAATTTTTGTACTTTGGTCCTTGAATTTCTTCTTTCATTTCAATTTAGTCCTATTTTATTTACAACCCAAGTCCTTCTACTTTTAAATATTTGTAAGTTGGTCCTCTTTCCAAGTCTTCGTGCATTTTCAATCATTCTTTGCCTATTTTACTTTGTTTATCACCAATTCCATTCGAACTCAGGTTTTGACCTAAAACAATTAAATCAACACACAATTAAGTAAAGATTTACTTAAGAACACATACAATCTCCACTTTTAATACTCCAGTTAAGTGTAAATCAACACTTATCAAATATACCCAAATTTGAACATTTGTTCGTCCTCGAACATGACCATTTACTTAAACAATCAAACAAAATATTAAAATTTACTACAACAAATAGCTTGCCATATTTGCCTCGGGTTTTTGAAACAACTCAACCAATTCATAAAAAACTTCTAAATCATGCTACAAAAATCAATTTACTTATTCGATGCTCGACCGATATATGTGGATGCGCATAGTTAATCCAATACATAAACCTTCAGGTTGGTAATATTCCACCTCCCAATGGTCAAGTATTTTCTTTCTCTCTCGTAAGAATACACTCCCATATTAATATTGAATCTCTCACCCTGATGTTAACTTTAATGTTTCCCTCAAAACACTTATTCTTTTACTGCTCAAAATTTGGTTAGGTATAACCAATACAGTTGCTATCTAGATCTGTGATGATTTTTCCTTTATTGCATGCTTCGACCATCAAGCTTCCTCTAGGTAAGTCAAACTCACTAGTTATCTAAATCCCCAAGTTATGCTCACAAATGCTCAATCTTAATTTTTGCTTCTTATATGTATATATATGTGTATATGTGTGTGTGTGTGTGTGTAAGACCTCACTCCCTTAAGTTTTCTAGATGGCCTTTGTAGCGAGTTTTAGGCCGATGACTCCCAATTCTGATAGACCTTAGGGTACCGAGTTTTGAGAACCCCTACCGACTTTGTCACTTGAGTCAACTAGGCTACGAAGAGCGGTATAAGATAATGCAAGCGCAATGCCTTTTATTTTTTATTTTTTATTTTTTGCAAGATAAATAAACGAGGATTAGATTCTTAGCATCCGGTCAATACTTAGATTCCACCTGGTAGCCAAATACACTTCACACAAATATTATTCATGCATAGAATTAACGCCTATCTAAATATCTTCCGCATTGGTTTAACCACCTCCAAACTATCCTTTCAACTGGTTAGGTAATTGAGTTGTCAATTGGTGGTATTGGTTTTCACAACTTACGTTCACTATTCTTTCATTGTATTCTGTTTAATATACCAATCAAATGTAGTGATATTTATGACTATTGTACTCACATTTAATCATATCTTACATGGATAAGTATAGTATATAAAAAACAGCTTAAGTAGCATCACCGAATCATAATTCATGAATTGATAACAGTTTCAAATAGATATTATCATTAGCCGGCAATGCTATCCAACATACATGCACACAAATAAAATATTTTTATTTTCCAAATCACACACAAAAATAACCAAAATATTTAAAGTCACCCTCAAGCTTAAAGTACACATTGTCCTTGATGTGACAAAATAAAGTAAAATAAATAAAAAATGAAAGAGTTAACCCAATTCAGAATGTGTGGAGACAACATTGGAGTTTTATTTGATCAGGAAGCATCGAGATGTAGGGGTGAAAAGTACTGCTGAGTCAAGCATCCAAACATTTCAAGTAATTCGTTATGGTCACGATGTTGGCGCTTGTCCATTGATTGCAATGTAGCAAGGAGTTCTCCATGTGTAGCGACTATAGCCTCAAGTCCATCATGTAGCCATTGAAGATCAGTTGTATGTCTTTGCAAAGTAGTATGGATAGAGTCTAAAACTGGTCCAAAATTCAGTCCACCTTAATGTCGAATCCTCTAGGGTAATACTGGGACATCTGATTCAACAGGCTCGTCCACATTGGTCGGAGTGTCATCTTTATCTTCCTTCTCCAATTTTACTGCTAGCCTCTGCTCATTATCATGGCAGTGAACTTGTCCTATAGAGTTTCTTACAAACCGAAGGTGGAGAATAGGAGTTTGGGTCTTGTCCTTTTAAGACAGATGTGTGGGAACCTTAGCTTGTTTGCAAGGGAAGGAAAATGAGACATGGGAAGATTAGTTTGGTCCGACCCCTCAAGTGGGAAGCAAGGTCATTGATAGAGTTGAAAATGTGCCCCAGAAATTTAAGTCATGTCTAGTCGCCAACTGATATAGCATCGTCATCTTAGTCGAATAAATTTCTATCAAATGAAAGGTGGGAGTAATGTTGGTGGCCATGAAGTTATGGAGTAGGCGGAGCTTGTCGCTCATGTAGCCATGACGTACAACATTACCCTGTGGCCATGGTTTAGGATTGTCGACGGGATAGATAACACGGGCCACGTCATTCCAATTTGTGATAGCGGGTGCTTCAGAGCCGTCTTCGACACCGTAAAAGTGTCATATGACATTGGGGCTGAAAGAGACCCAAACTCCTCTAACATACATTTGATAGGCGTGTTCTTCCTCCTCATCAGTGATTTGGGGGTTGAAGTTCACCATGAATTCCCCCACTATCTCTGTATAGGTAATGTACAGCTTAGAGCATAGTCGAGTCCACTCCTTGTCATGTACGATAGCAAAAAGGATATAATTGGTCAGGCTGTCCAAGTCCACCTCTCGCTCTGAGAGTACAGTCCAGGTGGAAAAGATAGTCGCTCGTTGCACTGCCTCTTCGCTGACATAATTCTCATACGTAGGGGCCACCAGGCGAGCTCTTTTGTGGACAGTGGATCCTTCTTCTACTTCCTTTCCTTTCCTTGAGGTAGTCGGCTTTGATCTATGAGGCATTTCGAATGTGAAAGTACCTACAAGACAAAAGAAACGAAGTGTGAGATGACAAATATATAGGAGTGATGCCAAAATATCACTAAAGTGATGGCAATGGTATCCCAAAACAACAATGGAAGCATAACCTTAAAGAATTGGTTGGGACAATTTATCAAGCACTTTGTGGGCAATGAACAAAATAGCCTACAAACAAAAGTACGGTAAGAAACTTTGAAACCCCAACTTGCAATCAAGAATGTACAATAATCATCAACTCCAAATCATCCAAGTAAGATATCCATGCCCCAATATAAAGTAAAATGTCCAAAAAATCAAGAAAATCAAAGAGTTGAAAACAAATAAGCTCAAAAAGTTGGTTGAGACATTTATCAAACACTTGGGGAGCAAAATACAAAAGAACTTATAAGCTTGAACATGGAGAGAATTTTGAAAAACAAGCATGCCCAATTAAGCAATAACACCAAACCATTAACCAAAGACATCTCTTACTCCATTGTAAACAAAAAAATCCATATAAACTCAAGTAAAGCATAGAATGAGGGGTTAGCCACATTTACCTTTTGTGCAATACAAGTGGAGAAGTTGAAATGGTAGGGATTGAAGATGAAAGTGCTATGAATTGGTACCCCTATATGGTGGACTTTCACTTGAGGAAGATTGCAAAAGAGAGGGATGAAAGTGTTGTGGGTTGTGGAAATGAAATTTGGGGAAGGAAAATGAAATGGGGGGTTTAAAATAAGCTCACACAGACTGCGGCCAAGCCGCAACAAACCGTGAACAGATTTGACTGTAGTCAAATCGTTAAATTTTTTTTTAAACGACAATGTGCAGCCTGAATTAAATTTGTTTTAAAATAAAGTACTCAATTACTAAAATTAGAAAAACGTGCTCTAATATTTAATGTAATTCTAAAATTCTACATGCAATGCAGTAAACATATAAAAGATAGAAAATGGGTTGCGTCCTATTAAGCACTCGATTTATAGTCTAGAGCTCGACTTTTTGCAAATTTCACTCTGGCACTTCAATATCAATGGTGGATTTTGCCGTTGGGAAATCCTCCACATAGTGATTTACGCTTTGGCCGTAAACTTTAAAATTTCCTTTGGTCGAATGAATTAATTCAATTGTGCCATACGGGAAAACTTTAGCTATTATGAATGGTCCTGACCACTTCGACTTCAATTTTCCAGAAAAAAGCTTTAGTCGTGAATTATACAATAGAACTTGATCCCCAACTTGGAATACCCTCTTGCCGGATGTGCTTATCATGCCAGTTCTTTGTCCGTTCTTTATAGAGCACCGAATTATGATAGATATCCATTCTAAATTCATTCAGCTCGTTCAATTGCAAAAGTCTAGTTTCGCTGGCTTTTTCCAAATCCATGTTTAACTGCTTGAGCGCCCAATACGCTTTGTGATCGAATTCGACCAGTAGATGGCAAGCATTTCCAAACACCAAACGATTAGGAGACACTCCAATAGGTGTTTTAAAAGCTGTGCGGTACGCCCATAGTGCATCATCAAGCTTCTTGGACCAATCTTTTTGGGTAGAATTCACAGTGAGCTCAAAGATACGTTTTAATTGTCTGTTTGATGTCTCCACTTGCCCACTTGTTTGTGGATGATAAGATGTGGCTACTCGGTGCTGCACATCATATTTTTTGAGGACCAACTTAAATAAGCGATTGCAAAAATGAGTACCACCATAGCTGATAATAGCTCGGAGAGCTACATATCTATTGAATATACTTCTTGATAAACCCAACTACCAATGTTGCATCATTAGTTGGTAATGCTTTTGCTTCTACCCACTTGGACACATAATCAACCGCTACAATAACGTATTTATTTGGATAGGATGGTGGAAATGGTCCAATGAAATCAATGCCCCAACATCATACAATTCCACCTCATGTATGTTGTTTAACGGCATTTCGTGATAAGCTGAAACATTACCTGTTTGTGTCCATCGATCACAAGATCTACAAAATGTGTGCACATCCTTGAATAATGTTGGCCAGTAGAAACCATACTGTAACACTTTAGCAGCTGTTTTGGTAGAGCCAAAATGACCACCATAAGCTGAGAAGTAGACCTTTGCTAGTATCGGTTTCATCTCTTCTTCTAGAAAAAATCTCCTAATAATCTGATCTGGGCCTCTCCTGTATAGATAAGACTCTTCCCAGAGTGTTAAAAATAGTGAAACACTCATCAGAAAAGTGGAACGGCACATCTTTCTCCAATAGGCTACTAAGAGGCTTTGTGATTTTTGAAAAAGCACGGATGAACTCCTGTAAAATCCTCATGTCCAAGAAAACTTCTAATACTCTTCACAGAATTTGATTGTTACAATTTATCGATCACCTGTATTTTTTCTTTGTCAACCTCTATTCCTTGAGCTGAAATTCGGTGTCTCAAAACTATTCATTCTTTCACCATTAAGTGGTATTTCTCCCAATTTAGTACAAGATTAGTTTATTTACACCTTTTTAACACTTTAGATAGATTCGTGAAGCATACATCAAAATAATCTCCAAAAACTGAGAAATTATCCATAAATACCTCAATGTATTGCTCTACCATGTTAGATAATATAGCCATCATGCAACGCTGAAACGTTGCAGGTGCGTTACACAATCCAAAGGGCATTCTTCTAAATGCAAATGTATCGTAGGGACATGTGAAAGTAGTTTTTCTTGGTCCTCTAGAGCAATAGGAATCTAATTATATCCCGAATACCCATCTAAGAAACAATAATGGGAGTGGCCGGCAAGCCTTTCCAACATCTGATCAATAAAAGGTAAAGGAAAGTGACATTTCCTTATGGCATTATTCAGCTTTCGGTAGTCAATAGTTACTCTCCAACCTGCGACAAGTCGTGTCGGAATAAGCTCGCTGTTATCATTCTTCTCAACTATGATTCCTCCCTTTTTAGGCACTACATGGACTGGACTTACCCCAAGAACTGTATGAGATTGGGTAAATAATTCTTGCATCTAATAATTTCATTACCTTAGCCCTGACTACTTCTTTCAAGGTAGAATTCAATCTTTGTTGGCTCTCCACTGATGCCATGAAATTTTCCTCCATGAGAATTTTATGCATACACAAAAAATGACTGACGCCTCGAATATCCGCAATGGTCCATCCAATAGCTGTTTTATGTTTCTTCAGTATTCTGAGCAATTTTTCTTCATCCAATTATGTCATGTCATTAGCAATGACCTAGAGGATTAGTAGAGTTACCTAGGTATGCATACCGGAAGTGAGATGGCAATGGCTTCAGCAGGATCTTTTTTCTATTGATGGTACTATCTCTGTGGGCTCTAACCAAGTGGTTCAAAAAAAACTACTTCTCCTGTAAGAACTGGTGGAGATGCATCTAGTTGTATGGATCGTGTTTGCATAGCTGGATGTTTTGATTTAGTTGATTCAGAACTCATCATACAAATTGCAAGTTCATCTTATGGATATTTTGTCCTAAAGGTGTTTGCAACTAATTTGTCCACCACGTCCACTTGAAAATAAGAATTTGAAATAGCTGGATACTTCATAGCTTTAAAAATAATGAATATAACCTGCTCATTGTCCACTTTAAGAATTATTTTCCTTTCACAAACATCAATCAATGCTCTCCCTGTAGCTAAAAATGGTCTTCCAAGAATAATGGAGATATCATTGTCTTCCTCTATATCAAGAATTACGAAGTCTGCTGGGAATATGAATTTATCGACCTTTACCAAGACATCCTCAATGATATCCCGAAGATGCTTGACAGATCGATCCTCCGGTTGCAACGAGACAATTGTCGATCTTGCTTCTCTCAGTCCCAGTTTTCTGTATACATGTAATGGCATAAGATTAATACTTGCACCCAAATCACACAATACATGATTAAACTAATTAGAACCAATCGTGCAAGGGATAGTGAAGCTCCCTGGATCTTTTAATTTATGTGGAAGTTTTTTTGAAGAATTGTACTATACTCTTCTGTCAAACAATTTTTTTCATACTCTTCCAGCTTATGTTTGTTAGAAAGAATGTCCTTCATGAATTTTACGTAGTTGGGCATTTGTCCTAATGTGTCGGCAAATGGGATGTTGATATATAGTTTTTTGAAAACTTCAAGAAATGTAGTAAATTGTTTGTCGAGCTTGTGCTTCTACAACCTCTGAGTGACAGGAATTGGTAGCACATAAGCTTTAATAGAAAGTGGCGCCTTAGCTTTTGATGATTCCGTAGATTCTTTTGGATCTCCTTCTTGTGAGTGCGTTGATTGTTTCTCAACAACCTCTTCCTCAATTTCTAACTGTTTGTCATTCTTATTTAGTCGTTTCACATGAATTTATGGTAATTGTACCCCACTCATCGTAGTGATTGCTTGTACCTACTCTTTTAGATTTGTTATAGTATTGCTTCTATCTAACAGTTTTAAGGCCAACTAACCAATCTGAGTCTCTAATTTTTTGATAGACGCCTATTGATTCTAATAATTTGTGTCCTACCTTTCCATTATGTTTATCAGTTTTCTGCATATACTGTTGGAACATCCCCCCCCCCAAACTTGGTTTTCTCTCTTCTTGAACGTTGTTGGCATTACCATTGTTCTGATTATCATACCACTTGAAATTTGGGTGTTGCTTCCAACCTGGATTGTATGTTAGTGAATAAGAATTATACTGCTGACGTGTATTATTTTGTACAAAATTGACATGTTCATCTAGAAAGGCCAATAACATACAATCTGATGTCGAGTGGTTAGCCTCCATATATATATATATATATATATATATATATATATATATACATGTTCATCTAGAAAGGCCAATAACATACAATCTGATGTCGAGTGGTTAGCCTCCACAGTTTTCACACAAAATTGACCATAGTTTACTGAATAATATATATTGGAGCACAAGGATATATATATATATATATATATATATATATATATATATATATATCATAAAAAAGTTCGCCTTAGAATGCATTCTAACAGATAATCGTAATGTTGTGCTAGTTATAAGTTTAAATGGCAACTTTTGCTCTGTTATAGTGATGATTTAACTTATTGAAATAAATTATGGGTCGTATTCGCAAAAAAATTGACCATAGTATACAAACAATGTATAATTGACCACAAGGACATATATATTAACAAAGTTCGCATTCGAATGCGTTTTAACATATATTCGTTTAATTGGCATCTCTTATTCTGTTATGAGTGTTGATTGAACTTATTGAAATCAATTATGGGTCGTATTGACAAAAATTAACCATATTTTATTGAACAATGTATAATTGAGCACAAGGACATATATATTAACAAAGTTTACCTTCGAATGTATTTCAACAGATAATCGTAATGTTGCACTAGTTATACATATAATTGAAAACCCTTGCTCTATTACATGTGATGATTCAACTTATTGATATCAATTGTGTATGCAAAAAATTGAACATAGTTTACTGAACAATGTATAATAGAGCACAATGACATATATATTAACAAAGTTCGCATTCTAATGCGTTTTAAGATATTATCGTAATGTTGCCCTAGTTATACGTTTAATTGGAAACTCTTACTCTGTTATACGTAATGTTTTGACTTACCAAAATCAATTATATTTCCTATTTGCAAAAAAAAAAAAAAAATTGACCACAATTTATCGAACGATGTATAATGGAGCACAATGACATATATATTATCAAAGTTCGCCTTCGAATGCGTTCTAACATATAATCGTAATGTTGCACTAGTTATACGTTTAATTGACAACTCTTGCTCTATTATACATAGTAATTTAGCTTATTGAATTTTGTTGAAATCAATTATAGGTCATATTTATAAAAAATTGACCATAGTTTACCGAACAAAGTATATTGGAGCACAAGAACATATATATTAACATAGTTCGCCTTCCAATGCATTTTAACAGATAATCGTAATGTTGCATTAGTTATACGTTGAATTTGCAACTCTTGCTCTGTTGTACGTGATGATTTAGCTTATTGAAATCAATTATGGGGTCGTATTTGTAAATAATTGACCATAATTTAGCTAACAATGTATAATGGAGCACAAGGATATAGATAATTGTAAAGTCTGCCTTCGAATGCGTTTTAACAGATAATCGTAAAGTTGCGCTAGTTATACATTTAAATGGCAATTCTTGCTCTGTTATACATGATGATTTAACTTATTGAAATCAAATACGGGTCGTATTGGCAAAAAAATTGACCATAGTTTACAAACAATGTATAATTGAGCACAAGGACATTCGAATGCATTTTAAGAGATAATCGTAATGTTGCACTACTCATATGTTTAATTGGAAACTTTTGCTCTATTATACGTAATGATTTAACTTACTGAAATCAATTATAGGTTATATTTGCAAAAAAAAAAATTGACCACAGGTTATCGAACGATGGATAATGGAGCACAATGACGTATGTATTAACAAAGTTCACCTTCGAATGCGTTCTAACAAATAATCGTAGTGTTGCACCAATTATACGTTTAATTGGCAACTCTTGCTATGTTATTCATAATAATTTAGCTAATTGAAACTTATTGAAACCAATTATAGGTCGTATTTATAAAAAAAATGACCATAGTTTACCGAACAAAGTATATTGGAGCACAAGAACATATATATTAACACAGTTGGCCTTCAAATGTGTTTTAACAGATAATCGTAATGTTGCATTAGTTATACTTTTAATTTACGAATCCTGCTCTATTATAAGTTATGATTTAACTTATTGAAATCAATTATGGGTCATATTCATAAAAAATTGATCATAGTTTACCGAACAATGTATAATAGAGCACATAGATATAGATAATTGTAAAGTCCACCTTCGAATGCATTTTAACATATAATCATAAAGTTGCGCTAGTTATACATTTAAATGGCAATTCTTTCTCTGTTATACGTAATGATTTAACTTATTGAAATCAATTACGGGTCGTATTGGGAAAAAATTGACCATAGTTTACAAACAATGTATAATTGAGCACAAGGACATTCGAATGCATTTTAAGAGATAATTGTAATGTTGCACTACTCATACGTTTAATTAGAAACTTTTGCTCTATTATACGTAATGATTTAACTTACTGAAATCAATTATAGGTCGTATTTGCAAAAAAAAATTGACCACAGTTTATCGAACGATGGATAATGGAGCACAATGACATATATGTATTAACAAAGTTCACCTTCGAATGCGTTCTAACAAATAATCGTAATGTTGCACCAGTTATACGTTTAATTTTGCAACTCTTGTTCTGTTATTCATAATAATTTAGCTAATTGAATCTTGTTGAAATCAATTATAGGTCGTATTTGTAAAAAATTGACCATAGTTTACTGAACAAAGTATATTGGAGCACAAGAACATATATATTAACACAGTTGGCCTTCAAATGTGTTTTAACAGATAATCGTAATGTTGCATTAGTTATACGTTTAATTTGCCACTCCTACTCTATTATGAGTTACGATTTAACTTATTGAAATCAATTATGGGTCATATTCATAAAAAATTGACCATATTTTAGCAAATAATGTATAATAGAGCACAAAGATATATATATATATATATATATATATATATATATATTAACAAAGTTCGCATTCGAATGTATTTTAACAGATAACCATAATGTAGCACTAGTTGTACATTTAAATTGAAACTCTTGCTCTGTTATACGTGATGATTTTACTTATTGAAATCATTTATGGGTAGGTCGTATTCGTAAAAAAATATACCATCGTTTACAAACAGTGTATAATTGAGAACAAGGACATATATATTAACAAAGTTCTCATTCGATTGCGTTTTAACATATATTCGTTTAATTGGCATCCCTTACTCTGTTATAAGTGTTGATTGAACTTATTGAAATCAAATATGGGTCGTATTGGCAAAAAATTGATCATTGTTTATCGAACAATGTATAATTTAGTACAAGAACATATATATTAACAAAGTTCGCATTCGAATGAGTATAAACTATTAATCGTAATATTGCGCTAGTTATAAGTTTAATTGGAAACTCTTGCTTTGTTATACGTAATGATTTAACTTATTGAAAGCATATGTGTCGTATTCGCAAAAAAAAATTGACTATAGTTTACCGAACAATTTATAATGGATCACAAGGACATATATATTAACAATGTTCGCCTTCGAATGTGTTCTAACAGATAATCGTAATGGTGCACTAGTTTATGTTTAATTGGCAACTCTTGCTCTATTATACATGATGATTTAACTTGTTAAAATTAATTATAGGTTGTATTTGCAAAAAATTGACCATAGTTTACCAAACAATGTATAATAGAGCACAATGACATATATTAACAAAGTTCGCCTTCAAATGCATTTTAACATATAATCGTATTGTTGCAATAGTTATACGTTTAATTGGCAACCCTTGCTCTGTTATACGTGATGATTCGTATTTGCAAAAAATTGACCATGGTTTGCTGAACAATGTATAATGGAGCACAATGACGTATTTATTAACAATGTTCACCTTCGAATACATTTTAACAGATAATCGTAATGGTACACTAGTTTTATGTTTAATTTGCAACTCTTGCTCTATTATACACGATAATTTAACTTAATGAAATCAATTATGGGTCGTCTTTGCAAAAAATTAATCATAGTTTACCGAACAATGTATAATAGAGCGCAATGACATATATTAACAAAGTTCGCATTCGAATACATTTTAACAGATAATCGTAATGTTGCACTAGTTATACGTTTAATTGGAAACTCTTGCTCTGTTATACGTGATGATTTAACTTATTGAAATCAATTATGGGTCATATTTACAAAAAATTGATCATAGTTTGACGAACAATGTATAATGGAGTACATTATTAACAATGTTCGCTTTCGAATACATTTTAATATATAATCGTAATGGTGCACCAGTTTTATGTTTAATTTGCAACTCTTGCTCTATTATACATGATTATTTAACTTATTGAAATCAATTATGGGTCATATTTGTAAAAAATTGACCATAGTTTACCGAACAATATATAATATAGCACAATGACATATATATTAACAAAGTTTGCCTTCTAATGCATTTGAATAGATAATTGTGATGTTTCACTAGTTATACGTTCAATTGGCAACTATTGCTCTGCCTAGGCATGAGGCGTGGCCTCTACGTCTAGCCACGCAAAACATCATAGAAATATTTTTACATATGTATATAATAAGCTGGATTCAAAATTATACAAATGAAATGCAATACACATAAATAACACAAATTTATTTCTTTAAATGTTCAAAAATTATACTTGCAATCCTCGAATAACAAATGCCAAACTAATCATCCATTCTATCAGCCAATGGTATCTGATTTGTATATGTCAGTCAGTTGTGCCTAGTTGCACCACACCTGCCAGATTTGTGTCTCTTGGGAAAATCTCCAATTGACAGTATCTTGTTGTTCTAGTACGACCACTTTTTCGTCAGACAAACGACGGAAACACATTGTTAGACTTAATATGTTGAGGAATTTCCCAATCAACTTCATTTAGCATAGGAAATATAGTTTCAGTGTATGCTACTCTCAAATAATCAAGAGTATATTGCAGAGAGCACAACAAATAAACTTAATACCCTCTGTTCTTGCATGCTCGTGTGGTAAATGTTCTAATTGAAACCGTCTACATGTACAACTTTTTCATCCAAGTTAACTATATAATGCATGGTTCCATTCCTCATGTCATACCAGAATTAATCTATCGGCTCGACAACAAAATTCATGGCATTATCAAGATTCTTACACAGTTTCTCTTCAATTGTTGGTGTTAGAGTGCATGTACAACTTTGTTCATCCCCTCATAAAATCATTTTTGCAATTTCTTTCTAATACTCTCAACCAATGAAAGTATTAGAGTCTGTCGATCTTTCATAAACACCGAGTTCATTAACTATGTGTTGTTTAATGTCATGATATTGTAAAGGTTTACCTGAAAATGTGACCTGGCCCAATTTGGAAATTTTCTTTCTTTAAATAATCCACAACTCCCTCATCTATATTGTTAATTTGGTTCATATAATTCTCAAACTCTTTTATAGTATATGATTCTGTTGCTTTCTTAAACAATGGTAAAATCTCAGTCTTTCGAGCCCTAGTCCTTATGTTACCTTTTATATGATAGATACAATGGTCATGATGTGTATTTGGATAAATAGTTTTTACGCCATTGATAATACTTTGATTCTGGTTAGGTATCAAAACAAGATCTTCAGTTTCACCCGTTACTTCTTTTAACTTCATAAAAAACTAATTCCACGACTTATCATTTTCGGAATCAACCATGCCCTACACAATAGGATAGATCTGAATATTTGCATCTTGACAAGTGGCAACGATTATCATACCTTTATATTTTTCGGTCAGAAATGTTCCATCCACAATAAAAATCTTCTGCATTGACAAGTGAAATTTGCGAATACAAGGTCCGAGGGCCATAAAAAAGTACTTGAATCGGTAATCAGGATTAGTTTCAACCAAATTATAGGAATATAGCATAACCATCCTCCGCTAAACCTCTTTAATTTGTCAAAGCACATTCTCTAGACTTATGTGCCTTCTGATAACTCATGTTTACCCCAAATTCCCGACGAATATCATTAATGACTTTTGCATGTCTATATACAGTGTTGGGGTTTTAAAATTTTGGCATGATATGTCTTTCAACAACCCACGATCTTGCCTATCTATGGTCATTTTGGCGAATACTTAAAGAGCAAGTATGGTCATTGTATATTTGCGAACTTCAAAGTAATCACATTGTTTGAATTTTATTTCTTGCAAACGCCATTTGCACTTGTCATCTATGCAAACAATCGTATATATCTCCTTATTTGATCTTTACTCTAAATTCAAAGTTGTACTTGCAAGCAAGTGCACTTCCATCATAAGATCTTTTTTGGTGTTAAAGGTTTGGTGGTCTTTAAAATATGCATCCTTAGGAATCACATGTGATGTAAGAGTTGAAACGAAAAGGTGCTTATGTGTAAAAATATTTTCTTCTCCGTTGTCTTAAACTATCTCAGGTACATCTGTAGAAAAAGCAACATTGTTACAATTTTCAGTGAGAATATCAACATTGTAGTCTTGAGTTATCTTCAACTCATCCCAATTAATATTCACATTCCGATCTGCTTCATCATCATCATTGGCTTGCATTTCACAATGAAAATTACCACCTTCCATTTACATCTCAAAATCTACTTCATCGTCTTCCACCTCAAAATCTACTTCATCGTCTTCCACTCCAAGAAGTGGATCACTAGCTTCTTCTTGTGTTGGATACTCAACTCGACCTTTGCTCGCAAATGGGACAATGATAACCTTTTATTGAGAGATACAAGCCACTGTACTTGTTTGTTTGAAGTAATTTTGATTGGAACTCAAAATTGTACATTCACATGGAGAAGAGATTAAATCTCATCTCAATTTCATGCATAGATGAATCAACATTACAAAGGTCTAACACTTTACAATATAACTCTTTATATGAAATATCTGTACATATTGGAAGTCCTTCCACAACTTGACCATTCCCACTCCATTTTCATTTCCATTTGCCTTGATCATCACTAAATCACTCACCAAAATAAAATACAGCAATCCATATTTGTAGTCATTTTTGGATTAGAATACAACAACCAAAATAAAATTCATACGTAGTCTTTTTTGGTTATAGCTCACGCAAATAGAAAACAATTTCCCAGTTAATTATAAAGTTTAAATATAATTACATAAGTGGTTCGGATTCAAAATTTGTTAAAAGAAATAAAATTTCCTCTTCCAAATATCAACAATATATTGAGATAATACTAGTGCAATTATACACACGTAATATGAAGATATTGCAATTATACAAAAAACTTTGAATATTTCTTTATACATTATACTAGTTTTGACACTTAATTTTTACTAAATTAAATTTCATCACTCGAAGTATAAAAAAATGTTTGAAGAACATATTTTGAATGATGCTCTCAAGTCAGAGTTGAGCTAAGGGAACTCTGCTCTAACGACAAAGAACTCATATAAAGACAAAGTCACTCCACTGTTCTTAGTTGTACTCATTATGGAGTTACCATCGATTAGAATATTGCAAGCCTATTTTGACCTTGAGTTTTGAAAACAAAGAAAAAAGAGAAAATTCCTTTACCTATCCACCGGTTTCCTCTGGAGCCGTCTTCCGTTCTTAATAAGAAAAGAGATTTGAATTAGGAGATTTGTCCCATATTATTGTTCTTATTATTAATGAATGAATTTTGTTTGACATTCACACCAAACAAATATTTTAAGACAATTAGCCCAAGCATACACATGCGTACTTGTAAAATTCTACAAGTTGTTAATTATATATAAGAAGATAAGGTATAATAGACATAAAAAAAATGCAAAAACATTTTGGAAACAAATTTAAATTAAAGAATTAAGTATTAAAAACAAAATAATATTATTACAAAATACAATCTAAAGTCAGTATAGTATTTTTGCATATATAAACCAGCATAAAAAATGTTCATAGGTCATACATTTATCAAATTTGTTAGTGCTTTGTCAAATATTATTTTTATCTATACATTTTATAAGACTCACAACTTTTATCTACTTTGTATTCACACATTCTGTAGAACCTACTGCTTCTAATCTACAAAATTTTTTACTTCTTTTCATTTTTCAAACCCACATAAGTTAATTAATTTCAACAATAGATAACAAGACACAATTTTTATTACATAACTATATTTCCTATTTAGCAATATATAAAATTTTATTAGACTATAAGAAGAGCATAACAACAACTTGGGAGGGTCAACAGTGTCTCTTGGGACCGTCACCACATCCATTCTGAGTTGGTTTAGTAGAGAAGACAAATTCCTTCATATCATCGTACAAATTCTTAGCAGCTGTCTTGTCTGATAATTCCATGCCATGATTGCCTCCTCGATTAAATTGATAAATCACTGGCACTCCATATGACTGCAACAAGTGTACTAATTGCATCGCCCGATCAACCATTGGGTCTCCTTCATCGGCTTTCATGAAGCATCTTGGCAAACGTTTGACTCTTCCGAGGTAAGAGCCACCATTGATTGGATTACAAAACTCGTGATCTCGATTGGCACCTTGTGGCAAGGCCAATGACCATAAAACATCACATACATATAAAGGAACATATTTATCCTCTTCTAGTCTAAGCTCCGATTGAGTCCTTTGAAGTCCACCAAAAAATGGCTGGTTCATTAGCAGCCCTATTATTTTTAGTGGTCCAAGATCAAAATCCAGTGCACGAAGGGCTACATGGTAAGCTATGTTGGCACCTGCACTGCTGCCCATTATGAAAACCCTAGAAAAATCAGCATACTCTAACCATGGATCACGTCCCCCGACACCTAGTGCCTGGTCTTTAGCCCAGAGGATAGCATTCAGGGCATCGTCGTAAGCTGCTGGGAGGCGGTTTTCAGGGGCCAGCCGATATTCAACGGAGGCTACCACGGCCGGGAACTGCCCGGCTATATTGTTGCAAAATTCATGGAAAACGACAGTTGATGCACTAAACAGCACAAAGTCACCTCCATGTAAATAGATTATGAGTGGAAGTTTAGTGCCTGTCGGGGTTTTCGCAGGTATATAGAGGCGGATGTAGGCTTTGTTGTATGGACTGAGAGGTATGTCTGTGGAGAGGGCAAGCTGATTAGTCTGTTTTGGGTCAGCAGTTGGGGTTGCATCCACCATAGGGATTTGTATTTCTCTATTTAAAGTAAATCCATCTGGATTGTATTTGATTCCAAGGACTTTGAAGGCTTCTTGCCAAGTATGGGACTCTGAATCACACATGATTGCTGCAGATGGTTCAAACCAAGAAAATATGTGCAAGGATATGAGGGAATTGATGCACTTAATATAGAAGATATATGAGGAATTTACTTAGAAAGGCCTAAAGTTTAAGGCATATTATAAAAATTGCTTCACTTTAAAATATACTTCCACTTTAGATTTTTCTAGAATTTCAAACTACCCTTATCCAGCCTCCATCCGTCCCCGTCCCTGTTCCCAGGAATGTAGTTTTTTTTATTGATTGTATGACAATCTAAAACTTTCCAAAAAAATAAATTTAGATTCAGTCATACATAAATTTTATTTTGCAATTTTCACATAATTGAGGTTAAATTGACTAGTTAAAAAAGTGTATATGTTTCGGTAATCATATTTAGCTTCCGTTTGATTTAGTTTAAAAAATTTGAGGTCAAAATCAACAATTAATTTTTATCACACATTTCATGGAACCCACAATTTTTATCAACTTTTCAACTATACATTTTATAAACTTCTGTCAAAATCTGCTAAACTTTTATCAAAAGCTTTGTCAAACAGTCATCAAAATATTTTACTTACAAAAACAAGATTTTTTAAACAAAATATTAAAAAAAAAAAAAAAGCTATATTTTTCACTTTACACATTGTGAGAAACCCACTTCTGAAAATTCACCATTTTATTCAAAATATTTATATGTTGAAATTTGAAGAATTTTAAGGAATCAACTGAGGTGGTTGGTTTGCTTAATAATTAAGAATATAAAATTAAGACATAATGAATATTGTTAAGTGTATATTCACCTCCCACGGCCATCATTCTCGTAAGCAATACAAATTGCTATTTTTAATGAGAAATTTGTTTTGACTTTCTGTCGGCACATCATTGATAACGATTAGTGATTTATTAAGAATTTTGCTAGTTCACACTCATAATCCTCATCCAATGCGTTAGCTAATTATTTTTTATATTCAGTCGAACTTTATATTTTTTTTTTATCAAATTGTATTGTTCCTCTCTTTTAGAGGGCAGCGTTATATGACCTAAATATTTTTCACATTTATATCAAACTAGGTATGTTTTGTCGTATGAAAATATTTTTTATGTTCTTTTTAGATGCTTGTCGAACCCACTTGATTTTCGTTTAGATTGTTTGGTTATGTTGTGTTGATTTAATGTAGGCACAATATGAACACGTATATTTTCTTACATTATCATTGATAGGTCACATTATCTAATGTCTCTCAATACGCTTTTATCATATACTTAATTTTTATGATGGGTGTCGCTTCCTCCCATACACAAAAACCGAGTTCTTTTACTTGGTTATGACAAGGTCTCTCATTGTTCAGGCTCTATCTCGTACTCGTCTATAATATTGGATCTGAGTTATATTTTTATCCCATTCATTTCATGTGGTTCTTTCTTTTCTTAATTCTTTCCATTCTATCAATGAATTATCTAGAATAATTGTAAATTTAGATTGTCTAATTGTCCTCATCCATAATTCTTGTTAGAAATACAATTATTGCTATTTTTAATGAAAATGTTTTTGACTTTTTGTCAGCATTATTCTTATTGATAGTGATTTGTGATTTGTGATTAATTAAGAAATTGTTTTAGTCATTTAATAATTTGCTAGTTGACACTTACCAGGTTTCCAGGAAAATATGAACAAAATGAAATATGCAAGCAGTAAACGTGACAGAAACTGAGTTTAAGAACGATCGAGGCGAGAAATAAGCCATCTGTCCTTAAGTCGACTTTACCCCGTCATACGATACTTACGGTATGTGGTAAAGCGTTTCCCAAGATACAACGATCTAACACTTGCAGAAGTAGCACTTACTACTGCAAGAACAACGAACCAAACGAAGATGAACTCTCGAAAGGAAATGAAGAACAAATAGTAATGGAAGGAGGAAGAAACTGCACTGTATGTTGTATGGTTTTTCTACTTACGATTGAAAGCCTGAGGAGTACCCCTTTAAAAGGATGAGGGAGAAACCGTTCCAACGCATGGTTGCTTGGCCCACGATCATGGTGGGAGGAAGTCGTTACACTTTGTGTACGATCATGGTTTCTTGTCCCACGCAGCCGCGGTACACCACTTGAAGGAAAAAAAAAACTGTTCTTTGGAGGGAAAAAATAATTGGATAAATTTAAATAAATTTTATCCAAAAAATTAATATTGACAAAGGCCCATCCCAAGCCCATGCCACGTCCCACGACCCGACCCGAGCTCGTGTTCGTGCTCGAACCGAGCCGATCGGTTGGACAGAAGAAGGCGGCGGCGGCGCGAGTGCGTGCGTGTGGGCTTTGCTCGATTATGAGCATACCTACGTCCTCTCCCATCTAAAGACTTGCTTTGCCCCTTGGGGCCCAAACCCATTTCCAAACTTGGATTTTATTAAGTGGTTTAAGGTTGAGCTTTCAACCAATGTGGGATAAACGTTTATCAATTATTTCCCATTTTATTCCTCATTTATTGTCCAACTTTCAACTATAATTTTCCATTCATAATGGAATGGTTATGAACAATTAAATATACTACGTTCATCTACTCGAAACATAAAATTTAATCGTCTATTTACTTTGACCAATCGAAGCTTGGGTCCCACCCAATTATTATGTCAAAGTGGTCCAATGGTCCATTTCCAACAATCCCCCACATGAATGAAAATTATCACAAATATGCTAAATGCAATGCAGACTGGATTCAGAGAGTACGAGCGAAAAGCTTATTGCATCAGGAAAGGTAGCTTTTGGCTTTGAACCTGCCTTAGTGGAATACAATCGAGTTTACTTAGCTATTCAGTGAACTTGATGTCTTGAACTGTCCAGCTGTTAATGTAAACTAAAACAACAGTCTCCACACAATAACCTTCCTATCAATTCTTTGGTTCTCATAGTTGTGTTCATTTTGGCCTTGAACAGTTCTTGGTATTCATAAGTGCTTTAGATAATTTAAGTCTCAAATTCTCATGGAAGCGGCACCACTTCACACTTATACAGGTAAACTCCTATGAAAAGTACTCTACTATACTCCACTTGGTTTATCCAAGCTATAAGAATCATTAAAAATTATAACTTAACCTTTTACATTCTGCAGACAGCACTTTTATAAAGGAATGGATAAGTGCTCAACTGAGTCTTAATAACTTAGTTGTCCCATTGAGCCAAGATCTTGGGATCTCCAATCAATAAGATTGGGTTACCATCATTAAGATTCATGCATATTAGGCTTTAATCACATTCTCTTTGATAGATAATATACTTGATCTCTTGGTAGGCCTTTTGTAAGCGGATCCGCGAGATTCTCCTTTGATTTCACATAATCAATGGAGATAAATTACCATTATACATGCAATTTTATGCCCTTGCAATAGCTGACTGATTGTCGCAATGAATGCTAATTGCAGGTACCGACTTAATCCAACACGGAAAATGATAAGCTCATATTTGATTAAAAAAGTACCTAGAAATGCCTACTTTGCCACATCTAGAACAAAAATTAAGCAATGAAGCTTGAACAAAATTGTCATATGGAGTATCAAGGAATTTCAGTACATGGGCATATAGTGCTCGACCATGTTTCAGCGATTGATGGGACCCAAAATCCTTGAAGAGAGAGGGGTAAGTATAGTTGTTTGGCTTAAGGGTAGGAAGAGTGAAAATGGACCTAATAGTCTGTTACCAGAAAAAACATACAATCTGCTCAAATCAACAAAGGACATAAAGAACACACAATGTGCTCAAATCAACAAGTGATTGAGAAATGTGGCCTAATAGTCTGTTACCAGAAAGAACCACCACTTTCATAATTCAACATAACTATTAAATCCAAAGGAGGGAGATTATAGATAACTAGTATCACCGGCCAACAACTATATCTAGAACTTAGATCACCGAAGGGATTAAATCCATCAGATGAAAGGCCAAGCCTAAGATTTTGTGGTTCTAATGCAAAACAAGGCCACTTTTGATTGATTCTCTCCCAAGCTAATGAATCAACTGGATGACGCATTTTTCCATCTTGACTTTTGTGATTTGAGTGCCATACTAGTTGTTCTGCCGTATCAAGTGACCTAAACATTCTTCTAAACCGTGGTGTAATTGGAAAATATCGCAAAACTTTTACAGGTATCCCTTTTTGAATCTTCTTAGTTCGTTCATTAATTTTCCACCGCGAAGATGTACATTTTGGACATGTCTCTAAATCCTCTAGATCTTTTCTAAACAAACAACAATCATTTACACATGCATGTATCTTCTCATATCCTAGATCAAACATGTTCAATAATCTTTTTATTGAATGACAAGAATCAGGAAGAGTGTTCCCATCTGGTAGCATGTCTCGGAGAATATCAAGAAGTTCATTGAAACCATTGTGAGATATACCATGTGTAGCTTTAAGCTTGTATAAGACAACAGTTGCAGATATCCTTGTGTACTTTGTACAACCAGGATATAAAGGAATTTCAACACCTTCATATAAATTTGAAAATTCTTTTTCTCTATCTTCTTTCTCTGGTACTACAACATTGTCATCTTGAAAAAATGCATCTCTATACATCCTATAGGTCTCTAGATTTTCTACATCTTGAGGAGGTATTGATGAAATAAGTTTTTCCCCATGAAACACCCACGTAGTATACGTTGGATCCATCCCATGTATGACCAAATGCCCATACATTGTATCAAAATGTTGGTGGAAGAGGTTTTTGCAACATTTGCAAGGGCATATGACCTTGTTTCGGATTCCCCACATAGGCTTGCACCATATTTGCAAACTTTCTTGCACCATATTGATATGCCTTTATAACTCTATAAAAAAAATACTGCATATATTATTGATAATACATTTAAGATCATATTTTAAAATTTTGTATATTTAAGGGGTTAAAATAACCTTGATAAGTGTACCCAATCTTTATCCATGATAATAGACCAACAATATGAACATAATAACCTGTTATTTCAAAAATGAAAAAATTAAGTCCAAAATATGTTTATTTGATTATCCACATAATCACTTCCTATATTTGAATTATTTGACCTTTTACCTTTTACCAATTCAATTATTTGACTTTTTACCTTTTCTCGACAACGTCCAGACCAATTTTTAAAACATTCAAATTAACCCGTGTTCATGTGATTGACTTGAATTGTTTCATAAACTACTAAAAGATAGTCTAATCTAATGGTCGAATTTTATCATAAAATAAGAACAAAGATATTTTTTAATATTATTCTTTGTCCTTTGGCTCTATTACAGTTTCAAAATTGTCCAAAAAAAGGCAGATTAAAAGAAATCAGAACTGATGCATTGGCCTGGAAAGCAGATGTTAAAAACGATTTGGAATATCATAATTTATTCCACTGGTCTTTATTTGGAATTTGTTTTCCCTCCCTTTTTTCAAACAGTTTCGCCCCAACCCAATCTAAACAAAAATATAAATAAGAATTCATGAACTTACAACATCGACAACAGTCATTAAACCTCTATTTACTTTAAACAGGGCCGAACCAATGTACGAAAAAGAATTCATGAAATGGACTTAAAATTATCTAGAACAAGAGTTCATTTGATGTTATCTATACATAGTTATATGTACCCCCACAGTCCTTGTGTTAAAGGGCGTCCCAAATTTGATACGGTTACGCATCTATTACGTCTTTTTAAGCATGTGTTCCTCACAAGCAACCAAGTTCACATGCTTTGTGTTTATGGTCAAACTAGTTTGAAGGATCCAATACCACCCCTACAATAAACAGAACTCATGCAATTTGATTTTAATTCCTAAGGGACTGATTGCCATCTATCAAAATGAATTTTCTTTTATAAGAAAAAGTGACTTACACTTTAAAAAAAAGAAAAGAACAGAGAATGAAACTGATTCATCTCTCACCAAACTCTCTGTAAAAAATGTGATACAGGTTTACATCTTTCAAATTATGTCCTAGATTTATGCTCAATATTGGATAACTTAGGGATGAATAATTCTATTCTTGCGGCATCATTTCCACAAAAAGTAACCAAATAATATTGCAAAATCTGGGAAACAAAATTATGACCAATGATATGAGCCTCACCTCAGTAGTTTGGCTATTGATTTGGGTATTGATTTGTTCAAGTATTGTTATCACCCTCACCTCAGTAACCTACATATGAAACAACAACAAAAAATTATTAAAAAAATTCCCGTCCAAAATCAAACGAAAGCAGAGAAACTTCGAACAAAAAAAAAAAGCTAACATTCGACCTAGATCTGCAACGAAAATACATCTTTAATTCATTTCTCTTGTATCAAATTCCACCAAGACAAGCGGTTCTCAAAATCTTCAAATCAAAAATAGAAGATTATTTATGAGAGAAAGGGATTTGATGATTTTTGTTGGATGGGTTGGCAAATGCGATTCTGCTGGAAGGAATTTGGTCCCTGGTGAAATATATTGGAACGGTTGGGAAGAGCTTGGGGAAGAGATGAAAATGGGGATGAAATTTTGGGATTTTCTCAGAAAGATGAAATTTGGGGTTTTCTCAGGAAGATGAAATTTGGGATTTTCTTAGGAAGTAGAAAAGAGATGGACTCTTGGAGCTGAGATAAAAGCTGCGCAGGAAACAAATAAAAATGCAGGTATTTTTTTCCTTCCCCAAAATACACGGCACGCTTTCCGTATGCCGTAAAATGAAATGTTTTAAGGCGTTCTAAGTATACATGCCGTGAACTTTGGACTAAAAGATATCGCTCTTTTTTTCCCCTCAAAATACACGGCATGCGTATTTACATATGCCGTAAAATGATATTTGTTACGGCGTGCAGAATATGTATACCGTGAATATTATATGTTATTGGTGATTTACGGCACGTATTTAATGTATGCCATAAAATAATACATGTTAACGACATTTTATAAATGTACGCCGTAAACTAATGCCGTAATAGGCTATATATGTTGTAGTGTGTAATCCAAAATTTAAAGTATGCTTCAAATATCGAAGTACTCTATTCAATGCCTTCCAGTGATCATTGTTTGGATTACATGTGAACTTACTCAATTTATTAACCGCGAACGCAATGTCTGGACGTGTACAGTTCATTAGATACATCAGACTTCCAATAATCTGAAAATATCTTAATTGATGTATAGGTTCACCTCTATTTTTGGCTAAGTGTAGACTTGTGTCTATAGGAGTTTTGACTGGACTTTCATCAAAGACTCCAAATCTCTTTAGTACAGACTCAACATAATGAGATTGTGAAAGAACAAGGCCATATGGTGTTTTAGAAATTTTAATTCCAAGGATTACATCTGCTACACCCATGTCTTTCATGTCAAAATGTTTTGTTAACATTTTCTTAATAGACATGATAATGTCATGATTGCTACCTAGAATTAGCATATCATCCACATATAGACATACTAAGACATATGCTGTGGGTGTATTTTATTGTACATACATTTGTCACACTCGTTAATTTTAAATCCATTTGACAACATCGTTTTGTCAAACTTTTGGTGCCACTGCTTTGGTGCCTGTTTTAATCCATATAAGGACTTAACGAGTCTGCAAACTTTTTTCTCTTGTCCATGAGCAACAAATCCTTCATGTTGCTCCATGTATATTTCTTCTTCTAACTCACCGTTTAGAAATGCTGTTTTAACATCCATTTGATAAATTTCGAGATTGTGTATCGCATCAATTGTAATGAGGATTCTTATCGAAGTAATCCTCGTTACTGGTGAGTAAGTATCAATGAAATCAAGACCTTCCTTTTGTCTATATCCTTTTGCTACCAAACAAGCCTTGTATTTATCAATAGATCCATCTGATTTTAACTTTTTCTTGAAAATCCAATTGCAACCTAGAGGTTTATTTCCAGGTGGGAGATCAACCAACTCTCAAGTGTGATTTTGCATTATTGATTCAATTTCACTATTGATAGCTTCTTTCCAAAAAAGAGCATCTGGTGTTAACATTGCTTCATTGAATGTCTTAGGTTCATTTTCGATCATGTACGTTAGAAATTCTGAACCAAAAGACGAAGACTTTCTAGCCCTTTTACTGCGTCTAGGTTCCTCTTCATTTTCACTATCATTTGCAGTATCATAAGTTCGTTTTGTTGAACTTATATCAATTTTGTCTTTGCGAGGAAAGACGTCTTCAAAAAAACTTGCATTCCTTGATTCAATGATCGCATCTTCATGTATATCAGTAATCTCAGACTTATGCACAAGGAAGCGATATGCACTACTATTATGAACATATCCAATAAATATGCAATCTACAGTTTTCGGTCCTATTTTTATTTGTTTAGGTTTTGGCACTTCTACCTTTGCCAAACACCTCCCACACTTTCAAGTATTTATATGAAGGTTTGTGACATTTCCATAACTCGTAAGGTGTTTCATCCTTTACTTTGTGTGGTATTCTATTAAGAATGTGATTTGCAGAGAGGATAACTTCCCCCCACAAATTCTGGGGGTAGACCAAAACTAATCAACATAGCATTCATCATTTCTTTTAAGTGTGCAGTTCTTTCGTTCTGCAATACCATTAGATTGAGGTGAGTAAGGAGCCGTTGTTTGATTAATAATGCCTTGTTCAGAACAAAATTCTTCAAACGGCGCTCTATATTCTCCACCTCTATCACTTCGAACAATTTTTATTGTTTTGCTAAGTTGATTTTCAACTTCATTCTTATAATGTTTACACATTTCCAAAGCCTCGTCTTTGCTTCTTAATAAATAAACATAGCAATACCGAGTGCAATCGTCAATGAAGGTAATGAAATACTTTTTCCCACATTTAGTTTGTACAAATTTCAAGTCACATATATCGCTGTGAATTAATTCCAAAGGTAAAGTATTTCTTTCAACAGAAGAAAACGGTCTTTTGGCCAACTTAGCCTCAACACAAGTTTTGCATTTGTGATTAGGATCGAACTTTAAAGAAGGTAGCAAATTTAAGTTCATTAATTTGCGCACAGATTTAAAGTTTACGTGTCCTAATCTGTTGTGCCTTAAACAAGAAGATTCAACGATATACGCAGAAGTAGAAGCTTCATTAATCTTGTTCAATTTGGATACAATAGTAAGGACGTTCATCTTGAACATCCCACCGTCATATATCCCTTGCCCACATACATTCCATTCTTAGTTAGTACAAATTTGTCAAATACAAATACTAACTTAAACTCATTCTTGCTAAGAAGAGAACTAGAAACAAGTTTTTTCTGAATATTTGGCACATGCAGCACATTGTTGAGGACGAGTTCCTTGCCAGACGTCATCTTCGAGGTCAACTTTCCTTGTCTTTCAACATTTGAGCTTGAGGAATTTTCCATGAATAGTTGTTCTCCATTGATTGTTTTGTAATCAGAAAACATGTTCTTTTCAGTACATATGTGACGAATAGCACCGGTGTCCACCCACCATTCCTTGGGATTTCCAACAGAATTACATTCAAATATTACAGCAGATAGGTACATTTCTTGTACACCTTTAGTCAGATTTTCAGTTTCAACTACATGTGCACAGTCATTTTGCTTTTTAGGCTTGCGACAGTCAATTGAGCGATGTCCAGGTTTGCCACAATTGTAGCAATCCCCTTTGAACTTCTTGTTCTTCTGGTTGTTCTCAATTTTCTTAGGAGCATAACTTGAGTGCTTCCTCTTCATGTTCTTCTTAGAACTTGATTCAGCTATGTTTACCTTAGCTTCCATGCTTGGTCCCCCATTCATCCTTTCAGACTTTTTAGTGTCTTCTTCGATCCTCAAGCGCACAATCAACTCCTCCAAGTTCATTTCCTTACGCTTGTGTTTGAGGTAATTTTTGAAATCTCTCCATGAATGTGAGAGTTTCTCAATCACAGCTGCTACTTGGAATGACTCACTTACAATCAATTTTTCAGCATGTAAATGATAGAGGAATACCTGCAAATCTTGAACTTGGGAAATAACAAATTTAGAGTCAATCATCTTATAGTCCAGAAATTTACTGACAAGAAACTTTTTAGTTCCAGCATCTTTTGTTTTATATTTTTTCTCTAAAGATTCCCATAATTCTTTTGCAGATTTCATTATGCTATATACACCATATAATGAATCATTCAGTCCATTCAGTACATAGTTTTTGCATAGAAAATCAGAATGTTTCCATGCGTCCAAGGCAATAACCGAAGCTCGATTATTTTTTCCTTGTTGAACAGAAGGAGGATTCTCCGTGAGAAACCTTGCCAAATTCAGCGTGGTTAGATAAAACAACATTTTCTGTTGCCACCTCTTAAAATCGACTCCATTAAATTTTTCAGGTTTCTCCCCGTGAGGAATATGAGTAGATGCAGACGGACTAGCCACAGTAGGCGTCACAGTAGGTGCCACATTAGGATGAATTGCATTAGTCCCAATAGTGTTAGCCATTTCTGTTTAAAAAAAAAAACAAAAGATCAACATGTCAGAATTTAATGTTCTAGATTTCAGTTTTGAAAACTGAACCAAAATTTTTCAAATGTTAGGAACAAGAAAATTTCGGCAGTTTACAGAAAGCAAGCAAATTTGCAATTTTGGAATTTTACACTAAACATGCACAGTTTCAGAATTTAACAGGGACAACAGCATTATTATGTACAGAGAACGTGCACAGCAGTATCGAAATACAGATTAGTTTCAAAAATACAGAGCAATTAAATAAAGAGCATTTTTGATATATAGATTCTGTACATGTACAGATTTGGAACCAAAATATTAAAATGTTGTTGATTAAATGTTATAAATTTCAGTTTTTAGACAAAACCAGAGTCTTAAAACTTTAGACTGAAGGCAATTTCCGTAGAAGACAAACTTCAGAAAACATGAACATTTAGAATTTTGAAAATTTCACAGAACGCATGCATTTCACAGAAAGTATGCATTTCACTATAATTTCACAGAAAGCATGCATTCCATTCACAGAAATGTGACATATTGGTTATTGGTTTTCATTCACAATTGACCAGAATTTATTGCTGTTTGTCATGTTTAAAATGTTCCAGTAAAAAGACATGCTCAAAGGATAAAATCGGTAAGCATAGATATGAAGGTTGACAAAGAATTTATAATTTCAGGAAGCATTATAATTTCAGAAACTTGACAAATTATCCATGTACATTTTCAGAACCAGTAAATGAATTGTAATAAAATCGTCTTAAGTTGTTAGTAATCATTCACAGGTTTCCAAGAAAATATGACCAAAATGAAATATGCAAGTAGTAAACGTGACAGAAACTGAGTTTAAGAACAATCGAGGCGAGAAATAAGCCCTCTGTCCTTAAGACGATTTTACCCCGTCACACGGTGCTTATGGTATGTGGTAAAGCGTCTCCCAAGATACAACGATCTAACACTTGCAGAAATAGCACTTACTACTGCAAGAACAACGAACCAAAAAGAAGATGAACTCTCGAAAGGAAATGAAGAACAGATAGTAATGGAAGGAGGAAGAAACTGCACTGTATGCTGTATAGTTTTTCTATTTACGATTGAAAGCCTGAGGATCCCTTTAAAAGGATGAGGGAAGAAACCATTCCAACGCATGGTTGCTTGTCCCACGATCATGGTGGGAAGAAGTCGTTACACTTTGTGCACGATCATGGTTTCTTATCCCACGCAGCCGCGGTACACCACTTGAAGGAAAAAAAAAACTGTTCTTTGAAGGGAAAAAATAATTGGATAAATTTAAATAAATTTTATCCAAAAAATTAATATTGACAAAGGCCCGTCCCAAGCCCATGCCCCGGCCCACGACCCAACCCGAGCTCGTGCTCGAGCCGAGCCAGCTGGTCGAACAGATTGCGGCGGCGGCGGCGGCGGCGACGCGCGCGCATGTGGGCTTTGCTCAATTATGAGCATGCCTACGTCCTCTACCCTCTAAAGACTTGCGGTGCCCCTGGGGGCCCAAACCCATTTCCAAATTTGGATTTTATTAAGTGGTTTAAGGTTGAGCTTTCAATCAATGTGGGATAAACATTTATCAATTATTTCCCATTTTATTCATCATTTATTGTCCAACTTTCAACCATAATTTTCCAATCATAATGGAATGGTTTTGCACAATTAATTATACTACGTTCATCTACTCGAAACGTATAATTTAATCGTCTATTTACTTTGACCAATCGAAGCTTGGGTCCCAACCAATTATTATGTCAAAGTGGTCCAATGGTCCATTTCCAACACGTTGTCACACAACGCGTTAGCTAATTAATTTTTATATTAATGTCAAATATTTTTTGTCAAAATATACTATTCAGTTGTGAAATTATTTCTTACATTTATATCAAAATAAGGGGAAAGTCCCGAAGGCAAAGCTCTCCACCTGTGTCAGAGGCCCTTGACCAGGCGGGTTGTAAATCGAGGGATGTGCACGAGTGGTAGGGACCTGAGGGAAAGAGCCAAGAGGCCAACCTCCAAGACAGACTCCCACAATATTTCAGTGAAAATCTGCCCCACACGAGAATCGAACCTGCGTTGTTGGAGGATTTCTTCCCACGTCACCTCATACCTTATCAACTCGTCTATACCCCTGGGGGTTATATTTATATCAAACTTGGCAATGTCTTATCTTGTCAAACTATTGTTTCATTCGTTGTTGCAGCCACTAATTATTCGCTTGGTTTGCTATTAAATATTTCTTATGTTGCTTTTACAGTTTTGTTTATTTCTTCAACTGATCACGAATGAAATGTAATTTGAATCCACAGATAGTAAATAAGCTTGGTCCTATTGAAATTTGAGTTCAAAATTGACCCATTTCATTTTTTATCAAACTATTTCGAACAGCATCGACCAAAAAATCTCCTTGGAATCTCATTAATAGGTTATACTATCTATATATCTTTGACACACTTCTATTATATTATTGAATTTAAGGTGACTATCGCATATGTGCATGCTACCATAAAACATGTGATTAACTAAAATCAAATAAAGCCTTAATTGGTTGGACTCTCACGCACTACTTTAGTTTGACATTGATGGGGGTGGAGCTCAGTACTAAATTAATTGGATTGTCCCAAATTAAGACAACAAAATATAGGACATGTACGATAACTTTTGATAAAAATTTTAGTAAATTTTATAAAAATTGATGAAATATATGGTTGAAAAGTATTTTTTGAATTGTATAGATAAAATTAATTGTTGACTTTGACCTCAACTTGTTAAAAGTTGTGTGGTTATGTTTTTTAAGTGATTATGAACAGTGGGTCATACAGAATATTTGTGTGATAAGTAAATAGTAAATTGTACGTCCCTACAAAATGTGTGAATAAAAAATATTTTACCAACTTACAAAAAAAAAAAAAAAAAAAAGATTAAAATTTTATCGAACATGCCGTGAACCAAAACAATGGCATAAACTGGTGAAAGTGTTAACCAAATTGTGTGAGAATGCCATGTGGAGAGGAGTATAACATTTTCTATTTTAATGATAATTATTTAGATTTGCACGTAATTTATAGTGATTTTTAATTAATTAAGAATTATTTCGTCATCTCTATACCTGCTAGTTTACACTCGTCATCAGTGACCAAACCCTCTAACTTTTTATTTTATTAGTGTCAATATTGGTAGGTAGGAGTAGGAACTTTCTTTATATATTATTATATACTTAAGATTTAGAAATAAAACTATTATTTTAACGAGAATTTTTACAAAATGATTATTTTTACAAAATTATTTGGGATATTTATGATTCAATTATTTTTATTTTTATATTTTTTTTACATGAAATGACATTTTGTAATTAAGGGTCTGTTTGGCATGGTTTTTGAAAAGTTAAAAGCAACTTTTTGAGATTAAGAAGCTATTTTAGATCTACTTGGGTAATTTCTTGAATATTCTTTGTCTAATTAGAGAAATTATTTTAGATAAAGTTGACCTAACGTAGCTTCCTAGGAAACTCTTATATAAAAAGTAGAAGCAAAAGGAAGTTATCCCAAACAGGCCTTGAGACTTTTTAATGTGAAAAAAAATAATAAGTCTATTTATTTTTTATGTTTAAAATTAATCAATTACCAATGGATGCCACACTTCTATTCAACAACTCAATGTCTGTCCTTATTAGCAATACAAAATGTCATTCAATTAAGAAATATTTGGTCATGTCTTGCTAGTTCACACTTGTCATCGAACGTGTTAACAATTTCCAACATTTATGTAAATGGTTGGTACGTAGATCTAAGGTCTTTTAATTCTTTATTTTAAATTAACTCCTAATGGATATATATTGCTATGTTTATATTCACCTTTCTTGTTTTGATTGTGTACTTCTCTTGTTAACAATAAAATTCCACATTAGATAAATATAAAAGTAATAATTTACTCAAATGAGAAATTTGATTCGTTTAAAGTTTATAATCAATTGAATTTCTAGATTGGTCAAATCGTTTAAATATTAAAATAATAATCAACATATTGTTGGGTTGTGTGTCCAAAAGTAGTAGTTTTGATGGATTCGTTAGACAATTTAATTGTCTATTAAATAGATATTACATTTGTTGTATGTTTATATTGAATTGAATATTGTATTATAGTGAGCATGTGATAAAGTGTATTTGATTGTTGTAACAATATAAGATAAGTGCTTGCATAGAGAAGCACATATAGACACATTTCTATTTTGGTCAAAAATTAATTAGTCATACGGTAGTGAACAGAGGTTGGTACTCTGATATGATAAAGTCGTAGGGTGGACTATTTCATCAATTAGGTGAATAGTCTATCTTGACCATAGAGACTAAGTCTCCAAAGTAGTGACACTAGTTGACTTGTAGTGTATTGGACAAGACCATAATGTAGAGTTTAATTCTATAGCATTATTGTGCGAAGAATTAAATACGTGACCACTTTATGGGATTACTTAAGTCTTGGACATGATAATGGACACTATTTGTGAGATCGAGGATATTTTGACGTGTCAATGAGTAAGATCAATTAATATGTTCAAATATCTCGGTATATTAAGAGTATAGAGTAAATGAAGTAGTGAACATTTGAATGTTAGGAAATCGTTGCCGGTCAAAGAGTCGGCAAAAAAAATAAATAAATAAATCTTTTTCGTTATTCTTTTATTATTTTCTTGTTCAGATTCATTTTGAATCAAATCAAAAAAAAAAATATTACTTTTGATTCTTTTTTTTTTATTTCTTGCTTTGGACTGCAAAAAAAAGAAAGAGAGAGCTTCAAATACATTAAATTAAAGAAAATAAAGGATGCGGATTCATCTTTGAGCCTGGTGATTGGTTTTGGAAGCATGTGAAAGATTCTTATCTCTTAGATGCATGTAGTGATTCGAGGTCGAATCCTTTTGAAGAAGAAGGGGATGATGTGACCCAGGCAAGCCATGGACCTTTGTTACATTGGACTCAAGCTAAGGACCATATTGGAGGTATATCATAGGCTAATGGGACATTGGAGGACCAAAATAAGCGTGAAACGAAGTTTAGAATAAATCTGGCCGCAAGAACTTGACCCGATGATTTCTTGAATCAAAGAACCATAGTTATGAAAACGCCACAAATATTTGCGAAATCTTTGATAAGTTTTAGGGTTTGTTCAATTAAGAACATAGAAGAAAGTGAATCCCCACTTTAATTAATCTCTCAAAATACTGAACTCTCTGCACCGATTTCCTCTAAAATTCGTTTCACACTTATTTTGGTCCTCCAATGTCCCATTAGCCTCTAATATACCTCCAATATGGCCCTTAGCTTGAGTCTAATGTAACAAAGGTCCATGGCTTGCCTGGGTCGCATTATCCCCTCCTTCTTCAAAATGATTCGACCTCGAATCACTACAGGCATCTAAAGGATAAGGATCCTTCACATGCTTCCAAAATCAATCACCAAGCTCAAAGATGAATCTGCAGCCTTTATTTTCTTTAATTTGATGTATTTGAAGCTCATTCATCTCATATGGATTGCTTCTATAAGATGGTCGTTTTGGAAGAACAGCTCCAGGTACAAAGCGAAGTTGATGTGCAATGTCTCGAATAGGTAGTAGCCTACTACACATTCCCTTTGAAGATACGTCCTCCAATTCCTGCACTAAAGAAATAGCTAAATTGGGGAGGGATTGGTTAATGTTGCTAATTACAATGTAGGATTCCTTGTATACTAGCAAAATCAATGATTGATTTTCCATGAGAGCCCTCTTAATCTCACTTTCTTTTGCGAAGAAACTCACTTTTGTTTTCTCTCGTGATTTCAAATTATTTTCAGCTACACTCTCATTTTTTTTTCTTCCATCCTCTTCTTTTCTTGTGCCTCTAACTCATTTCTTTGTTCCATCTCTTTCTTTTCTTGTGCCTCGACTTCATTCTCGTTTTTCTGATCTGCATGTCCTTTTAGTTTTATTTGGGAATCGTAGATCTGTTGTGGTGTTAAAGGGGCAAGTGCAACAGGTTTTCCATCTTTGACATTGCCCTTTCATGCTTCACCTTCCTAACGTACTGCCATGGTCTCCCCAATAAAAAATGGCTAGCATGCATTGGAACCACATCACACAATACTACATCACTATACCTCCCAATAGTAAAACCCACGAAGACTTGCTTGGTAACCTTGACTTCTCCACAATCATTTAACCACGACAACTTATAAGGCTTAGGGTGTTTTAACACAAACAAGCCTAACTTCTCAACAAGGGTGGTACTAACTATATTGGTGCAACTCCCCCCATCTATGATCATACTACACACTTTGTTATCAACAAAACATCGAGTATGGAATATGTTCTCTTGCCCAGGTGTAATGTCATCATTATTAGACATTTGGAGAGAAATAATAAATAATAAAAAATAGAAATTTTAAAAAAATTCTTAATTTTCGATTTTTTTTTTCGATCCAACGCAAGAAACAAAAAAAAAATCACAAAGCATGAACTATAAAGAATTTTCTTTGGTTCATAAACAGATCGTGCCAAAACAATTATTTAACGTTCTTTTAAAAAAAAAAGATATTTTTTTTCCTTTTTTTTTTTGGATATAATTCAAGATGAATATGATAAAAACAAAGTAAAAAATAAAACTTGATTTTAGAGCCAAAGCTCTGATACCAACTGATGCGAACCTGTGAAGAATTAAATCTCGAAACCCACAAAAGGTTTTATCTGAATCCCAAGAAAGCTAAAATCTGGTCGCAAAAACTTGACCCGATGATTTCTTGAATCAAAGAACCATAGTTATGAAAATGCCACAAAGATTTGCGAAATCTTTGATAAGTTTTAGGGTTTGTTCAATTAAGAACATAGAAGAAAGTGAATCCTCACTTTAATTAATCTCTCAAAATACTGAACTCTCTGCGCCGATTTTCTCTAAATTTCGTTTCACGCTTATTTTGGTCCTCCAATGTCCCATTAGCTTCTGATATACCTCCAATACGGTCATTAACTTGAGTCCAATGTAACAAAGGTCCATGGCTTGCCTGGGTCGCATCAGCTTAGGTGTTTTTTTACTGAATGGTTTAAATCTGAGCTCAATATTTAGCAATGGCTAAATGATGGTTGGGATATGTTCACAGAAAAACTGTTGAAGAAAAGGTGGGCTTAATAAATAAAAATAAGTACAAGGGCAAAATGGTCATTTTAGTTCACATCTAATTAATGGATGTCCGACGTTGGTAAGACATAAAGTTGGTGTGTTTGTGATAAGTGCATTTTATGCACTTATTTTGGCCTTTTAATTAATTATTTATGTCGTCATATAGTTGCTTTTCTACTTAATCTAGTTTATTATTGTTTTATTTCAGTTTTGGACTTGTTGGTGAACAATTGGAGAAGTTTAGGCAAAAAGAGCAATGATTTAGAAGACATCTCACAAGTTCGAGTACTCAATTGCACTCAACCCAAAGTTGAGGGACCAAACTGGAGATAATGTAAAGTTGGAGGACTGAAATGACCAAGACCCAAAGTTGAAGGACCAATGTGGTGATTGTTGAAACAAAAAGGACCGGATTGCAAATTAACATAAATAACAAGCTGGGCACTCGCCCAACTTGGAGCAGGAAGCAGAGACCAAACGCTGTGCCTGGGTGATCATTTTTGCCTGCGAATTTTTCGTTTTATTTTCTTTCCTTTTTTTAGTCCCAATTCAACTAGGAAACGTTTTGAACGAATTTTTAGGTCTTCTTGGGATATTTTGTGGGACAATAAAGGTAGTATAAATATGAGATAGACTCTCATAACAAGGGGAGAGGATTTTTGGGAGCCGAATCAAGGGAAGACGGAAGAAAACAAGAGAAGACGACTGACTGACAATCAAGAGTTTTTGAAGATTTCTTCTCCTTCAATCTATGCCGGGTTCTATCAATTCTTGTATTTTTAATTTCCTCATGTTCTTCTAATTTTCTTTAGCCGAGGTAGACGATGAAACCTTGTTTTAATTAAGTAATTATTTCATTATTCGTTTAATTCCTTTTTAGGGCTTTAACGTTCATGGTTCGTTCTTAACTAGATTAATTAATTATAATTTCTTTCGTCTTAAATATCATGTATTTTTGATAGTTAGATATTGATTTAATTAATCCATGCTTGATGCTTAAATAGATTCTATTAATCTCTTTTGATTTTTCATCTTCTTTTATTCGTATTGGGATACATGGAATGCTTAGGTAATCTTTGATTCTTTGTCTTCTTTCAATGGAATTTGATATGAAAAATGCTTAAGTGATTTATGTTTGAAGCATAAGGGGAGCCTATATTTGATTTTCTGCTTTTGGACTTAATTGATAAATCTTTAGGGACGACAATAGATTGATTTCGTATTGTCGTGTGTTTGTGAGAATTAATGAATAATTGGATGATTGCTAAGTTAGACAATGGTGAATTCCGAAACCTTTGTATTTTGCACAACTTGAATTCTCAATTCATCTGTTTATCATATTTCTTTAGTCTTTTAGTTAAACAATTTCAACAACAAAATCTTTTCAACTCAACTAGCATAGAATAATAGTTAATTCGGATTAAATTATACCTTCCTCATAGCAGTCTCTGTGGGATCGACTTCGTTTTTACTTATCTATATTCCAATAGATTCGTACACTTGCAAGTTAATTAAAATTTGACATCAAGTTTTTGGCGCCGTTGCCGGGGACTGCGTCTGAAGGTTAATTTAATTTTAGTTAATTTTGTTCTTGACTAGTTATAATTTAGGATTTTATCTGTTTCTTGTTATTTTATTAAAAACATAAAAAAAAAAAGATTTTCATTGTGCATGCTTGGTCGTAGATCTTTGGATATTAAGCTAGAGCCTCTAGATAGTGAGATAGAAAGAACCTTTCACCAGAGATCTCGACCTACCAACTTAGATAAGATTGGAGGAACCGAAGCAGTAGTAGTTATGGGGGATGAAATTGAGGAGAGACCTTTCAGGGACTATTTTAGTCCATTAGCTAACTTGAGCACCTCATGCATACAATACCCTCAGGTCACAGCTAGGAATTTTGAGCTTAAACCGAGTGTGCTTAACTATCTTCCATCTTTCTATGGTTTAGATAGTGAAGAACCTTATAATCATTTGACTGACTTTTATGCTGTATGTGAAACATTTAAATATGAGAATGTGTCCCCTGATAATGTTAAACTTCGTCTATTTCCATTCTCTCTGAAAGACAGATCTAGATCATGGTTTAATACACTACCTGCAAATAGTATTACTTCTTGGGAACAAATGGTTGCTAAATTTTTGAATAAATACTTTCCTGTTCAAAAAACTAATGCTATTCGCAGGGAAATTTCAGAGTTTGTGCAAAGAGACGATGAGCCTTTCTATGAGACTTGGGAGAGATTCAACGGGCTTCTCATGAAATGTCCTCATCATGGCTATGAAAAATGGCATTTATGCCAATACTTTTTGGAGGGCTTGTTACCACATATTCAAGAATGGTTGATGGCCACAAGCGGTGGAGAGCTTATGTCTAAGAATGCTACAGAGATCTGGACCTTCTTTCAGAAACAGGCTGACAATTCACAACAGCGGAGCCGATCCTCTAGAACTGAACCAAAGAAAAGGGGTATCTATGAAATTCGCAGCAGTGAACCTAGCTCAGAAATCAAAGAAGTCAAATGCATGATAGAGGACATCTCTCGCAAATTGACCTCATTGACAGCCAATAGTCCTACAGAACCAGAAGCAGGTGCTGAGCAGGCTAATGCCCTCAACATGATGAAGAAACAGCCTTACAATCCTTATTCAAACACCTACAATCCAGGATGGAGGGACCACCCCAATTTTTCTTGGCCACAGGGTAGTCAACAGGATAACACAGCAGGTCAAGCCCCTCAACAGGCTACTCAACAATTCAATCACAATTTTTCACAGCCAAAACCATGGGAGGAGGCAATTCAAAACTTGACAAAAGCTACACAAGCTGCATTAGAGCGCCAGAACCACACAATTACTGAGTTTAAGAATGAAGTACGCGCCAGCCAGAACTCTCAGGCACAATCCATCTCCAATCTTGAAAACATGATGGGACAACTGGCTTCATCAGTCCAACAGTTGGCAACAACCATTGAGAAAGGAAGGTTCCCTAGTCAGCCATTTCCTAATCCTAAAGGAGTGCAACGTGAAGAGGCGAAATCAATCATGACTTTGAGATGTGGCAGTCTATTTGACAACAAAGTGGATATCTCAAAGCAAAACACATCTCAACCACTTTCTCCAGGTACTGTTCCAACTGATGATTCAATCCAAGAAGCTCCCAAAGAAGACAATGAGCCATCTTACATTCCAAAAGCCCCATTTCCTCAGAGGCTCACAAAGGTAAAGCAAGGTAATTCTATCAATGATATGATGGAAATCTTCAATTAGGTAAGTGTAAATATTCATTTACTTGATGCTATTAAGCAAGTACCTGCCTATGCTAAATTCTTGAAAGATCTATGTACAACAAAGAGACAACTACATATGCGCAAAAAGGCATTTTTAACTGAACACGTTAGCTCTATAATTCAAAGCAACACTCCTCCGAAATTTAAAGATCCAGGTTGTCCTACTATCTCATGCATCTTAGGAAACCATAAAATTGAGAAAGCTTTGCTAGATTTAGGAGCTAGTGTTAATCTTCTTCCCTATTCTGTGTATATGCAACTTGGACTAGGCGAGTTAAAACCAACATCTATGATTTTACAACTTGCTGATAGATCTATGAAAGTACCCCGAGGAATTGTAGAGAATGTTTTGATACAGGTTGACAAGTTTTATTTTCCTGTTGATATTGTTGTACTTGATACTCAACCAGTACGAGACTCTACAAAACTTATTCCTGTAATTTTTGGTCGTCCTTTTCTGGCAACATCTAATGCTATCATTAATTGCAGGAATGGAGTTATGCAACTATCCTTTGGCAACATGACAGTAGAACTGAATATTTTTAATGTCAACAGGCTACCACATGATAATGAGGATGTTGTTGATGTTGACATGATAGAAGCATTAGATGATGATTGTTTTGCTCATACTAATTGTGATGATGCGTTAAACATGTGCTTAACTCATTTGGGTTCTTATTTTGATGTTGATAGTGTTATAAAAGAAGTTAATGTTTTGCTTGTATCAGCACCTGCCATGGATGCAACTAAATGGAAACAGAAAATTGAGCTACTTCCAACGCGTGCCAATGTCAATAGATGCAAGCAAAGCAAGTCCTCCAGATCACTATTCAGAGTGCCGTAAGGCAACCAGACAATAAGTCAAGCTAATGACTATAAATAAGCGCTTAATGGGAGGCAACCCATTTTCTAACCCTTTTATTTACTTGCTTTATATGTAGTAGTTTTAGATAGTTTAAATAATTTATTAGTTTTATTTTATTTAGTGCACTTATTAGGCCTTACCATGTCACGCGCAGAATGTCCCACTTTGCGAGCCGCTTGGACAATATCTAGGCAATCGTCTTTTGACCAAGGGTTCCAGCACTACATTTGAGTCCACTACATACTAGGCATCTCCTTCTTCTCCACATCCATCTCTGGGGAGTAACTGATCTTTTCCCTCTTTTTCATTACGTTATTTTGTTCTTACATTGAGGACAATGTAAGGTTTTTGTTTGGGGGTGGGTTATAGTATCATGTTACTTAAGTCCTTCTGATTTGCTTATCACCCTTGTCTCTATAACTGAAATTATATTTCAAAAAAAAAAAAAAAAAATTTGTTTAGTTGTCTAGTTATCGTTGAATATCTTACCGTCAATGACGATATCTGTTCAAAATCAAGCACATTTTTAGTAGACTATTAGACAACACTTGAACTTGTTCTTTTATCTGTACACTTATCCATGTTAGACCTGATTATGGAAGCACATAGCCACATTGACTTATCATTTATTGGAGACATGACTTGAGTGTTTGTATTGATATTATTGATTGAGTATCATGATAAAAATTCCGTTCCTACATTCTTAGAGCTAGTGGCTAAACTGTTTTGAGAACAGTTTGGGGGTGTTAAAGTTACTACTTTTGTTCTAAGGTTTTTGATGGTTTGGGTTTTCTAGGTCTCATCTTTGGTTGAATAGGTTATAATCAAAGAATCTAAACTGAGCACTACTCGCAGCTGATAAAATTAAATAAAATATCTGACTCGAGCAATTAAGCATGTAAGGGTATCTTAAAACCTGGTGCCCTATGGTCATCTGACTTGGGAGTCATCGGCCCAAAGCTCGCTACATGAGTCTTGTATCTAAAACAAGAAAAAGAAAAGAGAGCGACATTTATAAATTTACATCTTTACTTCTCTATTAGCCTGTGGGACTTGGGCAATTAAGTCTGCTAGGGTATTTTCAAACCTGGTGCCCTATGGTCATCTGACTTGGGAGTCATCGACCCAAAGCTCGCTACAAGGGTCACACAGAAAGCTAGTGAAAGAGAAGTATTGCACAGGATGTAAGACTGTTAACAGGAGTTGAATAAATAAAAGAGTAGAAGTGCTCAGGAAGGATTGCTAGATTAGAACCTTAGAGACTGAAGATGAGAATTTAGAAATGTCTCACCATCCTAATTTTCAGAATACAAGTGCTAAGTTTTACCACTTTTGTTGAAAAGAAAGAGCATTGTGATGATCAATAGAAACCAACTTCGCTAGAACACCTCGGAATTTGAGAGAAAAGCTTTAGAGGTGTGATAACTTACGAGATGTGTAAGGAATAAATGACTACAAAGGGTTCGGGATTGCTAAAATGTCAACAACACAATATTGTTCATGATCTGATACATGTATAAGTTTAATTTTTGGCTATTCACACACTCACACAAGGTCGAGCATCGGATAAGTGAATATTTTTGTGTTGTTGTTTAATATCCTTTTAATAGTGTTGCATTATTTTGAACTTGAGGCATATGGTAAGGAGTTTAACATTGACTAATTTTCCATTGATTCTGTTAGCGTAGTTTTAATTTATATTTTAGTTTTGTTTTTGTTCGAGGACGAACAAAGGTTTAGTTTGGGGGTGTTTGATAAGTGCATTTTATGCACTTATTTTGGCCTTTTAATTAATTATTTATGTCGTCATATAGTTGCTTTTCTACTTAATCTAGTTTATTATTGTTTTATTTCAGTTTTGGACTTGTTGGTGAACAATTGGAGAAGTTTGGGCAAAAAGAGCAATGATTTAGAAGATATCTCATAAGTTCGAGGACTCAATTGCACTCAACCCAAAGTTGACGGACCAAACTGGAGATAATGTAAAGTTGGAGGACTGAAATGACCAAGACCCAAAGTTGAAGGACCAATGTGGTGATTGTTGAAACAAAAAGGACCGGATTGCAAATTAACATAAATAACAAGCTGGGCACTCGCCCAGATTTGTACCAAACGCTGTGCCTGGGCGATCGCCCAGGCCATTTTTGCCTGCGGATTTTTCGTTTTATTTTCTTTCCTTTTTTTAGTCCCAATTCAACTAGGAAACGTTTTGAACGAATTTTTAGGTCTTCTTGGGATATTTTGTGGGACAATAAAGGTAGTATAAATATGAGATAGACTCTCATAACAAGGGGAGAGGATTTTTGGGAGCCGAATCAAGGGAAGACGGAAGAAAACAAGAGAAGACGACTGACTGACAATCAAGAGTTTTTGAAGATTTCTTCTCCTTCAATCTATGCCGGGTTCTATCAATTCTTGTATTTTTAATTTCCTCATGTTCTTCTAATTTTCTTTAGCCAAGGTAGACGATGAAACCTTGTTTTAATTAAGTAATTATTTCATTATTCGTTTAATTCCTTTTTAGGGCTTTAACGTTCATGGTTCGTTCTTAACTAGATTAATTAATTATAATTTCTTTCGTCTTAAATATCATGTATTTTTGATAGTTAGATATTGATTTAATTAATCCATGCTTGATGCTTAAATAGATTCTATTAATCTCTTTTGATTTTTCATCTTCTTTTATTCGTATTGGGATACATGGAATGCTTAGGTAATCTTTGATTCTTTGTCTTCTTTCAATGGAATTTGATATGAAAAATGCTTAAGTGATTTATGTTTGAAGCATAAGGGGAGCCTATATTTGATTTTCTGCTTTTGGACTTAATTGATAAATCTTTAGGGACGACAATAGATTGATTTCGTATTGTCGTGTGTTTGTGAGAATTAATGAATAATTGGATGATTGCTAAGTTAGACAATGGTGAATTCCGAAACCTTTGTATTTTGCACAACTTGAATTCTCAATTCATCTGTTTATCATATTTCTTTAGTCTTTTAGTTAAACAATTTCAACAACAAAATCTTTTCAACTCAACTAGCATAGAATAATAGTTAATTCGGATTAAATTATACCTTCCTCATAGCAGTCTCTGTGGGATCGACCTCGTTTTTACTTATCTATATTCCAATAGATTCGTACATTTGCGAGTTAATTAAAATTTGACATCAGTTTGATGATAAATTTGCAGGAAAAATAAGCTTATGTGATTTTATGAAATTGAATAGTGTAGTCTTTTGCTTTTAGCAAAGTAAGTCAAGACTAATAATTGGATAGTACAGTCTTAGGGTCTGTACAACTATGTCCAATTATGAGAGCTTGAATTATCTATGTTCTATTAGGTCCATTTGATAGCTCCAAAAGTAGATGATGACTTAATTACATAAGTAATTCAAGTTCTGATTTTTACATTTGACTTGGTCAAAAAATGTTAAACCAAGTCATGGCCATTTTGACCAAGTCCTAACTAAAGTTCTAAGTTAAATGGAACTTGAAATTAAAGATCCCAAAATACCTACAAGCCCATTGAAATTGATCAAGAACAATGTGTACTTGGTCTATATAGTGGATGCACCGATGTGTCATGAATATCATTAGCATGAATATGCTATCACATATAACCCTTCTTTCTTTTGAAGAAAATAATTGATCTCGTAAACTAAATTGTGGAGACACTTGGAGTGATTATATAGATGCTTGTTATCAGAACGATTTCATCATATGACTTGCTGCAGAGATTTCACATCGATAACTATCGTAGTGTTATTGGGCTATCTCTCAATGGTGGTTGTAGAACTGATCATTCGACTTGAGATCATTATGGAATTTTATGTGTAGTTCACTATACTTTGATGGTGTTATTTGCGACTTTATCCAAGGATTACTAGTATGACACTAATTGGGTGTGACATGAACCACGTGAAGATTGATGGATGATCAAGAAGAGTTTTTATCCCATTGGATAGTAAGAGATTATGTAACACTCCGAATTTTCTCAACTCATAGGGTCACTAAAATAATTTGTAAATAATATTTGACGACTCCAAATAGGTTGCAGAAAAATAACAAGTGTGCAAGGAAAAAGAAATTTACTTCTATACCGCGATAAGTGTCGCCACAAATTATTTGACCATTCAAACATACACGAAAAATTTCAATATTTGAACCGTAAATACTTGGGACCTTGCACTAGGCCATGTTAAAATTTATACTTTAGCTACATTGTTTGGAAAGTGAAAAAGTTGGCCAAAGTTGATTGAAAAACTTTCCCGAGGCACCCGCTAAAACATTCGTAATAAATTCATATGACTCCAATTGCTTCTATTAAACAACATATAAGACTTTTCATAGCCACTGATTTCACTCCAAAAATCTAAAATACATAGAGAGTTATAATTTTTTCAAAGTAGGGATAGAAAGCTGAAATTTTAGAATTTAAAACAATGCAATTTCTACTTTAAAAATTGAAATGACAACTAAACCAACATCTCACTTTTTATCGTACTTTACATGATTAAATACTATAAAACCAACACCTAATTTATAGTATTACATCATAATTGAATCGATCATCTCGATGCTAAAACTTAATTAAACACTAATAAACACACTTCGTGATGCTAGCCTACGCCATCGCGCTACCACCAAGTATATCAATCTGAAGAGTAAATGGCGTGAGTATTTCATAAGAAACACTCAGTAGAAACATATACTAACATGTGAGAAAAATATATGAAATTAAATTTCAACATGCCAAACATTTAAAATGTACATAGGAATACAATCGCTAGCTGGCACCGCATGAAACTTAAAAGTGAAATCACCTTTAATCACTAACATACATATGTGATTACCTTCATTCAAAATCATAACGTTCCGACTTTGACATTAAGCATGTCAATCAATTTACATTATATTTTCTCCATTTAAAATCATGGAACTAAATTTTGGTAGTACAAGAAACTACCCCAAAAGGAATTTTGGTTGAAGTTGGTGGTGGAAAAAGTCAGAAAACAACCCGCACACTTGCCCTTTTCTTTATTTACGTATTATTGTGCACAAAAGTGTGTGATTTAGGAGAAGATTGGAATGGAACAAGAGAGGAGAAAAAAAAAGATGAAATATGGGAAAAGAAAATGGATGTTTCTTCTTGCTATTTGGGGCCGAAAAATTGAGAGGCAAATGAAGGGTTTCGAGTACTGAATTGGCTGAGGAAAAAGAGAGGGATTTAGAATGCTTTTTCTAGAAGTTTGGGCTGAAAAAATCGTGTGCAAAAAAAAAAAAGGGAGCTGCTAGGAATTTCAATTGAAATTGGGAACAAGATAAGCTTCCAGGAACCAAAATACAAAAAAAAAATGATCTTACCTAAGGATCTGGGGGTTGAAAATTGGGACTGCAATGGGTATTGCTGTCGTGTTTTTTGGTGGTTGAAGAGTAGGAAAAAATTAGATATTTAGGTGTTGAAAAGAAAGAACTTTGGGGCTGGAATTTGATGATCTTTTGTGGAAAAAAAAAATTTGTTGGAGAAGGGTTTGATGGGTTCGGTTTTCAGAGGGGATAAAGAGCCATCAGAGGCAATTGGGAACAGTTTCTTTAGGTGATCAGTAGAACAGGTTGTGGGCGGATTTATGTAGAATACATGGGCACAAAATAGTTGATAATTAAGTAGTTTAAAAGGTTGTGAAATAGTGTTGAACATGGATGGTTATTTCTTGGACTTAAGGGGCTGTTTGAAAGTTAAATTATGGTTGGGATTAGGGGGCTGTTTGGATGGTTATTTGGCATAGCATAGGGACCTTTTGTGGGTGATTTTCTAGCAGTTTATTGGACCTTGTTTTAGGCTAAAAATATAAGAATAAATGAGCGAAAAAAGGGTTGACACAAAGCTAAATAATTTACCGAAAAGAGGCCCCGGGAAGATGGTTTTAAATTTAACCATTGCTCTACAAATAACCCAAAATTAATTCGAGAAAAATTATTCGGGTTACAAAAATTTAATTAGTTTCGATTATCAAATATATTTCATTTTCCTCACATAAAAACAAGGCAACCACATGCAATAAAATTCGCGCTACTAAAAATCTTTAAAATGTACTAGGAAGTTCATAGCGATGCCGAAAGTTAAACATTTATTTTCTTGAAATTTTAAAAGCCGAAAAAATTTTGTGTCGCTACAACTATCCTGCATGGACTTAAGTATCGATACTCTAATTTCTCATCTGAGGAACAGTTGTGATTTGAAAAATGAGTTTTCAAAGAGGAACTTAGTAAATCGATTACTTGAAGTGACGGATAATGTAATTGGTGAATTAAGATTGACATATTTCATATCTAGTAATCGATTGGGATAAGGCATATTAGAATTTTTTTTATACGCTAACTGAGCATGAAAGGTGTAACATCCTGATTTTATCAAAGAAATATAAAATGATTATAATTAATTGTTGGGAGTTATTTTTTTTTAATAATGTGAATGAAGATATATACATTTACATCGTCTAGATAAAAATTTGGAAAAATACAGGACATTAATCGATAATATTTTTTTTAAATACATAATACATTTCTTCAATGCGGAACTATTGAGTCAAAGACAGACAGGCTCAACAAGTAAAGATCGTGCATATATATATATATATATATATATATATATATATATATATATATATATATATATATATATATATATATATACATGTCATCATGTAAGCTTATTTTATGTTGAAAAACTATCATTTAAGAAAATCATTTCCTACATAAGAAATAAAACATTTTTCATCATATTATTGGCCAGATCATCCGCAACTCGTCCTCCAATCTATAAATATTTGGATGAAGGTAAGTAGTAGGGACTATGAGGCACCTAAAAAGTAAACAGTCTTAATAGCAATAGGAGTCGCGGAAAAAGTAGATAAAGCATCCAATTTGACATTAGAAGGGGCTTTGGCACGTAGAAGAAGAGAATAAGCGTTTTGCTAGATAAGGGTGGTTAGCAAGATGGTTTTTGAATCAAGAAAGGAAAGGAAGGATGTGCTCCTATTGAATTAGCTCTTGGGAATATAAGGGGAATGAAGAAAATTTACCTTCTTAAATAGAAGAGGCTAATCGAGATCCTAACCATAACTCGAAGGAAGAAGGGATTACGAAAAAGGATTGAACAAATAAATATGTTATTAGAGAGCTGGTGGAAGGCTCAAGATAGAAGGAATTGACATATAATAATTAGGATCTCATGTCATGGTTCTTGTACAAGAAGGGACATCATTTGAATAAGTTGTTGGGAGCATAGTAGAGGAATTGAGAGACCTTCCTACAAAAAGACTTTCCCAAAGCTATTCATTGGTGAATCTTAATCATACGCGAAATGGTCTAATAATAAGTAAGGACATTAGCGATTTACTAATAATATAAAAGGAAGGGAAACTAATTCCAGGCTTACTTATGATGAAATAAAAGGCAACATGACCTAGACAGTTGCAAAATACCAAAGATAAACAATTAGTAGACTACTAGGTGGGAATGGTTGGCTAGACCACTTGAATTGTTGTGGGAATTCCATTCATCCTTTCAAATGGAAGGGCCAGCATTCTTTTCTTGTATGTTAGCAATAACGAACCAAGATGTGGAATTCTTTAAATCGACCAAGATTTTGCTTCCGACCTTCATGACCTCACGACTACTTTCTTTCACAGAGCTAATCTCGCTGTCCCAGTTGGATGGAAGAAATCCCTCTTCGTGATGTGACAAGAGTTGAGGCTATCCCATTTCCTTTTTTTCTTTCGGGGCGATGCCTAAACCTCCTTAAGCCATGCCCTTACCACCAACAATAGTTATACCGACAGTGGTAAGAGCTTTTTCTTTGTTCGCAGCTTCTTTAACTTGACAGAGAAAACTAGACAGGAAGAAAAAATCACTTTAGAAATGTTATAAAAGACAGAGGCTTTCTTGCTTCAACGTGTGAGCAAAATGCTCTGGGTACTGAAGTTAGCAAACAGAGAGGGTGGCAGGCAGGTAAGGTTCTAGGTCCAAATAAGATTCTCGGGTAAGGGTCAACTAAAGGCATCTAGTTCCAAACCAGAGCTAATCTAATCTAAGACATTTACCCTCGGACTCTAGTCACTAATAGATATGGTCTATAGTAAGGTTAAATATGAGCCTTCAACTCGAGCCAATAGTTTCAAGGCCATTGTCTTTACAAAAACACCTAAAGGCATCAAAATAAAGTGTTAATGGAGATCCATTGGAAGTTGGACTTTCTTCTCTTCCTAAGGTCTAAGCTCTCTTGATAAACCTTTATACCTAAGTCTATCCAAGTGCAGGTGCTAGGATAAACCACTACAATTCAAGTAGTAGTTGAAGTAGTTGATAGCTCTAATATAGATAGTCTGTGGTAAGTATCGAAATAATAAATGGGAAATGAAAGTATGGTGACTTTTCATCTCTGTCTGCCATCCATTCTCACCCTTTAGCCCTTTTTGAATCACTCTTCTCCAGCTAGTTGGTGCCTTTACATTAGTTCCAAGGCAAGCATAAAGGAGACTTTCAAGTTTTCAAGATCAAATAGACTATGGGTAAGATTGATATGTAATAGCAGTTCATGTCTCGTATTAGAAAGTAACTCTTTCATCACTTTCACTTCTTGTACCCTTCTCTTTCATAATAATTCATGGAGAGTTAGTTTAAGCAACGCTACCAATTGGAGTTAACTGGCTGTCAGTTTCCTTAACCAAGTGTGAACAAGTCTAGAAGTATATGTATAGCAGGAAGAGTCTTTAATAGAAGGAAATGGAAAACAGACAAGTCAAAGCCAGCCTCTCACTTTTTTACCAGCTTATTGCCTAAAATGTCTAGTTCCTTGCTCGAGATACCTTGAATTGGAAGAATTCGTTTACTTACTATCACTAACTCAAATCAGTATGGAATAGGCAATGAAGGATAGGACATAGAATAATAACCTAAAGTTGTTCGTTAGATGAGATCAAAAACTGAAAGATGTTTATAAAAGACCGAGAAGGACTGACTAGATGGCTATCAAACAGTTATAAAGGTTGAAAAGCCTTAGAGTGCCCCTGAACGAAAGAAAAAAAAAAGAACTCTTTTCAAGAAGAGAATAGGAGAACGTAACCATCAAACTATAAAACCTCACCTTAAACAAAGGCCTTTGGAAAATACATGCCAAAAGCTTCACCTTGATAGACCTTTGGAATACAGACAGCTCCCAGTGTTCACAAAAATATGAGGTACTCTACGAAAGACTATTGACTGACCTATCAGCTGATCTGACACCAAGTCAGCCATACCTCTGAAGACTCAAGATGAAAGACAAAGGTGTTCCTTTAACCCTGAAAGTCATCTGATTTCTCACCATTCGTAAAAACTCTTTTAAGAAAAATGCTTCCATAAATTTTTGCGGCCTCTGGATCGGGATACAGCAATGCCCTAGCGGCCACAACTGGGTGACCCTTTTATTTTGTAGAACCGTCGTTGTCATGGAGCATGGGAAGGATGCGCGGTGATTACCCTAAAGACTTTCACTTGCTTGGAGACTAACGCAGCACAACCGGCGAGCAAAGCCAAGCCCAACCATTACAGTTAGGAGACGCCCTGGCGTGACATCTTGGAAGCAAACATGTAGCGCAAAGCCTAAATCTTTCCTTTTCTGCTTATTCACATCATCACTTGAATAACACAAAAGACTTCGACATACAACCACTACCCATAAACTTCTTTCTATGACACCCTACCTGACAACGTCACGAGTAAGCTTCCATTTCTTTTATGTTTTTTAATCGCATTTGATAATTGTTTATTGTGATTTCATTCGACATATATTCCTTCACTCGGGCCTCAAAAAAGTAGAGAAATAAAAAAGTGACGTCCAAGCCTGTGGCTCAATAACACCTCCATGCAAGCCCTCAGTCACTGAGCAAACCTCATCCGTTCGAAAGGACACAACCCTAGCCAGCCTTCTGAAGCCCAGCCACCGCTATAGGGTACCAACTAACCAAAATGGAGAAAAATCGATTGATGACCTAGGAGATAAAGAAAATGAAATGTTCTCTAGATTTAGAAAATTTTCTTGGAGCTGTTCACATTCATTTGGTCACTAGGTATCTTGAAACCTACTTTCTTGTAGGGCATGAGTGGAAACGTCTAAGAGAGTGCTTCGCAAAATAATCGTGTGGCGCAGTGAAAGGGGTCCCATTGGGGTTTCTGACCCTCTAGGTCTCTACCTACTTGTGGAAGAGGTTGGATTCCTTGATATTCAGGTGTCAAGGCAATCGAAGATGGCCACAAGTGGAAGCAACCGATGCTTTGATCATGACTCCTTTCTGCTAGTATGTACTTGCTATCATTCCAAGTAGGTCAAGCTGAGTCAAGTAAAAAAAACAATTGACTCCTATAACAGAAATCGTTGTCATAAACACCAGCTACCACACTAAGCTAAGATCAACCACTTGGAGAACACATAGCCATTCTTTATCAGTCATCTGTCTTAATAAGTGGATTCTGATTTATGCGGTCGTTCTCTGCTACATTGGTCTTTTCACTCCCCACTTGCCACCATAACAAAATATTTCCACTATATCTCAAGAGTAGTCAAATGAAGTACAGTGGGTCCAAGTAGGATAAAATTCACGCGAGAAGTAGGACATACAACAATGGATCAATTCATTCAACAAAATATGTTCGAAACAAACCACGATGAATGGAAAATTGATTAATATCACCTATAGAATTTTCTTTAGTTAATAAGAGTCACTATTCACTATTCACCAGCAGATATTCCGTAGGTCAAATGTCAAAAAAAGTTTTGGTCTTAAAAATTGATTAATATCACCTATGGAATTTCCGTAGGTGGTAAAAATTACTATTCACCAATAGATATTTCGTAGGTGAAATGTAGAAAGATTTTATGGTCTTCAAAATTGCTTAATACTTTTCACCTATAGATTTTAAGTAGGTGAAAGATTGAAACAATTTTTGGTCTTCAAAAATGAATAATATCACATACGAAAAAGCTGTAGATAATATGATATACTCTTTTAGGCATGAAAAATCTGTTGGTCAAAAGCTATTACCGTTACCAACGGAAAAGCCGTTGCTCATTCCCATAGGTGAAAGGTTATCACTTTTACCAACAGAAATAATCCATTGGTAACTATCCTTCAGTGAAAAGGAAATTTTTAGTAGTGAGTTACCTAAGCATAAGTTGTCTACAGAGCATTGCCAAAGCCAGAACTCCCAGCAATACTTGAATTACCTAAGCGTGAGTTGCATACAGAGCCAAAACATGAGGTGCCAACATTTCCAAAGTCATAACTCCCACCAATACCTGAGTTACCTAAGCATGAGTTGCCTACAATGCCAAAACATGAGGTGCCAGCATTAACAAAGTCGGAACTCCCACCAATACCTGAATTACCTAATCGTAAGTTGCATAAAGAGCCGAAACATGATATGCCAATATTGCCAAAACCAGAACTCCCACCAATACCCAAGTTACCTAAGCATGAGTTGCCTAGCTACAGTGCCAAAACATGAGGTACCAACATCACAAAAGCTAGAGTTTCCATAAGAACTTGAATTTCCTAATCCAGAGTTGCCCACAATTGCAAAATTTAAGGTGCCTACAATGCCAAAACTCGAGGTGCGAACAATGCCAAAACCAGAGCTCCTACCAAAAATTGAACTTCCAACACTACCAAAATCAAAGCTCTCACAAAAACCTAAGTTGCCTCCATTGCCTAAGCTAGAGTAGACAACAGCACATAAATTCGAGCTGCCAACAATTCCAAAGCATGTATTGTCATCTTTGCCAAAGCCAGAAATACCTCCCAAACTGCCGAAGTCCGCATTACCAAAAGTGCCAAAATCCCCATGAATCATTTATTTCAGCTAAGTAATCCAAGTTTGGATTCATAGAATTTAATTGATGGATTGGTCTAGGATTCCTCAAATCATCTTTCGCGATGATTTGTTCGTGTGATAATTACACTTGTCTTATATTGTGTTTGTCATTAGTTGTTTTCATTGTTGTTAATATTGAGTTGGAGAGTCTATGTTTGTTTGCCATTAATTACATTTATGCTTTTGTTTATCTATTGATTTTGCTCAAAAAATCAAAATACACAATAAGTTATAATATTTCAAAGTTGGGGGCAAAAAGTTGAATTTCCAGTAATATAACTAGACAACCTCATCTTCAAATTCTTTAACGGCAATTTAATAACAAATTAGGTTTTCCTCAACTTTCGCTCAACAGTGTATTAAACTTTACACTATAGATGGCTCAATTATGTCAACGCCAAAATATAATTAATATCAAACTATGCAACTTTCTTCAAGGTCACTACTCTTACACCGTCGCACCAACGCCAATAACATCAATCTGAGGATTTAATTATTTTGGGATCAATATTTCATAAAAAATACTCAGTAGTAAATTATACTATCATGTGAGAAAATGTATGAAATTAATATGCGACATGTCAATCATTTAAACATACATTTGAACAATATTTTCGGTAACCTGACATGAACTTAAAAGTGATTACCACTAATCACTAACATACATATGTGATTACCTTCAATTACAATTATAAAGTTCCAACTTTAACATTAAGCATGGAAATCAATTTACATATCATTTTCTCAATTTTAAAATCATGCAACTTCAAACTTGGTAGCATAAAAAATTACCTTGTAAATCAAAATCTTTTTGAGTTGAATTGAATAAAGAAATTGACTACGCTTTTCCTCCTAATAAATATGTATCTTTGTCTTTTTGTTCTACCAAAATATAGTATGGTCACAAGCTTTAAATGAAGTTGAAAAAAAAAGAATTATGGACTGAATCTCGAAGAAGAAAGTAGCTAGAAATTTGACTAGAACACAGCAATTGCTGGACCAGAAATTTGGTGACGAAAGAGAGAGAATAAGACATATATATTGGTTGATAAATGAGAGAAATTATAGCAACTTTTCTGGGCACTTTTGGTGGGTAAAAATGAAGATGAAATTTACTGAAAAAGTGAAGAAAAAACACAACAAACACTTACTGATGGGCCAAAATTGCAAGAAGAAAAATTGAGGTTTTTTCCTTAAGTTCTATGTTGATTTTCCTTGGGGCTAAGAGCACACTGCAGGGACGAAATTGGAGGGTGATTAAGTGATCTTTTTGCTGCTAAAAGCTGTGAAGAAGAAGCAAGGATAAAGCTCCTAATGATGGCCAAAAATCTATAAAGAAATGAAACTTGCGCTGGATTTTTTGGGACTGGAAATAGAGTACAACAGTGAGTGAATTGCTGGTGTTTATGTATGATTGAAGTGAAGGGAATAAGGGGGCTTATAGGGAATGAAATTGAGGACTTTTGGAGGGAAATATAGCAATTAGGTTAGTGACCGAAATGTGAGGAGAAAATGGGTAAAAAATAGGGCTGAAAATTGAGAGATGGGAGATGTTTTTCTTTAGGTTTGGGAAGGGCTGTTGTGGACGGTTTTCAACAATTTGATTGGGGTTAAATTAGCTGTAACATGGTGGGTAAGAAATTGTTGAACATGGTAGGAAAATGGCTGAGAACATGGAGGTGACAATGGCAGTTATTTCATGGTTTTAGGGGCTATTAGGGGGTTGAATTATGGCTAGGATTAGGGGCCGTTTGGATGGTTATTTGGTAGTGCATAAAAGACCATTTTGGGGTGATTTTATAGCGGTTAGGTGGACCGTGTTTTCGACTAAAAAAAGAGAAGAATTATTAAACAGAAAAATGGTCGACATTAAGCTAAATAATTTATCAAAAATTGGGTCGAGAAGATGGTTTTTAATTTAACAATTATTCTACAATTAACCCAAAATTAATTCGAAAAAATTATTTGGGTTTAGAAAATTTATTTATTCTCGTGATAAAATATATTTCATATTTGTCACATAAAAATAAAGCAAGCACGTACAAAAAAAAAAAAACGCGACTAAAATATTTAAAACGTACTAGAAAGTTCGTAGTGACGATGAAAGTAAAAATTTTATTTTCTTGACATTTAAAAGACGAAAAGGTTTTTTTGTCGCTACAACCCTCCCCAATTTAAAATAATTTCATACTCGAAATTTAACTTACATGGTTTACGAGGTCCGAGTACTTAGCTAAGATATCTTCTTTTTTTTCTTAAGTGACCCCATCATCCTAGTGCCTACCCTACTGAATCTTGAATAAAGTGACCTTCCAGTTTCTCAGAACTGGACTTTTCTCTCTAAATATCATTCTTGAATTCCAACGACTTAGAATTTACCACATGCGTATGATCATGCACGTATTTCTTTAACATCAAAACGTGAAATAAGTCGTACACTGCTGAGAGTTCAGGTGGCAATGCTAGACGATACGCCACATTTTCAATTTTCTCAAGAACCTCAAATGGGCCAATGAATCATGGTTTCAACTTTCCTTTCTTACCAAAACGCAATATTCCTTTCATTGGGGCTACCTTGATAAAAAAATTCTAGCCGACCCTGAACTCAAATTAATTTCTTCTTTAATCAGCATAACTTTTTTTATAGTCTTGCGTTGTCTTAATTCTGGAGCTCATCTTGTCTATCGCTTCCACTATTCTCTCAACTAACTCTAGATCTAAAATTCTTCTTTCTCCAACCTCATTCCAACAAATTGGCAAACGACATCGACGACCATATAGTGCCTCATATGGTGCCAAATCGATAGTAGCTTGAAAGTTATTATTATAAGTGAACTCTACCAACGACAAGTGACTTTCCTATTTAACATCCAAATCTGAGACACATGCTCGCAATATATCCTCAAGGATTTGAATAGTTCGTTCTGACTACCCGTCGGTCTAAAGCTGATAAGCCGTACTAAATTTCAATTTAGTGCACAAAGCTCTTTAAAGACTTTTCTAGAAATTTGAGGTAAACATGAGGTCTCGGTCCGATACAATGGACATTAGTACTCGATGAAGTCGAAAAACTTCCTTGACATACAACTTTGCTAACTATTCCAAACTGAAATTTATTCGGATCGGCAGAAAATGAGCAGATTTTGTCAAATGGTTTACTACAACCTATATGGCATCATAACCTCTTGCCAATCTAGGAAAACCTACAACAAAATCTATTGCAATTTTCTCCTATTGCCACTTCAGTATATCCATTGAACTTAATGGCTCTGAAGACCTCTTATCTTCTTTCTTCACTTATTTACACACAAAATATTTTGACACAAAACGAGCTATAACTCCTTTCATATTTTTCCACCAAAATGTATTACATAAATCCTTATACATTTTGGTTCATCATGGATGTGCGGCATAAGAAGCGGAATGCCGCAAATAAGATCTCATTTCTCAAACATTCATCCTTAGACATGCATAACCGACCTTTGAACATCAAAGCTCTATCTTCAGCTATTTCAAACTCTTTCCTCTTTTTGGTTCCTACTTCAGCCCTTATCTATTCCGAGAAAGGATCATTCTTCTGAGCTATCACAATTATATTTGAGTGTCTGTTTTACTACCAAACTTGCTATCAATACTGATGCCCCTGCTGGCGGTGCTAAAACTTCAATTGTCAAATTCTCAAAGTCCTTGATTAGATTATCTTGTGTTGACTGTAGTGCAGACAACTGACATATATTCTTTCTACTTAGAGCATCTGCAACAACATTAGCCTTACCCATCCAGGATGGGATGGTACAGTCGTAGTCCTATACTATTTCCAACCACCGTCGTCGTCTCATATTCAACTCATTTTGGGTAAAAAAGTACTTGATACTCTTGTGGTCGGTGTAAATCTCACACTTGCTTCTGTAAAGATAATGGCAACAAGTTTTCAAAGCGTGAATACCACTACAAGTTCAAGATCATGCGTAAGATATTTCTTCTCATACTGCTTCAACTGCCTTGAATCATAAGCTATCACTTTTCCATGTTGCATCAAAACACAACCCAAATCGAGCTTTGATGCATCACTATAAATAATGTAGCCTTTGGAACCTTCGGGTAAAACTAGTACTAGTGCAGACACTAGCTTGTCTTTTAACTCCTAAAAACTCTATTCACATTTCTCGGACCAAACATATTTATAACCCTTTCGAGTCAACTGCGTTATAAAACCAGCAATTTTGGAAATTCCTTCTATAAATCCCTAATAATAGCCGGCTAAACCTAGAAGACCCTCACTTCTCCAAAATTCGAAGGTGTCAGCCAGTTTGACACAGCCTCAACTTTGATGGATCCACTTCAATTCCCATAGATTTCACAACATGACTAAGGAATCCTACTAATTCCAGCAAAAGTTCACATTTCTTGAATTTGGCATACAACTTTTCCCTATGCAAAGTCTTCAATATTGTCCTAAGTGATATTGATGTTGCTATATATTTTTGTAATAAATCAGGATGTAATCAATGAATACAATGACAAACCGATCTAAATACTGATGAAAAACTAGGTTCGTTAAATCCATAAATACCATAGGAGCGTTCGTCAGTCCAAAGGACATTACAATAAATCATAATGCCTATAGCGAGTTCAGAATGCTAACTTCGGTATATTCGATGGCCTGATATTTAGTTGATGATAGCCCGACCTCAAGTCGATATTTGAAAACACCGAAGCACCCTTCAATTGATCAAACAAATCCTCAATTCTTGGAATGGGGTACTTATTCTTAATCGTCAATTTATTCAGCTCACGGGTAGTAGATACACATTCTCATTAACCCATCATTCTTCTTCTTCACAAAGGTAACTGGGGCTCTCCACGGAGAAACACTAGATCTGATAAATCCTTTATCTAGCAACTATTTTAATTACATTTTTAACGATTGCAATTCTTTTGGTGTCATCCAATACGGAGCCTTTGACATGGGTGTCGCTCCACGTATCAGATCTATCATGAATTCTACTTGCCTATCAGGCGGGATACCTAATAGGTCATATGGAAACACATCGGCGTACTCTCGAACCACTGGCATATTATCCACTAATACTTCTTCATATGAGGTATTAGTGAGATTGACAAGAAACCTTTGGCAATCTCACTTCTTTAGCAACTTATCTGCCTATAAAGTTGAGATAAGACTAAGAAATGCTTTAATCTTTGACCCATAAAATTTGAAATATTTCTCTCCCAGTCTTCAAAAGATTACTTCTTTCTCTAAACATAAAATGGTAGTGCGATTACTACCCAACCAATCCATACCTATGATAATATCAAAATCTCTCATAATTATAACATGTAAGTCTGCTGACAAAACCAACTCATCAAAATATATCTGAACTGTCCTAGCTAAATTATCTATATATATAGTTCATTCTGATGGCATACAAACTCTTAGTACAATATCCATTTTCTGACATGAAATGTTAACTTTAGCTAAGCATACATCAGATAGAAAAAATGTGTCGCCCCATAATCAATAAGAAAAATATGCGTCTACTACAATGTTATCTCTAAGCATCGTCATCAATTATCCAACCTCCATGCACTCTAGGCCTCTTCGATCATGGGGCCTCGTCATCCGAGGTAATATAAGACTCGACCTCGAACTCCTCATCGAGATCCTTTTCTTGGTCTTCTTCAACCTCAACAACTAGATCAGTCTCAAAAACTAAAACTGGCTCAAGCACCGGCTCAACTATTGGAGCAGACTTAGGAATGGGCTCAACTACTTGAGCCAGCTTAGAGACGGGTTAGGGATTGCCGCCATATAGACTGTACTCCTCCAATGTATAATGAGTGCCTCACAATACACGTCATACTCCATATCTGGGTGGTTGACCCCTCTAGGTCTCTCAAAATCTACATGGCAACCAACTGTCTCAGACCAATCAGTGAATCAACCAGATGAGTAATAGACTCTGCATCGTTTGTCACTAAACCATAGTTCATCGCTTTAATACGTGATGCCCTATGGATGCCAACATGATGGCCAATTGACCACTCAGGATCCGAAGCAAACTGAATATAATCATTTATTGCCACATTGGCACGTTCTAGATAGTACTCACTTGGTGGAACCATGACTAAAATACCAATTATGAAGAGTGCGATTAGGTAAGTTTCTATTATCTTTTAAGTTAATTCCGAGCATTTAAATAAATTTTCATAAAATTTAGTCACGTTTTTCATAACATTTATAGTGTAAAAATTCAATTTCCACTTTCTAAATTTCAACTCTTCTTAACATTTTGTCGTTAATGAAACAAATATAGAATTTCATAATTACAAGTTTCATTTATGACGTATTGAAATATAAAAAGAGAATTACCAAATTTTCTTTATTTGGACTACAACATATTAAAATTTCAAACCTTAACCATATCGTTTGATAGATGAGAAATGTGACGAAAGTTTCTTGATTGTCCTGGTGCATTGACGCAACTCGGTAAAACTAACATAATAAATTCATACGACAAGGTTTTTGAGCAATTCTAAATCCAATATTAGATCACTTATATACTTATCAAACGTCACTGATTTGACTAAAAAATTCAAAGTACACAATAAGTTGTAATATTTCAGAGTTGGAGACAGAAATTTGAATTCCAAAAATATAACTAGACAACCTCATCTTCAAAATCCAAAATGGAAATTTAATAACAAATTTAGTTTTCCTCAACTTCACAATTAAAATAGGTTCAACAATGTATTAAACTTTACACTATAAATGGCTCGATTATATCAACACCAAAATATAATTAATATCAAATTTCGTCGCTTTCTTCAAGGTTATTACTGCTACGCCATCACACCAACACCAATCACATCAATTTGAGGATTTAATCATTTTGGGTGTGTGTATCTCATAAGAAACACTCGGTAGTAAATTATACTATCATGTGAGAAAAAATACGAAATTAATATGCGACATGCCAATCATTTAAACATGCACAGAAACAACATTTTCTATAATTGCCGCCACATTAAAAGTGATTACCTTCAATCATTAACGTACATATGTGATTACCTTCAATCACAATCATAAAGTTCTAACTTTAACATTTAGCTTAGTAATCAATTTACATATCATTTTCTCAATTTTAAAATCAAGCAAGTTGAAATTTGATAGCATAAGAAACTACCTTGTAAATCAAAGTCTTGTTGAGTTGAATTGAATAAAGCACTTTTCCTCAAAATAAATTTGTGTCTTTACCTTTTTGTTCTCCCAAAATATAGTATGGTCACAAGTTTTGAATGAAGTTGAAAAATAGAGAATTATGTGCTGAATCTCAGAGGAAAAAAAGTGGCTAGAAATTTGATTAGAACACAACAAGAAGCTTATTGAGTGAGGGTATTTAGTACTTTGAACTTTTAATAAAATAGGCTATAGGCCTTTTAACCAAAAACTATTGAGTGATGACCTTTTAACTAAACATTATTGTTGATTAGGCCTTTTAACCAAATCCCCCTAGTCTCTAATGTAGTTTGTTTTCAATATGGATGGCATTAATATTTTGCAAAAGTATCATCAACTCTCCCAATGTTTAAATTTGTTCATGGATTATCATTTTGATGGTTGTAATTTTAATGCTTTAGAAAATGAAAAATTTGCACTAATCTTAAATTCCATTACTATTGAACTAGATATTCATATTAATTTAAATGCCATATAAAACCGTTAATTCAAATTATTTTGATTCTTATACACATTTAATATACATTATTGCTTACAATAATTACATAAGAATAGGGTCCTAACCATCTTGAATTCCATTACTGTTGATTCAAAAATTGCTTACAATGATTCTTAATCACATTTTTTTAATGTATTTTTACAGCTCGGTATTTATCACATAATGTTGCATTCGAGCATCGGGAAAGAACTTCTCAAACTAAACAATCACATTATTTGTTATCAATTCATCGTCTTTAATATGTAGATTCTTGAAAAAATAGAAAGGATTCAAAAAATTAGCCGTTGTATGAAGTAGACTATCAAAGCGAACCTTTCTTTTTGCATTAATAATTTCTAAGATTGGCCTATAGTCACACTTCTCCTTCAATGTCATCATTTGTCTTTAATAGCTATCCATAAACAAAACTCATTAAAGGCTTCTCATCCCCATCAACAAGTCTAAGCACTTTACCTCAAACACAAGTCTATAGAGTTCTAAAAATCACTGGGAACAACAATATCAAATGTCTATTTTCTCTTTTTGCTCCCAAACCATTTCATGTTATCCTATTCATTGCTAGACATCATATTTTTCAACTCTTATTTTTTATCAAGTAAACTTTGTAGTGTTCAGAAAGAGGATGTAAATTTAGTGTCTCCCAACCTATATATATATATATATATATATATATATATATATATATATATATTCCTTCAAGTATAAAATTTAAAATGTGAGTGACACATGATGTCAAAAAGATGCTAGGCCTTTCACCTTTGTAATGCTAACAAATTAGTTGCTGCCATATTATTGGAAGCATTGTTAGTTACATTTGAACTACAATTTTAGGCCCAACTTCTTTAATACATTTGTCTACATAGTCAAATATGTAATGACCGGTATGAGCATCATTTGAAGCTTCATTTGATGAAAGAAATGTGGTCCCAAATTTACAATTCACACGCAAATTCATGATACTTCTTCTTTTTCTATAACTCCAAGCATCGGTAATGAAATAAAACTTTTTATTTTTTTCACTCTTGTTCTTGCTCCTTAAAAGGTTTTTTATTTTCTCCACATCTCTTGGTATTGGGAAGGAAGAGTGTAACCCAGACCAAGAGCTTCAACAAATCTTTTGAAACTATCATTATCGATGGCATTAAAATGAATTTCGACTTCATATACCTATATTGAAAAATATTGATCAACCTCTGATAATATTTTCTTGGAAATTGCATTAATGACATTTTTATTGTCTCATTTTCTTAGTTGCACTCATAGAAGCATCATTGACCTTGATAATATAAACCTTGCAAATTGATCTACATGACTTACATTAATAGGCATTTTCCTAGTTCTTTGTGCAATAATAGAAATATCACCATCTTCTTCCTTATTCATTGTAGGCAAAGATAAAACTATATCACCTCTCAACTTAGCACCATTCACTAGCTTCTCTAATATTTTAGACTTATTCCATTTAAGCACCTCAAGACACTTGGATTTTTGCTCTTCACTTGCTCTATGACATGCTTCCACACCCTTCCCTAGGAGTGGGCACGGTTCGATTCGATTCGGTCCAGTTCCAAAGAGAATCGAACCGAGAACTATTGGGTATCTTGAAAATAGAACTATCGGTTCCAATTTTAATTATGGAGCCAAATCATTCGATTTGGTTCAGATCATTTCCATAGTTAAATTTTTATAATTCTAACAACTATTTTTATTCTTCTAATGTTTGAAATAACATAATAATCTAACAAATTATAAGTTTCAAATTTTAATCCATTCACAAAAGAAGAACATATTGATTTTTGAACATAATGTTCCATCTTAATACAATATAGCAAGTCTAATCCAAATTTAAAAACACAAAAATAAGTTGTCTAATACAAATCATTCACCAACGTACACGAATGGTATTTTTAATTCTGGGCCTAGAATCAATAACCAAGCCATAACTAGTCAGTTCTCACTTCTAAAACTCACTACCCATTTTAAATTTAAGAAGGGTTCATTTTAGTTCCTGTTTGAGTGGGGACTTTTGTCCACCCCTACCCTTACCTTTTATCCTCGCTACGTGAATTTTGTGCTTGTTAATTTCCGCATTCATAACTTTATCACACAATATGCATTTCACATCATTAGCGTTATTGGGGTCTATAAGAACTACAGTTTCTCATCCAACATCCCCGGAATCTCTTTTTAGTTTGACTGACATTAGACATAAAAGTCATGAAAGAATAATCTTGTTCTACTGATTTCTATAAAATTAAAACAACATAAATAATTATTTACATTAAGCTTTAATTATTTTATTTATAGTTGGAATGACAAACAATGATCATGAATGAATAAGGATCAAACACTTAGCAAACAATAAAATGTAAATAATCTCTCTCATATATTTTGTCAAAGAATTAGGAGAAAATATCACAACTCAAAAAAAATAAAAAATAAAAAATAAAAACTAAAATAGCATTTGAAATACTAATATATGTATAAATCATACACAATACAAATTGTTATTTATATTTACATCAAATATATCCAATAATAATCATATTTTGGAAGAAGAAGAAAAAAAGAAAGACAGAATAAAATACTAAAATAGAAACACATATACCACGTATTTGGACTTTCGATTTCAGAGAAAGACAAAGAATAAAATCAAAATTGGTGGAGTTAATGGTCTTCACTTTTCACGGCTTGTGGTGGTTCACATTTGGATTTTAGAGGTTGGACTTTAAGACTTCAAAAGATAAAAATAGCATTAATGAGGTAAATGGTCTAAGATTTCAATAAGGTAAATGGGTCCAAGAAAAAATTGAAATTAATTGGGATAGTTTCACCATATACCATAAAAACAAAAATAAATTTTAAAAAAATACTATTTCACCTTTTTTATTCTAAAAATTTTTTTAATTTTTGTAGTACTTGTTGTTACATTTCTTACAAAAAAATGTGTGTTTTTTTTATTTAACTAAAGAGAATAATAGAAGAAAAAGAGAGAATCAAAACCCAATTTTGCATTTTATTATAATAATGAATATATATATGTGGTTCCAATGAGAGATAAAATCCGATCAAGTTACAGACTTTTAGAGTAACTAGTACTATTTGATAGCTATCATGATGTGACTAAACAATAATTCATCATTAACTATAATTTTATAACACTCCTCCTTAAATGATTATTTACATAATAACTATTTCGTTAAAAACCATGATTGGAAAAGACACAACGGGGAAAAAAAACCAAAAGAAGAAAAAGAAAAAATTATCAAAAATTTGTAGTCAAATGTTACCTCGTTAAAACCTTGTCAAAGAAACTTAGTGAGACAAATTTTGAGCGAAGGAAAAAGAATACAACTACTCTCCCTGATTTTCAATCAATGAAAATCTTAGTATCTAGTCATCCATATCTCGTGCGTCAATGTCTTCAATATCGCCATCTTTTTAAGACTTGTATAAAACAACTATGATGAAATATGTTTCATATTGTTGTTTTGTTATAGCTTTTAAGCAATATCATCTTCATACACTATCCCTAGTTGACTGTAATCATCATAATGGTATGAAAACAGATCTTGTTGTTGTTCTCTTCAAGGGTTTCATACCCAATTTGTAAAACATGATAGTATAATCATAGAGTTATATTGAGAGTAAATATATTGTAGGTTTTGGACATACATAACTATAATATTTATAACATTCACCCTTAAATGTCCATTACACAAAGAATATGTCTTGTTAAAATCTTACTATAAAAAATCTGAGTGAAGGAAAAAAGAATACATTGTTCTTTTGAATACGTTACTACGAAAGTTACCTCACTAAAAAACCTTGCTAGAAAACCAATGGGACAAAACATCAGTCAAGAAAAAAGAGTACAACGCGTATTTACTCATCTACCTGATAATATAACTTGAGATATGTACTTTGATCGATTAAGTTTCGCAAAAACTTAATTTAAATACTTCAAGCATATTAAATCCTTTAAGTATTTATACATATAGTATTATTAATCATGACATATATTAGTCCTTATAAAAGTCGTTATGTTGAAAGTTGTGTATTATATCTTACGATGTTATTTATCTTATTTCATTTTACTATTGGCTTTACACATTTTGGTGCTTAGACTACAAGTCCAAAAACTTCAAGGTTCTAGTAAGTTTAACTTTACATGGATTGAGTTATTTTGGCCAATCATAGCTACATCGACATTTTTCAATGGATTTTGATTCAACATCCCCGCTTTCGTGCACAACATTGTGACTTTATATTGTATTATAAATACGTTGTTGACAACTATCTATTTGGAATTCTATTTCCTTCCCCATAACGACATAAATTATTGAAATCTCTTTATTTTCAATATTTTTAGGTAGCTGAAACTCTTTTGTGGATTTACAATGAGTTATATTTATATACTCTCCAAGAGTATACGTTTCTTTAATGAGACTATCTTTTCATCTGCTCTATTTTTCTTTCGATAATTTTTATTTTAGAATCAAATGTCACCACGCTTCAGGATTACCATTAATTTATTAGATACAATGTTAATGAATTGTCCTTCTAATATGTCAATCCGAGTTGGAGCATTTATAGTTGGTACGTATATGAGATTTGGTTAATCTCTTTGGTCAATAAATGCATATATCAATTGTATAACTTATAAATGGATTATTTGTCGAACTTCTAATTCGTATTATCACTGTGCGAGGATATAGAAAACATAATATGTTGTATTTTCATGTATTCTTTTCTGCTACTTAATTTCTCTCTCCCAATGTTGAGTAAACTGTCTTATCAAAATAATAGTCGACAAACTATGTTATTAAATATCACCTGTTAGAATTTAATATATTTTATAAAGGTTCAAACTAAACATGTATTCCAATCATTCTTTAATGTCCATCTTAATGCACTTTGGTGGATTGATGATACATATATTGTACTATAAAAAGTTATTAGATGGGTAATATTAGGCTCTGACCATAAGCCAATTATAACGGAGATAAATTTGATGTTGGTTTGTTGCATATAAAATAGTATTCTCTAAACAAAAATGGGAAATATTTTGTTCTGTATAGTAATGGCTTAAAAATTAATTGCAGGCGTTTAACTAACAATAGTATTAAACTATTTATCGTCATCCTAAATAATATTTATTAAAAACTTGAGATTTAGGTTCACTAGCATTAACAACACACCGTCTTAATTGTATAATCCAAAAAATATGCTTATGATTTAAAATTTGAGCAACTAATCTCGCAAATTTTAAATTGTAAACATATAACAATACCACACAATCATCTAGTAGATATCAATAATATCTAGATGGTCAACATAGAGGTGACGGTCCTATAGATCACTCTAATAAAATTCAGAAATATAGGAAATTTAGTCACAATTTTAGCTAGTGAATGTCTACTGGTATATGTACCATAAGAACAAGCAACACGTATTGATTCATTATATCGAAAAATCTTCTAGTTTTTCAATAAATATTCTTATTGATTATTCGCATCATATTGATCTAAGATGGTCTAACCGGTAACTAACCCATAAAATTTTGAGGTATTGAACTTCTGGTTCAATACAATATATCAAATATATTTTTTATTTATTTGGAGAAGAAATGTACATATCTAATTTTGCTCATACAAAAAATGAATAAACCTCATTCTCCATAGGCACACAACACAAATTTCAAGGGGTGATGCTTTGTGAGATACATGTTCTTGCAACATGTTTATGTTATTTAATTGAAAAAAATGACGAATTGTATTACATTTTATAAAATTACCTTATAAATCATATCTTTTTATAAGATTAGGTGAATATTTTTTGAGAATTATCATATTTGAAATATTGCAACAGTGGTACTTTTTTGAGAATATCAATACTCTAATATTATACAACATTAAATTCTGAAATTGTAAAGTTGTGCTTCTTAAAAAATAATCATATTTAGGCCCCGTTTGTTTTTAGTTAAAATTTTTACTAAAAAGCTGAAGTTAAAATCAACAATTAATTTTATCTACATATTTCATAAACCCACAACTTTTTAACTACACATTTCATCAACTTTTATCAAAAATCTAATTTTAATCAAAATCAAACACACTCATAGTCAGGTAATTTACGATATATTTCTTTGAGAGCAACAATACAATATTATTCTAAAATATATATATATTTAAATTGTGTTTCTTTCAAAATAATTGACCCTTTTTTTCCCTAATATATTGATTCTTAGGCTGTGTTTGATTACAAGTGGAAAATTTGGGTGGAAAGAAAATATTTTCCATAGATGAATTACCAAAAAATTATAGGTTGGAAAATGTTAACGCATTTTCCATAGAAAATAAATGGGTTGGAAAAGGTTAACAAATTTTCTATGGAAAATAAATTCTTCTATCCCACAAAGAAAATATTTTCCTTGAAAACAAGAAAAATGTGGCCAAAAGTGAAAAAATGAGAAAAAAAATTTCATGGATAAAAAATGGTTACAATCAAACACAACAAGGAAAATAGCTAGGAAAATTCATTTTCCATAGAAAATTTTTGACAATCAAACAAACAAGTTGGAAAATAGGTGGAAAAAATCTATTTTCCATAGAAAATTTAAGCGAATCAAACACATCCTTAATAATAAATGGAATTTTCTCCAATAATATCGAAAATGGAAAAACACACACGGTGCACATTAGTACACGCCTTATCGGCTTATCCGCATTCCACATTTGTCAAATAAAAAATCATCAAAGGAAATATGGGGTGCTGCTGCGAGGACGAAGAAGACTACGAAGCAGCGGCGCCACCGGACCTCCGACAGCCCCTCAATCATCACCACCACAACAGACGTGAATCTCCACCTTCTACCGATCTCGTTATCTCCCCAATGAATTCAAACTTCTCTGCTCTATTGTGCAAGGACACTCTCCGCTCCATATTGGAGAAGCTGCCGCTAGCCGACCTGGCGCGTGCGGCTTGCGTTTCCAGGCTCTGGCACTCTGTGGCCGCCGATAGGGATATGCAGATCAGGGCTTTCATTTCCCCTTGGAAACTCCGAGATGTTGTTGGTAACCCTACCTCCGGTAGCTTCTGGAGAGACAACTCTCTTTCCAAATTTGCCATTTCTCATCGCCTGTCTCGCGGTGACTCGGTCGCCAGCCTCGCTGTAAAATACTCAGTTCAGGTATACCCATGCGAGTATATTGGATTATTCTGTTGGTACATGTATTGTGATTTAGTGAAATTGGATTCCGTCTGTTGGGACTTGGGATCCGCTGTTTTAGGGATTTAATTATTGCAGGTAGGTCCGTTCATGCTAAGAAATGAGCTTTCAGAAATTTTCGTATCTCATCAGATTGAAAATTTGTTTACCCTTTCTATGATTATGTTAATCAATGTGATTTAAAATTTCTTATCCATGAATTGAGATGGTAAGCAATATTTGAGTACGCATTCATATTTCTCGTAAATTTTCTGAAGATTTGTGGTACTCCTGCAAGGTTCATATTTGCTTTCGTAACAAGGACTTGGTGGATTGATGTGTGGATGTAAGTAAATCATGGTTGAACAAAGCACATTATGATTGAAGAAAATAGTACTTAATAGGTGACAATAACGCAATAGATCACTTTACTACTGTAAGCTAAACACTTGACTATGCTATATGGTTAATTCGTTAAACTATGATGAAAACGCTAAGCTCTGTGAATATGTTCAATTTGATTGCAGAGCTGGTTTTGAAATGAAGCTGTGTTGTGCCCCCACAGTGTCCTCTCTCTCAGATAGGAGGAAAAACAAGTAGATTCACCCCGGGGGTACAAAAAATAATGCAAGTGGGAATAAAGAAACGAGTCAAACAATTTGATGTTTGACAACTACAAACTTGGTCTTTAAATTGTGTTCGGGTTCACAAGATGTAACCGGGCAAGGAACAGCCCCCGTCTCCCATTTAAAGAATGGTTAATTGGACCCATCGTTCATATATATGCTACACAAATATATTACTTAAATAATGTATACATTTATTAAAATTAGCTGCATCTGTTTGTAGAGAGGAAATATATGTTTCTGGTGTGCTTTGGTTTTATGGCTGAGAGTTCGAAGTAATTTGTTAATACATCTTAAAGTTCATGGGTACAAGTAAATTGTAAATGATTATGGATCATTATAATTGTATTTGTGGTGATTACTGTCGGATCAGGTATGCATCGCTACTTGAGGTCTGCACTCGGGGTCCTCCAACTGCACAGAGTTGTTGAATTGAGTTGTTATCTAATGTGTCTGAAATAAGATCTCGTTAGAGTAAAATTCTTATAATCTTTACAGTGCTCTTTTCTTCCATTATTCTTTTCATATACCATTGAAGAATTTGCACAGTTTATATTTTTGTTCCTTTCAACAGGTTATGGACATAAAACGCTTAAATAACATGATGAGTGACCATGGCATATACTCGAGGGAGAGGCTGCTGATTCCTGTGAGCAAACCAGAAATCCTCGTTAATTCAATGTGCTACATAGAGCTTGATACCCATGCAAAAAGGGAAGTTGTTGTACTGTATCTTGAAGGTGGCCCTGATGGAAATCTCAACAGTCTTTTGAATAGGCTGACCACAGAACGGGCCAAAAGAAGGGTGATTGACTCCTTGAAGAGGAGCATGGGTACTGATGATGGAACTGCACTGTACTACTTGTCTATGACAGACGGTGATCCTCGAGCTGCATTGACACAATTTTCTGAAGATCTGAATTGGGAGAGGCATGTGGGGCGGTTATAAGTTGAGTCGTACACAAGGAGGTACATTCGATTTGCTTGAAATTCACAAGAATCAGTTGATTATAGATGGGGTTTAAAGGACAGGGTTCATCCGTGTTTTGTCCTTGTAGACTTCCAAAATATGGTCGTCTGCATTTATCAGCTTCTGAATTCCAAATATTTTCTTTCTTGGATATTTGCATGAACTAAAAAAACTGGGGAAAACTGAACTGCTGCTATTTCTGTTGTAAATAATCACGCTCGGGACCTTTGATTTGTACCCGAAAGAATGTAAGCGTTGTTCCAAAAAAAAGAAAAAAATTGTACAGTGGTTGTTTGGTATTTTAGTCGTGCTTTTTGTAGATTATAACTAGACGTGGTAAAATTGGCCCGGTCTATATAACCCGGCCTTTTGTGTTGGGGTGGCCCATGCCCAAATAAAATCGGGCCAATATGGCCCGGCCCATCTAGCCTGCGGGCTAGTTGGACCGGCCCAATTTTGTTTTTTTTTTTGTTCTCCGTAACACTAATTACTCATTTTGTCAATAATCTTGATTCATAATCCAAATAATATCAATCTAAGATGATTTAAGCCTAAGTCTTCAATAAACATTTGTCCAAAAATTCTAAGATCTAATATAAAATTGTTTAGATTTAATTAAAATTTAGTTTAATTTAAGTTTCAATTTAAAATATATTTGGAGACAAGTAAATTATTTATTTTAAATTTATTTATAAGTAATTTTTTTAATTTAAGCTAAACATGCTTATATTTCAAAGCAATAAGATTAGTATATTTTTAATATTTGTATTTTTTTTAAAGTGTCTACAAATAGTTTACAATTAACAAAAAAATTATTATTTTGAAAGAAAATTGACGTTTATCTATTGACTAATACATGAGAGCCTCAATTTTATAAATTAATTTCTTTAAAAATTTCAAAATATATAGTCTAAATTTATCTAAAATTGTATTTGATGTAATGTATTAGATTGTATAAAAAATTTATTAAAAAAAAAAAGAAAAATAGAAAATTAAGACCAAGTTGGCCTAATAGGCTAGATTGGGCTACTATATTTCTAGACCATACAAAATTGGACTGGACCAATCTAATCCAGTTTCATAAGTGGCTATACTCTGATGGGCTAGGCTGAGCTAACCCAACCCATTTGACAACTCTAATTATAAGCGACCGGTCATACGGACTGAATGTGTGTATAAAATATGGGTAAAAGTTGTGAATCATATAGAATGTGTGAATAAAATAGTTTTTAATAAGTTTATAAGTTTAAAAAAGCATACCCAAATATGAATGAACATTGATTATAATAATATTTTTATCTATTATTATCATTTTTATTTTACTTTTGTAACATATAATATTATTGAATATTTATCTAAGAGCACCATAGTTATTTTAAAAGGAAAGAGATTTAATATTTATTTCAAAATTTATAATATTAAAATACCAATAAATGAGGAATATCAACAAATCTCAGATATAAAAAAAAATTAATTTTATTAATGGGGTTAAAATTAATAAATGAGGAATATCAACATGACTCTTATAATATTATATAAATTTATATAATATAAATATAAATGACTATTATACCCCTAAAAATTTCTATAAATAGAGGACTCTTGTTATTAATGAAATTCATTCCTTTCAGTGCATTTTCTATCTCTCTCTCTAGTTTTCCTATGTTTTTCTTTAGATTTATAACACGTTATTAGCACGAATACTCTAGCCAAATTAAGCGAGAAATATTCATCAACTGTATTGACAAATGTGGGTTCTAAGTATATCTTGTTCTACTACCTAAAAACTGGTTCTACTACCTAAATGCATGGTTTTAGGCTGGTTCTACTAATTCAAAATATTTCATATACCTCCATAATTTTATTATTTAGATGGTTCTAAATATTTTATGTTTGTCCTCCATGACATTGTCATTAGGATGGATCTAATTATATTATATACTGTTTTTTTTTCCTCCATGATTCTTCTATTAGGATGGATCTAATTATTTTTCATACTGCTTATGTTGCTTATGCCTCCATGACTCCACCATTAAGATAGTTTTTTTTTTCATATATGTCATTATACCTCATAAGTGATTCTATCATTTCAAAGGATGATTTTAATTACATACTATCTTATATATAATGTTTTACCACCTAAATAATTAAAACATGATTGACCTACCATGAAAATTGAAATGACAATATTCATAAAATATCGTGTAAACATTATAAAAATGTCATTTTTTATATACCATATGCACCTACACACATGTATAATATGGTGATATTTTAGATAACCTATTAATAACAAAACCTTTTCTGTTGAAAATTAGAGTACCATACTGTCTGAAAAGCCTTCAACGAAAATCAAGGATTAGAAATATTTTTTTTAGGATAGGCACGTAATGCAGAGTGAAATCTTGGGCTTTGTGATAAATTTACCCGTAAAGTTGACTTTTTCACTTTTTAATATTTTTCTTTGGTTGGTTATCAATTAAGCAACATAAATCATAACGTGGATGTTACCAAGCCAAATAAATTGTGTGGGCCCCTTACTTGAATTCCATTAAACCTATATTAAATTTTTACTTGGATGTCCAATTTTATCTCTCTCTATATTAAAATCTCTATAATAGTTTAAATAAAATTCATACGTTACCACTCTAATTAAAACATTGATTATTTTCCATGACCGCCCATTATTTTTAATCCATTAAATTGATCAAATGTGCTAATTTAATAAGTATAAAGTTGCGTACTTAAATTTTTTTTCTTTCATTCTAAACTTTATTTCTAAAATGATCTATTTGATTATAAATTTAAGATGAATTATCGAGATATTTGTTTAGCCGATAGTACAGCTTCGCATACCATTTTTCAGGACAAAAAATATTTTCTAGACTTAATGCTCATAGAAAATAAAGTTATCCTGATAGTAGGTGAATCGAATATCATTAAAGGCTCTAGTAGAGCTTGTATTATTTTATCAAATAATACAAAATTATATATTGATGATGCACTTTATTCTAGTCAATATCAAAGAAATTTGATATGTTTCAGAGATATCCGCTGCAATAGATACCACATTGAGACAATGGAAGAAAACGGTGTTGAATATCTTTGCATAATTTCTTTTGTATCTGGCCAAAAGCAGATACATGAAAAACTATCAGCACTACCTTCTGGGATATATTATACAATTATAAAAATAATTGAAATAAATAATGTTATGAACCAAAAGTTCATTGATCCCAAAAGTTTAATACTTTGGCATGATAGACTTGGACATCCGGAAGCTACAATGATGCGACGAATAATTAATAATTCACATGGACATCCTTTAAAGAACCAGAAGATTCTTTCACCTAATAATTATCCATGTGTTGCTTGTTCGCAAGACAAGTTAATCATTAGACCTTCATCTATAAATGTTAATTTTGAATCTCCCACTTTCTTAGAAAGAATTCATGGAGATATATGTGGGCTGATACACCCACTATGTGGACCATTTTGATATTTTATAGTTTTGATCGATGCATCAACAAGATGGTCCCATGTTTGTATACTTTCAACAAGAAATGTCGTTTTTGCTAGACTACTTGCTCAAATCATAAAATTGCGAGCTCAATTTCCTAAATACTCAATCAAGAAAATTTGTCTTAATAATGCTAGTAAATTTAGATCCCCAATCATTTGATGATTACTATATGTCAATTGGAATTGACATTGAACCCTCAGTAGCGCATGTACATACACAAAATGGCTTAGCAGAATCATTTATCAAACGTCTGCAGTTTATTGCCAGGCCATTACTTATGAGGACAAAACTCCCAACTTCTTTTTGGGGTCATGCTATATTACATGCTGCGTCATTGGTTCGTATAAGATCAACTGCTTATCATCAGTATTCACCATTATAACTTGCACTTGGTCAAGAACCTAATATTTCTCATTTACGAGTTTTCAGTTGTGCAGTCCAAGTACCAATCTCACCACCACAGCGTACTTAAATGGGTCCCTAGCGAAAACTTGGAATTTATGTGGGATTTGACTCACCCTCTATCATCAGGTATCTTAAACCTTTAACAGGTGATCTATTTGCTGCACGATTTGCAGATTGTCATTTTGATGAAACAAATTTTTCAACTTTGGGAGTAGTAAAGCTACATTCTCAAGAACAACGTAAAATTTGTTGGAATGAACCAACATTATCTCACTTTGATTCTCGAAGTAATCAATGTGAGCAAGAAGTTGAATAGATCATTCACCTGCAAAATGTTGCAAATCAATTGCCTGATGCATTTGTTGATACAAGAAAAGTAACAAAGTCATTTATCCCAGCAGCAAATACTTCAGCAAAAATAGATGTTCATGTAGGACAATCTGTGGTAGCAAGTGACCCACATATACGCCAAAAAACGTGGCAGACCTGTTGGTGCTAAAGACTTGGTACCTCGAAAAAGAAAGGTACAAAAGAAAAACCAACCTAAAGAGGTTGGTCAATCAAATCTTGAAAATATGGTTCTTGAAGAACCACAAGTGTTCGAAGATCATGAGATTTCAATAAATTATTTATTATCTCATAAATTATGGGAATGAAAGGATATTGTTATGGACAACATTTTCGCTTTTAACATAGCTTTTGATATTGTACAAAGTGAAGAGCCTGAACCACAGTCCGTACGAGACTGTCAAAAGAGAAATGATTGGCCAAAATAGAAAAAAGCTATACAGACAGAATTAAATTCTTTGGAGAAACGCAAAGTATTTAGACATGTAGTCCGAACTCCTGAAAATGTTATCCATGTAGGATACAAGTGGGTATTTGTAAGAAAGCGAAATGAAAACAATGAAATTACTCGGTACAAAGCCTGACTTGTAGCACAAGGTTTCTCACAAAGACCTGGAATTGATTACGACAAAACATATTCTCCTGTAATGGACACAATAACATTTAGATTTTTAATCAGTTTGGTTATGTCACAAAGGCATGATATGTGCCTCATGGATGTAGTAACTGCCTATCTATATGGTTCATTTGATAGTGACATATACATGAAAGTTCCTGAAGGACTGAAAGTGCCAGAAGCACATAATTCATGCAAAAGGGATATGTTCTCAATCAAATTGCAAAGATCATTGTATGGATTAAAACAATAAGGACGTATGTAATATAATTGTCTTAGCGGATATTTATTGAAAGAATGCTATAAAAATGATGATATCTGCCCATGTGTTTTCATAAAGAAAACGAATATTAGATTTGCAATTGTAGCAGTTTATGTTGATGACTTAAACATTGTAGGCACTCCTGAAGAGATCTACAAAACTGCTGAGTATTTGAAAAATGAATTTGAGATGAAAGATTTGGGAAAAACCAAATTCTGTCTTGGTTTGTAAATTGAACATTTCCAAGAAGGATTATTTGTTCATCGATCATCATATACAGAAAAAGTATTGAAACGCTTTAATATTGATAAAGCGCATCCACTAGCATCTCCTATGGTCGTTCGCTCACTTGATGTGAAAAAAGATATCTTTCGCCCACTCGAAGATGGTGAAAATATTCTTAGTCCTGGAGTACCATACCTTAGTGCAATTGGAGCATTGTCTTATCTTGCAAATTGCACTCGATCAGACATAGTTTTTTCTGTAAATCTACTTGCAAGATATAGTTCTGAGCCAACTCAAAGACATTGGAATGGTGTTAAACATATCATTCGTTACCTGAAAGGTACTATAGATATGAGATTATTTTACTCACAAAAATCTGGGTGTTCTTTAGTGGGATATGCAGACGCAGGTTATCTCTCTGATCTACACAAAGAAAGATCACAAACAAGATATGTGTTTACACGTGGAGGAACAGCTATATCTTGGCGATCTGTAAAACAAACCCTAACAGCAACATCCTCAAATCATTATGAAATTATTGCAATCCATGAAGCAAGTAGAGAAATATGACCAATCATATACAAACATCTTGCGGATTACCTTCAACAAAAGAGAGTCTAACAATACTGTATGAAGATAATGCATCTTGTACTGCATAACTCAATGGAGGCTACATCAAAGGAGATAGAACAAAACATATTTCTTCAAAAAATTTCTATACCCACGAACTTCAGAAAAATGGTGACATAGATATTCAACAAATTCGATCAAATGATAATGTGGCAGACTTATTCACCAAGGCATTACCGACATCTACATTCAAGAAATTGGTATATGAGATTGGGATGCGTCGACTCATAGATCTTCAGTGATCAATATCAGGGGGAGTAGCTGTACTCTTTTTCCTTCGTCCAGTTTTTATCCCACTGGATTTTTCTGGCAAGGTTTTAACGAGGCAGCATCACAATACTCCAAATTAAATGTACACATTTTGGAATTGTTGAACGGATAGTCATTTAAGGGAGAGTGTTATAATATTATATAATATAAATATAAATAATTATTATGCCACTCGAAACCTATATAAATAGAAGACTCTGGTTATTAATGAAATTCATTCATTTCAGCGCATTCTCTCTCTCTCTCTCTCTCTCTCTCTCTCTCTCTAGTTTTCCTCTGTTTCTCTTTAAATTTATAACAATGACAAGTTACTCTTTTGCTATTTTTCAAAATTTGTTGTCTAATAATACAATTTTTTCCATAATCAGTTTTTTTTAAGGTGTTTTTCAAACTACTTAAATAATTGTGCTGGTTTGATAATCAAAAGTTAGACTTTAACAGTCATCCCAAACGAGACCTAATAAGCAAACAATATATAGATTCTATTGCAATGCATAAAAAAAGATTGGAACTTGCTCAATATTTGGAGGGCAGCATCAATAGAGCAGAAAAAGACAAACCCTCAAACTATGCAATGGGTGTAAATTTAGGGGTCTTTTTACAAATAACCACAATAAATAAAATATTTCTTAAAATACTGTAATGCTTTTTTTTTACTATAATAATACTATTTTCAATTTTTATAACACTTTTTGTTACATTTGTTATTTTGGTTACAATAAATGTGTTATATTTGTTATTAACAAACATATCAAATGTAACAACAAGTATTACAAAACTAAAAAACAGTATTTTTAAAATAAAAAAAGTTAGATAATATTTTTTAAATTATTTTATATTTTGTGATGTATGATGAAATTATCACAAATTTAGGTAGACCGTATTGTCTGGGCCTGATGGACCGAGGGCCTTGCTGCCAGCCATTTTTGGCATGTGGTCTAGGCCCGCTGCAGCCCACCAGCAGCCCAAGTGGTAGAGTTTATCTTGCGTAGTAGATAACGGACTTTCAGGTGCTTTTCAACAAGCCATCTACTCCTATTAGTTCTTTTACAAAGCATAGGGCAATTGATAGCTCAGTCCTGATCTCCTGTTCACAATGGACAAAAATTAAATACCCACTATCTAGGTGGCTTGCCACATCACCCAAAATTCGCTGTAAATATGTATTGATTTGATTTTTTTTCCTTTTTGTATAGGATGGTGTCATGTGCGGGGGATTCGTTTGGGCCGACGAGGTTGAACCAAGTTTAGGATGCAACTTGGATGGATGTGTAATGCATTTGTGAGATTTTGAGTGAATTGAATTTAAATGTGATGAGGTTACTGGAGAAAATAAAAATAGTTGATGAAAAAATAAGTTCACTTAGTCGTTGTCTAAATGTGATGAAGAGTTGTTGGAATTTTTTTTTCATTTTGATCGGTATGATTATACTAGTGATTACCATATTGAAGTTTATCGTATAGATCCACGATGACGGTTATGTCTGTGATCAACTACGTAGGGGTTTTATCATTTCGGTTTTGCTAAGGTGTAATGTAATGGTGTCAAACAAATATTGTATTACGATAAGGTTTAGTTTCTCGAAATTCCAAACTCGGAAAGTATCTGTATTTTTGAAGTTATTCATATGCCAAAGAGTTCTCCTTGTCGACAATCTTTCACTCGGAACTATAAAATTAGGACACAGCCCCCAGGGCATATCTCCTAGTGGCAAAAGGGAGGGCGGATAGGGCTCAGCGCGGCGGGTACAGGGTTCGAATCCTGAAATATTGGATTTGTGCCCTGTCGTAAGCGAGAGTTACCAAATAGTTAATAGCCAAGGCCTATCCATAAGCTCTCCACCTTGGCTCCTGAGAGGCACATCCTGCGATTTACCTCCTCCACCAAAGGCCTAGGGCAAGGTCGGTGGGGGCCCTCAAAGTTGGGGTTCAACCTTTTTTTTTATAAAATTAGGACACAAGCACGCATAAAAGCTGGATACATGCACGCATATTCATTTAATGATAAGCAGGACACAAGCATGCATACTCAATCCCCTTGTACAATGTTGAAGCTCATCATTTCAACTCAATAAATTATAATAATTAAAATCATTTTATGATAAAAGTAGCATTCTACAATATATAACACATTAAATTGAAAAAATCACTACTAAATGGATCGTAGGAAAAACAAAATGGATTTCGAAACAATTTTCACATGCAATTTGTTCCATATTAAAAAAAAAAAAATTCTAGCTCATTTCTAGCAAACATAAGTAAATAACTAAGAATTCATAAATTCACAACTTTAGGAACAGATACACAACAGTGAAGTAGCCACAAGAGGACTAAAATTCCCCATTACTATGTATTTAAAGTAAATGTCAAAAGATATCATAACCATGATCCTCAGAGAACTTTACAATGAGACTTGGAGTCTGTTATTGAAACTGGTTCTAGGTACAAATAAAACAGTGCTTGATTCTTGCCTTTTGATTTTCCTAAAATAGTGAGAATCAACAATACAATATAGAGATGGGGTTATATCTAAACTCAATTATTTATGTTCTATATACATGCATGTTGTGCACTTCAAATCCAAAATTCCATAGGTACATTAGAAGGCAGCAATTAAATCAGAAGATATATTATACTTACAAAAAATGGAAGATATTAAATATTACAAGCTGATAGTAAAGTTTTCCATGTAACAGTCATCCTGGGTGTCCTCATTGTTATTCACATTCGACCTATTAAAAAGGAAAAATATAATAACAACATCATGATTAAGTACATATTGTATCAACAACGGTACTATGAATTACCCGTCGTGCACCTGAAGATAGGTTGTCTTGTCGTGACCATGTACTCCACACACACGACACTGTCTACTATATCTTGACATTGCTTTCTCTTTTGAAGACTTTAGTCGTTCACCACATCTTTTTGCTCTAACTGCACTTGGATTATGTATAACTTGTTGGTCCTCATGACTATTAACTCTAGAAACATGGTTGCCAATGCCTCCAATGTCAATTTCTTTGAGACATAATAAAAGTGCTACGAGCATCTGTTAAAGATGGATCGTCGACTAACAATGTAGCCTTGTGAGACAACATCCCATGTCGTGACATGTTAAAGATGCATCATCAACTAACCATGAAGCCTTATGAGACAACATCCCATGCCGTGATATTAATGACTGATTTGAACCATCGTCGAAGTTGAAGCCGTCAACTATTGCGTACTCTAATTCGATTCTAGCATTCTTCATCCACCTACATAAAATATATTTGTCTGACAACAAAAGAACTCATTTTTTCTTTAAAAAGGATAACATGTGTCGGCATGGTAACCTTCAAATTCAAACATTCGATAACTGCATGATAAGATATCAATTTATGTAATAATCGAGCTGACGATGCCGATCACAATTTTAACCTGTCTCAAAACGATGCACATCGTATTCTTTAAAATCGAAACTTGATATTTTTTAGCAAATATAGATATTACTTTGCTCAACTTCATTCTGAAACTGCATAAATATCTTCTTAGTGAATACATTGACCATATGTCATTCCATGGACTTCAGTAATGGTTGATCACTAAGATCAATATAGCTAGCCACTAACTCATCATGACACTAATGGCGTAATATGCCCTGTTGAAACACATAATGAAACACATCAATGAGTTCTTTCTGTTAACATATCTCTTGAAGAATGAGTGAACACTCTCTGATCTTTGGTTGCTAGACATTCCTGCACTAAATATGTATTTAACATATGCTGGTACCCATCAATGTCGTATATCATACAAGCTATACAACTATTCATTGCTAATTAAATTTGTGGCTTCCATTGTATGATTCCATTGAGTCTCAAATTCCTCAGGGGTGTCAAAATCTTTAATGATCTTCGTCAAATTGTGATACTGCTCATTGAAAATCATGATGTTAATTTTTTTAGGAAACTTGTTTAATACATATACAGTACCGGTGGAATGTAAGAGGGAAGACCATCAATATAGCTTTTGAAATTGCAGCATCTTCATCAATTATTATCAGTCGGGGCGATTGTTTTGACATAGCTTCCAAAAACTTCGAAACCAACCAAACAAATGATTAAGTCAACTCATCACTCAATAATCCACATGCAAAAACAATAGTCTGGCCATGGTAGTTGACACCAACGAATGGAGCAGAAACCATTGAATACTTTTTATGTTGTATGTTGTATCGAAGACCACGACATCACCACGACATACACATTCTCTCTCTTGGAAATGATCTTCTACCCACTTATCTTGCCCACCTATGTTGTCCATACTGAGGTGACATCACATGATTGGTAGTTCATGATCTCACACTCATTATTTTTACTAATCATGTGATGCCACATCAGCGTAGGCAACATAAGTAGGTAGGAAATCATTTCCTTTATCTTCCTATCAAAAATTAAATAAATATGTAAAATATTGAATCGACGACTGCAAATTTATTTTTTTATTAACTAAAGAGTGTGGCTGTTACCTACAGTCTTTAAAGCCATTCAATCACCACATATTTATATTACATTGACAAAAGCAATGCGGCCATGGCCGAATTGAAATTAGTTGTTTATTCTAGAATTGGGCTTTGTTTTCTTTTGACAGTGACTTCTTAGTTGTTATGAGTGAAGACAATCTTGAATCCAAAAACTTGTCAAAAGACTAATGGTAGGAATGGTACCCTTATGCTACAGAAAGATAAAAATTTAGCTTGATTATTTTAAAACAGATTCATGGATAATGAAGTCTTACTTTAACAACATTAATACAAGAAAGGAAACGTTTGTGTGTCTCACAACAACCATCTAAGATTATTTTAACCACATTGAAAATATGAAAGATTGAATTGTTTGAAATGGAATAATTACATTGATACTCAATGAGGTATTTATACAATAAAATTTCTATAATCTCTCATATAATTAAGCTAAGTCCAACTATAAATCAAGAATATGAAAGGTATGTATATATACATAATCAATTATACTAAATATAGGGGATTTAATTTCCAACACTCCCCCTCAAGTTGGAGAGTGAGTATCTTGTACTCCCAACTTGCGAACCATAGGAACAAAGGTTTATTTTCCCAAAGATTTGGTCATGATGTCGGCCAATTGATGCACAGAGCTAACATATTTTGCAACTACATAATTTTCTTGAATTTTGTCCCTAATACAGTGACAATCCATCTCAATATGTCTAGTTCGCTCATGAAAGACAAGATTGGCCGCTATGTGTAAGGCGGCCTTATTGTCACAATACAATGAGGCAGGTTCATGATGAAAAAATCCCAAGTCTCTTAATAGATACCGAAGCCATGTTCGCTCACAACAAGCTCCAGTCATTGTACGATATTTGGCTTCGGCTGAGGATAAGGACACTGTTTTCTGCCGTTTTGATCTCTGGGATATTAATGAAGGTCCAAGAAAGACACAATAACCAATGGTAGATCTTCTAGTGAGTGGATAGCCTGCCCAATCCAAATCACAATAGGCTCGTAATTTCAAATAGCGGACAACTCGAGTAGCTGCCTCCATATGATCTTTTCGAGGTTAGTGCATAAACCTACTCAAGACATGGACAACGTAGGTGATATTTGGCCTTGAAACAGTGAGACATATTAGACGCCCGACTAATCTTCTATAACGCCCTGGATCTTTGACTAGATCACTACTGTCTAAAAATTTCAAACCTCTCTCCATTGGAGTATCAATCGAGGCCACGCCCAACAACCCTGCATCCTTGATAATCTCTAATGCATATTTGCGTTGGGACATAGAAATCCCAGTTTTAGACGTGGAAATCTCAATACCCAAAAAATATTTCAATTTACCGAGGTCTTTAAGGCGAAAATTGCTATGCAAAAACTTCTTAAGTGCAGCAATACTGACAGGATAATTCCCGGTAATGAAAATATCATCGACATAAATTAAGAGGACAGTGAATGAGTTGCCTTGTTTCTTGGTGAAGAGTGAATTATCAGCTCGGGACTGTACAAAACCAACGGAACAGATAACATTGGAGAATTTGGCGAACCATGGTCGTGATGCCTGTTTCAAGCCGTACAAGGATTTATGTAGCCAACAAACCAAGTTTTTCTCCACCTGTCTCCAAAGCCCTGGCGGTGGAGACATATAAATCTCTTCATAAAGGTCGCCATGAAGGAAGGTATTGTTCACTTCAAGTTGATGGAGAGACCATCCCCGAGCAGCGGCCAAAGCAAGCAACGAATAGAATGATTTTTTCTATGAGAGAGAAAGTGTCTTGATAATCAATGCCCTCCAACTGAGTGAACCCTTTTACCACTAATTGTGACTTATACATTTCAACTGAACCATCGGCCTTATGTTTGACTTTATAAACCCATAGGCAACCAATAAGTTTCTTGTCAGGTGGAAGAGGAGTGAGAGACCAAGTTCCATTTTCTTGAAGAGCTTGCAATTCGAATTGCATTGCTTGCTTCCATTCAGGATGTAAGACATCATTCGAATAGGTTTGTGGTTCAAGTACTTGGTTAACTTGAGCAATAAACGACTGGAGCTCTGATGTGTGCCGATGAAAATAGACATAATTGGCAAGCGGGTAACGTGTGCCTTTGATAGGACCGCGCAATAAGGAAGACAACGAATCTGGTGAAGCAAGCGTGACTTAGGAACATACATAGTCTTGAATCCGCTTGGGTGGGCTGGTGGGATTGCTCGAGTGATGGAGGGGAGCTGGGTCCTATGGTGGGGAGGGTGGTTTTGGTTCAGATGGAGAGATAGGTGTGTTTGGTTCGGATGGAGAGATATGGGATGTTGGTGCTGGAGAGGATGGTGGTGCTTGTGCAATATCGAAGAAAAGAGAAGGTACGAGGCTGATTGAGGCTGTAGAGGATATTTCCTATGGTTCTATATCGGACAAAAGAGAAGGTATGGGGCTGGAGAGGACATGTCATGTGTTGCAGTGTGAAGGTGGTTGGGTAAGGATGTGGCTGTCTGTGGAGGAGGAGAAGAAGAGATTGGGTCAAAAGTGTGGTCAATATGTAGACTGGGGTTGAAAATGGGCGAAGAGAGTAGAGCATTGGATTGGGCCGCACGTGAAATAGACAATGTGGTCTTGAGAGATGCATAAGGTAGTATGTTTTCGTGAAAACGCACATCTCTACTAGTGAAGATTTTTTTGGTTGACAAATCAAACAATTTGTAAGCCATTTGACCAACTGGGTAACCTATGAAGATGCAAGGCATGGCTCGAGGATCAAATTTATGAGAAACATGGACATTAGTAGCGTAAGCTAAGCACCAAAATACTCGAAGATGATGGAAATGAGGCGGTTTTGAGAAGAGGCGCTCGAATGGAGTTTTGAATGAGAGAACATGTGTAGGTAATTGATTAATGATGTGAACTGCTGTAAGAGCACTCTCCTCCCAAAATTGGGTAGGTAGTTGAGCATGAAATTTTAAAGCTCGAGCAACTTGCAAAATGTGGCGGTGTTTACATTCCACAACCCCATTTTGTTGATGTGTGTAAACACAAGAATGTTGGAAAACGATACCATTGTCAGCAAAAAAGGAACGGAGTGAAAGAAATTTTCCGCCATTATCACTACGAAATGTCTTAATACGACATGCAAATTGAGTGAAAGCAAAGCTAAAGAATCGCTTTAAAATTGATTGTGTTTCATCTTTATGTCTCATCAGAAAAATCCATGTGTAACGAGAATAATCAACAATAGTAAGAAAGTAATGAGCACCAAAAAGTGTAGGATGTTTATAACGACCCCAAATATCACAATGAATAAAGGACAAAATGGGCAAGCATTATTGGAACGAACTGAAATATGTAAAAAATTCTTAGCGATGAAATCTAGACGAGAAGATGATACATGGCCTAATCGGTTATACCAAAGATCCGTGGAAGTTGCGGTGAGGTTGCAGGTTGATCAGCTATGTGTGGATGAGGTAGGTTTGGTTACTGTTTTCTCAGTCACTAGAGCCACCAAATAGTATAACTCATTACACTGCTTACCCAAACCAATCGTCTTCCTCATAGCCAGATCTTGCAAAATGCACCAATAAGGAAAAAAAGTCACTGAACAATTTAGACCTCTTGTCAAACGACTAACTGACATCAAATCAACTTTGAAAGTAGGCACAAACAATACATCATGTAGATAATAGACTGAATTCAAGAGCAAAGTCCCTTTTGCAACAATATTTGCTTTCTCTCCACTAGGCAATAATACATGTGGTGATGAGCAATTTTTATCTTTATGCAATAAATCTGATGATGAAATAATATGATCTGTCGCCCGCTGTCAATAGTCCAATTGGGAGAAGTGACTTTAGACAAATCTGGTTTGGTTACCGCATTTACTTTTGAGTTAGATCCTTCATTTTTGTCGTTGAAGAGCGATAAAAGCTGATTCAATTGAGACTTCGAAATATTAACAACTGGTTTTTCTCATCTTCAATAAATCTTTCTGACACATGATTGGCAGTAGATTTATTATTACGGAATTGTCTTGGGCCTGAATTATTTTTTGCCTTTGGATGGCCCGCTGGATACCCATATAGCCCATAACAAGTCTGGACCCAATGGCCCAATTCTCCACAGTGCATACACTGGGGTCTTATGCGTAGATCGACGCCCTCCAAATTTCTGCTGCGTCTTAGATGGCCGATCAACATGCGGTACCTATAATCCATGTGGGTGATCGGACTTCCTTGTTCCTATTGAAGAAACGGGTTTACACACAGCCATAGCAGTTGTTGAGTTTTCTTCAGCAACGGTATGCGAAGCACTGAGCATCCTTTACTTCTCTTCTTAACATATAGAAGCGTAAGCTTGTCGAACTGAAGGTAAAGGTTTCATGAGAAGAATCTGCCCACGAACACCACTGTAAGAATCGTTCAATCCCATTAGAAATTGCATCAATTTTTGTTGGTCTTGCTGCGTTTCATATGCTACACTTGAATAGGAAGCCAATTTATCCTAGAAACTCTTGAACTTTGTTTAGTAGGCCGAAATTGAGAGTTGATCATGGCGGTGAAGTACAATTTCTCGCTGAATCTCAAAGATGTGGGGATCCTTTCTTTGATAGAAATGCTCGTGGAGATCCTCCCAAACTTCATGAGTGGTAGTGTAATAGATTACAATATCTGCAATTTCTTGATTGAGGGTGTTGATGATCCAAGAATGTACCAAATCGTTGCAACATGACTATGTTGCATATTCTTCAGGATGGGTCTCCAGGGAAGGTGCCTTGATGGTGCCATCAACGTCCCAATTTGCTTTTGGAATTTAAAGCCAAATTCATGGCTCTACGCCATGCTGAGTAGTTGTCACCATTGAGAACTTTAGAGATCAGGACAAGACCATGATGGTCTGAGTGATGAGTGAAGCAGGGGTTTGAGAGATTAGGAGTTTGTGCAAGAGACCCAATAGATTTTAATTTTTCTGTTTTTGATACGTCGGAAGTAATTGGAATTTCATCGTGAACCATTATGATTGATGAGAGAAAAAAAGCTGCACGAGAAGATAGAGTGCGGCTAAGATGGAGTCAGGATTTTAACCTGATACCATGAAAATATGAAAGATTGAATTGTTTGGAATGAAATAATTACATTGATACTCAATGAGGTATTTATACAATAAGATTTCTATAATCTCTCCTATAATCAAGCTAAGTCCAACTATAAATCAAGAATATGAAATGTATGTATATATACATAATCAATTATACTAAATATAGGAGATTTACTTTCCAACAAACACAAAAGGTTCAGTAATTCAATAAATGGAAGCAAATGGGTATGGAATAAAGTGTAAGCACATACCACTTTGTTGCTGGTTGTTCGACGTGCTAGTGGTTGGCAATGACGTGGATTTCAGTTGGGTGGGACAACAACAAGGCCGAGAAATAAGTTAGGAGAATATTGCAAAAGAGATGTGTGAGGAGATGAGGGAATTGTCAACGTCTGACAAGGTGGTGGTGCGGCGTCAGCAGTCTCATGGTCTGGTAGCAAGGTTGGTGTATCGGACGAAAATTTGAAGAAAACTAAGGCACGATTGTCGCGAGAGAGAGAGAGAGAGAGAGAGAGAGAGAGAGGGCTGATGAATTTGGGAAAACAAATTGCTGATGTGGAAACTTAAAGTGATGTGGCAATGCCATGTAGGACGGGGCAATATAAAAATTGGCTAAAGTGGTTAGAAGGTTAGCTCTATTTCACCACAATCTCAATTTTGTATTTCTTTTATTTTGGTTGCTACAAATATTATAACAAATTTTTATTTCCTTAATACTAACATTCTATATTTATAATCTTTCATATTCTAATTCTTCCACCTAGACTTGTTTAATTCTTTATTTTCAGTGTACCAAAAAAAAAATTAACTGAGACTATTGTAGGTCAAAGGACGCCCCCACCTCACAAATTGACGAGTCTAGGGGTAGGGTGGGGCCATCCCTAGTGATGACACAATATTTTATTTTTGGACATTCTTTCTCCCACTTCCATGTGTCTTATGCACTATTTCAAGAATTTCTGTGAAAGACCGGTCATCTTTTTTAAAATGAAAGTAAAATTGAAAGATTTTTAAAGTTCAAAGAAATATATTTAAAAATATCTCAATTAAAACGATTAATTATCTAATATTTTTATTTGTTTTTTCCACTAAGTGGTTATTAGATAAATTTCTAGTAAGAAGTAATACTTACTTCAATATCAATTTTAAAAATTATATTTGTTGTAAACCTACATATTTACTTATAAATAACTCACTTATAAGCTATAACTAAACTTAGCCAAACATACACCAAGTCTTTTTTAAGCTTATACTCCAGTAGCATTGTCACAAGATGAACTACCTGCTCCCCCAACCCAAAATATTAAAGGCCAGTGTCTACTTTCATGGATGAGTGTTGCTAAATGGCTCTTCCCAAAGCTAAACTCTCAGTTTCCCTTGAGGCCCTGCTCTTTCCCTCTCATTTCCACCTTCAAGACCTCAACTTTCCCAAACCCATTTTCAAACGCTTCAATTCCATCTACCATCAATGTAATAGAAATAAGCCGCCTCCTTTCCACTTGTGGAAGAGAAGGCAATCTTCGTGTTGGATCTTGTCTCCACGCCTACATTATCAAGAACCCTCCATTCTTTGACCTCAGAAACACTCATAATAACCGAAATGTCTTTGTAGTTTACAATTCTCTGCTTTCTATGTACTGTAAATGTGGTGAACTTCATGATGCAGTTAAACTGTTTGATAGAATGCCACTTAAGGACACTGTTTCTTGGAATTCGATTATTTCAGGTTTCTTGAAAAACGGGGCGTTAGAGTCGGGGTTTGGGTGTTTCAAGTCAATGTTTGATTCTGGGGTTTATCAATTTGATCATGCCAGTTTGACTACGATCTTGTCGCCTTGTGATGGGATTGATTTTCTTGGAACTATGAAGATGATTCATGGTTTGGTAATCTCAAATGGTTATGAAAATGAAATAACTGTTTTAAATGCTTTGATAACAGCATATTTTAGATGTAAATGTTTTGACTCGGGGAGGGGTGTTTTTGATGAGATGGTGGAGAGGAATGTCATTACTTGGACAGCTGCAATTTCAGGTCTTGCTCAAAATGAACTTTATGAGGAAAGCTTGAAGTTGTTTGCAGAGATGCAATTTGAGTTGGTGGTTCCTAATTATTTGACGTATCTGAGCGTGCTTCTGGCATGTTCTGGCTTACAAGCGCTCAAGGAGGGTCGTCAGATTCATGGGATTGCTTGGAAGTCGGGCATTCAATCGGATTTGTGTATTGAAAGTGCATTAATGGATATGTATTCAAAGTGTGGTAGCGTGGAGGATGCGTGGCGGATATTTGAGTCTGCTGAGGTGCTTGATGAGGTTTCTATGACTGTTATTCTTGTGGGTTTTGTACAAAATGGTTTAGAGGATGAAGCTATACAGATGTTCACGAGGATGGTGAAGGAGGATTCCAAGATCGATCCAAGCATGATTTCTGCCATTCTTGGAGTTGATGGTATTGATACTTCATTAGCTTTTGGTAAACAAGTTCACGCTTTAGTTATCAAGAAAGGCTATGCTTCTAATGTCTTTGTTAGCAACGGTTTGATTAACATGTATTCCAAGTGTGGGGAGTTGGAGGAATCTGTTAAGATCTTTTATCAAATCCCTCAAAAGAATCAAGTTTCATGGAACTCCATGATTGCAGCTTTTGCTCGCCATGGGGATGGCTTTAAATTCCTTAAATTATATGAAGAAATGAAGTCAGAAGGAGTAGAACCGACAGATGTTACATTTCTATCTCTGCTTCACGCTTGCAGTCATGTAGGGTTAGTTCAGAAGGGTATGGAGTTCTTCGAATTAATGGTAAAAGATTATGGTATGCGTCCAAGAATGGAGCACTATGCTTGTCTTACTGACATGATTGGTCGTGCGGGTCTTATAAATGAAGCCAAGAATTTTATTGCCGGACTAAGTGTAAAGCCAGATGTACTTGTTTGGCAAGCATTACTCGGTGCTGCTAGTATTCGTGGTGATATTGAGACAGCTAAGTACGCTGCTGATCAACTAGCTCGGGATGCACCTGATAGTCCCGTGCCATACATTTCAATGGCAAACATCTATTCTTCCCAAGGCCATTGGAGAGAAAGAGCGCGAACAATCAAGAAAATGAAGGAGAAGGGGGTAAAGAAAGAGACAGGGATAAGCTGGATTGAGATAGATAAGAAAATCCACAGTTTCGTAGTTGCTGATCAAATGCATCCACAAGGTTACAATATTTATGGTATATTATCGGAGTTGTTGAGACACATGAGAGATGAAGGGTATGTGCCGGATAGGAGGCTCATTTTTGTCAGCTCGGACCACGACGAATCAGGAGATTCAATAGAATTACAAAATTCTGTTTATTCTACAATATTGGAAAGCCAAGGATGAAGAGAATATTTTTCAGCATGTGTTTGAATGAATAGGAAGATCGAAACAAAAATGGGTAGTTATTTGGATAGAACCCGATGGTCAAAGTTGTTAATCAGATTAAAAATGGGGTTAATTACATTGGAGGTCTTTGAACTTTCACCCTAGGTGCAATCGGGTCACTGAACTTCAATTTGGAGCAATCAAGCCAGTGAACTTTAATTTAAAAGCAATCAAGCTCCGTTTGGTTAATGTCCCTATCGGGAATTTGTTGACATGTCTGTTCAAACAATCAGTAAATTAATAACATTAGAGGTCAATGAACTTTTACCCTATTTGCAATAAGGCCGTTGAACTTTCATTGTAGTTACAATTGGGTCACTGAATTTTAACCAATGATATAACATTATTTAACTTTAGGTTGTGTTTGATTGCAAGTGGAAAATTTGGGTGGAAAGAAAATATTTTCCATGGAAATGAATTACCAAGAAAATTTGGATTGGAAAATGTTAACAAATTTTCCATAGAAAATAAATGGGTTGGATAAGGTTAACAAATTTTCCATGGAAAATAAATTCTCCTATCCCACAAAGAAAATATTTTCCTTGAAAACAAGGAAAATATAGCCAAAAGTGGAAAACATGGAAAATATTTTCCATGGAAAATCAGAAGTTTCAATCAAACAAAAGATGGAAAATAAGTGGGAAAATATATTTTCCATGGAAAATTTTGCCAATCAAACAGACCAAAGCTGGAAAATGGGTGGAAAATTTTGATTTTCCATGGAAAATCAAACGAATCAAACACACCCTTAGTGAAATGAGTCAAAAAAATACTTTATGGACCAACTTGAAATTTTGCAAAAATTTCAGTGACCATTTGTGAAATCAACTCCTAATAATCCTATAAATATTACAAAATCCAGACAATATTAGATGCATATTCAATAAACGAAGTGCACTTACCAAATAGATTGTAGGAATGAGCAACTGCAAAATGATGCATTGGAAAATGATGCAGACTGCAAAGTAGCTATGACTGCTTGAGTAAAAATTAGCGGTGTTTTGCTATTCTCAATAGTGTAACAAGTCCCTCATGTCGGTAGAACCATAAATTTCCCCATCACCTCCGACAGATCAAGATGGCGCCTCTTGCAAGATTCATATTCTTTCCAGTTTCCAACTTGCCCTTCGTCAATTGGAAATGGAGGCAACAGGTCGCCTAAACCCGTGTCTTTTCCTTGAAAAGGATCACCACTAAGGGAGAGATGTAGAGATGAAAAAAGTAGTTGTTAAGCGTCCTAATTTTCTTGACCTGTTTGCTAAAAACGAGATGAATGAGAGTGACTCTACTGTTAAAAAGATAAATAGAATTAGAGTTCCTAGACCTTTAAATTTTGGCCAAAGAAAAAAAAATTACAAACATGACTATAAAATTTTACAAATTGCAATTTGTGCGTAGAGTTTGACACTATATCATCTACGGATTCTAATCCTGATATGTACAATTGCTCGAGTCCTTATTCAAATAATGTAAAACTTTTTATTTTGGACACAATCTTTAACTAACGGGTTAATTTAACTGACGGTCACTGAAGTTTCATCAAAATTATAAAATGGTCACTAAAATTACAAAGTTTCAGCGTCGGTCACTAAAGTATACTAACGCATTCACCGACGGTCACTCTATTAAATTTTCAGCGTGAATTGATGATGTGTCACTGTTAAGTGTCCACGAGAAAACGGTCAACATTTGACAAAAATTAACGCCACATGGACTTAATTTACTAATAAAAATAAATTTGGATAACAAATGATGCACTTAAAACATGAGAATTTGGGTATTCAAAATGGATTAATTGGGTATTTTAGCAATTGGGTTTTTGGGTTTGGGTGGGGGAGAATAAGGGTTTTGGGAAGAATTTGGGGGTAGGAATCCGAGTTTGAATGGATGAGAAATTGGGATCATAAATTCGTGTCTAGAAATTGTAGCTAGGTCCTTATATTTTAGGTGCATATTTTATGGTCCAAATTTATTGGTTTTTATTAAATGTTGACCAAATGTATGCCACATGGACATTTAACGGTAACACGTCATCAATTCAATATGGGAATTTAAAAGAGTGACTGTCGATGAACATATTAGTATACTTCAGTGACCAGTGCTACCAACTTTGTAACTTCAGTGATCGTTTTATAATTTTATTGAAACTTCAGTGACCACCCGTGAAATTAACCCTTAACTAACACGTATTAGTATACTTCAGTGACCAGTGCTACCAACTTTGTAACTTCAGTGATCGTTTTATAATTTTATTGAAACTTCAGTGACCACCTGTGAAATTAACCCTTAACTAACACGTAATTGAAAAATAAAAGTCAACAAAAATAAAAATCATTGAAAACAAGCGTCATGTATTTTTTTACGACAAATTAAATGTAAAATTTAAAATGTAATATGTAAACAAGTACTATATGAAATATCCAAGAGAGAGATGATGGAAATTCTTTTTGTTTGGTGGCATAAATGTCTAATATTTATAATTTAATGAAAAATGCTCAAAATAACATGTGAAAAGTCTAGTTTGCCCTTTTACAAAAATGTCAATATTTTTGTACGATCGAAATGTCATCTACCACAGAAGTATGAACACTAATGTATGGCTAAGATTTCATGTTTAGTGGTGGCAAGTGCACGTAGTTTAAGGCTCTTATGTAACTCAACTTCTTTAAGAAACTATCTTCTTCGCTCCACATCAAAAACTTTGATCTGTAAAGAATATTGTTGACCTCCAAAAATTGTTGCCAACAGGATCCCCACGCCTCCTCTTCCTACGTGTCTTTCTTCTTACTTGGATTGCCACGTGGTTTATTCAACCACATAGATATGCCTAAGCCCGGGTGGATAGGTAATCAAGAATAAAGAACAACACGTTATGAGAGAGGTGATGGCTTGAGGGCCTCTGACTCTCAAACTCTCAAGTGGTCAAGATGCTTAAGAATTATTTAAGAGTAGAGGACTTGATATATGTATAGTAAGTAATATTTTCAACATCCTTCTCTAGTGAAATGAGTTTGGTATTTATAGATGAATCCTATGGGAACAATCCCTCCTGATGTGCGACACGTGGCTCCATCTGGGGGGTTTTCAAGTCACACTCTTGGCGTCATGTCATTGGCATTAATGGGAAAGTCATTTCCAGCCGCAAACTAAGGAGCTATGACTATGACAAGCCGCCTTGGCAGGCTGTCCCATCACTCTTGTCAAGGTCGAGTTGCAGAGAGGCTTCCTTGGCACACCAAGGAAGGTCGGTAAAACTGGGAAGCGCCTCGGTAGCCGGCCTCCTCGGTTCAAAACGCCTCGGATAAGGCGCAAGCGCGTCGGATAAGGTGCAAGCGCACACGCGCCCTCGTGGGTTGCCACCTAGGATCGGTATGTAACAATAGTCCCCCAAGTTCAGAATCCGTCATTTATGTGGGATGCTGGACTTGGAATGTATGATGATTTTGTTTAAAAGTTGGAGTGGGGTAGTCCCACAAGGCTCGGAATGCTCATTAATGTGGATGGTGAGCCTTGGAATCGCTGTTGCTTGATACTGAGCCAGCTCTTGGATAGCCGAGCCCCAAGATGGGCGGGGCTGGAAGACAGCCGAGTCCCTGGGTGGGGGAGGCTGGAAGAGAGCCGAGTCCCATGTTGGGAGAGCCGAGCCCCAAGATGGCGAGGCTGGAAGACAGCCGAGTCCCATGTTGGGAGAGCCGATCCCCAAGATGGGACAGCCGAGCCCCAAGATGGCGAGGCTGGAAGACAGCCGAGTCCCTGGGTGGGGGAGGTTGGAAGAGAGCCGAGTCCCATGTTGGGAGAGCCGAGCCCCAAGATGGCGAGGCTGGAAGACAGCCGAGTCCCTGGGTGGGGGATGCTGGAAGAGAGCCGAGTCCCATGTTGGGAGAGCCGAGCCCCAAGATGGGACAGCCGAGCCCCAAGGTGGCGAGGCTGGAAGACAGCCGAGTCCCTGGGTGGGGGAGGCTGGAAGAGAGCCGAGTCCCATGTTGGGAGAGCCGAGCCCCAAGATGGCGAGGCTGGAAGACAGCCGAGTCCCTGGGTGGGGGATGCTGGAAGAGAGCCGTTCCATGAGGGCAGAGGCTTGCTGCAGAATAATTAATGGTTCAATTTACAAGTATACTTGATTGTCTCATCGGGCATGGTGAAAAGACGGCCGCGGGTAATGATAGCATTTGATTTGTTGGTGGCTCTGTTAATTACAAGAAATGACGCGCGTGTGACTCTTACGCGCGCATCTTGGCCGTTCATTCAAATAGATCCCGGTGACCTTTAAACTTCGAGGGCGGAGATGGTCCGAAGGTTACGGACGGTGCGGATGAATCAGTGGCTGATCCAATGGTGCAGGGTCGTCTATCGCCACCTATATATATGCGTGAATTGTTGGGCAATATTCCTTGCGTCATTTTGAGATATTTGGAGAGAGATTGCAATCTAAGATTTCCGGCGAACACTTTCCGTTCTGGTTTCCATCTCCGTTTCCGGTGAAGTTTTAGGTTTTAGGTAAACCCTTATACTTCAAGCCCCTTTACTTATTTTGTTTTATTTTAGCAATGTCTGCGAGGTTTGCTGAAGACGAAGGTACTGGGCGTGTTGGGGATGAGGGGTCCCCACCAGTGTCTCCCTCCATGGCTGGTGTGTTGCCCCTCAGAGGTGTTTCGGGCTTTACTGGAGAGGCCATGGATCTATCTATTACGCCGAGGGTAGTGGAGGGGACGGACCCCTATATGGCCGACCCAATTAGGTGGACAGCCATGGATGTTCCTTCAATAATGGTGGAGGGGGACTTGGCAGACTTGAGGGAGCAGTATCGGATTCCCGGGGATATCGAGCTCATACTTCCGGAGCGTAACGAGCGAGCTTGTGTGCCGAGGAGGGGTTGCACTGCCTTGCATCTGAATGCCTTCGTGGGCGGCCTGCGACTGCCTTTACATCCATTCTTCCGAAGGATTTTGCGAGCGTATGGGTTGGCTCCAACACAGGTGGCTCCGAACGGGTGGAGCCAGATGGCAGGGAGTCTGTACCTGTGGTTCAGACATTCGTTCGGGCTGGAGATGCCCCTCCATGTATTTCAGACCCTATACCAGCCGAGGAAGTTGCCGAAAAAGAAAGATAGGGAGGAGGAGCTCGGGTGGTATTATTTTTGCCCATGGGGAGCGCACAAACCCCTTGTGACAGACTGCCCTTCCTCTATTAAACAGTGGAAAGAGTCCTGGTTCTGGGTGGCGGGTAATTGGCAGAAGGTAGTGGACGACCCAGAGCCGAAACTGGATGTGTCCAGTTTTTATGGAATAGCCAGTGAGTGAGGAACGCGGAAGTGATTGACTCTGACGCGGCTTTTATATGCTCTGATGTGTTTCCTTTTCATTTCAGGGGTGCTTCCGCGCTGTGAGATATCCGAGGAACTTCTCGACGTGATCCGGTCGATATATCAGTCGTCTCCGTCGAATAGGCGGTACGGGTTTCTTCTGAACAGGCAGCGCTGCTTGAGTGAGTTGGGTCTGATGGCCTCACGAGGTAATGTTCTGATGCCTCTGCTCAGTTCCAACTTTGTTTTATATCAGGCTAATACTGAGATATCTTGGCTTCGCAGCGGAGACACAGCAAGGAAAGCGCCCGAGGCCAACCTTGGCTCGGTTGACGAAGCAGACTCCAAGGGCTCTGGAGGCCGGTTCTAAAGAGGAGGCTCGTCAGAAGAAAACCGTGGAAGATCTGAGCCGAGAGGGACACCGGGGAGGTACTGAGATAGATGAAACAAGTGCTCCGGTGGGAGACGAGCATTTGATAAGGAAGAAGAGGCTGAAGGCAACAACGTCTGAAGCTCCACAGGCAAAGGGGAAGGCCGTGGAGGTGGACGACGACTATGTGACGTGCCCAGTTCCGGCGGGGCAACGCACATTGGCATTGAACACCTCGGGGGAGGTGGTTCTGGAAGGTCCCCCCAAGCCCCAGGGAGCGGGGGGAACTAGTGGGGGGCCTTATGACTCCAGGAAGAGGCTGAGGGAGTTGATAGGGAGCTCTGGAGCCAGGATTCCAGAAGACGATCTCCGGCCGTTGCCCTTTTTTCCCTCGATGGGCGCCCAGGCCGTGAAGAAATACTTCACCCCAAAATGGGAAGAGTTTTCTTCCCATGGGGACCTGGAGGATGTGTTGGAGGCGAGCTTGGCTTCAGCTATCCGGGCTTCAGCTATGCAAATGAAGGTCCTCGGGGAGTTCCGGACGCGTATGCAGGAGCAACGGAAGCTCAGCGCCCAGGCCTCCAAACACGATAAGGAGCATAAGAAGGCCATGGAGGGGCTACAGACGGCACTGAACAGCGCGCGTGCCGCTTATGAGCAGCTGGAGGCCGATTTGAGAGAATCGGATTCCAATCTCCTGCACCTGACGAAGCAATTGGATAACGCAAATGCTGCTCAGAAAGTGGCCGCCGACGCTCTGGAGGCCGCCAATAAGGAGAAGAAGCGGCTCTTGGATGAGGCCAAGTCCCATGGCGAAGAGTTGATGAATTTAAAGGGGGACTTGGAGTCATCGAAGTTAGAGGTCGCGCGTTTGGCGGCCGAGAAAGGTGACTTGGAGGCGAAGCTGGGTAACGCGGAGGCCGAGTTTGTGGCCAATTTTCATAATACGGAGGCCTATACCAATTTCTCGGACTACTTCGCCAGAGTCGGGCACCAGGAGGTTCTTGTCGCTCTCCGAGCCGAATTCCCAGACTTAAATATTGAGTCCTTGGCCGCCAAGTTTCCTCCGCCCGATGTCGGTGACGAGGATAGTTGATAGGGCTACTTGTAATAGATAGGGCTTTTTTTGTAATGAAATTTGTTGCGAAGCTTATTGTTGTGTTTATTTATGGAAATTATGTTTTAAACGATGAATCTCGCCTGTTCTTTTGCCGATTGATAGCATACTTTAGTATAAGCGGACCGGCTAACCCAAAAAGGATCGGCTAGATCAAAATATAATATGAACAAACAAGATGACCCGCTCCTGTTCTAATGACAATATAATATGAATAAACAAGATGGCTCGCTTGTCTTATTGATAATACCGACGTAAATGTTCCGCGTTCCATACATGGGGCTGTCGTTTACTACATAAGTCTTCAAGACCATAGGTTCCGGGTCGTGTTTCGCTGATAACTCTGTAGGGACCCTCCCAGTTGGGGCCTAGGGTCCCAACGCCCGGTTCTTTGGAGGATAAGAACACTCTTCTCAAGACAAGATCCCCGAGTCGGAACGACCGTTTTTTCACTTTTTTATTGAAGTATCTTGCCATCTTTCTTTGGTAAGAGGCCAGTCGTGCTTGGGAGTCGGCCCTTTTTTCGCCGATTAGGTCTAGGCTTGTCCTCATTGCATCGTCGTTGATTTGTTCGCTGAACATTATTCGACGGGGGGAAGGTATGCCGCTTTCGACCGGGCACACAGCTTCGGACCCGTAAGCCATGGAGAAGGGGGTCTCCCCGGTGGGGGTTCTAGCCGTGGTTCTGATAGCCCAAAGAACGTGAGGAAGCTCATCGACCCACGCCCCTTTGGAGGCCTCAAGCTTTCGTTTGAGTGTGTACTTGATGGTTTTGTTAACTGCTTCGACTTGGCCATTAGCCTGAGGGTGGTGGGGGCTCGAGAAGTGCTTCGCGATCCCTAATTCTTCGCACAAATTCTTGACCTTCTTGTTGTCAAACTGCCTCCCATTATCCGAAACCAGGGAATGGGGGATTCCGAACCTGCAAATGATGTTTTTCCATAAGAATTTGGAAGTGTTTGCCTCGGTGATTTTCGCCATTGGCTCCGCCTCCACCCATTTTGTGAAATAGTCGATGGCGACTAGGGCGTGGCAAGCATTTCCTCTCCCCCTAGGCATCGGGCCTATGAAATCTATTCCCCACTTGGCGAAAGGCCAAGGGCTAGACACGGTAGTAAGCTCCTGGTGGGGCTGCCTCGGGATTGTGGCGAAGCGTTGGCATTTGTCGCATTTCCTCACATGAAGCATGGCGTCTTTCCTCAAGGTGGGCCAGAAGTACCCCTGCTTGAGGATCTTTTGAGCCAGGGCCATCCCACCGGTGTGGTTGCCACATATCCCTTCGTAGATTTCTCTGAGGATATATCCTGTTTCGATGGAGCTCACGCATCTGAGGAGGGGTAGCGAATAGCCTCTTTTGTATAGGATGTCATCCGAGAATAGGAAGTGCGCTGATTGTCTTCTCAACTTCCTCGCCTCCGACGCATTGTCGGGGAGGGTATGATTTTTAAGAAAGGCTATGATGGGATCCATCCATGTGGGGCCTTCTTCAATTGACATTATCTCCTCAATACTGTAGATGGAAGGTCGGATGAGGTGCTCGATCGGGACCGTTTTGAGGAGCTCTGAATCTTTACTGCTGGCCAGCTTGGACAGTGCATCTGCGCTGGCGTTGTTGGCTCGGGGCACGTGGACCAACTCAAATTTATCAAAGAGAGGAATAAGACTCCTTACCAGCTTGAGATATGCGGCCATCCCTTTTTCCCTAGCGACGAAGCTCCCGTTTACCTGGCTCACGACGAGTTGGGAGTCACTTGCCGCTGAGAGTCTCTGAACCTTCATCTCGATGGCGAGGCGGATGCCTGCCAAGAGTGCCTCATATTCCGCGACATTGTTTGAGGCTTTGAAGTCGAATCGGATGGCGCAGTTTAACCTGTGTCCCTCTGGGCTTATAAGGACTAGTCCGGCTCCCGATCCCATGTCTCCCGAGGATCCATCTACAGATAGGCACCACGTGGGTGGTTCACCCAATGCCATAGGGTCGTCCACATCGGGAGGGTTGGTAAATTCTGCCACAAAGTCGGCCAGGGCTTGTCCCTTGACTGCTGTCCTTCCCTTATAAATAATGTCGAATTAGCTGAGCTCAACGGCCCACTTTAGCAGTCTTCCCGAGGCCTCTGGCTTTTGCAAGACCTGCCTCAATGGGAAGTTGGTGAGGACATGGATGCTGTGTGCCAAGAAGTATGGCCTCAACTTTCTTGAGGCCGTGATTAATGATAGCGCCAATTTTTCCATATCCGGATAGCGCGTCTCTGCCCCCAACAGGGCTTTACTTACGTAGTAGACGGGCAGTTGGTGTTCCTCCTCTCGTATCAGGACCGAGCTTACCGATTCTTCGGAGACTGCGAGATATAACAGCAGGGGTTCGCCGGCTTTCGGTTTGGACAATAGAGGCGCTCGGCCGAGGTGTTCCTTCAAGGCCTGGAATGCGTTTTCACATTCTGTCGTCCACTCAAATCTGGTGCCTCCTTTCAAGATTTTGAAGAAAGGGATGCACTTATCAGTTGCTTTTGAGACAAACCTGCTGAGGGCTGCCATTCTCCCCGTAAGGCATTGCACATCTTTAGGCTTTCTTGGCGAACTCATTTCGACTAATGCCTTGATCTTTTCGGGATTGGCTTCGATTCCCCTCTGGTTGACCAAGTACCCCAAGAACTTACCCGAGGCCACCCCAAACGTGCACTTCAAGGGATTTAGCCTCATCCTATATGCGCGAAGGATTTGGAATGCTTCATTAAGGTGGCGAATGTGGTCCTCTGCTTTAAGACTTTTGACCAGCATGTCGTCGACATATACCTCTACGGTTGCGCCAAGTAGAGAAGCGAACATCTTATTAACAAGCCTCTGGTAAGTAGCCCCGGCGTTTTTCAGGCCAAAGGGCATGACCTTGTAGCAGTAGAGGCCTTTGTCTGTTACGAACGACGTATGTTCCTCATCCAGTGGATACATCGGAATTTGATTGTATCCTGAATAAGCATCCATAAAACTTAGGAGCTCGTGTCCTGCCGTGGAGTCAACCAGCTGATCGATCCGAGGCAGTGGGAAACTGTCTTTGGGGCAGGCTTGGTTGAGGTTGGAGAAATCTATGCAGGTTCTCATTTTTCCATTTGGCTTTTTAACCATCACCGGGTTGGATACCCACTTCGAGTATCTGGCCTCTCGTATAAAGTTGCTTTGTAGGAGTATGTCTACTTCTTCTTTCAGGGCCTCGTACTTTTCAGCATTCAGTGGCCTCCTTTTCTGCCTATGGGAGGGGAACTTAGGGTCGATGTTGAGGCGATGGCAACTTATTTTTGCGTCGATTCCCACCATGTCTTCGTGTTTCCACGCGAAGACATCCAGATTTTCTCGAAGGAACCTTTTCAGGGCTTCCTTGGGCTCTTCGGGGAGGTCCTTCCCTATCTGAAGCTTCCTCGTTGGGTCGCCCCCATCTGCCTGAAAATGTTCTAGTTCTCCGCTTCCCGTGGCTTGGGAATCGGCCCCCGTTAGTCTTGGATCAATGTCATCGGGGACTGCCGCTTCCATCATCATAACATCCTCCGGCTCTTCCATCGTTGTTTCTTTCATCTCCGCATCCAGCAGAGTCATGTTAACCTCTTTCTTTTCTGCTTTCCTTAAGGCATTTCGGTAACACTTCCTTGCCTCGGGTTGATTACCCCGTACTATTGCTATTCCCCCTTCGGTGGGGAATTTCATGCAGAGGTGGTGGATGGAGGTTATTGCCCAAAGTTCTTTCAGGGCTGGTCGGCCCAGGACTCCGTGATAAGCCGACCTCCTGTCAACCACTAGGAACTCCATGACAGTATGGGACGCGAGGGGCTCTTCTCCCATGCTAACGGGGAGGCGCACTATCCCTTTCGGGGTCACGCAATCCCCGGTGAACCCGTAGAGGGGCTCAGTTGATGGTTCCAACTGTACATCCACGTTCATCTGCTCATAAGTGCTTAGGAAGATGACATTGACGGAGCTACCGTTGTCAACCAGCATTCTCCCTAGCCCATTCCGAGCCACCACGGCCCTTACAACCAGGGCGTCGCAGTGGGGGTAATGCACGCCCCTCATGTCTTCCTCCGTGAAGGTGATAGGATCGGCCTTTTTTGACCCAGAGGGCCTACTATTGATAAGCCAGTTAGTCATCTGGACCCCTTCGGCCTCTTTGGCGTAACTCTTCTGGGCATTCCAGGTCTGCCTTCCAATATAGGGTCCTCCGTGAATGGTGTCTATCTCCCGAATCGGAGCCTTTTCAGGCCCTTTGATTAGACGGGGCTCGGGGTTGCGCTCTATCCGAGGTTGTCTGGCAGGGCTTCTTGAACTACGCCTCGATCGATGCTCGTGGCCTGGAGGCCTCCTATCCCATTGCTGGGAGCGCCTATCCTGAAAATTGGTTCCACGACCTCTTGCCGGGGTCATATCTCCTCGCCTGGTGTTCATTCCGCGTTTGGCCCCCGGGTTGGTCGCCCTTCGATTGGCAAGTTCTTCCACCTCTCGACATTCGTCCGTGCTATGTCCATAGCTTCGGTGTACGCAGCAGTACTTCGGCTGAGTTCCCTGAGGGGGAGGAATTGCTGGAAGCGTGCTGGTTCCGGCCTCATAGTAGGTGGATGGGGGCGCGCTATAGTTGTATAGTCCGGCCGCGGGGACCGTCGGCAAGGGAGCCGTATAAAGGGGGAGCAGGCCCTCTTGGGCAGAGGCCACATAACTCATCCCGACATTTGGGTCGGATGGGTAGTTTCTCCGTCGAGGGTTGTGTTGGAGAACGGCTCTGCTGGGATTTTGGATATAACCGGCCCTCGATGCCGGATTGGCTCCCAGCCCTCCTCGATTTCTGTGGAGGATCATGTTCTCATTGGTTATCTCCTCGGTGATCATTTCCACCAGCTGGTCGAAGGTAGCCGGGTTCTTGTTGCGGACATCCCTCCAGAACGGATGGTTCATGTCTAGCCCTGCTTTTAGGGCGGACAAGGCCTCGGCATCTGTTATTCTTTCACAGAATAACATTTTTTCATTGAAGCGGCCCAGGTAACTCTGCAATGGCTCGCTTGGGGCCTGCCTTACATCGTGGAGGCGTTGTACCGGGGCTGATGCGGGCTTTTGTGATGAGAAGTAATTTATGAAAGTCTTTTTCAGCTCTGGCCAGCTGGAAATGCTCCCTGCGACGAGCTTGTTGTACCACCGCTTCGCTCCCCCTGACAAGGTTAGGTGGAAGGCCCTACATTTCAAGGCCGGGGTGGCTCCTCGGAGGCTCATCTCCGTTTTGTAGGTGTTCACGTGATCCAACGGATCACCCCTGCCTGTGTAAGGGGTAATTTTTGGCACGCGAAACTCGTGGGGAATGGACGCGTTCCTGATTCCGACAGAAAAATGAAGGTTCTCGTCATCGTCATCTACCTCGAATGATCTCGTAGGCCTCGGATACTCTCCTCCGATGTTTTCTTCCGGAGGTAATGGGGCGTGGCATTGTGCTTGCTGTCCGCCCCCCATAGTTCTGTTGTGGTTGAATGGCAGGCTGGGGTGCGTATGGCTGGTAATCCGATTCTCCCCTGGCCTCGGCTTCCTTCGCCCTCCTTTCCCGCCTATTCCTAGGGGGACTTTGGGGCATCTCTCTCCTTTGTGGGTTTTCTTGTGGCCATCTTCCGCCCCCCTGCTCGCCTAGCCTTTCAAACACGCTAGCTGACATTGTGGGCTGGGGCCTCCTTTCCGAAGCGGCTGCTTTGTCCCCTGCCTCGTTGGTTCTGGCATGAGAGGCTTCTCCCCCGGCTTGCTGGTCACGGGGGCGCCTGCTGTTAACTTCAGGTTCTTCCTCGGGTTCGTCTGGATCAGACTCTCGGGGGCGGTCCTCACCCCTTGCATGCATCATTTGGATGTACCCCTGCATTTGCGCATGGTGCTGGGCCAGCTGCCTCACGCTGGCAGCCATCGTTCTCATTTCTCGTTCAAGGTTCGTGGGAGGCCTTCTTCCTCGCCTCCTTCGAGGGGCTTCTTCAGCCCTGACTCCGTCGTTTGCTACGGGCCTGGTTCTTCTAGGGTTCTCTTCTTCATTGCTTCCACTCATTTCGCGGGTCGGTTGATCCCTTTTCAGGGGAGTTCCTTTGTTCAAGGAAAAAGAAGCTTTTTGTCACGTTTCCCACAGACGGTGCCAATCTGTTGACCTCCAAAAATGGTTGCCAACAGGATCCCCACGCCTCCTCTTCCTACGTGTCTTTCTTCTTACTTGGATTGCCACGTGGTTTATTCAACCACATAGATATGCCTAAGCCCGGGTAGATAGGTAATCAAGAATAAAGAACAACACGTTATGAGAGAGGTGATGGCTTGAGGGCCTCTGACTCTCAAACTCTCAAGTGGTCAAGACGCTTAAGAATTATTTAAGAGTAGAGGACTTGATATATGTGTAGTAAGTAATATTTTCAACATCCTTCTCTAGTGAAATGAGTTTGGTATTTATAGATGAATCCTATGGGAACAATCCCTCCTGATGTGCGACACGTGGCTCCATCTGGGGGGTTTTCAAGTCACACTCTTGGCGTCATGTCATTGGCATTAATGGGAAAGTCATTTCCAGCCGCAAACTAAGGAGCTATGACTATGACAAGCCGCCTTGGCAGGCTGTCCCATCACTCTTGTCAAGGTCGAGTTGCAGGGAGGCTTCCTTGGCACACCAAGGAAGGTCGGTAAAACTGGGAAGCGCCTCGGTAGCCGGCCTCCTCGGTTCAAAACGCCTCGGATAAGGCGCAAGCGCGTCGGATAAGGTGCAAGCGCACACGCGCCCTCGTGGGTTGCCACCTAGGATCGGTATGTAACAAATATCCATCTTTTTCGCACCACAAAACGCACCTTCCCGCAAATATTCAACCTCATTCCTCTTGCAATTTTTCACATATCAAGACATATTTATGAATCTCAACAATTTTGTAGGTAACGACACTTAAACCTCTAATAATTATAAAGAAAAACAAGAAGAAACTTTATGTTGATAGTCAATTCATGTATGTGTAACTTTTGCATTAAATAGAATGATTTATGCAGTGTATTGCATGGCATTTAATGAGCTATTACTGTAAATCATTAGAGATTTATGAATTTGCTGTCCAATAAGCAATCTCATTTTCGTATTAAATATTGTAGTTTGAACTTTATTTACAGATGCCCAGGTTTTTTATTGTCTTAAAATTTGCAGCAACCAAGTTTTTAGAATATGTACTTGAAAAAATCATTTTGATGGTTATATCATGAATTCGCATTCCTTCATTCTGGGAAAATTCACTAATGAATGTCGTATATTGTTACCTCCCACATTTCGCAACTGGTTAATTATGTTTTCCAAATTGAAAAGAAGATAACATATGAAATAATTGACATTCAAAACTTTTTGGAACTAAAGTACTTCTCAAAATACACTAAAAATCGAAATATCAACTTAGAAGTTTTGTGTTAGGAAATGTGAAATCAAAATTCGAGAATTTATTGACGTGATAAAACTTGTTAAATAGTAATGCTGACAATTTACGTTCGCGATGCTTTGATAGTTGTGCATTCGATATTCCAAAATTTCCAAAAGTCGACAAAATGAAGCTCGTTTCGAAAGAGATTGAAATTCGAAATGCCGATGATTCTAATCGACGATGGTTCGATAGTTCTGAATTTCGTACCATAAAAAATGTACAATTCATTAGACCTTAGACGATGGACATTAAAATTTCTCTATAGGAACATCCGTCAACAAAATGATCACCATCAATTTATGAACCCCAATTTGAATCTTCAAACATGTTGAGAACTCTATATCACATTCATAATCATAAATGCTCATATCAAACCACCACAATATTATCGAAAAAACAAAAAAATGAAAAAAAATCATATAACGAACTACATATTATTCAACATCACGCATCGTAAAATAAAGATATTTTGAACGCATTGCAATCCAAAATGTATATTTCAACTATACGCCAAAATGATGCCCAAATATATCTACAAGATAAGAGCACCGAACATATGAACCATACTAATAATAATGAAAAATAATACAATTTTTGGTTAATAGAAATCGACGAGAACGAAAGATGCAAACTAATGTCAAATTTCCAATGGTCAACACTGTAATTAGAAAAAATTGTAATTTTCGTCCCAAACTTTTCCAATATATTAGTAATCTATCCCCCAATTAAATTTTATAGCACTAGACATCATCAACTTTTCATTAATTGTAAATCACGTCTCTAATGACTAATGACGAATTTGCCTTTCTCTTTAAATAAAAATAAATAAAAAAAAGCTAAAACAACAAACCCCCCCCCCCCCACCCACATGATGGGGATGATAATGAAGAAGACCATTTCAAGATTCATAGTTTCAAAAATTTAAAAATACACTTTGAGAAAAATAAAGATTTTCCTAAGAATATTTCAAGAAATTAATTTAAAAAGCAAGCTTTGTTGACCTCAAATTCAAAATGATCAAAGTGAATCTTAAGATTCTTTCATAGATCACTCATAGTAGAAGATGAATAAATACAACCTTTTTTTTCACATTTTTTTGAATCCTAAAGTTGAATCCAAGAACATGATACAGAACCACACCCTACAGCAGCATCTATTAAGGAAAAAAATTCTTCAAGAATTTTGAAAACTCACAATACAAAAATAGAACCAGTGTTTATCTTTATCTTTATCTATATCTTGGATTAAAGTGAAAATGCAATGAAAATGAAAGAAACACACATCACCATTTCTAGTTGCAGTGAAAATGTAGTCAATCCTGCATTTGATGAATTTATGGTACTAATGAAATGACAGATTTAAGGGAATAATTTTTTTTTTCATCTTAAGTATTCTATTAATGACAAATTGAGGAGTTATGATGTGTTGGTGGCGGCGTGGAGGAGGAGGTGGTGTGGAGATTATGACTGTGATGAGATGGGATGGGATGGGATGGGATGGGATGGGATGGGATGGGTGGGAGTAGGGTGTGTGAGCAAGAAGATACTTTGTAATTTTTGAAAAGTTATGTAACTTTTTTTGCAATTTTATTTTATTTTTTGGTTGTTTTAAACTTTCTTTTAATTTTGTTTATTTAACGAGGAGTGCAAATCCATCATTATTTGTCATTAGAGATGTAATTTGTAATTAATTGAAAGGTTGGAGATTTCTGGTACTATTAAATTGGTTGGGAATAGATTAATAATATATTGAAAAGGTTGAATACGAAAATTACAAATTTTCCTTAAAAATTCATGACAAAAATTATTTTTGAGCACAGCTAATTTGTGCAAGTGGGCTTTTGGCTAGAGAACGAAGAGTGAGAAATATGATTTTTGATAGAGTTATTGTCTTTCGAGTTATTTTTGGCAAGAGAAGTATAATCTAGTCACGTTAGAAGTATTTTGGACAATGTTAAAAAATATTGGACAATTTTCAAAAAATTATTAAAAATAAATATTTTTAACTCCAGTTATCAAACATAATTTTCGCCACAATGCCCTCAATATTAACCGCCTACACGTAAATTTCTCAAATAGCCTTTCACACTGAGAAAACTCCACATTGGTGGCTTTTTTTTTTTTTTTTTTGCTTTTCACACACACACACACACTTACATCGACCGTTCATTCTACCAATAAATTTGAGTGAAAATTATACCGACTACTTACATTTTTTAAAATAATTTTTTTTACAAACTTAATCTTTTTATTTTAAAAATATTGTCCATAATTTATTTTTAATAAATAAAATAAAAACAAACTATATATTTTTACACAACTGTTTATACATAATTATCCTTAAAAAAAATGCACACAATAGGAAAAGAACCCTTAAATTGCAGGCGAAATATTTGATTTCTAAATTTACCCGCATCTTCCATATTAAAATTCTTCCCCAACAATCTCAAGTATTCTCTTAAACTGAAAAAGCTAATTAGTTAAACCAATCATCTTACTTCACTGTAATCTTCATCATTTTGGAGTGGATTGAAGAATTTAACAATAGACAATCCAAACTGAACCCCAAGTAGTTCGAATCATTCAAAATATGCGATTTTTGCAATTAAAATTTTCATTTATATAATTCGAAAAAATGAAGACTATATATCATATTTCCCCTATATTTAGGGGGGTGTCCTCAACTCAAATTTTAATAGATTTCTTAATATTTATAAATTTTTATAAATTTCATGGAATTTAATAGAATTTGACATATTTGATAAGATTTTAATAGATTTCTATATCATAGATTTTAATAGATTCTCATGGATTTTATTGAATTTGTGGTCTTTTTATTAAAAATTATATTTTCATCTCCTCAATTGTGTCAACTGTAAATTTTGAAAAAAAATTAAAATTTCATCATAACATTTCAAGTCTATTTTTTTTTTAAAATCAAATTATGTCTTGACGAGAAACTTGCTCTAAAATTAATGTTGACAAGTAAACTCACCATAAAAGTATAATTTATTTTTTTATTTTTTAAAAATAGACTAATAGCAAAAAAAAAAATTAGAAAAAAAAAAGACAACTAATTCATAATATATTGATACATATAATTTACATTATAAATATTAAAAATGAGTATCGAAACGTTTTAACTTTTAAAGAATTCTAAATTATAGAAGTTAATAGAGTTCATATTTGTGATTTTTTTTAACCATAACCACTCATTGTGCATAAACAGATTATTATTATTTTTTTAAAAAAGCTAAGAAAATAGTATAATGTCTGACTAGATCACTAAAAAAAATGACATTGTGATTAAAAAATAAAATTCATAACATTATCGTACGTTAAAAGAAATTCCTAACTTTATCATTTTAAACAAAAAATTCATGAAGTTGGAAATATGGACATCGTTTTGAGAAAAACGGAATAAAGACGTGAATAATTACAAATTGGTATAAAAGAGTTTCAGTAAAATTTTATGTGAAAGGTGAGAGGTTTGTGAGAGAAAGAAAGAAAAAAAGTCAATTGATACAAAATAGTTTCAGCAAAATCATATGTGAAAAGAGAGAGAGAGAGAGAGAGAGAGAGAGAGAGAGAGAGATAAATCAATTGAATTTTTGAGGTTTGGAACAAGAATTGTTAGAATTTTTAGTAGTTATAATTATAGTTCCAAATCTATTGAAATCTGTCAAAATCCATTAATTAATGAAATCTTTAGAAATTCACTAGTTATTGAGGACACCTAGATTTCTAAAGAATCTATTTAAATCCGAGTTGGGGACACCTAAATTTCAATGAATTCTATTAAAATTTGAGTTGAGGACACCTAAATTTATGTGAATTTTTCAAATTCATTCAAATCTGAGTTGAGGACACCCCCCTTAGTTTACTCATAAGGGTTTTGTAAATAATAGTGAATTGTTTGTAACATAAACTGTTAATATGCTATTTGTAATATTGGTGTTAATACAAATGTTCTTAATTGAGTTGTTATTATCATTTAACATGAAATGAAGCAATTGAGCATGAAAATGAGTTATACCCGTTATAATAATATTTTGTAATTGCCCCAATCTAATTTGTACAATGAATTGTTACAAATGTTACAATTGAACTTATCATTAGTTCTACTTGTGGATTGTTACAATTGTTTTTGACACAAATTATATATATATATATATATATATATTTAATAGTTCTGTTAACTAATTGTTACATGTGATTGTTACGATTATTCTTGACACAAATGATATATATTTGACAGTTAAGTCAAACTAAGTATTAGATTTGATTGATTACACGAAGTGTTACTACAACGTTTGATATTAAAATTACATGTTATTAATTGAATTGTTAACATCATGTAACATGTAATGAAGCGTATGAGAATATATACACGAGTAATATATTTTGAAATAATGTTTTGATTTTGCCATCATGTGATTTGTATCACAGAATCATGAGTTTTATGTGTGAAAACTGGTATTATTTGTTACATCTATTGTCATATCTTGTTTTGAGGAGGGAGGATTTTTTTGCCAACAGATTAATTATGAATCAATCAACTGCATTTGTTTTGCCAACGGAAATTAAAGATTATGTAATATATTAATTACAATCAGCGACGGAATTTAAGAAACGAGTTACTCTATTTCAGGTAATTAAATATTAATATTAATAAATACTATAATAATTAAGAAGCAGTATTTTTAAAATATATGTAACATAAATGTGTTTTTATGATTATTTTCAGAAAGTAGTTTAATTGTATAAAAAAATTTAAATTTGATCAAATAATTACGACTCTTGATTTATGCTAATATAACGGTTTAAACAGAGACAGAATGAGACATTTTTCATTGTGGGGTCAAAGATATAGATGCAATTTTTTTATTTTAAAAAAAGTAACATAACATTAATAAAAATAAGTAAATACATTTACCACAATCATAGCTACGCGTTTTCATACTTTGAAAACGTTGTATAATTACATCGGTATTAATATTATCAAACGACTTAGTTGTTTGCCTATGAATTAAAAAGAGAGAAAAAGAGTCACGAAGTAGATGAGAACAATTTGAAGCCATAATAAATTATATCATAATTTTCAATTTTGAGGATCAAGTGATAAAATAATTAAAACTAGCTAAACTAATTGACTATACAACATCTATGAAATCACAAATAAAGTCCAAAGAAATAAGAAAAATAAATCAGTGCCAAACACATAATTTAAAAAATAAATAAAAAGAAGTGACATAATTCAGTACATAATAAAATTTGAAATGATTAGAATAGTTAGTAGAAAAAAAAGACTATCCAACTTTTTCTATAAATGAAACATAAACGAAGCTACTCTCAATTAATCAATCAGATACAAATTAAATATCTTTAAGCATTGTATGGCTTTTCCAGCGCAGTTGTATAATTTAGATGGAAAATAGATTGATAATATTAATGCTTATTAAACTAAAATTTATGAATTTTTCTTACCGTCCATGTAAAAATTCAATAAATTTAGTCACCGACAATACTACAGTGCACAATTGTAGTATTAGATATCATATCTCCCCAACTCCCAACCCACCCATCCACCCAAAAAAATTAAAAATTTCAACAAACAATTTTCAAATAAAATTCAACAAAACATTTTCATAGCAGCTTAAATAGGTTCAGTAAAATATAAGCTTAAATAGGTACAAAAATGAGTAAAATATCTCCCAATTAAACAAATAATTGAACTAATTTTATCCTAAACCCTAAATTAATTTTAAAAATGCAAAAAGATAAAAAAAAAAAAATTCGGTATAGGATAGGCTTTTATGTAAAAATCAATTCTAACTGTCACATTTATCTCAAATGTTGTGATTGGAGTTGGAAGTAGAAAAAAATCGACAGACCAATCAATAAATTTGAAAGAGTTAGAAAGACATTGGAGAATATCAAAGTGAATAGATATGATGAAGAAATTGATTAGACATGTAGTGAAGTCTCTATTTGAATTGTTGATTTTTAATGGAGAATTGATCAATTTTGATTGGAGAATTCTTAATACCTATTTTTATTTTTATTGAGTATAAGGTAAATAGCACATTAGAGCAAAGGTTAAAAAAATTAAACAATTGTTGACCCTATGTAGATCCGTCCCAAGGTCTAAATCTATTAAAATCTTTTAAAACTCTTATCCTACATCCCAACACATTATAATAAAAGTTTGATATATTTAAACTATTAGATTAACTTAAATCAATACGGTTTTGTTCTAATGTCTATAGTAGACATTGTTATAATGCCCACTAAGACACTTGTCCAATACTTATTGATGAGTGTAATAGCCCACTTTATACTCATCAAATGAATGTTAGACAAATGTTCTGGTTGGCATTATAATAATACCCACCGTGGACATTAGAACGGGGTGTAAATCAATAATCAAAAGTATTAGAATGACAATATATTGATATATCTCGTGATCTAGTGGTAGCATATGGATCTTCATCAACCCATATAGCAGCAACTTGTGATGATGAATGTGTATTGTACACTCTTTGATCAAGTCCTATATCACATCTAATTTGTATTTTACATAATTCTAAAGAATTCATACTACTTAATAAGCGAAAAAAATTTTGAATAAGGATTAATCTTTAATATATTTATTAATGTATGCAACATATATTCACAAAATTTATCTAATTTTTGTAATCTGTGTTGTATTTCATTTTCAGTATCATAAAAGTATAATTGTAAAAATGAAGGATTGTTATCAACATGTATAATTGGATTTATATAATAATAAACATGTCATTGAACTCTAAATGTATATATACTTTTATATGATTTTCCCATATTTCTATCATATTTTACCCCAAATGATGTAAATGCAAAGTGGTTATTATAATTGCGTACATTAATTTTAAAATGTAATGCTTCACTGGAATTGGTAGTATATAGCTCATACAATTCATCAGGTACATAATTTATTTTTAATTTCACTTTACCATCACAACAACAAAAACTTTTACTTTCTTTCTCAAATTTTGTAGCTTCACAATGCCTACAAATTGTTGGTATTCATAATATATGAGTTTTTGTGGGAATATTTTTTTATGTAAAATTCTTTACCATATTGATTGATATTAGAATTGGTATTTCATATATCATCATTAACTATATCACATTCATCAACAACTATATCACCTTCATTACCTATTCTCTGTTCATCAAGTACAAAAATCAAAACCCAATCTATTATAATTTATATAGAAAAAAATTGGTGATATAATATATCAATTTAATTAATACTTGTTATACTTGAACTACCCTACAATGTATTTACTTTCTTTCTTGGTTCAAATTTTTTACGTTCTGCATACAATTCTCTTCTGCGTTTATTGCGCAATTCTTTTTGTGCTTGTGCGTCTATCTATCTATATAGAAGCAATACCTACATAAAAGAAAAAAGAAAACTAAATGAATAAAATATGTTAATAAAGGAAAAACTAAAAATAAACAATAAAATAAAAAAAATAGAAAAAGAACAAAAGAAAAACTTAAATGGTTATCCACATCAACTAAAGTATGTATAATTAATATTTAAAATTAATTCCACAAAAACAAAACAAAACTTAGGTTGTCGAGCAACTCGACGCCCCCTGGCTGTCGAGCTACTCAACAACATTGTCGAGTAGCCCCTCGACAATCATGGTTGGTTTCGGTGGCCCCACAATTTAGTATCAAAACCAACCACGTACTTACAGCCTAATTACATTTGTATTTGTCTATTTGATAAGTTGTACAAATAACTAACTGATAACAAACAAATAATGCTAATTAAATTTCAATTTGTGGAGTCAGATGATCATCTACAACATTGCCGAAGAAATTTAAGCTTCACTCACACATAAATATTTAAAATATTCTAAAACAGTAAAATTTACCATAACTAAAAAACAGGTGGTGGAGAGAGTCAACCACGTAACTGGACATGATATTTGACCAATGTGATTGTCGAGTAACTCGACAACCTTGTCGAGTTAGCTAAATCGACATGCTGGTTGTCGGTTATAGTAATCAAATTGTTGTCGAGTTAGCTAAATCGACATGCTGGTTATCGGTTATAGTAATCAAATTTCAATCAGGCTGTAATTCTTGATCCTAAACAAATTTCAATTAGTCCTCATTCATCAAGAATTAAGTTTCAGACTAACAACTAAGTCATATCAATGTATTATTGAAAAATCAAGAAATTTAAGCTTTAGACAAACTCACACATTTCTATACAAATATCTACTTACACTTCTATAAATATAAAAGGAATAGAATGATCTAGTTCTATATAAAAAAAATTACATTGTCACTGTACAATAATGTACAAATAATATACACTTACAAAGAACTTGCTTTACAGTCCTAACCCTCCTTCCCAATTCTAAGCTCCAATCTAATCTAATAACTATGGAAAGAAGTATGGAAAATATTGAAAGTAGGTGAAGTATGTAATATAATTACTTCAATACAATTAAACAACAAAATTTAAGACTCTGAAGCCAATCATCTACAACATTGCTGAAGAAATATTTCTTCAGGTTCACTCACACATAAATATTTAAAACATTTAAATTTAACATATTTGAGAGAGGCTATAATTAAAACAAAAGTAGTGGAGAGAGTAACTGACTCGAATACGGTTGTCGAGTAACTAACTCGACAATTAACGACAATCAATTGGTTGTCTGCTTGGTAAGCTTCGTGGTTCTTTATCGTAATCAAATTTCAATCACTAATTCTTGACCCTAATCCAATTTCAATTAACCCTCAACATTCCTCAAGAATTAAGTTTCAACAAATAACAACTAACATAGTTGTCGAGTCAGCGCAATGTATTATTGAGAACTCATTAGGGGGAGAAATTTAAGCTCCAAACAAACACATAAATATTTTAAATCATAAAAATATGTAAAAATTAACAGATTTGTTCTACAAATAAATAAGAACTTACACTTCTTCTAAATATAGAAAGAATAGAACGATGTTGTGCTTAAAAAACTTTACATTGTAATAGACACTTACAGAGAACTTGCGTGACGACGAGGGTTAATGGAACAAGTACGGAAAGGAAAGAATTATGGAAAATATCGAAATAAGTAGAAAGTAGGTGGTTGAAGTAGGTAATACAATTAAATGATAGTTCAAACAGTGCAAAGAAAACTGTCAAAAAGTAGAAAGTAGGTGATTGAAGTAGGTAATATAATTAAATTATAGTTCAAACAGTGCAAAGAAACGACGGCGTATTGGACCAAAATTGTACAGTGACAAATTTAAGGCTAAGGATATACACATATGATAATAGATTTGGACACAAATAAAAAAAGTACATATTTGGTTAAATTTAAATTATAATTTAAATTAGTTAAATATATTTTTTATCCACCTATTTTATAGAACACACAATTTACTACGAACTTATTATCTACATATTTTATAAGATCTACAATTAATAAGTACTTAAAAAATAATTTCAACACTACCAAACATGCACCGAGTAGACATAAAAAATCGGTTATTGATGACATCTCCAAAAGTTACAATATGACTTGTATATTAAGTTTTGAGTGGCTTTTAAATTAACAATTTGTTTGGGTAAACTTAAATTACAGTTTAGGTTAGTTAAAATGATTAAACATGATTTTTATTCATTGATAAGATTCACGATTTATAAATAAATAGTTAGAATTCAGAAAAAATAGGAAAAAGAAAAAAAGCCATACCACAAACATTAGTTTGTGTGATCAAAATGAAGTGCTTTCTTCTCTGCAAAAGTAATGCCATTGCAATCTCACCCCTTTTTCCAAATACCGTTGAAAATGTTAACTGTCACAGTTTTCACTACTGCCCATTTATTTCTGCTTCTAAACCAACTTTGAATCTCCCACTTTCTTCTTCTTCTAAATTTAGAGTGAATTGTGGGAGGAACTATGGAAATGATGAACCTCTCAACACTTCTTTGGCCTATGAATTGCTTGGTGTTGCCCCTCACTGTTCATCTGCACAACTCAAGGCTGCCTTTCGAACCAAAGTGAGTAATTCTTCCATTCTCTGTTGATTCAGTAACCATTTTACATCTTTTTTTTTTCTTGTTCTTTTTTTCAAAATTTCGTTAGATTTTGAATTTTCGTGTTTGGGGTTGTATGGGCTCTTCTGGATGTGCAAGTTGAAGCAGAATTTACTATTGATTCTAGGTTTCCATCTTAAAAGGTGTTGGTAAGAGGAGGTTTGAGAACCCTTATCTTAGAATTTGACCGTTTGAGCTTTTAGACGAATTCATTTGAATTTATGGCTCGGATACGATACCGTGTTTCGGGTTGAGCTTAAAAGGACAAACTTGTTAAATGGAGTAGCCAAGTGGTTATATGTTGATCATTGTTTTGGTATTTAATGTGGGATTTTAGCTTAACATGTACTTCACTTTTTATGTTAATTCGTTTTTGTTTTCAATTATATTTTGTGTTTACAGGTTAAGCAGTTTCATCCAGATGTGATGAAAGGTGGGGAAAATTCAGATATGATGATTCGGCGTGTAATTCAAGCCTATGAGGTACTAATTTTTGCAAATCCTTTTCCAATAAACTATTATTTTGTCTTGGGTAGAAGCTGATTATTATTTTTAAACTGGAGGAATTTATTTATTTGTAATTATTTCTATACATGCTGGTCGATAGCCGGATTCATTTTTTCGACAATAGGTCACGTGGAATTTTCATAATTGGATAACAATGAAAACTTGAGCTGCTTGATGATGATATTATGTTGAACCTATACATCTAAAAAAACTTGAATGCTTAACGGGGAGGAATTTATTTATTTATATTTATGATTTCTAGAGTTATATTAAGATTAATTTGTTTAGTTTAATGCTCTGAACTGAAAGACCAATTCTGCAGAATGCTGAGAGGAGAAAGGGTCATTTGATATTTATCCAGAATGCAATCAAATAAATTGACTGCTCATGAAAGATAAGTTTTATGTATAATTACTACCAGCAGATGCATAACTTCAGTGGTACACATGTTGGCGTAAAGGACACTTGTGTATTAAGTTTCGTGGATATCAGTATATGATTGTTCCCGGGGTGGTATTGCACATTTGGAACTTCGTGAATATTAGTGGAAGAATTGTCGACTTAAGATCAAAGTGTTCTATTAATGTACCAAATTGTCTTTAGAATCCTTCTTTTCCCAGTTTATACCGTCACAAAGGCTCTTTATTCTACCACCCTTCCCTGTACTAATATAAAATCTTCAAGAAAATTTCCCAAATCACATTGTTGATACTTCTATTTCTTTTTCATGTTTCTTCGTGTTGGCTAAAAACTTGTTATTATGATTTGTTTAACATGAGCAGATTCTATCGAACTACAGCAAATCAGAAATCATTGAGAGGTAAACAGACAAACTTTTATAGGTGATTTATCTGTGGATGCTTCATTTTTCTGTCAAATAAACTTCTTGTTGAACATTTCTTTTATTTTGACAACTATTTTATGTTGGCAATTTCACAATAACCAGTCTGAATTTAAAGCCTCATTTGCTATTTCACATTAATGGCCTGCATGTTCCATGAACCTTTATATATGTTTTTAGTGACCTATTAGTGAATGGCATGCAAGTTCATGAATTTCTGATGACATGAAAACCCCCACAGCTCCAAACATACAGATTCCCACCATTAAGGTTGTTTGTGCCATTTCATTGTTCTGCAGTCCCTTCGAAAAATGATTTTTACCTAACGAGTGTTTGGCGTGTTTAGGGAATGTCTGGATCCATTTGATCAACCAGAATGTGAAGCATTTGATCTCTTTGTCAACGAGGTTCTCTGCATTGGCAAAGGTACCGAATATTTCACAATTCATTCCAATTTCTGACATAATTAGTGTACAGAAATTTGAACTTCTTGTTTCACCTTGGCTTAAATCTCAAAGATCAAAGCAGTTTGAGGTTCCCTGTAGCCATGCTAAACACATGTTTTCCATTAGGAACTTCACCTACAAAGCAACAAAAGTCTAAGGAGCTTAAAATTGCAGGCAAGGAAACTTTGGAAACATATTCTGTAACAATTCTGTCTTCAAGTTACTTAAATTACTAGAGTCAAAATTCATAAAATTGCTTCAGTAAAACAATTCATTTCTTGGTTTCTTAGTCTGAAAAAGCGTACAAGGCCTTAGAATCTATACACCTATTGCCACCATTAAGGTTGTTGCTGTCGTTGAAATTGGCTTTGTTTCGAAACAACCATTTCTCTAACATAACAATGTATATCCTCTCATTATATTAATATAAATTTCATAATGTATTCTGTCTTGCCCTGACATAACTGGAAACAAAAGATGAAGGTTAGGGAATCATGGAGAGTTCATCTTTGCCATAGATTGGGTACTTCGTGGACTGTGGCCTCTTTACAGTCGTGGTAAAAAATAAAGAAGGAATCCTGAGCTCGGTCCTCCTGCTAGCTTCTGTTGATTATTGGCACTGAGGGTATTTGCAATGTAGTTGTATATGAGAATGAGTGTATCCTGCCAGGTTGTTTATATTTTACTTATTCTTTTAAAGATAAAAGCAATTGTGATTCCATGTGGAGAGAGTAAAGAATCCATTTACGTTATTATAACTTTTCTTGTGCAATGAAATGTTTTTGACCTGAATCTCTTGAACTATATGGAGCACTTTGAATCAAGTTATAATCTAATTGTACTCAACTTTGTTTATAGATGTCAATCTTTTGGGGGAAATTTATGTATGACAATGTCAACATATTCAAGAAGAACCTGAGTGAGGGATCCAGACTTTGAGTCTGAATTTTATATTAATAAATTCAAGAAGAATATGCATATAATCATCCTTATTATTATTTTCAACAGAGAAGTGTACTATGAAAATTTTATTACCAATGGAAAGGATCTTCACATGTATGAGTCCACTACTTTCATTGTTCCTCATCTTTTTATTCTGACTTGAAAATACAAGATTCTTTATTCATGATTCACATTCATCTTTATATATGCAGGCTGTCCAAATTCATGTGTGAAGAGAGCACCTCACGCTTTCAAATTTTCTTCATTAACAGGAACTGCACGTGCAACTTCTCAAGGTTTGTTTTTGCCCTCTTTGTTATCTCGGTAACATCTGAAAAACTCTAGGCAAAAATTCCTCCTCTTGTCCCCAACCCCTCTCCCGAGAGCAAGAAACAGAAAGAAAGAAAGAAAAGAGAAGACCTTAAAACTTTTTTCTTGTATAGTTTAGATGCATTATGATCTAATAATATACCTGGAGAATTGGGAATCACCCATTGGTGATAGTGAGAATATGAAATTCACTTTGATGTGTAATTGTGGGGGTTGAAATAATGTCGTTGCCAAACTTGTTTTACTCCCTCTATATTCATAAATCCATTCTTCATTTTCTCAGGGCATAGTGAAGACTATCAAATTCAGATTGCAGTTGGTCAGTGTCCAAGAAATTGTATTCATTATGTTACACCATCCCAGAGAATTATTCTGGAAGAGCTTCTTGACAGGTATATTACGGTATACTCGTTTCAATTCTTCTTTTTTTTTCTTCTTTTTTCCAAAAACTATCACCCAATTCTTGCTTTGACGTTTATCTCTATTCTCTAATTATATACCTTTGCAATCTATGTAGCATCATGAACACGCCATATGATACTTCAGCCGAGGCTGACTTGCTTTATTCTCTCATTGTGAAAGCAAAATATGAGAATAATCGGTATCAGAGGCCTAAAAAGCAGCCCAAGGTCTCAACTGAACATGTCGATTGGTTTTGAATGGATTTATTTTCAAAGAAATGGATGCCTATAATTCTCAGTTGCCAATGCATACGATCTACACCCTGAAATGGTGGGAATATACAGCTCCACTGTATTGCAAAAGGCACAAATACAAGTGAATTTTTTTTGATATGGAGCATTATATCAAATCTAGGTTTGCTATTGTTATATGTATATATTAGAGATGGAACACTTTTGTAACTATTGTTAACTATTCTTAATTTAGCACTTCATGTATTCATTATTCGTCATTTTGGTCCTAGCTGGTACCTGTTTTCTTGCTTTACTTGATGAATTGTGCTAAGCTGACAAATTTGTTTGTTGCATTTGATTATTGGTTTCTGTCACTGGTTTTTCAAATAACTTTTTAGGATGAAGAACAAACACATGATGTACTAGAATAGAAAGATATAGTTGCTTCTTCCAACATTTTTCAGTCTATCAAGATGCAAAAACATATTTCAAATAGGTGTGATGAGTTTATGGTCATGTCGAGGCCAAGAAGGAGTTCTACATAGCAAGGCTTAGTAGTGGTCTTTTTGGCCTAGACCAAAGATGGAGAAGAGGTAGCCGAGGCTAATCATATCCAAGGAGATAGAGCTCAGATAGACGCCACCCAGTAAAACGAAGTTGGGCAGGCTCTCCCATCCCCTTGACTCGTGTGCGTTTCCTTTGCTATCTTTCTCTTTTCTTTTCAAGTAACTTGTTTTGAACATCAGTGAAATTGTTACAGTTGCTTAGATCTGTGTGCTACCATATTTTTCCTTTGCATTGCGTTTGTTGCACCTGTCTCGTGTTTGGTTGCTGGTTAATTTCTTCTAGTTATGCTTCGGATGAACTTGGTATCTGGACAGTGTGCCTTTGATTCGTGCCTCAAGATAAGTCACTGAAGACTTCAGAGTAATTCTTTGGGGCTCGGTGATATGAATGCTAAGCTATTTTCAACTTAGGTTGAATCTTGGTTGGCTCGGCCATCAGAAATGTGCCGGCTTTGAGTTCTTATGACAACTAGAATGACTGCTTTTAAGCTGAAAGCCAAGCCAAAGGGGGTTTTCGCAATTGGGGTTGGTGTTGTGGTTCTGTTGGCCCGTAAGGGGTGGAGTTGTTGTTCGGGGTGTTACGGGCCAACATAACCATGATGCGAACCCCAATCGTAAGACATTCGTACTAAGACATTTTTCTATGAAAAAATGAGATTTATTTGTTCGTTCCATTTTCGATATTGCCTTTTTCTTTCTGAGAAAATATTGAAATGTTCCCAAGTTACATGGAATTACGGATTCAACATATAAATTAGTTTGTTGGTGAGCCATATTTTTCACTTTCTTTAAAATTTCATCCGAACCTATGAATCTTGGTCGGAATTTCTCATTCTCGCCAAAATGTAGCACTTTTTTCAATAGTGCTACGTCTTTTTTTTTGGAGGAATATCACATAGCTATTTCAACCTATCATTTTTCATTACGAAAAAGAATTAGGCATTGCATTGATTCCACTATTATTAGTGAGGAATAATGGAATAATTCCTTCATATTTATAGAGATAGGGGACATAACTCACATGAATATAGTAAGTTTCGCTTGGACTGCTTTAATGGTAGTCTTTACATTTTCCCCAAAAATGGAAAGTTCGACACAATTGGGATTTTTTTTGGAAATTGAAACCTTTTGTTTAATCTTAGAAATATGAAAAATACATATTTTTCATATTTTATTGCCTTGGACCCATTCAGTGACTTTGGCACTAGACGTTTCCAAAATGGATAATATCGGGTCGAATGAATTCAATAATAGACGTCTGTTGGCATTCCAGTCTTCCTTTTCCTTTCGGGGCCTATCCAAAAGATCTATTATCGCTTTTTGCATGTGCTCGGAAATTAAAAGTAGGTGCAAATTCTCCCAATTTAAAAGTAGGTGCAAATTCTCCCAATTTATTTACAAGTATGAATTTCAAATCTCTTACTTAATTCAATATAACTCTTTTGTCAATCTTAAGTCGTCTTGATCCTCTCACGAAAATTTCTCGAACAACTTGAACTATCTATTGAATTATCTCTAGTCCAAATTCATTGCCACCTACCTACTTCATCTAAAAGATAGACGAGTTACACTTTTGTAATGAGTCATTCTAATAGTTTCTTAATAACTACTTGTTACCACACGATTACGATATGGCTGCCACGTCAGCACAGGCCCCATCCAAGCCCAATAAGGGCGCAGTCCGTAATCTGTTGAGAGCCCGTCACACGCTTGGGCCTTCGGTATCCAGAAATCCGCGAGTCATGTGGAGGGCCTCGGCACTCACATACGAACCATAGGGCCTCGTCAGGCCTCGCATCGTTCGTAACCAGCGAGCAACTCGATATGCCGGAACAACCAGAGAAGTAATTAAAGAAAGATTGCGTTGGATTGGACGCACAAATCCCCACAAGAAAATCGAATCATGATCTCCTAAAATCATGCAACGTGATAAATTCAAGGAAGGAAGGTAATCTCGGATATCTTTATCACATAAGGAAGGAGGATCCGATTGAAGACCGAATTGATTTGTCTTCCAAATCAATTAGAATTCTTGTGCTATAAATACAACGTCTCCGGTTGTTCCAAGGTACGCACTTTTTATGCTTAAGAATCCCACCCTAAACTCTGCTTAAATCTCTGCATGCTTGTCTCTCCCACATCCCTTTTTGTTCACGCCCCTGTGTATCTCTCATATACCGGCAGTTAACTTGATCGTCGGAGTGCCAACGATCGCCAGACCCTTTTTCTCCGGAGATCTTGGTGCCTAACGGTCGTCCTAGTGTGCAGGTAACATACAAGCTGGTAGAGGAGTGACTGGAGATCTGTTGGCACGTGGACTGGTGCAGGTTCTGACGTCAACAAATTGGCGCCGTTTGTGGGAAACGAAAAACACTACACGACCAAGTGCTTGTGGTAAAACGTGTCTTCTACCCGAAGGAGTATGATATCCGAACAGTCCACAGAAGAGGAAGTGGAGTCCCATCACACCAACCTGCGATAGGAAAGTGTCCAAGATCTACAGAACGTCACCCGTCGCAGAAAGAGAAGACATTAGAAGAAACGAACAATGGGGCAGGAGAACCAGGACCTAAAGATGGATAACGCCCGGAAGAAGGCCGCGCTTGAACTGTTGGAGAATCAATCCCTCCAACATGGACCCAAGCGCAGCCGTGCCCAGAGGAGTCCCTCGCCCACTGGTTCGCTGGAAAGCCACGATTCCTGAGAGGAACTCCCCGTTTTTAACGGCCTGAACCCTCGTAACCCTGCTCCGAAACCCCCGCAAGACGGTCCGAAGGGGAGATCCTTCCCTGTGCGAGAAAGCCCCCATGTTCTTGCAGCTAGCGTGTTTGACAGGTTGGGGGTGGGGTCCTCGATTGCACCCCCCCTGCCCCCACACAGCGAGCACTTTGAACATAGCGAGGCCCATACGGAAAAGAAGAAGGACCCCAAGAGTCACGAAAAGGCTGAGGATGAAAAGGAAAGGCTAGAGTGTTATGAGGACGATGATGACGAGAACCTACCGTTTACCAACTACATGAAGGCAATGGAGGTGTCTGCTAACTTCCGAATGCCTATCATGGACAAGTATAATAGAAGAGATGATCCCACGGACCACATAAACACCTACAAGATGAAACTTCAGGGCCAATATCCCGCAGTGAAGTGTCAGAATTTCCACACCACACTCACTGGTGACGCGAAGAGGTGGTACAACAAGCTGAGGCCAGGAAGTATCCGAAGCTGGCCGCAACTTAAGAGGGAGTTCGTCAACGCCTTCATTGGCAACCAGACGATGATTGCTGACATCGTCCAACTCAATGATATCCGACAAAAGGAGGGAGAAACCGTTAAAAGCTATTTCAAACGATTCAGCAACATCATCAACAAGATCGAGACAGTGACTGATGAGAAGGCCCTGGATGCGCTGATAACGGGGCTACACATGTGAACTCCCTTTTGGAAGGACGTTCAAAATAGTCAACCGAAAGTCTACAGCCAGCTGGTGGACATGATCCAGCGCGAAATTCGATCAGAAGAAACGATCGAGAACAGAGAAAGAGTTGAAAGGGAGAGAGGAGATCGATACAGGAGAGAGGGACGTCGCTCTCCAAAGCCTCGGTTCTTCCGTTTTCAGAGGAAGCGTTCCTCGGAACCAACCAATAGCCACTACCGGAGGTTCAATCAAACGGAGGTAGCCCCAGCCCCCCAGGCGCCAGTTGCGGCCCCTCTACCCGCGGTGACCCCGCCCAAGTTCTGTCGTATACACAGGACCAGGGTGCACAACACGGAAGATTGCCTGGATGTGAGGGAGCTAATCAATCATGGGAACCACGGGCAAGGCGAGAGGGATCAACCGGCGCGAGGACGTCGAGGGCCGCCCACACAAGGGCGAAGACCTCCTCCCCAGCGCCGGAACGATGGACCTCACCGCGACGGAGGAAGGAATGATGAGAACAGGGACCAACCGAGGGCCGAGGGGCCCCAAGGAGCCCCACCTGTCCGAGAGATAAATACCATCTTTGGAGGGCCGTATGTCGGAGGAAGCACGATGAACTCGCGACGGAACTACGCGAAGGCAGCCAGGGGGGAACCCCTGGAGAGTTGGTAGGTCCACGGGTATCGGCCTAGAGTGCCGCCAATCTCGTTCACTGAAGATGACGAATCCATGATACATTACCCTCATTGCGATGCCCTAGTGGTCCGCGCCATTGTTGCTAGAAACGGCCTAGCCCGGATGTTGGTCGATGACGGAAGCGTCGTGAACATCTTATTCGGCAGTGCGTTCGACCAAATGGACGTGGATTACAAACTGACGGCCATCACCGAGCCACTATTTGGTTTCACAGGAGACAGCCTCGTGCCGCGAGGAAAGATCACCCTAGCGGTAGATTTCGGGGAACCACCTTGCCACCTCTGGAAATTCATAGAGTTCCTAATAGTGGACACCCGCTCCGCCTACCACGGGGTCCTTGGTAGGCCCGTGCTGAAGGATTATAAGCGGTTACGTCCATACCCCATTTGGCGATGAAATTCCCAACTCCTGGAGGAGTGGTCAAAATCTGCGGTAATCAGACGGAGGCAAAGGCATGCTACATGAACGCTTTACGAAAAGCTGCCAAACGCGAGGATATCATCCCAGCCATGGCGACCTGAGACCCTATCGCCATCATTTCTGTTTTGTCTTTTTCCTGCATTGTTTTGATCTCCTTGAGATCTTTTTTCTTGCCGGACGCTTGGAAATTCGGTGCCATTCAATAATATTTGTCTTTTATGAATCCAAAGTGTTCTCCATGTGGAAAGTACCAATTCGGCAGCGAGGTGTGTGGTTCGTGGCCAACTCTATTAACTCGCTGGGTAAACATTTTACGCGTAAGGAAAGCAAGTATAATTAGCTCGGCAGCGAGGGAGTGTGGTTCGCGGCCAACTCTATTAACTCGTTGGGTAAACATTTTACGCGTAAGGAAAGCAAGTATAATTAGCTCGGCAGCGAGGGAGTGTGGTTCGCGGCCAACTCTATTAACTCGCAGGGTAAACATTTTATGCGTAAGGAAAACAAGTATAATTAGCTCGGCAGCGAGGGAGCGTGGTTCGCGGCCAACTCTATTAACTCGCTGGGTAAACATTTTATGTATAAAGAAAGCAAGTATAATTAGCTCGGCAGCGAGGGAGTGTGGTTCGCGGCCAACTCTATTAACTCGCTGGGTAAACATTTTATGCGTAAGGAAAACAAGTATAATTAGTTCAGCAGCGAGGGAGTGTGGTTCATGGCCAACTCTATTAACTCGCTGGGTAAACATTTTATGCGTAAGAAAAGCAAGTATAATTAGCTCGGCAGCGAGGGAGTGTGGTTCGCGGCCAACTCTATTAACTCGCTGGGTAAACATTTTACGCGTAAGGAAAGCAAGTATAATTAGCTCGGCAGCAAGGGAGTGTGGTTCGCGGCCAACTCTATTAACTCGCTGGGTAAACAATTTAAGGCGTAACGAAAGCAAGTATAATTAGCTCAGCAGCGAGGGAGTATGGTTCGCGGCCAACTCTATTAACTCGCTGGGTAAACATTTTATGCGTAAGGAAAACAAGTATAATTAGCAAGGCAGCGAGTGAGTGTGGTTCGCGGCCAACTCTATTAACTCGCTGGGTAAACATTTTATACGTAAGAAAAGCAAGTATAATTAGCTTGGCAGCGAGGGAGTGTGGTTCGCGGTCAACTCTATTAACTTGCTGGGTATACATTTTATGCGTAAGGAAAGCAAGTATAATAAGCTCGGCAGCGAGGGAGTGTGGTTCGCGGCCAACTCTATTAACTCGCAGGGTAAACATTTTATGCGTAAGGAAAACAAGTATAATTAGCTCGGCAGCGAGGGAGCGTGGTTCGCGGCCAACTCTATTAACTCGCTGGGTAAACATTTTATGTATAAAGAAAGCAAGTATAATTAGCTCGGCAGCGAGGGAGTGTGGTTCGCGGCCAACTCTATTAACTCGCTGGGTAAACATTTTATGCGTAAGGAAAACAAGTATAATTAGCTCGGCAGCGAGGGAGTGTGGTTCACGGCCAACTCTATTAACTCGCTGGGTAAACATTTTATGCGTAAGAAAAGCAAGTATAATTAGCTCGGCAGCGAGGGAGTGTGGTTCGCGGCCAACTCTATTAACTCGCTGGGTAAACATTTTACGCGTAAGGAAAGCAAGTATAATTAGCTCGGCAGCAAGGGAGTGTGGTTCGCGGCCAACTCTATTAACTCGCTGGGTAAACAATTTAAGGCGTAACGAAAGCAAGTATAATTAGCTCAGCAGCGAGGGAGTATGGTTCGCGGCCAACTCTATTAACTCGCTGGGTAAACATTTTATGCGTAAGGAAAACAAGTATAATTAGCTCGGCAGCGAGGGAATGTGGTTCGCGGCCAACTCTATTAACTCGCTGGGTAAACATTTTATACGTAAGGAAAGCAAGTACAATTAGCTTGGCAGTGAAGGAGTGTGGTTCGCGGCCAACTCTATTAACTCGCTTGGTAAACATTTTACGCGTAAGGAAAACAAGTATAATTAGCTCGGCAGCAAGAGAGTGTGGTTCGCAGCCAACTATATTAACTCGCTGGATAAATATTTTATGCGTAAGGAAAACAAGTATAATTAGCTCGGTAGCGAGGGAGTGTCGTTCGCGGCCAACTCTATTAACTCACTGGGTAAACATTTTATGCGTAAAGAAAGCAAGTACAATTAGCTCGCCAGCGAGGAAGTGTGGTTCGCGGCAACCTCTATTAACACGTTGGGTAAACATTTTACGCGTAAGGAAAGCAAGTATAATTAGCTCGGCAGTAAGGGAGTGTGATTCCCGGCCAACTCTATTAACTCGCTGGTAAACATTTTACGCGTAAGTAAGCAAATACACAGAACACGGCAGCGAGGGAGTGTGGTTCACGGCCAACTCTATTAGCTCGCTGGGTAAATATTTTATGCGTAAAGAAAGCAAGTATATTTAGCTCGGCAGCGAGGGAGTGTGGTTCGCGGCCAACTTTATTAACTCGTTGGGTAAACATTTTATGCGTAAGGAAAACAAGTATAATTAGCTCGGCAGCGAAGGAGTGTGGTTCGCGTCCAACTCTACTAACTCGCTGGGTAAACATTTTATACGTAAGGAAAGCAAGTATAATTAGCTTGGCAGCGAAGGAGTGTGGTTCGCGTCCAACTCTATTAACTCGATGGGTAAACATTTTATGCATAAGTAAGCAATTACAAAGAACACGACAGCGAGGGAGTGTGGTTCGCGGTCAACTCTATTGACTCGCTGGGTAAACATTTTACGCGTGAGGAAAACAAGTATAATTAGCTCGGCAGCGAGGGAGTGTAGTTCACGGCCAACTCTATTAACTCGCTGGGTAAACATTTTGCGCGTAAGGAAAGCAAGTATAATTAGCTCGGCAGCGAGGTAGTGTGGTTCGCGGCCAACTCTATTAACTCCCTGGGTAAACATTTTACACGTAAGTAAGCAAGTACAAAGAACACGACAGCAAGGGAGTGTGGTTCGCGGCCAACTCTATTGACTCGCTGGGTAAACATTTTACGCGTAAGGAAAACAAGTATAATTACCTCGACAGCGAGGGAGTGTGGTTCGCGACCAACTCTATTAAATCGCTGGGTAAACATTTTATGCGTGAGGAAAACAAGTATAATTAGCTCGACAGCGAGGGAGTGTGGTTCGCGGCCAACTCTATTAACTCGCTGGGTAAACATTTTATGCGTAAAGGAAGCAAGTATAATTAGCTCGGCAGCGAGGGAGTGTGGTTCGCAGCCAACTCTATTAACTCGCTGGGTAAACATTTTACGCGTAAGGAAAGCAAGTATAATTAGCTCGGCAGCAAGGGAGTGTGGTTCGCGGCCAACTCTATTAACTCGCTGGGTAAACATTTTACGCGTAAGTAAGCAAGTACAAAGAACACGACAGCGAGGGAGTGTGGTTCGCGGCCAACTCTATTAACTCGCTGGGTAAATATTTTACGCGTAAGGAAAGCAAGTATAATTAGCTTGGCAGCGAGGGAGTGTGGTTCGCGGCCAACTCTATTAACTCGCTAAGTAAACATTTTACGCGTAAGTAAGCAAGTACAAAGAACACGACAGCGAGGGAGTGTGGTTCGCGGCCAACTCTATTGACTCGCTGGGTAAACATTTTACGCGTAAGGGAAACAAGTATAATTAGCTCGGCAGCGAGGGAGTGTAGTTCGCGGCCAACTCTATTAACTTGCTGGGTAAACATTTTACGCTTAAGGGAAGCAAGTATAATTAGCTCGGTAGCAAGGGAGTGTGGTTCGCGGCCAACTCTATTAACTCGATGGGTAAACATTTTATGCGTAAGGAAAACAAGTATAATTAGCTCGGTAGTTAGGGAGTGTGGTTCGCGGCCAACTCTATTAACTCGCTGGGTAAACATTTTATGCGTAAAGAAAGCAAGTACAATTAGCTCGGCAGCGAGGGAGTGTGGTTCGCGGCAACCTCTATTAACACGTTGGGTAAACATTTTATGCGTAAGGAAAGCAAGTATAATTAGCTCGGCAGTAAGGCAGTGTGATTCCCGGCCAACTCTATTAACTCGCTGGTAAACATTTTACGTGTAAGTAAGCAAGTACAAAGAACACGGCAGCGAGGGAGTGTGGTTCGCGGCCAACTCTATTAGCTCGCTGGGTAAATATTTTATGCGTAAAGAAAGCAAGTATAATTAGCTCGGCAGCGAGTGAGTGTGGTTCGCGGCCAACTCTATTAACTCGATGGGTAAACATTTTATGCGTAAGGAAATCAAGTATAATTAGCTCGGCAGCGAGGGAGTGTGGTTCGCGTCTAACTCTACTAACTCGCTGGGTAAACATTTTATACGTAAGGAAAGCAAGTATAATTAGCTTGGCAGCGAACGAGTGTGGTTCGCGTCCAACTCTATTAACTCGATGGGTAAACATTTTACGCGTAAGTAAGCAATTACAAAGAACACGACAGCGAGGGAGTGTGGTTCGCGGTCAACTCTATTGACTCACTGGGTAAACATTTTACGCGTAAGGAAAACAAGTATGATTAGCTCGGCAGCGAGGGAGTGTAGTTCACGGCCAACTCTATTAACTCGCTGGGTAAACATTTTACGCGTAAGGAAAGCAAGTATAATTAGCTCAGCAGCGAGGGAGTGCGGTTCGCGGCCAACTCTATTAACTCCCTGGGTAAACATTTTACACGTAAGTAAGCAAGTACAAAGAACACGACAGCAAGGGAGTGTGGTTCGCGGCCAACTCTATTGACTCGATGGGTAAACATTTTACGCGTAAGGAAAACAAGTATAATTACCTCGGCAGCGAGGGAGTGTGGTTCGCGACCAACTCTATTAACTCGCTGGGTAAACATTTTATGCGTAAGGAAAACAAGTATAATTAGCTCGGCAGCGAGGGAGTGTGGTTCGCGGCCAACTCTATTAACTCGCTGGGTAAACATTTTACGCGTAAGGAAAGCAAGTATAATTAGCTCGGCAGTAAGAGAGTGTGGTTCGCGGCCAACTCTATTAACTCGCTGGGTAAACATTTTACGCATAAGTAAGCAAGTACAAAGAACACGGCAGCGAGGGAGTGTGGTTCGCGGCCAACTCTATTAACTCGCTGGATAAACTTTTTACGCGTAAGTAAGCAAGTATAATTAGCTCGGCAGTAAGAGAGTGTGGTTCGCGGCCAACTCTATTAACTCGCTGGGTAAACATTTTACGCATAAGTAAGCAAGTACAAAGAACACGGCAGCGAGGGAGTGTGGTTCGCGGCCAACTCTATTAACTCGATGGGTAAACTTTTTACGCGTAAGTATGCAAGTTCAAAGAACACGACAGCGAGGGAGTGTGGTTCGCGGCCAACTCTATTGACTCGCTGGGTAAACATTTTACGCGTAAGGAAAACAAGTATAATTAGCTCGGCAGCGAGGGAGTGTGGTTCGCGGCCAACTCTATTAACTCGCTGGGTAAACATTTTACGCGTAAGGAAAGCAAGTATAATTAGCTCAGCACTAAGAGAGTGTGGTTCGCGGCCAACTCTATTAACTCGTTGGGTAAATATTTTACGCGTAAGTAAGCAAGTACAAAGAACACGGCAGCGAGGGTGTGTGGTTCGCGGCCAACTCTATTAACACGCTGGGTAAACATTTTACGCGTAAGGAAAGCAAGTATAATTAGCTCGGCTGCGAGGGAGTGTGGTTCGCGGCCAACCCGATCAAATCGCTGGATAAACAGTCAACACGAATGTGCGCAACTAGGGTTCATTCGATGGCAAATAAAATTCATTCGTGACCCGCGAACCACTCCGCGCCACCGGGGACGTTATTTGTAACCTCAGACTTGTACCAATGATTTTGTAAGCAACCCTAAACGCCGACGAAGTCTGAAACAAGCATATAAATCGGAGGTATCACAAACATGATAAGGGCGCTCACACAAATAAGAAGGTAACCTGGCACGATTTTATTGAATGCGAAATACAATGCAGAAACACATACAACTGCAATATATCCTAAAACCCCACCGCCTCGTTGGGCCGGCACATGAATGGGGTAACTAGGTCTACTAACCCTATCCCCTAGTCTACGCTGGCTCTTTCCAAGTTGGAAAACTTGACTTCACCATGATTGGGAGTCTCCCGAGCCAACCTGAGTTAATTTGGTGGCTTATTAGACCATACTGTTAAAAAAATGCCGTTGATGCCTTTTTTGGCAGTGGGAGACCTCTCCAGCCCCGTCAACCGTTCAGGAGAGGGCCGGGCTAAGGCTGCTAAGCCTAAATCTCTACCCCGTACGTTTGGTCCCCTGAACGTTGATTGGCCGGATCTTTGGTCCTCTGAATGTTGATTCTCAGATTAACAGGCATCTTAGATGCCAGCCCTCCAACCGCACCACCATCACACGTTTTCTATCTCTATCTCGATCGCACGATAATGACAGGTTAGATACAACAGTTTCACGATGGAAGAGTCTTGTTAGGCTTGCATCCTATTTATAAGGGGTTACGTTGGAAAGAGGTGTAATGCAATAAATACAGTCATAACAGGGGATCTGGAACGACGCACGGACTTTCCACCTCCCCAAGGCATTAACAACGCCAACGCTTTAGATACCCCCAGGAGTCTGCGTCATTGATACTAAAGGGATGATGATTCTCAGATTTGGAGCGTTTTTTCCCCCACGCGTACACAATATTGAAACGTCAGGATAGCAAAAAGTCAATTTCAATTTTGTTTTCAATTAACTTAGGCAAAACAATATAAGGATTACAAAATAAAAGTGCCCCACCGCCTCTTCAAGGGTCGGCACACTGCGGGCCTCCCTCAGTTGGAGGGGGTGTCTGATCACCTGCTGTACTAGGTCCAGTGTCGGGAGCTTGAGCCTTGGCAGGGTCCTACCGAAGGAAAGAAAGGTCCCATTCCGGGTGGACCTCCATGATGCTCTCCACCAACTGCTCGCCTCCAGCTGTCATCAAACGGTGGGCAAGGTCCTGATACTTAGGCATTTCCACAAACGCATCCTGGTAAGCCTCCACCGCCTTGGCCCCGGCAACTACACATTCGGCCTGGACCCTCTCCAGTTCCAGCCTCGTGTCCGCCAGCAACTTGCCCTCCTCCACGACGATGGTCTCCAACCTACTAGTCGCATTGGCAAGAGCTTTCTCGGCGGCAAGGGCCCGGTCCTCGGCCAATTTTTGGGCCTCTTCGACGCGCTTCTGTGCCTCTTCGGCACTCTTCTGAAGCTCCTCAGCTCGTTACCGAGCTGCCTCGGCAGCCCGCTTCTGTTCCCGGGCGTCCTTCAGGCACTTTTTCGAGGCCTTCAATTCAATCTCGTATTTCACCTTAATATCCGCCTCCCTCGCAACGGTAGAGTCGAGCTTGAATCGAAGTCCCCCCCCTTTCGGACTCCAACTGTGCCTTCTCGAGCCGAACAGCTTTCAGCTCCTCGGTCAGCTTGGCAGACTTGCCCCCCCTCCTCATGGCACTGGCCGTCATAACTTTCCACCATACCGAACAGCTCATTGCTCAGTACCAAGCCCCGTATCAGGTTCATCTCCGCCATCTTCAGCCGCTCTCGGACAGTGGCCCCCTCGGTAGTCTTCTTCCATTTCTAGGTCCAGTACTTGTACACGCTTGCCGCCATCATCGTGGGATGGGCTGGGAGCATCTCTACAACGGAAGTTTCCAGTTCTCTCCGGCGTTGGGTTATCTGGACGGGGCTCCCTTGGCCGGACGAGGGGCCACGTTTCTTTACACCTTCGGTTCGCCCCTACTTACGAGCATCCTCCATAAACCTCCCTCCAGACGCGGAAGTCTTTCTCTTTCATGCACCCGCTTCGCCCACATCCTCGGCAATGCCCTTCCCCTTGTCCTTGGCTGGGATGGGGCTGGAAGACAGATCAGTCGTCGAAGGAGGGAGGGGAGGAGGAATGACCTGACTAGGGGAGGGCTCTGGTTTCGCAGCAGCCGGGATACCTTGCGATGACCTGAGCACCTCCCGCACGGGCACTTGAGCGGAAGACCCCTCTCCGCTAGCAGGACGGGCAAGGTGGAGTGTGGACACGCTTCTGAACCTGAAAGCTGTTAAGCACAGACATTAATAAGCGACGTACCCAGATAATTTCCCCACTATAGCGCCAAAACACCGAAGCAAGTAAGACTTACACATTAGTCCGCAGCTGGCCAAAAGTTTATCGTCTTTCAAAAGGTTCCCGAGGCTCTGGAAGTCGCTACTGAGAGACCGAACCTTATCCCACTTCGAACTCAGCTCTCTTTGGCTTCTCTTCGAGATCGATGGCTTCCCGCAATCTGCAAAAGGGAATAAATACATCAAGTCAGGAACCGTAATCAAAATTTCATACGAATGCGGCGGGTTATACCAAGTTTCCCGAAATGTCGAGGGCTAGACACGTGCGGAAGAGGGTCCTCGGGCATAAATTCCCAATCTCTGCCAACGAAGATGAACTTCTTTTTCCAGTTGTGCACCTTATTAGGACTGTCGATGGCCGTTCTCCACTTCTGACCCGGCCGGGGAGATATGTTATACCAGCTAGCAGACCGGCAATGTCAGTATATGGACTCAAACTCTCTGGGAGACAAGTCTCCTCCAGCCTTGGCAACGCTCCACAAAATGTAGGAGGCTACCATCTGCCCCCAACCATTCGGCGTTATTTGACAGGGAGCCAGGTTCCAGTCCCTTAACACCTGGCGGAAGAAGGGATGCACGGGTAGGCGAAGGCCTTACTGCATCGCATGCTCGTAGACCGCCACATACCCTTCAGGAGGATAGTCGGCACGCTCTTCTGGGCTTGGGGCTCTGAGTGTCACGGTCGAAGAAATATCATAAGACAACCGTATGTCCTCCAACTTCACCTCCGTAATCTTTGACTGAGCCATGGACGCTTCGGTTGCTGACCGTTTCAGCTCCTCGTCAAGAGCCCTCGCAGCCGGAGCATCCCTTTTGTCCAAAGACCCCCTCATTTCAGGCACCTCTGCGTCGAGCCCCTCCTTCACCACTGTCTCTCCCGCCGGCACGGAGGGCCTGACCTCCCTCTCACTCGTCGACGGAGCCGACGGGCTCACAATTGGAGGCTCTGGATTCACTCCTCCCACGACTCCAGAAGAGGAAGATGATCTAGAGGCCGACGAAGAAACGCTCCCAATAATACTAGGGTTTGTGGGAGCGTCGGACGAATTCTGTGAGTTGTCGTTCCCAGATGACATTTGGCTATCCCCAGGTAGTAGAATCGTACTGTGATTATGAAAATAAACAATGAAAGCAAATTTCAAACTCTTTCTAAGTGCTTACCTCGGATGTACGACTCAAATGACACACCAACTACAAATGTTTCGCTTATCGGCAGAATAACTATAGTGAGCACGAAGGTAAGAAGAAGGTACAGCATTGGGGTAGATGCCTGGTTTTATAAGGGCGTACTCACACATCCACCGTCCAAATCCCAAGTGTTCCATCTGGTCATACGAACGGTCGACGCATGTCTTCAATGGTATAGTAGGCGGGAAAGCGAGACCTAAACATTTAGTAAATCAAGGACGCACGCACCCCCATTCTCCACCTCACGCGACCGCATTTAATGCGTACACCCTCTCACTCATGATTGCCTGACCAGAGAGGGACAGCCTTGATAGACAGAATCACGCCACCAGGGGACACGTCAGCATTGGCCTAGCCCCTTGAAGCCCTCACCCGTCATGAATGTTCAGCTTCGGACTTGGGGGACTATACTGGTGGGTAGGTTAAATTACTTCCCGCCGAACCACCTTGGGAATATATTTCCCGCGAAGCGCATCAGCATTTCGTTCCTGTGAGGCACATCAATATTATGTTTATCCTCAAAAGTCCCACGCCCATTATAAATAATAGGCTTGGACTTGGGGGACTATTGTTACCACACGATTACAATATGGCTGCCACGTCAGCACAGGCCCCATCCAAGCCCAGTAAGGGCCCAGTCCGTAATCTGTCGAGAGCCCGTCACACGCTTGGGCCTTCGACAGCTAGAAATCCGCGAGTCATGTGGAGGGCCTCGGCACTCACATATGAACCACAGGGCCTCGTCAGGCCTCGCATCGTTCGTAACCAGCGAACAACTCGATATGCTGGGACAACCAGAGAAGTAATTAAAAAAAGATTGCGTTGGATTGGGCGCACGAATCCCCACAAGGAAACTGAATCATGATCTCCTAAAATCATGCAACGTGATAAACTTAAGGAATGAAGGTAATCTCAGATATCTTTATCACATAAGGAAGGAGGATCCGATTGAAGACCGAATTGATTTGTCTTCCAAATCAATTAGAATTCTTGCGCTATAAATACAACGTCTCCGGTTGTTCCAAGGTACGCACTTTTTATGCTTAAGAATCCCACCCTAAACTCTGCTCAAATTTCTGCCTGCTTGTCTCTCCCACACTCCTTTTTGTTCCCGCCCCCGTGTATCTCTCATATACCGGCAGTTGACTTGATCATCGGAATGCCAACGATCGCCGGACCCTTTTTCTCCGAAGATCTTGGTGCCTAACGGTCGTCCTAGTGTGCAAGTAACATACGAGTTGGCAGAGGAGTGACTGGAGATCTGTTGGCACGTGGACTGGTGCAGGTTCTAACGTCAACACTACTGTTATATGTGAATTTTATTAGTAGTAGATACTTCTCTCAATTTCCTCATAGATATAACACTAGTGCTCATAACATATCCTCAAGTATCTGAATAGTCTCTTTAAATTGACCTGCCAATTGAAGATATTAAACTGCAGTAAAATTTAGGTTGACATCCATTTACCTTGCATAAACTCTTTCAAAAGTTTGATATAAACATATATTATCAATTCGATATGATGTAATGGATTGCCATGTAATCTCACGATTCCCTTAACATAAATCTGAGCTAACTGACCTAAAGAGAAAGTCATCATTATCGATTAGAAGTGATCTAACTTGGTAAATCTATTGACCATGACTCAAATAATATCTTTCGTTTAACTGTATTTAACATCTCCTTGGATAGTTGTTTAAATGGGGCTTTAAGGATTTCTATCCAAAACTCATGAACATAACGGCTTAAGGGAATAATTTAGATAACCTTTATTTGTTTTATTCACCTTTGTTCTTTCACGATTCTTCCTTGGTTACATCACTCATCAATAGAACCTTGACCAAAGGTACATTCTTACGACGTATTTTATTACATCTTGTGTAGTTCCTCAAACTTTAAATTGAATGGTTATCAAATGAAGTCCTGATAAAAATATGTGAAGATTAGACGATGAAGTTCTAATAAAGATATGTGAGGATTCGGCTATGCATTTTCATTGTGTAAATACGTGGGAAACATTATTTCCTACGTTAAAACTCTAAAGGGTTTTCGTCTTTTGTCTGCTTATTTCTTTATCAATCTTGGCTGAACAGCTCGCAATGTACCTTTTATTAACATTGGGTTGAACAATTATCACTCTCTACTTTATCTCAGTATAATGATTGTTAATGTTTTCTTCCACATTAGACGTTGTACGATGGCATTCCTATCAAAACTTGTCAGTTATCGTTGTACAAAAGTTCGATCATATCGATGTGAAAATTTCAAACAAAAAAACAGGTTCGGATTATGTCTTCTGATATACAGATAATTTATTCTCTTTATGTATCAGTTAAACATCAATACACAATAAATCGTAATAAAAATGAAGGTTTCTTAAGAGTGACAAATGGGCCTAGCCGGCGAGCAACAAATCTGAGCTAGGGCTGAGCTAGTTCGTGGGCATTGCCCACAAGCCGGCTCGTCTTAGCTCGTGGGCATTGCCCACAAGCCGAGCTAGTTTTTGGCTCGTGTCCAATGGTCACATTTGTGACCATTAAGCTACACGTCGTTTTTTTTTTTTTTAATTCAGATTTTTTCATATAAATACTCAATTCTAAATTTTTTTTCTTCACATTTCAATCTATTAATTTATTAAATACTCAATTCAACAACAATTCTAAAATTTCATTCTCTTAATATTAGTTTATAATTATTACCTCAGATCTCATTATCTAGATATTAGTCTATACTTTTAAGTTCATTCTACTTCTTCTCATAATTCTCTACATTTCTATTACATCTTCATCTTCTACTCTTCTCTTCTCTTTATTATTTTATTCAAAATAACCTACAATCGAAGTGATGATAATTTTAGTGGTCTTAATGACATTCCAATTCCAAACGATATTGTTGATGAGTTTGGAGATAGCCCTGATCCAATTGATTTGGTTGACATTCAAGAAGAAGTTGACTCACAGACAACCATCGGTTTCAGCACTAAACAAAAAACCACCAAACAAAAAGCTAGCTGTTGACAGTATTTTTGGTTGGTGCTGACGGGTAAACTAATAGACAGAGTCTCTGAGCACAAAGTACAGTGTAAACACTGTAAAGAGAAGTTGGCTTGGTAAAAAGGGATAGGCACGACCCGTCTAAATAAACATTTCAAAAAGTGTCAATTCAAATACGAAAGTTTGGAATCAAATCAGGTACAACTCCAGTTGGATCTCCTGGAGCCGGCTCCAATAATAATCACAATCTAAACAATTGGATATATTTACAAGATAGCATGCGTCGCAAATGACTGCCGGAATTGGTGGCCAATGCCGAGTTTGTAGTAAGTATTATTTTACATATGTATTTGATATTTTGTCTTATTTTAACAAAAAATTGTACATGTAACAACTTTTTCGTGTACAATTTTAACTCTATCTACATTCAAAGTAACCATCCCAAGTTCGAAAAAAAGATGAGGGTGTTCAACCTTGAATTTTTTACATAAAATATTTCTCACACTTTTTTTCTTTTTTATACTTTAAAATTTAAAAAAAAAAAATTTAAAAACCGAGCTGAGCTCGTGGGCAGCTCAGCTCGGCTCACCTCGTTCGGCCCATGAGCTACTGAGCCCACTATATTGGCCGGTCGGCTTGGCCCATTGGCACCATTCTATTCAACGTTGTTGGCATGATATCATCGTATTTTTTATTGTACCTAAAAAATGACGAATCATTCAGTCTTAAAAGTGATTCATATTCGTTATTCGATTATACATTTCTTGTATCACATCCTAGTCAATATCTTATAGTGCAAAATTCGGTCTCTTGAAGTATTATAGTCGATAGGCCCTAATTTACACTTTTTCTTCCTAATTGTCTCAACAAAAAATGTTTGTCTTCTGAACATTTGTTATTCATCCTTGTATGTAGGTTGAAACATTAGCAGGCAACCGAGATTCCAATTTGAAGTTCTCCATTTTCCTAAGTAGTTCCTTCGATCTTTTACCTTTAATAGGCTACTCTAATTATGTGCATCCCCAGCAACGTCAACTTTTCACGAGTGATGATGTAATTATAATATAATTCTATTCATCAACATTTTCATAGGTGGTCTTTCTAGTTGAAGAAAATATGGCAAGCCATTATCATTTGTGATGGTCTCGCCGTTGTTTTATATATATACTTATGATGTCTCTATTGTAACAACCAGGATCCCTTTTCTAGGGATCTTGTCTCAAGTGTACTCATCCATATTGTCCACTTTGAGAGAACATATGCCCATCTTAACCCTCTCAGATTTCTTTCGTATTTCTAGCGATTCGAACCCAAGACCTCAACTTTATGAGGAACTTAAGTTGAATGTTCATACCAATTGGGCAAGACAAATTGCTCAATTGGTACCAGCATTTAACTTAGTGTCTCATAAGGTAGAGGTCTTGGGTTCAAATAACTGGGGACACGAAAGAAATTCGTGAGGGGTAAGATAGGCACATGCTCTCCTAAAGCGGACAGCACAAATGAGTACGGTTGGGGCCAAATCCCGAGAAGAGGGATCTCGATCGGCTGGGGAGAAGAATTACTTTGCCATGTCATGCTAATACATAGTCTAATTTATTCGTATAAGTATCACTAAATTTATGTAGCATCCATTTATGGCTTGTATCTTTGGAATATGAGCAAAACTGAGTTGATTCTAGAGAACTTTGTTTGTAAACGTCGTTCCACCAAAACAAAATATTCTTCCATGTTGATGTTAGTGGCATTGTGATCTTTAGAGAAGTCTTATACAACTCTACAATAATATCCCACTAAACTTAAGAAACATTGTACTTCAATGGAATTCATAGGTCTAGGTTTTTCCATTTGGCTTAAGCCGCTAACAACCAAGTTATCTTCAAGAAATACTCATAACAAATAGGAGAAAAATAAGGCAGGCTTCTTCAATCATTCCTATCAACATACGTTGGTTGGTTTATTTATTCCTTATATCTATGTATTTCTCTATCTTGAAATTTTTTCATGTTACGTATCTTTTTCCATATCTCCTTTTTCTATGATCGTGGTGGTAATGCCCAAAGCGTGATATAGTAGGTTAGTTTGTGAAGTTTGTTATGGAGATAGGTTCCTGATTTGTAAACAAATGTCTAATTTGGTGACTCCAGTTGCATTTGAGCCTCTGAATTACAGCCGTTAACGAGATTCAAAAAACCTAAACCATGGTTTATAATAAGAACCCAATATTAGTTCAGTATTAAGTTCTATTTCTCTACCTAGAGTTAACTATGTCAAACTTTCCAAAAATACACACAGAACTCTTGTATTATCGGTAACTCCAACGATAACGTCTTATCTTTTGAATGTAACAGCCCAACTTTCCTCATAAATATTTGGGTTTATCTCAAATGAGGATGAGTACTGACCCTATTTTATGCTGATTTCAAACATCAGAGTTATAGTCAATAGTAACTTGATACTTGAACAACCAATCCATCTCTAACATTACGTTGTGATCATGACAAAATAGTTGGAAACATATTTTCTTCCGATCTTTATAAAATACCTTAGGTGTATACTTACTTGAGTATTGTATTAGTCCAAGTTGAAGGTGTTAGATTTATTTACCGAATCCATATACACAGATGATTTCACATCTATAACTCAAGCACATCATGCTGTAATTATCAAGATCAAGACTAAAGCGGAAGGGTACCTGAATCCATGATTTTGTTTGATCGAACGGGGTTATAGTCTTCCAATTGATCCGTGGTTTTCTCTTTAGTGTCTCTTGCTGATGGGGATGCAGAGAGTTATGAAAATTCACGCTCAATTGGAGACCATGACCTGTATAAATAACTGTAGAACAGTTATCATGTTTCAATGTTGTTAAATTGGCCCCTCATCAATTTAAAATATTGTATCCGTCTCTACACTTTAATCTCATGACACTTAATACCCATTAGTCCAAAATAGTCTTTAGTGGATCGCTTTATTGACTAAAAACTTTAAGATAGCACCACACATTTTAATATATATATATATGTTTGGCCCCACATGTTGAATTTTATCCAACAATCTTCCACTGGGCCATACATGTATCCTTACAAATGTGCACAACCTTATGAGCTCAAAATTTTGCTATCACTGTTAAGGGTATTTCCAAACAATCTCGTCCATTAGTCATATCAATGTAGGATCAAAGCGACTTTCGTTACATTAATCGTAACTAAATCCATCAATGGTCACGTACACCAATACAACCAAATGACATAGATCAATCATGAAAGTGTAGTATGAAAATTACATGTTATGTGATCCAAACATGTCTATTTTCAATTAGTCCTTCTTTATTCCTTAAGTGAGATCAATACCAAACATAATGTAACAGAGTAGAATGAACTGAATACTTTATTTCTGTACAGAAAATTATCCAAATACACAAATGTGTCCAAAACCAAACATAAAGCAATCAAAAATACAAACTCCCACTAAAACATGATATCCTCAAGAAATACAACACTCATACGAGCAGTGTGCTCATGAAAGACCTTGGGTGGTAATCCATTAGTAAGCAGATCCGCAATCATGGAGTTTGTCCCAATATGCTCTATGGAAATCTGTCCACTCTGTACCTTTTCTTTCACAACTAAGAACTTAATGTCGATGTGTTTTGACTTAGTTGAACTCCGTTGTTATTAGAATACAGCACTGATGAGTTATTGTCACAATATAACTATAATGGTCTTTCAATGCCATTCAGAATGCGCAGCCCAGTGACAAAATTTCGCTGCCATATCCCATTATTAGATGCCTAATAACATGCTACAAACTCCGCTGCCATAGTGGAAGAAGCAACGAGTGTCTGCTTAGCACTCCTCCAGGAAATAGCTCCTCCAGCTAGCAGATATATGCAGCCTGATGTGGATTTTCTACTGTCTTGGCATCCCGCAAAATCAGAATCGGAGTACCCTACGATCTCTAACTGATCTGATCGGCTGTATATAAGCATGCAATCTCTTGTTCTCTTCAAGTACCTCATAACCCTTTTTGCTGCTTTCCAATGATTCATCCCAGGGTTACTTAAATATCTGTCCAGCATTCCAACAATGAATGCTATGTCAGGACGTGTACAAACCTGAGCATACATCAGACTCCCAATAGCTGATGCATAGGAAATCTTCTGCATTTCCTTAACTTCAAGATTATTTTTTGGGCACTTATTGAGACTAGATTTGTCTCCCTTAGCAACAGGGGTGTCCCATGGTTTACTATCCTGTATGACAAACCTTTTAAGAACTTTATCGATATAGCTCTTTTGAGACAATTCAAGAATACCCCGAGAGCGATCCCGGTGTATCTGAATCCCTAATACAAAAGAGGCGTCCCCAAGATCTTTCATCTCAAAATTCCTTGACAAAAAATCTTGGTTTCGTGCAACATGCCTATATCATTAGTGGCAAGCAGTATGTCGTCAACATACAAAACCAGGAAAATATGCTTACTCCCACTGAACTTGTGATTTATACAATCATCAACAATATTTATCTCAAAACCAAACGAGATAATCACTTGATGAAATTTGTAGTACCGCTGACGAAAAGCTTGCTTGAGTCCATAGATAGATTTCTTTAATTTGCAAACCATATTCTTCGAGTCTCTTGACACGAAGTTTTCTGGTTGCACCATATAGATCGTCTCATCAATGTCTCCATTGAGAAATGCTGTCTTAACATCCATCTGATGTAACTCAAGGTCAAAATGTGCAACAAGTGACATGATGTTTTTGAAAGAGTCTTTCGTTGAAACCGGAGAGAAAGTCTCTTTGAAGTCAATGCCTTCTTTTTGTGTAAAGCCTTTAGCTACAAGACGAGCCTTATATCTTTCCACATTACCTTTTGAATCCCTTTTAGTTTTAAAAATCTATTTACAACCAATGGGCTTCGCACCTTCTGGTAATGGGACAAGATCCCAAACTTTATTGTCTTGCATAGACTTATACTCCTTATTCATGGCATCAATCTACTTTTGAGAATCAGAACCCTTCATGGCCTGATGAAAATTGATTGGATCATCTTCCATCATTCCATTATTTTCCTCATATTCTTGGAAAAATACTATAAAATCATCCGAAATAGCATTTTTCCTTTCTTGAGTGGATCTCCTTAATGGTATTGGTTCTTGAAGTTGTTGAGTTTGTACTTATAGAATGGTGGGAGTTTCTTCAACATTATCTTGCTGAGGTTCCGGATATACTTCTTGATCAATGACAGGTATAGAAACATGCACATTGTCAAAAGTAATAGTAGGAATCGAAATCGATCATTCTTCAATTTCTTCCTCAAAGACAATGTCTCTAACCTTATTTCTCTCCCCAAACTCAACATCCTCAAAAAATGCTGTAGTTCCCGTTTCAAAAATTGACTTAAGTGTGGGATTATAAAATTTGTAGCCCCTTGATCGGGCTCAGAATAACCAATAAAATAGCTGCTTATAGTTTTGGAGTCTAATTTATTTTCATGTAGCCTATAAGGCCTAGCCTCAGCTGGACATCCCCAAATGTGGAAATGCTTTAGAACAGGTTTTCTGCCTGTCCAAAGCTCATAAGGTGTTTTAGCAGCAGATTTAGTTGGTACTCTATTCAGAATATAAGCTGCAGTTTTTAATACTTCTCCCCAGAGTGATTTTGGTAAAGTAGAATGACTAATCATACTCCTTACCATGTCCTTAAGAGTCCTGTTTCGTCTTTCATCTACACCATTCATGCTAGGTGATCCTGGCATGGTGTACTGTGGGACGATTCCACATTCTTCTAGAAATTTAGCAAATGGTCCTGGACGTTGTTCACCTAAACCATCATATCTGCCATAGTACTCACCACCACGATCAGACCTAACACTTTTAATCATTTTGTTGAGTTGATTCCCAACTCCAGCTTTGAAAGCCTTGAACATGTCCAATGACTCAGATTTTTCATGAATAAGATATAGATGCTTATAACGTGAGTAATCGTCTATGAATGATATAAAATATTGTTGACCATTCCAAGAAGCCATAGGGAATGGTCCACAAATATCTGTGTGCATCAATTCTAAGACGTCCGAAGTTCTATTGGCACCTAACCTTTTTATTTTGGTCTGTTTTCCCTTGATACAATCAATACAAACATCAAAGTCCATAAAGTCCAGGGAATCCAAAATGCCATCTGACACAAGTCGTTCAACTCTTGTTTTTGAGATGTGACCTAAGCACTTATGCCATAATTTTGCCGAATTTTCTTTATTTAATTTTCGCTTAGTACCACGTGATTCCACATGCAAGGTTTCATTATATGACGCAATAGTATCAAGCAAATATAAGTTATCGTATGAACATAATGAACAAGTACCAACAATATTTGAATCTAAAGAAAGACTAAACTGACAATTTTCAAAAGAACAATAATATCCAAATTTGTCCAATAAGGAAATAGAAACCAAATTCCGTCTAAATGACGGTACAACAAAAGTGTCTTTCAAATCCAAATAAAAACCAGTTCCTAACAATAACCTAAAAGTGCCTATTGCTTCAACTTCCACCGATTTTTCGTCGCTCACAAAGATGAATCTTTCAGCATCATTTGGCTTTCGGCAGAACAGGCAACCCTGCATAGAAACACTTATGTGAGTAGTAGCACCAAAATCTAATTATCAAGTGTTTCTAGGTACTGAAGCTAAATTAACCTCAGAACAGACCAAATTAAAAAATGTACCTTTCTTTGCACGCCAGACGTTATATTTGGTACAATCCTTCTTTAAATGTCCAGGCTTCTGGCAAAAGAAACAACTCTCTTTGTCTTTATATGGTTTCTTTTGTTCTGGACCCTTAGCAGCTTCATATTCTGTTTTTTTTCTTGCCCTTATCTTTAGATGTACTTGCCAAGTTAGCAATTTCAGTTCTGTCCTGCTTCAACTTTTCTTCCTCTAGCACACAATATGAAATGAGCTCATTTAGAGTCCATTTCTCCTTTTGACAGTTGTAACTGACCTTAAATTGATTGTAATGTGCATGAAGCGATATTAATACTAAATGCACGAGCAAGTCATCAGACAAGTCGAGCTTTAGTGCCATAAGTTTTGAAACACTATGAGACATTTGCATGATGTACTCCTTTATGTTCCCCTTGCTTTTATACTTCATTGAAATCAAGCTTTGTAAAAGCGTGCTTGTTTCAGCCTTATTATTTTTCATAAAACGCTTTTCAATTTCAGCAAGGAATTCCTTGGCATCAGTTATCTCCTCAGATACTGCGCCCCCCATAAAGGCTTCTGGAATGCCGCGCTTAATGATCATTAGACTCATGCAATTTGATTGTTCCCACTTCTCAAAGTTCCTCCTGTCATCAGGTGAACTTGCATCTGTAAGAGAAGCAGATTTCTCAATCCTGAGAGCAAGGTCGAGATCCATGCAGCCGAGAAGAATTAGAGTGTTCTCTTTCCAATTCTTGAAGTTTGACCTATTAAGCATGGGGATTGAATTGATATTTGCAGATATTGTAGAAGTAAATGAATGAGCTGTATAGAGAAAGAGATAGAAATAGCTTACATTAGTACTTTATTATGCAAATAATAATTTCAAATATATTGGTAAGGCCCATCACAAAATACCTAGCACAACATCAATATTTAGTCTTTGAACAGAAACATTGACTCGTAAATGGTACATCGATGTAGTAATCAAACACTGACAATAAGACATGTCAATCAATAAACCTTTCTTTGGACCGATTTATTAATCACACGTTAAACCAAATAATCGTCACGTGTTTATTACCACAGGTGCATGTGAAATTCCAGCCAAACATTGACCTTCCTTTGGGCCGATCAATAGCCGCATGAACAACACACACACTAAACCTTCTAATATTCTAAGTCAATTAATTTCCACAAGAGAGGTTACTTTGGCAACATGTTGCTTCAATTAATTCAATTTGGAATATTATATTTCTCAAAAGAGTCCATCGTACCAAAATTTGAACCTGAATTAACTGTTTTGCATATATTTAAAATTTTAGGATTTGAATTTTTGAAGTTCAAAGCTTTAGGATTAAGTAATCATTAAGTTGGAGGGTTAAATTGCAATTTAATTAAACTTGATTGGCCAATTATGAAAGATTTTAATATTGAAGGACTAAATTGCAATTTACCAAAAAACTTTAGTGGCCAATTAATTAAAATCTTAAACTTTAGGGACTGAATCATAAAATTTAGAACTTTAAGGGCCCAACTTAAGTGATTACTAAAACTATATGGACTGATTTTATAAATTCAGAAGTCTAAAGGGCCAATTTAAATGAATTTAAAACCTTAGGATTTAAATTAAATGGAGAACAAGTAGGAGGACCAGAGGTTAAATAAACCAAAATTTTGAAAATTGCAAACTAGCCTTTTAGAACTTCTAATTTCCGTAGGAGGTCCCTAGGTCAAAAAATGCAATAGCTAGGGTTTGAAACCCTAGTTGTGCCACCACCCACGAGATGGAGATCGCATGGTGCGGAGATCGCGCCGGTGTTCCATGCCTGCAGCGCCATCTCCGGCGCTGCAGTTCTCCGCACGCAGCGTCGCTGCCTCCCGCTCGCAGCGCCATCTCCGGCGCTGCGCATTTCTTCCTCCGACGATGCAAATCCATCTCAACATCAACCAACCACAATACACAAATCCGACCACAAAAAAAAAAAAAAAAAAAAAAAAACGAAATCCCAATCGATGAAATCAACATACAGATTGCATAAATTGAAAAAACCCATATTCCTTGAAGAAAAGGTATATATACATACAGAATCTTGAAATCATATATATACACGAACGAACACAGCTGAATCCATATAAATACATATATTTCAACTAACAAAATATCACAATTTCAACGTCAAATACATATAGAAATTGGACATGTTCGTGATATATATGAATTATTCGTGAATTTCTAAATCCATGATTGAGGAATATATAGATAGACCATGAATTTATAATTTCAGAAAAAAACGAATCATGTCCATATATATATAAATCTGATAATACAACATGAAGGTGGCTCTGATACCAATATCCAACATTCAACATATAGGGCCAAACATATATATATTAAAATGTGTGGTGCTATCTTAAAGTTTTTAGTCAATAAAGTGATCCACTAAAGACTGTTTTGGACTAATGGGTATTAAGTGTCATGAGATTAAAGTGTAGAGACGGATACAATATTTTAAATTGACGAGGGGCTAATTTAACAACATTGAAACATGATAATTGTTCTACATTTATTTATACAGGTCATGGTCCCCAATTGAGCGTGGCTTTTCATAACTCTCTGCATTCCCATTAGCAAGAGACACTAAGGAAAAAATCACAGATCAATTGGAAGACCATAACCCCGTTTGATCAAACAGAATCATGGATTCAAGTACGCTTCCGCTTCAGTCTTAATCTTGATAATTACAGCATGATGTGCTTGAGTTATAGATGTGAAATCACCTGTGTATATGGATTCAGTAAATAAATCTAACAGAAGGACCATATTCAACTCTGTTGACAATGGACAAAAATCAATTCAATGCAAAGGAAATATTTAGACATGAAAGAATACATAGCACTCGAGTCAAATAAAATATACACAAGTCAAGGTGCCAAAATCAAGTGCTATATATGTCATGCTCTTCTCTAAGTTAGGATTACAATGAGAATAAGTTGATTCATGAGTTGCCAAATTTGACATGATTGTAGCCCAATAAGTTGGTTAATTTAATGAAATGCAAACTGAAAGTATCATAGGCATTTGGTCAAATATTTTACATAAATACGAATGCACATAGAGAGTTCAATATAGAATGTAGGCTAGACAATTTTAGATTTATTTCACAGTGAAATAAAAGACTATTTCGTATATGATGACTTGAATCCCAAAATCTTTGGTATTCCAAAATAGCGTGTGAAATATAATTGGAGCTTCAAAAAAATTGATGTTTGTCGAGTTGTCGTTAACAATAGGACGACCATTAAACCCTCAAGATGTACAGTTACATTAAGTCAAGATATGAAGATGTTGTAGTTGATAATAGCAACACAAGATTAAGCCTCATCTGAGAAAATTTCAATTCTATCAAAAGAAGACATGTGGATGTAGAAAATAATAAGTGAAAATAGACAAAACTCACGTGAAATAATTAACAAGGGCATGATTTCAAAATTTCTTTATCACAAAGAAAGAAACTTATGTTTGGGGCAATAAATTTACTTTTGGAAAAAATAGGAGGGGACAAGGACAATACATTAATGTCGCCAATTCACCCTACTTCATTTTTAATGATTGTACTTTGAAGCACATGAGGTACAACATCATTAATAGAGCATGAGAAGAAAGTTTGAGAAGAAAGTAAAATCTTTAGATGTCGAAGATGTATCTAATCTATCAAGAAGTTAGTAGAAGTCTAAGATTCAACTTACCAAATACTTTCATCGGTGATGAATGATGATTCTTTTATAGCCTGAACTAAGGGTTTTTAATCATAATCGATAGCTCATTATCGTTTCAAAAATGTTTCAAGTTGAGATTTCAAAGCATAAGTACCAAAGTGAAAGATTAAGAGCGTATACTCAAAGTAACGACATACATGAACATCTGCATAATTTTATATAATTTATTTCATTATGATTTCATTCTTGTAAATGATGCATTTCTCAATATCTTTACTTGCTCTTAGGCTCACAACTTATTTGTATTTTACCTCTTTGTGCCCCAAATCTCACTACGGTGTACCGTATGAGCTCAAATATCAATATAACCAATAACAACCATTATATATATTTGTAGGTCCGTCATAGTTTCCATCACATTGTGTCTATCATCACCTCCATGACTCAAGATACCACACGGCTCAAGATCAACATGTTCGTTATCACATCCATGTCTCAAATGACTCTGCTTGCAAATAAATCACAAATTATGCCTGACCTAAGTATACAGTGTTCGTCATGCTGATTCGTAGTCCCAGGACGTCTAGAGGATCTCTTGACACCACCCATATACTGGCATGAGATTCCCAATACCCTATCATTGGCTACCCTTAATGACTGTCGGAAGCCTCAGTAAGTATATTTATCTAAATGCGAATAAAAGTAAGGTACACTCGTAGGGAGATTCCAATAAATTCATTGTTATTATCTTATTATGAACGTCATATCTGAGTATTCCACATTTCTTACTTTCATTATCTCTTCTTTTACGAATTATTTAGGACTACTTCTTTCAAGTCCACGCATATACAATGCACGTGCACAAAAATGACATAATATCTCGTGCTCCATGTATCGCTCATAATGACATATGACAGTATTCTAATGGATCCATGTATAATTAAAATAACACCATATAATCAAATTATATCCCGAATACTCCAATCATATACAAATATTTAGCAGCAAATAGTATATTCCAAGTAACATATACATGTACATAGCAATAACAGTACATCTTGTGTAATCACATAGGAGCACATTATCATACAAATTCTATTATTTTATATTGTTTAGATCATAACTTACATTTATCCTTGCCTATTGTAGCATTCAAAGCTCCAGTCCTCCACATTTGTATAGATCGTCTATATATAACAAAATTTGAGGTATCTAGGTTAGCATAGGCAAAAATCAAGTGTCCATACATTAATCATGACCATATATTACCTCTCGGGATCAACTTAGAGGTCTACCAGACTAAAAACACAAAAAATGAGAGTCGGGGTAAACTGGGAGGTGAGTGTTGACACTGAGGATCCAACGTGTAGAACACGTAGAGAAACTAGAGTGACAAGATTAATACAGAGGTCTTGAAAGGCATATAATATACAACGAAAAGCTATCGAGTCAGGAGCCTAACACATTTTATGAATCCAAAATCAAAGTTTTCTACAAAACGTTATGCGCATTTTCGTTCGAGCCGTCATGTGTTGGCACATAGGTTTTGACATTCTAGAGTATGGGTATCAACACACTCTACAAAAATTATGGGTGTCAATGTCCAAGCCGTGGGTGTCAACCCCTGCACCCAAAAATCAGTTTTTCGTCCAGGTTTTTTGGCACAATATTGTGTCTAGATTATTTCTACAATTTTTTTACTATTTTTGTTCATCTAAAAGTAATTAAAATTGCTATATAAAGAAAAATTATATTTCCAATCGATCAATCGGCTTCCAAGAGAAACATTAAAAATGAAGTCCCCACCCTTATTTATAATTTTCTCCAGGGGCTTGACTACAATTACAATAAATCTCTTATTTACACTTTTAAATCTCTAGGGTAATTTTTGCAATTATCCATTTTTCAAAAAGTTTCGTTAATTACCTTTTCAACCTTATAATTTTATTAAAATTTCTAAAAATCACCAAAAAATTCAGGATGTGTTACATGTCCATTTAAATTTATCTAATAAATACAATACATGATCAACGAATGAATCTAAAAAAAAATACAATGTATCTTATCTATAGATTGAAGGGTTTAGTAAAATCGTTGAATGAATGCGAGAATATACGTGTCAATTGATAAAATCAAAACTAAGAAGGGTACTGTTGGAATAGTTTAAACATAGTTCCAATGAAATCATTCATAAAATAATTATCATCTCATGTGACTTTTAATATATTTTAATTATAGATAAGAGATATTTTTGTAAAAAAAGAGGGGTGTCTCTAAAATTATCATAAACTTTAGGAGAGGTTGCTGTAATTTAGCCTTAGTCTTTTTACGTAATTTAGCCTATAGTTATTTTATATGTTTAGGCGGAATTTTCCGGATAGAAATGAATAAAGGCCTTATTTCAAACATTTTGAAAGAAGGCAGCCTGCTAACTTAAATAAGGTATGAAATGCCAAGAATGCCTTTATTTAAAAGGGGTTATCCTCAAAGTTCAATTTAACGTAAGCTAGATTTGTCGATAACCCTGGATTTGTTTTTATATATGAACTTCTTTCGTCTAGCAAAATGAATAGCTTGAGCAAATTTGGCCAATTACTAAAAAGAGACTTTGATACTTAAATTAGAGTGGAGTTTAATGAAGAGCTAGGAAAGCTATAGGCAAGTTTTAGAATGAGAATTATCGACAAAGATCGTTTCTTAATTAGGCAATCAATTAGATCCCGATTGACCTAACTTGAAACATAGCTTGTTGTTTTGGGGCTCAATGCTACTCTTCAGAATATTGATAGTTGAGCAATAGTTGAGGTTTTGAAGTGAACATCTAGAACAAAAAATTAGAACATGGGAAATAAGATAAAATCAAGAAGTTTAAGGTTTTTTTGAGTTATAATGAAGAGTTCAAGTGAAGGAATAAACACCTGAAAGTTGAAGAAATGAATTGAGAAACATATGACCTGAGCATATGGGCAAGTAGAGTACAAAGTTTGGTACAAAAATCTCCACAAAACAAGTGACATACCATTGAAAATATAATTGAATTACGAGTACGCATTGCAATTCGGAGTTTCCTACAACAAGTTATGACCGATCGAATATCAACTACCCACGACAGAATTATGTCAGCTTGAGCGGACCTAGAGTGAAATTTCAGATGTCTTTGTTCACTCGAGTAAACGTTCACTGGGGGGTTTTTCAACTTGGTTAGAACTTTATTTTTGGTAGGTGTTGTAGGGTCTTTAGGAAATGATTTTGAGCCCTAAATTGAGGGTTGTAAAGAGGAGAAAATAGAGCAACACGAGGGGTTCAAAAATTAGAGAGAAAAAGGAACAAAGGCATGAGTTTTACACAAGAAGTTTTTATCCAACTAAGCTTCTTGGTGATTTCAAGCAAGGAAAAGGTTGAAGGTTTGCGCGCACTCTATTCAAGACATACGAAGGAGACATAATTTACCTTTAAAGCTTCCTCTTGTAATTAAATAGTCCGGGTGATGAATTCTCAATTATTATTATTATTATTATTATTATTATTTTAATAACTCAAACATGGTAGGCTAAATTCCTTATGCTAAAGATGATTATGTAAACCATTAGTTAAAGTTTTAAATCAAAATTTATTGTTTCTAATTTTAACTTGTGCTTGATTAATTGGTGTCATTGTTTAATTTCCGTTTGAATGAGTGATCACCTTTTGCGTTGCATTAGTGACTTATTTTTCTCCGAGAGGTTCAAGGTAAGTTTAGCTCATTGTTGGCAACTAACACGAAGTCCTATAGAAATTATGAGTAATATTCTATGCTTTGAACAATCATTCAAGATATTCTTGCTGTTAAATGCGTTTTTATGTATTCGAATTTGGAATAGGAATATTTTGGGTCGTATATGAAAATAGTTTTAATTCTAGTCGGAAGAGATTTTAAGATAACTTAGGATTATCGATTGAAAATTTAAGTATTAAATTATATTAGAAGTGAGACTTAGGGAATTAAATTAATGGATACTAATGGTGGAGTCGGATTCCAATCATAGCTTGTCTATTTGACTTTTCTCCGACAATCAACATTTACACTTATTTTGAATTGTTGAAGTAGCATAGATATAAGTATCATCATTTGATCAAACGATCTATTTTGTATATTCAATTTAAGATTGAATTGATAGAATTTAAGTGAAAATCTAAATCTTCGTTGGAATGATATATATTTTACTTATTTTTACTATTACTTGTCAATGAACCTGTACGCTTACGAGATTTTATCAAAAACGTTTTTACCGCCGTTGTCAGAGATTAAGATATTTGTCTTAAATTTTATTGATTTTAGCTTGAATTTGAATTTCTCTATTTATTCTTTTTTCTCTTTTTTATACTCCAATGCTTCTTTTTGCTCTTTTCAGGTAGTTACAATCGGTGTGTGCAAGATTTGGTAGATCTCGACTTTTTGCCATTTGATCTTGAAATTGAATGAACCTTCCGACATCGAAGAAGATAACAAAGAATAGCACAACAAAAATAGCTACCAATCACTATAGCAGATGAAAAAGATCAAATTGTTGAAATTGATGAGAAGGATTTGCTAATTGGAGAGTTCATGACCCGCTAGTTGTTCAAAACCAGTCATACCCTCCGTATGGGCAGTCAAGTTCTCAATTACACCAGAATGTGATCAATCTATCTACAATTTTATGGGAAGTCAAATGAAAATCCACATGGCCATATTTTCCACTTTCTAGAGTTGTGTGCTATCTTTACTTATTATGGTGTGAACAATGACGCTATCAGGATGAGTTATTTCTACTTAGACTGAGAGAAAGAGGAAGCCAGTGTTTAGACTCACATCGAGCAGGCAATATCACTACGTGGAATGACTTGGTTTAGAAATTCACTACCAAATACTTTCTACCAATTAAGGTTGCCAAATTGAAGCATGATATATCTATATTCCGACAACTTGAGTAGAAAGTTTTTACGAAACCTGGAGACATTTAAGGAATTGCTTCACAAGTGCCCTAATCATGACATCAAGAAGGGACTCCAGGTCCAATATTTCAACACAAGGTTACTTCCAACCAGCTGGTTTGCTATTGACTCATTATCTAATAGGTCTATCAAAACTAAGACAGTTTAGGAAGCATTTGAGCTGTTTGAGAGGATGACCAAAACTAGTGTTATATGGCCATCAAACAGGAAAATACTGAAAAATAATGTTGAACATCATAATGTTGATGCTATTTTAGCTTTATTTGCATAGATGGCGGCCTTGACAAAGAAAATGGACGGCCTTACCCAGATAGTTAATATGATGCACAATCCTACACTAACTTGTGAAGGTTGTGGAGAAAATCATCAAACCTCAGACTGTCCATTGACCACCAATTTTGCATCTAATCCTGAAAAGGTCAACTATCACACAACTTCCTGAGTCGGCAAAAAAATGCTTACTCCAACACATATAATCCAGGTTGGATAAATCATCTCAACTTCTCTTGAAGTAACAATCAAAATTAGGAAAATCAAAATCAAGGCAAAACCACCAGGTTCCAGCAACAGCATGAGAAAAAGCCTTCATTGGAAAAGATAATTTATCAATACATGACAAAAATAAACAATACTTTACAGCACCAACATGCATCTACAAAAAATCTGGAGACTTGGGTGAGACAGATAGCTGCAATATTATTTGGATGACACAGGGCACTTTACCTAGTAACATCGAGACAAATCCTTGAGAACCGGTTAATTCCATCGTCACACGCAGGAAAATTTGTATTATCGGTGTATTTCATCATCTTAGATATGAAAGAAAATCGGGATATGCCAGTGATTTTGGACCGACCATTCCTAGCAACAAGTCGAGCCATGATCAAGAAATTTGAGCTATTCTTGAGGGTGCATGATGAACAAACTAAGTTCAATATGTTCAAATCTCTCAAGAAATCATACAATCTTGAAAATTTCCATATGATCGACAAAGTGGTGAAAATAATGGATGATGAAACACATATACCAGAAGTGAATATGTGAGAAGAAAAAGTTTGGAGTGTGAAGTAAAAATCTTGCAAAGCCAAAAATTGTAAGCAATGTAAGGTTTTCAAAGCCCAACTCAAACCTCCTTGAATGATTGTTGCAACAAAGTCAAGCTAACAACTCTAACAATCCAATTTCTAACCCTTATATCTACTTGCTTTTTAGGTAGTAGTTTTAGGTAGAATTTTGCTTTTAAAGTGCACTTTGAGTACGTTAGAGTCTAGGTTATCATCATCCAATTGCATTGCATGAAGTATTTTGAGCATATGTTAGTTTGTCATTCATGGAGTCATTTTAACTTCCAGTTGATAATATGCATAAAGAAGAGAGATAAAAAAAATTTGGGGTACACGCACTTTCACATATATTTGCTAGTTAAAAATTGTTTTAAGGAAGTGATTGTATATGGCCATATGAAGGCTAGACTAATTGGAATGTAATTCTCGAGGTTTGCACACTTTTCAACACATTAAATTTTTTTATAGAGTTTGTAGACTAGTGTTGGGCTTTGAAAAAATTCAAAGTAGCTCGCTGGCCTTTGAAGCGACCATGAAGCTCGCTCGAACAGGCCTGTCTATTCCAGAGGTCCAAAATCACTGACATATCTCGATCTTCTTCCATATCCAAGATGATGAAATACAGTCTGCTTAAGTGAGGCTTCCTGTGGGTTTTCAAACCCATGGGTTTGCCTTATTTCCATATACACCCAAGCTCTAGATTTTAAAATCTCTCCCCACTTTCTTACATCCAACCCCTTCTCCATCTTTAGTTTACATGAATTCAACCAACATAGCATCCCTATCATTTCATTTTTCCATCATCACCAAGTCAAATTACAAACTTCACATCAACTCCATCAAGGTAAAATGGCTTCAACTATCACATAGGGTAAAATTCTTAAAAATTTGAAATTTTTGTGCAAGATTAATATTTAAGGAGGTTAGGCTTATTAGTTACTATGAAAAGTTTTGGGTTAGTAGGTGCCTTACAATTTACTTATTTGCCTCTTCGTGGTTGGTGCTCACCAAGTGTTTGATAGAATGCATACTCCACCATTTTCACTTCTATTTCTTTATTTGATATCAAAACACATACCCTGAGGACAACCTTAGGCAATGCATGAAAATTGAATGTGTAAACTTTCTACACATTGTTCAATTTTGAGATTATAATGTTGTCATTATCTTGTAATAGATACGATGTCCAAGTCAAAGAAAACAACACAAGGTGCGAGTCCAAGAAAAGAAAAAAGAAAGACTCGTTCAAAGAAAAATTCTAAGAAAAAAAAATGATCACATTTGACACCAGAAAACCTCAAAGAATGATGCATAAATGCAACAAGAGAATATACATTTCGTCAAACTCACTTTGAATATTCAATGCAAGTTTAGAGGAGTATGATGGTCCTTCTCTTTATTTTCTTAATTTGTCTTTATGCTTACATTGGGACAATTTAGATACAAGTTTTAGGGGTGGAGTCGACTTGTTGAGTGGTTTTATGACTTATCTGATAGTATCAAAAAGTTGTAAAAAATTGAAAAAGTTGAAAAATGTCAAAAACATTTCTTTGTGTAACTTAGTTAGATAACTTGCTGGCTTGTGATGATTTTTGTTTGATCTAAAGTTAATTTTTGAAATATGATTGAGTATTGCTACAATGCGCCTAGTTTTGCTAAATTTCTTATCCATGTAAGACTTAAGAATGTTATAAGCACATAGCTATTCTTGTTGTTGCTTGAGCTTGGAGATAGGTTTTGTGAGGGATTGGAAGCTTGTGTTAAAGGTTGTTGATAGTAATATTATATTTCAAGCACCCGATGAGAAGTACACTTAACCTAAATTTTAAAATAAGTTTGGAGAATATTGAAATGACAAATGTATAGTTTAGAGAAGTTTTGATTTAGGCTTTCATGGAAAAAAATTGTAAGTAGCTTTAGATTGATGGGTTGAAGCCAGGCATTGATTGTTAGCTTAATTCGAGGAAATAGCTATTCGCATACTCACAAGTCAAGCATTGGATAAGTGTTAAAAAAATTTGTAGCAATAATTGGAAATTTTTCTTGAATTAAATGTTTAGATCTAAAGTGGAGGCGAACAAGGTAAAAAGTCTAATGGTGTCCACAATCTTTTCTTTGTATGTTTTTGAGTATTTTTTTTTTTTTTTTTTGTCTTGTTTTTTCTCGAGTTTAGCAAAAGTTCAAGCTTGGGAGTTTGATAAGTGTAATTTATACACTTATCTCGACTCATTAATTATAAGTTTTTGTATAGTTCTAAGTGTTTTAGAGTCAATAACTATCGAATTTTAGTCATTTTCTTGATTGTATGATGAAATCCCCAAACTCGAGTTACATTTGTGAAATCGGCGATAAAATTAGAAGAAGTTGAGGTTTTGAAGTACCCAAACATTAGAAGATGAGAAATAAGATAAAATCAAGAATATTAAGGTGATTTGGAGTGATAATGAAGAGTTGAAGTGAATGAAGAAACACCATAAAGTCAAAGAATCCTACAACCAGAGCATTTGTAGAGCACAAAGTTTGATACAAAAATTTTCACAAGGCAGGTTATATACCAAAATAAATATAATTGAATTACAAGTTCAACATTTTTTACGGATCGCAATTTAGAGTTTCCTACAAGAAGTTATGACTAATCAAATATCTGCCATCCATGATAGAATTATATTCGTTCGAATGGACCTAGAGAAAAATTTCAGATGTCTCTGTCCGCTCGAGCGAACGTTAGGGGGTTTTCCAACTTGATTAGAAATCTATTTTTGGAAGGTGTTGCGAGATCTTTAGGATACAATTTTGAGGCCTAAATTGAGGGCTATAAAGATGAGAAAAGAGAGCAATGTGAGGGTTCATAAATTGGAGAGAATAAAGAGCAAAGGAACGAGTTTTACTCAAGAATTCTTGATTTGGATAAGCTTCTTGGTGATTTCAAGCAACGAAAAGGTTGAAAGTTCGTGGGCACTCCATTGTAGAGATTCAAATGGGATGGAATTTACCTTCAAAGCTTCTTCTTGTAGTTAAATAATTTGGATGATGAATTCTTAATTATTTTTGTTTTTTTTTTGTAAATCTAACAGTATAGGCTAAATTCCTTATGCTAAGGATGATAACGTAAACCATTAGTTAATTCAAGATTTCTTGTTTCTAATCTTAATTTATGCTTGATTGATTGGTGCCATTGTTTAATTTTTTGTTTGAATGATTGATCACCTTTTGAATACATTTGTAATTTATTTTGCTTTTGGAAGATTCAAAGTAGGTTTAGCTCATTGGTGGCAACCAATACAAAGTCATATAGAAGTTAGGGATTCTTCAGTGCTTTGTGCAATCAATCTAAATAAAATTGTTCTTAAATGCATTTTTATACATTCAAATTCAGAATATGAATATTTTGGGTAATATATGAAAATAGTTTTAACTCTACTCTGAAGAGATTATTAGGCAACTTAAGTTTATCGATTAAAAATTTAAGCATAAATTGGATTAGAAGTGAGACTTCGAGAATTTGAATAGATACTAATGGGTGGAATCGAATTCCCAGCATAGCTTATCTACTTGAATTTTTTCCAATAATCAACATTTTCACTTATTTTGAATCATTAATTTAGCATAGATATAAGTATCATCATTTGATAACAGTCATTTTTGTATATTCAATTTAAGCTCGAAATGATCGAATTTTAGTGAAAATCTAAGTTCTTATATGAACGATTACACTTGTAGAATTTTACCGAACAACACACATTGTCGTTCAATTTTAACCAACCATCAGTTTACATCCTACCATGTCACTAAATCACGTGCTTAAAAAATAGTATAGAAACTGGCCAACATGCTCTTCTTTAACTCGGCTACCATGCCAGGGAATGCGGTCAACACCGTATAGAATTCTCACATGCCGTTGTCTCGGTCTCACCACTTTTTCAGCATCCTACTTTCTATAGATGTTGGATCACCCAATTTGCGCTTTCACAACCATCTATTAGTTCTTGGCCAGCAAGAAATTCAAGCCTCTCATGGCGCAATCCCTTTGTTTATACTACAAACTATGGAAGTCAATTAATCAAGCCGGTGATGGAAATCAGTACAACATATCTTTTGTGGTGGCTACAACCAATTCTAGTGACATGAACAACAATAGTTTTTGAAGGCCTACGGTGTCACCGACACAACAAGGCATGTCTTAGACCCAGGCTATAAGTCCCTTCTTGAAAATCACCATTTCATGGGGCCATATCCAGTTGAAATGATTTCACCAAAACATGGTTAATCTACATCACTCTCTAATGTGTCTAATGGAGTCAATAATCTGCAAAGTGTACTTTTGGAAATCAAATATCTTAAGGATGGCCAACAACTGTTGGAAAAATTAGAAAATTGTGCCATGTTGAGCATGATTTTGCGTGGGACCCATTTTCTATTTGATAAAAACAAAAGTTGATTCGTGTTCTCCTTCGTGAGAAAATCGAAATCATGTATATACTTGTCCAAAATGATGCTTGGGTGAATGGGAAATTTAGGATCAAAGATGGAGTTGGAAATGGTTGAATAGAAAAAAATTGGTTCTATCACACATTAGAAAAATAGAAAAACTTGGACTAGTATACATATGGCCACACTTATTGAAAGGTGTAATCATATGTAGCATAGAGGCTCTCTCTTGCGTATGTCATTGGGAGGCAAATCACAGACCGATTAATACCTTAGGCGATTGAACTCATGTGCAAACGCGACCTGTATACACGAATGTCGGACCAAAATTGGCCATATAGTCAAGCTTACGTTTTGCAATTTTTTTATTTAATTACAGAATTAAATTTCTGACTTTTCAACTACCTTAAACTTCTGAATTCCTAAAGGCAACTGAATGTTTATTGTGTTACTAAAGGCTGCTGTTAATGGAGGATGAGGTGAGTGGTCATCTGGGAGCCTATAAAAATGGTCTGCATTTTCACAATCTAACACACGAAATTCAGTCTTCCACTTCTTCTTTTCTGTTCCAAAATATCTAAGTGTCCTTTTGGTGATATTTGTTTGGCAGTAGCTCAGTTCGCTGGTATAGCAGCTTCTTCTACCAGTTTTTTGTTGTATCATGGAAAGTAGACGTTCATTACCTACAAGAACTTACGGTAGGGAGCGAATCTGTTTTTAAAAAAATGTGCTTGTACAAGCCTCGATCTGTAGTTTCTGATCATGTCTATTGTTTCCTTCTTATCATTTTTTTCTACATTTTACATGTTTGTTTCATGTTATTTTTTAGTATAGTATGTACTCTAATACGTTCAATAAAAATCTTAGATTAACAATCTTAAAACAGATCCATAAAAGAAGATTATATTAAAGGAAAAACATACTTTAAAAGCAGAATTTGAGAAATTTGATATAGTTTTAATTGGCAGGATTTTTTTCATCAGTTTATTTATACTGTCTACAACAATTTTATTTACACCTTTTTCCGGAAGATTGTATAAACTGAAAAGCAGGTTTTCATAAACAATATTATTTATCGTGTTTATTTTTATTTGAAAGTGGAACTGAAATTTTCCTATTGTTTTAAAAAATGGCAACTTATTCGACTACTGAAGCTGTGGCTATTGGAAAAGAAATGCCGAATAATGTGTCCAGCTCATCTGTGTCCCAAACTGTAACTCAAATTGTTGTCCTGACTATTAATGTTCCGGTTAATCATGGGGAGAAGTTGGAGAAATTCAAATGGTTGAATTTCAAAAGGTGGCAGCAAAAAAATACTGTTTTATCTGACCATTTTAAATCTTGCGAAATTCTTGATTGAGGATGCTCCTAAACTCAACGAGGGTGAGGGGGATATCCAAGCTGTCAGCACAATTGAAGCTTGGAAGCATTCTGATTTCATGTGCCGTAACTATGTGATGAATCGTTTGGCTGATTCACTATACAATGTGTATAGTTCAATGAAAACGACAGAGGAATTATGGAAGTCTCTAGACTGAAAATATAAAATTGAGATGTGGGGGCTAAGAAATTCATTGTTGGCCATTTCTTCGATTATAAAATGGGTGGACTCAAAACCCATGATCAGTCAAGTACAAGAATTACAAGTGATATTGCATAAAATTCATGATGAGGGAATGAGTTTGAGTGAAACTTTCCAAGTGGCGGCTATTATTGAAAAGCAACCTCCGGCCTGGAAAGATTTCAAAAATTATCTCAAACACAAGAAAATGAGATGAACATTGAAGAACTAATTGTTAGACTTCGCATTAAAGAAGACAACATGGATTCTGAAAAGAAGATGTTCGATTCTGCTGTGGCCAAAGCAAATGTGGTGGAGCATGGTCAAAGCTTTAAGGAGAGCAAAAATAAGTTTGGCAAAGGGCCAAAGATGGGACCTAAATGAGGTGTGTCTGAGAATAAATTTCCTTAAAAATGCTACAACTGTGACAAAATAGGTCACAGATCGTCAGAGTGCAGGTTGCCGAAGAAGAACAACAAGAAAGAAGTAAATGTGGTTGATGACATTGCACACGATGTGTCTGAAATGAACCTTGTAGCTGTCATTTCTGAAGTTAATCTTGTGGGTTCAAACCCGAGAGGGTGGTGGATCGACACTAGTGCTACCTGACATGTTTGCTCAGATAAAGAAATGTTAAGTTGTTTTGAGGCAACAAAGAATGGAGAGAATCTGTATATGGAAAATTCAGCTACAATCAGAAATCAAAGGTCAAGAAAATGTAATTCTGAAGATGACTTCTGGGAAAGAGCTGACCTTGAACAATGTGTTATATGTGCCAGAGATTCGTAAGAACTTGGTGTCTAGGTCGCTACTGAACAAGCACGATTTTTGCATGGTGTTTGAGTAAGATAAAGTGATTTTGTCTAAAAGTAGAATATTTGTCGAAAAGGGTTATGTATCTGATGGACTTTTTAAGCTCAATGTAATGGCTATTAAGCCAAAATGAATAACTCTTCTGCTTACTTGCTTGAGTCTTCCAATTTGTGACATGGTAGACTAGGACATGTTTATTATGATATATTGCGTAGATTAATTAACTTGCATTATATACCAGCATTCTATATTAATTCTAAACATAAGTGCGAGACTTGTGTTGATGCAAAACTAACAAGGTTATTGTTTCAAACTATTGAAAGAAATACCGAACCACTTGATCTAATTCACACTGACGTGTGTGATTTAAAATATGTACAAACAATGGATGGAAACAAGTACTTCATTACTTTTGTTGATGATAGCACAAATTATTGTTATGTATATCTACTTAAAAGTAAGGACGAAGCTATAGAGAAATTTGTTCTTTATAAGAATAAAGTTGAGAATCAACTCAACAAGAAAATTAAGGTGTTGATAAGTAACCGAGGTGGTGAATATGAATCATCATTTGGTGAATTATGTGTACAAACCGGAATCACACATGAAACTACATTACCTTATTCACCTCAACAAAATGGTGTTGTTGAACGGAAAAACAATACCTCAAAAGAAATGATAAATGCAATGTTATTAAGTTCAGGGTTATCTTAGAACATGTGGAGAGAAGATGTAGAACATGTGGGGAGAAGATGTATTATCAGCTAATCACCTTTTAAATAAGGTGCCCCGAAATAAAGAAGAGAAAACCACATACGAGTTATGAAAATAAATGAAGCCTTCCAATAAATACTTGCAAGTGTGGAGGTGTCTTGCCAAGGTAGTTGTACCTACATTGAAAAAGATAAAGATAGGTCAAAAAACTGTTGATTACATTTTTATTGGCTATGTACATAACAGTGGTGCTTATCGGTTTCTTGTGCATGAATTTAAAATTTTGGATATACACAAAAATACGATAATGGAATCTAGAAACGCTTCATTTTTTAACATGTATTTTTGTACAGATCCTAAGAGAAAGCAAGCTCCTCTAAACGGACACGTGAAACAACGGACCAAGAATAAGAAGAAGAATATGAGGTTGAACCAATGCCTAACAAAAGAGCTAGAACTGAAAAATCTTTTGGTCTAGATTTTCTGATTTATATGCTAGAAAGTGAACCTCAAAGGTTTAAAGAAGATGTGAACTCTTTATAAGAACCTCAATGGAAAAATGCAATTAAAAGTGAGATACATTCTATTCTGCAAAACTATACGTAGGAGCTAATGGATCTTCTTCTGGCATGCAAACCACTAGGCTATAAATATATTTTCAAGAAAAAAATGAAAGCAGATAGAACAATTGAAAAGTATAAGGCCATGGTTGTTATAAAATGATACAGACAACGAGAAGGACTTGATTACTTTGATACAAATTCTCCAGTAATGAGAATAACATCCATCAGGATAATACTTGCAATTTCAGCTTTGCAAAATCTCGAAGTACATCAAATAGATGTGAAAACTGCCTTTCTAAATTGAGATTTAGATGAAGAAATCTACATGGAACAACCTGAGAGTTTTTCTACTCCAGGACAAGAGAACAAAGTCTGTAAATTGGTGAAGTCATTGTATGGCTTGAAACAAGCACCAAAACAATGGCATGAAAAGTTTGATCATGTCATGATGGAATGTAGATTTAAAATCAACGAGTGTGACAAATACGTTTATATCAAAGACAATGAAATTGGCTATGTCATTTTATGTCTTTATGTTGATGACATGCTTATTGTTAGAAGCAACGATAAGATGATTAAATTTACTAAAAACATGTTAAATTCAAGATTTGACATGAAAGATATGGGCTTAGCAGATGTGATACTTAGAATTAAAATTTCAAGAACATCAGATAGAATTGTCCTAAGTCAGTCATACTATGTAGACAAAGTTCTTAAAAAATTTAACAAGGATGATTCTTACATGGCTAGAACTCCGATAGATACGAGTCAGCATCTATCGAAGAACAAAGGTAAGAGTATCTCTCAAGTAGAATACTCTAGAATTATCAGAAGTCTAGTGTACTTGATGAGTTGTACAAGACCAGACATAGTCTACGCAGTTAGCAAACTGAATAGATACACGAGTAATCTAGGTTCTGACCACTGGAAAAGAATAATAAGAATACTAAGGTATTTGAGATATACTCATGATTATGAGCTATACTGTATCAGATATCTGACAGTTATTGAAGGATAGAGTGAAGCTAACTGGATATCTAATATAAAAGACTCAAAGTCTACAAATGAAGTTATCTATATTGACTATGTGAAGTCAAAGGATAATATTGTGGATTCATTAACTAAAGGTTTGAATAGAGAGTTAGTTAGAAAGTCGTTGAAATAAATGAGACTTAAGCATTTGAAAGAATAAGTTAATACAATGGAAACTCAACCTAGTTGACTGGAGATCCCAAGATCTAAGTTCAAAAGGACAACCTAATTGTAAAAACTTAATTAGATCGCTGTGGAAGCTTTCTCCTGTCCATTCCTATGATGAAACAGTGACACTCATAGAGAAAAGGATAAGCTATAAGCTTTTAATGATTCTTACGCGAGCAATGGAGCAAGCTACTCTTGATTAAGAAATCACTTATGTGATAGAAAAGTGTAGCCACTTTTAAGAGAATTGTGTGAGGCACAATTCTTAAAAACTCTCGCAAAACATATGTTCACGACCATAAATGAATATAACAATGAGAACTGAACTATGTCATGAAAAATTATGTGTGAGGTATATCATCGTTTATACAAAAGGCGAAACAGTTCAAGAACATTGTGTCTACTGATCAGCTAGTAAAGTAAATATACTTTAACGAGAAAAGATTCAAAGGGTAAGACCTACATATCCTTTGCAGGTTTCGAATGTTAAACTTTATCACCAAGTCTTTTGTGTCTCAGTCAATTTCCATTCATGTGGGATATTGTTGGAAAAATTAGAAAATTGTACCATGTTTGAGCATGATTTTGTGAGGGACCCATTTCCTATTTGATAAAAACAAAAATTGATTCATGTTCTCTTCTATAAGAACATCGAAATCATGTATTTACTTGCCCAAAATGATGATTGGGTGAATAGAAAATTGAAGCTCAAAGATGAAGTTGGAAATGGTTAAAGGGGAAAAAAAATTGGTTATATCCTACATTGAAAAAATAGAAAAATTTGGACTAGTATATATATGGCCACACTTATTGAAAAGTGTAATCATGTGTAACATAAAGGCTATCTCTTGCATGCGCCCACAGGGGGGCAAGTCACGGACCAATTAACACGTTGGGCCATTGAACTCATGTGCGAGCGCGACCTGAGTACATGAATGTCGGACCAAAATTGGCCACATAGTCAAGCCTACGTTTTGTAGTTTTTTAATTTAATTACATAATTAAATTTCTGGCTTTTCAACTACTTTAAACTCCTGAATTCCTAAAGGCACTTGAATGTTTATTGTGTTACTAAAGGCTGTTGTTAAAGGAGGATGAGGTCAGTGTTCATCTGGGAGCCTATAAAATTTGTCTACATTTTCACAATCCAACACACGAAATTCAGTCTTCCACTCATTCCTTTCTGTTCCAAAATATCCAAGTGTCCTTTTGGTGATACTATTCTAGCAGTAGCTCAGTTCGCTGGTATAGCAACTTCGTTCTACCAGTTCTTCGATTGTATCCTGGGAAGCAGACGTTTATTAGCTACAAGAACCTACGGTGGAGAATGGATTTGTTTTAAGAAAACTATGCTTGCACAAGACTCGATTTGCAGTTTCTGATCGTGTCTATTGTTTCCTTCTTTTTTTTTTTTTTTTTTGCAGTTTACATGTTTGTTTCATGTTATATTTTAGTATAATATGTACTTTAATACGTTCAATATAAATCTTGGATTAACAACAACTTCTTTTTGAGCTTGTAACCATCAGAAAATGCACAAAAACCAATGGTGTGGCTGGAAAGGCAGTAGCGAAATAGAAGATAATTAGAAAGTCGATGGGTGTGAATGTTGAGGAAGGTTTCTAAAATGGGCTTACAATTGTTCAAAGACAGGAGATTCAGATGAAGAAAGCTAAACTTTTGACAATGTGTGCCACGTGTGAATTTTATTTACCACATAGAAAGTTCCATCAAAGCCAGCTAACAAAATTGTAATGAGTGATGGATGGAGTGAGATTCAAATGACGTGACTCAAAATTTTGTTATTTTTTGGAACAGTTAACCCACCAACATAATATGATCCTTCAAAAACGAGTCAAAATTCAAATATTTGTTTCCTTAAATAAAAAAATAAACAATTTCATATTACATAAAACTATATATATTGACTAAGAGCATTTTTGGTTAAGTTTAGGAAAAAGAAAATGTACAAATTTATTTTAGTTCATTATTTTTTTTATTTGCATACATATTTGGATCTATTATGTTTTGACCTTTTATGAACTTTTTGCTTAGACATCATAAGTTAGATCATAGTCCAAGAGAATAAAGAGAAATGAAAATAAGGGTAAATAGCACCACAAGGACCTATCCATTGGGGTCGCTGCGCATGAAGGACCTATCCTTTGATTTTGGTAAAATTAGTCCCCAATTCAACCTTCATTACGGACGAAGGACCTCCGTCTGTAAATTATCGTTAAGTTAGCACGTGATATCCAAACATGTCTATATGCCTAAATTAATAAGGACCTTTTTGTCCATCTCTTAACTGGGTTGTACCCCACTTTACAAACTCAAACCCAAACAACCCACTTCGCAAACCAAAACCTAAATACTCTAAGAAGCAACCAAGCCATTCTTCTTCTGGTTTGGAGGTGAACAATGGTCTGCAGGTGCAAGTGAAGACAAAAAAAAAAAAAAAATTTAAAATTGCTCTATTTTAAACTATAGTTAAGGTTCAAGTATACAATTGAAGATAGACACCCCAAGTTTCAAATTTGACAATCAGGGCACACCCAAATATGATAAGAAAAGTTTGATTTTCTATGATTTGATTTATTCAGCCATCATAAACCTTACCTCGGGCTCAAGAGGATTTTCTATTTCTTTTTTTTCGTACATTTAAGTTGCGAATATGTACACACCAATTTGCTAGAAAGTTAGAATCAATAAAATTTGCCCATTAACAAATTTTTAAAAGAAGAAATGAAGCTAAAATGAAATGTCAACTATTGAGCCAAGAATAACTTTTCACTAAATATATCAATTAATAAGATTAGATATAATTAACTTTTCATTTTTTTTAAAGGTAGTTAGCAACAGGAATAAGAAGTGATCCCATATCAAAAAGAACAAAATGAAGAGCAAAATGGGTTTGATGTGTACTAGTTGAGCCTGATTATAAAGTAGAAGAAGAGCCACTTACACCTGAGGTCTATGAAGGTGTACAGGTAAATTTAGACTTTCAGCTTGTTGGTTTGGATGGGATTGAGGCAAAAGGTTTGATACAAACTACAGTAATTTTTATGAGCTGCACAGCTTGGACAGCGAAAACTAGAGATGGCAAAAAAACCCACGACCCGCGCCCTGCCCCGCCGGATAATAGGGGCGGGTTTGGGGCAGAAAATTATACCCCGCCGCGGGTCCAGGACGGCTCCGACCCGTCCCTCCAATTTTTTTTCTTTTTTGAAAAATCATAAAATAGAATAGAAATTATAGTTTTCATTACAAATAGATTAAAGAAGATTTGAACTCGAGTTGAAACTTGTAAAGTACCAATCTTAACCACTACACCATAACTTCAATCTTATAATTTTTTTTGTTTTGTTTGGTATAAATATATAAAAAAAATTATTTCTTTTTTTTTAATTATTTTTTCAGTTTATTAAAAAAATGAAATTAAAAAATTAAAAAAAATAACCGGGGCAGTCGGCGGGTCGCGGGGCGGGGCCGACCCTCCCCGGACCTATCCCATTGCCATCCTTAGCGAAGACAAAGAAGATTTTGAAAGAAATAGGAAGTGAGGTATCATGTATTTAACCCAAGAACAAACATGGAAGATCCAAGATTTAGGGTTGGTAAGTAACTTGCTTTTATTTTATTTTATTTTATTTTTCAAAATTATAGATTTACATTAAAGCATTTAACTTATTTGTTCTTTATTTGTTTTGTTCCTTGCATAGCAACAATTTGAATCAAATGAGGTATTGTAGGCTGCAGTTACTAAATACTTTGTTAAAAATAGAAAAGAGTTTAGATATGCAAAAAATGACATGACAAGTATAGGCTGAGGGTCAAATGTAATAAGGAGACCTATCCATGGGTACTCTATGCAAAGAAGGAGGATGGCAACGACATGTGTGTGATCAAAACATATAAAGGGTGCATAATTGTGGTGTGGTGTTGAAAAATAAGATAGTGAGTTCAAATTATTTGGCAAAGAGCTATGAGGCAGCATTTAGGTCAAATCCAAACATGCGAGTTAGTGCATTCAACAATAATTTGAAAAAAGATTGTACAGGAAATGTATCAATGTGAAAATTTTATAGAACTCGGTCGATGTGTAAGGCAGAGATAAGAGGTAGTGTTGATGATCATTATAGACTAATATGGGATTACGAGCAGCAATTAAAGGCAACCAATGATGGGAGCACCGTGCAGGTAGAAGGACACATGTCTGAATTTAAGAGAGTATATGTTTGTTTAGGTGCATTGAAGCGTGGGTTCATTAGTGGAAGTTGGAGAGTGATTGGGGTAGATGGGTACTTCTTGAAAACTGACATAGAGGAACAGTTGCTAACTACATTTGGGGTAGATGGGAATAATGGCATGTATCGACCTACATATGCAGTTGTGGATGTTGAAAATGGGCATAACTGGGATTGGTTTTGGAGTTGTTGAAGTTTGACTTGGAGATTGAGAATTCATACGACTTGACATTTATGTCAAACAAGCAAAAGGGATTAGTTAATGCAATTGGAAAATATTTTGAGTATGCAGAACATAGAATGTGAGTGAGGCATTTATATAGCAACTTGAGTGCGATACACAAGGGTCTAGCTTTAAATAATTGCTTTTGGAACGCTGCAAGGAAAACAACAGTGCCAGAGTGGTTGAGAATAATGCAAAAAATGAAGGATTTGAGTAGGGATGCGTACGGGTGGCTTGAGAGAAAACTAGCTTGTCAATTTAGTAAATCACGTTTTATGGAGTTGACAAATTGTGACATGTTATTGAACAATCTTTGTGAATATTTCTACTGTATTATACGTAGTGCTTGGGAGAAGCCCATCATGTCCATGTTAGAAGATATAACGGTACACCTAATGAAGTGGATTGAGCAAGTTTGAAGTGTTGGGTGGTGAAATAGGGCCAAGAATTATGAAGATAATAGACAAGAATGCAACATTTTCAAGATATTAAAATGTAGTCTAGTTGGGAACTCGTAAGTTTGAATTGTAGCACAACTCCAAATTATATTGAGGCTAGGACTTGTACTTGTCGACTTTGGCAACTAACTGGAATCCCATGTTGCCATACAATGGCTTCTCTAAGCTCCAAGGACATGCCAATAATAAACCTCATGGATAATATCTACAAGAAGGAGGCCTACTGTAAGGACATATTCATACAACATTTCTCCTATGATGTGGTCAGAGTTATGGCTGAATCTAGGCGCTCACCCATTGACCCCACCTATCATTACGAAGAATACTGGAAGACCGAAAAAAGCAAGCAAAAAAGGTCACGATGAACAACCTTTGGCATTGACAAACAATGCAAGCTAAAAAGGATTGACAATAAAATATAAGAAATGTGGATAGCCAAGGCACAACAAAAGAAGATGCATAGGGTTGCAGCCATTAGCTGTGAATGCTAGTTAGTTACATGATATATCTATTTTTCTTTTTCATTTATGGGCTATAATAGGCATGGCAATGGGCCGAGCCAAGCCGGCTCGGCCCATAAAAACCGAGCTCGGCTCCTCCATGGGGACGAGTAGAGCCCGAGCTCGGCTCGTCTCCAAAAATGCTGCTCAGTTCATCCCACGAGCTCGTGGGCCGAACCAGCCGAGCTGAGCTACCCACGAGCTCGACTCGGCCTTAAAATTTTTTTTGTTTTTTTGTTTTTTTTTTAAATTTGAAAATAAAAAACAAATACAATATCGAGAATCATTTATGTTAAAAATTAAAGATTGAAAACTCTCCTCCTTTTTCGGGCTTGGGATCGGCAACTTTGAAAATAGGCGGAGTTAAAATTGTATACGAACAAGATGTTACGTGTACAATTTTTTATTAAAATAAGAAAAAAATATCAAATACTAATGCAAAATAATAATTTCTACAAATCTGATTAATCCATATTCAAATCTTCAAGTTCTTCGAACATTATTCTATCCACTTTGTCTTGGATTCAAAGTCCGGCGTTATCCCAATCATTTAGACACAATAAGTTTTCTAAAATGTCGACTTTGATTCTGAACCTGATATCAGACAAAATCCTGCCACTTGTACTAAATGCAGCCTCTGATGCTACAGTTGAAACCGGAGGTGTTAGTAGATCACGTGCCATTTTTAAAAGAATTGGGTAACTACGTTAATATTGTCTCTACCATCGTAGTATATCAAAAAAATCTCTGTTCGTCATCTAACATACTAAGTACATCATGTGCAAAATACCTAACTAACTCTACACGTGTATCATTAGAACGGGGAAGGGGAGAACTAAAAGAAAACCAACTGATTGTTGACCTTGACTACTCCTATGTATACTGACGTAACTCCATAAGTCAATGTCATCAGTTGATGATAAAGTATATGTTGGATTAGGGGGTCGTACAACGTTCGTACCGACCTTTTCAGCACAGACCTCACACATAGAACATAAAGTTTGTTCTAAATAAGCACACGTTACTTGATTTTCATAAGTTAATTTATCTGAAATTGCCATTATTGTTACTTTTGTACCCTATAAGTTAAGTCTAGGATCCATAATACATGCTAATGGAAATAACATAGGCAATATTTCCCAATATTTTCTAAATTTAGCTTCCATGACATGTATAATACTAGTAAAAAAAAGAGCAAAATTCTTATACCTATTAAAATTGTTAGCAATATAATAGAAATGATTTAAAATAAGTGGAGTAGTTGAATAATACATACCAGAACATGCAATTGTTGCTTCAAAAAAAACTTTTAAAAATTTTCTAACTTAACCACATATTTTCCAGTCATGTAATTCTAAATCATATTATGAGCCGTGTGGGTGTCAGCCATTATAATATATAGTAATGAAATCTTCGTAGCCTTCACAAGATTCAAGCATAAGATATGTTGAATTCCATCTATTGGCAACATCATTGTAAAACTTTTGAATTGCAACCCATTTTCTATACATAGAGCAGCAAAAATTTATTTTCTTGATGGTGAGACCAAAATATAATTAATATCACATCTATTTTTTTTCTAATTGGGGTTGTATAAATTTTAATCCATCTTGTACAATTAAATTAAACACATGACATACACAACGAATATGAAATAAAATACCATCAAAATCTGGAATACAATGTTGTATTAATTTTTCAATTACTATATTATTTGGTCTTGCATTATCAAATGTAAAACTACGAGCCTTATAATCACATTTAAATTCATGTAACACACCTAATAAAACATGATAAATATTATTTCCATTATGAGGATAGTCTATTTATTTAAATGCTATTACTTTTTTATGCATTATCAAATTATTATTAATATACTGTGCAGTTGCAATCATGTATCCTTTTTTGTTACAACATGTCTATAAGTCGGATGTAAAAGATACAACACCATTGCAATTATTAATATCATTAATAATAGCTTCTTTTTTGTATTATATCTAACGATAGTGTCTTTACAAAGTGTATTTCTAGACATATTAACATACCTTTGTTGGAGACATTTTTGGATGAATTTCGTCCAATGAGGATTGTCCACCAAGTATAGTGGAAACTTGACATTTGCTATCAATTCCGGCCCTTCATGGTGTATGAGTTCTTGTGAATATATCCAATTGTTGAGAGTGAGACTACTGGACCCGAATTCCGGAGATTCAAACTGGAGTTGTGCCTGATTAGTATCCAAACTTCCATTTTTGTATTGACATTTTTTGAAGTGTCTGTTTAGATGGATCGTGCCTATCCCCTTGTGTCAAGCTAACTTCTCTTGACAGTGTTTACAATGTGCTTTGAACTCAGAGACTCCGTTCACTAGTTTACCAGTCGGCACCAACTCAAAATGTTATCAGTACTTAGCCTTTTGTTTGGTGGCTTTTCGTTTAGTGCTAGAGCCGATAGTAGTTTGTATATCGGCATCTTCTTGAAAGACGTTCAAATCAATTGGATCAGTGCTACCCCCAAACTGATTAAGAATATCGTCTGAAATTTGAATATCATTAAGACCACTGAAATCATCATCACTTCGATTGTATGCCATTTGGAATAACATAATAAAGAGAATAAGAGAATATGAAGATGTAGTAGAAACTAGAAAGTATAAATAGAAAATTACAACTTAAAATTATAGAGTAATATCTAGATAATGAGATATTAGATACTAATTATAACACTAATATTAAAAGAATTTGTTAATAGATTGAGTATATAATTGAATTAGAGATAAGAGATTGAAGTGTGAAAAAATGATTTTAGAATATGAATATTTATAGGAAAATAATAAAATTGAAAAAAAAAAACAAAACAAAAACCAAAAAAAATATGTGACCAGATGTGACCGTTGGATGATTATCCAACGATCACGATTAAGTGACCGTTACACGAGCCACAAGCCGAGTCGGCTCATTTTTTGGTCGAGCCGAGCAAACTCGACCCTCTTATTTTTTGAAGCTCGGCCCTAGCTCGTGCTCGTCCCTCGACGAGCCCAAGTTCGAGCTGACGAGCTTTTTTGCCACCCCTATGCTATAATATGTTAGGCTTGGGTGTGATCTTTTTATGGACTCATACTATTTTTTGTTGGAGAGTTTAGAGCAACAAAATTTATTTAATATGTTGTTGTTAGAATATAGACTGTAAAGAGTTTGGTGTTTCTATTTTTTTGGCTGAAATGAATGAAAAAAAATTGCTCGTAATTGTTGTAATTTGTGTTGTTATGTTTGTGCTTGTGCTCGTGTTTTTGTTTTCAATTCTGCTTTTTTTATTACAGATTGCAGAATCTCTTAATTTAATTGCACATATCTCTTGAAGAAATTGTGATTTGTTGGTAATAATTATTTTATGAAAATAAGTTTATTAGTTTAAGAAATTGTGAGCGTATTCAAACAATTTACTTATAATGCTGGCATTTCAAAAGACACAAAATTGTTTATACTTCAGGTTCTTATTTTGCTTGATAGTTAAAATGATAAGTCCTTAATTTACCAAAAATAAATAAATAAACGATAAGTCCTTATAAAGTCAAGAACAACAATCGATAGGTCTCATTTTGTCAAAACTTTAATGAAATAGTATACAAGTTCAGTTAAGAGATGGACATAAATGTTCTTATTAATTGAGGCATATAAACATGTTTAGATGTCACGCATATAAACTGTTTAGATGTCACGCACTTAGTGGCAATTTATAGACAGAGATGGACGGGTCCTTCGTGCACAATGAAAGGTTGAATTGGGGACTAATTTTACCAAAAAAGGATAGGTCCTTCTATTGTAGCAACTCCAAACCATAGGTCCTTATGGTGCTATTTACTCTAAAAATAAATTGTGCTTAAAAAGCCAAAAAGAATTTCTTGTTTTTGGGAAAGTTTCACAAATAGCATAAAAAAGCAAATTGTTTGTCAAATACAATCAAACCATTTATTTTTTATTTTTTTTACCAAAATACTGATTTTTCTTATTATTTTTTCAATATTTTTTTACATTACACTTTGTAACATAATGTGTTGCGCATATTCAATCGCTTCTTTCCACCACCATCGTCGCCACTGCCACAACCACTTGTAATAAATTGTGTTACATTATTCTGCTAGCCTGGCCACTTGTAACTTATCGTATTACACCACTACCACTACCATTGACATCGTTATGCACTGCCGTCACCACCCCTTCAGCATCTCCACCACTACCACAACAATAATCAAACAACTTAAAACTGTCACTAAGAACAAAACTTAAACATCTTGAACTCACCCAACGTACCACTATTTGCTTACTTGTCATAGTTCTTTGTTGCCACAACGACCATACTCTACAGCTACTTCCATCAACACCTCAACCACAAAGATCCATACTTCAACTCAAAGAAGACATCACTACAAAAACACCATCGAAACCACCATCATCGTCGCCGCCTATTCCACAACCACAAAACAAAACAAAAATCAGATATGAGTTTATCAGTCGATTGTCACAAAAAAAAAAAAAAAAAAACCCAACTTGAGCCTAAAGATGGATGGCAATGGTGGTGGTGCAGATGGTGGAGATAGTGTTGTCGACATGCGTTGGAGCACCAAAAAAATATAGGTACAAAATAGATATGTACATGATATGTTAAAAAAAAGGTGGCGATGGGCATAGGCTGAATAACACAGATGGCGACGACGAATGTATGTTGTGGACGGAGGTGGGGGTATGGGTGGAAATAATGCGAGTCGAGTCAGCTCGTAAATTATTTTTTTCATGCAATATTTTTTTCTAGAAATTTGAAAAATCAAAATAAAATAAGACATGATAAATTTGACAATTGAAACCCTCATCAGTTTTCTAGGTTTAAGACTGTCTACTATTAGCGTAGATAGAGTTAAAATTATACACGAACAAATTGTTCAGTGTACAATTTTTTGAAAAAGTAAGAAAAATAAAAGAAATTTATGCATATAGTACTTACAATTTATGAATTCAACTCTTCAAACTCATCAGCCATTATTCTGTCCACTTTATCATAGATCCGAAGCTCTGCCTCCTCCCAATCATTTAGATACATTAAGCTCTCTAATATGTCTGCTTTAAGTCTTGACATGTAATCAGAGAGAATCGTACCACCCGTACTAAAAGCAAACTCCGATGTTATAGTAAATATCGAAGGTATTAGTAGATCACGTGCTATAATAAAAAAATTTGGGTATTGATACTCATTTTGTCTCCACCATGTCAGTATATCAAAAAAAATTTATCTCTTCTTTATCTTACATACTAAGCTTGTCGTAAGTAAATACATATATAACTCTAAAGGTATATATCATTAGTACATGATCCTACGTTTGTAGTACGGGGAAGGAAAGAAGAACTATTAGCATGTTCAGTTCTCCTGACTGAATTAAGGTAACTCCATAAATCGTCATTGGTACATGGGGTCATTTAATGTTCATCTCGGTATTTTCTGCGTATGTCTCGTACATATCACATAATTTTTTTTATAAATTATCATACGTTAGTATATTCTAGTACGTTAATTTATTTGAAATTGCCAAGTCAGTATGTTGGCACCATCTAAATTTAATCTAAGATCTATTATTGACGCTAATGGAAACAACATAGATAATTACTCCCAATATTTCTTAAACTTAACCTCCATCACTAATACAATATTAGAAAATTTTGGAAATTCATTTTACCTAATAAAATTATTAACAATATAATAAAAATGGTTGAGAACTAATGGACTGGTCAGATAGTATACGCTTGCACATGCATTTGTTGCGTTGAAAAATACTTTCAAAAAATTTCTCAATCATATGATTGCAAATCAAAGACTGTGTGACTATTGACCATTTTAATATGCAGTAGTGCAATCTTCATAACCTTAACATGATTCAAGCATAAGATAGGTAGAGTTCCATCTATGGCCTACATCTGTACAGAAAGATTTTTCTACCCACAGACCATCAAATATTGTTGAGTTAATGGTTGAGTTACTTTTTATATTACAATATTATTGGGAGAAGCATTGTCAAATGTGAAAACTCTGGATTCTAGTTTCACAATTAAATTCTCAAATAATGCACATTAAAACATGAAAAATATTATTTTCATTGTGAGGGTAGTAATTATTTTTTATCCATGATCCAATGTTTATTAATATAGAGTATAGTGGCATCTATGTATCATTTATGGTTCTTACTGGACCATAAGTATGAAGTAAAAGATAAAACATTAGAGTAATTATTTAAATCATGTATTATGGGTTCTTTCTTTTTATTGATTAAAGTAATAGCTTTTGAACAAAGAGTATTTCGAGAATAAGATATGTATCTTGGTTGGAGATACATTTGTATGGAGTTGGTGAAGTGAACGTTTTCCACTAAGTTAAGTAGAAACTCACCACTTATCACCAACATTGTCGTGCCTTCTCGACGCATGTTGTCCTTTGATTACACCTAATTGTTTAGATTCGAAGTAGAACTAGAACCTGCACCAGGAGATCCAAAATAAAATTACGCCTACTTTGCATCCAACCTTCCATGTTTGAGCAAACACTTTGCGTAGTGTTTGTTTAGATGGGTCGTAGCCCTACCATTTTGCCACGAGACCCTTTTCTTTACCGTGTTTACACACTGCTTTGTATTCTGGAAGTCCATCTGTTATTGTACCAGTCATCCCTAAATTGAAATGATTCGAACACCTAACCTTTTATTTTTTTGCTTGTCGTTTAGTGCTCGAATCGATGGATGTATTGGTTTGTATTTCAAAATCTTTTTAGATATCTTTTAAATCAATTGGATCGTGCTCCCACAGTTGTCACTAATATCGACAGGAATTGAAATATTATTGTGGCCAATGAATTCCTCATCAATTTTGTAACCACTTCATGGAGTGTAATCCATTTGGAATAAAGAGATGTAGTAGAAATGTAAAATATAAACAATGTATACAATAATTGTATAGAAGAAATAACTCAAATAAGTAAATTTCAAGACAATAAAACTATAGATTGCATAATAAATGAGCTAATATTGAGAATATAAATATTTGAGATTGGGTAGGTTGAGAGTTGTGAGAAATATGGAAATGGAAGGGGAAGGGGGTTATAAAAGTCAAAAAACATATGACTATTGACTGTTTAAAAAAAATAAAAGATAAAAATAAAATAAAATTTGAAGGACCAAAACGGTCACTTTTTGGTGGCCCACGAGCCTTTAACGAGTCGGCTTGTTGGGCCGAACCATAAGCCAAGGAAATGAGCTGGCTCGCTATTTTTATCGAGCCATTTGAGCTCGTTCTCAGGCCCATGATAGGCCAAGACAGCAAGCCCACGAGTAGCTCAGCCCATTTGCAACCTTTAGGCAATGGTAGAGGTGATGGACAGAGATGGAGGTGGAAGCGCAAGTTAGAGTTTGGATGTTGAGTTGGATCTAGTTAGGGTATAGGGTGGAATGGTAGTGTTTTTTAGGAATAAAAAAATAATAATTAAAATAGTATTTTGAAGGAAAAAAAAAAAGGAATAATAAATTTGAAAATTGAAAATTAACAAGGTAGAGCATAATTTTCCCTAAGGGTGTGTTTGATTGGAGTAAGGTAGAAAAGAAAACAATTTCCATGTAAGTTAGAAAATAAAACTTCATCTCCCCTAAGAAAATATTTTCCATGGAATTGGCCAAAAACAAGATTAAAGTAATTGTACCCTAGAATTCATTTTCATTTTTCACCTTGTATCAAATAACCAAAGTAAAAAAATATTTTCTTCGAATGTGATATTATTGTACTCGAATGTGACATTTTTCATGGAAAATGGTCTAATCAAACGGACTCTAAATAAAATCCAAAGGAAATAAAAGGACCGGGTTATATGAAGGGATCTGTAAACCCAAATATCTCGGGTCTTAACTCAGGAAAGCACAATTCGGGTATATAAATTATAGCCGTTAAACGAAGCTCCTAGAATCAGACGGCTCAAAATGCTCCAATTTCAAATTGATTGAAATCCCCCCTTTGAAAAACCCTTTTTCTGACCGTTTAAGGGATCATTTACCCATTCTCTCTCTCTCTCTCTCTCTCTCTCTCTCTCTAGAAATTCTCCATTTGAGCTCTGAATTTCAATTCTTCATTTTCCTTAATCGATTATTGCTTGTGTAAACCAAGTTGCTTCATTATGACCATGGATGGTATTTCTTCTTCTCTCTCACACACGCGCCCTCACAGAGGCTGAGATTTATGCACAAGTTTCTCTGTACACTAACAATGTGGTTCTGTATGTGAATTTTCAGATCAAACCCTAGATACGCTATGTGTGAAATTTGGTAATGCCGTCACTGTTTCGGATGATAATAACGGTATCAGTTTGTGTTGTTTGAATTCTTTTCTTTTTATATTTGGTTATCTAGAACTTGCAATTTTCAATTTCTACTGAAGCCGAAACTGTATTTGTTTGGAAAAATTTAATGCAGATCAAACGGTAGAGACTCCGGATCTTGACGCTGGTTTGTATCTTTTCTTTTCACCTTTTTCCATTAGGTTAACAAATTGTTGAATTGTGGTTTCTTGATTGTAAATTTCACTTGGTCGAAAATTTTAATTCTTTTCATATTTCGAATATTTTTTTTTTTGTCAAGAAAACTGATTAAAATATTTTCTGTAGATTTTTTTGAAATAATGAAATTCGAATAATGGAAAAGGGCAAAAGGAAAAGATTAGGGGAAATTTTCCCATTTCTTGGGATTATGGCAGTAATGAAGAAAGAAATATCAGTTAATTTGAGATAAATATATAAGATCAGCATTATCTTTTTCTCTTTTTTTCCTCGTTTTGGTTGTCTCTGTCTTCAAAAACAAAACTAGGAATTTGCAGTTTTAGTCCTGATTTGCTGCTGTTGGGGATTGGCTCAGGACCACATGAAGGAAACAATGATTTAATCAATGGCAGTGGTGCTTCTATTGACACCCAAGAATCATGTTTGTATCCAGCACAGACTCTTCCGATTTTTAAGAAAATTGAGGATTTGAGTAACAAAGTACAGGTACAATAAGAAATTTTTTTAATATCATTATTGTCTGTAATTGGGTCTAATTGCTACTTTATTTTCAGACTATTAGAATGGAGCATACACTTTTGTGCAATGAAGTGAAGGGCATCACTACTGATTCTTTACTTGGCTCAGAAGCTTTCACTGCTCTACAGAATCTTAGTATGTGACTTATTCTTCACCATCATACTTCTTTTGATTTCACAATGAGTTTGACTAGGCGGTATTTAAATGGCCTTTTTTCTGTATTGCTTATAATATTAGGCACGGAACATAAAATTTTGAAAAAGAAGTACAATGAGGAGTGTGAACTACTGAAAAGGAAGTATGTTGAAGAATGCTCAGAAAGGAAGAGGCTCTACAATGAAGTGATTGAGCTCAAAGGAAATATTAGGGTCTTCTGTAGGTGTAGGCCGCTGAAACAAGATGAGATTGAAAATGGGTCTACTTCAGTTGTTGATTTCAACTCATCTCAGGACAATGAACTACAGATAAATTCCTCCGATTGTTCCAGAAAGCAATTCAAGTTTGACCACGTATTTAGACCTGAGGATGACCAAGGTAACTTAGTACTTAGAATTTGTTAATGTAGACTTTGTGGTTCTTGTACCAATCCAATGCTGTTTGTGCAATGCAGAGACAGTTTTTCTTCAAACTATGCCCATAGTGACTTCTGTCTTGGATGGTTACAACGTGTGCATATTTGCCTACGGGCAAACTGGTACAGGCAAGACATATACAATGGAAGGAACACCAGAAAATAGGGGCGTAAATTACAGGACTTTGGAGGAGCTTTTTAGAATATGTAATGCTAGGAGCAGTATTATAAGATACGAATTGTTTGTCAGCATGTTAGAGGTTTACAATGAGAAGATAAGAGACCTTCTGGTTGATAATTCCAACCAACCTGCTAAGAAGTAAGTTTGCATCATTCCATACCGACTTGCCTTTCATTTGAGTCCTTGATAAATTAACTCATGAGGTCAGCTTATGCATCTCAATAGAAGGCGTCATATAAGTGTGCCGATAACTATATATATGTTTCTAGGTTGCTGCCTTCAGGAAATCCTTGTGTTTAAGCAATATTTCTGTGTGCTCTAAACTTTACATATGTCTACATGAGAAACTTAGAACTTGATAGACAATTGTTATCAGGTGGTCTGAAAGGACAATCTGCTTAAAATACACGTTATTGGAAGATGGTTAATACTCTAGAAATGCAGGTTGGAAATAAAGCAATCATCAGAGGGTACTCAGGAGGTTCCTGGGCTTGTTGAAGCTCGCGTTAACGGTACAGATGAAGTTTGGGAACTGCTCAAGACAGGAAGTCAAGTAAGATCTGTTGGATCCACCAATGCTAACGAGCTCAGCAGTCGTTCTCACTGGTAAGTTTTAGCATAATCTGTCATGCATTACTCTTTCTTGGTCTATCTATTAGCTGATTCAGGAGTGAAACAAAATTTAAATTGAGTAATGAATTAAATGAATATCCACTACGCTGAAGTTAGTTTTTCAGTAAAATGGAATGACTAGTTATCTTTTTTTCTTTGTTCTACTCAAAAATCATTGCAGCTTGTTGCGAGTAACCTTTATGGGAGAGAATTTAATAAATGGGCAGAGGACAAGAAGCCATTTGTGGCTGGTTGACCTGGCAGGAAGTGAACGTGTAGGAAGGATTGAAGTTGAAGGTGAAAGGTTGAAGGAATCTCAGTTCATAAACAAATCCTTATCAGCATTGGGGGATGTTATCTCTGCTCTTGCATCCAAAACATCTCATATACCATACAGGCATCTCTCTCCCTTTCTCCTTTTAAGTGTCTGTCCTTATGTGCTATTCCATTTTTCTTGTCTAATCATTTGATTTCTTTTGGACAAACAGGAACTCGAAGCTCACTCATATGCTACAGAGTTCTCTTGGTGAGCTCTGGGATATGGCATTTATGTGGCATTATTTTATTTTAGGAATTGAAATTGAGATTTGAATGAATAAATACCATTTAATAAATGATAAGGAGACAAGTACAAAAGTTGAGATAGTTCTTAATTTGTTTTTATGACCTTGTAACTGCAGAAATGTCTGATCTCTTGTCTGCTAACGTCCCATTGCAAATACCAAATTCTATAATAAATTTTTGCTCCTTATAGTGTTCCCCATACATAACACCCAGTGGAACTTAAATTGCAGGAGGAGATTGCAAGACTTTGATGTTTGTCCAAATCAGCCCCAGTACTGCTGACTTGGGAGAAACCCTTTGCTCATTGAATTTCGCAAGTCGTGTCCGAACAGTTGAGAATGGCCCTGCTCGCAAACAGCCAGATCACGCGGAGCTTTTCAAGTACAAGCAGCTGGTATGCAGCAGCAAGCAATTTATCAAGAGAATTGTTTCTATATGATTGGCAAGTGACACATTCATGTTTCCTCTTCTTTTCCCCTTGTATAAACAGGCAGAAAAAGCTAAGCATGATGAAAAAGAAACGAAGAAGTTGCAGGATAGTGTGCAATCTTTGCAATTGAGGCTTGCTGCCAGAGAACACATTTGCAGGAGTCTTCAGGAGAAGGTACATATAAATTGGAGATTTCAAAATTTTCCAGTGATTTAACTGGTGGGCTTTAGACTAGTTGACATGCTTACATGTGACCACATGTGATGCGGCATTTAATTTTTGCTTGGTTTAATTTTTGGCAGGAGCATAATTTTTAAATTTTTGGTCTTTAGCCTAATATTGTTCAATATTATCCAACAGGTTCGGGATCTTGAGAACCAATTAGCGGAGGAAAGGAAAATAAGATTAAAACAAGAAAATAGAGCTTTGGCCTCTATTTCTACTCAATCCTCTGCTTTGTCATCTCTAACCCAAACACAGAAGATCACAACAGAAAAAAAACCACCATTGGCTCCTACAAAAATGAGGTTGCCACTTCGAAGAATTACTAATTTTATGCCCGTGCCATCTCCTTTTCCTCAAAACAAAACCAGGAAATCAATTCTCCCAGTTGTGGATGAGGACAAAGAAAACACTTCAAGGGCGTCAGGGACTGCAAACAAGGGAAAGACAATGTTGAAAGCAAGACGGGGCTCCATTGCTGTAAGAACAACCCCTTCAGAGACAAGTCAGGTTCTTCAGCCCAAACGAAGAGCTTCGATTGCAACCCTCCGCCCCGAATCCAATGCAAACATGAGAACTCCACTGCAAAGCTCGACTGCTCAGTTAAGGACCGATCGTGTTATGGGCCGACAATCGTTTGTGTGGGATCCACAAAGAGTATGGCGTACGTCAAGAGTGTCTTCTCCATTGCCACAGAGGGAAACATCAAGAGTGGCATCAGTAGAAGCAACACCACTTGGCCCCAGAAGTAGCAAATTTCGGGGCAGTCCTCCTTCACAGCCAGGTTCATGGAAACCCAAGCATCCTACAGTCGTAGCATTACAAAAGAAACACTTGGTGTGGAGTCCACTCAAGTTGAGAGGCATGAAAAGTAACAGGAAGTCATTATTGTCCACTTGAAGTGACAACAGAATCTCAAACACTTTTACTTTCTTCTAGATATCTTTCTATCCTTCATTTCTTTACTCCGATATTTGTTACCAGTGTGTATGCTTCTTGCCTACCCATACAGGTTTTTCTTATAGATCATCGTTTTCTACGTATCTTGCAGGTGCATGGAATGCTATTTTTAGCATATGTAGTGATGACAATCATTGTAATTTTTCCTCAAAACGAATTCTCAATTTTCTTGTGCTGCAATTCATGATACAGGTTACCACAATGTTCCTTTTTCTTATATATTTGATTACGTAATGATACTAAGAATTCTTGCATATTTGATGTATTGATGAGGCGAGGGTATGTCATTGTTTGAGAGTAAAATAGGTAAATAAAAGTAGTTTTTGAAAAGGATAAAAAGATAAACGAGAAATATAACAAGCACCACTTGGCACCTCTACCTACTTCGCTCCCTCCATCTTATCTTATTGGTTTCTGCAACTTTTTAACACACAAAATCTTGTAAACTATTAAACAATCATCAAGAGCATAACGAAAATAACACAAGAATTGGTAACCTGTTTAACCAAAAAAGGCCTAGTTTGGGGGGGCTCAGTTGAGGCAAGCCCCCAAGCACAAGAAAATCCACTATAACAAAATTGAAACAGACTAGAGTACACCAAGATGTTAGATCGTATCAGATCTGGTATAGAAAATACAACCCTTCTATACCTACCAACACGCATTCAAACCAACTTGAATCCCACTTGGAATTATGAAATACAAGATTCTATCAATTAGATTATGTATTTCATATCCAAGAAACTTATTTACGGTAACTGATTCAAGGACAAAAACCTTAGAGGTAAAAGATAAAAAAAAAAAAAAAAAAAATAGAAAGGTAGAGAAAAGGAGGAACAAAATTTAGATGAAAATAATGGAGCGAGAGAGAGTGCAACTGTTCATGTCTTTTTAAATGATAAGTGAGTCGAGTCTATATGTCAGTCAGCCATTGGTCATTCTAGCGGCTAAGGCGCATTCTCAGAAAATGCATGCCATAAGCACGACATTAGTGAACCACAAATTCTTTCAATCTTCATCTTGGTTCACAACTGAGCCTCCACTACTTGGTTATAGGAACTTTTATTGCTAGACCACTTCTCAATAATATCATAGTCAAGTATGTGCAAAGCAATTAACCATTGTCAACGTGTAAGAATTTTAAACAACTTAAAATTTTACTTGCACTTATAGTTTTAGTCCTCGTATGAGCTGGATTTTAATATATAGAAATTTTCTTCAAAGTTGTTTCTCCCTTTAAAAGTTTCTCTTACAAAATGGAACTTAACATCTGCATTTAGTTCTTTCATGATATAAGGAATTTTTACTCAAATACAAGGCACTTTGACTGCCAGAAAAAATACAAACATATTTATTTTGCTCAAACAATAATTAGTGCAACCAAATTCCTTTTGACTGTATTAGTGTTTGACAATGTAACAATAGACTAGACTGTGGCTTCCACCTAATATAATTACCACCTAAAGTATAATAATAAGCAATAATTGACTTTCTATTGTCCTTATTTGCAGTAAAATCATAGTCAACAAAGCCAATAAGTTTCCATTCTTCACTTCTATTTTTATAAGTCAACCCTGTTTATAAGGCTCCTTTTATATATCTCTGCAACCACTTAGGGTCTGCTTGGGAGTTATTTTTTCACCGGTTTTGGATGGTACCGTTTATGAAGGGTTGAAAAAACCGGTGCTTTTTAGTTTTTTAGAGTACCATTTTTGGGTGGTTTAAAACGGTGTAATGTAATTTAGTGCGTATCTCCCAACCCCCCAAATTAGTGGTTTTTGGCTGTTCTTCAAATTTTCTTCCCATTTTATCATCTCTCACACAATTATTTTCAAATTTTTCTAGACTTAATGTTTGTAAAAATAAAACATATGCACACATAAAAAAATAAAAAAAAAAAAAAAACACATACAAGAACATAAATTTAATTTTATATTTTCAATGATAGGTCGATATATAAAAATTTTAAAATTAATTATATATGTAATTTGATTCTTTTAAAAAACTTTTATAATTGCTGGATAATAAACTCTTAAGCATGGGTTGGATAATTTCAAAAAGCCGCTACAAAAAACCATCCAAAGCCGCTCCACTCATAAACGCTCAAAATCGATACTTTAAAAAACTTTCATAACTGGTATCCTAAAACTCCCAAGCAGACCCTTAAGGGTTGCCCAATGTGGCGTTCCAAGGTCTGACGTGAATCTGCTCAGACATAATGGAACCAATGACATTAGCATATGGTATTTCATTCATTTCAAATCTTTCTTGTTCATCTTTTGGTGACTGATTAGTAGGTAAAACAAAATGATATGCAAGAGGCACATTTAGAGGCCTTGAATCCCAAACTTATTTATTAATTTTTCTAAGCAATGAGCTTGGGAAAGAGTTCATTTTGATTCAGTTATGCACCTTGTAATAAATATGCCTAACACTGGGATCTAATTTTTCTTCTTTTGGTGTGATCACATCCAAAAAATTTGAGAAAGAGAGGTCAGGTAGTTTTCTCTTCAGTCTTCCACAATTCCTCTGGTGTTTTAGATTGTATAGCACTAAAAAGACATCATTTATAAATTAAACAGCAGTAGCCACTGGTTCACCCCAAAAACCCTTTGATAACCCTTAACTAATCAACAAACATCCAACTTTGTTCATTATAGTTCTGTTCATCCTCTCAGCAACCTCATTTGCTGGAGGTCAATCTGACAGACCTATGCCTTTGGATTCCTTTTTCTTTACATAAATTATCAGATTATAGAATTCTAAATCATTGTTAGTTCTAAGGACTTTGACCTTTTTATCAATCTGATTTTTAATCAATTTTATCCATTCTTTAAATTTCAGAAACGCTTCACCTTTAGCTTTTAGGAAATAGACCAAAGTTTTCCTTGTATAGTTATCAACTATTGAGAGAAAATACATATTTCCTCCATATGTGGGGTACCTTTCAGGCCATCATAAATCAGAGTGGATGTGTTCCAATTTTAAAACTAAGTCTTGTTTTTTTCCTAGGATGCAAATTTTACTTTTGACACTTGATTCTTCCCTAGCAAGTTTTGTTTGCTCAACAATGAAAGAACGTTCTCACTAATGTGTCATAATCTTTTGTGTCACAAGTTTGAGTGATCAACATCAGCATTACATAAAAAAATCAGTATTTTTTTAAAGCTGTTTAGCCTTAAAAAATGTACAATCTACCCTTTTTGACACCTTTAAAGATCACTAAGGACCCTAATATCAATTTCATAATTTCATCCTTAATTTTGCATTCATATCCCTCATCATCTAATGCTCCTAATGAGATTAGAATCCTCCTAAGGCCAATCACATGTCTAACTTCTTAGTGTTCTGGTAGACCATCATGAATTTTTAACAATATATACCATATTACAACTATAGGATAAGAGTGATTGTTTTCCATGTAGACATCCCCACCCTTAATTTCTTTGTAGCAACATAAAGGCATTTTTATCAGGACACATAGTAAGAATAACCATAATCAAGAATCCAATCCATGTTAGATTGATAATCAAATATAGCATAAAATTGCTCATCATCACAAACATTTGCTTGATTTTCAAAATTGTTATCAGTTTCTCTATTTTTCTTTTTCAAGTCATAACAACCTCTTTTAAAATTGCCTAATTTTCCACATCTATAGCACATTTTTCCACTCCTAGACTTAGACCTAGATTTTTCTTTCTTTTTTATTATTGTAATTTTGATCTTCTCTTTTTTCAGTCATTCCATTCACAAACAAATTTTCTTCTTTATTTGAGGACTTCTGATCTTGTTTTACTTCGAATTCTCTAGATTTTACTGCATCAATTATAATGAAAAATGAATTAATCATCTTTACCATATTTTATAACATCTTTTACTTCCTTAAAATGATCAAGCAGAGAATTCAACAAAATAACAATTAAATCTTCATCAACAAACTTCTTATCAACATTTGACAAGTTTTGCACAAGTTTATTAAATACATCAAGATCCTTTAAAGAATCCATTTTTAAACTAAAAAGTCTTTCAAGCAAGTAAACCTTATTTGGCAAGGTTTTAATCATGAAAAGATCATCTAAATTTTTCCACAATTCCTGTTTTAGTTCATAAACTTGTCTTAACACATTATTAGATAAATATAGAAAAATGGAACTATAAGCTAATTCATTCATTTCTTATATTTTATTTGGTATAGCCTTGAGGATTTTTGTGTACTTGCTGGGCTCGTCTAATGTTTTAGAGACCCTTTGTTGTACAAGAATAACACTCATCTTTTGTTTTCACAAAGAGAAGTCTCATTTTCCATCGAACTTTTCAAGTTCGACCTTCAAACCCATAACAAATTCTGTAAAATGGTGGATTTCTGGAAACCTTAGATTTCTAATCAATTTTATCAAAGAAAGGTGTTTAATAAACACCAACAAACTAATTTTTGGATATTTCAGCAAGAACCAGAGAAGTAGTTTATTGCAGATGTTCAAATCAAACACGTAATCAGGAAATATTTCTTCATGCTCGTTCCAAGTTCGAAGTACCATTTGTACAAATAAGAATCCCCTTCGTTACATTATCTCTTCTTCATATAGATAGATAGGATCTATGGGGCAATTACTTAGAAGTACATTTTGTGCTACAACCCTTCCTATTAGTTAACATGTTGGTTAACCGTATTCTGAAACATGGAAAAAAAATTTAAGAGTAAATCAGTCAAACAGTCAATTTTTCAACAGAAAATTGGAGAAGAAGTCCTAACTAAGGAGTACAGTAGCAAGAAGTACAGTTAGATCAAGATATCTATCAAGTATTAGAATGTAGCAACTTCTAGTTACGAAAAATGGACAGATGTTGCCAAAAAAATTTGAAAAGCTACAAGAAATATATAGAAACTACCAAAATTAGTGTTAAACTGTCCAAGATTTAGAGAAATCTTTAAAATTTGGTCCAAGGCATTTCACATCCTTACAGATCTAAGGCCGAGGACCCCAAATTTGAACTGAGGGGGTCAATACAAGCAAAATATAAGGCTCTAATACCAATGTGACATGCAAAATCACATAAACTATTAAACAATCACCAAAAGCATAACGAAAATAATACCAAAATTGGTAACCCAATTCAGCCAAAAAAGGGCCTAGTCTGGAGGCTCTATTAAGGCAGCCCACACAAAAGAAAATCTACCATAATCAAATCGAAACAAATTAGAACACACCAAGATGTTAGATTGTATCAGATTTAACTAGAAACAAAGAAACTACAACCCTTCTATACCTACCAACACAAGGCATTCAAACTAGCTTGAATCCCACCTAAATCATGAAATACAAGAATCTATCAATTGGATTCTGTATTTCATATCCAATATACTCATTTACAATAAGTGATTCAAGGCCAAAACCCTTACAGGTAAAAGACGAAAAATAGTAAGGTAGAGAGAAACAAAATTAAGATGAAAAGAATAGAACGAGAGAGAAAGTGCAAATGTTCACGTCCTTTTAAATGATAAGTGAGTGGAGTCCACGTGTCATAAGCACGATATTAGTGAACCACAAATTCCTTCAGTTTCACTCCCTGACCAGCATGTTTCTCCCACCCCGTTGATTTTGCCCCCAAGTCCCCGTCATTACCCTCCCTATCAGATCCATCCAACTATCCATATGGAAGATTTCATGAGAAGTTTTGGGAAAATGAGTTGATTATTCATGTTGTTCCATCATTGTTGTGAGTCGCACGAAATAGCAATTTGGTACTTTGGTTGGAGTTATGTGGTCTAATTAAATAACATCTTTGCTAAGAGTTGTCAAGAAAAAATAATATAAAATGAAACTATAGTCCCGTCCAGATGCATGAGAGAATTGCCTTTTGAAACTATAGTCCGGTCCAGATATGTTTGCCTTTTAGCTACGTCCTTTTTGAAAGATTTGTAGTTTTCTGTTATTTGTTCCTTACTTTCGCATTTAGTGTGACATTTATTTTTATCCTAAGTGAAATATGTTGACAAAAAATCAAATAGTACACATGACATCACTAGCAGAGCCAGTGGTGGGCCTTGGAGGTCACGTGACCTCCAAACAAAATTTCATCTTTTTTTATTTTAATTTAGGAAAAATTTTGGGCCGGTCACTGTTACAGCCAAATTGGGCTAAAAAGTCATATGGCCCAATATTAATTCAACTAAAGTCATACATTAGTGCCAAAAGTCCAATATGCCCTCCGATTGCACAAACCGTCATTTAAACACGTATAGCACTTTGAAAACCTCCGTTTATTTCTGCACACTTCATCTTCTTCGTGATTGATTCTTCTCACCGCAAATCTTAACCACAAATCCTAACCGCAAACGTCGATGGCGAAGGTAATTTCTTCGATAAATTTTTTGATAATGTATTTTCCGTCGGTTAGTTTTTTCTGTCAGAACAAGTGATGTGGGGCTTTGAAATACGTGATACTGTTTAATATATGTTGATGTTTTGGTGATTTTTTTCGATTTTTTCTTAGAACGTGCTATTTAACCATTAAAATGCTTGATACTCCTTCGATCTATGACAGTGTTTCTATTTTTGCTGAATTTTTTCCTTGTTTCGATGATACTGTTTTTGTTAGCACGTGCTATTTAACCATGCAAAATGCTTGATACTCCTTCGATCTATGATAGTGTTTCTATTTTTGCTGAATTTTTTCCTTGTTTCTAGGATACTGTTTTTTGTTAGAACGTACTATTTAACCATGCAAAATGTTTTAATCTCTTTAGATCTTTGATACTGTTTCTATTGTTGCTGAATTTTTTCCTTGTTTTTGATCATGTGATACTGTTTTACTTAGTTGATGTGCATTAGTGTATTTTGATACAGTTTCAATCTATGATACTGTTTCTCTTTGACAGTTTGTAATGATACTATTTTAATCTATTAGTTGATGTGCATTAGTGTAGAATGATACTGTTTTAATCTCTAAGTTTGAACCTGTGATACTGTTTAATTATGACAAAGTTTTGAACCTGTGATACTGTTTAAATGTCTTAGTTTTCATCCGTGATATTGTTTTGATCATGTGATACTATTTTGCTTAGTTGATGTGCATTAGTGTATTTTGATACAGTTTCAATCCATGATACTGTTTCTATTTGACAGTTTATAATGATACTGTTTTAATCTCTTAGTTGATGTACATTAGTGTATAATGATACTGTTTTAATCTCTAAGTTTGAACATGTGATACTGTTTAATTATGGCAAAGTTTTGAACATGTGATACTGTTTAAATGTCTTAGTTTTCATCCGTGATACTGTTTTGATCATGTGATACTGTTTTGCTTAGTTGATGTGCATTAGTGTATTTTGATACAGTTTCAATCCATGATACTGTTTCTCTTTGACAGTTTATAATGATACTGTTTTAATCTCTTAGTTGATGTGCATTAGTGTATAATGATACTGTTTTAATCTCTAAGTTTGAACTTGTGATACTGTTTAATTATGGAAAGGTTTTGAACCTGTGATACTGTTTAAATGTCTTAGTTTTCATCCGTGATACTGTTTTGATCATGTGATACTGTTTTGCTTAGTTGATGTGCATTAGTGTATTTTGATACAGTTTCAATCCATGATACTGTTTCTATTTGACAGTTTATAATGATACTGTTTTAATCTCTTAGTTGATGTACATTAGTGTATAATGATACTGTTTTAATCTCTAAGTTTGAACCTGTGATACTGTTTAATTATGGCAAAGTTTTGAACCTGTGATACTGTTTAAATGTCTTAGTTTTCATCCGTGATACTGTTTTGATCATGTGATACTGTTTTGCTTAGTTGATGTGCATTAGTGTATAATGATACTGTTTTAATCTCTTAGTTGATACTATTTTTGTTTATGATGCAGCAAAACAAAAATACTTCTGAATACAAAACAATTGGTTATAAATCAATGGGAAAAAGGAAGTCTATTCCTATATGAAAAAAAGTAACTGTGGGTAAAAAGCGTTACCCACAATACCGTTCTAACCTCCAAGCAGTGATCAGAGAGGTGAAAGGTTTGTCACTAACAAAACCACAAACAAATGGGTTGAAGAAATTGCCGTTTTTCAATCTTATCAATTTGATACTGGATGACAAGATTGACAGACAATGCTGTCGTCGAAGTGATATGGATCTTTACAAGATCATTGAGTGCTTTGACAAGTCAAACAAGGATTTTTTGATAAACAACTCCCGTCTAAAGTTCAAGATGGACGATGTGAAGTGTATTTTTGGAATCGTTGAAGGTAAAAATCTGATGGAGGTTGAAAAACAAAAGCCAGCATCGATTTCAGTTTTCTCCCAACGAAGGTTCAGAGACTGTCGTAGATTGACCAAAACAATAATATCTACACAGTTAAGAGCTGCAGCAAATGGGAACAAAAAAGAAGACATCGACGATGTTTCTAGGTTAATGATGCTCTTCCTGATGGCATCGTTCTTTGTGCCAAATAAATCCCTGACTTTGAGCTAGGGATATATCAAGTATGTTGAAGATCTCGACAATATCAAAACCTACAATTGGTCGAAGCACATCTTTGAATATCTAATTTCTTCCCTATGTAAAAATGAAGACCCAATCGATGTCACAGGCTGCGTCATGGTTTTACCAGTAAGCTATTTGATTTCTATATACTGTTTTATTTGTTGATACTGTTTTGCATTAAATGTGATATTCGCACTAATAAGTTTTTATTTATGAAAATTCAGTCTTGGTTGTTGGAAAATCTTAAAGTCTGCAAAGCATTGAAGAAGAATGCAGATCCAAAATGCATTAAATGGGACTTAAGAGATTTGACATGTATTCTAAAATCTACGACTGTACACGAACTTTCAAAAAGAAAGGTAATAGCAGTATCACCAATTCACAGCATACAGTATCTTACATGAAGATTTATTCAACATACAAACATCCAGAATATTTATTATTCAACTACACCATTGCAGGTTGTTGAAGAAGTCGATGAAGATGAAGAATCCATGAAAAATAAAGAATCTACTGAAGTTGAAGAATCGGATGGAGATGGAGAATCTGATAAAGTTGATACGGAAACAAAAGAGAGTACTGAAAAGGAAGAAAGTGATGACAATCGAGCAGAGGATAACATTTCAACAGAAGACAACAAAAAGGAAGAAAGTGAGGAAGATGATAGTTGGCTACACTTGCCCTTGAGTCGTCTGGCAGAAATTGCAATCAAAGATTCATCAGAGAAGAAAGCCATAACTAGTTCATCTAGACTCCGTGATGAATTACAAACCTCTGAAAGGGAGCGCATCTTGCAAGCTGCGTTGGATGAAAGCGTCTCACAGAATGAAAGGTACTAATATATATTTATATGATACAAAAATCTATATTACTAGAATATTGTGATACTGTTTAAAAATATTGTGATACTGTTTTTATCTATGTCATTGTTTTCTTGTGATACTGTTTTATTGAGATACCATTGTCTCTGATACTGTTTTGTTGTGATACTGTTTAATTAAGATACTGATAATAATATGATTTTAATACTTTGATGCTGATAATTAATTCTTTTGATACTTTGCAAAATGAAAGGAATGTACAGGAGCTCAACGACATGAGCACAAGAATCAGAATTATAGAAGACCAGCTACAAAAGTCGATGGCTCTACATGCGGCAGTTTTGGAGGAAAAGAATAACACTGCTGAACAACTCAAAACGCTGCAACAAACTTTGGAATCTCTTACAAGTGAAAATAAATCATTGGAAAAAGAGAATAACTCGCTTGTAAATGAGTTGACTGAAAAGGTAGTGCATGAAGTCACTCAAGCTTTGAATGACAGGGAGGTCCAAAAGAAAAAGGATGAAACAAAGCAAACTTCAATGGTCAAAAGAATAAAAGAAAAAAAGGAAAGAAAAAGAAAGAGGGATGATGATTTTACCTATTCTGCTACGAAAAAAAGAGTCACAAGGGGTAAAAATGCCAAATCTCAGATGCAAGAAGAAGAGGATGACAATACAATCATCAATGTTGAGGATCTTCCCGATCTTCCATTGAGGAAACAAAAAAAAGCACCAACGAAAATCAATGCAAAATGGTTAACGGCAAAACATTTAACTGCAGATGACAGAAAGAAGATGGTAAAGATTGGAAAAATTCACGACCCATCGTAAGTATCTTCCCTACAGTAATTGTTGATGTTTTGATTCATGATACTGTTTAAAAGTATTGTGATACTGTTTCAATTACTGAATATTTTACTTATAATATTGTGATACTGTTTAAAAATATTGTGATACTGTTTCAACTATTGAATGTTTTACTTGTGATATTGTGATACTGTTTCATTGCTTTAATGCTGTGTTATATTGCAGGACGACGATTTACATGCCAACAGGAGCAGAATTCTGTTTTGTCACATTGGGGGATTTATTTGATATTCTTGGGGACCAGGCAATATCAAATACAGTAAAATTGTAAAAACCAAAAAATGTATTCCCAAATTATAAACTTATACAAAACATAACTATGATATTTTATATGCAGGTGATTGATGCATATGGAGAATTGCTAAAGACCAATGACCCAATTGTAGACAGCATTTACAACAAAAGATTTGTCGTTTTTGATTCTTTGTGCTGGGTGAATTATTGAATTTCAACATAAACATTTCAATTACAAACTTAGGTCTAACAACAAAATAATTTCTTATCTTGATATTATACTAGAATACTGTAGCTATATGTCACAAATCCTCAAATGGAAATTCCAAGATCACAAAAAATCGACATAGTGTTGGAGCACCTCCACAACACCGGGCAGCCTCGACTTTTGCTGTTCCCGATGAACTCAAACGGAGGAAGAGGATCTGATGTAGTTCCAAACCATTGGACACTACTCACATTCAACTTTGAGGCAGGTCAATGGACACATTACAACAGTAATTTGCCAAGAGACGGGACTTCAAACAGATATATGGACGATGCTATCATATTGGTAAGATAATAAGTTGTTACAGTACCATATACTGTTTTTACAGTGAGTTTAAAAATACAAGTCTAACATTTTACATTGTTGTTTTTTCTCAAATACGTGTAGAAAGAATATGTTGAGAGCAAACAAAAAGAACTATTTATGAAATCTCCCATTACAAATACTATTGAGTACAAAGAAGAAGAATTCAATCATCCATTGATCGCCTACGAGAAATGTCTGTAACAACACATTGGGACGTAAGAAGCAACTAATCATTCAAACTCTCTATTTGTATTATCTCGTATTTAAATGTTTATGCAGCACATCGACATTTACTACATGTTTTTGAATTTTGTTTTGCAGTGTCGATTGTAGAATACACGTTTGCCATGTGATGGAAAGACTGGCAAAGAATGAAGAGATAGAAGAAACTATGACAATGAAGGAAGTTAGACAATATAAAGCAAACATGGTTTCTCAATTCATCAAGGATTTTGTTGTAGATGAATGAATGGATGAATATATTTTCTTCATTCTAGATGAATAGATTTCCTAGTTGCGGATTTTGTTTGATACTGAATACAATTTGTGATACTGTATTGTAAACATACTGTTGTTAATTAATGAAATACTGTTTGTGATACTGTGTTGTTAAACTATTTGTCATACTGTTCTGTTAAACTATTTACAGTATCAAACACGAACAGATAACTCTCAAAAACACCAGGGATTATAGTAAATTGTGATACTGTATTACAACGTAATGTTCTTAATGAGATACTATACTGTTTTGTTAATTTTTGTGATATTGTTTTGTGATACTGTTTTGTGAAAATAAACATTTTGTGATACTGTTTTGTGAAAATAAACATTTTGTAATACTGTTTTGTGAAAATAAATGTTGCTTTCATTAATTCAACCAAAAAATCATTACAACACAACTGTGTTCCTACATATTTAAAAAAGAATGAATAATATCATTCATAGGAACAATCTTTTAGACCAATGACTCCTTACAAGTCTTCTTATTGTGATTACCCAACTTTCCACACATACCACAACGTATCATCCGCACTTGTTCGCCCCTTGATCTAATTCGCCTCTTTTTAGGTCTTCCAGGTTGTCTCTTTGTAGGTGGAGGCAAAATGTCAAAATTGGCAGAATTTTCATATTCCAACCTCATTGACATAGGAATGGGATGTATAGCTTCTTCATAGGACTTGCGGAATGCTGCAACATGAAAATAATAATCAACAAATTCATGCGCCTTCCAGATCTATTAATTGCAGCAACTGCATGCACACATGGGAACCCATTCAGCTGCCACTGGAAACAAGAACATGTGCTTTTGCAGATATCCACACAAACCGATGGATCTGAAAAAACTTCAAAAATTGTATCGGAAGACCGCTTGATATTCCATGATCGACTTTCATCTGCATATCCCTGCAACTTCTCTATCATCTTGGGACAGACAACCCCCGTCCACTCACCTACATCGGTATCATATAGAAAATAAAACAGTATCACATAGAAAATAAAACAGTATCACAGTGAAAATAAAAGAGTATTATGTAGAAAAAAAACAGTATCACAGTGAAAATAAAACAGTATCATGCAGAAAATAAAACAGTATCATAACATTACCAGAATCGGTTCTTCTTGTAACAAACATGTTCATCAGCTTTATCCTCAACATGTCAACCATTCGGGTTATGGGCAAACTCCTACAGTCAACTATCCATGCATTAAAAGACTCAGCTGCATTTGATGACATCTCTGCATATCGACATCCAACACTATGAGCATTCGACCAATTTTCAAATGGTAACCCATCTAGAAACCTTTGAACAATAGCTCCCCCCTCACGTTTCAATACCTCCAACTTCTGGTTAAATAATGCAATTGTTGGAGCATGTGCACATTCCCGGAACAACCAGACCATACGCTCTCTATAACTGTTTGAGAAGCCACCACCACTGAATTTATCCCTCAAATTTCCTTTAAGATGTTGTAAACAGAAAAAATGATTCGATGTAGGGAATGCCTTAGGCAACGCTTCCATTAACCCAACATTCCGATCAGACACAAATGTAAGCTCTCGAGTACTTTGAACAATACTACGCAACTGTTCCAAGAACCACAACCAATTATCGTAGTTCTCGGAATCTACAACAGCATAAGCCAATGGATATAAGCCTACACAAAATAACAGAAAACAGTATCACAAAAATAAAACAATATCACAAAAATAACAGAAAACAGCATCACAAAATATCAGAAAATCAGTATCTAACCTTGGTTGCCATTCTTAGCAGTTGCAGACAACAAGATACCTTTGAACCTTCCTTTCAAAAATGTTCCATCGATAAACAACATGGGACGACAATGATTAAACCCATGAATGCACGCATGGTAAGAAACAAACAATCTTTGGAATCTTTTAGAAACTTGGTCCACCTCTAAATCAATATGACTTCCATGATTAAATGACCTTGCAACCTCAATATACCAATGTAACAGCTTGAAAGATTCAGACACGTCGCCAAAAATCAATCCCTTCGCTCTCTCCAACGCATTCCAAGCCTTCTCATAGCTTATCGTGTAACCGTAGTTTGTTAAAAGGTGTGAAACAACATCATTAGAACACAATGTTGGTTTCTCCCTCAATATATCAACAATCAAACCAGAAATTACCTTACAACTTAATCTCTCACTTTTTTCTTTCCTCAACACTATAGGGCAACTATGCTCATTCACAAGCTTTCGTATGTAACAAAAACCACTAACCTTTGATACTGTCGCACAAACATACCACCTACAATCATCAGAATATCTGTTTGAACATTGCGCCTCTACCCTACCATTGTTATTTCTCATGTAATCAAACTTAAATCCTCTGTCAATCGAAAATTTGCATAAAGCATCTCTAAATTCAGCTACACCTCTCTCAAACCTCTGTCCAACATGAGTGATTATGCTTGACCAACTTGATGAAAGTAATGCCCTACTATTTGTTGAAGAACAATATGTAGTTATGGCAGATCCTTCATTCCCGAAAACAGTATCACAATCATGTGATACTGTTTTATAATCAAGTGATATTATTTTAGAGTCTGAAACACTAATATCAACAAATTTCAATTCAAAAGCAGAAATCAAGGAAATCATGTTTCTAAATTCTTCATCATTCCTTAAAAAACACCTATCATGTCCAGGGATACAATAACGTAATAAAATAGTGTCGACTTCTAATGAATTCCAATTATCACATAATTTTCGCAAAACACCATTAAAATCCCCAGCAGAAGAACTTTTACGGGAAGTGTGTCTGAAATATACTTACAAAGTAAAATTAGGCCACCTTCCATGATTGAGAAGAAAAACAGAACTGGTATTTGCAGGAAGGAGTATTCTTGAGTGCGGCGACTCACAGAAACAAAACAAAACAAAGGTTTTTAGAGTGCGGCGACTCACAGAACGTCGACTACGTGCGCCGGTGATGTGATTGTCGACGGGGAGATCTGGAGAAGAAAGTTGTTAATGGCATCTTGAATAAGAATCGTGAGTTGATGAAATCTGGTTTAAATTGGTATAACAGATTACGGGGGTAATTACGGTATTAGATAAATTCATATGACTTATTCACAATTTTGGAAAGTGTTTGGACCTAATTAGAAACAAATCACCTATAGATGACTTATTGGCAATTTTCCCTTTAATTTAAGTCTAGTATAAATCAAAAATTAAATTTAGCTGCATTTGTGATTCTAGCCCAATTGTGATTTTGACCCAATTGTCAAGTAATTAATCAATGGATTTATTTTTTAATTTGCAATTTAATTTTGACCTAATATCAATTTAATGGATGGCAATTGAATCCATTCACCTAATATAAATTTAATATAAGATAATTAGACTTATTGACCTAATAAAATTAATAATACAAAATTACAAATGATTGACATATTAATCAAATGATAATACAAAATTAATAAAGACATTTTGCTTGTTAATACATATTGTGTTCAATTGTTTTTTTTTTCTTTTGAGTTTGAGTAATATTTAATTTAATCTGTGAACCGGATCTTACTATTTTGGAGGATAATTTTATATAAGGCAACGTGAATAAAAAGAGTTTGACTAGTTTTAGATCTTGAATATTTTTGTGCAATGGCTTATTGTAAGCTTTTTAAAGATTATGATTTATAAAAAAATATTAGATTCTCATAAAAATGAGCTTAGTAATTGTGGTTTGACAAAAAAAAAATTTCTGGGGCAGCCCCGTGAGGGCTTCCCCTCCTCCGACCCGCCCCATAGGTGATCCCCTAACTTAAAATGCCTGGCTCCGCCACTGCATGACATGACACAAACTGGGCAAACTAATACTTGTAATGAGGGTAAAAAACCGATACAGTTAGAAACATTTAGAGCATCTCCAATGCAAATCATGGATTGGTAAAAAATAAGTGCCATGTCATCAAATAGATAATGTGTATTACAATTACATCTCCAATACACTATCTGAAACACCATGTTAGGCTGATGTGACACAAAATAAAATAGAAGATGTGTGGTGCTCTTTCTACATGTATTTTACTAAAATTGGATGACTTAACAATTATTTTAATTTTGGACTTAATTTAATTCACAAAGGGTAATTAGGAAAGTTTTAGTAAGTTTATTATTGTTTAATTTAAAAAAAATAAATGTCATGTAATCACCATTATTGAATTGTAGTAGGAATTTATTGGAGATAACTTTTGGATTTTCACGTCTATTTATTCCATATTCATTTAGAAGTCCTTCTATTTAACTGCGTCATCAGCTACAATTCATAGAGTGTATTGGAGATGCTCTTATACATCAACAATCCAGAGAAATAGAGGAGAGAGAAGCTACATGTGGACTGGGCAAACCAATACTTGTAATGAGGGTCAAAAACCGATGCAGCTAGAAACATTTATACGTCAACAAGAGAAATAGAGGAGAGAGAAGCTACATGTGGAAAACAAATCTCATTTATCAAGCAAAGATCACAATTCACTATAGACATTGAGGAAATTATCTATTACAGAAAGAATTTTTCGATCTTAAAGAGCAGCATAAAAAACAAACACAATCAATCACATTCTCCTAGGCGAGAATAGCTTTGGCGTTGAAGTTGGACGCTGTTTCAGGCCACTCATCATCTTCATCGCATCATTCTTTTGTAAGGATTTTCTACCCTTCAATGGTGACACTAACTTGTTTGCAATTCTTGATGGTGAAAATGACCTTCGAAGCTTTGCTGCAGCCGACACTTTTGGTGATTTCTTTCCCATATTTGTTGCTGCTCTTGTAGGAGAAATAGAAAGTGGAGGGTTCTTAATTTTCACTTGAAACTTTGATGCCGAAGGCGGGGACTTGATCAAAAACTTGTGCGGAGTTTGTTTATTTTGTTTATTACTTGCAATGACTGGTGACTTAGTCTTGCAAAACTTTTGATGCTGTGATGTTGGTGATGAATGAAACAGTGGATTGGGAAATAATACTGTCTTTCGAGCCCATGGTCTACTCCTTGGTGATACTCTATTAGCAATATATCTGCAATTTTCTTTGTCACACTCTCTCTTTTGTGTGGGAGACACCTTGAAGTTTATTCGGGATTTAGCTCGTTGGAGAGATGGCTTATCGGATTCTGATCGTATTGTTTGTAATGCCACTTGTTTTTCTCGCTTTCTTCGTGCTTCAAGTTGGCTATTTTCCATGTGCTTTGGCCTTTGGTTTCGTTTCCTTTCTGTCACTGGAGTTTTGGGGTCATCAATGGCTGGTTTCTTTGTCTTGGAAGATACTGCTTCCACTATATTTCTTGCAAATTCACTTGCTTGTAAAATTTCTCCCATTGTTTCTCCTAAAAGCATTGCTGGCAATGAAATTCGCCGCCATTCGTCTGGAAAGAATCGAACATAGTTTAGATAACTTACTGAAACTTGAAGAATATTTAACAAAATATTCATTGCATACGTAGAAAAACTTTAAACTTAACACACCTGCATTTGATGGCAATTTTCCTGGGGGAGATCTTCGAGAATTAACGTTCTTCATCCTTCAAATTCAAAATGAAGGTGTTTAAGAAAATCACATCATATATATCATATATTATGTGTAAATTATGAAATTCTGATACGTCCGGGGCAGGACACAGTCGGGCAAACGATATTATGAATGTAACAAATTTAGTGACTGGTTTTTCAAAATGAAACATATATGCTTGAAACTATATAATTGTTAATTGATTTTTTTCTCCCAGCAACTATCCATTTTAGTTCGCCAGTCGATGTTTTCTTCTGTAATTCAAAGTAAGCATGTAATTAATGTTTTCTTTACATATATTGGAGGGACAGTCCTAGCCTAATGTTTGAAGCTTTTCTCTCTCCCTAACAAGAGGCGGCCTTAAATAAGCTTTCATCACCAAAATCTGAATGAATATGCATGCCGCAGCCAATCCATAACCCCATTCTCCCCACCCCTGCTGGCCAGCCTCCTCCCCTTCTCCATGTTACTCGAAAGACTCACCTGGAGAATTGTACAACGTCAACAACTTTCATATTTGATTTCTTAATTCATGGTGACATGACTTTCTAGAACTGGTCTAATTAATGTGCACACTACAAAGTTCACGATGTAGAACACGTTTGATCCAACCTATTGGTTTGGCTTATACAAAATAAGTATCTTCCAAATAATCTAAGAATCCCAACGAATCCCCAGATCTGTCTTTTTTTATTAGCCTATCCATAATTCCCTAATATGCTCAGAAATAACATTCTAGAGATATTTACAAACTACGTGCTCTGGAAAAACAAAGATGAACCAATAAAAAAGAGATGGAGTGGTACCTCATAGACTCTTGTTTACACCTAAGACTAGTCCTCAAATAGCCTTTGGTACTGCGAGGACTGAGAGTCACACCAGATATCATTTTCGTCCCACCTGTTACTGTGTACTGAAGCTCTTGTAATCGAGCCATACACTTTTCCACCTTCAAAATAACACATCGTATACCATATAATCCATTCAGATAGATATAAATAAAGTCACTTTAATTTGAGTAGAAAGAATTTTTTATTTCAATTCTTGAGAAATAAGTCCATGGAAATCTGAATGAAGATCATTAGGCACCCATTGAATAGGAAACACCAATTTAATTCAATATCTAAACAAGAACCTAATACAATCAATTCTACTAAAAATAAGTGATATGAAGAGCTGCAGAAATCAGTGAGGAGGAGTCAGGAGACACACAAGACAAACCATTCAAATTAAAAACCCCATTAAAGGTTCATATAAACTCATTCTAATTTGAACAGAAACAATTTCTAATTTCAATTCTGAGTCCCAAATTCCCAACTTCCAAATGCCACACAAGTAGAAATAAGTCCTGCGAAATCTGAATAAAGATTATGACAGACACCCATTGAATAGAAAACATCAATTTAATTATGTGGTAATGTGTACCTTGTTAACAGTTTCTCTGAGAAGAATGGGGTTGAGAGGCGGCGGCGCCACCAGTTTCCTCAGCTGCTTTGGTGGGGTTCTTGCAACCATTTTTCTGCCCCTTTTTTACAGTAACACAAGGAAGCAAAATATTGATTCTCTCTCTCAGTCGTATCTCAAACTTTGAGTTTGGAAGGTGAAGTAGAAGAAAAGTCATTTTTGTTGTAACGGATAGTAAGTGTTGTTTCAACGGTCGGATCCTTTGCGGAAAAACGTATGTAAAACGGCTACTTTTTCATTAATTGTATTAAAATTATTTGTTTGAAATGTCTACGTTACATTTCACAGTTTGACTTTGCATTATTATGTGGGTAATTTTTTTTATTTTTTTATTTTTGATCGTATTATGTGGGTATAGTGGGGTCGTCCTAGTGAAGTCTGTACGTTAATTTTAGGTTAAATTATAATTAAAGTATTTTCAAAACTAATTTATTTTTAGGAAAATTAGCACAAATAGTCCTTAACTTTGTCCTTAGTGCGAAAACGATCTCTAATATTTATTTTTTGGCATAGATAGTCCTAGCATTTGCCCTTAGCTTGGACCTATTTCTACATTTTGCAAAGGTTAAAAATTTAATTATATTTTTTTCTAATTAAAACAAGAGACATATTTGTCTTTTTTATCAAATAAGGATCAATTGCGCACCAAAACACATATGTTAAAAACTATTGTATTAAAAACCAAATGTTATGAACTATTTCCACACTGAAAGAAAAGGTTAATGACCATTTGTGATTTTTTAGGAACTAACGAGTTCTTTTTTCTTTTTTTTTTAATTAACACTTTATTGACCAAATTGATAATATACTAAATTATTAACAAACATGTTAAATAAAATTATTTTTATTATTATTAAGTAATTATATTTTTTAAATTTTTACATTTTATTTTATGGTTACAACATAAAAGAAAAATAACTTTATCACAAACTTAATGTTCAAATATTTTTATTTAATTGAGTTATTCATTTATTAACTACAAATAATAGACCTCCAACTGTATTATTCATATTTTAATCTATCTTTTTATTATCGTTCAAAAATAAAGAACACAAATTGTAAATTAATTTTTATTAGTATTATGTTAAAGAAAAATCATAATAAGATTGGTTTAATGTCATAAATACGTCATTTTGTTATTTATTTAACTCACTTTTTATTCAAGTTTTTCACATCACATAGGAATTACGTACACTTAAAACACAATAATTTTATATTTTTTTCTTACGAAAAATTTAATTGACTTGATATATTTAATATGTTAAATTAAATATTATTTAACGGACTCATTTGCACTTTTTGCAAAAGTTAGAAATTCAATTACAATTTTCTCTAATTAAAATTAAGGACATATTTATTTTTTATCAAATAATGACCAATTGTATACCAAAATATATAGGTTAATGACTTGTGTCCCAAAAAACAAACGTTATGAACTATTTTCGCACTGAGCACAAATGTTAGGGACCATTTACGCTAAATTTCACTATTTTTATGAATTATAAAATTTGACATAATCCATGAATTTAAAAAAAAAAAAAAAAAAAAAAAAAAAAAAAAAAAAAAAAAAAAAAACAATGCTATCTATCATAAGTAATTATCATTACTAGTCTAGGTACATTTTTGAAGTGCAATTTCTCTTTTAGTAGCAGTTCAATATTGAAGTGTAAATTTTTTTTAAAAAATAGTAATCCCCCCTCAAAAAAAACATGTATTCGCCCCTAAACTTAGCCAAACAAGCAGTAGGTAGTAGTGGAACTCTAACTAGGGGCACTACCACCTAGCCTAGCGATAATCATCACTGGCGATAGATGTTCATTTTAAAATGTGTACAGTTTGATGCTTGCGTCCCGTGGATTAATTGCCAAGACATGTGAAAAGGTCTTTTCTATCTCTAAGAGCTTGTTTGGTGGAGTTTAAAAATTTGCTAAAAGTTAAAGTTAAAGTCAATAATTAATTTTAACAGCATATTTTATGGAGCCACAACTTTTATTAACTTTTGAACAACATATTTCATTAACTTTTTATCAAAATCTACTAAAAAAACTTCACCAAACAAGTGTTACATTGCTAAAACATTTTATCTAAAACATGATAATGTTAATGCCATGTGGCGGGTTACATTACTGAATTAACGCAACATTATGTATCATGTTAGTATAAAGTTGGACAACTAAGTAACATGTTAGTATAATTGAAACTAGTGCATTGGACAACTAAGTTGACCTTTCTAATTTAATTATCTAACTCGATGAATAATATTTGTTACATTGGTGTATAGACATTAATTCCAGTAACTAAATTGCACATAATAAGCATGCTTATTGATTACAATATATGTGTAAATAAGAAACGGCGACAATACTATTCTAAATTTTGGAAAACTTATTTGAACACAACGTTCGTCGTTGAATTTGTATGGCCACCATCCTTGTCGCAAATCAATATCTTCAATCCATTGAGATTTGTTATTCTTGACACAGTCATATATAATTGTCCATGACTGAATACTTGTTTCTTCAAGTATAGACCCACGTGAGATAATGATTGGTCTTGACTCTTATTTATCGTCATTGCGTACGACACAATGAGGGGGAATTGTCTCTGTTAAAACCTGAATGGCAATCTAGGGTCTGATAGGGTTAATGCCATTCTCGGTATAAGAACCTTGTGACCTGCATTGCTTCCTCAGAGAATTTTGGCTTCAATAATATGATTACCAATTCTTGTGATAACCAATCTAGTGCCGTTGTATAATTCAACTGAATGATCTATGTTTCTAAGTAACATAACATGCGTGCCAACCTTCAACTTTAGTTCATGATTAGCCACACCAAAACACCTGATCACATTTAAAAATTCTAGCGTATGAATATCCTGTAAAAGATCAACATTGGCATCTGATCTACAATTGGTATCGGAACTTAAATAGGTCTCCCATCAGTTGTATTTAATAATACCATGTATTCATTAACTGACTCGACCACATCAAGAGTCGGTGCAAGGATAGCCCTACCTTGCAGATAAGATGTGTCATCAACGTTGCCACTAAAGGACGAGTATCTGCTACCCACAATTGATGCAATTGGATTATCCGATACATCAAGCAAAAGATCATCAGGGATATCAATATTCGCATAACCGTCATTCGGACCACCAATTGTGTCATCGCCTATGCTTGAAATCCAATCTGAAAATGCGTTTAACTCTATGCATTCAGCACCTGATGCAAGATTTTGAAGCCTCATATTCAGCGTCAATATCATAACTCTACAACTACACCATAAATACAATGAGTTGATAGCTGCGATGACAATGTCATGTCTACTTCCTTTAGGAATAACTGGCAAAATCTGTTGGAAGTCATCGCCGAAAACTACTATTTTTCCTCCAAAAGGTAATTCTGAGCTCTTTGGATTGCTGAACTGTAAAATATCTCTCATTCTCCTATCCAAAGCTTCGAAGCAATACTTGTTCATCATGGGCGCTTCGTCCCAGATTATAAGCTTGCTCCTAACAATTAATTCTGATTGAGTGGACTACCCTGCTTAATGTTGTGCGTAGAATCTTCATTTGGATTAAGCGGTATCGCAAATCTTGAATGAGCAATTCTATTGCCAGGAAATAATAGAGATGTTATACCGCTCGACGCGACATTCAAAACAATCTCTCCTCTAGATCGTAGAGCTGCAGACAATGTCTTCCACACAACATTTTGCCCGTTCGTCCATAACCATATAAGAAGAAGATACCATCATCATAGGACTCTACCGCATGCATGATCGTATCATAAACATTTCGCTATTCATCCGTAAGATTAGACACCAGTTTCTTGTGCTCTTCGGCCAATAATTTTCTATCATATCGTAGCTCATCCTGTATAAGTCTATTCTGAAAACTTGTGAAATACTCTGAAGCTGTAAATGGCATTGTGTGAAAGTCACGCAAGCTTTTACCAATACTCTGCAATATTTTTTCGATCTCCACAAGAGTGTAATTTTTTATTTCTTCATCATTCAACTCTAACTCTGTACTATACGAAAACAAATAAATAACATTTGTAATAATTTAAGAAAAATATCAATCAAATTAAATATGAATTTGTTAAGGAAAAAAATACATCAATTAATAAATAGGATACCTTGATGCTATAGGATGTTGCACCGTTTGTATAGAATATCATCTGATAGATAAGTCCAACATTTGTCCCAAAAAAATTCATGTCTTGACAAAGAATCAGACAACAATAAAGTAGCAAAAAGACTATGTAAACAGTGTGCACATCCCCAGTGGCTTGCTTCTGCAATTCCATCAATGTACTATTTATCGTCATCCAACAATCCAAGCGCATAACAAGCATCTTTGAAAGATGTGTGTTGAACACTGTTCACACTTTTAAAATCATCATAGCTTGTAGGTCCACGAACTATGTTGAGAAGATATCTCAAATAATAAATTTCTCCAAATCCCGGAAGAACATAAAAAACACGCCCAATAGAGAATCCACGCTTCATCGGATGCCACTCTCTGACGTTCTGCTTCCAAACAAACTTAGTGGAAAATTCTACATAAGTTATTTCTCTAGCTTCAGGATATTTTTTGTTCACCTCCATCCACGCAAAAAACATGCCATGGTTAACAGTTGGTCTATTGATCACCTTATCGATTGGATCAGAATATGAGAATATGATGTTCTGCTCATTCGGTAGGTGAAAACTCAAGCATTCGACCGGAGGATCCTTGTACTGAATTTCAAAACCAAATATTCTCCAAACTGCTTCACATGGAGATATGTACCTACAATCATAGTACATGTTTATCTCGTCAACATTTTTACCTGAATCATTGTCTTCAGTGCTTTGGTTACAAGATGCAGTTACATGATCGTGTCATTTGTTGACACACTTAAACAAATATTTGATGGATCTTGATTGGTTGCACCACTCCACATTCATATGTGCATCGTATTTGAGCAGCATATCGATTGTGCGGTACAACGTATCTGTTATTAAGTTCAACACCGTTCTTTAAAACTATTTTTTTTTCATTATTTCTCTGCCTATATATTGGATAACCATCTTCGTCTATATTGGTACATTCAACAATTTTTTTGGAAAAGTGTTTTGTACATCGACCATCGGACATGCATGGTGAATTACTTTTGAAATTCCCACATGGACCGTGTACCATGAAATCCCAAACTGCAGCATAATAGTTAGAATCAGTACTTTCGTCCGAAATCTCTACTGAAATGATATGATCAATACCCTGTCCTGTAGGATACTTGTCTTATACAAAAATAGCAGGATATGTGCATGAGGTAGACCGCGTTTCTTAAATTCAACGATACACAACTGCATAAAAAAAATATAAAATTACAGTCTCATTCTTGAGGTCACTAAACCAGCCAACATTTGAAAAATAGAAAGGTTTAAGCGTGTAATCTACTTAAACATTACAAAATTATTTCTGAAAATATATGCATCAAAATAAGATACAAACAAAAGTGTGAAGTGCAGCGAAACATGCTATATTCCATTCTGAATGTGAAAAGCATGGTGCATTTAGTACATTTGAATAATTTAGAAATCACTTTGATTGAATTAAAAAGATAGCAACTTTTAATTGGGCATCAAATATTGTTAAAGTTGTTTGAATATTGATTAAATTACTACAAATATTTCTTGCTCGTGAAAAGCCAATCAAAGCCTAAACTATAAATTAATCAGTCTTAAAAACTGGTTAGTCGTGCTTAACTACAAGAATTGACACAAATCATCATTTACATACAAATGAAAATTTCACCATCACCTTTTTTTAAAAAGAAATAATGCAAACTAAACAAAAAAGTAACACATTGGAGTAAATAACTAACAAATGTATGCTTATTCAAATGCATTATTGCATATATCATTTTGATGAACGTCCCAAAGTCCCTAATTACATAAAGAACCACAATCGAAGCTAGCACAATTTGAACTGGACTTTAATCACAGTGTTATTAATCCCTAACATATTATCAAACCCCAAATAACAAAATAATAATAATAATAATAATAATTAAACCCAGATAGTTTCTTGAAAAGTCCAGCATTTTTCAAGTCGACTTTAGCTAATATAACTAATATATGGAGCAAAAAATAAGTAAAATCAGCCCAAAAAAATCGAGAAATAAGCTATAAATATTCAAATGGAGCATGAAATACGTAAAATCAGCCCAAAAAATCGAGAAATAAGCTATAAATATTCAAAGAGAAGAAGCATATAAATACTCAGAGAGAAGAAGCATATACACAATTGGAAGATAAAGACTCCTACTACTTGACCGGGGTTTGATATCAAAAAAAAAAAAAAAAAAAAATCAAAATTTCATATAATTTACATGTATGATTCTAACAAAAATTTGGAAAACGATTATGAACTAACCTCTTTGTCGTGGCAAACAAACTCTAGACTGAAGGTCTCATCAACAGTACCGTATGCCGGGACCTCGTACAGGCAGACGACACGTACCTTCAAAATTCACTGTGTTTTTGTTGGATTCACCTCGCTGATGAGATTAAACAATGGACCTATTCAACTATGTGTATTCTTGAACTATCCAAACTAATGGTTGAAACATTTTTGGATTATATAATATTGCCAAAAAAAATAGCCGAATGATTGAGCAAAATGAAAAACTGACAGAATTTGGATTCTTTTTTATGGCAGGCTGTTTGGCGGAATACTATGATATTTCATATATATGAATAGGGTATGTTGGGGAATGTAAAATGAGTTTATATTTAATGCTTTGGAAAATGAAACGCTCGTACACATATGTAGTGGATTTCATTAAAAAATAGGATGGCCAAAAGGCATTTTGTGAAGCCCGAAGGTGTAGAAACAATATTCTATGTTGCGAGACGTTCTATTTTCCATTTTGTACGTGAAAAGCATGGTGCATTTAATACATTTGTATAATTTCGAAATCACTTTGGTTGAATTAAAAAGATAACAACTTTTAATTGAGCATAAAAAATTGTCAACGTTGTTTGAATATTGATTAAATTAGTAAAATCAGCCCAAAAAATTGACAATCGACGTTCTATTTTCCAATTCTGAATGTGAAAAGCATGGTGCATTTAATAAATTTGAATAATTTCGAAATCACTCTAGTAGAAGTAAAAAAGATAACAACTTTTAATTGGACATTAAAAATTGTCAATGTTGTTTGAATTTTGATTAAATTACTGTAAATATTTCTTGCTCATGAGAAGCCAATCAAAATCTAATTTATAAATTAATCACGGTCTAATTATAAATTGGTTAGTCGTGCTTAACTACAAGAATTGACAAATCAGCATTTACATACAAATGAAAATATCACCATCGCCTTATTTTTAAAAAAATTAATGCAAACTAATTTAAAAAGTAACACATTGGAGGAAATAACTAACAAATGATTGTTTCAACTGCATTATTACATGTATCATTTTAATTAACGTCCCAAAGTCCATAATCACATAAAAAACTAGACTCGAAGCTAGCAAAATTTATCATTTCAATGCATCTTACTCCTCAAAGAATCTGAAAAATCGTTGCATTTATCATATATAATATTAATTGTTATACTTCATTTTTTGCAGGAAAATGAAAAAAATAAAAAATAAACGAACAATCAATATGTGAAACCAATTAAATAAATCAGACCTCATTTTCTGCTGAAAAATGTAAATGAGAAAATTGGTCTACGCAACATTTATGGCGGAACTTACTAAAACTGGAATGATAAAATGGCGAGAAAATGTGTGCGTAAAATTTTGACAGGTATCCTATATATATATATATATATATATATATATATATATATATATATATATATATATATATATATATATATATATATATATATATATACTAGTTTTAAAGCCGTGCGTTGCACGTAAGTGACAAATATAGGAAAAAAATTTAGGTTTTAAATGTAATTGAAATGACCAAAAAAAATATGAAATTAAAATTTTTAAACAAATTTGAAAAATGTAACAAATTTAGAGCGAATTGTGTACAATTTGCTCATACACACCAAAAAAATAAATAATTAACAAATAATAAAGAAAGGTCAAAATTTCTTCAAATGTTTTGTCTAATGTTCGGCCATTTCTTTAAAATATATTGATATTTTTTTCTTGAGTACACTTGATATAAAAATTGTAAAATAATGGCATATTTCTTGATTTTTTTATTCCTTTTCATATATGAAATAGAGGATTATGAAAATGTTAATAATTCTTTGAATTGTTACCTTAGGTTTACTCGAAGACTTACACATTAATCACATACCCCACACGTAAATCACTAAAAGAAAAATTAATTACACCATTAACAACAAAACCTGGGTCAAATGCAAGGAAAATATCTGTAAAATGAGGGAGGACCCCAACAGTGAAAAAGACAAACGAATTCAAATTTGAGTGTACTAAAGCTCAAAACTCCAGAAGTATCCTCATCGAACGGAACGTTCAATAAATTAAAAAATTGGAACGCATTTACCGAAAATTTCACGATCAAACAAACAACTATAAACAAAATTACAATTTACAATTCCTAATGGACTGATAACAAACACCTAATGGACTGATAACAAACAAAGCACGTGTGTGTAAGATATTTGAACCTGACAAACTTCATTTTATGGGTCTTCATAGTCCCATAAAATGTCTTTTGGGTTATTAACCAGGGCACTGTTTATTTCGCAGCAAATCAACAATTTTGGTTTACTCGTATGATTTGTAAATTGTAAGGAGAAGAGTATGGTCTTTGTTTTGGTGGAAGAAAAATTAACACAGAAATGGCGGCGGCGACAAAAGTGGATGACATGTCTAATTCAAAACGGCGGTTCCTATTTTTTTCCTTAAAAAAAAAAAATATTTGACGATCTGATTGTGGATGAGAATACATGTCCACATAATTTTCTCAATAGCTAATTCAGAACGGAGGTATTTTTTTGTGAGACTCCAACGAATTTGTCGAGTTGCTCGACAAACTAGGACAAATCCCAGTTTGTCGAGTAACTCGACAGGGAAGGGGATAAATGAAAAAATATATATTAATTCCATAGAATGGAGTTTGTCGAGTTGTTCGACAAAATGGCGTCAGGAAAAAAAAAACAAATTCCAATAGTCAAAATCAAAGCTAGAGAAAGCTACCATTATTTCATTCAAAATTCAAAATGACTAATCTCAAATAATATATAAATAACATTTATAATAAAAGTGAAAAACAAATCTAAAAATCTGCAAAGAAGTTACATTTTTTTGTAAACAGTAAAATAATTAAAAAATATAAAAAATAATAAAAATTATAATAAAGTAAACAATAAACCAAATGGGGAAAAAAATGTTGTCGAGTAACTCGACAAATTGTCCAGTTTGTCGAGTAACTGGAGTCTGTCGAGTTCTCGACAAAGGGTGAGACATGGGCTTTTGTCTTTTTTTTTTTTTCTTTTTTTTTCAAGTTACTCGATAACATTGTTTTTGAATATTTTTTTTAATTGTTGTCGAGCAACTCGACAACATTAGTTTTGAATTTTATTTTTGACTTTGTGGTATGTGTCATTTTATTCATATAAATAATTGAGCAACTCGGCAATCTCAAATTTCAGTTTGTCGAGTTCTTTGATAATTTAAGCACATGCATAGTTTTTTTACCCTATCATTTATTATAACATTGTATAATAAATTATATATGATATAAAATTATTATAATATACTTTATTTTAACAATTATAATAACACAGTGGAATGCAAATTTATTATAATAATTATGTCAATTTATTATACTAATTATATAAATTTTATTAAAATAATCAATTTTTAGTATAATTAATAATTATAATAAAACTTAATATGAATTTATTGTAAATAAAACATTTGTTTTTTAAAGTTGCAGTTGGTGGCTTATAACTGATCGATATATTAAATTATTATAATATATTTTATTTTATTTTATTTTAACAATTATGATAACACAATGGAATGCAAATTTATTATAATAATTATGTCAATTTATTACAATAATCAATTTATTATACACTGTAATAAAACGTTTACACAACAAATCTATAGAACAAATTTAACATAAAATGTTATCAAATTATTTAGAAAAAAAAATAAAAATCAAATGTTATCGACTTAAAAAATTTATTTTTCAAATTGCATGTGTACAATTTGTTTATAACATAAAACAAAAAGTTTAAGCATTATCATTAATTGTTGATTTTTTTCCATTTTTTTTCTCCTTATTCCAGTAGGATGTTTCGGTAAGCATTTTAGTAAGCCGAAACATGTCGTCGGAGTATCAAATTTTGATATGTGGTAGCTACATGAATATTCTATGTTCCTTGAAAATTTCATATTTTTCGGTGATTGTTTTCTATGTCAAATAAATTTTTTTTAATCCATGACTAAGTGAAATTTTGAATATTTTTTTTTTACCTTTTTCCCCACTTTGTCTTAAAACTCGACGAAATTAGTATTTTTTAAAAAAAAAAAAAATTCCCAAATGACTTTTCGAGTTACTTGAGAAACCAAAAAAAAAAAAAAAATTTAAATAAGGCTTTCTCGAGTTACTCGAGAAAGCCACAAAAAAAATTATTTTTTTGGTGGCTTTCTCGAGTTGCTCGAGAAAGCCACCAAATTTTTTTTTGTTTTGTATTTTTTTTTTTTTTTGGTGGCTTTCTCTGGAAGCCACCAAAATTTTTATTTTTTTTTATTTTATTCTTTTTTTACTTTCTGGAGAAAGTCAAAAATTATTTAGAAAAAATTTTTGTTTTATTTTTTTTTTTTTACTAATTTGTCGAGTTATGAGGCAAAGTGGGGAAAAATGGAAAAAAAAAATTTCAAAACTTCGCTTATTCATGGATTAACAAAAATTCATCTATGTTCAATTTGCTTATAAGAAAAAAAAAATTAAATAGTACAAAATTAAATGAAAATCTATTTGCTACTAAATTATAGAAAAGAAAAACACACCAAAAAAATAATAAATAAAGGTCCAAATACGCTCAACAAATACATACCCAAATTAAAAAAATTATAAAAATAAAAAAAAAATTAGTTTAAAATGGACTAAAAAACCCCATTTTTATTGTTTGGGGGGTGTGTTTGTTAAAATACACATCCCCAATATTTAAAAAAAAATTAAAAGAGAAGTTGAAAATGGGCTTTTAGCCCATTTTGATTTTTAGTGGAGGAGTGGGTGTTTGTCGTGTAACTCGACAAACACCCAAATACATTTTAAAAAAATAAATAAATAAATAAATAAGCAAATTTAGGTGTGTGTTTGTCGAGTTTCTCGACAAACACACACTAATATCAATGAAAATGGGCTTAACCTTTTAAGCCCATTTTGACTTTACAATTTTTTTTTTTATATAATTTTTTTATTTTAATCCAGCAAACCTTTGAATTGTAAAGTAAATTTTTTATATTTTTTTTTATAGATTATTCTAAATAAATGCTGCATATGTTTAAGAATCAAATTTATAAAAAAAAAAATAGTGAATTAGAAATTAACCGTTCACGCAATCGACAAAATTATTTTTGAAATATTTTTGACTTTGTGGTATGTGGCATTTTATTCATATAAATAATTGAGCAACTCGGTAATCTCAAATTTCAGTTTGTCGAGTTCTTCGATAATTTAAGCACATGCATAGTTTTTTTACCCTATCATTTATTATAACATTGTATAATAAATTATATATGATATAAAATTATTATAATATACTTTATTTTAACAATTATAATAACACAGTGGAATGCAAATTTATTATAATAATTATGTCAATTTATTATACTAATTATGTAAATTTTATTAAAGTAATCAAATTTTAGTATAATTAATAATTATAATAAAACTTAATATGAATTTATTGTAAATAAAACTTTTGTTTTTAAAAGTTGAAGTTGGTGGCTTATAACTGATCGATATATTAAATTATTATAATATATTTTATTTTATTTTATTTTAACAATTATGATAACACAGTGTCAAAAATTGATGTTGAGTAACTCGACCAATTTATTTTTTAATAAATTATTGTTGAATAACTTGACAAACCAAAGACATTAATTTTATTATAAAAAAAAATATTTGTCGAGTAACTTGAAAAAAATCCAAAAAAATGGTCAAATTGGACTTTCAACAAAATTTAAATATTGGGGATGGTCAATGACATAAAAATAAAAATTATGGGTCAATTAGTTAAAAATTTAAAAAGTTGGGACCAAATGAGCAATTTAAAAAAAATAAAATTTTGAACTTTGTCGAATTACTGGACAAAGTTCTTGAATATTTTTTTTTCCCCACACTTTGTCGAGTAACTCGACAAAGTGGTAAATGATGAAATTTTTTTTTATTATTATTTTTTGGCCACTTTGTTGAGTTCCTTGACAAAGTGGTAAAGTTGGAATTTTTTTTTTTTTTCATTTTTTTATTTTGGCTTGCTCGATAAAGTGAGAAAGAGTTTGAAATATTTTTTTTTTTTGGCTTACTCGACAAAGTAAGAAAGAGTTTGAATTATATTTTTTTTTTTTTACTTACTCGACAAAGTCTTTGAAATAAATATTTTTTTTTTATATTTTTTTTTATTTTGTGTGAGCTTTTAACTCAATTTTTTTTGTGATAAAAAATTATTAGACATAGAAAACGATCGCCGAACGATACGAAATTTTTAGGGGACATATAATACTCAGGTAGCTACCACATATTAAAAATTGGTAGTCCGACGGCATGTTTAGGCATACTAAAATGCTCACCGAAACCTCCTAGTCAGTTTTTTGAATTCATGCCGTCAACAGTTTACAAAATTGTCCATAAATTGAGTTACATAACATAAAATTATGTAAAACCAAAGCCAATGGTTAGGCAACCCATAGGGCTATCGTCTCCAACTGGAAATATGTAAAAATACTTAATATATAAGGTGCATTAAATTTTTGAGTTGGACAACAGAAACTGCATGTTAGAAAAATATGAAGTTTAGCAAAACCTTTCAAGTTCACATCATTAACGTGTAACCAAAACATGGGTATCCACTAAAACTGCCACAAAACCAAGGTTCACAAAAGTTTAAAAAAGATATTTACACTACTTAAAGTTTATTGATTGGTTTATAATATCAATTCCGGCACGCCGACGGCATAAATCTGAAAAACTGTCTAGGAGGTTTCGCGATAAGTATTTTAGTATACCTAAACATGCCGTCGGACTACCAATTTTTGATATGTGGTAGCTACCTGAGTATTCTATGTCCCCTGAAAATTTCGTAGTGTTCGGTGATCATTTTCTATGTCAAAGAATTTTTTGTTACTGCATGACCAGGTGAATAAAATTTTCAAAATAAGGGCAGTGTTACAAAATTTCTTCACACGGTCATGGAGTAACAAAAATTTGTTTGACATAGAAAACGATAACCGAAAAATATGAAATTTTCAGGAAACATAGAATACTCATTTAGCTAACACATATCAAAAATTGATAGTCCGACGGCATGTTTCGGCTGACAAAAATGCTCACCGTAACACCCTAGGCAGTTTCTCGGATTCATACGGTCGCAGTTTACAAAATTGTCCATAACTTGAGTTTTATACCATGAATTTATGTGAAACCAAAGCCAATGGTTAGGTAACCCATAGAGCTATCGTTTCCAACTGTAGTTATGTAAAAATACTTAATATATAAGGTGCAGCATATTTTTCAGTTGGTCAACGTGCAGTTTGGAAAAACAATTCACCCAATCATGGAGCAAAGAAAATTTTTTTGACATAGAAAACGATCACCGAACAATATGAAAATTTCAAGGAACGTAGAATACCCATGTAGCTACCACATATAAAAATTTGATAATCCGACGGCATGTTTTCACACACTAAAATGTTCACCGAAACATCCAAGGCAGTTTCTCGGATTCATGCTGTCGCACTTTACAAAAGTGTCCATAACTTGAGTTATATAACATGAAATTATGTTAAACCAAAGCCAATGGTTAGGTAACCCGTAGGGATATTGTCTCCAAGTGGAATTATGTAAAAATACGTAATGTATAAGCTACAGCAAATATTTAAGTTGGACAACAAAAACTGTATTTTAGAGAAAATGAAATTTACCAAAACCTTTAGAAATCGATTGTATTTCGTCTTTTGTTCCCCATAGCAACTAGAGATAAAAAAGCACCAAATTTGATGACTTATGAAGGGGAAAATGAATATATATTGACTATAATATATAAGAAGTCAATAATTGCGGCTAAAAGACACTAATATATGTATATTAAAACAAATAAAAGATAGAAAAAAAATTAAAAATCAAATGTTATCGACAAAAGTAAAAAAAAAAAATTTTTTTTTAAATTTGAGTAATTCGACAAAAGTTAAAATTTTCTCTTTTTTTTTTGTTTTTTTTTTTAAATTCGAGTAACTCGACAAAGGTTAAACATTTTTTTTTTTTTAAATTCGAGTTACTCGACAAAAGTAATATATATATATATATATATATATTTTAAAATTTGATTAATTCGACAAAAGTTAAAATTTTCTTTTTTTTTTTTTAAATTCGATTAACTCGACACAAGTTAAGAAAAAAAAAAAAATTTTTTTTAAATTCGAGTAACTCGACAAAAGTTAAAAAGAATTTTTTTTTTTTTAAAAAAAATTCAAGTAACTCGACAAAAGTTAAAAAAAATATATATATATTTTTATTTTTTTAAAAATTTGAGTAACTCGACAAAAGTTAAAAAAAAATAATTTTTTTTTTTTAAATTCGAGTAACTCGACAACATTTTTAAAAAAAAAAATTTTTTTTTAAAAATTCGAGTAACTCGATAAAAAAATTTTAAATTTTTTTTTTTAAATTCGAATAACTCGACATAATTTTAAAAAAAAAATATTTTTTTGTTTTTTTAAATTCGAGTAACTTGACAAGATTTAAAGATATATATATATATATATATATATATATATATATATATATATATATATATATATATATATATTAAATTCGAGTAACTCGACAAAGTGGGATAAATTAAAAAAAAAAAATTTCCCCCACTTTGCCTACTCAGCAAAGTGGGAAAATTTTTTTTTTTTTTTTTGTTTTTATATTTGTCATGAAAAAGTCCACCTACAAAAAAAAATAAAAAAAAAATAAAATTCTTAAACAGTCACTTTTCCATTGCATGTACGTGGGAAAAAAAAACTTCAAAACTTCATTTAGTTATGGATTAACAAAAATTCATTTCACATAGAAAACGATCACCGAAAAATATGAAATTTTCAGGGAAAATAGAATACTCATGTTGCTACCACATATCAAAATTTGACAGTCCGACGGCATATTTCGGCTTACTAAAATGCTAATCGAAACATCCTAGTTAGTTTTTCAGATTTATGCTGTCACAGTTTACAAAATTGTCTATAAATTGAGTTATATAACATGAAATTATGTAAAACCAATGCCAATGGTTAGATAACCCATAGGGCTATCGTTTCCAACTGGAATTATGTAAAAATATTTAATATATAAGATGCAGTAAATGTTTGAGTTGGACAAAAGAAACTGTATCTTAGAAAAACATGAATTTTATCAAAACCTTTCAAGTTCACATCATTAACGTGTAACCAAAACATAGGAATCCACTAAAACTACCACAAAACCAAGGTCCAAAAATTTTTAAGAAGATATTTACACTACTTAAAGTTTTTTGATTAGTTTATAATAGCGAATCCGGCACGCCGACGGCATAAATCCGAAAAACAGCCTAGCAGGTTTCGCGGTAAGTATTTTAGTATGCCTAAACATGCCGTCGGACTACTAATTTTTGGTATGTGGTAGCTACCTGAGTATTCTATGTCCTTTGAAAATTTCGTATTGTTCGGTGATCGTTTTCTTTGTCAAAAAAGTTTTTGTTACTCCATGACCAGGTGAATAAAAATTTCAAAATAAGGGCACTGTTACAAAATGCTCACCGAAACACCCTAGGCAGTTTCTTGGATTTATACGGTCGTAGTTTACAAAATTGTCCATAACTTGAGTTATATACCATGAAATTATGTGAAATGAAATCCAATGGTTAGGTAACCCATAGAGCTATCGTCTCCCACTGGAATTATGTAAAAATACTTAATATATAAGGTGCAGGATATTTTTGAGTTGGTCAACAGAAAGTGCAGTTTCGAGAAACAATTCAACCAGTCATGGAGCAAAAAATATTTATTTGACATAGAAAACGGTTACCGAACAATATAAAATTTTCACGGAATGTAGAATACCCATGTAGCTAACACATATAAAAATTTGATAATCCGACGGCATGTTTTGACACACTAAAATGCTCACCGAAACATCACAGGCAGTTTCTCGGATTCATGCTATCGCAATTTAAGAAATTGTCCATAACTTGAGTTATATAACATGAAATCATGTGAAACCAAAGCCAATGGTTAGCTAACCCATATAGCTATCGTCTCCAACTGGAATTATGTAAAAATACTTAATATATAAGGTACAACATATTTTTGAGTTGGTGAACAGAAAGACAATTTAGAAAAACAATTCATCAGGTCATGGAATAAAAAAAATTTATTTGACATAGAAAACGATTATCGAACAATATGAAATTTTCAAGGAACGTAGAATACCCATGTAGCTACCACATATAAAAAATTTTATAGTCCGACAGCATGTTTCAGCATACTAAAATGATCACCAAAACATCTAAGTCAGTTTCTCGGATTCATACTGTCGCAGTTTACAAAAATATCCATACCTTGAGTTATACAACATGAAATTATGTGAAACCAAATCCAATGGTTAGGTAACCCATAGGGATATCGTCTCCAACTGGAATTATGTAAAAATACTTAATGTATAAAGTGCAGCAAATATTTATGTTGGACAAAAAAAACTGCAGTTTAGAGAAAATGAAATTTAGCAAAACCTTTAAGAATCGATTGTATTTCGTCATTTGTTCTACATAGCAACTGGGGATAAAAAAGCACCAAATTTGATGACTTATTAAGGAAAAAATGAATATATATTGACTATAATATATAAGAAGTCAATAATTGCGGCTAAAAGACACTAATATATGTATATGAAAACAAATAAAAGAAAAGAAAAGATGAAGAAGTCAAAAAATGCGTCCATATATATTAATTTAATATACAAAAAGTGTCAAAAGATTAGGACAAAATGGTGAGATTTGGACAAAATTAAGACTAATACTACATGAAACGACGTCGCGTTGGAGTATTCTATGTCCCTTGAAAATTTCGTATTGTTCGGTGATCGTTTTCTTTGTCAAAAAATTTTTTGTTACTGCATGACTAGGTGAATAAAAATTTCAAATAATGGCACTGTTACAAAAATTTCTTCACCTGGTCATGGATTAACAAAAATTTGTTTGACATAGAAAACGATAACCGAAAAATATGAAATTTTCATAGAACATAGAATACTCATTTAGTTACCAAATATCAAAATTTGATAGTTCGACGGCATGTTTCGACTTACTAAAATGCTCACTAAAACACCCTATGCAGTTTCTCGGATTTATACGGTCGTAGTTTACAAAATTGTTTATAACTTGATTTATATACCATGAAATTATGTGAAATCAAAGGCAATGGTTAGGTAACCCATATAGCTATCGTCTCCCACTGGAATTATGTAAAAATACTTAATATATAAGGTGCAGGATATTATATTTTATGTTTCTCTTTATTGTAAACAGAAAATTTCTATAATATAAAATATATGTATTTAGCATGTAGGTTATAGAGTAACTCGACAAAATTTATTTTCAATTTGTCGAGTTGCTTAAGTAATAAATTGTAAAAGATTGTTTTGTTTTATAATTTAGATTTTATTTTATTTTATAATAGCTATTTTATTATAACATATTATATTAAGTTATAGAATATGAAATATTATTGATATAAAAGAATTGATTATTCATTGTACAGCATAACTCGACAAAGTTAAAATCGAGTTTACCGAGTTACTCAAGCCAATAATAAAATGCATAATTTTCATTTTTGTAATCTTTTTTTATTGAAATTATTTAATACATTGACTATTTTGTTTAATTTGAATGTTGTAATATTATTATTCGAGGAACGTGTTGACATGAAATTTGGATTTGTTAACTTATTTAATAAATAAAGTACATACATATTTGTATTTAATTGATTATTTATTAGGAGATATCAAAATAAAATATATATCATATAAATTTAATATATATCATAATCAATTAATACAATATATTATATATTCTTTTATTATGACTAATTTATCTAGTAACTTGACAAATCCAAATTTGAAATTCATGAGTTGGTTTAAAAATAACATGAAAAAACTAAAAAATAAAAAAATTTAAGTGTAGTACATAATTTAAATAAAAAAACTAAACTAAAAAATGAACAATATGCATTGTTGAAGTTACTCGAGTAACTCGATAAACCCAAAATAAAGTTTGTCGAGTTACTCGATTAAAAATGTGATACGAAATCAATCTATTCAATAGCTCAAGTAGCTCGACAAACTGAAAATCGAGTTGCCGGAGTTACTCGATAAACGAACGAAATTTAAAATTTTCATTATTTTGTTTCCCTTTTTTATTTAAATGATGTCATACATTTAAATAATTTTTTATTCTTATTTAGTGCTGTTATTTTTCAAGAAACTCGTAAGTCTTAAATTTGGATTTGTCAAGTAACTTGATAAATAAAGCATATACAAAATTTTATTTAATGTTTCATTTATTAGAATATAGTAAAATAGAATATATATCATAATCAATTAATACAATATATTTTATTTTATTTTATTTTAGCAATTAGTATAAAAAAATATTAGTAACATTATTGGTAAGAATGTTATAATTAATAGTTATAAAAAATAAAATATGTTGTTGATTTTTTTCAATGAAAAAAAAAATTAGAAATGTAAAAGCTCACCATAAAAAAAAAAAAAAAATATTTCATGAACAGTAACTTTTTCGAGTTACTATTCACCTCGTAAAAGTTTGTCGAGTTGAATAGTAACTCGACAAACTTTTTCAAATTTTTAAAAAAAAAAATTTTTTTTTCATTAACATTAACTTTTTCGAGTTACTATTCACCTCGAAAAAGTTTGTCGAGTTAAATAGTAACTCGACAAACTTTTTCAAATTTTAAAAAAAAAAAAAAAAATTTTTTTTCATGAACAGTAACTTTTCGAGTTACTATTCACCCCGAAAAATTTTGTCGAGTTGAATAGTAACTCGACAAACTTTTTCCAATTTTTTAAAAAAATTTTTTTTTCCATGAACATCAACTTTTTCAAGTTACTATTCATCTCGAAAAAGTTTGTCGAGTTGAATAGTAACTCGACAAACTTTTTCGAATTTTTAAAAAAAAAAAAAAAAAAATTTTAAAATTTTTGTCGAGTTACTCGACAAAAATTTTAAAATTTTTGTCGAGTTACTCGACAAAAATTTTTTTTTTTTTTTAAAGTCGAGTAACTCGACAAAAGTAAAAAAAAAAAAAATTTTTTTTTTTTTTTTATAAATTCGAGTTACTCGACAAAAGTAAAAAATATATATATATATATTTTTTTTTTTAAAATTCGAGTAACTCGACAAAAGTAAAAAAAAAAATTTTTTTTTGTTTTTAAATTCGAGTTACTCGACAAAAGTAAAAAAAAAAATATTTTTTTTTTAAATTTGATTAATTCGACAAAAGTTAAAATTTTCTTTTTTTTTTTTAAAATTCGATGAACTCGACACAAGTTAAGAAAAAAAAAATTTTTTTTTTTTTTAAATTCGAGTAACTCGACAAAAGTTAAAAAAAAAATTTTTTTTTTTTTTAAAATTCGAGTAACTCGACAAAAGTTAAAAAAATATATATTTTTTTATTTTTTTAAAAATTCGAGTAACTCGATAAAAATTTTTTAAAATTTTTTTTTTAAATTCGAGTAACTCAACATAATTTTAAAAAAAAAAAATTTTTTGTTTTTTTAAATTCGAGTAACTTGACAAGATTTATATATATATATATATATATATATATATATATATATATATATATATATATATATATATATATATATATTTTAAAAAAATTCGAGTGACTCTACAAAATTTTAAAAAAAAAATGTTTTTATTTTTTTTGGCTAATAACTCGACAAATTTAAAAAAAAAAAATTTTTTTTATTTTTTTGTCGAGTAACTCAACAACTTTAAATATATATATATATATATATATATTTTTTTTTTTTTTTTTTTAAATTCGAGGAACTCGACAAAATGTAAAAAAAAAAAATGTCGAATAACTCGAGAAATTTAAAAAAATATTTTTTTTTTAAAAATGTCAAAATAAAATTGGGCTACTTTTTAAAAGTTGTAGGACTTCATATACATTTTTATTTTATTTTGTTGTTATTTTTTTTTTATTATTATTTAAAGAGGTGGACAAAATAAAATTTGAAACGAAATTTAAAAGTCGGGGATGGCCAAAGTTAAAAAAAAAGATTATGAGTAAATTTGTTATAAAATGAAAAGAATGTGGACTAAAAGTGCAAATTACCAAAAAAAAAAAAAAAAATTTAATGTTTCCCACTTTATCGAGTTACTCGGCAAAGTGAGAAAATTAAAAACATTTTAATTTTCCCACTTTGCCGAGTAACTCGACAAAGTGGGATAAATTAAAAAAAAAATTTCCCCCACTTTGCCTACTCGACAAAGTGGGGAAATTTTTTTTTTTTTTTTTTTTTTTTGTTTTTATATTTGTCATGAAAAAGTCCACCTACAAAAAAAAAAAAAACAGAAAACAAAAAATTCTTAAACAGTCACTTTTCCATTGCACGTACGTGAGAAAAAAAAACTTCAAAACTTCATTTAGTGATGGATTAACAAAAATTCATTTCTCATAGAAAACGATCACCGAAAAATATGAAATTTTCAGGGAACATAAAATGCTCATGTTGCTACCACATATCAAAATTTGACAGTCCGACAGCATATTTCGGCTTACTAAAATGCTAATCGAAACATCCTAGTTAGTTTTTCAGATTTATGCTGTCACAGTTTACAAAATTGTCTATAAATTGAGTTATATAACATGAAATTATGTAAAACCAATGCCAATGGTTAGATAAACCATAGGGCTATCGTTTCCAACTGGAATTATGTAAAAATATTTAATATATAAGATGCAGTAAATATTTGAGTTGGACAACAGAAACTGTATCTTAGAAAAACATGAAGTTTAGCAAAACCTTTCAAGTTCACATCATTAACGTGTAACCAAAACATAGGAATCCACTAAAACTACCACAAAACCAAGGTCCAAAAATTTTTAAGAAGATATTTACACTATTTAAAGTTTTTTAATTGGTTTATAATAACGAATCCGGCACGCCGACGGCATAAATCCGAAAAACAGCCTAGGAGGTTTCGCGGTAAGTATTTTAGTATGCCTAAACATGCCGTCGGACTACTAATTTTTGGTATGTGGTAGCTACCTGAGTATTCTATGTCCATTGAAAATTTCGTATTGTTCGGTGATCGTTTTCTTTGTCAAAACATTTTTTGTTACTCTATGACCAGGTGAATAAAAATTTCAAAATAAGGGCACTGTTACAAAAATTTCTTCACCCGGTTATGGAGTAACAAAAATTTGTTTGACATAAAAAACGATAACCGAAAAATATGAAATTTTCAGAGAACATAGAATACTCATTTAGCTACCACATATCAAAATTTGATAGTCCGACGGCATGTTTCGGCTTACTAAAATGCTCACCGAAACACCCTAGGCAGTTTCTCGTATTTATACGGTCGTAGTTTACAAAATTGTCCATAACTTGAGTTATATACCATGAAATTATGTGAAATCAAAGCCAATGGTTAGGTAACCCATAGAGCTATCGTCTCCTACTGGAATTATGTAAAAATACTTAATATATAAGGTGCAGGATATTTTTGAGTTGGTCAACAGAAAGTGCAGTTTCGAGAAACAATTCACCCAGTCATGGAGCAAAAAATATTTATTTGACATAGAAAACGGTTACCGAACAATATAAAATTTTCACGGAATGTAGAATACCCATGTAGCTAACACATATAAAAATTTGATAATCCGACGGCATGTTTTGACACACTCAAATGCTCACCGAAACATCACAGGCAGTTTCTCGGATTCATGCTATCGCAATTTAAGAAATTGTCCATAACTTGAGTTATATAACATGCAATCATGTGAAACCAAAGCCAATGGTTAGGTAACCCATAGAGCTATCGTCTCCAACTGGAATTATGTAAAAATACTTAATATATAAGGTACAACATATTTTTGAGTTGGTAAACAGAAAGACAATTTAGAGAAACAATTCACCAGGTCATGGAGTAAAAAAAATTTATTTGACATAGAAAACGATTACCGAACTATATGAAATTTTCAAGGAACGTAGAATACCTATGTAGCTACCACATATAAAAATTTTATAGTCCGACGGCATGTTTCGGCATACTAAAATGATCACCAAAACATCTAAGTCAGTTTCTCGGATTCATACTGTCGCAGTTTACAAAAATATCCATACCTTGAGTTATACAACATGAAATTATGTGAAACCAAATCCAATGGTTAGGTAACCCATAGGGATATCGTCTCCAACTGGAATTATGTAAAAATACTTAATGTATAAAGTGCAGCAAATATTTATGTTGGACAAAAAAAAACTGCAATTTAGAGAAAATGAAATTTAGCAAAACCTTTAAGAATCGATTGTATTTCGTCATTTGTTCTACATAGCAACTGGGGATAAAAAAGCACCAAATTTGATGACTTATTAAGGAAAAAATGAATATATATTGACTATAATATATAAGAAGTCAATAAGTGCGGCTAAAAGACACTAATATATGTATATGAAAACAAATAAAAGAAAAGAAAAGATGAAGAAGTCAAAAAATGCGGCCATATATATTAATTTAATATACAAAAAGTGTCAAAAGATTAGAACAAAATGGTGAGATTTGGACAAAATTAAGACTAAAACTATATGAAAACGACGTCGCGTTGGTTGAAGGGTGAATAGTAAACATGCCATAGACACTTGTATTATAGTACTATAAGTTTGTTTACCTTGTTAAAAAGGCTGCCTTTGTTGACTTTTCTTCATTTTTTGGGAGCCGTCATTTTCCCAAAGCTGTTTAACTTTTTATTTATTATTTATTTAAATCATTTGATTTGTTTTCTCTACACATGCGCCACTTTTGTTTACTTTTTATCTTCTTTTGTTTTATTAGTTTTTTTTCCTTCGTTGTGTAGAATGGAAAATATGTATTCGGTTTACTTGTCGAGTGTCTCGAACATATTTCCTGTCTGGTATTTTATCATTTGATTATTGTTGAGTCATTTGACTTAGGAGATTTTTTTATTATTAGATTTTGTTTCTGTTGTTCTTGACTTCATAAACATATTCCATTTTGTATTTATATTAATTGTTAAATTTTATGTTTTCGTTATTGTTTTTTGTATGTAGATAATTTTATACTTCAGTATTTTCAACTTTTAATTTGTTTATGTCATTGATAATTTAGGCATCTATATGTTTTTTTTTACTCTAGCATTTATGATAAGATTTTATATTCAATTATATATGATATAAAATTATTTTATGTTGTATGAAATTATGATTATTGGTTATAAAAAAAAATTTTTTTTTTGGTAGACATTTTCATGATTGAATATAAAAATCAAATAAAAAAAATTTTTCCCCACTTTGCTCACGCAAAATTATTATTATTATTTTTTTTTATAGACAATTTGATGACAAAATATAAAAAAGAAAAAATAAATAACTTTTTTTTTTAAAATTTTTCCCACTTTGTCATTATAATTTTGTATTTATATTAATTGTTAAATTTTATGTTTTGGTTATTGTTTTTTGCATGTAGGTAATTTAATAATTTAGTATTTTCAACTTTGACTTTTTTAATTTCATTGATAATTTAGGCGTGTATATATTTTTTTGACTCTAGGATTTATGATAAGATTTTATGTTAAATTATATATGATATAAAATTATTTTATATTCTTTGATATTGTGATTATTGATTATAAAAATTATATTATTTTTTTTTATGTGGACATTTTCATGACAGAATATAAGAAAAAATATTTTTATTTTTTTTCCCCATTTTGCTCATGCAAAATTATTGTTATTCATTTTTTTTTATGGACAATTTGATGACAAAATATAACATTCAAAAAATAAAAAAAAAAATTTATTTTGAAAATTTTCTCCACTTTGTCGAGTAACTCGGCAATGTGGGAAAAATAAAAATATTTATTTATTCCACTTTGTCGAGTAAATCGGAATTGTGGGAAACATTGGAAACATTTTTATTTTTTACTTTTTGTATTTTTGTGGGCTTTTAGGAATTTTTTTTTATTTGCAGTTTTAGTCCATATCCTTTTCCTTTTATAACAAATTTCCCATTATTTTTTTTCTTCCTCATCTCTGACCTTTAAACTTTTTTTTATATTTAATTTGTCTAGCTTTTTGAATGAAAAACAAAAAAACTAATATTAACAAAATACATTTAAAATGTACATTAAGTCTTGCAATTTTTAAAAAGTAGTCCAATTTTGTGTTCATAAATTTTCCTTTTTTTATACTATTATTTTTTTTTTCTATATTTCCACTTTGTCGAGTATTCAGTATTTTCAACTTTTATTTTGGTTATGTCATTCATAATTTAGGCATCTATATATTTTTTTGACTTTAGCATTTATGATAAGATTTTATATTAAATTATATATGATATAAAATTATTTTATGTTATATGATATTATGATTATTGATTATCAAAATATTTTTTTTTTTTAGGGTCGACATATTCATGATCGAATATAAAAATAAAAAAAAATCTTTTTCCCCACTTTGCTCACGCAAAATTATTATTATTAAATTTTTTTTATAGACAATTTGATGACAAAATATAAAAATGAAAAAATAAATAAATTTTTTGTTTAAATTTTTTCCCACTTTGTCATTATAATTTTGTATTTATATTCATTGTTAAATTTTATGTTTTGGTTATTGTTTTTTACATGTAGGCAATTTAATAATTTAGTATTTTCAACTTTGAATTTTTTTATTTCATTCATAATTTAGGCGTGTACATATTTTTTTTGACTCTAGGATTTATGATAAGATTTTATATTAAATTATATATGATATAAAATTATTTTATATTGTATGATATTGTGATTATTGATTATAAAAATTATATTATTATTTTTTAGGTGGACATTTTCACGACAGAATTTAAAAAATAAATTTAAAATTTTTTTCCCCATTTTGCTCATGCAAAATTATTATTACTAATTTTTTTTTATGTACAATTTGATGACAAAATATAAGATTCAAAAAATAAAAAAATTTATTTTTTCGCAAATTTTCTCCACTTTGCCGAGTAACTCGGCAAGGTAGGAAAAATAGAAAGATTTTATTTATCCTACTTTGCCGAGTAACTCGGAATAGTTGGAAACATTGGAAACATTTTTATTTTTTTCTTTTTGTATTTTTGTGGGCTTTTAGGAATTTATTTAATTTTTTTTTTTTTTTGCAGTTTTAGTCCACATCGTTTTCCTTTTATAACAAATTTCCCATTATTTTTTTTCCCTCTCATATCTGACCTTTAAACTTTTTTTTATATTTAATTTGGCTAGCTTTTCGAATGAAAAACAAAAAAACTACTAATAACAAAATAAAATTAAAATGTACATTAAGTCTTGCAACTTTTAAAAAGTAGTCGAATTTTGTGTTGACAAATTTTCCTTTTTTAAAATTATTAATTTTTTTTTCCATTTTTCCCACTTTGCCGAGTGACTCGGCAAAGTGGAAATATTAAAAATATTGTAGTTATCCTAGATTCGCAATTGTTAAATTTTATGTTTTCCTTATATTTTTTTTCCCCCATTTTGCTCATGTAAAATTATTATTATTAATTTTTGTTTATGGACAATTTGATAACAAAATATAAATATAAAAAAATAAAATTAATTTTTTTTTTTTAAATATTTCCCACTTTCTCGAGTAACTCGGCCATGTGGGAAAAATAGAAATATTTTAGTTATCCCACTTTGCCGAGTAACTCGGAAGAGTGGGAAACATTGGAAACATTTTTTTTTTTACTTTATTTTTTTTTTGTGGGCTTTTACGAATTTATTTAATTTTTTTTTTCTAATTTGCAGTTTTACTCCACATCCTTTTCCTTTTATAACAAATTTGTCAATGAATTTTTTTTTTTTTTTTTCATCTATGACCTTTAAATTTGTTTTTATGTTTAATTTGTCTAGCTTTTTAAATTAAAAACAAAAAAAAACTAATAATAACAAAATAAAATTATAATGTACATTAAGTCTTACAACTTTTTTAAAGTAGTCCAATTTTGTGTTGACAATTTTTTCTTTTTTTTAACATATTTTTATTTCTTTCCATTTTTTCTCACTTTGCCGAGTGACTCAGCAAAGTGGAAAAATTAAAAATATTTAGTTATCCCAGACTGGCGAGTAACTCGACAATCTAGGAAACATTAGAAAACAAAAAAAATTTTATTTTTTTTAATTTTATGGGGTTTTGGCAATTTATTTATTTCTTTATTTGTTTGTAATTTGCACTTTTAATTCACATAATTTTCATTTCATAACAAATTTAACCATGACCTATTTTTTTTTTTGGTCATCCCTGACCTTTATATTTTGTTACAGATTTTAGTTTGGTTTTGTTGAATAACTCTAACAAAAATAAAAAAAAATTAATATTTTACAAAAAATTATCAACTAACTCGACTTTTTGTTAACTGGATTTTGACGCAAACATTAACAAAAATTAGAACATGAACAAATGAGAAATTATATATATGTATTTTTTTATAAATGTCAAGCATTTAATTTTGTGGTCATCATATCATTTCTAATGTAATAATCAGCTTTCATTATTGTTCATAATGATTGTCAAATTTAGTATGAATTTGTTCTGTTTGTGTAATTTGTGTTCTCGATGAACTCGACAAAATGAAATGTCGTTTCTCGATTTCCTCGATTCATTACCTGTCAATATTTCTACATAAGTTTTTGTTTTTGTTGAATTGTGCAATTATTATGTTATATAATTTTATTTCCCACACCAGCCGCAATGTTTGACTTGAAAATTTGTCTATAATATCTGGTCTTCATTTTGTAATGGATGCATATTTTTCTATATTAGTAAATCTTCCCAAGTTACGAGGTAATTAAGAAATATGATTAAACTTAATTTATTCAAAATCTTACCCAATTCTTAACATGTGTACTCATTTAGAAATTATAACTTACTTGTTTTTCAGTTTTTTTCATTTCTTTGTCCTTATCTTTGTAATTATTATTAATAACATATACAATTTTATGTACATCTAAACCATCCACTTATTATAAATATACCATGTTGTTTTGCCAGTATTATTTTATATATTTCCTTTGTTTTATTTGTACGAGACATATATATACAGTTTTTGCTTCTTTTCTATTTTCTTTGTTCTCAGCCTTGTTCTTTTATTTCTACTCTCATCAAACCTTAGAATTTTGTTCAATTCCTCTTTTTCTTACTTCAAATCATTGTAGCTTGTTACTTGTATTCGAAATTATAATTCCCATCTCCTTTGTCTACCTATTGAGTTTGAGTATAGATTGTAGAAGGTCTGATATTCCTTTTTTTGATTAGATCAGTTCTTCATCAGTGGTTTTATAGCAAGTTCTCAACTTCAATTTATAGGTATGTAATTATACACTGATAGAAATTTGAACTTAATTATTTTTTGTGTTATTTGGTTTATTTTTTCATTATATCTTTATTAATAAGTATTTTTTTTATATCATGTATTTATAGGCTATAGTAGAATATTATAATTTTAACCAATAAGAATTTTTTCCCTGTTGCTTATTACATGTATGTACTAATCTTATTCATATTTGTGTTAATAATGTTTATAGTATATATTTTTATTTTTGTACATTGAATGAGACTAATTTTGATATTTATTGTATGATAAAATATATTAGATGACAGGTGAAAAATTTGTTGACTCAAATAAAGAACAACAAAACAAGAAAAGAAGACAGATGTATGCTCAGCATACACAATATAAATCTAACAAGAAGATTCAAAAAACAAGAATTCAGTTACTTGAAGATATTGAGTTGAATGATGCCAATTCAATAGGTAGTTTACAATTATCTAGTGAGCTAAGAATATTTTTTTTTTATGTTTTTCCCATTATGCACATTTTTTTTCCATTTATTTATTTATGTTGTTTTCATTTGTCATATTTTTTATAGCTCAAGAGTTGAATCAAGATGGACATGAAATTTCTTTGATTGACTCTAACAATTTAGAAGATGGTAGCGTAGAAAGCAATATTTATTATGAAGAACATGAAAATCAAAATCATGAATTCCAATTAACTCCTTGTATTTCAAATATTACTATGAGACATGTACCCACAGAAACTTATGTATTACGTACTCCAACAAATTGTATTCACTGTTTTGCAAAAAAGTTTGAAAAAGAAAGTAAAGGTTTTTGTTGTGCTGATGGAAAAATTAAATTGCATATCAACTGTTCTCCTTCTATTTTATATGATTTATATACTTCAAGTACAGATGAAGCATTGGATTTTAAAAATAATGTGCGAAATTATAATAACCATTTTGCTTTTACCTCTTTTGGAGTGAAGTTTGATAAAGATTTGTCTAAATCTACTAACTACAAAGGTGTTTACACTTTTAGAGTTCAAGGACAAGTATACCATTATATAAATCCAATTCTAAACATTGATAATAATCCATCATATTTACAGTTATATTTTTACGATACAGACAACGAAATACAAAATAGATTAAATACATGTATCAATTTCTCATCATCTTTACTACACATATTAGTAAATATATTAAAGATTAATCCATATTCTAGATTTTTTCGTTCCTTAGGTGATATTGAAAATCTTCAAACTTGCAAAATTAATATTAGATGTGACGCTGGTCTTGATCAAAGAGTATATAATGCACCTTCTGCATCTCAAGTGGCTGCAGTTTGGGTTGATGAGGACCCATCTGCAGACATAAGATATCGTGATATATCAATTTATTGTCACTCTAATAATTCACATAGAATACATTATTATTATGGATGTTATGATCCTCTACAGTATCCATTATTATTTCCCTTCGGTGAGACTGGTTGGCATGAAGGTATTGAAAAGGCAAAAAATAATACAGTTGATATTTATAGTACAAAAGAGAATTCCTTTTCTACTGAAACCATGAGTTGTGCAGCTGATATAATAGAGAAAGAAAAAAAAGGTAAAGACTACTACTATGTTTCCTCATTTAAATTCATTCAATTTAAAATTTATTTTCATTAAATTTGTTTGCATTTTTCTATTGTGTAGTTTACAAGAAGAATAAAAAAGGTTTACAAGTATCTTGCCGTGAATACTATTGCTTCAAATTACAGGTACGTGATACACAAAACAATGTTTTGCTTCATGCTGGTAGACTTCTGCAGCAATATGTAGTAGATATGTATGTTAAACTTGAAACAAGTCGATTAGATTATTTTCGTCAAAATCAAAGTGAAATTCGTGCTGAATTATATCAAGGAGTTGTTGATAGTGTAGAAAATGGTCAAAATAGAGGTGCACAAATTGGTCGTCAAATTATTTTACCTTCTTCTTTTGTTGGGGGTCCTAGAGATATGAAAAAAAGATATATGGACGCAATGGCATTGGTACAAAAATTTGGTAAACCTGATTTATTTTTAACATTGACATGTAACCCTAATTGGGTAGAAATAAAAGAAGAGTTAAGGCATAATGATATAGGATAGAATAGACCTGATTTGACTGCTAGAATATTCAAAGCTAAATTAGAAGAACTTAAAGTTGATCTATTTAAGAACCAAATATTTGGGCCTGTTGCTGCATATATTTATGTTGTAGAATTCCAAAAACGAGGACTTCCACATGCTCATTTCTTACTAATCTTACAAAGCAATGTGAAAATTAATAATATTGATAGAGTGGATTCTATTGTATCATGTGAAATTCCAGACAAAGTAAAATATCCTCACCTTCATTCTATTGTTGTTAAACATATGATGCATGGTCCATGTGGTCATTTGAATCCCCATAATGTTTGTATGGATAGAAATGGTCATTGTAAGAATAAATACCCAAAGAAATATATCTCAAATACTTCTATTGGCCATAATTCTTATCCAACTTATAGACGATTGAACGATAAACGATCATTTATGATTCGAGGACATTTATTAGACAATAGATGGGTTGTACCTTACAATCTATAATTGTGTGCAAAGTTTGATTGCCATATTAATGTAGAAATATGTTCAACAGTTAAAGCTGTTAAATACCTCTATAAATATGTTTATAAAGGCTATGATCGTGTAAGTATTTCAATTAGTAATACTAATAATGAAAATCCTATTGATGAAATTGAGATATATCAAAATGGTCGTTGGATTTCTCCACCTGAAGCAATGTGGAGAATATATGGATTTGTTTTGTATGAAATGTCTCCCTCAGTTATCTCATTACAACTACATCTTGAAAATAACCACTTGATAACATATAGAGATTATGAAAATTTAGAAACAGTAATCAATAATGAATCTAGACAACGCACAATGTTAACTGAATATTTTCATATGAATCTTTCAAATGAACTTGCAAAAAAATTATTATATAAAGATTTTCCAAAATTTTTTGTATGGGATGGCCAAGGGAAAATATGGTGTCGAAGGAAAAAAGGAAATGTTATTGGTAGAATAGTGACATCTAATATAACTGAAGGAGAAAGATATTATTTACGTATCTTATTAAATCATATTAAAGGAGCAACTTCATTTGAAAATTTAAAATTAGTTCATGGTGTTTATTTGTCTTCTTTTCGTGAAACAGCTATGTCACTTGGTTTATTACAAGACAATAATTATTGTCAATTTTGTTTAGATGAAGCTATTAATTATCAAATGCCTTCTTCTCTTCGTAGATTATTTGCTACCATACTCATTCTATGTTCTCCTAATAATCCAGATGTATTATGGAAAAAATTTCGCCTATTTTTATGTGAAGATTATTTATCTAATGGTATGTCTATTGCAAATGCAGAAATAAAAGCACTACATGAAATCAATTCTATATTAGAAGCAAATAATAAAAATATAAATGATTACCATCTTGTACCTTTTCAAATATATATGGAACAAGAAGACATATTAACTAAGATTATTAATGAAGAATTAAACAATGTTATTCATGCTGACAATACTATGTATGCAAATAACTTGAATGAATATAAAAAAATTTCCTATGACAAAATTCTTTCAGATGTATATAGTAATACAAGTCGTTTGTATTTTATAGATGGACCTGGTGGAACTGGTAAAACTTATTTATATAAAGCTTTGCTCTCTACAATTAGATCTAAAAATCTTATAGGTTTAGCAACAGCTTCCTCAGGTGTTGCAGCTGCTTTATTACCTGATGGACGAACAGCACATTCAAGGTTTAAGATACCACTTGAAATAAATCACAATATGACCTGTTCTGTTAGTAAGCAGTCTGCTTTAGCAAGCTTCTTTAGATTGACAAATTTGATTATTTGGGATGAAGCACCAATGGTGCACCGTTATGCAATAGAGGCTGTAGATAGAATGCTAAGAGATGTTAATGATTATATATTACCATTTGGAGGGAAGGTTGTTGTTTTAGGAGGTGATTTCCGACAAGTATTACCAGTAGTTCAAAAGGGAAATAAAGAAGCTATCATTGGATCAAGTTTAGTCTATTCATACTTATGGCCAAATTTCATACAATTACAATTGGTGCAAAATATGAGAGCTCAATTAGACCCATACTTTTCTAAGTTATTGCTTGATATAGGCAATGGAATCCAACCTAGGCATACCTGTAATATGATTACATTACCAGATGAAATAACTATACCCTTTGATAACAAAATAGTTTCTCTAAAAGAATTGATTGAAAGTGTTTATCCAAACTTACATAATTATTCCAATGAATTAGATAAGATGATTAATCGAGTTATTTTAACTCCTACAAATAATGCTGTTGATGAAATAAATAATATTGTACTTGATCAAATTCCTGGTGAAAATGTTATATATTATAGCTTTGATGAAACATTAGAAAAAAATGAACAAAGTATTCATGAAGATTTTCTTAATACATTAACTCCAAATGGTATTCCACCTCATGAACTTGTATTGAAACAAAATTGTCCTGTTATGTTATTAAGAAATATTAATCCATCTGAAGGATTATGTAATGGTACTAGATTAATTTGTCGTGCATTTGAGCGTAATGTTATTCATGCTGAAATATCTGTTGGAGAGTGGCGTGGGAAGAAAGTTTTTTTACCTAGAATTCCATTTATTCCACTTGAAAGTGATAAGAGTACATTTCCTTTTAAAAGAACGCAATTTCCAATTCGTCCTTGTTTTGCAATGACAATAAATAAAGCTCAAGGTCAAACACTAGATTATGTTGGACTATATCTTCCTGAACCTGTATTTTCTCAGGGTCAACTTTATGTTGCATTATCTAGAGCAAAAACAAGTAAATGTATTAAAGTATTAATTATACCAAATGATAAACTTAAAAATCATTTTTGTTGTACAAAGAATGTAGTTTATACAGAAATATTAGCAATTGTGCATTCATAGTGTTTTAATTATTATTATGCATATTTTTTTTTATTACAGGATTTGTACTTTCTAAACAATAGTTAAAATTGTATTCTTGAAGTATATTCTATGTGTTCTTTGAAGAACACTTGTATAAATCTTTCATATGAATGATATTGCAGTGAATATTCATGAAGTATATTCTATGTGTTGTTTAAATAGTACTTCTACAAAGCTTTCACATAAATTATACTGCAGTGAATAAAGAGCCAGCGTATTCTTACATCTCAATTGCTGAAGGATATTGTATAGGATTTTGAAGAAAATATATACAGAGCTTTTAAATTATTGATAGTGCAGTGAATAAATGGTTAATCTGTTCAGATGTATAATGCTATAGTTATGTATGTTTTGTAATAGTAACAATTTATAATCCAAAATAATAAAACTCATCATTTGATTTAGATAATTTTTGAATTTTTTTTACTATTATCTGTTTTTTTATTTCTTAAAATATTATACTACAAATAGTGTAGATTTATCAATGATTATTTTATTTTAATTTTACATTATGAACAATTTAATAAAAATTTAATAATATATTTATGTAAAATTAGCACCAATTTTTGACTGTTTATTTTTAACAAAGTAAAACATCTTTTATTATTGTATTTTTATTTTGCTAATATTCAATATGTGTATATTAGTATTATAGATATACTAAATATTATATACCACGTTGATTCAAATAAGGAATTTATGGAATATTATTAGTATACAAAATTTTTTTTCATTGCTATTAATACAATTTATAATGATGCTTATATATTAAACTTTCAAAAGCTATATTAGTCTCTATTAAATTCATTTCTATAATAGATATAGTTATAAAGTATATCTGGTAACCAACATAATTATATGAAAAAAAATTCATATAAAATACATTATATTCACCGAATTTGAATTTTTATAGTTTAAAACTAAATTTATCTTATTCATGATTTTATGAAACTTAATCGATTTTCTAAGAACGTAGTATTGATTAAGTTAGATGAATAAATGGAATACAAAATTTAACAAACAAATATTTAAAGTAAAAATATTTAAATATTCAATGTTATCAATTTATATTTGTTTTGCCATTTAACGCGTTTTTGTACATATGTTATAAAGTCATTAGCTATTAACAATATAAAATTCTTTTTATATTTTATATGACTTTTTTTTCTTTATATTTAAATGAACACAAATCAACAGCTATAACTAAAAAATATCTAGGTTTAATTTATTTCTTACTTTCATTAAATTCAGACAAATTAATACAATAAACTATAGATTACTATTTAGTCTACTCTTACATGTAATCATACCTAAGACAAGTAAAAATTTACATCATAAATGTACAAATATCTTTTTATTGTACACATGTCAACATGATCTTTAATCTATTCATTCTCACCATACACGTATCAAAGATGTATATACATAAACATATATAAATATCTTCCAGTTGTGCTTCACCTCGTTATTCCCAATTCGGGTTTCATATCCTCATCCCCAATTATTGCATGGCTTTCCACGCACCATTTAATGCTACACGGCTGGTCCGTATCTCCCTGAACACACGCAATGCGTAATAAATGCTGGACCCTATCTCATCTCCAATTATTTCAAAGAAGGACTGCCTATTCTTTCATGTTTCTAACAATTTGATCCCAGTTCTTTCTTTTATTTTAAATATGATTCCCATTTTCCTATTTATAGTCACAAATAGTCCTAAAATCACTATTTCAAACGCATCTAACAATTCTTGACTAATTTTAACTTTGAATTCACTCCATTAAAATAATCGAAAAATTTACAGTACAAACATTGTAATTGGACACTTTAACTTTTTTGCATTATACATAAATCCTAAATAATTTTATTTTGTTTAACTTACCGAGAAGACTTTTGTATATTGTGGTTTATCTATAAATTATTAATATAAAGCCTACTTTATTATAGATTTCTTTACCTATTGTTTTTTTATAGTTTCATCCATTCATTTCATAACTTCTAATAGTTTAATCTTTCACCTTACAAAATAATAACTTCAAATCTACTCATGTCTCATACATGCTTGAACTGTGATGAACAATTTTTTTCTTCTGTTGTAGTAGTTACTTATTTTGATTGTATATTACTAGGTAAAGTAAATTTCATATTCACTCCGGTAAACCATCAATTATTTATTTATTTATTTATCGTTAATTTTATAAGTTATATTTTGTTGATCGATACACAAAAATACTTAAATATATAATAACTAATTATACTTATTAAAATCTTCATAAGATTTTTGAACTCAATAATAAATTTTTCCTATTACATTATTTTAAATAATATACATTACAATAATAAAATTTTCTTTATTTCAATTTGGTAAATTTGCCTGTACTATAATTTAACATAATAGTAGAAATACTAACGTCAAATTTTGGAGTGCTTATATTAATATTTTGGAATCTTCAAATCTATTATTAGTATAGTCAGCACTTTATTTAAACTAATTGGGGCTGAGTGGGATGAGTTTTTATGACATCATTATTGGGGCCCACATCATTTATTAACGACGGCGTCATAAGCCACGCATCAATCAGGACAGAGGATTTAGACCCCCATTGAGTAAACATATCCTTACTATTGGCATAATACATATTATATACCTCTATATATATACATTGGTTGTCATTACAAACCAAACACAACAAATATTCTATATTAGCATTTATCAACAAGTCTTTCATTCTCAATATTTGTATCCTCATACTCCTCTTTCAGATTTTAGGTATAACTGCATACTATATTTCAACATATACTCTTACAATTCATTATTAGTATAAATATTATTTCACTTTGATAACCTATTTATACTCTTTAATTTATATTTGACATTTTGTACAGGATCAAACAATGGATAAACAGTACAAATTAATACCGAATATTGCTCCTAACGATACAAATTGGACTTCAAAAATCATTGTTGTGGAAAAATCGTTTCCACGAACAGCTCAACGAAGGCCAACAAAATATCAAAATATGGTATTTATGGATCCTGAGGTATATTACTTGAATCTATTATTTATGTTTCTTCATTTATTTCATTTTAGCCACATATAATTTTTCAAAAAAATTTTTTGCCTCTAATATGTTATAGCTTTAAATTGTATTAATTCATATTCAAAAATAATATCTAGCCAAAATTATATATATGTTTATACAAAATATCTAATTTAAATGTATGGTATTATACAGAAAAATAGAGTCCATGCAACTATTTACGATGCCAACATCTCGGCATATGAAGACAAGCTACTACTTGGCAAAACATATCTTGTCTCAAATGCAAATGTTAAATTCACGAAGCCTGAGTATCAAGCTTCTATGGGCAACATACAATGGACAATATCTGGTCGAACAAGAGTCGAAGAAGTGAATGAAGACCACAGTGTTTTAATATCTTCTACATACAATTTTGTTCCTTTCAACAAATTGGAACCTTATGTGGACTCAAATTCTGATATAAGTATTTGTTCCTATTTCACAAAAAAACAAACTTTTTTCTTTTTATGCATTCCATTGTATTGATAACAAATTTCATTTGTCCTAATTTCTTATTTTTATCCTTTAGGTATTATTGGAGTTGCAATTGATGTCAAACCTAAAAGGCTGGTTCAAACTAGGTTTGAAACACAAACATCTATTCAAGATGTAGTTCTCATCGACACAAGGTTTATATATATATATATAACTATATTATTTTCATCTATAAATATATATTCCAATAATTATAATATTATTAAAGAAATTCATATACCACTTTCTCATATCTTTTCTCTGTTTCTATACTAGCTTCAACACTGTGTTGCTAACAATGTGGGATAATTTTGTGGAGAAGGAGTGCCGTTTCATTGCTGATAACTTGAGCACGAAACAAATCATCATTGGAAACCATCTAAAAGTGACATCTTTTAGTGGTAATATATTGTCGATAATTTTATAATTCATCAATGGAATATTACAAAATTTATAGGCAATCTTAGGTCTTCCAATAAATATATCTATATATTTATTTCATGCGCAGGCCTTTCAATTTCAACCAAGGCCAACATCATTTTCTCCTTCAATGCCCATTTAGAACAAGTGATTGAGCTAACTTCTTGGTAAAAATTTATTTATTCATTATATTTTTTTCAAATATATATATATACATGTGTATAAATTGCTAATCGTTTTACACATTGTGCAAGGGTTGAAACAAATTCGGACAAATTAGATGAGATGATCTTGACAAAGATATATCCATCCTCAGCAACAAAGAATCTTTCAACTCCAGACATGAAGAATATCACAGAGATTCAACAGATTCCAAATTTGTTATCTGCAATAAGCCTAATCTTATTTAAAATATTATATAGAAATTTTTTTTTTCATTATTGCATAATATTTATACAATTTATCTTCAAAAATAGCTAACAGGACATGGATATTTCTGGGTTCATGCACGTGCATACGTGAGAGTATTTAAACAATCCTTTTGGTACATGTCATGCAATACTTGCAAGAAAATATCAAGTGCTGATTTCAATGAAACATACGAATGCGTTTTCTGCAAATTTTCTCATGCAGTTGCAGTACTAAGGTATAATATTGTTTAGAAATCATTTATTGTTTACAATTATTTACACATGCAACACTTTTAACATCTTTTATATGTTAGGGCACGTGTATATCTGGAACTTGAGGACTCCACAGGCTCATTATCAGGGACTATGATTGGAGATACAACAGAAAAATTCTTACAGTACACAGGCCAACAACTAATGGACAGTGGATCACAAGTCTTGGAAAAAATTAGAATCACATTGGAGGAAGAACAATTTTTTTATGTTAAAGGAATGAAGAAAAATGTCCTCGACAATGAATACAAGTATGACATTATCTTCCTTAATGAATCAGTTCCTTCAATGTCGACCAGTTCTACAAGTACAAGATCAAGGACTAACAAAGGGAAAGATATAGCATATACTACTGACACACCAATGCCTCTTCAAGGGCAAACATTTCCAAGTGCAGTCAAACAGCTTAATTTCCCTTCGTCACCTCACTACTAAAAATTGCCTTTTCACCAACGGAAATTTACCAACGGATTATTTTCGTTGGTAATCAGCAACGGATTATCCGTTGGTAAAAGTAATGACATTTCAACTACGGTAATTAGCGACGGCTTTTCCGTTGGTGAATGTAATAGTTTTTCACCAACGAATTTTCACCTTTCACCAACGGAATATCCGTTGGTGAAGAGTGAATCTTATCACCAACGAAAATTTCGTTGGTGATATTAATTAATTTTGAAAACCAAAAGATAATTCGACATTTCACCAACGGAATATTCGTTGATGAAGAGTGAATCATATCAGCAACGAAAATTCCGTTGGTAATATTAATTAATTTTGAAAACCAAAAAATAATTCGACATTTCACCAACGGAATTTTCGTTGGTGAAGAGTGAATCTTATCACCAACGGAATTTTCGTTGATGATATTAATTAATTTTGAAAACCAAAAAAATAATTCGATCTTTCACCAACGGAATTTCCGTTGGTGAAGAACTCTTCACCAACGGAAATTCCGTTGGTGATATTAATTAATTTTGAAAACAAAAAAATAATTCGACCTTCCACCAATGGAATATCCGTTGGTGAAGAGTGAATCTTATCACCAACGGAATTTTCGTTGGTGATATTAATTAATTTTGAAAACCAAAAATTAATTTGACCTTTCATCAGCGGAATATCCGTTGGTGAAGAGTGAATCTTATCACCAACGAAATTTTCGTTGGTGATATTAATTAATTTTGAAAACCAAAAAATAATTCGACCTTTCACCAACGGAATTTCCGTTGGGGAAGAGTGAATCATATTACCAACGAAAATTCCGTTGGTGATATTAATTAATTTTGAAAACCAAAAAATAATTCAACCTTTTACCAATGGCATATCCGTTGGTGAAGAGTGAATTATATCACCAACGAAAATTTCGTAGGTGATATTAATTAATTTTAAAGACCAAAAATATTTCGACCTTTCACCAACGGAATATCCGTTGGTGAAGAGTGGTTCATATTACCTACGGAATATTCGTTAGTGAAAAGTGGTTCATATAAAAAAATTTTGAACAATGTGATATTTTATGTTTAAGTGTTAACACAATGTGGAATTTGATTTTTCACTAATATTTATTTTTTATTTTATAAGCAATTATAGAAAATGTTGCTCATTGAACTAATATATATTATAAAAATAAATATAATTACAAGAATTCACTTGTCTCCAATGGTTTGGTTATAACTTCACAACTCTTAGGTCAAAGGTTCAAATCACATTACATCCATTCTAAATTAATAAAATAATAAAAATACTTGACAAAGCTTAGTGGATCGGGTGGGGCTTTTGGTGGGTCGAATTTCAAACCCATAATTGGCAAGTTGGGTTAGGGGTCCACCAAGTATATAAAATTAATTTTTTCAATTATAAAAAATTTGCACTATTACCTACGGAATATCCGTTGGTAATAGTGCTCGTCATTTCTGTTGCTATTTTGAGGGTCGCTGAAAGTTACCAACAGTATTTCCGTTGGTAAAAGCGTGTGTCATTACCAATGGAAATTCCGTAGGTAAAAGGTTGGGACATTACCAACAAAAATTCTGTTGGTAATAGTGTGTGTTATTACCAACGGAAATTCCGTTTGTGAAAATCACCAACGGAAATTCCGTTGGTAACTTTCAGCTACCCTCAAAATAGCAACGGAAATTCTGTTGCAAATAATTCGTTGGTAGCGATTATTAGGCACGGATATCGTGGCTTCAGCAACGAAAAATCTGTTTCTGAAGCCACGGTTTTTTGTAGTGCCTGCGTCTAAATCGAAGAAGAGAAAAATTGAAGAACATCCAATCTCATATGAGAATGAAGTCACCCCAGAAAAATTGCCTACACCAAGAACAGAGAGAAATACACGACTTTCGAAAGAGAAAGACATCCTTTAAAAACTAATAATATCATTGTATGCATTGCCACATTTTTCCATTACTTTGAATGAATATTGGGTTTTTTTGTGTAATATTTCTAAGGTTTTGTCATTTCTAGATATGAGCCTTTTCTAATGTACTGCAATAATATAAATTATATTTAACAAATCTATATATTTTATATTTTTATGTACTTTTATTTTCACTATTAACTTTATATTATTGGATATATATACTTATTAATAATAATAAATAGAATACAAAAAATTTCTTTTTGCCCTAAATAAATATATAAGATATTTTTCTTATGAAAATAAAAAAATAGATACAAAATAATAAGCATAAGCACCAAAAACTATAAGGGTAATTATATTACCATAACATTATTTGTTTACTATACTACATTTTAATTGTAATAAAACTCTCCAACTATTGGTTACTTTTATACTTATGAATGTAACTTTTTGTAGCAAATTTTTATCATTAATCTATTAATTCGCATGTCTTATATTTGTCTTTCACGATGATTTTTTTCCAAAAAGTTAATTAAGATGGCGTAAATAAATTTAAAATATACATTAAGTCTTGCAACTTTTAAAAATTAGTCCAATTTTGTGTTGACAAATTTTCCTTTTTCTAAATTATTTTTTTTTTTTCCATATTTCCACTTTGTCGAGTATTAAGTATTTTCAACTTTTAATTGGTTTATGTCATTGATAATTTAGGCATCTATATATTTTTTTGACTCTAGCATTTATGATAAGATTTTATATTAAATTATATATGATATAAAATTATTTTATGTTATATGAAATTATGATTATTCATTATAAAAATTAATTTTTTTTAGGTGGACATTTTCATGACAGAATATTAAAAAAAAAATTTAATTTTATTTTCCCCATTTTGCTGATACAAAATTATTATTATTAATTTTTTTTTTGTGGACAATTTGATGACAAAATATAAAATTCAAACATTAAAAAAAAAATTTATTTTGAAAATTTTCTCCACTTTGCCGAGTAACTTGGAATAGTGGGAAACATTGGAAACATAATTATTTTTTACTTTTTGTATTTTTGTGGGCTTTTAGGAATTTATTTATTTTTTTTGTTTTTTTGCAGTTTTGGTCCACATCCTTTTCCTTTTATAACAAATTTCCCATTATATTTTTTTTCCTCTTTTCCTACTTCGCCTCATAAATCGACAAAATTAGAATTACAAAAAAAAAAAAAATTCATAAAATTAGTATAATACATTTGTAGCATAATATATTTCCTTCTGTAGTAAAATATTATAAATCAATTCTTACATTATTATAATAATTTTATTATTCTATTTCATTTCGTGATAGAATATTAAAATTTACTCATTTAATATTACTCATCTATTCATGTTATAAAGTTACTCGAGAAACTGAATATTGAATTTCTAGCTACGTGTCATATTATTAATCGAGTAACTCAGCAAACTCATATTTGATTTTGTGAAGTTGCTCAAGTAAATAATTATTTATATAGTTTGCAATTTTGTTCTTTGTAATTTTTTTTCATATTGTTTATTAAATTATGTATTGTTTTTTTGTATTCTCTCATGCTATCAATAATTGCCAAGACAAAATAAAATATAATATATTGTATTAATTCATTATGATATATATTAGATTTATATAATATATACTTTATTTTACTATGTTTTAATACATGATAGATTAAAAACATTTCTGTACATGCTTAATTTTTCAAGTAACTCGACAAAGCAAAATTTCAACTTCATGAGATCGTCGAAAATTAACAGCAGAAAAATATATTATTTCGTCGACTAACTCAAGAAACTTTATTTTGAATTTGTCAAGTTCTTTGATATATTGAATAGTCAAATTTAATATTTTATATTTTCGTTTATAACAAACAATTTTATTAGTTCTTTTAATTATTTTTTTAAATGGTTGTTTTTACTTATCTATATAATCAAGCAAATCGGTAAGCTAAATTTTTATCTTGTGGAGTTATTTGATAACATAAGAAGGTAAGCAATTTTTTCTATTCTATCACTTAATATAATATATTATAATAACAAATCTATTATAAAATAACATTTTTATATTATTTTATATTATTATATTATATCATATTTAATTTTATGATTTCAAAAACGACAATGTAATAAAAATATGTTGTAATACTTATTTTTATTTATCATAAATTTTATATGAAATTATACTATAACATATCTTTTATATTTATAATTAGTAATAATAATATCATTTATAACAAAATTTATAACATAATAAAATTATTGGTGTAGTAATATATTATTAATCAATTTTTACATTATTATAATAATTTAATGATTACAATCAATTTATTATAACAATTTCATATTACAATTTTTTTTTTTATAAATGATCATAAAATTTATTACATATTTATTTATAAATAATTATAAAATTTAATATATCTTTTTTTATCAAGCAATTAAATAATCTCATTTTATTTATCAGAATAATTATATCAAATTATAGTATAAAAATCATTTTATATTTATAATTACTAATCATAATATCATTTATAACATAGTTTTTATTTATATTTCCAATAATAAATTCTAAATAAATATGTAATAAATTTTATAATCATTTATAAATAAATTTATTTCATATCCATTTATTATATTACATTGAATATAATCATTAAATTATTATAATAATATAATAATTAATTAATAATATATTAATACAGAACATCATTTTATTATGCTATAAATTTAATATAGTAATTTTTTTATAATATGTTATAGTAATTGCTAAAATAAAAAAAAAATTCATATATTGTATTAATTCATTATGATATATATTAAATTTATATAATATATATTCTATTTTACTATGTTCTAATAAATGATACACTAAATAAATTTTTTGATATGCTTTATTTATTAAGTCACTCGACAATTCCAATTTCCCATTCATGAATTCCTCGATAAATAACCAAGCTAAGAATAAAAAATTATTTAAATATATTATGTATCTTAAATAAAAAAGAAAAATAAAATAATAAAAATTTTAAATTTCCCTGGTTTGTCGAGTAACTCGGCCAACTCGAGTTTCATTTTGTCGAGTTGGTTGACCTATTGAATAGATTGATTTTGTATACCATTTGTAATCGAGTAACTCGACAAATATGATTTTCGGTTTCTCGAGTTTCTCGAGTAGGTTCAAAAATGCACTTTTTCAATTTTGTTTTTTTCCTTTTTTATTTAAATTATGTAATACACTAAATTTTTTTGAATTTTTTATCATGTCATGTTCTTTTTTAACCAACTCCTGAATCTTAAATTTACCTTTGTCGAGTTACTAGATAAATTCATCATAATAAAAGAAAATATAATATATTGTATTAATTGATTATCATATATATTAAATTTATAAAATGTATGTCTAATTTTACTATATTTTAATAAATAATCAATTAAATACAGTTATGTATGTACTTCATTTATTAAATAAGTTAACAAATTCAAATTTCATACTGACAAGTTCCTTAAATAATAATATTACAACATACAAATAAAATAAAATAGTTAATGTATTAAATAATTTAAATACAAAAAGTTTAAAAAAATTACATCTATGTATATAATTAATTTGTTCAGTAACTCATTAAACTCGATTTTTATTTTGTCCAGTTATGTGATACAATGAATAATGCCTTTTTTTATATGAATAATATTTCATTTTCTATAACTTAATATAATATGTTATAATAAAAGAGCTATTACAAAAAAAATTTATATATTATTTTACATTAATATAATATATCATATCTAATTTTATGAAATATAAAAACAAAGTGAAGTACAAATTTGTTTTAATAATTATTTTTAGTAATTACAAAAATTATATAAAATTATATTACTTCATTATCATATATATTAAATTGATTTTTAAATATATTCTATTTTACTATGTTCTAATAAATGATACACTATATAAAAAATTTTATATATTTTTTTTTATCAATTTACTGAAACAATTCCAAATTTCAGATTCACCAGTTCGTCAACAAATAACACAACAAAATAAGAAGAAAAAAAATTTAAATGTATTACATATTTTAAATAAAAAAGAAAAACAAATTAATCTAAATTTTAAATTTTATTACTTTGTCGAGTAACTCGAGAAACTCATGTTTCATTTTGTCGAGTTACTTCAGCTATTAAACAGATTGATTTTCTATCCAATTTGTCATCGAGTTACTCGGCAACCGTGATTTCCAGTTTCTCGAGTAACTTCAAAAACACACATTTTTTTATCTTTTTTTTTTTATTTTTTTATTTAAATTATGTAATACACTTAATGTTTTTGAATTTTTTTTTGTCATGTTATTTTTTAACCAACTCTTGAATCTCAAATTTTTATTTGTCGAGTTACTAGATAAATGAATCATAATAAAAGAAAATATAAAATATTGTATGAATTGATTATGATATATATTAAATTTATACAATGTATATTTAATTTTACCATGTCCTAATAAATAATCAATTAAATACAATTATGTATGTACTTCATTTATCAAATAAGTTAACAAATCGAAACTTCATACTCATAAATTCCTCGAATAATAATATTACAACATATCAATTAAACCAAATATTTCATATATTAGATAATTTGAATAAATAAATTTTTAAAAATTTAAATTTATGTATATAATTAGTTTGTTCAGTAACTCGCAAAACTCGATTTTTAGTTTGTCGAGTTATGTGATACAATGAATAATGAGTTTTTTTATATAAATAATATTTCATATTCTATAACTTAATACATTTCCTTTTCAAATTATTGGTGTAGTAATATATTATTAATCAATTTTTACATTATTATAATAATTTAATGATTATAATCAATTTATTATAACAATTTCATATTAAAATTTTTTTTTTATAAATGATCATAAAATTTATTGCATATTTATTTATAAATAATTATAAAATTTATTATATATTTTTTTATGAAGCAATTAAATAGTCTCATTTTATTTATAAGAATAATTATATCAAATTACAGTATAAAAATCATTTTTTATTTATAATTACTAATGATAATATCATTTATAACAAAAATTATATTTATATTTACAATAATAAATTATAAATAAATATATAATAAATTTTATAATCATTTATAAATAAATTTATTTCATATCCATTTATTATATTAAATTTAATATAATCATTACATTATTATAATAATATAATAATTAATTAATAATATATTAATACAGAATATCATTTTATTATGCTATAAATTTAATATAGTAATTTTTTTATAATATGTTATAGTCATTACTAAAATAAAAATAAAATTCATACATTGTATTACTTCATTATGATATATATATAATTTATATAATATATATTCTATTTTACTATGTTGTAATAAATGATACACTAAATAAAATTTTTTATATGCTTTATTTATCAAGTTACTCGACAATTCCAATTTACCATTCATGAGTTCCTCGACAAATAACCAACATAAGAATAAAAAATTATTTAAATGTATTATATATTTTCAATAAAAAAGAAAAACAAAAGAATCAAAATTTTAAATTTCCCTGGTTTGTCGAGTATCTCGGCCAACTCGAGTTTCCTTTTGTCGACTTGGTTGATCTATTGAATAGATTTATTTTGTATACCATTTGTAATCGAGTAACTCGACAAACATGATTTTCGGTTTGTCGAGTTTCTCGAGTAGGTTCAAAAACGTACATTTTTCAATTTTGTTTTTTTTTTTCTTTTTTATTTTAATTATGTAATACACTGAATTTTTTTGATTTTTTTATTTTGTCATGTTTTTTTTTAACCAACTCGTGAATCTCAAATTTACCTTTGTCGAGTTACTAGATAAATTCATCATAATAAAAGAAAATATAATATATTGTATTCATTGATTATCATATATATTAAATTTATAAAATGTATGTCTAATTTTACTATATTTTAATAAATAATCAATTAAATACAATTATGTATATACTTTATTTATTAAATAAGTTAACAAATTCAAATTTCATACTGACAAGTTCCTTAAATAATAATATTACAACATACAAATAAAATAAAATAGTTAATGTATTAAATAATTTAAATACAAAAAGTTTAAAAAAATTACATTTATGTATATAATTAGTTTGTTCAGTTACTCATCAAACTCGATTTTGATTTTGTCCAGTTATGTGATACAATGAATAATGCCTTTTTTTATATGAATAATATTTCATTTTCTATAACTTAATATAATATGTTATAATAAAAGAGCTATTACAAAAAAAAATTATATATTATTTTACATTAATATAATATATCATATCTAATTTTATGAAATATAAAAACAAAGTGAAGTACAAATTTGTTTTAATAATTATTTTTACTAATTACAAAAATTATATAAAATTATATTATTTCATTATCATATATATTAAATTGATTTTTAAATATATTCTATTTTACTATGTTCTAATAAATGATACACTACATAAAAATTTTTATATATTTTTTTTTATCAATTTACTGAAACAATTCTAAATTTCAGATTCACCAGTTCGTCAACAAATAACACAACAAAATAAGAAGCAAAAAAAATTTAAATGTATTACATATTTTAAATAAAAAAGAAAAACAAATTATTCTAAATTTTAAATTTTATTACTTTGTCCAGTAACTCGAGAAACTCATGTTTCGTTTTGTCGAGTTACTTGAGCTATTCAACAGATTGATTTTCTATCCAATTTGTCGTCGAGTTACTCGACAACCGTGATTTCCAGTTTCTCGAGTTCCTCGAGTAACTTCAAAAACACACATTTTTTATCTTTCTTTTTTATTTTTTGATTTAAATTATGTAATACACTTAATGTTTTTGATTTTTTTCTTTTGTCATGTTATTTTTTAACCAATTCTTAAATCTCAAATTTTGATTTGTCGAGTTACTAGATAAATGAATCATAATAACAGAAAATATAAAATATTGTATGTATTGATTATAATATATATTAAATTTATACAATGTATATTTAATTTTACCATGTCCTAATAAATAATCAATTAAATACAATTATGTATGTACTTCATTTATCAAATAAGTTAACAAATCGAAACTTCATACTCACAAATTCCTCGAATAATAATATTACAACATATCAATGAAACGAAATAGTTAATGTCTTAGATAATTTGAATAAATAAATTTTTAAAAATTTAAATTTATGTATATAATTAGTTTGTTAAGTAACTCGGAAAACTCGATTTTGAGTTTGTCAAGTTATGTGATACAAAGAATAATGAGTTTTTTAATATAAATAATATTTCTTATTCTATAACTTAATGCATTTCCTTTTCAAATTATTGGTGTAGTAATATATTATTAATCAATTTTTACATTATTATTATAATTTATTGATTATAATGAATTTATTATAACAATTTCATATTAAAATTTTTTTTTTATAAATGATCATAAAATTTATTGCATATTTATTTATAAATAATTATAAAATTTATTATATATTTTTTTATCAAGCAATTAAATAATCTCATTTTATTTATAAGAATAATTATATCAAATTACAGTATAAAAATCATATTTTATTTATAATTACTAATGATAATATCATTTATAACAAAATTTATATTTATATTTACAACAATAAATTATAAATAAATATATAATAAATTTTATAATCATTTCTAAATAAATTTATTTCAAATCCATTTATTATATTAAATTTAATATAATCATTAAATTATTATAATAATATAATAATTAATTAATAATATATTAATACAGAATATCATTTTATTATGCTATAAATTTAATATAGTAATTTCTTTATAATATGTTACAGTAATTACTAAAATAAAAATAAAATTCATACATTGTATCACTTCATTATGATATATATTAAATTTATATAATATATATTCTATTTTACTATGTTCTAATAAATGATACACTAAATAAAATTTTTGATATGCTTTATTTATCAAGTTACTCGACAATTCCAATTTTCCATTCATGAGTTCTCGACAAATAACCAACATAAGAATAAAAAATTATTTAAATGTATTATGTATTTTCAATAAAAAAGAAAAACAAAAGAATCAAAATTTTAAATTTCCCTGGTTTGTCGAGTAACTCAGCCAACTCGAGTTTCATTTTGTCGAGTTGGTTGATCTATTGAATAGATTGATTTTGTATACCATTTCTACTCGAGTAACTCGACAAACATGATTTTCCGTTTGTCGAATTTCTCGAGTAGGTTCAAAAACGTACATTTTTCAATTTTTTTTTCTTTTTTATTTTATTTATGTAATACACTGAATTTTTTTGATTTTTTTATTTTGTCATGTTCTTTTTCAACCAACTCGTGAATCTCAACTTTACCTTTGTCGAGTTACTAGATAAATTCATCATAATAAAAGAAAATATAATATATTGTATTCATTGATTATCATATATATTAAATTTATAAAATGTATGTTTAATTTTATTATGTTTTAATAAATAATCAATTAAATACAATTATGTATATACTTCATTTATTAAACAAGTTAACAAATTCAAATTTCATACTGACGAGTTCCTTAAATAATAATATTACAACATACAAAATAAATAAAATAGTTAATGTATTAAATAATTTAAATACAAAAAGTTCAAAAAAATTAATTTTATGTATATAATTACTTTGTTGAGTAACTCATCAAACTCGATTTGCATTTTGTCAAGTTATATGATATAATGAATAATGCCTTTTTTTATATGAATAATATTTCATATTCTATAACTTAATATGATATGTTATAATAAAAGAGTTATTATAAAAAAAATTTATATATTATTTTACATTAATATAATATATCATATTTAATTTTATGAAATATAAAAACAAAGTAAAGTAAATATTTGTTACAATAATTATTTTTATTAAGTACAAAAATTATATAAAATTGTATTCATTCATTATGATATATTTTATTTAATATATATTCTATTTTACTATGTTCTAATAAATGATATACTACATAAACTTTTGTATATATTTTATTTACCAATTTACGCAAACAATTCCAAATCTCAGATTCACAAGTTCGTCGAAAAATAACATAACAAAATAAGAATAAAAATTATTTAAATATATTACATATATTTAATTAAAAAGAAAAACAAAATAATCAAAATTTTTACTTTCAATGATTTGTCGAGTAACTCGAGAAATTGAAGCTTATTTTTGTCGAGTTACTTGAGCTATTCAATAAATTCATTTTTAATACCAATTGTGATCGAGTAACTCGACAAACATCATTTTCTGTTTGTCGAGTTTCTCGAGTAGCTTCAACCATGTACATTTTTCAATTTCTTATTTAATTTTCTTATTTAAATTATGTAATACACTTAATTTTTTTAGTTTTTTTATTTTCTCATGTTATTTTGAAACCATCTCGTAAATCTCAAAATTCTGATTTGTCGAGTTACTAGATAAATGAATCATAATAAAATAAAATTTAAAATATTGTATGAATTGATTATCATATATATTAAATTTATACAATGTATATTTAATTTTACCATGTCCTAATAAATAATCAATTAAATACAATTATGTATGTACTTCATTTATCAAATAAGTTAACAAATCGAAACTTCATACTCACAAATTCCTCGAATAATAAGACTCCAACATATCAATTAAACCAAATAGTTCATGTATTAGATAATTTGAATAAATAAATTTTTAAAAATTTAAATTTATGTATATAATTAGTTTGTTGAGTAAATCAGAAAACTCGATTTTGAGTTTGTCGAGTTATGTGATACAATGAATAATGAGTTTTTTTATATAAATGATACTTCATATTCTATAAATTAATACATTTCCTTTTAAAATTATTGGTGTAGTAATATATTATTAATCAATTTTTACATTATTATAATAATTTAATGATTATTATCAGTTTATTATAACAATTTCATATTAAAATTTTTTTTTGTAAATTATTATAAAATTTATTACATATTTATTTATAAATATTTATAAAATTTATTATAAATTTTTTATCAAGCAATTAAATAATCTCATTTTATTTATCAGAATAATTATATCAAATTATAGTATAAAAATCATTTTATATTTATAATTAGTAATGATAATATCATTTATAACAAAATTTATATTTACATTTACAATAATAAATTATAAAGAAATATGTAATAAATTTTATAATTATTTATAAATAAATTTATTTCATATCCATTTATTATATTAAATTTAATATAATCATGAAATTATTATAATAATATAATAATTAATTTATAATATATGAATACAGAATATCATTTTATTATGCTATAAATTTAATATAGTAATTTTTTTATAATATGTTATAGTAATTGCTAGAATAAAAATAACATTTATATATTGTATTAATTCATTATGATATATATTAAATTTATATAATATATATTCTATTTTACTATGTTCTAATAAATGATACACTAAATAAAGTTTTTGATATGCTTTATTTATCAAGTTACTCGACAATTCCAATTTCCCATTCATGAGTTCCTCGACAAATAACCAACATAATAATAAAAAATTATTTAAAAGTATTATGTATTTTACATAAAAAAGAAAAACGAAAGAATCAAAATTTTAAATTTCCCTCGTTTTTCGAGTAACTCGGCCAACTCGAGTTTCATTTTGTCAAGTTGGTTGACCTATTGAATAGATTGATTTTGTATACCATTTGTAATCGAGTAACTCGACAAACATGATTTTCGATTTGTCGAGTTTCTCGAGTAGGTTCAAAAATGCACACTTTTCAATTTTGTTTTGTTTCTTTTTTATTTAAATTATGTAATACACTGAATTGTTTTGATTTTTTTATTTTGTCATCTTCTTTTTTAACCAACTCATGATTCTCAAATTTACCTTTGTCGATTTACTAGATAAATTCATCATAATAAAAGAAAATAGAATATATTCTATTCATTGATTATCATATATATTAAATTTATAAAATGTATGTTTAATTTTGCTATGTTTTAATAAATAATCAATCAAATACAATTATGTATATACTTTATTTATTAAATAAGTTAACATATTCAAATTTCATACTGATAAGTTCCTTAAATAATAATATTACAACATACAAATTAAATAAAATAGTTAATGTATTAAATAATTTAAATACAAAAAGTTCAAAAAAATCAAATTTAATTTTATGAAATATAAAAACAAAGGAAAGTAAATATTTGTTACAATAATAATTTTTTATTAATTACAAAAATTATATAAAATTGTATTCATTCATTATGATATATTTTATTTAATATATATTCTATTTTACTATGTTCTAATAAATGATATACTACATCAAATTTTTTATATATTTTATTTATCAATTTACGCAAACAATTCCAAATTTCAGATTCACGAGTTCGTCGAAAAATAACACAACAAAATAAGAACAAAAATTATTTAAATATATTACATATTTTAAATATAAAAACAAATCAAAATAATCAAAATTTTTACTTTCACTGATTCGTCGAGTAACACGGAAAATTGAAGTTTATTTTTTTCGAGTTACTTGAGATATTCAATACATTCATTTTTTATACCATTTGGGATCGAGTAACTCGACAAACATCATTTTCTGTTTGTCGAGTTTCTCGAGTAGCTTCAACCATGTACATTTTTCAATTTCTTATTTAATTTTCTTATTTAAATTATGTAATATACTTAAGTTTTTTTGTTTTTCTATTTTCTCATGTTATTTTGTAACCATATCGTAAATCTCAAAATTCTGATTTGTCGAGTTACTACATAAATGAATCATAATAAAAGAAAATATAAAATATTGTATGAATTGATTATGATATATATTAAATTTATACAATGTATATTTAATTTTAGCATGTCCTAATAAATAATCAATTAAATACAATTATGTATGTACTTCATTTATCAAATAAGTTAACAAATCGAAACTTCATACTCACAAATTCCTCGAATAATAATATTACAACATATCAATTAAACCAAATAGTTCATGTATTAGATAATTTGAATAAATAAATTTTTAAAAATTTAAATTTATGTATATAATTAGTTTGTTGAGTAACTCAGAAAACTCGATTTTGAGTTTGTCGAGTTATGTGATACAATGAACAATAAGTTTTTTTTATATAAATGATACTTCATATTCTATAACTTATACATTTCCTTTTAAAATTATTGGTGTAGTAATATATTATTAATCAATTTTTACATTATTATAATAATTTAATGATTATTATCAGTTTATTATAACAATTTCATATTAAAATTTTTTTGTAAATTATTATAACATTTATTACATATTTATTTATAAATAATTATAAAATTTATTATAAATTTTTTATTAAGCAATTAAATAATCTCATTTTATTTATCAGAATAATTATATCAAATTATAGTATAAAAATCATTTTATATTTATAATTACTAATGATAATATCATTTATAACAAAATTTATATTTATATTTACAATAATAAATTATAAAGAAATATGTAATAAATTTTATAATTATTTATAAATAAATTTATTTCATATCCATTTATTATATTAAATTTAATATAATCATGAAATTATTATAATAATATAATAATTAATTTATAATATATGAATACAGAATATCATTTTATTATGCTATAAATTTAATATAGTAATTTTTTTATAATATGTTATAGTAATTGCTAGAATAAAAATAACATTCATATATTGTATTAATTCATTATGATATATATTTAATTTATATAATATATATTCTATTTTACTATGTTCTAATAAATGATACACTAAAAAAAAAATTTCTATACTTTATTTATCAAGTTACTCGACAATTCCAATTTCCCATTCATGAGTTCCTCGACAAATAACCAACATAAGAATAAAAAATTATTTAAATGTATTATGTATTTTAAATAAAAAAGAAAAACAAAAGAATCAAAATTTTAAATTTCCCTCGTTTGTCGAGTAACTCGGCCAACTCGAGTTTCATTTTGTCGAGTTGGTTGACCTATTGAATAGATTGATTTTGTATACTATTTGTAATCGAGTAACTCGACAAACATGATTTTCGGTTTGTCGAGTTTCTCGAGTAGGTTCAAAAATGCACACTTTTCAATTTTGCTTTTTCTCTTTTTTATTTAAATTATGTAATACATCGAATTGTTTTGATTTTTTTATTTTGTCATCCTCTTTTTTAACGAACTCATGAATATCAAATTTACCTTTATCGAGTTACTAGATAAATTCATCATAATAAAAGAAAATATAATATATTCTATTAATTGATTATCATATATATTAAATTTATAAAATTTATGTTTAATTTTGCTATCTTTTAATAAATAATCAATGAAATACAATTATATATGTACTTCATTTATTAAATAAGTTAACATATTCAAATTTCATACGGACAAGTTCCTTTAATAATAATATTACAACTTACAAATTAAATAAAATAGTTAATGTATTAAATAATTTAAATACAAAAAGTTCAAAAAAATGAAATTTAATTTTATGAAATATAAAAACAAAGGAAAGTAAATATTTGTTATAATAATAATTTTTTTTTAGTTGCAAAAATTATATAAAATTGTATTCATTCATTATGATATATTTTATTTAATATATATTCTATTTTACTATGTTCTAATAAATGATATACTACATCAAATTTTGTATATATTTTATTTATCAATTTACGCAAACAATTCCAAATTTCAGATTCACGAGTTCGTCGAAAAATAACACAACAAAATAAGAATAAAAATTATTTAAATATATTACATATTTTAAATAAAAAAGAAAATCAAAATAATCAAAATTTTTACTTTCACTGATTTGTCGAGTAACTCGGGACATTGAAGTTTATTTTTGTCGAGTTACTTCAGTTATTCAATAAATTCACTTTTTATACCATTTGTGATCGAGTAACTCGACAAACATGATTTTCAGTTTCTCGAGTTTCTCGAGTAGATTCAACCATGTACATTTTTCAATTTCTTGTTTAATTTTCTTATTTAAATTATGTAATACACTTAATTTTTTTAGTTTTTTTATTTTGTCATGTTATTTTGTAACCATCTCGTGAATCTCAAAATTTTGATTTCTCGAGTTACTAGATAAATGAATCATAATAAAAGAAAATATAAAATATTGTATGAATTGATTATGATATATATTAACTTTATGAATAATGCTATTTGCAGTCTTCACTACCGATAGTCATCATACGTGTCATTATTCAATTGGTTGAATTATTTACTATAATTAAGTAATGTATTTATAGCCATTAATTATGAATAATTCAACCAATTGAATAATGACACGTATGATGACTACCGGTAGTGAAGATTGCAAATAGCATTACTCTAAATTTATACAATGTATATTTCATCTTGCTATGTTCTAATAAATAATCAATTAAATACAATTATGTATTTGCTTCATTTATCAAATAAGTTAACAAATCGAAACTTCATATTAACAGCTTCCTCGAATAATAATATTACAATATATAAAATAAACAAAATAATTAATATTTTAAATAAGTTAAATAGAAAAACTTTTCAAAATTTCAATTTATGCATATAATTAGTTTGTTGCGTAACTCGAGAAACTCGATTTTGAATTTGTCGACTTATGTCATACAATGAATAATGAGTTTTTTTATATGAATAATATTTCATTTTCTATAACTTAATATAATATCCTATAATAAAATAGCTATTACAAAAAAAATGTATATATTATTTTACATTAATATAATATAAAATATCTAATTTTATAAAATATAAAAACAAAGTGAAGAAAAAATTCCACATTTCATATTCACGAGTTCGTCAAAAAATAAGAAAACAACATAAGAAATATAATGTCATTTATTATACTTGTTCATTCTAATAAAACTTACCTATTCTAACAACATTTATTAATTATTAAAATTACTATAAAAATTTGATAGTATTTTTATAATACTTTTCCATTACATTATGTTATAATAAATGATAAAATATAATAGATTTTAACATATTTCAATAGTTTTATAGAATATACAATAAGTTAAAGGTGATGAATTGATAGTTCCAATAAAGTCACAATTCATTATTAATATTTTCTTGCACTATATATTTTATTCTGCCGTAAGTTTATTTTAATCATTTTTACTTATATTATCGTACGGTCATTATTACATATATATATCTATATATATACTATATATTTTTGAATTTAATATAATATATATGAAATTTTCATAATATATATTTTATTGTACTATGCTGTAATAAATCATATAAAAATAAAAATTATGTATTATGCTCAATTTATAGTGTAGCTCGCCACACCCATATTCCGAATTCACATAAATTACTACTTATTTAATTATCAGTCTAGATATATGCTTCATTCTCTCTTTACCAATTCGGACCATCCACTCTTTTCCACATCGAGCCTCGTGCTCTGACACCATCTCCATGTTAGAAATATCTTTGTCCAACAGAAGTCATTTCGCATTAAATTGCATTTAATGAAATATCTTCTAAACATTAAATTTCTAGATTTGCCATTTAATGCTTATACTAAACATTAAATAAAGATAATTATTATATATACTCTTACAAAACAACTACTTGTTGAATTACTTAATTAATTCGACTCATATATATTATTTTTTGACCTATTATTTATTTTAGTAAAATACAATAATTTTTAATGTCTCTTCATTATTGATAAAATTAAATATGACAACATTAATTATTATAGACTCTAATAATTTATAATGTCTCTTCATTTTTTAACCTACAATGTGTCTTCCTTATCGATAAAATGAAATATGCTAGAGTGCAATAATTTACATTGATATATAATTTACCTATATAATACATCTTTTGTTATAATATATTATGTCGAATAATGATATGATAAAACTAAGTTAAGTACTCGATAATGTTACTAAGCAAAATAAAAAAAACCTAAAATATAATATACACAAATCAACAAAATATCAATTATATCAAACAAATTTTTAACATAACCTAACGTATTTGTTTATAATATTTATAAATCAATACTACTAACTATAATATTACTAAATATAATATTATTTATAACAATATTTATATTAACAATTATGAAAAACAATTATAAATAATTATTTATTAAATTCTATAATAATTTTTAATAAACTTTGTATAATACGAATATAATATAATAAATCGATTACAAGCATGAGATAATCACATTATAAATGACAAAAAAATCTAACACAAATAAAAACATATGCCGTTTATGAGTTGATCGAGTAAGTCGAAAACTTATATATAGGTTTATTACGTTTGTCGATGGAAAATCTTACACAAAATAACAAATCATCAAATCAAGATATTTTTGTCACTTAAATTCAAATAATAATTTTAGAGTGAATAATTAATTTCAGTTTTATATTTAGTACTGTTAATCAATAAATATTATAAATCTATGTGTTCATTTCCGTAAAAATTTGGCTTTCATATATTTTACATTCTATGGATTTATGTATATTATATTATAGGTTTCTCTTCATTTTAAATTAAAATATTTTATAGATAACTTGACAAATTCTATTACAAGTTTTTCAGTTATCTCAGTAATTAAGTATACAATATTGTTTTCGTTTGTAATTTTTGTTTAAGTGAAAAAAAAATTATATATGTGTTACTGTAATTATTAAGAAATATTTAATGTTCTGGTGTAATAATGATTATGTTATATGCTTATTATTTTAATAAATATCGATTTATATGAGCTTCGTGTTTATTTTTTTGTGTGTGTATATGTGCACTTTTCCACTTACTATTAAATTCGATAAACGTTGTCAAATTCATTAATATTGTACTATTCAGGGACGAAAAACTCATTATTTTGGCTATGTGGATTGTTCTACATGCTGTTTAACTTGACAAACTCTATCGAGTTGAATATTTGTACTTTTCGACGAAATCAACACGAATATCTTTTATCTATTTTATTTGTTTTCTTTACTTGATTTTCTTCTCCTTGTAGAAGGTATACATTATAATATAGTAAAATAAAATATATATCATATTAAATAATAACATATTATATGAATTTATTAGAATATACAATCTATACATAAAATAAAAAATAAATAAAAACTGAAGAACATGCCCTTAATGAGTTATTCGACAACCCTGAAATAATGTTACACGAAAACAAAGAGCAGAAATTGAGAATATTTATGTGAACTAAATGAAATAAATTTTTTTGTCAATTTTATGTTGTACAATTGAGTTACAAATATTATACATACACGTGTAAATATAAGTAAAAAATTTTTTTTATATATTTATTACGAATGTATTGCAAAATATGCATTATTTAAGTTATCCAAATAACTCGACATACACATATATCAGTTTATCAAGGTACTCGATGGAAATTACATAAACAAATAAAAAATTATAAAATCGAAATATTTCTATCAAAGAAATTCAATAACAAATTTTACATAACATATAATACAATTAATTTAAAAGAATTGTAAATACATGTGTTCATTTGTGTATGAAAAATAATTGTACATATTTATTTTAAGATTTCATATATAATTAAAATATCCAAAGGAAACTAAAAATTCGAAAATATGCATTTCATCAGTTATTCAAGTTTATTATAATATTTTACTATCTATTTTATTTTTTCCCTGTAGAGATAGAATTAATCGTTTTACAATTAGTAAACTAGATTTACAATAATATATTATATTAAATAATAAAATAAAATTATTTTGCTTTGGTTCGATTTATCAGATAACTCAACAAACTAAAACTTGACATTGCCAAGTTGCTTTATGAGATAAATCCAAACAACCAATTACAAAGTATATTTAATCATTTTATAATAATAACCATACAACATAATAACTAATAACTTACAAAATTAAATATTTCAAACTAAATATATTAACAAATCATAAATTTCTTCCCAAACCAAACAAGAACGATAAACTAAAACAATGTTTTATAATTCATTACTCAACTAACTCTACAAAATCTTTAGCATTCATTTGTCAACTCATTACACATACTAAGAAATTCAAAATGCCAAGCAACTAAAAAACCAAAAAACGCATATCCACAATAATAGTCAACAATAGTACAAAATATATAAGATTTAAATAGTGAAAATTTCATAACATATAAATATATACATGTGTTACAAAATCAATAACATAACTTATGAATTCATCTACTCATATTAAACCATAACACATAATAAAAAATTTTGCTCTTCTTCATCTAAAAATACAAAATCAGCACCAATCTAAACTCAAAATATTATACTAAAACTCAAATTTGTTACATACACTAATAAACTTACACAAAATGTATATAACCAACATATTTTACACTATGTACAATGTCAACCAATAACTAGAATTAATAAAATTACAATCAAAAAACTGTTTTCACTTCAATACACAAATATCATAGCTATTCATTTTGTTCATTTGGGACAAAAAAAAATTCATTGTAAAAAAAATCAATTACAAGCTTTCCCCTATACAAATCTACTTTCTCCAATTGAACAGCATCAATAGGTATTCCAGCAAGAAGACACTCAACATATTTGATAACAAATATGCCACTGTCACTGCAAGAATAATTGAAAACCTTGTAAGTATATATAAATATGATAACAAATACAGACATTTATTTTAATTTCTTACCTATGTCGAATATACTGTGGTATCTCAACATAGGGTTTTCTATAATATTCAAGCGGCTGAATGATCTTTTTGCCAAGATCTGCCCGATCAGCAACAACATATTTTTGAATGATATCTGGAATAATATGTATGGAAGGAACAACATGTCGATATAACATTGCTTCATCATAAAAGTGGTAATTGCTATCATACACTGTTAGCCTCCAACTTAGTACATCAACATCAAAAAGGACCCAATATTTATCATCGATAATATCTGGCCACAATATATGATTACAATCCTTCCAACTTTTACCAAAACTTCTGGGAATGGAACCATTTGCATATCTCTCCATAGAACCATGGTAAACAACAGGAACTTTACGCATCAATTGTCCTGTAGAATCCAAAATTTTCGAACCAATACCTCAAAGAAATATTCCAAAACCACTATCTAGAATTCCATATCTTGATGAAAAAATGTCTGTAAAATTTGCTCTTCTTTTTTTAAGCAAAAACATGGCATTATCCATATCCTATAAAAAAAAATTTTTAATAAGAATGTGTTCTTAATAGTTTACAATAAACATAAGAAATCAAAAAATACAAATAAGACATACCTCAGCCGCCAATATATATTCACGATGGCCAATAGATTCTAGCTTTTGCTTTGTCAATCTAATGCCACCACCCCCACCACGCAACCGAACAACATCTCTATAACAGGAAACTTATTATAAATACAATAAAAACATAACATATATATAATAAACAACGAAATACAAAATTCAAACTTACTGATCCTTTGATTTATGCATCCAATGAATAAATTCAACTTGTCTTTCCTCATCAATATCACATAGTATAGGAATGTGAATAGAACTAGATGACAGAGACGCACTTTCCTTGCTATCCTTATTTTTTTCTTCCACTCTCTGCTTGGCTGAAGCGGCCTGCTGTTCTATTCTACTACTCCCCACAACCGTATGCTTTTCTACCAATGTCCCCTTCAACATGTCTTCAATCTTAAAAATAGAACTATCAATCTTTGTACAAAGTTCTTCACGTAAACTACCAATCATATTACTATGTTCAACTTCAAAACCAACTAACTTTGTATCAAAATGTTCCTGTATCTCTTTTTTTTTTCATCAAAATTTTTTTCACTACTCCTAGATACAGATGATTCAATATTATTCAAACAACGCATCAAATCATCTCTTGTACTTGCTAACTGTTGATCAAAGTACAAACGTTGAGCCTCTATCATATCACGAAATTGATTATCAATATAATCCCGTTGCTCATCTCTAAAATTGCCTAATTGATAATCAAAATATGCTCTTTGTTCATCCCCTCTACTACCAAACTGCTCATTAATGTACACTCTTTGATCATGAAATAATGATTGTACAAGTTCATTTGTAGCATAATCATCATGATGATTATGCTCAGGCCAATTATTTATAGGTTCTTCCACAACTATATATGGAGACCAGCCCTCATTTTCACCATCATTTTCTTTCCCAACTTGTCCAATCTGTTCATCACCTTCATAAAACTCTTCAGTCTCATGACCAATATTTCCATATGCTACCGCAACATCTGGATCAACTGCATTTTCAGGCTCGTTTTGTTCTATTCATTGCCCTATCTCATCAATTTCTTGCGCCTCATACAAAAAATTTTGAACAACTACATCAACTCGTACATCTCCTACATCCTCTATTAAGACCATCGTGTACAAGTATGGTTGTTCTATCTCTTCTGCAGTTGGTTGAAGTATTGGCAGAACATGTATCTATAAATCATAGCAAAAAATAAACATCACTTTCATAACTATTAAACATTTCTCCTACATAATTAAAATTACTTTCACATACCTCAGTTGATTCCAAAAATAGGTCCAAATCTTTCTTCCAAACACGATGTTGTGCATTCCAGTTTACAATACGTGGAAATGTATCATGCACTTTCACACCAAATCTTTCACCAACCTCACCGCATGCCTCATATATCCAAATCTATAGACAAAATAACCAACACTTAGTCATGACACACATAATATATTTATTGCGCATTAATTAAATATTAAAAATAATTATACGTATTTACCTGGAACACAAGAGGACAACCATATATGGTGTACTTTGCAACTGCAGCACTATTATCAATGCACTTTAACGCACGTCTCTCCCAAGAAGTTAACAAAGAACGCAGAAGTATGAAGTAAGAGTGTCGTCCCCATGAATATTCATAACAGACATTCAAATTATCTACCAAAGACAATGTCTGTATATTTATTTTTTTCCTCTCCATAGGCCTAATCACTCCTTCAATCAATAATGCCAAGTCTAACTTGTACTTATCTTCATCATTATCACAATGAATAAAAACATTCTCAAGCTCATTTAACGATATATGAGCAAAATTATTGAACCACCTCCTACGAATTCTATGTCTCGCCAAAGCTTTTATTGTACTAAGATTATCATCATTATCATAGCACAATAAGCCTGTTATCAAACAATACTCCTGCATCCCAAATCTACATAATTCACCTTGTATTTTAAACCAAACCTCATTTCCTTTATTCGTATGCACCGTATTCAACAAAAATTCATGTACCAACTTTCCGCTAAACTGACATCTCCTACCATGAAAATATTCAAAATGAGCAAAACAGCTATTCCTAAATTTTTGAATCTGTTCCTCGTTAAAATTATCCATTATAACATCGATATACGTAAAATTACTAATCTGTGTAATGACTCCATCAAATCTGCGATTCTCACTCACCACGTATTCAACATCCATATCTGAAAAAGATTTATCATCATTCTCATCAGCCAACTTCTACCACAAATATAAGTACAAATTATATAATCTAAATACATAATTTATATATAATAGAATACATAAACTTATATAACAATGATTTATATATGTATAACTATATCTACACATTAATTAAAATGAAACAATATTCACATTACATAATCCCATACAAAATAAAAATACATACCTTATGAAGATGATGCTATAATATGCCAAACAAAATAACGCCCAAAATCCAATTTTTTTGTAAACAAAAATCGTGCCTCCTTCCAACCTCTACAAACTCAAATAGAGAATACCGGTTTTTCAAAATAGACTATAACAAATGAATAACCGGTTCAGACAGATTAAATAACCCATTAAATGACAATGAATACTTTTTAACTTACACGTGTCCACTATGAAGACTAGGGTTTGACACGTTTTGGACTTTTACCTAATTTTTCTTTGATTTTATATCTTCCTATACAAACTTATTTTATGTATATCTTAATATAAAATACATTAAAACATTTTTTTAAATATATTAATAAAATTACTTAATATATTAATAAATATAGCATGGTAAATAAGATCACATATCAAATGTCACATTTATTTTACACCAAAAATAAAAAATAAACAAATACAAAAATTATTAATTATAAAACTCACAATTATTTTCATTATATAATTGAACATAATTATTCTAATAAATATTATTATTTTTATTTAAACATACATAAGTCATAACTAATTTTATGAAATATAATAACATAGTAGAGTGAAAATTTGTTCTAATAACTATTTTTTTTATTTCGAATAATTACATCAAATTGTATTAATTAATTATGATATATATTAAATTTATATGCTATATATTCTATTTAACTATGTTCTAATAAATGATTCACTACATAAAATTTTTTATATGTTTTATTTATAAACTTACTCAAACAATTCCAAATTTCAAATCCACGAGTTTATTGACAAACAATACAACAAATAAAAAATTCAAACTTATTTAAATATATTACATATTTTAAATAAAAAAGAAAACCAAATTAATCAACATTTTAAATTTCATTGTTTTGTCGACTAACTCGGGAAACTCGAGTTTCATTTCGCCGAATTACTTCAGCTATTACAAATATTCATTTTGTATCCCATTTGTCATCGAGTAACTCGACAAACATGAATTTCAGTTTGTCGAGTTTCTCGAGTAGATAAAAAATTACACATTTTTCATTTTTTTGTTCTATTTTCTTATTTAAATTATGTATACACTTAATTTTTTTAATTTTTTTCTTTTGTCATATCATTTTATAACCAACTCAATTAAATACAATTATGTATGTGCTTCATTAATGAAATAAGTTAACAAATCGAAATTTCATATCGACAAGTTCATACAACCATAATATTACAACATACAAATTAAACAAAATAGTGAATGTATTAAATAATTTAAATAAAAATATTTAAATAAATGAAAATTATTCATCTAATTACTTTGTTCAATAACTTCGAAAACTCAATTTTCAATTTGTCGAGTTATGCAATGCAATGAATAATAAGTTCTTTTATATAAATAATATTTCTTATTCTATAACTTAGTATAATATATTATAATAAAATACCTATTATAAAAAATATTTATGTATTATTTTAAATTCATATAATATATCATAGCTAATTTTATCAAATATAAAAACATAGTAGAGTCAAAATTTGTTCTAATAAATATTTTTTTAATTTAGAATAATTACATCAAATTGCATTAATTCATTATGATATATATTAAATTTATATGATATATATTCTATTTCACTATGTTCTAATAGATAATTCACTAAATAAAGTTTTTTATATGTTTTATTTATCAAGTTACTCAAACAATTCCAAATTGAAGATTCAAGAGTTTGTCAAAAAATAATACAACAAATAAAGAATAAAAAAATTATTTAAATGTATTAGAAATTTTAAATACAAAAGAAAAACAAATGAATCAAAATTTTAAAGTCCATTGCTTTGTCGCGTAACTCGGGAAACTCAAGTTTCATTTTCCTGAGTTACTTAAGCTATTGAAAAGATTGATTTTGTATCCCATTTCACATCGAGTAACTCGACAAACATGAATTTAGGTTTGCCGAATTGCTCGGGTCGCTTAAAAAATGCACATTTTTTCATTTTTTTGTTTTATTTTCTTATTTAAATTATATAGTACAATTAATTTTTTTAATTTGTTTCTTTTCTCATGTTATTTTATAACGAGTGAAAATTTGTTCTAAAAATTAATTTTTTTTTTAGAATAATTATATGAAATTGCATTAATTCATTATGATATATATTAAATTTATATGATATATATTCTATTTAACTATGTTCTAAGAAATGATTCACTAAATACAATTTTGTATATGTTTTATTTATGAAGTTGCTCAAACAATTCAAAATTTCAAATTAACGCGTTTGTCGACAAATACTACAACAACTAAAGAATAAAAAATTATTTCAATATATTACACATTTTAAATAAAAAATAAAAACGCATTAGTCAAAATTCTAAATTTCATTGTTTTATTGAGTAACTCGGGAAACTCGAGTTTCATTTTCTCGAGTTACTTCAGCTGTTGAATATATTGATTTTATATCTCATTTCTCATCGAGTGACTCGACAAACATAATTTTAGGTTTATCGAGTTTCTTGAATGGCTTCAAAATTGCACATTTTCCATTTTTTTGTTTTATTTTCTTATTTAAATTATATCATACACTTAATTTTTTTAAATTTTTTCTTTTGTAATTTTATTTTATAACCAACTCAATTAAATACAATTATGTATATGCTTCATTAATCAAAGAAGTTAAAAAATCAAAATTTCATATTGACAAGTTCCTACAACAATAATATTACAACATACAAATTAAACAAAATAATTAATTTATTAAATAATTTAAATAAAAAACATTAAATAAATGAAAATTATGCATCTAATTACTTTGTTGAATAACTCGGAAAACTCGATTTTCAGTTTGTCGAATTATGCAATACAATAAATAATAAGTTCTTTTATATGAATAATATTTCATTTACTATAACTTAATATAATATGTTATAATAAAATAGCTATTAAAAAAATAATTTATATATTATTTTACATTAATATAATATATCATATCTAATTTTATGAAATATAAAAACAAAGTGAAGTAAAAATTTGTTTTAATAATTATTTTTACTAATTACAAAAATTATATGAAATTGTATTAATTCATTATGATATATATTAAATTTATATGATATATATTCTATTTTACTATGTTCTAATAAATGATACACTACATAAAATTTTGTATACATTTTTTTTTATCAATTTACTCAAAAAATTCCAAATTTCAGATTGAAAAGTTTGTCAAAAAATAATACAACAAATAAAGAATAAAAAATTATTTAAATGTATTACATATTTTAAATCAAAAATAAAAACAAATTAATCAAAATTTTAAATTTCATTGCTTTGTCGAGTAACACGGGAAAATCGAGTTCCATTTTGCCGAGTGACTTCAGCTATTTAAAAGATTGATTTTGTATCGCATTTGTCATCGATTAACTCGACAAACATAATTTTAGGTTTGTCGAGTTGCTCGAGTCGCTTAAATAATGCACATTTTTCATTTTTTTGTTTTATTTTTTCATTTAAATTATATAGTACACTTAATTTTTTTAATTTGTTTCTTTTGTCATCTTATTTTATAACCTACTCAATTAAATACAATTATGTATATGCTTCATTAATCAAAGAAGTTAAAAAATCGAAATTTCATTTTCACAGGTTCTTACAACAATAATATTACAACATACAAATTAAACAAAATAATTAATGTATTAAATAAGTTAAATAAAAATATTTAAATAAATGAAAATTATGCATCTAATTACTTCTTTCAATAACTCGGAAAACTCGATTTTCAGTTTGTCGATTTATGCAATACAATGAATAATAAGTTATTTTATAAGAATAATATTTCATATTCTATAACTTAGTATAATATGTTATAATAAAATAGCTATTATAAAAAAAAATTTATGTATTATTTTAAATTAATCTAATATATCATAAATAATTTTATGAAATATAAATACATCGTACAGTCAAAATTTGTTCTAATAAATAATTTTTTTTCAAAAATAATTATATGAAATTACTTTAATTCATTAAAATATATATTAAATTTATATGATATATATTCTATTTAACTATGTTGTAATAAATGATTCACTAAATAAAATTTTATATATGTTTTATTTATCAAGTTGCTCAAACAATTCAAAATTTCAAATTAACGAGTTTGTCGAAAAATAATACAACAAATAAAGAATACAAAATTATTTAAATATATTACATATTTTAAATATAAAAAAAAACACATTAGTGAAAATTCTAAATTTCATTGTTTTGTCGAGTTACTCGGGAAACTCGAGTTACATTTTCTCGAGTTAATTTAGCTGTTGAATATATTGATTTTATATCCCATTTGTCATCGAGTAACTCGACAAACAAAATTTTAAGTTTGTCGAGTTTCTCAAATGGCTTCAAAATTGCACATTTTCCATTTTTTTGTTTTATCTTCTTATTTAAATTATGTCATACACTTAAAAAAAAAAAAAATTTTCTTTTTTCATGTTATTTTCTAACCAACTCTTAAATCTCAAATTTTGATTTATCCAGTTACTACATAAAATAATGATAATAAAACAAAATATAATATATTGTATTAATTGATTAAGATATAGATAAAATTTGTACAATATACATTTAATTCTACTATGTTCTAATAAATCATACAGTAAATAAAATTTTGTATATGTTCTATTTATCAGATTACTCAAACAATTCCAAAATAACAATAAATTTTTATTAAATGTATTACATATATAAAATAAAAAATACAAACAAAATAATCAAAAGTTTTAATTTCATTCGTTTGTCGAGTGACTCGGGGCACACGAGTTTCTTTTTGTCGAATTACTTAGGCTATTCAATCGATTGATTTTCTCTCCCATTTCAAATCGAGTAGCTCGACAAACATAATTTTCATTTTGCCAAGTTTCTCGACTATCTTCAAAAATGCACATTTTTCATTTTTTTGTTTTATATTTTTTTAAATTATCAAATACACTTTATTTTTTTACATTTTTTCTTTTCTCGTGTTAATTTTTAAAGATATTATAATACATATATAAAATCACTTTTTTCACATACATTTACATATGTATTTATCGAAATCATTTTTTTTATAATTACTATTTACAATATTCTTTATAAAAAAATTTATATTAATATTTATGACAACAATTTTTAAATAAATATATAATAGATTTTATAATAATTTATACAAAAAATTATTTAATATCAATTTCTTATAATATATTGCTTATAATCATTAAATTACTACAACATTAATTTTATTATGTTATAAATTAATTATAATAATTGTTTATTGGAATATGTTATAGTAATTGCTAAAACAAAATTAAATATAATATATTTTTTTAATTCATTAGGAAATATACAAAATTTATATATTATATATTTTATTATACTTTGTCCAAATAAAACATAGAGAAAAACAATATATATGCTTCATTTTTCAGGAGACATATAAAATTAATGGCTATACTTCATTTATCAAATAACTCGACAATTCCATATATGAAAATGTCAGATTTATCAAATCTCATATGAAAATTAACAATTACCAAAAAAATTAATATACCAACTAATGTAAATAGATAAAAAAATATAAATATAACAAAAACTTTGCAACTTAACACATTCTCGAGTAACCCGATAAATTCATTTCCCAGTTTGTCCAGTCACTCAATCTATTGACTTTATCAAGTTACTTCCAAACTTATCATCAACAAAATTTTTTTTTTTTTTTTTTTAAACTTACATAAGTCATAAAAATAAATTTTTTATATATGTTCTTCACAACAGTAATCAACCACAAAATTTTAATACTCTTTCCTAACTTATGAGGCTAAAATAATACTTACATTTAACTAATTTATCAGCCTAAAATATTCTTTTCTAAACATACAATTTTTTCCTACACATTTCACTGACGTGCAACGCACGGCCTTAAAACTAGTATATCACTACAACAAAAAGTGTTTTTTACAACATCTCAACGACAACATTCATTAAAAGCTTGTTGCTAAAACGGGTCTACGGCAACGGTCATCAAATGTATGTTGCAATTGGTTAATTCAATTGGCATTTGACAACAGCATTGAAATGAACGTTGTTAATATAACCTTTTGTAATGGTCACTGACCGTTGCCAAAATAATAATATCTTTTCTTATTCAACAACGGACAATGACCATTGTCATATAACATAGTTTTTAGCAACGTTCACTTAACGTTGTTAAAACATATACCACAACATTTTTGCAACGGTCAGAGACACGTTGCTAAAACTTTTATTAAAAAATAAATTTGACAACATTTTTTGCACGTTGTAAAATTTAAAGCCCAAATACGAGGCCAGTTAACAAATTTCCTACCCGCAAAAACTAAAAATTAAGAATTACAAGCAGGGATGCACCTAATGAGCTAAACAATAACAATCCGCTTCACCTTGAGCGTCCTTGGAACCCAGTTTTTTCCCAAATTGCATTTCTAACCGTACTCAGATCTCTTCCCTTGAGCGTCCTCCCAATCCCTTCGTGCACAGAGAAAGAGGCCATCTTTGTCCTCGCCATTTGCCGCTGTCGCCGACGATGACTTTCTGGAGATTCTCGAACTGGCTTTTCGGAACTCCGGCGAGCCCGAGCGGGCCTCGGAGTTCCAGACCTCTGATTCGTCGAGCTCGAACATCGTTGAGCCTTTGGTGAGCGTCTGATCGGTTGGGAGGAATCTGTAGTTTGCTCTAGCAAAGTAGGTTTTTGATGCCGCCATCAGTGTTAGCTTTACTTCTCTCTCTATATACGTGTAGATTCTTTACTTGATGCCGCCATCAGTGTTAGGTTTTTGATGCTCATGATTTATAATGATTTTGACTTGTGTTTTATAAATTATGAGATTACTAAAAAACTGATTATTACACATGAGTGGGCGTACAAAGTAGACGATGAATTGGAAGAAGAAGTGGGAGAGGAGAATGAGGGCTTTAATTTTTCTAGCCCAGAGGAGCCCAACTTCTCCCCTGACCTTAAACTTTTTGTGGGAAATTTGCCTTTCAATGTCGACAGTGCTGCTCTTGCAGGCTTGTTTGAACAAGCCGGAAATGTTGAGATGGTTGAGGTAATTTTGCACCTTTTCTTTTGTTCTTTAAATTACTCTCAGCTTCTTCTATGATGCCAGCAGTATTCTGGAAGGGAAAATGATTTCTTTGTTTGGCTTTCTTTCTTACTTTTTAGTATTCTATTTGAGCACTGAAATGTTTTGATTGAATTTTTGGTAATTATAAATAGATTGCGGACCGGGTCTCAGGAATTGGGATTTTGTTCATCCCAAGCATTTGATTTTCATACTTTAGATGATTTATAATTGCTTAGTATTTTATTGGGATAGATATATCCTTGTCAAAGGCCTTGTGCGATAATCGGGATGAGTTAAAATTTGATGAATTGCTTTTGGTGGTGTATTGGTTTTAGTAGCTTGCCATTAAGAACATTGCTAAGCCTGTGATGCTAGATATTTTACTTGTTCATCTGTTCACCTATAGTGAAAAGATAAGTTTTTTTTTTGTCCATTTTTGATGATGAAATGTCAGCTTATACTAAATATTGAAATTTGCAGGTTATCTATGACAAGCTTACAGGAAGAAGCAGAGGGTTTGGTTTCGTTACAATGTCTACTGCAGAGGAAGCTGCAGTTGCTGCTCAACAATTCAATGGATATGTAAGTTTTCCTACATTTAGCTAGTTTTCCTACAGCTGCTACATTTAGCTCCAATTAAAGCATCTTTGCTTGTTCATGGTAGTATTCTAAGACAGAAAAACAAATTCTTGTATACCAGGTAACACAAATACATGGGTACTGCAGTAGAAGGGAATCTGCCTTAACCATGAAGTTTCTTACATGTGGATATAAATGGAATCAGTCCAGAAGATCATAATCATATGTCTCTTATGAATGACTCCCTTTATTTTCATGAAGCTGGTAGAAAGATAACATTATATGCTAATAGGCTGAAGATCAATCACAGAGACTCATAAGGAGGTATTGTCAGAAAACGAAATCCAAGAGATCGTAACAAAGTGGACACGTGCATTTAAAAAAAAAAATACAATCGATCTCTTTATTCGATTCCAAAAAAAGATCACGTGGTGCATTATAATCAAACAAAGTACATGCCTCCAATCTATTGTTACCTTTTCAATGCAGATTCTTTTTCTTCTTTGTTTGCATGTACTGGTTCATGCCTCCTACCACGGAGTCTTCCTGAATATTCTCCTAAAGTTTTCTGTCCAATCAACTAGTGAGTGTTGAATTGTACATTGTTACCCATTTGGAGTTCTAAATGAAACTTAGCTTAGCCTGTTACCAAATGGTTTAGGAAGCTAGTTGTTACTTAATAAATTTAGTCCTGTAAAGTGGGAGGGAGGGCAAGTTCAAGAGCATATGAAAAAAATTATTTGAAGGTGCAAATGCCTTATAGTTCATATTCCAAATAGTAAAAATATTTAATTTTCGTTATAACTCAATGATTAATAATTTTATTTTATGCCATCCAAAATAGGAATAATGGATAATAGAATAATATATATTTATATAATTAAAAAGATAAAAAATCATATTGTTGAAATTTGGAAATGCAATGTGGATGCCTTTTCTTTAATCGGGTAAATCTATTCACAGCCTACATCCCATGGGGAAAGGCATCATGGTCGTGATTTTTTTAATATAAGAGTTCAATACAACTATTCTAGTAGTGGAGTAGATGCCATCTGGCGAATATAGTTGATATCAAATCAAAATTATATAGTCACTGCTATGGCTGTATTGCAATGCAGTCTATTTGAGGCGGTATATTTAATCTACAACAGTACCCTGAGACTATGTTCCGTTTCGATTATGCAATAGTGTCATTTTAAATCATATTGTTGAAATTTGGAAAAAAAATGTATTCCATATGAATGCATTTTCTTTAATTGGGTGAATTATTCACAGCCTACAGCACAGGGGTAAAGGCACCATGGTCGTGACTCTCGAGACAACATTTTTTTTAATATAATAGTTCAATACAACTATTCTTTTTCTTTCGTTTGGTGTTGTGGAATAGGGTTTAGCGCTTACCGTCCTCAATCACAAGTCTGCATATGACTTGAACCTGCAGGGCACTGTGATACAAAAATGCAGGACTTGGCCAGCATTTGGTTTTGATCATGAGGAAACATGGACATCAAATGTAAAGATCATTTGCAAGTGCGGAACGTAGTGAATTTAGAACTTTTATGTGAGAGAATACTAATTTAAAGCTTGAGATATGAATAATGTTTGAAGGTTAACATATAAATATCTTGTTCTTGATTGAGAATGCTTCATTGTGTTACCAGTGTGAGAGAACTACTAATTTAAAGGTTAAGGTAATGAATAATGTTTGAAGCATAACATATAAATATTCAGTTCTAAATCTTGCTTTGAAATTCTTCCTTGTGTACAAGTACCAACATAATTGGCTTCTTTTTTCATTTTTATTTTTGTAATTTTTTTCCTTACCTGAAGTAGCGTTGCTTGCTGCATCATTATGCAGTTCCCTCTAGCTAATATCATGTTCCTTCTTGGCAGTTGTGCGTTGGATGCGGAAATTATCAAGTATGTTAGTGAAGCATATCCAAAAGGAATATGTTGCCTTTACTGTACTATTGGAAAAGACGTGGAAGAACCAGGCTCAGATTTTGAGTTTGTTGTTGTAATTTCAGCTGCTAGAATCAGCCCTCAGAATTTCTGGTATCTTAAAATCTGTCAATGTGCCAGTACCATAAGACGTGCTTTATTCAATTTCATTTTTTTAGTCAACCATCTTCTGTCGCTGTTCTGCATGATATAATGCATCTTCCAATGGATTGACACCAAAAGTAGGGTAGATGAGACTGAGAGCTATACTCTAAAAGGGTATAATTAAGAAATCCTTTAATTTAGTATTATATAATTAAGAGCTATACTGTTTATTGATGTTGGGTTTTATTGTCCTTTATGTCTTTATTTCTTGTAGTGTCTGTTTGGTTGAATTCAAAAATGGTTTTTTTTTTTGTGTGAATTGCAGGGTTGGATTGAGATGCTGAGACGGGAAGTGAGTGAATTAAAGGAAGTGATAGAGGGAACAGAATACCTGATGCAGAGCTACAAGGGGCAAAAGGGCGAGCTGTCAGAAAAGATCAAAGAGTTGCAGCAGAGATTGGATTCTCAACTTCCACATATTTTGTAGACAGTATTGGCTTCTTGTGCATTCTTGTTTTGCTTTGTTCTTGTGTTTCTCTGCTTTCTTATCTGATCTGAAGTTCCCAATTTTGGAGAAGCTCGTCTCATGTTTCTTTCATTGAATTTTTCTGTTTTCTACTTCTTTTTGTGCATAAGTTTTTAGAGGTCAAATCAGACCCGAGTAACACGATTTTCAGTGCGATGAAACTATGTTTTGTATTTTCAAAGACGTTCAGTCTTCAACTTGCAATTTTGTGCAAGGAGGGGTTGCACTCTTGCTGTTTCCAAATGATTTCGGCATAATGAGCAATGCTCAAAATACAATAAAATATGTATGGTATGAAAAAGTGACATTGTTAAGATGATGTTTAAAATGAAACGACAATGAGCATCGCAACATTGTTAAAAGGAAACCACAACGGTCAGATGCACGTTGTTGTAACGAAACGACAACGGTCAGGAGAACGTTGTTAAAAAGAAAACTAAGGAAACCACAACGGTCAGGTGAACGTTGTTAAAAGGAAACCACAATGGTCATGATAACGTTGTTAAAAAGGAAACCAAGGAAACCACAACGGTCAGGAAAATGTTGTTAAAAGGAAACCACAACGGTCAGATGCACGTTGTTATAACGAAACCACAACGGTCAAAAAAACGTTGTTATATCTTTAAGGACGTTGCTAAAAAGTAAAATGACAACGCTCTTTTTGTATTTCACTACGAACATTGCACGCTGCCGTAGAGAGCTAGTTTTCGGCAACATCGAAGCACGCAACGTGCGCCTGAACGTCGCGAAAGGTCTATGGCAACGTTTTTCGCCTGTTGCGATAGACCTTTTTTCTTGTAGTGTATATATATATATATATATTCAAAGTTTAGTGATATAAGTAAAACTAAGTGTAAAGTTCGATGACAATTTGCTTGATTAATCCATATAAAAATGTGCAGTGCTACTTCTTTCATTAATTATAAACAATTTAAACAAGTTTGGCTGAGTGCATGTTAGGTAATGTTAAAATTATTTTTTAAGTGTTTATAAGTTGTGATCCTATGAAATGTGTGAATAATAAATATGTAGTAAGTTGTGAGTCTTACAAAATATGTAGATAAAAAATAAGTTTAATCAATTGAAATTATAATTTAAACTTGATCAAACAATTACTAAATCAAGTGAGGTTGATATTTGATTAATAACGAAAAGAAAAGTACAAAGCTTCTAAGTAAAAACCATAGCCAGCTTAACTTTCAGGGAAGTTAAATGGTGGCTTAATTCCCTATATTTAGGTGAGGCGATTTTAGAAATTTTCATACCAAATAATTTTGTAAACAAAATTTTCGAGTCAGATTTTCCTATTGGTAATATTAAAAAAATTATTTTAAATAATTTAATTTATAGGTGCATAATATTTCCATCATTAAATAAAGTAATAAAAAATAATACTTTCTAAAAAAAAATTCACTAATTAAAATAAAAAATTAAAATGTAATATAACATTACCAACATATTTCAGTTAGTGGCATTAAAATCATAAATTGTTGAGTTTAAAAAAACTATAAATAGTTTAATAGATTTAATTTACTGACAAAAATTTCATCAACAAATATAGTAATAAGAATAAAAATTAAATACTATCGAACATCCCATCGTAACTAATAACAATTAATATTTAATTTATCCGTCGGTTATACAATAAATAAGAATAAAAAGATGTTTGAATTTATGAGTCAATATAGAAAGATTAAAATTTAATTGGTGATACCAACGTATTCCATCGGATCAGCGATCGAAGAATTATCGAGGATTGTCGACAACATCTTCGTCGACATTATCGTTGACAGAGGTGTGTCAACAATTACCAACAATTTTGATTGGGTGCTTGTACAAGTAATCAACTGAGTGCTTGTTAAATAAAATTTCAAATTTATAATTTTCACTAAAAATTTACTTTTGTAAAAATAAATTTTAACTTAACATTTAAATACAACCAAATATTGTTAAGTGCCTCTGGAGTCCCCGAGAGCCTTTTCCAACTTCAGTATAGAAAAAGTCATATTTTTTAACCATATTCAAGATCTACTGAAAGTTTTTTATGTTTAAAAGTTGGAAGAAAACGAAGAAGAAAAATAACATGTTCAGTAACTAAATACCTAATTTTTAATATTAAATTAACTATTACGCATTAATTATAAAGAAAAATGACAATTATGTTTCCACCTCTATTGTCTCAACGTCGTTGTAGTACATGTCGCCGGCTCTGAGTACATGCTTCTAGTGCCACAGTGCTATATGCTGCCATACCACATGGGGCCATTGAAACTTTGCAAATTGGCAAGAGGGTATTAAGTGGTTGGTATTCTTATGTGGTGATGTAGTGGGTCTACTACTAGCAAATGCTTCAGTTAAAAGAGAGCTAAGACTAAAATCTGTATACATATATTAATACCAAAGAAGAGCATCTTATAAGTAGTACTAAGGTGAGTATGTATGAGTGGTGATCTCCTCCCCACTACCTACTGTGGGGAGGAGATCTCCACTCAAGTATGTATTGTGCACTCTGATGCGCTACAACTAATTTGGTTACCACACATGAGTATGCTATACAACGAATTAGTATTTGAAATTATTTATCGATAACTTCTAAAAATAATGACAAAAATGTAAAAGTAAATAAATTTCCGTAGTTGATATTGACGACTTCTGTCAACGAAGACATTGTTGCTGGTAATTGTTAAGGGAGACGCATCAGTAATCACTGACATATATTGATTCGGTACTTGGACAAGTCTATTGAGTGCTAGTTAAAAAAAAAAAAAAAAAAAAATCAAAGTTAGATTTTTTTTACTAAAACTTTATTATTGTAAAAATAAATTTTAACTTACTTTAAGCACAATCAAACACACTCGAGTGCCTTTGTAGTCTAGGAGCTTTCTCTTCCACCTTCAATATAGAAGAAGTCGTATTTGTTAAACATATTGAAGGAGCCACACCTTTTTATGTTTAAAAGTTGGAAGAAAACGAAGAAGAAAAATGACTTGTTTACTAACTAAACACCAAATTTTTTATATTAAACTAGTATGTGTACCGTGCATTGCACGTGATTTTTAACTACGTAATGAGATTTTTTAATTCAAATATATCAATTTATTTAGAGTCAATTGTCTTAAACTTCCCAAGAGACTTGTGATGCAGAATCAAGTGCGGTAGTAGTTTCACTACATTCAACTACCTTCTGATTTCTTCATCACGAGTCTAGATATGACTCATTGCTTATTTTGTCTATGAAGCTTGCTAGAGTGTAAACACCTGAACACATCTCTGTACTGCACTTGGTGTCAAAGCTCTCGCCTACTCGCAATGCACATCGTCATCAATGTTCACAACTCTGTTGGACTAAACTTAGCTAGTTTTCGTGTATGCTCATGCACAACATATGGTCTTCTCAAAGCATACTCGATGGATGGGAGCTCTCCTAGCTCTGTCTGAAGTATTGAAGGTCATTTGCATTTGCCACAACACAATCTTTGTGTTTATCCCTTCTTACACACATATTAGTTCATTGCACGCCACAATGCCCTTTGTCAGGGGCTCATCCAAGCAGGGCCAACTGATAATCCATGGTTAACTTGAGGTGTATTCACAGCATACTCATTCTAACAATATCGGCATCTTGTCATATTCACCCAACTATGAGGCATTGCCTCCACGACTGTATCTCTAGCGAACGGATCCCGCGGCAAGGCTAGAACCCATAGCCAAAGTGCATAAGTTAGCATACAAAACCTTTATAGTGCTTTTCTCGATAGCTTATTCAACATTGAGGTATTATCGTATCATTATTGTAGCTATTGGAGCATAACAATGTTCTATTGGTAACATCAGGTCATCTTTGGGTGCCCAACGAAGGCCAAACATTGCCCAATGAGTTCCCGACCTCATACGGGTACTTTAGCCCTCCATTAAGGTGCCTAAAGTAGTCCCTTAGTTGTCCTTACAGCCCCTAAGGATTACATATTTTGTGTATAAGAGTGGCCAGCAAGCTGTCCATCTATAAGGACAAAAGCATGAGAGAGACTGGCTGACTACTCACAAGCATGCCCCCCATTGTAATTGCTACGGAGAAATAACTCAAGTGAATGAAATGTTATCAGTTGAACCTGCCCAATCTGCATAAGTGTAACCTTCTACCTTCATGTATACATTCATATTTTGAGAATGAAATGTTAATGTGCTTTAAGTGGTATGATTAGGTAGTGCCTTAGCTATTACAAATATATGTGCAAATGTGATAATAACTCCGGTAACTAAATAATATATTTTTCTAGCTTTTTCTGACTTCAAAATATCTCTACAAGACAAGTTAGGTTAGATAGCCCTACGAGTTTTCTATCCACAGCACTTAGAATTTCATCAAATGGGGGTCTATAGAGGTAGTTATATTTTTACCGTAAGTTGAGTCAGATGTCCCCGAGAATAGAATTTCCTAGATAATTGGTCGAAATGTTGGATAACTAATTGATCAAATAACTTAACAAAATTTTTGTATGTTTAACCTGAATAAGTTTTGGAGTTTTTGTAAATATTTCATGTGGATCCAAGTTGGTATTATTGGTCAAACAACATGTAGCATAAAGCCCATCGTTAGCGAAAACTGACCCTCAGTTTATTTTACATTGAGGATAATGAATTTTCAAAATGAGCTAAATGTATAAGCATTAATATGTGACATAATTTAGATATAAAACAAAAGATAAATTCTTTTCGAATTCCAAGAGGCTAGATAAATCTTGTTTCCGCCACAAATATTTGAAGTACAAATGAATGTATGTTTAAAGTAACAATCTGAATCTTATGATTTGATGTGTTACAACTTTCGAGTCATCGAGTATATGTATTCGAATTTAGAGTAAGCATCTATGAAGGTGGTAAAATATTCATAGTCCCCTCTCGCAGGTATACTCATGGGTCTATATAAATCAAAATGAACTAGTTCTAATACTTCTTTGGCATGAACTAGTTCTAATACTTATTTGGCATGAACTATTTCTAATACTTCTTTGGCTCTATGTCCTTTTACTAAAAAGGACATCTTGGTCATCTTTCCTACTAAAGAATCATAGACTGACAATGGTTCAACCTCAATTAAGTTGAAGGGACCATCTCTTGCTAGTCTTTGTATCATGTAAAGGTTGATGTGTCCAAGTTTAAAATGACATAGATACGTATTACTAGTATGATATGTACTTTGTTTGTTATAGTTTGCACAAGTACTTTAAATTTCATTTGGGGATTAGTTTAAAACATAAACACCATTTATAAAAAATTCGGCACAAATAAAAGCTTTATCAATCAAAATTTAAAGCGCGTTAGGCGTAAAAACAAGAGAATAACATTGTCCTATTAAACAAGAAATAGAATTCAAATTCCACTTCATCTGCGGGGTATAATAAAAGTCCTTAAGAATTAAACCTCTACCATTACTAAGTAAAAATAAATTACTCCTACAGCTCTCATTGAAACTACTATTCATGTGCGGAATATGATAGTAAACTGGTCTTCACTGAGTTTTCTGCTCTCCTGAATCATCTGCATAGATATGAAAACATGATTAGTAGCTACAGAATTTACAGCCACGAGTATATAGATTCAACCATGAAGTAAAACTCAGTAATGAAAAACTCACCAGCACTTGTGTTATGGCGATCTTTCTTTCCGCCTCTGCCTTTCAGCTTCGAACCAGTTGAGCTACCAATTGCTACATGAGCATTGCCACTTAGCTTTAAGATCACTCTCCATATTTTGCAACTCATTCATTAGCTCAATTAATGGCATATCCATCTTGTGCAAGTGATAGTCTACATTAAATTGTGAAAACATATCAGGTAGAGAGTTTAATAGCAATCAGTTTGAGTATCTGAATCAATAGTTGCACCCAAATTCTTCGAAGTGTCCAATCATAGTCAACATATCCTTCACTGGCGTTATGGGTTTCAAATAGATACGTAAGGTACAAATTGTTTCAAACCGAGCTATCCTACTTAGATATCCAATCATGTCCTTGAGGCTTTTCATTTTTTCATAAGAGGTTCCCAGACTTTTGTAACAAATATGACATAGATGCCAAAAATGTAACAGCGAGCCATGTTGTTTGCAGCCGCCCACTTATCATATGTTGTCGTCTTGGCCTTGCTTGTAGTCTCAATAGGTTCCTCATGCCAATCTTCCTCAAACACAAAATTAAGTTTCTCAGTGGTGAGAACAATCACTAGGTTACTTTTCCAATTCACATAATTTCCTCCAATAAGTTGGTTCTGTTTCGGAATAACAGAAAATGGTTTGAGAAACATTTTGCTGAAAAATAACAAAAATATTACATATTAAATTGAGCAGCAATTTAACACAAGATGCATGTTTACACATGTAGATCCTTAAAACTGCAATTATACAATGACTACTTAATCCTTGTGATCCAACATGTCCCTCTATAGGAAAGGTCAATGTGTCAATTGATTAAGTTTGGATTCTCCCACCAGACAAATTATGTCTGACAACAAATGCCTAGATAGACCTTGTATCGTTTAATTTGGTCAACAAAATCATAAACGAGACTTCTATAGGAGTTTTGTAGATGATCTCGATTTGAGTGTATAACATTTGTCTAGATCTCTAGATACTTGAAAATAATTATGTCATCTATATGATACAAAATTATATTATATCTAGACGATCTTAACAAATAATCCAATCAAGTAACTTGAATCACATAGCCTATAGGGAGTCCATTACGTTACCGGCATGAAGTTAACGCATTATGTTGCTTATGATTGACTAAAGGAGACCACGGGTTTTTATTTAAACAAATACACTCTCCTCAATATTTTAAAAACAATGTATTTTAATTTTCAATAATTACCAACCGCTCATATTAATCAAGTTAACATGCAGTTTAATCGATAATCGATTACTAGATGTTCACGTGTTTATTATAAATGAATACTAAAGATTTAATATTACACCTAAATCGATAATCGATTACTAGATCTCAATCTGGTACACGAAGTTCTTAATTTTAATTCACGAACTCGACAATTCCTACGTTCAAATCTTCTATAGTATTCTCCAAAGTATAAACTACATCGGCATGTAGAAACCTTTCAATTAAATCAAAATCTATATTCTAGACTGGACAGATCAAGAAACCAAGAAGAGAAAAATTTTAAGCCAAACAACACTTAGGATTCTTCTCTCTCCTATTTCTTGTATCATTCACATCATTTGTGTATGAAAATATACAACAAGAGTCCTAAATTGCATCGCGTCCAATTATCCTCAAATTGGTTTAATTGCACATGTAGTCTTTGAACTTAAATAACAGTTACAATTAAGTACAAAATTTTCTTGGTAATTGCAATTAAGTTCAAAACTTTATAGAGCCACCACTGGACCTATTTGGATATTTATTTTCCAAGCTCCAATAATTAGATCTTGTCTAGTCGATCCTATACCATTCAATCTAATTATTAGCTTTTATTTTTTTCTCCTAAAAGTAAAAGACTTCACTCTCGGAATATATAAGATTACAGAAGTTATAATACTTTTATCTGACATACCGTATATATATTTCATCAACGTTCGAGATTCGATAACTACATACTAGCATAAATGACTGTTTTGTCACTCTAATTATTCTTACTAACTTAAGTTACATTTTCTTCAACAGTCATGTGAACTAATTCACAGATGTCGAAGTTTAGTCATCGTTAAACACTAAGCTCAGATTTATAAACGTTCAACATAAAATACTTAAATAGTCAATTGACCCATTTTTTAGGACAACAGTTCCCGACACGAATTCGTATTCTCTATTTCGTTCATTCTCAAGCTCCCAACTTACCGAGATATTTGATCAATCTGATCTCACCCATTGGTAAACAAAGAACAATCAAACTCGCAAAAGATATACGTAACCATGTCAAGTGATTTTAAGAGTGGGCGCAGTCCGGTTTGGTTCGGTTCATATGAAAATCAAACTGTACTGAGAACTACTGGTATCAATCATTGGTTACAACTTGAATTATGGAACAAAACTGAAATCGAACCGTTCAGTACAGGTTCCATAATTAAAATTTTCATATTTCTAACAATTATTTTATACTCCTTGTTTGAAATAATACAATAATCTAAAAATTCATAATTTCTAAACCTTAATCTATTCATAAAACAACATATATATCACGTTTTAAACACATGTTTCCACCTCAATATAAAAATACAAACATATAAATTAAATATTTTAATTTTATGTGCTAAATTTTCAGAAAAAATTAAAAAATAATAAGGTCGGTTCAGTTTGGTTCAATTCTTCAATTTTGTGTATAGAATTGATACCCGAACCATAAACGATCGGTTCTAGGTTCTAATACCCATTACCCGATTTAAACTCGATTCAATTCGGAATGGTTCGGTTGGATACTTTTATCCACACCTAAGTGATTTAGATGAAATATCCAGTGATCAATTCTCTGCATGGTCATGTTATAAAATTAAATTTGACACATGATATGTTCAATATGTTTCGAGTGTACTAGTGTCACCATTAAATTACTTATGCGATAAGGATAAATCGCAAATTCAAACAATGGAATAGTCAACGCTAGAACCTTTCGGTATAAGGTGCTAACTCTCATACAATGATTGTGAACAATTTTATTCATGATCAAATTTTAAGTTGTATCACACTGTGCTCTTCAACACAAGCACACAACTTATATTATCACAAGTGATTATTAGTATTTTTGTTTGCACGCTCAATATCAAACATTGCATTTGTTTGATATTGAGCGTGCAAACAAAATGTGTGCGTGAAATTTTCGACAATATATATATATATATATATATATATATTTTTTTTTTTTTTTTTTTTTTTGTTTTCGAAAATTTCACGCACACATTTTCCCGCCATTTTTTCTTTCCAAATTTGGTAAGTTCCGCCATAAATGCTGCATAGAAGTTTGCTTTCTTTAATTAGTTTCACACATTAATTTGGTAAGTTCCGCCATAAATGCTGCATAGGAGTTTGTTTTCTTTAATTGGTTTCACACATTGATTGTTTATTTTTTTTTCTTTTTCTTGCAAAAAACGAAGTGTAACATTAATATTATATACGATAAATGCAACAACTTTTCAAATTCTTTAATTGGTTTCACATATTAATTGTTTATTTATTTATGTTTTCTCTTTTCTTTTCAAAAATGAATTATAATATTTAATATTATATATGATAAATGCAACAACTTTTCAGATTTTTTAATTGCTTTCACACATTAATTGTTTATTATTATTTTTTTTTTCTTTTTTCCTACAAAAAATGAAGTATAACATTTAATATTAAATGATAAATGCAACAATTTTTCAGAAACAAGTTAGACTCATCATCTTCATTTTTTTTTTATGAAACCGTCTTTTGGACTACTCTGTGGTATTCAAACAGTTTATTTGTTTCCTATCTTTTGTTAAAATCATTTCTGTAAATTATTTATACTTTTGAATTTTGCTTATTTTTTTACTATGTGTTCGAATACTTTCTTTCTTATTCTATATGCATATATATAATAACCATCGAAAATTTCATGCACACATTTTTCCGCTATTTTTTTCCAGATTTGGTAAGTTTTGCTATAAATATTGCATATGAGTTTGTTTTCTTTAATTGGTTTCACACATTGATTGTTTATTTTTATTTTTTTTTCAGTTTCCTGCAAAAAATGAAATGTAACATTTAATATTATATCTGATAAACACAACTACTTTTCAGATTCTTTAATTGGTTTCACACTTTAAATTTTTTTTTATTTTTATTTTTTTCTTTTTCTTGCAAAAAATGAATTGTAACATTTAATATTATATATGATAACTGTAACAATTTCAGATTCTTTAATTGCTTTTACACATTGATTATTTATTATTTTTTTCTTTTTTTAGCAGAAAATGAAGTGTAACATTTAATATTAAATAATAAATACAACAACTTTCAGAAACGCGTTAGACATATCATCTTCATTTTTTTGTATGAAACCGTTTTTTGAGCTTCCATGTGCTATTCGAACAGTTTATTTGTTTCCTATTTTTTGTTAAAATCATTTTTGTAAATTATTTGCACTTTTAAATTTTATTTCTTTTTTTTTTACTGTGTTCGGATACTTTTTTATTTTTTTTGTTTAATTTAACTTTGTGAAATGCACTCAAATATGGATAAATACAACAACTTTTCAGAAACTAACAATTGGACTTATCGTCTTTTTTTATGAAATCATCTTTTGGCCTTCTCCGTGGTATTCAAACAGTTTAATTGACATTTTTGAAGGGACGTCATGCATTGATCTACGTGTGATTGTGATATGGGAATTATACTTTGTTTTGTAAAACGTGCAATTATGGTTGAATTATATATAAGAGATTTATTCATAATTCACTTTTGGATCACGATATTGTTTTGTTTCTTGCACTGCTTCATTGAGAACTAGCTTCTGGTAAGTACATGATTATGCTTTCTTAAATATGCGTTTTCATAAACGCATTTTAAAACAAAACAGTTGTGTATACGCATTTTTATTTTTACATAAACAATTTAAATATTTGCTGTTGGTTTTTGTTTATATTTATTATTAATGTGTAATTTTAGTTTAGTTTTTGAGTTATATTTGACATTTCTTAGATGTTATTTTGTAGTTTAAATTTATCATTACAATTTAATATTACGTGAATTTCAATAATGATTTAAAAATAATTTAGACTGTACATTTTCCAATTTCTAGACTGTATATTTCATTTATCTGTAGTCTGTCTTTTAGTTTATATAAATTTTTTTGTCTTGATTCGTACATTTTGAGTTTTAATGAAAATTAATACAATTCTGTTTTTGTTTTTTAAATTGTTGTCATTGTATTTATGTGTTGTTTATAGGGTGAGAGTATTCACGCGTCCATAAAGCAATCGTTGATACATACTTTTACGCATTTGCTGGAAAACTCTTCGGTTTCTCTTTTTTTCTTTTGTAGTATTAAGAAATCGAAGAGTCTTTGTGAACTTTCTATTCTATCTATAAATTCCTCTAATATTTCTCCATGCCCACTGATTTTTATCTCTCTATTTTGATTGTATGTTAATGTTTCATTTATTTCTTCATTTTTTTTCCATGTCGAAGAGATAAAAATCTGCAAGAACATACGTGGGTTTTTTATTACACTAACATTTTTTTCGTTTATTTCTTCATTTTTCTGCGGAGTCGAAGAAATTTCTAGCCTCACCGTTTATAAATTTACTTCTTTCATTACATTATCCGTGCATTGCACGAGTGACGCACTAGTACATGATAAAAATCAAAGTTTTATTTGAATAATTTGTCATTTCTTTATATCAAAATTATATTATTTGGACAGAAAACCTAGCATATATAAACTCAAAATCAAATGTCAATTATATGTTATGCAAACCAATATTATTTGCAGAAGTATATGGAGCCCCCTAATATAATGTCACCACCGACCACCTTACACACACAAAATGAAGTTTGATATTGTGAGTCATGTTATCATCCATAAAAAAGTTCAAATTCTTCACTCAAATTTAACATTTTTGCCTATTGAGTTACCAAATGTAGATAAAATTAAATCAATTAACCAAATATTGTGCATACATACGACTCCATTTAGGATTATAGAGCTACAAATAAAGTTCATATAATCACTTAGAAGCTCAAAAAAGGTAAACAATCAAACACTACTTATTCATTTTACCACCTCTCATTTCTTTTCCTTTTTTCTCAACACTTATCCATTAAACATCAATTTTCTCTTTCCGATTCAAAATTTAGCTCAGAAAACACAAAAATCAAACCTTTTTTCCGGGCACAAAATCACTACAATAAAGCAAGCATAACTCCTAAGAAAATGTCAAATTAGGGAATTTCGAGGATTTGAGTGAAGTAACGAAACACAAAGGAAAGAACATACCTTGGTCGAGAGAGCCTCACTTTATTCTTTCTTGATGGCTTCACGTAAGACAATAAGAATTCGATTGTAGCATATAAGAGAGAGAGGGGGACGATGAAATGAAAGTGGGTGCAGAAATTTAGTTGATTGGCTTCAACTAAGAGCATCTCCAATACATTCTATGGATTGCTATTTAGGTAGCACAAATGTTGAAAGACTTTTAATCTATATGATATTGATGTCTAATGAATATATATTCAAGTTTAGATATGATCTCTAATGCATTCTATGAACATTTTATTAAAATAAAAATTAGATTAAATTTAAATATGCATAAGAAATTTAAATCTACATAGAAAATTTAAATTTTGCTCAACTAACATATTTAGCGGAGCTCTAATTATTATCTTTTTTTCTACCACGTCAGCTAGATAGAGTCATTGACAGCTTGAATTAGAGTTGAATTTTTTTGGACATTGTCTATTTTGTTTAGCAATCGATGGCTGCATTGGAGACGCTCTAATGATTGAATTGACAGGTAAATGAATATTTTATTAGTGCACGTTGGGAACTAGAGGTGGCAAAACCAGTCCAACCTAATGGGCCGGCACATATAACTAGTTTTTGGACTGGGCTAGCCCGTTAATTGTTGGCCCAAATAAAATCGGGCCCGACTGGCCCAGCCGGTCTAGCCCACTGGACTAGTCGGGTTTTGGCCCGGGCTGGCTCGTAATTTTTTTTAAGAAGCTTTGAAAGTGGCTGTGCAAAATTACAAAATAATACCTGAATTGAACGCACTTAAGATCATTGCCGTCACATGGCAAGGACACAAAGGTAATTAATGCTCACGGGTTCACCTGAGTCACCCATTCTTTGGGCTCATTCTCTTCAACGAACACAACCGGGTCAACTCGCCGACGCTGGCATACCTTCACTACTTGAAATTCCCTTCAGCCTTGCCTCTAGCTCCCCCCTTCCAAGCAATGGAGCTAGAGTTTGAGCTCTCCGTCTGCTAGTACGACCATTGGAATCTGTCCGACATCGCCTAGTCCGACTCGCCCCCTATGCTCCGATTCCTCAGTTGCTGCGCCAGAGTTGACTGACTTGTGCATGATGGCATGCAATAGCAGTACGCTCCCAAAGCCTTCAATGCCGTATCCTTGATCTATTCAACACAACACATTAAATTCAGCTCCAAAAATGCAAAAGAAATTCTAATGAACCCTTAATTGAAAACCACAAAAATATTTGGGACGTTAGGGTTTAGATGGCTTGTTTATTAGGAGTGGGTCAACAGATTCATCATGGAGTTGTTTCGAACGTGCTATGCATGTAAGCATTTTCACTCCCACAGAAAAAACACGTGTGTGTGTGTACCTCAAAATCGATTATAAATTATAAACCCACCTCTAAAAATTCCCTGCAACACAATAAAAATCAAAATCCAATATAAACACGAGATCAATGAGTATAAACAGAATACAATTAGAACACAAAAATTGAGAAAAAATTATTGGATTTTATCATGAGACTTGGAAGAGCCAGTTCACAAAAGTTAGCTAATGTAGTTAGAGAATACAAGCCCATATAAACTACACAAATGACGCCCACACATCCGATGTGGGATTCAAGTTCCCACAAACTCTACTGAAACCATGACGGATTTTTAAATGGACAAATAAATAAATGAAGAGCAATGTTAGATGAACATCAAGTTGGACATAAAGTTAGACCACCATGTGTAAAATGTCAAATATGTCTTTTAAAAAAACATAATTCAAATTCCTATTTATGCATTTTCAAAGGACATATTTGAGATTTTACACATAGTTGTCTAACTTTATGTCCAAATTGTTGTTCATCTAGCATTTTCCATAAATGAAATGGGTGTAGAGGTGGGACCTGAATGAGAGTTGGGATAGGAGGAAATGGAGATAATTAATGCACTGAATGAATGTTTGCTGGTGCACAGCTACTTTTAATGTCGTCCCTTACATAGATTCTTGTGCATATTAATTAAGCAGTACAAGAAATGAGTCGACAATATAAAACATGATATATTTGGTCCAATTTTTCGATATTAAAAAATACCTTTCAAATATAAAATAATTTAAAATAATAATAATAATAAAATTAAGATCAAGTTGGCCCGATGGGCTGGAGTGGACCAGCATATTACTGTCCTGCATAAAACTGGGCAGGACTAGCCCAGACCAGTTTCAAGTCCATCCCATTCCATCCCATCCCATCCCATTTGCTAGTTCTATTGGGACTGCTGAAATTATTTTTGAAGTATTTATAAATTGTGGGTCATATGGAATATGTAGATAATAAGTGATAGTAAGTTATGTATTCTATAAAATGTATAATTTGTCCAATTTAAATTATAATTTAAATTTAGCCAAACAAGCTATTAATTGAAGGACGTATTAGTAGTTATAAAAACATAGTATTTATTAAATTAGATTTAAGGTATGTTTGACACGATTTTGTAAGTAAAACTTTTGTTAATAGAACTATTTTCAAAAGAGCTTTTAGTAAAAAGTTGTTGACTATTTGGTTGTCAATCCAAATAAGTGTTGTGAATATTAAATTAATTATTTGACACAATAACCACAAAAGTTCTTTTATTTTACTACTTGTACAAATACTACATATTTATTAGACTAAACTTTAATAATTTATTCAAAAAATAATTTTTATTTTCCTCCTATAAAATTTATTAAAATTAATTTTAATTAAATTAGCATGACATTATTATTTTTGCGCATATCATATTATTTATTCTATAATACATTTTAACACATCATCATATGACATATATATGACATTTCATATTTAAAATTATAAATAATATAAAATTAATATAAAAACATGTTATAAACATTTCAAAACAATCTTAAATTTATACAAATTAATGTAATATTTCATCGATGTATTGATATGTAGGATAATTTGGTTATATTTGATATGTTAGTAAATTCATAAGGATAATTTCATTAATTTAAAAGTTTGAATAGAAACATATTTTAATTTTTCATATAAGTTAAATGTAAAGATTTTTGGAGAAGCTCAAAATTCGAGCTTCTCTAAACAATTTTAAAAAATCGTTTTCTTAGGGTATGTATTAAATTGAAACTTCTAAAGTCTCTATTGAATACATCAATACTTTTAGAACATCTTAAAAAATCTAATTGAATAACTCTAAACTTTTAAATCTTTAGAAGTCTATAAAAGTCCCAATTTGAATACACTTAGTCAACAATAACTTTTAGATTTTAACAAAGCATTCATTATTTTAATTTTAATCAAAATAACTTTTGACTTGCAAGAATTTTTTTGAACTTTGTAAAAGCTTTTCCAAACACACTCTTAATTGAAAGACGAATTATAATGATAAAAAATTAAATCATGTGGACGTCATCGTTCAAATATGTTTCTCCTATGTCTTGACTTTTATATGTAGTATAGGTATAGATAGATTTATTATTCTCCAAGAATCCATTCAATTCAACTAATTTATCATTATTCTTTACTTTGTTATTTGTACTACAATAGAACTTTTCTAAATTAATATTCTTGGCACCACTCTAGAATATTAATTTACACATGTTATTAGTTTTTATCTTGTTTTAAAAAATGTATTTTTAATGTCCTCTAAACTCCTCCAACGGCTCTATAGCATTTAATTTCCTTAAAAATCTAACTTTGGTTGGTAGGCTCCTTAAAAATCTCATGGCAAATATATCTTATCGCACTTCTTGCTCTCTTAAAATTCTCCCTTCTTTTCATATCTATCTTATACCTTCTTAGTCTTAAAAATTCTCTATTTTCTATCTTCTTTTTTATTCCTCTTCATTCTAAGATGTCTAATCCTCATTTTATTATGACGAACAGCATTCACAAATAACTTTGCCCAATAAAGAAGGACAACCCTACATTTACTAAAAACGTATTACCCAATGGCTAATTACTTGATAAGTACAAGCTCAAAGTCAATAAAGGCACCATCTCGAACATCCTTTGCCATTTTGAACAACTCTTCAACACACATCACATAAGTAGAAGTTCGAAACATCATAAATTTGTCTCATACTCACTCATAGAAATAATAATAGTAGAATGGGTTAATACTACCAAAGTAAGATCAATACAAGTGGTAATGAAATCAAAGAGAAATGTGCATTATTTATTAATCAACATATTTTAACTTCTCCAATGATTGGCTGAATAGATTTAAATCTCATTACGAAATCAAATACTTTAAACGTTTTGGAGAAAGTTGGACTATCTATACTCAAGCAGTGGAAGAAGCTATACCCAATTTTGTGCAGTAAATTTGATCAATATGAGTGGAAGGACATGTGCAATATTAATGAAATTGATTACAGATAATTTTTTCAATTTAAATTGTACACATATTTAAGCTTTGGTTGATTAATTGGAGTATTGAACCTTATCTATATAGGCAGATAACTCTTTGGGAACAAAACAACTTGAAGGTCGCAAGCAGAACAAAGAAAAAATAATTGTGTTCACGTGCACCGATGGAGATGGCATTGACAAAATCCTCTTGTTGATAATTGGAAAATATTTGAATCCATGTTGTTTCAAGCTTGATATTCGGGGCAATTTGACTGCCAATACAGGAAAAATAAAAAAGCTTGAATGATACAAATTCTTTTTGTTCAGTGGCTTCGAGCCTTTGATCTTCACATTGCAAATCGAAAGGTCTTGCTTCTAATCATATCCAACTCAAGAATACCATAATGCGGCATATTATTTGTCGTCGCTTTAATTGTATGCTACTCAAACATATAGAATCCAACACATCTGGTCCTGAAAAAGATTTATATTTTAGAAGACATTTGTATGACTGTTAGATCATGGACATTTGATGTTAAGCTTAAGACCATCGCTAATTGTTTTCTTCACTACTAAATTTGTAGAGTCCAAGGAAAAACCGAGAGAGACAATGAGAAAAGTGGTGTTACGAGTGAATTAGAACAACAATATCAAAGCTTCCATTGTAGAAATCATATGGATGTTAATCATCTGCTTAACCATCTGATGGAAGAAGAAGTGTGCTACACTCCAACTAAGAGACAAATATCATCAATGATATTACAAGGCAAAATAATGATGGTGTAATTGAGATAGATAACAACGACAACTATATTCATAATGTACCTAAAATCTTTTCAAGGCTGTTGAAATGTTAAACTTAGCTGAAGCATTTTGGCTACAGCAAGAATATGATCACAATAACTTCTTGAAAATAATTTAACGATAAAAGAATAATGTAAAAATCCTCAAACATGGAGGCCTTGTGCAAATGAGCATCTTGAAGTACTTTTCTAGTCTTTAAATGTTATATAATATATTTTGTACCTTTATGAAAATATTAATTTATGTGACATCGGAATTCAAATTTTACTTTAAATTTCAAAAAGCAATTATTAATTATTGGGATAGAGAAATTTATTAATTTTTATACTAGCCCGAGTTGAGACCGAAAGTTTTTATTAATTTAAAAGAGATTAGTTTAAACGGTTTTACTATATTCAAATTTTTAAGTTTCATCACTAATTTGTTATTATTATTCATATTAATCAAAGTCTATATTGCCCAAACATGCACTTATGTTGATTGATGATTGCGTTTATTCTATGGGTACTAGTGGTATTGGGCCGACCCGTCAACGAAGTGGCCAGTACATTTTCAAAGCTTAAGGCCCGACGTGTGTGCAGGGTAGTTTTAGGCCCACCAAGTTTTTATTTTTTTTAAAAAAATTAATGCTATGATATTTAGAATTCAAAATAAAAATTATATATATCAGGATGATTTGATTTAAATTCTTAATGTAGTGAAATTATTATATATACAGTTGATAAATTTTTGGATAAATTATATTCACAATACTCATTCTTTTAGTTTTATAACAATATTATCTACATTCAATTTTATTTGCAGCTATTATCTCCATCATTTCATTAATTGGCACAAATGATCGTCAAATAATTTTTTTTATGATTTTACCCTTAGTTTAAATAAATAAAAATAGCAAAATAAAAATAAAAAATTTTATGAAAAAATTGCAATTGAGATATCTAACTTTTTCAAAAGTACAAAATAGGTTTTTAACATTCTATTATTTTAAACAATTAAAAAAAATCATCTTCTTCTCCAACTCCAACCCTACACCATCCATCCTCGCCCCATCTCATGTGATCAAATTAGGAGATTTCTTCTTCCGATTTCGGACCCAAACTCGCTGGAGTTTAGGTCCAAAGCTAGGGAGAATATCTCATTGGTTTCACGAAACCAGATTTGTCCCGATGAAAATTACAGTAAGTTGCAAGCTAATGACTGAGCATGTTAAGAAAAGATGCTCTAGTTTTGATGAGGCGCTTGAACAAGCATTCTAATCCATCTTCAAGAACTCAAATTCCTGACTCAATCTCTGTCAATTAATTTTGCACATTTTCAATCCCTCCCCGTGTTAGTACATTTTGTACCAACAAGTGACAATAAGACAACATCTATTGAATTCATTCAAAGAGTTTTAATCATGTGATACTCTTATGGAATGCATTAGCCTGGAAACTAAGTACCAGCTACTCCGCCCTGATTGAACATTTGTCCTATCATCTAGAGGTTGTAAAACTAGCCTGCCTGTATAGCCCGAATTTTGGGTTGGGCTGGTCCGAATAAAACGAGGCCTATAAGGCTCACCCAGCTAGCCCGCTGGACAAGTCGGACTATCCTGTAATTATTTTATTTTGCTTCTTGACACTGTGGAACTACCTCTTAAATGCACGGTTGATTTGCCCGATGAAAGGCTCAATATGGAACATGTTGTGACAAGGCTCAAGAAGATCAAAAGTGAATTTTTCTAGCATTAGCATGGCAGAATAAGACCAAAGGTCTGTTTGTTTTCCACCAAGTTTTTCCATCTAATGAGAAAGGATAATTACTTTGGATTAGTCTATTTCGGATTCACTAATGAATCCATCACAAACGCATGCTTGAAATAGTCATGGAAATTATTCAATTACCTTAATAACCAATTTTAGCCAGAGCCTTCTGACTACGGAAATGTTAGAATTTTAGAAGTAGCAGAAGTGGAGTTTGGAAACATTTCTTTCTAATGTTTGAAGATGTTCCATGTAATAGTGCAAGCTAATGTTTGGCTTTTTTAGGAGTTCATCAACCTTAAACATAAATTTCACCATACATCGATGTCAAACAAATATCGGTGTGCTACAATTGGCAACTTCTTACAGGACTGGGATAATGCAATCATTGCAGGTGATTGTTGTTTTCTTCAGCACTATGTTCTCTTTTTTCATTAACAAGAGGATAAAGAATTATATATAAATTATTTTATAAATTTTGTTTTCAACTTATAACACACATTTTTAGTATAAAGATATATTATTTATCTTTCTAAATAAATTATTTTAAAAAATAAAATAAAATAAAATTATGGCCAAGTTGGCCTATTGACCAGATGAGCTTTGCTGGCCAGCACAAAACCGAGCTAGGTCGGTCTGGGCAAGTTTCAAGTGTGACCTAATTCTGGTGGGTCGGGTCAACCCGACCCGACCTTTTGCTAGCTCTACCAACATCTACTCAGCCTGAGTGTAATTTACCTTACACACACACACACACACACACACACACACACACACACCCATATATATATACACGCGCGCGTGCATGCCTATATATATATATTGCAGATTCGACCGCCTGCTGCCAAAATCTAGCCATCCCATTGTTGGTCTGCCATTGCTACAACCACTAAATTTCCACATGCCACCATCACCACACCAACTCTCACCACCTACTATCTTCCACAACCAGTTCTTCATCCACAAACATTAATAATAACAACAGATTTGTAGTTGAAAAAAATCCAATATACCACAAGGGTCCATAAATTGTTTAAAGTGGCTATAAAGTAAGAAACCAAGATAAAAAGATTATGAATCCAAGAGTTTTTTACAGCCATTATCGTTACGATAGTCACCATGGAGGCGCCTTTCATGGAACCCAACAAAACGAGTGATTTGAGCTCACATCTTGAGTTACTCAAAATCACTTCATGGGTTATTGGGTTGAGAAATTCATTGATCCCTATGGATCTTGGAATACAAAATCTGAGAACCCCATTTCCGATGGTGTTGGTTGCGGTGGGGTGGATTTGACTGCTTGCATATGCCTGTTGCCTATATAATTTTTTTTTTTTTGGAAAAATTATGACTCATACTCCACCTTTTTATATTATTCCAAATATAATAGCCATTGTTTTATTTTGGAAAATATTGTACACATTTCCAATTTATTGCTCATCTTCTATACCACCACTACTACTAAATCCCTTATCATAGCCAGGTTAGTATAAGCCACCAGCACCATAAGCCACTACCACTGCCTTCCACATTTTTTGATGTCTTTCAACTATCAACATCTTGTTGGAATTTAGATGCAGCCACCCTCAGATTTCTTTTAGTTGATTTGCTCTTTGCTGTTGATCTGCATCATTGGATCGAGACACCTTTTGTAGGAGACATCTACTATGTTTGTTTTTTGTGTTCTGACGACCTCAATCACCAGAGCTCTTTCACTGGAGAATCTTGTTGACAACGAAGGTAGTGGTAAAGGGGCCGCATGATTTTTGACGTGGTTGGGTGGTATGGGTTGACAGCCGCCACTAGGGATTTGATATGGTTTGGCTGTAATTAGATTTGGGGTTTATGTGGGCCTCTTAGTATTTTTGTGCTGGTGGTGGTAAGATGGGGTTTGGGTCAGGTGATTGTGGTGTTGGTGGAAGTGGTTTCTATGGGTGATGGACATCAATAGTGGTAATGGTAGGGACGACAACGATAGAAACATGTGAAGGATGAGTATATTGTACAACATAATATGCTATATTTGTTACAAAAAAGTGTAACATGGTATGTTACAAATGTAACATAATATTTTTACAATTAAAATATTTCAAAATATTTTTGTAATTAGTTTACTTTATTACTATATTTGTTGATAGTTGATCTGACCTATCATGGCAACCAATGATTCATCACACCTGTCGTGGAGGTCCTACTAGATTATTGAAGGAGGTCCTACCTATCCAATATAATGATGGACCTCCTTACCTACGGAGGCCCTACCATATGATGTCCTACCTCATCAGTTCTTACCCGGTCGATTTTAGGTTCAACGTCAAGCAACAGTCAACTAGTACCATGCTGTGGTCATCAATGGCACGTTTTTCCAAATGTCAGACGTTAGACCAATCGCTATAATTAATGTGGATATCATTTCACATTAAATATCCAAAAAAGAGATGTCTTGTAAGCATTTAATGCTTAGCTTGGCATTAAATGCATGTAATCATCACATATTTTCCTTTAAATATGAGATATAAATGTCCTAGAGGTCAGACATGAATTGTTGATATAAAAGTCACACTTATAAAGATTATACAAATAAGTCTTCTATTACATATTCACGTATCTACTGCTTTCATAGCCGACCTAAATACTTAACACTAAGTTGGCTTGTAATAAGTACTTACTGTTTTCCAACGTCAACAGTTTGGTGCTAAAATGAGGGGCCTCCCCCTAAAAGGCTCTCCATATTCCAGAAACTTACAAAAAGATCAACACTTGATCATCATACCTAAACACTTTTATCCCTAAAAATATCTTCAATATGAGCCATAGTCATAATTCAAGGATTCGTAGTCACGGAAGAACAGGGAGCCAACATGCTGATCTCCCTCAAGGCTTCTGTCGAAGACATCCATGAGAAACCTCAACTCAAACGCATGTTCCCCAAAGAGGTATAGTTCTACAAAAGTTGAAATACCTAACTCACACCATTGAACGGCTCGAGAAGAATCAAGCTACCACCAAACACATTTTCGACTCAGAAGCAGAGTCGCCAGCACATGACCGACCTGGAAATCGTAATTAATTAGAATTCAGCGAAAAAATCCATTAGGCAGCAAGGGAGATAAGAATAGATGCCCTAGTCTCCCTAGGAAAGCCACCTCGCAATGATCGGCAAGCATATTTGACTATATAGGTTACCCCTCTCAGATCCCACTTGCGCTGCGTAAAGAGAAAATGCAAATGAATGAAGGAGCCCCATCCACAGTAGCATCGGGTGTACAAAACACTTCGGATGAGCTAGAGCTGATGAAGCGACGTCCAGCCGAACTTGAAGCTAAGAAAAGAATATCACGGATGAGTACATAACTGATTGACACTATCTATTCTCAGAGGACATCTTAACAAAACCACTGCTAGAAAAGCTCAAAATGGCACAACTAACTAGCTATGAGGATGACAACGACCCCGTCGAACATCTCAATAGGTATACTTCTTGGATGGAAATTCAGGAGGCCAGTGATGCAATCATGTGCAGAGCTTTCCCTTTGACCTTCGAAAACAGCAATGAGATGGTTCAAAAAACTACCGCATCGTTCCATACAAAGTTGAAGTGACCTATCAGCTCAGTTAATCTCTACCTTTATGGAGGCAAGAGCTCGGTCTACTACCAAGGAACGCCTTGTGAGCATCAAGCAGGGATGAACTGGATCCTTTAGGTCCTACATGGACAGATTTAGTAAAAGAATAGTGAAAATGGACAAAATCTCTGATGACGCTGCTCTGATGGCTGTCTTGTCAGGGCTACATACCAAAACTCAGTTCTGGTGGTCTGTTCATAAGGATGGACCAGCAACATACTGGAAATTCCTATCTAGAGCTGAGAAGTACATTAGTGCTGAGGAGATGACCTCTGGCCAGGAGAATGAGAAGTCCGATCGAAGAGACAATGTTAAGGACAAAGAAAAAGATTACAAGTTGGAGAAGAAAGAAAGTCCTCAGAAGATAACCGATTTTTAGCACCCAGGTCAGCAAAGACCCATTCTTGAAAAGTTCTAGGGATACAACATACTGAATACCTTGCTCTAGAATGTCGTGATATAGACTAATACAAGGACATCCTCAAAAATCCCACCCCTATAAGAGCAAACTCATCATAGCTGAACCAAAAGAAGTACTACAAATATCACTGATCTGCTGGGCATGATGATACCGACGATTATTGAGACTTGAATGTTCTATACTTGAGAATATTTAAGCAAATGGAGATCGACGAACGACATGAGAGACCATTCCCAAAGCTCATCCAGAGGTTTACCGGGGACATCATAGATCCAAATGGGTAGGTCGTCCTCGTGGTAAAGCTTGGACTACCTCTATGCCAAAGAAGGATAATCGCAGATTTTATGATTGTGGACCTCCCGTCAAATTACAATGCCATTTTGGGACGACCGATACTATATAAACTCAAAGCGGCCACGTCCATCTACTACTATACTATGAAATTCCCTACTCTCCATAGAGTATGATTAGTTAAAGGAAGTCAAGCGGTGGTTAGGAGCTGCAACATCACATTTCTCCGAGTAGGAATAGACATGCATCATGAAGAGCCTGGATGTCAAAACCCAAGGTCGGACCAGAATAAACTGAAATAAGAACCAATCGAAGAGCTCAGACGAATTGACCCGAGGTTGGACCAACACGAGCAAAAGGTCAAGCTAGTAAAAGAACTGGAGCTGATTCAGGTTGACCTCAACCAACCAGAGAAGGTCCTGCGCATCGAAAAAGAACTCAACGAACCAATAAAATCTCAACTCATGGCCTTTTTGAAGGATAATCTTGACGTCTTTGCATGGAAACATATGGATATGAAATGAATAGACCCCAAGGTCTCTTGTCACAATTTGAACACAAGTTCGGACGTCAAACCAAGACAACAGTCCTAACGTTCCCTCAATCTGGAGAGAGAGATACGAAGCTCTTGCCAAAGAAGTTGACAAGTTGCTCAAGTGTGGTTTCATTAGGGAGTCACTATATCTCCAATGGGTGGCCAACCCCGTCCTGGTAAAGAAGAGCAATAAAACTTGGAGGGTATGCATTGATTTTATCAACTGAATAAAAGCATGCCCTAATGACTGCTTCCCACTCCTCCAAATCGATCAAATGGTAGATGCCACGACCGGTCATGAACTCTTGAGCTTTATGGATGCATAATCCAATTACAACCAAATCCCAATGCATGAAAGTGATCAAGAGAATACTTCTTTCATAACTGACCGATGTCTTTACTGCTATCGAGTTATGCCATTCAGACTGAAAAATGTTGAAGCAACCTATCAACGATTAGTGAACACCATATTTTTCGGCCTCATTGGAAAGACCATAGAGGTATACATTGACGACATGCTTGTAAAAAGCACCAAGGCAACGAATCACATGCAACATCTTGCTGAGATGTTCTCCGTACTTCAAAAGTATAAGATAAAGCTCAATCCTTCGAAATGTTCCTTTGGCATCGGATCGGAAAAGTTCTTGGGCTATATGGTCCACCAAAGTGGTATCGAGGCCAATTTGAAGAAGATCATAGCATTACAAGAAATGAGACCTCCTACAAAAATTAAATAAGTACAAAGCATAACTGGAAGAATAGCCGCGCTAAGTCATTTTGTTTCAAAATCGACGGATAAATGCAAACCCTTTTTCGATGCTTTGCTCGGTGGCAAAGAGTTCAAGTGGAATGAGACGTGCCAACTAGCCTTCGAATGACTGAAAGCACAACTTGCACAACCTCCATTATTGTCAAAACCAATGACATAGGAAACCCTAACTTTCTACTGGCGGTCTCGGAGCACTCTATCAGTTTCGTACTAATCAAGTTGGACAAAGGAATCCAACACCCAATATATTATGTCAGCCAGCATTGCAAGATGCCGAACTGAGGTACAGCCCAATGGAGAAGCTGGCTTATACTCTGATCATATCGGTAAGGAAACTCAAACCCTACTTCTTACAGCATCCAATATAAGTTTTGACAAACTACCTCCTGAGGTAGATCCTCCAAAAACCAGATACTTCTGGAAGACTTGTGAATTGGGCTATAGAGCTCGGCTAGTTTGACCTCCACTTCAGACCCAGGACTTCCATCAAACGTCAAGCACTGATTGATTTTGTTGCCGAGTTCAATTTGGAACATGAGCCCATCACTAAAGATGAAGAAAGTTGGACTCTCTTCGTAGATGGATCTTCAACAGAAACACGTGCCAGAGCTGGAGTAGTCCTTATGAGCCCAGACTTGGAGCCACTCTGTCAGTCCATACGATTTGATTTCCATGCATTTAATAATATGGCCGAATACGAGGCCCTAATCGCTAGTTTGATATTTGCAAAAGGAGTGGGTGTACTTAGACTACTCATATATAGCAACTCCCAGCTAGTGGTCAATCAAATTAATAAGTCCTACCAAGCTAATGACGAAAGAATGGTGTCTTACTCACAAATAGTAAAGCAAGAACTCAAATCATTCAGCACCGTCGAGGTCAAACAAATCTCAAGAACACAAAACAGCCTCGTTGACGCTTTAGCACGACTCGCTACCAGTGAATGAATAGAAGAACTGGGAAACATCCTAGAAGAATCAACAAATGCAGCAATCAACCAGCTCGAGCACACGCTCACCACGGACGACATGGACTCTAGTTGGATGGATAAGATCATCCAATTTTAGAATGATGGTAGGGTGTCTCCATATAGCACATAAGCCAAAAAATTAAGGACTAGGACAGCCAGATACACAATCATCGACAACGTTTGATTTAAGAAAGGATTTTCACTCTCATTACTCAGATGTCTAAAGAAAAACAAAGCCCAATATACCTTCAGTGAAGTTCACGAAGGAGTATGTAGCAACCATACAGGAGGTAGTTATTAGCACACAAAATCTTGAGGCATGGATATTTCTGGCCATCACTAAAGAAAGATTTCATTGATTTCGGCTGACCTCAGTTCTTAGCCCATGGCCCTTCTCAAAATAAGGGATTGACCTAATCGGTCCAATGTCCACGGGAAAAGATGGAACTAAGTACGCTATAGTCGTTGTCAACTACTTCACCAAATGGGCAGAAGTAGAACCGTTGGCCAAAATAACAGAACAAAAAACCACCGATTTCATATGGAAATCGATCGTATGCAGGTTTGGAGTACCTTATTCAATTATCACAGAAAATGTCAAACAATTTGACAATTCCAAGTTGAGGTCATTCTGTGAAGAGTTAAAAATAAGAAAGCACTTCTCCACACCAAACCACCATCATGCTAATGGGCAAGTCGAAGCTATCAACAAAATTATCAAGCACACCTTGAAGATATGACTAGATAAACTAAAAAGAGCATGGGCAGAAAAGCTGCCAAGTGTATTATGGTCTTACCGTAGGATATGCCGGTCTAGTACAGGAGAAACACATTTCTCACTAGTCTTCAGAACCGAAGCTGTCATCCTAGTTGAGCTCGGACTCCAATCATTTAGAGTCTGGACTTTTGATGAAAATTCCAATCAGTGTGCTATGAGAGCCGAGCTTGACCTACTGGAAGAGAAAAGCTTGAGAGCAGAAATGAAAAATGCAATTTACAAACGGAGGAGTGCAAGGTACTACAACAGTAAAAAATTTAAGACTGGAGATTTTGTTTTGAAAAAGATCTTCCTTGCAACAAGAGAACACAAGGCAGGGACACTCGCCCCAAATTGGGAATGACCTTACAAAATCATCACAATCCTCAAGAATGGGGCTTACGAGCTCCGAAATGCGGAAGGTCTTCTGCTTATGCATAACTGGAACGCTGAACATCTAAAAATGTACTACCAGTAGAAATTATCAACAATGGCCTACGGGCGTAAACTACTTTTGTTAAAGAAGTCATGACTTTCACATTGTAAAAAAGTTTCCACACGTTTATGAAATGAAAAAATTTTGTTTGATGTCAGGAATTACATCGAAGACAATAAATCTAGAAATAATCTGAACTAAAGATGTGATTAAGATCACAAACCTTTGGACACATAGGTCCCATACATCTCGGACCCATGTCGAATTGTGTAAGTGCTGCACCACCGAAGTCAAACTAAAATCTTTATGTCTAAACTAAAGATGTGGCAAATGTCACAAGCCCCTGAACACAATGGTCCACCAAGATCAAACCCAAAAAAAAAAAAAAAAGAGCTCGACATCATTGGTCGACCTATATTACAAAAAACTTGGAGGCATTTATAGTATCAGCTCGTCCGAGTGACTGAACTATAAAAGGTCAGATGTTTGGTGTCAAATGTCAGGTATTTGAAGTTAGATGTCAGATGGTTGAAGTCATATGTCAAGAAGTCAAATGTCAAATGTTAATTATTAGATGTTCGAAGTTAGATGTCAGAGCTTCCAAATACTTTGAAGAATTTAACCCAACTTAAAAGAGCAGATATTTTTCATTAATATTGAAGTCCAGTACAGATAGAAAAAAAGTACAAATACAAAAAATTACACAAGACAATTACTCATTCTTCACCACCGGACTGATCTATTTTCTCGAGCGATGGAAAATTGAGTTTGGAATTTATCTTCAGCTCGGCCATCTCGTCCTTTAGAAACTGAACGTCCTAGTCTGGACGTTTCTCTGCTGCCGTCTCAATCAACTTCTCCATCGTGAGGAAGTAGACCTTCTCCTGGTTGGCCAGATAAGCGTTACAAGACTTGAACTCTTCTATGACCTCGTCCCTATTTACCGACCTCTCCAAGGCAGTTTTGAGGTCGGCTTGACTCTTCTCTAACGAGGCCTCCAGATCGGTCCTCAATTTTTTCTCTTACTCAAGCTGCTCTTTTAAAGCTTGGAGTTCGGACTCTTTCGCTTTGAGTTCATCTTCTCGCTTCATTAGCACGTCCTGCCTAGATTTTATTCTCCTAGTTCAGTTCGGTAATAACTTTTCGACCTTCGTCCTTCATCAATTGGAAATTTGATATAGTCTTGGCCATTTTCTCCACAATCGGGTCAACTGAATGGCCGTCCTGGCAGAGTTTACTGAGGCAGCAATGGTGTACTCCACCGTTTCCATACTGTCCAAATATTGTCCAGCTCTTCGCCATGAACCTCATGGCCTTTCTAGCAGTAGGAGGCAGCTTTATGACCTTATCCCTAGAGAAGGAGGTTGAGTGAAATAAGTCTCTAACTAGTTTGGGAAGAACTCTCCGAAGCCTCAGATATTCATTGTCTTTCTCTGCGGTAGACCCCAAGTATGGTACAAGAAGTTGGATTGTTGTTTGTTGAGCTCGAGAAGGCCATTCGCGAACAGGGAATGACGTCACTTCCTTGACACTCTGACTCGGACTGAGAGTCGAAGCTGGTGCCGGATCTGGCACAATTGTAGGTCGAGGACGGGATGTTTGGCCATGTTCCTTACCCGAGGCCTTTTTTTCCCCTTTTTCGGCCTGAGTGGGTTTCTTTAGTAGAGTAGAAATGTCTTTCATTTCTTTATTGGAACGACATGCGTAGTGAAAAAGTTAGAACTGTGAAAGGAAAAATAAAACAAGTGATCAAGTTGGGACTCCATCTTACTGGTTAGAGGAAGGTCTGATTTGGAAGGGGAAGCCGAGCTGCTACAAAATTCTCCTCGGTGATCAACACGCTACAAGTTCGTAAATCCCCACTCAAAGTGTGCGTCCTCTGGGCTCTCTCAAATGATTCCTCTGTAGGATCGTAAGAGTTATATCCTGTAAAAGAAGAACAAAAGGTCAGAAGTGGCATATATGTTTACGAACTGACCTAAACCTAAGGGGGCAGATGTGCTTACTCAATTCGTGATGACAAACTGGAATATTAACATCAGGCGGGATGTCATTTCTGGTGAATTGCCATGCACATCGGATAAACAACCAGTATTTCTTCCAATTTTTCACTGAGTCGGGGTTTGGGTAATAATATTACCCCCGTCCTGGCCTTCACCGATGTGTACCACCAGCTCGACCTCTTTTCGTCCGATTTAAAAGAGTACAAACTATTGAATTCCCAAACTGAGTTGGCCCCATAGGATAAGAAATCCCACCATAGTCTTCCATCCATTGGGGCACAACTGAGTCGGAGCTATTTTCCACTCCCTAAAAAACTTCCTAATAATTCTAGGAAAATGAAGGTGAAGCCTAGCCACCAATACGACCTGGTTTAAGGCCATGAAACCTATGAGAGGATCGTCAGCCTGATCGTTTGGACATGGGACGATGTACTCTATATTTTCAGGGATCCTATAAGTCCTATGCCAGTCCTCCATTTGTTTTTGGCTGACTTCCAATGGGAAGAGCTTACACTTCCAGATCGGAGCACTCATATGCCCAGATTCTATCTCCATTTTCTTCCGACCTGAAGCTCCGGACTTCACCTCTACATCTTTATTATCCTCGGCTTGTAGAGATGTACTGATTGGATGAGGAACCAATGTCAGATGAGTAGGGCTAAGGACCTTCTCCTCAACAACTTCCTCTATCAACCGACCTGAACTAACGGGCTCATCCTCTTCTTGACCCCTACCCCAGGATAGAACCTCGTCCTCACCTTTACTACCGGACTTAGAACTCATTTTTTTTTACAAGAAGATGAATTCAAAAAGAAAAGAGGAATAATGAAATGTAAAGAAGAAGATGTCTAAACTATACCTAAGATCAAAGAAGATGATAAACTCTTGGGCAGCCCAGACTATTCACAATTCTGATAACAACTCTAGCACTTATTGAAGAAAACGTGAAGGTAAGAGTCCCAAATGAACCCTATTTCCTTTCTATTTATAGTGGAGGAAGGTGAAAAGTCAGCATAATCAATGCCGCAATGATGACATGATGGCGCAATGATGGTGCTCCATTAAAACATGTCATCGAGCCATGCAAAAAGTTGGTTTATTCCATCAAGGCCATGCCACTTGTCAAACAATGACGCGGACTGTCAGTATTATTATGTCAGCCTCGGATAAACTCATAATTGTTAACAGATCAGGATGGTCCAAGATATACAATACGAACTAAAGGCCACACCATAACTATAGTCAATAGTAGGCCTTGGGGGGCAATTGTTGATAGTCGACCTGATCTGTCATGGAAACTAATGATTCTTCACGCCCGTCGTGGAGGTTCTACCAGATTATTGAAGGAGGTCCTACATATCCAATATGTTGAGGGACCTTCCTACATATGGATGTCCTACCATATTAGGTCCTACCTCATCAGTTCTTACCCGCCTTATTTTAGATTGGACGTCAAGCATCAGTCAACTAGTACTATGTTGTGGTCATTAATGGCACATTTTTCCAAATGTCAGATGTCAGACCAGCCACCATAATTAATGCAGACATCACTTCACATTAAATGCCCAAAAAATAGATGTCTTGTAAGCATTTAATGCTCAGATTGACATTAAATACATGTAATTATCACACATTTTTCCATAAATAGGAGACATAAATGTCCCAGAAGTCGAACATGAATTGTTGATATAAAAAGCACACTTATAAAGATTATATAAACAAGTCTTCCATTACATATTTACGTTTCTACTGTTTACTATAATCATAGCCGACCTAAATACTTAACACTAAGTTGACTTGGAATTAGTATTTATCGTTTTTCAACGTCAACAATATTCATATAAACTTTTTTTTTTTTTTTTTGAAAAATTGGGTTCCCAAACATCTAAAACGTAATGCATAACAAGACCGAGGCTTTTAGATAGGTTGGCCCGTGGCATGGCTCATCATTGGACCGAGTAGCTTGATCCAATTTGACATTATTAATGAGCTTTCACTCACACTCTTAGAAACTCATGATTAGAGGTGGCCAGTTGAGTTCCGAAAGAAATCGAACCAAACCAAAATCAATGATTAGTTTCAAATGTAATTATGCAACCAAATCGTTCGAAATGGTTCCATAATGAAAATTCAATGACGATAATAAGAGAATTTATATTAAATATAGCTAAAATTCTATAAATGACTGAATTAGATACGATAAAAATTTAATTCATTTCAAAATTTTGATTTTACATATTAAAATTAAAACTAAATCTAACTGGCTAGTTCTAAATTATATGACACAAAATCCTTTAAAACCTAGGATCAAACCGACTTATTCTTGTTCAATTCAATACTTTTGTTGACCTCGATACGCAATTGTTTTAGTTGTGTGAGATGGGACATGGTATTAGGAAAGATTGCGTATCAAATGTCAATACGTATAATGTGTTAGTGAGCGTGTGACGTACAAATGTCACTTTATGTGATGGGTTTGGGCCGAAAAGAGAGCCCACTTAAACCCTTAGAACAAAGATTTTAGTAATTTCCAAATTTCAATAAAGCAATCTTTCTGTCTTCAATCTTGATTCTTTTCCCCCAAGTATAACCCATAGATTTTCATAGATTTTCACTGCTCTCTCTCCCATACCCTTTCCACGAAAAGGTAACTCATATGCTGTTAATTTAGTTATTGCTTCAAATTCAATTATATATATTTATTTTGACTTTTGTTGAGGGGTTTTGGTAGCTATCAAATCAGTTTAATCAACTCGTATATACATAAGTATGTAAATATAATTGTGCTTAGAGCTTAAACCCAGGTGGGGTTTTGATTGACTGCCTTTGTGGTGCAGAGGAAAATTGTGAGTTGAATGGCTGGAGGTGGTGCTTCAGCTTCTGGTGCAACAGTAAATGCTGCCGGCGTGAGAATCGTAGTCGCCGGGGATGCAAAGACGGGGAAATCGAGCTTGATAGTGACAGCGGCGGCCGAGAATTTTCCGACCAATGTTCCTCCGGTGCTGCCACCTACCAGGCTGCCGGAAGACATATACCCGGACCGCATCCCTGTGACCATTATTGATACTTCCTCCAGGTCCTCAATTTCCTAATGGGCTTATTTATGCTTATAATTTTTCTTAAATAAAAATGGGTCACTTTTATTTCTATTGGTTTAAACAGAAAACGCGAATGAACTTGTGCTCTTTTGTGTGTGTGTGTTACGTGGCTAGCTTTCACTTCACTGTATTGTGATTTTAACTTCTTTTTCCTCTAATCTTTCAATTCTGGGCTTGTTACAGTCTTTATGTATTTAGTATTGATGTCATAAGTGGCTGCATATGCCTAATATCATGTCCAGGTTAGGTGTTGAAAATTATTTATGCAAATTGAAACGAGTCTACTAGTACAGGTAATGTGTATGTGTCTGTGTGTTGTATTAGTCTCAAGTCACACTGCACATGTGTATATACCCGCAATACAACTTGTTCTTTTCCGTGTAAAATGATTATTTCATGATTGAATACTACGCGAACAGATGGATCTATATGTACCTATTTGTACACGATACAGGTGTACCATTGTATGTGGTTATGAATTGACGAGTCTGCAAGTGTACTCTACGTGATCGATGTACTGAGTTCAATTTTGTTCCTGTAATAGGGTAACTAACTGATCTACCATTTCATGTGTACTTGCAACTATGTGATAGTCATGATGTGCATCTTTGATTTCACCTATGTTGACTGCTTGTTAACGCATTTACTTTTTCACTAGAATTCGTCAGAGTTGAAATTTGATCATTTTCTGTGATTTGTTTGCAAGATGCAGTCCTCAGAATAGAAGTAGGCTTGTTGAAGAACTAATGAGAGCTGATGCAGTTGTTCTTACCTACGCATGTGATAGACCTGAAACTCTTGATCGGTTGAGTACTTTCTGGCTTCCTGAACTTCGACGCTTAGAGGTCTGTACACGAAAACCTTATTTGTTGATTAGATTGAAGTTCTGTTACTGTTTCTCAAGAATTGAGTTTATTCTTCTGATTGTTATTTGAGATTCCAAGAATCAAATAAGCATGTTTTAGATGTTGAGCCAATGACACTTAGAGGCTAAAAAGCACGGACACTCCACCGCCACCGGCGTGTCGGTGTCGGATACGTATCGGACACTTCATCGGATATTTATTTAGGGTTTAGAAAAAATAGATCAATCTTTATTGGCCGGTTAAGATTTTAAATGGACTAATTATATGTTTGTTAATGTTAAAATGGGTAAATCATGTTTTATTATTGTTTTTTATGCAACAAGTATATAAATTTTTATTTTGTTTAGGCTATAAAGTTAAAAAAATTAAATTAAAAAAATTTAATCGACGTATCGGCGGCGTGTCGGTGACGGTACTTTTTCGAAAATCGCGTGTCGACGTATCCGATACGTGTCGTGTCGGACACGCGTATCCGTATCGGTGCATCATAGCTTAGAGGTCTGTACACGAAAACCTTATTTGTCTTTATTTTACTCTCATTAATGCATACTTTACATGTCTGAGCAGGTTAAGGTGCCGGTTATTGTGGTTGGTTGCATGCTAGATAAGAGGGCTGATCAACACCCTGTTAGTTTGGAGCAGGTTATGTCACCAATAATGCAACAGTTCCGTGAGATTGAAACCTGTATTGAATGTTCAGCTCTAAATCATATTCAGGTAAAATCGAGTGCATTCTATCAATCCATGTCAATAAATGCATATCAATTTATTGACTTTTTAATCTCGGCAATTTATAGATGATTGACTTTTCCCACGTGCAATAATATAGCTGTCCTATGATTTTATCAATTGATGGCAATCATAATTTATGGCTTCATTTTTCCATACTCCTTTGCTTTTGTCCACTTTCTAAACTTTCTAATAAGGATATTCTGCCACTTTGAGATAAGGCTGGTATAGTGGGTTCATATCATATTGATAGTGCCATATACTTAATTATATATCAGCTAAAATGCTTTCTTTTAATTTCTGGGATGCTCTCTTTGACTCCTTGTTGTCATGTTCATTTGGAATACAACGAGATACTTATATGGTTGGCAGTTTTCTGTTTGCAGATTCCTGAGGTTTTCTACTATGCACAAAAAGCTGTGCTTCATCCAACTTCTCCACTGTTTGATCAGGAACAACAAGTTTTGAAGCCACGATGTGTGAGGGCTTTGAAGAGGATATTTATTCTATGTGACCATGATAGGGATGGTGCCCTCAGTGATGCAGAGTTGAATGACTTCCAGGTTGTTTTTTCTTGGTGTGATCTATTAGTAATAAGGTGATTTACATTGTACATGTATAGTTATGGTAAGAGGTAGTGATTTGACATGGTTCCTGAAGAATCTCCATTAGTACAAGCTTATATCCTTTACTAGTGGCCATTCTTGAAATTATTTGGTTATAACTACATGCAGGTCAAGTGTTTCAATGCTCCCTTACAACCATCTGAAATAGTAGGTGTTAAGAGGGTCGTGCAAGAGAAATTGCGGGAAGGTGTTAATGATCGTGGTCTTACATTGACAGGCTTCCTCTTTCTCCATGCCCTTTTTATTGAGAAGGGGCGTTTGGAGACAACATGGACTGTCCTAAGAAAATTTGGATACAATAATGAAATCAGACTCCGTGATGATCAGCTGCCACCTCCAATAAAGAAGTATCCTGACCAGGTAAGTTGTCATGTAGATAAAATTAACTATTAGTACAAAAGATCAAATTTTTTAATTTTGGAAGATGTTTTTCTATTTAGTTCTGGTCAAGTTCACTAATTAATTTGTATGCTATCATTGCTTTTGGCACTTTCTTTTACATGTCAAAATCGTAATGGAATTTCTTTTGAATCACCTTCAGTTGATGCCAATCGCATGTACATATGATGTACCTTACCATTACATTCCAATAATCCAATTTGTAATGGTTATGTCACTTTCTTGAACTTAATTCATCGAAATTTTAACATATTACCTTCTTCTAAACATGTAACTTATTCTATTATGTGTTGGGTTTTCATTTCTGGGTTACCTAGACTTGTAAACCTGACGTTTTTGTAACAGGTTTCCCATCCGGTATTATGTGTTGAAGTTCATAACTGAATGAACTAATACAATATTACCAATAAACTCATTCCACTGCCGAGCTATAAATTTTGAGACCAATTCCTTTAAATTTACCCTTGCCATTCCTAATATTTCTTGTAGTGATGGATTAGTTGCTTACTTTCTTCTAGATGATGGTGGCCAACTACAGTGACCTTTTCTTCTCATTTTTTTTCTCTTTTATTGTTTAGTTATCAGTGATATGCTAGACGTGTTTTGAATTTTTTTTTTTGGTTGGTCTCTTGTTTTTGTTCTACTCCATGTGGAATATCGTTGTTATAAACCTCTTGTAATTACACCAAATTTCTTGTAATGAGTCTAATGACTAGTAATTACAGCCTCATTGGCTGTGTACGACTGAATAACACTCAAAATTGAAATCAGCATTTCAATTCATTGAGAATGAGTAAGTTTCTTTGCACCACGTCTTCTGTTTTTCCTATTTTGTAATGATAGGAAATTTCAAATGACACACATTTTAGTTGGATGGAAATTTATTTAGGTGTCAGCAATGCAAAATACTTGTAATACTTGTTTTTTGCTGATTTTACAAAAAAACTTCCACCAAGATTAGGTCACTTTGTCTTTTCATGTATTTGATTGGTATCTTTATTTCATAACTATCCTGCAATTTTACTTGATTTTTTTTTTTTTTTTGGTTTTCTCAAATGAAGATTATTCGTTTTCTGTCCTGTATCACCTCTTACCTTGTGAATTTAGCAAACTCTGGTTACTAATTGGACCGGATTAATACAAAACACCATGCTCTGGACTACGTAGTAATGACACTTGTATATATCTGGGTTATATAGAAGCATCCTACTTTGTTTTAATTATACCAGCCTTCGAGTATATTTTCTTTTCTTGTCAAGTATTTTGTTTCTACCTTTTAGTTCATAATGCCTAATTTCATTTCTGTAGAGTGTGGAGCTGACTAATGAAGCTGTGGAATTCCTCAGAAGAATTTTCTTGACATATGATGTTGACTGCGTACGTGATGTGTGATACTTCAAAATTCTTTAAAATTTTAAAGTTCATGTATAAGTTTTAGTTTGATTATGATTTGATATTTTGTTATTGGGTGTCCCATCACATGACTTTGATCTTCTTGGTTGATAGTCTGAAAAGTTTCTATGCTTCAGTAATGTCACTGTTCAATGTAGTCAAACATTCAGTTGTGTGCTTTTCAGAATCATACTTCATTTTTCATTGTGCCGGTGTGGACTTTTACAAAGTGATGGGGTTACAGTTGTGCATTAAGCTCCTAACTGATTCAAGATGAGAACTAAATGCCCCTTTGACTGCTTGTCTTCATAGAAAACAATGACCCTGGATTAATGAATCTGAGACAATAGTGAAAAGGTTTATTTGAAAATAGTTTTCAGCTTTGGTTTTTGAAATTGGCTGTAATTTTCACTTAGGAAGGACAAAAATTTTATGCTAATTTTACATGTTCGTGTGTTCTACTCTTTCCCTGGTTGTTTACATTATAATGAGACTGTTGAAGATATAATTTAATAAATAAATTTCTTTCCTTTCAAATAGCTTGAGCTTCTGGATTGTGGTGGTTCAATATGGTATTTATGAAAATTCTAGTGTCAAGCTTTTGACAAAAATATGAATATGTCTTGCATGTAAGGAGCCGAATGTAGGTGAGTTGGTTCGATAGAAACGGATTCACCTTTGTTTAAAATGGGCTTGAGGTGCACATGGAGAATCTGAATATTGATATGCAGCAAGCTGCCAAAAGCTCCAAGTTTTGATCTTTGTACCTTGGCACACCATATTACAAGGATGTCTAAAGAGACTTTATAACATAGTTGAATAGCTGGATAATCTTCTCTGCATGCATATGCAGTATGCACACACAAAAATTAGCATTTTGAAGAAATTAAGCATTAAACCAACTTAAATATATTTCTTTCAGAATTTGCTGTGTTGAAGAAAACCATATATAAGTAGAAAGGAAGGAAAATATAGTACAATTCAGGAGCAAGACCTTGTTTACGAGTGAAGAACCGATTAAGTGCATAAAGATGTTAACTGGCTAAAATGATGAGCTTGATATTAATGGCACTTCCATCTTATTGCATATGGACTCTAGAGTTGTTTAGAGAGAGACTGGTATACTAAAGCTACGTCAGTTGACTGAACCTGTAATAAACTGCTGACTTAGCTGTTTATTTTTATACAACATCTGTGCATATAGTTTGGAACAGTTATATTGCTTGTATGAGTCAAATATTGATTACTTATAGGGGTGGGGGTCAGGAATATACATGATTATAGGGAAACTTTTAAATGATCTTCATCATATCTTGTCTATCTTAAGCTATTGCAGCTCACTGAAAATTTTCACCTTGTAAGAAGATCTGGGAAGCATTTCTTTTGGTTAGTTAAGATAATGTAATTCATATTAGGTTTTGGTGTTCAAATAATCAAATATGTTCGAGTAATTTGTCTCTGTAGCATAATCGTATTTCTACTGTTTACTTAATGTAATTAGTTTGATCTATTGCACGTTTTCTTGTAAAAGATTAGTCCTTGATGTCTCAAAACATTGATTTTTGGTTCTGATATTCATCAGGATGAAGCTCTTCGAACCAATGAACTGGAAGATTTGTTTTCTACTGCACCCGAAAAGTAATGTTCTTTAACGTCCTTACAATTTTATTTCGCTACAACAAATAAATACCCTCTTCTCCCTTTCCTTTCCGAAGATATTTGGGCAAATATGTATGATCAACACTACCTGCTAAACAATCTTGTGACGAGTGTGATAAGCTGCTGGTGGAGAATCTTATTTATAAATCAACCTGTTACACCTACAGTCCTGATTTGGTACTGAAACCAATTAAATTGTACGGCGGGTTTGTGCAAAAGTATGTTATTGGTTGTTAGAATGGCCAATCTGTAAACATTAGTCAGGGACCTCGTGCTTGCATTTGAGAAGGTGTACTTCGAAATTTGAATTTTATGCAGGGGATCTTGTGCACTACTTTTCTAGATTTAGTGCCAAATTCTAGCCATTTGTTCTTTTAATGTAATTGATTAATATTAGCCAACTAATTGCAACTTGTATTTGTATTGTAGCATCCTCTAGAGAGGAGAGAAGGACAAAATCAACAGAATGGTTGAGGACCTGGAAAATTAGTAATGCAAAAAGAGTATAGGACACTAATGTTTAAGTGCCTAACTATTAAAAGTCATTCCTTAGTATTTGTAATAATATACCCATGTGCTTCTTTGAGTGATAACAATTTCCAACTATGTCATGTGAGCCTCTATGCTTGGCTTCCTTCCTTGAGAGGATTTTTAGACGTTTGCCTGATATTTCTATTGAATGTGTATAGAGAAGAGGAAAATGTACAGTATTATTTCTTATTGGAGGGGACACTCTGCTGTATTTCATCTTAATCTGTATCGGAAAAAAAGATATTTCAAAAATAAGTTCTAGTTCCATAGCTATTTTGTAGTGTGTCATTCAGCTCTATTTCATCTGAATCTGACTTAAAAACAAAAAATCTTACTTTAGAGTATCAAATATTTTTTTTTTCTAAAAATATTCTCCAATGATATTTCAAATTTAAACTGCGACCTTTGTTCTTTGTTCTTTTATTCTTTTTTCACCTGCTTGTATTGGAAAAGAGATTGTGTTTTCTTTCCAGAGAAGTTCTCCTTGTCGTTCAAGTTTGTGTAAGATTGTCTTACATTCAGTATGCATGATGTTTCCTCCATTTGTTACACATCAGCATCTTACTTTGATTTTGTGTTCCATTCCTAAATGGTAGTCCTCTTACCATATGCTGAGAATGAGATAAATTAAGCATGTTGGATTAAAGGAGCTATGGAAGTCTAGGAGAAATCAAGTGTAAAATATTGCAAGTAGGTTGTTTGGCACAGTAGATATCTAAAGTTTGAAGTTAAGTGTTCCAAATGGCGGGTCTACATTGTGTATTTTGTGGGTTACGTTCTTTTTGTATATATTACTTGTGCAGCAGTTGTATTTTCGGCTTGTCATTGACAGTGCCTTTTTTTCTTTGGAATTCAGTCCTTGGAGTGAACCTCCGTATGATGGTGCTGCGGAGAAGACAGCTATGGGAGGGCTATCGCTTGATGGGTTTTTGTCATTGGTATGTACATCATGGATTCAATCATTTACTATTGCAGGTTCTTTTTGTAGAAAAGCCCTCGTGACGCAACAATAATATATGAGAGTTACATAATTACTGGTGATTTATAGCAAGTTTGAAAAATGTATGAATAGTTTGTTGGTGGTTATAAGTTTTCATCCTTTAGTTGTAAAAAAAAGTCCTTTTGGTTTTTTTTTTAATAAGTAGGAAAAACTACCGTTCTTTATTCATGGAAAGGCTAAGTTACACATAACTCTCTGAAGTTTACTCCAACCTTTAATCCAACCCATGAGGTAAATGGTTAACTTAAGCCAGTCTACTTCATCAATTGCTGATCTTTCGATTAAAAAATGAACAAAAATAAGCAGCAGGCTTTCCATTCCAATTAACCTACCTCTTGCCAATGTTTAAAAAGGCTTAATCGGGTGCCGAAGCATTTTTAATTCTGTGAGGTGGCACAAGCCTCAAGACAGACCAATAAAATAATTCAAAACAATTTAAAAATACAAAAATATGCTCATAATAAACCATTATCCATCTTGAAATATCCATGACAAAACTAATTAACAAAATTAAAAGTCTAACATGCAAACAAACATTAAAATAGAAATTAATAGGTTCTCAAATTAGTAATCACGTAACAGAATTATAATCTATTGCTAGAAGTATAAACAATTTAGAAATCTCTTATATTGTCACTACTAATATCATCTTTAATGGAATCGTCAACATCCTCCTCCTTGTCACTACAAGTTCTTTTCATTCTTCATTATCACCATCCGCATGCAATAGTGTATTCTCCTTTTCCTTTCCTTCCGTATAGTCAAGGAAAAAATAAAATAAAATAAAAGAACTAGTAAAACATTTTGACTTATCAGAAATAGCCCGAAAAGCTAAGACCTGTAACTAAATGTCTGGAAAGTGTAAAACAAACGGGCGAACACCTTAGTTGCCTTGAGGCTTAGCTTTGAAGCGTAAGTCTCACTGAGTAGAGGTTTAAGCCTCAGTAATCAGGGGTAAGCTTCATAACAGCACTTAAGGTGCGGGATTCAAGGCGTTATACTCAATAGATTTTTTAAATAATGCCTCCCTTCTCTGACATACTCAAATTGACACTGGAACCCCTGGGTTTTGGAAATATGCAAAGCACAACCACAGTTATGTCAACCTTGGCCCCCCATTCGATCTTGTCCAATTAAACTCATGTCATCTTACTTCTCCTCTAAATGTCTCGAAAGGATATGTGCAATTTGACTTCTGTGGTGTTAGAGGTTGACAAATTAATTTTTCCCTCACTATTGCTACTTTTGGGGAATTTACCCTTAACGGGTGGGTGTTATCAAGAGTTCTCAGGAGTGTTTATTGTAATTGATTGCAAAGTTGCAAAAACAGGTGAATATCTAGTTGTCTGCATAATCTATAAAATACTTTTGGTTGTTACAAGAATAAGTAATACTGTAATCTGCCCAAGAGCCTTTTTTCCTCCCGCTCTTCCTCTGATGACAAGCCGCAAATATTATGAGTATAGATTTTATTTATTATTATTTTTGATAGTGGTGTATTTTTCAGACATTATATTTAGTTGATGCTTGGCAGCCTCTTTTTTCTTTTGTTACTCTTACTATCCTAGGTAGGATGATGATATGATGAATTTATTGTTGCATCCCGGTGGAGTAACCTGCATATGAGGTAGTGTGATGAGTCTGGTAACTCTAGGTTGCCAACTGTTGTGTGTGTTTGCCTTTTACGGACTAATTTCCGTCTACCATCTTCTCTAAAGTATTTAATATGCATGTCTACCTAAATTTGGCTTGTCAAATATTTCATGTAAAGACGTGCTTAACTGTTTAAATTATATTTTAGAAGCCTAAAACTATGTTAAAAGATCTCAGTCTTCTGTGCCTGTACTGTGCTGCAGTGGGCCCTTATGACACTCCTTGATCCAATTCGTAGTGTGGAGAACCTTATATATACTGGATATGGTGGTGATCCCTCATCTGCTATCCGTCTTACTCGAAGAAGACGTCTAGATCGTAAGAAGCAGCAAACGGACAGAACTGTGTACCAGTGTTTTGTTTTTGGACCGAAGGAAGCTGGGAAATCTGCATTACTGAATTCTTTCATTGGAAGGTATTCTTTACTCTGAATGACACGAACCTTTCTGAGTGAATCTCTGATTTGCTTGCGTTTTTTTCTCTATGTTAATTGATTCTTATGGCATGATGTTCATCCATTATGCAGGCCCTTCCGTGAAGAATATGTTCCCAATACAAATGAACTTTATGCAGTTAATGCAGTGGATCAACCTGGGGTAATGGTCGTCTTTGACTGTGTTTGGTCCAAAATGAACAAATTTTATCAGCCAAACTATCTCCACTGGTTTTGATTACGTATTCGAACATATGCGGGAATGTGGAAGTAAGGTCCTTAGGGTTCGTCGTGCCTTGCTGAAAGAACTTACTGATTCACGAGCAAGGGACTTAAACAGAATACAGAAGATATAACTTTGATAACCTTGAAATAAACTGAGCACCTACGAATCACGGACAAGCCGTCAAAGCCGGAGTGGGTAGCGGTGTAAACTGAGCACCAATGAAGCACGGACACTGTCACATGCGAACATGGCCAAGCCTCATTTTGCAATAATAAGAATAAAAAATTTGGAAAAACACTATTAGAATATTTATTTTTTTTTAAAGTGGATTGTGGCTTCTAAAAATGGAGAGGACCAAAATAGAGTTTGTCCGAACTAACGTGAATCTTCCACAGCCCAGGGAGAGGGAGAGAAGTCGTAAATTTTGGAAACTAACTCTGAATTTCTCTGGTGGGGACCAATTATAAACATATACTTGGTAGACCCATTGGAATAAGAGAGTTGACAGGCGGGTACGTTTGAATTTTGGTTACATATGTTTGATCATTATTAGCTTAAAATGGTGCACTGTAATTTATTTGATATTTATGAATGATCAGTAGTAATAGGTTATGTCCATCATAATGTGCCAGCACTTTGGATTGAGATTTAGGCTGAGGAGGATTGAAAACATAGACAGTTGTAGGTTACTGATTCATTGTTGAAGTACTATTAAAGAAACAACAATTGTTAGAGACAATGTGAAAATAGAGGGAATCTAGAGGGGTTTCGAAAGTTAAAAACACTAACTCAAAAGGTGTTTCAAGTTAATGTATTTTCCAAAATGATGTCGAATTGATAATTTGTTTTCCCAAATCACCAGGTAGCAGGAAAAAACTTTTGTTATATGCCCTTCTTGATTCTAGAAGTAAGATTGTTCTTGATCCAAAACAAATGTTATGGATGCTGCTTTGATATCCAAGTCTTATTTCTTTTTCTGTGCGAATATATTTAGATAATTAAGTAACGGTTTTATATTTTTTTCCAGCAGGGGACTAAGAAAACTCTTGTATTGCGAGAGATACCAGAAGACGGAGTGAAGAAGTTATTATCTGGGAGGGATGCTTTGGCAGAATGTGATGTAGCAATATTTGTTCATGACAGGTAGCTGTTATGTCATTTTGCTAATTGGCGCAAATGAAAAATGACCTAAGTTGGTTGGTTTTGTGTCATATTGGCACATCTTGCTTGCGTATGTTTGGTAAAGTTTTGAAGCTTATAAGCTGGTCAAACATTCTGAAGGACGTACAACTTTTATCTACTTTTTATCCACATATTTCGTAGGACTCACAACTTCTAATCTATAAAAAGCTTTACCAAACATACACTTAGTGGATATTGCATCATCTCAACCATTTATTTTGGCATAATGTACTTCTGGAAGATCTTAAAGTTCTTTTGTATTTCATTTGACAAATTCTCTGTCCTGATTGATTCAATGATTGATTCATTCTGCAAATATCTGAACGTTCAAACAACTTGTGTTTTTCAATTTAAAACAAATTTATACCTTTTGATATAATATAAATCTAACAACCTAAGCTTTTATTAGACGAGGTGGTTTAACATGATATTAGAGCTGCCAGAGGTTTTATCTGCAAGTTTTGTTGCTAACCATTTATGAAAGTTGTACATGTGTTAGGCTGTTTCTTGCACGTGAGGGGAAGTGTTACAACTAAATTTAAATTAATAATATCCCCTTCCAATAGTTTGAGCTTTTAAATAAGGCGGTTGTGATGATATACTTGTTGGTGTAATATATTTTCTTCTTATCATTATATGCATCCCTCCTATGGTTTCTAATGAACTTGTGTTTGAAAAAGAATTGTAAATCGGAAGAATGAGAAGTCCGACATGTTAGTAAAGCTATTGGTTGTATCAACCAACACTTGGACATAATTAGAAAACTTTCCTATTCCCCCATCAGTGGAACTGTCATTATAAGCGAATACTAAAGGTCGCAAACATTTTATGTTGAAGGATGCACTAGTCCATCTTAAAGTAACGGTCAAATATAGTAGCAAGTGTGGTCCTCCATGATCTTTCTTGTGGTCTATAATGAATTTGCCTTCACTTGTGATAATGCTATTTCTTGTGTAGCATGAATTTGGTTCTACAATATTTTTGGCCACTAAACTTCTCTTAGTTTCAATTTGCACAATGCACTTCGTTTTGGCTCAATTTACCTATTCAAGAAATATCTTATTGTTCCTTACTAATTATCCCTTCTAACGGGTTCTATTTATTCTATAATGATCTTGTGACCTTTTTGCCACACTAGGGGTACAACATACGGGCTGTAGTATGCAATGCCATGACATATGATCATGCTCTTTGATTCTTAACTTTACTTTTGTTGACATGTTAGCACGTGAATGGTACTTGGAGATGTACTGCATTTGAATAATGTTTTTCATCTTTAAAATGTGCTCATAAATATACTCTTGAACAACAATTACTTTTATTATAACCAAATCATAAATCACAATAAGATGGAATTTCAACAAGAAGAATTTTATTGTAATCACAAAGCATATTTTCGCATTTAAGCATATCACTTAGAACTTGCCACATAAAGTTCACATAACATATTCCACCACCACCCACTGTTTACTTGGTAGTACAAATTTGGTGTGATTCTTGTCTAATAACATAATAACTGCATGTTTAATAAGTTAGAAGTATTCCGCTGTTCTGATTCTGGGGTTCGAGTACCCTTAAAGATGGGTGCTCACCTACACCCATCGCTATTTAGGGAGTTAAGGGTTAGAAAACCTAGTAAAATGGGTACATGCACCCCTGAAACAACAGCAAACACCATTAATATTTGTCCACTTTTTGCTTTATCTCAGAATCTAATTCTTTCTTGTTTTCTTCTCCATAGTTGTGTTCTAAGGTTCTTAAAGGCTCATAAGTTAGTTTAAGGATTCATACCAAAAGTTGGAGAATCTCAAGTTCCAGTTTCGTATTCTTCTTTCTTCCCCTTTGGCTGTCAGCTTTTACTTCCTTTTTCTCCTACAAATTTGGGCGTGCTATGATGTGGGGTAGGAGATTCGGAAGCTAGTCACTTTAGGTAATGACTTGGGTATTAAAATATGAAGACTAATTTTCATTGGAGGATAAGAGAAGTGGCTAACCTCCTTTGACATTCTTTATTCTTTTTATAAAGTTAATTAAGACTTCACTCTTATTGGTTTGGTAGAGAGATGGTAATAAAATATTATTTTCTACACATGGTCAACACTAAGTTTTGTACTAGGACATAAGAAGGTGATGAAGCTATTTATAAGTAACTTGCTCTTTCCTCATGATGCCATGTGTCAAACCAATAGGGAATAAGGTGACTAATCTCTTTAGCCGCCACTTGTTATTCTTCATCCTTAATAATTTGAATTGCGAATTAGTGTGGTATTCTACATGCTCATACCAAGCTCATGGTTTAAATATGTAGTCTCACACTAGATTTTAGCCTCAAATCCTAGACTTGAAGCAAGATAAATGGTGGCCAAGACTTTCCAACCTCATGCTGTAAAGGATGACACTTGGCACATGATTAAGAGACCAAAAAGTTACTTACAAGTAGCTTATTCTCCATTTTGTATTGTATGACAAAGACCAATATTGACCACATGTTAATAATAATATTTTATGGCCACTTTTCTATTAACCAATAACAGCAAAGTCTTAGTTGTAAAGAAAAATTAAAATAACCTCCAAGTCTTAGTTGTAAAGAAAAATTAAAATAATCAAAGGAGGTTTAAGTCAACTCCCTTTGCAACCAATGAGAGATTTCTTCTCATATTTTAATCCCCAAGTCCACCCCTATAAATAGTATTAGTGCTAGAATCCAAAGTCTCCCCCTCCCCCTTCCCCTCTCCCTCTACCTCTACATAATCACACGTCCAAAAATTGTACGATGCCGCTATAAAGAATTAAAGAAGAAGAATACAAAGTGGAAGTGAGAATGTCCCAACTTTTGGCAAGAATCTATAAATTAACTTTAAGATAATTAAGTATGAGGCTTTAAGTTAAAACACATTTACAGCTTGTTTGATTTTAAACTAATGCAATATATTTTTTATTCACACATTTTGTACGACTCATAATTTACTACATACTTATTACTACACATTCTATAGGACTCATAATTTATAAGAACTTAAAAAATAATTTTAGCACTACTAAACATGTACTTATTGTGAGACAACAAGGCAAAATCAAATTCAGAACTGAAGCAAATGGTGGACTGCCGTTAACGGCGTTCGTTTCCTTATAAAAAAGGATATATATACTCGAGAAAAATACAACACTCGGTAGGTACTCGTACCCATCCAAATTGTTGCTTTTTAAATGGTGAGGTGTTCTCCACCCCCCACTCCACCCCCCCAACCACCTCCACCGCCTTCCCTTTCTGCTACCATGCATATATTAGAAAAGGTGCTGAAAGCATCCTCTACTTTTGAGGTGAAAATATATTGGATGAAAAATTGTTTCGAGATGTAGAAATGAATGGACAAAATTGTTTCGAACCATCTATACATTCATTAATATAGTATTTTGAGACGAAACAAATTGCAAAGCCTAAAGAATAAAAATATAAACCCTGCATAATCATCCATAGTGGTGAATACAATCGAATAAGAACATGCTTTGAATAATGTTTGAAAGGAAGAAGGAACAATCTTTGAATACTGTTTAATAGGAAGAAGGAATAATAAAGCATATCTCTAAGATATTGATTACGAAATCTATATATCTTAGTGAATTAAAAAGGAAGAACATGATTTCTATTCTTACTTTAAACAATTGGGACAGTATTGTTTTGAGTTCATTTCCCAAAGTTAAGATCTTTTATGTTCTAAGAAGAAGTTGGGAGTTATAGTAGTTGATAAATATGCAAGGGGTGTGTTTCTTCATAATGTATCAGTCATCATCATGTATGCTTTGTTTTGTTATGATCTATCCTTTTATGTTTATGTTGATACTTGCTTTCATTTATCTTCAATAATGTGTTGATCAAGAACAGGACTATATTCAACTAATTAAATATTGTTGCTTATTTCCTTAATTTCTTGATTTGGAATATAGTTGTCTTCTAATGTCCACGTATTGGTGTTTTTTCCTTTCCAGTTCCCGTGAACCCTCGTGGCAGAAAGCAACTGAAATGCTTCTGGATGTTGCTAGTCATGGGGAAGCTACTGGCTACGAAGTGCCTTGCCTTATTGTTGCCTCCAAGGATGATCTTGATCCTTATTTGACTGAGATTCAAGATTCTACTCGGGTATGAATCTTCTCTAGTGAGCATGGATTTATTGATACTGATAAATCTTATTTAATAGCATAATAATTCTATGCAAAGAAATTGCTGTAGCTACCTACCAAAACTTTCTAGGGTTCTTGCATTTGTTCACAATACATCGAAATCTGTATCTAGGATAAGTCTTTAGTCCACTGATTATGAAGACTGAATAAACAGTTGTCCAGAACGTTAAGTGATGCGAACCTGCGGAGAATTGAATCTCGGAACCCACAAAATGTTTATTCTGAACCCCAAGAAAGCTAAAATCTGGTTGCAAGAACTTGATCCGATGAATTTTTAAATCAACGAACTAGAGTTATGAACGTCACAAAGAGTTGCGAAATTCTTTGATAAGTTTAGGTTAGTTCGATTAAGAACTTGGAAGAAAAGTGAATACTCATTTTTTTAATTAATTTCTCGAATAAAAGTTGAGAATTATTTACAATACGAAATGCTTAAATAGTAAACATTAAAGAAATCATAATCTAATACGAAAATATAACTAAAAACTAATTAAAATAGAGTTATAAATGAAAAAGAAAAATAAAATACCAAAAATCCAAAATTCTTCCCGAGAATGCCTGGGCGATCGCCCAATGTAAGTCTGGGCGATCGTCTAGGTTTAGCAAAAAGTATTCTGTTCTTTAAAAAGGGACCTTGGGCGATTGCCCAAGGTTTTGCCTGAGCGATTTTTTGGGCTCTCTTTTTTTGACCTCCAAACTTTGTTTTATGCTTGTTTTGGTCATTCAACCTTCCATTAGCCTCCGATATGTCTTCAATATAGTCTTTAGTTTGACTAATTTGTACCAAAGTTGGTTCTTCATTTGTCAAACTCATTTTGAAAGTTGGTGTCGCATTTTGGATTGTATCATCCTCTCTTTCCTCAAAAGGATTCGATCTCGAATCATCACCTGCATTAAGGGGTGAAAGATCGACTTTCGTCTTCACATGCATTTAAACCCAATCACCAGGTTCAAAGATGAATCTGCAACCTTTGTTTATTTTAATTTGATGTCTTTGAAACTCATTCATCTCATCTGAATTATTTCTAAAGGTTGGCCGTTTTGGAAGAACAGCTCCAAGTACAAAGTATAGTTGATGTGCAATGTCTCGAATAGGTGTTAACCTACTAGACATTTTCTCTGAAGATACGTCCTCTAATTTCTGCAGTAAATAAATAGTCAAACTGGAGAGGGATTGATTAGTTTTTCATAGTACAAGGTGGGATTTTTTGTGTATACTAGTAAAATCATTTGTTTGACTTTTTCTCCTTCCTTGTCGTTTCTTGTACTTCTAAATCAAACTGCTGTTCTAAATTCTCTATTTTAATTTGTGCCTGAAGAGCATGCATCGCAATTAGAGCTTCATCATCTACAGGGTATTCTATACCATCATCTTTCAGCCAGGCAGCATATCATTATCACACTCATTCTTAGATTTCACAACCCTATTATCACGCGACAACTCCATTATATTGTTGTTAGTTACCTCATCTCGTCCCTTAGGTGGTTCGGTCGTCTCATTTGAAACAGCTCTATCACTCACATTATTATTATTCCACTTACAATAGATTTTAGGGTCATTCCTACCTTGGCAAGAAGGTATTTTCATTTTTTATATTTCTCAGGTTTTTATCTATTCCATCGTGGCCTCTATAGTCTCCTCATCTAGGTGTCCTTTCACGTCTATCTGCTCTACGCCTCATCCTACCCAACTCAGCCAAATAATTATAATCATCTTTATACTCAAATTTAGCCATAGGAATATGATCACGCCTATCATGTCTCCTAATATACCCCGTGATGTTTCTTTCTTAGTAAGTTTGTAAGCACCGTATCATGCCTATCGATCCTACTCATCATTTCTTTATTCTTATCCATCATCTCCCCAAACACCTTGTTTATTCTCTCAAATTGTTGTTGCATGGCTCTTAACAATAAGGATTGGTGGTTCTCTTTTTCGGACATTTTAGGATAATAAAATAGAAATTAGAAAAGAAAATAATATTTGCCTCACGTGTTTGCACTCGTGTTTAAGTCTTTATGGCTTTTCCTCGATAATAATCTCACCACTCTTGCTTTTTACCTCTCTTTATTTTTGCCAAATTCTATAAAGAACTAATTAAACTCAATCAAAAAATTGATCTTCGCAATGTTAAAGAACAAGAATAAGGAAATAAAGGCAACGGAAACGATCAAAAAGAAAATTCATAAAAAAAGGATAAGATTTAAGTACCGGATGACAATTATGACCCAAGAATTTTCAAAAGAACTTAAAAAGAATTTAAAAATTCGAGGTCGAATCCTTTTGAGGAAAGAGGGGATGATACGATCCAAAGTGTGACACCAACCTTCAAAATGAGTTTGACAAATGAAGAATTAACTTTGGTACAAATAAGTCAAACTAAGGAGCATATTGAAGACGTATCGGAGGCTAATGGAAGGTTGAAGGACCAAACAAGCATAAAATGAAGTTTGGAGGTCAAAAGAGGAGAGCCAAAAAAGATCGCCTAGGCAAAACCTTGGGCGATCGCCCAATGTCTCTTTTTAAAAACAGAATGCTATTTGCTAAGCTTGGGCGATCGCCTTCTCGGGAAGAATTTTGGATTTTTAGTATTTTAGTTTCCATTTTCGTTTATAACTCTATTTTAATTAGTTTTTAGTTATATTTTCGTATTAGATTAGGATTTCTTTAATGTTTACTATTTAAGTATTTCGTATTGTAAACAATTCTCAACTTTTATTTGAAAGATTAATTAAAAAATTGAGGATTTACTTTTCTTCCTTGTTCTTAATCGAACTAACCTAAACTTATCAAAAAATTTTGCAATTCTTTGTGGCATGCACAACTCTGGTTCGTTGATTCAAGAAATCATCGGGTCAAGTTCTTGCGACCAGATTTTAGCTTTCTTGGGGTTGAGATCAAATCTTTTGTGGGTTCCGAGATTCAATTCTCCGCGGGTTCGCATCAATTGGTATCAGAGTTTTGGCTCTAAAATCAAGTTTAGATTAAATCTTTTGTGGGTTCCGAGATTTAATTCTTCACGGATTCGCATCATTAAGTATTACCTGGTTTGAAGCGGCAGTGCAATTTAGCAGAGTTACGCATGTGATGCCGCCCATTCCATTGTCAGACCCTTGCCAATTGTGTAGCACACTGGGATTTACTGGTGTATAGGGAGCATCATTTTTATGGACAGTGCATCGTGGACTTCCTGTGCATATTTGAATGAACTTTTTAATAAATTGCTGCTTCTGAATATAGTTTCTGTGCCTGAAGCTGATATCATTCTGATGTAATACTTTTATAGGTAAGTCAGGACATGGGAATAGAGGCTCCTATACCAATCAGCACAAAGCTAGGAGATTTCAGTAATTTATTTCAAAGGATTATAAGTGCGGCAGAGCACCCTCATTTGAGCATTCCTGAAACTGCAGCTGGGAAAAGTCGCAAGCAGTATCACAGACTTGTTAATCGCTCACTCATGTTTGTGTCAGGTACTTCGGTTTTTTAGCATTATATTATCGCTGATCGGGTATTAGCTTTTAATCTCTCACTACTCATTGAGTTCAAAATACTGCAGCTAATAAAGCTCAGAAAGCATAATGTTTTCCATTTTAAAACATATATTTTTATCACCGCCATGCATATCATGATGTAAGGCTTGGGGTTTTAAAGAAACATGGACATTCAAAGCCTGTGGCTTATATCTTAGTTATAAAGGTTGAGATCATCTTTCTGGTTTTTGTTTTTTCATCTGGGCATTTTCTTATCTATTTCGATGGGGGAAATTTCTGAGGAGGTCCCCAACCTATTCAAGTTGTAACAAGTTGGTCGACAACCTAAGTTTTTGGCAAAAGTTGTCCTCAGCCTTTCAAAATTTGTAGCAAGTTATTTCCGTCCACTTGACTGTTATAAAGTCATGTGATTTGCAAGTCTCACTTTTTGAGGGGTAAAATGGGGGAATACAAAAAGAAGTATAAACAAAAATGGAAGAAGAATAAAAGAAATAAGAAAACAAAAACAGATTTAAGCTGTTCACGCTAATGTACTTATTGATGCACCGCAGCAATTCTGCAACTGCAAGCTCAAAACTTGAATTTTCATCTTATTTATGCAGTAATTGGCTGAAACTTAATCATTTGTCCAAATGTTTGATTGATGAATAATTCATAACTTCGTTGAAATCCATGTGAGGTGCAAAATTTGCAGTCAAACTTCCACTCAGGATTCCTGCATCATTAAATCTATCCATGCCATCGTTACTCCATTTAATTTTTTTAAGGGAAGTTGCAGAAGATACTGCCACATGAAGGTTAAAGAAAACGAGAGAACACCTGTAATTATTCTTCATTCATGTATAATAGACTTTTTTTTTTTGTATATGGGATTTCAATTTAAGACTTTAAGGAGACTTAGAATTGGAAAATATTAACAGGGGGGATGCAGGCTGGCCGTGGGTGGGGGGATGAGGGGCAGGGGGTTGGGGAAGTTTAAGTGAATTTTTCCTTGTTTTCTTTTTCCTTTCCTTTTTCTTTTCATTGGTTTTTTAAGAGTTGTCCATTTCACACCTCAAAAACTGACGTGCTAGTAATATGACTTTGTGATGGTCAAGTGGATGGTTGCCATCCATTGGGGACTAACTTGTTGCAAACTTGAAAGGTAGGGGATGATTCTTGCCAACTTAAGTGGGGGACAAAATTGTCAAAACTTGAATAGGTTGGAGAAATCTGCTGCAATTTTCCCATTTCTATAAAGACCCAGTTTAATTATTCATAACATAAGCACTTACCCCGCGTGAATTTTTTTTACCCATTTCACCTCCAAGATGGTTTAACTAATGTTGTCCATGTTACAGTTGGAGCTGCAGTAGCCATTGTTGGGTTGGCTGCGTATCGTGTTTATGCTGCAAGAAAGAATGCCTCCTCTAGTTAGAAGGACGAAAAGAAGAGAATCTTCACTCCAGCATTATCTCTTCTAGGGTGATTTTTCTGGTGCAAGGCTTGTGTTAAGGTTTCTCCTGGTTGCATTTCATTCAAACTGGCCGTGTTGTGGAGAACGGAGAATGTGTTGTTTATTTCTTGTTAAATTAATATATTACCAATGATCCCTCAAGGGTTTTTTCACTTGTATTATGAATGGGCTCGTTTTTGGTGGATGAACTCTCTCAGGTGGCAAGAGCAGATATGATGATGCAAAATTTTGTTGCAGCATTTTGGTTTCAGTTCAGAACTGTATTCAATGGCACGTTGTGGGGATTGGCCCTAGAGTTGAAATTCATGAAAAATAACCCAACATGAATGGAGTCATTTTCAATTCCAACTTTAGGGCCCCAATCAATTACAGGGTACTGAACCATTATGCGAATCTAGTAAATGAGTTTTGGACATTCTTACTGGTTTTTTTGACGTTTTGAGATGGGTTATGTTGGTTCTGTTGGTTGAGCGTTCTGCCACGGTAGAGGAGCGTTCTGCATTTGGTGTTGCATGGTTGGTAAGGGCTCAGTATTGGAACATTTTGACATGCGCATACCGTAGCGTATTAGACAAGATTGTTTGATATAAGATATAATATTTGATGTTTTTTTTTATTTATTGTTTATATTTCAATAACTCCTATACACCAAGACTAGGGACCAGAAGTTTGGATTTATTCATAAGAAGAATGCTTACTATAAATAACTCACTTGATCAATGATCTGATCCAAGAGGACGATCACACAACTAGACTCCATGAGTGGGGAATTTTTGCAGTGGGTGAAAGCTGGATGGAGTAATGTTATGTGGAGGTAGAAGACCCATGAGTCGTGAATGTTTGAGGCAGTATAAGAGATCAAGGGTTAGTAACTCATGTCAGAAGAGGAAACTTCGTTTTAATGCCCTTTAGTATTATACAGTTTATCTTATAAATCACAGGTACAAGTGTTTAGGGCCTGTCTTTTGTTGCTATTTTCAGTTTTCAATTTTGCAAAATACCCAAAGTTTGTTTACTATGTTGTTTTTGAAAATTCATTTTCGAAATTAAGGTTAAATTTATAACAAAAAATTCAAAATAAGGTTTTTGACGTTTCGAGTGTTTTAGGTGGAAACAAGGAAAAGGAAATCAAAATTTATATAAACAAAAATTCTAAAAAAATATATAAATAAAATATAAAAAATTAAAACAAGTTTTATTTAAATAAAAATATATATAAACAAAAATTCTAAAAATATAAAATTATAAAAAAAACAAAAATTCTAAAAAATAAGATTCTAAATTCTTAAAAAATTAAAAATTAAAAAAATTCTAAAAAATTAAATAAAAATTTATATATACAAAAATTTTTAAAATATAAAATTATAAAAAAATAAAAATTCTAAAAAAATAAAATTCTAAAAAATAAAATATAAAAATAACCAAATTTATTAAATAAAATGATTTAAAAAAAATTTTCAAATAGAATATCTATTTTCAGAAATAATTTTTCAGAATGAGAAATCAAGTGCATTTTCATCAATCTTAAAATAGACTTTCAAAACGGAAATCTGAAAATAAATTCAAAACTCAAAACTAAAAACAGTTTTTCTAAAAAGGCAAAGGAGTATGGTAAAAAATGGTAAAGGTCTAATTTACACCGTCAATAACCCGTGCGTAAAAAACTTTTAAGTGCAAATTTTATTTTATTTTTTTTGGTAGAGAATTAGATGAACTACAGCCTACAGGTTCAATAAATAAAGATTATACGTTTATACAAATTCCGTCGTGTAAAATTATTTCATGTTTGTATGTCATTAATATTGTATGCTTATTCATTTTCCCATTTCTTGAAATGTCATTTATCATAAATCACATTAATTAGGCCTAAAATCACATAATAAGATTGATGCATTACATAAACATCGTACCATCATCATAAATATTGACGAGTCACATAACAAATCACAGTAAAATGCCTTTCATCCTAGTCGAGTCGTGTGACAAATCGAAACATTAATAAGAACATATAACACTCGATGTAGTATAGTAAATCTCGAAGGGTAACATTCATGGGTAGATAATCCACTATAAAAAAAATAGAATACAATCGTCTCAAATTTTTTGAATTACAAATATAATTGGTCACGTTGAAGATCGATCAATAAATTATAAAATTATAATTAAAAGACAACTAACAACTTTTTTATTTTTTTTATACTGCCAATAGAGCGCAATCAAACCTACTGATCTTGATCTTACTTAGCTCAACCACAAATCAAATAAGAATCACATTCTTATTTTCACACCAAAATGCCGTTTCTAAGGTGATTCCCTCCATATCCAAAACAACCACAAAGCAAATCAATGGTGCAAAGATGGTCTAACAAATTCAAGAATATAAAGCCTAGAATTTACAAATTAGGCAATTAATACAAATAATTCAAAACCCTACTTAAAACCCACGAATTGAAGCTTCAATAATGTAGAAATTGGTTCTAAGAAACGCTCCTCACAAAACAATGTTTCATTGAAATCAAGAACACCAATAGACGAATAAAATAGGCGTGGGAAGCTTCTTGATTTTTTTATTTTTCTTCAATTCAAGACTAAATAAAGAATCAAATTGGGGAAGAACTTAAGATGTATCAAAACACATTATGTATCAAAACATAAGATGTATCAAAACGCATTATGTACCAAAAACATAATTTGATACACATTATGTACCAAGAACATACCATCCCTTCTCGTATAATTGGGGACACACAAGTACATCATGCTTATTGTCTAATACTCTAATTTGACGTGCCAACATATCTTGAGCTAGTTCGAACTCTTTTCTATTTTTATTTTTCGACATTCATATATTTTGCATAACTGGTGTATATTTTCAAAATCTTGGTAGTTTAAAACTAAATTTTACGTCTGTTTCTCAATTTTTTTTTTTAATTTTATTCACAGCTTGTATATTTTAGTTACTCCACAATCTCTTTTAACTTCTTGACGTTAAAAATCTCTAACTTATTTTCGTCTCCTATTTTAATGAAATTTCCATTAGTTGACTCTATCAGTATCAATGTCCTCTGATTACTACTCTACAAGCTTTATTTCTTGTTGAACTCGCCCAATTAGTATCAGTATTTAACTTAAGTGCATACCATATTAAAGAATTATTCCGATTATATGCTAAAAATCGTGACAAAACCATATCAATTGATCAGTTCAATTGAAACTGTACGAGTACTAGCCACATGTAGACCGAGTTTTCCAGTTGCATTTTTTATTCGAAAATATAAATCATGTCAATGAGCAATTTGACCTACACACACACACACACACACACACACACACACAATTATCCAGCTATGTTTCTATGATTAATGATCTCCTACCCTCAGTGAGTAGGAGATCATTTGCCCAATGTGTCCACACACAATTGTGTGTTGTGTGCCACATCAGCCCACATCATCAGTGGACAAATGATATCCTATCCATCGTAGGTAGAAGATCATTACTCATATTTCTATAATTGTAACATCATAGAACCTTCATACAATTTTTGCTTTTATATTGATAAGAAATTAACTCATACCTATGAATTTATGACATTTATTTATTTATTTTAGCTTGTAGTTCGATTCCACTTTGAATTTCGGTTTGAATTTCTAAACATTGACTCTTAACCTTTTTTTGTTTAATTTCATGCAAGAAACTCAATGACTGATTCTTGTCCAATAAGGTTCGACGTATTTCTTGTAATTTCTATTCTTATTTTTGCAACACGTTTTTGTTGATATGGCTTTGGCTGGGTTGTCAATCTAGGCCATTGTCTCCTTCGCCCTTTCTCCTCAGTACCTTTTCCAATTCCTCGATAGTCATATTCACCAACTGACGGTCGTTAGTAGATCATTTAAGTCTAACAAGCTGTTAGACCCGATCGATTCACCAAACATTTATGAGATACCAAGATGTCCCCGTTGGATGAACTCTCGAAAGCAAGCTGGGCCCTACCTCAATGAAACTTGGTCCAACCTCTTCCTAAAGACGACCTCGAGTGGCCATCTCTTCTAGAAGTGGATTCTATCACGCTTCGGCACGTGTCTCTACAAGGGCTCCATATCTCATGAAATGTGTCATCCACTCCTCATGGATCTTCCGTTACATATCTTTGGTAAGTGCCTATATAAAGGTTTCATTGCATTCAAGGTAAATTCTAATTACATCTTTTGAGTACTTTGAGACATCGTTCCTTTTATATATATATATATATATATATATATATATATATATATATATGTTCTTTCTAGAATTTCTCTCCTTGGTATTCTAATTCTTATGTCGGAGGGATAACATGGGACAAAGCCCTGCCCGTCTTTATAGGTGTTAGAATTGCTTGTGATCATTGCCACAATATTTTCTACTACGAAGAAATTATTAGGCTGTAACAGAAGGGTTCGACCAAGGAAAAAAGTGATTAAACAATACATTATCAATTGGCACCGTTTGTAGGAACAATATACAAAAAGACATGGCTAGCTCGCGAAGAACTATTAACTAGAGAAATCCTTGTCTTGCACCACCGTCCTCTGAGTCTGCATCGCAAAAGACGTCACCTCCAAATCACTTGCGAACTAGAGAAATCCCTGTCTTGCACGAAAATGCATAAGGAAAGACGCTAGGACTGGGTAGCTACTCTGGATCCCAAATCTATTAAGTCTTTTGATGAGCTGTCGAAGAAGTTTGTTACTTACATTGTGAGCATAAAGAGATTGAATAACACTACTATAGGATTGATGCAAGTTGTGAAAGACAGACAAATTGTTGAAAGAATACCTAGCTCGATTTAGCAGAGAAACACTAGGTATCAAGGATTTACAAATGTCAGCTGTGGTCACGACTATAATGAATGGTACTTGAAATTACTCATTTAAAATGTCATTTCAAAAGACGCTCTGGGCTAAAGGTACATATTGTTGAGAAAATGCAATAAATATGTTGATACTGAGGATAGGGATGACAATGGGCCGGGCTGGGCAGGGTCGAGCCAAGCTCGGCTCGTCCCCAAAAAACCTAATCGGTTCGACCCTTAATTTTTTTTTTTCAAATTTGAAAATAAAAATGAAAGAAAATATCGGCAATCCTTTATATTAAAAATTAAAGGTTGAAAACTCTCCTCATTTTTTCGGTCTTGGGATCGATTACTTTGAAAGTAGGCGGAGTTAAAATTGTACACGAACAAGATGTTATGTGTACAGTTTTTTATTAAAATAAGACAAAAAAAATATCAAATATTAATGCAAAATAATACTTACTACAAATCTGAATAATCCATATTTAAATCTTCAAGTTCTTCGGCCATATTCTGTCCACTTTATCTTAGATTCAAAGTTCGACATCATCCCAATTCTTTAGACACAGTAAGATTTCTAAAATGTCGGCTTTGAGTCTTGACCTGAAATCAAATAGACCCTGCTACTTATAGTAAATTTAGCCTCCGATGCTACAATTGAGATCGGAGGTGTTAGTAGACCACGTGCCATTTTTGAAAGATTGGATAACTACGTTGATGTTGTTCACCATCGTAGTATATTAAAAAAAATTCTCTCTTCGTCATCTAAAATACTAAGCACATCATGCGCAAAATTACCTAACTAACTCTACAAGTGTATCACTAGAACAAGGAATATAAGAAGTAGAAGAAGAACCAACTGATTATTGACCTTGAGTACTCCTATGTGTACTCACATAACTCCATAAGTCAATGTCATCAGTTGATGACGAAGTACATGTTGGAACGGGGGGTTGTACAACGTTCGTACTGGCTTTTTCAGCATAGACCTCATACATTTGACATAAAGTTTAAATTACCACACGTTACTGAATTTTCGTAAGTTAATTTTTGTGAAATTGCCATTATTATTACTTTCGTACCCTCTAAGTTAAGTCTAGGATCTATAATACATGCTAATAGAAATAACATAGACAATTGTTCCCAATATTTTCTAAATTTAGCTTCCATGATAGGTATAATATCAGAAAAAGAACAAAATTCTTATACTTAGTAAAATTGTTAGCAATATAATAAAAATGATTTAAAATAGAATAGTTGGATAATATACACCAGAACATGTAATTATTGCGTCGTAAAAAACTTTCAAAAATTTTCTAACATGAGCACGTATTTTCCAGTCATATGATTTCAAATCATATTCTGTGCCGTGTGAGTGTCGGCCATTATAATATTCAGTAATGCAATCTTTATAATCTTCACAAGATTCAAGAATGAGATATATAGAATCCTATCTATGGCCAACATTAGTACAAAAATATTTTGATTGCAGTCCATTTTCCAGACATAGAGCAGCAAAAACTTATTTTTTTTTTGTGAGACCGTAATATAATTCATAGCATATCTAATTTTTTGTAATTGGGCCTGTATTAATTCTAATTCATCTTGCACAATTAAATTAAACACATGACATACACAATTTTGCACAATCTTGCCCCAATTTTTTGTAATTGGGGCTGTATGAATTCTAATTCATCTTGCACAATTAAATTAAATACATGACATACACAACGAATGTGAAATAAAATACCATCAAATTCTGGACTACAATGTTGAACTAATTTCTCAATTAGTATGTTGTTGGGGCATGCATGATCAAATGTAAAACTACAAGCCCTAGTATCACAATTAAATTCACGTAACACACTCAATAAAATATTAAAAATATTATTTCCATTATGAGGATAGTCTATTTGTTTAAACGCTATCACTTATATATGCATTATTCAATTACTATCAATGTAGAGTGCAGTTGCAACCATATATCATTTTCGATTATTACATATCCATAAGTCTGACGTAAAAGATAAAATACCGTTATAATTATTAATATCATTTACAATAGCTTCTTTATTTGTATTATATCTAACAATAGTGTCTTTACGAAGAGAATTTCTAAAAATATTAACGTACATTGGTTGGAGATATTTTTGGATGAAGTTCGTGAAATGAGAATTTTCCACCAAGCTCAGTGAAAACTCGACATTTGCCACCAATTTTGGTAGTCCTTCGCAGTGCATGAGTTCTTGTGAATGTATCCAAGTGTTGAGATTGGGACTACTGGACCCGGCTCCCAGAGATCCGAACTAGAGTTGTGCCTGATTTGTTTTCAAACCTCTATGTTTGAATTGACACTTTTTGAAGTGTTCGTTTAGATGGGTCGTGCCTATCCCCTTTTGCCAGGCTAACTTCTCTTGACAGTGTTTACGCTTTTCTTTGTACTCAGGGAGTCTGCCCACTAGTTTACCAGTCGACACCAACTCGAAATGGTACCAGCACTTAGCCTTTTGTTTGATGGCGTTTCGTTTAGTGCTAGAACCGAATATTGTTTATGTGTCGACATCTTCTTGAACGTCTTTCAAATCAATTGGATCAGTGCTACCACCAAACTAATCAATAATATCGTCTGGAATTGGAATGACATTCAGACTACTGAAATCATCATCACTTCGATTGTAAGCCATTTGAAATAATACAATAAAGAGAATATGAGAAGATAAATATATAGTAGAAACTAGAAAGTAAAAAATTAGTAGAAGTAGAAAATTAAAAATTCAATTTATGGAATAATATCTAGATAATGAGATATTAGATACTAATTATAACACTAATATTGAGACTAGAAAGAACGAAAATTGAGAATTGTTAATAGATTGAGTATATAATATAGAATGAGAGATTGAAAGATTGAAGTGTGAAAAAAATGAGTTTATAATAGAAGTATTTATAGGAAAATAATGAAATTTAAAAAAAAAAAACAAAATGGCCAACGGTCACAAATGTGACCGTTGGATCAACATCCAATGGTCACTATCTTGTGATCGTTGCACGAGCCCACGAGCCTAGCTCGTGGGGCGAGCCCATGTGTCGCTCATTTTTTTGTCGAACCGAACGAGCTAGGCTCTCTTTTTTTTGGCTCAACCCTTGTTTGTGCTTGTCCCTAGCCCGAGCCCGAGCCCGAGCCCGAGTTGGGACGAGCTTTCATGGGCCGAGCCGACAAGTCCACGAGCTATTTTGCTACCCCTAGCTGAGGAGGCATTTATGATCACTAACAACCTGTGAGACTATAGAGAGCTAGAGTCTCACATGAGAAAATCTCCAGACAAGACTAGGGATAGAGATGACTGGGGAAAACACAAAACATGGAATGTCAGGAATAAACTAGCAGATTAAACAGGACAACAAAACCAGGCACCACCCATCTAAACATTTTAAGGACAAACATTCTAATGGAGATAGGGATACATTGGAACTCGCTGGCCAAAGAGAATGACTGCACCCTCATCCACAAAAGAGATCAAGAAGAGTATTACTACTTTTACAAGATCATGGCACTGACATAGAAGATTGTTTGTAGTTAAAGGATGAGCTCAAGCGACTCCTAAAAAAAGGATACTTGGCTAAGTTTGTAAGGGCTGACAATGGAAGTGAAAAAGTGACAATTAACACAAAAATCCTTCTCCACGTGCATGTGTGATCAACTTGCACATTGGTAAGTTAAAAAAGCTACCAATTGGAAGACCTAGGTTAGCCAGTAAATAATTATCTTAGTTGTCATGTAGTTAGTTTTATTTTGCTTTCTATGTAATGTTAGGTACTGAAATGATAAAGGTCCTGACAATTGTTTTTCAACAAGTCCTTTTACTTAAATAAAAATCAAATGAAATGTTGAAACTATCAAGCGACAATGGTGATAAGAGGGGTTAAAACCCACAAGGCCAATAAATTTGGTAGAGGCACAAATATCTCAGTCGAGTAGGTAGAACTCCAAATGTAAAAAATCGAGTACATAGATCTCAAAAATCCAAAATTTCGGTAAGAGGCATAAATCTATCAAATGAGTAAGTGGACTTCGAAACCATATATTGACACGGGTACAAATCTCTTGATTGAGTATGTAAACCTCCAAATGCCAAAAATTGGTTAAGGCATAAATCTGTCAATCAAGTCAGTATACCTAAAAAGCAAACATTTGGTAAGAGGCGTAAATCTCTCAAATGAGTAGGTGGACCTTGAAACCATATATTGACAGGAGCTCAAATCTCTTGATCGAGTAGGTAGACCTCCAAATGTAAAAAATTGGTAGAGGCGTAAGTCTCTTAATAAGAGATGTTAATCTCTCGAATGAAAAGGTGCAAACTACTTATCTTAAACCAGGGATGATAAGACTTATCCTCGCCTAAGCATGCCAAATGATTTGCTTGGCTTGGCTGGGGTGATAAGAATTAGCCTTACCTAAGCACACCAAACAATTTACATAGCTTTGGCAGGGGTGATAAGACTTAGCCCCACCTAAGCACGCCAAATGATTTATTCAGCTCTAGATGGGGGTGATAAAACTTAGTCTCGCCTAAGCCTACCAAGAAAATTATTCAACTCTAGTTAGGGTGACAACTTTTGTATAAATGATGGACTGATCAAGCTATTGCAAAAGGAATAGCTTTTGAAAAGTGTAGCCTATAAAAATCTTCCAAGGTTGGAGACCAATCAAGCTATCTCAATAACACCTTTTACAAAAAAATTCCAAAGCAAATGACGTGTCAAGTTATTTCAAAAAGCATAGTTTGCTGGTGTAGCTTGTAATAATTTTCCAAGGCTAGAGAACGGTCAAGTATTCCGCTAGCATTAATGCTTTATTTACAAAATTATTGCTAATGCAAGCTAGTCGTTTTACAATATTGAAAGTACAATTCACATGGCAAATAAAGATATTAACATAAAATGGGGGCTGGGGGCTTGACACCTAAATGGTCAAGGCAAAACACTTACAGTATGTCTAAACACCCCAGTGGGTAAAAAGACAAAATGGCTTAGGAACAAAACCACAAGGCAAGCTGACCTAATATGTTGGAAATTAATAACCTTGGCCAAAATGGCTAAGGCTCGAACCACAATAATACTGGGCATGGTGAGACACAATATTGATCGAATACATAAAAGATTTGGATAAAACTATAAGTTGAATCAAAATAACAAAGAGCCTAAGGGCTCGACAAAAATATGTACCAAGTAAAATACAAATGTAAAATAATTATACCTTTATAAATTTGAAAAAGTAAAACGAATGAACATAACTATTCCTCCATGGCAAAAAATCAACGAGGAGTAGGGGGGCTTATGATGATATGTGATTTCACACTAAACCAATAAACCAAAAATGAACTCCTATGATCAAATAAGTAACCACGAAGAAATTGATTGTCTTCATTAGTGTACGTGCCTGAGCCGGCGGTATACCTAACCTCGTCCGATATCAGTTGGACTCCGATGTGTAAAAGAACATGATCGGTTGGCGTACATATCACCGGTCAGGCTCAACCAATATGGTTGAGTTTGACCATCAGGTCGAACTTGACTACTTGGCTTCAGTTGGGTTGTCAATTCCAGCCATTGTTCACTCTATTGTCTATCATCAGTACTTTTTTCCAACACTTGGGTGGCTGAGATATTCACCCATCGATCGCTGTCAGTAGGTCATTTGAGTCTAGCAAACTGTTAGACCTGATCGATTCATTGTACATTTGTGAGAAACCTAAACGTCTATGCTGGAAGAACCTCTAAAAGTGGACCGAGCCCATCTCGATAAAACCCGGGCCGACCTCTTCCCAAAGACGACCTTGGATGGGAGAGTCTGGAAGTGGATTTTATCACACTTCGCCATGTGTCCCTCCAAGGGCTCCAGATCTTGGATGGCCTCCTCATATGTGTTTAACTCTCTATCAGCTAACTCTTCATAACTAGCATAAGTAAAAGCAAACTCAAACTCATATCCAAACCTCTGAGGTCTTCTATGCTATCTCATCTCCCTATCTCTAGCCAACTGATAATCTACTATAGGATCTAGTTGTAAAAGGATATTCTTCTATTACAATTTCACATCTCTCTTGTTATACATGTTACTAAATTTGATTCTCCACCTCACTACGGATGCTAGGGATATATTAACCAACTCTATCTAGCTCCACCTGCATCACTAACACTATCTTACTGGTTTTCACTCAGTTAACCAACATCAGACCGTATATAGGGCATCTTGACCCCATTAAATATGACATCTCCACTCACTATGATTTTTCCTCCCTTTTGGCGTCTATCCTACAACCCATACTCTTTAACTTCTCCACGAACCTAGAAAAACACATTTTCTAGCTTTATGCTCAAGCTTTTTCTCTTTTCCTCATTTTGATGAGAAAAAGCGGCACAACCAAATGTCCTAAATATAGAATAATTAGCACACTTTCTATACTATTTCTTATGAAGAGTATCACCATTTAAACCGGTAGATGGAATAATAAGCAGTAACAACAACTTCACCCTAAAATGATTTTGAGACACAAGAACTTCACATTACGCATCTAACTTTATCACGCAAAGTTCTATTTATTTTTTAGCTACCCCATTCTGTTGGAAAGTGTAAGGAAGTGTTTTATGTCTTGTTATTCCACTTTTTTTACTCATTTCATCAAATTCAACATTACAAAATTCTAAACCATTGTCTACTTCTTAGCTCAACTCTTGTTTGGGAGCATAAACTTTGAATGTTTTAAATTGTACCATTCTGAATTACATAGTACTATGAGGAGGAGATTTTTAAAAAGTTTGATGTAGAGCAGACCATCATTTTTCCATAAGAGAGTCTTTTTCTATCTGGTCGAAAAGACTTTATGTCCGCAATTAGGTGAAAAAGGCTTTTAAAATTTTATATTTTTACTAGTTGGACTCTCTACTTGCTTCTTCTCATTATTAAAGTTATCAAAAGCATTAGATTTACCTTTTAAAAGACAAACTCACACTTTTCTAGAGTAAAAATCCATTATTGATAAAAAAAAAAATCTTTTCCCACCTAAAGTAGCACAACTGGTAGGACTCAAAAAATCAGAATGCACATAGTTAAGAATTTCAACAGTTTTATGAACACCTAAATAAAAAGACAACATATGATACTTACCAAGCAAACAATGATCATAGAAACGTATATTGGACACACAATCCTTCCCAAAAATACCTTTATCACTCAGAAGCTTAAGCAACTTATTACCCACGTGCGTTAGTCTCGTGTGTGTCATCTATGTTGGTAGAAGAGATGGAAGAATTTAAACATCTGATTGTTTTAGCCGTGGTAACATATATACCATTTCACTTCACTCCCTTACAAGCCACAATGGCTCCTTTAATCATTTTTAACATTTTGTTCTCTATTTTACCAGTTAGCCTAATCTCTTCAAATTCACCTACCAATATCAAATTCCTAGTCACTTCAAAAATATATCTGACCCATTTTTAAACAATCACATAACAAATTCTAACAAATTTTCATGTAAGGTTGTTACACATAACAACATTGCCTAAATCAAATTCATCCAAGTTATCAAACCAATCTCTATGGGATGTAACATGAAAAGATGCACCAGAATCAAGTATCCATTTATGCAGATGTAATTTTATCGTCAAATTCAATTCAGTCGAGTTATCTACATGATTTATTAACACATAAATCTCACTAGGGTTTGAATTTGATGATGATGCTAAGTTTGATTCATCTCTCACTTTCTCTCTCTTTCTGTTTACTCTTCTCTATGTAACATTCCTTAATAAAATGACAAATTTTACCACAACCATAGTACTTTTTACCCTTTGCCCTAGACGACCTAGGTCTACACTTACCCTTCTTTTTATCACCATTACTACTTGACTCACTACAGTTTTGTCTATCTTAATTTCCACTCCAACTCAAATGGGATTTGCATCTCACCATATGCACTTCACCACTTCTTTTCTCAAATGTTTCAACTTTTAACTTCATTTCCTTACTTCTTAAGGAATCAATGACAATTTCAAATGTTAAAATGTCCCTACCATACTTAATAACATATTTAGCCTTTTTGTAGGTTTTAGGTATATCATATAGCAAAATAATAATTTTGTACTATTCTGAACTTTCTCACCAGAGTTAATGATATCTTGAACCAATTTATTAAAAATATCTGAATTGTCATCTAGATCCTTTGAGGGATCAATTTTAAAATTGAAAAATGTTTCAAGTAAGAAAAATTTATTTGGAGTAGATTTTAACACATAAAGACCCTCCAACTTATTCCAAAGTGCTTGTGTATTATCAAGTTTGCCAACTTTTCTCAAAACAACATCAGAAAAATGTAAAATAAGCGAAGTGTAAGCTAATTCATCATATTCTTTCTTTTGATCATCAGCCACACTAGCAGCAAATGTACCATCTATAGTTTTAGAAACATTTTATTGTATTAAAACCCTCTTTATCTTTTGTTGCCAAATTAAAAAACCACCATTCCTATTGAAAACTCCTGACTCAAAACTATGTGAAGTCATGTTTGGGACTCAGTTTAATACAAATACACCGAGTAACTTAACCAGATATATATATATATATATAGCCATGGCAATGGGCCGAGCCGAGCCGGCTCGGCCCATAAAATATGAGCTCGGCTCGCCCAAAGGGACTAGCCGAGCTCGGCTCGTCCCCAAAATGTAAGCTCGGTTCGGCCCACGAGCTCGTGGGCCGAACGGGCCGAGCCGAGCTGCCCACGAGCTCGGCTCGGCTCGGCTCGGCCCTCAAATTTTTTTTTTGTTTTTTTTTTTTTAAATTTTGAAAATGAGAGAAAAATACAATATCGGGTATATTTTATGTTGAAAATTAAAGATTGAAAATCTTTTTCCTTAGAATAAGAGTATTTATAGAAAAATAATGAAATTAAAAAACAAAAAATAAAAAAAAAAACAAAAAAAATGGTGTAATGCACGAGCCACGAGCCGAGCCGGCTCGTGGCTCGTGATTTTGGGCTCGTGTCCACGAGCCCAAACGAGCCGAGCTCGTGAGCGAGCCCACGAGCCGGCTCGTTTTTTGGCCGAGCCGAGCTCGGCTCGGCCCTCTTTTTTTTTTGAGCTCGGCCCTAGCTCGTGCTCGTCTCTCGACGAGCCCGAGTCCGAGCTGAGCCGAGCTTTTACGAGCCGAGCCGGCGAGCCGACGAGCCGACGAGCTTTTTTACCACCCCTATATATATATATATATATATATATATATATATATATATATTGTGGCACACAAACATAATTTAAACACAACACAAGGTAAAGAAACAACATATTCACCGAAAATGTTATTTATTAGTTTTTTAGGTCACAAGTAATATACATTGTTCTATATTCTCAGGATTTCGTGAGAATCAAGTTCTCAGGTGAAGGAAAGATATAGAGCATAACAGGTTTGGTTGGAAGATTTACAACTGTAATTTCAACAAAAAATGAACTTATATAGCTCAAGAAGGAATTAACAAATTTTAAAAAAAAATCTCCCAAAAATAACAGGTCATAGTCAGAGAATATATTCCAACACAGATCAATAATCAACAGAAAAAACGAAGTAAATAACAATTTGCTATCAGCAAGATAACTATTCTAAAAAACATAAACAAAACCAAACAATTTGCTATCAGTAAGATAGCTATTCTTGAATGCGATAAAAGGTTTAAGGTTTACAAATTTTTTACCGAGAGACCAAATCTACGTGTTCGTATTACCAAAGAGATGCAAGATATTTATCAATACTCTAGGACTAACATTTTTTGCCCTAGAGTTTGCAACACACATCAGAAAATGAACTACTACCAAGGAGATCCGCACACGTTATCACACGTGTTAATCCACGCACCTCACGCACAATTACATGAGATTTTCAAAACAACACGAAGCCAAATTTAGCGTCACGTGCCACAAATCATGAGGTTTTGGACATGAAATATAGTACAGAGGTTTAAATCACAGAACTTCCAACAGTTCCAAACTCAAGAATTTCAGATCTACTATTTCTTGTTGATTTCTCACGTCCTAGACCACCAAACTACGCTCTGATACCACTTTGGTACAAAATCAATAAGGGAACACCCACTAAATCAGGTTCTCAACCACCGAAAATAGAAACCAACTGGATTAATCAACCATACAAGGTTCTTTCAACAACAACGTGAAATTTAGAATAGGGCTCAACTTAATTTCCCCAAGTCTTCACAAAGGATAACTCTCCCAACCAAAACCCTAAATCATCAATCTAAGAAAGGTCTGGAGGGATTCGCTAAGAACATCAGGAGTTCCCTTCAACCAACACTCACCAACAATGTAAACCCTCACAAAGAGAAGAATAAAGAGAAAAAATCAGAGCCCCAGCTCTCTCTTTTTTCTCACACAAGAAAAACTTTTATTCTGTTATAACAGGAGCAAAAAAGAAATATATATACAACTAAACAAAGCCGTTAGATCAAGCCTAAGATCCAATGGCTAAGATTAATGGATACCTATAAGGGACTGGACCAAGAAAATAATCACACAACTGTGCCGTTCAAGAGAATTAGGCCACATGAGCAACCAACCCAACAAAGGTGTCTACCTCTAAAATGGCCCACTTAAATTTGGGTTTAGGAATTGGGCTACCCTTTTGTGAAGACGGGGTTACAACTTCTTCAATCACGGGGCAAGACCTATAAAATAAGTAAATCACGTCACTTCTCCTTTCATCATTTTCTCAGGTTTATTTGGTAATCACGACCAACATAAATATATGGTTTCGATGTTTTCGCGAAAGAGAACACGAATCTACATTGATCTTCCAAAAAGAAGAAACAACTCTCACTTAAAATTGTGCTAAAACAGCCCTACTTTTCAACAATTTCTGCATTATCTAGTTAATGATTTGAAGGGATGGTTCTGTTCATGGATGGTGTAATAATTTACAAGATTTTGACTATACGTAACATTTATTATCAATATTGCTGTCAGGTGGAAATCAAAAATTTGAATGTTTACATGTACATGTCATTAAAGGCATTTAGTTAGTTCAGTAGTATAAGTTGGCTTCCAATGCAATTGAAGTCTCTTCTTTTATTTCCTTTTTTTTTTTTTTTTTTTCCGGTTTTAGCCTTTTAGGTAGTGAGACCAAATTCATCTCTCTATAAATTCACCTCATGGAGTCTACGCAGTGTAACATCCTAAATATGTAATGGTTTTGCTTGCCTGAAATTTTAAACCTTCTAAGATTAGTGTCCATAGGATAATTCTGTCAATTTTTGTATGTTCCATGTGATGGCCGGTAGGTTTGGGTTGTTTTAGTGCACAACAAATCTTATCATGTTGTTTATTCATAGTTGAGCATCACAAGTGGTCGTGATACATTTTATGTGCAATTTTATTCATAGTTGAGCATCACAAGTGGGTGCAATTCTTGCAAGAATACATGAATGATGGATTTGGGACTCCTGTTACGAATATGATCGTTTTAGCAAATGTGCGCAAATTTGTCTATGTTCCAGCAGTGGTACGACTTTAAAGATTTAACTATATTGATTTGATTAGGACTAGAGCGAGAAGCTAGGACAATCATTTAGGTATACGAGTCTAAGTTCATTTCTTTGATCTAGGGCTAGTCTTGAGATTTTGAGGGCCTTATGCGAAATTTTAGATAGGATCCTTAATAAATAGTAAAAATATTTATTTGAGCAACAATTTCTTTAACAGAAAATTTCTATTTGAGCTGTAATTTCTTTAAAAACATTGTACCTGTGTGAATTTCTATTTCATAATAATTAATTATATTGCCCTAGGGATCTCTTCTCTATGCTAGTGCACGTCCATCATATAGTCTAATACCATTTGAAAATTTAATGAATAATCGACTTTTTAACTCTGGTTCAAATTATAATCTATACCATATTTTAATTGCAATGAAAGTTTTTCGAACTTTGACATTTTGACACTTATGTTTCTAACTTTTTTTCGTCGCATATTTATCATTAAATTTCAATTTACTTTTCATATCTTGTCTATGATGACAATGCAAAGTCCCAACTTACTGGATTTGTGGGCTACAGTCAAAGGAGAAAGGGATCCAAGAAAACAATCTTTTACACTCTCTTAATTAACTTTTTGGATAAAAATCATGATCAAAGTCAAAAGATAAAATGTGCAAATTAATAAGTTGATGATAAGAATATGATAAAAAATAATTAGGGACATAAATGAGAAAATGAGTAATAGTTTGAGACCTTCATTGCAATAAAAATATAATATAATTAACAAAATATGTGGGGGAATAATTCAAAACTAAAAACTGAAAAGTAATTATGCGATAAGCACATGATGTGTGATTAAAATGATAAATTGTCTAAAAAAAATTATTTTAATTTAAATATCAGCAGCAACCCGTGACAACACGTCACAACGACTAATCTTGACAAAATTAGAAAGAATCAAATGATCATAGTGATAATCAAAATGAAGGAAATCAAGACCCTTTATTCAGATATCATGTGATCATGTGTGTTGCATTACTATGTTTAAAAGTGACATAGACAAGATTTGCCGCACTTATACAGAAGGTCCGCATGGACCGCACCCGTAGTGGAATTTACCCAAAATTTCATGTTTGACAAGTAACATATACCCAACCCCACACTTCACATTAAAACATACGTGGAACAACAACTCTGTTACAACTCTATATTTGGTTTTGGTTCTGTTTCTTCGTATAATGATCGGAATCACAAATGATTATATACCGTTATAGAGATTAATAGAGAGAGATAGAGAGAGTAGAGATGTCGGTGTCAGTTGATCTGGAATCGATTTCAGAAGCGACGTCGGGAGCCATTGGAGCGGTGGTGAGCACCACCATATTGTACCCACTCGACACTTGCAAGGCCAAATACCAGGCCGAGAATGAGATCAAGCGCAAATACAGGTATTATTCTTCCTTCATTTCATTGTTGTTTTCTCACTTTTTGTTTCGTTCCAGAATTAAATACTAGTTTTCGTAGCGATCATACCACTGAAATTCTAAGTTTTACGGACGTGAAAATAAATGCAAACGTGGTATAAAAAATATATAATTTATTTTTATAAATTAATTCAATACTTAATTTTAACATAGTTATTTACCATTAATTCGAATTCTAACAACTCCTTGATAATGTTTTGTAGTATAAGGATTAAAGTCTACGTTTACGTTAATTTTTTTCTCTAAGAGGCAATTAAGTTAATTTGAAGTTGAATTCCGCCACAAATCTCAAAACAACGTACAATTCCTACTCAAAGATCAAATATTTTCGTCAAAAGTTTTCTAAAATAAGTTTCCAATTTTTATTGGAAAAAAAGAAAAAAGAACCTTTTTGAGTTTCCGAATTGTTTTCTTGAGTTTTCATGAGTTTCGATTTCCGAAACTGAAACACATTTTTAAAATTTTTGTCCGACCTAGGTGAAATTTGTTTGTAATTATAACCTCTTTTTTGTTCTCTGTTTGTCCTTTTCGTTGTTTGTGATTCATTATTAAGTTTAGTATACTGCTCACCTGGTGGAATACAACTGTAGAAAAATAAAAATTGGGTGGGGTAAGATAATAGCTTGCTCGTGTTCAAGATGGAAAAATAGAGATTGATAGAAGGTGGTGAGTGACGGGTGAATATTAATAGTGAATAATGAGGAGCAACAAGGTTGAGAATGGGAGATTTGAAGACCAATGGTAAATGGTGATAGTGAAGAGAAACAGAATCGAGAATGTGAGATTTGAAGAGGTGATAGATTTTTTTTTCTTTTCAAAATGGTGAAGACAAACGTATAGTTTTTTTTATTGTGAGTATGAGTGAAAATCCTTATGGTCGTTGATGATAACTGTAATTTAGTAGTTTTTGTTTCGTTGGTGGATGCTATAACTGGAATCAGTTGATTTTCTATATGATACTCTCGTTTTTTATTACAACTTTGAGATCAGCATGCAATCAACAAGTGGATAAGTTGAGGATCCATTCATGAGCTACCATGCTAATGTTTTACTGACTGAATTACTCGTGAAGAAGTTAATTTTCATTTTTCGTTAACTTGGAAGTTTTGACTTTTTAGTTAAGTTATGGGGTTCCATTTCAAAGAAGAAAATAAAAAATTGAAAACACCTTGGTTCTTGAACGACTGTTGTGGAAAAATAAATGTCGTCAAAGCATTTAAGTGATCTTGAAGCCAAAATTCCTAACAGTATACAGTTCTTATAATACTGGAATCTGGAATGTACAATAATGAGCTATTGAACTTTTAGCTCCAATAGATTAATATCTTCTGATGTTTATTTAGGTTGGTGATTTTTGTAGGACTTCATTGATCAAGTAGCTGGTTGTAATCTGCTCAATTAGACACATAGAATTATTGAGATATCTCTAATAACTTTCACCAATTTTTTGTTTGCTAGACCAAATATTGCTTCAAGTGATCCAGCCTTTTTGAGAAATCCCATGTCGGTATGTGCACTATTCGAGACAACCTTGACTTCACTAATGGTTCCTGAAGGCATAGTGTAAAGTATGTGAGCAAGGGGGCAGTAATATTCCTTTAGACGCAACAGCACCTAAAAGCCTTTATGACTTAGTAGTGTTCTAGGCAAATATGACGTACCAAAGAATTTGATATTCTGGTTTCATAATAATAAGTTGCAGCTACACTGTAGACTTGGAATTTGGATGCTTCTTCATTACAAGGAAACTTTCCCCGATAGACATTTGTTTGCTAATGTGCCTGATCGTTTAGTTCTTATAAGACTGTTTATCGTTTGGAGCCTAAGACCATTGATGACTAATGCACCTATTCTACTTGTATTTTCTTCCCCAGTTTGACTTGCAATCAAATTTTAAGAAATATTTTCTGTAGTATTAAAGTTAAAAAGAAAAATGAGGCAGTAACTGATAACATGTACGCCTGTTTCAGTTATCCAAGCAAGTCTTCTTGAGTCCCTTTTTCATTTGTACTGCATTCTTTTATACAAATCATTCTCACAGGGTTTATGGTAATAGTCAGATGGGTTCTAGTGCGAGGTGGATTAAGTGGTTGACTGGCAGGTTTGTTTAGGAAAACTAGATTGTTGATTCTGACAATCTGTTGACTTCAGAATTTGAGGCTATGGTGGCTGGAGTTTACGTGCGTGCGGAAATTTTGTGAGAGCCTTAGAGAAGAGGTCTAATTTGGGGATTAGCCTGAGGCTGTTAATGGCGAAAAGAAATGAGAAGTAACACAGAAAAAGGGAAGGAGGAGGATAGGACAGAAGACACGTAGCAAATTGTACCCAAGGTCATGGTTACAGTTTTATCTTAATAATTATGAATGCATCAGGTTACTTCCCAAGAAAAAGAAAAATAAGAAAAATTTGAAATTATGTACATGACCAATAGCAGGTTTCTTATTATCTAACATCACTTGTAGAATTCTAGAATGCAATTAAGACCTCAAAGAATTCAATGAGTACTAAGGATAGGATGGTTATCCTGTCCATCTCTTCTCGACTTTTTTTCTATCTGGGGCATGTTCTAATATTGCTTATGTTTAAATTTCAACGTCTCACATCTGTAATGGCACACATCTCATTTTTTGGTGATGATCTCTTATCTAGTTAAATCGTGTGCCCTGCTCTCTGCAGAAATCTCTCTGATGTTTTATGGGAGGCAATATCCACCCGTCAGGTTCTTTCGTTATATCAGGGACTGGGGACCAAGAACCTGCAATCTTTCATTGCTCAGTTTGTCTACTTTTATGGGTACAGCTACTTTAAAAGGCTCTATTTGGAAAGGACTGGTTCCAAATCTATTGGAACAAAAGCCAACCTGATTCTTGCTGCAGCAGCTGGGGCTTGTACCGCCATTGTTACTCAAGTAAGACACCTCAACAAACCTTTATGTATCTGATTCAGGACCACCTTTGTTTTGACATCTCCCTCGTCAAACTTATCATTGTAGTAGTACCTAAAAATGGCATATAAACCTCAAGACTTTGAATTCTTATATAGCAGGCCAAGAAGTGTGTGGCTTCACATTAAGCTTCATCACAAATTTGTCGTTGGTCCTTTTTTTTTTTAGGGGATGGGGGTGAGGGGGCAATATCAATTTTCCGTCTTAACTGAAATAAATGTTTCAAAGATTGATCCTTTCTTTCAATTTGCTCCATTGTTGGTTTTATAATTTTATTTACTTCCCCATCAAATGCAATGAATTTGTGGTAATTCTCCATTGATGTTTAATCTCTAGTCTGTATATTTTCATGCTGTGATATGAAACACAGATGTTGCTTGATGTCTAACATTGAATTATCTTCTTTTATTGTGTAGCCGCTGGATACGGCTTCCTCGAGGATGCAGACAAGTGCTTTAGGGAAATCAAAAGGGCTTTGGAGTACCCTTGCTCAAGGCAGTTGGGGTGAAGCATTTGACGGCCTTGGTATCTCTCTCTTATTGACCTCCAACCCTGCTGTTCAGGTACTTAATGTTGCTCCAAGTAATGAGGAAAATGAATGGTGTATCATTATGTCCCGGTAGAAGTAGAACTGCAAGCTCTGCGAATACAGAAGTATTGCTATATATTTCAAGACACCTATATTAAATATGGCGGTTTCTATGCTCCAATTATGGAGTAATTGTTTACTGCAGTATACAGTATTTGATCAGTTGAAAGCAAGACTCCTGAAGCGGAACCAGAAAATTGAGAAGGGATCATCACCAGAAGTCCTTTCTGCCTTCTCAGCTTTCGTTTTAGGTGCACTTTCAAAGAGCATAGCCACAGTTCTGACCTATCCAGCAATCAGGTTCATCTTGCTTTACCGACTCTTTTTCCATTGTATTAATCAACTTATTGAGGTCCTCTAATTGTTATACTATAATCAGGTGTAAAGTTATGATTCAAGCGGCAGACAACGATGATAATGTTGATAAAAAAGCTAAAAAAAAATCCGGTAAGACACTGTCTGGTGTTCTTCATGCTATTTGGAAAAGAGAAGGTGTACCAGGCTTTTTCAAAGGACTACAAGCTCAAATCTTGAAAACGGTATTAAGCTCAGCACTGCTGTTAATGGTAAAGGAAAAGATCTCGGCAACAACTTGGATCTTTGTGCTTGCCTTGAGCAAGTATCTACTGCTCAAACCTGGTAGGTTGACGAGTAAATAGCGGTAGTATGTTGAAAATCCGGCACACTAAACAGTGAGCTTAGTGAGATGCACCAAAGAAATTGGCGGAGCAAAGATTCATAGGCTGTCCTCGTTGAAAAAAGATGATCACTTCGTTAAAAACAATTATATTCACAACTCAGATGACAATAAAACATAGTGGTAAAATTGATTAGATGATCTATGCCAAATGTTTTATACGTTGGTATGTATTATTGAACAATAAAATAAATTGAGATTTTAATTTTAGTTTTTTAATATTGTCAGTGATGTAAGATTCAATTTATCTAAAAAGTCCTGAGGTTCTTGAGATCCGCTAATGATGGAGTCTTGAGGAGCAATTGAACTGTTGAAACTGAATATTCGTACACAAAACAATAAAACATGTTGGACGTATCGTAGTTAAATTTTCACCTTTCAAATTTGTAGCACCTTAATCTCTAACAATAGACAGTTTTAAAAAGCCAAGTGCATTGTACTTGAAATTGTTTGAGTTAAACGAGGTAGACAAAAGAATAGCAACCCCCAAACTCCCAGCAGCAGTCACTCTAAACCCAAGTGCACATGTAAAAGGAGGCTAAAGGTGCTAGTTTATACAAGTGAAGGATGAAAGATGAATGATGCAGTTAAGAGTTAAAATGCTCTTGAATTTAGTTTAATATAATCAAAAACAAATTATGGGATTTTGCATTAATACTTCACCACCAAAGTGCAAAAGGAAAAGTAATGAAATGACCAAAAAGTCCTTCGAGCTCCCATCAGTTTCTATCCTTCATTGTGACTTTCAATTTTTTTTTTTTAACCTGGGGGCGTAAGAGAGTGGAGAAATACTTCCTCTGAATCCCACACAATAAATAAAAAGAAAGTGGGAACTTCGCTTCATTCCTTGGATTTCTTCCCTTTTGTCTCTTTGACTTTGACTGTGAAAGGAAGGAAAGTTTTCCCGCCCATGAACTCTCTCAGTACTTCTGGTACTTCAACGCCATCCTCCTTTTGGTAATTCTCAAGGATGCAGCACACTGTCCTCTCTGTTGCCGTCAGTGTAGAGTTCAACATATGTACGTATTGCTTAGTCTGATCATTGCTCTGCAAGGATAGTTGTAAAAGGAGAGTGATTAGTCTTGTTGGAAAGAGAAACAAAATCATAAGATGAAGATATATCTCAGGTTGGAACGGTGTGGTTGTTGGGGTACCAATAGAACAATTTCTAGAGCTGAAGATTCTCCTCTTTTTTTCTTTCCTCCCTTATAAACAAGAATATGAATGAAACATTGCATGCTGACCCCACCTTTTTCTGTCCATAGCGAATTTCTAATCTTCTTGATTGATAATCAGTGCAGTTTGAACAGGACACAAGCTCTCTGTAAGTATTGGAGGCAGGAAACCATGCTTCCAAATCGTACTTCTTTGCAGCTGCATCATTTAATGCACCAGAAACAATGGCTACAATTTGATACGGAAGCCTCAGCTGAAAATCCAAGAAAAAGTTGTCATTTAGGAGAACAAAAGGAATGTCAATAAAAAGTTGCCACCGACCCAAGATCTTGTGATCCTGTTAGAGCATCTCCAATAGACTCTTTAAACATAAAATTCTCTCTATTTTAAAAAGTAACTTTTAAATTATGTTTCAACGGACTCTCTAAATTAACTTTTTAAAATAAAGAGTGGGTTTGGCTCTCCAAATTCCCACTCTCTCTATAATTAAATGTATTCAAAGAATTTCAATTTTCAATACTCCATATAATGATTGAATTAAATAGTGTATACAAAATAAAATAGAAAAAATGAAATAAAATCATATAATAATTAGGAGAGAGGAATGTTAAAAAAAAATAAATGAAAAAATAATAAATACTTATTAGAAGAATTAAAATAAAGTGTTAAAGATATTGTTGGAACACTTAAAAAATTCTACTCTCTAAATTTATAGATGCTCTCTAAAATACCAAAGATACTCTTTATAAATAGAGAGTCTATTAGAAATGCTTTTAATATGGTAAATTAATGGGGTTAACATCAACTAACAGTTTGTGATAACTAATTCCACAAATGAACAGGAATCTCTTCTTAAAAAGCATGATTTACAACTACAATCAATTAAAGTGAAAATAACACATAATATCAATTAAGTATATTTATCTAAATAAATTAGGGAAGTCGAGAAGACCATCTTATAGAAATCCTCAGAATTTTTTATCATCTCCTCGTGCATCTCCCAGGAATCATTGCCATTTGGGCTGGTTATACAAAACTGTTCCACCTTTTCAAATTGATGAACTCGGAAAATTCCAAGAGTATCGCGACCATGTGAACCAGCTTCTTTACGGAAGCATGACGAATATCCAGCATACCTGGCAAATGCATAATGTCAATCCAATTAAAGACCAAAAAAAATTCTTGTTGACTAAAAAGGAGCAGTTTAAAACAAACAATACTATTCTACTACACTGAGCTTTTTCGATTGATGCTTGGTTTATGGATAAGCAATACCTCAATGGCAATTGAGAAGGATGAATCCAGTCATCTATATGATATGCACAAAGTGGCTGTTCAGCTGTAGCAATCAGATATTTGTCATCTCCCTCACCAGTTACCTGTTAAACAACATATAAATCACGCCTACTTCTTGACAAGATCAGCAAAGTAGGAAAGTTCACATGACATAAAAGTTCCATTGGCTTTATACAACTAAATACAAATGGGAGCTCTAAAGGTAACACAGGAGAATGCGTATGCAGTCATATCCTAAAAGCTCAAGATAATCCTGCTTGTGTTACTTCAGTTATTGAAAGCATTTATTTGCTAAATGGATTTTACTTTATTCATCTAATGGTTTTAAAAGTTTCCCTGAAGGTGGACAGACAGCTTCTTATTTAACTTTTACTGAGCAGTTTCTATTCTCCATCGACCATCAACATAGCAAATCCCTTATGATACACCCGATCCGGCTAGGTCATGTTCCAGGAGGACCAATCATGTCTTCATCATTTGTCCATGCAAGATAATTGTCCGGAAGGAATTCCAGCGAATATTGGGGAATCAACAAAAAGGGATAAGATAATTAATGACACAGTGGATTTGCTGCAGGTGGCCATCCAGCACTGGAAATCATTTTGAAAATACTTTCCTTCTAATTTAGATGGTTTTTCACTTTATATTTCTGAAGGAGGTCAGGATTATTTCACCCTCATTTTGTGAACTTTGTTTATTAATTTCCCCTCTTATGTATTTCCTAAAAGGATACGAGCTCTGCATCCCTCTCCTAATGATCTACTTTCCGAATTCTTTATAACCGGTAGAAGTTCATCACATACCGCAGACTGCTGTAAAGTGAGGCCTCCTTAAATAGGAAAGAAATGCATGCTGCAATTCTCAAGTTGGTTCGATATGCCAAAATGCAATTAGAACAAGCCAATGTAGCTAAGAAACCAAACTATCACAGCACAAGACACCATGTCTGATTTCATTTGCAGGCCTTTAGGAATTGATTGTGACCTTTAGCCCTATCTGTGGTTAGATTGCTAAAGCAAGCTACCACCAAGCAATGAAGATGAGAGGATTGAAGAACTGTCTCTATGAAATATGATAGATGAACTTTTCTTCGTTTTCTTCTCTTTTTTGGCAGTTTGACACTTAAGCGCAGGTCTTAGTTGTGCATACGATGGCTTTCTAATTATGGTTCAAACAACATGATGAAGCCCAATAGATCCCAGGCAATCAAACGTGACAAAAGTTACCTTGTAAAGTTCTTCATCAAATTGTGCCAACTGGGCACACTTCGCCATTATATCTTTTCTCATGAAGAAAGGTGTCTGCAATGGAGTATACCCCCTCTTCTCCAAAAAGTCTAAACCGAAGTTAATTAGAGCTTGATTAAGTCGTACTCCATCACCTTTGAGGTAGAAACCTCTGCCTCCAGCTACATTTGTACCTATTATATTCCAAAGAAATTTGTATTAGCAAATAGCTACTGAAAATGCTTGAAACATAACAGAATGGATTCTGAGAATATCAACCCAATAGCTTAGATTGTCCGAGAGAAGTGTAAGACAGCATATGAACTTAAAGTATTTGGCATGTTGTGCCCCTAATATTACTCGAGCATGCAAACCAAAACCATACATATCAATATAACTAGTCCTTCTCAATTCTGTTTCTCGTCACCATTCACCATTCACCATTCACTATCAAATCTTTCGTTCTCAACCTTATTCCTCCTCGTTATTCAACACCGGTTACGCACCAACGTTTATCAATCTCCATTTTTTATCTTCAACGCGAGCAAGCTATTCTTCTACCCACCCAATTTTTATTTTTCTACGGTTGGATTCCACTGGGTAAGCAGTATACTAGTATGAAGTTTATGATGTTTATTATCCTCTAGTTGTCATGTAATCCATAATAAACAGCTGTAGCACTCTATCTAAGAAATTTCCTTTTTCTTTTCAAAGAATGATTTATATACAAAAAGCTAAAGTGGAACCTCGAAACAACTTGAACAAAATTCATGGACCTCAAAATCACAAATCACCATGGTTACAAAGATATAATACTAATTATAATGTTAGGATTAACCAGTTTTGTCATGGTTATATAGGACCTAATACTGAAGTTGAGAAAATCTAACCAAAAATGGAAAGTACCTTTCTTTGTGTCTGCAATTCCAAGAAGCTCAACAAGCTCCACATGATTTTTTAGCTTTGTTTCGGTCCGCTTCTCCCCCCATGAGCGAACGATGGCATTGTTCGCCTACAAAATTATCTTGTTAAAGTGGCAAATGAAACATCCAAGGTTCATATAAATTAATGATACAGAGTAATTAAGATGAACCTCATCATTGCTGACTGGAACTGAATCGTGAACAAGGTTTCCAACATTTCCCCATCTTGAATCTAATGCTATTTTAGCCTCCTGCACTTCTGCCTCCTTCTCTGCAATTAATTTTCTGTTGTCCTCTGTAGCTGAAATCATTCCGCTTGCATCTTCACCAGACTTTTAAAAAAAATAAAATTACAGAATTGAGTCCAAAGAGCAGCAAAAAATTCTCAAGAGAACACCAAAACTCAGTTGCATTTCCACTCGGATGCAAAATACGTAAGCAGCTTAGAATGCTATGCTGTAAGTCATCGACAGCCTTTTTTAAGCGTTAAATTTAAATATGACGGACCCAATTAACTTTCAAAAATTTGAACAGTTTTCCATTTTCCCTTTCTGATTCCAATTTCCATATTTTTGCACTATGGGTAATTAGTAGTCCTTGGCATTTATTGTTATCCACTAACTTACACAAACCCCAAATCTGCATTTTACTTAAAAATCTCAAATATAGTGAAAAATATAACAATAACAAATTAGAAACTAAAAAATGAAACATTTTGCAACTGAAAAACCCTCTCCCTTGTTTTAGCAATATTTTCATATTTTTATTATTTTTTCCTTGGCAACTAAACAGTAATATTTATAATTTATTTTGCATATTCTTTGTAACACTTTCATTATTTTGAGGAGGGCCTTGGATTTAGTAATGCATCAAGCACGAAATATCCCAAATTAGACAAAATATAATTCTAAAATTAACAAATAAAAACGAGAATGAAGCACTCACAATTCGGAGTCGGGCAACCTCTTTATTGATCTTGTTAAAATCCTTCCTCAAACTCTCCAGCTCAAATTGACCTACAATATTTATACATCAAAACAGCATAAATTCACAAAATCAGGAAACCAGAAAAGAGTAAGATTTCGATTCAGCAAATAATAATGAAATAATTACGTTGTCGCCATTCTTTGTCGAGTTTAATAACCTCATCGATCAGTCCAACGTCGGAAAAACGACGTCGCTGAGACTCCCTTATCTTCTCCGGGTCGCCACCCTTTTCTTCTCTGACCAGATTTATATCCAACATCCTTCTCTTTCTCTGCAGTTACAAGCAGTCCAAAATCGTGAGCAAATATCACATACAACTATACATACATACACATAGAGAGAGAGAGCAATGTTACAGCTGAGTAGCCGACGGCGAAGAAATGAATAAAATCTTGAGATACTGAAGATTCGAGCAAGGGTTTTGAAACGTTAAAGACAGGAATATTTTTTAATTTTCAATCTGGACCTTATGGTTTGAGTAATTGTAATTTAGACACTATAACTTTAAACAAATTTACTACCTCCACCTTTTTACTTTTTTTTAGGAATACTTTATTTTTGACGTCTTTTAAAACCCAAATTCATTTAATTCATTCAAAAATAAATCAAATCAAAAGATGGGGACCTAACCCAAACAAGCTTGTCGATCAATATCGACACATATCACTTTTTCTCAACTACTAGTACTAATAGTAAATATTCTTATATTCTTCTTACTAAATTTCTACTTAAGAATTTATACGTGATCTTTCGAGATTGTAGATACAATTTGAGGAATTATCAATTCTAACTTTCACAAGAATACCTACGGCCTTAGTTAGCACTAGCCAACGTCACATGTGTAGTCGTCCCTAGTGAACCTATTGGCTTAATTTTTAGAGTAATGCTGTTTGTATAAAAAAAAAATAGTTATATGTTACATTACAGATGATGAGATAGTAAGTGAATTTGTGATAATAAGCCATGGATAAATGAATTATTATACTATTTTACCATATCATTTTCTATATACTAATTTAGACACTGTGATGTGATATACAAATAGCATCACTCTAATTTTTAATTTATCCTTTTGCAATTGAAAATAAAAGGTTGAAATGACAAAAGTTCAAAATTATTATTCGAGTAGTTGTTTAATACATGTTTAGAATTATTATAAGAATTGAAACTAAAAACATAAAATGTATTAAAAATTAATTCATTTGTTTGTGAAATAAAAGGTCCAAAATTTTACGACCTTCTTCATTTGTCTGGGCTTGACTGAATAGTAAATAATTGCGCGTCTGCCTCATAATTTCAAACATAAATTTATTAAAATTCAATAGTAATTAATATTGAAAAATCTAAAAAGTCTCGGTTTCTATTCTAATATATACATGGCATTGTTCATAATTTATTAGTTGAAATAATTATTATTTTTAAATTTTAACTCAAAGTAACAATTAATAAATGAGAAAGACTCTTGGAAAGAATTATATTTAAGGTTAATTGACCTTATAAACTTTAAATCATTCATTCATATATGATTAAACTTTAGAAATTGTTTCAAGTAAAACCACCACATTAATCTACTTCACAATTTTTTAAATAAATGTTTTTTTTATAGTTTACCAAACTTTAAATTGTTTCATTTATATCACTGGACTTTAAATTTTATTTTATTTGCATCACTGAACTTAAAAATTATTTCAGTTACACTACTTTAAATGTTATTTATACTAGGTAGATCAGATAAAAAATGACGGATGTTTAATGGAGTGATGTAATTGAATTTTTTTTTTTTAATTTCAGTGACATAAATAAAACATTTTTTTCAATTTACCAAACTTTAAATTATTTCATTTACACCGTTGAACATTAAAGATGTGTTTGTTTGATTTTGATTAAAATCAGATTTTGTGTAAAAGTTGAGAAAAGTTGTAGTTGAGAAATTGTAAAAAATTGCGATTCTTATGAAATATGTAGTTAAAATTAATTGTTGACTTTAACTTCAATTTTTTAACAAATTTTTTTAAAAATTATTTAAGTTGTACCTACTTTAAAATCAGTTATTATACCATTATCATAGAATATTAAAACATGTCGACGTGTAGAGAGATTTGTGGGTGCATATTTTAAGAGATTCTTTAAGTATCAATTAAATCATTATGTTTAGTTTTTATTCCCTTACATCCACACTTTCTTCAACTAGTTGTGGTAATGGTGCGATACACTTTATTCTTTCAATTTTTGAAGTATTTTAGAATTGTTATTTTTAGATGATGTGTTAATAATAATAATTGATAGTTATAGTTTAGGGAAATTTGCACTTTTTATTAATCTTTGTGTAATGTACCAAATTTATTCTCATTTTTTTTTTTTAAAGTATAATCCAACCCCAACCTTATAATTATGTAGCAAAATTCATCATTTTCTCTATTTTTTACCATTAAATTATTGATTTACCCTCATCTTTAAATAAACAAATATAAAAGAAAGCAATAAAATAACAAAAAGTAAGAAAAATTACAAAGAAAATTCTATAACTTTTAATAAAGTACAAATTATCTTCTTCCTCCACTCACCCCACCTCATCCCACCACAGCAATATTATGCACGCCACCAAACACTTATATTAATGGTTTCTTGAAATTATTAAAAAAAGATTGAATTGATTGATTTGCATAAGAAACAGAGAAAATTTTACTCTGTATTTGTATATACACAAAAGATATGAAGTTTTTTTCAACAATTGTTATTCTTCAGTTTGTCCTTGTTTTGATTTGACATGAACGTTTTTGGGAGATTGAAATTAGAATAATACTGACGTTTAATTTTATTACAAATTGGCTATAGGTCCAAATGTGAGTGTCATTTTGGTGTCAGTGGCGGTGGTTTGGACATTGATGGTGTATTTATATATTTATATCTACACACACACACACACACACACACACACACACAGATGGTGAAGGCAATGGTGGGTGTTGCAACTGCCATTGATTTTGGGCTTGGAGTGCACGAAGGTGGGGCTTGAGGTGAGATCTACTCCGACAACTTCAAATCTTGATCTAAGATCTATCTTTTATGACCACCTCAATTGCTTCAGTGAAGGAGGCGACGGTGCTCTAATGATTGTATATTGAAGGAGGTTAACTGTGTATGTTGGAGAATGAGTAAATCGGTGCGTTGTTTGTTTGTGGAGTTAACGGGTGATGGAAGGGTCTTGGGAGATGGGGGCTGGTGATTGATGTGACAATATGGTGTCTACATTTTGGTGGTCGAGGCATTGGTAGGGTGTCGTTAATGGCCTCCTTGTTTCTGCATGGTGTGGTGATGGTGGCGGGATGAGGTAAGGTGGGTAGGGATAGGTTGAGAGGATGAAGAAGATATTTTAAATTTTTTGCAAAGTCACGAGACTTTTTTCCAATTTTTATTTATTTTTGTTATTTTATTGTTTATTTAAACATTATGGCAACTCCGTCATTATATGCTAATAGGGATATGCTTTGTAATTAAATCAAAAAGTGAGGATGTCTAGTACTAAAATATGTTAAAAGTAGAATAGTAATAGATTATAAAGGTTGATGACGAAAAGTGTGAATATTCCCATACTTTATATATAAATTGTTTGTGAAAAATCATATTATTGTATGAGAAGACATAATGTTTTTTTTATTAATAAAGAGTGTCGTAGTGGGACTTTTGAGTTTCTTATCATTATTAAAAAAATTTAGCTTTTACTTATTTTCTTTTATAATGAATTGTTACATAAAAAATTTATTATATGGTGTATGTATATTAAAGACTAGTTTTGGCACATGCGTTGCACGTTTTGTAGATGCCGTTAAATTGTTAGTTGTCATTACGTTGACCAAATGCAGTATAGATAACTAAAAAATTTGTACATACACCAGCTGAAATCAAAATAACATAGAATTAGTCCAATACATGTCCTCATTGACAACTGAGAAGCAGCAAAAATAAAAAAAATGGGATTCAAATGACAGAAGTAGACGAATATGATTATGTACACACAAATTTTTCTTAGGTTTCACAGTGTGGTTGCCCTATTACAAAAGATGAGAGTATATTGTGAGAATTGTGCAAGTGGAACTCCAGTCATCTGAAAGTAATGAGAGTGCTTGTGGTGTTGACAAAAGACTTTGAGCACTTTTGAAAACTAATGTAACTAAACACAAGATGGACAATATTTGCAGTCAAGGACAACAAAAAACAACAAAAAGATGAGCCCAAAAAAGAGCATGTCATCATATCAACTCATGCTGTTGCTGGACCCTTTTCTTCGCACTTGATAGCTGGTGCAGCTGAATCGGATAATGCCACAACTACTTTTGCCATCCAGTTCGTAGTGCTAGGAGTTATGGCAGGTATGAGTTTGTAATCTTCACCCATGTTTTGGTATCTGAAGAAGCAGATTGTAAGTACATGAAGGTCAAGTTTATAGTATGTCTGAAAAACCACATTAGTAAGTTAATGTTCAATATTTCCAAGTAGGAAAAATAGTTGCATTTGCATGTGGAACCAAGTGTAATAGATAAATGAAAAGGAAATAGTTTTATAGTGAACTAAAGGATTTGTAAAATGGGTACAAAATATTACAGGACTATATGAAGTTGTTTTTCATTACAAGGCTTTGAAGTGTAGATGTCAGGAGTGTTTACCCTTTGAAGAATTCTTCTAAAGAATGGTGCGAATTTGGCATGCTCTTTCTGGAAAGTGTAGAAGCAAGTTGAAGGTTAATGAGAATGGGTGGATCTTATTATATAGAAGCATAAGATAAGATGTCTGGGGGAAGAAGCACGTGTGATATAACAGAAGCAGTGCACGTGTGATATGTCTGTGTGGGAAGAAAATATTTAAATAGTGCAGATAAGATGTGCAAAAGTCTAATGTGTATGGGTTGTAACTATTTAAATGTAACAACTCCCTGAGCACACTGCTATGGTTGTATTATTTTAATGAAAGTAATAGAGAGTAGGGATGAGCTAGGCAATTGCTTGTTATTAGGATAACCTTTATGTGTAAGAAATAAAAGATGGAGCATGGGTTTATCTTGTTTTCAGTTTTAGCAGACTTCCATAGTGAACAAAAAATGGTTGTTGGAAAAGTGTGGTTGGCTGTGGACTTGGATGTCATTAGTAGAACACAACTTGTTGCAGCTGACATCAGCAGCCCTTCATTAAATGCTGCGTGATATTAAATATTAGAAATCAGGAAAGAAGGATAGAAATAAATGGTGCAGATTTACTTAGAATGAAGAATTGAAGATACAAATAGAATGTTGGAGAAAATGTAATCAGTGAATGAAGCAATGATTGCACCTGAATTGAGGGATGGAATTTGCTACCTCGGTGATGATTTGGCATGTGATTGTTTTATTTTTTACAACGATAGACGGCTACTAAGAGATTCGATACGTAGAGATTCGGTAACACTTACGAGTTCGATCCTCCACAAATAGAAAAGGAAAAATAGTCATCCCTATCGAGGAAAAAAATTATAGTTACAACAAATCTGTTCTTGGGGATTTCTGAATTACCTTGATGACAAGGTCAGGGGAATCATCAAGTATTTGCCCCACCGGACGATCAGCTGGGCGGAAAGATTCCACCTGAACAAATGGTCATAAAGCTGTCAAAAAACAATAGATATCAATTTTTTGTCGCATACCCAGGCTTAAAAAAATCAGTAAATTTTGTAATGCAAGATAGTGAACTACAAGTGTTTGTGGAAATGCGTTCGTGAATTTGTGTGCATAGATTCATAAATAAAGTAAGCAATTTGAACGAACAAACTTAATTCAAATTCAGTTACAGCCACTTAATCTGAAAGGCGGAAAAGCATTGTCTATTGAATTGGTTCATTTGACATTAATCAACATATGAATTGAATTGGCGGACATACGCGAGACATGAAATTGAAAGTTGAGGTCGGACACGAAAAGGAAGCATGACCCTTTATGAGCTCAAAACAGTTAAGAGTATGCATTTGCATTTTATGGAAAGATTTTCAACAAAACTACGTTTGAACATGACAATAATTATATCACATGATGACCTCAACATTTGAACAAGGGTTCAAAGACAACCAAATTTATGCATCCTGTTTTTCTTAATTGTATTAGAACAAACTGACAAAGTTGGAAAATGAAAGCCTCTTACCGTGTGAGGGTCTACGCTTCCAGATCTCAATAATTCTCATATTATAACTCCAAAGTGACATTAGTGAGGTTCTGCAAATTTAAATAAAGCATCGCTCGTTAGACAAGAACTTTATTCCTTTTTGCCAAACAAGAAGAATTTTAAAAACATAAAATTCACAAATAACATCAAAGCAACAATACAAAATAGAGAACGACCGGTATCGAGCAGATTTGGGCTATTTCATAGGTGAACCGAACGAAGATTATATCCACAGTTCTATCTTTTGCAGACTAATAGCTTACCAAATTTTTTTGGCCAATTGTGATGCCTACAGTTATTCCCTGAAACCATTTTTCTATTGATGAGAGTGTTAGCAAACACTTGTTTAAATGTGCAGAATGAAAAGATTATGGATTGACGATATTGTAGACATTAAATAAGCAAACTGTACTAAGACATTCAGGATCGTTGGGGCTTAAGCTCAAACTAAAAAAAGAGGAGGAGTATGTTTAATGAAAAGAAAGCTTGCATTATATCTATAATTGAGTTTCTTGGTGGAAGAAAAATTTTCAGAAAATACATTGTGGTATTTTCAAACCAGAATAAGAACAAAAGGAATTTATGGATGAAATACTTTTATGTAGCTTAGAATTGAATGCATTTGAATAGCCAAAATATCAATGCAATGCAAACACAAGAAATAGAAGAATGAAATGATTGTACACATTTGAACTATAACCCTGCAAATATTTGTGAACATGCTGTTATGCAGAGGGAATGGACCCCAGTCTGGGAAAAAAAACATCTACACTAACGCAAATGATATGTTTATTGCATCTCCCAGAATCTAAATTTTGTACGGATTAAACTAACTTACATTTAATGAATCCCGTATTAGACGAAAAGCTTCAGAATGTAGTTCTTCAAAACCCCGATGCACCTGTTGATCAGTTAAAAAATACATGAAACAAATATTAGCATAAAATGAATACTTGACCGCTTCCTTTTGACATATCATCAATTGGCACAGGTGAACAGATTAAGTAAAAAATAGAAAATAGAAAGATTAATTTGCTTATGAGAATTTGAGAACAGAAGGTTAAAGCTTCTTATTTGTTGGAAGGATCATGAAGCAGATTATTGGCCATCTAAACATATTAAGCATGCAAGCATCATGACCGACACAGGAAGATCTTCAAAGAAATTGAGAAAAATATTTTCTAATGGAAACATATATACATACTTGAAATAGAAAGTTCAATATACAATCATGATGAAGGTTAATTAAATTGACATCATATAGCTTAAGTTTATTTCTATATGGATTATGGAAATGATATCTTCATTGGTACGAAAATTTAACCATAGGCTCAACCGGTTCATTCTTACTAATCGAACTGTGTAAAGTGAAGTACAAAAAAAAATAGTTACCTGCAATACAATGGCCAATAAACACTAAACAACACACGGTTCTCCTCTTCTTCCCATGGAAACATATATACATACTTGAGATAGAAAGTTCAATATACAATCATGATGAAGGTTAATTAAATTGACATCATATAGCTTAAGTTTATTTCTATATTGATTATGGAAACAAGATATCTTCATTGGTACAAAAATTTAACCATAAGCTCAACCGGTTCATTCTTACTAATCGAACTGTGTAAAGTGAAGTACAAAAAAAATAGTTACCTGCAATACAATGGCCAATAAGCACTAAACAACACACGGTTTTTTTCTTCTTCCCTTGGATAAAACAGAGCGGAATAGTATTTTAAATCAACGAAAACATAATTATTAGATCCACACCTTATTTTCTATTTGATTCATTTTTATCTTATTTTTATCTTTGTTCGTAGGTTGTAGGATTGTGATGTCTATGTAATACCGAATGTTTAGAAAATCAATCTTTCAAACAACGATTACAACATTGAGAGAACTACTCATATCCAGATCTTGCTTCCTCGAAAGATTGCTACATATGCATGTAAAATAAATAACTGAGCACCAAATTGATTGTGAAACAATAGCAATCTGCCAATGGTCAACAAACCATTATTTCCATATTTCTTCTTTTCCGAAATAAAGGATAGTAGATCAGCTTGTAATGTAAAGTTAATACATTTAATTTCGAAGGATTGATGATTTACACCACACCTTTCCAAATCAATGTTTTAAAAAAGAGAACACATGTGTTGAACTGTCGGATTCTTCCATGGAGCACATATTTCTGTCTGAAATAAAAGGCTACTTCCCAAATAATTTTAAAATGCTAAAAACTCATTGTGGATTCCAACTTATGCTGAAGACACATTCAGTGGTTTGTAAAGCTTCAATTAAATCCTTCGTGGTTTTCATAATTCTGCTAGTGGAACCCATATAGCTAATTCTCAACCAGTAAATTCATGAAGACTAATACACAACTCACTTCAGATAATATTAATTCTATACTGGTAATTTCAGAAGTCTGAAAATCTAAAAACCTACTTCAGGGACAACAATTGTTTAAGAAAACTTAACATCAACAAAATCTAATGCAAGCCAACTTGAATACCCATGTTCAATGTCAACAAATGACAAAACAAAATGCACATATAAGACGAAAACATTATCATATCCAGGAGAAGTAAAGCGGAAGTTGGTACTTTACCTGAATTTCAAGAGCCGACCTACCCCTAATATGTTCTCCACGGAAACAAAACTGTAATGGCCACGATACTGCAATAATATAATGAAGAAAAATGTAAGAAATTCGGAACTGAAATAAATGAAAAAGCAAGGGAAACAAATTAAAACCAAATATACTTAACAGCTTGGGCGGGCTTTTTAGAACCGTGGTTGCAACACTTTAGCCACTTTTATAACAGTACAAGATTCTTCTAAATACAGCGTTGTGTGTGAATTCACGTGATGACACCGCGAGTGATTATCATGTTCCTATATAAAAAACCACTCAAATCACACCGCCAATTTAACCTTAAACCTTTGAAAAGACCAAGATTCAACTCATCGGACAAAAAGCAGTCAAAACAGGAAAAAAAAATTCCCAAACAGCCTTTTGGCCAAAATACATTCAAGAAATTTGTAAAATGAAAAGCATGGTCTCAAGTTTCTCAATTCAATTGATGGGAATATCATCAATTAATTGAAAGCAGTGATTGAATTATCCCAAGAGCAAAATCGAAAAAATGAGTAAGGAGGAGGCCAATAAACGGAACAGAGATTATCAAGATAAAGAAGATGACAAGAGGCTATGGAGAATTCTAATTTTCAAATTAATCGGAGCTACCACCACTGTCTTCGCTTCAGCCTTTAGGGCAAGGGCAAAGGTGTTTCACCTAGATCAGAATCAGGATAACAAAGATTTTGCCATAGAAAAATTCAAGGAAGTTATGACATCTTACAAGGCTATTAAGTCAGAAGGGAAGAACGATAGGCATTGACAAGAGAGCTGCATTGTGTGTTTCGCGTAATACAGGTTCTGGGAAACTGCAAATTCTATCATTAATATCCTTAAGAGGTCATTATGTTGCAGCATTAAGAAGTGTCCAATGCCATACATTTCCTGGAAAACTGATCGAGCTCTATAGTTTTAGTGCTACATTGGACAGCCACAGTCAAGAATCTGGATTAAGTTATTTAATTAGCGCTACTGGTGCAGGTGTATCTAGAATTCATATGGCTTACCCATTTAGTTGGTTAATTACAAGTGCACACATGATGCAAAGGCTCACTTTTTTTGCATAATTTATGCACACAAACCTTTTCGATATTATGTAACTTAATATATTTTTTTTTTATCGAAAAAAACAATTCATCGAACGGTCAAAAATAGAGACACACGTACATCATTGTCGTAAAAGAAACAATTTCCAATGAATAAGATGCATACCAAAACCACAAAATCGGTGATTTCATACCCAGTTGGGAAATTCATATCTTTGCCCCCACCACTTAACCCAGCCTCTCTATCTCTATATGTATATGTGTGTATATATACACTTTCATTTAGTTTCTCTCTCTAAAACTAAACAATAGCTTACAGCCCTGACAAGAATTTCAATCCAATAGCTTCAAATTGAAAATCTCATCATCCACCCAGCCCCCCTTCTCCTTCCATCTCTCTTTCTCTCTCTAAAATCTTTTTCGGTTCCAAATGCTGAATTTTTTAAAGAATCATACATATTTTAGGTGAAAGTCTACATTTGTAAGGTGATAAATGCTAAATTTTTCAAAGATTCATACATATTTTAGGTGAAAGTGTCTACACGCATGTATCTATGTATGTCACCGAATGGCATATGTGTTTACAAGGGAAAAACAAAAACAAAACAACAATAACCCAAAGATACAATCCCTCAATTTCGGTCGGATCTGGGTCGAGAGATTGGCCGGGTAGAAAGAACATATAGAAGTCCAACAAATGATGTTGTGTAAAGAGTGAGGCACCAAAAAATTAAGAAAAACGAAAGAAAAATGAAGGGACGACGGTAGCTTACAGATGCCAGACGGACTGAGGTTGACGGTAGATCTGTGATTCCTCATCTCCACCGGATCTGTGCGTGGACGCATGTGCGCGAAGGAGGCGGTTTAGGGTTGGAAATTTGTGGGTATGGGTATGCAGACGGGAAAAGTGAAAGATATGTCGTGGGTATACAGAAAGCAGAAGACTTTCTGAGGGAATGTGTTTTTTTTTTTTGAACCAAACAGACCAAAACGACGCCGTTTTGGGCGTTGGATGAACAGTGTCAACAAACCCACTCTTATACGTTATTAGGAAAGAGGAGACAGTGAGAGAATCGATGGAAGGAATTTTTGAGTAATTTTATTTGTCTAATTATTAAAATATATAAGTAAACATTAAAATTTTTAAATACATGAACACGTAATTATATTTGATTTATATTTCAACGATTATTAATAAAAGTTTTATTTGCTTTCATCAAAGAGTTAAAAGTCTTATGAATTGTTATATATAAATTTTTTCTATGTATCTACCTCTACTTATGATAAAAGATGTTGAATTTATTTCGATAAAAAAAAAAAAAAAAAAAAAAAAAAAAAAAAAAGAAGAAGAAGCTAAATTTCTTACTATTTATGTTGCACATGTCGGCTTTACACGTGGCTGTCTTCATTTTTCTATTTTCTATTTTCCTTTTTTGTTCTTTTTTTGTTTAGGTAATTATAATTAAACCACACTTTTTTTAACCACACTATATTTTATATAATTGTAATAAAAGTCCTTAACAATATCTAATTTTCACATTTATGTCTCTAACTATTTGTTATCACATTTTTTATCATCAACCTATTAATTAGTACATCTTATCTTTGTCTTTGATTATGATTTCTGTTCAAAAATTAATTAAGAAGGCGTAAAAATACTTTTTTTAACCACACCACATTTTATAATTGTAATAAAAGTTTTCAACAATTTCTAATTTTTTACATTTATGTCTCTAACTATTTGTTATCACATTTTTTATCATCAACCTATTTATTAGTACATCTTATCTTTGTCTTTGATGATGATTTGATTCATATTCAAAAAATTAATTAAGGGGACATAAAAAATATTTTTTTTGTCTCTCATATTTTTTAAAATTTTTACTTCATATTGCCACATGTCAACTTGAGAAGTGGCTGTCTTCTATTTTTTTACCAATTTTTTTTTTCTTTTTTTGTTTGTGTAATTATATTTAAACCACATTTTTTTTAACCACACCACATTTTATAATTGTAATAAAAGTCCTCAACAATATCTAATTTTCACATTTATGTCCCAAACTATTTGTTATCACATTTTTTTATCATCAACCTATTAATTAGTACATTTTATCTTTGTCTTTGATGATGATTTATGTTCTAAAATTAGGACCCACAATTTACAACTCACTTTTTATCCACACATTCACTCACAAATTATAATATAAGCACTTAAAAAATAAATTCAGCACTACCAAACATATGTTTAGTATTTCTCAACTTCTACTATTTTGCTTAGTAAACAATTTTAAAATAATTATGCAATCAACCACAGGTTCTTATAGGTCGTAAATTGTGGTTTGTTCAAATAACTGTTTGCTTGTTATATTTATATTTAAGAAGTGGTCTTTTGATTATCCATTTTATATTTGTTGAGTACTAATTTTTTAAAACCATTTACTGCAAATTATACTCCGACTATTTTATATCTGTATAGATTACAAATTAAAATACAATAACGTAAGTATCATACGAACCACCTTACGTGCATCGCACGTCCTACAATTAGTTTTAAATAAATGGAGGAAAGAGAGGGAATTGGTAAAGGTGTAAACATTTTATTTATATTTTGGATTTCTTTATTTGTTTATGTTGTTATTTTTTAGTTAATATTTGATATTGTTGGAAGGGAAAACAAATTCAATATTATTTTATAGGAAATTAGAAGGGTAAATAGCATAGGGGGTTCCGAACCTTTGAATATTGTAATAATAGGGTTCTAAACCTTTGTTTACTAGTAGCCGGAGTCCCGAACCTTTCAAACGTACGCACCAGGAGTCCTTTTTGGACGGAAAACGTCAAAATTACTGTTAAGTCATCACGCGCGCCACACGTGATCAATTTCTGAAGAGCAAAACTGTCCAACACTACTCAAATATCACTAAACCAAAGGAGGAATAAAAAATGAGGAAAAAATAGTTATCTCACCTATACCAAAAACGTTGAATTGCATGTGAAATTGAAAAGGAAACAAATTAAACAGTGTAACTACATAACGTAGGCTAGACTATGTGGCCAATTTTGGTCTGACATTCGTGTACATAGGTCGCGCTCGCACATGAGTTCAATGGCCCAAAGTGTTAATTGGTTCGTGATTTGCCCTTGCAGGCGCGCAAGAGAGAGACTCTATGCTACACATGATTACACCTTTCAATAAGTGTGGCCATATATATACAAGTCCAAATTTTTCTATTTTTCAAATGTGGGATAGAACTAATTTCTTTCTCTTTAACCATTTCCAACTCCATCTTTGAGCCTCAATTTCCATTCATCCAAGCATCATTTTGAGCAAGTAAATAAATGATTTCGATGTTCTTATGAAGAAGAACACGAATCAACTTTTATTTTCAACAAATAGAAAACGGGTCCCACGCAAAATCATAGTCAAATAGTGCACAAATTTATAATTTTTCCAATAATCCCCCACATGAATGAAAATTGACTGAGACACAGAAGATTTTGTGATAAATTTCAACGTCCGAAACCTGCATAGGATAGATATGTGTTACTTTTTGAACATTCCCTTGTGAAAGTATATTTACTTTACTAGCTGACCAGTAGACTCGATATCCTTGAATTGTTCTGCCTTTTGTGTAAACGATGATATACCTCACACAGACTTCTTCTTGACATAGTTCAGTTGTCATTATTATGTTCATTTATGGCCATGAACATTTTTCTAGTTCTGCGAGATTTTTTAAGAATTGCACCTCACACAATTCTCTTAGAAGCGGCCCCAATTTTTTCTCACATGGGTGATTTTTTAATTAACAGTAACCCGTTCTACTCCATTCGTAAGAATCATTAAAAGCCCATAGCTTATCCCCTCTTCTACGGGTTTCACTATTTTATCATAGGAATTGACAAGAGATAACCCCCACAGTAATCTAGTCAAGTATTTACAATTAGGTTCTCCCTTTGAACCTAGATCATGGGATCTCCAGTCAACTAGGTTGGATTTTCATTATATTAACTTATTCTTCCAATGGCTTGCGTCCCATTCCTTTCGACGACTTTCCAACTAACTCTATATTCAAACCTTTAGTTAGTAGATCCATAATATTATCCTTTGACTTCACATAGTCAATATAGATAACTTCAGTTGAGAGTAGTTGTCTTATGGTATTATGTCTACGATGTATGTGTCTAGACTTACCATTATACATGATACTCTGTGCCCTACGAATTGCAGATTGACTATCACAAAGTATGCAAATTACTAGCACAGACTTTAACCATATAGGAATATCCTCTAATAAGTAGTGTAACCATTCAACCTTTTCACCACAGTCGTCCAATGCTATAAACTCAAATTCCATAGTGGATTTGGTTATAAGTGTCTATTTAGAAGATTTCCATGACATAGCATCATCTTTCAGCGTGAATACAAATCCACTTGTAGATTTTGAGACTTTTATATCATATATCCAATTAGCGTCACTATATCCTTCAATAACTATAGGATATTTGGTATAGTGCAGCCCATAATCACAAATATATCTCAAATACCTTAGTATTCTTACTATTCCTTTCCAATGTTCAGCTCCTGGATTACTCGTATATTTACTTAGTTTGCTAACTATGTAGGCTATGCCTGGTCTTGTACAACTCATCAAGTACATCAGACTTTCAATAATTCTAGAGTATTCTACTTGATAAATACTCTCACATTTGTTCTTCGATAGATACTGACTGGTATCTATCGGTGTTCTAGCCATCCAAGAATCATCATTGTTAAAATTTTCAAGAATTTTGTCCACACAGTGTGATTGATTTAGGACAATTCCATCTGAAGTTCTTGAAATTTTAATTCTAAGTATCACATCTGCTAAGCCCATATCATTCATGTCAAATCTTGAATTTAACATGTTTTTGGTAGATTTAATCATCTTATCGTTGCTTCCAACAATAAGCATGGCATCAATATAAAGACATAAAATGACATAGCCATTTTCAGTGTCTTTGATATAAACGCATTTGTCATACTCGTTGATTTCAAATATGCATTCCATCATGACATGATCAAACTTTTCATGCCATTGTTTTGAAGCTTATTTCAAGCCATACAATGACTTCATCAATTTGTAGACTTTGTTCTCTTACCCTAGAGCAGAAAACTCCTCAGGTTGTTCTATATAGATTTCTTCATCTAAATCTCTATTTAGAAAGACAGTTTTCACATCCATTTGATGTACTTCGATATTTCGCAAAGTTGTAATTGCAAGTATCATCCCGATGAATGTTATTCTCGTTACTAGAGAATATGTATCAAAGTAATCAAGGCCTTCTCGTTGTTTGTATCTTTTTATAACAAGCCTGTCTTTATACTTTTCGATTGTTCCATCTGCTTTCATTTTCTTCTTGAAAATCTATTTGTAGCCTAATGGTTTGCATTCCGAGAGAAGATCTACTAGCTCCCACGTATGATTTTGCAGAATAGAACATATCTCACTTTTAATTGCCTTTTTCCATTGAGGACCTTTTTAAGAGTTTACATTAAAGCTTTGAGGTTCACTTTCTAACATATAAGTCAAAATATAGACCAAAAGATTTTTCAGTTCTAGCTCTTTTGTTACGTCTTGGTTCAACCTCCTATTCTTCTTCTTGTTCTTGGTCTGTAATTTCATGTTTCAGTTTAGATGAGCTTTCTTCCTCTTTGGATTTGTACAGAAATACATGTTCAAAAAATGAAGCATTTCTCGATTCCATTATCGTATTTTTGTGTATGTCCGAGATTTTAGATTCATGCAAAAGAAATCAATAAGCACTACTTGCATAGCCAATAAAAATGCAATCAACAATTTTTAGACCTATTTTCACATTTTTCGGTATAGGTACAGCTACTTTGACAAGACACCCCCACACTCGCAAAGTATTTATAGGAATGTTTCATTCTTTTCCATAACTCGTATGGGGTCTTATCTTTTTTCTTTCGAGGCACCTTATTTAAAAAGTAATTAGCTAATAAAACAGCTTCCATCCCACATGTTCTAAGGTAACCATAACTAAATAGCATTGCATACATCATTTATTTTAAGATACAATTTTTTCGTTCAGTAATACCATTTTGTTGAGGTGAATAAGGTGTTGTAGTTTCATGTGTAATTCTGCTTTGTGCATATAATTCAATAAATAATGATTCATATTCACCTCCTCGGTTACTTCTCAACACCTTTATTATTTTCTTGTTGAGTTGATTCTCAACTTTATTCTTATAAAGAACAATTTTCTCTATTGTTTCGTCTTTACTTTTAAGTTGATACACATAACAATATTTTGTGCTATTATCAACAAAAGTAATGAAGTACTTATTGTCACCCCTTGTTTGTACATATTTTAAATCACATACATTAGTGTGAATTAAATTAAGTGGTTCGATATTTCTTTCAATAGTTTGAAACGATGACCTTGTTAGTTTTGCCTCAACACAAGTCCCACACTTATATTTAGAATTAATATAGAATGTTGGTATACAATTCAAGTTAATTAATCTATGCAGTGTATCATAATTAACATGTCCTAGTTTACCATACCACAAATTAGTAGACTCAAGCAAGTAAGTAGAAGAGTTATTCATTTTATTCATCTTTGGCTTAATAGCCATTTGAGCTTAAAAAGCCCATCAGATACATAACCCTTTCCTACAAACATTCCATTTTTTGACAAAATCACTTTATATGACTCAAACACCATGTGAAAACCATGCTTATTCAGCAGCGACCCAAACACCAAGTTCTTGTGGATCTCTGGCACATATAACACGTTGTTCAAAGTCAGCTATTTCCCAGAAGTCATCTTCAGAATCACATTTTCTTGATCTTTAATTTCAAAGGTAGCTGAATTTCTCATATACAGCTTCTCCCCATTTTCCATTGCTTCAAAACAACTCAACATTTCCTTATCTGAGCAAACATGTCAGATAGCACCAGTGTTGATCCATCACTCTCTTGGGTTTGAGCCCACCAGATTAACTTCAGAAATGACAGCTACAAGGCTCATTTTAGACACATCGTTTGCAATGTCATAAACCATATTGGCTTTCTTTCTTGTTGTTCCTCTTTGGCAACCTGCACTCCGAAGACCTGTGACCTACTTTGTCACAGTTGTAGCATTTTCCAGGAAATTTCTTCTTGGACACACATCCTTTCGGTCCCATCTTTAACCCTTTGACAAACTTATTTTTGTTCTCCTTAGAGCTTTGACCATACTCCACCACATTTGCTTTGGCCACAGCAGAATTGAACATCTTCTTTTCAGAACCCTTGTTGTCTTTTCGATGCTAAGCCTAACTATTAATTCTTTAATATTTATCTTCTTTTTATTGTGTTTGAGATAATTTTTGAAATCTTTCCAGGATAGAGGTAGCTTTTCAATAATTGCTGCCACTTGAAAAGTTTCACTCAAACTCATTCCCTCGGCGTAAATCTCATACAAGATTACTTGCAATTCTTGTACTCGACTGATCACGGGTTTTGAGTCCACCATTTTATAATCGAGGAAGTGGCCAGCAATAAATTTCTTAGCCTCCGTATCCTTAATTTTATATTTGCGGTCTAGAGACTCCCACAATTCCTTAGCCGTTTTCATTGAACTTTACACATTGTATAGTGAATCTGCCAAACCATTCATGACATAGTTACGGCACAGAAAATCAGAATGCTTCCAAGCTTCAATTGCACTGAAAGCTTGGATATCTCCCTCACCCTCATTGAGTTTAGGAACATCCTCAGTCAAGAATCTCGCAAGATTCAAGGTGGTCAGATAAAACAACATTTTTTGCTGCCACCTTTTGAAATTCAACTTATTGAATTACTCCAGTTTCTCTTAAAAATTAACCAGAATATTCACAGTTGGGACAGTGATTTGAGTCACAGTTTGGGCCACAGATGAACTGGATACATTAGTCAACGTTTCTTTTCTAGTAGCCACAACTTCAGTAATCGGACCAGTTGCCATTTTCTGAAACAAGAGAAAAATTTCAGTTCCAATTTTTTAAAAAAATAAACAGTATAAATAATACTGTGTATGAAAACCTTCTTTCCAGTTTATACAAATTTGTAGGAATTTTTTTTAAAATAATATTATTTTAGACAGTATAAACAAACTGCTAAAAAAATTCTATTTTTCTTTTAATTTTAATCTACCTTTCAGGATATGTTTTTAAGATTGTTATCATACCTATACCAAAAATGTTGAACTGCATATGAAATTGAAAAGGAAACAAATTAAACAGTGTAACTACAGATACAATTTAAACAAGAAAACAGTAGAGAAGTTTAGAAACTGCAAACCGAGACCGTTTCCTTAAAACAAATTCGCTCCATACCGTATGTTCTTGTAGGTAATGAACATCTGCTTCCTAGGATACAACGGAAGAACTGGTAGAACGAAACTGCTATACTGGCGAACTGAACTACTGCCATAACCATATCACCAAAAGGACACTTTGGATATATTGGAATAGAAAGGAAGGGGTGTAAGAATGATTTTTGTGTCTTTGAATGTGAAAATTCAGACTACATTTATAGGCTCCCAGATGATCCTTCACCTCCTCCTCCATTAACATCAGCCTTTAGTACCACACAATAAACATCAGTTGTCTTTAGGAATTCTGGAGAGTAAGGTAGTTGAAAATACATAATTTTTAATTCAGTCGACATTTGTGTACGTAGGTCGCGCTCGCACATGAGTTCAATGGCCCGAGTGTTAATCGGTTCGTGATTTTGCCCCTCCATGCGTGCGTGAGCAAGAGAAAGCCTCTATGCTACACATGATTACATCTTTCAATAAGTGTGGCCATATATATACAAGTCCAAGTTTTTCTATTTTTCCGATGTAGGATAGCACCAATTTCTTTCTCTTCAACCATTTCCAACTCTATTTTTGAGCTTCAATTTCCTATTCACCCAAGCACATTTTAAGCAAGTAAATATATGATTTCGATGTTCTCGCGGAAGAGAACACAAATCAACTTTTGTTTTCAACAAATAAGAAACGGGTCCCACACAAAATCATACTCAAACATTGTACAATTTTATAAATTTTCCAACAAAATTAAGGGCGAAAACAACCCTAAATCGCTGAAATCTAATTACGGTGCTATTTACCCAAAGCCAAATTTGCACAAATCAGTTTAGTTCGTAAGATATAAAGTGAATAGTAAAGTTACCAAATCACGTTGTGCAATTTGCATTACAGTAATGCATTTTATCCCAATTTTTTTTCTAGTATTTTGAAGAGGGAGATTCCATTTACTTCACGTGAAGAATTACTCATGGGCAAAAATGATGCCCCAACTATCAACTCCAGTAGTAAGACTGATGTCGCGGCCCAATCAATAGTCACTTCAGCTTCTGATGCCGATGATATATTTACAATAAAGAAACTTGTTTCCACAGTAACACATTCTTCCTCTTCCACAGTTCCTCCTATTTCTTCAAGTTTGAAGAATTTGCTGTCGGATAAGAGAATTCTTTTGCAAAATGCAATTAATGAAAAGCTAGCTGGTATTCATCTCCCACCAGCTTTTGATGATGTGATACATGTGATACGTCATAGTAGTTTCCAAGTTGGGAGTGGGCAGCTAGTAATGGAAAATGTTGACAAAAATGCGGATATTGGGATGGCAGAGGTTGGACTCTATGAAAAGAAAGAAAGATAAATATAGCGAGTAGATTTTTTGGGCGCACAGGAGGTAAAGAGTGTTTACTTTAATAAATTGATTTCTCACTTGTTTTAGTGATATTGGAGTAGTGTTAGAAATTTTTGCCCTTTAGAAATTGTTCACGTGTGGCGTGCGTAATGATTTAATAACGATTTTGATGTTTTCCGTTTGAAAAGGACTCTTACGTTTGAAAGGTTCGGAACTCTGACTGGTAGTAAATAAAAGTTTAGGATCCCATCGTTATAACGTTCAAAGGTTTGGGACTCTTAGTACAATTTACCCAAATTAGAATATACTTTGAGAGAGCAATACCAATTCAAGACAAAATTGGATTAATTTCTTACAATTGTGTGTTTGATTGCACACATTTTCTATGGAAAATGACCATTTTTCCATTTTGTATTGTTTAATTGCCAATATTTTTCATGTAAAAATGGTCTTATTTTTTTTAAAAACAAGGAAAATTAATTCTTGAGGGGGAGGTGGTTTTCAATTTTCATGAAAGTTGGAATTTATTTTCTTTTCCACCTTTGCAATCAAACACACACTTACTACATTCATCCGATAATTCATGTACGTAGCTAGGGCATGAATCCAACTAAATTCTAGTGCTTAACTATTTAAATACATAAGTGATAATTGAGATTCTCGAATATGCATAAACACATAATTAAATTAAATTTAAGTTCCAATAGATATTAATGGAAGTCGCATTGACTTTCATTAGAGATTTAAAAAGCTGCTTTGAATTCTTCCAATATGTATCTATGAATAAGTAAAAGTATTATTGAAATAGTCTAAATACACCTAAGATAAATAGTTCATAAAATGATTTTAACTCATTAACTTTTAATGAATAATGATATTTATAGTTGTTTATGATTGATAGTTAGTGTACGTGGCATTACTTAATTGAAGTAATTATTTACGTTAATTAAGTAATGTTATTCGTAATCAGCAACTATGAATAATTACTCCAATTGAGTAATACTATATAGATTGACTATCGATAGTAAATGACTATAAATAGCATTACACAACCTTTAATATGTTACAGATATGTGCCGTTAGATTTAGACAAATATGCTCACTGAGCAAATTGAAAAATATTAAGGCTTTGTTTGAATTGCTTAAAATTTTGTTAAAAAATTGAAGTTAAAGTCAATAATTAATTTTAATCACACGTTTCATGGACCTACAACTTTTATCAAATTTTTAACAACACATTTAATTAAATTCTATCAAAATTTACAAAAAAAAAGAAAATAATAAAATTTTTAACAACATCAAACGAGCACTAAAACTCTAATGAATGAGAACTTGCGTCAACATCCCCAAAACTCGTCCACATGCTATATTGTTAGTGATTTATATTTCAAAGCAGTAACAATTTGATATTCAAATTACTTTTTTATTAGATCAAATTTAAAATATTAGAGCATGTTTGGCTAATTTTAAAGAGAAATAATTTCCAAATACGTTTAAGCATATTACTTTTTTCCCATATTAGAACATGTTTAGCTAAGCTTATCCTTCATAAATAAAATATCTAAAAAATTTCATCAGATATAATCGAAAACGCAAAGATATCAAGGAGCAAGAAGGACTCACTCGACCGTTATCTGTTTTTAATTGTTTAAGATTAATAAATTTTTGTTTTAGCTTGAAAAACTAACAAATTTATTTATAAATAAAAAGGAAAATTAGGACTAAACTTGGTCAAACAAGAAAGTAGAACCGAAGGAAAAGATAAAGTCGGGACATGGATTGCATGGTTTTTGAAAATTGTACTGTTAATGAGTAAATTGACCCGTTGTCAATACTGAGTAGATCGAAGTTCGATTCCAAACTCACACCCAAACACGAACCCAAACTTAGTTTCCGACCCCAAAATACATACATATATGATGTCTCATTATATATATGCATTTATAATGCACGTTTTTATGTGTTGCAAGAAGAAAATTTACTTTGCGATAGTTTTATATTCAACCGTGACCATTCTTGAGAAAGGTTGAATCTTTAGGGATGCTAATTTATTAGGTAAATATTTTTTAATTTTAATTATAATATTATTCATTGTGTATGTATGAATGGTGAATCAAAACAATTTGAGCCTAATGATCCACATTTTAATTATTGCGCCAACAAATTGAAAAATCACTTGAAGTTCTTGGTATTGGCAATTTGAAAATGTAAGTGTGCCACAAGTTGAAGGCTCTCTAATGGTGGGGTATTTTTTAAAAAAACTTAGACAAGGAACATCAAGATGATTTGAGACCTAACTCACTTAAAATAATTTTTAAAATCCTCTTTTATGTTAAAAAGTTTAAACTATTTTTTAAGGTAATTATATTTACACTATACTTTTATTTGTTAAATTATATTTTAATGGAAAATTGGCGCAAATGGTTTCTAACATATGCCTCAAGTGCGCAAATGCTCCCCAACCTTTCATTTTTGACAGAGTGGTCCTGAACTATCCATTTAGGTGTGCAATTGGTCATTTTAGATATATTCCGTTAAAAAAGTTCGTTAGTTTCGCGAGTGGGTTAAACTCTCTCTTTATTTGTCTTTATTGGAGGGAGTAAAATTTTCAAGTGTTATTTTTTTTTTCTTTCTTTCATATTGCTTTCTACAATGCCCAGTTTATATAATGTGATTTCAGATTTATTCTTCTCAATTGTGTTAAAATGAAGATCACTCTCAGAATCCAGTAGCATTTGAGTAGATTTCAAACAAGGACTTGGAACTGATACATTTTGATGGCTTCCAAAAGATTTATCCAACAACAATGCAGGCACTTGCTTCTTTGTAGCATTGTCTTTGATATTGGGCTTCACTAATTTCAATCAGTCTCTCTCTGCATATGCTTCTGGTACAGAAAATATGACCTCCCAGTTCAGTACCTGAGCATCTACTGTGGAACTTGCAGATTTCAATGAAGTGGTTGCTAGCCAAAGCATCAAACAGAGAAAGACAAGTCGTGGCCAAAAGAATAAGATAAGAAATAGGCCCAGATCACCAGCCAATGCCACTAAATGTTCACTCAGTGATAAAGGATATAGAGGTGCAGAGACAAACAAAAGGTTTACCTAGAAGCAGCCACTCTTGAAAGAGTGCGTAATAGCTTACTGATCGAGTGCTCTTGCACCAAAGATGGCACATTATCCCCCGATGCTCCACTTCAAATTATTAACCTAATTGATATTGCCGAATATCATCTCTATGAAATAAATAATCTTTAGCCCTAGCATCTAAATAAATGAGACTAAAGTTAAAAACTCAACCAGCTAAGAAACTTTATAAGCACCTATAATTGATATGGATGAAGCAACTCAGAATAGGGGAATAACAGAAGATGGTAGAATAAGAGCAACCATAACCTGTGTAAAGATCAAGACTTGAGAACTTCAAGCCTTTACAGTTCTCCAAATCAGGCACTAATACTTTCTGGCTCTAAAAACCTCCGCAATGCCACTTTGAGTTCTCAGCAATGGTTTTTTTTCTCTTTTCTCGCACTTTTCTTCAGTTTGTGTTTGAGTGGTGTTGACGTCGGAACCTGCACCAGTCCACGTGCCAACAGATCTCCAGTCACTCCTCTGCCAGCTCGTATGTTACCTGCACACTAGGACGACCGTTAGGCACCAAGATCTTCGGAGAAAAAGGGTTCGGCGATCGTTGGCACTCCGACGATCAAGTCAACTGCCAGTATATGAGAGATACACAAGGGCGGGAACAAAAAGGGGTGTGGGAGAGACAAGCAGGCAGAGATTTGAGCAGAGTTTAGGATGGGATTCTTAAGCATAAAAAGTGCGTGTCCTCAAGAATGCGTACCTTAGAATAACTGGAGTCTGATATTTATAGGGGGAGAATCCTAATTTATTTAGGGAAGCGATCAATTAGAATTCTGATTGGGATTCTCTTTCCTTATCAGATAAGGTAGGTTCCAATCTCGCTGTGATCTTTCGAGATTGTATCTTAATCTCTCTCAATCTCTAAGATTGTGTTGCTGATTTTATTGGATTGAGATATGGTTTCCTTGTGACAATCAAATACAATCTTCCCTGAGATATCCTTTTAGTTGTGTGGACCATAATAAATACGAAGACCAGCGAGGCTCTCTGGATCGGCCATGAATGTCGAGGCACTTCATGGGTCTCGCAATACTCTGATTCAGGAATGCTAAGATGTTCGATGGGCCTTCGAGGCCTTCTCCGGGCCAATGGAACCTTTATGAATCTGGAAGGCCTTCGCTGGGCCTATAAGGCCTTAGCGAGGCCTAGATGAGACTTTTATTAGAACTTTGCTGACGTGGAGCCTTTACCAAAATCGGGTGGTAGCAATAGTCCCCCAAGTCCAAGCCTATTATTTATATCAGGCGTAGGACTTTAAGAAGAATCATTAAATAAGGACGAAGGCCTTTAGAAATCGAGCCTCTAATTGAATCCGTGGGATCACCTCTCTCATTATATTCCTCAATAGGAGGCATTTCGAACCCTGCGGAGAGTTCTCTAGCCTTCAACTATTTAGAGAATGGGAGATCATCGTCGTCATCAAGGTCGCACAACCGTTCTGGTCTTTCACCCGCAGTCCTGGAGTCCCTTCTCTTCTCTCAGTGGTCATCGCTGGGCTCGCTATGCCAGCTACTCAACGATCGAGGTCGAGCTACAGACGACCTAGACTCCAACCTGTCGAATACGCTGGCAGAGGCGACCGGCTTCTCCACTCCCGAGGCACAAAGTTTTTCCTAGTTCTGGGATTTTTCCCATTGAGGATTGGCGAATCATCTTGAGACCGACGGCTTTCGACAGAGCCGAACCTCGAAGGGCTTCGTCGGGCACGGCTACGCTCGGGTCCATGTTGAAGAGATTGATTCTCCAACAGTTCAAGCGCCACCTTCATCCGGGCGTTGTCCAACTTCGAACATTTCTGTCGTTGTCTTCTTCTCTTGCAGTGGGTTACATTATGAAAATCTTGAACACTTTTCTGTCGTAAGTTAGTATGATGGGACTTTTACTTCCTCTTCCACGGACTGCTCGGATGTCATGCTCTTTCGGGTAGAAGACATGTTTTTACCACAAGCACTTGGTCGTGTTATGTTTTTTCGTTTCCGCAGACGGTGCCAATCTGTTGACGTTGGAACCTGCACCAGTCCACGTGCCAACAGATCTCCAGTCACTCCTCTGCCAGCTCGTATGTTACCTGCACACTAGGACGACCGTTAGGCACCAAGATCTCCGGAGAAAAAGGGTTCGACGATCGTTGGCACCCCGACGATCAAGTCAACTGCCAGAAAATGAGAGATACACGGGGATGGGAACAAAAAAGAGTGTGGGAGAGACAAGCAGGCAGAGATTTGAGCAGAGTTTAGGGTGGGATTCTTAAGGATAAAAAGTGCGTGTTCTCAAGAATGCGTACCTTAGAATAACTGGAGTCTGATATTTATAGGGGGATAATCCTAATTTATTTAGGGAAGCGATCAATTAGAATTCTGATTGGAATTCTCTTTCCTTATCAGATAAGGTAGGTTCCAATCTCGTTGTGATCTTCTGAGATTGCATCTTAATCTCTCTCAATCTCTAAGATTGTGTTGCTGATTTTATTGGATTGAGATATGGTTTCCTTGTGACAATCAAATACAATCTTCCCTGAGATATCCTTTTAGTTGTGTGGACCATAATAAATACGAAGACCAGCGAGGCTCTCTGGATCGGCCATGAATGTCGAGGCACTTCATGGGTCTCGCAATACTCTGATTCAGGAATGCTAAGATGTTCGATGGGCCTCCGAGGCCTTCTCCGGGCCAATGGAACCTTTATGAATCTGGAAGGCCTTCGCTGGGCCTATAAGGCCTTAGCGAGGCCTAGATGAGACTTTTATTAGAACTTTGCTGACGTGGAGCCTTTACCAAAATCGGGTGGTAACAAGTGGCATTTGGTTTTCTCTAGAAGATGAAAGAAAGAAAAAAATAACACTTGACGATTTTACCTCCTCCAATAAATATAAATAAATGGAGTGTTTAACCCACTCATGATACTAACGGACTTTTTAACAGAATCTGTCCAAATGGACCAATTGTGCACATAAATGGATAGGTTCGGGAAAAATGAAAGGATAGGGACCATTTGCACACTAGAGGCATACATTAGGGACCATTTGCGCATATTTTCCTATTTTAATTGCACTTAACATCTTCAATCTTCGTTCATTGTAGGATTAATGTCCCCAATTTTTTTATCGTATTCTTATCTTCAACTTTTTCATTAATTAGCACATTTTATGTCTGATAACAGTATTCGTCCAAAAAATCTGTTGGGAGTGCGTAATACAACTTATTTGCCCATCATATTTTTAAAAAAATTAAATGCAAAAGTGCGACAAAATATTTTTTTTCTCATTTCAAAATATGCAAACGAAATATCATGATAAACCATCATTAATGATGAGATGTGCTAATTAATAGAAGTTGAAGATAAGAATTCGACGAAAAAAAAGTTAAGAACATAAGTTTTACAATGAATAAATGTTGATTATCTTAAGTGCAATTAGAATATGATGCACTTATAAAAAATTGTAGTATCAATATAGTCATCATTTTCTATATAGTGAAAATGATTTAATTATCCTTAACGTGAAATAACAATAATACCTCATTTTCAAGAAGTAAACATTATTTTCACAATTCATCTTGTCCATTAACAATTTGAAAAAACCGTAACAATAAACTACTTCTCCCTCCAATCTTCTTCTTCTTTTTAGTTAAATTAAGTCAAAGTATAAAGAAGAACATGCAAGACAACAAATTTCAACTTTTATACATTTTGTATTAGTAAGATGTTCTTCTCATTTTTAACCTTTTTGATTTTGTGTTGCTTTGATTTGTATATGTCAAGTGCCATTTCTGTTTATTTTAGTGTGTTTGAATGAATTTTTTGAATTGAAATAGTGTTAAAAAGAAAAATTTCGTGAGCGTGAACTAATGTTGTAATTGTAGTCTGTTTAAACGACTACAAGTTATTATAAACGACCCTAGTCATTTTATCCAATTGTGGTCGTTTTAAACAACTGCAGTCCGTTATAATTAACCTTCTCTTCTTTTCTATAAAGCAATAGGATTACTTAGCTAACATTTTAATGTTTTTTTTATTGAATTACATATATGGATTACTGTATTTTATTTTGGTGAGTTTGTTATGGTTGATCAAGGCTAATGGACATGGAAACAAAGTGGGAGTGGTGAAGTTGTCGAAGGATTTTCAATATCTACATATTTTTCATATAAAAAGCTATATTTTAAAGTGCTAGATCTCTTTAATGTTGATTCCTCTTTGCGTGAAATTAAGATGAGATTTCTGCTCCCTAGTTTTCAGTTCCAATCAAGATTACTTCAAACAAATAAGTATAGTGGTTTATATCTCTCAATAAACTCGGTTATCATTATCCCATTTATGTAACCTTTGTGAGCAAATGTCTAGTTGAGTATCCATACGAAGAAGCTAATGATCCATTTTATGAAATGGAAGACGATGAAGTAGATTGTGAGATGCAAAGGGAATGTGGTAATTTTCATTGTGAAATAAAAAGAATGATGACAATGAAGTGGATTGGAATGTGAATTCTTATCTCGGAATGTGAATTCTTATTGGAATGAGTTGGAGATAGCTCAAGACAAAAATGTTGATATTCTCACTGAAAATTGTAACAACGTTTCTTTTTCTACACATGCACTCGAGATGGTTCGAGACAACAGAGAAGAAAATCTTTTTACAAATGAGCACCTTGTCGTTTCAACTCTTTCATCACATGTGATTTCCTAGGATGCAGATTTGAAAGACCACCAAATCTTTAACACCAAAAAATATCTTATGATGGAAGTGCACCTACTTGAAATGAAGTACAACTTTGAATTCAGAGTGAAGAAATCAAAAAAGGAGACATATAAAATTGTTTACATATATGACAAGTGCAAATGACGCTTGTGAGCAACAAAATTCATACAATGTGACTACTTTCAAGTTCACAAACATACACATGAACATACTTTCTCTTTAAGTATTCGCTAAAATGATCATAGACAGGCAATATCATGGGTTTTTGGAAGACACGTCATGCCAAAGTTTCAAAATTCCAACACTGTATATAGACTTGCGAACATCATTAATGACATTCATCGGGACGTTAGGGTAGACATGAGTTTTCAGAAGGCACATAAGTCTAGAGAACATTCTTTGACAGTTTTAAGAAGTTCACCTCAGGATAAATATGCAAAATTGGCCTCATATCCCATACCTTGGTTAAAACTAATCTTGGCATGTCATTCTCTATTGAGATTGATAGTGAAAACCTCTTCAAATATTTTTTATAGCCCTCGGATATTGCATTCGCAGATTTTCCTCTTCAATGTAGAAGGTAGTTATTATGGATGGAACATTTTTGATAAAAAAAAAATAAAGGTGCGATGATTGTTGCTACTTGTCAAGATGAAAATATTCAGATCTATCTATTGCCTGGGGCATAGTTGATTCTGAGAATGATAGGTAGTGGAATTGGATTTTTACGAAGTTGAAAGAATGATAAGTCGTGGAATTGGATTTTTACGAAGTAATGAGTGAAACTGAAGATCTTGTTTTGATATTTGACCATCATCAAAGTATTATCAATGGCATAAAAACTATTTATCATAATGCGCATCATGGCAATTTCATCTATCATATAGAATGCAATGTAAGGATCGAGGCTCGGAACACTGAGATTTTGTTATTGTTTAAGAAAGTCGCAGAAGCATATACTATAAAAGATTTTGAAAATTATATGAACCAAATTGACAGAATAGATGAGGAAGTTAGGGATTATTTACAAAAAGCATATTTTCAAAGATAGGGCATGTCATATTTTGAGGGGGAATTGTTACAATATCATGACATCAAACAATGTTGAGTAACTGAACTTGGTGTTTAAGAAAGATCGATAGACTCTTGCATTGGTTGAGAGTAGAGATGGCAATTGGACCGAGCGGCCAGTGAACTTGACGACTGACACAAAAAAGCTCGGCCAAATTATGGGCCCAGGACAAATACGAACTGGCCCGTTGGACCGGCTCGTAGACCGATCTACAAGCTGGCTTGTATAAAGGCTCGTGGGTCAGGCCCACGAGTCAGTCCATGGCTTGTGGACCACGACAACTTTTTTTAAAACATTGGGGACCTAACAGTCACAAAAGCAACAATTTTAGTCTCTGAAGTTTTTTTTAAATAACAATTATTTTTTATTCTATATAAACCCCATTCACTTCAATATTCCACACAACTCTCAACTTACTTAATCTGAAAATATTATATTGTCAATTTTAGCTCTTTTATTGTGTAATTTACACTCCATTTTGCTTATTTTAGTTATTTCTTTTGTTCAAATTCTACATTTCTATTATCTACATTATTATACTAGACAAATGGATGATTACACACAAGGAAGTGTTGGCCACCAAACAGATGATGATTTCAGTGAGTTAAATAATATTTCAATTTCTGATTTTGGTGATGATTATAGAAGTACGGATCCAATTAATTTGGAGGATATCGACGAAGATTTAGAAACTGACACTCATACAACAATTGATTTGAGCACTAAACGACGAGCCAAAAAACAAAAGCTCAGTGTTAAGAATATTAATTTAGTGTATGCCAGTATAATAGTAGATGGACAACCAGACTACAAGGTAGTGTGTAAACAATGTAAGCACATATTTTCGTGGCAAAAGGATGGTGGCACGATCTATCTAAACTGACACTACCCAAAGTGTTTGCAAAAACACAAAGGAGTTGATACAAATCAAGCACAACTTCAGTTTGGATCTCCCAGTGCAACTTTCAGTTCTAGTATGAATCTAAACAATTGGGTGTATTCGTAGAGAACATACACCGGGAAAACATTACTTAGTTGGTGGCAAGTGGTTAGTTTCTACTTAACATAGTAGAAAGCATTCACTTCACCAAGTTCGTACGAAGGTATCTTCAACTAAGGTACCCATCTTATTCTAGAAACACTGTTCGTGAGATACTATTGTCTAATTCAATAAAAAGAAAGAAATCATAATACGTTATTTAAACAAATCTTTCGATATTGTATCATTTACTTCTGACTTAATGTACAATAAAAACCATAAATGATATCTTGCTGTTACGTACATTATATTGATAAACAATGGATCATACATAAAAAATAATTCTATTTAAAGTAATTGACTTCCCTCATAATGGAATAAATATTTTTAATGTAGTATTGACTATTATTAGAGAATTTAATTGTGAATTTAGAATTCGCAGTTTCACATTTGACAATGCTACGCCTAATAATACATTAATTGAAAGATTAATGCAACAATTAAATTTGAATTTTGGTGGCATTTTATTTTATTTTTGTTGAGTATGTCATATTTTTAATTTAATTGTCCAAGATGGTTTAAAATTTATAAACCAACAGTTAGAAAAAATTAGGTATGTCATAACTTATATTATTCTCTCGTCGGATCAAAAACAAGTATTTGGTGAATTAAGTGTAGAAAATTCCCATTCTACAAAATATTTATGTATAGACGAAGGCCATAGATGTAACTCTACTTATTTAATGCTTGAATAAAAAACAATATAATTCCCTATTATAACGGTCGATACTCACACAGTCCAGAATATGATTTGCAACATATGATCGTGAAATCTCATCCAATGTAAGAAAAATTTTATAAGTTTTTTTGACACTCAAACGCATGTGTTGGCGTATATTATCTTACCAATCCCTTAGTTCTAAATCAATTTATTTTATTACCAATAATTTTAATAACTATAAGATATTTTTTTAATTTTTTCTGATATTAATAGGTTTAGAGTCCAATTAATTTGGGTAAACAATCAATTAGACATCTAATCCGATCCTCTTTCCTTATGAGATAAGGGTAATTAAGTATCAACGCAATCCTTTAAGTTTTCCATCCCTATCTCCATTGATTGCAGATATCTTGTTACCAATTACTAAGTGATAGATATTTAGTTTCCTTCTATGTTTGTATTACAATCAAAGCATGATCAAACACGATCTTTTCTTAACATATCGTTTTATCTGTGATTACCTATGGGGTTTGTGGTGCGAGAAATACTGATAAAGGGTTTGGGCCAGGCGAAAATGGTGAGGGCCTTTATGGGCTCTGTTGGTATTGGCAATGGCTTACTGGGCCTGCGAGGCATTCGATGGGCCTATGAGGCCTTGCCAATTCTGTGTTGTAACAATAGTCTCCAAAGTCCAAGCTTGTTATTTATGGTAGGTATGAGACTTAAGAAATTTTTTTTTTAAAGAACGAAAGGCGAATCTTTGTATATGTTCACGGAAGTCCTTCGTACATGTTCATAGTCCCCAAAGTCCAAGCCTGTTATCTTCTTGAGTGGTACTATCAGTTGCCAAGTGTGAAAGGTTGCCAGTCACGTTTGTGTCATAACAGTAGGTAATGATGGCACAAATTTCTCACTGTTCGAAGTGGCAGTGTCATGATGGATGTTACTAATCTTGACATGTTCATGGAGCCTTGGGGTGCACGTGGCACACGTCAGTCGCCAAACTAATAAATTCACACACTATTCCAATGACCGCTTGATGGGATGTGCCTTGAAACAACACCCATGATCTTCGTTGCTGCGATATACGGCTAGGGTTAGACGGCTTGTGTCTATAAATAACTACTTTTGGCCTCTACTTTATCAAATTTTCTGAGAGCTCTGTGTTTTGTATCGAAAGTGGCCGGTTGCTATCCAAATTGTCTTTGGTGCAAAGAGTGTTCGAACATTTTTTGGACAACTAGGTAAATTTATAGACTTAGGTTTGTACTATTTCTTGCACCGTCTTCATGTTCTTCCAAGTTTTCTACTCCGGCCACCCTCTCTACAGTCTTCTCTGGTAGCTTCAGAGATATCTCTATTTGAACAAAGAGTAACCATTGATGTCTTCTGAAAGCGATGATTCCCGAAACTAGTTGACCCCCAGAAATGACCCAAAGATGATGGGCGAAGCTCCATCTTCACCAAAAGGGTAGGATGAGATCGATCATAGGTCGACCGTTGACTATCTCCCAATCCAATAGTGGGAGAAAACTAGCCTCAAGAGTCCTGCATAAGATGGAGGCCAAGAAGAAGCAACGAGGCATAGAGATTACCGAAATAAGAGCCTCACTGGATAGAATGAATGCCCTGGAAGCTCAGCAGCTAGATGAAGAGTTAACAAATTCTGCCACTATGCTTTGTTGGTTTGTTCAAAAATTAAGGAGGTAGACCTGGAAGTTATTAGGCTTGTGTATGTAGTCCCTAGCTTTGTTGTGCTCAGGGTCCCTGGCCCAGATGAGCGGGCCGATGACCCTCCAAAGGGGTTTGTCACCATTTATGAGCCAACTATGCAGCAAGTCCTTCGTTTGCCAATGCATCTATTCTTTCACAAGGTTTTGTGAGATTTCAACCTAGCCTATTGTCAGATAATTCCAAATGGATGGGACCAGATGCTGGCAAAATTTTTGTTGTAGAGGATCGCTAGGGTTGAGAGTGACTTATCTTCAAGAAAATTTGAATCGATCTACCGACTTTGTAGGTCTGGGGTTTGGTTCAATATGTCTCCTAGGCCAGGTCAAAAGTGGGAGACGACCACTAATAGTCCTAACAAAGTTCACAGCTGGAAGGAGGGCTTCTTCTTCGTCAGATGAGATTAGGAGTTTAGGCCGGAGAATCTCTTTCCCAACGTGTCTATTCCTTGGCGCTTTGGGAAACTTGGTATATTTTGTCTCTCCTGTGTGGCATATTAACCTCATTCCTGACTTAATCCTTTGAGTCTCTTTGCAGTTTAGGGAAAGCCGCCAATCCCAACGAGGGAACAAGGAGATTTGAGGTCGAAGTGCGCCAGGATTTGCGATGTTGACAGTAACTTTAGAAGCCTCGGCAATATACTCAAAGACAATTGTCTTTTAGTTTGCTTCGATCTCATGGGTTAGTTTTCAATAGTTCATCGCCTTTGAAGACGATGAATTAGGCAAAATAGTTTCAATTGTTAACAAAGTTAGCATTGGAAATGAAGACACCATTCTTATGGCTAAATCTATTGGAGATATTCCTGAAAACATCAAACCTTTAAGGGATGAAAGTCATAAGGATTACAGTTCAAATTCTTTTTTTGAATAGTTCTTCGTTTCATGTTAGTGTAGCCAAGCATACCTTTCACAATTTTACGTTAATTTCTTTTGTGTTTGTGCAGCCAAATATACTTTCGGTGACATTCTTGTTTATTCTGTTGATGAGGAAGAGGACGCATCACCTCCTCCGCCTCTGGAGGTATTGGTGGCTGCTCCTATTTAGTCCATACCTCCTCCACCCCCGTCATCTCCTCCACTTCAGCCATCTATTCCACTTCAGTCCTCTTTCGTTGCTGCACTGACTGAGGGTCTTCCTCTACCATCATCCAGTCAAGAGCCTAATCTTCCTCTTTCTCCTATTGATCATGTAAAGGCTAAAAGAAAAGGGGTTGCAAATGAGGAGGCTTCTCGAGAAAATAAAAAAGGGCCATCATTGTTTGAAGGTAATGGCCTCACAAGGGACGCGAGGAGAGCCCATCGCAATAACCGCCCATACATTAAGAGTACTGATCGTGTAAACATTGGTTCCCACTGGGATGAGCTGGACCCTAATGTTGTCTTTGGTCCCGATGATGGTTGCGGCTATGGTACACAAGTACTGGTCTCTTCTCTAGGAAAAGGCAGCGGAGGAAGCCTCGCTAGAGGACATGATGACGATGGAAACTATGAACATGGTGCGGGGTTTTATTCTGAGCTCCGAGGTGTAAAGCACGCTCAAAGCGTTCATGGAAAAGATGGATTAGGCTGAGGCAAAGGCCAAAAAGCTATCCGATGACCTTTAGGCCATGGGCTCAACCAATAAGTTGGGTTTTGTAAACAAAGCCTTGCGGTCTAAGGTAGGAGCCCTGGTTTCCACCGAGGATGTCTTGAAGATTAAGATCGATGATGCTGCTGAGGATATGAGGTAAGTCGAGATGAGGGTACTAGAGGCCCAGGGTGCCAGAAGGCAGGCTGGGAAAAGGGCTATAGCTTCGATTAATTGAGATTTTGATGCCATGGTCCTTAAAAAGGATAAATAGTTGGCCGAGGCTAAGGACGAGCTAGGTAGGGCCAATAAGAAGTTGGCAACATTGAAAGTTTCAATGGCTGAGGCTGAGACAAAAGCGGTGAGGGTATACAAAAAGAAGTATTCGAGTACACCTAAGAATACCCGTCTCACAACTCGCTTCATGGAGGTAGGAGACAATCAGTTGACATAGAAGATCTGGGCTGTTCACCCTGAGTGGGATATTTCATTTCTACTATTGGCCTCTGCCGATACTTCTACTTTGGGGCCTTCAGCGGCTTTCAAAGTTTCTCTCTCTATCGAATCTCATACTGGAGGTGAGGCTCTTGTCCCTTCCCTCCATGTACTAAAAGAGCCCACATGTGCCGACCCTAAAGAGGCGGTAGAACAGTAGGACTTGTATTTTTATGTTTTTTGTATTCGTTGTTATGACTCAAGCTTATCAATGAAACCAATATCTCTTTTGTTTTAAGTATAATTGATTCGTATGCTGTATCTTGTTCAACGAAAATGCATATTCAATCAAATTTCTAACCTTTGATGATGCTCTTTTGACGAAGAGGACCTTTGTAAATAACAAGCCTTTGATGAAGGTATGGACTTAGAAAACTGAAGAGTTGAATATGAATTTGAAGAGTTGTTTTCAAAGGCATTAATGGCACAGCCTTTTCGTTGCTCAAGATGTTGGCGTCATCATTATCTGGGTGTGTTGAAGGGGCACGCGTGGCTTATGGCGATCCACATGCCCATTAAATAGTGGTTCATAAAGAGTCTTATTTAATGTCTTATGTTTTCCACACATCCCTTTCCAATGGTTCAGATTTTGAGGGCCTTGATTGATGGCTGTGATCATATCATACCTCTATATAAACTCCAGGAATCCTTCATTTCTAGTTTTACCTTTTCAAAACTTCTCAAAACTCAAACATTCTGTTCCGATGGTCAAGTATGCCTTCACACATACTCCCATTTTGAACTTATCGCTTTGTGAAAGATTTTTAATTCATTTTTGGGTGTCTAGTAAAAATCTTTCAGGAGTGACAAGTTCAAAACTGGAGTAGAACAATTTGTGAAGTTGGAATTCATCGTTGACGTAATTGCTCCCAAGTGTTACTGTCAAAGTCGAAAAGATAAGTGCAAACTGCATTCCTTCGCGGGTTTGGGCGAGGGGGTCAAGGACCAGTTGTCAGAGAGCCTTCACGGGCTTGGTTGAGGCCTTATCGTCGAGGACGTTCTTCACGAATGATGACCTTTGGAGTGGGCGAAGGCATGGACTTAGATATTTATACCCCTGTGAAGGTATTTGAATATGAAGTTTGACATTTATGTCATTAATGTTCCCAGGGGATGGCATGTGCAGCCTTTACATTCTCCTAGGTGACGAAGCCATTATTGTAGCCTATTTGCCACACGTCTTTCATCCAATGGTTCAGATTTTAGGATTTCTAATTAATAGCTAGGATCAGGCACTAAGCCTATATATACCCCTAATAACACTTCATTTCTCTTTTTCACTTCTACAGATTTTTCAGAACCCAACCGTCCACATCGTTTTAGAAACTCTTTCTGGCGAATGGATCTCCATCAATGGTCAAGTGTACTTTCTCCAAAATCTCCATTTTTAGCATCGATGAAGAAGACGACGACGATGTAAATGTAATCTCTTCTCCACAATCACCAATTTTGGACGCGGCACTAGTCCCAATTGTCACTACCTCTTCGGTGTCGAACCTTGTCCTGGGCACTTCATCTCTCTTTTTCTCTAGAAAACCTTTAGTTTCGTCAGGGAGTGTTAGATGACAGGGCAAAAAAAATGGGATAGCTGAGGAGGATGTCGAAGCTTGTGGGCAGAAGAGAGATGCAAGAAAGGCCACTTCTCCTCTCATTTCCTTTGGCTGGACCGAGCATATAAACATTGGGTCCTGCCGGGATGAGTTCGATCTGGCCATTCTGAATATACTCTTGGCCCCTTCGGGGGTAGCGGTAGCGGTGGCTTATGTCCATAAGTATTGGACTTCTACCTAGGTGAAGGCGACATAGTAAGTAACTCTTTTAGAGTTGGTAAAAATGGCGGAGATGAACATCGCCTGAAGCAATGTACTTAATTGTGAATTGTACAAAGTATTGGCGGGCTATGAGGAGTTGAAGGCCGTGGGTTTCAAAGACGTTGATGAGTTATGCTCAAAGAATAAGATTCTCCGTTCAAAGCTCGACTTTGCCGATAAGGCTAGGCGGCCGGTCAAGTACAAGGCGTTGAGAGCCCAAGCAATGCAAAAGGTGTGTAATGATGCCCGGAGGTGAGCAGAGCTGAGTAGAAACTTAAAGTGTACAAAGATATAGCCTATGCTAAGCATAAGGAGTTGGCCGAGGCCATGGCGGAGCTCTCGAAGGCCAGGGAGTTATTGGCTAGGTCATGGCCCATACTTGTACCAACCCTAATGAGGCGACGGGGTAATAGGATTTTTGCTTTGTGTAGTTCCGTCACTTCTGTAATTACAGCAAAAACATTAGTGAAAGAGATTAATTTTTAGTCTGTTTTTCCTTCAAGTGTTATTACTTCGTTTTACTTGTATATGTGTGTGTTAAGTAGTTTATCCAGCCAGTTAATGAGTTAGTCGCAAACCACACTCCTTCGCTGCCTTGCTTTCTCTATGTGTACGCGTTAAGTATTTTTACCCATCGAATTAAGAAGTTGGCCGCGAACCACACACTCTCGCTGCCTTACTTTCTTTACTTGTATGTGTACGCTTAAGTATTTTTATCCTGTGAGTTAAAGAGTTGGCTGTGAACTACACTTTCTCGCTGTATTTATTTCTCTACTTGTATGTGTACGTGTTAAGTAGTTTAACCTAGCGAGTTACGGAGTTGGCTGCAAACTACGCTCCATCGCTCTCTTGTTTTCTTTACTTGTATGTGTACGCATTAAGTAGTTTACCTAGTGAGTTAAGGAGTTGGCCGCGAACCAAACTCTCTCGCTGCCTTGTTTCTTGTTGGCGCAATCTAGATGAGAAATTTTTAACGTGAAAAAAACTGAGCTTTATTTGAATATGGTTGTTTTTGAACAAAGTTTAAAGTAAAACTGACATACGACTTAGTGCTACTAACCAGGAAACCTATTGGTAGTACAGAAGAAGATGAGTAATGTTCCATGGATGCTTCGTCTTCTTTTCCTTCGAGTCTTCTAATCTGTAGGTTCTAGGTAAAATCACTTTAATGATGTTGTATGGAACTTCCCAAGAGGGTCCAAGGGTTATGGCTCCCACTTTCCTATTTAGCGAGAAAGACCTTTTTGAGGATGAAATCATTGACTAGGAAGCCTTTCTTCCTGACTTTCGAATTGTAGTACCTAGCCATCTTCCTCTGATAAATCACCAGGCGAAGCTGCAAGTTGGCATGCTTTTCCTGCAAGTCAAGGTTTGCTTTATATAGATCTTCATTAACTACCTCGTCGAAATTCAAGCGCCTTGGAGAAGACATCTCCACTTCAACGGGGAACATTGCCTTTGCCTCGTAAGCCATAGTGAAGGAAGTCTTGCCAGTTGCCATTCGAGAGATAGTCCAATATGACCATAGGGTCTCGAAAGTTCTTCAGCCCATCCCCCTTTTATGGATTCCAGTTTTTCTCTTCAGAGTGTACTTGATGATTTTGTTGACGACCTCCACCTGGCCGTTGGACTAGGGATAATAGTGGGTGGAAAAGTCTCTTCTAACACCAAGCTCCTTATAGTTTGAGTTAAACTTTTTTCCGGTGAACTACCTACCACTGTCTGAGACAAGAGAGTAAGGTATCACGAAGAAGCAAATTATGTTCTTCCATACGAATTTCCATGCATTCTTATCCGTGATTTTGGCCAAGGGTTCGGCTTCGCACCATTTAGTAAAGTAGTCTACGGCCACAACCACAAACTTGATGCCACCTCTTCCAGTTGGGAAGGGACCTATGAAGTCGATCTTCCATTTGGAAAAAAGGCCATGGGCTAGTAACCGGGGTGAGGTCTTGAGCGGAGCGCTTCGGTACAATGGCGAATCTTTGGCACTTGTCACATTTCATCACAAATGCGTGTGAGTCCTTCTTCATAGTTGGAAAGTAGTATCCTTGTTTCAAGGCCATCTGTGCTAGAACCATCCCTCCCGCGTGATTACTGCAGACTCCTTCATGTATTTCCTTCATGACATAGTCGGCTTTGTCCTCGGTCATGTAGTGTAGAAGTGGATGGTTGAATCCTCTTTTGTGCAGGATTCCATCTTATAGGACGGACGACGTGGCCCTTCTGCAAAGTTTTTGAGCTTCGTCTTTGTTGTTTGGTAAAACCTGATTGGTCAGGTATGTGACAATTTCCTTCACCCATTTGGGAGACCCGCTAATTATCATGGCATTCTGTTGCGAAGCCTCATCAATAGTCGGTCAGCTAAGCTTTTCAACTGTTATAGCTTTCATCAAGTCAAAGTCTTTGCAACTCGCCAACTTGGAGAGAGTGTCTGTGTAACCATTTTCAACCCTGGGATTTGGAGTAACTCAAACTCTTCAAAGTAGGATAGAAATTCCTTAGCCTTCTTCAAATAGGCCACCATGGACTGTTTGCGAGTTGTGAAAGTCGTATTAACTTGACTAAGTACCAGCTGCAAATAACTGTAGATATGGATTTTCCTGGCCTTCATCTCGTGTGCTAACCTCAAGCCCACAAGGAGTGCCTCGTATTCGATAGTGTTGTTTTTGGCTTTGAACTACAAGCGAAGTATACAGTTGAGGTTATGGCCATCGGGGCTAATTAGCAGGATCCCAGCTCATGCTCCAGTATCGCCTGAGGATATATCAACATATAATTTCCATGTTGGTACCTCCTATCTCTTGGCCTCGAGAAATCCTTATGGAATGTGGTCGAACTCAACCATAAAGTCTACTAGCGCTTGACCTTTTATGGAGGGCCTCGATTTGTAGGAAATCTCAAATTGACTGAGCTCTACAGACCACTTCATCAGCCTCTCAGAGGTGTCTGGCTTTTGGAGAATTTACCTTAAAGGGAGGTTCATCAGGACGTCGATGCTATGTGCCTAGAAATATGGCCAAAATTTTCTCGAAGCAACTATTATGGATAAGGTGAGCTTTTCCATATTTGGGTACCTCGTTTCTGTATCATGTAGGATTTTACTCACATAGTAGACATGGAGATGTGTCGGGTCCTCTTCTCAGATTCGTACCAAACTCACTGTCTTTTCTTATATTGCTAGGTAGATAATAAGTCTTTCTTCGGTCTTCGGCTTGAATAATAGTAGGGCTTTACTGAGGATGATCTTGAGTTCTTGAAAGGCACTCTCACACTCCTCTGTCCACTCAAACCGCTTCTCCCCCTTGATGGTCTGGAAGAAGGGTTGGATTGATCAGTCACTTTTGATATGAATCGAATTAAGGCTGCCAACCTTCCCGTAAGGCTCTGGACCTCCTTATGAGAGGATGGCGAGGGCATGTTGATGAGTGCTCTGATCTTCTTGGGGTTGGCCTCCAAAAATGCATTTCAAGGGGTTGAGCTTCATTCGATATTTGCAAAAAATTCTGAACATCTCCTCCAGGTGTTTGATATGATCTTTGGCATCTACACTCTTTACGAACATGTTATCAACGTAGACCTTCATGGTGTTTCTGAGTTGTTCTGCAAACATGTGGTTTACTAACCTTTGGTAGGTTGCCTCGGGTTCTTTAGGCTGAAGTGCACCATCTTGTAGCAGTATAAACCCCGCAATGTTATGAACGAGGTGTGCTCCTCGTCTACCACAAACATAGAGATCTGGTTGTAACTAGAGTAAGTGTTCATGTAGCTAAGTAGCTTATGACCGGTCGTCGCATCGACCAACTGATCGATTCGAGGTAAAGAAAAGCTATCGTTGGGGCATGTCTGGTTTAGATTAGAGAAGTTTATGCACACCCTCCATTTTTAATTATTTTTTCTAACCAACACGGGGTTGGACACCCATTGGGGACAGACCATTTCTCGGATAAACCCGTTGGCCAGTAGTTTGTCTACCCTCTTTTTCAAGGTGCTATATCTCTCAGTGCTCAGAGATATTCTCTTCTGTATTGATAAGTGCGTTTTATGCACTTATTTTGGCCTTTGAATTAATCATTTATACCGTCATATAGTTGATTTTATACTTAATTTATTGTATTATTCTTCTTATTTCAGTTTTGGACCTGTTTATAAGCAAATGGGGAAAAATGGATGAAAAGAGCAACAATTTGGTGAAATCAGGGAGTAAGTTGAGTTTTTGAAATGAATATCAAGAGACAAATATTAGAGGATGAGGAAGATGATAAACTCATTAATTTTAAGGTGTTTTGGAGTGACAATGAAGAGTTCAATCAATGGTTGAGACACCAAAAAGCTAAAGAACTGAATTGAGAAATTACCTACCGAAGCATGTGGAGAAATTAGAGTATAACTTTTGATATTAAAATCTCCACAAGGCAAATGATATACCATTGGAAAGATAATTTAATTACGAGTCCAACACTTTTTACGGATCTCAATTTGGAATTTCCTACAAGAAGTTATGGCCATTTGAAAAACAGCCGCCGCAGAGAAAACAGTGTAAGCTGGGTGATCGCCCAGGCTTAAATTTGGGCGATCACCCAACGCTATTTTTCAACAGTAGAAAGATTTTCCTTGGCCTGGGCGATCGCCCGGTTTTGCACTGGGCGATCTCCTAGTGTATTTTTGGCAGAAACATAATTTTTTTTTTCCTTTTTGAGTCCTAATACAATTAGGAAACCTTTGGGACACGATTTTAATGATTTTTTGGGATCTTTTAGGGGACAATTAGGTAAGTATATATATGAGTTATTAACTCATATCAAAGGTTGGATTTTTGGGAGCCGAATCAACAGAAGACGGAAGAGAACAAGAGAAGACAACTCTTTGATGATCAAGACTTCTTCGAAGATTTCTTCTCCTAGGATCCATGCCGGGTTTTATCAATTATTGTTTTCTAGTTTAATCATGTTCTTCTAGTTTTCTTTAGCCAAGGTAGACGATGAAACTTTGTCTTGATTTAGTGACTATTTAATTATTCGGTTAATTCCTTCTTAAGAGCTTTAACGTTCATGGCTTGTTCTTAATGAGATTAATTAAATATGATTTCTTTCATAAATATCATGTATTTTTGATAGTTAGATATTGATTTAATTAATCCATGCTTGGTGATTGAATTTGTTCTATGAATTGCTTTTGATTCTTCACTATTCTTTATTCGTATTGGGATACATTGAATGCTTAGGTAATCTTTGATTCTTTGTTTTCTTTCAATGGAATGTGATATGAAAAATGCTTAAGTAATTTATGTTTGAAGCATAAGGGGAGCCTATATTTGATCTTCTTCTTCTGGACTTAATTGATAAATCTTTAGGGTCGACAATAGATTGAGTTCGTATTGTCGTATGTGTTTTCTTTGGAAATTAATGAATAATTAGATGATTGCTAAGTTAGACAATGGTGGATTCTGAAACCTTGGTGTTTTACACAACTTGAATTCTCAATTCATCTTTTTATCCTATTTCTTTAGTCTTTTAGTTAAACAATTTCAACAACAAAACTCTTCAATTCAACTAGCCTAGAATAACAGTTAATTTAGATTAAAGTATACCTTCCTCATAGCAGTCTCTGTGGGATCGACCTCGTTGCTACTTTTCTATATTCCAATAGATTCGTACACTTGCGAGTTAATTAAAATTTGACATCAAGTTGAATAAATAAAAGAGAAAAAGTGCTCAGAAAGGATTGCTAGATTAGAACCTTAGAGACCGAAGATGAGGATTTAGAAATCTCTAACCATCCTAATTCTCAGAACACAAGTGCTAAGTTTTACCATTTTTGTTGAAAAGAAAGAGCATTGTGATGATCAATAGAAACCAACTTCGCTAGAACACCTCGGGATTTGAGAGAAAAGCTTTAGAAGTGTGATAACTTACGAGGGGTGTAAGGAATAAATGACTACAAAGGGTTCAGGATTGCTAAAATGTCAACAACACAATATTGGTCATAATCTAATACATGTATAAGTTTAATTTTTGGCTATTCACACACTCACACAAGGTCGAGCATCGGATAAGTGAAAATTTTTGTGTTGTTGTTTGATATCCTTCTAAGAGTGTTGCTTTATTTTCGAACCTGAGGCATATGGTAAGGAATTTAACATTGACTAATTTTTCGTTGATTCAATTAGCTTAGTTTAAATTATATTTTAGTTTTGTTTTTGTTCGAGGATGAACAAAGGTTTAGTTTGGAGGTGTTTGATAAGTGCGTTTTATGCACTTATTTTGGCCTTTTAATTAATCATTTATGTCGTCATATAGTTGCTTTTCTACTTAATCTAGTTTATTATTGTTTTATTTCAGTTTTGGACTTGTTGGTGAACAATTGGAGAAGTTTGGGCGAAAAGAGCAATGACTTAGAAGATGTCTCATAAGTTCAAGGACTCAATTGCACTCAACCCAAAGTTGAGGGACCAAATTAGAGATTATGCAAAGTTGAAGGACCAAATGAGATGTTATGAAAAGATGGGAGACTGAAATGACCAAGACCCAAAGTTGAAGGACCAAAGTGGCTACCGTTGAAACATAAAGGACCAAGATGCAAACCCTCAAAAATAACAAGCTGGGCGATCGCCCAGCTTAATGCTGGGCGAACGCCCAGCAAGAGGAAACAGAAACAGAGACTAAAACCGGCAGGCGATCGGCTGCAGATTTTGTGTTTTATTTTCTTTCCTTTTTTGAGTCCCAATTCAACTAGGAAACGTTTTGAACGAATTTTTAGGTCTTCTTGTGATATTTTGTGGGACAATAAGAGGAGTATAAATATGAGATACATTCTCATAACAAGGGTTGGATTTTTTTGGGAGCAAATCAAGAGAAGACATCAAGAGAACAAGAGATCAAGACCTCCTCGACTATCAAGATTTCTTCGAAGATTTCTTCTCCTAAGATCCATGCCGGGTTTTATCAATTATTGTTTTTCTAGTTTAATCATGTTCTTCTAGTTTTCTTTAGCCAAGGTAGACGATGAAACCTTGTCTTGATTTAGTGACTATTTAATTATTCGGTTAATTCCTTCTTAAGAGCTTTAACGTTCATGGCTTGTTCTTAATGAGATTAATTAAATATGATTTCTTTCATCTTAAATATCATGTATTTTTGATAGTTAGATATCGATTTAATTAATCCATGCTTGGTGATTGAATTTGTTCTATGAATTGCTTTTGATTCTTCACTATTCTTTATTCGTATTGGGATACATTGAATGCTTAGGTAATATTTGATTCTTTGTTTTCTTTCAATGGAATGTGATATGAAAAATGCTTAAGTAATTTATGTTTGAAGCATAAGGGGAGCCTATATTTGATCTTCTTCTTTTGGACTTAATTGATAAATCTTTAGGGTCGACAATAGATTGAGTTCGTATTGTCGTATGTGTTTTCTTTGGGAATTAATGAATGATTAGATGATTGCTAAGTTAGACAATGGTGGATTCTGAAACCTTGGTGTTTTACACAACTTGAATTCTCAATTCATCTTTTTATCCTATTTTTTTAGTCTTTTAGTTAAACAATTTCAACAACAAAACTCTTCAATTCAACTAGCCTAGAATAACAGTTAATTTGGATTAAATTATACCTTCCTCATAGCAGTCTCTGTGGGATCGACCTCGTTGCTATTTTTCTATATTCCAATAGATTCGTACACTTGCGAGTTAATTAAAATTTGACATCATGTATATTACGGCACATCTTAGGATCCACTTTCAAGGCATGGTAGGCTACAGATAGACTTATCCCTACCATGTCGGTGTGCTTTCATGCAAAAACATATACGTTCTTTCGCAAGAATCGTTTTAATTTTTCTTTCATCTCTTCTTCCATCTTCTGTCCCAACTATAGCATTTAGGAGGGGTCGAAGGGTTCACATGGAATGTTTCCAACCCTTCTACCAGCGAAGCTAGCGAATCGAAACCTATGAAGCACGGGTCAACTAGTTCAATGTTCATCACCTTGGTTTGTATAGTCATAACTGTAGGAGGAGCACCTTCGTACTATGCTGTCTTTCAAATAACATTCATGTATCATGCCCTCACCTCTAGTTGATTGCCTCAGACATTGGTGACTCTACCTGGTGTTGGAAACTTCATTTCCAAATGATGGATGGAGGTGATTGCTTGTAAATCTTCGAATGCGGGCCTGTCGAGGACCCCATGGTAGGCAGAACGAGTGTCCACCACCAAGAATTCCATGAATCTCTTCACGAGGCACATGGGCTCTCCAAAATCTACAACAAGGGTAATCCTTCTTCATAAAATGAGGATGTCTCCCGTGAAGCCAAACAATGGTTTGGAGATGGCTGTCAGCTCGTGGTCCATCTCTATTTGATCAAAAACGCTACCAAATAGGATATTCACGGTGCTGCCATCATCGACCAACATTCTTCTTAACCCGTTCCTGATGACAATGACGCGGATTACCAAGGTATTACAATACGAGTAGTGGACACCAACCTCATCCTCCTCCATAAACGTGAAAGGTAGGGTCCTAGGCCGATGTCCGTGAACCTACTAGCTTTTTGTTGGTTCTTCTTCTGCTACCTTAGCGTAGTTTCATCGTGAGTTCATTGTATGCCCTCCAACGTAGGCCCATTCGATTATATTGTTGATCTCACAGACTGGTAGGGCTATAGTTTGTCCGTCTTGTCTAGACAGACCCAGGTTCCATTCATCATTCTTATCGTTGCAGCGACGGCCTGGCCCCGATGTGGAGGTTTTCATCCTTGGTTGGGCGGTCCTCACCTTCTTCGAGATGACCAGTTCTCATCTTCTTATCATTCATTCTTTTGACCTATCAGTTCTTATACATCTAGGTAATCTTTCATGTTGTGATCTCGAGTCTAGTATTTACGATAGAACTTGGAGGAAGAACCAGGGCAGATGGACTGGTGGTGGTGGTCTAAGTAGATGCCTCAGAACTACCTCAGTCTGATTGAACCTCCAGTAGAGATTGGTGCGAGGCTTAGGAGAACATCGTACTTTACAGTGGTAGCATTTCCCTTTCTCACTTACTATTTTTTCTCTATTCTCGATGGCTTTTTCTGAGTGAATCTCTCACTAGATCAGATTTACCATCTGAGTATAGTCTTGGGCTCTCTATTCTGTACGTCTCTCTAGAAAGGGGTTCACATGTGGAGCTCAGTTATCAGTGCATCCAGCACTTTGTCATCGATGACATTCTCTATTTTGTTGATGACCTTGCTGAATCTTTTGAAGTACCCCTTCACTGATTTCTTTTCTTTTTGTCGAATGTTGTGGAGTTGGGCCACATAAGCTATCATCTTCTTGTTGAAGGCATTGATGAATTATTGTTTTAGCTATGGCCAACTCCTGATGCTCCTCAAATTTAATTTGTTATACCATCTCTTCACATCAGAGATGAGGGTGGTGTGAAAGTTCCTGCACTTGACTGTAGGAATATATCCTTGGAGCCTCGTCTTGTACACGTTGATTTGATCTGTGGGATCACTTCTTCCATTATACTTTTCCATAAGAGGTATTTTGAATCTGGAGAGAGTTCTCTAGCCTTTACTTCTTTGGAGAATTGGAGGTTTTCGTCATCGTTGTCGAGGTTACATGATCGTTTTGGCCTCTCAGGTTTTCTATCCAAAGCCCTGGAGTCCTTCTTTTTCTCTAGGCAAACCTCGCTCTGTTCGCTGCACTGGCTAATCAATAATTGAGGCCGTACAACAAAGGACTAGACACCCAGCCTATCAAATATGCTAACAGATGCGGCAGGCTTGTTTCCTTGTAACAGAGGAGGTTTTTCTCGCTGGTCATCATGCGTGGGCCTCAAATTTAAGTTCTGAAGATTTTATCCACATGGTATTGACAGGTCATCCTGAAATTGAAGGCTTTATATTGAGCTGGACCTCGAAGGGCTTTGCCAATCATGATCATGGTTGTGTCCAGATTGGGGGGTTGATTTCCTAATCACTCGATCATAGCCCTTATCCTGGTGTTTTCTTCTTTCAGGTCTTGGGTATCCTGCTCAATGGTCCACTTTTATCGTTGTCACTTTCTTCGGCGATGTGTCACATTCTGGAGATCTGAAATACTTTATTGCCGCTGGTCTGTGTGGTGGGACTCAATCTTGTTTTCCTGAGATTTTTCTGTCGTCCTTCTCTCTCTAGTAGAAAACACATTTTACCATAAGTATTTTGGTCATGTAACGTATTTCATTTCCCAAAGATGGTGCCAATCTGTTGACCTCAAAATCTACACTATCCACGTGTCAGAAGATCTTCAGTCAATCCTCTGCCAGCCTGTATGTTACATGTACATTAGGACAATCGTTAGACACCAAGATCACCGAAAAAAGGGGCTGTTGATTGTTGGTACTCCAACGATCAAGTCAACTACCACTATATAAGAATAATATACGAAGAGATGGTGTTTGGGTGTGGGAGAGACAAACAAGTAGAAAATTGAACAGAGTTTAAGGGTGAGAATAATGTATACTTTAGAACGGCCAAGGATCTTGTATTTATCGGTTTTAAAGTCCTATTGATTTGGGTAAACAATCAATTAGACATCTAATCTGATCCTCTTTTCGTATGAGATTAGGATAATTAGGTATCAACACGATCTTTTAGGTTTTCCATCTTTATCTCCATTGATTCTAGATATCGTGTTACCAATTACTAAGATATAGATATTTAGTTTTCTTCTATGTCTGTATTACAATCAAACACAATCTTTTCCTGACATGTCATTTTATCCGTGATTACCTGATAAGTACAATTTTGTAAAGTTAAAATGGAGATTAGATAACTAATGAGTTTGACTTGCTTAGTGAAAACTTCCTGGTCGAGAGCAGTCAAAAATAAGAGAATCTTCATAAACCTAGTTTGTCACAATTATTCATAAGCCTGGTTTGTCACAATTATTCGCTTTCTCAATCTTTACATCATTATATTACTTGTAACCGATCCGTCCACTTGCGGGATTCAAATCGACAACAAATTTTTGGCGCCATTGTCGAGGACTAGTTTTACTAATTACTAAGTTAATTGATAATTTAGTTTTAACAATTTTTTATTATTTTATTTTATTTTTATTCTTCTTCTCAATTCTTTGTGTAACTGCTGAATTTCAGCAATTTTCTAAAGTTTCAGGTGTCAATTATGTATGCGCCGTACAAAAGATCTTGATCTATTTGATTTCGACCTAGAAATCGAATAGAGTTTTTACCAATGACAATGTGAACAACGAGAAATAATCTTGCCCAAGTAGCTCGACTAGTTGAAGTTAATGAATGAGATATTCTTATGGGGAGATATATGATCCTCATATTGTTGAGAATCGGTCCAGCATAATCTATTTGCCTTATAGACACGATAACTTGTAGTTGAGACCATATGTGATTAATTTGTTCTCGAACAATCTACCGTTCTATGGAAGAATAGACGACAATCCTCATTATCACCTTTCTCACTTTATGGAATACTGTAGAAATTTTAGATATCACGGTGTTAATGAAGACGCACTTAGGATGAGACTCTTTCCACACACATTGAAGGATAAAACTAGAGAATGGTTAGATTCTCTATCATCTAGGAGCATCATTACTTGGATAGAGTTGATCTAGAAATTCACACTGAAATACTTTTCTCTGGCTAGAGTGAACAGACTGAAGTATGAAATATCCAATTTTCAACAATTTGAGTTGAAAAATATTCACGAGGCATGAGAAAGATTTAAGGAATTGCTCCAAAAGTGTCCAAGTCATGGTTTTCCTTTAGCGGCTAAGAATAATTATTTCTACTCTGGATTAGCTCCAAATAGTCGTTCACGACATGTATGAAATGATGAGTGAACAGTTTGTTATATGGCCAGATAGAGGGTTGCAGAAGAAAGCAACATGAATGCACGAAGTGGAAATCAATTCACTTGTACTGGCGAAAATTGATGCATTGGCAAAGCAGATGGAAGCAATAAAATATTCTCACTCGGCTAATATGGTTCAGATGACCCTACCAATATGTGCAACATGCGGGGCAAACCATCAATCATGAGAGTGCCCTTTAACCACCGTTGATATGTCATTACCTGAATAAGCTGCATATGCTCAGAACTTTTAGCGACAACAGAATAATCCATACTCACAGACTTATAATCCCAGGTGGAGAAATTATCCAAACTTCTCATATGGCAATATCCAAAACATTCAAAATCTACCAAATCATGGGAGACCACAAAAAAGAAAATGAGTATTGGAAGAAACTGTCACACGCATGGAATCTGAATTAAAGAAGATGCAAAAAAGACAAGATATCGCGATAAAGAATGTATAAAATCAGATTGGGCAATTGGCAAAACTATTGACCGAACGACAACTAGGCACATAGCCAAGCAATACTGAAGTGAATCCAAAAGGGCAAGTAAATGCAATCACCACAAGAAGCGAAGTTGAGTTGCTAGAGATTCATGTGAAAAGACCGGGTCTTGAAAAGAAACTGCAAAAAGTAAAGAGAGAGAAAACAAATCAGACGCAAAAGTTGAACAAGAAAAAGAAAGCTCTCCACCAGATTATATTCTACTACTGGTCAAAACTTATGTTCCTCCAATTCCATTTCCTTAATGGTTGCAAAAATATAAGCTAGACAAGCAATTCGGGAAATTTCAAATCAACATATCTTTTGCTGACGCTTTAGCTCAAATGCCGAGCTATGCAAAATTTATGAAGAAAATTCTTTCAAATAAAAAGAAGTTAGAGGAGCACGAAACAGTCATGCTTACCGAGGAGTGCAGTGCTATCTTGCAAAACAAGTTACCTTTGAAATTAAAAGATCCTGGGAGTTTTTATATTTCTTGCACTATTGGTAGTTCATTTTTTGAGAAAGCATTATATGATTTAGGTGCTAGCATTAATTTGATACCTTACTCTATATTCAGGCACTAGGTCTCAGCAAAGCAAAGTCAACCACTATTTCACTATAGTTAGTTGATCAACCAGTTAAACATCTACGCGGGTTTGTTGAAGATATTTTAGTGAAAGTGGACAAGTTCATATTCCAAGCTGATTTCGTTATCTTGGATATGGGGAAGACAAAGATGTACCACTTATCTTGGGATGACCTTTCTTAGCTACTAGACGAGTAATAATTGATGTACAAAAAAGACAGCTAGTGTTGAGATTAAACAAGGAGCAAGTCACTTTCAACGTGTTCAAGGCAATTCAATATCCAAGTTCATTTGACTCATGTTTTCAGATTGATATCATCGATCACGAGGCAACTAACACATTTGCTTTGGAAAACCTTTAGATCCATGGAAAGCATGTATTATGCATTTTCAAGAAGAAAATTCTGACTCTCATGTTCTTGAGGAATGTACCAGATATTTACAAGGAGCTGAATGGATGGAAAGAAGAAATAAATACATGGATCTGGGTACCACACCTCTTCAACCGCCACCTTCAGTCCAACAGGCTCCGACTCTCGAGTTAAAGCAATTATCTTCTCACCTTAGGTATGCCTATCTCGGTGAGTCATCTACTCTTCCAGTCATTATTGCAAATTCTATCAATCAAGATCAGGAAGATAAATTACTCCGAGTCCTGAGAAATTACAAATCAGCTATCGGTTGGACTATAGCAGAAATTAGAAATTAGAGGTACCAGCCCATCCATATGCATGCACAAGATTCTAATAGAAGAGACATATAAATCGATAGTGCAACATCAACGCAGATTAAATCCTCATTTGTAAGAGATAGTCCGAGCTAAAGTTTTAAAACTACTTGATGCTAGTATCATCTATCATATTTTAGATAGCACTTGGGTAAGCCCGGTTCAGGTAGTGCCTAAGAAATGGAGTATTACGATTGAGAAGAATGACAATAATGAGCTTATACCAATCAGATTGACTACCGGCTGGCGAGTTTGTATTGACTATAAGAAGTTGAATGATGCCACTCGAAAGAACCATTTTCCTTTACCATTCATTGATCAGATGCTGGAACGTTTTGCATGTCATTCTTAATACTACTTTCTTGATGGGTATTCAGGCTACAATCAGAGTCCTATATCTCCAGAAGATCAAGAAAAGATGACATTTACTTGCCCTTACGGTACATTTGCATATAGGCGTATGCCATTTGGCTTATACAATGCTCCTTCCACATTTCAGCATTGTATGATGTCTATTTTCTCTGATATGGTCGAAAAATTAATTAAAGTATTCATGGATGATTTTTTACTTTTTGGATCATCATTCAACGAATGCCTAAAAAATTTGACCCTGGTAAACGTTGCGAGAAAACGAACTTGGTACTTAACTGGAAAAAGTGCCAATTTATGGTCTAAGAATGCATTGTGTTGGGACACAAGATTTCAACTAAAGGCATTGAGGTCGACAAAGCAAAAATCCAAGTTATAGAGAAACTACATCCTCCGACAACAATTAAGGGAATTCGATCTTTTCTGGGACATGCAGGGTTCTATAGATGATTTATAAAAGATTTTTCAAAATTAACTAAACTGTTGTGCAGTTTGTTAGAAAAATAAGTCAAATTTGATTTTTCTATAGACTGTCTTAAAACTTTCAACACTCTCAAAGAAAGTCTAATCTCAGCACCAGTCATTGTGGTCCCTGATTGGGATCTAATGTTCGAACTTATGTGCAATGCAAGTGATTTTGCCATCAGGGCAGTTTTGGGGCAGCAAAGAGAAAAAGTCATACATGTCATATATTATGCTAGCCGAACTCTCAATGACGCTCAAATGAATTATGCCACTACAGAAAAAGAATTACTAGTAGTAGTATTTGCCTTCAAAAATTTTCGATCTTATCTCATTGGATCAAAAGTGATAGTACACATGGACCACACAGTGTTGAAATATCTTTTGCTAAAAAGTATGCAAAACCAAGACTGATTCGGTGGATATTACTTCTTCAAGAATTTTACTTGGAAATTCAGGATAAAAAGAGGAGAGAGAATGTGGTAGCCAACCACTTGTCAAGAATAGAGCAGTCATAAGGGAATGTAGAAGGTAAAATAAATGAAAAATTTCCAGACGAGCAGATTTTTAGGATAGAGCAGTTGGAAAAAGAAGATAGTGCACCATGATATGCTGATTATGTGAATTACCTTGCAAGCAACATTGTGACGCCTGATTACGATCACCAACACTGAAAAAAGTTCTTTTCGAAACTTAAATACTATTTTTGGGAAGATCCTATTCTCTATAGACGGGGTGCTGATCAAGTAATTCGGAGGTGTATACCTGAAAAAGAAATAAAAACTGTCTTGGAGCAATGTCATTCTTCACCATATGGAGGTCATTTCAGTGTTATCAAAATAGCAGCCAAAGTCTTACAATTCGGGTTTTATTGGCCGACATTATTCAAGGGTGATTACAGTTTGGTAAAAAATGTGACAGGTGCCAAAAGATGGAAAACATATCCCGAAAGCAAGAAATGCCCATTCGAAGCTTTTAGAGGTTGGACTATTTGATGTATGGAGAATTGACTTTATAGGACCATTTCTACCATCGTTCTTCCTACATTTTAGTGGTCGTAGACTACGTTTAAAAATGGGTAAAAGTTGTAGCCTTATCGACTAATGATGGTCGTGTGGTGGTGAATTTCCTCAAAAGGAACATTTTCAGCGTTTCGGGACTCCTCGAGCAATCATAAGTGAAAAAGGTAACATTTTTGCAACCGGCAGTTTGAAACTCTCTTGGAAATATACGGTGTGAAGTACCGAGTGGCTACTCCTTACCATTCACAAACTAGTGGTCAGGTAAAAATTTCCAACCGGGAGATGAAATGGATCTTGGAGCTGACCATGAGTACCTCGAGAAATGATTGGTCGAACAAACTAGATGATGCTCTTTGGGCATATTGAACTGTATTTAAAACTCCAATTGGAATGTCACTATACCGCCTAATTTTTGGGAAGGCGTGTCATTTACCGGTCGAGTTGGAGCATCGAACTTACTGTGCATTGAAGAAGTTAAACTTTGATTTGAAAGAGGCCGGTGAAAAACGAATGCTTCAATTGAATAGAATGGATGAATTCCAATTTGAGGCCTATGAAAATGCTAAAACTATACAAGGAAAGAACGAAGAAGTGGCATGACAAGAACATTCAACAAAAGCAGTTTGAGGCGGGACAAAAAGTTCTCTTATTCAATTCATGACTCAAGCTCTTTTTGGAAAAACAACGTTCAAGATAGTCCGAGCCATTCACGGTAGTGAAAGTCTATCCACATGGAGCAGTAGACGTTGCTCATGACACGAAGGGAAAATTTAAGGTGAATGGACAAATGCTAAAACAATGCTTAGAGGGTGATTTTTCGAAAAAAAAATCATTCACCACTTTAAGCAATCCGGAGTGATCACCACGACAAAGTTGAGCTAAAGACTGTAAACAAGCACTTAATGGGAGGCAACCTATTTTTCTACCCTTTTATTTAAATTAATGTGTCATTTAAGTTTTAGGAATTCAGTTGACGTTTTGCACGTTTTATGCTTTTAAGGTTTAAAGTAAGCACTTTCAATTTTTAGGTAATGAGGAGCTATAATCATCACCATTCTGCATAAGCACATTTTTTTAAGTTATGTTTAGATAGCCAAAAAAAAAAAAAAAAACCATAAAAGGCAAAAAAAAAAAAAAAAAAAAAAATTTGTTTTGTAGAATTCTCTATGTGATCGCATGGAATTACCCATTGCGATCATATAGCCTGGGCAGATATCATTCTACCTAGATTTTAATGGTCTTGCGATCACAGAGTTTTTCTTCCTTGTGATTGCTAAGGACAGCCAGAAACACTTAAAACCGGGAATCATGTCTCTTTTTCAAAAACAAAACTTTTAACTTAATTTTTTTTTTCTCTTCAATCCTTGATCTCGAACTTCAAAAGGTAGCAAATTCACCACTTTTATCATCCAAATCACTCACATACATCATCAAATCCACATCTTCAAAGGTAGATGTGTCAATCCGAGTCAGACGGGTCGGGTCGGCCCGCCTCTAATAAAGTCCGGTGACGACCCGCAATAGAAAAAGCCCGCACCATCGCGGGTTGCGGGCCGAATCAACCCAACCTACAAAAATTGAACATTAGCCCGGCCCACCCGTCCGCCCATCTGGGTCGAGCCCATGTGGGCCGTGGTTCGGCCCATATGAATAAAAAATTAATTTTTTTTTAAATTACTAAAAAATTTAGTTATTTATTGTAATTAAAAAAATATATTTACATATATAGCTAAAAAATGTGTTAAATTACTAAATAAAAAATAAATAACAAAGATAAATTCACATTTGTTGATTTTTTAATTCAATTTTTATTATTTTTATATATATTTAAATACTAAAACAGCATGCATCCGTCACATATTTCACTTTAAACGGCTCTCTGCCATTTTTTTTTTATTTTTTATTTTTAAATACCATTTCAAATATTAAAGTTTGAATTTTTTGTCTTTTCTTTTTAAAAAAAAAAATAATAATCAAAATAGGCCAGTGGTTAAAGGCCGAACCGCCCGGGCCGTGAACAGCCCACTCGGTTCACGAGCCGGCCCGCGGTTCGGCCTCCTCGGCTCGTGAATGGCCTGCCCTATTCACGAACCGGCCATCGGTTCTAGGTCGAGGCGGGTGGGCCGATGCAGTTCGGCCAGCCTGCCCATCTTGACACCTCTACTTCAAAGGTATGTTCCATATTTATGGTGAAATTTTTTATTTTTTCATTCTTAGCCTATTAAATTCATTTGTTTTTCTTTGTATGGAGAAACGAAGTTTAGATTAGGCTTGAATCAAAGGGTAAATATGATATTGATTGGGTTTAGATGATTAGGATGAGAAAAATTTTGGTTTTGCTTAGTTTACCTATATTCAACCTTTGAAGAACAAACCCTTGCTTGTAAGGTGTTTGACAAACGCCCCAACCAAAAGTTTTGCCAAATTTGGAGAAAATGTGATCATAGGCACTACTCTTTGACCAACGCTATCGTCTAGGATCGTTCGCCGAGGTTTGGGCACACTTTTATCACCGAAATCCACCCATGACCACTTAGGGAATCCGGCTGCCACTGCAGTCCACTACATGCCACTTTTACCTACCTCCGTTAGTATTTTCGTCCCCCGTCCGTTTGGCCCAAATGACCTCGAAATGCTATAAAATTTGAACATATGGTAGAACAAAGCATGAACTTCCATACCATCCTTTGCCGTTTCACTTTTGAACATTCTTGGGTAATTTTATCGGGATCCGAAGTAGCTTAGTCGAACACAATTTTTAGAGAAAAATTACCTAAAATTCGGGATAGTTTGGGGATGACAAATAAAACCATTTATGTTATTTTTCATATCTAACTTGTTTTCTTTTATTTTAAAGGTCATGGCTCCAAAAAGACCCCTAACCACTGCAGAAAAAGGAAAGAAAAAGGCAACCGGTGTCACATCAAAGAGAGTATGAGTAGAAACCACCGACTATCTCCACTATCTATCTGAAGAGCACGAAGAAATCTATAAAAAGCTCACTAGCCATTGGACCATATGGGGGGAGCGGAGGTTGCAGTTGGAGGATTTTTCTCACTCCGAGTTGTACAATTTAATCAATATGTGCGGATGGTCAAGAATTACAGAAACACCGCACAAGATCTAATCCCAGCTCATCCATGAGTTCTATGCCAACTTCAACCAAGAAATCGACATACATTGGACGTAGTACTACGGACAGACGTGGGTGTGGGGTAAATGGTTTATGTTTACCCCGCGTGTCATTAACCGGTACTACTAGATTACATCAGAAGATGTTCACTTACTGTCCACTATTCAGGATATGGGTGAAGTGGCCCAATTTCTACATGGTCGAGATGATGCATGGCCACTACCCGAGAGAGACTTTGAGCATAGCAAATTGACAGACTCTCTACTTATCCTGAATTTGTTTGTGAGCGACAATATCGACCCGAGTATGCACCGTACTACCATCAATGACGCGATGGCTCGATTTCTATACCATCTAGCTCATGGGATGAAGATAGACTTGGGAAGCTATAACTACACCTTGATCATTACTCTGGGATTCCAAACAGAAAAGAGGTACACTACTATCTTCCCAGTTTTGATCAGTGGCATTTGTGAAGAAGCGGGGGTTCAAATTTCTGCAGCAGAGCCAGTAGTGAATCCAAGGGACCGATCAACCACTTTGCCTTGGAAAATGCAAGAAAGCATAAAGCACAAGCTGCAAGGACAGTCCCAACTACAGATGAACAGCCTCAAGAAGGACAACCAGCCGTGCCTCAACCTGCCGCACCTCCAGGAGACATGGCTTCCATGCTACGGCAAATACTAGAAGTTTAGACTGAACAGATAAGGCTCATTGTCGCTACACAGACTAAATTACGCACAATGCAGTTAGAGTTAACGACGCTGCAATCTCATATGGATACGATTTGATACACTAAGATGAATCACGAGAGTAGTCAGCGACAAATTAACTTGGAGCAAAGTCATATTCAATCTGATTGCGACCAGGTCAAGAAGCGCCTAGACAGATGTGTGGGCCAATTGGATTATATTCATACTAAGATTTGCAAACCTCCACCTAGCCAGGCTCTTCCACTAGTGGATCCTACCACACTTTTTCTTCCAGCACTGTCCGATCCACCTCTGGAAAGTCTCTGATCTTTATATATATTTCTTTTGAATTTTGACATTGGGGACAATGTATCTTTCAAGTTTGGGGGTGGTGTATAAAAAAGTTGAAAATTGCTTGATCCGAAGATGATATTTGATATTGATTGTTAACTTGTTTTTTTTTAATTATTATTATTATTATTATTATTATTATTATTATTATTATTATTATTATTATTAATGATTATTTGCGTGTTTATGTGACATGAATAGCCTTGTCGGCTAATGATGAAACTATTTCTTTGAGTTTAGCTTTAATCATACGGATTATTACTTTTGTTTAAATGTGAGGCTACTTAACTATGTCTGATATTGTGTTATGTCAGCTAGTTATGATGAGATTTAGCTAAAGCTCGTTACATGAGTAATCTAAAAATCTTAATAGACTGAGTTTTGCACATAAGAGATATATATATATATATATATATATATATATATATATATTTGCTAAAGTCAACGAAAAATATCCTTTGCAAAGTTAAAATGGGGATTAGATAACTAATGAGTTTGACTTACTTAGTGAAAACTTTCTGGTTGAGAGCATTCAAAAATAAGATAATCTTCATAAGCCTAGTCTGTCACAATTAATCACTTTCTAAACCAGTTTCAAGCAAGAAAATAATGAGTAGAGCATAACCTTAGACCCAAAATCTCGAGAATTTAAAGAAAACATCAATTTGGAGAAAGTGTACTTTACGATAGGGAAATGAGAATTTGACCAAATGGTTGGACTATCACCACAATAGAAATTAAGTGCATCGGATTAACTGCTCACACACACATATCAAATTTGGTTTGAGTAGAATGACATTTACAATAATAATACCTGGATACTTGTTATTAATTATAAGTTGTTGCAAAAACAGAGGCAAGAAAGGCAAGCTATTTATGTTATGAAATTTGTTAGTGTATATTTCATTCTGTGCATTATTGTCTTTAGTTCAGTATATTTGAGAACAAATAAAGGTTCAAGTTTGAGAGTATTTGATAAGTACAATTTTGTACTGAACGAAGCCCACAAAAATGGACAATTAAGAGTACTCTTTCATGTTTTCAGTATAATGGCGTATTGTTTTCTTATCATTATAGGAAAAATCGAATTCAAGTGTTGATCAAACAAAAAGAGAGCAAATAGAAAAAAAAAAGACTTAATTGCAAAGACAAAGAGACTTGAAGGACTTGGCATCCAAATATCAAATAAAGAAATTCAAGAATCCATCCAAAATAACCATGCGATTGCATGGTTATTCCAGGCTGCTATCGCAAAGAGTAATTTTCTTTTGCAGAACATTATTTGACAAAACCATGCGATCGCAAGGTTTTGAACCATGCAATTGCATGGCTTTCTAGGTAGAACTTAATTGTTTCGTGATAGAAATAGAACCCTACTGAGTCCAAGATAAAAGAAAGAGTTAAAACACATTTCGAAGAGAAAAAAAGAGAGGGTATAAAAGGCAGAGAATAGATATATCGCAGGAGGTGAATTTTGAGAAGAAAAATACAAGAGAAGAATCGAAGATCAAGTAACGGATTGAAGATTATGGGCCGAAATCACGTGTTGTATTTATAATATCTTCTTTTTTCTCCAGAAAATGATTAATATAATTCTTGTATTATTTTACAAATTCATGTCTGGCTAAATTACTTATTGCTAAGATGAACGATGAAACCTCATGTTTTTAATTAATTAGAAGTTTTTTCGCTTTTGTAATTAATTACTTTTGGATTGATTATTCTTTATTCATTTTTTCTAATATTTTAATACTTGATCACCATTAGAATGTTTTGTGATCTTTATTAAGTCGAGAGATTTAATATAGATAAACACATGGTATTGAATAACATAGGATCCAATAATAGATAGAAATTACTATTATGCCTTATGAAATCCGGATAGGTGTTCTTGTGATTTAAATGCATATTTTTATGTTCAAAATTTAATTAGAGATAATTAGATTCGCATATCGATATAGAATTGATTGACCATCGAGAGAGGCTTTCGATTATTATAGGATCACCGATTTTCAATTTAGAGTAATTATAAGCTAAAGCGATTAAACAAATACTTGATTAAGGAATGTGTAGGTGGATTCGCGTGTTAGTAAAACTCGAATTCATCCACAAAAATTTACTTTGATTACTTAATAATTTAGATTTAATTAACATAAGTAGAATAGTTTTAGAATTAAAAATAATAAACGAAACTGTGTCCTTTTGTTGTTCAAACTTAAAGTATAAATTAATAGGTTAATTGGTAGCTAGTCCTCATGGTTCGACACTCTTCACATCATTATATTACTTGTAACTGATTCGTCCACTCGTGGGATTAAAATTGACAACATTATCCATGGGGTTTGTAGGGCGCAGGAAATACTAATGAAGGGTCTGGGCCCGTCAAAAATGGCGAGGGCCTTTATGGGTTCTGTTAGTATTGGCAATGGCGTACGAGGCTTACATGGATCTCATTGGGCTTGCAAGGCTTACGTGGATCTCACTGGGCCTGCGAGACCTTCGATGGGCCTCACTGGGCCTATGAGACCTTGCCAAATTTGTGTGATAACAAATATGTTAGATGAAGAAGAGATAATTTTTTTTGATATATTTAGGTGATGAAGCAAAACGAGCGTCAATACCCAATTATTTCTATTATAGCACGTGGTCTACTTACACCTACGGAATTAACTGTATCATCGGAGTTTACTTTTAGTACAGGTGGTAGGTTTTGACAAAATTGAGTTCAAAACTTAAAGTAGACATATTAGAGAGTTTAATGTGTCTAAAGGATTGAAAGGATACATAACTTAGGATCTAAGATAAAGTAGACATCATAGCTGAAGAACTTGAAGAGCTGACTTTATTTAAGTTTTACTACGTAACAACTTGTTTGTGCACAATTTTAACTCTACCTATATTAAAAGTAGCTGGTCTCAAGCCTAGAAAAATAGAAATGTTAAATTTATCATACCTTATTTCATCTTGATTTTTTAAAGTCCCAACAAATACTGTATTTAAAAAAAATCTACGACCCAAACTCGTGGGTAGGCTTGGCTCGACCCATGAAGCCCACGAGCCATGGATCGATCCGGGCTCAACTTTTGGAGCTCGACTTGTCCTTATAAGGGCCAAGCTCGACCGTCCATTGGACCGAGCTCTGTCCTTGTTGGCATGGGCCGAGCTGGCCCAGCTCGACTCATTTCCATCCTTATTTGAAAGTATTAGAAAGAAGTTGCAGAAATAGTTTTATAAGAGGCGTGTGAATGCACGAAGTTGTGTAAGTTAGGGATGACAAAAAGGTTGGGTCGTCCATTGGCCCGTGAAAGCCCGGGCACGTCTAACGATGGGCTCGGGCTGAAAAAAAAAAAGACGGCCGAGCTAGGCTCGGCCAGTGGATTGTTCCATGGATCATACTAATTTGAGCATAAATTATTTTTTTTACCTTTAAAACTAAAAAAAATTCACGGCCCGCGTACCAGCCTGTGGGCCCCATTTTTTTGACGGGTCGAGCCCGTCTTGGCAAGGGTCGATCCAGCCCCATCCCATCCCGTCCTGTCCCATTACCATCCCTAGTACAAGTACTCTAACACCAACAATTGAAGAGAAAAATGTTAAGAATCTTGATAAGTCCAAAAATTTTGTTGCTGAGCTGATCGATCAAATCAAGCATGACGTGAGGAATAGATCCATGAATTATACTATGAACTTGGACGAAAAATAACTTGTACATGTAAAAGATTTCAATTAGAACATTTTTAGTGCGAGCATGAAGTAGTAGCGACAAAGAAGAAAGGATGTCCAATAATCAATTTACTTCTTGTGCTTTCTATATTATACTGTAGATTATTGGAGAGCATAAGCTGAAATTATTTTCCTTATGCTGAATAAAATTGATTAGGAAATCTTCAAAATATTAAGTCTTTCAATGTGTTGCTACAATTCGTCTGACGACAAGGTGGACGTAATAAAACAACAAGGATATTGCCAACTGGAGGGTTTCCCAATAGACACAAATGTAGCAGGTGTAGCACAACTGAGTACGACAGACTAACATGAACAAGTTAGATATTGTTGGCTGATAGAAAATAAGAGGATTAGTATATATTTTGTTATTTGTGGATTGCTTTAGTATTCTGTGTTTATTGAAATGAACATGTGTATTTTTATGTTGTTTAGTGTTAATATCTCATACTTATTACGTGGAAATTGTTTATATTATATAATTTGATTGTTGTGAGTTTTGGTGGACAGTTGGTACCCAATTTATTTTCATATATTTGTGTTTCAATGGTAGCACGATTACTACCCAACCAATCCATCCCCAGGATAACATCAAAATCTCTCATACTTATAACAAGCAGGTCTGATGACAAAAGTAACCCATCAAAATCTATCAGAACTGCCCTAGCTAATTTATCTGTCTCAATAGTTCCTCCTGATGGCATACTAACGTCTAGTATACTATCACTTTTTTGACATAGAATATTAACTTTAGCTAGGCATGCTTCAGATATAAATGAATGCGTCGGACCAGAATCAATAAAAACGTAAACATGTACGTTAGAAATAGATAACATACATGTAACAACGTCTGAATTCTAGGCGGCCTCTTCATGAGTCATGGCGAACAATCTAATTTTTCCTTTGTTCGCTTGATCATTAACCTTTGCTGGCTCTGCACGACATTGCAACACATAGTCTCCTAGTTCTCCACACCAATAGCAGACGTTCTTGCCAAAGTGGCAATCACCACTGTGATGTTTCTTACACTTAGGGTACTGAGAAATGGAATTACTTGACTGACCCCTGATAGGACCTTGATTATGTCTCTTGAACTGGCCTGAATTTTGGTTCTATTCTGATCCTGCCAATTTTTCTTTCTCGAGTCATTCTGTTGTCCCTGAACTTTGATCCTTAAGCCCGAGAAGGTCACGGTCTGAGCCATCTTGACTACTTTCCTGAAAGTAGGAAGTGCATGTGAACTAAAAATCTGCCTGACCTCTGAGCGCAACCCTCTTTCATAACATCTCGCATTTATTAATTCAATGCTAACCAAATATGGGGCATAGCACAATAGTTCCTCAAATTTTCACTTATACTCGGTAATTTCCATCTCTTCTTGAACCAAATGCAGAAACTTTGATTCTTTGTAATCTCGTAAAGCCTGCAGAAAATATTTTTCCGTTAGCTCGACTTTGAATTGGACCCACGAGAGATTATTCTGGTCATTCTCACTATGGGTGTGGGATGCCGACTCCCACCAATGACCTGCTCTACCGTTTAGCATGAACTCTGTACAAAGTACTTTCTGATTTTCAGGACAAGCAATGTGCCAGAAAATTTTCTCAATCGTCCGTAACCATTCATCGGATGCAAGAGGATCATTCCCACTGTTGAAAATAAGAGGTTGGTAATGACGAAATTGCTAGATCACTGGCACAGCAGGGGCCACATGATGTGCTGGTGGGGCCTGATGCGCTTGGGGCACTTGCGGTGCCCGTGGCACCATTGCAGTTGTGGTACTGAGGTGCCGTCTGAGCTGCCAACGATCTCTTCATTTCCTCAACCACTAGTCATAAGTCTCTAATAGCTCTTGCTTGCGTAATTGGTGCCATTTCCTTTAGAATAAACAAAACGAAAATGTTTGTAATTCATCGAAATAATCACCATACACAAAGCCATGAATATCTGAAAGACTATCAATAAAAGAGAATTTAAATAGCATCTTTTATATATTTAAATCATCCTTCAAGAGGTACAATAAGTAAAAGCATCTAGCGTTAAACAACGGTAAAGTAATTGTACATGGGAAAACTAAAATACTAAAAGGAAAACATCTGACTACTAAAAAGTCTCTAAGCATCGTCATCGCTGATCCATCTTCCTCTAGGTCATCCTTGACCTGGATAACTAGAACGGCCTCAAACACTAAAACTGGCTCCAGCTCTGGCTCGACTACTGGAGCACGCTCAGGGATGGGCTCAACTACTGTAGCCAGCTCGGGGATAGGATGGGGACCTACACCATATAAACTGTACTCCTCCCAGTGTATAATGAGCTCTTCATAATACACGTCATATTCTACTTCTGGGTGGTAGATCTCTTCCAAATCTCTTAAAATCTCCTCGGCAACCGGTTGTCTCGGGCCAATCAGTAAGTCAATCACAAGAGCAATAGACTCGGCATCGGTGTTTACTAAACCATAGTTCATCGCCCTGATATGAGCTGTCCTATGGTTACCGATATGATGGCCAATTGACCACTCGAAATCCAAAGCAAAAGTATATAATCATTCCTTGTCGCTTCGGCACGTTCTAGGAAATCATCACTTGGAGGAACCATGTCTAAGATACAATTTATGAAGGGTTCGATTAGGTGGATTTCTATCGTATTTTAAATTGAAATAAAGGACTTACATAAAATTTTATCTTAACTTAACATTTCATCATAAAATGAAACAATTAAAATTTTCTATAAAATAAAATTTTAATTAACCTTACATTTTAACTCAGAACTGGCGTAGCGCGGCAATGGCGAGTAGTGATACTTAATTTCTAAAATTCTCAACCACTAAAATTTCATCTTGGCATATCAAAATAAAGATCAAAATGAAATATAATAAATAAAATAAATAAAGTTTTAAAATAAAATAAAAATTTACGAGTCTATAGAAAAGTAAAACCGCGCTCTGATACCAATCTGTAACGCCCTGAATTTTCTCATCCCGGAGGGTCACTAAAATAATCTTTAAAATATATTTGACGACTCCAAAAATTATTTCCCATGCTCTTGAATGATTTTAAAAATAAGATTTTGCGGAAAAATAATAAGTGTGCAAGGAAAGAAGAATTTACTTTAGAATTTCATAGTTTTTTCTATACCACGATAGGTGTCGCCACAATTTATTTGACTAATCAAATGAATTCCAAAAATTTTGAAACTTTAACTGTAGATACTTGAGACTACAGACTAAAACATATTAAAATTTTAAACCTTAACTACATGGTTTGATAGGTGAAAAAGACGGCCAAAGTTGCTTGAAAACTGTCCCAGGTGCCTTAAGCCAGCCCGTTCAAATGTACATAATAAATTTATACGATGAACTTTTTGAGTGATTCCAATTTCTGTTATTAGAACACATATAGGTCTTTCCATAATCACTGATTTCACTCAAAAACTCTAAACATAGAAAAAGTTATGATTTTTCAAAAAGGGGACAGTAAGCTAAAAATTCTGAAAATTAAGACTAGGCAAATTTCTAATTTAAAAATTTGAATGACAAATAAACCAATATCTTGTTTTCGTACACATTACATAATTAATTACTGAATAAAATACTTAAAATATAGTAATTACATCATGATTGACTCGATCATTTCGACGTCAAAACATAAACTAAATACGACTTTCCATGAGAAGCTCGTTAGCCTACCGTCATCGCATCAACGTCGATCAGTTCAATATAAAAATTTATTCGTTTTGGGGGGTGAGTATTTAATAAGAAACACTTAGTAGCAATACTTATCACATGTGGAAAGTTTTATACTTAAACATGAATTCGACATGCCATGATTTTTAAAACGTACATAAGAACATAAACATTAGTAGCCGGCACCACATAACGTCATACGTGATTACCTTCAATAAGAAACATGTTAAAGTGATTACCTTCAATCACTATCATAATTTCATTCATAAATGAGTTTGCATGACATTCATATAACATCATAATTTCTCAAAACTTCGTTAAAAAATCACAGTAAAAACATTAAGTAAAACTTCCTCAAAAACGAGTTTTCGGTTGAAGTTTTGAAGAAGAAAAATGGTTTTTGCAGCTTTCCAAACACAAACCCGTACACTATATCTATAGATGTATATATATAAGGGACTTTTTTCGAAATAAAAGCAAGGCTAAGGCCCTCTTACTACTGGCCAAAAATCTGGACCGAAAGTGATGAAAAGTGTCGGAAAATGCTCATTGTTGGACCGAAAATTGGAGGAAAAGTGAAGGAAAAGTGCTGGAAATTTGGAACTGCAATTGTCGAAAGTTGAAGGGAGGATATAAGAGTTTTTACTAAGTCTTTTAGTGCCAAGTTTTGGGAGATGAATGAGGGGGATGTTGTTGGAAAATAAGAAGAAATAAAACAATAAATGGCTGGAGCTTAAGCCCGAATTTTGAAGAGAGAAGAAGAGAATTTTTGCTTTACTTAGGCATTGATTTTTCTGGGCTGCTGTGTAGATGAATTTAGGGTGGATTTGGAGGGAGAAATAGGTTGTATTGAGAGCTGAAAAAATGAGGGAAAGTGAGGAGAAGAAAGTGGAAAGTTGTAGAGCAGTTAGCTGATCATGGAGGCTGCTGGTTTTGGCTGAAAATTGGGAGAAATATCCAGTGCAGGGAATTTTGTTTTTGTCTGATTTGGGGAGAAAACTGTGACCTTATGGTAGGTTATTGAGGTGGAGAAATTTAGTTACTTGGTGATGGGAGAGTGAGGGAGGAGATGGAATGAACATGGCTGCAAAAGGGTCGGTTGGATGGTATCTTCATGTCATGGGAGGCAGTTTTATTTTTGTTTCTGTAGGGGCTTTTTGTTTGATGGTAAGTGGCATGATTTAAGGGGTTGTTTGGGGTGAATTATGGGTGAACTTTTTGTGCTAAAAGCTTACAAATTTTGGCATAATAAGGGGCGGTTTTCTTTGTTGAAAATTGGACTAGCATAGACTGAAATAAAAATTAAATGTTTTGCTTAGTTTTTTACTTTAATCGGTTGGCATGAATTAAATCAAGAAATTAAACCAAGAACATTTATTCGATGTAAGAAAAATTAACGAAGCTTGGTGATAAAATAATACTTCATTTTTGTCAATTAAAATTTAAAGCAAACGTGCGCAACATTTAACGTGGAAAAAATATTTAAAATGAACTATAAGGTTTGAAATGACGCCAAGTGTAATATAAAATATTTGCTTGAAATTAAAAATGCGAAAAAAGTTCGGTTGTTACAATGTCCATTGGAAGTTGGGCTCCAAACTGGATTTATTTCGCGTTCCCAGCAATTCGAACTATTGACCTCCCATCTTAAGGGGAACTTAAGTGGAATGTTGGTACCAATTGAATGAGTTGGTGATTTACTAAGGTATCTTGTACATCCAAGAAGTGAGCGAACATCTCAGATAATATTATATTCTGTAAATACTTCATCATTCCTTTCAGTAAGATGAATAATTTGGTATTGGAGAATGCATATACTTTGACAGGTGACCATTTGTCGAGAGATATGAGATAGTCCCAATTTTGGTCAAGGCAATATTAAAAATATAGGTCGTATTGGTAGAAAAATCAATTAACAAATGTGAGAAACTTGCCAAAATGACATGATTAAGCATCAGACTTTGTAGTCAACATAAAAACGACGGGCGTAAAGAGGCAAAAAGTTGGCATCAACAAATAACAAATTAACTTAACAATTGTAAGCAGCAGACCATTTTATCAAATTTCAGTCGAAATGGCAATATAAAAGGATTTGAGAGTTATGTACATTAATTTGCTGAAAGACATGAATGGTAACAATCAGTAACGGGGGTAAATATTAGGCAGAAATATCACAGTAGATGTTCAGCCCATTGAAGGATGAAATGAAGGTGTCACTTTATTGAATATAGTATTGAAGTTAATAGTGTGAAATAACAAGTATATAAATCAAAAACATGACAAACAACACAAATACATCCTCACTAGAAGTTCAATAATTACGTGAGTCTTTGTAATTTTGTTAGGAAGAATAGTAACAAATGTGCAAAAAAAAAAAAAAAAAAGAATTGAAATTGAAATTACACTGAGATGAAATACAAATGTAAGAAATACTCCTAATTGAAACAATGCCCAAACAAAAATTCAATTGTTAGAATATCATATATTGAAGAAAATCAACTGGATGGAGGAAATGACAAAAGTAACTGAAATCCATCCTCACCAAAAGTCCAATTGAAACTTGAATCTTCTTAATTTTTTTAGGAACAACTGTAATAAAAACGCTAAAAAAAATTAGAAATTGCAATTAAACTGAGATGAAAGACAATCATAAGAAATATTACTAAACTAATAAATGCTCTAACAAAAATTCAATTTCATGATAGCATATATTGAAGAAAATCACATGCATGCATGAGATGGCAAATGTAACAACCGAAATTTTTTACATTTTGTCCTTCCAGCACCAGAATGTTGACCTTTTGGATTTAACTATAACTTTAGGTTGTGCTCGATTTCTCTTTGATGCAGAAAAAATTCGTTCTTTTTTTATTTTATTTACGGCTCGATTTCGTGTTGCTGCATGATGAAGCCATCCCTGTTCACGGACAGTTGAGTTAAATTCAAAAACCAAATCAAACAAATCTAAATGCACCGGAAGATTATGGTGTTGAACAGGAAAGAAATGGCAGAAAATTTAGAGAGATTGTTTCCCAATACGATGATAGAAAGAATAGTGTTATATGAGAGTTTTGTGTGTAAGAGACGTATTGCATTCAATGTCAATGAATGTTAATTCGATAATATCATTAATCCTTCTATAATTCTAGATTAGATAATATTTAGTTCATAAATTCTAGTTTTATACAGTTACAAAAATTGATTTACATATAATCAAATAAAATTAATTATTTAGCTAACGTCCAGTAAAATAATATGATATATAGTAAAAATTTTATAGAAAACATAATATGGTAAAATTCAAAATCTTAAAAAAAAAAAAGGGGGCGTAGTATATAATTTTCACTTGATGATTTAGAAAAAAAATAGGACTAGACTACACTACATTCGAAAGTGACGCAATGGGTTCAAAACATCTGGATCGCCATCTGACAAAAATTGTCAAACCACTTAATGTCCAACTTTAAGTGACATACAAGTTGCGTGTAGATGCACATATTTAAATAGGTTGGAGACTAAAAGCTTCACCTTTCAAAACCACACCCACACTAGTTGATTTGTTGTGAAGCTCACTCTAATTTTCCTTATCATTTTATTAATAAAAGGGACATACGCAACCCACTGATCAAAACCCAAAGAAATTGGCTCGCTTAAATTTGTTGCCTCGACAATAAGAGGCCCAGGTTTTGCAGGCCTTACAACGGCTCTTTTGACCATATAGCCGTTGGAAGTCATTGCGCGAAAGGTAAAATCTTCCCCAACGTTCCAAATTCCCTCCTTTATTCAGAGATTTTCGGTTGAAATTGAGAGAGAAAAAAATATAGGATCGGGTGGTACTGGGAGGAGGAAAATCGAAATCAAGAAATCACCAAACAATCTTCGAAAAATGTGACTTTTTCCAAGCGACGCAAGGGGCTGTTCAAGAAGGCTGAAGAACTTCAATCCAAGGCTGGGGCTTCCATTTCCATTGTCGTGTTTTCACCCGCGAACCTTCCATATACTTAGGGTGATTTCTCCTTGTTTGATGCCGTTGATGGATGTTCAGCTGCTAAAACCACCGTGAGTCGAGGTTATGATGCTGGCGTGTTGGTGATGCAACTCCAACCAGCAGTTTGATACGATTGGAAAACATGGATGTCGAAGGGTGACGGAATTTGAACGAACTCATGTCCTTGGAAAAAGAATTGGAGGATTTGAGTGAAGAAGCCATTATAAGGAGTCATTTTGAGTATTCACTCTGAATTTTTGTGAGTATATGACAAATTGAAAAGCTGATAGTTGGAGAGTTTGATTTGGTGGAAATTTTGAGTTCTAGTGCTTAAGGGTTAGTCAAATTAAAATTAACTTTCTCGTTAATTTTTAAAAAATGGAAATTTTTTGTAGTTATCTAGAATGTATTTTTAAATTTTGTTCTTGGGTTCATGAGTTAGTACCCTGCAATTCTTTTGTTATGAACTTTACTTGTTAATTGTAAGAATTTGAAATTTTTGTGCGGTTTGCAATTAGACTTTTCGAATTAATGTTTGTAGTTGTTTCTGTTGGAAACTAGCACGAGAATTAGCCAGAAAACAAGAATTTCTTTAATTCATAAAACCAGGATCTTTGCTAGATGTTCACGGTATTTATTATAATTAAAATACTAATGGATTAGTATTATACCTGAATCGACAATCGATATTGATCTGGATCTGATTCACGAACTTGCTGCTTTTGATTCACGAACTTGGTGCTTCCAACGTTCAAGCCTTCTATGGTATTCTCCCAAGTCTGGATTACACCGGCGTGTGGGCACCTTTTAATTTTAACCAAAAACTAAAACTAATTTCTGGACTGGTCAGATCTAGAAAACTGAGAAACTTAATTTCTTCTCTTTTCTTGATTGAATCAATTGAATGAATTGGAATCAATTTACATCACAAGCAATGTGATATAAATAACGACAAGTGATCTGATTGCAAACAACGACAAGAGTCCTGATTGCATCCAAGTCCAATTAGTTTAGGATTGATTTAATTACACGTGTAATCCCTGAACTTATATTACAATTACAATTAAGTCCAAAACTTTTATAGTAATTGTGATTAAGTCCAAAACTTTATAGAGCTACCACAGGGACCTGATCGGACATATATTTTCCAAGCTCCAATAATTAGATTCCGTCTAGTCGACCCTAGACCCCTCAATCTAATTATTAGTCTTTTGCTTTTTCCACTAAAGGCAAGAGACTGCACTCTCGGAATATATAAAATTACAGAAGCTGTAATATTTTCCTCTGACCTACCGTATATATATTTCATCTCTGTCTGAGATCCGATAATTAGGTATGAGCATAAATGACCGTTTTTCCCCTCTAATTATTCTCACTAACTTTAAGTTACATTTTCTTCAACGGTCCTGTGAACTAATCACAGATGTCGAAGTTTAGCCGTCGCTAAACACTGAGCTCAGATTTATAACCGTTCAACAGAAAATACTTAAGTTGTCACTCGACCCATTTTTCAGGGTTACAGTTCCCGACACGAATTCGTGTTCTCTACTTCGCTCATTCTCAAGCTCCCAACTCACCGAGATATTTGATCAATTAAATTGATCTCACCCATTGGTGAATCAAAGAACTATTAAACTAACGAAAAGATATACACAATCCTGTCAAGGGATTTAGATGAAATACTCGGTGATCAAGTGGAATTTAATTATTCGCACGGTCATGCTTTATAATTAAATTCGACACGTGGTCCGTTCAATACACTCTTAGTGTACTAGTGTCACCATTAATCCATTTCTGCGATAAGGACAAATCGCAAACCCGAATGATTAAATAGTCAACACTACAACCTTCCGGTACAAGGCGCCAACCCTTATACATTAGTTGTGAACAATATTATTGATGATCAAAATATAAGTTGTATCACACTATACTTCTCAACGCAAGTATCCAACTTATATTATCACAAGTGATCATTGGCTCTTTGTTTACATACTCAATATTAAACCTATGCAATAATAATAAATGAATACAAACCAAAGTTTTATTCAATATAAAATTGTCATTTCATCACAGCAAAATTATACTATTTGGGCATACAACCCAACAGTTTCAATTGATTTTCTGTTGTTAATATTTAGTTTGGCTTAACCATACACGGGTTTTGTGTAATCCAAAACTACAATGTGAAGGCCAAGATTTCATAGAATAATGATTTTTGAAGTAACAATTCACAGGTTGTGTCTTTTTTTGAATTTGTTTTGTAATTCTAATGCAATGGATTTGACTGTATGGGTTTATCTTCTTTTCTCAAGGTTATATCGGGTGTAGTGATCAGATATGGGGGCAGTAAGAAGGAAAGAAGCCACAGAATTACCAGAAGAGGTAGAGCAACAGAATTACCAAATTTTTGAAATTAAAAGAAGGAAGGAACGGTCCAGTTTTGAAGTCAGACCAAACAAGAATTAAAACGAAACTGTTTAGACATTAGTTGCTGCGACAACGTTTTAACTTCAGCCATATTTTCTTAAAAACTTTTGTATGGAACACGTTTTCTTGTAACAGGTATATTGTGAATAAATCTTGTCATGAAAAGAACCATCCAACATTAACAGGTATATTGTGAATAGCAGTTTGGATATAACAAGGTTCAAGAATTACACTGGAAATAATACCCATTTTTGTTTTTATAGATTGCAATATTTGCATAGCATAGGTAGGTGCTCTGTTAACATTCAGAATATTTAGGTATCATGTGCTGATCAATGCTTTTGTCAACGCATATAGATAAAATGGCATAAAACACTTGCCAATATATGTTGGACGGGACATCTTCTACGACTGGAAGCTTTGCAGTAGTTAGTTTTGTGATTTTGAAATGGGGTCATTCGAGTTGAGCTATTCTTGAGGTGATCGCACCAGTCTCCGGCTTGGAAAGTCAATTTGCATCACATTTGTGTACAGTTTCAATTGTAGAGCAAATTTTTATTCATCTTTGAAAAAGGTCAATCTCAGATTGCCATTACAGAAAGTCAGAAATATTGCCTTGATCCAAATAGCATATGATAAAGTCCTTTTCCAATTCACAGTTCCATCTTCATAGGAGCAATTCCAGATTCTTCTAAAAGTCGGGTTCTTCTCCAAGTTCTCTGTCCCAACTGCATGCATGAGTCATAGTATAAGAAGCAATCTTATTAGGCTTTTGATTAGGGCTGAGAAATGCACTCGTTCGTTTTGTTTCACCAGGAAAACGAGTTTTTAGGGTCGATTTTTTTGTGTTTGTGGGTTTCATGGATATTTGTAATTCATTCCTCATGTTTTTTGTTCATAAATATGATAAGATTAAATTGAAGATGGATCAAACACAATGTTCCCACAAGTAATTAAATTGAATCGATAGACTTTCGTGATTTAGTCATCTTTAGAAATGATGATTCCTTAAAATTCACCCATTATCTTGAAGTAGAGCATGTCATCTCTCATTGTTAATTCATGCCTAATACTTTGTACTAAACATGCACTATTGGAAATGAGAAGTATTGAGCATGAGAAAGATGAAGAAACATTGGAGTTGTTCAAACCAGGCCTTCACTTAACTCAGCTATTAAGCTTTTTGTGGAAGAATTCACTAAAGCAGATTTGGTTACATTGCTCAAGTGGAAAATGAATTTCAAAAGATATTGGGGCGAACAGCTGCACAAAAGAATGATGTAATTGAATCACCATTGAAGGGAATTAATGCGAACCCGCGAAGAACTGAGTCTCGGAACCCACAAAAAGTTTGATCTGAACCCCAAGAAAGCTAAAATCTGGCCACAACAACTTGACCCGATGATTTCTTGAATCAACGATCCAGAGTTATGAACGCCACAAAGAGTTGCAAAATCTTTGATAAGTTTAGATTAGATCAATTAAGAACTCGGAAGAAAAGTTATTCCTCACTTTTTAATTAATATCTCAAATCAATGTTCTAAACTGAATATTGTTCACAACGAAAAGTACTTAAATAGTAAAAATTAAAGAAATCATAATCTAATTCGGAAATAATTAATAACTAATAAAATAAGAGTTCTAAATAGAAAAAGAAACTAAAATATGCCAAATTCCGGATTTGCCGGAAAATTAAGCCTTGCGATCGCATAAGCTTAAACCGTGCGATTGCATGGTTTAATCAATTAAAATTCTGCAGATCTTCTGGCTGTCTTGCGATCGTACCCCTGTATAACCATGCAATCGCATGGTCAATTCTTCTGAATTTTCTGCGCAAATTTCTGCCCATCCGCGTTTTGACCTCCAACTTTGTTTCATGCTTATTTTGGTCTTCCAACCTTCCACTAGACTCCAATATTCCTCCAATATGGTCCTGGATCGCATCTTGAATGCTGCTGGTTCAAGAATGCTAACACATTTAGCATCCATTTGTTGCTGCCACTCTCAGAAAGCCATGTCGATCTTACTCTTCGTCTAGCTACTTGAGAGAAGAAGTTGGACTAGTTTGAGGAGGCAACGGGTGTTGAAGTAGCTACTTTATATTACTCTTGGAACGAAACTCCTGGTACAATGGAATATATTCGAATGAATAATATTCTACCATCCTTTGTTTTGCTTTGTTTGCCTGTAATGTCATTTTTTGTTAGTTAATTAGTCGTATTCTTTGTAAATATATATGTGATTGTTCTTATACAACTAGAACGCGCTTTTAGTTCTTCACTGTTTCTGCCCCCAAGACATAGCTCAATTGGTTGAAACGTGAGAGTGGGGTAGTTTCAACTTCGCTAGCAGCTGCAGGGTAGGGGTTTGATTCCTACCTTTGGTATGGAAGAGGCTCCTTGCCAGCGCAGTTAAAAAGCAAGCTCTCAACCCTGCTCCACTGAGTCACATCCTGCGATTTACATTTTCTACCAAGGCTCTAGGGCAGGGGTAATGAGGGCTCTCGAGGTTGGGATTCAACTATATCCAATTTTCAAAATGTGTTGACTAGTAAAGTTTTTCACCCATAAATCAAAATTAGAGCTTATAAACACTTACAAGCCGGTCAAACATCATTTTTATCCACATTCTATAAGATTTACAATTTTTATTCACTTTTTTACACTTAATATATTTTTTACAGTAACAAGATAAAATTTTATATATGAATTAATAAATATTTAATATTGTTTAAATGAGTGACTTTGAGAGAAGAAAAAATAAATCATTTTTCTATAATCCATACCAAACTTGAAACTAGCAATCTTTTATGCATATATACTACACGTTTACAACCCAAAAAAAATAACTACTATTATTTTACAACCTATACAAAAAGAAGGCTAAATAAAAGAGCATTGGTGCCTTATTTCTATAAATGTATGAATGCATTGTTGTTCTTATCAAGCAATGTCGAGGAACTAGGGATCTTGATGTAGCAATTTGATCAGCCCAATGTGATGTTGACCGAAAGAACCTCCGTCGTTAAAACCTCGGTCATTACTTGTTTCGCCTCATCGACCAATGTGTAAATGCGGCAATTCAGGAAGATTAGAGCTTTCCAAATTTGCCCACAAATTTGCAAGTGTCACAAAGTAGTGCTCATAGATAAATTGATCAAATTGCCCGTTTTATTAATAGTGAAAGAGAAATAGTACTAGAAGGGGGTTGAGCCTAACCTTTAAAAAAAAGGGAAAAAGAAAAAATAAGAGAGAACTAACCTCGTCCGAAGATGTGGAGTATAGTAAAATAATGAATACATAAATATAAATCTCTTATGATCACATCCACATAATACTCATCATTCGTACAACAAGGTATCCAATAGAATCATCATCAAGTTTCAAATCGCTACTCGATGATCAGCGTGCAAAGTTACTATCATAACCCATTGAATCCCTTATATCGTCAATGATCAAATTTTGGATAGAAAGGCACAACACTCAGATTTCTATATTTTGGACCCTCCATTTTATAAATTTTCTAGATTTTGCAAATACGTCCTTAAAGTTTTACAGATTGTGTAAATTGGTCAATGAGGTTTCAATATTTTAAAATTGGTGCCTGAATGTGCTATCTGTTTCATATTGGTCCCTGAATGTTCTATTTGGTGCAAATTTGTCCCCACTGTTTCTGTTCTGTGAAAAATGGGCTCTGAAGTTTTAGAATTGTTCAAATCATCCCTTAAATTTGGGTATTCTGAATGTACCCCTGAATTATATGTGAGTTGCATAGTGGTCCCTGAATTATATGTGAGTTGCATAGTGGTCCCTGAATTTAGTTCCTCAGTTTTCATATTTTTTTGATTTGGTCCATGCAGTTAAAGATTAATGTGAAATAGCCCCTGAACTTGCTGCCCAAAATTGCACAAATCCAACCAAAAGTTGGTCTGATCATAAACCATAGTATAAGCATGTCAGATTATAAGCTTTGTCCCCATTAAATATTGCACAAATCCAACTAAAAGTCATTTCCAATTGGAGCCGTCCCTTCATTACACGACCCAATCCAAACATGTTGAGGCCCAAAATTAGACCCATTAATAATGATTAATGATTGATGATTGGGTTCTTCACATATACACTACTTTTACCGGTGGTTTTGAATTGTACACGACCAATATCTAAACTTGAATTTTACCGGATTGTTACTTACGACTTATTAGAGAATCTTCAATATATTCCGTCTATTAAAGTTTACGTTGTAGGTCAAATAGTCCGAATTCTAGTTCTTGGGGCACTACATCTATTGAACAAACGGTCAAATTAAAATTCATCTCTAATGCATTCCGTCTAAAACTAATAATACCGTTTATGCAGCATTAATTTTTTTTTTTAAATTGGCGAGTGTTCAATTTTTATTTCTCTTGTCCGACTTTTTTATCTTAATAAAATGTTAAGTTGGATTTAAATTTGCTGAGTCACTCTGTCTAGAAGTCTGTCTAAATTTAGACAAATTTCTAGACAATGTCTATTTTTTGGCGTGCCATATCAGTTAGACAGATTCCTTGTCAGCATGTATTAAAGAGGGTATTTTTATAACTACTTCTATCTGTGCTTAGGTTGTACATCTTAAAAATAATAGACTGAGTGTATTGGAGATGCTGTTAGACTCAGTATATTGAAGTTTAATAAGAGTCGATTATCAACGTACTGTTCATCAAAGGCGTTTCATAAATTGGAGACTAAATTATGTGATTTTGTAACGCATAAATTATGTGATTTTGTAACGCATGGAGGAAATTTCAGAATAGAAATGTTGTATTACCAATTGCATCAGATTTTCTAAATTTTGAAGATAATCATGCTTATTGGCAACACTTAATAATTTCAAACCTGTAGCGATTGAATTTTTAAGAGGTGATTTATTCTGTGTCATCAATTCATATTGTGTTTAAAAGTTGGTTCTATTTATTAAAAAATCATAGTGTTACTCTTGTGATGGATATGAGGTATTGAGAAGTTTCAAAACATGTATGAAGCCTACTATTGCTGGTCCCAAACTTGTTAATAAATCTACTCTGAAAAATTACTACACTAGCGTGGGCTGAATTTTGAATAGTAGGTATATTTTTTAATATTTCAGAATGCTTCTGATACTTAGAGTTGATTATATGCATCAATCGGTATCTTATGAGAGATGTTCGAACTTATTTTGGTAATTGTTGAAACCGATAATAAAATCCGTGAAATTTAGTTGCAAGCAGTTTGGTTGTTGACACAAAAATAATATACAATGGATACTTTAGTGGTTAAATTATTAGAACAACTTAAATGGGTGGTAGAGAAATCTTTGTAAGTTATTATGATATATACTGTGTATTTATAGACGCATTGTATAATAGAATTTGAAATTTTATTGTAATTGTGATGTGAATTTACATTACATTACTTTAGACTTAGTTTAATGCATATTTCACTATAAAATTACTTTTGTTGTTAATTAAATTTATTATGCAGATATGGGTGGTATTAGTGTCTTGATTAACAAGTCTAACACTGCATGATTCATTACAGATTTTAGTTCTATGTGTACAAATCAAATAAGAATGAGTACGTTTTGAAGTGCTTAGATGAAAACTGTAATTGAGTACGTCTTGATAACATAGACAATTGTATATGAGAATATCTGGTATGTAAATTTAATCTCTTAGTTTATAATTGCAAATGAATAATTGGCAATTGTCTGTTTGTATAAAATCATTCATAATACAAGAAGACATTGGTTATCATAAGTGGTCCAGAGCATACATAACATCGAACACGTTCAACACCATGACATCAAACATTGTAGAGTCGTATAATTCGATCACAAGATTGGGGAAAATTTCCCAACATAGGCATTGTTTGAGTCATTTGGGAGCAATCATACATCATTACCTTTGATGCACTAGTGTCATCTATCTTTTGGATGTCGTCTACAATCAAGACCTTTCCGCCATCTAGTAGAATACAAGTGTCATTAGATTGCGAACCAATCCCTAGATCAAAACTAGGAGCTTCAAACTCACCACTTGTGTTTGATTTCTGTGGTCTCATCACATTGCGAAGCAGTGCTAATTGCCGCCTCACGCTATCTTCCTCCAAGTAATCTTGTAATAAATCAAATAGAGAATGAAAATTAGTAATGTTTATGATAACAAGATCAAGAAGTGCAATATTATAGATCACTTAACAAGCATGCAATGGAAATGAATAACAAACACTGATGCATATTGAAAAATAAAAATGCACGCGCTTACATGTGCAGGTTCATAATGCGTATTAGACTGACGATGATCGAATTTGGTGGACACATTAATAGCAATTCTTGCATTTACACCTTCGAGACCGTCGTCGATTGACTTTGAAAATTCAGTAAAAAAAATTTTGAAATTGCATTTTTAAAATAAAGGGTAAAAAACTAATTGCTTGTGCTTTGTCTGTAACGCAATGGTACGCCTTCTAATAGACTCCTGTGAAAAGCAACATTGCTGTAACACAAATTCAACATGTCATGCATTATTTGTAGTTCATGAATTCCAATTATACATTTATTTAGAAAGTAATTCAACCTTCGTATCCGGGGTTACATTACTATCCTCATCGTGGAAAACTTAATCTGAATCTTTTTTATGATATGCACATTGTTATTATTCAAAGAAAACTTATGTGCACGTGCTTCATCAACATATTTCGCTTGTTTCTCAACTAGTGCTACTAAATTGGTTCCAATGGTTGATAAGTGCGTTTTATGCACTTATTTCGGCCTTTGAATTAATCATTTATGCCGTCATATAGTTGATTTTATACTTAATTTATTGTATTATTCTTCTTATTTCAGTTTTGGACCTGTTTATAAGCAAATGGGGAAGAATGGACGGAAAGAGCAACAATTTGGTAAAATCGGCGAGTAAGTTGAGTTTTTGAAATGAATATCAAGAGACAAATATTGGAAGATGAGGAACTCATTAAATTTAAGGTGTTTTGGAGTGACAATGAAGAGTTCAATCAATGGTTGAGACACCAGAAAGCTAAAGAACTGAATTGAGAAACTACCTACCGAAGCATGTGGAGAAATTAGAGTACAACTTTTGATATTAAAATCTCCACAAGGAAAATGATATACCATTGGAAAGATAATTGAATTACGAGTCCAACACGTTTTACGGATCTCAATTTGGAGTTTCCTACAAGAAGTTATGGCCATTTGAAAAACAGCCGCCGCAGAGGAAACAGCGTAAGCTGGGAGATTGCCTAGGCTTAAACAACCCTATTTTTCAACAGCAGAAAGATTTTCCTTGGCATGGGCGATCGCCCGGGTTTGCACTGGGCGATCTCCTAGTGTATTTTCGGCAGAAACATAATTTTATTTCCTTTTTAAGTCCTAATACAATTAGGAAACCTTTGGGACACGATTTTAATGAATTTTTGGGATCTTTTAGGGGACAATTAGGTAAGTATATATATGAGTTATTAACTCATATCAAAGGTTGGATTTTTGGGGAGCAAATCAAGAGAAGACGGAAGAGAACAAAAGAACAAGACCTCCTCGACTATCAAGACTTCTTCGAAGATTTCTTCTCCTAAGATCCATGCCGGGTTTTATCAATTATTGTTTTTCTAGTTTAATCATGTTCTTCTAATTTTCTTTAGCCAAGGTAGACGATGAAACCTTGTTTTGATTAAGTGATTATTTAATTATTCGGTTAATTCCTTCTTAAGAGCTTTAACGTTCATGGCTTGTTCTTAATTAGATTAATTAAATATAATTTCTTTCATCTTAAATATCATGTATTTTTGATAGTTAGATATTGGTTTAATTAATCCATGCTTGGTGATTGAATTTGTTCTATGAATTTCTTTTGATTCTTCATTATTTTTTATTCGCATTGAGATACATTGAATGCTTAGGTAGTCTTTGATTCTTGTTTTCTTTCAATGGAATGTGATATGAAGAATGCTTAGGTATTTTACGTTTGAAGCATAAGATGAGCCTAAATTAGATCTTCTTTTTCTGGACTTAATTGATAAATCTTTGGGGTTGACAATAGATTGAGTTCGTATTGTCGTATGTGTTTTCTTTGGGAATTAAGGAATGATTAGATGATTACTAAGTTAGACAATGGTAGATTCTGAAACCTTGGTGCTTTACACATCTTGAATTATCAATTCATCTTTTTATCATATTTCTTTAGTCTTTTAAATTAAATTCTTTCAACAAAACTCTTTTGAACTCAACTAGCCTAGGATAACTGTTACTTGAATTAAATTATACCTTCCTCATAGTAGTCTCTGTGGGATCGACCTCGTTTTTACTTATCTATATTCCAATAGATTCGTACACTTGCGAGTTAATTAAAATTTGACATCAAGTTTTTGGCGCCGTTGCCGGGGACTGCGTCTGAAGGTTAATTTAATTTTAGTTAATTTTATTCTTGACTAGTTATAATTTAGGATTTTATTTTGCTTAATTTTATTTTATTATTAAAAAAAAAAGGTTTTCATTAAGCTAGAACCTCTAGATAGTGAGATAGAAAGAACTTTTCATCAGAGAACACGACCTACCAACTTAGATACGATTGGAGGAACCGAAGCAGTAGTAGTTATGGGTGGTGAAATTGAGGAGAGACCTTTCAGGGACTATTTTAGTCCAATAGCTAATTTGAGCACCTCATGCATACAATACCCACAGGTCACTGCTAGAAATTTTGAGCTTAAACCGAATGTGCTTAACTGTCTTCCATCCTTCTATGGTTTAGATAGTGAAGAACCCTACAATCATCTCACAGACTTCTATGCTGTATGTGAAACATTTAAATATGAGAATGTGTCTCCTGATAATGTTAAACTTCGTCTGTTTCCCTTTTCTCTGATCTAGATCGTGGTTTAATATGTTACCTGCTAATAGTATTACTTCTTGGGAACAAATGGTTGCTAAATTTCTGAATAAATACTTTCCTATTCACAAAACTAATGCTATTCGCAAGGAAATTTCAGAGTTTGTGTAGAGAGACGATGAACCATTATATGAAACTTGGGAGAGATTCAACGGGCTTCTTATGAAATGTCCACATCATGGCTATGAAAGATGGCATTTATGCTAATATTTTTTGGAGGGCTTGCTATCGCATATTCAAGAATGGTTGATGGCCACAAGCGGGGGAGAGCTTATGTCTAAGAATGCTACAGAGATCTGGAGCTTCTTTCAAAAGCAAGCTGACAATTCACAACAGCGGAGTCGATCCTCTAGAACTGAACCAAAGAAGAGGGGGATTTATGATATTCGCAGCAGTGAAACTAGCTCAGAAATCAAAGAAGTCAAATGCATGATAGAAGACATTTCTCGCAAATTGACCTCATTAACAGCCAATAGTCCTACAGAGCCAGAAGCATGTACTGAGCAAGCTAATGCCCTCAACATGATGAGGAAACCTCCTTACGATCCTTACTCCAACACCTATAACCCAGGTTGGAGGGACCATCCCAATTTTTCTTGGTCACAGGGTGTTCAACAGGATAATACAGCAGGTCAAGCCCCTCAGCAGACTCATCAACAATTCAATCAAAAATTTTCACAGCCAAAACCATGGGAGGAGGCAATTCAAAACTTGACAAAAGCTACACAAGCTGCATTAGAGTACCAAAACCACACAATTACTGAGTTTAAGAATGAAGTACGCGCCAGCCAGAACTCTCAAGCACAATCCATCTCCAATCTTGAAAACATGATGGGACAACTTGCTTCATCAGTCCAACAGTTGGCAACAACCATTGAGAAATGAAGGTTCCCTAGTCAGCCATTTCCTAATCCTAAAGGAGTGCAACATGAAGAGGCGAAATCAATCATGACATTGCGACGTGGAAAACTGTTTGACAACAAAGTGGACATCTCAAAGAAAAACACATTTCAACCACTTTCTCCAGGTACTGTTCCAACTGATGATTCAATCCAAGAAGCTCCCAAAGAGGACAATGAGCCATCTTACATTCCAAAAGCCCCATTTCCTCAGAGGCTCACAAAGGTAAAGCAAGGTAATTCTATCAATGATATGATGGAAATCTTTAAGCAGGTAAGTGTAAATATTCCTTTACTTGATGCTATTAAGCAAGTACCTGCCTATGCTAAATTCTTGAAAGATCTATGTACAACAAAGAGACAACTACATATGCGCAAAAAGGCATTTTTAACTGAACAAGTTAGCTCTATAATTCAAAGCAACACTCCTCCGAAATTTAAAGATCCAAGTTGTCCTACTATCTCATGCATCTTAGGAAACCATAAAATTGAGAAAGCTTTGCTAGATTTAGGAGCTAGTGTTAATCTTTTTCCTTATTCTGTGTATATGCAACTTGGACTAGGCGAGTTAAAACCAACATCTATGATTTTACAACTTGTTGATAGATCTGTGAAAGTACCCCGAGGAATTGTAGAGGATGTTTTGATACAGGTTGACAAGTTTTATTTTCTTGTTAATTTTGTTGTACTTGATACTCAACCAGTACGAGACTCTACAAAACATATTCCTGTAATTTTTGGTTGTCCTTTTCTGGCAACATCTAATGCTATTATTAATTGCAAGAATGGAGTTATGCAACTATCCTTTGGCAACATGACAGTAGAACTGAATATTTTTAATGTCAACAAGCTACCACATGATAATGAGGATGTTGCTAATGTGGACATGATAGAAGCACTAGATGATGATTGTCTTGCTTATACTAATTGTGATGATGCGTTAAACATGTGCTTAACTCATTTGGGTTCTTATTTTGATGTTGATAGTGGTATAGAAGAAGTGAATATTTTGCTTGTATCAGCACCTGCCATGGATCCAACTAAATGGAAACAGCAAAATGAGCCACTTCCAACGCATGCCAATGTCAATAGATGCAAGCAAAGCAGGTCCTCCAAATCACTATTCAAAGTGCCGTAAGGCAACCAGACAATAGTCAAGCTAATGACTATAAATAAGCGCTTAATGGGAGGCAACCCATTTTCTAACCTTTTTATTTACTTGCTTTATATGTAGTAGTTTTAGATAGTTTAAATAATTTATTCGTTTTTATTTTATTTATTGCACTTTTTAAGCCTCACCATGTCACGCGCATAATGTCCCACTTTGCGAGCCACTTGGATAATATCTTGGCAATCATCTTTTGACCAAGGGTTCCAGCACTACATCTGAGTCCACTACATACTAGGCAGATCCCTCTTCTCCACATCTCTCTCTGGAGAGTAACTGATCTTGTCCCTCCTTCTCTTTGTTTTATTTTATTCTTACATTGAGGACAATGTAAGGTTTTTGTTTGGGGGTGGGTTATAAAGTATCATGTTACTTAAGTCCTTCTGATTTGCTTATCACTCTTGTCTCTATAACTGAAATACTTTTTTAAAAAAAAAACAAAATTTTTTGTCTACTTACTGTTGATTATCTTGCCGTCAATGATGATATCTGTTCAAAATCAAGCACAGTTTTAGTAGAATATTAGACAACACTTGAACTCGTTCTTTTATATGAATTCTTATCCATGTTAGACCTGATTATGGAAGCACAGAGCCACATTGACTTATCATTTATTGGAGACATGACTTGAGTGTTTGTGTTGATATTATTGACTGAGTATCATGATGAAAATTCCGTTCCTACATTCTTAGAGCTAGTGACTAAATTGTTTTGAGAACAGTTTGGGGGTGTTAAAGTTACTACTTTTGTTCTAGGACTTTTGATGATTTGGGTTTTCTGGGTTTCATCTTTGGTTGAATGGGTTATAGTCGAGGAATCTAAACTGAGCACTACTCGCAGTTGATAAATTTAAATGAAATATCTGACTCGAGCAATTAAGCCTGTTAGGGTATCTTAAAACCTGGTACCCTATGGTCATCTGACTTGGGAGTCATCGGCCCAAAGCTCGCTACATGAGTCCTGTATCTAAAACAAGAAAAAAAAGAAAAGAGAGCGACATTTATAAATTTACATCTTCACTTCTCTATTAGCCTGTGGGACTCGGGCAATTAAGTCTGCTAGGGTATTTTCAAACCTGGTGCCCTATGGTCATCTGACTTGGGAGTCATCGACCCAAAGCTCGCTACAAGGGTCACACAGAAAGCTAGTGAAAGAGAAGTATTGCACAGGATGTAAGATTGTTAACAGGTGTTGAATAAATAAAAAAGAGTAGAAGTGCTCAGAAAGGATTGCTAAATTAGAACCTTAGAGACTGAAGATGAGAATTTAGAAATCTCTAACCATCCTAATTCTCAGAATACAAGTGCTAAGTTTTACCACTTTTGTTGAAAAGAAAGAGCATTGTAATGATCAATAGAAACCAATTTCACTAGAACACCTCGAGATTTGAGAGAAAAGCTTTAGAAGTGTGATAACTTACGAGAGGTGTAAGGAATAAATGACTACAAATGGTTTGGGATTGCTAAAATATCAACTACACAATATTGGTCATGGTCTAATACATGTATAAGTTTAATGTTTGGCTATTCACACACTCACACAAGGTCGAGCATCGGATAAGTGAAAGTTTTTATGTTGTTGTTTGATATCCTTCTACTAGTGTTGCTTTATTTTTGAACTTGAGGCGTATGGTAAGGAATTTAACATTGACTAATTTTTCGTTGATTCAATTAGCTTAGTTTAAATTATATTTTAGTTTTGTTTTTGTTCGAGGATGAACAAATGTTTAGTTTGGAGGTGTTTGATAAGTGCGTTTTATGCACTTATTTTGGCCTTTGAATTAATCATTTATGCCGTCATATAGTTGATTTTATACTTAATTTATTGTATTATTCTTCTCATTTCAGTTTTGGACCTATTTATAAGCAAATGGGGAAGAATGGACGGAAAGAGCAACAATTTGGTGAAATCGGCGAGTAAGTTGAGTTTTTAAAATGAATATCAAGAGACAAATATTGGAGGATGAGGAACTCATTAAGTTTAAGGTGTTTTGGAGTGACAATGAAGAGTTCAATCAATGGTTGAGACACCAGAAAGCTAAAGAACTGAATTGAGAAACTACCTACCGAAGCATGTGGAGAAATTAGAGTACAACTTTTGATATTAAAATCTCCACAAGGAAAATGATATACCATTGGAAAGATAATTGAATTATGAGTCCAACACGGTTTACGGATCTCAATTTGGAGTTTCCTACAAGAAGTTATGGCCATTTGAAAAACAGCCGCCGCAGAGGAAACAGCGTAAGCTGGGAGATCGCCCAGGCTTAAATTTGGGCGATCGCCCAACCCTATTTTTCAACAGCAGAAAGCTTTTCCTTGGCATGGGCGATTGCCCGGGTTTGCACTAGGCGATCTCCCAGTGTATTTTCGGCAGAAACATAATTTTATTTCCTTTTTAAGTCCTAATACAATTAGGAAACCTTTGGGATACGATTTTAATGAATTTTTGGGATCTTTTAGGGGACAATTAGGTAAGTATATATATGAGTTATTAACTCATATCAAAGGTTGGATTTTTGGGGAGCAAATCAAGAGAAGACGGAAGAGAACAAAAGAACAAGACCTCCTCGACTATCAAGACTTCTTCGAAGATTTCTTCTCCTAAGATCCATGCCGGTTTTATCAATTATTGTTTTTCTAGTTTAATCATGTTCTTATAATTTTCTTTAGCCAAGGTAGACGATGAAATCTTGTTTTGATTAAGTGATTATTTAATTATTCGGTTAATTCCTTCTTAAGAGCTTTAACGTTCATGGCTTGTTCTTAATTAGATTAATTAAATATAATTTCTTTCATCTTAAAAATCATGTATTTTTGATAGTTAGATATTGGTTTAATTAATCCATGCTTGGTGATTGAATTTGTTCTATGAATTTCTTTTGATTCTTCATTATTCTTTATTCGCATTGGGATACATTGAATGCTTAGGTAGTCTTTGATTCTTTGTTTTCTTTCAATGGAATGTGATATGAAGAATGCTTAGGTATTTTACGTTTGAAGCATAAGATGAGCCTAAATTAGATCTTCTTCTTCTGGACTTAATTGATAAATCTTTAGGGTTGACAATAGATTGAGTTCGTATTGTCGTATGTGTTTTCTTTGGGAATTAAGGAATGATTAGATGATTGCTAAGTTAGACAATGGTAGATTCTGAAACCTTGGTGCTTTACACATCTTGAATTATCAATTCATCTTTTTATCATATTTCTTTAGTCTTTTAAATTAAATTCTTTCAACAAAACTCTTTTGAACTCAACTAGCCTAGGATAAATGTTACTTGAATTAAATTATACCTTCCTCATAGCAGTCTCTGTGGGATCGACCTCGTTTTTACTTATCTATATTCCAATAGATTCGTACACTTGCGAGTTAATTAAAATTTAACATCAATGGTTACATTGCCGATCATATAATCCATGGTAGGATGAACATCGGGGCTAGCAGTCTACACAAGAACACGCATCATGAGCACATAATGTCAAAAGTAAATTATTTTATTATTTATGTACTGAATTTGAAAAATAGAATAACCCCTGAGGCTTTTTCTTCTTCTAGAAAATCTCAGTACAAGAAGCATTAATGGGACGGTTCTTGGATATGGGTGGAGGACGACGCAGCATAGGAGGTAAAAACTCATCGTCGATATCTTCAATGAGAAGAACATGACTGTCATTTTATAAACCAAATGTGTGATGGTGCAGCCTCTCCTCACCGTCGTAGCTAATACAAACTTATAAAGTTATATATAAACAATTGAGTAAACAGATAATAATTTAATAGATGTGCTATTATACAAACAAAAAATAAGTGTGAGACAAGCACACTTACATCTGGACTTCTCAATATATCTTTCCCAACGTTCAGTGGATGTTTGAAGTTCGATTCAAAATTCGTGGGCAGCGGGCACCGATTTTGGTACAAATCTTGTCTTCTAGTATCGGTTGAGTTTTTTATATCCAAACTTGGAATGCAATTACAAACCCATTGATCTCATAATACATGTACGGTCTTCCATCACCCTCAATTATCAATTACATGTTCCTTAATCTAGCTTTCAGTGGTGACAATGTAAGCTTAAATAATTCTTACCCCAAGCATATGAATTCAACTCATCGGAATCTGCTAATAGCATCAACAAATCTTCAACTGATCTCGTATATGTTGCCATGAACATTAGATACGTCAACAAAAAAATTATACCAAATTTGACTACATATAGATCACTCAGATAAGCATTGTAGAGGAAAAACTAAGACACGTCTATTGTTGATATGCTTGATAAATGGTTGAGGTACTCATGTTTGATTCTACAATATCTAGAATTGATTTTCGATCGTTTGCCTTCCCCATCGCATAGTAAACTCGCAATCAAACAAAAATCCTCCATAGTAAAACTTAATTGTCACCGAATTTAAACACATCTTATCCGCATTAGGCTTCTTCACTTTTCTCAAAAGAACTTAGTGGATGATTTGGTGATTTACTAAGATATCTTGTACATCCAAGAAGTGAGCGAACGTCTCAGATAATATTATCTTCTGTAAATAATTCATCATTCCTTTCAGTAAGTTAAATAATTTGGTATTGGAGAATGCATTTACTTTGACAGGTGACCATTTGTTGAGAGACATGAGATAGTCCCTATTTTGGTCAAAGCAATATTAAAAATATAGGTAGAAAAATCAATCAACAAAGGTGAGAAACTTGCCAAAATGACATGATTAAGCATTAGACTCTCTACAGATTTTGTCCAGTGGTCTATTAATTAACAAAAAAATTATATCCATGATCAAAATTTGATCAATTTAAAATTTTAATTTCTTTTTCATATAAATTACTAGAGGTGGCAAAATGGGCCAGCCCATTAGCCCGGTCTCTAGGCTGGGCTGGTCCATTAAAAAATTGATCAAATAAAAGATTGATCAAATAAAATCAGGTCAATTTAGTTCGGTACAACTAGTCAATCGGGCTAAAGCCGGGCTGACACGATAATTTTTTTTTGCCCAAGTCCCTACCCCACACTTCAAATAGCCCACCTCCACCTCCACCCCACCCTTCTCTGTGAAATGTGGTTGCAAATGGGAGGAGGATTTCTCCCCCTGGTTTTCGGCCGGTGGCTGCCACCGGCTGGAAACGATGGGGGAGAAATCCTCCCATCCCTCCGCAGCAAATGGGGGAATTTCTCTCTCCCTGTTTCTGGCCTTCGGAAACAAGGGGGGAAAAATCCCCCCCTATTCGCGGCGAAACCAGGGATAAATCTCCCTGGTTTTGCGACCAAAGGGGATGGGATTTCTCCCTTGTCGGGAACCGACGACCAGAGGGGGAGAAATCCCCTCCCCTCTGATCGAATTCTCAAGTGAAGTGGGGTGGGGTGGGGTGGGGTGGGGTGGGGTGGCGGAAGATGGTGGATTTTGTTTTGTTTTTTTTTTAATTATAAGTAATTATTTTTAAAAAATAAGTTAAAAATGTAAGTTGGGCTGGCCCATTAGTCCAAAATCGGGCTGGGTTGGCCTAGCAAATACCAGTCCATGTAAAATTGGGTCAGGATTAGCCTAGTCCAATCTTTTATGTGGCCCGTCTAATTTCGGGTTGGACCAGTCTATTTGGCCCATTTGCCAGCTTTACCAATTACTAAATAATAATTAAAAAAAAGTTATTCACAATTTTTAGCCCACCACCACCTTTTTTTTAATTGGTATGAAAAATAAATTAAAATTTTAAATTGGTCAAATTTTGATCATAGGTATAAATTTTTTGTTAATTAATGGACCACTGAACAAAATTTGTAGAGACTCTAAGAGCACGTTTGTTTTCAATTTTGATTTTGCTAAAAAAACTAAAGTCAAAGTCATCAATTAATTTTAACCATATATTTTATGGTCCCACAACTTTTCAACCACACATTTCAACAACTTTTACTAAAAAATTTGATTTTAATCAAACACATTTTAAATGTCATTTTGGTGAACAAAATTAAAAGTTTTGGGACTTGATGACACACTTTTTATTATTTTAAGTGTAAATCTGTAAAAAAATAAAAATATTTAGGACTTATTTGTATTTTTGAAAAGGTTTATGAGTTATTTTTAATTTAATTAAGTTGGGGGTAAAATTATCAAAAAAGTTTGGGGTCATATGTGTTAAGATTAGAAGGTTATGGGACTTTTCAACACTTTCTTAAAGATTAGGGACTTTTGCTGCAAATTTATCTTTACAAAAGTCAGGGACCATTTGTGCAAATAAGCCCTTTTTAAATAAACAAAATTCCACCGTCAAATTTCACGGACATTTGGATGGAAATTGATAAAAATGACCATTGCTGCCAAAAATATTTGAAATAGGGGCTAAATTGCCAAAAATGAAACATTAGGTCTTCAACCTGCAGTAAGTGCAAAAGTCAGGGACCATTTGTGCAAATAAACCCTAAACTAATAAATTCTAAAACAAAAATTCAGTTTCATAATAGCATATATTGAAGAAAACCACATGCATGCATTAGATGACAAATGTAACGACCGAATTATTTTACATTTTGTCCTTCCAGTACTAGAATGTTGACCTTTTGGATTTAACTATTCACATGTTTGGCAATGCTTAAATTATAATTTCATCTTATCAAACATACTTTTTATCCACACATTTAATAGATTTTTCCACAACTTATAACCCATTTTTTATCTACACATTCACCAATAGTTTAAAATATAAACACTTAAAAAATAATTTCATCACTACCAAACATGCGCTATAACTTTAGGTTGTGCCCGATTTCTCAAAAAAAAAAAAAAAAAAAAAAAAAAAAAAAAAATCGTTCTTTTATTTTTTTGGATTTACGCCTCGATTTTGTGTTGCTGCGTGATGAAGTCATCATATGTTCACGAAAAGTTGAGTTAAATTAAAAAAAAATCAAACAAATCTAAATTCATCGGAAGATTATGGTGTTGAACACGAAAGAAATAGCAGAAAATTTAGAGAGATCGTTACCCAATATGATGATAGAAAGAATATAAAAAGAAAATAGTGGTGTTTAGGGTTTTGTGCTAGTGTTATATGATAGTTTTGTGTGTAAGAGATGTATTGCAATCAATGTCAATGAATGTTAATTCGTAATATCTTTAACTCCTCTATAATTTTAGACAGGACAATATTTAATCCTAAATTCTAATTTTATACCGTTGAAAAATTGATTTATATATAATTAACTGAAATTAATTATTTAAATAATGTCCAGTAAAATAATATAATATATAGTAAAATTGTTATAAAAAACATAATATGGTAAAATTCAAAATCTTTTAAAAAAAGTGTAGTATATAAATAAAATATTCTTAAAATATTGTCATACTTTTTTTTATTACAAAAATACTGTTTCAATTTTTATAAAATTTTTTGTTATATTTGTTATTTTGGTTAGAATAAATGTGTTACATTTGTTATTAACAAACATAATAAATATAATTAAAAAAAATATTTTTAGAATAAAAAAAAGTTAGATTGTATTTTTTAAATTATTTTATTTTGTAGTGTACGGTAAAATTATCACTTTTATTAATAAAAGGGCCAAAAGCAACCCACTTATCAAAACCCAAAGAAATGGGCTCGCTAAAAATTTGTTGCCTCAACAATAAGAGGCCCAGGTTTTGCAGGCCCTTACAACGGCTCTTTTGACAATATAGCCGTTGGAAGTCATTGCGCGAAAGGTGAAGTCTTCCCCTAACGTTCCAAATTCCCTCCTTTATTCAGAGATTTCCGGTTGAAATTGAGAGAGAAAAAAATTCAGAGATTTCCGGTTGAAATTGAGAAAGAAAATATGGGATCTGGTGGTACTGGAAGGAGGAAAATCGAAATCAAGAAAATCACCAAACAATCTTCAAAAAATGTGACTTTTTCCAAGCGACGTAAGGGGCTGTTCAAGAAGGCTGAAGAAATTCAATCCAAGGCTGGGGCTTCCATTTCCATTGTCGTGTTTTCACCTGCGAACCGCCCCTATACTCAGGGCGATCTCTCCTTGTTTGATGCCTTTGATGGATGTTCAGCTGCTAAAACCACCGTGAGTCGAGGTTCTGATGCTGGCGGTATTGGTGATGCAACTCCAACCAGCATTTTGATACGATTGGAGAACATGGATGTCGAAGGGTGCTGGAATTTGAACGAACTCATGTCCTTGGAAAAAGAATTGGATGATTTGAGAGAAGAAGCCATCTTGAAAAACGAACTCTAGTGTTTAAGGGTTAGTCAAATTAAAATTAACTTTCTCGTTAATTTTTAAAAATTGGAAATTTTTTGTAGTCATCTTGAATGTTTGTTTAAAATTTGTTCTTGGATTCATGAGTTAATAAAGGAGTATTTTTTAGGCTATAATTCTATTCATTCAGACATATTTAATGGTGTTGTTGCACTTGTGGATGCTAAACATGATGGTTTTCACATTTATGTGATTAAGCCTAAAGGAGTACTCGTAAATGAGGCAGTGTTTTTGAAATGCCCAAGACAGGTTCATGTTGAGCTGCCGCGAGATGGGATAAAAGTGATAAATCTTGTCATGAAAAAGAACCATCCAACATTAACATGTATATTGTGCAGTTTGTATATAACAAGGTTCAAGGATTACACTGGAAATAATACCCATTTTTGTTTTTATAGATTGCAATATTTGCATTGCATAGGAAGGTGCTATGTTAACATTCTGAATATTTAGGTATCATGTGCTTGTCAATGCTTTTGTGAATGCATATAGATAAAATGGCATTAAACACTTGACAATATATGTTGGACGGGACATCTTCTATGGCTGAAAGCTTTGCAGTAGTTAGTTTTGTGTTTTTGAAACAGGTCATTCGAGTTTAGCTATTCTTGAGGTAATCGCACCAGTCAAGCTTGTGTTCAAGGTGATTGAGGAGGGCTTGGAAAGTTAATTTGCATCACATTTGAGTAAAGTTTCAGTTGTAGAGCAAATTTTTATTCATCTTGAAAAAGATCAATTTCAGGTTGCCATTACGGAAAGTCAGAAATATTGCCTTGATCCAAATAGCATATGATAAAGTCCTTTTCGAATTCACAGTTCCAGCTTCGTAGGGGCAATTCCAGATTTTTCTTAAAGTAGGGTTCTTCTCCAAGTTCTCTTTGTCCCAACTTCCTGCATGAGTCATACAATAAGAAGCAATCTTAATTGGCTTTTGATTATGGCTGAGAAATGCACTCGTTTTGTTTTGTTTCATCAGGAAAACAAGATTTTAGGATTGATTTGTTTGTGGTTGTGTGTTTCATGGATTTTTTTTTTAATTCATTCCTCATGTTATTTGTTCATCAATATGATAAGATTAAATTGAAGATGGCTCAAACACAGTGTACCCACAACTAATTAATTTGAATCGATAGACTTTGGTGATTTATTAATCTTTAGAAATGATGATTCTTTAAAATTCACCAGTTATCTTGAGGTAGAGCATGTCATCTCTCATTGTTAAGTCATGCCTAATACTGTGTATTAAACATGCACTAATAGAAATATGAAGTTTTGAACCTGGCAAAGAGTGGAAGGCATTTCAGATTCTGAAACCAGGCCTTCACTTAACTCAGCCATTAACCTTTTTTTGGAAGAATTCACTGAAGCAGACTTGGTTACATTGCTCAAGTGGAAAATGAATTTATGAAGATATTGGGGCGAATGGCTGCACAAAAGAATGATCTAATTGAATCACCATTGAAAGGAATGCTGCTGGTTCAAGAATGCTAACACATTTAGCATCCATTTGTTGCTGCGACTCTCTGAAAGCCATGTAGATCTCACTCTTCGTCTAGCTACTTGAGAGAAGAAGATGGACTTGTCATTGTGTTGAAGTAGCTACCTTATAATACTCTTGGAACGAATGAATAATATTCTACCATTCTTTGTTTTGCCTTGTTTGCTTGTATTTTCATTTTTGTTAGTTAATTAGTCGTATTCTTTGTAAATATATATGCGATTGTTCTTCTACAACCAAAACGCGCTTTTAGTTTTTCACTCTATCCAATTTTGAAAATGTGTTTACGAGTAAAGTTTTTAACCCACTAACACTTACAAGCTCAAAACTAGCAATCATGTATGCATATATACTGCACTTTTACAACAAAAAACAATAAATCCACTATTATTATACAACCTATACAAAAAGAAGGCCAAATAAAAGAGCATTAGTGCCTCATTTCTATAAATGAATGAATGCATTGCTGTTCTTGATCAAACCAAGTTGAGGAACTAGGGATCTTGATCCCTCAATTTTATCAGCCCAATGAGATGCTGACTGAAAGAACCTCCGTCATTAAAACCTCAGTCATTATTTGTTTCAGGAGGATTAAGGCTTACAAAATTTGCCCACAAATTTGCAAGTGTCACAAAGTACTGCTCATCTTCCCACATTATCATCTTCATGCCTGGGTTTGGAGAAACACAAATAAGAAATTGATTATGAAAACTAAATATCATTGGAAAATAATATCAAGAAGCTAAATATATTTGATTTATCGTATTTAAGTTTCCCTACCTGGTACTGCTCCTGGAGTTAAGGACAGGTGGCATAGAGATTCATGTTGTGCGAAAACACAGTTTTGAAGAGCCAAAGCATCAAGACCACAAATATACTTGATGGACTTCATCAAGGATGCATCATCCAAAGAAGCTGGTTCTGATACACAAGAAAGAGCTTCTTCAAATCCCGAACTCGACCATAGAGTATGACATTCTTCTAGAAGAATATCGATGTTTGACCAACAGGATAGGGTCCAAGGCTTGAAAATTTTGGCCAAAGCTCCAAGTGTTGCCACAACCCTGTAAATCCCTCCCAAGGCTAATATAAACTCCCTTTCTGTTAGCATTATAACAAATATAAGTAAGAACCAGAAGTTAGAGATAAACATGCAGGGTCATCATAGCCAATGATAATCTAATATCATTCATGATTCAACCTTATAGAACTGGTCATAGAAAAAAATATAATTAAACACAAACAGTTCCCTTAAGTTGATAACAAGTGATTAATGGTGTCGTACCTTGAGGTTTAGATAGTATCTGACTTTGAATTTTCTTCTCGAATGCTTGCTTCAAAATTAGGGCACCATGTTTCAACTCTCGACTGCAAACAGAGATCATCTTGGACCATGTGGTAACATACATTAGTTGTTCCTCCAATGTTCCTAAAGTCAATATCTTAAGCATTGTTGTTGTATGTTTTATAAGTTCTAAGGCTAATCTCAGATCTTGCTCCACCTATTAATCAGAAAAAACTTTGTAAGCGACTAAACAACCAAAAACACACATGCGGAAAAAGATAAGAAAAGAAGATCATGAGCCAACCCTTAACTCGAGTAAAAGTTGCAAGGCTATGTTGTTATTTTTTATTGAAAAAAATGGAAATTAAGGAACAAACTACATACTAATAACAATTTTTCTGATAAGTGATATTCCGATTCAAGTACTAGAAACTTTGGCTCCAATAGAACTTTCTCCTGAAGGGTGATCCAGTGAATCGTCTTCTTTAAATATAACATTCATTTGATCAAGTTCCTTGGAAGCCTCCTACAAGTGATTGCAAAGACGACAATTGAGACATTAAAAGCACAACAAGAGTACCCGACTAAAAAAAATTTGAAAATAAGTTATCTATTCAAACGTGTGACATGATTCTATACCAATGTGACTTTATCAAAATTAAAGTCAATACCACAATCTTAAAGTTCTGGGAAACATAATAATTATTTAGAGAAACATGAGAAAAGCAAGATGAGTAACAATCTAATTAAAAATGCATTCCCTTTCATCCACAGTTTCTACAATATGTGCAGCTAGATTTAGAAAAATATACTCCAACTTCTCCAAATCAAAATCAAGGAGCAAGTAGAGGAACTACATATTTCTCGAAGTAATATGACTTCCAAAATACTTGTTTCTAGTCATTTACTTGCCAACAGTTCAAGCGTTTCCTTATTCCAGCTGTAATTAATCTATACTGCTGAATCAAAATCCTAACAATGTTACTTCACTTGGTGATCTTTAGAAAAAGATTTTAACTACTAATGTAAAAAACAGAGAATGTGAGAGAAGGTAAACATAAAATAATATTTAGTCACAAATTTATTAATTGTCAACAAAAAATTGCCACAGATATGCAATGTTTTCAAAACCGGCCCGGGTTGCCATTACAGAAAGTCAGAAATATTGCCTTGATCCAAATAGCATATGATAAAGTCCTTTTCCAATTCACAGTTCCCATCTTCATAGGAGCAATTCTAGATTCTTCTAAAAGTCGGGTTCTTCTCCAAGTTCTCTTTGTCCCAACTGCATGCATGAGTCATAGAATAAGAAGCAATCTTATTAGGCTTTTGATTAGGGATGAGAAATGCACTCATTTGTTTTGTTTCACCAGGAAAATGAGTTTTTCTCTCTCAATTTCAACCGGAAATCTCTGAATAAAGGAGGGAAATTGAAACGTTAGGGGAAGATTTCACCTTTCGCGCAATGACTTCCAACGGCTATATTGTCAAAAGAGCCGTTGTAAGGGCCTGCAAAACCTGGGCCTCTTATTGTTGAGGCAACAAATTTAAGCGAGCCCATTTCTTTGGGTTTTGATAAGTGGGTTGCTTTTGGCCCTTTTATTAATAAAAGTGATAATTTCACCGTACACTACAAAATAAAATAATTTAAAAAATACAATCTAACTTTTTTTTATTCTAAAAATACTTTTTTTAAATTATATTTATTATGTTTGTTAATAACAAATGTAACACATTTATTCTAACTAAAATAACAAATATAACAAAAAATGTTATAAAAATTGAAAACAGTATTTTTGTAATAAAAAAAAGTATGACAATATTTTAAGAATATTTTATTTATATACTACACCTTTTTTAAAAGATTTTGAATTTTACCATATTATGTTTTTTATAACAATTTTACTATATATTATATTATTTTACTGGACATTATCTAAATAATTAATTTTAGTTAATTATATATAAATCAATTTTTGTAACTGTATAAAACTAGAATTTAGGAACTAAATATTGTCCAGTCTAGAATTATAGAGGAGTTAAAGATATTACAAATTAACATTCATTGACATTGATTGCAATACGTCTCTTACACACAAAACTCTCATATAACACTAGCACAAAACCCTAAACACCACTATTTTCTTTTTATATTCTTTCTATCATCATATTGGGAAACAATCTCTCTAAATTTTCTACTATTTCTTTCGTGTTCAACACCATAATCTTCCGATGAATTTATATTTGTTTGATTTTTTTTTTAATTTAACTCAACTTTTCGTGAACAGATGATGGCTTCATCACACAGCAACACAAAATCGAGGCGTAAATCCAAAGAAATAAAAGAACAATTTTTTTTTTTGTATTATAGAGAAATCGCGCACAACCTAAAGTTATAGCGCATGTTTGGTAGTGCTGAAATTATTTTTTAAGTATTTATATTTTAAGTTATTGGTGAATGTGTGGATAAAAAGTGGGTTATAAGTTGTGGAAAATCTTATCAAATGTGTGGATAAAAAGTATATTTGACCAAAAGAGATTATAATTTAAGCATTGCCAAACATGTGCATAGTTAAACCCAAAAGGTCAACATTCTAGTGCTAGAAGGACAAAATGTAAAAAAATTCGGTTGTTACATTTGTCATCTCATGCATGCATGTAGTTTTCTTCAATATATACTATCATGAAACTGAATTTTTGTTTGAGCATTTATTAGTTTAGTGATATTTCTTATGTTTGTCTTTCATCTCAGTTTAATTGCAATTTCTCATTTTTTTTTTAGCATTTTTATTACTGTTGTTCCTAAAAATATTAAGAAGATTCAAGTTTCAATTGGACTTTTAGTGAGGATGGATTTTTGTTACTTTTGTCATTTCCTGCATCCAATTGATTTTCTTTAATATATGATGTTCTGACAATTGAATTTTTGTTTGGGCATTGATTCAATTAAGAGTATTTCTTATGTTTGTATTTCATCTCAATGTAATTGTAATTTCTCTTTTTTTTTTTCTCTTTATTATTATTATTATTATTATTGCGTATTTGTTATTCCTAACAAAATTTCAAAGACTCACGTAATGATTGAACTTTTAGTGAGGATGTATTTGTGTTGTATACTTGTATGTCCTATTTTTTATTTTTATACTTGTTATTTCACACCGTTAACTTCAATACTATATTCAATAATGTGACACTTTCATTTCATCCTTCAATGGGCTGAACATCGACTGTGATATTTCTGCCTAATATTTACCCATGTTACTGATTGTTACCATTCAAACGAGTCTTTCAGCATATTAATGTGCATAACTCTCAAATCCTTTTATATTGTCATTCCGACTGAAATTTGATAAAGTGGTCTGCTGATTACAATTTTTGAGTTAATTCGTTATTTGTTGATGTCAACTTTTTGCCTCCTTACATAACGCGAGATATTCATGCCCGTCGTTTATATGCTGACTACAAAGTCTGATGCTTAATCATGTCATATTGGCAAGTTTCTCACCTTTGTTGATTGATTTTTCTACCAATATGACCTACATTTTTAATATTGCTTTGACCAAAATTTGGACTATCTCATGTCTCTCAACAAATTGTCTCCTGTCAACATAAATGCATTCTCCAATACCAAATTATTCAACTTACTGAAAGGAACGATGAATTATTTACAGAAGATAATATTATCTGAGACGTTCGCTCACTTCTTAGATGTACAAGATATCTTAGTAAATCACCAAATCATCCACCAAGTTCTTTTGAGAGAAGTGAAGAAGCCTAATGCGGATAAGATGTGGTTTAAATTTGGTGACAATTAAGTTTTACTATGGAGGATTTTTGTTTGATTGCGAGTTTACAATGCAATGGAGAAGACAAACGATCGAAATTGGATTCTAGATATTGTAGAATCAAACATGAGTACCTCAGCCATTTATCAAGCATATCAACAATAGACGTGTCTTAGTTTTTCCTCAACAATGCTTATCTGAGTGATCTAGATGTAGTCAAATTTGGTATAATTTTTTTGTTGACGTATCTAATGTTCATGACAACATATAAGAGATCGGTTGAAGATTTGTTGATGCTATTAGCATATTCCGATTAGTTGAATTCATATGCTTGGGATAAGAATTATTTAAGCTTACATTGTCACCACTGAAAGCTGGACTAAGGAACATGTAATTGATAATTGAGGGTGATGGGAGACCGCACATGTATTATCGGATCAGTGGGTATGTAATTGCATTCCAAGTTTGGATATATGAAACTCAACCGATACTGGAAGACAAGATTTGTACCAAATTCGGTGCCCGCTACCCACGAATTTTGAATTGGACTTCAAACATCCACGGTTTACTCAACTATAAGCTGAACGCTGGGAAAGATATATTGAGAAGTCCAGATGTAAGTGTGCTTGTCTCACACTTATTTTTTGTTTGTATAATAGCACATCTATTAAATTATTATATGTTTACTCAATTGTTTATATATAACTTTATAAGCTTGTATTAGCTACAACGGTGAGGAGAGGCTGAAACATTACACATTTATAAAATTGATAAAATGACAGTCATGTTGATAAAATTGATGTTTGGCCAGCTTGTAAGTGTTTATAAGCTCTAAAGTTGATTTATGGGTGAAAAATGTTACCAGTCAACACATTTTCAAAATTGGATAGAGTGAAAAACTAAAAGCGCGTTCCCGTTGTATAAGAACAATCGCATATATATTTACAAAGAATACAACTAATTAACTAACCAAAAATGACATTACAAGCAAATTACAAGGCAAAACGAAGGATGGTAGAATATTATTCATTCGAATATATTCCATTGTACCAGGTTTAATTCAACTTTCTTTTGTTTCGTTCCAAAAGGACTGTGAATTGGAAAAGGACTTTATCATATGAAATTTGGATCAAGGCAATATTTCTGTTTTTTACATTAGTAGTTAAAATCTTTTTCTAAAGATCACCAAGTGAAGTAACATTGTTAGGATTTTGATTCAGCAGTATAGATTAATTACAGCTGGAATGAGGAAACGCTTGAACTGTTGGCAAGTATTTTGGAAGTCATATTACTTCGAGAAATATGTAGTTCCTCTATTTGCTCCTTGATTTTGATTTGGGGAAGTTGGAGTATATTTGTCTAAATCTAGCTACACATATTGTAGAAACTGTGGATGAAAGGGAATGCATTTTTAATTAGATTGTTACTCATCTTGCTTTTCTCATGTTTCTCTAAATAATTATTATGTTTCCCAGAACTTTAAGATTGTGATATTGACTTTAATTTTGATAAAGTCACATTGGTATAGAATCATGTCACACGTTTGAATAGATAACTTATTTTCAATTTTTTTTTTAGTCGTGTACTTGTGTTGTGCTTTTAATGTCTCAATTGTCGTCTTTGCAATCACTTGTAGGAGGCTTCCAAGGAACTTGATCAAATGAATGTTATATTTAAAGAAGAAGGTTCACTGGATCACCCTTCAGGAGAAAGTTATCTCAAGGAATTTATTGAAGTTCTGTTGGAGCCAAAGTTCCTAGTACTTGAATCAGAATATAACTTATCAGAAAAATTGTTATTAGTATGTAGTTTGTTCCTTAATTTCCATTTTTTCCAATAAAAAATAACAACATAGCCTTGCAACTTTTACTCGAGTTAAGGGTTGGCTCATGATCTTCTTTTCTTCTCTTCTTCTGCATGTGTGTTTTAGGTTGTTTAGTCGCTTACAAAGTTTTTTATGATTATTAGGTAGAGCAAGATCTGAGATTAGCCTTAGAACTTATAAAACATACAACAACAATGCTTAAGATATTGACTTTAGGAACATTGGAGGAACAACAAAGGTATGTTACCACATGGTCCAAGATGATCTCTGTTTGTAGTCGCGAGTTGAAACATGGTGCCCTAATTTTGAATAAAGCATTCGAGAAGAAAATTCAAAGTCAGATACTATGTAAACCTCAAGGTACGACACCATTAATCACTTGTTATAAGGTTGAATGATATTAGATTATCATTGGCTGTGATGACCCTGCATGTTTCTTACTTATATTTGTTATAATGCTAACACGAAGGGATTTTATATTGGCCTTGGGAGAGATTTACAGGGTTGTGGCAATTCTTGGAGCTTCGGCCAAAATTTTCAAACTTTGGACCCTATCCTGTTGGTCAAACATCGATATTCTTCTAGAAGAATGTCATACTTTATGGTCGAGTTCGGGATTTGAAGAAGCTCTTTCTAGTGTATCAGAACCAGCTTCTTTAGATGATGCATCCTTGATGAAGTCCATCAAGTATATTTGTGGTCTTGATGCTTTGGCTCTTCAAAACTGTGTTTTCGCACAACATGAATCTTTATGCCGCCTGTCCTTAACTGCAGGAGCAGTACCAGGTAGGGAAACTTAAAGACGATAAATTAAATGTATTTAGCTTCTTGATATTATTTTCCAATGATATTTACTTTTCATAATCAATTTTTTATTTGTTTTTCTCCAAACCCAGGCACGAAGATAATAATGTGGGAAGATGAGCAGTACTTTGTGACACTTGCAAATTTGTGGGCATTTACACATTGGTCGATGAGGTGAAACAAAAAATGACCTAGGTTTTAACAACAGAGGTTCTTTTAGTTAGCATCACATTGGGCTTATCAAATTGCGGGATCAAGATCCCTAGTTCATCAACTTGTTTTGATCCAGAACAGCAATGCATTCCTTCATTTATAGAAATGGGGCACTAATGCTCTTTATTTAGCCTTCTATTTGTATAGGTTGTATAATTATAGTGAATTTATTGTTTTTTGTTGTAAAAGTGTAGTATATATGCATATAGGATTGCTAGTTTTGAGGTTTGGCATGGATTATAGAAAAATAATTTATTTTTTCTTCTCTCAATGTCACTCATTTTAACGTATCAAATATTTATTTATTCCTATATAAAATTTTACCTTGTTACTGTAAAAACTATATTAAGTGATTGTTCGGTGTGAATAAAAAATGAATAAAAAATGTGAGTCCTAAGGTATATGAATAAAAATTATATTTGACCAATTTGTAAGTATTTATAAGTACTAAATTTGATTTTTGGGTTAAAACTTTACTGGTCACCAAATTTTCAAAATTGGATAGGGTAAAAAACTAAAAGTGCATTTCTTGTTGTATAAGAATAATTGCATATATATATATATATATATATATATATAAAGTCGTGCGTTGCACGTAAGTGACAAATATAGGAAAAAATTTTAGGTTTTAAATGTAATTGAAATGACCAAAAAAAAATATGAAATTAAAATTTTTAAACAAATTTGAAAAATGTAACAAATTTAGAGCGAATTGTGTACAATTTGCTCATACACACCAAAAAAATAAATAATTAACAAATAATAAAAAAAGGTCAAAATTTCTTCAAATGTTTTGTCTAATTTTCGGCCATTTCTTTAAAATATATTGATATTTTTTTTCTTGAGTACACTTGATATAAAAATTGTAGAATAATGGCATATTTCTTGATTTTTTGATTCCTTTTCATATATGAAATAGAGGATTATGAAAATGTTAATAATTCTTTGAATTGTTACCTTGGGTTTACTCGAAGACTTACACATTAATCACATACCCCACACGTAAATCACTAAAAGAAAAATTAATTACACCATTAACAACAAAACCTGGGTCAAATGCAAAGAAAATATCTGTAAAATGAGGGAGGACCACAACAGTGAAAAAGACAAACGAATTCAAATTTGAGTGTACTAAAGGTCAAAACTCCAGAAGTATCCTCATCGAACGGAACGTTCAATAAATTAAAAAATTGGAACGGATTTACCGAAAATTTCACGATCAAACAAATAACTATAAACAAAATTACAATTTACAATTCCTAATGGACTGATAACAAACAAAGCACGTGTGTGTAAGAGATTTGAACCTGACAAACTTCATTTTATGGGTCTTCATAGTCCCATAAAATGTCTTTTGGGTCATTAACCAGGGCACTGTTTATTTCGCAGCAAATCAACAATTTTGGTTTACGCGTATGATTTGTAAATTGTAAGGAGAACAGTATGGTCTTTGTTTTGGTGGAAGAAAAATTAACACAGAAATGGCGGCGGCGACAAAAGTGGATGATATGTCTAATTCAGAACGGCGATTCCTATTTTTTTCCTTAAAAAAAAAAAATATTTGACGATCTGATTGTGGATGAGAATACATGTCCACATAATTTTCTCAATATCTAATTCAAAACGGAGGTTTTTTTTTTTGTGAGACTCCAACGAATTTGTCGAGTTGCTCGACAAACTGGGACAAACCCCAGTTTGTCGAGTAAATCGACAGGGAAGGGGATAAATGAAAAAATATATATTAATTCCATGGAATGGAGTTTGTCGAGTTGTTCGACAAAATGGCGTCAGGAAAAAAAAAAATTTCCAATAGTCAAAATCAAAGCTAGAGAAAGCTACCATTATTTCATTCAAAATTCAAAATGACTAATCTCAAATAATCTATAAATAACATTTATAATAAAAGTGAAAAACAAATCTAAAAATCTGCAAAGAAGTTACATATTTTTGTAAACAGTAAAATAATTAAAAAATATAAAAAATAATAAAAATTATAATAAAGTAAACAATAAGCCAAATGGGGAAAAAAAATGTTGTCGAGTAACTCGACAAATTGTCCAGTTTGTCGAGTAACTGGAGTCTGTCGAGTTTTCGACAAAGGGTGAGACATGGGTTTTTGTCTTTTTTTTTTCTTTTTTTTTCAAGTTACTCGATAACATTGCTTTTGAATATTTTTTTTAATTGTTGTCGACCAACTCGACAACATTAGTTTTGAATTTTATTTTTGACTTTGTGGTATGTGTCATTTTATTCATATAAATAATTGAGCAACTCGGCAATCTGAAATTTCAGTTTGTCGAGTTCTTTGATAATTTAAGCACATGCATAGTTTTTTTACCCTATCATTTATTATAACATTGTATAATAAATTATATATGATATAAAATTATTATAATATACTTTATTTTAACAATTATAATAACACAGTGGAATGCAAATTTATTATAATAATTATGTCAATTTATTATACTAATTATATAAATTTTATTAAAATAATCAATTTTTAGTATAATTAATAATTATAATAAAACTTAATATGAATTTATTGTAAATAAAACATTTGTTTTTTAAAGTTGCAGTTGGTGGCTTATAATTGATCGATATATTAAATTATTATAATATATTATATTTTATTTTATTTTAACAATTATGATAACACAATGGAATGCAAATTTATTATAATAATTATGTCAATTTATTACAATAATCAATTTATTATACACTGGAATAAAACGTTTACACAACAAATCTATAGAACAAATTTAACATAAAATGTTATCAAATTATTTAGAAAAAAAAATAAAAATCAAATGTTATCGACTTAAAAAATTTATTTTTCAAATTGCATGTGTACAATTTGTTTATAACATAAAACAAAAAGTTTAAGCATTATCATTAATTTGTTTATATTTTATCAATTATTGTAACATATTTTTGTATTAGCCACATTTATTGACTTGTATATAATTTTTTTTTAATTTTAAGTCTTAAATCTAAACTTATCTCATTTTTTTTTATGCTTCACCCAATTATCGAGTAAAAAAAATTTATCTCACATACATAACAATGACTGAACAATATGAAAATTTTATGAATTATAGAATACTAATATAGCTACCACATATCAAAATTTAATAGTCCTACGGTATATTTCGACATACTAAAATCAAAACAATATGCCACATACCACAATCTGAAAAACTGAAATTTTTATTTATAATAAATTTATATTATAACAAATTGATATTATAATAAATTCATAGTAAATTTTAACATCATTATTAATTATAACAAAAATCGATTATTGTAAAAAAATTGATATAATGATTACAATTACTGTAATAAATTAATAGAAAAAAAAAACACACCAAAAAAATAATAAATAAAGGTCCAAATGCGCTCAACAAATACATACCCAAATTAAAAAAATTAAAAAAAAATTTAGTTTAAAATGGGTTAAAAAAACCCCATTTTTATTGTTTGGGGGGTGTGTTTGTTAAATATACACCCCCAATATTAAAAAAAATAAAAATAAAAAAGGTTCAAAATGGGCTTTTAGCCCATTTTGATTTTTAGTGGATGAGTGGGTGTTTGTCGAGTTACTCGACAAACACCCACATACATTTAAAAAAAAAAAAAAAAAATTAAAAAAGCAAATTTGGGTGTGTGTTTGTCGAGTTTCTCGACAAACACACACTCATATCAATGAAAATGGACTTTGAAGCCCATTTTGACTTTACATTTTTTTTTTATACTTTTTTTTTTAATTTTAATCCAGAAAACATTTGAATTGTAAGGTAAATTTTTTATATTTTTTTTACAGATTATTCTAAATAAATGCTGCATATGTTTAAGAATCAAATTTATAAATATAAAAAAAAAAAAAAAAAGAGTGAATTAGAAATTAACCGTTCACGCCATTGACAACATTACTTTTGAAATATTTTTTACTTCGTGGTATGTGGCATTTTATTCATATAAATAATTGAGCAACTCGGTAATCTCAAATTTCAGTTTGTCGAGTTCCTTGATAATTTAAGCACATGCATAGTTTTTTTACTCTATCATTTATTATAACATTGTATAATAAATTATATATGATATAAAATTATTATATATTATATTAAATTATTATAATATACTTTATTTTAACAATTATAATAACTAGAATGCAAATTTATTATAATAATTATGTCAATTTATTATACTAATTATATAAATTTTATTAAAATATTCAATTTTTAGTATAATTAATAATTATAATAAAACTTAATATGAATTTATTGTAAATAAAACAATTGTTTTTTAAAGTTGTAGTTGGTGGCATATAACTGATCGATATATTAAATTATTATAATATATTTTATTTTATTTTATTTTAACAATTATGATAACACAGTGAAATGCAAATTTATTATAATAATTATGTCAATTTATTACAATAATCAATTTATTATACACTGAAATAAAACGTTTACACAACAAATCTACAGTACAAATTTAATATAAAATGTTATCAAATTGTTTAGGAAAAAAAATAAAAATCAAATGTTATTGGCTTAAAAAATTTATTTTTCAAATTGCATGTGTACAATTTGTTTATAAAAGTTCAAGCATTATCATTAATTGTTGATTTTTTTCCATTTTTTCCTCCCTATTCCAGTAGGATGTTTCGGTAAACATTTTAGTAAGCCGAAACATGCTGTCGGAGTATCAAATTTTGATATGTGGTAACTACATGAGTATTCTATGTTCCCTGAAAATTTCATATTTTTCGGTAATCGTTTTCTATGTCAAATGAATTTTTTTTAATCCACGACTAAGTGAAATTTTGAAAATTTTTTTTTTTTACATTTTGCCCCAATTTGCCTTATAACTCGGCAAAGTTAGTATTTAAAAAAAAAAAGAAAAAATTTTCCTAAATGACTTTCTCGAGTTACTCGAGAAAAAAAAAATTTTTTTTTGACTTTTTCGAGTAACTGGAGATAAAAAAAAAAAAAAAAAATTTATTATGGCTTAACTCGAGAAAGCCACAAAAAAAAAAAATAATAATTAAGGAAACCCCAACAAAAAAAATATATAAAAATTTTTGTTTTTGTGGCTTTCTCGAGTTACTCGAGAAAACCACAAAAAAAAAGTTTTTGTTTTTAGTAGCTTTCTCGAGTTAGAAAGCCCTAATTAAATTTTTTTTTGGGTTTCTCGAGAAAGTCATTTGGGAAATTTTTTTTTTTTTTTTTATATAACTAAGTTTGCTGAGTTATGAGGCAAAGTGGGGAAAAATGAAAAAAAAAATTTTTTCAAAACTTCACTTAGTCATGGATTAACAAAAATTCATTTGACATACAAAACGATCACCGAAAAATATGAAATTTTCAGGGAACATAGAATACTCATTTAGCTACCACATATCAAAATTTGATAGTCCGACGGCATGTTTGGACTTACTAAAATGCTTACCGAAATATCCTAGTTAGTTTTTCGGATTCATGTTGTCACAGTTTACAAAATTGTCCATAAATTGAGTTATATAACATGAAATTATGTAAAACCAAAGCCAATGGTTAGGTAACCCATAGAGCTATCATCTCCAACTGGAATTATGTAAAAATACTTAATATATAAGGTGCAGTAAATTTTTGAGTTGGACAACAAAAACTGCATCTTAGAAAAACATGAAGTTTAGCAAAACCTTTCAAGTTCACATCATTAACGTGTAACCAAAACATGAGAATCCACTAAAACTACCACAAAACCAAGGTCCACAAAAGTTTAAGAAGATATTTACACTACTTAAAGTTTTTTGATTGATTTATAATAACGAATCTGACACGTCGACGGCATAAATCTGAAAAACAGCCTAGGAGGTTTCGCGGTGAGTATTTTAGTATGCCTAAACATGCCGTCGGACTACCAATTTTTGATATGTGGTAGCTACCTGAGTATTCTATGTCCCCTGAAAATTTCGTATTGTTCGGTAATCGTTTTCTATGTCAAAGAATTTTTTGTTACTCCATGACCAGGTGAATAAAATTTTCAAAATAAGGGAAGTGTTACTAAAATTTATTCACCCGGTCATGGAGTAACAAAAATTTGTTCAACATAGAAACCGATAATCGAAAAATATGAAATTTTCAAGGAACATAGAATACTCATTTAGTTACCACATATCAAAATTTGATAGTCCGACGGCATGTTTTGGCTTACTAAAATGCTTACTGAAACACCCTAGGCAGTTTCTCGGATTCATGCGGTTGCAGTTAACAAAATTGTCCATAACTTGAGTTATATACCATGAAATTATGTGAAACCAAAGCCAATGGTTAGGTAACCCATAGAGCTATCGTCTCCAACTGGAATTATGTAAAAATACTTAATATATGAGGTGCAGCATAATTTTTAGTTGGTCAACAGAAAGTACAGCATAATTTTTAGTTGTTTATTTAAAGAGGAGGACAAAACAAAATTTGCAACAAAATTCAAAGGCCGGGATGGTCAATGCTAAAAAAAAAGATTATGGGTAAATTTATTATAAATTAAAAAGGTTGTGGACCAAAAATGTAAATTAAAAAAAAGAGCTAAAGCCCACACAACAAAAAAAAAAATTTAAATGACTTTGTCAGAGTTGACAAAGTAAAAAAAAATAATAAAAAAAAAATTTGAATGGACTTTGCCGAGTTACACGGCAAAGTCAACCAAAAAAAAATTATTTTGAAATTACTTTGCCGAGTTACACGGCAAAGTCATTAAAAAAAATATTGAAATGACTTTGTCGAGTTGCTCGGCAAAGTAAAAAAAAAAAAAAAAAAAAAAAATTGAAATGACTTGGGCGAGTTACTCGGCAAAGTCACAAAAAAAATTTGAAATGACTTTGCGTTACATGGCAAAGTCACAAAAAAAAAATGTCGTCGAGTTACTCGACAACATTAAAAAAGAAAAAAAATTACTCTAAAAATCTCTACAACATTAAAAAAAAAAAAAATCAAAATTAGTCTAAAAATCTGAAACAATGAATATCTTATGTCCATCACTAAAAATGCCAAAATCAAAACAATATATATTTGTTTGAACATAGAGATTGAAATCTATAAATTTTGCTGAGCCAACATATTTAACGAATCTTCTAAATCTTAAAGTTGTCTAGACAATTTTTTTTTTTTACCACATCAACTTGACAAAATCTTTAGAAACTTGCATTAAAGATAAATTTTTTAAACACTTACTATTTTCCTTCAATTTTGGCAGAATTTTTTAAACAATTCACAATGAAACTGAAGATGCTCTTAGAATCGAGGTCATTCTTCTCCTATAAATTTCTTGTATTCTTATTGTAATTGATATAATGAAAAGGGATTCCTCTCTTTCTTCAACACATGATGAACTTATCAATGCAATGAAAATATTCATGTTCCACAATTGGAAAATATTTCCTTGCCCTGAAAATGTACATCTGTATAGCATAATCAATTTATACAAACAATTAGACTACCACGAATTGAAATATGTTCCACTTGAATCAAGATTCTTCAAATTCAAGCATTTGCAATGGTTCCAGCCACACTAATGCTCAAGGCAAAGGTTCTTGAGAATTTCCCAACCGAGACAAATGAAGATAAGCATCTGTTCTGTAAGACATACAGAGCACAAATCCAAAAGTCAATTTTGAATACCATGAGATGAGACAGAAGTATTCATATAGCGTGGATGTGCAATTAAGCTGAAAAATGTGAACCGAATGACATCAACTCATTACCGTGTATTATGTAAACTTTAGGCCGAATAGGAATCAAAAACTCCTAACTGGGTCCTTCCAAAAATCATAGGCATGCTTTTGCATTTGCAATAACCAAATAGGGTTACCAACATCTCACTATTACATTCAAACATTCAAGAATAAAACGCGGATGTGCGCCAAATGGGGACACTTTTAACGATCAATGACGAGTATGCTAATATTCAGGTCATTATATTAATAGTATGGTAAGCAAAATAGAGAGAAGTAACATACCATATCTTTCCATGGAGATAATTTGCAAATCCCCTCCAAAATACCTAGCGTATAAACGGCTTATTGGAAGTACAACCATAACCAGCCATAGTTGTTACAATTCCAAGGTCAATAGAGTGCTTATCTAGGGGGTTCTTTGCGGTTCTGTAGAGATATGTAAATATTTTAGGAAGACCACTTCTTGGTATTCCGCCACCTTCATCAGAGACCTAGATAACATGTTGGTGACAAAATAGTCAACTTGCATGCCTTGTATTAGTGAACATACTGATTGAATACATAAAATAGAAGTAAAGAAAATTAACAGATTTTATGCCTTGTAGTAGTACAACTTTCTAATTGGAGACAAAAATAAAGGTCTCAACAGATTCTCAATTCGATAGAAGAAAACATGAGAGGACAAAAGAACATGCCTTAATGGTAACATCCTCCAATCCATCATCAACTATTATACGGATATGAGGTGCAACCTTGTCTGAATCCATAAACTTCTCCTCAACAGCACGAAGGGAGTTTTTGACCAGCTCGAAAACCATCAAATGCAAGTGTGTTGGTGCATAACTGCCATAAAAGCAAAAAATCTAAATAAATAAAGGACAAACTAAACTGATAAACTACCAAATTATAAGCTTCTATAATATGTACTGCACAAAAGATGAAGTTGCTGGAATTTAGCATAAATTCTTTGAACACCAATAAAATAGATGTGCCCATTATAAGCTACCAATTAAATAAGCAGGTAAAAAAAAGGCGGCTAACCAATGAGCATGCGAATCCCAATTCTTGATATATAAAATCGATCAAGAAACTGCTGAATTTCATCCAAATCCTCATTGTAATCAATTTTAGTATCCAAATCTTTCTTCAACTGCTGAACTCCCAAAGCCATCATATGGGACCACATTGTTGTGCCTCACTTTAATCATCTTAATCATTTGTGTGAATTCCAACTCGTCACTCTTATCCTTAATATCCAGAAGGGATCTAAGGTCACGAAAAGAATCCAAATACCAATATCTTACCTAGCAAGAAAAGATAAGAAAAACAGACATTTGACAATACAATCATCGTCAATGAGTGTTATGCAATCACTACTTCAAACAACAAGAATATCAAGTCCATTATAGTTGACCTTTCTCCAGTGTCCAATATATGGCGAATGTAAGCTTAAAATTATAAACAAAAGTTAAATTCGAGACCAAGCAACCGAAAGCACATGCTGCAAAATCACAGTTGCAATAACAAAAATGTGTAATAATCCCCAAGAGCGTGAAGACTATCTCCCATATGGATAGGGGATCCACAGTGCCTAAGAATGCCATGATTAAACTATTAAATAAAAATCCATTTTAATAATCTCTAAAATTAAATAATTAATTTATTCTCGTGGTCTGGTAACTTACTTTAACTCAATATACATAAAACGGCCCAAGTTAGAGAGAGCGAAACTGATTTTTTTTTTTTAAATCTTACACTGAATTCTCTCCCTATCCCTCTTGAGATAAGATTCATACAAAGAAAAATAAAAAAAACCCATTTCTGAGATTGAAAAAGCCACCGATAAAACATGGAAAATATGAAATCTTCAACAGAAAAGGTACTTTCACAACAGCAGGTTTACGGGACAAGCCATAGGGGAGGGCCTCGAGCTCAATAGCTCGGCGAGCGATCCGAAGAGGGAGCTCCTTGTGGAGGAACTGGGCGGAAATGAGGAGATTCCGGGTGGTGGGTCTCGACCCGAATTCCATCATGTAACGGAAGCTGATGCCAGTTTGCTTTATGGAACCCCATCTCTGCACCTCTTCAATTAGCCCCTCGGATAAACCTTCCCACGCTTTTGTCGCCGTCATAAAACACCCTCCCAATTATGGATTTCAATGCAATTTTTATTTAACACACTCTGCAAAGTTCGCTAACACGAGGATGAAAGCTGGGGCGGTGTTTACACTGCGTAATGAAGAGGGAGTGAGAGAGGGCGAAGAGTGTTATGGAGAGATTGGCTGTCGAGTAACTCGGCAACTACTTGGTTGTCGAGTAGCTCGACAACCATAGGGAGTGAGAGATGGTGAAGAATGTTATGGAGAGATTGGCTGTCGAGTAACTCGTCATCCACTTGGTTGTCGAGCTACTCGACAACCATAGGAAGTGAGAGAGGGTGAAGGCGGCAACCACTTGCTCGACAACCACATACTCCACAACCATGTGGCTCGGCAATGAACAAATCAATTTTTTTTTTTTTTTGTAATACATATGTGTGGATTTTAAATTAAAATTTTTTTTTGTGAACAGTAATTTGTACTGTTCATTGCCGAGTTGCTCAACAATGAAAGTTCATTGTCGAGCCGTTCGGCAATGAACAGTAACCAAATTTTTTTTTGGTCGAGTTACTCGACAAAAAAAAAAAAATTAAAAAAATATTTTCCTCTTTGTCGAGTTACTTGACCAAAAAAATAAAAAAAAAATTCTACCAAAAAATTAAATTTGTTTTTCCTCTTTATCGAGTAACTTGAAAAAAAAAAGTTAAAAAATTGTCAAATTGGACTTTGTCGAGTAACTCAAGAAAGTCTTATGATTTTTTTTTTTTTTTAATTTCTCGAGTAAATCGAGAAAGTCTTTTGATTTTGATTTTTTTTTTACTTTCTCGAGTAACTCGAGAAAGTCATTTGGGAATATTTTTTATTTTTTATTTTTTAATACTAACTTTGCCGAGTTACGAGGCAAAGTGGGGGAAAAAAAAATTTCAAAACTTCACTTAGTCATGGATTAACAAAAATTCATTTGACATAGAAAACGATCACCGAAAAATATGAAATTTTCAGGGAACATAGAATACTCATGTAGCTACCACATATCAAAATTTGATAGTCCGACGGCATGTTTCAGCTTACTAAAATGCTCACCGAAACATCCTAGTTAGTTTTTCGGATTCATGATGTCACAGTTTACAAAATTGTCCATAAATTGAGTTATATAAAATGAAATTATGTGAAACCAAAGCCAATGGTTAGGTAACCCATAGGGCTATCGTCTCCAACTGGAATTATGTAAAAATACTTAATATATAAGGTGTAGTAAATTTTTGAGTTGGACAACATAAACTTCATCTTAGAGAAACATGAAGTTTAGCAAAACCTTTCAAGTTCACATCATTAACGTGTAACCAAAACATGGGAATCTATTAAAACTACCACAAAACCAAGGTCCACAAAAATTTAAGAAGATATTTACACTACTTAAAGTTTTTTTATTGGTTTATAATAGCGATTCCGGCATGCCGACGGCATAAATCCGAAAAACAGCCTAGGAGGTTTCGCGGTGAGTATTTTAGTATGCCTAAACATGCCATCAGACTACTAATTTTTTATATGTAGTAGCTACCTGAGTATTCTATGTGCCCTGAAAATTTCGTATTGTTCGGTGATCGTTTTCTATGTCAAAGAATTTTTTGTTACTCCATGACCGGGTGAATAAAATTTTCAAAATAAGGGCAGTGTTACTAAAAATTTTCACCCGGTCATGGAATAACAAAAATTCGTTTGACATAGAAAACGATAACCGAAAAATATGAAATTTTCAGGGAACATAGAATACTCATTTAGCT